>JARPMR010000001.1:27876049-30875460 GCA_029955525.1 Oeneis ivallda | reverse complement strand
TAAAATATTTTTGCAGTCTAAAGCATTGCTATCGGATACCAAAAAATGAGGTACTTAATTTAATTTCCACGGTTAAAAGCCTTTCTCGGAACAACATATTCTTTTATAATATTTTTCATAAAGTGTTAAATTTATTTAATTTGTATATTTTTGTGACGTTGAATACAATTTCGAAAAATTAACAATTAACTAACGTAGGAAGTTTGAAAATATTAGTCATAAAATTGAGATAAGGGAGGTAAGAATTTTTAATACATGAGACAGATCTTTCAGGTGATACCCATTCCCAACAATAATTTTATATTAGTATTTGGTATGATCGTTCAGCTTGGGCTATACATTATGAGTGTTCATTTTATTAAGCTATTGCATAGCTTTTATCGCGAACTTTGAGCGCGGCGACCGAATCAAGAAATTCCGTAACGAAAATAAACCTAACACCCCGTCGTTTCACTTCGGCAGACTTGGGCACGGTGTTTGTGTGCGTGCGACTAGAAAATGCTATGCAATAGCTTTACCGCGGCAGTCCCCGAGTGCCACTCGTATTATTTTTATTTTATTTCAGGTAAACTAAGTGAAGATTAGGTATGTGTATTTGGAACCAACTTATTACTTACAAGAAAAACCTAGTGATGATGGCATCAATTTAGAAAACTCCATCTCTCAGCCTAGCGGATAATAAATACGTAAACAAACCGACAACCAAATGACGACTACCACACGATATAAGAAACGGCTCATTAGGTCTTTAAGCTGAGATGACAGCTCTATAAATAGCGTCGGTCTGTGTATAAAAATTATGTTTATTTTGAGTGTGGTAGGCGGGGAGGCGGTGACTATGCGCAAACATCTGTTTACCGCCTACCCATTTTAAAGCTTGAAACGCACAAAACGCGACGACTACAGCAAGGATATCGTACCGTACAGCTGTAGCTCAAAATTTGTTGTGGAAAATCGTAGGTCCACATACAGGATTATGAACATGTAACTACATTAGAACATATTTTTACAACACTTTTTTTATTTTTTTATTTATTTGGTTCACGAACAGCTATTACATTTATATAAAATGATAAAAACTAAGTGAATTAAATATAAACAATTCTTAGATAAAATATTAAACTAATTACAGGTAAACGCCGTATGCATAGTGATAAGTTACCTATTTTACAAGTTAACATACTTAAATTAATAACATACAAAAAGGATAATTAAAAAACAAAAAGAAAAGCATTAAAATAGGTATATCTATTTAGAAAAACATTACAAAAATAAAATACTAAAGAACAAACACAATTAGCTTGCCTAATGCTACATGGACCGATTTACGGAAAACAGAGAGTCACCATGTAGGTATGTCTCGTGTACGAGTATGAAGCTTATTATAAAGTTAATTATACTTGTTGTGTACAAGTACAAGGTAAAACATTTTTAACTAAGTTTCATTTAAAAATTGTGGTGTAAGTAGTTATAGTTTTGGTTATAAAATATGTTACAACAATTATTGAAAACGGTTCAGATTTGACAGAGTTATGGCGAGTAACATAGACAAAAAAAGACGTGAGTGTGTCAGCTCCGACGCACGACTGGAGTTCACGCGCGACTCGGGTCCGAGCGCGCCGCTCGGACCTGATCAGTACGCGCTCGGCTTCCCGAAGCGAAAGCTTATTTACTCAACGTTAGGGTAGAAATTTGCATCGTTGTGAAAAACGTAACGAGGTCATTGATAAGTTGATTTTACTGCTCGGATTTTTCTCATGCCGGGCGCCTAAAATCGATTCTTAAGGAGTAAACTCCAAAAATACGCGTCGAATTGAGAACCTCCTCCTTTTTTTAAAGTCGTTTAACAATTAAGTTATACTTTAGTTATATTTATAACTACCTGCTGTGTAGGAGCACCGATATATTATACTTATATCGGTCCTACAACTAATGGGCAATTTCACCAAACGTCAAGTGACGTTTTACTGAAGAATAAATTGGGCGTTCTAACAGTTTTTGTATTGAAAATACTGTCAAAATATTAAAACGTTCGTATAGACTTATGTTACGTAATACGTTAAAACGGTCCTAAAACTGCGCGGGCTCAATAGGACTTCTTTAATTAATAATTTTAACTGAATGCGTCGCGTGCGAAAGAGAGCCCCTATAAAATTCCTCAGTGAAAACTATAACTTTTAAATGTTATTAACATTAAAAGGGCAATAAATGTACAGGCCCTCGATATTTGACCCGCGTGACGGATCCGACACTCGAGAGTTACTCGTACAATGCACAGCGTGCTCGCGCTGCCTCATTACTATAAACATTTGCTTCATACGCCGTGATTAAAACCAACCCCGTCCAACGTAACCTAACCTAGAAAATGAAGAAAAGAAAATTGAAAGATCTTTCAGAAAATGAAAACTATGAAAAACTTCTCTATTAAACGTTGTTATTTTTTTTAATGTTCGATTATACCTTTGTGAATTATAAAAGTAGGTTTTTTAAATGTTTTTGTTTGTTTGTTGTATGAAAGTAGGTAAGTCAAAGATATAATTAAAATATCATTCTAAACGTCTATTTTTCGGATAGTGCAGCATACTTGTAGTATTCTGCGTAGGGGCTATAGAGCGCAGAAGCTAATAAATAGATAGTTAGCCCAAAAAAGAAGATCGAAGGCAAAGACTTCCTAAGGTTTTTCCCATGAGATATTCGAACCTCACACCTTACCTTAGGAAGTCTTTAGGAAGACCTTAGGAAGTCTTTGCCGTCAGGCGTTAGGACTCATTCCATTCCTTTTTGACCAACCATACCTAAATCATCTCCTTAGTGGGAGTCTCTTTACGTAGGTAGCTTCTAAATACGATCCTTTTCCCAATTTAATTTCTACCTTTAGGTGTTTCCTTAAGGTTCGTGAAAACTGACAGAAAGCGTCACCTAACTCAGCTTAGGTAAAATGGGCATCAGTCTGCCTATTGTAGGTAGATATTTCACTAAGAGGTGCTGTGCTGCAATAAAGCTAACAATAAAGGAAGATTGAGGATGTGTATTTTTGTCACTATAACTTTGGGAGCTAGCATGGGAGTTATCCATTAACTATAATTGTAAGGTGTAACTCAAGGTAGCGACAATTTTATTGTTGAGTTTGAAAGTGAAAGCGATCGTCACACTGAAGCTCTGTGTTATCGTCGATTTTTGACAGTGAAAAGGCGATAGCGATAAGGTCGATACTTTTTACTATAATGATTACTCGATTTTTTTAAACTTGTATTTTATAAAAAAAAACTTAGGTCAGTTTAGCGGTAGAGCCGGTTAAGCCAGAATATGCACAGATTCGTTCCAGGTACTTTGACATAATGAATTAGTTTCGCATAATTAAGAAACTTAAAACTTCGTGAAATGCGATTTAATCGGGATAGAATGTTTGAAAAATCAGCTTTCTGAACTGTTGGTCTATTCTCAACTAGTCACAAGTGCCAAAAGGCCTACATGAAATAAAATAAGTAATTTTGAATTTGAAGAAAATCTGTTCGTTCGTTTTTAGATCATCGATATCGTCATCTGAAAGATGTCCACTGAAGCCCATATCATCATCATCATCATTAACAACCCATCAACGGCTCACTACTGAGCGCAGGTCTCCTTTCAGAGAAGGTTTATAGGCCATAGTCCACCACGCTGGCCCAATGCGAATTGGCGTACTTCACACATCTTTGAGAACATTATGAAGAGCTCTCAGATGTACAGGTTTCCTCACGATGTTTTCCTTCACCGTTGAAGCAAGTGATATTTAATTGCTTAAACGCACTTGACTCCGAAAAATCAGAGGTGCGTACCCAGGATCGAACCTGCAACCCCCCCGAATAGGAGACCATGGTCCTAACCACTAGGCTATCACTGCTTCGAAGTCCATATAGGTCGTTTGTAATATCTTTCGCACGACATCAGTATCCAGGAATGAAGTTTTATATTATTTATTAGATACTAATTTGTGAGCTACTGATCGATTACTGAAAAGCTATATCAATAACAATAAAATTATTATTATTACTACCGTTAAAATTGGTGATAAAAGTTTTTATGGGATCGGTTTTTTATTATTTATTTTTAATTTTTTTTCGGCAAAGAGATAAACAATAACAATTTATTTTATTTTTATCTGCTTAGTTCTGAGGCGAAAGGAGAATACCATGTAACGTGCTTAATGATTATGATATTATTTCTCCTAAAAAATTGTAACAAAAGAGAGAGGCGGACGTAACACTAGATTCATAGTCTAATTATATTCAAATATATTCTTTTGTATTTGCTTTCATAAAAAAAATTACTACAATACGTGTTACCTTAATAATTTCAACAGTAAAGTAGTTAATGTGTTTTTTACGGCTTTCTTGAATTAACGCACTGTGACTGTTGATATAAATACACAAGAAACACAGTCACACTCTTTAGTGGAGAAAATAAGAAATGTTTGAAAACAAGGACAGTGCGAAAATTAAAAAACTTGCGTTTTCAATCAAATTGAATAGATTAACATCCGAGTGTCGCATATTCTTCTTAGTGCCGATTTCACAAACGGCGAGTGACATGTATCCGTGGGATAAAGCACCGCTCACCTTCCGAACCAAGCAAGAAAGCAAAGTTCCCAAACAAGCAATGCCACCATCACTCACATGCACCACCACACAAGACTTTTACACTATTCTCGACGCACGTTTCGCCCGGACACCGGAGCATCCTCAGGAGATGTCGACTATACAATGCAGCATTGTCTAAATGTCGGTGGTGGCATTGCTTGCTTGGGAACTTGACTTTCTTGCTTGGTTGGGAAGGTGAGCGGTGCTTAGCTTGTAACTGCATGTTTGACCATACAGATTTTTTTCTGTTGGCGGATTATAGCAAAATAATTCTAACCTTTTCATTTCGTCTCAAGGCATAAATTGTTATCTAAGATAAGTAAAGATTTGTGATCAAGCACAAGTCATTTCTGTAAAGAAAAAGCTTTAGAAAATCATAGCCAAATACTGCGCATAAACGGAATTTGGACAGACACTCTGCCTAAGGTTACGTAGTACTATTATATATTCTGTGCTAAGCTGTCAAAATGTGGGCGGGAAGCCACATTCCGTCAATTTGTCGAGTTTGACTTGGTGGCTAGGTATTACTCATGTATCTTTGGTTTGAGCATATCTATGTTTGTAACACCTTATTAAGGTTTTCAGTTCGTTAGTTCCCATTGTTAATTTGTATTATCATAATGAATATTATTATATATCATAACATAATATTGTGTGTATTGTTAAATTTTAACTCGCAAGCATACTTTTATATGTAAAGTTTTTGCTTAATTTTTTTACAGTGTTTTAATGTTCATACATTACTCAGTTTTAGTCTAGTTAACTTCGCCCGTAACGGCTTGGGCCACTAGTTCATGGTATACGTGATAAACAAACCTACAATATTCCTGCTATTATAGTCACTAAACGCGCTTATGTGCAATCAGGGCGTGAAGCGAATTTTCATTTAGCTACCCGGCGTTTATCCGAAAGTGCCTGTAAAGATGACCGCCCACCGGCTATTTTGTACAATCAACACTAGTATCACAGAGTAACGAAGGTAAGGGTGTTAGTATTATACAGGGTTAATTTTAAAATGCCAACAACCTTCTACAGGCAATTTTTGTTCCACGACTTTTTAAAATCCCTAAAAAATAATAAAAACTATATAAAAATAAATATCTAATATTATTTAATTTTGTATGAAAATTTTTTTTTGTTTGTGTTATGACTAGATGACGTGTAAAATGGAGGTTTAATACCCTCATATGAGATATTAATCCTGTTGCAGTGTTTTTAAGTATTGAAAAATAAAGAAACTGATTTCGCTAACCGTGTACTTACATAATATTATAGTCTATGTGCCTTAGTTACTATTATATGACATAGACAGATCGACAGAGAAGATCACCCTTTGCCTAATATACTTAACTTTTTGACCAATATTGTCTCTTTGCTACTTTTTTTCGAAACAATTGGGTATTTGACTGATATTTTTTTATTTATTTAAAATAACGTTTTAAAATATAATAACACAATGCCATTTCTCCTTTTTAGGGTTCCATACCCAAAGGGTACCAACGGGACCCTATTACTAAGCTTACGCTGTCCGTCCGTCCGTCCGTCTGTCAGCGGGCTGTATCTCGTAAACATACTCAAAGCGTAAACCGTAATAGATAGACAGATGAAATTTTCACATATTATGTATTTCTATTGCCGCTATGACAAAAAATAATAAAAATTAAATTAAATTAAAATATTTCCATTAGATTTTAATTAGTTTTTATTTTAGTTTTAATTTTAGAATTTTTAGGTTTAATATAGTATTGTATATATGAAATTTTAATTAAGAATTGTACATTTTCATAATTTCCATGGGTACATGGAAATATTTTTATTTAATATTTTTTAACGGAACCCTAAAAGAGCGAGGCCCGACTCGCACTTGGCCGATTTTTAAATATCTTTACTTGTCACGGAATTATAAGCTGTTTTACTGTGACTATATCTGTCTCTTTGTAAAACGAAATTTTCTGTGGAGCGTGTATGGAGCTACTGAAACGTGACATCACACTTCAATAGCGCTCTCTGTGTCTAACAGGAAGCTTTAAAGCTCCATAACTTATTTGTTTTTGGACCGATTTCTTTTCTGGTTTTACAAATGTTGTTCTTACATGTTACATTTTCGAGTATAAATAATGAATATCAACATTTTGACTACAGTCAAATACCCAATTGTCGCTGCCTTTTTGTCATCGGAAGGCAGTATGAGGTGCTGGGGCATATGCGTTAAGGTTGATTAAGTATACTGATATATAGAAATTAGTCAGAATATAGACTAATTTGTGAGTAACTCATGTCCAACTCGATATTCTGACTAATTTCTTAAACTAGACACTTTCAAGTAAAGATTTTTATATAAACCTGTGAAGATGATACTGCCATCATCATTAGAATGCCATAATCCTACTTTGTCGTATTAGTTTGCAAATTGCGAAAAATCAAATTAAATTTGAATTTCGCGGGCAGACCCGTATAATCCACCTTAATTGAAATATATGTACTAGTTTGGATTTAATTAAAAAAAAAACTAAAATTCAAATTAAACATAAGTTAACCTACTGAACGAACGGTAAATATTATTATTCCCAAGAAATTGAGCGGAATTTGAAATTTTCTCTGCAGAATTACGTTGCAAGTACGTTGGGCGTTTAACTTAAGTCGCAGCCCTCTGCAGATAACTCTTAATTTGCATGTTAACGAGAAACTTTGCATCTCCAATGGCGAAATATGACTGAGGGCCGTGTGACCGGTCAGCTGGCCGCACTAATCTATGGGTTGAGCTTAGCTGTAGCTATAACGGCCGAAATTAATAATGTATCTATCTACAATCCAAGATGAAAACGTATCTCGGATTGATAGATATCGAAAGACTGATCTCTAATCTACGTGCCAATATGTAAACTAGTCAATCCCGACCCCTAACTATTTTGGCCCGGGAGCCAAGACGTTTCAGACCTTCGTTATTTTATAAAAGCTGAAAGTTCCTCTGTGTATGTCCCCAATAGAGATCAGAACGATCCCCGACTATGAAGTTTGGATCTTGGTGGCTTTGGGAGATATCAGGTAGTAAAGGTGCATAAATTCTGAGGATACTTTCGTCATAGTATAAAAGCTGAGTTTTATATATGTTACTTGGGGACCTATCAGAAGATGTTTCCTCAGCAGTCAGACACTTCCGATGGTTCCAACCCCGTGTCAGACACCTTTAAACTATAGTAAATTATGAGTATACTTTCGTCATAGTATAAAAGCTGAGTTTTATATATGTTACTTGAGGACATATTATCAGAAGATCTTTCCTCAGCAGTCAGACACTTCCGATGGTTCTTACGCCCTATCAGACGCTTTAAAAATCTGCCGTAGGTAGGTAGGTAGGCGAACTTTGATAAAACCATCGACTTTTACGGGATATAAAGCCTGAGTGTTAATCCAGGCTATAATCTATCTTCGTTTCAAATTTCAGCGAAATCAGTTCATTAGTTGTGGCGTGAAGAAGCAATACGTGAATTTCAGTTTTTCAAAATCCTGCGGGAACCATGGACTTTTATGAGATAAGTAGTAGTATATGTGTTAATCCAGGGTATAGCCGATCTACATTCCAAATTTCAGCCAAATCGGTTCATTAGTTGTGGCGTGAAGAAATAATAGCTGAATTTCAGGTTTTCAAAATATTTCTGGAACCATGACGTTTAAACATTTTTGAATTTTTATAGTAATAATATTTTAACATACTTCCGGCTTTTAAAATTAACCCATACCAAGCTTTACAATATAATTTTTACAATATAATAATTATTTATTAATTCAAATAAAAAAAATTGATTACGTTATGACGGGTCATTCAGTGTCACCGGCTCCTCAACTATGTGTGATATGTGTGAGTCCTCTTAGCACGAATAATGTGATCAACTCATTGCTACAATCGCAATATAATAGTTGTGATTGGCTTTTATGGTACACATGCAGCAATTTTGCATTTTAGCCACCTATAGATAGTATAAGAGCTAGTCAAGGTGCTATAAATGTAAAAATGTGTTTGTTTGTTGGTTTGTAAATGAATCCCGCAGCAGCAGCGCAACGGATCGACGTGTTTTTTTGCATGGGCATTGAGGACTTGGAGAGTGAGTAGTGACTACCGGAAAAAACAGGGTTTCTCAAGGCTTTTTAGAAGCTAATTCCACGTAAATTAAATCGCGAGAAAAGGCTAGAAATGATATACTATATGTTCAATTCAAGGTGGCCGCTACCTACCTCGCGCTTTCCCGCGCCTCGTCAGAACCTCTTAGTACAGATAGCAACGTACTGCTCGGGATTGTCAGTACGGTGTTTTATCAAACTTGTGTTTTGTTATGTTTTAATTTTGTTTTGTTAAATTTAAATTAGTCAGTTATTGTTGTTTGGTTACTATTATTCTCGTGTAGTTTTATACGATGAGTAAAAAAGGAAAAGCTATTTATCTATTTTATTACTTTGATTAATTATTTCATTGCCATGAAAAGCATTGCCAGAAAAGAAAACTTCCGTCAGAGTCTTGGTAACAGTAAAAAATATAATCATTTTTCTATATCAACGCTACAGTATGACGTCATTTTTTAACGGTCAACGGCCAACTTGAATCGAACGGGTAGTAAGTAACACTTCCATCTAAAAGGGTCAATTGTGCCGCTGCGTCCAATGGCCGCTTGACCAAACCAGAGTGGCGTGTTACATGCATGGCTCCAATTAATTTCCATGCGTGCTAAAAATGTCATGTCTGCTCCACTTGTGAGGATTCCCCGGGAGGAGTGAGGAGGCCATCGATTGGATTACTACGCCACCGACCCATTACTAAAACTTACCCAAGTCTCAATTTTGAGTTTCAAAGTTTTTACCATACTTATTTTATTTTATTGTATTGCTTTGGTACTAATGCGTTTATACATATTATTTTTTCGCTAGCTTTAGGAAGTGGAGTTGGGGTTTCACAAAATCTTCTGTTTTATCGGGATGAAACTTAGTTCACGTCGATCTTTACACCGTTGCTTTACTGTATTATTATGGATGACTTATATATGGAAGTACGGAAAATTCGCCCGTGTCTCCATTTTACTGGTAATTTTTTTTAATTTTAATCGTATTGTGTTTTATAATTAACTAGCTGATGCCCGCAACTTCGTTCGCGTGGATTTAGTTTTTAAAATCTCTCGTGAACACTGATTTTCCGGGATAAAAAGTAGCCTATGTCACTCTACAGGTCCTCAACTATAGTACCAATGCAAAAAATCACGTCGATCCGTGGCTTTGTTGTGGCGTGATTGAAGGATAAACCAACAAACAAAAACACTTTCGCATTTATAATAAAGTATGATTAGAATATTAAATTGCATATGAAAACACTGTAACATTACGTCCATAAGATGTATTACATCCATACCTACTATGTAGTATGTAGGTATAATGATCGGGCAAAATCTGACGCCTTTTTAGTAGTTTGACTTTGACAAAATAGGGCTAGCCACGATGGCAATAATACGATAAAATACGCATGCCAGCTTAAGATGAGCCGTACATTCAAAGTATCCTGTAGATTCCGGGTTTCAAGTAATTTGGACCTTATACTGAAGATTGTGATGTCTATAATTTCTGCACTACTAAATTGACGACCTTGAAATAATTACAGGACAATTTCTAAAGTACCTGCTTTCTAACAAAAAAAGAATGAATGAAATCGGAATACGCCTTAATGAATTACAGCTAAATACACATTTTGACTTTCATCCCCTCTCCCAAGAGAACCGTGCTGAATTTCAGGATACAAAGTATCCTATATTATACCTCGTAGTATGAACTTAAATCATACCAAGTTTCATTTTAATGCGTCTAGTAGTTTCGGCGTGATGCGCGGCCAAGATACAGACAGACAGACAGACAGACAGACAAAAAATTTAAAAAAAATTGTTTTGGCTTCAGTATCGATTATAGAGTGCCCTCAAACAAAAATTTTCAAAATATCTTCAATGTACAGAATTGGACCTGTTACAGTTTTATTATATTATAGATAGATTTATGATTAAATCACAATCTTTAATAAAAAAATTCTGATGCCCGTTTTCTATATCTATGCCTAAATCTTCCCCAAGTAGAGTCAAACAGACTGTACTTAGGGGAAGATTTAAGTAAAAATGACGTAGGTAGCCCACTTACCAAATGCAATTTCCACCTTTCCTTGTTGCCTCAAAAGTTTGTGTTGGATCCCCTTAAAAGTCGTGAAAACGAAATTTACAGAAAGCGTTACGTTGGCGTCCGCGTATATAAGTTATAAAAAATTAGGGAAAAATTCCACATGTAGAAATTATCTATATGTATAAAAGAAAGTGGTGTTAGTTACACTATTTATAACTCAAGAACGGATGAACCGATTTGGCTGAAAATTGGTGGAGAGGTAGCTTAGAACCAGGAGACGGACATAAGATACTTTAAAAAAAAACAGAACAGCGGATTGATGCGATTTTTTGCATGGGTATAGTAATGGATGTAGTAGTTGTTCCTCAGACCGGGAGAGCTACTTTTTATCTCGCATAATGAAAGAGTTCCCGCGGGAGTTTTAAAAACTAAATCCATGCGGACGAAGTCGCGGGCATCAGCTAGTTTAAAATAAAATTGAAAATAGAAAATTCAGTCTGTCGAGCTGGGATTTGAACCATCGACTTTTAACTATTTAGCGACTATAGAAACCACAAGGCTACCGAGATCTTATAATTATTGTACTGTGAAAATATAAAACACAAAGCCAAATTCACATTCAAAAAAGTGTCGGTTTCAAAAAAGTGTCGATCCGTCTAGCCCCCTTCCGCACCGCGCGATAAGGAACTACGTTCCAAAAACCATCGGTAGTTAATTCAAGAGGAGATATTTAAAGTTTATAGTTGGTTTAAAGGCGTTCTCTTGTGAAATAAGAAGCGAGAAATATTTTGTCGGAACATGACAATATTTTCCAAAGAACCGCCGACATGATGGCATGACATGTTATTTTAGTGAAACAAATGTTGAAATTATAATAATAAGTTGTTATAAAGCATGTTTTTAAGTTTTCGGTGATGACTTTTCCGATTAACATGATGATCATTTTTTTCGCTTATAAGTATCTAAAAACTTAATTTTTGCAGTTAGCTCTGTATTACTCAAGGGACAGCAGTATGGCGTTCGGAGTGCCTTCCGTGAGTGCGTTTTATTTAACCTCCTCTATGTATTACATGGCGAGTGTTTACCTATTTGGCTTCAGGATAATGTAGTTAACCGAGCGGCGCTTTTTCTTTCTTAACCGACATTAATTGATGAGGAGTAAGTAAATACCTAAAGCCTAAATAAATCTTTAATCCTACTTCCTAGTAATATTATAAATGTTAAAGTTTGTGAGGATGTTTGGATGGATGATTGTTACTCTTTAACGCCACAACGAATGAACTGATTTGGCTGAAATTCAGAATAGAGATAGCTCATACCCAGGATTAACACATAGGCTAGTACTTTTTATCCCGGAAAATTACAGAGTTCCCGCGGGTATTAAAAAATTTGAATCAACGCGGACGAAGTTGCGGGCATCATCTAGTATTATAAATGCGAAAGTGTGCTTGTTTGTTGGATTGTTCGTTTGTCCTTCAATGACGCCGCAACAGAGCTGTGGAACGACTTAATTTTAATATGGGTATAGTTAAGGACCTGGAGTGTGACATAATTATGTTCTACTTTTTATCCCGGAAAATCAAAGAGATTTTAAAATTAAACCCACGAGGACGACGTCGCGGGCATCAGCTAGTTGACTTATATTTACGTCATGTTGCAGCTAGACGTGGGAACTAAATTATAACACCAAGCAACGCAACCTAAAGTGAAGCGACAACTCGATCGATTGTTGCTACAACATTTGACATGTATCGAGTATTATTGACACTATTGACATACCGCGGTGTCGAATAGCTTCCAAGGCTAATCAACATTTTTACCAGATGACTCACCCAAACTAGTGACCTGGATAACTAAGGAGCTATTGGGAAAAATTGAGAAGGTATTTGCTTGATAGATAATTATAGCTAAGTTAAAATAAATAATGTAATAGTAACTAAAAACACAATATTGTAATTAAATAAATAATATTGCTCCAAAAGCGCTTAACAGTGACATTGTGATGTTTGAGTAGGCCCATAAATCTATAATATAATAAAACTGTAACAGGTCCAATTCTGTACATTGAAGATATTTTGAAAATTTTTGTTTGAGGGCACTCTATAATCGATACTGAAGCCAAAACAATTTTTTTTTAATTTTTTGTCTGTCTGTCTGTCTGTCTGTCTGTCTGTCTGTATCTTGGCCGCGCATCACGCCGAAACTACTGGACGGATTTAAATGAAACTTGGCATGATTTAAGTTAATACTACGAGGTATAATATAGGATACTTTTTATCCCGAAATTCAGCACGGTTCCCTTGGGAGAGGGGATGAAAGTCAAAATAAGTATTTCGCTGTAATTCATTAAGGCGTATTCCGATTTAATCCATTCTTTTTTTGTTAGAAAGCAGGTTCTTTAGAGATTGTCCTGTAATTATTTCAAGGTCGTCAATTTCGTAGTTCAGAAATTATAGACATCACAATCTTCAGTATAAGGTCCAAATAACTTGAACCCCGGAATCTACAGGATACTTTGAATGAACGGCTCATCTTAAGCTGGCATGCGTAATTTATCGTATAGCCATCGTGGATACTATTTTGTCAAAGTCAAACTACTCCAAAGGCGTCAGATTTTGCCAAACGATTATACCCACATACTACATAGTAGGTATGGATGTAATACATCGTATGGACGTAATGTTACAGTGTTTTCCTATGAAATTTAATATTCTAATCATACTAATATTATAAATGCGAAAGTGTGTTTGTTTGTTGGTTTGTCATTCAATCACGCCACAACAGAGCCACGGATCGGCGTAATTTTTTGCATGGGTACTATAGTTGAGGACCTGTAGAGTAACATAGGCTACTTTTTATCCCGGAAAACCAAAGAGTTTTGGAGGATTTTAAAAACTAAATCCACGCGGACGAAGTCGCGGGCATCAGCTAGTTATTAATAAAACCAAAATGAAGATTGAAACCAAAAATGTGTAAAGAAGAAAATCATTAATAAAAAATAAAAGAAGGAGAGACAAAAATTATTCTTTTGCGATTATTAAATTAATTCAATATTAATTCATGCATGTAGAAGGACAAAAGAGTAAGAAAGAAAAGAGGGATAGATTGGTGGAGTTGACGAATGAGTTTCTTGCCGGCTCTTCTCAGCAGAATCAGCTTTCTGGACCGGTGGTACCTAGATTCACGACTTGTCATAAGTGCCAAAATTTGGCCTACATGAAATAAATGAATTTGAATTTGATAGAAGCGGAATAATAGTTATTTGTGTT
The DNA here is from genome assembly GCA_029955525.1 of Oeneis ivallda. NCBI lineage: Eukaryota > Metazoa > Arthropoda > Insecta > Lepidoptera > Nymphalidae > Oeneis > Oeneis ivallda. The sequence goes on along the minus strand of JARPMR010000001.1, from coordinate 30,861,428 downwards.
ATATGGGGCCAAAGAAATTTTTCGTTCCCCGAGGGCGTTATTTTGAATCCTGAGCGTAGCGAGGAATTCAATATATGCCGCCTGAGAACAAAATATTTTGGCCCCGAATAACACACACTATTTTTCATCATTACCTACGAGAAAAAGCTAGGAGTATCAATTTATGTTATATTTTATGGGCGTATATATTATCTGATCGACAAATTGATCACGCGACTTATCGAAGACAATAGCTTCTCAAACATTTTTGAATTTCGACACATACTAAAGCACGAACACGGACCAATCAGAAGAGAGAAATGAAAAGTCCCATGGTGATAAAATTAAATTTTGCTCCGCTATCCTCTGAAGCCAATATTCGTTTTTCGAATAGGTATGATGAAAAAATACATGTTGTGTCGACCAACAGCATAGTACAAGGTCAAGAACAAGAAGATAAATTCAGTGTACATCAAGTACCTACATCATAACTCCCCGTCAGCTCTCCGGCTACGAGTTTTAGTTCCCATTTCAATTACAAACTCTCACAGACCAATCACGCGTCATTGTCATCGTCGTTATAATGAAGTCATCGTATTAGAGGCAAATCTATCGTCGCGAGTGACTCGCGCGTTTTATTCATGCGCGCTGACCGAAACTGGAGAAAAAACTTGTCGACCCATCGCGGCCGTAGCCAGAATACGTTTTGGGGCTAATGTATTTTTAAGTCAGTGATAGCCTAGTGGTAGAGGTCTGATCCCGGTCCTTAGGCAATTCTGACTTTTTGGATATATGTCATCACCCGTCAACGGCTCACTGCTGAACGAAGGTCTCCTCTCAGAAAAGGCTTATAGACTATAGTCCACCGCGCTGGCCCAGTGCGAATTGGCGGACTTCATACACATTTGAAAATAGTTTGGAGAGCTCTCTTCGTTTGGTTCGCAGGTTTCCTCACGATGTTTTCCTTCACCGTTAAAGCATGTGACGTTTAATTTCTTAAACGCACATAGTTTCGAAAAATCAGAGGTGCTTGCCCAGGACCTCCCAGGATCCATTACCTGCGATTACCATCCCATACCATCATCATCAGCAACCCATCAACGGCTCACTACTGAGCGCAGGTACCTGTAGAAGAGATAAAGGCCATAGTCCACGATGCTGGAGTAATACAATTTGGCAGACTTCACACATCTTTGAGAATATGATGAAGTATTCTCAGGCGTAAATTATCTTCTTCTTCTTCTTCTTCTTTATCAACCGACAGACGTCCTGCTGCTGGACAAAGGTCTCTTGCATGGACTTCCACAGGCCTCGGTCTTGCGCCGCCTGAATCCAGCGGCTCCCTGCGACTCGTTTGATGTCGTCGGTCCACCTGGTGGGGGGTCTGCCAACACTGCGCTTCCCGGTGCGGGGTCGCCACTCCAGCACCTTGGGACCCCAACGACCATCAGCTCTTCGAACTATGTGCCCCGCCCATTTCCACTTCAGTATCGCGACTCGCTTAGCTATGTCGGTGACTCTGGTTCTCCTACGGATCTCCTCATTTCTGATTCGATCCCGCAGGGACACTCCGAGCATAGCTCTCTCCATCGCCCGCTGAGCGGTCCTGAGCCTACTTATGAGGCCCTTAGTTAGCGACCATGTCTCGGATCCGTAAGTCATCACTGGCAACACGCACTGTTCGAAGACTTGAGTCTTCAGGCACTGAGGAATTTTGGACGAGAAGACATCTCGGAGCTTCCCGAACGCAGCCCAGCCGAGTTGGATTCGGCGGCTGATCTCTTTCTCGAAATTGGACCTACCTAGCTGGACTGTGTGTCCCAGGTAAATATACTCGTCGACAATTTCGAGTGCAGAGTTCTCAACAATTACTGGGTGGAGCGGTGCATGAGCATTGGACATGATTTTCGTCTTGCTCATGTTCATTTTCAGGCCCACCTGTTGAGAAACCCTGCTGAGATCGTTGAGCATTGTATTGAGGTCTCTCAGAGTCTCTGCCATGACTACTATGTCATCGGCAAATCGCAGGTGAGTGATGTACTCGCCGTTTATGTTGATGCCAAGCCCGTTCCAATCCAGAAGCTTAAAGACGTCCTCCAACGCAGCGGTAAAGAGCTTCGGGGAGATAACGTCTCCCTGTCGCACTCCACGCTGCAAGTGGATTGGCCTCGTAGTCTGGTCCTGTATACGTACTGACATTGTGGCGTTTTCATACAAGCACTTCAACACTTGGATATACCGGTAGTCAATCCGGCATCTCTGCAGCGACCTCAACACAGCCCAAGTTTCCACCGAATCGAAGGCTTTCTCATAGTCCACAAACGCTAAGCAAAGTGGCTGGTTATACTCTTCCGTCTTTTGTACAACCTGCCGCAGCGTATGGATGTGATCTATGGTACCAAAGCCTTTTCGGAATCCGGCTTGTTCGGGAGGCTGGAAGTCGTCGAACCTACGAGCGAGACGATTCGTAATGACTCTCGAGAACAACTTATAAACATGACTCAACAACGAGATGGGTCTATAATTCTTCAACAAGGTATTATCACCCTTTTTGAAGAACAGAACCACCACGCTCCTGTGCCATGCTTCCGGCGTTGTGCCCTCGTGGATGACGGAATTGAACAATCGCTGAAAGATCTTAAGTACCGGTTTTCCACCCGCTTTCAGGAGTTCCGCAGTGATTCCGTCATCACCTGGTGCCTTGTTGTCCTTGAGCTGTTTGAGAGCCATTCTAATCTCGTATAGGCTGACGTCCGGGATATCTTCGGTATAGTGTCGGGTCAGTTTGGCTCTGGGATCTTTCGCCAAATCTTCAACAGGTTTTTGTGTCGTGGTATATAACTGTCCATAGAACTTCTCAACCTCTCCCAAGACCTCAGGTCGAGAAGAGACGAGACGGCCGTCATCAGTTTTCAACCGCGTCAGCTGGCTCTGTCCGATAGACAGATCTCTCGCGAACACTTTTGAGCCTTTGTTCCGCTCAATGGTATCTTTAATACACTTGGTATTAAAGACACGGAGGTCGCGAGTTTGTGCCTTAGAGATCTGCCTATTAATCCGCCGGTAGGCAGCCGCGTCTGCCGATGACTGCAGCCTCATCTCTTGTCTCTCCTTCATTAGCTTGAGAGTATGGTCAGAGAACTTTTCGGTTCTTTTCCTGCGATGGGTCTTAAAGAATTTAGACCCCACAGTATGGACAGTTTCCACGAACCTGTTGTTTAGATCGTCCACAGAAACGCAGTCTGCTAGGCACTCGAATCGGTTCTGCAGTTCGAGTTGGAAGTTTTCGGGATTTTGGATATGAGCACGAGAAGGTCGGAGAGTGGACTTCACCAGTCTGGCCCTTTCCAGCTTTACATTAATATTCAACGTGCCTCTTACCATCCGGTGATCGCTACCGGTTTTCACCCTATTGATCACAGAGACATCATTGAATATATGCCGCTTGGTCGACATAATGAAGTCGATCTCATTTCTCGTGGAACCATCGGGACTCAACCATGTCCATTTTCTGTGTGGCCGCTTCCTGAAGAAGGAGTTCATCATAAAGAGGCCCTCCTTCTCCATGAAGTCGGCCAACATTTGGCCCCTTTGGTTCCTTCGCCCATACCCAAAATGCCCCACTCTCGTCTCTGCACCGCTTCGTTCGCCCAGCCTTGCATTGAAATCCCCCATCACAACACTGTAATGAGTGGTAGAGGCGTGTATGGCTTTTGATATATCCTCATACAGCGCCTCTACCTCCTCGTCAGAATGTGTCGATGTCGGTGCGTAGACCTGTATAACCTTCAGCGAATACCGTTTGGTGATTCTGAGTATAAGGTACGCTACCCTACTCGACACACTCTTGACTTGTACAATGTTGTTGACGAGGGACTTGTGGACGATGAACCCGACACCACCCTGGGACTGTTGATCGCCCTCCCGGTAGTAAAACAAGTTGCCGGAATTGAGGATTATCGAGTCCTCCCCCTCTCTACGGACTTCAGACAATCCTATAATATTCCAGCGCAACTTGCTCACTGCTTCTTCCAGCTCGATGATCTTTTCGTCGGTCCTCAAAGTGCGTGCGTTATATGTCACCAGGTCCAGTCGTCGGGGTTGGCAGCGGAATCTCGTCCGGAGATTCTTAGCACCCCCTGCCCCGCCATTATCTTACTCATCAGTTATTTAAATTTTCAGTGAGTTTGATTTAAAACAGCGCCTGGCTCCGCGCCTGTCCGAGAACCATAAAGGCATAAAAGCGTTGAACGCTACGTGTTGTGTAAATAGTCCAGCGTGTTTCCCTAACAAAGAATTCTTAATAGCCGATGACGGGCAAAAGTCAACATAACAATCTAACAGTTGATTGCTCATAATTCCCGACGTGCTCCATGCGTTGAGTTGATCGCACATTTATAGCTCACGGTACCCGCACTGAACGCGCCTATCATGGTGAACGCAATTTTTTTTAAAAAAAGCTAGCTACGAGTGCCTATGTAGACTACGCGACAAAATGAGCTCGAACAAAATTTTATTAAACATAACTAAGCAGTTTGGCGCAAGTCGACCTATTCCTCTAGTTCCATGATGAGAGTTATCCCCGCATGCGTCAAACGCGCGGCCCGTCACACTTAACGTAGGAGGATCCATAGATGTCTACAGTAGTTCGAAAGATTATACCTAAGTATATTAAGGCTGTCTCATCCCCAGAGCTGTAAGCTCACAGTTCTGCGTTCAATGTTCAGTGTCTTCTATATATACATTGGCAAAAGAATTGTTGGAATTTGGAGTCCCAAGCGTCTTGAATGGCGAGTGACGCCACAACGGGAAGCGCAGCGTTTGAATTCTCCTCCACTAGGTATGTGGAGACGAGTGGCGCAGTTATTGTGTGGCACAGGCCAGCGCGAACTAACGGTGTCATTAGTAGAAGTACTTAACATTTGTTATATTAGAAATAGAAATAGAAATTAAAATTTTGTTTGTTAGTTTATCCTTCAATGACACAGCAACGGAGCAATTGATAGACGTGATTTTTTGCATGGCTAGGTACAATTGAGGTCCTGGAGAGGGACATCCTTATTATTCCGAAAAATCAAAGTAACTCTTTGATTTGACACGGGATTTTAAAAACTAAATCTACGCGGACTAAGTCGCGGGCATCAGCTAGTAGGTACATAATGTGCGTGCGACGCGTGCGGAACTTTCGGAGTAGTATGGGCTCAGCTTTACGCGTCCCAGTCCAGAGATTACACATTGAAAATTTGTAAGTTATGTTCCTGTTTAGCATACGGCACGGTCTACTGCATAGTTGGTACTGGGACGCTAAGGAATCGAGCAAATGTAGACACTTCGGTGCAGGCACTGAAAAATTGACATTAGACACTACAACCGTCATATAGAATTTATGACCGGGGAAGACCAGAAAATAAATGTGCTTTTAGCATCGGCAATCATACCACGTCCGAATGCAAAAAATAATGCCCTCCCGATGGAATCCGGTCACGGCGACCAACCTCCTCCAGGGAACAGCCATCTACGCGGGAGATATTATAGTGCACAAGAGGTGCACTCTCAATTTCTTTACTCTCATAGTCCCATGGGTGTGGGACGGAAACCCGACACGACCGAGAGATCAGGCGCAGGACCGTCCGCTTTACGTGCTCTTCGAGGCACGGGGTATGACAACGCCAACTTCCTAACTCCGAGCTAGTACTGAGAATTTCTTGACAGAAAAACGTCATACTTAATATTATACTGGCCCGACTCGGGAATCGAACCCGGGAACACTCATACGCAGTCGAACTTTGCTAAATACTAGACCAACGAGGCAGTTGCAAAAAACGCCGATAACTACTGCTTAAAGCATATCATGTCTGCCCTGACCCTTGACGTGATCTGACCTGAGCTGCCTTGACCAGCATTGGACTACCGGCAGCAGTATACATTTAACTAGCTGTCTCACCATTGCGTATCACATATAGATCAAAAGAAAAATATATGCGACCAGCCCCCCTAGGCATATTATTATCTATTGTCATATCTTTTCTCTTCCTATGATCGTTAACGCTTTAGAGCAGGGGTTCCCAAAGTTTTTAGCACGCATCCCTTCTGAAAGGATAGGAGGCATGATAAAAAACTTTGGGAACCCCTACTTTAGAGGAAGCGATCTTAGAAACGATTAATTGGTAGACAAGTAGACACAATATTCTTGATCGCTCATTCGCTCCACGGAATATAATTCACGCTACACACTAATATAATTATATAACATACACGCTTACGCACACGAATACACGCTTCCTCTAAAGCAGGAGTTCCCAAAGTTTTTTATCACACCTACCATTTCGGAAGGGGTGCGTGATAAAAAAAACTTTGGGAGCCCCTGCTCTAAAGCGTTAACGATCATAGAAAGAGAATAGATACAACATAGTGTAATATGGCTGACAGTCTATTTTGCGGTAGTCTACACACAGCGACTATGGTTTCAAAAATGGTGTCTCGGGCCAGTAACGAAGTCTCCATATTTGCGCAGGGCCTAAACTTGTTCGGATATAGCGACATTTATTCACCTGACTAGGCAGGGTACTGTGAACTTTATACTCTCCAGATATTTAGATTATTTTCCATTGAAAGAATTGAAGGAATTCTCTTGTGGCCCGAGAGCTAGTGGTAATGGGGAGGTACTTAGTTATAAAAATTTTGTTTGTAAATTTTGAAGATAAATCTTTGAAGAGAATACAGTGTGCTCGAATTCGTCGACAATTATATTAGGATATCTCCTGTGTAGATTCTGCTTCAGTAGATATTTGGCCACCGTTGTCGAAATTGGTTCAAGAGGACTTAAATATATGTTTTATATTCAAATTGCACGTGCAATTTGTATTTATTTGACGTGATTTTTGCATGGTTATAGTTAACGACCTGGAGAGTGACATAGGTTACTTTTTATCCGAAAAATTAAGTTCCCGAGGGATTTTAAAAACCAAATCCATGCAGACGAAGTCGCGGGCATCAGCTAGTTTTTAATAAAATATAGGCTCTAACACATTGAGAAATTATAATTATTTTATAAAACGAGCCCGCGACTTCTTTTCAGTTTTTCAAAATTCCACGGTAACTCTTTGATTCTCCGGTATAATAAATAGCCTATGTCACTCTCCAAGTCCTCAAGTGTGCCCATGCAAAAAATAGTTACTGAAATAATCGACTGTGACAGACGGACGGACGGACGGAGAAAGTCTCACCATAAGGGTTCCATTTTTACCATTTTGGTACGGAACCCTAAAAACTACGTTGATCCATATCTCTGTTGCGGCGTATTTGAAAGGCAAACCAACAAACAAACACACTTTTGCATTTATATTATAAGTAACGATACATATTGCATAGTACCTAGTAGCGTGCCTATTAGTAGCGCTTTGGAAATCCGTCCGCTAGATCTCCAGCTATAAGGAATTTCGATTTCTTGGCAGCAAATGCTATGCCATCTAAAATATTGGACATCTCCATCTCCTCGTGTTTTGCTCTTTCTTTTGATGCAAACAATGAGTCGGTATCGTCAAGGGAATGTGTGCATACTTTTGAATATGTTAAAAGGCTCTCCCACGTTTAAGGTCAGGGACAAAACTAGCGGAAACTGCCAGCGGAATTCCGCACGCAGCCTTCTCTTCAAAATTTCGTCCGCGCAGACATGGCGAATTCTTAATATTTCAATGAAATTACATTTTCACCTCTCTAGCTCTAACTAATAACTATATACTAGCTCAAAATGGGCGCCTTTGCTGTCCAAAACCAGTGAGCAAAAGTCGTTTTTGCTCACCTAGTGAGAAAAAGTGTTTTGAATTTAGAACGCTGTGGATTGGCATTTATTCAATTCAGTGTCTCAAGAAAAGTTCGGAAATTTTGTATATAATCAATGGTCAAAGTTGTTTATCTCTATTTTATAATTTCAACGATTGATTTTTTTTGCCAAATTGTGTTTTAGAATTTATAATTCTGTAGAAAAACATGAAACATAAAAGAAAATTAAAATTAATTGATTACTGATTATTTATTATATGAATTTTTTTCCGAACGCAGACAATAAAGGAATAAAACATGGCGGAAAATCAAAAGAAAAATTGTCTATGACGTGATCTATAACTTAATAATTACGTTACTAATTTCTTTGTAGATAGTTGTCATAAAAGTTTTAAAACAAAATGAGTGATTCTAGTGATAATTTAACACTATCAGAATTGAAGGAATCAGTGTCTAACGTTGAATTAAACTTTCTTTCGGTAAATTCACGTGAAAAATACTTGAAAACCTATGAATTACTTAACGATTGGAGACTTGATAAAGGCGTAAATATGTGCTCTAAAACTGTGGTTTTATCATATTTAAGTACGCAATATACATGAATATAAAAAATCCTTATTGTTTCAATAATTATTTTTCTTACATTTTGTATTTTTTCGCTATTGAGGTGAAAAGTTGTACCTATGTATCACACGATAGCAAAGCTTTTTGTTTCTCGTGTCTTTGAATCCCTCACTACATTCAGGATTCTAAATAAGAATCACTCGCTACGCTCGTGATTCTAAATTAGACTCCTTCGCTCGCTCGGGATTCAAACTAGGCACTCGTAACAAAAAAGATCTTTGCTAACTTGTTGAAAAAATAACTCTACTAGCTACCTATGCCTATTGCTCTCGACTTCATGGATATAATTTTTGAAATCACGCGGGAACTCTTTAACTTTTAAGGATAAAAAGTAGCTAAAGTCACTCTTCAGGTCGTATACAAAGGTGATTGAACTACAGACCAAAAAACACACTTTCACGTGTACGTTTACTAAGATACATAAACTGCGAAACTCATACTACATAGTTTGAAAAACTGATGGTCGTTGGGGTTCCTAGGTGCTGGAGTGACGACCCGGAAAGCACTGTGTTGGCAGACCCCCACTGGGTATTCCAACGGCATCAGACGAGTCGCAGGTAGCCGCTGTATGCAGGCGGCGCAAGATCCAGGTCTGTGGTAGTTCATGCTAGATATCTTTGTTCAACAGTGAGAAGGACTATGGCCCAAGCCCTTCTGAATGGAGACCCAAGCCTAGCAGAAGGCCGGCGACATATTGCTATGATGATCATGATGTTGAAGATGCAAGTAATCGTCAGATGCTAAAACGTGTGCATAATTAGACCTATTTAGGGCCGTTTTCACCGTCTTAAAATAAGTCCTATCCGAGCGTAAAGATATTTTGGCAGATTTTCCCAATTTTGGCCCAATTTATTCCTCGGTTAACCGTCACTCGACGTTGGTGAAATTGGCACTTAAAAGAAAAAATACCAGCTACCTTAGAACTGCAGTATTATACTGAGGATTGCCCAGTCTTAGAAGATACGATATCAATATCTAGCAACGTCGTTGCCTTAAAATATTTATGTCGAGATAACAGCTAAATAAATTAGGAATTAAATCCGTAGTAACATTCAGTTTATAATCCCATTTTGCCCGTCTGGGTCGTGATCGGGGATTTGACAAAAACAAAGCAAATATTGGACATGCATCATTTAAATTATATTCCTCGTACCTACATGGTTATCGTATTAGTGAGGCGAAATTTATAATAAATGTCGATAGTTGTAGGGTTGAAACTTGTAAGGGACATTCCATAATCGACTTTCCTTTTTTTGGCCGCAGATACAAAAAAAAACATTATGGCTAAAAAAAGCTAAGCTTCTCAAAGCTTAGCTTTTTTTGCAAACTTTACCTGTAGTTAAGCGGCCTGATTTTGAACTATTATTGTGGAAGCACTTACGCAAATTTTCGCGTTGGTTTCAGCTGCCAAACTCAAAATGGTAAAGTTAAGACTCTACTTATTGACTGGACTATTATTATTTCCTTGTGGCGTATTAGCTGTTATGGAGGAACTAATTTTAAAATAGCTTCCTTTTTCAGATAGAGTGGTATTTTTATAGATATTATACTCTGATTAAAATAAATTATTAACAATTTAAACAATCTCGTATGTTTCATTAATTCATTCATCTCAATCCATTGCTGGTCCACTACTGGCCACAGGTCTCCTCCAGAATGACAAGAGCTCAGGCCATAGTCCACCACGGCCCACGCTGGCCGAGTGCGGGTTGGCAGGCTTCGCATATCTTTGAGAACATTATAGAGAACTCTCAGACATGCAGGTTTCCACACAATGTTTTCCTTCACCGTTAAAGCAAGTGATGTTTAATTGCTTAAAACCCTCATAACTTCCAAAATTTAGGGATACAGGATACACTCCTAGTATAGCTGCGTCGCACACTGTGACATAGCTCGAAAAACCAATGGCCGTTAGGGTCTTATGGTGCCTAGAGTGATGACCCCGCACCAGAAAGTAGCGTGTTGGCAGACGGATAACATCAGACGAATTTTAAATTCAAAATAATTTATTTCATTTAGGCCAACTTGTGGCTCTTATGGCAAGTCAAGAATCTACCACTGGTTCGGAAAGGTCATTCTGCTGAGAAGAGCCGGCAAGAAACGCAGTTTTTTTTTAAAACAAAAATGTTACAAAATTTAGCTTAACTATCTTGCGGAAAGCTGAAGCCGATTAGAATAGAATAGAAATATTTTTTATTCAAATAAACTACAAGTGTTTTCGAATCGTCATATGAATCTACCATCTGGTTCGGAATGGTACTTACAATTCATTACATGTTAAGATAGGCAGACAGAAAGTAGCCCCATTCCTGCCGGTGGAACCCGTTCACGAGCATGACGCATGATGATTCATTGCTTCGCTCAACCAAATATTTTGAGGATATCGCAGGATATCACTGGATACAGCCGACGTAAGACCGAGGAGTTTGGAAGTCTCAGCATTAGTTTTAGGACGAAGACGAAGAAGGAAATAAGCTGGGTTCGGAATAGGCGGTCGTCCTAGTACAGGAAACAAGCATGTCATCAGAATGATTGTCAACCCTGGGATCCCAAACTCCCACCCAATTCTACTGGGCATCTGAATGATAGCCCGCATTTTTTGTAAGCGCACCAGTCACCGGGACGATTGTAGTCGGTTCCCTATGATTTATCGCTGTCCATAATACAAATACGACACAATATTATGCGACTCTTTATTTCTTCTTTAAGCCATATTAGTATTCCGCCAACAGGCCTGTGGTTTTGTAATACTGACTAAATGTTATTTTATTGGAATTTCAAATAAACATTTGTTAAGAGTTGCTTTGCTTCTATTTTTTTACCCGATCGCTCCAGTCAGAAAGAACTATAATGTTTTTAGGTCATGATCTATAAGAAGGTACCAACCACAGTTCGGAGAGCTAATGGTCATTGGGGTCCCAAAGTGCTGGATTGGCAGACCCCCACAAGGTCGACTAACGACATCAGACGAGTCCTGGGGATCCGCTGGATATAGACGACGCAAGACCAAAGCCTGTGGAGGTCCACGCAAGAGAACTTTGTTCAGTAATGGACGTCTCTCGGTTGATAAAGCAGAAGAAAAGGCACTGACACAAATTATAACAAGATAAACTAAACCTCAACTTACACTCTTTTAAAGTTACCGTCGTTAACCGATAGACAAAGACTGCTGGTCTCTTGTAGGGATTTCCACACTCTTGGTCATAATATGCCGCTTGCCTTTGGACTCAACAGACGGCATTTGAACACCTAATAATGAGGGCTCTACCAACTTTTAGGCTCTGCAGAGGGAAGTCTATATTCCAGCGAAGTGCATATTAACTTCTTAGATCCGTTCTTCGAACTAAGTCTATTCTGTATGACCCACGCATCATCATGATCGCTTTTTCTGCTGTGCGATTGTATGACAAAATGGTATTAATTCAATTTAATATTTGGTATTTATCATTTGGTATAATTATGGATTTTCTTCATCGAAATCGAAATAAATATTAGTAATGATTTTCTTACGCCATAGCACCTGTGACTTGATTAAATTATGTAGAAAAACTCTAATACCAGTTTTCTCTTAAAAATTATCACTATTGTAAATATGGAAAAACAGATCATGACCACATAGGCAGGTATGCAGATTTTGATGCAAGTCCATTAGTCCACTAGTCAGGTTTTAGTTTCTGAACTTCATCTTGTTTAAAGAAATACTTTTTGTTCCCCAATCATATTGTAATTAATTCTGGACTTCAATCAGCGGTGATGATGCCCCGTTGGCATATTTAAGGGGCTCATGAATTAAAACACGCTTATTATGTTTTGTTAGAGATGGCGAAATCATTATCATTAAAACAATTAGGCTCTTGGCGACATTTCATTAGCCCGTGTTGTGTGTTAATTGTAACTTTTTAATTTTATTTATTTATTTATTTCAAAAACTTAATACATGCTAAGCTAGTCCAAAATTACGGCAAATGAATGGAACGGATTACATAATAATAATCAGTGATAGCCTAGTGGTTAGGACTATGGTCTAATATTCTCCTAGGTGTGTGAAGTCCACCAATTCGCATTGGGCCAGCGTGGTGGACTATAACCTTTCTTTGAGAGGAGACCTGCGCTCAGTAGTGAGCCGTTGATGGGTTGCTAATGATGATGATGATGATGACATAATAATATTTCTAAGCAATTTTAATCGTCTATCTGAGAAGACGTACAAACTCGACGTTCGGGGAATTGCACTTTCCGCGCCGTAAGGGAATTTTTGTTCTCAAATTAAAATTCACACCTTTTCATAAGAGACTGTTTATAGACGCACAAATTGTAGCCAAATACGTCCGAAGTATCATGCAAATGTCTGAACGAAAATCGTATCTATTTACTTATTTTTCAGTTAAACACCATAGATTAAGGATTGGTAGTCGCTTCGCACCTACCAAACCTATATTATCTATATTAAAAACGTTTGTTTGATAAAATATAATATAAAATATTATATAGATAAATGAATAATACGTTTATTTTGTTACATGACATTTTTAGCCGACTTCAAAAAAGGAGGATCTTTCGTCGTCGTTGCCTCGTCGGAATCTTTTTTTTTAATGTATGTTCGCCGATTACTCGAAGACGCCTGAACCAATTTGGAAAATTCTTTTTTTGTTTAAAAGGGTACACTTTTCAAGAGGTCTCATTAAAATTTTATCGAAATCGATTAAGCGGTTTTAAAAAATCTACAGTAAATTATATAGTTTTTAGTGGGGCGGGTGTTTTTTAAAAGCCGGTTTTTTAAAAAGAAGTTTTTATACTAAATTTTATCTGGATCAAAACTGCAACATTGCAGACTGTGTTGTCGTCCAAATACAGTCCTTTAAGTTTCATCTAGAATCTGCATATATTTTACTGATATTGACCGTTTTAACCGTGAACTCATTGATATATTTAGATTAGATAAGTATATCAATGGCAAAATAAATAAAATATTTCCAACAATCAACACCTATCAATACAAAATCAATATCTAGATGTCCGATACTAAATCACTCATTAACTGTGATCGTATTGAACAGGACGTTACATTAATCGAGCAGTTCCCATGAATTCCTATATAATTCTAAAGCCCTTTCAACACCAAGCTCACACGATTTGTTTATTTATATTATGGACGCCTTTCATCTAGTCTACGTGAGCAAATAATGAATGTACGACATTGATATAAATTTACTTGAGATACGCAGTTAGTTAATTGGAATTGTGTTCTGACATGTGACCTCATTTTCTTCAACTTTACAATACTACAATAATTTTCTACAGTACCTATACAGGAATAAATTAATAATAAAAATTAAATTATAAAAGTACGTATTTCTGTATTTAAATTTCTTGATCTTATTAATCCCACCTTTGAGAGCTTCAGGAAATCTCTTCCTTAAAAATAAGGTTTGCTTGTGCACGTCATTTAGGTATAATATTACGTTTATGTTTTAGCATAATTTGTGGTACAGAATAAATTAATAACTAGTCAATAAATCCAAATATTCCAATTTACTGATCAAATTTAAAATAACTGTACTTAACTATTTATACATAGTATGCATGCCCAGTTGCATGCATACCATCGATGCTGGAAAGCGATTATGCCGTATCTCGACACAATCACGTAACTGTGTGTGTATGGCAAAATACACGTAAAAAGTTTGCCCAGCCAATTTGAAATAATTAAGCAGTTCACTAAAAAGGATGTTCTGATTCAAAGTCATATTAAGATCTTTGGAACCGGTCACTTTCACTTGATACTATATATCTACGGTTTCGTATATCAATGTTTGTACGACATATGAAGTCTCCTTGCTGACGTCACGCCGGACACGGTCACATCAAAGACATGCGCATGATTTATATGTATTTGTGAGACCCAATTATAATATAAGTAGGGAAAATTTGTGCATTTTCATGGTACTTGCTAGTTTGAGAGACCACCGCTAAAAATATGTTCGATATTGATGATGGATTTTTTTTTCAAACTGGCAAAACAATTATTACTTTCTCACCAGAATAAAATTATGTGCGTTTAAGTTTTCTTTTCAAGTTAACGTTTAAGTTAGGTACATCTGTGATTTTTATAGAGTTTGCAAAACATTAACTTTGTTAAAAAAGTTGATCTTCATGTTATTAAATTATGTGCGATTTGACACGCAAAGTTGATGATGACATGAAAAGTTACGCGTATATAATTTACTTAAAGTAAAACTTAATTGCCCGTGAATCCGTCCACATTGAGTTGAGTTAGGTCCTTATTTCAAAAATTCTAGAAAGAAAAAAAAAACATTCTCATTCAGAAAATATAATTTTACATTTTCTTGAAATTTTTGTTATTACTTTAAGTTGAAGATTACACGTAAAAAAATATTATGTATTTATTTATAAAAATATTTTTTTATATTATTAGTAGTTATTAAATTCAAGTTAGTGTAGATATCAGACACGCCGTCTCTTACACTATTCTATACCCCTTTGATCTGTAATTGGGCACGAGAAATTTACGCGGCAGAGTGTAGGTAATTGGCGATTGATTTACGCGCAAGGTAAACCTAGACGGATCCGCTGTACTTGTCATTAATGCCTGGGTAAATATCTCGTAATATAAGAGCTAGTCGATGTTTTGTCCAAGTCTTTTATACAGGGCCAATCTTTGACAGCAATTAATTTGACGATCGGTATCTTTCTAAATAGAGTCTTAAATTGTCATAAGAGCCACGAGTTGGCCCAGTCAGTGGCATGAAATAAATAATTTTGAGATTCTTCCAATATTGGCCAAAGTAGGTATATATTTATTAATGAAAAGGATTACAGCTTGATGTCTAAAAGAATATTGTCTTTAGATAGTTATATTTTTGTCCGAATTTCTTCGGGTTTTATATTAGTAGAAAAATTCAAAATTCAAATTTATTTAATTTCACTCAGGCCAATTTGTGCCTCTTATGACACGTCAAGACTCTATCACTTTAATATCTAGGTTATATAAAATTATGTACCTATAATAGCTCTTATTATTTATTAGTAGGTATATCCTTGTTTCCCTAAGACCGATCCAATCTCCTCTGTCATCTCTAGACTCTAAGTAGGTAGGTATACAAAAAAGTTGGAGTAGTCGTCACAAATGCGATTAACAGTACGTAATACATAATGATTCACTTATCTCTCAGTCTATAAGCATGTAAGTTCTCATCCTGTTTTGATCTTAATTCAGTTATTTCGCTCGCCAAGTCAAATTTATCTATAGAACTTCCTAAGAATGGTGACATCTTTAGTGCAGCGGTCCAAATACTCACATTGCAAACAAGAGTTCACGGGTTCCATTTTCGACTAGCTTAATTGCTATTATATTTATAGTAACTCACTCTTCACTCTAATTTATGACCTTTATTTTCACGTAGAAGGGGAAATCCTCGTGGACTAACTCTCCTACCTTCAAACATCTTCCTGCCCTATTTCTCTTCTTCTTCTTTATGAAGTCATAGACAGATACAACACATACTTACATACAACAGTGTTTTAAGAAGATCTCTTGCTCACTTCCACAGGCCTCGGTCTTACGCTGCCTGAATCCAGCGGCTCCCTGCGACTCTTTTGATGTCGTCGGTCCACCTAGTGGGGGGGGTCTGCCAACACAGCGCTTCCCAGTGCGGGGTCGCCACTCCAACTTCTTGGGACCCTAACGATCATCAGCTCTTTGAACTATGTGCCCCGCCAATTTCTACTTCAGTTTTGAGACTCGCTAAGCTATGTCAGTGACTTTGTTTTTCCTACGGATCTCCACATTTATCTAAAGTCTTCGAACAGTGCGTGTTGCCAGTGGTGACTTATGGATCCAAACCAAATAGCCGCTAACTGTGGGCCTCATAAGAAGGCTCAGGGTTTCTCAGCTGGCGACGGAGAGAGCTATATGCTCAGGGTATCCCTCAGAGATCAAATTAATTTATGACCTACTACTACTTGTACCTGACTACTTGTACGTACATTTTATAGTAATTTTATTATCATTATTTTCTCCCTTACTCTATTTATTATTGAATTAATATTAAATAGAGTAAGTAATTTTTTTTTAATTTCTATTAAACAGTTTTATTATATTATAGATAGAAAATTTCATATATACAATACTATAAACCTAAATTTAATTCTAAAATTAAAACTAAAATAAAAACTAATTAAAATCTAAAACCCCATCCAAGCCACCGCAGTGTGGCATAGTACCCAAGATGCTGGCAGCATTACCTCTTTGGATGGCCAGGCTAATCCTTTGGCCAAGGTAGCTGCCAGCTCTTGGATCCCCGGTAGACTCGATCACCTTTTTTGATATCTCTAAAAAAAGTGCGCGAGCCTCCGGGCCCCACGGCCCCAGGGTCTCTACACCAAAAGGCGCAAATATGAAACCACTGTCAAGTTTCTCATATTTGCGCCTCTTAGCCTGTTCGGCGCTAGTAGCCGCTGCACCCGCCACAGAGGAGGTCGCATGGATGTGGGAAGCAGCTAGAGTATCTACACAGGTGGCATCCCACACAAGCGACCTCCCTGTCCTCCAAGGAACAAGCGTCATACCATCAGGTCTCTTGCCATCACTACGTGCCAAACCAATAGGTTCTAATACAGCTGGCACGTGAGCAGTAGCAAGAGACCTGCGGATGATGTCGTTGAGGGCATTGTGGCGGGAGAAACGACCAGCGCTCTTCGAACAGGAGAGCCCGTGATGACCGTAAGCGTCGACGTGGTCACCGCAGTGGCAACGGTGAGGCTGGGTTATTTTGGCGCCAAGCCTAAGACCAACTACCACTGCAAGAGTGGCGTGGTTTAAAAGAGTGCCCAGATTAGCAGAAGGGATAGCATGGAGCCAGTGTCCGGATTCTTTCGCAGAGACAGCGAGAAGACGAGCACGGTCTTTGGAATTTGCTTGCATTAACATTGCGTCAAAAGTTTTTTTACAAATAATGTCATCCCACTGTCTCTGGGAAGGAAGAGAAACCGGCAATTGATTTGGGCTAATCGCTGACCAACCATTTCTTGCCTCTGCCAAGTACGACACCTCAATTGATCCCAAAGACTGGGATATAATTTTTCCAAAGAGAGTGTGTGTACTATAAGCAGAGGAAAGAAAAGCTGGCAGAGAGACACTAGAAATTTTGCGGATTCCCAGACCTCCATACCTGATCGGAAGAGAAGCCTGGGCCCATACTTGATCATCTATCGGACAATTTAAGATTTCAGATAGAATATTTTGTATAAAATTATCCAAATTTTCCAATAAATTATTAAATTTCCAAAGAGGTGAACATCTAACGAAATAAATAAATTTTGGAACAAATAAGCAGAATCGAATGATGGTCATTGCCATATGAGGATTAATATCTAACAGATGATGGGAAGTGTTTTTGAATTTAGAAATTAAGTCAGTAAAAAATTGAGGAACTGAGGCCTCTAAAACAGGTGCTCCTAAGAGGCGAAGTGACTCATCGTTTAAAATTTTAATACCCGGAGCTAAAATATTGATTTTATTTAATATGTGCAGTTTGGATTCGGCCGAAAAAGAATTTGGAATATAAATTTCACATTTATCAAAATTAAGTTCCAAGCCAATAGTTTTAAATTTTGATATAATTATTTCTAAATCCTTCAAAACCGAACTCACTTCGCCGCCCAAGGTTCCATCATCCAAATACCAAACATTGAATTTGGAATTTAGAACCGAAATTATAGGGTGTATGGCTAAACTAAAAATAACTGGTCCAAGCGGATCCCCCTGCTGACAGCCGACAGCGGAACTCAGAACATTCTTTTTGTGTACGAGCTTTGAAGGTTCCCGGTAGCACTGCGCCAAGTATGGGAAAAACTGTGGAAATTTATTTTTTACTTCTGAGAGGAGGACCCCCCGATCCACTGAATTGAAGGCATTCTTCACATCAATTTTAAGGAGTACCTCCTCCCGGGAGTTAAGGAGAAATGTGCGAGCAGCGTGAACAGCTGCTTCGCATCCCCCCTTTACCCCAAAGCCTAACTGAATTGGGACAAAATTAGAAGATATTAAAGGAAGAATTTTTTTACAGCAAGTTTTGGAAACGACGCGCCGAATCGTTGAACCCACTGCTATGGGACGAATACCACCATCCTTTTTTTTAAGGCACATAAATTTGCTCCATATAAGGTTTTAGTTATTTCATGGGGTACTCGTCCAGATAGCATCAGGTTCACCAGATCAGTGATCGATTTCAGAAGGGTACCACCTACGTCAACGTTTGCACCACAAACTAAGTCTTTAAAGTGCTGTGGTGACAAACCATCGAGCCCTGCAGCGGAACCACTTCTGAAAGACATCAGAGCTCCCAGCACGTCATTAGTAGTGGCCTGAAAAATAAAATCGCTATTTGTCGGTGGGTCTGGAAAAGAGGAATCAGGAGAAGGGGATGGGTGTTTAGAACGCAGTGCTTCCAGAGTCTCCGCTGTATCAGGGGCAATTGTGTCACTGGAGAATAAAAGTCGAGCCGCTCCCTTAAGGTCGCCGTCGCTTATTTTGTTTTCAATAAATTTTTTTTTATCATAATTGTGTTTCAAATATGGATGAGAATGTGTATGTGTCGCGTGTAGTGGATTTAACTGTATGGTAGTATTATAAATGTTGCTTTCATTTAATGTGCAGTTATTTTTTATTTTCTGTGTAAGGGAGAGGTTTTGACTCTTATCCGCGTGTAGCGTGCGGTACGCGAAAGTGAGCAGCAGCTCCCAGCTTCGATAGGTGTTATGAGTGATGACATTATCTATGGTTTTTTTTAACGAACATGAAACTGAATGGCGTGATCCTCGAGGAATGCGTCTGATTAATGGGATGGAATTCTTTAATGTACTTAATGATTCGCAGAGGTTATCAACACATCCATTAATTGGAAGGGAAGAAAATGAAATGGGAGGTATCGATGGCGCAAATGACGATTTGTGAACTCTACCTACATGAATTTTTAATCCTTTACTATTTTAAAATTCCGAGGCTGGGAACACTGATCACAACGCACGCTATCCTGCGACATAAAAACCCCAGCTGTCTCAACCTAGAATAAGTGGCTTGGCGCCACAATAACACATATGATATATATATACAAATAAAATCTAAAAATAAGAAAAAAAATACAATCACAAAAAGAAAACAATCCACACTTCACACTTCACAATTTAACAGCGTAAACTAAATTGGCACTTGTTTAATTTCTTGGCATTTATTTGTCTTAGAGCTTCTTTACGAGGATTCCGTTATAGGAGATACTTCCTCATTGTCCTGCGTGGATCCGTACGTGTCTAACACAAAGATAACACCATAATTCCACAATCTGAGTCTGATAAACTAAATGTGCAAGATCACACCTTCTGAATCGCCTTTTATCGGCCTCCCAAACGAGTTCCGCATCAAATACTGGTGCATGAGACGGTACTACGGGGTCCGTTTCTAACATATATCCATTTAAAGAACCACTGACTACGAAGGGGCTCTTGAGAAAACCGAAACCGAGTCCTTAACGTTGAGGACTATTTGAATTGTTGGCCCTCTTAATTCATCCATCGAAAAATTCTTTTTAAATAGTGTAAAATTTCCAAGGATAACACAATTATCACAACGTAAACAAACAAACAATTCACCATAAACCATGTGAAATTCATTATTATATATTATTATTATTATATATATTAAGTAATTAATTAATAATTTAAGCGTTTAAATGCAATTTTCAGAGTGATTTTTTTAAATAGCTACTTAGTACTTACCAAAGAGATCCTTAAGTAACGATTAGCAATAGGTAATGATGATTAGTTAATGACTCGTTAAATGTAATTGAAAGAACGTTTTCAAGCAACTGCATAAAGTACCTACGTCACGAACTACGCGTCATGTCAGCATTGCGGTTACAAGCTGTTACTATTCTTACAAAGTTGCATATTATAAATCGGCTTGGCATCCAGCTGCCCACAAGATAGTATAAAAAACTTATTACAATGTAATAGCTTCATAATAATATATTGTAAAATGATTATTTTGAAAAGAGCAACTGTTGAGTTTCTAGTCGGCTTTTCTCGGCAGAATCCGCTTTTCGGACCGGTGGTAGAGTCATGACGTGTCATCAAGAGCCACAGGTTGGCCTACGTGAAATAAATAATTTTGAATTTTGAAATTTTTTTTTCAAGGCGGCTTCATATATACCTTCCCTTGAATCACATCTTTTACATATAGGCCATCTTCTCAACAGATAAATGTCACCTGCTGGACATACTCGTACGTTTCTTGCAAGGACCATCACGTAACATGATTTTGTGCCACTTTTACCCAGAGGGTTTCAGATCTTACCCGTTTTCACCAATGGTCAACTTTTACGAACTACCTTAGCTAAGTTAGGTCACATATATGTGACACTTTCTGTCAGTTTCGTTTTCACGCACCTTTAGGGAACACCTAAAGCAGGTGAAAATGACATTGGGTAAGGTATTGTATTTAGGTATATATACGACTTCTACTTAGGGGATGATTTAGACATGGTTGGTGAAAGCGGGCATTAATGTTTTTTTTTGTTTTGGTGTTATTTTGTGTTTTTTCTTCGTTCATACTAATAAAAAAACAAAATTTTATTTCTGTATTAAATTTTATTGCATCTATTCACACACCTTTCTGGAGAACGGTTTTAGACGTTGAAGCTAACAAAAATACATACATAATTATTATAATTATTATCATACAAACAAGGTTACTTAAATAACATAAATTGCGAAGTATTTTTCCAAAGACTGATTCGCTATGACATTAAAATCCTAACAACGCCCACGACAGATTTTGCGACGTCAACTTTGACATTTTGTTAAATAATAACTGTCAAACTTAAAGTCACAAAAAGGTTACAAAATTACAGTTACGAGTGAGGTAACTGTCTTGTCATAGCGAATAAGACCTCCGGTTTCCATATTTAAAACATTGAAAGAAAACTTAATCATTCAACATTATTTTCTAACACACAAATATCATGTGTATGTTTGGATAAAATAACACTTTAAGCGCCGGCTCTCGTGCGTTTTTAGACTTAGTCTACACTAGCGCGTTTTTCGCGGCCGCATCTCTGGCCATAAAAATGAAATAAGGAACATTTTTCCGTTTAGGTGGTTTAGTATAACATATAGGGTTAAATTTTATGAACTTTTTCCCCTCTCTCACTAAATAAGTTAATAAATTGCAAAAAAGTAAATTTGGTTTATAACGTCTTGTATCACGGTTTTATTGTTGGTTCAAATTCTACGAGAAATGACTGGAATATGTAAACTTATAAAAAACTAACAAAAATAGATGATATTATTATAGCAGTTTATTTAAACGCGTCAATGTAAACTTAGTTTTTAATTACCATAATATATTGAGAACCACGTCTTCCACCGTTTTATTTATATACATTAAAAGGATTTTCTAATACAGAAAAATTATTGCGTTTACCTTTCTTAAATATTTATGTTATCAGTTTAATAATATTATGTATAATTACAACAGTGACATATGTATGTACAAAACTATAGACTCAATTTTGGACTTTCAGTCTCTACATGAAAAAAAATATTTTACAATGTTGGGAACTAATAAAGGGCTAATATAACTATACATTCATTTGTTACAAATATACAAGGCCATTAAATTTTTTTTTCTTTCGATAATAATTATCCCAGCCTAGCACACATTTAAGCTAAAACTTGACATCATATTACCATTTAGTGACGTTAGAGACCATTGTATCAGGAAATACCTAATTCCGCGATGCAACACAAAAACGTCACAAATTGCAGCTAAATCACATAACAACTTTTCAATACATTTCCGCTACGTCACGATGCATAAGTGTGTGCTAGCCTTAACAAGATGACGTACAAATTCGTTGATTTTATATTAATGTGATATGAAAAACAATTACTATAATAAGTATTAATTATATCATACCAGCTTTTTGAAAATGTTTCTCCAAGGTAAAATGAACTCATTTAAGACTACCTTCAAAAAAGCATGCGCATATTACGCGCGTACGCTACGTAGGGCTTAAATTTGAAGGCATCCTTAGCGGTTGACTCTTACTACAATATTATTGTGTAAAACTAATTACCAGTGTACAATATGTATATCTATAGATGATCCGTGATAAAGTCATTATTACTCTAGATAGTAAGTCCATACAAAGTCATGGGTTTGAGCCTAAAACAGACAATTTAGAGTATCAGAAAGCTCAGAATGTAGCATGGCTAAATTAAGCTCTTTTCTATAAAGCTCCTATCTCAATCAAATTGCGTCTTTAATTAGACAATAGTGTATCTAATAGTTGATCGGTTTGAAAAAATTACTTGCTTTGATTTAAAAAGTTGACCTGATTTTTTTCGCAGAGATTCTAGACGGCCAGTCAATCTAATGTAAAATAAGGTAGCTAAATAATTGGGTGCTTATCAATTTAAATTGCTCTTTTTTCTAAAGAACATTTTTTTAATGACAAATGTTTTCTTTTAATGACAATCATAGTCTTCTGACTAGAAAATATTTCATAATTATCTCAATATTGCCTCCAGTAGTTGTTTCGCTAATAAAACTTCTTCGTATGAGTTAGCCTTAAATAGCAATATGTATATGCTCAACGATCTCAGCAGGGTTTCTCAACAGGTGGGCCTGAAAATGAACATGAGCAAGACGAAAATCATGTCCAATGCTCATGCACCGCTCCACCCAGTAATTGTTGAGAACTCTGCACTCGAAATTGTAGACGAGTATATTTACCTGGGACACACAGTCCAGCTAGGTAGGTCCAATTTCGAGAAAGAGATCAGCCGCCGAATCCAACTCGGCTGGGCAGCGTTCGGGAAGCTCCGAGATGTCTTCTCGTCCAAAATTCCTCAGTGCCTGAAGACTCAAGTCTTCGAACAGTGCGTGTTGCCAGTGATGACTTACGGATCCGAGACATGGTCGCTAACTAAGGGCCTCATAAGTAGGCTCAGGACCGCTCAGCGGGCGATGGAGAGAGCTATGCTCGGAGTGTCCCTGCGGGATCGAATCAGAAATGAGGAGATCCGTAGGAGAACCAGAGTCACCGACATAGCTAAGCGAGTCGCGATACTGAAGTGGAAATGGGCGGGGCACATAGTTCGAAGAGCTGATGGTCGTTGGGGTCCCAAGGAGCTGGAGTGGCGACCCCGCACCGGGAAGCGCAGTGTTGGCAGACCCCCCACCAGGTGGACCGACGACATCAAACGAGTCGCAGGGAGCCGCTGGATTCAGGCGGCGCAAGACCGAGGCCTGTGGAAGTCCATGCAAGAGACCTTTGTCCAGCAGTGGACGTCTATCGGTTGATAAAGAAGAAGAAGAAGAAGAAGAAGAAGCAATATGTATGGAATTTCGGGTACTTGCCTGTTTACAACCCCTGCAAGTTATCAAGAAGGGCATTGATTTACAGTACGTCTTGCACGAGCCTTTCACGTTAAATAGATTTTACAATAATTATAGTTATTAAATTGATTGGATGGGGTTCGGGTGTAATGCGGTCTAGCATGCGTACAATACTTCGGCGGTTGTAAAGGTTCAATGGTGTAGGATAAATCCACCTTAAAATAACGCGTCTGTAAAGTTGGCATGGCAAATCCTTAGTTTGGATGGACTGCCAATTAAAGGAATCTGACAATTCCATTCTACACAGATAAATAAAACTTTAATGTCACGTTTGTTAAAATTGAAATTATATTTTTCCTTATTTGCAAATTAATGCTAACTCCTATGACGGGTTTGGCTAACTCAAACAGTAACATTGGAGGCTCTGGTATCATCGATGCATTTTATTACAATAGTACAATAAACAAAACACTTTATAACTACTGACCTCGTACCAATAAATATTAAAATTCGAATCGTAAGCCAATTACGGAACTATCAAACAATAGAGATAAATTTGGACGTAAATAGGCACTAAATATACGTAAAGCCACTGAGAGTTTTGCTGACGGTTACTCACTGGCGCCTGCGTAAAATATTTGTATGACAAATTGTACAGCTCTCCAAATATCTATCATGAGCATAGACGAATGATATTTACTAATCATGAGTCAAACTACAGGTTGCCATACAAATATTAAAGAAGTTATCTTTTAACAATAAACATAGTAATCCTAAAGCTCAGGTTTACTAGGATAAAAGTGTAACACTAGAGAGAGCATTTTTGACATCGACAATGAATACAAAGCGTGCAATTATTCAATTCAACTCCTAAGTGGTGGCTATTCGAAGCGTTATTTAAAACGTCATTTAACAAATTGTAACTAGGTACATAGGTTAAGTTATCAAATAACGTTCCGCTATCTTGTCTCAATAGACAACATTTGAGTGACGTCATCTGACGATAAATATAGCACCCGTTGTGTGACAGCAATGGTAGAAGAATATTTTTCGACTCTTTTATTAAAACCATCCCATCTTGTTTCAATAGATAACATTTGAGTGACGTCATTCGACGTTATGCGACGCCACTAGTATCCAAGGAAACCAGAGCTTAAAGGTAAATATGCCGACGTAAAAAGAAAAAAATAATTTACACTCTACATAGTTAAAATAATCTAAAACAGTGTTTTTATTCGTTTACCTAAAGGAAACATAACACGTATTAATACCTATTTTTTTTCTATTAAATCACTTCGTTTAACCATTTCCAGCACCCCTGGTACAAAACTTCGATGTAACCAATGCGACTATCGGTATTCTTCTGTATCTTTTAGATCCTGAATCTCTGAAATCTAGGCAGTTATATCGAAGCCTAAAACACAGTTTCATCTAGAGCACCTACCCAGTAGCTGCGTTGATTCAGGCATTAAGAATAATAGCGATGATCGTAATGTTGATCGCAAATTTGGTGCTACGGGGGCAGTAATAACTAGAGCAAGTCGCTCGGTCCAACTCGGATTTAGCACCTAGTATTGTCGATCGGTCGACGCGGTGGTCGACGTGTGAGGTATCAACCTCAGCGAAGGCGCTCTATCACAAATATAAGCTTCTCTACCGGTGCATAAATTATTTATCACGTATATACGTATGTATATCATATATTTATAGGTCGATATTTACAGATGAAAACCCGTCGAAGCCTGATATAGAGCACATGGAAGGTGCCAACGTAACGTAACGGTAAAAGTGGATCCAGCTTCTTAAACCTTTTATCAAATAAAGCTCTTGTTTCTAAAGTTAAAGAGACGCAAACCTTCGGGCGTCAAAAGACGATCTGCTTCAGTGACGTCATACAAAGCTGTAATCTATCGAGTGGACACCACCAGCCAAGCATATTTTGTTGTCAGTCATGTAATAGTAATTAGGGTTAATACTGTCCAAAATCAACCCTGCAGACACAACTAGCTTACAGAGTTTTAAGTTAATCATTCTGAACTGCAGTCAAATGTCAATCATCAGTGCGTATATTAAGACATGACAAAATTAATCTGTGTTTACACTTCATAAAACTGAGGCCTCAGAACTGATCCCAATTGAAACAAATCGCATACATGTGGACGCCAACCAAGTGCCGTACAGTATCAGTCAAAGCGGTTACGGCGTTTGGCCGAGATTGTGATTATTGTCGATGCGCCAGGGGCGGGCGAAGGGCAGGTCAGGCGCGAGAGGGGGGTGGCGGCTCTGCGAGGGACGAGGTAGACGAGGAGGACGGGGAGGGCGCGGGAGGCGCCGGTGCGGGAGCCGCGAGAGCTAAGGAGCGGGAGTACTCTAGAAGCGCGACATCAGCAGGGTGCGTGGGGGGGTACAGACCCCTGTAGAGTTCTGGTCTGCTGTAAGGGTGCGCGAGCCTGGCCGCCGCCGCCGCCGCAGCCGCTGATGTGTAGAACGCGGACGCAGCCGCGGGCGGCGCGGGAGCCTCTCCGTCCTTACTGGCCATATCCGCTAGCGACCATATTCGGGGTTTCGCTGAAGCAGGAGTGCTGCCAGGAGGAGCGCGGGAGGGCAGGTGCTGATACGCAGGATGGATAGGCCTCTCGTACGGCGGCTCGGGCGACTCTGGGCCGCTATCCGCCCGAGATTCCGACCATTCCGATTCTGTTCGCTGCCCCAGTAGATCTAGCCTTTGCTGTGGTCGATCGCCGTCCTCACTTGAACCGGTACCGGAGTCTTTGCCATCTAGAAGAAATTTTGTTAATTAGACCAACTAAATAGTTTACCTACAAAGTTTCAGAGTAAGTTGAAATGGAATTGAAGTTGAATCAATTCTGCAACTTTGTATAGATTTTAATGAAATTCGCAGCATTGCATTAAACTTTAATTTACTATCTCTTCAAACTCGACTCATACTACTAATAAACAACTTATTGCTAAGTACATACGGGGTCATAACTTTGATATTATGAAGTCAGTCTGAATATGCATTTTTTTCTGTTTAGTAAACGACGTTAGTAAAATATTATTATTTCCTTCCATATTTGCGATTTTAATGTTATTATTTCAATTAAAGGGGTTTAAGCTTGTGGCATATCTACTGCAGTAAAAGCTGCACGTAACGCAATTTTAGTATTGAAAATTCAGATAACTTTGTCTGAAAATTTTTGTAGTAACATCGTTCCCGCGCCTCGAGCTTGCCTTCACACAGTTATCATTATCATTAGCAACCCATCAACGGCTCACTACTGAGCGCAGATTTCCTCTCAGAGAAGGGCTATAGGCTATAGTCCACCACGCTGGCCCAATGCGAATTAGCGGACTTCAGACACCTTCGAGAACATTATAGAGAACTCTCGATCAGGTGTGCAAGTTTCCTCACGAAGTTTTCCTCAGTTGAAGCAAGTGATGTTTAATCGCTTAGACGCACATGACAAAGTCAGAGGTGCGTACCGTCATATAGGAGTCGCGAGGAATAGGAGTAGGAGGTGATGTGGTGTGATGTCGCGTCACACAGTATGCGACCTTTATTAATTCACTCTTACCTAACGCATCCTTCCCATCATTGCTTTTATGGTCATCATCATCATTATTGTTATCGTCATCGTCGACTCTGTTCCTCGGTTCCCAGGTCATCTTGTTCTCCTTCTTTAGACGCCTGCGCGCGTTCGCGAACCACGTGGACACCTGCGTCAACGTCATCTTGGTGATGATCGCCAGCATTATCTTCTCCCCCTTGGTGGGGTAGGGATTCTTCTTGTGCTCGTTGAGCCACGCTTTGAGGGTACTCGTCGTCTCTCTGGTGGCATTTTTTCTTCTTGCACCGTTTAAATCCATTCCGTATCTGTGGACAAATGTTTGAAATTAATCGTACTAATATTTTAATGCCAAATTTGTGAGGAGTGTCCTTTACTCCATAACGAATGAACCGATTTGGCTGAAATTTGGTATGGAAATAATTCATATCCATGATTAACACATGGGCTACATGTTATCTTGGGAATTTCAAGAGTTTCCGCAGGAATAAAAAAAATCTTAAACCACGCGGAAAAAAGTTGTGGGCATCATCTAGTAATGAATATATTATTATTATTATTATAGGTAGATGCAAAAGCCCAAAAAGGGGCATTATTAAATGAGGTATATGCCCAACAGTAGATATAGGTAGGTATATTGGCTTATGAAGGTGAATGTCTTTAATATCGAGTACGAAGCGCTTGAAGTCTGCACCCCTGATTCGCACGGCCAAGGTCTGGAATGCTTTTCCAAGATCAGTGTTTCTTGATACATATAAATCTACAAGCAAGAGCCACATCATCACTTTCCATCAGGTACGATAGTGGTTAAGCGTATGCCTTTAATGTATAAAATAATGTATGGACACACGCTTGGTTGGACAACCCAGCTCAAAGAGGGACCATAGAATCGAATAGGTATGGAACAGTAACAGAACAGTAATGCGACGATTGCCATCAAATCTTTTTGGCTCGCAGCCGTTTTCTTCACTCGCACTATTGGTTAAAATGCGTTGTAAGAGGAAGAATGCCATAAATTCGGTCAGTAAAACTTCTGCAATGTGATAAAATTAATCACATATTTCGCATATTGCTCTGATAAAGAAGGCTGAGTTAGTCGCCACCAAGATGTCTACTGAGACATCAATGCGCGTTATCCATCATACCTTTGCTCAATGGAAGGGACACGACCCTCAACAATATTAAATTCGACGCAGAGATGTATAATGTACATAGCTGCTAGATATAACTTAGGCTTGCTCTTGCTGGGTCAATAAAAGGTGCACTCCGTACTAGTATATTCAAAATACTGTACTTATTCGGACTTCTAGTACTACCTATTAAGTAGTACACTAGTTCTGAGACAAGCGATAGAATCACAGACTAAAATATAGATCCACAAGGAACGAAGTACTAAATGACCAATGTACTATGATTGTCTGATTCCTTGTTTTCCGCTTGTTCAGAGCCGAGTGAATGGAGTATACTAAAGAACGATGCACTATTAAGAATACGGACTAGATCATTCTCGTTCAGTGTCGGGAATTCATTCCTAATAGTAGATACTTAGTACATGTACTACACAACACTAATATAACTCAACTGATGACTTGATCATTGCTGATACATCTCTACCCACCATAAAACATAGCACCATAACTGAGTTTCAAAACGTAGTTACAAAGCGTAAATGGTAGAGTCCGATTCGGAAGAGATTTCAGATAACTTGGGTCGTGACCGCCCCTTCCGCCCCATTTTCCCCCCACTCCGCCAATGAAAGCGGCATGATAATTGAAATCCAGATAAGCCATCGGCTGCTGCGCTTATAGTCTAAGAGATGATTACAACAATAGGGTATTGGCTGTGTTTGATTTCGATCATTATTCAACACAAAAGCAAATACAATTTTATTTCTTACCGATTAATTGAATAATTATCATTATATACAGGGTCTTCCAAAATAAGTAAAAAACATGTCCGCTGTTGGTTTTAAGCGTCATAACAATTTAAAGTTATTAATGAAACTATAAATTATAATAAATGCATCTAATGCTTATGACGTCTTATGTTCGATTTCACCAGCGTCGAGTGAGTAGTGAGGAATAAATTGGGCGTTCGGACAGTTTTTGTATTGAAAATACTGTCAAAATAACATAGCAATCGGATAAGATTTATTTATGTTGGTGAAATCGGCCCTTAGTTCAGTTAACTTCGAAAGTCAAAGATACTTGGGTTGATGAAAAAGTTAATAAATATTTAGAAGAAAAAAATAAGTATATAAAATAGTGATTTTATACAAGTTTTTGTTTTTCTTCTAAATCTATTATATAGATATATAGATTTACATATATATATATATATATATATATACATATATATATATATACATATATATATATATATATATATATAAAAAAGAAAGTGGTGTTAGTTACACTATTTATAACTCAAGAACGGTTAAACCGATTTGGCTGAAAATTGGTGGGGAGGTAGCTTAGAACCAGGAGACGGACATAGGATACTTTTTCATATTATAAATGCGAAAGTGTGTTTGTATGTTGGTTTGTTTTTCAATCACGCCGCAACAGGGCTACGGATCGACGTGATTTTTTGCATGGGTATAGTTGAGGACCTGGAGAGTGACATAGGCTACTTTTTATCCCGGAAAATCAAAGAGTTCCCGAGGGATTTTAAAAACTAAATCCACGCGGACGAAATCACGGGCATCAGCTAGTATTTATTAATTGTTTCATCATCCCAAGTACGTACGTTGACTTTCGAAGTTATGTGTACATCATTTGCTTTAACAGTGAAGGAAAACATCGCGAGGAAACCCGCATGCCTGAAAGTTCTCCATAATGTTTCAAAGGTGTGTGACGTCTACCAATAGCGTACTGCACTATCGCTTTAACTCTTCTTATTCGAGAGGAGACCTGTGCCCAGTAGTTGGCCGGTGACACATTTCATCATCTTCATCATCATCAAACTCTCAACGGCTCACTACTGAGCGCAGATCTCCTCTCAGAGAAGGGTTATAAATCAAAGCCCACCATGCTAACCGAATACAAATTGGCCGAATTTACACAGCTTTGAGAACATTATGCAGAACTCTCATGCGAACTTTTTTCACGATGTTTTGCTTCGCTGTTGAAACATGTGACAATTTCAAACCCCTATTTTACCCCTTTAGGGGTTGAATTTTCAAAAAACCTTTCTTAGCGGACGCCTGCGTCATAATATCTATCTGTATGCGGTATGCCAAATGTCAGCCCGATCCGTCCAGTGATTTGAGCTGTGCGTTGATAGATCAGTCAGTCAGTTAGTTAGTTACCTTTTCCTTTTACATAACTATTTAATTATTTAGATAAAAAGTTGCACGGGCTCTTGCACTACAGCGTTAAGCTGCAGCTTATCTACCGGGTTGGTACGAGAGCAGACCACGCACCGATATCCAACCTACTATCTTTATTACAATGCGGACCCCGTACCATTATTCGATTAAGATTAACGCTCCACTTCAGTTGGATCGATAATTTCCTAATTATTTGAACTTACTAACCTCCCTACCATCTGTGAGATATTATAGTGCACAAGTGTGTGCGAACACAGGTGCACACTCTACTCCCTCTCTCTCATAGTCCGATGGGGCGGAAGTCCGACACGACCAGAGAGAGATCAGGCGCAGGATCGGCGGCTTTACGTACTCTCCGTGGCACGGGGGTGACTCACTGCCTAGCTACTTCCTAACTCCGGGCTAGTAGTGAGAAATTCTTGACAGAAAACATAATACATTTTTTGTCCCGACCCGGGAATCGAACCCGGGACCTCGTCATCCGAAGTGGAATATGCTAACCACTAGACCAACGAGGCAAATAAACTAATAAGATATAGCTTCAACGGCGAGGTTTTCGGTTTAAAAAAAACCAGTTTCTAAATTCCCGGGATGAAAACTTAAAGGTATAATGCCCATCCATAGAATGCAAGCTATTTCTGTAGAGCTATTCCGTTCATTAAGTTATATTCAAAACTCAAAATCCATTTATTTCATGTAGGCCAACCTGTGGCTCTCATGACAAATCAAGACTCTACGACCAGGGTACCAATTGTTTAAAAGTTATTCCATTGATCGTATTCGTATTCGATGACTTATATATATATTCCTTTATTGTAGTGATTTAAAGTCCCAAATTCAATACAACCGATTTTATGGGGCGTTATGGAGCGTATCGTACATACGTAAACGTATAAGAATGCATACACGAATTTGAACTCTAACT
The DNA here is from genome assembly GCA_029955525.1 of Oeneis ivallda. NCBI lineage: Eukaryota > Metazoa > Arthropoda > Insecta > Lepidoptera > Nymphalidae > Oeneis > Oeneis ivallda. The sequence continues at coordinate 30,829,800 of JARPMR010000001.1, read as the reverse complement.
CAATGCTGTTATGATTTATTTTACTTTGACGGTAATTTCATCGAATACGATTACGGTCAATGGAATAACTTTAGTCAATCGCAACTTCACAGTTTGGTGTTTTCGTTGATGTAGAAAATTGAAAGCCTATCAGGTTGCGTGTTTCTTGACAGTAAATTTTACACAAAGCTTTTAGGAATAATATCATACTTTATTGTGGGGGGGCGCACAATTAGCGACGTTTTATGTTGTTTCTTTAAGTAAATATCCATAAAATATCTACAGTAAATAAAACCGGCCAAGTGCGAGTCGGACCCGCTCACGAAGGGCTCCGTACCATCGCACAAGATTTAACACTAGCTATTAATAAGATCGAGCAAAGCCCAAAGTTTATCTTTAGTTTAAACTTTATTTTTTATTTGTTGTTCCTATAGCGGCAATAGAAATACACATTCTGAGAAAATTTCAAGTATGTACCTATTAAGGTTCATGAGATACAGCTCGCTGACAGACAGACGGATAGCGGAGGTTTAGTAATAGATGCACGGTAATAGCTAGCAAGTAATTCCATTGGCAATTTGGCACTCATTGGTTATATGAAGAAGAATCCATTTAACCGTACTGAAGATTATACATAATCTGGCACACTAACATGCGTACGTACATAAAATACGTACCTACGTGATTACTAAACATTATTGCCAAAAAATCTCATCCTGCGCGTAGTTAAAATCACTTAGGACCGCTTTCACCAACGTAAAATAAGTCTTAACCGAGCGTTAATCTGATATTTTGGCAGACTACCAATACAAAAACTGTCGAAAAGCCCAATTTATTCCACGGTTAAACGTCACTCAACGTTGGTAAAATTGACATTAAATCCAAACAAGTTTTGTCTCGGTAGGCTGGTTAACAAATAAAATTAGACGAAGTAACGTTAAGCACTCGTAACTAACAATTAATAAAATCCCTCCACTTGATATAACTGAAACGGTAACGGAATAAAAGGAATAAGTATTATTCCATTTCATATTTATTTACGAGAATCTCATCCGATGGAGGGCGAGAATTAAGTCAACAACAAACTTAACAAAAGAGTGCTGTAGGAGTTCATTTTGAAGGGCGCACCATTGAAAAAGAAACTTTACGTCTCGAAGGTAAAGGTTCATTTTCGCGTGGGCGTGTCAGCCGGTAGGGGCGCAGGCTGTCACTTCTGCGATTTAAGTGACAGTTTTATTAATTTCCCATAGTACTCATCCCTATTTTCCACCCTTCTCAGTTACAAACAATGCAACTCGGCGGCATATGGACGCGGCTGTTTGCGTTACACTTCACGAGCGAATAATATCAGGGAATTGAAACAGACCGTTGGATTTGTATTAAGCCGTGTAATCGTAGCTGCACTTAATTAACATGCCAATCTATTAACTACTAGCTTTCGCCCGTGACTTCGTCCGCGTGCCTTAGGCTGAGATCTATAGATGTACCTTAGGCTGAGATTGTACTCTGGCTCTGCTCAAGACTCAAGATAGAGTTAAAATGAGACACAAATAAGTTCCAACATAAATCTGTCTCATTTTAACTCAGTCTTGAGTCTGAGCTGAGTGAGGGTGCCGTCTATAGATCTTACCCTTAGGCTACCGGGTTATTCCGGGGTAAAACTTAAATGTCACTCTCCTTGCCCTGAACTGTACTTCTTCTTTATCAACCGATAGACGTCCACTGCTGGACAAAGGTCTCTTGCATGGACTTCCACAGGCCTCGGTCTTGCGCCGCCTGAATCCAGCGGCTCCCTGCGACTCGTTTGATGTCGGTCCACCTAGTTGGGGGTCTGCCGTCACTGCGCTTCCCGGTGCGGGGTCGCCACTCCAGCACCTTGGGACCCCAACTGACTCAACCCAACTGACCCAACTCGGGACAACTGTACTATATCCTACTTATATTATAAATGAGAAAGTTTGTGAGGATATATGGATGGATGTCTGGATGGATGGATGTTTGGATAGATGTTTGTTATTCTATAACTCCACAACGAATGAACCTATTTGGCTGAAATTTGGAATGGATATCGGATATGGATTTGGATGGCTCATACCCAGAATTAACTCATAGGCTTTTTGTGCCGGAAAATTACAGAATACAAATGAATTTTCTAAATTACTTTTTTTCGTAAATTTTATTTTGCTTTTCGGGGCGAAAAAAATCATCATCAAACAGATTAAAGATCATAAAAATCGGTTCAGCCGATCTTGAGTTATAAATGGTACGATATCCCTGGCGCAATGGTTAGCGCTGGGTATGGGTGTTTTGACTTTTGATAATATTATTAATTCACATAGCTTCACTTAGCTTACCCAGTAGAACATAAACTAACTTAGGCATGCCTTAACTTGTACTTTAGATTTCCTTTTTGGGACTTTCCGGATAAAAACCGCGATGTAAATACCAAAAAATAGGTATTGCGTATTAAAGATTAAAAGATAATAATAATATTATGCAAATAAGACAGCGAAACGCTTCGTTTTTATCCGTTTTAATGACTTGGTAACGTTATGAATGAGCTAACACCCATAGAATTATGAGCGACAATGCGAAAGTGGAACGGCGCTCGGCTTAGGCGTAGTCGGAACAAAAAACCTTCATTTATCCGCGGCGTGCCACTTTCACAGCTTCCGAGCTCGCGGGGATGGCGAGGCGTCATTTTTTTATTATTCCGCCGATGGGGGAGGTTTTCAACTAGGGTTGACACAAGAATAAATAAAGTATCTAAGTGGGCATACAGGTGGAAGTAAAACGATAAATACCAGCTGCGAACAGTGCATATTTTATGCCCTAAATAAGCACTTCAGATCCCATCTCCTGACCAGGCGTTGAACAAGACTTTAGTGTGACAAACATTGGCCTATTGCTTACTATAAAGTATATGAATATATTGGGAGAAAATTAAATCTGATGAAAAAAAATCACCACGTGAGATAAATAAATAAAATAAATAAATAAAACTTTATTAGAATAGAATAGAATAGAATAGAAATATTTTTTATTCAACTAAACTTTTACAAGTGCTTTTGAGTAGTCGATGAATCTACCACTGGTTCGGAATGCCTTTCCTATATTCCTTTTATTGACCAACACCGATACTCGTATACAGATATTTTTTTATTTGTCTAGTTGTTAAGCTGTACTATAATTATCGATAACTAGCTGATGCCCGCGACTTCGTCTGCGTGGATTTAGTTCATAACATCCCGCGGGAAATCTTTGTCACCCTCCAGGCTCTCAACTATACCTATCCAATAAATCACGTCAATCCGTAGCTTTGTAGCAGGAAACATTTGATCGTCTTGCTCGCGGCATTGTTAATGATGATTCAAAGAGAAAACATATTACTGATGATATTATCAATTACTTACGTTAAACTATAATTTTTATAATTGTTTTTACCATAATTTTTTACCATAATTAACCAAATACAAAATTACGTTTAGCTGTCATTTACGTTTTGTTCTTCCACTGTCATTTTCGTTTTTTTATTCCATGTCAGATGCATTTTTGTTATAACAGGTTTTATATTGACTTGACGGAAACGCGGTCGAACGGGATAAAAAGTATCCTATGTCCGTCTCCTGGTTCTAAGCTACCTCTCCACCAATTTTGAGCCAAATCGGTTCATCCGTTCTTGAGTTATAAATAGTGTAACTAACACCACTTTCTTTTATATATATAGATTATATTTCATCGAATTGTTATCTATAGCAACTCATTGGGACCATGGTAAACACTCTTATGCATAATATTTATAGAAGTCAATCGTAAAAATAAGTCAACGTGCGACAAAGAACGGTAATGGTCAAAACATCCTCCTGCGAATCTTTTATGAGCAATGGGAGATTAATGGTCTTAATTTTACTAATACTGGTGGCAACTGACAACCCTAGAGGATCTACCCTCTCTCTTTCTTCAATTAAATGTCTATGTCGCTCACCACCTCGCGCTTCCTTCTTAAAGTCATAAAAATGAGATAAACACAAAAATATTGCTCCCACCTATAGACATTATGGACTTTTACTATGAGGACGGGCCAGTTCCATACTTGTAATTGTCAGGTGGTTAAAGTAACGTGACAGTTGAAGTTAAATTAAACCACCGCTTAAAACTATATTGCATGGTAGGTACAAGTCAGCTTTAAGGACCTACCATACACATCATCATCATCAGCAACCCATCAATTTACCCGGAGTTCACACAGGTAATGTTGTATTGTAAAGAGTAACATCCTATTAATATTATAAATGCGAAAGTTTGTGAGGATGGATGGATGGACGGATGTTTGTTACTCTTTAACGCGACAACGAATGAACCGATTTTGTTGAAATTTGGCACAGACATAGATTATAGTCTGGAATAGCACATAGGTTACTTTTTATCCCGGAAAAGCAAACAGTTCCTGCGGGATAGCATCGCTATTTTTTACGCATTTGTCCTTCAAAATACGCGCAACGGAGTTACAGATTAACGTGGTTTTTTGGATAGGCATAGTTGATGACTTGAAAAGTGACAAAGGCTATTTTTTATCCTGTGAAAGCAAACAGTTCCCGCGGGATATTAGTGTGTTACTTTTCACATATTTATCCTTAAATTATGCGCCAACGGAGTTACAGATTGACGTGGTTTATTGGATAGGCATAGTTGAGGACCTGAAAAGTGAAAAGGCTACTTTTTATCCCGGGAAAATAAACAGTTCCCGCGGGATATTCGTATGTTACTTTTCACATACTTATCCTTCAATTATATGCGCCAACGGAGGTTTAGATTGAAGTTTTAGATTGTTTTTTAGCACAGATAAAGTTAAGGGACTGAAAAGTGACAAAGGCTACTTTTTATTCCGGGTAAACAAACAGTTCCCGCGGGATATTCATATGCTACTTTTCACATATTTTTCCTTAAATTATGCGCCAATATGCATGCATGTATACATGTATGTATGTATGTTTGTGTGTATGTATGTATGTATGTATGCGTGTATGTATGTATGTATGTATGTATGTATGTATGTATGTATGTATGTATGTATGTATGTATGCATGCATGCATGCATGCACGCATGTTTATATGTATGTGTGTATGCATGTATTTATGTATGATTGTATCCTCCTCCTACTAACTATAAATACATTAACTATATCCTATCCTAATTATTATTTCTCATATTATCCCACTAATATTATTAATGTGAAAGTTTGTGAGGATGGATGTATACGGATGTATGTTTGTATATATAATATATCTATAATAGATGTAGTATACGGATGGAGGGATGTATGTTCTCTGAAATAGGGGTTGAACTATTTTGACTGTTTAACTCCATAACTTCGTTAAATTTAAACTAATTTTTATTATTATTTTAACCGACTTCAAAAAAGAAGGAGGATCTCAATTCAACGGAATCTTTTTTTATATATGTTCACCGATTACTCGAAGACGCCTGAACCAATTTGGAAAATTATTTTTTTGTTTCAAAGGGTATACTTCCCAGGTGGTCCCATTTAAATTTTATCGCAAGCAGTCGAGCGTTTTAAAAAAAATCTACAATAAATTATATACTTTGTAGTGGCGCGGGCGTTTAAATGTATGCTCCCGGGACAAAAAGTAGCCTGTGCTATTTTCCAGGTCCTCAACTTTACCTGTGTAAAAAACCACGTCGACTATATGCACTTGCACTTTATATGGTGAAATACTATAACTGCGAAAGTGCGTTGGTATGTCCTTCAATCACGCCCCAACAGAGCTACGGATCGACGTGATTTTTGCAGGGGTACCTATAGTTGAGGACCTGGAGAGTGAAAGGCTACATTTTATCCCGCAAAGTCAAAGAGTTCCCGAGGCATTTTAAAGGCTAAGTTCACGCAGACGAAGTCGCGGGCATCAACTAGTATGTATTAAAAATAAGGTTCAGTATTAGTAATAATAATTGAGAATTCCACTGCAAGATTTTAAAATAAATAATAGATACGAAAGTAAAGCTACATAAAACTGTTTTAAAAGTAGCGGTTCGACGACTAGATTGTTTAAAAATAATGTTCAAAGCGATGTTATCTACTGTGCACAGATCGATCATGGGTGTAAAAAGCGTGTTATTAATTGTCTATTGTTTTATAAGATGAATATCCCTTGTATAGGTTTTTGTCTGTAACTGAGTGGGTTTTTTGTGCCTACTTTGAACTAAGTATAATTTAATAAGCATATCAATAGTTAAGAGTGATAAAATGCAAATTTTCGAGACCTCCCTGTTTTCTTAAGAGGTTCGAATGCTCAGCTCGGTAACTAGGAGGGGTCAGGGGACCTCAACAGGCCAACAACGGAGATGTCCGGACGTCAACATCAAAATATACGTATCTATCTCAAAAACTCTGAAGCGGAAATTGGTGCTTTTTTCTTCAATTATCAACTTAAAAGAGAAAATAGCATCAATTAAGTAAGTCTTGGTTGCTATTTTCAGCTACGTCAATTTTACCTTAGAGATTAAAATTATTATTAAAAGTTAATATTACTTTCGAGGCTATCGATTAAATCGCAAACGTAGCTATAAAAGGTGGTTTATACCTATATTGTAAAGCAAGAGAAATGTAGCAAAAAATAATATAAATGATTACGTGGTAGTAAATTAATTGATTGTTATTTACGATAAATAGCTATATACCTAGGTATACACGAACTCCTTATGATATTACTTGCTTTGAAAGACACATTTTTATTAATACGGCCACATACTCTCATAATTAATAAACTGCATATTGCATTTTTTATTCATACATAAAGTAAACGATATTATCTCGTAAGAACGAGTGTGTTTTTAGCACGAGATAAATAATTACGTTTAGTTTGAAGAAAAAATAATGCAAGGGTCTGTTCACATAGCTTGCGGGTGCGGTTGCAGATTCGACAATTTTGTGTGCCTTGTGAGAGTATGTGAGAATAACACTGAGATTATTGCAATTCAGTGATAGTTGAGTGCTGTTGCGGCTTGTACCTACGCAATCGCTTCTGTTTTATGTTAAGTTCGGATGAGTTAGTAAAAATAATACGGACCAATCTGCGCTAGCAAGCGATTTATTGATATACTAGCTATATTGCTCGTGACTTCGTCAGCATGGAGTTCCCGTGGAATATTAAAAAACCTATTAGTTTTTTTGGGATAAAAAGTAACCTTGCGAGTATATCACTCTCCAGGCCCTCAACTACATCATCATCATCATTAACAACCCATCAACGGCTCACTACTGAGCGCAGGTCTCCTCTCAGAGAAGGGTTATAGGCCATAGTCCACCACGCTGGCCCAATGCGAATTGGTGAACTTCACACACCTTCGAGAACATTTATGAAGAACTCTCAGATGTGAAGGTTTCCTCACGATGTTTTCCTTCACCGTTGAAGCAAGTGATAGTTAATTGCTTAAGCGCACTTGACTCCGAAAAGTCAGAGGTGATACCCGTACCCGGGATCGAACCTGCAATCCCCCGAATAGGAGACCACAGTCCTAACCACTAGGCTATCACTAGTTAACACAGTGGTCCTCAACTACAACCATGTAAATCTTTACGTTGATACAGAATTAAAAACGCTTTCGCATTTATAATATTCGAGGAGATCTTGTGGAATCACCTAATATGTATGTGTATTTACTAATTCCATGGGTGGTACACAAGTACAGGCGCGATCGACGGCGCGGCGGTGTCTGTGCCTCCGCGCTATTAGTTCGTAAGTCAGTCTTTTGTTTCCTGCGCTTTAGAATAGTTGAGTTCCCATGTGCATATCGCATCCATTAAATCCAGAGGTCTTTTTACCAGACGCTAACTTGGATTCATACATTTGATAGAAACGCTAACGCGCCCGCGTGCCTCTGGTCAACGTGAACTAGCACTAAGTGAGGTGTAAAGGCATATGACGTGTAATAAGTAGTTTTTTCTACTTATTTATTCTTAGTAAAAAGTTCATAAATTTAAATTGATCACGTCGAATGTCAAGCTTTTGTACAATATAATTACTCTATGGTTAAGTGCAAACTCGATTAGCGGAACGGAAGATCAGGAGATATTATATTAAATTATAACATGTGACTCGGTTGGCTTTGCTCGAGTGCTTATACCTAATACTTAATTGACCGAGCGAAGCGAGGTCTCTGAGTTAACTAGAGCGATTTGCACTTGTCCGTCCGTCCGTCCGTCTGTCAGAGCCTTATAACTTTTGAATTACTGAACGTAATTACTTCAAATTTAGATATAATATGTAAACCGATGGCCTCCAGCCGAAAATGGCTTAAAAAGTTATAAAAATCTTTATTTCAGGGGGGCTCTCATAGAAGCGAATGCGAAGTAAAAAAAAAAATATCGCGTTACATAAAATTGTTACGTATCATTTTAAAGATAATTTTGAACTGAGTACAAAAATATTTTTTTTTAATTTTTCCCTTAAAATTGACGAAATGGGGGGCTTTCAAAGTGGCGATTTTATACGCTCGCTTGAAGACGCTCTCTAGGAAAATCCGCTATGGATTTTCAAACTGATTTTATGTTTTTAGGTCACTTATATCCTGTACTTGAACAACAAATACTAAAATTATATGAATATTATAAAGAAACGAGATTATTTAATTTTTAATGTACACCAGTAATTCATATCGCATCAACATAGCTTCACAATAATGCTAATAGATGGCGCAGTCAGTAACTATTCCCATGGAACTACGAGTTACGACTAACGACCTATCCCAAAAACAGTTTTGCGTCGACCATTATTATTTAGTTACTTATTATAATACAATAATTGTATTGTAATTTTTTTTGTACCATATTATTCAATTAAAATTATTTTTTAGTTAAATTTTAGTTAAATATTGTATATTTTCTATTCGCGTCGATAGATGACGATTTGTACAGATGCCCGTAACCCGGTTTCACTCGTTAGTACCTACATAATAATTCAATGTTTTCACTAACGTTCCCTAACCTTTACGGGCTACCTATAAGTTAGGTGATTGATGTTTTCTGTCAACTTATTTATCACGATCCTGTACGGGACACCTAAAAGGATATTGGGACGGATGTTAGGACTTAGGATTGTATTTAGGAGCTACCTACGTTAAGAGACTCCTACTTAGGGGATGATTTAGGTATTTTTGGTGAAAACGGGCATAATAATAATGTCAGTTTTGGTTATCATGTATCGATTGAATGAATAATCATGGGATACCGTTACCGCGAGGTCTCAGTTCGGGGCGAACCACTAGTAATATGACGGAAGTAACATTTCCGAGAGACATCTACTGAGCATAACTTGATACAGCACCTTTGAGATTAGCGCATAAGTGTCGGAATTTAGTTGATTTTCCGAGAACATCCATTCGTGGAGAGCGTGAGGTATGTATGCCGCCGTAAGTTTGTAAAAATTGTTAGTTCAAAAACGAACTCGTCAGATTGTAAACTTGGGCAAGATTGTGAACTCGGCGAACAGTATCGGTTAGTTCTTTTATAATTTAACGTATGTAAAATTGTAAACTACAATAGGGTGATCACTGATCATGTGACAAAAGATGAAATAACTGACATTAGAATTTTTTTATTTAAGTAATTTAAAATATAACATGTTTGATAATCACGTGTTTGTTTCCTAAAAACGAAATGCTAGCGCCCCGACTCCACGCAGTCTTGACTGCCCTACCCCTGGAGTGTTATTTTAAAGCGCGGAGGCAGAAGCTCGCGAAGGAGATCCTGAATGCAGCGAGCATACGAGGCCGAGTGGAGCGACGGGGGGAGGTGGCGAGCGAAGCGAGCCGGCGACCTCCGTAGCGAAATGAAGGTCGAGTAGGTGAAGCTGAATGAATGGGCGACGGAGCGAGTCTTCTGGCATAGCCCATTTGATTTGTACTGTACCCTACTATAACTGTGTTACATTACATATACAGTTATTTACAAATCAAATGGCTTAGCTTCACCTACTCGGCCTTCTTTTCGCTCCACTCGGCCTCGTAGGCTCGCTTCATTCGCGCGTCGCTCCGCGCTTTAAAAAACACTCTAGGGGTAGGGCAGACAAGACTGCGTGGAATTCGTTTTTCGGTAGATAATATTCGAAATTATGATTTTTAGTAGTAAAACATATCTTATTATTATTCTACCCAATAGTTGATAGACATTATGTATAATGCTTGGACAATATCATCGCAGTCCAGAACTCATGGTCACCTGAGCTTAGATACAGTTCACAATTTTGCGCCAGTTTACAATCTGACAAGCTTCTTAATAGTTTGTTTATAAACTAACGATTTCACAATCTTACGGTGACACGTATAAAAGATTGAATATTGAATGAAATGATACCTATTCATTACTTACATGTTTATTTTACTCTACACTATTACATACTTTATTGTACACCATGTGAAAAATAAATGTAAATAAAAACTTAAAATCAATAACAAAAGGGCACGACTGGCAGGCTTATCATAAGATTATTTAGTTCTACAGATATTTAACAATAATTTTACAACGCAACCCTAAAAATCGTGTGATACAAAATAGATTCCAATTTTCATGATAACTGCAAATATGGAGGTATAATGGGCGACGTATTGTGATTAAAAATTATTAATTAACACTGATTAGATTATTCCTTATTTATTTATTAAGGGAGTTGCAAAGAATTATTTCAGACCCGTATAATATTTCAGAGGTAGACCGAAAACATCAGAACATTGGCAAGGAGCCGCTCTTTTTTCTTCATCTGATAGAGGTCCACTGCTGGACAAAGGTCTCTTGCACCGACTTCCACATGTCTCTGTCTTGCGCCGCCTGTAGCCAAAGGCTCCATGCAACACGTCTGAGGTCGTTGATCCACATAGTAGGGGTTCTGCCGCAGAGAATTATGCGATATTACCTACACTACATAAACTATATTTACTGTAAAATTAATTATACGAATTTCATAACACATGTTTTTTAATCTGGCATTTTTTTTTACATTAATTTGCGTCCATTTGTACTATAATGAAGCAGAAGTTAGTTTCTAAGTATGCAATGAATGGTACGTTTTTTACTCTTATTAAACGTCTGTTTTTTATTATAAAGAACCATGTAATTCCTAAATAACAATAATTAGACACAGACTAAAGAATAACAAAGACGGGGACGTACGCCTACCAGCAACTTCTTAAATGTGCTAGATGTACCTAATAGATTTCAGATAGGTATACCTCTTTTGCTTACCTTTTACATGGCTTAAATAACTTTTGTCAGTGTGCTTTATTATGTATATTAAACAAGTCCCATTTTCACCGCTATAACCACGAAAATAGGACAGATCGATACACTAAAAATAAATACATAACATGTTAGATAGTAAATATAAGTCTGCAGACTCGCCCTCACGTCGCACACTCACAGGCCTGAATTAATATTTGTACCTACTCTTGGGTATAAACTTCTTTGAGATATTCTACTAACGTGGCGTGGAAACCATCGGAATTCCTAGTTCCATGGTAAAAACAGAAATGATGCAATAAGTACTCCGAACCGGTGGTAGACTCTTGATGATGAGCTTGAGGTTTAACCATATACATAACATTATCTACTCGTAATTAATAACGAATTTTGAATTTTAATTTCAAAGATTAGCGTTTCAAAATAACAGACATTGTGGCTAATTTTGACAAAATGATCAAACTAAACTTTAAAACTAAACTAAACCTGTCAAAGGTTTAAATTTTGTCCTATTATCTTTTCCGCGAGGAGTGTTATGAAATAGATACCTAGTATAAGGTTGCCTTGCGACTTTGATCTCTCCAGTCACCATCTATCTTAAACTTTAGTCAGTGGCTACCGGTTTGCATTGCTATGCGGTATGCCTACGCCTAGTCACTTTAATCTATGTATACAGACAGATCATGTACGAAACAATAGTAATTATTTTTTAATTTTATGAGTTTTTTAAGTTTAAAATTATCGAACTAATGGTAAGTATGAGAAATTACTAATTACCTTCTACTTGGAACTTGTACTGGGGCAGGAATGCTTGCATGTACTTCTATCATAAAAAAAATCTTAAATCAACGTAAACGTAATTTTATTAATGTTTGCGTTGTTCTATAAAAATCAAATTCAATTACCGCGTGTATTTGAAGGTTTTGAAAATAACTCGACTGATTTGGCAGATTTTTTATTGTGTTCTGTCTGGGCAAGGTTTATATGAAATAATTTTTTGGAAAATCCACCAGAAAAGTCGGAAATACAGGTGTTATTTTTGTATGAAAATCATTATTTCATGGCTCAGGTTAGTTATTTTAGTTAATTAATTATTGATTCATTAATTAATTGCGCCCGTGCGAGTCATGGATCGCTAGGTATTAATAGATAATGTGTTTAAGAATAGATAGATAGGCGTTGGGATCCCTAGGTGCTAGAGTGGCGACGTAACATCAGGTCATCAGACGGCGTAATGTTGGCAAACCTGCCACTCGAAAAACGATATCACATTCTCTCGCACATTCTAATATTTTCAATGATTGTAAAAATCTCAGATTTTGAGAAAATGTGATCAATTTTATTATCTTCGACTACCGTAACGTTAGAACGTTAGATCGTTGGTTTTATAGATTAAACAAATAAGAAGAAAACATGCCATTTACGTCGTAAAATAAATAAGAAGAAAACATGCCATTTACGTCGTAAAAGGCATGTTTTCTTCTTATTTGTTTCATAATAAAACCAACGATATCTTAGCTAATTATTGATCAGGAACATAGCTTATATTGTCAAGTTACAAAATAACAACACAAAGTGAAAAACACAACAAATTTTCATTCATCATTTTTGGTATTTACGGAAAAAGACCAAATTCAGACGCTAAATATTGCTGTCGCACCAAGCATGGAGCCGATGTGTATAGATAAATAGAGATAGCAATATACCGGCCGATTTTTGCACGCGCCTTGAATTGGAGTTGCGAACGATGGTCGCCGGACCCTTAAGTCATGACAGTGATTTATTTGTATTGGTATTTGGTATGTGGGCCTAAATTCTGCCCATACTTATAACTTTCAGCGATATGAAACGTAGCATCGAAACCTAGAGCTATGAGCGTGAGAAAAACCGGCCAAGCGCGAGTCGGACCCGCTCACGAAGGGCTCCGTAAGTCCGTACCATCGTACAAGATTTTTATGTATGGAGATCAATACTTGACTTTTTTATTAAGTATTTGTTGTTATAGAACATATTCTGTGAAAATTTAAAGTATCATCACTTATTACGGTTCATGAGATACAGCCCGCTGACAGACTGACGGACGAAAGGACAGCGGAGGCTTAGTAGTAGGTTCCCGTTGGCACCTTTGAGTATTAAGCCAGCACGAGGACCTGTTTGACGTAAATCTGCAATCGTTTATGGAAATGGTATATCAGAAGATTCTGCTGTCCCTACTACACCTTAAAATGATTGAATAAAAATTAAAATGTTTTAGAAAGTAAATATTTTAAATTAACCATTTTGAGAATATTACATGTTTGTTATTAAATGTAATGCACCGTTTTACATCGAGAATATGCAAAACAAATTCTCTACTGAAGGTCTGTACCTAATCATAAAAGTACTGCTACTTTTACGATTACTACTAATTCCACTAATTTTTTGTGTTTTTCATAGGTCAAGTAGTACCACGTGTCACTTTAGTATTGTCACTGCATTGTAAAGTCGACATCTCCTGAGGATGCTACGGTGTCGGAGCGAAACGTGCGTCTAGATTATTGTAAAAGTCTTGTGTGGTGGTGCATGTGAGTGGTGGTGGCATTGCTTGCTTGGGAACTTTGCTTGCTTTCTTACTTGCTTGGGAAGGTGAGCGGTGTTAGCTTGTTACTGCATGTTTGACCATACAGATATTTTCTGTTGGCGGATTATAGCAAAATAATTTCTAACCGTTTCTTGCTAATCATGAACTTCCGCAAAGAAACGCTTGCCTATCCAATGATTAAAGAAAATTAGAATTTTTCTCAACATAAATTAAAAACTCGGCAACAACAAAGTTGCAGCGACCGTATAAGTCATTTAGTATAAATGAAAAAGATACGAGACATGTCCAATGTAACTATATACCTGTTAACAAACGCCGCCAAGCCAACCATGCCAACTCACGTAGCCAAGAACAACTATACTATCCAGTGAACAACTGAACAACTCTACCTCCGCCGTATTATGTTACACTTACAATTTGAATTTACCAATGACATCGCCGGCCGCGGCACCCATATAAAGTACACGACACGATATTTTGTGAAGTAATAGACGTACATTTTTTTTCATTCCACCCCAACGGGTTGAGATATAGTCTGAGAACTTGTGAACTTGAGAAAACGTGCTTGTCAATAACTGTCACAATTAACTCAATTGTGAATAAAGTATTTTGAGTTTGGGTTTTAAACTGAGATACAGGCGGCATAAGATCAAGACGTGTAGTCTGTCCAGCCGTGGGTGACGAAGTTGTGAATAATTTAAAAATTTAATGCTTGTACAGTAATCGTCAATTTTTGTAGACAACTGTTTACTGCTGCACTTAAAACCTTACTCAATTTTTCTTTTATTCCTTTAGGGAATTTCACAAAAATCCCAGCTTAGTTCTTAATTCAATTCATAATTCAAAATTATTTATTTCATGGGGGATAACCTGATTATGACACATCAAGACTTTACTACTGAACCTATGCGGTACTGAGGAAGTATTTTCAAAAATTCAAATCTATAAATCCACCGCTTGAGGCTATGTGTTGCTTGTATAATACCATCCAAGCATGGTATTATATTTAGGTATAGATACTTGATAAGAATCGGCACTTGATACATTGGCATTTAATAAATAATGTCAAAACCATCATTTGGTACATCTACCTGAAATTCGTAACTCATCGATTCCTTCAGCTCTAGGTATATCTGCGTTTTTATTTTTCCAGGTAATCATTAACATCAGCATTAACATTATTAATTTTTAACAAAATGTTTTTTATGGTTGTTTTTATAACAAAACTGGCAGCTGTTTTCAAGTAGCTCCTCAAAATTTTCCACAAGCTCTTGTCTCATAAGACAGATGACACAAGGCCTATGAAATTGAAAACGTCTCTTTAACTCCCGGTGACAGTTTCGTGTTGAAAATTTTGTCGGCCATTGTAAAGGTGATCGAGTTACCTCGCCGACATCGTGTTACTCGCTGAAAATCTAATATAAATATTTTTGGTGTCGTTTATTACATGTTCGTCTCGTTTTTGTACAATAAAACGTATAACATGCCGAATTTTAGCGATGAAATTGATAACATGCTGAATTTTTATAGTGAAACTGAGTGATAAGGTGTTGAAGTTTTGCAATGTTTCAGATAACATGTTTAATTTACGTTTAAGTTTTGGAGTCATAGAGCTCTATTTTTGCTAACGTTTAAGTACTTAGCCTGTGTCAAATTAAATTAAAGCTTTAGCATTAGCTTTCAAACAGACAAAGCCACATCAAAAACGGCCCATTGGGGAATCTGCTACGAGGGAATAGACAGACACACAGATTCAAACGTTAAACTTATAACACCCCTCTTTTTGTGTCTGGGATTAAAAATGAAATTGAAAACTCGAACTTGCTTTACATGAAACCCTTCGTCAAAAAAGTCGTAAAAAGTGCCTTGTTTCGTATACAATAAAATGTACAAGCATAGGTACATGCCTTAGTAAAATAAATCACAAACATCAGATTTCATGCTACAATAAATAACTCGGCAAGAATGATATTTGATAAGGCTAATTATTCGTATTATCGAAATAAGCTCACGCAAGGGCCGGTATTGGGTTGTGAAGGGTAAAGTACTACATTACCGTAAAAAATACTTGTAGTAACTACGGCTTTTTTGTTCTTTAATGCCCGTTCTCACCCACAGGCAGTGGGCCCCAACTTTTACGGGCTACCTAAGCTAAGTTAGGTGACGCTTTCTGTGAATTTTGTTTCCACAAACCTTTAGGGAGCACCTAAAGGTGGAAATGACATTGGGGAAGGGATTGTATTTAGGGGCTATGTAAAGAGACTGCTACTTAGGGGATGAGTCAGGTAAGATGATGCAGATGCTGCTGCTACTATGAGCGCAGTGTTGGTTGGATCCGCTGAATGCTTGCAGCGCAAGTCCGAGATCTATGGAAGTCCATGCAAATGACCTTTGTTTAACATTGGACGTCTATTGCTTGGTAGAGAAGAAGTTGTAGGTATCTTAATTATGTGATAGTGGTTCAAAGTAGTAACCTACGAGATGATTTAAAGTTATTAGAACCCACTCAAGTCAGGTGTGACAGCTTGTAAAAGAGGGGTAGGATTAAAAAACCACAAAATTCCGTAAAGCGTTAATATATGGGCATGCCGTAGGGGTGTGCAGTCCAATTGGTCGTCGAATATCATGTACCGGGTGGGCAGTACGTGTGGTAGCCCTTAATGGCGGTATAACCGTGGTACTCGTACCTATAACGATGTCATGCGCGTTTGGCACGCCGCGCCGCAACCGCCGTATCCACCCGACAATATTTACTATCTGAGGGTTTAATAAAAAAAATTGAATTTTGAATTAAGGACACCCTGTGTAATAGAGGTGTATTGGGTATATACAACCAGTATTATTTTAATTTGAAAATAAGTACATACCTTAAAGTAAATTATTAGGGTTCCGTACCAAAATGGTAAAAATGGAACCCTTATGGTGAGACTTTCTCCGTCCGTCCGTCCGTCCGTCCGTCCGTCTGTCACAGTCGATTATTTCAGTAACTATTAAAGTTAGCGACATGAAATTTGGCATAGTTGTGTACAATAGTGGCCCAACATCATTGGAATAAAGAAAAATCGAAAATTATTTTTAGTTTTATTAAAAAAGGGGGAAAATCGGGGGTTTGAAATTTCAAAGTAAAATAACTATACCGAGTTGGGTATCATATGAAAGGTCTTTACTTGTGCATTCTAAAACAGTTTTTTATTTATTTCTATATATAATAGTTTTTGAGTAATCGGCCAAAATGTCGAAAAAAATACCGTCCCCCCCCCCCCTTATCTCCGAAGTTTACAAATCGAAAAATCTGAAATAATTATGATCAATAGAGGTTTATGTATATTTTATAGGAAAAATAAAAGCAACGCGAAAATTATTTTAGTTTGATTAAAAAAGGGGGAAAATCGGGGGTTTGAAATTTTAAAGTAAGTTAACTATAAGGAATGGGGTATCATATGAAAGGCCTTTACTTGTACATTCTGAAACAGTTTTTTATTTATTTCAATATATAATAGTTTTTGATTAATCGGCCAAAATGTCGAAAAAAATACCGTCCCCCCCCCCCCCCCTTATCTCCGAAGTTTACCAATCTAAAAATCTGAAATAATTATGGTCAATAGAGATTTATGTATATTTTACAGGAAAAATAAATTCAACGCTCTTACTAGCATAGTTTTTTTATATTAACAATAAACCTCTACAAACAAAGTTAACGATAAATAAGCAAATTACACTAGCGGCACGCTATGATGGCCGGTTTGACGTTTGTCCGCTCATGAAGTTCCGTATTAATTGATAACGACTTTGAAGGAAATAATTGTATTACTTTATTGACGATAGTGATGTGCAGAGATTCATAAATTTTATCGAATGTAGTTTTAGGTTTAGGACTCAAAATTTATTTATTAAATTGATTTCTAAAATGTATACAAGTGTAGAAAAATCAGTTTGCACCATTTAAGGGGTGAATGTACTTGTGAATATGAACAATTTTCACTATGTGGACAAACCTCTGAAATCGCAAAAAAATATCAGCTGTTTCATACAAAAGGTAAAATTTTTATTTTTATATGATATATACCACAACTCGGCATTTGGTTTTCTAAATTGAAAATTTTTAAAAATGGAATCTAATACGATCGTCACATAGGATCGCTGGCTAGCACAACTACTACCTCCGGCAAACTCGCGTCAATGCTCAATGCAAAACAAAGCAGTTTCGAATTGACGTTGCTTCGAAAAGTATAAACTGTCAGTGCAATGCGATTGTGATATAGTTTTGACCTGGCTTTGGATTTCAAATATTGATACTGCATTACTGTTGACCCTTGCTCGTTAATTTGGACTCTGTTCAAGCCCTTTGTTGTGGATTTCGTCGATATGACCGAACGTACGCAGAGAACTGTTCTAAATAGTCAGACACGTGAGTTCGTAATACGCCTTCGTAACTATTTCGATCGTGAAGCTCAAAATGGAGGGCCAATTTTACCTATAACGTCAGTGGTTGAACGCGTAGCTGATGCGCTTAATATTGGACAACGAACTGTTAGACGGATAACTAAAAAAAAATATGGCGAGACTGGCACAGAAGAAAATAAACTTCACACACCAAAAAAGAGAAAACGAGCAAAATCAGTCGTAGGCATCGATAGCTTTGATGCCGATGCTATCCGAAGACATGTTTACGGCTACTATTTACAGAAGGAGTATCCAACAAGAAAAAAGTTGGTGCATTCACTGAAGGAAGCTGGATTATTCTTCGGTGGGGAAAGTTCTTTAACGAAGATTTTGAAGACCATTGGATTTCGATACAAAAAATGTAACAAACGCAAAATATTGATGGAAAGATTTGATATAGCGATGGCAAGGTATACTTTTTTACGGCAAGTGAAAGAAATCAAAAATTGGCAAAATGTTGTGTTCTTGGATGAAACATGGCTTAATGCTAACCATACTGTAGGCCGTTCTTGGAACGATGACACAGCAGCATCTACTTCCAAAGTTCCTGTAGGAAAAGGATCGCGACTTATAATTTGTCACGCCGGAACCATCAACGGGTTTGTCGAAGGTTCTCTCATGGCTTTTGCGTCAAAAACCACTGGAGACTATCATGAAGACATGAATGGAGAAAAGTTTACTGAATGGTTTACCTCAATGTTGTGTAGCCTCCCTGAACCATCTATTATAATTATGGACAACGCCCCATACCACTCGATGCAAATTGACAAGCCACCTGCCCAATCCCAAAAGAAAGCTGATATCGTCGCATGGCTTCGTAAAAATGGCGTAGATGCAAACATGAATATGTTAAAAGCGGAATTAGTACGTCTTTTAAAAGAAAACAAACCAACCAAGATCCGATACGTCATTGACGAAATAGCATTAGAACATGGGCACAGAGTTATACGGTTACCGCCTTACCATTGTGAGTATAATGCGATTGAGTTGGTGTGGGCTCAAATTAAGGGATATGCTGCAAGACACAATACAGAACCCCCATTTACCACAAAAAAAATGCTAAAATTATTAGAAGAAGCTTGTGAACATGTGACTAAAGGAGACTGGGAAAAGGTTGTGAATAGAACTGTTAAATTAATAAGGGAAGATTATGAAAGAGATGTGAAAATAGATAATATTATAGAAAACGAACATATAATTATTAATGTAGGTGATGATAGCAGTGACGACAGTGAAAATAGTAGTATGGACGAATCTGATTAATTATGGCCTTTTGTGGCACCTTTTTTGGTATCTTTTGTATTCATATGTTTCTTGTGTGCATATAAAGTATGTATATTCATTTTCATTCAAATATTCAGTTCGTTCAAATAAATTAAATAAACATATACATTTTTGTTTTATTAAACCTATTTAATCAGGTACAAAAACAAAACTTAATTGTTTTTTGTTCGAGAATAAATTGACATTCCACATCACTATTGTAATGTGTCAAACCGGCCATCATAGCGTGCCGCTAGTGTAATATAATATTATCGTTTTACTTATACTTTTGGAGTACGGAACCCTCGTTATTCGAGTCCGACTAGCACTTGGCCGGCTTTTTTTTTTTAAATATTGTCATTGTATGTCATCTCAAAACAAAATGGAAATAATACTATTTTGTTTTTAGATGTCAACAATCACAACCTTAAAGTATTGAACTTTAATGACATCTTAAAATAATATTGAAAAAATAGATATGCCCTGGTAGGCCTCTATCTCAGTAGCTGATGGAAAACAATGCAAAATGTCAAACCCAGTTTACCTACAGTTACTAGTTAGCAACTTTTAATAGCCATACACGGTAGCCCTTAGGCGACGATTTCGCATAGGCGTGGCGTCGCGCGGCGCGTGCGGCGTCGAGTCGCGCGTGAAGCTCAAACATAATATGGCGAAGTATGAGAGCGTTTACAGAGAGGCGTCGGCGTTGAATGCGGCGGAGCACGCGGCGTCGCACGCGGCGGGCGCCGACGCGGGCAGCGCGGCGGGCACCGCGGCGACGTACAGTGGGTCGAAAGAGCTATATGAGGGACATAGGATTTTTTGTTACAAATTCCATTTAAAAAAAATACTTATCGAAAGACCTTATCATTCTAATGAATAATTGTTATTAAACGTTTTTCTCTAAAACTGATAGTTTGCCCGGAAAAAAATAAATTTCAGTTTTTGTTGTATGGAATGAAACAGAAACTGCTAAAATTTGGCCAAGTCTTGAAAGGTCTTGCTTTAAAACTACTTTATTCTTATTCTTTGGCTTATTGGCTATAACTCTATGTTATCAGCTTGCACCCAAACTTGCCCGTTCAAAAGTTATTAGAAACCGAAATTTAAAAAAAGAAAAAGATTTTTATTGATTTTATAATGTCGTGGATTATCAAATATTTGACCAAAATAATGTGCTGCATGAAAATTCTATGAATAAATATTGAAATTAACTTTAAATCACTAGTTCATCGAAGAGAAACTTATAAGTTAAGCACTTAAAAAAGGATATTTCATAGATTAAAACTGTAAATTATATTAAAATAACGTGAATTCAAACAAAGGATCTACAAAAATAAAACATTCAAAATATAGCTTTATTTATTTCTTTTTAACAATTCATTTTATTATGTATCTAATGTATCTCCTTAGCTAAACTGTCTTTGTTGTTGGAAACTAATAATTACAAACAGTGAAAAATTAGCTAATCATACTTAATATTATAAATGCGAAAGTGTGTTTGTTGGTTTGTCCTTCAATCACGCCGCAACAGAGCTACGGATCGACGTGATTTTTTACATGGGTATAGTTGAGGACCGAAGAGTGACTTTATATCCTGGAAAATCAAAGAGTTCCCGAGGTACTTTAAAAACTAAACCCACGCGGACGAAGTCGCGGGCATCAGCTTATTATTAGCTTTTAGCAGTTTCTGTTTCATTCCATATACAACAAAAACTGAAAATATTTTTTCCGGGCAAACTATCAGTTTTAGAGAAAAACGTTTAATGACAATTATTCATCAGAATGACAAGTTCTTTCGATAAGTATTTTTTTTTAATGGAATTTGTAACAAAAAATCCTATGAACCTCATATAGCTGTTTCGACCGACTGTGCGTCGCCTCGGTGCCCGCCGCGCTGCCCGCCGCGGTGCCAGCGTCGGCGAACGCCGCGGTGCCCGCCGCTACACGACGCCGCACGCGCCGCGCGAAGCCACGCCTATGCGAAAACGTCGCCTTAGTGTTTCTGAAATAAAAAAGTAGCCTTGGTCACTCTCAGTGCCCTCAACTACACCCATGCCAAAAATCACATAGTATATCCGTTGCTCTGTTACTGGGCGATTGAAGGCAAACAAACACACTTTCGCATTTATGATACTAATAATAATACTTAATATTATAATATATGCGAAAGTGTGACTGATTTTTGGTTTGTCCTTCAATCACGCCACAACAGAGCTACGGAGCGACATGATTTTTGCACAGGACCTGATGATTGACACGTATGCTACTCATAGATTTAGGTTTGGTAGCTTAGTCGCTACTAGATACCATTGGCGTACTAGTAAATTGCGGCAATTCATAGTACGTTGACGTTTTCAAACAGACTATGATATACGTTGCCACATTTAAGGAGCTATTGTTTGTAGGATGGGGGATATACCAAACCTAAATCTATGAGGCTACTTTTTATCCCGGAAAATCAAAGAGTTCCCGCGGGATTTTAAAATCAAAGTTTTAGATGAAGTTGCGGGCATTAACTAGTTTATAATATTAGTGAGAATAGTATATTTTTACGGTAGGGACAGTGGCAAGTCAACGCGAGTGGGCTATGACAGCGCCGCGCCGGTGTGTTGCGGTGAAAATTGGGCCAATCGCTAAGGTCGCCGGTGTTTGACCGAAGGGCGCGCCCAGGGAATAGGGCGGTGCGTACTCGGTCTACCAAGCGTGAACTTGCCACCCGCTCTAAGGGCTAATTACTTTTATGTTTTATTTACCTACTAACTTTTGCCCGCCGCTTCGCTAACGTTAAGTCCGATTTATCAAAACTCTATTACGGGGGTAACCCTTAGGGGTTGAATTTTCAAAAATCCTTTCTTAGCGGATGCCTACGTTATGATAACCATATTGCAAATTTCAGCCCGATCCGTCCAGTGGTTTAAGCTGTGCGTTGATAAATCAGTCAGTCAATCAGTCATTCAGTCATCTTTTCCTTTTAACTGTAGTCCGCGGCTTCGTCCGCTTCCAACAAACACTTTCGCATTTATAATATTAGTAAGGATAGACACTCGTTTGAAGACTTGACCAGGTATTATAATACCTGATGGAAATTGATGATGTGGCCTATGATCCAATTCTTAGAAGATGCCCTATTCACCTTTATTTTAAAGATACCCAGATTGTAGTGTCAGCAAACAGATCTCGGAAGAGCATTCCAAAACATGGCAGTGCGATTGAGGAATGAAAACTTACGGGTAGGCTTAGATTAAACTAGTAGGGCGCGTGGGTGCGCGGCCCGCAAGCGGACCGCGGTTTTTCTATCGTCAAGTGGACTTTCAGGTCTTGATCATTTTCTATCAAAAAACCACTCTTCTATCTTTTATACTCTCCGAGATAGACACCGTTGAAGTTTGTATGGCCGCCATCTTGAATCCGCCATTTAGGATTTTTTTCAGCTCACTGCCAATTGGATGAGGTTTCGAGTGACTTTTGTTCGAGCACCCCCACCTATCGTCATTACCATGGCCGTGCTCCTCACCCACCTTCCAAACCCTCGATCATCATATCTCATCATTTGTCAGAATGAGAATTCTTTTATAAAAACAAATTTTGAAAAGAAACCGTATCAAAGTCTTGCATAGTTCTCAGCTTCAAGTCTATTCAATATTCGCCATATATTTTGTATGGAGAAAAAAAAATTCCGCCATGTTGGATTTTTTTCTATTCATCAAATAGATCTTTGGGTCCTGATCATCTTTTGCCAAGAAACCACTCTTCCATCTTTTATACTCGCCGAGATAGATACTGACGAAATTTGTATGGCGGCCATCTTTTTTCCGCCATTTTGAATTTTTTTTCAGCTCATTGCGAATTGGATGAGGTTTCGAGTGACATTTGTTCGAGCACCCTCCACCTATCTTCGATACCCTGACCGTGCTCTTCACCCGTCTCCGAAATCCTCAATCATCAGCTCTCTCCATAATTTTCCTCCGAATGAATTTTTGTCTTCTATACGAAACCATAAGTGAAAAAAAAAATTTTCATACAAAATTTTACAGGAGAGGTGATCAATCAGTCAGTGAATCAGTGAATCAGCACGAACAGCTATATATATATTAATACTCTTAGAAACGCAACAGTCGACGCGGTGATAAGCCGTTTTTAGTAAGCCGAAAGCATATTCCTACGCAGTATCGTCGCGTTAGTATGACGAGCTCGCAGAAAAATTATTAAAAAATAGCGTACTGTGCTGTTAAAGGGTGTCATAATTCTTCACAATAACCATCAAAAACGTAATCAGCAGTACCAGTACAGAAAATAATAACATGGCACGCACACATTCATTGCTTGTTTTGAGCCTACGTTTGGAGCGAAACTTTATTAGAAACTTCCAATCTATGAGTAGGTAATTAATCTTAACGGGTAGGAATATATATGATCCTCCATGACGTGTCCGTCAACGGCGGTCCTGGCTAGAGCCGGTTATGAGAGCGAATGTGGCTCGCAAAACCAAATTTCGTCTGAAAAATCCTATTGCACGGCGCACAGTGTAACTGGCCCGATGCATTATACGTGTAGAGGTAGGAGGTCCTTGGCTGGGTCTTTTTGTTATGGCGTTTGGCGTCGAGGTCCTTTAGTCGACGCTCCTCAAAGGATGCCACAGCCTTATCTACAGACTTGCGCAACTCTTGCCTCTGCCGCGCAAGTCCCTCCCACCTCTCACTAGGTATATGACAAGAAATGAGATGGCGTTTCAAGACGTCTTTGTACCGTAGGAATTGACCGCCAGACTTACGTTTTCCCTCCTTTAACTCCGAGTAAAAAACTGCCTTAGGAAGTCTGGAGTCATCCATACGAACGACATGTCCACACCACCTCAGCTGGCATTTCATGAGCATGGCCTCAATCCCGGTTAGCTTTGTTCGCCGCAGTATATCCGAGTTGGGTATTCGGTCCTGCCACTAGTAGGAATAGGTAAGTACTGGAAGCGAAGTGATGATGATTCTTGCTGGAGTGATCGCGATAAAAATGAAGCCGTGCCATCAATAAATTAATGTTCCTTATCGAATCGCGGTTGTTATAAAAACAAGGCATTTATTGTCAAACGTTATCGGTGGCAAATTATTTTTCTGTTTCACTACAACACTGACCTCTGCAGTGATAACGTCTGCGTCAAGATACGCTCATATCATTAATTAATTTAACAATAACAACACCAGAACATTGATAATTGTTGTATTGCGGTAGGTAAAATCGTCACAGCATTTAAAGCTTAGTATACATACACGACAAAAAGCAGTGGTAGCCTAGAGGTTAAGACTGTGGTCTCCTATTCGGGTGGTCGCAGGTTCGATCCCGGGTACGCACCTTTGACTTTTCGGAGTCAAGTGCGTTTAAGCAATTAACTATCACTTGCTTCAACGGTGAAGGAAAACATCGTGAGGAAACCTGCACATCTGAGAGTTCTTCACAATGTTCTCGAAGGTGTGTGAAGTCCGCCAATTCGCATTGGGCCAGCGTGGTGGACTATGGCCTATAACTCTTCTCTGAGAGGAGACCTGCGCTCAGTAGTGAGCCGTTGATGGGTTGCTAATGATGAATGATGAATATATATCCTTATGAATTTCGTGTATGTATCAACATAAACGAAATTCATAAGGAACAATAAACTTATTTTGCTATATTCCGCCCATCCAGATATTTATTAGTTCCACCATCAGCCTTCTACCATCGAACCGCAAGGCAACGCATGGGTCTGCACCGATACGTGGTCGAAATTCTACGATCTCGCAGAGCGCTTTCATAATGCGCACTACTATTTTGAATGCCCTTCCAGGTTTCCGTTTTTCCAACTATAATAATTATATCCTTAATATATATATATATATATATATATATATATATATATATATATATATATATATATATATATATAATTACTTATAAAAAATTAGGGAAAAATTCCACATGTAGAAATTATTTTAAATAAAATTGAAAATAGAAAATTCAGTCTGTCGAGCTGGGATTCGAAACATCGACTTTTAACTGTTTAGCGACTGTCGAAACCACAAGGCTACGGAGATCTTATATTGTACTGTGAAAATATTGAACACAATGCCAAATTCACATTCAAAAAAGTGTCGGTTTCAAAAAAGTGTCTTTCCGTCTAGCCCCCATCCGCACAGCGCGATAAGGAACTACGTTCCAAAATTATTAATTTACACTTGTTTCTTGTTTAAGCATCCTGTCAAACATTCTTCGAGATTCCAAAAAGTAGGCTATGTCTCTATTTATGTAAGAATATTATGATATACAAAAAGAGTACAAAGAAGAAAATAAAGCTTTTAAATAGAGTTAAGCTATCGTAGCGGCTTGTAACTAACAAGTTATCTCGTTAACTCAATCAACAATGAATAAACGCTTATCTGTAACGGGCGGGTTTCTCATTCACAGGGATCAAAAAACGCTTATTCTAATCTACAATCGATACACCGCTTTTCTACGAGACTATAATATCTAGCTAACATCACCATGATATTTTTACAAGCTTTTATTTAACTTGTAATGTATGTGTAGGTATATGTATGTATGCATGGTTAGGTTAAATCTTGCAAGATGAGTTAGAACCACTTCCCGGTTTCCGATTGAGCTGAATTTTGCATGTACATGTAGGTATATCGGATGACGATGCAATATTATTGTGACATGGAGATGATCTGTTGATGTAGCCGGAAGGTGGCTATCGGAGCTCTGTAATAAAATGACGTAACCCCATCGATTTTGGACTCATTTGATTCGTCTTGACAAATACTCCGGTTCTAGATGATATGCAGATTGTGATGAGGTAGCCAGCTACTAAAAGCTTTTTTTTTTTAATTTTTAAGTTACATTTGCTAACTACTGCGAAGAACTGTTAATTTGATGTCACGGAAATTATTAGTTTACTAGCTGATGCCGACTTCGTTTGCGTGGATTTAGTTTTTAAATTCCCTCGGGAAATCGGTTCAGTAGTTTTCTAGTTTAACATCGTGAAGCGAGATTTTTATATGTATATATGTGGTCGAACAGAATATTGAATGTATGTAGAATGTTAGAATAGAATAGAAAAGGTTTTTATCCAAATAAACTTTTACTAAAATTGCTTTTGAATCGTTAAGTGAATTTACCACTGGTTTGGAATGCCGTTCGAACCGAGAAGAACCAGCAAGAAACTCGGCGGTTGTTCTTTTTACAATATTATGCTGTAATGTATACAGTTTACAGCTATTATTATTGTCTCAAGAATGACTGTACCGAGTTATATCTACACTTTTTATCATTTGTATAATCTTCAAATGTAGGTAGGTATAATGTGCATTTTTCATTAGCATACTATAAATAGATTTCTTAAACAACAAAGTACACAATACTTAAAGGCAAGTCTACTGACTGTAGAATTGTATTATATATAACGTCACGCTCATTCCTAGAGACGTCTTTCGGACTTTCTTGAGGCGTAGTCGAGGAATCACGAGCCTATTTAGGATTTATCATTTGCCTATCGTGTAAATCATCATTTTTACACGTAATTTCATTAAACTGTCATAAAAGTTTTTCCCACCTTGCTCAGTGATATTCGCGATCGGTTACACCGGTGCGATCGATCAGTTAATCTGATCCATTTTAAATAACCCGCTGCAACAACAATGGCCGTTTTTTAATCATGTATAATTTCACACTCCACGCATCTGGGAAATTGGTGATGAGCAGAAAAAGCTAACAAAAGAACTCTACGATCAGGCCTATCCATACTAATACTATTAATGTGAAAATGTGTTTGTTTATAGGTTGTGGTTTGTCCTTCGATCACAAAGCATCAGAATTTACAAAGACTACCGTTTATCCTGGAAAAACGGGAACCTTCCGTTTTAACTACGTTGACTACGTTTAGTAGAGCGTATGTAAAATCGAGTGTCGAGCTTATACAGCCTAGGATTTGATGTTACTTATGTAAGTAATCGACTTTATAATGATTGTTTTTTAAACATATTTCTTCGAGAAAAAGCATTGCAGTTTGATAGTAATGTATCTGTGTATGTATAGGTATGTAAAGTTTACAATAACGTTTATATAGTTATTACCTTTTGTATTATAAGTAATAATATAAAATATCCATCGACAATTTAAACACATATTGACAGCAGATAATAAATACTTATAACACAAATAAGTAGATAAGTATGATGATGTTTTTGTAATTGAAGATTTTTTTGGAACTTTTTATTACCAATGACTTTGCCCAAAAAATATTAAGTAGGTAAGTAATTAAGTATAAACATACTGCTTTTAACACTCTTTTACAATTATTAGCTTGGTATGTATCTATGTATCTATGAATCTATGTAACCGAATTTTTTAAACTCTGGTAATAGGGTCCCGTTGGCACTCCTCGTTTCATCGTCAGAAACCCATCAACGGCACACTACTGAGCGCAGGTCTCCTCTCAGAGAAGGGTTACGGGCCATATAGTCCACCATGCTGGGCCAATGCAAATTGACGGACTTCACACACCTTTGAGAACATTATGAAAAACTCTGAGGTGTGCTGGTTTCCTCACGATGTTTTCCTGCACCGTTAAAGCTTGTGATCTTTCATTTCTTAAACGCATATAATTTAGAAAAGTGCGTGCCCGGGACAGAACCTGCGAGCCCCCGAATGTCACTGCTATACGGAAACTTACGGAACCCTAAAAATGGTAACCGGAAGTGCATTCCTAATTTTAGCGGTGCGGATTTGAAAACGATATCTAGGCAGACGTTCAATAGCTCAGTTGGTAGATGCTTTCAGAACCTAATTTATTACATCTTGAGGTCTTGTGCCATTAACTACGAGAACTATCTATGTTCGAGAGGCAAATTTGTTGTCCCATTGTAGCCATTATCTGAGTTAAGCCCTCAGTAGAATGTCAACAGATGCTATATATCAAACGTCAGATGTATTCTTGAGTTAGGGCGGCTGCACACGTCAAGACTCCCTCGGGATTGCCTTGTCAATATCCTTTTAGAGGCACCGACAAAAGTCGCGACAGATTGAGTAGAAAGATATTCAAATTTGTGACAGACACACTGCACACATGAGATTTATCGCTGCAGTCAATTCCACCCACTGCTATAGATACGCAACTTTGTCTGCGTATTTTGAAGTTTAAAGTCAAATTAAAAGATTAAGGATTTTTCAGAAAAAAAAAATGACAAGTATGTAATTATTTCGATATCTTGACACATTTTAGAGTTAATTACTTCAATGTTAATGAGACTTACTTACTATTTTACTTAACTTATTTGACTTACTTAACTTTGTATACGTATTTTAAAGTCTAAAGTCAAAGTAAAGTCACGGTCAAACGAACGCAATGATATTTTCCGATAAGTCATTACTATTCTCAATCCAAAGATAAAATACTACAAAGGCTGGCTACAATGGCCAATATATGATTTGTCATAAAAACTTTTATAAAAGGTAGTTATTGCGATGTATCAGACAGACACTTCAATTTTATATATTGGCTTAGATATACATAGAAGAATTATAGTAACGTGTGGATGTGGAGTTAGATTAACATAGTACGCCTGAGTAGGCGTACTATTCTGACGTCAATACTAAGTTGAGATTAGCCGCTGTTATTCAATTGGTTCCTATGTATTTATAGACAAGCCAATCAAGTTCGTTATTCCACTTTAGCTCATAATATTATTGTCTTATGATCTTAGGACACACCATTGGCGCTTGACCTGTAAGTTGTAATATAGAAGCAAACTAGTCTCAAGTGCAATGGCGATGTTGGTAGACCCTCCTTCAAGTAAACCGATGACATCAGACGAGTTCCATTGAGTCGCTGGATATAGACGACGCAAGACCGCACACCTTTACAAATCCATTCAATAAACCTTTGTCTTTGTTGATAAAGTATTTGGAAATTGTATTTTGTATTTTTACCGACCGAAAAAAGGAGGAGGTTCTCAATTAGTCGAATTTTTTTTCATGTATGTTCACCGAATAGTCGTGCACGACTATCGCTCTGTATTTCTCACTCACGAGAAAAAATAATTCGCTTCCCGATCGACGCTTACTTACGCTCCTGTTTCAATCCATATTGTAGCGGCATTACTGCACACTCTTAAATACGTTTCAATATTCCGTTCGTAGAGTACCAGAATAGTCTTTTAAAAGTACTCGTGAATCGTCAAGTGAATTTAACACTGGTAAGGGAGGCCGTCATTGTGTTAGAAAAGTCGTGGAAATAGTGTCTTAAGTGTGTCTTATGCCTAATACCATTTGTCAATCAGTCTGTCCCTCTTTACGGCGCCAAGTTCGCCGACACGGGTCCCTCAGTCTGAGGGCTCAGACCTCACAAGTAGAGTCTACAAATACACGCATGTTTCATTCTGGCAATACCTAATTGTTAATAGAAACATATTGTCGAACGACATGTCGCAGAGTTGGTGGAAATTTTTAGACGATACTTTTAGATATCTATAATTTTTATTAGGGCGAGTGAAGAGAGCCCTATCACTATCCCACAACCTGATCATTTTTGTGGTACATTTTACTGAAAAACTATCACGCTAATAGATTTGTGCTTTAACATAGTAATTTAACTTCATATCCAGATGTGTTTTCTGTCAAAAAAAATATAATTTGTTAACCATAAAAAAAAAATTAACATTGACTTCATTGGATAGAATGTTAATAACGCCAATAATAACGCCATCTGTTAGAAAACCAAAGAGTTAACATCGCTGCAACAGAACTTATTACCCGATAGAAAAACTACGCGAACCCTCACAAAGCTCAGCTTTTTGCTAGTTATTATTATTTTGATACCTATAAATTTCTTTACTTTTACCCGACTTTGGTAAAACCAAAATGAAAGACAATGATTTTAGCAGTCTATGTATGTATGTGAATGTATGTAACTATATAATATTATGTATGTTTGTTTGTATGTTTCTATTCACTTTTGTTTCATAGTAGCGCCCTGGTAGAGCCTAATGAGTCGATTTTTTTGAATGAGGTGTCAATTGATTCGTTATTTATTATAGTGGTGATGGTGGTGGTTTTTCGTTGTTTATTAGTGTGGTCACATAGATTACATTTTATACGAACAATTTCAATATTATACGGACATTACATCCAATTTTCATCCGTAGTCGGGTTACAGTTTATAAACTTCCTGCTTGGTTTCACAATTTAGTGTGCAAGTATTTGCATAATTATTTTAAGGCCAACTATAATTGCAAAGCCGATTGCTTCCATGCAACTTTGACAAGAAATTCATCCCTATGTAATAAACTCGATTTAATAAAACTCCTTTTAAACACGGTTATGACAAACCTAAGCATTGTGTTCACTTGACCCCAAAAAAGATTGCCTTAGAATAGAATGGAATGGAAAGGAATGGAATATAATAGAATTGAAATTTTTACAAAGTGCTTTTGAATCGTCAATTATAGATTACCACTGGTTCGGAATTCATGCCGTTCCTACCAAGATTAACTGAACTGAACTGAACTGATGAGATGAAGGCGAGTGAGAGACGACATGAGACGAGTCTTGATGTTGTAATGAGACGAACTGAATTGTGTTTTACCCCTAATCATCATCATCATTTGCAACCCATCAACGGCTCACTACTGAGCGCAGGTCTCCTCTCAGAGAAGGGTTATAGGCCATAGTGCACCACGCTGGCCCAATGCGAATTGGCGGACTTCACACACCTTCGAGAACATTATGAAGAACTCTCAGATGTGCAGGTTTCCTCACGATGTTTTCCTTCACCGTTGAAGCAAGTGATATTTAATCGCTTAAACGCACTTGACTCCGAAAAGTCAGAGGTGCGTACCCGGGATCGAACCTGCGACCCCCCGAATAGGAGACCACAGTCCTAACCACTAGGCTATCACTGCTTCACCCCTAATATCGTTGGCCAATCATCGTGTCCCGCTTTCGGCGCCAAGTTGCTCCAGACCTCACAAGTGGCAATATGTAGAGCGTATAAACTAGTGAAAATTAAGTGTTCGAGCTCACGGGTCACCGGCTATCGGCGGGTCACGTCTTATTTTATTGCTGACATATTATTAATATCGATGAGAATATTCAATTTTATGACGCCGGGAGGCATTGTTTGCGATTTATAGTATGCGAGTACTTAAACTAGCTTGTGTCAGTGACTTCGTCTAGATTTGTATTCGTATCCTGCGGGAGCTCTTTATACAAAAGGTTTTTTGTAGATAAAATACACTCAAAAAAACCCATTAATTTTTTTTTACAAGCTTTTATTTAACTTGCAAAGTATGTACTATCTATGTATGCACCTACCTGAATTAGAACCACTTTCCGGTTTCCGATTGAGCTGAAATTTTGCATATATATGTAAATCGGATGGCAATGCAATATTATTGTAACATGGAGCTGATCTGATGATGGAGCCGGAAGATTTCTATCGGAACTCTGTAATGAAATGACGTAACCCCATTGAATTTGGGCTCGTTTGATTCGTCTTGACAAGTACTCTGGTTCTAGATGATATCCAGGGTCGGATGATGTAGCCAGTTACTAAAAGCTTGTTCTTTAAAAATTAAATTTTGATTTACACTTGTTTATTGATGGCGCTCCAAATTTTCACGGGAGGGTAATCAGTAATCACTGAGTGGTGACCCGTCGCTCTTTGTATATAAAAAAATGTATTGAAGAGCGAGAGTAGAAGAAGAGAAGAGTATAGCTGGCTGCATCTACACTTGCCATCAGGTGAAATTGCAGTCGCGTCAGTATCAGTCAATGCGCTACTCTGTACATATCATATAAAAAAAATAACCGGCCAAGTGCGAGTCACACTCGCTGAGGGTTCCGAACCTTGTGAGGATTTTAATATCGATTACAATTGGGCCACCAACTTACTCTCTTGAATGGTGGGAGATTGTGCTACGACACAAGTTCTCTTCGAAAGCTGTCACTTTTCACTAAGTTAAAAAAAATACTTGAAATTTTCACAGAATTAAGAAACTATTGACCTTTATATTCAGTATTTTCAATTAAGTATCTCAAGCCGTTTCTGAGAAAAAGGGTTTGACACACGGACAGAATGACGGATAACGAAGCGAGCCTATATAAAGAGTTTGTTTTTTTCGGAACCCTAATAAAGGATTCCATCTGGAGTGATAACGCTTATAGTCAAAGAGAAGAGAGTGCTAGAGAAAAATTGCCGCTCTACACAATAGTAACAATAAGATTTTCTAAGATTAGAAACAATAGAAGTAAATTCTCAAACTGATCTCGATTGCTGATCTCTCGTAAATCTAAAATCCCACTTGTTACCAAAGAAAAAACCCACGATATCAAGTTCAAGTATATCAAGTTGCAGCATTGGTAAGCTGATACCGATTGCGCAACTTCTATCATCCAAGTATATTATGTAGGTACAGAATGTTTTATGAATCAATCTGGATGGATGGCCGAATGGAGCTTCATTTGGGAGGTTACTTTAAGCCTATTTTTTATCCACGTGGGAAAGGAAACTGTTTATGCATTTGGACTTAGAGGCAGGGTGTTTACTGTGTCATTTTTTTTATTATTTTTTACATAAGTACTTTTACAACATAAGAAATAGAAACGACATTATCAACGCGACGATCGCATGCAACTTACGTGCATAAACAAAATGATTTGGGTGTTCTATAGCCTTTAAGCAGTGATAGCCTAGTGGTTAGGACTGTGGTCTCCTATTCGGGGGGTCGCAGGTTCGATCCCGGGTACGCACCTCTGACTTTCCGGAGTCAAGTGCATTTAAGCAATTAAATATCACTTGCTTCAACGGTGAAGGAAAACATCGTGAGGAAACCTGCACACCTGAGAATTCTTCACAATGTTCTTGAAGGTGTGTGAAGTCCGCCAATTTGCATTGGGCCAGCGTGGTGGACTATGGCATATAACCCTTCTCTGAGAGGAGACCTGCGCTCAGTTGTGAGCCGTTGATGGGTTGCTAATGATGATGATGATGATGATAGCCTTTAAGATGATTTGAATATCTGAGCCGATTTGATAAAAGAGGTATCAATCGATTCATTATGATGATCCGGATGCCAAGGCTACATTATATATGAATAAATATCATTATGGAAGATGTTACATCCAATTTTTAAACTTTTTAAACTTTTATTTGTGATAATCAACTGGTTATACCCTAAGGTCTGTATACCTATAAGTCGTACGATAAAATTATCTCTTTTCCTGTTGTGTCAGCCCTATGAATACAACATTTAGCGGGCGTAACCACTAATTTGTCATCTGCTATTCAGGACATAGTATACATGACTGGACTAACCAATTTACACATGCTGCCTGATATCGAAGCATGCAGGCCACAAATTGCAAATGCCATGTATTGCAAATGTAATACAGAATTATAATATTGTAGTGTTAAGGGTTTTATAGCCTCAACTAGCTGATGCCCGCGACTGTATCTGCGTAGGTTTAGTTTTTAAAATCCCACATATTTTGAAAGTATGATTGTTTGTTGGTTTGTCCTTCAATTACGCTGCAACAGACCTGATTTTTTGCGTGGGTAGGTCTAGGAGAATCTGGAGTGACATAGGGCTGCTTATATCTCGAAAAAGCAAAGGATTCCCAAGGTATTTTAAAAACCTATCTCTGTGAAGTCACAGGAACTATAGTTAGTTTATTAGTTGACCGCCGAATTTCTTGCTAGTTCTCCTCGGCTGGAATGGCATTCCGAACCATGGCATGGCATGGCAATTCACTTGAGGATTCGAAAGCGTTTTGTAAAAGTTTATTTGAATAAAAAACTATTCTATTCTATATTATTATAGTTTAGATCATCCTCATCATCAGCAACCCATCAACGGCTCACTACTGAGCGCAAGTATCCTCTCAGAGAAGAGTTATAGGCTGTAGTCCACCATGCTGGCCCAATGCAAATTGACAGTTTTCACACACCTTTGAGAACATTATGAAGAACTCTCAGGTGTGCATGTTTCCTCACAATGTTTTCCTTCACCGATGAAGCTTGTGATATTTAATTCCTTAAACGCACGTAACTTAGAAAAGCCAGAGGTGCGAGCCCGGGATTAAACCAGCGACCCCCCGAATAGGCGACCGCAGTACTAACCACTAGGCTATCACTGTTTCATAGTTTAGATAGTTCAAAATTATTCACTCACTCCTTCATTCAGTAAAACATTATAAGATATTCTAATCAATACGGCGATTCGCAAGAGTACCTAGCCTCTGGACCCTAGAGTAATTGCATGCGTCATTAAACGTGCAGCAATAGCCGCCGCACCACGTTTTGTGTGGCCGATCCGGACATGATGTCACCCGCACCGGTCGACGGCGGCGTGTTGACACCGTCTCACCACCACAGCACACAGTTAATCGAGTATACGTGTATAGACAACGATTTACAGCACCGCCTGCCCGTCCTCCCCTGTATTACCGATCTATGGAACAATAAAGAGTGTGCGCCGCGGCATACTAATACGGCTTGGGTAGTTCGAGAGCGAACGATACAAATGAACTATGCCTCGCGGATGGCTCGCCGGTGTGTACCGGTGACCCATAGCTAGGCCGCAGTCATCTTTCAGCCGAACTGTGTGCGCAAGAGTAGCTCTGGTGGCTATACTTGCGAATCGCCTTATTCATTAGAGTAGACTTTTATTGAGTGATAAGAGTGAGTGAATTACCTACTACATAATTTTGAACTATGTAAACTATGATGATGCTCGTGAATTCATCCGCGTGGATTTGTTTTTGGATTTGGATGTGTTCTCCATAATCTAGAAGGTATGTGAAGTCCGCCAATTCACATTGGGCCAGAGGGGTGAACTATGGCCTGTAACCTTTATCTGAGAGATGCGCTCAGTGGGGATCCGTTGATGGGTTGCTGCGATGACGATGACAATGAGGATTACTAGTAAGATGGATGATCATTACTAGTAACTATGGCCCTCATAAGAAGGCTCAGGGTCACTCAGAGGGCGACGGAGAGAGCTATGCTCGGTGTATCCCTGCGAGGTCAAATCAGAAATGAGGAAATCCGTAGGAGAACCAAAGTCACCGACATAGCTCAGCGAGTCCTGAAAATGAAGAGGAAATAGGCGGCACATATTATTCGAAGAGTTGATGGTCGGGTCACAAGGTGCTGGAATGGCGACCCCGCACCGAAGCGCAGTGTTGGCAGACCCAAAGTTACATGTACAGGTGGCAAGTAGTTGGACCGACGATATCAAAAGAGTTGCTTGATTTAGGCAGCGCAAGACCGAGATCTGTGGGAGTCCATGCACGAGACCTTTGTCCAGCTGTGGACGTATATCGATTGACAAAGAGGAAGAAGTAAGATGTTGAACTTGACTGACATACCTCTTTCCCCTCGCAGAGTGATACGGTACTTCGACTGTCTCTTTTGAGTAGCCGTTTTGCGCACCTCTAACACAAATGAAGGTGGTCGTATGCAGGGTACGCCGCGCGTGCCTATTAGTACGCGGCACCGGGTTCGGAGTAATTGACCGACCGGCTAATTTCATTCCATACGCATTGGCAGCTTCCTCTTTCCTTTTTCCTATCGGTCAGCGGCGGCCACGAGCTTGGACATGATTTGTTACATTCGTAATTGGAGAATTCTGGATTAGTTCTTTGAATGGGGAACGTGTGTGCCCTGCCGATGTGGCGTGAGCTGTCGGCGTTTTGTTACACTGATTTCTTTAATTAAAAGTTTCCTCATTCCTCACCTACTACCCGGGTGATGAAAGCTCTACGGTAGCTCAGCTTAAAGTTAGTATAGCTTACAACTATACTTGTACATCAGGTGGTTAAAGGTTAATTTGACATTCTCTATTTTATAATTCACCCCCTTAGGATTCATTTCACCCCCATAAGGGGGAGATTTTCGTAAAAAAAAATCATAGCTGACCCCTACCTTCTAGAAAAAACCTACGTTCCAAATTTCAGGTTAACAATAACAATAATTAAAACTTTCCTATAAAAACTTTCATCCTCTATTTTCCTACCCTTAAGGGGGGACTTTCCAAAATAACTTATACAGATTTTTATTATTTAAAGTTAATAATCTTAATGCCGATTTTCATATCTCTAACTTCAAAAACATAGGACTTTTATATAACCTTCGAAAGTCGAAACCCATTTCAAACCCTTAGGGGGGGATTTTCTCAAATCCGTTTCTTAGCTGACACCTACGTGAAGTGAGTGAGTGAGTGAGTGAGTGACCTATCGCTTCTATAATAATCTATACATAGGTATAATAAAACAGAAACGAAACCAATTCTGTACATGAAATAGATTCAAAAAAGTGTTTTTGCTTCTAATTGTGTTCAAGATACAGATATCAAAACAGAAGCTAAATTTTTTTTGTCTGTTTGTCTGTTTGTTTGTCCTTCTTTCACGTAAAAACTACCGCACAGATTTCTACAAAATTTTATACCGTGGTAGCTTATTACTCGGGTCAACATCTAGGCTACTTTTTATCCCGGAAAATCAAGGAGTTCCCGAGGGACTTTAAAAACGAAATCCACGCGGACAAAGTCGCGGGCATCAGCTAGTAGTTTATATAGGTATAATATATTAGATAAAGTCGCACACAAACATGTCATGATAAATTGGGTTTTATGAAACAACAAAGAATGCACTTTATAGTATTTGGAAAAATGGATTTACCTGTAATCCTTTTTGTATTTAATGCAAAATTTCATGCTTCATTCAGTCACCTGTTTACAATTTTCTCTAGTACATTAAGTGTATTTTGAAATTATGATCTTATTGTGAGATGCCATAGAAATACGGAAACCAAAGAAACCTCATATCATATTATCATATCATATCTTCGATGTCCTCATAGATTTCCGTGTGATTTTTTACGAGTAAGTTCAGTTACGAGGTATGTTTTATGATAGATATAGATCTACTGCTAATCTTAAATGGCATATGAGAAAAAAATAAAAAGTAAAAATCACAAAATTTAGCATATTAACTTTATTGTTATTACTAAATTTTGTTTAGCTTGTAAAATGCCCTGTATATAATGCCACTTTCTCCTTTAATTAATTATACAAATATGTTATACAATTCATTTTTTTTTTCATCTTTTTCTGAAAATCCAGATATTTCTAAAAAAAATTATAGCGCCGGTTCTAAACTGAATTAACTTCTGGGTGTTCTACTCTAGTATTCAAAAAAGCCTAAAGTTTCGATTATCATAATCATACTAATATCATAAATGCGAAAGTGTGTTTTTTGCTTTGTCCTTCAATCACGCCGCAACAGAGCTACGGATCGACGTGATTTTTTGCATGGGTTTAGTTGAGAACCTGGAAAGTGACATCTAGGCTACTTTTCATCCCGGAAAAATCAGAGTTCCCGAGGGACTTTAAAAACTAAATCCACGCGGACGAAGTTCGGGCATCAGCTAGTAGTATCATAAAAAGGGATGTCCGATTTTCGGGACATTTATCACCATGTGCGGTGGCATTGCGCGGGCCCCTTTCTGCCGCGCCACACCTCGATGATGATGCCTCATGCTGGGCCATACAGAGGAGCTCGCGCACCTCATATATATGCCCGGGAAAGTGAGAATCGCGCACAACGAAGCCGGGACATATTGCCCGGAGTCGTTGTACGCGATCCTGATTATGTGACGGCGACTCTGTTTCTTATATCACGCGAACGTCAAAATTTCGTTAGCGCGATGTAGCGTTTTCCTTCATCTATACTAATAGGAAAAATAAATAATTTTAAAGAGGAAACATTTTTTTGTTTGTTTGTACCGAATAGGCTCTGAATCTACTGGACCGATTTTAACTATTTTTTCACCAATGGAAAGCTAAATTATCAGGAAGTAACATAGGCTATAATTTATTTAAAAAAAATAAGAGATCCTTAAGAAAATTGCAATAATATTTAAACCTAAAGTAGCAAAATTTTGCCTATAAAATTCATTATTTGGCGTGCGCTGAGAAAACTATTGATGATATACAAAAATGATGTACTACATGATTAAAGTAATCATTATTACCTACAAAAAAGTCCGCGAGGGGACATATCTAACTATGATACTTAAGGGACCATAATAGCTTTTGTGTTCTAAAATGAGATCGTCGGTAGAAACAAAAGTTGGTTACATTCGTATCGTAGTATTAATTCTTATTCAAATAAATAGTTTTATCATCAAGGGCATCTAGCATTAAAATACTTTTTATTTCATTCGAATCGGACATTTAATTTCGAAGTTATCACGAGTATAAAAAATTTTGAGTTTGTTTTAAGTAAGTATGGAGATAAATAATTACGTTTTGTATTCACGCAAAAACTAATGAACCGATTGCGATGAAACTTGATCGGTAGACAGCTTTTACAGCAGCGTTACCTATAGCTCTGTTACATTTCATCCCGTTCCCGTCATTTAGCGGCATTTGGTAAACTCCGAGAGAAGATGTTCCGTCTGCATGGAATTAAGCTAAACACAAAAATCAAGGTAAATGGCTATTGTATTGCCAAATCTACTTTATTTCGCTGAGACTTGGACACTTTATCGCAAGCACATTCGTGCTTTGGATAGATTCCACCTCCACCAAGTGTCTCCGACCGCAATGAAAGCACAGACGTGTGTGCGGTCATGTTGTGAGAATGTCCAACGAAAGGATAGCCAAGCGCATCTTTTATTCTGAGCTTAAGGATGGATAGCGGAAACAAGGCGGTCAGTTCCTTAGTATTAGGTTATGTTACATCAACTCCTTTCATTGGGAAAGTCTCGCTGAAAATCGAAGGGAGTAGAGGCAGGCTGTCACGGATTTTGAAGATAAAAGGAGGGTTGATCTGGATTTTTACCGAGATCAACTGAAAAGTTTCGACAAGACAACCATCCAATATTATCTACTAGCTGTTACCCGCGACTTCGTCCGCGTTTATTTAGTTATTTTTAATCCTGCAAGCAAGCATGCAAAATAATGTATCACTTATGTTACTTACTCTCCGGCCCATAAACTATCTATATGCAAAAAAATATGTCAATCCGTTGCTCTGTTGCTGCGTGATCGAAGGACAAACGTAAACGTAAGCGTATCTTCTCATAGAAACTGTGCATTTTTTCGGGATAAAAAGTAGCCTTTTTCACTCTCCGTTCCATAAACTATCTCCATGCAAAAAATCATGTAAATCCATTGCTCTGTTGCTGTGTGATTGAAGTACAAGCTTCCTAGAGGAAGTCTGATTTTTTTTTTCAGGATAAAAAGTAACCTATGTTACTCTCCGGCCCATAAAATATCTATATGCAAAAAACCAACAAACAAACAATCAAATACACGTTCGTATTTATAATATTAGTAGGGATAATTACGTCGATGGTGCCCTATGAAGTCCTCACTGCGCGCGGTTATTTCGTGCAATAATAGGATACATCAGCCACATCAGGGCACACGAACGAAGCCCAGAAGTCTTCAAAGTTTACAGAGATCCAGTCGCTGTTGCTGAAATCGGCAATGAAGTAATGAAATAGAATGAATGACTTTTCATCCCGATATTCCAACGGAATCGAAACTTACGCGGGTGAAACCGCGGGGCGCAGCTAGTATATTTATATAGATTCAAAATAGTGAAGCGTCATTCGTCGGAAATCATGTAGACACTTCGGAACATTGTAGTTATCTGTATGTAGATAATAACGTTCAACTAGTAGTCGTACATATCAAATTACCTCCACTCCTTAGTATTCCAACACCATTTTGCCTACTGACTTGCGCTGGTCGTACACGTGTTAGGACTGGAGTTTTCTATATTTCCTTTAAGCATATTAGCCAAGCTGAATTTGACTAATATTCCCCTCTCCCCTCCAAATAAAGGTGAAGCTTGTGTTAGGTGTGGGTACGACAATATAGTGCAACAGGTGGGGTTCCAACCTGTGTCCTTTTAGTTTTCAGTCCGCCGTTGGACTGTTTAGGCCTTTTCTTTTAAAATTGCTCCCTTAAAAAACTTTGCGAAACAACGTCAATTATTTTTATGATACCTATTGGCGAAAATTTTTAATTGGTTTTGTTTCCGCCAATATTAATAAAGCTTATCGCGAATTTACAAGCGATAAAGTTTGAGAGTAGGTAAGGGCTCGCTCACCTGGTAGGAATTAGGAAAGAGTTTAAGGATATAATATATATCTTACTAGCTGATGCCCGCGACTTCGTCCCCGTGGATTTAATTTTTTATAATCCCGCGGGAACTCTTTGAATTTCCGTGATGCCTATGTCACCCTCCAGGTTCTGAACTATACCTATCCAAAAAAATCACGTCAATCCCTAGCTTTATTGCAGCATGATTGAAGGACAAACCAACAAACAAACACACTTTCGCATTTATAATTATGTATTAGTAAGGAAGAATTATATACGATGATAACGGCGATCTAATTAAATTTCAGAACACAAAAGCTACTATTGTGGCTTAAATACCATAGTTTTAATATATTCCCTTAGGGATTTTTTGTAGAGAATAATAAGTACTTTAATCCTGTAGTACATCATTTTTATGTATCATCAATAGTTTTCTCAGCATACGCCAAATAATGCATTTTATAGGCAAAATTTTGCTACTTTGGGTTACATTATTGCAATTTTCTTAAGGATCTCTAATTTTTTTTAAATAAATTATAGCCTATGTTACTTTCTGATAACTTAGATTTCTATTGGTGAAAAAATGGTTAAAATCGGTCCAGTAGTTAAAGAGCCTATTAGGTACAAACAAACAAAAAATCTTTCCTCTTTATAATACCTATTAGTAAGTATAGAAGTATAGATATAGATAATTATATGAGGAATCTTGAAACCTTTAAAATGGTTTCAAGATTCCTCGCACTCTCAACCGAAGGATTTCCTTCCACAAGTGGACATAATTTTCTTAGAAGGATCGCCACAATCATGATCTGTATTGCAAGGCTGCCTTTCAAATACATTGATTTGCATTATTGCCATACATGATTACGAGTAGCGATAAGTACTTTATATACGTAATACTTGATGATACCCGCGTCTTCGTCTGCGTGGATTAATTTTTTTAATTCCCTCGGGAACTCTTTAATTTTCCTTGATAAGAGAGCGTTTGTGTTAATCCTGGGTATGAGCTATCTCCATTTCTAATTTCAGCCTAATCGGTTCATTCGTTGTGGCGTGAAGGAGTAACAAACATCCATCCATCCATCCATCCTCCATCTGCACAAACTTTCGCATTTACAATATTAATAGGATTTCTTCGGCTTCGGCATTGCCCACAAATCGACCTTCGGTCGGACATTAATTACAACTTTTATTGTACGTTTTTATTTTTTACGCAGATCCTTGTTAATGGATTTGCCTTCGATTCCGGACTAGACGCCCAAACCACAAAAGGGCTTTTAAGAGTTTATTTTTTTTGTTTTTAGCAACTTACTTTAAATGTTACACGCTGGGACAATTCCGGGAACAATGCGATAAGGTTTGTTTTTTTTATCGATTAAAGATCTCTAGCTCTGATTTGTGATATTTAAGAGTAGAGAGTCGTAGAGAGTGTGCACAGTCCACTCCTGTCACATCTGCCTCAACCAGAACACATAGTACCTAGGCTGAGATCTATAGATCGTACTCTGGCTCTGCTCAAGACTCAAGACTGAGTTACAATGAGACACGAATGTGTTCTGATATAAACCCGTTTCTTTTTAACTTAGTCTTGGGTCTGAGCTGAGTGGGAGTGCCATCTATAGATCTCATCCCGGGCTCCAGGCCCTAGTCTTGATGACAAACTTCATTTAAACTTTTCAATTACACTTGAATACTTTTTATAAACTATATTACATATGAAGTAGAATTGAATATATTTTTTAAGTAAATAAGTATGAACATGAACATGAATATGAATGATATGAATATAATAAAATATATAAAATATGAACAACAACAAAACAACAACAACAACAACAACAACAACACGACATCAAACGAGTCGCAGGGAGCCGCTGGATCCAGGCGGCGCAAGACCGAGGCCTGTGGAAGTCCATGCAAGAGACCTTTGTCCAGCAGTGGACGTCTATCGGTTGATGAAGAAGAAGAAGAAGAAGTATGAACATAATATTATGTCTATGAGGTATAGGTAGATACTCAATGTGATTATAATACAGCTAAACTATTTGCCTAATTAGTAATTTTAATTTAACCTGGAGTTGTAAATACACGTATAATATACGTATGTCTTATACGCGGTGTTGTTTTGAAATCGGTCAGGGAGTTCAAATTTTTTACATATAAGTCGTAGTTTGGTCCCACTGCACTCGCATGATGTATTTTCGCTCGCATGAGAAAATTTTGGAGAACTCCCCGGCATGTAGATTTCCTCACGATGTTTTCCTCCACCTATAATTTTAGTGATATTTAATTGCTTAAAACCCACTTAATGTAGACGACCCCCCCCCCCCCCCCCCTTCAAATGACACTGGGTTGTCTTTAACAGAAAACTATTAACAGTTTATTACACACACTAAAAACCACAGGCGTCGTTGTATTAGGAAGTTATAACCATTAAGAGAAAACAATTGCAATTTCTTCCTGTCATCAATATATCCACATCAATACACTTCAGCATGAGTAATCATCACTACTTATACTTTGTGAACACAATATGGCATCGGCGGAGTCCAAATAGATTGGTACGTGATTCGAATCCGTGAAGTTTGCTCTGGAGTCCTATTCAATAAAATTAAGGGAATTTCGAACTTATTTTAACTAAGAAGAGTTTAAATTACAACGGTTTGCCTGAGCTTAGATTGCACTTTGAATATTTGTCTAATTTCGACAATGTAGAGCCTGGCTAGTAGCTTGTGTGTGCGTTGCTTTATTCCAAGTTTGTGTGTCGTGCAAAGTGACGTGAAATATGACAGTTAGCTGTCAAAGACGTCATAAGATGCATTGCTACCAAAGATTGCCACGTAATTACGATTTCAATGAAATCTCTTCTTCGACTGAGCTTTATTCCATGCTCTAGTCCGCTTTGCCAGATCTTGGGCATCCGATATTTGCACTTACGATGTGAACCAGTGCTTTCTTACTCTTAGGCAACCGCGTCTTTTAGTTTCGGAGGCAGCGATGTTGAGACATCTGTTGCTGATGTCTTCTTCGTGGTTTCCATGCTAACGTGACGCGACAGAAAATTTTTCTAGCACATCCATACATCTGATGGCTAACCCACTAAACGCACTAATTGAAGCGTATGGTAGCAACCTCTGTTATACCATGATATTTCTATGATTTATGATGATATGTTTTTTTATGATAATCATCCTTTTATTACTACGTGACCTTAGGCTCACATGCGTCACACAATAATAAGGTAAGATGGATATTTAAATAGTCTTGTTTTAGGCTCAAGTTCGTTCATGTGAACTGAAAGTTGACCTGGAGCTCATGGTGAACCACTGCAGAAGGGTTTCAAGATAGAATATTCTTCTTCAACCATTATGATGATAATCGTGAATCCAGGCTCGTTTCCTGAGATGTTCTTACTGTTACTAACGGTTTTGACCCTTCATCAATCTAGCGAGTTGTATGCGCACAGCATTATCTTCAGCCAAAAAAATCTGAGATGCTCTTAATGTTACTAACAGTTCTGACCCTTCATCAATTTAGCGAGTCGTGATAGCCTAGTTGTTAGGACTTTGGTCTCCTATTCGGGGGGTCGCAGGTTCAATCCCGGGTACGCATTTCTGACTTTTCGGAGTCAAGTGCGTTTAAGCAATTAACTATCACTTGCTTCAACGGTGAAGGAAAAAGGAAACCTGCACATCTGAGAATTCTTCATAATGTTCTCGAAGGTGTGGGAAGTCCACCAATTCGCATTGGGCCAGCGTGGTGGACTATGACCTATAACCATTCTCTGAGAGGAAACCTACACTCACTAGTGAGCCGTTGTTGATGGGTTGCTAATGATGATGATGCCCATAGCTTCCGCTAAAAAGAAGATCTACAGCGACTTACTTGGTCGCAAATGTGCGCGTAGCTTTATCACAATTTTGTTAGTATAGTTGAATTGTCAGTAATTATTCCGTGGAGCGGAAGTGTGGGCATGTGTTAGTACCCCGGTCACGCGGGCAGGGTTGACGACCAACGGGTAACGGGTTCGAGGCCGCGTATGGACTTCGGCGCGACCGCCACAAGGGACTTTACATCGGTACAATGTATTTTAATAAAGTCATAAATTAGTATAAAGCGTGATTTAATAGTGAGTGGTATTCTATTCTTGATATGCGGCTATGCAGGTTCTGAGTCCCTGTAGAACGTCGACCGTTGTCGGTCTATTGTGCTCGCCACTATTTAGACTTCCTCTCCGATACTTGTTGCCGTTAGGAACAGCAGCACTTTCTTGGCTGGGGTCAAGTGTAGTCT
Organism: Oeneis ivallda; assembly: GCA_029955525.1. Classification (NCBI taxonomy): domain Eukaryota; kingdom Metazoa; phylum Arthropoda; class Insecta; order Lepidoptera; family Nymphalidae; genus Oeneis; species Oeneis ivallda. The sequence continues at coordinate 30,784,849 of JARPMR010000001.1, read as the reverse complement.
CTTCAGGGTGCACGATATGTTTCCCTAGATAGATGCATGTAAGTAGTGAGCGGTAAGTGGGTAGTGATAGCTTAGGGGTTAGGACTGCGGTCTCCTGTTCGGGGCTCGCGGATTCAACCCCGGGCACGCAACTCTGACTTTTCGGAGTTTGCGTATAAGTTTAATATCACATGCTTCAACGTAGAAACAAAACATCACGAGGAAACCTGAATGGCTGAGAGTTCTCCATAATGGTCTCAAAGGTGTGTGAATTCTGCCAATATGCATTGGGCGAACGTGGTGGACTATGGCCTGTTACTCTTCTTTGAGAGGAGACCTGAGCTCAGTAGTGAGCCACTGATGGGTTTCCGCTACTGTTGCTGATAATAGTGATGATGATGATGATGTTGTGAATTCATTGTTAAGTCAGCGTCAACTAATAACGTCCTCTCCTGGACATTGCTCTCTTGTATGGATTTTCCCATGCGTGTTATGTCGCTTGCATCCAGTGGTTCCCTAAGATCCCTTTGATCTACCTACATCATCTACCTACTATAAAGATCTGCAGTGCGAAATAAAATGTGCTGGAGATTATTTTAGTTCCAACAGAACAGAAATTACACACAGGACACGGCTACTTGCCAATATGTTTGCAATGAACCTCATGTAGTCATGTCTAGTCTATGCAATAGCAATAGGTATTACGTTATCTCAGTAAAGATGAATGTATGAATGCGCCTTTCACTAAAGCCCAAAACATACAGAGCGATTAACTGAAACGCGCCGCAGTGGCTGCAACGCGTCGCCTAGAAGTTGTTAAACAACAACGTGAGACGCGTTCAGGTGTCTAAATGGACGGGAAAGTTACGGAGAATTTTTCCACCACTTTTCCGCCCATACTAATTATTGACAGATTTAAGCACATACACTTACTATTTCTGAAAATTGGAAACTCTCTTTAATCGTGGGTAGACGTGGGAAAAATATAAATATCATATCGTTTGAATTTTCTCATCGATTTTTTTTCACCAGAGAAATTACTTAGTAAATCTAAATATATAAAAAGAAAAGATGACTGACTGATTGACTGATCTATCAACGCACAGCCCAAACCACTGGACGGATCGTGCTGAAATTTGGCATACAAATAACTATTACGACGTAGACATCCGGTAAGAAAGGATTTTTGAAAAAAACCCTAATTGGGTAAAATTGGGGTTTGAAAAATCGAACTTAACGTGAGCGAAGCCGTGGGCAAAAGCTAGTCGATATAATATAAACCACGTTTATTTACGTTGGCATATATCCAACTGTAAATTAGTGTGATTTGCGCCGCACACCTGAACATGTTCATGAAATGGGCCTCGGAAGGATTCGAATCTATTTGGGCACACTTCGACGTCGAATCCCCGTGAGTCGAGCCATTTTAGAAGTCTGCATAATGAAATCACGATAGATTTAACTATTCTAAAATAGATCAATGACATGATAGCCTAATGGTTAGGACTGAGGTCGAGGTCGCTGGTTCGATCCCGGCACGCACTTCTGATTTTACAGCTATGTGCGATTTAGCAATTAAATATGCTTCAACGGTGAAGGAAAACATCGTGAGGAAACCTGCACACCTGAGTTCTCCATAATGTTCTCAAAGATGTGTGAAGTCTGCCAATTCGCATTGGGCCAGCGTGGTAGACTATAACCTCCAGGACTCTTTCTCTGAAGGAGACCTGTGCTCAGTAGTGAGCAGTTGATGGGTCGGTGATGAGATCAATATTTTCTGTTTGGTAGAAACGGTCGGTAATGCGTCCTACCGCTCTACTACTATAACGCCATATTTGTTTAGGCCTTAACGTTGGCCGGTGTCGAGTACCATTCCCCTGGCTTTTCAGCAATTCGCAAAATTCCACAATTCCACTATCAATGTGCTTAATCGCTTTGAAAATATCATTGCAACTTGTTATGTGAAGAAAGTTAACTTTAATGTTTTATTGAGGTTAAACGGTTTCCCGTATAACTTATATCTACATAATAACTTAAGGAGTCTTAAGTTATATCTAATCGTGAAGACTGCAAAATACCTACATAATATAAATTCTTGTACCATCCATACACATACCTAGACACTATTCATAAATCTATATACTACTAGTGGTTCGCCCCGAACTGAGACCTCGCGGTAACGGTATCCCATGATTATTCATTCAATCAATACATGATAACCTTTTGGTTATCCTGACATTATTATTATGCCCGTTTTCACCAAACATACCTAAATCATCCCCTAAGTAGGAGTCTCTTTACGTAGGTAGCTCCTAAATACAATCCTAAGTCCTAACATCCGTCCCAATGTCCTTTTAGGTGTCCCGTATAGGATCGTGATAAATAAGTTGACAGAAATCATCACCTAACTTATCATAGATAGCCCGTAAAGGTAAGGGAACGTTAGTGAAAACATTGAATTATTATGTAGGTGAAACCGGGTTACGGGCATCTGTACAAATCGTCATCTATCGACGCGAATAGAAAATAAACAAAATGTAGTAATTAATAGTTTATTGAAGTTTGATATTTAACTAAAAAATAATTTTAATTGAATAATATTATGGTATTATATTATGTAACTAAATAATAATGGTCGACGCAAAACTGTTTTTGGGATAGGTCGTAGTCGTGTAGTTCCATGGAATAGTTAATGACTGGGCCATCTATTAGCATTATTGTGAAGCTATGTTGATGCTATATGAATTACTGATGCCCATTAAAAATTAAATAATCTCGTTTCTTTATAATATTTATATAATTTTAATATTTGTTGTTCAAGTACAGGATATAAGTGAAATAAAAAATAAAATCAACTTGAAAATACATAGCGGATTTTGCTAGAGAGCGTCTTCAAGCAAGCGTATAAAATTGCCACTTTGAAAGCCCCCCATTTCGTCAATTTTAAGGCAAAAATTTAAAAAAAAATTTTTGTACTCGGTTCAAAATTATCTTTAAAATGATATGTAACAATTTTATGTAACGCGATAAAATTTTTTTTACTTCGCATTCACTTCTATCAGAGCCCCCCTGAAATAAAGGTTTTTATAATGTTTTATGCAATATTCGGCCGAAGGCCATCAGTTTACATATTATATCTAAATTTGAAGTAATTACGTTCGGTAATTCAAAAGTTATAAGGCTCTGACAGACGGACGGACGGACGGACGGACGGACGGACAGACGGACGGACGGACAAGTGCAAATTCACTCTAGTAGACTCAGAGACCTCGCGAACAGCAACGCGTGGCTGGGTCAGCTAGTTAAATAATAAAAATCTGAAAATCCCGCGTAAGGGTGGTAAAATAGGGGATGAAAGTTTTTATAGGAAAGTTTTAATTAGTGTTATTGCTAACTTGAAATTTGGAAAGTAGTTCTTTTCTAGGGGGTAGGTGTCAGCTAAGATTTTTTTACGAGAATCCCCTACTAAGAGGATGAAATGGGTGTTGGAAGGTTATATGAAAGTCCTATGTTTTTAAAGTTTGAGGTTTGAAAGTCAGCATTTAGGTAATTAGCTTAAAATAATAAAAATATTTTGAAATTATAAATAGTAAATTTTTTAAATATTTTGAAAAATCCCCCTTATGGGTGATAGGGGATGAAAGTTAGTATGGAAAAGTTTTAGTTATTGTCATTGTTACCTTGAAATTTGGAAGTTATGTTCTTTTTAGGGGGTGAGTATCAGCTAAGAAAAAATTTTATAATTTACTGGCTTGCGGTAGGACTTTTGTCGATGGGTCTCTTGCAGCGGAAAAATGTCATAATCTCATAGGATACCTATCAGAAATTGTACGCGGACAAAGTCGCGGGCAACTGCTAGTACATTATAATCTAATATATAAAATTCTCGTGTCACAATGTTAGTTACCTTACTCCTCCGAAACGGGTGGACCGATTTTTATGAAATTTTGTGTGCATATCGGGTAGGTCTGAGAATCGGCCAACATCTATTTTTCATACCCTTAAATGATAAGGGTGACCAACCACTAAATATTTTTGTCGGCGGTACGTAGTTCGCTGGATCAGCTAGTAATTTATAATTTTTAACAATGTTACAAATTATTCGCGTCACATAATCAGCAACTGTTTAAAGTTTGGAACTATCGCGACATTGACATTTCGTGTCAAATAGAGCAATCAATTCGAATTTGAATAATCGTATTCGGTTATAGTGTCAAAGCTAGCGCAATAATTTTGTCAATAACAAGATCACTGAATTTCCCAAACTTTTGAATTTCGCAAACTACATACAGACCTACATTTTACAATAAACGTGGAACGTTTGAGAGTACTTGTATTGAATACTGATCGTTTATATATTTAAACACAAAAGATATTAGTTTTTCTTGAACTAAGATTAAAACAATAAGTAGATCTAATTTTCTCATTAAGTTATTATATTGTACGTATATTAGATTAAGATTATTTATATGAATGATATAAATAATATAAAAAGTTTAAGTCATTCTAATATACTAGAATATAAATTAAATTTATGTGAAAATCGCTATTGCATTAAAATTTAAGCTTCAACCAGCATAAAACGTTAAACATAACTATTCACTGTCTCTTGAACTACATGATTTGCATTTACTGTTATTTAAGTAACAAAAATGTTAATAAATAGAAAATATTACTCATCGAACTGGCGTCGTTAAAAAAAAGGAGACCTTTGACACCCAAAAGTTGGTTTAGACAATTTCATTCTATTGTAATCAGTTATTTTGCACGTGTCGATAAACACAGAGGTTAATTTAGTTTGCTTGGATCCTTGTTATTCTAGAAACTCATAAATATATAAACGAGGCATGAACACCTTTTTATTTCTTTGTAATTTGGAACCGTTCTTATGCGTAAAATGGATTTTAGATCTGTTTCTACAATAACTGCAAAATTGACGTCATAAACTGCAATCACTTCAGTAATAGTCATGCCACTTGCTCGTGAACGGGTTGCCACCGGTAGGAATGGGGCTACTTTCTGTTTGCTCATCTTAACATGTATTGAATTGTACGTGTAAGTAAACATTTTTTTGAACTTAACCTCTGTGTGGAAACACTTGTAATGACTTGACTTTGTACTAAGGAATTTTTCATGATCGCTAACACAAAAAATTCTTGCACTCTACCAGGCAACCTTTCAAAAACAGTTAAAGTAAACTTAATATTTAAGATACTCTTAAGTGTACTTGACAAAAGATACGTTCAGTAATCCGCAGTAAATAAATCAGATCTCACTCTTTCGTGTCGGGTCGCTAAAGGTTGGGCGTACTGCTTTCTTGTCCGAATGATTGACTACAACATGGGAGGAATGGAGTGAATATTCGAGAGGGATGTCACTCTTCGTTTCACTTGTCCTCCTGCTAATTGTTAGTGTGAAGAGGTCAATGTGTACCTACCTATTATTAAGGCTTAGTCACACTAAAAACTAGCCTCAGGCTCAGGGGAATAAAATTGCTACAATGACAGGCAGGCCGACAGACGCCCTTGGTTCCCTAATGACCGATTTCACCCACGTAAAGTAAGTCTTATTCGAGCGTAAATATGATATTTTGACAGTGTTTTCATTACAAAAACTGTTAGAACGCCCAATCTTTTCCTCGGTAAAACGTCACTCGATGTTGGTGAAATCGGCACTAGGTAAATAGTGTAATTTTTGGAGTTTACTCCTTTAGAATCGATTTTAGGCCTCCGGTATGAGAAAGTTTTGAACAGTAAAATCTACTTTGAATGACCTCGTTACGTTTTTCACAACGATGCAAATTTCTACCCTAACGTTGAGTAAATAAGGTTGGTTTTCGCTTGAGTTGTCGAATGCCCTTGTTACGTTTTTCACAACGATGCAAATTTTTCACAACGATGCAAATTTCTACCCTAACGTTGAGTAAATAAGGTTGGTTTTCGCTTGAGTTGTCGAATGCGAAAGCGCTTTGTCTTCGGGAAGCCGAGCGCGTACCGATCGGGTCGGAGCGGCGCCGCGAATGCATTACGACGTTTTAAGTAGTAAACTCCAGTCGTGAGTCGGAGCTGACACACACACTTCTTTATTTTCTTTTAGGTACGATATTATAAACTGGCCAAATACGCGTCAGAACCGCACATTGATGTTTCCGAACCATCATACCAGAATTAACACTAGGATCGACCAAAAACAAAAGATTTTTGTATGGAGACCCTCTATGAGATATATAGCAGTTCAGAGATACAGGAAGTGCTATAATATTAGCAGGCTTTGTATGTATTTATGTATGTGTGTGACTATTTACGAATATTCCACTGCTGTAGCGAATAAACTAATGAGCCGATTTTGATGAACGAGGTGACAATCTTTTCTTTATAGTCCGGGTGATATAAGCTACATTGTATAGGAACAAAGTCAATATGATGGATGATGCATCCAATTTTCCGTAGTCGGTTTACAGTTTTTTAACGTTTATTCTTGTGGTTTGTGTGGTGTTGCGTAGTGGACGTGTGCGGCTTTGTGTGGTGATGTTGCGTAGTGGATGTGTGCGGATTTGTGTGATGTTGCGTAGTGGACGTGTGCGGCTTTGTGTGATGTTGCGTAGTGGATGTGTGCGGATTTGTGTGATGTTGCGTAGTGGACGTGTGCGGCTTTGTGTGATGTTGCGTAGTGGATGTGTGCGGATTTGTGTGATGTTGCGTAGTGGACGTGTGCGGATTTGTGTCGTGTTGCGTAGTGGACGTGTGCGAATTCGTGTGGTGTTGCGTAGTGGTCGTGACTCGTGTGCAATTTGTGTGGTGTTGCGTAGTGGACATGTGCGGCTTTGTGTGATGTTGCGTAGTGGACGTGTGCGGATTTGCTTGCTTGTTTTTCCTGTACATCTGGCAGTTGGAGAGCGGGTAGTACGCTATGCTGTACCATACAGATTTTTGCGGTTTGGCGGCTTAAAGCAAATAAGTGTATTATTGGAACGAAGTTTCTTTTCAGACGGATGAAGGCTATCCGAAAAAAGTGTGAGAATTTTCTGTCACGTCACGACACTTATTGCCTTTATTTATTATACACGCTACGTGGCCTTATAGCGGTAAAACGAAAGAATGAAACTATCGGTTCGGGGGTTCGAATCCTGACTTCGGATCATTATTTTTATATTATTTATGTGTATTATTAATTTATTATTTATAATTTAATAATAATATTTGGTAAAAAATTAAAAATAATTTACACTTGTTCATGCACACTTTAGGGTGACTTATGTCTGTAGGAGTAAAATTATCGGTTCGGGAGTTCAAATTCTGACTTCGGATTATAATTTTTTATTTTATTTATTTTTTTAATAATTTTTTATTGGAAGGAACTTCGTTCCAACTTCCAACCGAGTGTTCCACGACAGTCAACTTTTTGTATTTTTCTCCATACACTTCAACTAAAATATGACTCACCCTTGACCGTTTTTATTCAAACAAAGTAGTTGAAGTGAAACATTTATGTGCGAACTAAAACACGACCATCTAGCTTAATTAGTTAATATTATCGCTTCGGTACTTGTCATACGATAAGTGGGTACTTATCTATGATCAGTTTACTAGTTTACATGCACAGTAAAGAATAAAACCGGCCAAGTACGTGTCGGGCCACGCGCAGTGTAGGGTTCCGTAGTTGCTTTCAACTACGGAACCCTACACTAAAAATTAATATAATCTCAAATATTATTGCTGACCTAGGATAGTGCTTTTATTTTATTTATGAATATTGAATACATTTTGAGTTCCATGCTTTAAATACTATAATATATTACAAAATATGCAACTTACACTACGTGTAATACCTAACTTAGGAAAAACAGATATAACTCTTTAACTAATGAACCCTACTTAGCCGTGATAGTTTTCCTTTAAAATTCATTATATACCACCCATTCAACGACACCCCACACTATGGGACAGACGAGAAGAAAAAAAATACATCCCCACTTTACATGTAGGGGAGGTACCCTAAAAAAAATATTTTTCACGATTTTATTTCACCCCTTTGTCTGCGTGATTGATATTTATACCCTAGCCAAATTACAGATTTCTAGTACCAATAGTCTCTGAGCTAAACCGCGGACGGACGGACAGACGGACAGACGGACAGACGGACGGACATGGCGAAACTATATGGGTTCCTTGTTTACTACGGAACCCTAAAAAAGGCAAGAAGGTATTTTAAGCCCTAGTCATGGCAAGTCAGTTACTTAATTGGTTTTATTTTAGCAAATCTTTACAAATAAATAATTTAAGTAGTTAAGTAGATACTATTCGTGATTTCGATTATCTGCATCTTATTAATTTATCTTCAGTATCATATTGTGATCGTAAGTGAGAAAATGCTATTTCTATCAATTTTTCCCCTTTACTGTTCAAGAAAAACAAATTACATAATTTAGTGCCAATTTCACTAACGTCGAATGACGTTTTAAATAAATTGGGCGTTCTGACAGTTTTTGCGTTGGAAATACTGTCACAATATCAAATTTATACTCGGGTAAGACTTAAATTTTACGTTGGTGAAATCGACCCTAAATATATCAGCATATGCTCCTCAGATGGGCTGTACAGATGCAGAGAAGGTCGAATTCTGGGATGACTTGGATGATCTAATCAGCAATATACGGGACCCAATGAATATAAGATCATTGGAGGCAACTTAAACGGCCATGTAGAAGCAAGAAACACTACATATAGTACTGTACATGGCGGTTTTGGAGTAGGGGTAGTTAATAAACAAGGTGAAGAAATCCTGGATTTCGCTACGAGGCACTCTTCATCCCTGATTAACACTAACTTTCAGAAGAAACCAGAACACCTAATAACCTACAAAGTGTGCAGGCAGAGAGTCACAAATAGACTATATTATCTCGGATATGGCCTTAGAACAAAGATTTAAAGATTGTAAAGTTATCCCAGGGGATGCTTTGACATCACAACATTGCATCCTCGTAGCCGTATACGTTCTTCCCAAACCGATCAAAACCGCGGTTGATAGAACACCAAAGATAGATCTGGATAGCTCTAAGGGGGAAATTTTAGTGTTGTGCCGAAGATATATGTGGTCTAATTTCGAAAACAAATGCAGAACAAACGCAGCAAAGAGCTTAGGAATATCCAAAGGACCTCTTCGCACGGTAAAGGATCCAAGCTGGTGGAACGATAAAGTTAAAGAAGCTCTGGCCAATAAAAAGGAGCAATTTCGAAAATGGCAAAGCTCGCACTTAGACGCAGATAAAGATACATATAATAAGGCGAAAAAAGAAGCAAAGAAATGTGTAGCACATGAAAGACATATATAACAAATCAAAGATTTTATGATAGATTAGAAAACTTAGCGTTTTCTGAAACTGAGATTGAAGTATTGAAAATAGCTAAATATAGATACAGAACTACTATGGACATTAAAATTAACAAATACATAAAAAGTAAAGATAACGAACTATTAACGGATAATTCGTAAATCAATGATAGATGGCACGAATATAGTATTCGTGCCATAGTATTATTCATGCATACATAGAGTTCTAAAATTATAACCTTTCCTTTTGACTTTGCCGTGATCGGGTGAAAATAAACCATCATCGTAAGCACAAGTTACGGACGGCCGCGATTTCATAATTACCATCAGACATCAGTGTTGTTTATTCAATAATATAGGGATCGTCGACGAGTGATTAAGATGTGAGATAATAATTATGTCAGATAACACTGTTGTAGGCCCGCTTTACACCGAGCGAGTTACTGGAGCGAGCAGAAACATAAATTACTTCAGGTGTGATTCTTTGTGATCAGACTACAAACGATATACATTTTGTTGCATCTTTGACAACTGTTCATACAAGAAATTGTTAAGTTATATAAAAGCCGTGATTCGACTAGCGAAATATCGACTCAACAATAGTATTAAGTATTGGAGTGTGTCTACTAAACTGTACAATATACAATCCAACCTGCCAACGACCAACGACCTACTCACTGACTCATCTGGACACTCGCTTTATGTAAACTGTCCCTTAGTTCACACCTGCCTTGGAAACCACCTATTACACCGTTATTAGTTTCAAAACACCCTACGTTTTACAACGTATCAATTTTGTTATTTCACACTGCACGATTGTTCTGACAGGCTGATTTATTTGATTTGCGGATTAATAAAAACTCATTTTTTTAACATCGTGCTGCTAATTACGAATTTTTGGATCGAACACCATGTTATAAATTCGATGCTGCAGTTTTAAACTCTCGCCTCTGTATCCGAGGTACAACTTATTAGACTTTGTAACCTAGAGCTTATAATAAGCTCATATTATTATTATTTGTATGATAGCATAACCCAAATATCGATCGTGATAGAATATCCATAAGCAGATAGACAAATAAGCAAAGACTTTAAGTAAAAGAAAATCAATGACGACAATATTTTCAGAAAACATAAATGCACACGGGCACACTTAGTTCTTGTATAAAAAGGTGTAAACTGTACACCTTTTTAAAAAGAAGGCTGCTAACTACATGATGAAATGCATAGTTGCAGCAAGAATACTATTATTTCAACCTATCACAACTATTGAAATTATAGCAATGCAGATAGATGCAGCTGTTCCAATATCAATAAGTTTAACTTAACCATTAAATAGAAATATTATGTAATCGAACTTTGTACGAACTACGAACACTACTTGTTTACATGACTAAAATTAGAACGAAAAAGTTTATATCAATTAACACTGCGACCAATTATTGAGATAAGAGGATTTTAGTAAAAATAATTTTTGTCTCCTACAATTTGTACACGTTTCCTTTGTATGTATTACATTGCTCTTCAAAAATATGACACATTTATAAAACCATATCTAAAGCTTATCCAAAGAGAACTTACCTAAATAAAAAAATTAAGGGTAGCGATTGAATATAACAGAATTACGAATACGATTGTACGAATAAGTCTGGGAACATTGTTATTTTTTAAGCACGCAATGCATCACAATGCTCGAAATGAAACTAAATAAGATGAAACGTAATGTACATTGTTAAATCAAGTTTAGATAGATTAGGTACATAGAAGGTTAAATGTTGTAATTAATAAAAAAATAGTCAGTCATACAAAGGTCGATGAAAAAAACTTGAGAGGTGTCAAGGGACACCCGGATGGAACGAAGTTCTTTTCGATTAATTAATTTGGCATTGTGTTCAATATTTTCACACTACAATATTAGATCTCCATAGCCTTGTGGTTTCTTCAGTCGCTAAACAGTTAAAGGTCGATGGTTCGAATCCCAGCTCGACAGACTTAATTCTCTATTTTAATTTTTCCCTATTTTTTTGTAACTTAATTAAGTTAGGAAATTAGGGAAAAACTCCACATGTAGAAATTATTTAAAATAAAATAGAAAATAGAAAGTTCAGTCTGTCGAGCTGGGATTCAAACCATCGACTTTTAACTGTTTAGCTACTGTAGAAACCACAAGGCTACCGAGATCTTATATTGTACTGTGAAAATATTGAACACAATGCCAAATTCACATTCAAAAAAGTGTCGGTTCAATTTTGTCTTAATTTTTTCCGTCTAGCCCCCTTTCGCACCGCGCGATAAGGAACTACGTTCCAAAACTTCCAACGCTGAGTGAGTCTATATTTATAATTTAATTATAATATAATGTATATATATATCCACCAATCTGATTCCCTGTTTTCAGAATTCGTTAGAATGTACCTAGCACCCTGTATAAAAATTATGTGTAACATGCGTCCTGTTACAATATCTAAATGGTTCAATAAATATGTCACAGGAGTTAATTGTCTAACTGTATAATATACTCGTAACATGACTTTAAAATAGAAAATCACTGCATTCGAACAATCATTTACAAAATACGTCGATCTAAATTGTGATGATAATAAGTAACTAAACATTCCCGTTTAATATGAGCTCATTTAAATAAACAATAGAATTTTTAGTTTTATTTCAAGTTTGAATGTGAATTAAACAAGTCTATCGCCATCAACGTCACGGCTTCCTGGCGAAGGCGGTCAAGAATGTCGGATCCGTGCCGTGATAATGGAAATGAGCTCGTTTAAACTTCAACCTGCTTCAACGGACCACCGACGCGGGTAGAGATAACGTTCTTTACGACACAGTTTAATATAATATTATAATGTATCTTCACTTGACATTGTATAATAGCAAAATCATCTTTGTCTTAGTTTTAGTAAGGCTGTACAAAATTATCATCAACGTCATCATCAACCCATCAACGGCTCACCACTGAGCGCAGGTCTCCTCTCAGAGAAGGGCTATAGGCCATAGTCCACCACGCTGGTCCAATGCGAATTGGCGAACTTCACACACCTTCGAGAACATTATAGAGAACTCTCAGGTGTGCAGGTTTCTTCACGCTGTTTTCCTTCACCGTTACAGCATGTGATATGAAATTGCTTAAATGAACATAACTCCGAAAAGTCAGAGGTGCGTGCCCGGGGTCGAACCTGCGATCCCCCGAATAGGAGACCGCAGGCCTAACCACTGCTTTGTCTAGGCTTTCAGTTTCACTGCTTGCAAAATTATGGCGTAACTTTATCGTGCGGAATTTTGTAAGCTGAATTCCGCTCCTAAAGCGATGATTCCGCTTTGGTTGTAATATAAAGTGACAGTTGCTTGTAAATGTCGCGGGGGGCAGAAAAAGACCATGTCCGCATAGCATCATATCTGAATGTCTTAACCGATTTCAATGCGATTTCTATACTCGAAATCAGGTTTATCACAGCTTATTCCATTGCCTTCCGATCGACTATGTGTTTTCTTATCATGCCCATAGTCAAAGTCGTATGTTACCACTTCCTCTTCTTTCCTAAGCCTCTGTTTCTAAGCCTCCTGTTTTCATTCAGGGTTTTGGATGAGAATACATCTCAAAGCATCGCAACTCTAAACCAATTTGTATCAGGAAAGCTATTCTTAATCGAAAAGTCATGTAACGCCTAATTAGTAGGTAAGAAACGGTTAAATAAAAATACAGTATCGTGGTGTAGCAAAAACTATAATAAATAAACTATACAAAGCTATTAAAACTACGATGGAAATAGTATTTACCTATATGACATCTTTATGGCTGGTTTACATTGTTCCACAAATTCAATTCATAATTCATGTCTGGTATTTATAATCCAGTAAATAAAGCATTTAACCTCGCACTAATTTTCCGATCCAATATTAATTTTTTTTTAGGTTAAGGGTCACTTACTGACTACTAAAACACAAAATGCTGACCGATCCAGGTGGAGCTTCGATCGCAATCGTTTCGTTTCGGAACACACACACACACACACACGAAAAACCGGTTCATTAAATGGGCCATAAATCGTAAACGGTAAGTTTTACAAAATAGTTTACAGCAAATAAAAGATGCAAAATTTTATTCTCTACAAAAAAGTCTGAATAACTTTTACCCTAAAATGGATATTTTCCGAGATATCGGTCAAAAACTTTTCTTTAAGATTGCGATCGAAGCTCCACCTGGATCTGTCAGCATTTTGTGTTTTATTGTCAGTAAGTAACCCTTCACCTAAAAAAAACTAAAATTGGATCGGAAATTTAGTGCGAGGTTGACCAAAAAAGCGGCTTTATTTACTGGCCTATTATTTTTGACAAGGAGATCTGCATTTGGCAAATGACATTTTTTTTACGTTTACCTAGCAATAGTTTTATATCACAAAATAACTTTAGATTTTTAAAATCAAGGCTTAATTAATACCAATTTTCCGCACGTGAGCTTATTATTAGTTTTTTTTTCTGATTATAACTCTCTATTTATGAAATGAGATGTGCGCATAAATCTTGCATTAAAGTCAACATCAGGATCGGCCTCTCTGATACATAACGCCTCCGCCATGCCCAGGTATTTGTAGGTTTCAGTTGAGGAGAACAATCTGAGGTATATGGAATCCGAGAGCTCAACACCCTCAGATTCCACAATCCTCCCTCGCTTTACATGCATGACCGCACTTTTGTCACACCAAATTCCATCCTAATGGAATCACTAAAGGCTTTAGTTACCTTTAGTAACTCTAGTAGATGTGATTTGTTGGGGGCAATGAGTTTTAGGTCATCCATGTAAAGGAGGTGTGATATAACCTGACCACCTCTCCTCAACCGGTAACCTAGCCCTGAATTCTCCAAGAGAGTACTCAGAGGATTCAGAGCCAGGCAAAACCACAAAGGACTGAGGCTATCGCCCTGGAATATGCCTCGCTCAATCCTTATAGGCTCCGCGCTCCCCAGGGTTCGGCGACACCCTGGATAGTGAAGGACTGTCCTCCACTGCCCCATACACGTCTGTAGGAAGGCGCGTAGTACTGTGTTCACTTTGTACAGTTCCAGCACCTTCATGAGCCATGTATGGGGCACAAAGTCGTAGGCCTTCTTATAGTCTATCTAACATGTCGACAGATCCCTTCGGGAGCGCCGAACCTGTTGACAAATGGCCATATCAATGAGGAGAAGCTCCTTAGTACCACGGGAGCCATTCCTACATCCGTTCTGAGAAATAGACATGATGGATTTTGTATCGATATGATCGTTAATTTTTGTTCTCAGAATGGATGTAAGAAGTTTATACAATGTTGTTAGGCACGTAATCGGCCTATAATTTTTGGGCTCCGTGGTACTACCTGACTTATGGAGCAGGAGGGTAATACCGGTTGTCAGAAACTGGGGTAGCGACTCTGACTCTAGAGATGATTGGAATTGGGATGCCAAACGAGCGTGCGAGCTGCGTAGCCACTTTATCCAAAAGTTGTGCAGCCCGTCCGGCCCAGGGGATTTCCAATTGGGCAGGGGACGGGCTGCAGTGGCCACGTCTTCAGGGGTGATAGTAACTAGGTCCATTTCTGGAATTTGATCGCACGCTCTTTCTACATCCCACGTCCAACCACCCTCAGTGTGAGCGACAGGCGCCGACCAGATGTTGCGCCAGAATGAGGTCATGGCTTCATCATCCGGTAGGCGCGCATCGGTGACACCTTGGTCAGGGTATTCCCAACCTCGGTATACCCGCCTCTGATCGCTTTGGAAAGTGCGATTCAGGGTATATCTCTCGACCCGGCACTTGTATCTGTGAATACGGCTAGCCCATGCCGAGATCTTCTATTTCAGGAAGCCAATGCGCTCAGTGACGCGCGCCATATAATCTTGAAGGCTGATATCAGTCCCCAAGAAAGCGCGCCTCACAAAGCGCATGACTCTAGGGCGAGTGTTGCCCTCCCTGAAGGAGAGTAGTTTGCCAATGAGTGCCCTAGCCCCATCAATACGACGTTCGATCCTGCACTGCCAGGCTGGTGCGGCAGGCTTCGGTCGTGTTGCTGTATCATTATTAATAAACTTTACATTAGCAACACGACATGCCGCAACAGCCGCGCAGTACAGAATCGAATGTGTGTCGGAAAGGTCTTTGCTGCTGTCCAAATAACTCGGCAGCAGTGAATCCAGAATGAATTATTTATTTTATTATTAATTTATTATTAAAGGGAACTTTGTTCCAACCGAGTGTTCTATGACACTCATGCATTTTTTAACTTGAATGGGTACTTAGTTTATATCGCTGTGCTAGCCTGGTCTGCTACTGGAATAAATGTAAACTAGCCATTAGTTTATTTGCGATCAATGGTTTACGCCGACATTAACCTTTATTAGTGACAGCAAAAACTACCGGTACGGTAGGTATCAGATATTTTACATTTTATGTTTTAGTTGGTAACTCTTTTTACAAAGAAAACGAAACAAAGTAGACAACTAAACGGAAAATAAAAAGAATTAAGTGTTATTTCTAATTATTATTTTACATGGATTATAGTAATTACAATCGGTAATGAGCCTTGGCGTATGAAATGATAAATATTACATAATGACATGATTTAAACTACTCAAACTTTAAACTCTTTCACTTTAGTAGATTAATATAATAATTTTAAATCGTAAGTAGGCTTCGACCACAGAAAAATGATTAGGTAATGCAGTTGGGGACGTCAAACTTTGCAGAATTTGTTTTAAGAACTGACAAAAAATGGATTTCGGCTGTAAAAAGCTGTAATTTAATGTCAGTGCAGATCACCGCCTATTTATTGAGTTTTGATGCGACTATACAGAGTTTATTGTGGCTTGTCAAATAATTTAAGTCTAATCCGAATGAATTTTGGATATAATTTTTTTTTTGGTTTTCCCTTTTAATTATAAAACGATCGTAAATTCACTGTAATGAAAATCTTTGTAATTATTCGTATCAAAGATTAATATTTTACTTGGTAGATTTATTAGGGAGTAAATAATTCTCAAGAGCATAAATATTTTTAGCTAGCCGCATAAAAACGGTAATTAATAATAAATTAAAATACTGATTTGGTGTAGACTGTATGTGTATGACTGTAAGTGTATTTCTTCTGCGTTCATAGTATACCGATCTAGCTCTAAGCATAAATATATTTCTTAAATGTTTAATTCGTAGGTTTTCAATGGTTATTAATTATCATCCAGCTCATTTTTATCGATTTCTTGCAACCAAGCTGCAATGAATTGTTATTTTTTATTTTTTTATTTTTCTAATAAATACGGTTTGTTTCCCTGCGATTAATAAATTACGAATTACTTACTCTCTTTGTGTACAAGTAAAATGTAAAATGGTTGTGCGTATTTGTATTATACTTATTTTCTAGATACATTGACAGTTTATAAGAACAATTTGCCGTTATGAAAACAAAAACTATTGCCACTGTACTCGTACTTATCTTCCACGTTTGTTACGCTTACCTTTTTATGGTTTTATGAGTAACCATATTGAGGCATATTAAATTCACTTCACACTTCGTCCTGACACCTAATACTGCCATATCGAGAAAGATATTATCATTTTAATAGAACACCCTGCGACTAACCGAAAAAATTGGAATTGAAAAAGACTAACTTTTGCAACTTTTTTATATCACGATATACCTACTGTTGTCGGAGAATTCTAGGAGATGAAAAGATCTTGCATAAAGTTGGTAGACAATTACTTAAAACGTATTACTTATCTAAACGTAAACTTCCGTTTGAGTATTGTTGATTGAGTAAAATTGTTTATTACTGTTACAATGTAAACCAAAATAGTAAAAATAAGACATCCAAACTCGGTTTTAAGTTAGAAACCATATTACCTAACATCGTCGATAATACTCTAAGAGAAACGATAAAATAATGTCAGAGAAATATAATAACATAAAACGACGAGCCTTATATAAATCCATACCTAAATCAGTCCCTAAGTTGGAGTCTCTTTACGTAGGTAGCCCGTAAAAGTTTGGGAACTTTTGTGAAAACGGGCGATCCTACTAATATTATAAATGTGAAAGTTTGTGAGGATGGATGTATGGATTGATGGATGGATGGATGGATGTTTGTTTCACGTCACACCAAAAGAATCGTTTTGGCTGGAATTTGGAATGGAGATAGCCCATACTCGGGATTAACACATAGGCTACTTTTTATCCCGGAAAATTACAGAGTTACTGCGCGAATTAAAAACCTTAATCCACGCGGACGAAGTCGAGCGTATCATCTAAATTTTAATACAACATAAAACGACCCACTGTGTAATGGTGGCCTTACCTAAAAAATCAGCTCCTAAGTATGAGTCTCTTTACTTAGGTAGCCCCTGAATACAATCCCTTACCCGATGTCATTTCCACCTTTAGGTTTTTCCTAAAGGTGCGTGGAAACGAAATTAACAGAAAGCGACTTGACTTGACTTAGCTTAGGTTGTCTGTAAAAGTTTGGGAGCTTTGGTGAAAATGGGCAATAGTCTCCTAATTTCCCACTGGCCTAAGGCCGTAATTTGTGACGTATTACTAAAAAAGTTAACGTGAAGACTCAAGCATCACCTTGACTTAGGTTGTCCGTAAAAGTTTGGGAGATTTGGTGAAAACGGGCGATAACCTCATAATTTTCCACTGGCCTAAGGTCGTACTTTGTGACGTATTATTAAAAAAGTTAACGTGAAGAGTAATTTAAAAATAATGTCTTAGATAACGTGCCCACTCCGATGTGGGGGACACCTATGCGCCGACAAACGGCACTGTGCCGATAATCTAACAACATTCATATCTAATATACGCGTGTTTCTGTGCCTTTACAATATGCCGCTATCGATTTACATACCAACGGTTTACGGTAAACATGCTAACTCACGAAATAATCAATTTACAAACTAAAAAGTTGTGAGAATGGAGAAGATCATAACGTTTTTGTGGATTTCAATAAAAATGTCAGCATCTTACTAATCTCACTAATAATATAAATGCGAAAGTATATTTTGTTAAGTTTGCCCTTCAATCACGCTGGTCTCGACGTGATCGACGTATATGGGTATATTTGAGGTTCTGGTAAGTGACAAAGGCTACTTTTTATTCCGGAAAAAATTAAAATCAAAGTGTCCCCGTGGGATTTTAAAAACTAAATTCACGAAGTCACGGGCATCAGCAGGCAATAAAATAAACATTAAATTATATCTATATAGTAAAACAAATGCCCGTTTTCATCAATGTTCCCTATCTTTTACGGGTTAACTAAGCTAAGGTAGGTGACGCTTTCTGTCAATGTCGTTTTCATGAACCGTTAGGGAACACCTAAAGATGGAAACGTCATCGGGTAAGGGATTGTATTTAGGGGCTACCTACGTAAAGAGATTCGTACTTAGGGGATGATTTAGGGTTGGTGAAAACGGGCATTAGAACCTATTTAAATGTACGCGATCAGTGCGACGCTTGATGCACTGGAGTTTAATAAAGTCACCTCATACTTAAAGACCTCAAACTCGCGGGTGTCCAATAAAGCGTGGCTGGGCCTTTTAAGTGCAGATATGAGAGCTAGTAAATTAAATAAAAATTGGGTACACACACCTACGACTACATAGGGTAGGTATAACCTTCACCATGGATTGTCCACCCGCTCTTATTCTATAAAATACTCAGCCACTTACTCGTGTAGCCCACTTTTGCATAAAACAGTCCTCGTTTAATAACGAAAATCCCTAGTGCATTTCTGTGCAGTAATGTCCCCACGTTCATCGAAAGAAAAAAAAAGAAAATGGTGAACCCCCGCTTTACTCGTCATCTCTTTTTTGGAGATTAGCACGTATCTAACGTGGACATTGCATCAGTACCCCTAACACGAGTTTCCCAATTACGAAAACTACGTCGTACGTTTTATGTCGATCTGAAAATGTATGAAACGTAAAATGGATCTTTCTTATCCCGTCTTGGCCTCCGATTTGATTAAATCTCTTAGTTTTGGATATACTTTAAAGTGCTGGATGTGAATTTTTACAGAATATTAATATATACCATTTTATTTAAATATACGTACCTTTATATACGAGTATGCTTATATTAGTGTACCTTTTCGAAATTAATTAAGTACCAGATTTTGAAAATTTCATTTTCGAAAACTCTTTAACACGTACTAGAGGGAATGGTAAGCGCATGAGGCCGCTTATAAATTATGCTTATGCCTTTAATAGTCGACGTTAGGGATGTATCTGTACCTATCTCAGCCTATGGAGAAGAGTGCACTCCATATAATATGATCAATGTATAGGTATACCTTTTATAAAAATGAGCAGACCTATATTTTAGTGCTGATTCTCTATGAACTTCATAGATTAGAGAATCAGCAATAAAATATAAGTCTGAAGAGTTCGAAATTAGGCGCGCCGCGCGTCGTACTAACTTGTGAAGATATAATTTCGAACGTTTAGAGCTCTTATATCAGGAGGTGCCTTTGGCATCATAGAGATAAGGTTTCTAGCCCCCGCTTCATTCGTCATCAATTTTTTGGAGATTAGCACGTTGGCCCAGTCGACAGGTAGGAAAAAGTGGGGTTTGGTGGAAAAAGGTCGGAAGTTAATGAAACTTTAGGATATGGTTCAAGAATGGTTATTTAACATTTTCTCAAGTTTTGGACCTCGAGGACCCTGTACTGAAGAAGAAGAGGGGGGGGGGGGGGGACTTCAAAATTTTCGACCTTCCTCCGATTTTTCCTCAATAATTTTTTTCCTTACGTCCTACGGCAAAACAATTTCTATACTTTTTTTGTAGAAAGTTAAATTTAAAAAAAAATTTTGATAAAAAATTGAAAAGATTGGCGCTTCGAAAAAAAACCTGGATATTATGATATTATACGTGGATATTACGAAGGTCTGACATATTATTAAATAAAAAATGATGGTTAGGTGTAACTAATTGGAAACTTAAACTTATGGATGGTCGTTAACTATGGGCCTAACTAAAGAAAGGTCAGGGTCGCTTAGCGGTCGATGGAAAGAGCTATGCTTGGAGTACATCTGCGAGATCAAATCAGAACATAACGTGATATCACCGCCAAGGACTGACTTATTATCAAATA
Organism: Oeneis ivallda; assembly: GCA_029955525.1. NCBI lineage: Eukaryota > Metazoa > Arthropoda > Insecta > Lepidoptera > Nymphalidae > Oeneis > Oeneis ivallda. The sequence goes on along the minus strand of JARPMR010000001.1, from coordinate 30,764,413 downwards.
AAAAAAAAACCCGGTCAAGTGTAAGTCGAACTCGTACCGTACCTACCCATTATACCGCCACTTTATTATTATTATATACAATTTTCAAATTTTTTTTTGCTTTTTGCCAAATTCGTGATTCTAGTTCAACGGGTCTTTTGCGACCCAAACCTATAGGGTACTTCCGGTTGACCTAGAATTGTCAATTTTGGTTAAAAGCAAGGTCTTATAGCACAAGTAAAGGGAAAATTCCGAAAAATAAAAAAGTTGAAAATTAAGGAAAATTTTTGTACTTACAAGTTTTCGCGAAAATATAAATTTACCCCTATCTTTTTATCGTGTTGACCCAGAACCTTGATTTTTATACACCTAAAAGTTACTATAGACTTCAATATCTGGCATAAATTTCAACTTGCTAGGTCCACCCGTTCCTAAGAAAATCGGTGGTGACACACGGACAGACGGACAAGAGAGTGATCTTATAAGGGTTGCTTTTGAGGTACGGAACCCTAAAAACTGTGGTTTCTTAGGTGTAACTAATTGGAAACTTAAATTTATGGATATTTGTTAACTATGGACCTAACTAAAGAAAGTTCAGGGTTGCTTAGCGGTCGATGGAAAGAGCTATGCTTGGAGTACATCTGCGAGATCAATTCAGCAATAACGAGATCCGTAGGAGAACCAGTTATCAACATAGCTCAGCGAGCCACGAAGCTGAAGTGGAAAAGAGGTGGGTGCATGTAAAAAGGACTGATGGTGGTTATGGTCTAAGTTTGGATCCCAAGATAATGGGTCGCGACCGACCGGAAACCGCAGTATTGGCAGACCTCAGGCCGCACTAGGAGGACGGGCAACATCCTTAGCGACGACCTTAAACTGTGGAAGTCCATGAAAGAGACCTTTGCCCAGCATCTATCAGTTGATAAAAAAAACTTGATAAACGGAAGCCGGAAGTACATTTACACAGGCCTTACTATCGGTGGTGCTACTGGTACTAGTCACTTTTTTGACGTGATAACGTCTTATAATTCGATAGACACCGGCTGCTCGCACGAAAAAGTGTCACGTTCCGCCTGAGCCTGAGCGTGCAAGCGAGAGCGCGGAACAAGCGATAGAAAGGCACGATTGATCCAAGCGTTGGTTTGTGACACATTTATTCATCAATGTTTCTTTATGACGTTATCACGTACGTAAACCGACTTTACAGGCAACCAATTTTTTACTAGGAGATTTATTCCCGTGACACTACCAGTTACCGTCGTCGGTACTACCTACCATCATCATCTCTTTGTCCTTGTCCCACGTTATGTGGGGTCGGCACAACATGTCTTGTAAGCCACGTGGTTAGTGATTGGCAATTTTACGACCGGCGCGGCCGCCTGACTGACGTCAACCCTCTTTGGGAATGCTTTTGTTGGTGGAAAGGATAGAAACCGCATGGTAGAGCTTCCAGTTCTTTTTTATACGTGGATAGCAATGTGGTGTCCCCTGAAGACATAATAACTTCAGTATCATTTTCACCATCAGGTTCTAGGATCAAAACTGGGCTCACTTGACCTATAAGGGTGCTGAAGTTTTTCTTCATAACATTAGTAGTTGATTCCGAACTGTCCAACTTCAGAGCTTTTCCAATGACATTAGAAGTAGAGCTGACAACTTGACTGGTCTCACTCTTTACAGCGGCGACAACTATTTCATCATCTTTGCCATCGGTACTACCTACCAACGGCAATTAATTTTACGTCTTACGTACTTAAAAATTTTATATTGCATTCATATCGAAAGTAATTAAAAAAAGACAACTCACCCATTGAAGGGGTAGCCAGCGAAAGCCGCGTCGTAGGGGTGGTACACTGTGGGGTAGGGCCAACTCGCTGCACTGGCTGCGAGGTTTTCCTTCAGCTCGATGCCTGCCGCCTGGAGAAAGAGGAGGCATGCCATTAGTCCTAATATCCTAATTCCTAATCCTGATCTTCTTAATATATATATTTCTTGTGTGCGTGTGTATGTCACTGAACTCCTCCTAGACGGCTGGACCGATTCTAATGAAATTTTTTGTGTGAGTTCAAGGGGATTCGAGGATAGTTTAGATTCACAATTTGGTCCACTGGAAAATGTTTATTTAACTAATTTTTCATTTATAAGTAGTGGCGATACGAAGTTCGCTGGGTCAGCTATTATTATAAATGCGAAAGTTTGTGAGGATGTATGGATGTTTGGATGAATGTTTGTTACTCTATAACTTCGTAACGAATTAACCGATTTGGATGAAATTTGGAATGAAGATAGCTCATACCCAGTATTAACACATAGGCTTTTTATTCCGGAAAATTACAGAATTCGCGGACGAAGTCGCGGGCATCATCTAGTTATACTATAAAGTCATCATCATCATCAGTAACCCATCAATGGCTCACTATTGAGCTCGTGTCTCCTCAGAGAAAGGGTTATAGGCCATAGTAACCATGGAGGCCCAATGCAAATTGGCAGACTTCGCACACACTTGAGAACATTATGAAGTAGGTGTTGAAATATGAATGGATATGGATGAAGAGAGCTTATGAGGAGATTCGTAGAATAGCCCTCACTAGGTGGACCAATGCAATCACCACATCGGGCGAGTCAGTAGACTCTAGATAACGACGATACAAGAACGAGGTGCGTGGAAGTCCGTAAAAAGGGCCTGTGTCTAGCAGTCATCGATGTATGATTAAGCTAGCAGTGCACGACTATGGGTTGGTAAAAAGAAGAGAATCAGAACAAAGATATTGGAAATAAGAAAATTGAGCAAGGATATAATGGCATAAACCTTGCCTCATAGAACATAAAAAGTCAATTCAAAGACGAGTAAAGCAAGGGGACAAAAGTAAGCGGAAATTAATATCTAATCCACTAGTATGTAAGTATTTAAAAAATGTCCATGTTATTAGTTTCACGGTAGCTTAAGGCTAATCTATTATTGGGTCGCGATTGATTCTTGATCGATGACTCGGGTCCGAGTTAAGTATATTATTATTTAATGGCCGACGATACGAGAAAATCATCCATCAATATGACAAATACATTTCAATGGGAGATTCTTTGAAGAGATTTTAAACATTCTTTTTTATTAATTCATTCAAATTGTTTAATGTAACATAACATTTGATAAAAGTTAGGGTTAATGTTCTTTTTTATCTCGAATAACTTCTTGTTCGCTACGGAGGCTTATGGCACCGTAACACTCGCTTATGTAATACTAATAGGGTATATTGTCACCTACTCAACTTATTTGTGCGCGCGTAAGGGCCAAGTTAGACGATGCCGATGCTTTTTCGAGATTTTGCTTTCATTTTCGAGGCTTCATTGATGAGTCATCGAAAATGAACCGTCTAAATTCGCCCTTAGGGCAAAGGGCCTTAGGGTTCATTTTCGCAAAAAATGTTTGTAAAAATGAACGATGACCTTACGCGCGCACAAATAAACCGTCTAAATTGGACTTAAGTTAACTTGAGTGAAACAATTATAATAAATTTTAATTAGTTTTTATTTTAGTTTTAATTTTAGAATTAAATTTAGGTTTAATATAGTATTGTATATATGAAATTTTCTTAAGGATCTCTAATAAAACGTTTACAGACCGTAAATTATAATAAAATAATTACAATATACTAGTGAAATAATTAAAATGTACTATCGCTTTATTAGTTATTTTATTACTTACTCACATTAATAATAATTATTATTATTTGCTAAATTCATGAGTTCATTTCACTTCATTACTTACGTAAAGACAGTAATTGATCAGCCTTTAATCAATGATTACAATATAGTTTCAATTAATGTTAAATGTTAAAGCAATATAACTTAGGGCCGATTTCACCTACGTAAAATAAGTCTTATCTGAGCGATTTGATATTTTGGCAGATTTTCAATACCAAAACTGCCAAAACGTCCAATTTATTCCACGTTGGTGAAATCGGCACTTAAAGTATCTAAATAAAAATTAAGTAAGCACATAGCACCCCATGTAGTATATTTATCAAATAGGAGCTGGATACCTACTATGTAAATGTGAGATTTAGTGGCTAATTGGAAAAAAACAGGTAGGTATATACTTAAAATATATTTTGATAAAATGATGTACTCGTAGTAACTAAACTATTAAATAACTTCTCGTACCATCCTGATTAAAATGAATTGTCCATTGAATTGATTTAACATTAAATTCATAAGGAGTAACTGCTGTAATGATTCGCCTTAATACGTGTGATTTTTCATTGCAAATGCGATGTCGAACAAGCATCAATATAAAAGTCTAAGAGCCAGTTACATTTAAGTATTAAAAACTAGCTGATGCTCGTGACTTCGTCCGCGTGGATTTAGTTTTTAAAATCCCTCGGGAACTCTTTAATTTTCCGGTAAAAAGTAACCTCTGCCACTCTCCAGGTCATCAACTATACCGATGCAAAAAATCGCGTCGATCCGTAGCTTTGTTGCAGCGTGATTGAAGGACAAACCAACAAACCGACAAACAAACACACTCTTTCGTATTTATAATAATATTAAGTATGATGAAGTGACGGATTTTTTTCTTCTTCCGACGACCGGTTTTCTTCACTGTTCGCTCAACAAACACCTTTTCATTCTAGGTATCACCGACAGAGCAGAGCATGCATGGAGGGCGACGAGACACCGGAACACGTACTGCTTAAATGCAGAAGTGTATCCGACCAACGACAAAAATACATTGGCTTTCCAGCAATACTTCTGGAAGTCCTCGCCGACCTGGGTGGCCTGCTCGGATTCTGGAGTGAGCTCGGCTGGCTGAAGTGATCTGGCGGGAGCCGTACCAGTAGAAACACGCAAAACGGACGAACATCGCCTATTTGCGGAGACAGTTCCCAGGAAGAAGAAGAAGACGAAGACCGATTTTCTTATGTAATAGAAGTGTCTGGATTCTGCTGAATTCCAACTTTTTAGTGCTATGCATCGTGAGGAAACCTGCACACCTGAGAGTTCTCCATAATGTCCTCGAAGGTGTGTCAAGTCCGCCTATTCGCATTGGGCTAGCGTGGTGGACTGTTGAGTGTTGATGGGTTGATCATGATGATGATGATGAATCTTGATGCTGTGGAGGTACTGCTCTCAATCGGAAGAATTAAAGATCTGTCTGTATTGATATTGGAACATCTCTGAAGTAAAGACCCAATAGCCGCACGGTCAAAGGTATACGTGTAAGGGTTGATGATTCGATCACACACACACACACACACACACACACACACACACACACACACACACACACACACACACACACACACACACACACACACACACACACACACACACACACACACACACACACACACACACACACACACACACACACACACACACACACACACACACACACACACACACACACACACACACACACACACACACACACCACACACACACACACACACACACACACACACACACACACACACACACACACACACACACACACACACACACACACACACACACACACACACACACACACACACACACACACACACACACACACACACACACACACACACACACACACACACACACACACACACACACACACACACACACACACCATGTAAACATATTTTTACCCTTTCACTGTCGAGTAAAAAGCCCATACAAATCGTTCATCACTCCCAGGCTACATTACAAGTTAACATTCAACGTCCGTTCGCAAAGCGGAATGATCTTTAATATTACATTGCGAAAAAAATAATGACGAATTTCATGTATGCCCCGAGTTATTAATAGGGGATCCGATCGGCGTAAAAACATATCGGTAAGGCCGAGAGGGTCCGAAAAAATTTATAGCGACGCATTAAGAATAACTCCGATGCCGTCTTAATGCGGGCAGCCGGGATAAATCTATCAAAAGATTTTGTAGTCCCAACAACTTCATTGGTGGCCGATTCTAAAATCCGATAATAAATTTTACTCAAGTACGACAGCGTAATCCAGTCGCGCTGTCGCTCTTTGTTTGCCTCGACCTCTGCTATCATTGGTGCGACTGTAAAAACCCGAGATACACACTACTTTCACTGCAGAGGCATGTTATAATCAAAGTGTTCGCAAGAAATAAGCAGACGTAGAGCTCTAAGCTTCAAATCTACCTATTTGTTAATTTTAAAGTAAACTTTAAGTACTTGTTATATCCAGAATAATTTTAAAGTAAACTTTACTTTTAAATCCAGAATTTAGAATGGAGATTCCAAATCATGACGATTCACTAAAAGTTAATTTCTATACATAATGACAGATCCTTTTAATATCATCATCAACCAACCCACAACTGCTCACTACTGAGCGCAGGCCTCCTCTCAGAGAAGGATTATAGGCCATAGTCCACCACGCTGGACCAGTGCGAATTGGCGGACTTCACACACCTTTGAGAACATATCCTTACATAGTTAACGGTAACTGAAAAGTTACATTCAGGCGCTCACAATGTATTGAGTGAATGAATATATATGCACTTTAATTATACACCACGTACCATAGAGAAAAACTTCTAAATAAATCTGTGGTATAACTTGTCAGGTTCTTGCAATTAACTTTTCACGTAAGCAGTAGAGTTTATTTAAAGATAGCTACACATTTTTTAGATTTATTAATTATACTTAAAATTAATAGTGAGATACGTTCACTCTCTCTACTCTAAACTATTTCACTATGCGGGTTCAACCAAAGCTTTTTTTTTTTTTCAATAATATACTCTAATAAATTAAGAGGAGGTTATTAAACGCTCGAAAACAGGACTTTTAAATCTATTTCAAAAGACTATTTCAAATAATTTTTAAAGTTATGATTGTATTGTACCTGCTTTTGTAAGGAAGTGTGTATCTTAGAATTTTTATATCAATATTTTTGAAATAAGCAATTCTACTTTTGTACAAATTTTATAATCTTGCTAAGCCTGATCCTGATTCTACAGTTGATCGAACTTATTGGTACTCCACTCCAGTGTTCGAATGCGCGCAGCGACTCGTTTCGCGTGAAGTTAGCGAGGCGAGATACTGGGAGTCAATCACCAAAAGTATCGTGCTAGTTTGCGTAGGCACAAGACGGTTCGCAGTGATTTTGCTTCAGATTTTGAACAAGCTCGTAAGCTGTCACACGTAGTTAGTTTGCAGGGATCTATTTATTGTGAATAGATCGCAGCGCGCCACTCGTTGTAGTCTAAGATCCGAACATAACATCGACCTTCACCCATCTGTTTACCGAATGAAACATTTTTTTTATAAAATTCCATACATAGGCAAATACGTCTTGTATGTATTGCCTATCAAAATATGTTCATGACTATCATTCCTTAAAAAAATATTAATTAAATATTTTTTTTAGCGAGTTTCAACGAAGGCGTCGCTCGGAGCCACTATGCTCTATCCTTCTTTATTACACTAAATAAGCTCGGATTTCTCTCTTGCGCAACTTTACTTGCTTTGATTTTTAAACTTTAAATCCTGGCAATAGTGTTTCATGAACGGTTTATTGCAGGCAATACTATACCATCGCGTTTGTTATTAAATAATCTTTTTTTTATATAAATATTTTGATTGGTAAACAAGTGGGTGAAACTCGCTAAAAAAAATTAATTAATATTTTTTTTAATTAATGATAGTCATGAACATATTTTGATAGGCAATACATACAAGACGTATTTGTCTATGTATGGAATTTTATAAAAAAAATGTTTCATTCGGTAAACAGATGGGTGAAGGTTGATGTTATGTTCGGATCTCGTACTATTGCTTGTTTGACACAATTTGTAGCGGCTGCAATTCGAGCGCGCGTTACATGCGAAATCCTATATTCGGATTTCGGTTATTGAATGTTCGTTGTATCCACTGACTAATTAACCTATGATCTATATATCTATAACTAACCTATGATTAACACTGGGCCAGCAGTTCCTATACAAATGACAGCTTAAATTAAGGATCAATGTGAAGCGCCACATTTGACATAATATTATACACGAAACTACGGGACGGATTAAAATGAAACTTGGCATGATTTAAGTTCAAACTACAAGGTAAAACATAAGATACTTTTTATCCCGAAATTCAGCACGGTTGCCTTGGGAGAGAGGAGGAAAGTCAAAACGTGTTTTAGTTGTAAGTTTGTAACTAGCTGATGCCCGCGACTTCGTCCGCGTGGATTGAATGTTTAAAATCCCTCGGGAACTCTTTGATTTTCCGGGATAAAAAGTAGCCTATGTCACTCTCCAGGTCCTCAACTATACCCATGCAAAAATCACGTTGATGCGTAGCCCTGCTGCAGCGTGATTGAAGAGCAAACCAACAAACCAACAAACAAACACACTTTTTCTCATTTATAATATTAGTAAGGATTCCGTTGTCATTGTAAACGCGTATTCCGATTTCATTCATTATTTTTTGTCAGAAAGTAGGTACTTTAGAGATTGTTCTGTAATTATTTCAAGATCGTCGGTTTAGTAGATCAGAAATTATAGACATCACAATTCTCAGTATTAGGTCCAAATAACTTGAACCCCGGAATGTACAGGAAACTTTGAATGTACGGCTCATCTTAAGCTAGCTTGACACTATCGTATAGCCATAATGGATAGCCCTATTTCGTCAAAGTCAAACTACTCCAAAGGCGTCAGATATTGCCAAACGATCATTATACCTACATATGATGTAGTAGGTATGGATGTAATACATCGTATGGACGTAATACACCATTTTCCTATGCAATGTAATATTCTAATCATAGGTACTAATGTTATAAATGCGAAAGTGTGTTTGTTTGTTGGTTTGTCCTTCAATCACGCCGCAACACAACCACGGATCGACGTGTTTTTTGCATGGGTATAGTTGAGGACCTGGAGAGTGACAAAGGCTACTTTTCTCCCGGAAAATCAAAGATTTCCCGAGGGATTTTAAAAACTAAATCTACGCGGACGAAGTCGCGGGCATCAGTTAGTAATAAATAATTGAACATTCTCATTACTCATTAGTGATTAGGCGAGTGATTTATAATCGAAGCGAGTAGCGTATCACATGAAGCGAATTTGCTCGCGTCGATTGCAATCGTAGCAAGAGTGCTCGCCTTGTGTGACTTAATCTTAACATTGGGTTTCAATATTCCTTAACAATCTAATACAAAACCTAAATATTGAAAGTCCAAGTTAAATCCAAATAATATGTAACAAAGCGTGTCAATATTCAATACAATCTGTATTGAATATTTTATCTGCATTCTATTTTACGTTGTCAAATAATTCTAACATTTCATTATTATTATTATACATATTTATTATTAGTATTATTTCTCTAATATTAAGGGTACCGTTACGGTAAGTTGGTTGCTTAGTGAAAATACCTAATCACCCCCACGGCGAATGCTTAGCCTTTCCTATCGATATCGTCACTAAAATTTCACTTCTTATTATTATTACTTTACATTTTACAAGAGCATTGCATGCATCCTCAGTTACGTGTTATGGTACATCAACAAAAATCACCTTTAACTGTGATAAGTGTACGGCTTTTTAATTATGTGATACTAGATTATACCTAATCACTGTTAATAATTAACAGCTTCTTGTATATTAATTATGGTCTATTTACAGTCGTTCCGGGTTTAGACAAATGAGACCACCCGGGGCAAGACCGTTTGATCGCTCCACACGTAAAATTGACAAACGAGATCAAAAACACCAAATATATAACACTTAAATGTATTAAGCCCACTAATTAATACGTGTATTTAGGTATACAGAATGGGATAATTATTGTTTTCTTTATTTCTTTAGGCTATCTATGTGTCTTCAAACTCTAGTTTATAGTATGTCTAGATAGAAGCGATATTTTTCGTTAAGCGTTTTCTTCAACTTATTATACCTCTTAAACCACCCCCTAATAGGGTGCACACCCCACCCCTCCCAGGGACAGATATTTTAATTTCGTGTGCGTTTTTATGTGTAAGTGCCCAACAAAGCATCAACTTGAAAGTCCATGGTCCAGGCCCTCAAATGAATATTTGATTGGATATAATAATCTCCGTTGCTACGCCTAACAATAATTATTATTTAAAACTTTAAAATAACTATCAAAAGCCAGTGTAATTATTGGAGAAGAGCATTTACTACGGATTATTAATAAGGTCCTGGACATGATCCGATGATCCTCTGAGCAGAGCTTGCTAGTTATTAAGTCCTAAGTTATTAAGTCCCAGACAAATCTATTTGAAAGAATATAACAGAAATATTTTTTATTCAATTAAACTTTTACAAATACTTTTGAATAGTTGATGGATCTACCACTGGTTCGGAATGCCCTTCCTGCCGAGAAGAACCAGCAAGAAACTCGGCGGTTGCTCTTTTCAACCACTATGAAAGGAAGTTTCAAAAATGCATACCTACTTACAATTCAATACATGTTAAGATGGGAAAACAGAAATTAGCCCCATTCCCGCCGGTGGAACCCGTTCACGAGCATGACGCATGGCCCAGCCGTTGCTTCGGTCTACCACAGTTGAGGGAACCTAACAACCCGCATCACACGACACATTTGTAAAGGGTTACTAGGAATTATAGGAAAATAAGAAAAGGCAACAATATTTATATTGACATTGACACTAAAAAAAAATATAATAAGAAATATGTTACGTTTGCCATAAAGTTTAGAAAAGATTATTTAGAAATAGCTGATGCCCGCGACTTCGACCGCGTGGATTTAGTTTTTAAAATCCCTCGGGAGCTCTTTGATTTTCCGAGATAAAAAGTAGCCACTCTCCAGCTCCTCAACTATACCCATGCAAAAAATCATGTCGATCCATAGCTCTGTTGCGACGTGATTGAAGGACAAACCAACAAACACTTTCGCATTTATAATATTAGTATGATTACATATTCGAAATTACCCGATCGACGACATCAGACATACTCGTATCGCAGGGAGTGGGAGCCGCTGGATACAGGCGACGCAAGACCGAGTCCTATGGAAGTCTATGCAAGAGAACGATGACGTCTATCGGTTGATAAAGAAGAAGAAATTTCAAATCGATATCAGTAATATTGTTACTGAAATAAGATGTTACTAATATGAAACAGAATAAGGCCTCCTTTATTACTAGCTGTTTTGATATAGAATCTTAGAAACACTTCTTCATAATAAGAAAACTACGGATGTTTGGACAGATCTACCGCCCGCTGCGCTCATAGGTGACTTTGTGTGATGATGATCATAACAACATAAAAGCAGCCAACGCATCTAATATATGACGGTGTAGTAAAAGTTTTCGACGGAGGTGTGAAAACGGCCCGCGGCGGATAATTCAATCATTCATGGAGGTGGTTTCATTCGATCACAACTAAGTGATGATGCTAATCTACGAGTCAGAAGAAAAAGTGCTTACGTACAAGTTGAATTAAGAAAAACTAAAACTCTACTATTAGGTACTATGTTTGTTTTAAATGCCATAATCCTTACTTACTTATATTATCATAGATAATATTAAGACTATCAGTCTTATTTACCTATTCAGTTAATAATATTTTAAAAACATCCACGCAGAGAATAGGTTTTTAAAATCCTTTGGGAACTATTTGTTTTTGAGGGATAAAAAGTAGCAATGTCACTGTCCAGGTTCTCAAGATCGGAGGTTGGAGGGCAAACCAACAAACACACCTTCGCATTTATAATATTAACTTGTATCTACTAATAAATACCTATTCTGTGATAGGATAATAATTTATCTAGTCTCCGACAAGATTGACCGTTCGAAATTCGGTAAGGACAACATTATTATATTATCCTCAAGCATATAAGTAATAATAATAATAAAGGCATCCAGCTGCCCAAAAGATAGTATAAAAAACTTATTACAATGTAATAGCTACCTAATAATATTGTAAAATGATTATTTTGAAAAGAGCAACTGCCGAGTTTCTCGCCGGCACTTCTCAGCAGAATCCGCTTTCCGAACCGGTGGTAGAGTCATGACGTGTCATAAGAGCCACAGGTTGGCCTACGTGAAATAAATAACTTTGAATTGTGAATTTTTTTTGAAAATTTTTATTATAGTACTTTTTATATCGTGATAGTGTACTAAACCGCTCCGAGGGAGGTGTGAAAAGTCCTCGAACGTGTCCCGACGATGATTCAATCATTCACGAATGCATCACCATTTATCATCGCTGGCGAAAGTGTTAAATAAACCGCCTCAAGAGCTGTTTGGGTAGCTTTTGTATGTAGGTATATTTTTATTAGCGTCTCTTAGAGACACACGAGAACCAGAAACCATATCCATAACAACAACAGCAATGTCTAGAATAAGCTGTTCGTGTTTAAGCCTTTTGGACGGTAGTTAAACTGGTCTAATTGTGCTCCTATTTCTTCTTTTTTGAGTGCCTTTCCGATTAACAAAGGTAGGCAGTCAGCTTTGTGTGCTTTGCGAGGCAAAAGAGTTCAGCTGAACTAGTGATTCGCGTCTACTCCCGAATGTTACGAAGCGAGGACTTTTTTCCGCGACCTACGCCTCTTTTTCCAGCAACTTTTTACATGATGATGAGTTGTAGGAGCCCATATTTTTAATGCACCTGCCCCAGATATTATATCTACCTTTCTCATCTAGACAGTCTGCCAAACGCGCGTTCATTTGATAATACAAAATTATTATTGAAAATTTAAAACGATTTAGCTGTGAAAATATTTGCTAAATACAGAGATGATTTGAGATGTGATCTTGTAACTCTTTAAGAAGACTACGGAACTCTATAATACGTTCGAGTCTACATTCTTGACCTGTTACCCGTCAAGTCAACAATTTATCATTGCATTTTGACTTTTCATAGTTGCATGAGGACGGTACAAACTATTGAAACGATGCTATTGTGTGGGTTTAAGTTTAGTTAAGACTCTGGCAGTCTTTTATGTGTCGTCAGAATAAACAAGAATCAGGATGTAAAAACTACACATAAGTTTTAGGTAAAAGACTGAAACCCCACAAATTATAAGTTTACTTGATTATATTTAAAATCTTCAAAATCTAGTAAGTACGTACATGAAGAACTTGCTGGTCTTCAAAAAGAGTCCGTGAATTTTCACACACCAGTTTTTTTTCTCTTGAAGGAAAAATCCTAATAGATACCAAACTGGCAATCCCAACTCCACTGCTACGGCCTATGGACTAAAATGTCCTCCGTACTTTGCTCAGTATTTCCGAAATATTTTGGACTATGTACCACGATAAACGTTTTAGTTGGAACTGTCAATATTTTGATTTAGGTGCATGGACCGTGGTCACGACGGTATGGTGGATTGATTGCGGATTTAGATACAATTCAATTCAAACTTTATGACTTCTCGGACTTCGTGCGTTTCGATGCGCAGAACTCTTTATTCGGTACCAGCGGTATGCGGGGGTGAACCTGCGTGAACTTACACTCGCGGCTAACATCCGTGACGACATAACGTTTCAATCGAACTGTAGGGAAAAAGTTTCACTAGTTCAACGGTTAATCCAATCATTCAACCAGTCAGTTTTACTAGTGTGAATGAGCCTATATTCAGACTTCTCCAAATGGGAACACCAACCCAGGCTGTCGCCGTGGCAAATCTTATCGCAATCTGATCAATGGTTTATAGTTCAGTCGACAGGTAGTTTCAGATGGAAAAAGGTCAGAAGTTAATGAAACTTTGGGATGTTGTTTAGGGATTAGGGATGGCTAATTAACATTTTCTCAAGTTTTGGACCTCGAGGACCCTGCGCTAAAAGAGGAGGGGGGGGGGGGGAACTGCAACATTTTCGACCTTCCTCCGGTTTTTCCGCAATAACTTTTTTCCCTTACGTCCTACGGCAAAAGCATTTCTATACTTTTTTGTAGAGCGTCAAATTTTTGAAAATTCGCTAAAAAAATGCGACAAAAAACGCAGAATTCCACTTTCCAACTTTCCAAACCATCCCTGAACAAGCTTCATTAACTTCCGACCTTTTTCCACCAAACCCCACTTTTTCCTACCTGTCGACTGGGCTTTTAAAATACAGATGAGTCAAAGGATCATTAACAAAGATATAGATGAAATTATAGTGGACTGTGTGTAAAATTTTACCTTTCGCACACATGGCGGCACAGGAAGCAGTTATCGTATTGAAAAACTTATAATTTATAGCCGCGATGAAGTGGACCAAAAATAAACGAGCACACACGCCACCTAATAGTTTTCTGTTAACGACTGTCATAATTCAACAACACTTATAATATACACGACACTTTTGTCTAATTCTACGAACAAATATAGATTTAACTTCTTCATCTAAACAACGGATACCGAGACTGACTGTTTAACAGTAAAATCACAAGTTATAAATTTTAACCCACGAATAAAGACCTTTTGAAAGATTGCCCATACAAAAATTGACAAACGTCAACTTTATTCGTCGGTTTAAAGTTTACTTTGCGATGGTGGAATAGGCCCTTCGTCGAAAAAAAGAAAGGTTGGTAATCTTTATCGGTGGCAACACCATAATTTTAATGGATCCCCATAATCCCATTAACGTATAATAATATGTTCAACGGGGAATATTTTTATGGGGCGAATAGTTTTATAATCCGTTCTATGGTTACCCTGACACGCAAACACGGGGTTGAAAGGGACCCTACACACATAAGTCAAAGTTAAAATGAAATTGTTTCATGTCTTATTGGGATGTTAGCACATTTGTGGAGAACCCCCGCTATAGATAGGTATTTTTACAGATTGGATGCAAAAGGACGAGGATAGGCACGTAGGAAGAGGCCTATGTGTAACAGATTGACAGTGATTAGAACTCTGATTTTCCGGGATAAAAGTTATAGACTACTTTTCACTCTCCAGATACCCTTGCAAAATTCACGCCGTTTTGTAGCTTTGCTGCTGCGTGATTGAAGGAAAAACCAACCAACGAACACACCTTCGCATTTATAATACCATTAAGGTTTATAGTAGGTATGCTTTTTAAGTTTGCAAAACTCTATCTCCATAGGTAGGTTACTTATCTATAATATAATAAAACTGTAACAGGTCCAATTCTGTACATTGAAGATATTTTGAAAATTTTTGTTTGAGAGCACTCTATAATCGATACTGAAGCCAAAACAATTTTTTTTTAATTTTTTGTCTGTCTGTCTGTCTGTCTGTCTGTCTGTCTGTCTGTCTGTCTGTCTGTCTGTCTGTCTGTATCTTGGCCGCGCATCACGCCGAAACTACTGAACGGATTTAAATGAAACTTGGCACAATTTAAGTTAATACTACGAGGTATAACATAGGATACTTTTTATCCCGAAATTCAGCACGGTTCCCTTGGAAGAGGGGATGAAAGTCAAAATGTGTATTTCGCTGTAATTCATTAAGGCGTATTCCGATTTAATCCATTCTTTTTTTGTTAGAAAGCAGGTTCTTTAGAGATTGTCCTGTAATTATTTCAAGGTCGTCAATTTCGTAGTTCAGAAATTATAGACATCACGATCTTCAGCATAAGGTCCAAATAACTTGAACCCCGGAATCTACAAGATACTTTGAATGAACGGGTCATCTTAAGCTGGCAAGCGTACTTTATCGTATATAGCCATCGTGGATAGCCCTATTTTGTCAAAGTCAAACTACTCCAAAGGCGTCAGATTTTGCCAAATGATCATTATACCTACATACTACATAGTAGGTATGGATGTAATACATCGTATGGACTTAATGCTACAGTGTTTTCCTATTCAATTTAATATTCTAATCATACTAATATTATAAATGCGAAAGTGTGTTTGTTTGTTGGTTTGTCCTTCAATCACGCCACAACAGAGCCACGGATCGACGTGATTTTTTGCATGGGTACTATAGTTGAGGACATAGGCTACTTTTTATCCCGGAAAATCAAAGTGTTCACGAGGGATTTTAAAAACTAAATCCACGCGGACAAAGTCGCGGGCATCAGCTAGTACTTTTTACGATTCTCAACATTAACATAATAATAAAAACACATTGTTTTAATTAGGAAAACACGTAATACATAAATGTACCTACATGAATCGAACATGTCAGGCAAGTGGGAGTGGTGACTATAATAATGACAATACAAAGAACATTGTAATTATTGTCATGTAACTCATGTAGGCGTCCTACACAGCATGAAGATAATAATAAAAAATTACTTTGTCCGAGTGGAGTAAGTTGTTTTGGATCCCGCGGTACCATAAACCTTCGTTTATCTAGGGTAAAAAGTATCCTATGTATAAATCTTTAACTTCGTCTTTAACTTCATTTTCAAAGCTGCCTCAGGTCTTCGATTCGTCGATACCGCAAAGCCTGAAGACAAAGGTTTTCAATGAGTGTGTCCTACCGGTAATGACGTATGGAGCGGAAACGTGGACACTGACGGTGGGCCTCGTTCACAAATTTAAAAGTCGCTCAGCGCGCTATGGAGCGAGCTATGTTGGGAATCTCTCTCAGGGATGAAATCCGGAACGAGGAGATTCGTAGAAGAACAAAAGTGATCGACATAGCTCTGAGGATTAGCAAGCTGAAGTGGCAGTGGGCAGGTCATATCTGTCGCAGAACCGATGGCCGATGGGGCAGACGTGTTCTGGAGTGGAGACCGCGTACCGGCAAGCGCAGTGTAGGACGCCCTCCAGCTCGCTGGACCGATGAAGAAGAAGAATAAGAAGGTGGCGGGAAGCGGTTGGATGAGGAAAGCAGAGGACCGTGTTTGGTGGCGCGCTCTCGGAAAGGTCTATGTCCAGCAGTGGATGAATACAGGCTGATGGGTTGGATTGGATTGGATTCCTCGTTGAACTAGTGGTTAGCACGTTCAAGGTGACGAAGTCGCGGGTTCGATTCCGGTCAAGAATCTGGGGTTTACTGTGAAGAATAAATAGGTATGCACCTGAGGTATGCACATATGCGGTTCATTCTAATCTATTTTAGAGTAAGGACATCAGTGTAATAAGAGCCACTTTACAAGCGAATTAATCGAAACCTAAATTTCAACTAAAACCTTTTAAATCGTGAAGGTTCTATCATATCATAAAGGGGATTATAAGTCAACTGCTACCATAAGTTTTATTATACCGTCCCTTTCATTCACTGCTGTGAAAGGCATTACCTACAAATAATTAGGATCCGATGTCAAAACAGCCATTCCATCCTTCACGGAGTTAAAGGCAGCATTATACAGGGTGGCATTTTAAGTTGTAGGTCCACAGACTTCTAAATAAACAAATAGAAATTATCTTTAGTTTTACATTACTTATATAATACACTAGCTTAATTAGTTTGCTTTGAGTTTTAAAACACCCGCCGGGGTCGGTCGCCCACAAAGGTGTCGCCCGCCATTTGTTACTTTACGAAGTCCTCAAAACTTTGTTGTTCGTTAAGTGAGTAAACTTGACATCATTTTCTCATCAAAATTAAATAAATATACTTAATGCAGTATACTTAATGCAGTAAATATCAAGTGTAATAACCAATAATTATTAATACAAATTACGTAAAAGGCAAGCAATGATACTTCCTACTAAAATATTAGTCATTCTTAAGAGGATTGTCTAGTTGAAAATTTTCATATAAAAGCTTCAAAAAGCGATAACGTTTTGCTACCCGTAAATGTTGTCCAATGTTCATAATTTTTTGAAATGTTGCAGATACAATGAAAAACTATGCCGGTACGTTTTAATTTTAAAGAAATATTGCTTGTGTTAAAAGTTATTAGTGACTAAATATCCATATTTTTGACTAAAAAACTACCTCGACTAATTTTATTTTTTTAAATTTAACTAAACTGAAATACTAAAAAAATGAAACGTACGAGCCTAGATTAAGGTGTACTGAATCTAATGAGACCAAAATTGTCTAATTTTGTAAACGTTTAGGGGGGTAAAAACGTTATGACCAGAAACAATATTTCAAGAATAAAATTTAGGCAAATAACTCCTGGACTTGCAACTCTCTCTATCGCACGATGCGGGTCGGGCAGCGAAGCGTTGTGAAACAGATAGAATTTTGTAAAATACCTACTCGCGTCGCGTTTCGTCACTAGACACTCCTCTTAAAACAAGTTGGTACACGTAATACAAATTATACAGTATCTTGAAAGTTTCAAATAAGAACTTGTGTTAGTTAATAGGGGTCGATTATTAGACCTCATCGACCCCCAAAATCAGTTTTCATTTATGTCGACCCCTAGGAAACCGATTTCAACCACTTTGGGAATCCCTGATCTACATCATCCTAAAGTAAACTAAACATCAGTCCGTTTATATACGTGACAGTTTTACCCGACTACGGCAAAAGAAAGGGTCATGATTTTAGCAGTCTACATAAATATTTATTTAGTTATTACGTATGTTCAACCATGGCGTCTAAAATTTTGTTAAGTTATTTTAGCGGTACCTACTCTACCATACCATACCATATACTCTACCATACCATATACTCTATACCAATATTATAAAGAGGAAAGATTTTTTTTTTTGTTTGTACCGAATAGGCTCTGTAACTACTGGACCGATTTGAACCATTTTTTCACCAATAGAAAGCTAAGTTATCAGGAAGTAACATAGGCTATGGCAAGTGTGTTTGTTTGTTCGTTTGTCCGTCAATCACGCTGCAATAAAGTTACGGATTGACGTGATTTTTTGGATAGGTATAGTTGAGAACCTGGAGGGTAACACAGGCATCCCGAAAAATCAAAGAGTTCCGGCGGGATTAATCCACGCAGACGAAGTCGCGGGCATCAGCTAGTTTGAGATAAAATAGTGTTGCAGCAAACGGGCGGTATGTAAACAAGTAATTTCAGGTCTGGCCACTGTCCCATCTCAAAATGTGACCCTGTATAAGTAGACGCCAGAGTAAGCCTCCCAGTATAAAGAACACGAATAAATTAGAATCGTAATCCGTTGATGTATGTTCACATGTACCTACCTACAACACGAACAAAAAGTTGTTTTCCACCTTAGACGGATTTAATATCTTAATATCTTTAGCAGGTCCTTTTCTTAAGACCTCTATGGTGCAGTGGTAAAAATTGGCATTGACAGTTAGACGAGAGGTTCTTTTTCGGGTTTATTTGTTTCGCTGTTTGATACGCGGAATGATTTGGGAACCCACCGCATTTTAACAAGCTTTTATTTAACTTGCAATGTATGTATGTTTAGACCAAATCTAGCAAGATGGTTTACATGTACTTTTCATCTTTTGCATGTACATGTAAATCGGATGACAATGCAATATTATTGTAACATGGAGCTGATCTGATGATGGAGGCGGAAGATGGCTATGGGAACTCTGTGCTAAAACGTAGTAGCCCCATCGAATTTGGGCTCGTTTGCTTCGTCTCGACAAGTACTCTGGTCCTAGATGATATCCAGGGTCTGATGATGTAGCTACCAAAAGCTTGTTTTTAAAAAAAATATATTATTTTATGCTCAGAATTATTTTATGCTTGTTATAATAAGAAAACTCCTACAACTTATGAACAACAAGCTGATGCCCGCGACTTCGTCCGCGTGGATCTATTTTTAAAATCCCACCGGAACTCTTTGATTATTCGGAATAAAAAGTAGCCATTATGAATCTTGGTGACATGCCTTTGCTGGTAAAGTGGTAACTATCCACGGCCGAAGCCTTCCACCAAAGAAGAACAGAAACAATCCTACTTTGTGAGGATGTAAGGATGGATGTTATAACTCCACAACGAATGAATCGATTTGGCTGAAATTTGGAATGGAGATAGCTCATACCCGGGATTAACACATAGGCTTTTTATCCCGGAAAATTACAGAGTTCCTGCGGGAGTTAAAAACTTTAATCCACGCGGACGAAGTCGTGGGCATCATCTAGTTAAAAGTAAGTACTAAAAGCTGCCCTTGCCGGGAATCGAATCTGGGGCTTCCCTGTTAAAAAGCCATAGTACTGACCACTGCGCCAGGAAGGTCTTTGACTAAGCATGTAAAGCCATTGAATTGATGTCGTCTATTAAAGGTATTCGATAACCCTGGAACGATAATAGTAAAGCTCTTGTTAGTATAAACTTAATGACTTCGTTCTCAAGTCATTATGGTAATTATTGAATTTAAATACAATTATCTTATAAATATATCACATTAACATTAATTAACGATCATATTTGAGGACTTGTGAATATTTGGCCGATAAAAACTTTTGTTTTAGTCTAACACACACGAGCGACAATGATATTTTATAAATAAATCTAATACCTCATCAATATCACCGCAGTGCGGCATAATCTATACTTTTAAAAAGACTTGTCCTGACTGACTGACTGACTAAACGCAAGAGCCTAAACCACTGAAGCTAGAAACCTGAAATTTTGACAGTAGGTTCCTTTTATGACGTAGGCGAGCACTAAAAAAGGATTTTTTTGAAATTCCACCCCCAAGGGGGTTAAATGGGGGGTTAAAGTTTGTATGAAAGTCCGTCATTTTTCAAGTTATACCCATGAAACTTGGTATTTGGGATATAGTAAATTAAAAATAAAGAATTACGTATTTCAAAGTTGTTGAAAATTCTATTCCCAAAGGGGTTAAATAGGTGGTTGAATGTTTGTATGAAAGTCCATAGTTTTTCCAGTTATTTATATCGAGCAACGGATCTACGTGATTCTTCATGAGTATGGTTGTAGACCTGCAGTGTGTTACAGGTTACTTTTATCCCGATAAAACCAGCAGTTCCCACGGGATTTTCAAAGAACTTAATTCCACGCGGACGAAGTCGGGAGGGCAACAGCTAGTAGTTTTATATATCCGAAATGTTGGCAGCAGTACACCTTTGGATGGCTAAACTAATCCTTTGGTTAAGGTAGCTGTCAGATCTTGGATCTTCGGTAGACTCGATGACCTTTTTGAAGCTCCCGGGTACCACTTCACCAGGGTCTCCATCCCAAAAGGCACAAAATATATGGGTAGTTTCATATTATGAAACAACCATCAAGGTTAGTTAGGTTACCACCAAGTGTGAAACTTGCGCCACTTGGCCTGTTCGGTGCTAGTAGCCGCTGCACCTGCTTGAGGAGGTTGCCTGGAAATAAGGTGCAGCTAGGCTGTTGGCACAGGTGGCATCCCAATCGAGAAACCTTCTTATTCTCCATGGCATTATCAGGTCTCTTGCCATCACTATGTGCAAAGCCAATAGGTTCTAATACAGCTGGTTATAATTACTACCTTTTAGAAAAGGTATTTTGCTCTCGTTACTGGCTAACTATGAAGCCGTTTTTATTGTGTGATCACAAATACCTATAGCGCGGTACTCTCTATTCCTTCACTCTCACAGTCAAATTAGGAGTATGAGTTCAATTTACACTGCCATACCCTTTCCAAGTTACCCCGCTACCACCATAGTAACTTAATAAAACCGGCCAAGTCGGATGAAGACTCGAAGGGTTCCGTATCATCGTACAATACTTCTACTCTATTATTAAGATCGAGCAAGAACAAACGTTTAATGTATGGAGACCCTCTTCAGTTTATAACTATTTTATTTTTATTACTATTTGTTTTTGTAGCGGCAATAGCTGATATTACCCTTGTGATTACAAGTATCTACCTTTTCCGGTTCATGAGATATACGGACGGAAGGAACCCTCAAAAGAGCTCTTTATACGATAACTGTGAAGTTTAATGACACAATCACAATCCAAGTGAAAACGCAAAGTAGGCGACACGACAAAAAGTTTCAAGACAAATTGTCTCTAACATGGGGGCATAATATATTTGCTCATCTTGAAGCATCACATTTAAAAACTGATGATTATTTAGCTAATAAAAAAAATGTTTCAACGATTTTTTTATTGCTTTGAATTAATGTGTCTCTGTTGCTTTGATAATGTGCTCTGTGGAGTAGTGGTGCGGATACAATATGAGGGTCAAAGTTTGATGCCCGCTTATGCTGAGAGAATTACGACTTTAAATCTATACGAATAAAATTTTGGTTTCACTACATAAACTCTAACTTTTCGGAGTTATGTGAGTATATAGGACATATTAGGAATGAATTATCAGCTACTTTAACGGTGACGGATAACATCGCGAAGAATCCTGAATGCCTGAGAGTTCTTCATTATATTCTGAAAGGTGTGTGAAGTCTGGCAATCCGCATTAGCCAGCGTGGTGGACTATGGCTTGAACCCTTCTGATTCTGAGAGGAAACCCTAGGCCAAAGAGGGCTGGCCCAATATGCATGGCAGACTTCACACACCCTTGAGAACATTATGAAGAACTCTCAGGCGTGCCGGTTTCCTCATGATTTTTTCCTTCACCGTTGAAGCATGTCATATTAATTTTTTAAACGCACTTAACTCCGAAATGTCAGAGGTTAGTGCCCGGGATCGAACCTGCGATCGCCTGAATAGGAGACCGCGGTCCTAACCACTAGGCTATCGCTCCTCTGATGAATATATACAATCAATAAGTAATCACTTACATAAGTAATAGGGATGTATTAAGGGAGAGTAAAATACTCTTACAGGATTTAAGAAAAACACCTAAATCCACGCGGTCGAAGCCGTGGGCATCGACTATAGTTAGAAATACATACTTGTGTTACTTTGGTTCACAGATTGATTTGTATACAACCAAATTAGCACCATCGGTTTATATTTCCGCAAAGACTAGATCGATTTTAATGATTCTGTTTTTGGGTCATTATAATTTAATCGTATGACAATCAGGTGTGAATCCTGCTGGGCAAATATTTATGTAGGTGTTAACACTATAAATTCTTATAAATTATGTAAAAATAACATTATTATCATTTAATTTTATCAACGACAAAATGTTGAATTCAGATAAAGTTTTCCTAAGATTACGATCTCTCACTTGGGCCGGTATTCGGAATAAATATTGTCTATTCATATCTATATATTATTACAAATTTATAAAACTTGGAGTAGGAACTTCCTTTTTTTTGAAAGAATATTAGCCAAGCTGAACTTAAGTAATGTTCTCATTTCCCCTCCAGAAAAGGGAAAAGCTTTTGTTAGGAGTGGGTGCGACAATATTGCAACGGGTGGGGATCGAACCTGCGACCTTCAAGTTTTCAGTCCGCACCTTTGACCGTTGGACTATTGTGTCTATAATAAATAAGGCTTTGATCTAGACAAGACCTTACAGCCTTTGGTGCTTAATTATTACGCACACAATTTTTTTTTGATTTTTTGATCTACGTGTTTGGGCATACGTAAGCTAATCATTGTTTTTCAAAAAAGTCGTCTGTATGTCGAAAAGATTTAATGAGTCTAGGTATACTATACCGTAATCTTTAGTTATATCATACGATTTTGCAAGGAATGATATAGGTTAGATATTTTTTTTATTTTTTACTATCTGATGCCCGCGACTTCGTCCGCGTGGATTTAGTTTTTAAAATCCCTCGGGAACTCTTAAATTTCCGGGATAAAGAGTAGCCTAAGTCACTCTCCAGGTCCTCAACTATGCCCATGCAAAAAATCACAGTCGATCCATGGCTCTGTTGCAGCGTGATTGAAGGACAAACCAACAAACCAACAAACAAACACACTTTCGCATTTATAATAATTATAATATATTAGTAAGGATTAGGTACAACCTAATACATAATATTACAGTCTCAAACTCAATAGTGCAACGATCAGTGCGATAGGACTGAAAACCGAAAGGTTGTCAGTTCAATCGGGTTAGCCGTTTCAGTATTTTCGTATCTACTGCTAGCACAAGCTCTATGCTTAGTTGGAAGGGGAACGGGACATCATGAGGCATATTTAGCATGGCTAATGGCTGATCAGAACCTTATGAGAATTATATTAATTCTAGGTACAATAGATGATCAAGTTAAGGACACCGGATAGTGCCCTAGATTTGATGAGTGACGTCATTAGAATTTTTGCATGAAAATCGCTTTAAAAGCTGCAAATTTTTATTGAGTTTAACTTTATCATTGAGGTAAATTTTCACAGGGACTCAGGGTCACTCAGCGGGCGATGGAGAGAGCTTTACACCGAGTATCCCTGCAAGAGCAAATCAGAAATGAGGAGATTCGTTGGAGAACCAGTCACTGACATAGCTCAGCTAGTCGCGAAACTGAAGTGGAAATAGGCGGGGCATATAGTTCGAATTGAGCTGATAGTCATTGGGGTCCCAAGGTGCTGGTGTGGCGACCCCGCAACGGGAAGCGCAGTGTAGGCAGACCCCACTAGGTGGACCGACGACATCAAACGAGTCGCAGGGAGCCGCTGGATATAGGCGGCGCAAGACCGATCCCTTGAAATCCATGCAAGACACCTTTGTCCAGCGTTAGTAAAGAAGAAGACCTTTGTATTCAGTATATTAATTTTAACTTACGTCAAGGTGTTCCTGAGATAAGGGACCTTGATACACGGACATACAGATGGACAGGGGAGTGAGGCTGTAAGGGATCCATTTTTTTTCCAGAATCCTAAAAAGAAACGGAGTAACGGATCGACGAGATTTTTTGCATTGGTAGGTAGGTATAGTTCAGGATGAGAGTGAAATAGGCTACCTTTTATTCCGGAAAAACCGAGTTATTACGCTAACTCTACGTGAACGAAGTCATAGGCAAAAGGTAGTCCTACCTAGCTAATAAAAAAAGGCGCGGGTAAAACATTGTAGTAGTAAAATATGTATAATCGTAGATCGACTGATATTGGCAAGATAGCGAAAAAACATGCAAAAGAGTTGTTTTAAAATACGTAAACGACTGGATTCCAAGAAGTCCTTGCATCGTAAAAAATACACCGCTTATCTAGACATCTACTTGAATAATCTATACAAGAGAACCAATGTATTCAGTGAATTGGCATTTAAAAGAAACGGAATTATGTTTAATAATTATGTTTATTAACTACAGACTATCTATCATAATTAACACCAGCTATTATTAAGATCAGATTCAGCTGTTATAAGCCTAGTGGTTAGGATTGTGGTCTCTTATTCGGGGGGTCGCAGGTTCAAACCCGGGCACACACCTCTGACTTATCGGGCGGCGAAGGAAACAACTTGAGGAAACCTGCACACCTGAGAGTTCTCCATAATATTCTCGAAGGTGTGTGAATCCGCCGATTCGCAATGGGCCAGCGTGGTGGACTATGGTCTATTACCCTTTTCTGAGAGACCTGCGCTCAGTAGTGAGCCGTTGATGGGTTGATGATTATTCAGATTGAGCAAAAACAAAAGTTTATTGTATGGAGACCCTTTTTTTATTATTTGTTGTTATAGTGCATGTAAATCAGACAATTCAACCTTTCCACAGCGCCGAAATAATAAAGAGAATCGAAAAATTGAAAAAAGACAAAAGTCCTGGGGCCGATAATATCCCAAACGAAGCTCTGATACTAGGAAGACATTTATTATTAGGTCCGCTCACTACTCTCTTTAATAAAATACTTGAAAAACAAGAAATACCGATCAATTGGGCAAGGTCACGGATAACTCTTATATACAAAAAGGGAGATCCAGAGGACATAAATAACTACCGACCTATTAGTCTACTGCCTACAATTTATAAGTTGTTTGCTATGTGCCTGGAGAAAAGAATAGAGCCAACTATAGAAAAGAACCAACCGGTAGAACAGGCTGGCTTTCGCCAAGGGTAATCAACAATCGATCATACACATACCTTAGATCAAATAATTGAAAAATATGTAGAATACCAGGAAAAACTCTATATAGCATATGTTGACTACGCGAATGCGTTTGACTCTATCTCGCATAAGAGTATCTGGGACGCATTGGAGCATCAGAACCTTCACTCTACTTACATCAATATTATCAAGGATATATATATATAGAAAAAGCACAAGTCGGGTTAAACTGGATAGGCTAGGCCCAGAATTTAATATTCGTAGAGGCGTGAAACAGGGAGACCCGCTATCACCAAAGATCTTCATTGCTGTCCTACAAAATATAATGAAAGACCTAGACTGGGATCAAAAAGAAAAAAATATAGATGGTTATAACCTCAGTAACCTGAGATTAGTACTTTTTGACCGAGCGAAGCGAGGTCTCTGAGTTTACTAGAGCGATTTGCACTTGTCCGTCCGTCTGTCCGCCCGTCCGTCCGTCCGTCCGTCCGTCCGTCTGTCAGAGCCTTATAACTTTTGAATTACTGAACGTAATTACTTCAAATTTAGATATAATATGTAAACCGATGGCCTCCAGCCGAAAATGGCTTAAAAAGTTATAAAAATCTTTATTTCAGGGGGGCTCTCATAGAAGCGAATGCGAAGAATTTTTTTTATTTGCGATTCATAGGTTTTCTGTGTATCATTTTAAAGACAATTTGGAACAGAGTACAACCGTATTTATTTTTTAATTTTTTTCCTAAAATTGACGAAATGGGGGGCTTCCAAAGTGGCGATTTAATACGCTCGCTTGAAGACGCTCTCTGGGAAAATTATCTATATATTTTCAAGTTGTACTTATTTTCTTACTTCACTTGTATCCTGTACTTGAACTACAAATACTAAAATTATATGAATATTATAAAGAAACGAGATTATTTAATTTTTAATGAGCATCAGTAAATTTCACATAGCTTCACAATAATGCTAATAGATGGCGCAGTCATTAACTATTCCATTGAACTAGGAGTTACGACTACGATTTATCCCAAAAACAGTTTTGCGTCGACCATTATTATTTAGGTACATAATATAATAACATATTATTCAATTAAAATTATTCTTTAGTTAAATATCATTTTGTATATTTTCTATTCGCGTCGATAGATGACGATTTGTACAGATGCCCCTAACCCGTTTTCACTCGTTAGTACCTACATAATAATTCAATGTTTTCACTGACGTTCCCTAACCTTTACGGGCTACCTATGATAAGTTATGTGATTATTACTGTCAACTTCTTTATCACGATCCTGTACGGGACACCTAAAAGGACATTGGGACGGATGTTAGGACTTAGGATTGTGTTTTGGAGCTACCTACGTAAAGAGACTCCTACATTGGGGGTGATTTAGGTATGTTTGGTGAAAACGGGCATAATAATAATAATGACAGTTTTGGTCGTCATGTATCGATTGAATGAATACCTAATCATGGGATACCGTTACCGCGAGGTCTCAGTTCGGGGCGAACCACTAGTTGCTAAGTCATCCAAACAACTTCAAGAAATGCTGATAGAACTAAGCGCTGCTAGCGAAAATATTGGGCTACAACTTAACACCTCAAAGACAAAGATAGCTACCAACGGCACTAAAGATACCATAATAATAAACCGAACAACAAAGGAGTACGTAGAGAGCTACGAGTATATATACCTTGGAAAACAAATTTCATTCCAAAACACAAGACACCTAGACGAAATAGAAAGGCGTATTAACATGACGTGGAAAAAATACTGGAGTAACAAGGAAATATTAAAATCAAAACTCCCAATAACACTAAAGAAGAAAGTGATAGATTCGAACCTCCTGCCCTGCTTAACATACTGAGCCCAAACATGGATCTTTAACAAAAAAAAAATATGTCAAAAATACGCGCGTGTCAACGGGCTATGGAGAGGAGCATCCCGGTATAAAAATTTTAGATAAACAAAATAGTGTAAAAATAAGGCAAAAGACCCAAGTGATAGACGCACTGAAACATGCACTACGTTTAAAATGGAAATGGGCAGGACACATTGCCCGCTCCTCTGCAGACAGATGGGTCAAGCGAGCAACCATTTGGATGGGCCCTGGAGGTCCTGGAGCAAAAAGAAAAAAGGGCAGACCAACAGCTCGCTGGGTCGACGACATACCAGAAGTAGCAGGAAGAAACTGGGTGAAAACAGCTACCG
The DNA here is from genome assembly GCA_029955525.1 of Oeneis ivallda. Taxonomy (NCBI): domain Eukaryota; kingdom Metazoa; phylum Arthropoda; class Insecta; order Lepidoptera; family Nymphalidae; genus Oeneis; species Oeneis ivallda. The sequence continues at coordinate 30,736,590 of JARPMR010000001.1, read as the reverse complement.
ATAGGAAAAAATGGAGGCAACTGGAGGAGGCCTATACCCGAAAGGGGCCATGAGGGCCATGGCACTCATCATCATCATCAAAAAAGTACGATAAGCTAAATAAATACTATAAGCTAAGTATGACATGTCATACTTAGCTTATAGTATTTATTTAGCTTAACGTACTTTTTTCTAACGGTAACCGATGTTTTGGATTAATAAAGACTTTTTATTATTATTATTATCATCTTTATTTACTTTTAATCATACTCTTTACATTTTTAAATATTTCATTATAAAACTTAAAAATAAAAAAAAATATTTAAAAATATAAAAAATAGCGGTCCACCGGCCTCGGGAACAGGGTCCAAGCAACCGGCGGTCAGGGCCCCAGAGAGAGGAACCTACTGACGATGCGAGCCGTGTCCAGGAGTACAGCCTTCTGGATCTGGCCCTTGACCCAGCTACCCAACGAGAGCCTCGAAAGATGTTGGTCGAGGCTCTTGGCTATAAGACCATTAGCGGTTATGACTATCGGTACAATGATTGCTGAGTCTACATTCCACATGGCGACAACCTCGTGCGCCAAGTCGAGATACTTGGTGAGTTTCTCTTTCTCGGCTTTCACGAGGTTCTCGTCATGCGGGACAGCAACATCAACAATCATTGCACGGCGCTCTGATCGATCTATCACCACTATGTCAGGCTTATTGGCTACAATAGTCCTGTCTGCAATGATAGACCGATCCCAGTACAGTGTGATATGACCATTTTCAAGAACTGGGTCGGGCACATACTTTTAGTACGGTACCTCCGATTCCACAAGATTGTATTTCAAGGCAAGTTGCTGGTGGATAATCCTGGCCACTTGGTTATGTCTGTGTAAGTATTCGCCGTTAGATGAGAACAACCAGAAACAATGTGACGGATAGTTTCTCCAGGACGGCGACATGCCCGACATATGTCTACCGTTCCATCCTTCACTATGTATTTTCTGTAATTGTTCGTCATCATGACTTCGTCCATAATTGCACACACAAACCCTTCAGTTTCCCCAAAGAGGTCACCAAAGCGCAGCCAGGCCACGGACGCTTCAAAGTCAACATCAGGCCCGTGGAGGGCCCGATAAAATCGTCCGTGAAGCTCCTTACCGGGTCATGTACAACCATGCTCCATACAACCCTGCGGTCATTGGTACTGAGCACCACAGGTATGCGCCAGTTCTCTTTAGCCAAGGAGAGCGGCGTCAGACCCCTGTCCACTGCGACCACATCGCGGTGCATCTCCGTCTCGGCGTGGAGAAAGTACTCCCTGAGACTGCACACCTCGCGGTTGTGGAGGATTTTGGCATTCAAAAGGCCTCTTCCCCCACACTTCCGCGGGATGTACAGCCTCATCACCGAGGAGCGCGGGTGATGCATCCGATATGCGGTCAGCAGCGCACGAACTTGTCTGTCCAGGGCGTCAAGCTCAGTCTGAGTCCACCTGAGTATGCCGAAGGAATACATCAAGACCGGCATGACCCAACCGTTGAAGGCGCGCACCTTATTGCCGCCCGACAAAAGGCTTTTCAGCACTTTCTTCAGACGGCCAAGGAAACGCTCCCTCACCGACTGCCTCATGTCGGCCTCTCTGATACCTAACGCCTCCGCCATGCCCAGGTATTTGTAGGTTTCAGTTGGGGAGAGCGATCTGAGGTATATGGAATCCGAGAGCTCAACACCCTCAGATTCCACAATCCTCCCTCGCTTTACATGCATGACCGCACATTTGTCCACACCAAATTCCATCCTAATGGAATCACTAAAGGCTTTAGTTACCTTTAGTAACTCTAGTAGATGTGATTTGTTGGGGGCAATGAGTTTTAGGTCATCCATGTAAAGGAGGTGTGATATAACCTGACCACCTCTCCTCAACCGGTAACCTAGCCCTGAATTCTCCAAGAGAGTACTCAGAGGATTCAGAGCCAGGCAAAACCACAAAGGACTGAGGCTATCGCCCTGGAATATGCCTCGCTCAATCCTTATAGGCTCCGCGCTCCCCAGGGTCTGGCGACACCCTGGATAGTGAAGGACTGTCCTCCACTGCCCCATACACGTCTGTAGGAAGGCGCGTAGTACTGTGTTTACTTTGTACAGTTTCAGCACCTTCATGAGCCATGTATGGGGCACAGAGTCGTAGGCCTTCTTATAGTCTATCCAACATGTCGACAGATCCCTTCGGGAGCGCCAAACCTATTGACAAATGGCCATATCAATGAGGAGAAGCTCCTTAGTACCACGGGAGCCATTCCTACATCCGTTCTGAGAAATAGACATGATGGATTTTGTATCGATATGATCGTTAATTTTTGTTCTCAGAATGGATGTGAGAAGTTTATACAATGTTGGTAGGCACGTAATCGGCCTATAATTTTTGGGCTCCGTGGTACTACCTGACTTATGGAGCAGGAGGGTAATACCTGTTGTCAGAAACTGGGGTAGCGACTCTGACTTTAGAGATGATTGGAATTGGGATGCCAAACAAGTGTGCGAGCTGCGTAGCCACTTTATCCAAGAGTTGTGCAGCCCGTCCGGCCCAGGGGATTTCCAATTGGGCAGGGGACGGGCTGCAGTGGCCACGTCTTCAGGGGTGATAGTAACTAGCTCCATTTCTGGAATTTGATCGCACGCTCTTTCTACATCCCACGTCCAACCACCCTCAGTGTGAGCGACAGGCGCCGACCAGATGTTGCGCCAGAATGAGGTCATGGCTTCATCATCCGGTAGGCGCGCATCGGTGACACCTTGGTCAGGGTGTTCCCAACCTCGGTATACCCGCCTCTGATCGCTTTGGAAAGTGCGATTCAGGGTATATCTCTCGACCCGGCACTTGTATCTGCGAATACGGCTAGCCCATGCCGAGACCTTCTGTTTCAGGAAGTCAATGCGCTCAGTGACGCTCGCCATATAATCTTGAGGGCTGATATCAGTCCCCAAGAAAGCGCGCCTCACAAAGCGCATGACTCTAGGGCGAGTGTTGCCCTCCCTGAAGGAGAGTATTTTGCCAATGAGTGCCCTAGCCCCATCAATACGACGTTCGATCCTGCACTGCCAGGCTGGTGCGGCAGGCTTCGGTCGTGTTGCTGTATCATTATTAATAAACTTTACATTAGCAACACGACATGCCGCAACAGCCGCGCAGTAGAGAATCGAATCTGTGTCGGAAAGGTCTTCGCTGCTGTAAAAATAACTCAGCAGCAGTGAATCCAGGGCACCCATTAGCGCTTTGTTCTTATTTTTCATGGGCAACCGAGGTAACCGCGGTCTAAACTCGGGTGGTGAAGATCTATATTCCCGAATAGCACTCTCCAAAGCACTCCTCAATTGTTCACTACACTGGGTACTTACATGTGCAGCCCCGCTATCCTGTCCCTCACCAGCCTGAGTGGGCTGCAGCGAAATCGTATGAGCAGTTTGCGATTGTGCTGGAGCTTGCGGTGAGGGGGGGTAGGTATTATTATTATATAGTGGCAACAGAAATAGATTTCAAGTATCTATCTATTACGGTTCATGAGGTACAGCCCGCTAAAAAAACGGGCATACGGATGGTCGGACGGACAGCGGAGGCTCAGTAATATCCCGTAAGTGTCGGAACCCTAAAATCTATCCAAGATACGAAGCTGATTTACTCGTAATCGTACTAGAAAAAGATATGAATAATGATTATTATTTAACTTGGCGAGTCTTTAGATTGTGTCCCAATGTATCAATGGTAAGTATATCTATAGGCATGCAGTTTTTGTTTTTGTTTTGTGTACAAGCATTGCATTGCTAAGTTCCAAATGAGAAAAAAGGAATTTATGTAAAAGTATGCGTCGTGTTGTAGAATCGCGCGGGAGAATTTGGATTTATTATATTTCAGTATGGCCCGCTTGCAGAGACGCCGGGCTAGGCTTAACCCAGGAATAAATTTGTAATTTTGACAGAACCCTTTGACAGATTTCGTATAACGAAATCTGTCAAAGCAGCAGCTAAATCTGTGTTAAAAGGATAACCAGGCGTTTCTGCAAGCGGGCCTTAATCGGTTAACGTTACATTGTAGACGTGGTTTTAATTCTAAATGTCAACATACAATATTGATAAACATTTTACCGGAAATACGTAATTCCTAGGAAATATACGAGCCTACTTATGGAAATGTGTAAAAACATGTTTATCTACTCCAGCATCGAAAAGTTCCAATTTCGAATTTGACAGCTGAATCGAAATGAACCCTCTTTCGGTTTTGCTTCTCATTTCGATGCAGCTCGTTGTATGGGAGCTGAATCGAAATGGTTATCTTCTTAAAATAGGATACCTAAAGCTAAGGCTCTGAGTTCAGGCACTTTTGTACCGTTCATATGACAGAAGCGCCACAGGCGGCTGGTGGCGGCTTACGGAGTTACTTTTTGTTGACAGAGGCGCCACAGGCAGCTGGTGGCGGCTTACGGAGTTACTTTTTGTTACTTTATTGAGCCTACGGCGTATTTTGTTAATGATTTTATTTTCCTTGTCGTAGATAAAATCTTGTATGCAACTGAACGTAATTAGTCATTTAAATTCTCGTACTATCCTATTTTGATACTCGGCAAGCCTCGTATCAAAAAACAGCACTCGAATTAAAATGACCCTCATTACGATGCAGTTGCATAAATAGCTATTCAGATTCTTTAATACAGTCATTTCCTGTGAAATGTATTTCCTAGAAATTGTATGCGATTCCGCGATGATACTAGGAAATAAATAAAAACGAAGTTTATTTGAATAAAAAATATTCTATTCTAAGTTCTATGTTCTTATTCTATGTTTTAACGGAATAATGGAACGGTATGCGGGACTTGCACACACAGTTATTTACAGATGAAATGGGCTACGCCAGAAGACTCGCTCCATCGCCCCTTCATTCAGCTTTACCTACTCGACCTCTGGACTTCCTTCGCGAGCTTCTGGCTTCGCGCTTTAAAAAAACACTGCAGTTATAGCGCATACAAGACGTGTGCGTGAAATCTAGGCATTTGCATTACGTTTTTAGGTAATATTCGACCTATCAATTCCCGCTGTAACTACAAACAACCCGAATGTATCTAATTTTCCAAAGTTGGTAAATGTATAGCTTTGCTAAGAACAACGCATATTACAAAAAGTACCATAAAAAAAAATCCTATCTATTTTAGGAATTGTACACATTTAACAGGAATTGTATATAATGATGGATTACATACTTTTCCGTTAACATAGACATACCTTGGATCTTTGAGTATTAAACCAACACCTTGGATACACCTAACTGTTATAATATGTTTCGCATGTTGCTCTGTGGCAGAGGCATTTAAATTGTAGTCGTTGTAAGCTCTTGTATACTCAACCTTTGCGAATGAATTGAATTGAATAGGGTATTTGACTATATTAAAAATATCGTTTCATCTGGTGTCATCCTAAAAGATTATTATCTAAAAACATAACAAACTAAAAAATAAAGCTTTATTTAATTAGAAAACATTAATTAAATATGCTATAATTCTGGCCATGTTCACGAGATCGAAAACGTTCTTGAATCTCGAATGACGTCACAGTTCACACCACCTTTGGGCTTTGGAAATGTCATTGAACTGTGTGTGAACTGTGACGTCATGCAAACAAATGGAACGTTTCCGCGGCAATTTATTTTTTTGAATTTATTTCTCGATTTTTATGAAAAATACTGAAAATTATGCCGAAATATACGTTTTGTTAGCTTCAGCATACCATTATTAACAATTTAATATGATTTTCTAAAAGTAGTCAAATACTCTATTGAGTAGTCGAGTGGTACGTACCGTGTTCGCGTAGAATGGGGGTTGGTCGGCCGCGAGCGCGGGGAAGTAGGCGGCCATGCCCGCCGCAGCCGCCGCGTCCGGGTAGGGCGCGCTGTACATGGACAGCGGCACGCCCGACGCCAGCCGCTGGTAGTTGAGGAACTCGTACTGGCACGAGCAGACCGTCTGCCCGGTGATCGGGTCCTGGAATATAGGGCGGCCGGTGTCGCAGCAGCGCGCGCTCGCCGCGGGGGAGCCGGGCCGGGCCGCCGCGGCGCCGCTCATGCCCGCTTGCGACGGCGGCGGGCTGTTTGAGGCTGTCGATATTGTGCTCTGTAAGTTGTAAATTTTGAAATGCCTTTATGGCGCGTTTTTACATTCGCTATTGCAGACGCAGAATCACATTTGAGTAAAACACATAGTCATGGAGGCCTCCGTGCGCAAAGCAAAAGTCGCAAGGCAAGATTCTCTATGCTGATGTAGACTCCCCCATAAAGGTGCGTTATTTAAGTGCAGCTCAAACTATGCTATAGTATTCTGCTGTAAAGCTTATCATACTGCATCGGTATAACCATGTAACGTATCATAAACCTTAGGTATAGCTTACTGTCAAAACAAATCAATGCTGAATGATACATATTATAGCAAAGTCTGAACCACGTTCACCGTGAGTATTATCGCAATGTGTTACACTTATCTGGTAATAATATCTACATTTGGATAAGAATTGATCTTCATGCAATCGTAACGATCGCAACACTGCAGCTCAAATCTGGCCTAATAGAAACTGTGTTAAAACCAGATAACGCAATAACGCATTGCGATAATATCGACCCCTTTATCGCACCAGTGTGGTGTAGCCTTAACACATAAACCAACTTGGATGATTGGCCGAGGTAATTTTTTGTCAGTGTCAGTGTCACTCATAAAACCATAGAAGTAGTACTAAAGCATAGCATTACTTATATGGTTCTTTGAAATGTTGAAGAATTTGTATTAAATACTATTTTTTTCCAAATTTTTGAAATTTCGTGATCTTGGGCAACAACTTGCACACTGTAGCTGGCGTTTAACATCATTATTAAAGAATCTATGGCAAAACGAAAAGATCATCTATAGCTCTCAGGAAAGCGTACCTACTCAAATAAATTTGTTACTTTGGTAGATTTTCGATACAAAAACTGTCAGAATCCAAAATTTATTCCTTGGTTAAACGTCACACGACGTTGTTAAAATCGGCACTAAGCAATTAAAAAATAATAGGTACGTTACTCCAAGGCCTGAGTATGACTTTTCAAGGTAAAAACGTGACACCCGAGAAAAGTAGAGCTGCCAATTTAGTCATAGTATAAAACTTTCAAAGCACGATGTTTGGGCACCTTTGTAAAGTGATGTCACCTTAACTTTGCTTTAACATCTCACGTTATAGACCGTATCCAAGGAATCTCTAGGAAACCACTTCATCTTGTTTCAAAAGACAAACGTAGGACTCTACAGCTTTTAGGGAAGTAGTACTTTCGATACTTGTAGTATCAGCCAATAAGATCTGCAAGTTGTGCCCAAGTTCGACTATTACCGTCCCAACCACAGGTCTAACATCCAACATCTACACGACCATATCAGCCCAACCGAGTTGGTTGATGTTAATAGCAAACGGTACGCTCACATGGTTATCCATCAGTCTTGACGTATTGAAAAAAACCCTGACTTATTGGATATTGCACGCGTAAAAAACTGTGATGGCTTATAAATGTGGATTTAACTAGTGCAAGGGGCGATGGGCGGTGCCCACTGTCGCGTTAACTCGATCTCTTCTAGTGATGCCTGACTGTCGATACAATTGGTACTCGATGACTCGATGGGTTCTAAAACAATTTATAATTTTTTTTAACACATACTAATTGCATAAATTATCAAGTTAACACATTTTAAATGATTGTTTTATGAAAAGCAAAATATCTAGATGACTGTTACTATATCTCCGACCCCAAATTTTTTTTAAAGTGCCCTTATCTAACTCTACGGTCTCTGTGCAAGTTAGTTTTATTTAAATTTTATTACTATAAAATTGATACCATCGTTTATATTAAGCAGGGTAAAAGTCACAAAACAATTTATTCATTAAAACCATAGTATCACATTTTAGTCAGAAATAATATTTTTCATTTCAGTTAGAAAGTGGGTGATGGTGATAAATTGATATAATATTTTTTGTAATCAAATCTTTAGTCATAAATTAATCATCCTAGGCACTCCCACCAACGCTTAAAGTGATATTATGTCAATATTGTTTTAACATGGCATACAATGAGTAAGGTACCTTAAAGTAACAGAATTTTACTTCAAAATAATATTAAAACAATAATTCTTTACACGTTGGTGCTAGCGCCCCTGGTTTGAGAAGAAACCAACATTAAGCCGGGTATTCTAAATTATTGTCCTATGTAGATAGTTATATTTTATCGATATTCTTCGTTACAAGTACATCACTAAATACGTACGCAAATCGGATACGCAGAAAAACCCTTTCATGCATTGTGTGAAGAAATTAGATTAACGTAGTTTACGCACAGGACTGATTCGACACGACTGCGGCTATTTGAATATCACAAAGGGAGCAGGCGGAATCTGTTTTTGTAGCTAGGGGTGCCATTTTTTTTGAGATAATGATAATTTAAGTACAAAGAATATAACAGTAGGCAGATAGGCACTAAGCTATTTCATATTTGCGAATTCCTTGTTGGTAGCATCGCGAAATTGTGGTAGGTAGAGAAGTGGTAGAGCAATTACAATATGACAATCTTTGATGTCTTTGAGAATTTTAATAATTATAACGACATTATTAATGTACTTGCATGGTTATTATATGGAAAGGGTGGAGACCCCGTGGTGTGGTGCGGTCTCTAAAATGCTTTTTAACCGACTTCAAAAAAGGAGGAGGTTATCAATTCGTCGGAATCTTTTTTTTATGTATGCTCACCGATTACTCGAAGACGCCTGAACTGATTTGGAAAATTCTTTTTTGTTTAAAAAGTTATACTTCCCAGGTAGTCCCATTTAAATTTTATCGAAATCAGTTGAGTGGTTTTAAAAAAATCAACAATAAATTATATATTTTGTAGTGGCGCGGGTGTTTGAACTTGAAGTCGGTTTTTAATAATAATAATTTTTTTATATTAAATTATTTCAACAGTAGACGCATAAAAGTTTAGTGGAAGTACGATTATTAGCCTGTAGTGGAATTCTCTAAAGATACTGCATCAGTGTAATGATGGCAATGCTTTCTGAGTGGCTGAATTTATGTCATTCTTGCAAGCAACAGCAAGCAGCAGTAATACATTATTAACCAATAGCGGGAGAGTAACAGCCAATCAGAGGTCAGTACGATCGTGACACTGATGCAATCAATTTCAGAGAATGCCACTACTATGTATTAGCATTATGGGCGATAGAGAGAGCTACGCTCAGAGTATACTTACCTAAGAGATACTGACATAGCTAATCGAGTCGCGGAGGTGAAAGGGCAAAACGAGCGGGGCACATGGTTCGACGAATCGATGGTCGATGGTAGGAGTTGCGACCCTCCACGAGGAGGACCGACGACACAGGTGGGTCTCGGCAAGCCGCTATATAAATGTGGCATAAGACCGAGGCATCTAAAAGTCTAAGCAAGAGATATCTATCACTTGATGCAGAAGAAAACACTGGTATAGTATTATTTTATACAAAGAAACATTCTTCATTTAATATTTCATGTAGGTATGAGTGGAAACCCTGAGCAGAAATAATATAATCTGTAGAGGATAGGTATTTATAATAGATTTATTCTAAAACTACCTGAAATCCATCGCGGTCGTAGAATAAACATCCGTTTATCGCGAACAAAAACACTATTCCTGCGACCATCCTAATAATACAATTGAGCTACAAAGAAGTTTAACAATCAAATTATTGACATACAGACTGTAGCGGCATATATTGAGCCAAGAAGAGGCCATTTGGCTTCATTTCACTCTCAATATAAATGAGAGTTAGGATATAAAATGACAACCTAGTTAATACAAACGATTGTTTCTTTTTACTGGACCACTTTAATTATTGAAGTTAATAAACTGTATAAGATAACATTGTCAATTTACAGCTGGAAATTAAACATCAGGCTTAATTGGAGCCCACCAAATTTCCAAGAAAATCCAGGCCATTATTTATTTAATAGAAAATAGATAAGGAAACAATGAGGATTCAGATACAGCGAGAGAACTTCAGGATATACCTAGGCTTAACCGAAGTCTACCGGAATTCCTAGACTCTAGAGAATCCATACCATCCATACAACTATACTAATTCATTAATAGAAATTTGATATGGGAGACCCTCACATATTTACGTAAGTATGGTGAGAGCTTCAGGATATCTGAATCTTAAGATAGAAAATGCTACCGTAAAAATGTTCTCAACAGCCGCTCTATTATTTGTTAATCTCATTGTCGAGCGTTGATCATTGCGAATCCGTACGTGTATAAATAACTTTCTAAATATTTGTCATTTGAATGAAAAATGGTCCACGGACGTTCGTTGTCCTCTCAATGGGACATATGGGATTATAAACCGAAAAATGCCACCCGTCCGATTCGATACTGACGAGAAAAGGACAAGAATTAAAACCCTATTGTGTCCTAGCCGTGTTATTATAGGATATTTCCGGATAAAATAAATTATGTTTGGGGATAAGATCTTTGTGTCGTAATAAGGTTCGTGATGTATGGGACGTTTTGGATGACAAGTTGTCGAATGACATTGTGACTAATCTGAATTTTTTTACAGTTTGACAAGTTAAGTTAGCTAACTGAAGTGGCAGTGTAGGTGATGTCTGTCGCAGAGCCCATTCCAGAGGGAGCGAAGTTTTCACCGCGAGCGCAGCGAGCCCCGTTCGAATTTCGTTTATCTCGCAGAGGAAAACTGCATACAAGTACTTTCACCAATAAAGAGTCTAGGTGAAAAGACTGAGCGAGCAAAAACTTCCAAAAGTGTCAAAATGACCGGAAGTAGCGTTAAGGCAACGCTTTGTTAATGGAAGTGTAAGCCTATTTTGTCCGACGACCTATCTTTGGCTTTTCCAGCCTCCCAAAGTTCGGTTCTGTATACTAACTCACAATAAAATAAGTCTTAGGGCGTGTTTCACCACCTTCAAGTAAACTTTAACCGATAAAAAAATACGTTTTGACAGACTGCCCATACCAAACTGTCAAAACGTCTTCTTTATTCGTTTTTTAAAGTTTACTTGGAGGTTGTGAAACTGGCCTTTAACATAAGCGGACGATCTCCAAAATTTTTGATTACACGTGCATAGGACAAAGAGCAAAATAATGGCTGAGTCCAATAACCTATATCTAACCAAAAATCTAAAATTTTTAAGTTGAATATTTAAACCAAATAAATGTAGTATAAAGTCATGTCAATAAATAATAATCTGTTTTACTAATTGCACTTGGTAAACCACCCATGATTAATTATATAGTTATTCGACTTTATAAATTCTCAGATTTTGGACTAGATCGTAAGTCAGTCTGCCCACTAGGGCTTGCATTCGAATATTCGAATATTCGAATTATTCGAATAATATTTCTTGTCCGAATATTCGAATATTAAATCTGCTATATTCGAATATTCGACCAATTTTCCGAAAGCCAAACTCGGAATATTGATGTGCATGTCGCAGGTATTTTGTGTGATTCCACCGTTTACATACGGCGTCGTCAGTTTAGAAACGCTCGCTGTTATGTAATGCCGCGGCAAATTGAAGTATTTAGTTCTGTTTCTTATGTTTCTATGTTCGCTAAAATCTAAAGTTAGGTTAGGGTTATACATGAACAGTCGGGTGGTAGTGTGAACAGTCAGTTCAGGTGTGTATGAAGAGTCTGGTGAACACTTAGGTATATTGGCCAAATGGAACCTACCACCTGACTGTTCATGTCGAACCCCAATCTAACCTAAGAGGCAGATTCGTGGCCCTGGTGCTTGGGAATTACGTGGATTCGCAATAACTACATCTAAAACTACAAAGAAATTCATCGCCTCCAGGCGATGGATATCCGTCCGTCGCCTGAGGGAGTAAGGTCCTCGGGCCGGGAGACACACTTTGTTCCTTGTGAGCCTCAGATAGAGTGATGAGTGAAGAACTCTGTGTTTGAGAGGAGGTTCTGTCTCGGCAGGCGCAGCTGGCTGGGTTGCGTGAACGTGATTACGGTCCCGTTGCCCAGTCACCAGGCGATGAGAAGGAACACCGTGGGGTTTTAGTCGGTTAGAGTCCGATATAACTGTCGCGTAGCCCCGGGGGCGGTGGTATCGATGATGGATTTCCCCACGTAATAAAAATAGGTATATTGGCCAAATGGAACCTAAGCGGGCACCTGATTGTTCATGTCGAAACCCAACATAAGCTAACTTTAGAGGCAAATTCGTGGCCCTGGTGCTTGGGAATTGCGTAGATTCGCAATAACTACATCTAAAACTACAGTGAAATTAAAACAATTGAACGAGTTGCCATTTTGCCTTCGGCTTATTACATAACAGCGAGCGTTTCTAAACTGACGACGCCGTATGTAAACGGCGGAATCACACAAAATGCCTGCGACATGCACAAAATATTACTTTTAAACTCCGCGCGCAACATTATGCTTAGAAGTAGAAGACAATGATTATGCTTAGAAGAAAGCAGTGATGAGGTCTAGGTTGTAACGCGCTTGCCTAGAAGATACCTATTCACTCTTGCCTTGAAGGTTCTTAAGTTGTACGTGTAAGTGTAAGAATAAGCCAAAGTTAGATGATAAGATTAAAACGCATTTTATTTTTGTGCAATGTAACATTCTGATCTCATAATTTCTTCTTCATCCGATAGACGACCTCCACAGATCTCGGTCTTGCGCCGCATGAATCCAGCGGCTCCCTGCAACTCGTTTGATGTCGTCAGTCCACCCAGTGGGCCGTCTGCCAACACTCCTCTTCCCGGTGCGGAGTCGCCACTCCAGCACCTTGGGACCCCAGCGACCATCAGCTCTTCGAACTATGTGCCGCGGCCATTTCCACTTCAGTTTCACGACTCGCTGAACTATGTCGGTGACTTTGGTTCTCCTACGGATCTCCTCATTTCTAATTTGATCTCGCAGGGATACTTCGAGCATAGCTCTCTCCATAGCCTACTGAGTGACCCTGAGCCTTCTTATGAGGCCCACAGTTAGCGACCAATTCTCGGATCCGTAAGTTCGTCCGTAAGTCCGGACTGGCAACACGCACTGTTCTTTTAGTAACTAAGAAGACTTTCGTCTTCAGGCGCTGAGGGATTTTGGACGAGAAGACATCTCGGAGATTCCCAAATGCTGCCCAGCTGAGTTGGATTCGGCTGTTGATCTCTTTCTCAAAAACCTGTTGAGAATTTGATCCCAGAGCCAAACTGACCCGACACTATACCGAAGATATCCCGGACGTCAACCTATACGAGATTAGTATGGCTCAAGCAGCTCAAGAACAACAAGGCGCCAGGTGATGATGGAGTCACTGTAGAACTCCTGAAAGCGGGTGGAAAACCGGTACTTTAGATCTTTCAGCGATTGTTCAATTCCGTCATCACGCCGCTGCATCCGTCGGAAGCATGGCACAGGAGCGTGGTGATTCTGTTCTTCAAAAAGGGTGATAATACCTTGTTGAAGAATTATTAAAGACCCATCTAGCTGCTGAGTCATGTTTATAAGTTGTTCTCGAGAGTCATTACGAATCGTCTCGCTCGTAGGTTCGACTACTTCCAGCCTCCTGAACAAGCCGGATTCCGAAAAGGCTGTGGCACCATAGATCACATTCATACGCTGCGGCAGGTTATACAAAAGATGGAAGAGCATTAACAGCCACTTTACTTAGCGTCTGAGGACTATGAGAAAGCCTGGAATTTGATGGAAACTTGGGCCTTATTGAGGTCGCTGCAGAGATGCCGGATTGACTACCGGTATATCCAAATTTTGAAGTGCTTGTATGAAAACACCACAATGTCAGTACGTATACAGGACCAGACTACGAGGCCAATCCACTTGCAGCGTGGAGTGTGACAGGGAGACGATCTCCCCAAAGCTATTTACCGCTGCATTGGAGGACGTCTTTAACCTTCTGGATTGGAACGGACTTGGCATCAATATAAACGGTGAGTACATCACTCACTCGCGATGTGCCAATGACATAGTCGTTATGCCAGAGACTGAGCAACCTCAATACAGTGCTCAACGATCTCAGCACGGTTTCTCAGCGTTGGGCCTAAAGATGAACATGAGCAAGATGAAAATCATGTCCAATGCTCATGCTCCACTCCACCCTCGTTAAAAATATTGCACTTGACATTGTGCACGAGTAAATAATATACCTGGGACACACAGTCCAGCTAGGTAGGTCCAAATTCATAATTTCTAATACTGAATTATTACCTATTTGTATTCTATCAACGTTGAAAATCTTTCTTTTAAATCTTTTAAAATTTGTAAGTTAGTAATACGAAGTAGTAAGTAGTAGTAGTAAAGTAGTAAGAATAGTACGAAGAACCAAAAATAATGTTTAGAATTTAGTACTTTATTTCTAGTTACATGATAAAAGATTTTAAGCAAGTTGTCGTTTTTGTAATTGATTATTTGATTTTATTGATAATATAAATATTATTAAAATACTCACACTCATATCTCAGTTTATAAAACTAGTTATGTTGTGGTTGTCTTGTTAAGCACCAACTTTTGATATTTTTTGGGGGACTGAATTAGTGCCATAAGTCATAACAGTCAAATTCCAAACAGTTCTTTAATTTTTAAGTAAGATTTTGTTTTGATTTAGAGATATTAGACTCAAAGTAAGAGATTGGCAGTTAAAAACGTGATTATTATAACATCTTTTGTTTTTTTTTTAATTATTCGAATATTATTCGAATTATTCGAATAATACCCGAAAAATAGTCGAATATTCGAATACCAAAATCTTCGAATATTTGCAAGCCCTACTGCCCACGCTAATTGCTTGCGTTTCTATTTATGACGACTTGACGCTTGACGTCTAAAAAATGAGGTATCATGATCCATGATCATGACTAAAAAAATTGGTGAAATTGTTGAATCGTCGATGATACAGAAAGTAAGTAGCAGTCGTATTCATGATGTTTTGTTTAAATACCTAACTAATACAAACCAACCAAAAAATCAAAATTATGCTTTCTAAAGAAATTCGGACCCTTTGTAGCTTTGTTCTTTATCTTATGCACCCATAGGTAGATATTTGAAATTTCCTTAGAATGTATATTTCTATTGCCGCTATAACAACAAATACATACCTAATAAGAAAAATTTAGTTAGAATTAAAGAGAGTCTCCATACGACACCTAGGTACCTGATACCAGCTGGCGTTAAAAATCTTGTAATATGGTACGGAACCCTTCCGCGTCCGACTCGCACTTGGCCGGTTTTTACGAATCATCACAATAACACAGGTTTAACGGATCTTAGTATAATTAAAAATGGCGCATCGGTTCATATTGTAGTGTAAATGTACTGTCCCTTAGGGTTTTTAACCTTTAATTAGGTATGTAAGGTAACATGAGCCCACAAGTAGCTAGTGATGTGACGTGTAAAGGGCCTATAGGTAGAGAAGCTATGCTATATATATGCGCTGTGACCCGGTATGGCTTCCGCCGCCCTAACACGTATTCGGATCGCCATTTTACATCGGTTTTGTTGGAAATTTCCCACCTATCGCGGCGTTCGGCTAAAACATTTATTGTGCCCGGGGTATTATAGACTTATGGAGGTTGTATGGGTAATCCGAAGCCGTAAACGTCAAATCCTCGCATTACCTACATTACATACTCTACAGTTATTTAATCCTTGCTCGCAACACTACGAGGGGGCATATCCTGTACACACGAGTCAAATGGAAAATTCAAATCTTGTTTACATAACCTTAATATCACAAGTAAAGTCACAAAATTGTTTACATATTATATAGGTACAACAGGCATTGTTTTTTCCCGGGTACCCGAACATTTTCATGCCACTAAATGGCGCCACAAAGATAATATTTATTTATTTATTCTGTATTAACTTAGATTTAAGTTTATTTTTAAATTATTGTAGAAAACTTTGCTTAAGGTTGCTTATAATATATTATTATTTACCATAATATTAGTATGTAGGACTCGTTAAATTAATAAGGCTTTGACAATAATATTCTGTAGCAAAACTTAAACTAAAAAAATATTATAAACATAATATTCAAAAGATGTGAACAATGTGATCAAGCTATCCTTATAGCACAATATTTAATTTTATGTCAATACAATACTACTAGTGGTTCGCCCCGAACTGAGACCTCGCGGTAACGGTATCCCACGATTATTCATTCAATCGATAAGTACATGACGACCAAACCTGACATTATTATTATGCCCGTTTTCACCAAACATACCTAAATCCTCCTCTAAGTAGGAGTCTCTTTACGTAGGTAGCTCCTAAATACAATCCTAAGTCCTAACATCCGTCCCAATGTCCTTTTAGGTGTCCCGTACAGGATAAAGAAGTTGACAGAAATCATCACCTAACTTATCATAGGTTGCCCGTAAAGGTTAGGCAACGTTAGTGAAAACATTGAATTATTAAGTACTAACGAGTGAAAACGGGTTACGGGCATCTGTACAAATCGTCATCTATCGACGCGAATAGAAAATATACAAAATGCAGTAAGTAATTAATAGTTTATTGAAGTTTGATATTTAACTAAACAATAATTTTAATTGAATAATAAGTTATTATATTATGTAACTAAATAAAAATGGTCGACGCTAGTTCCATGGAATAGTTTATGACTGCGCCATCTATTAGCATTATTGTGAAGCTATGTTGATGCTATATGAATTACTGATGCCCATTAAAAATTAAATAATCTCGTTTCGTTATAATATTCATATAATTTTAGTATTTGTTGTTCAAGTACAGGATAAAAGTGAATTAAAAAAATAAAATCACCTTGAAAATACATAGCTGATTCTGCCAGAGAGCGTCTTCAAGCGAGCGTATAAAATCTCCACTTTGAAAGCCCCCCATTTCGTCAATTTTAAGGGAAAAATTAAAAAAAATATTTTTGTACTCGGTTTGAAATTATCTTTAAAATGGTATGTAACAATTTTATGTAACGCGATAATTTTTTTTTTACTTCGCATTCACTTCTATGAGAGCCCCCCTGAAATAAAGGTTTTTATAATTTTTTATGCAATATTCGGCTGAAGGCCATCAGTTTACATATCATATCTAAATTTGAAGTAATTACGTTCAGTAATTCAAAAGTTATAAGGCTCTGACAGACGGACGGACGGACGGACGGACAAGTGCAAATTCACTCTAGTAGACTCAGAGACCTCGCTTCGCTCGGTCAATTATATTATATTCTGTGCTATTATCTTCATCATCAGACTTCATGTACCCCCATTAAGCTACAGACAAATCTTTCGGAAAAACACAATCGGAATTCCGTAAGCGGAGTCTAATGTAACATTTGGATTTATTATAATATGTACTTATGTAGGTATGTATATGTTATGTATGTGATTATTTTCGAATGGTCCTCCGTATCGAATTAACTAATTTTAATTGATGAGGTGACAAATTGATTTGTTATGATGATCCGGGTGATATAGGCTACATTTTATAAAAACAAAACTAGTATGACGGATGTTCCATCCAATTTTCCGAAGTCGAGTTACAGGCTACAGCTCTGGGTAGGTAATAGTTTTTAATTTTTTTTTTAAGCAAGGATCCTTCATAGAACATCATTGAAAATACTCAAAAATGTTGAAATCTGGATAGATCACGGTTTTAAGTGCCGGAGGTTCGTTTTAAGAATGGAAATTTCTATCTGATCGAGGTTTACGTTTCTAGGGGGTATACTGTAGGGGGTCCTGTAGACTGTAGTTGGTATAGGTGAAATCCTGTTTTCGCTTATTCGACCTAGTGTGGTAGGGGATAGTGATTACATTAAGCTTTGATGTGAAGTGAAACGACGCGCGACGCTCAAGGGGACTCTTACCATTCAAACTACACGAGTTTCCATTGAATTAAATTAAACGCTATAATAATATGTATAACTAAGCACAGAACTCAGAACATAATATGTAGAAGTGATATAAAGGAGCGTTATATTATCGCTACGTTGATTATTTATTATTGACGCAATAGTACGAATTATTAAAATGAGACTTTTTGCATAGCATTTCTGTTTTGGGACTTCTTCAGAGTTAATGCAATATTTAAGCGTGAAAACTTTGGCAAGACTTTCATGTTGTTTGCGCTTAGGGATTTTAAAATAAATTGGATTTGAGTGATAAAAAGTTTTTCCTCTGCAGGTACAGTTTTTTGCAATTCACGAAGGCGAGTGAGCTTTACTCGTGGTTACTTCGTGTACATGCACATTGCATAAGTGTGCGTGCCTGTCAAAACCTAGGTGGGAGCGGGCAGGCGCGAGCATTGCGCTCGCTCACACTTATACAGATACGACACACACACAACCATAAGTCAGTCGCCCTCGTGAATTGCAAGAACTATACAAACACTTACAAATTAATTTGTTAATTATAATACCCAAAATCAACATGGCTTTGTTTTATTTCTATCGCTATTCATTCATAAATCTTCCATAAGTTGCCTTTGCACTCGCGAATGTTACGCGCTGTGTAGGTACTTATGTGTCAAACTTTATACACTTATGTTATAGTGCATGCATCGTTACTGTAGAGGTTTGTAAAAACTTAATAAACATAATATTGATGCGAGACTAAAAAAACTAATTTTGTTTTCTTTGTAGCTTAAAAAGGTAGCATTAAGTAGTTAATCCTCTTAAAAAATTATAAGGTTTTTCATTACGTACGCTTTTGGACTTTACTTACGCTACAAAATTGTAGCCAGTTAACACCTTGCAAGCATGAAGGTTCTATTACCCAATCCAGAAAATACGACTTCCTTCACTCTGGTCCAACTCCAATCTATGCAAGAGACATATACCTATACCTAGATGTATACATCTATCGTTCAGGATTCGTGAGGTACCTAGATTACACATCCCTAAATTAGAGGAGCTCTAATGAGGCCTTTGAGTATTAAACCAGCACAATGAGGCGCTTCAGATGAATAAAACTCTCTCCGAGAGATTATGAAGCTTGGAAGCGCATAGTCAATGAGTTGAAAAACCATTTTAGTAAGCCTTTAAAGGCCGACTACACAGTGTCGTCGCGTTAGTACAATGAATTCACGGAAAATTATTAAAACAGGGTACAGTGCTGGAAAAGAGTAATAATTAATCACAATAACCATCAAAAGCGTAATTATCAGTGCCAGTACCAGAAAATAATTACATCGCACTCACAAATCCATTGGTTGTTTTGAGCCTACGTTTGGAGCGGAACTTTGTTAGAAATTTCTGTTCTATGCGTTGTAGTTCGATGGGTAGGTAGTATTTTAATTTTCCTTCTCAATTTGTTACACTAGTACCTTTGAGTATTAAACCATTTAATACTCAAAGACTAGTACAGAACATACTTGACGGGCCCAAATAATGTCGAAATCATAAATTGTAAATGGATCTGGCGCGTAGGTTTATCTATTGCCGCCTACTGTCACGAAGAGTTCATGACGTAACAAACTTTTTTTCTTACAACAGTTTTTTTATCTATGACAGGTTTGCACTTTAATCGAAATTCAAAATTATTTAGTTACTAGATGATGCCCGCGAATTCTTCCGCGTGAATTAAGGGTTTTTTTAACTCCCGCGGGAACTTTTTAATTTTTCGGGACAAAATGTAGTCTATGTGCCAATATTATAAAATTATTATTTTGAAAAGAGCAACTGCTGAGTTTCTTGCCAGCTCTTCTCAGCAGAATCCGCTTTCCGAACCGGTGGTAGAGTCATGACGTGTCATAAGAGCCACAGGTTGGCATACGTGAAATAAATAATTTTGAATTCTGCGTATGAGCTATCTCCATTCCAAACAGCCAAATCGGTTCATTCGTTGTGGCGTTAAAGAGTAACAAACATCCATCCATCCATCCGTTCCTCTCAAATTTTTGAATTTATAATATTAGTAGGAAGTAAGACTTCATTTAGGCTAACCTGGTGTGACTCTTATGACAAGTCCAAACTCTACCATAGGTTCGGAAATCAGCATTAAAGTTAATCCTAAAGAAAAAAATAAAAAATTAAGTGGCACTCGGGGACTGCCACGGTAAAGCTTTTGCATAGCATTTTTTATCAACTTATGCAATATTTATGCAATATTTTTTATTTGCATAATAAAAATTATGCAAAAAAAAATTAAAAAACAAACAAACAAGAAAAGCGAACTGTGACTACTTCGCGAGTGAGATTCGAACCTGCGACATCGGCGCTCGAAAGCGGTCGCTCGCCCACTGCGCCAAATAGAGCTACTTGAGAACCTCTAAAATGTTGAACGCTTACTGAACGACAGTGTTAGGTTTTTTTCGTTACGGAATTTCTTGATTCGGTCGCCGCGCTCAAACTGTTTGTCCTAGTTCAAAGCCCGCGATAAAAGCTACGCAATCGTAAGTTATTGCGTAGCTCTTTCTTTTAAGAAAGAGCAATTACGAGTAGGTTTCAGTTTGCAATAAATTCTGAATCATGGTAAAAGTAACACTAGACTTGACTTTTACAGAAGAGATGGCACGTCGGTGTCTCAGATAATACGAATATGGCGGTACGAACACCCACTTTGTTCAACTGAACTGTACTGCAGTCCGTACACATTGTATTAGTGTGGCTGGCATTCGCGACATGCGGATGGGCGCTATTGTGAATTGAGAATCCAATAAAACACATTATATTCAAGTAACAAAATGTATAATGTTATTATAGTTGTTTTAGTGAAAAAAATTGTTGTAATTGTACGGACTGCATTACAGTTCAGTTGAACAGAGTGATCAAACCACCATTATCTATATTTATACACACACACACACATCGATGGTTTTCTGTATCAAATAAATTTTGTTGTCACGGGAAACAATATAGAGCCATATACAACCATTATATAGCATAATGCGATGTGGGCGGTCGACGTCGAAGTTACGTAACTGATTTCACACTGATCGAATACTGCAATATTGAGAATTACTGGCGATATCCATTGTGGCCACAGACTAACTGACTCGGTATTCCTGAAGTAACGTATGGATTGCTATTACTACTGCTGAAATTGTACAGTTTAGAAACTAGACGCCCATTAGCGTTTCATGGTGTATGTTGTAAGACTATGTACGAGTTTTTTTAGGAATTAATAACTTTTTAGATGTAGTAGGATGTTTAAGTAGGGTTATGTATTCATACTAGTTGATAAATCCTTATTATTTACTAAAACAAGATTTATAAGAAATCACTGTAGTTTGTTCCAGCATTCCAGTCAGTCATCAAACTGCACGTTATCGTGAATAGTCATTCTTGTACTTCAATAGATTCTTACACTTTTTACAGATTCATAAATTTGAGAGTTTAAAGTTACAGAGGTATTCAGCAATGGTGTCCATATCTATAGGCACTTTGACAGCAATCGTCACATAATAGTACAATTTTTCTCTCTTTGACATTCATCTGTTTGACAGACATTACCTATAAATAAAAAAATATATAATTTTTTAACTCGTATCTCTGTCCTTCGGTGCTAGCAACGACATTTCATAGCCATAATAATTCTAATTGACTAAAAAAACTTGTATTACTTATACTTAAGGTAGGAGCTGCCACGGGTTACATGAGCGAATAGCAATAGTAAATTAACCCACGATGCTATATGTGGGATGTTATAATTAAGTTTGAACACTTTGTCTGTTTGTGTCTGCTGCATCTTAGGGTTCGAAAGCATGAACCGATTAGAATGTGGTTTTATTGATTCAAAGGCTTATATGGTGGGCCTATTAGAATTATTAACGTTTTTGTTTCATATTGAGTGTTTCGCAATGTTTTAAACATAGTGGATAGTGGGCATACTGATGTTAATTAGCTTATGTGGCAGGTCAGTAGTCTCATTCATTAACTATCGGCGGTGATACAGAGGGTGTTATCGCTACTAATGTAGTGCTTCACAGCAATTACGAGAAATAGATCATTTATTTGTCCCGTGATAACGAAATGTATTAGATATTTCAACGTTTTATGCGATAGCGTTAATATGAATGAATAAATGAAATCTATGAATGAAATTTTATTTTCCTCGTAGTTGCTATAAAGTTAAATTCATAATAGTGACGCGAAATGCGTTTTGCGGTAGGTATTATAACTATGTTTGGTTTTTACCAGACTACGACAAAGCTAAAAGGAAGGGTTATGATTTTAGCGATGTATGTATGTATGTGTTTCTTTTTACGTATTTATGTTTCACCGTAGCGCCCAAACTACTGACTAGTACTTAGCCTCTTTTGATGAATGAGATATGTCAATCAATTTGTTCTATGTATTTACGGTTTGTGGTACTATGTATATTTATACGAACAAATTCAATGACGAATGTTACATCCAATATTTAGTAGTCGGGTTAGAGTTTTTAAATATTTTTCTTGTCATTGTCATGGCCAAGGTAACATCCGGCCTACCACAAGTGGACTCTATGAGACAATATCACATATCCTTAAAAAAGGATTTAGCATCCTCCTTTACTTATCACAAAATAAAATTAGATACAGTTTCAATAACCTAACCTATGAGCCAACTCATATTGCCTAGTGGTAGCCCAATTTTTTGTAGATTTTTTTTAGATAAAATATAGGTATTTTATTTTATGCTTGCCCCAATACCTACTTAATTATGGCTTTCAAACAAGATTGATTATAATATGAACTAATCGTAGTACGATTAGTTGAAAAGAAAAATCCGCTAGTCCATAAATAATTAAGTATTACAGGTAAGTAATCCTTTCCCAATTTGTCAAGTGACATTAGTGTACGGGTCGAATTATTCCATTGTTGAGTTCACCTTACCGTAAATCCAATACTTTATACTTTAATGATGGCAAAGGGCCGTCCTTTGACAAAAAACCGATACCTGCACACCGTCCAGGGTACATGTCATCGATATTTTTTGCTCAGCCTGACGTCTTTAACGAAATTCATGTCATTGGCTTCGATTTCTCTAAGATTAAAACTTTTTTTTTTCATTTTTTTTTACGTCAAACAAATAGATAGGCCCCTTACACGCTTGAATATTCTGTTACATGGTTTAACACTTAAAAGGGCTTAACGACTCTAACACATCCTGCGGCCTACAATAAAAAACGGACAAAAACTGTAGTATACGCGTCGTGTTTGTTTTTTAAAAGATGTCTGCATCAGATAAGGCAGCGGCGCTTTAATCCACCGTCCGATATTTTAAAGGATATGATGACAACTTTTTGGGGTTCCGCAATACCTAATAGGTGTAACATGTAACTATACTGGTGAGCATTCAACTTGCGGAAGGTTTGCGCCATGTAAGCCGCTGAAGAAATGCATGAAATAGCGCATGCGTCTACCCATGCGCTGAATAATTGTGCCAACCAACATGAGCTATTGTCAGCAAACATGACGTACTAGTATATGCACAGACATACGTCTGTGTAGTTAGGGCATGCATTTTCGCAAGTAGAAAAAACATGTTGAAATTGCACCCGTGCAGCTGTGTAGTTACACCTAGTTAATTATAATAAGTAACTTATTGATTAAAATAAGTTACTTACCAGTCTTTAACTTAGTGCACAATAAAAAAAACTGTGATTTTTGTTGTTTAACCGATGATGAACCAATATTTGGCGATGTTGAAATTATATCAACATTGTGTTATTAATTTGATATCACATGTAAGAAATGAAAAAATAATCATTAATTTTATAGTCTATTTTCAAAGATTTACCTTACTGTCATTTTATTTTAATATTTTTCCTTATCCCGCTATCTGACAACTAAGCTAAAAGCTGCGCTGCTGCAAGACTGAATCGAAAACTTTGTAGCTTTCAGTCTTCAATCGTTGAGATATTGATGCTTCAAATCATTATGACACTGAACCTGGAGATAGATAGATTAGGTACAAACATACGCAAAAAATGAAGCTTGTAGTTTGTTTAAAAAAATATAACAAAAAATAAACAGCTCTTTTTGTTTAAATAAATTAGTTGCCCGCTACCATGACTTACCATGTAAGGCATGAAATAATGTCTATTCTAACCTTCAATTAAATGCTATGGGCAGGCCCGCGTAAAACAAAAAATCTAGGGGTTTATTATACGGAACCCTAGACTTCAGAGTCCGATTCGTAGTCAATCGCATTAGTTTAGTTATCTACGTATGTAAGTGCACACCCAATATTTAGGAAGGAACATTACTGGAGTAATCTATGGTTCTTCATTGATAAAGAACCGATAAAGGACAATTTTCTTATCGTCGTTTTGCTGTAACATCTTATGTACGACTACTAGATATACAGACTCAGTACGATAGAGCTTCCTTAACTCATCTATTTTATATCAAAAAATCGGCCAAGTGCGAGTCGGGCCTCGCTCTTTTAGGGTTCCGTTAAAAAAATTAAATTAAAAAATTTCCATCTACCCACCTACCCATTTTAATTTAATTTTTTAAATTAAATTTAATTTTTATTATTTGTTGTTATAGCGGCAATAGAAATACATAATATGTGAAAATTTCATCTGTCTATCTATTACGGTTTACGAGATACAGCCCTCTGACAGACGGACGGACGGACGGACGGACGGACGGACGGACGGACGGACGGACGGACGGACGGACGGACGGACAGCGTAGGCTTAGTAATAGGGTCCCGTTGGTACCCTTTGGGTACGGAACCCTAAAAACTAGCTGATGTCCGCGACTTCGTGCGCGTGGATTTTGTGTTAAAAACCCTACGGGAACTCCTTACTTCTTCGGGATAAAAAGTAGTCTATGTCACTTTCGAGGTCCTAACTATACCCATGCAAAAGATCACGTAGATCCGTAGCTCTGCTGCGGCTTGATTGAAGGACAAACCAACAAACAACAAACACACTTTCGCATTTATAATATTGGTCTAGAATTTGTTGTGACATCCATTATATTTGACTTTGTTTGTATAACGTAAAGCCTATGTTACCTGGACCTATAACTATAGGTATCTAATAACGAATCGATTGACACCTATTCATCAAAATCGGCTCATTAATTTACGCGCTTCTGCTTGACAGTTCTGTTGTTACATGTTTCCGAAACAACAACAAATTCCGCATTGAATATTAATAATTTGCGAAAAATATTGGATTGAAAGCAATATTTCAGGGTGTTATTAATTTTTTTTTTAATTTATTCATTTAAATTAACATAAAAGGATCTTAACATATTGTGTACCTACTATCTTTACAACATAGTGTAGTACTATATCTTTGGTGCATCCGTGGGAAGTCGGGGTGGGTCACTAGTTAATAACATATCTATTATTATGTAGTATGATTACGCAACACAATTTTTTTTTTGTGTACGCAGCTCATAAAAATGTTAGAAACATACATAATTTGGAATTATAGTTTAGGCACTAAAATGAAACTCGCCGTATAAAATTAACATTACCATACAATTGTGTATCTTGATTTATATGCATTGTTAGTATAAAAACAATTAACTCGTTCAAGTTAACAGACGAGATTTTGGCTCTCTGAATAAATTAATTTCCCTACTTAGGTACTTACGTAAAATTTTATTTACATAACTTCATACTTTCGTTCTCTCTAGTTCGCGCTGTTTAATGAACCACATTTTTGACAGCTGTTGTTAAGACCCCTGTAAGCAAGAGCTTCCATACAAACGTAGTTTTGCTTTAATTTAGAAACTAATATTTATTTCGGATTGATATCAATCTTGAAAACGTAGTAGTCTTAACAGATTGAAATTGGTTTAATTAATTTTATTTTACTCATAAAATCAGTTTAAATAATCTAGTAGTTTATGCGCTGTCTTCGTCCGCGTGGAGACAGGTTTTTGAAAATCCTGTGGGAACCTATTTCCTAACCGGTGGTAATAAAGTCTTACCTTTTCATAAAAACTACAGGTTGGCCTTCATGAAAATTGCATTTTAATTTGGAAAATGAAACAAAAATACCTGAAGTTTTCAACCTCAGGGCAGAAAGTGTTGCTTCTTCTCGAATGTGTAATTGTAGGGGCGGAATTCCTAGTATTACTTCTAGTGCTTGTGTTGGTGTTGTGCTCATGCAGCCTGTGATGGAAAGACAGGCTTGTATTTGAAATTTTTGTAGGTCTTGCTGGGCAGTTGTAAGAAGTGTTCTTGGCCACCAGACTAATGCGGCATATGTCATGAGCTTCTTACTACTGAACACTGGTATAACCATAACCATTTCATGATTTTTGGTTTTAAGCCCCAGGTTTTCCCAACCATGCGTTTGCATTGGTTTAAGATAATGAGGGACTGTTTGATTTTGTCCTCTAGGTGTTTCTTCCAGTTGAGCTTACTGTCCAGGATTACACCGAGGTATTTTACCTCGGTAGAAAGTGTTAGTTTTGTGTCAGCCAAAGTTGGTGATTTGCCAAGTTCGATTTTCCTTTTGTTGGTAAAAAGAACCATCTCTGTTTTCTTCGGATTAACTGTGAGTTCGTTTTCATTGCACCATCGCTCGATTAGTTGCAATGCTCGTTGCATAATCTCATATAGTGTCTGTTCTAATTTGCCACTGATGAGGATCGTTATATCATCAGCATAGCCAATTGTGTAATATCCGGTTGTGTTCAGTTTCTTTATTAGGTCATCGACTACGAGGTTCCACAGGATCGGTGACAGGACACCTCCTTGAGGACAACCTTTCGCTACAATGCCCCTTGTAACTCCATTAATGTCCAGTTGTATAATTCTATGTTCTAGCAGTGCTGTTATCCACCTGCGTAGGGTGCCCGGTACGTTGTAACGATCTAGGGCTTTGTCTATGCTATCAAATGTTGTTTTGTCAAATGTCAAAATGTTGATTTTTCACCTCGTGCTCTTTTGATTCCCTCGCTAACGCTCAGGATTTTAATTTTAGAATCTGAAATCTGAATTGAGTTGCACTCTTGTATAACAAATAACTATTCTAAGGCACCGACGGGACATCATAATAGCAATGGTGCCAGCAAAACCTAACCTTACTATAACCTACTATGTACCTACTATGGATGCGAAAATGTGTTTATTTGTTGGTTTGTCCTTCTATCACGCACCAATGGAGCAACGGATTGACGTGATTTTTTGTACGGGTATATTTCAGGATTTGGAGAGTGACATAGGTTACCTTTTATCTCAGATAAACAAGGATTTCTAGTGAGTTTTTTAAAACTTAGTTCCACGTGCGCAAAAGCCAGTTATCTATAAAAATTAATATCTATCCATAGTTCTTAGAATTGTTATGTTAATTATTTTCCTCAAAATAGGTATGTAATTACAGTAATTTTAAGCTAATAAAAACTTTCTACTTTTATCTTTTACGCTTTCTGAGTGCTATTCAGTTTATTATAATACATATACCTAATTATTATTGAAATTTGTTTTTATAAATAAGATATTTTCGCAACTGGTTCTTTTTACGACTTTGTAGGAATTTATAATTTCTGGTAGGCTTTGACCGTGGCTAGTCACAACTCACAACCCTATGCCGCCAAGCGATTTAGCGTTCCGGCACGATGGCGTGTAGAAACAGGTCCAAGTAGCTCGCTACCATCTTACTTGTCACTTACCATCAGGTGAAACCGCAATCAAGGACTATTTTGTCATCGAATAAAAACTATATTATAGAAAATGCAGTCTCGCAGGATGCTGAATGGTTATAATCTAAACATTCTCAACATCTGACGCGCATCGACACTTTACAGCTTCACACTTAAGGGACGCCATAACTCCTCGAGGAAATAAACACTCCGGGGAGTATGTGTCACCTTTTTTATGACTCGTCCATATTTGTAAGAAACACCTCATCTTAAAACCACACATTTATCTCTCTCTCTCTCTCTCTCTCTCTCTCTTATATCGATCAATAATTTACTAGATATGTTGTAATTTAGCTCTATATAAAATGCATTCATGAAAAAATAAGCTCTAACTCACCTACTTACGTAACTCACCTATATGCAAAAATTCATTTTTTTGACTTATCTAAAACTACACATATGTTTATTCTTTTTTCAAAAGTTAAAAAAAAATATTATATAACTATGTAGAAATTGTTTAAAATAAAATTGAAAATGGAAAATTCGGTCTGTCGAGCTGGGATTCGAACCATCGACCTTTGGATGTTTGGCAACTGTGGAAACCACAAGACTACGGAGATCTAATATTGTAGTGTGAAAATGTTGAACACAATGCCAAATTAATTATTCGAAAGGAACTTCGTTCCATCCGGGTGTCCCTTGACACCTCTCAAGTTTTTTTAGGTTATATTGTATCCTATACAATATATATAAAAACCTTAATCGTAAAGGAATTAAAAACCTTAAGGTACGGGCGAAGTCGCGGGCATCATCTAGTAACTATACAAGGTTCATATTGTATTATGTTTGTAACAATTAGTACAAAATAAGTTGCGAACTGTTGACCTGTCACCCTCACCATACTAAAACAAAAAATTGTACCTACCTACTGGGACAAACACTGACAAAGCAAGACGTCAGAATCAACAGTAGGTAATCTATTTGCGAATTCAAAATTATTTGGGTTTCCTTATTATGAAGTCATTAAGTTAACCAGTTAGGTTGAAATGAATACAAATCATTTATTAAAACGTAGTTACTATCTTAACAAGTAGAACAATCGTTTCACACTGTGGTTACCCGATCACGATCCTCGTATACTCATTTAGATTCAGATATTTAACAAAGAACCCTGTCGCTCAAGTTTTACAGCTTAATTTAGCATAGCTAACTTACCATGTTTATTAATTAAAGTATGATTAAAGTAGTTGAAAAACTAAGAGGTTTTCACACGACTACCATCAACTACTTTTCTAAGCGATAAGTAGGTATATCATTTTGTCAAGTTGTTTTTTGCTTCTCATCATCATTATACTGACTTGAATCGGATATTTTCTAATGGATGCTTTTCTATCTAGGATACGTAATGTTCAAATTTTTTTTGAGTACCTAAAAAGAACCAGCTGCTTGCGGCATATGAAACCGGTCAAGTGAGAGTCGGACAAACGAAGGGTTCCGTGCTATCGTATAAGATTTATTACTTTATTTTTAATTTTTTAATTTGTTGTTTTAGCGGCAACAGGTTTCTATTGTATTAATGTGTGTTTACACATTCTGTGAAAATTTCATACCTAGCTATTACGGTTTATAAGATACAGCCCGCTGACATATGGACGGACGAACAGCGGAGGTCTAGTAATAGGATCCCGTTCGCACCCTTTGGGTACGGAGCCCTAAAATGAAAGTTGGCATAGGCAAATGTAGTTAATTTCATTTAGTGGTTACTAGTTGATATTAATTCCGTAAATATAATTTATCATAATATTGTTTTTAAAACATCATTTATATAATACAACATAATATATTAAAATATGAATATTTTTAATAAAAACGATCTGCAATCTATGGCGGTGATTTTAAGAGTAGAAGGGTGAGTATACTTTAGTTTTTGGACTTATCGTATTTTCACATTGGTGCAACTCCGAACCAAATCGATCTAAAATTAATAATATCTACATATATCCTCTTCATTATTTTCCCAATAGGAAAAAATTATGGTTGCTTTTGCTTTCGAACCAGTTTCATTAATTTATAGGTTGTGTACAAGCAAATTAGCACCATAGTTGGTGTTGTGACTTGTGATTCGATCTATACTACCAAGCTAAAAAACAAGTAAAAAAACCTTTTTAAAACATAATTGAAGAAATAAAACTGTATTTACACAATGCTATAGGTAAACCTATTATTAACCAAGCAACTAAGTTACGTGTGGTATTACCAAAGTATAATTATTAAAAGTTCTTCCAAAGCAACGGCTAATTAAAATTCATTATGCCCATTATACACTATTATTACATATTTATCTTTTGTTCTATGTAGTTAGAGCCCCTCGATATTTATTTTTGCCTAATTCGAGCTTAATTAGTAAAGGTGTGAATATATTTACGACTCGTATAGGTAAGGTTGGTACATCTGTATAGCCTTATCACTCGCTTATCGCTCGATCTTGAGTAGGTTGACCATGAACTCAAGTTTTTATGCAGGCCTGGGCCCTGTTTATATGTATATATTAAGTGAGTTTCTTTATTCCACCATAACTTCTAAATGTCTAAACATATTTGAATGTATAGGTTAACGTTAGATTTCTTACTTACATAATCTCGATTGACACTGGTTACTGGCTATTTTTCAGTTAATAATATTCTTTTAAGCAGTCGGGTTTTTTATTCTCTTTGAATAATTTGTTTATTGTAAATTTATTATAATAATATACTTACTGGCTTTTGCCCGCGACTTAGTTTTCAAAAATCCCAAAGGAATTCTTTGATTTTCCGGGATAAAAGTATACGTCTATGTAGTGACATAGACATACTATTTACAATACTATTATATAATTTAACTCATGCAAAAAATCACGTCGATCCTTTGCTGAGTGATTGAAGGACAAACCAACAAATAAACACACTTTCACATTTATACGAGTAATATTATAGTATTATCTTCATCCAGCTTATTCTTACATGGTCACCCTTCCCTTGAGATATACTCCGTCAAAATGGAGAAACATGTAATTGTCCAATTAATGGGTCAATTTTATGTAAATACAAAATGATAGGATTAACGAAAAGGTGTTGCAACAGTCGAATGTCCGTTAAACCCTCACCGGACGAAATCGACGAATTTATTTAACCCAACACCCGTTGGTATTAAGTTATAAATAAATAAATAAACATTTATTCAGCTTTTAACAAAAAGTGTGAAAGGTCTTTAGTTTGAGTTTTATCCGTCAAAAATGCAACTACTGAAAAATATAAGGAAAAGTTAAGTGCCGATTTCACCAACTTTGTGGGAATTTTATCTGATTGGGCGTTCTGACAGTTCTTGTATTGAAAATCTGCGCTTTTACGCTAATTTACGCTCGGATAAGACTTATTTATGTTAGTGAAATCGGCCCTATATAGCAAAAAATTATCTATGGTAGACTTAGACCATTCAACCCAAATGGTACCTATACCATGATGATGATTTTTTTATAAGAATTATCATAATTAATATACCCCTTTGTCCGCCAAGTACCTAAGCGAAAAGTTTGTGTATGAAGTGGGCACAATCGCGTAATGCAAAAAACCTTTGAGTATTACTCAAAGCAAAAAACAAGCGTCGAAATAAGTCCACAGTTGTTTAGGAAACGGTTACATGAAAATTAAATTAATGAGAAAAAAGATAAGTAAAAACCCTGCTATTGGATGTATCATGTAACATTCGTCATAATGATTTTGTTCATACAAAATGTAGCTATGTCACCCGGAAACATTGATATTTATTCATATACGGAAAGAATCGATTGACAAACCTCAGTCATCAAAATTGGCTCCGTAGTTTAGGTGCTACGGTTGAACATAAATAGACACATACACATACATACACTGCTAAAATCATAACCCTTCCTTTTACCTTCGCAGTAGTCGGGTAAAAAGAAATAACGTGTTATACAAGCCAAGCATAGTGTAAATCGATACACATTATTAAGACGTGTTTTATGGGGAGGTGAAATCTTTAACGTCCAACCTACATTATGCGTTTTTAAAGCTACAAAGCCCGTGAGGTATAAGGCTTTCAACTTAAGGTTTAATTTTCAGTGACTGTTTCGTAAATTAAAGGGTTTCTTTCCGGGTCGGTTGAGAGCGGAGCGAATATTGTTTCAGAAACAGTTTCATTCAAACAACTCATTCATAAAATTACGGGCAACCTGAGATGACGATCGACAACGTTTCGGAAATTGTTGTTTTTATAACTTTAGTTTAATTAAAATGCTTTTTCTTCTTTTGTAAGCAACTAAGTAGGTTTGTATATTGATTAAATCGATTGTAACGGTATGAAAGTAGAAACTGGGGTTCATTTTGGGCAAATTCAACTGCCAATTTTTGCTACACCTTAAATGAAAACTATCTAAATCTTCCTCTACTGGTGACAAAACTGAAAATCACTACAGTGTTTCTGACGTTAGCGCTCTTCTTATCGACCGATTGACATACACTGTTGAACTAAGATCACTTGCATTGACTTCCACAACACTACACGCGACAACTATAATGTAGCGGCTCCCTGCGACTCGTCTGATTTCGCCGGTCCACCTAGTGAGGGTGGAGTTTACATTGCTCTTCTCCCGGGTCGCCACTCCACCTTGGGACCTCAACGAAGATCAGTTCTTCGAACTAGATGCCCCATTCATTTCCGCTTCAGCTTCACGACTTGCTGAGCTATTACATAGTCCTACTGTCATTAGATTTGATGTCTTAGACAGACACTTCAGCGTATGTTGTATGGACTTAGTTTTATAATAGTCGACCGAGCGAAGCGAAGGTCTCTGAGTTTACTTGAGTGAATTTGCACTTGTCCGTCCGTCCGTCCGTCTGCCAGAGCCTTATAACTTCTGAATTACTGAACGGAATTACTTCAATTTTAGATATGATATGAAAACCAATGGCCTCCAGCCGAAAATGGCTTAAAAAGTTATAAAAATCTTTATTTCAGGGGGGCTCTCGTAGAAGCGAATGCGAAGTAAAATAAATTTTTTTGCATTTCATAGAGTTGCAGTACCTCATTTTAAAGATAATTTGAAACAGAGTACAAAAGTATTTTTTTTTATTTTTTTTCCTAAAATTGACGAAATGGGGGGCTTTCAAAGTGGAGATTTTATTCGAGGCTAGATCTCTAAAACCAGTTTTTTTTTAAACTTGAAACATACACATAATTTCAGTTATATTCTGTACTTGAACAACAAATACTAAGATTAGATAAATATTATAAAGAAACGAAATTATTTAAGTTTTAATGGGCATCAATGTTTTTAACAAAACTTCACTATACTGTTAATAGATGGCGCTGTCTTTAATATTGTAAATACGCATCCCATCCACGAAAGCAGATGACGATTGACGTCATCAGATTCGGCGCGTTTTAATTACAATATATTATATCATATAGTTAAAACTACCGGGAATTATGGGATACCGCGAGGTCTCAGTTCGGGGCGAACCACTAGTTATGTTAGTAATGATATCAACAGTCATGCCAGACGAATCCATCAGCTAATGTTAGAACTATTATCTATTTGGTAAAATCAAGCAAAAACTCCATGCGATACTCAACCGGGAATATAGAAACACTAATCGAAACGCATCAATCATACTCGCGTTCGATCATTCACGTCCGCAAATACAGCGCTGATTCTAATGAACTTGTTACGGATTGTTCCAAGAGATTTATTGGCCTTTATTGTACACACATGTGGTATTGTCACAGCGTAGATGATACCACCCAGTAGCGCCACTCTATTCCAGGACTCGTGTATCTAAATTTTTTAGACTTTATCAAATATTTCATACTTGAACGTAATATTACTTCCTTTTTGATTTCAGCTAGAAGTCTGTGTAGTTTGTACACATAATATGAGATACGTTCTTAAAATGTTTTAATAGTGATGATGATGACTCTCT
Source organism: Oeneis ivallda (assembly GCA_029955525.1). Taxonomy (NCBI): domain Eukaryota; kingdom Metazoa; phylum Arthropoda; class Insecta; order Lepidoptera; family Nymphalidae; genus Oeneis; species Oeneis ivallda. Next base: position 30,703,048 of record JARPMR010000001.1, on the reverse strand, counting down.
ATTAAAAGTCAAAACTGGCGATTTATGACGTCTTATACCTAAATTGGTCGTAGTTTTAGTTTTAAAGATTTTATTTCTCAAAAAGAACCATTTATGTTCACTTTTTGTGCTAATCAATTATCGCAATTTATTCCGCTTATTTGGAGAGAAGAGTATATTAATTTTATATTAATTTAAATTTCAGAAAGCAGTGATAGCCTAGTGGTTAGGACTGTGGTCTCCTATTCGGGGGTCGCAGGTTCGATCCCGGGAACGCACCTCTGACTTTTCGGAGTCAAGTGCGTTTAAGCAATTAAATATCACTTTCTTCAACGGTGAAGGAAAACATCGTGAGGAAACCTGCACACCTGACAGTTCTTGAAGGTGTGTGAAGTCCGTCGATTCGCATTGGGCCAGCTTGGTGGACTACGGCCTATAACCCTTCTCTGAGAGGAGGCCTGCGCTCAGTAGAGAGCCGTTGATGGGTTGTTAATGATGATGATGATGAAATTTCAGAATATGATATTTAAATATTAGCTTGGCTAATATTATTTTGTTAAAAAAGAAGATAAGTGTGAAGGCAGCCTAATCAATAAGATATTTCAAAGCATGAAACACAGGTAGGTAATATAATCATGCTACATTATAGCACAGTGTAAAGTGCTACTCTTTTACCCGCCTAGCATAACGATACGATAGATATTTAATTATAAGATACGGAAGACTACTAGTAGATACATGCGAATAAGAATCAGGTTTGAAATCGTAAGATATACTTTTTAAGGTTCCTTACAGCAAGAGGAAAAATGTCTCTACATAGGTCTCTACCTCGTAAGTGTAAACTTTATCAACCGAGTGGTTAGACCGTGATTAGAGTGAACTCAATGGCACTGCTATCTCGATTGTGGCGATTGGTTGATTGTATGGTTTTTTTACTGCAACTAGGTATGTATTTTGTCTTCACACGCTGTAGTAATTGTCAAATTACTTCTTCGGCGAGTTTATTTTGTATTTCAGTAACTATTAAGTTGCACACAGTTGGTGACATAAATACGCAACAATAGTCATTAAGGTGCTCATGCCAACTCCTTAATGGGGCATATTGAGAACTTCGGCTATTTTTGGAACGCCGTTCAACATGTTCATGATATTTAAACATAATTCGTTTTCGGGTCTAATAAAAATTGGATTTGATATAGAAAAAGATTGGAAATTATTCTCGATATTAACTTTTCCAACCACCGCTCAAAAAAAAAAAAATATTTTTAATCGGAAACGGTAATTTATTAATTTTTCTATAATTGGTATGGATACCTAATTGCAATTTTTAAAATCTTCATGAAAGTGTTTTTGTTAATGATTATTTATACTTTATTCGCATATATGTCATGACTTGATTTTTTGCTCATTTCGCGGCTAACTTTCATTTTCTCGGTACATTGCAGTGTTTAATAAAATGTGATTTAATTCTATCCTTCTTACATTATGCCGATTATAAGTATCAATGTATTCCCGTAATGTCTATCATCGAGGCTGAGTACTTGTTGATTTTGGCACGGAACCCTCATCGCGCGAAATCGATTAAATGTTTTTCTTTGTTTCTGTTTTATGAACATTGCTGTAGGTATCACATTTGGCTAGATTTATTTATTTTTTGTTAGGAGTATTTGTTATATTATTCTACCTATAAGTCAATTTAATTTGTCACAAGGAAACATTAATGGAAACATAACTCTAATTGCTCTTAGTGAATTCGAGAAATATTCTTGTTCTTTTTTTAATAAAAAAAGATCAATAAAATATTATCAATGGTTGGGAATGGCACTGGGCCACTGGCTCGTAAAATGTGGCCTTCCTTAGTTTAGGGGTCAAGACTTTTATGTAATGTACCTACTACACCGCACTTCTTTAATAAAGATTTATTTCACTCTGTTTCTTTCTTTCTTAATGCTATCTCCTAGTGGAGGTCGGCAACCATTCGGGAGGTTGGATTATTTTTTTTTTATTTTTTTTTATTTTTTTTATTTTACAAGCTTTGAATACCCAGTTTGGGTGTAGCAACAATAGTGTTATTTATAGTGGTAGGGAGACCGATTTTACATATGCTTATCCGTATCATTAAAAAAATCATTAATTGCTTTTTTTGATTTTTAAGTAGGTATAATCTCATAGAAGAAATGTAACTTTTTTTAAATAATATTAGCTAAGCTCAGCTTGACTAATACGAGTAGTCTCCTCTCCCCTCGTGTTAGGAGCTTGTGTTAGGAGTGGATACGACAACATTACAACGGAGGGGGTACGAACTGTCTACCTTTCAGTTTTCAGCTGGGTACGCTGGCCCAATACAAATTGGCATTTGAGAACAATATGGAGAACTCTCAGTTTTTTTCCTTCACCGTACTCTACATAATATGAAGCAGTGATAGCCTAGTGATTAGGAATGTGGTCTCCTATTCGGGCAGTCGCAGGTTCGATCCCGGGTACGCACCTCTGACTTTTCGAAGTTAAGTGCGTTTAAGAAATTAAATATCACTTGCTTCAACGGTGAAGGAAAACATTATGAGGAAACCTGCACATCTGAGAGTTCTTCATAATGTTCTCGAAGGTGTGTGAAGTCCGCCAATTCGCATTGGGCCAGCGTGGTGGACTATGGCCTATAACCCTTCTCTGAGAGGAGACCTGCGCTCAGTAGTGACTAGTGAGCCGTTGATGGGTTGCTAATGATGACTCTACATATAACAATAATTCCTAAAATAATAAAATATGCGTTACGGGCTGTATTATAACCCCTTGATTTCAGTATCAATAAAAGAGCACTATTCGAACACATGTTTCATTCGTAGGAACGTTAACGTTATATTGAATTATCGAATATGGGGCCATTAAAGTTGTGCCAATGCAAAACATCCCGTGCTATTACGGAGCAGGGCTTTATTGCGCCCTGTCGATACCTACTAATCGACCGCTATTACTGAAATAACTGCGAATTCCTGACCGTTAGGCGATTTACTAACTTTAAATGGGTATGGGTATGTATGTGACTTTAGAATCTGTTTTCCGGACTGGGCCTATACTACCAACATATAAAGCTGTATCATATCAGAATTGTTTTCACATGTCATACAATCTCAACCTTACAGTAATTAGGGTTCCGTACCAAAATGGTAAAAATGGAACCCTTATGGTGAGACTTTCTCCGTCCGTCCGTCCGTCCGTCTGTCACAGTCGATTATTTTAGTAACTATTAAAGCTATCGACATGAAATTTGGAATAGTTGTATATAATAGTAGCCCAATATCATTGGAATAAAAAAATGGAAAATTATTTAATATTAATTATTTAAGTTTAAGTAAATAAGGGGGAAAAGCTTAAGGGAAAAGATATAAGCATCTAGATGCTTATATCGATAAGTTGGCGGAACACGACATACCCTAGACAACGCATTCGCATACCTAGCACTGGAGAACGCAACACAAGCGGCTGGATTGTGCATCAATCAACAAAAGACCAAATACATGCCGGTAGTGAGGGACCAACACATTCCATTGAATGAAGAAATTAAAATTGGCACGAAAACCTTTGCTACAGTTAGAGACTTCATATATCTCGGTTCCCTCGTCACATCAGAGAACGAAATCTCAATAGAAATTCAAAGGAGAATTACTTCGGCAAACAAATGTTATTTTGGCCTGTCATGCTACCTCCGATCTAAGATTCTGCCAAGACATCTTAAAATACTCCTATACAAAACTTTACTTAGGCCAGTTCTTACTTACGGGGCTGAATACTGGGTTCTAAGTAAGAAGGATGAAAACAGCCTGCTAATTTTTGAGCGAAAGGTCCTGAGGAGGATTTTCGGTGCTATTCAAGATAATGGTATCTGGCGCATTCGTTACAATCACGAACTCTATGGACTATTTAAAGAACCGAATGTCGTCAAAATTATTAAATTGTCACGAATGCGATGGGCAGGACATGTGCAACGCATGGACGATTCAAGAGCCCCGAAAAAGTTGCTTGACAGTAACCCAGAGGGCCGTAGAGGCAGAGGAAGACCCAGAGGCCGGTGGATTGACGGAGTTGAAAAGGACATGAGAGTTTTGGGAGTACGGAGTTGGAGAGAGGCCGCTAATGATCTCCTCAGATGGAGAAACTTGCTTGACCAAGCCAAGGCACACCCAGGGCTGTAGCGCTTTGATGATGATGATGAAGTTGGCGGTACGAAGTTCGCTGGGTCAGCTAGTTAAACTATAAAACATTCATAAAAAAGAAATATTAAAAAAAATTAAGGTATTTTTTTGTTTTCATTGAGTTTTCAATCGCACCGAATATAATACAGTTTACAGGTAGTCGAGATAAGATCGTCCCATATAATACAATCGCTATCCATCAACATTATGTATTATAGACGCGTATTAATCGACTGCGATATAATCGATAATATCGTTATAGAAACTTCAAAAGAAATTCAATTAACCGATTATTGGTTTTATCGGCTACTTATTACGTCTAACTACATTCTATCTATAAGCATACAAATTAATAAAATTGCAGTGTCTGTATGTGTGTTGAAATAACTAAGTACCTTAAAATATGCATAACATTTTATGATTTACTTACTACCTACCAACTTCAATAACGTTAAGTAACTTTTAACCGTGGAATTTTAATATGTTGGCAGATTTTCGATACAAAAACTGTCGGAACGCCCAATTCATTCCTTAGTAAACGTTACTCGACGTTGGTGAAATCAACAAATTTTTGTAAAAATCAAATTTCAAATTTTTGTAAAAATGGCTGAACCGATTATGACAGGATTTCTTCACAGGCAGGTAGACATTTTAGAAGGTTTAACTGGAGCTAATTTTTATCCCGATTCCCGAGCATAATTTGAGTTCTTTCGAAAAAAAAATATTATTAACAAGATTTCGGAGACGGAAATAGGCTAATGGGAGAAAGGCCGAGAAATCAAAGAGAAAGGAATTTTGAAATCCACCTTTTGTTTAATCATCATCATCGTCAGAACCCGTCAACAGCTCACTACTGAGCGCAGGTCTCCTGTCAGGGAAGGGTTATAGGACATAGTCCACCACGCTTACCCAATATTGTCGGACTTTTGTTTAATATTAGGTATAAAAATATTCAAAATAATTTATTTCATGTAGGGCAGCTTGTGGCTCTTTATAACAAGTGAAGACTTTACCACCGGTCCGGAAATTCTATTGAGAAGAGATTTAAAGATTTCAGAATTAAACGCTTATGAAGAAGTGGCAACCACTATCTAGTGGTTTATTATAGGAAGGCAACCTTCTTGGTGTAGTACCGGTGCTTTGTAAGACTCTGATTGTTTTTTATCTTTGTAGATTATCTTGGAATATAACATAATGATTCTGTCCAAATTAAACGTTATCTAATAACGGTAACGAGTTTCGGCACCCGATTCTATGCACGGATATGTGTAACGCAACGCATTTGTCCTAAATGTCCAATCGATAATATATGGATGTCTCTTTAACATATCTACCAACTATAATATAATAAATTCGAAAGTGTTTTTCTTGGTTTGTCTTTCAATCACGCCGCAACAGAGTTACGCATCGACGTGATTTTTTCGATCGTGGTTCGATCCCGGGTCCTCTGACTTTCCGGAGTAATGTGCGTTTAAGCATTTAAATATCACTTGCTTCAACGGTGAAGGAAAACATGTTAAGGAAACCTACACATCTGAGGATTCTCTATAATGTTCTCGAAGGTGTGTGAAGTCCACCAATTGGGCCAGCGTTAACGGACTATGGCCTATAACCCTTCTTTGAGAGGAGCCTGCGCTCAGTAGTGTGCCGTTGAAGGGTTACTATTGCTGATGATGATGATGATGACGCTGCTGTCATATTTTGTGGAAATACTTGATTAACGCCATTTTGGCGCTGTAAAACAGTTACGAGTGTCCAAGGAACTAAAATTAGTGAAGGCATTGACTGACTGATAAAATTGATACCTGCTTGCATCCAATTGCACTTCATTATTAATACCAGAGACACTCGTATGTCAAATGTGGCGCTTCAAACTGATCCATAATTTAAGCTGTGATCTGTATGGGGACAGCCAGTCCAGTGTGAATAATAGATTAAATATAGAGGTCAGTGTTAAGAACAGTCAGTTTAGTTTAGATTAGAGAGTGTGTACAACAGAATTAGCCACGACATTTCCTGTATCCTTCATTTGTGTTTCACAACCGAATCAACCTAAAAAAATTTAAAAACCGACTATGGAAAGTTAGATAATATCCGTCATATTGATTTTATTTGTATAAAATGTAGATTAAGTCATCCGGACTTTCTTTTCATCTTTCACTTCATCACTTTTTTCAACTAAGTACTTAGATACAAACATATTTAGATTTTTTAGTTCTTAGATAGTAGATACTAAATTAGCGTATGGGGAAAAATGTTTGTTTGTTTAGGTCACAAATTTGATGGCCCCCCATGCCCCCATTTCTTCATTTTTGAAGCTAAAAATGAAAAATACATTTGAACTCCACTAAATGAGTTCTAGACAATGACACCCCACATGCCAGGTTAAAAAATTAAAGTTTTATTTCGACTCCTTTTTCATGTAGGTATGGAATCCCATTTATTTTTCAATTTTATTTTATTTTTATTATTTTTTATTATAGCAGCAATAGAAATACACAATCTGTGAAAATTTCAACTGTCTACCTATTACGGCTTACGAGATACAGCCCGCTGACGGACGGATGGACGGACAGCAAAGGCTTAGTAATAGGTGGTAATAGGGTCCCAATGGCACCATTTGGGTACGGAACCCTAAAAACGGAATATATCCGCATCAATCCAGATACAACCCGAATTAACACATCGTTCGAGCTCGTATACCTACATATAGTATACACAGGTGTGAGCTGACGTGTGTCCCATACATCGCAGCATCACATCCCGTGGGCGCAACAACGCCACTAATTGTCAAACACATGTAATTTAGTTCACATAATATTGTCAAACATGTGTATTTCACTTAGCTACATTATCTGTTGACGTGTCATCATTGCCCAACGAAAGATCTGTGGTGGAACTGACGACGTGTGATCGTTTCTTGAACGAAAAATCTCTGATTTCGTCAAAGGGGAGTTGTCACACGCGTACCCTATTCTACAAACGAAATTTTATTCTAAAGTGATTCTAATACTAGCCATGCCGGACTTACTACTACCTCTTCCCTCTAAAAAAAGCTTGTGTTAGGAGTGGATACGAAAATAGTGCAACGGGTGGGAATTGAACCGTCGACATTTCAGTTTTCAGTCCGCACCTTTAACCAATGGGCTACTGTGGCTGTTCACGTACTTCTTTCACGAAATACCGGATAGACGTGATTTTTACATGAATATAGTTGATGACTTGGAGAGTGATAGGCTTTTATTAGGGTCTATTGGAGTTTACTCCTTAAGAATCGATTTTAGGCGCCCGGTATGAGAAAAATCCGAGCAGTAAAATCAATTTATCAATGACCTCGTTACGTTTTTCACAACGTTGAAATTTCTACCCTAACGTTGAGTAAATAAGGTTGGTTTTCGTGCGAAAGTCGGTCGGGGCGCGCTCGGACCCGAGTCGCGCGCATAGAGAAGGATATAGCGTCGCGCGTACCTAACTCCAGTCGTGCGTCGGAGCTGACACACACTTTTTATTTTTTTAGGGTTATGTACTCCTTACTAAAACCGGAGCCCTTTTAGGGTCATCTCTTTGTCCGTCTGTCTGTCTGTCTATCCGTCTGTCCGTCTGTTTACACCTTTTTTGCTCAGGAACGCGCAACTTGATACCTCCAGTTGAAATTAATATCAAATCCGTCTACAATGCAGCAGTGAAAAAACAAACTAAGTCGACGCAATCAAAAAATACGGCCTTTTATGCTCCGTTTATGCCACATATTTTGACACTCGCAAGGGAAACATAACCTATAGGATACTTTCCGTCGGACTAGAATCATGAAATTTGGCCTGAAGAATTGTCGTGTAGCACAAGTAAAGGAAAAAATCCGAAAACTTTCGATTATAAATTTATTTGCAGTTGGTAAACTAACCGCGGACGAGACCAGACTACGAGGCCAATCCACTTGCAGCGTGTAGTGCGACAGGGAGATGTAATCTCCCCGAAGCTCTTTACCGCTGCGTTGGAGGACGTCTTTAAGCTTCTGGATTGGAATGGACTTGGCATTAATATAAACGGCGAGTACATCACTCACCTGCGATTTTCCGATGACATAGTAGTCATGGCAGAGACTCTGAGAGATCTCAATACAATGCTCAATGATATCAGCAGGGTTTCTCAACAGGTTGGCCTGAAAATTAACATGAGCAAGACGAAAATCATGTCCAATGCTCATGCTCCGCTCCACCCAGTAATCCTTGAGAACTTTGCACTCGAAATTGTAGACGAGTATACCCATTGTACCTGGGACATAATCGTACAGTCCAGCTTCTCTTAACGATACGTTAAAAAGGGCTCTTGCCACCATTGATATTCCTGCGCTCATCGAGCCAACAGGGATTAGTCGAGATGATGGCTAGAGACCTGGTGGATTGACGCTGGTTTCTTGGGAACGGGGACAGGCTCTTATGTGCTCTGATCGAGACCCTAGCGCCCCTGTTGTGGAGAAAATTTTTACGAGACATTTCACCGCGGTTAATTGCCTCATCTGGTGACAGAAGGGCTGGCTCATTTTTTGCGCAAATGATCAGCCTGGCTGTCCGGCACGAAAATGCAGCCAGTATATTCTTGGCACCATTTTAGCGGGCATGATTTGCATAGTAGTAGTAATAAAAAAAAGTCCAGCTAGGTAGGCCCAATTTCGAGAAAGAGATCAACCGCCGAATCCAACCCGGCTGCCCAGCTGTAGCTGTCTTCTCGTCCAAAATTCCTCAGTGCCTGAAGACTAATAAAGTCTTCGAACAGTGCGTGTTGCCAATGATGACTTACGGATCCGAGACATGGTCGCTAACTATGGGCCTCATAAAAAGGCTCAGGGTCACTCAGCGAGCGATGGAGAGAGCTATGCTCGGAGTATCCCTGCACCGACATTGCTCAGCGAGTCGCGAAACTGAAATGGGCGGGGCACATAGTTCGAAGAGCTGATGGTCGTGGGGGTCCCAAGGTACTGGATTGGCGACCCTGTACCGGGAAACGCAGTGTTGGCAGACTTCCTACTAGGTTGACCGACGACATCAAACGAGTCGCAGGGAGCCGCTGAATTCAAGCGGTGCAAGACCGAAGCCTGTGGCAGTCCATGCAGGAGACCTTTGTCTAGCAGTGGACGTCTATAGGTTGATAATGAAGAAGAAGAAACTAACCGCGACCTAAAAGTTTGTGCGGAACCCTCAGTGTGCGTGTCCGCCTCGCACTTGGCCGGTATTTTTTAAAACCCAGCTCCGCGAGCAAAAAAAAGCTAGTTAACCAATAAAACCCAATTTTTGCAGGATCTTTAAAAACACGGATTTCTGATACATTGATCCCTCTAACCATTGCTTTGGGATTCAAATTCAAAATTATTTATTTCATGTAGGCAAACCTGTAGCTTTTATGACACGTCTAGACTCTACCACCGGTTCGGAATGCAGATTCTGTTGAGAAGAGCCGGTAAGAAACTCAGCAGTTGCTCTTTTCAAAACAAAATAATACATACAATAACAAAATACACAACAATAAATACAATATGTTACAATGTATCTAATCAGTGACTCTATCTTGTGGTCAGTTGGATGCCATTTCTTTTAGGGCATACTTACACAGATATAAGCGTGAAAAACATAACTCTATCTTTGCCATCGCCCAGTCGGTTAAAAAACGACAAACCGTTGATCTTGACCAAAGTCAAACTGGTTTTTCATTAAAATAAAACAAAAAGTAACAAAACCCCGTGTCATACCCGCGGCCGAAGAAAAGTTATTGTGTTCGAAAAATCGAGAGTGAATCGATATCGTATGTCGATCTGTATCGATATCAAGCCGAAAACAAGCCCAGCGAGATCGGCTTTCCCTAATCAGATAGGTGAGTCCATCTTTCTTGGAAATTGTAATTATTTTCTTCGAAAAAGTGTTATAAGGGCTACCACACACTTTGGACGCAGCGTAAGTATGATCACAGATACAGTGAATGAATCTGTGATCATACTTATGCTGAGATCTGTAGATAGTACTCTGGTTCTGCTCAACACTCAAGATAGAGTTAAAATGAGACACAAGTATGCTCCGACATAAATCTTTCTCTTTGAGTCTGAGCTGAGTAAGAGTGTCATCTATAGATCTTAGCCTATAGTGTGTATCTGTACACCCAATATAAATAGTTTCTGTAACTCGTTCAAAACTTAAAGAAGCACAAAACACAATTTCATAGATTTTCAAGCGTTGTACTATCCAGAGCTTTTCTGGTTTGGCAGATTTTTGTTTGTAGCAAAAGAGTTTTTGTTTTTCCTTATTATATATTCAATGGTTTTTAAAGGTCATCAATATCATCATCGGCAACCCATAAACGGTTCACTATTGATGCGTAGGTCTCTTTTCGGAGAAAGGTTAAAGCCCCTAAAATGGATCAAACACTAAAAAGTTAAGGCTTTTGACATAAAAACCCACAGCAATTGAATAAGGAATCCTGAAAAATGCTGCTAATTCGCAAAATAAAAATCCGACTCAACAACAAGCAAACAAATGAAGTACCCATTTTAAATGGTAGTAGTGGCTTATAAAAATATTTCTTTACAAAATAAAACACAAACGTCACCTCGCCGGGAACAATAGGCATCGAGTTTACTTAATTACAAATAGCTGTTTTTTACCTTTTTCCAAAAGCACTAAAATGTAAATTGCGCGTAAGTAAAAGAGGTCACGGGTAACGCTTGAGTGGCAAAATGGGAAAAATGCCGAGGATTGTTCATGGCTTATTATGGTGCTTAATGAATAGCTGAGGGTTCTGAGGCTTTAGTATGATTTTTCAAGTAAACTCGTGCTTCTGTCTGTCATTTTAATCGGCTATTTCCAAACGCAGGTATTTGGGTTTTTGGCAGTAACGACTCTTATGGGGTTCTGAAAAAAACGGATCACTTATAGGCTCGCTCTGTTGACAGTCTGTCTGTCTATGTGTCAGGGCCCTTTTATCTGCTTGAGGTACTCATTTCTGAATATGACAATAGTCTCTTAATGCTGTGAAAATTTCAAGTTTTTAGTTTAATTCTGTGATGAAGTATTACGTAAAAATTGAAATTTATGCGGTATTTGTAACGCAGTGCCCTCTAGCGCTATTCCTGAGAATGAGTTAGTGACCATAATATTCGAGGTTCGAAAATTTAATATGCACAAGATTCGGAAGACTCAGTACGCGAGTGTACTCGCATTTGGCCGGTTATTTGTAATACAGCACCCCGATTCAGAACCTTACGATAACATAATTATCGATCGATTCGGTTTGTTATCGCACGTTAAGATGAATTTTCAATTCAGAGTTCTCGTATCAACAGAGAAGTTGTCGAAATCGAAACCGAATCGAACCAACGTAGATATCGTTCGACATCTTCTATCAAACGCTATTCACAACAACCGTATCGAATAAGATTTTCCGAACGTCCGATAATTTTAGTTGGTTACTTATCGAAAGCTACAGGGCATCCGGTATCCTTTTGTTTACGTACTGTGTTTACTGGTTTTTCGTATAAAATGATTATGATGAATGATTTTGGTATGTAAATGTTTACTTACCATATTGTACGTATTTTAACATTAAAATAACATATTATGTACACCACAACAAAATAAAATAAGAACCCAGAGGGATGAAACATGAACTTAGCGCCATCTATCGACAAGGCTGAAAATTGGCCGTCAATAATTTAACAAGTTATCATTTTAAATAATTACTTCGATGACCTTCGAAAATGATTAAAATCTATTTATATAGTGCTAACATGAATTTAATAACAAGTGAAATTTTGGTAAAACAACAAACTTCGTAAATCCACATGTAATTTAATGTACCTATCTTGTCGATACCGATACCGAAGCCGATTCCGTAGTCGACATCGAATCGAATTCTCTAACCGAACGTTCTGAATCGCACGACAAAAAATTTTCGATACGAGATCGATATCTAATCGTATCGAAACGGGAAGTTATCGAAATGTTCTGAATCGGGGTGCTGATCTATTTTCTCAAAATGCTCTTGATTCCATGTTGCAACTACAAATGTTTTGTCCATTTCGCACAAACTGTTCACGCATAAACAATCAGTGAAGGAAGAGATCATCAGCTAATACTGCTAATAGTATAAATAAATTTCATTTATTGGATCATCTCTGCGGTCCACTACCGGGCACAGTCCTCCCCACACTGGCCAGGTGCGGAATAGCAAACTTCATACACCCTTGAGAACATCATGGAGAACCCTCGGGCATGCAGGTTTGCTCAAAATGTTTTCCGTCACGGATTTCACACCCAGTCTCAAAGTTCTACTAAAGTTCCTAATCAAAGATGTACGATATACCTTAGACAAAATTATTGCCTCAACAAAACCTGTTCGCTCGCGACCCATGTTATTAGTTATCAACATTCAGCACCAACATTAAAAGAATATTAATTGATTATGTTGTCTGTAACACTTTTAAATCATAATTTATCGATTTGATGTCGAACGAAAAGCGATTTTAGTAATAATTATCGTGAGTGTAATATGATACCTTTACTAACACAAATGCTTGTAGTGTCTGAGTCATTATATTGCCTAATAGGTACAATACTTTGTATAAATAATTATTATAGTGGTGATAGCCGAGTGGTAGAAACTTTGACATCCTGTGCCGAGAGTGGTTCGAGACCTAGGAAAACAACCCTAACTTATTACTTAATGTAAAAGATTCATGAACTTTTTCATATAAAATTTTTGTCTTTCAAAAAATGTAAAGGACCCCTCTTTATAGAATTAATGTACAATTCCGCTTTACAATTCACACATTAAAAAGGAAACATGTCGCAGCATCATTTGTACAAAGTGCAAACAGATAAATCGTCGCTTATGTATTATGTTATAGTAAAGTACACAAAACATGTTTGGGTGAACGTCATATTTAAAAGTAATAAATATTAAGAACAATTCCTAGGGACCGGTGCGAAGAGACAAAGACTCATCCCCTTTAGAAATAACGCGATAGGATGCTGATGTATACGAGCATAACCCGTAAGGGTGTTCGTCCAACGCAATTTGTATTACAGCGCAGCGTAACTATAGCTACTGAATGGTATTAGCAGTCCATATTTGTTTGTGAGTACGGTAGTAAGTACGTTCACTTCTAAGACCGTCATTACATTTTGGAAATATATGTACCCATAGTCTTAGATAATAAAGTTATAAATTAATAATCTAAAACTTATTTTTAATTTATTCCAGAATCTGTCTAAAATCTAATTTTTAACATTTTAAGATTTTGAATTTTTGTGTGATCTTAATTCCTTTTTTATTTAATTTATTCAACAATGTAACATTTTTGATATTCATAAGCGCTTTTGTAAATCTGCATCGAAGAAAAAATGAAATATACAATACAACACCACAAACAGCAAAAATTGCTAACTTTTAGATTTTGTTGAAATGATAGATGTTGTGTGAAAATTATCTAAATATTGCTGCAAATCGATTCAAATTCAATTTCAAAATTGTTTATAATATCATATAGATCAACATTTTTATGACAAGTCGGTACTCTACCAAAGGTATTTTGTTAAGAAAAGAAATTGCTCTTTCCAAAAAAAAAAAATTACTATACGAAGCTGGTAAGCTTCAAGATAGATATATACCTTGTAGATCTATCTCACAGATTTAAGAGCCTTTACAGCGCTCTTAGAATGTAGAGATCATAAAATTTTTGTAAAAATATTTCATACATTAACCAGGGAGAAAAATAATCGACCTACACATATTAAACCCAAAAATATAAGTTGCATAACATTTCTGTGGACAACCCCCCTTACCTATTGTAGTCTCTACCCCTATTTTGGGGCAGTTTTATTCAATTATAGCTCCTATTATTGGGACATTAAGAATAAGATAAACAGGGGTGGATTAGACGTCAGCCATGAATTTTATAATACAGTAGTTATTTGGTTTGGTGCGTGATAAAGGGGAGGACTGACAATGGGGAATTTATCAATCATTCGAAATTAATTACACTATAATTTGTATCCGTTAGCTTTTAGTGTAGCTTTTACCTTATGTATATATATAGTACTCACACATCGAAACAATAAGAGCTAAACAAGCAAATGACATATTAAAATAGATTAAAACCCTGACTGCTGCACAGAATATTAACTGAAAATTTATAGCCAAGTTTATGATGTAAGGATTCTAACGATAGCCCACATCGATACATTCAAATCTGTTCGGGCATTTAGAATTTATGGTGGAACAAAGAAACTCTCATACATACATGAACCCTGAAACATTAGGAACATTCTTTTTTTGGGCATTCGTGTAAAAAGGAGATTAAATATCTGAATCCCAGATATAAGCTAACTCTGTCTTCTCTGTGCCAAAGGAGACGTATTTTCATAAAATTTGGATCAGGTTTAAAAAGATGATAGTGTCAATTTATGGCTTACTTTGCTCTAACTAAACTAATTTTACTATGTAAATCATGCCCGCGTAGAATGGTGCCAGGAATACTGACTGCATTTCCGTGCCGGACAGCCAGGCTGATCCTTTGCGCAAAAAATTAAGCCATCTCTTCAGTCACCAAATGAGGCAATTAAGCGCGATGAAATGTCTCGTAAAATTTTGTTTGCACTTGGACCCGAGCATGGCCCCAGGGTCTCCGCAGCAAACGAAACAAATGAATAATAGTAATCAGCATCATCATTACAAATAGCAACCCATCAACGGCTCACTACTGAGCGCAGGTCTCCTCTCAGAGAAGGGTTATAGGCCATAGTCCACCACGCTGGCCCAATGCGAATTGGCGGACTTCACACACCTTCGGGAACATTATAGAAAACTTTCAGATGTTCAGGTTTCCTCACGATGTTTTCCTTCACCGTTGAAGCAAGTGATATTTAATGGCTTAAACGCACTTGACTCCGAAAAGTCAGAGGTGCGTACCCGGAATCGAACCGGCGACCCCCCGAATAGGAGACCACAGTCCTAACCACTAGGCTATCACTGTTTGAATGAATAATAATATTATAGTTAAATTTTTTTAATTATACATTTTGATCAACACTTTCCCCACTAACTTTGCATAAAGCTCGTTCTAAAGGAGATCGCACACGAAGACTTTTTGCACCGATTCATTAGCACTTTTAGTTATCGCGCGTCTGCATCGCTACTTTTGGCGGCTGGTCACATTTGCAACGCGCGACAAAAGCGATTCAGTAGCAATACAGTAGTATATTATCGATTCGACATCGATTCTGCATCGCTACTAACGCGCGACTGTTTCGGAGGCCATCGGGTAAACGACCTAAAAGAAGGGGCCATTTTTTTTTTTAATTACATTATTATGTTTATGACATTGCATACATATTTTGACCAAGTATTTTGATTTCTCAATTTTTATTATTTTCTTAATTGTTCTTTGACATAGTAGGTACCTACCTAATTTTTATGACATTAAATTAATTTATTATTTACATTATTGTGTAATCCATGATTCTCCATGATTTCATCATGATCATGTATTTCTTGATTTTGTATTTTGTAGATTTTTTATTTTTGTATCATAATTCCTTTTTTAGGGTTCCGTACCCAAAAGGTGCCAACGGGACCATATTACTAAGCCTCCCCTGTCCGTCTGTCAGCGGGCTTTATCTCGTAAACCGTAATAGCTAAATGCTTGAAATTCACAGAGTGTGTATTTCTATTGCAGCTATAACAAAAAATAATGAAAATAATTAATAAATTAATAATGTAATTGTAATTGTAATTGTAAATTGTAAATATTTAATAACTGTATCTTACTAGCTATGACATTGTTAATATTCATTAATTATTTAAAATTTTGATCGGAGTTACCCTGGCAATGTTGAATATGCCTATAATTGGTAATTTGTTGTTTGCATTAGAATTTATTAAGCACATTGTATTATTTAAAGTGTATATTGCAATTTATCGCTGGCATATCTATTAATAAATAAATAAATAAATAAATAAAATAAAATCAAATTAAAAATAAAGTGGGCTCCCATACATGAAAAAGGAGTAAAAAAAAATATTTATTTTTATACCCTCGTATGTGGAGTGTCTAGAGCTCATTAAGAGGCGTTCAAATATATTTTTTATTATTTTTTGGCTTCAAAAATGAAGACATGGGGGGCCATCAAAGTTGTGACCAAAACAAACGAGCATTTTTTCCCCATTGGCTAATTAAGTACTAAGAACTAAGATATCAAAATATGTATCTAGTTTTAAAAAAGTGATTTGGTCATATGTACGGAACCCTAAAAGAGCGAGGCCTGACTCGCACTTGGCCGATTTTTTTTATTTTAATTTATCGAATGATGTAACGTTTTTGACATTCGTAAGCGCTTTGTATCCTCAATCGAAAAAATAAACAACAATACAAGACATGCGTTTACAAGTAGTCACTACAACGCACGATTGAATCAATGCTGCATCGCGCTACTAACGCGTCTGTATCCATGCTGCATCGCGGTGGTAGCGATACAGAATCGTGTTTCTATCGCGTCTGTATCGAAGCTGCATCGCGGTAGTAGCGATGCAGAATCGCTGTTACGTGAGCGAAGGTATACGACCTGCGACAGCATCGCGACTGTATAGATGCTGCATCGCGGTAGTAGCGATGCAGAATCGCTGTTACGTGGGCGAAGGTATACGACCTGCGACAGCATCGCGACTGTATCGATGCTGCATCGCGGTAGTAGCGATGCAGAATCGTGTTTCTATCGCGTCTGTATTGATGCTGCATCGCGGTAGTTGCGATGCAGAATCGCTGCTACGTGGGCGAAGGTATACGTCCTGCGACAGCATCGCGACTGTATCGATGCTGCATCGCGGTAGTAGCGATACAGAATCGTGTTTCTATCGCGTCTGTATTGATGCTGCATCGCGGTAGTTGCGATGCAGAATCGCTGTTACGTGAGCGAACGTATACGACCTGCGACAGCATCGCGACTGTATCGATGCTGCATCGCGGTAGTAACGATGCAGAATCGTGTTTCTATCGCGTCTGTATTGATGCTGCATCACGGTAGTAGCGATGCAGAATCGCTGTTACGTGGGCGAAGGTATACGACCTGCGACAGCATCGCGACTGTATAGATGCTGCATCGTGGTAGTAGCGATGCAGAATCGCTGTTACGTGGGCGAAGGTATACGACCTGCGACAGCATCGCGACTGTATCGATGCTGCATCGCGGTAGTAGTGATGCAGAATCGCTGTTACGTGGGCGAAGGTATACGACCTGCGACAGCATCGCGACTGTATCGATGCTGCATCGCGGTAGTAGCGATGCAGAATCGCTGTTACGTGGGCGAAGGTATACGACCTGCGACAGCATCGCGACTGTACCGATGCTGCATCGCGGTAGTAGCGATGCAGAATCGCGTTACTAACGCGTCTGTATCCATGCTGCATCGCGGTGGTAGCGATACAGAATCGCGTTTCTATCGCGTCTGTATTGATGCTGCATCGCGGTAGTTGCGATGCAGAATCGCTGTTACGTGAGCGAAGGTATACGACCTGCGACAGCATCGCGACTGTATAGATGCTGCATCGCCGTAGTAGCGATGCAGAATCGCTGTTACGTGGGCGAAGGTATACGACCTGCGACAGCATCGCGACTGTATCGATGCTGCATCGCGGTAGTAGCGATGCAGAATCACTGTTACGTGGGCGAAGGTATACGTCCTGCGACAGCATCGCGACTGTATCGATGCTGCATCGCGGTAGTAGCGATGCAGAATCGTGTTTCTATCGCGTCTGTATTGATGCTGCATCGCGGTAGTTGCGATGCAGAATCGCTGTTACGTGAGCGAACGTATACGACCTGCGACAGCATCGCGACTGTATCGATGCTGCATCGCGGTAGTAACGATGCAGAATCGTGTTTCTATCGCGTCTGTATTGATGCTGCATCAAGGTAGTAGCGATGCAGAATCGCTGTTACGTGGGCGAAGGTATACGACCTGCGACAGCATCGCGACTGTATAGATGCTGCATCGTGGTAGTAGCGATGCAGAATCGCTGTTACGTGGGCGAAGGTATACGACCTGCGACAGCATCGCGACTGTATCGATGCTGCATCGCGGTAGTAGCGATGCAGAATCGCTGTTACGTGGGCGAAGGTATGCGACCTGCGACAGCATCGCGACTGTATCGATGCTGCATCGCGGTAGTAGCGATGCAGAATCGCTGTTACGTGGGCGAAGGTATACGACCTGCGACAGCATCGCGACTGTACCGATGCTGCATCGCGGTAGTAGCGATGCAGAATCGCTGTTACGTGGGCGAAGGTATACGACCTGCGACAGCATCGCGACTGTACCGATGCTGCATCGCGGTAGTAGCGATGCAGAATCGCGTTACTAACGCGTCTGTATCCATGCTGCATCGCGGTGGTAGCTATACAGAATCGCGTTTCTATCGCGTCTGTATTGATGCTGCATCGCGGTAGTTGCGATGCAGAATCGCTGTTACGTGAGCGAAGGTATACGACCTGCGACAGCATCGCGACTGTATCGATGCTGCATCGCGGTAGTAGCGATGCAGAATCGTGTTTTCATCGCGTCTGTATCGAAGCTGCATCGCGGTAGTAGCGATGCAGAATCGCTGTTACGTGGGCGAAGGTATACGACCTGCGACAGCATCGCGACTGTATCGATGCTGCATAGCGGTAGTAGCGATGGAGAATCGTGTTTCTATCGCGTCTGTATCGATGCTGCATCACGGTAGTAGCGATGCAGAATCGCTGTTACGTGGGCGAAGGTATACGACCTGCGACAGCATCGCGACTGTATAGATGCTGCATCGCGGTAGTAGCGATGCAGAATCGCGTTTCTATCGCGTCTGTATCGATGCTGCATCGCGGTAGTAGCGATGCTGAATCGCTGTTACGTGGGCGAAGGTATACGACCTGCGACAGCATCGCGACTGTATCGATGCTGCATCGCGGTAGTAGCGATGCAGAATCGCTGTTACGTGGGCGAAGGTATACGACCTGCGACAGCATCGCGACTGTATCGATGCTGCATAGCGGTAGTAGCGATGGAGAATCGTGTTTCTATCGCGTCTGTATCGATGCTGCATCACGGTAGTAGCGATGCAAAATCGCTGTTACGTGGGCGAAGGTATACGACCTGCGACAGCATCGCGACTGTATAGATGCTGCATCGCGGTAGTAGCGATGCAGAATCGCTGTTACGTGGGCGAAGGTATACGACCTGCGACAGCATCGCGACTGTATCGATGCTGCATCGCGGTAGTAGCGATGCAGAATCGGTGTTACGTGGGCGAAGGTATACGTCCTGCGACAGCATCGCGACTGTATCGATGCTGCATCGCGGTAGTAGCGATGCAGAATCGCTGTTACGTGGGCGAAGGTATACGACCTGCGATAGCATCGCGACTGTACCGATGCTGCATCGCGGTAGTAGCGATGCAGAATCGCGTTTCTATCGCGTCTGTATCGATGCTGCATCGCGGTAGTAGCGATGCAGAATCGCTGTTACGTGGGCGAAGGTATACGACCTGCGACAGCATCGCGACTGTACCGATGCTGCATCGCGGTAGTAGCGATGCAGAATCGCGTTTCTGACGCGTCTGTGTCGATGCTGCATTGCGGTAGTTGCGATGCAGAATCGCTGTTACGTGGGCGAAGGTATACAACCTGCGACAGCATCGCGACTGCATCGCGGTCTTTTTGCGATTGTATCGCTACTGAATCGCTGCAAAAAGTCCTTCCCTAAGAATAGGTACGACAATAGTGCAATGCGTAGGGTTCTAACTTGGTACGCTTTCTGAACACTGAGTCATTGACTAAACTCAACCTCTGTCTCGATCAATCATTTTAATTTACCATTAGCAGTACATTCGTACAACGATATCACATGCATTATTTTAATATTACATTACTATTGAAAAGTATAACCGGAAGTTTGTGCCTCGCACTAAATTAATTACGTAATTTTACATTCTAAATAATACAGTTTGAAAATTCCCCTTCTTTCTTATAGATAAAAATGTAACACTAGTAAGTTTCCTATCTCTTAGCGTTTCCGTTTGGATGTAATTTTACAAAAATTATCACATTACTTATGGATTTTAGGTTAGGAAATAAAATAAAATAAAATAAAATAAAATAAAAAATAATAAAACATACCTATTATGGATTCCAACCTATTTTGTGGTCACCTGTTAGGCATGTCCAATTAAAGAGGTTTACCTGTTAGGTACGATTTTTAGGTTAATTAACACAAATAAAGTAGGCGTCTTAGATAAAGTGTAACATAGATTATATGTTGATTTATAATCGTGTAGCTATCGGTGGAATTATCGTGACAATAGCATTTTGTTGTTATCGTAAAATATACAATAATTTTATTTGTATGAACTTACCTACTTATATTACACTTGTTTTTACCCGGGACTTTACGTGTGGAGTTAGGGTTTTAAAAAATCCCGTAGGAATCCTCCGGGATTAAAGGGAGCCGCAGGTGCTTCATAGCTGCGTGATTGAAGGACAAACCAACAAATAAAAACACTTTTGCATTTATAATATAATATTAGTAACCTGGACACATAATATAAGTAGGTACGTGCCCATAACTAACTCAGTCTGACTGTTTTTTAACTTTCAAGCGGTTTATAAACAGCTGAACTGATTTGAAGAGAAATAATTTATTTAGGTACATTCTGAGGACGAACTTTGAAAGGATATTTATTGCTAGAATATCAAGGAGAATACGGAATTTTGGAAAAATGTACCTAAACCACGCAGACCAAACCGCGGGTTTTAGCTAGTTATTAATATTTGCTCCGTTCGTTTGGCCAAGGAGCTAGTTTATTCGATAGCTAGATACGTTCGAATGAAAGTACATGTAGATACGTAAACCTATGTTTTATGTTTTTTTTTACAGTTGACGCGGACGGTTCTCATTGCTTTCACGGCGCGGTTTTATTTAAATACCAATTAAGTAAAAGAATGGCCTCTTAAACTGTACGTTTTATGCTATACAGTTTCTGTCGTAGTTAGGTATTTATTGGGATTTAAAAAGCCTCTCAAACATTCTTTTCAAAACTTTCGTGAGCAATATTATGTAGGTAAATAAAACTATTTTAATTTGCTATCAATATTAAAAATAATAAAACACGAAGTCTTTATAATTATTTTATCACGTTTATCGATGAAAGAAGAGAATATCTGAATTTTGCGGTGTGTACGCTTATTTGTGTATTTGTATGATATTTCCTCCTATCTTATGAGTTTAGGGGTATCACACCCCTTTATAAGTTAGATCGCTATTATCTTAGACTGTGTCATCATCACTCATCAGTGATGACACAGTCATATTATATTATATTTACAGTAGTAGTTATTTACAGTATTTTATAATATTATATATATTTCACCTAATTTTTATTTTCATAATTTATTTATTTTAAGTGTACACCCTCATCCAGTAATTCTTATTACTGTTTCGTCATTAGGTTGCCTGGAAGAGATCGCTTCTTAGCGATAAGGCCGCCTATTGTACAGCTTATATCCTTATATTATGTATGTTTTATGTTCTTTTATTTTATGTTAATTGGTGTACAATAAGGAATATTTTCATTTCATTTCATTTCATTAAGATGAGATGATATGACACATCACGAACCATCAAGTGATATCGCAGGCTACTAGTGCTAGTAATGATCGGAAGAGATTACCTTTGCCTAACAGAAATCAGGAAGATAAGTTCTTAGTTTATATTATTTGTAACATAAATGCCCTAACTTACTTGTTAAAAAAGTATCAAAACTAATCACACACTATTTTTAGAATGAATAAATATTTATGAGCTTATGATTCGGTATTACCATAAGAGTGTATTCAAATATGTAGTTGTAGGTAACTAATTATGGGTTGTGGTCAAGTTGTTGAAATCTCTAAATTAATCAGTAATCACGCAAACTTGACATCCGTTATAATAAATTATAATACCTAAAGAAGGTTACATTTAACATGTATCTTTTACACTCAAGAATAAGTTTATTTATTGAGCTTTAGCAAAGTTAGAGACGATGAGATACCAGGCATGATGACTGATTTTGTAAAACTGTTGAAGTATAGCTACTATTTCGAAAAAATATCCTATTTCAGGAAAAAAAGGTTTGGTAGACAAAAGTGCCATTTCAATTAAAAGTTTCAAAATTCACGCAAAAAGCTCGCTAGTGTCATGGCGTCGTTCGTGACGTCACCTATGTTTTTTTCATAGAACTCGTAGCTTGTCAAAGTTTGAAGATAGATAATTATGACGTATCGCTCTGATTGGTGTTCCGTCCAGTATGGAGGATTGCTGTATTTTATAGTTTTATTTTATCAAAATAAATATTATCAATCTCGCTCAAAATAGAAAAATAGACAATAGATAGTCGTTTTTTATAACCCACGAACCCTATATTTCATTAGATAAATTCATAATTTCATTAATTCTTTTCTGTCATCATGCCTATAGCTGTAGTGTCACTATCGTAATCCCCATTGCAGGCCTAGCATGCACGTCGAAGTGATATCTCGCGAAGAGAGAGAGTTATTATCGATGTAGACTGATTTCTCGTTTACTCTTTTAGACTTCAAAATTCGAGAAAATGATGTCGCCACTCGCCATGTTAGAGTTCATAGAAACAATAATTTGATCTCTACTTTTGACGTACCGAGACGAATCATGGTGTGCAACCAGTTAGTTTCGATAGAGATATAGAGATAATACGAGAAAAGGGGTGGACAAAATTTTCTCGAGCATTCTAGGCCTGCAGCTCTGATTGGCCGATCCTCTCTCGCTATTGGCTACAATGCATTGTTGCAGCAAGAATGCCATATATTCAGCCAATCACCGCAATCGAGACTGTAGTATCGATGCAGTTATACCGAAATCGGCCAGCAAAGCCCTGAGTTTCTCTATCTGATCAAGAAGAAACTAAACTTTGAAGCCTCAATAACCCAACGGGTGCGAACTGAAAACCGAAAGGTCGCAGGTTCGAACCCCACCGGTGACCGGTTGCACTATTTGTCGTACCTACTCCTAACACGAGTTTTCCGCATAGGAGGGCAGAAGAGAAAAAAAACTAAGGAAAAAGAAAAGTTCAGTATGGCTAATTCTATAAAAAATATTATGTAGTGTTTTCTTAGCAAAATAGAAATTTATTATAATACATATGATTTTTGGAAGTAATTTTATCCTGTCAGTTTTAACCAAGTCTAGTCTCTACCTATTTGTAAAATACGCAACACTAATCTACCGCTAACTTCATTATTTTAGAATGCATTATCTGTAAGTGTTTATTAATAAAATATTAGACGGCACGGTCGAGTTTATTTGTCAACAGATAAAAGTTTATTAAATTTCCGCACTGTATTAATAATGTTAGTTTTATCAGCGCGAGTCCATTTCGGGGGTATATTAAAATGGTGAATTACGTTAATAAAGATAATATAATATGGAATTGCCAGGGCCGCGTGCGTGCGGAGCGCGATCTACTTTCGCTATCTGGGAGATAAGAGGTCGGAGGAGGGACCGGACTCCCTTCGGAGGGGATTATCCTCATTATTTCTTATTTTCGAGCTTTAGCTCCAAGGACCGACTGCTACCCAATGTCGATACATTGTGAGCGGTCAATCGTCTCTGTCTACGTCCAAATGCGTTTAAGCCCCACTAATAAAAGCGCACTCACACTCAATTACGGGTTTTATCAATTCTTCAACGCTCACCGAAAGTAGTGGAGGCGTTATTGTGAAACGTCTTTTTTGTTTTTTTACTCGACTACCTAAAAATAGGTAGAAGTGTT
This sequence comes from Oeneis ivallda, assembly GCA_029955525.1. Taxonomy (NCBI): domain Eukaryota; kingdom Metazoa; phylum Arthropoda; class Insecta; order Lepidoptera; family Nymphalidae; genus Oeneis; species Oeneis ivallda. Next base: position 30,679,021 of record JARPMR010000001.1, on the reverse strand, counting down.
ATGTTTGCAGGGTTCGTGTACCTACTCGTATGTATTGTACTTATATTACCTACGCGAGTTTCTTTATTGGAACATACTTATTACTTAACTTCTAAATGCCTGAACAGATTTGGATGTAGGTATGGGGTATCGTTAGAGTCCTACATCACCCCGAGCGACACTGGATATGAATTTTTTGAAAATTTTCAATATGGCGGTTGAATGGCGCCATTTTCAAATGTGACAGTAAATCTTCTAATATTTCATTTGGAATTGATATTTTTGAACGCAGTCGGGTTTTATTTATATTTAACTAGCTGATGCCCGCGACTTCGTCCGCGTGGATAGAATGTTCTTTGCTATAAACCTCACGGAGCCCGAGACCTTTCCAACGAATACAAAACCGTGGAAATCTGTTCGTGCGTTCTGGAGTTATAGCGTCAGGAAGGAAAACCCGACTTATTTTTATATAGTAGATTATTTGCTTATTACTTATAAGTTACTTACGTTCTTTTTACACCATAGGTAGGTACTTATTAAGTAGTAAGCAGTCGAGGATGCTGACTGGTAAAGATTCCTTCTATTAATTTTATTTTATATAATTTTTTTATCCTACATTTGATTCCGGTGATGTTCGGTGATGAATGAAATCTGTTGGTGGGTGGGTGGGTATGCTTTTTGTATGGTAATTTACGGTTATAATATAATGCCTAAGTATTACTAACAAAGTCAGAGTTACGTTGATGATCAAAACAAAGAAAATGTGACCGGTACATGTTCCGTTTTACCTGAGCGCTTTCCTGCAAGCCGGTTTGCGCAGTTAAGCGCGTGCGAGTGGACGGCAAGACGGTATCCCGCGCAGTTTTAAAAGCGCGGCTTGGGCAACCGTCGTCGACTTGCGGAAGACTGGACTGCGCCTGTGCAGTTAACTGCGCAGACAAGACGGAGCGTGTAGACGATGCTTAAATTTATTTCAGATGTTAAGTTCGTTCAACCATATCTTGTAATCTATACAAAAAAGGGTGTAAATACATTTTTTACTACTTCGCGAATGGATTTATAAAAACGTGGTACCTACCTACCTACCTAGGTACTCATTAACTACAAGACCTTGATTTTAGACCATAATTAGCACATCGCTGTGCAAAATAAAACCTGAATTCGATCGAGTTCACTTGATGAGCTTAATTGCCCAAAATTTTCCCAAATATTTAATCTTTATGAATTTGATTAAACAGATAATAATTTGCTTGAAGCAATCTACCTACCTATCTGAATTTTATGAAGATCGGAGATTTTATTCTTTTTGTGAATCTTAGCTAGGTTTTTAAAGAGCATTTTGTTTTACCTACTAAAATTAATGTTATTACAGGTACATTATAACTAGTGGTTCGCCCCGAACTGAGACCTCGCGGTAACGGTTTCCCATAATTGACGATCAAAATAGACATTATTATTATGCCCGTTTTCACCAACCATACCTAAATCATCCCATTTGTAGAAGTCTCTTTACATAGGTAGCCCCTAAATACAATTCTAACATCCCAATGTCATTTTCACCTTTAGTTGTCCCGTAGAGGTTCGTAATAACAAAGTTGACAGAAAGTGTCAACTAACTTAACATAGGTAGCCCGTAAAGGTTAGGGAACTGTTATAGTGAAATCCTCAAGGCCTCAATCAAACTTAGGTATAGTTTTTTGGAACATTCAAATTAAATTACTTGTACACAGCGTCAACTATTGACACGATCAGAAATATGTAAAAACAAACTGCAACGTGAAGTTTTATTGATGTTTGCTAAATGACTAAATAATAATCTTAATTGAATAATAGGTATGTTACATAAAGCTGCATTTGCTATATGAGATGAGAGCGCCATCTATTGACATCATTGTGAAGTTCTGTTGTTGCTGCTCATTAAAAGTTAAATAATTTAGTTTCCTTATTACATTTATCTAATTTTAGTATTTGTTGTTCAAGTACATGATATAACGCTAAAATTGTAAAACTTTCAAGCCCCAGCTTTCAATGGTTATTCCGTTCTGAGGTCAAATATAATCTCCACTTTGAAAGCCCCCCATTTCGTCAATTTTAGGAAAAAAATTTAAAAAAAAAATACTTTTGTACTCTGTTCCAAATTATCTTTAAAATGAGGTACTGTAAACCTATGAAACGCAAAATTTTTTTTTTTTCTTCGCATTCGCTTCTATGAGAGCCCCCCTGAAATAAAGATTTTTATAACTTTTTAAGCCATTTTCGGCTGGAGGCCATCGGTTTACATATTATATCTAAAATTGAAGTAATTTCGTTCAGTAATTCAGAAGTTATAAGGCTCTGACAGACGGACGGACGGACGGACGGACGGACGGACGGACAAGTGCAAATTCACTCAAGTAGACTCAAAGACCTTCGCTTCGCTCGGTCGAAAAGTTTTTTTGTTCAAAATTTGAATAGGTGTATACGTTATAACGCCTCTGCAGCAAGTGCAGCAGATAGAAACTCCATTTTTCTATAACTCTACCTTTCAATTTTGCAGCATTTACTGGTTTCTGAATAAAATTGCTGTTACACAGACTTACGTATTCGGATTGAAAGAAACTTTAAGGTAAGTCCCTCAGGGTAGGTAACTTTAACAGTTGCTTAAACTGAAAAAGCAAATACATATCACTAATTTCGATGCTGACGTGTAGTTCGACCGTAGCCATGGTGTAGGTGACTAACACACTCAGGCGCGATTCCCAAGAGATGTGGGTTCGAATCCCGCTGGCTTCGGAATTTTTGATATGTGTTTATTTTATTCTAATTATAATGTATTATACGAGTACGTGCCACGATAATTGTTTTTGTATAATGTCGATATTTCGTCTCTCAACACCGCAGTCCCGTCGTGACCACGTTCCATGCAACTGGATCGAAATATCGACATTTTACAAAAACAATTATCGTGGTACGTACTCGTATAATACATTATAATTATGTCATCAAGCCACGAAATAAGTCTAAAATCTTTAAATTTATTCTAACTTTAAAAGCGCTTTCCTACAGAACCCTAAAGATTAGTTACTCACCGATAAAATATTTGTCTGAACAAAAAATGCACTCGTGTGGTATAAATCACTTACAAGGCAATTTTCTTGTCTGTGTAGTGTATATCTTTGGTTTTATTTTTAAAACACTAGTGTATAATTACATACTAAGCAGGTTTGCATAAACGGAACAATTAATAGGCTGGAATTAGGTACTGTGCACATGGTATTTATGAACTTCGCACAAAGGCGCCGCTAGCTACCTACTCTCACGTACAAGGGCGGATACAGACGAACGACAAGACAGAAAACTTGTCAACAATCATGGCGTCACTAATAAAACAATAACAAGTGTAAATTAAAAAATTTATTTTTAAATGCAAGCGTTTAGTAGCTACATAATTAGACTCTGGATATCATCTAGGATTAGAGTACTTGTTATGACGAATCAAACGAGCCCAAACTCGATGGGGTTACTTCGTTTTATTACAGAGTTCCGATAGCCATCTTCCGTCTCCATCATCAGATCAGCCCCATGTCACAATAATATTGCATTGTCATCCGATTTACATATGAATGCAAAATTTCAGCTCGATCAGAAACCGGGAAATGGGTCTAATTCATCTTGCAAGATTTGACCCAAACAAAGAAACAAATAAATAAATATTAAACTTGTCAAGCTAAATAAAAGCTTGTAAATAATAAATAATAAATAAAAACCAAAAAAATAATGTGTTGGAATTAAAACAAAATCTCTATAATTGTTTGATTTAATTTTAACATAACATCCAATTGGCTTTACTGCCAAAATCAAACACTTAGCGCAAAATGTTTTATTAATAATTTAAGTTTTCTATGGTAGCTGATGCACATGATGTCATCTACTTACGTGTATTTAGGTTTAAAATAGTTATTTGTGTTATATGGGGCCAAAGAAATTTTTTGTTCCCCGAGGGCGTTATTTTAAATTCAGAGCGAAGGGAAGGATTCTAAAGTAGAATCCTGAGCGTAGCGAGGAATTCAATATACGCCGCCCGAGAACAAAATATTTTGGCCCCGAATGACACACACTATTTTTCATCATTACCTATGAGAAAAAGTTAGGAGTCCTACCATGTATAGACATCGTATATTGAAAGTTTAAATAAAAATATAATAAATTATTATTAAATAATTAAACATTAATATTTATTTTGGATACAGTATGGGCGTAATATCTGATCGACATATTGATCACGTGACTTATCGAAGACAACAGCTTCTCAAACATTTTTGAATTTCGACACATACCAAAGCACGAACGCGGACCAATCAGAAGAGAGAAATGAAAAGTCCCATAGGGTTAAAATTAAATTTTGCTCCCGCTATCCTCTAATGCCAATATTCGTTTTTCAAATAGGTATGATGAAAAAGTCTTCTTTAAGGTCTGTTTACCTCTTTTCACCCCTTTAGGAATGGTAATTGAAAAAAATCTCCCTAGACCACCTCCAGGATACCACCTCCACCTACTCAAGCAATACCTAGTTCCTCCAAATTTCAAATCTCTAGGTCTACTTATTTAAGCTATGCGTTATTAGTATATAAGTAAACAGGGGATGATTATAATATACACTGTGAATATATGTAATTTGAAAATTGATTTTAACCGGGGTATGCTTATATTAACGATACTGAGCCCAACATAGATTTTTTATTTAATTTTTCTCTATCTGGATGTATATGTGTGTGTGTATCACGCAAAAACTACTAAACGAATTCATTATTTGGTATTGTGGTAGCTGACACTCTGATTTAGCAAATAGGATAATTTTTATCCCAATAAACAATAAGGTTGCTGCGGGATAGGGGATGAAAGATTTTATTGATTTTGCTTCACAAGTCTGTTTAATTGATTTTAATAATTTTTTTATTTGAAAGTGCATACTATCAGGCATGTTTTGTCTTATTTTGATGAAGATTTTATAAATATTATCGGAGATAGCGGACATAATTCTTCACGGATAGCAACAAGTCACTCGCATACCTATAGGTAGGACAACGATCAAATAGATGCATACCATATACCTAAATGAGGTTCTTACCCATAAGCATTAATCACAAAAATACATTAAATCATTGACCTCCAGTCCATTGACATGTTTGTACCATTAAGTGTTTATTTTGCAGCTTACACGTGCGACGCCGGGGCGCGTCAGCTAGTCTAAAATATATATAAAAGAAAAAGATGACTGACAGACTGACCTATCAGCTCACAGCTCAAATCATTGGATATAAGACAGGATTTTTTAAAATTCAACCCCTAAGGGGGTAAAATAGGAGTTGGAAAAATCGATCTTAAAGTGTGCGAAGCTGCGGTCAATACTTAGCTAGTATGCAATAAAAGCTGAAATTGCTAATTACATATTTGTACAGGTAAGGAAGCTATAAATGTCTTAAGCGTGTCTACTGTCTGCATAGCATAAAATTGTCAGATATTAATTATCGAGCTATTTTGTTAGTTATAGAAAGACATTATTCGGTTAATGTTCTACAGATGGGGAAAAGCTGCTCTACTATAAGGATTAGTGCGAGTTACATTTCGACAACGTTGAAAGTTTTCGAAGGTATTTCGAATCACAGCAACGACAAAGTCAAAATGGCCCCCTAACGGTAACTTGGGACGGGCACACAATTCGAAGAGCTGATGGTCGTTGGGGTCCCAAGGTGCTGGAGTGGCTACCTCACACCGGGAAGAGCAGTGTTTTCCGACACTAGGTGGACCGACGACATCAAACGAGAAGCAGGAAGCCGCTGGATTCAAGCGGCGCAAGACCGAAGCATGTGGAAGTCTATGCAGGAGACCTTTGTCCAGCAGTGGACGTCTATAGGTTGATAAAGAAGAAGGAGAAGAACGGTAACTTTGAGAAGCAAAAATCGGTTTTTGGCACAATTAGGTAAAGGTCTATTTACCGGATTCTTGACTTTACTTATCTAATTAATTTACCTATTATAAAGTAGTATCGTGACTCGTGACTGACTCACTAACAGATAGATATCTATCAGATAGATCTAACAGATAGATGCACTATAAGAAGCAGTATTTGAGGTTCCATCCATTGAATAAAGTTAAGTTTAAATTTTTTAATAAATTTTGCGCGATCGAAAGCAATCATCGAAGGAAATTAGCTAGTAGGTATACCTATTATAAGATCGTTAAACTAGTAAAACTTGGAATAGTTGTAAACTTATTGTTTAAACTTATTGGTTTGTACATTTATTATGAAAAATCAGGACCTAATTAATTAGTTAATAGGTACCATTGATGGTAATCCGAAAGAATCACGTAGCATAAAAAAATCACTTACACATATTATTATGCACAAGATTTCGAATCTGGTGGCGTCCCGCTGTGCTACTGACATAATATATTATGTTCAACATATTTACATCAACTCGGATGCCCACAATTTCGTCCACGTGGTTTATAATGTTGGGTAAAAATCCCATGGAATTCCATTTAACTTCCATTCAGTTCCAGTATGCATATTTGGCACAAAGATCCCCGGTTACACACGTAGGCTTTTCTTTTTACCCCGCGATAACAAAGAGTTCCCATGGGAATTTAAAAACCTAAATATTGGCTAATTCAAAGTTAACGACAACACCTTGTCGTTAACTGTGAATTAAATAATATGTAGATTACACTTGCAAAGTTGCAGCTTTAGATAAATATAATTAATCATTAATAGTATACGACGTGCCTCCTTGTCATAAATAATGTACTCATGTAGGTTTAAATATAGTTTGACTACAATAAAATAATTTATCTGAAAATATTACCGAGGTATGTGTAATGAAATGCATATTTATTAACGCGTCATATTTATTGTAAATACATATATTATTGTTATAATTGCGTGAGCTTGATAAATAGGGGCTACATAAACAATAAAGTGACATGGTAAACAAATTATGCCTAACTATAATGTAGAAGCCCAATTAATATTACCAAGGAAAAATACTTTTTGACATGACGTTTTACATATTTATTAATTTTGAGCAGCAAGAGCTTTTGAATATACAAAAATTTTTTCAACATTGTTTTTATCGTATAACAGAGATGACGTTAGTAGTTTAGGTACTTACTGTGTCTCTAACGGGATGGACATAATATATTTTCTCGGGGTTGAAACCCGACATTTAGCTTAAAACTTAACTAAAAAATTACTTTGAAATATTTACTAATAAATATTTCAAAATAATTTTCAAAATTACAATAGTAAATGCTCGTTTTTAAATAGGAGAAAACAACTGCAAGCAAAGCATATATGGTAACTAGCAAGCATTATAATATGCTTGAATAGAAATTTCTCAAAAAAAAAATTCTTCAAACTACCTCTTTTTCCATTTCTTTTTACCCCTTTAGGGAAGAAATACAAAAAAACCTCATCAATACATTAAAGTGTTTTATGTATCTATAGTTATGTGTACCTACCCTACCTATTAAATATTATGTAAGGAATAATTTTTCCAAATTTTGAATTTTGAAATCGGAAAAATCTTTATTTAAGATTACTTAATAATTAATAATCATAACATCAACATCACAATATGGCATGTCCTAAAGAACAGTTTTCTAAGTAAAAAAAAAGTTTAAGACATCCTTCATCATCATCATCATCATTAGCAACCCATCAACGGCTCACTACTGAGCGCAGGTCTCCTCTCAGAGACGGGTTATAGGCCATAGTCCACCACGCTGGCCCAATGCGAATTGGCGGACTTCACACACCTTCAAGGACTATGAAGAACTCTCAGGTGTGCAGGTTTCCTCACGATGTTTTCCTTCACCGTTGAAGCAAGTGATATTTAATTGCTTAATTAAGACATCCTTACTAATTTATAAATGCGAAACTCGAACGTGTGTTTGTTTGTTGGTCTGCCCATCAAACACGTAGAAACAGAGCAATTGATCGAAGTGATTTTTTTTTTCAATTCATAATCCGCTTATTATTTTAATATTATTGTAAACATTCTGTTTCAAATGTAAGTAATAATACATCATTGATTGAGTTATGCTTATACAGAGTGTAACTTTAATGTAATTGATTAGCTATATGGAGGTGGTTAATCGATTTAGGTCCTGATTGTATACGCCTGGCCTCTCAACATGTGTTAGACCATCAGCAATACAATGAATGTATTGTTTGAGTTGATTTTATCTGCTGTTTTCCATTTACTGCATAAGTAAGGAATTCACTTAAATTAATTATTGTGACTCTACATTTACCTACTACATACCTATGTAGGGAATTATAGAGTTGTGAATCTAAAATAGAAATAAAAATATATAAATAAATAGAAATAGTTGGATTTTTTATTGGTTTCATGTTCGATGTTTTGACGTGATAACGTCTTATAAATCGATGAACACCGGCTGCACGCACGAAAAAGTGTCACGTTCCGCCTGAGACAACAATATACAAAAGAAAAAGAAGCTTAAAAAGAAGCTTAAAAAGAGAGAATACAAAATAATACAAAATAATGATAATTCAGTGATAGATAATAATTCAATTCAATTCATAAAAGTATGCAATTTTTCATCAATGTTTCTTTATGACTTTATCACGTAAAACTATCGTCCGTAAACCGACTTTACAGACAACCAATTTTTATTAGAAAATTAGGGCCAGGGTAGACACGATGCTTTTAGCAGCTGCGATCGACGTTTATGCGATTTTTACTTGCTTATAACGCCGATCGCCGCTGCTGCATCGTGTCAGCCTGGGTCGTTAGGGGTATTTTAATAAATCGTTCAATGCTGACAACTCTACTTTAAAAGCTTAAATTAAGTATTTATATACATATATGTACTTAACAATAGCCTACTACCCCATAGAAAAATTTCAAAAAAAAAAAATTAAACGGCGGCAAACTTAAATCCAATAATCGCCGCCATATTTTTTTCCAAGTTACGGATCTAGTTACGGATCATCCTGTATACTTAGTTATGTAAAATAACTACCAATATAAGTAGAGGGAAGTACCTATCAATAAATTTAATACTGTACGATTTTTCAATTTAAAACATTAATTTGGAATCCATTTATTTATACATGACTCTAAATTAATACTAACTATTTAATAGGTGTACATGTATATGTATATTATATCTTCAGCTCATTGTTTATTTGATTCTAAAATAATTTTTATTGTGTAGGTATCTCTAACAATCTGTTTTGTCTATATTTTACTTTTAAAGCTTCTTAGGGAATGCATTTACGTTTACTGGAATACCTAGCTATTAAGTACAATGTACATGTAACATTACATGATATAGATACTTATGTTAAATTTTCTCTATCATAATTGAAACTATTTTTTTTTAATATATTTTGTACCTACTTATACCCCTTGCACTGCAATCAAGAATACATGGAACGAAGATATCTTGACGTCACTAAATCTTTTTATTTTATTTAAGCATCACTTTATTCGTATTTTTCAACAATTTCAAGCATGCGTTGATCTATTTGTTACATTAAGTAGAATCTACCCGAATTAGGACAAAAGTAACTTTTATCGCATTTTAACGATATTGGACTTAGGCCAATAAAAATCTTCGTTGTATGAATAACCACGTCAGCATACGAGAATCACGTCAACAAACTAGACACAAACATTGGGAATATTGTATTAATAATATTTATAAAATCGCTTAGCAAAGTGACATTAACAATATATTCTCATAAGTTTGTTTACTTTGGTAAGTAGGTATAATGAGGCACAAAATTTTAAGTGACGTGTTTTTGGCATTTTTTCGTACATACATACTTACAGCAAATGTCAAAGAACCGTCACCTAAAATTAAAGCTCTCAAATATTTTATTATCGTTTGGTACTTGACTTTAAAAGGTCTTGGTAATTACCTGGTTCGGAGGAGATCCACGGAAGGCGAATTGTGAGGTCATTCTTCACTACAATAAAGTGTTTTTTATCACGTAAGGCCACTGTCCAGTCACAGAACTCACTTCACAGTTTTCGCGGGCACCGGTCCGGATCCGGTCGCATGTCGGGTCGGGATCGATACGCGGACGGCCGCGGTTCCTCGCGGAGCGTGTCGGGCCAGAGACGGCGCGTAGTCCCGCGCGCGGCGTTAGTGGGTAATGCGGTAGCTGCCCGCCAGGTGACGGTAATTGGCGCAGCCGTCCCGCTCGATCTCGGTCCTCTCGTTCCCACGCACGCACACACGCGACCGATCGCCGCACACCGACGCAAGCGGCTTCTTTTCACGCGTCGCCGTTTGACCCGCGCCGCAGCGATTTTTGCGGTGCGATGGGTGGCGCCCGCTGTGAGGCTGCCTCCTAGTGGGGGAAGCGAGTAGTGGGGGGGATGCACTCCTTTCTTTTTCAAAAGCTTCTCTTTCTTGTATTTTTTACGCCGGTGTCGGTATGGAGCGGTCCCTTTTATTTCATTTTATACTTATATATTGTGATAATTAACAGTGACGCGCGGCGAGCGCCTCCGTAGTCGACTTAATGATAGCTTTGCATGTGATTAAAGGTAACCATGTCATCTAACATCTTTAACGTTACTCGGCAATGGTAAAAATGGCATTGAGAACTCTAATGTCTAAAACTTAAACATTTGTAACATCAAATCGTCGATAATTGTATGGAGTCTTATATCGTTACCGTTCCACAGTGTATTTTGTTCGTTAAGTATTTCGATTTCAATTGTTTAGGGTAAATCCGGTATATATGCCCAACCTTTCAAATATAAAACAATATATAAATAAATTTCCTATATTATTAGGCACCTACTGCCTAGATAGGTAAAAATATAGGAAAATCTACCTAGATTGGTGAATTTTACAGTCAGTTGTTGTGGTCTGTCGTGTACTCTCCTATAGTTAGGTATTAGGTATTAGGCAGGTACTGGGGTTCCAGTAGCGTGTAGCGGTGACAGTATTAAACGCTCTTGTGAATGTGTTCGTACCAATTCTATCTGTATAGATAGAATATAGTTCTATATCTTTGTGGTCTCTATACCTACCTATCTACTGTAGCTGTCTGCACATATGGCTCTCGATTGCAAGCAGTCAGATATTATTTATGTTCTATTTCTTTTCATATTTTGGTATTATGCCATACCTACTAAAAATTACCAAAAGAAAAAATCACTAAGAGCCATTTTATTGCTTCCTACTTAGGTAGGTAGGTACCTGCTTGACAAAAAATCTCGATACATTTATGGTTGTAGATAAACGTACGTTCTTCGATCACTGGTGTATGTTCGTACTTCTGTTACGGCATTTTACTCAAAAAATCTTGGAGCAAAAAGCTGAAATTACTATACATAGTAGGCAAATAGGTAGGTACATAATTTTTCTGTCGTGAACAAACGAGTCACCCACAAAAACTATTTTGTTTCTTATAACTTTTGATTTTCTTTTTCGATAAGAAATTATAGGTATATTAGATAGGTACCTACCACAGTGTGTTGCTAATGCAAAAACAACATGCATTCGTCAACTGGATTTTAACGATAATGATTTTTTATCAGTGCAATTTTATAAAAGTTTTTTTTAGTTTCTTTATGAGTGCAGAGCAGATTACAGAAAATATAATAGCACATCCTACCTACCTATACCTACCACACACTATACCACAGCAAAAAAATATATAATTCATAGATTTTATATACATTTTATATACATGCTATCATGTTCATTATTTTTTATTAGGTAAACTTACCTATATAAAGTTTGTTTTCATAATGTACTTTTTATAGCGCTTGTAACTATCATGAATCGTGATTTTGTGTTCATTATTAATAGGTAGGTAATATTGGGGAAATTCTTAGAAAACAAATAATTTTGATTTCGATTTTGGTTTTATAAAATTATAGAGCACCCGAAATTTATTTCCTATAGTACCTAACGTTAATAATCTTGATAGAAGGCACCTATCCACTATCTAATACCTATACCAACCCACTGCGCGATATACTCGTTGAAAGGTGGGTAAAATTTTAATGGTTAAAACGCATCTTATGACGTCAAAGGCCTTAAAAAGTCCAGTACACTACACACATGATACAACACTACAGTCTATGGTATGTTTTACCTACCCAAGATATCAGATACCTATTGCACCTATCGACTAATGTAATACGTAGAAAAGAGGTTGGCGAATTTTGACCCAGCATTTTAAAAAACCGTTCAGATTCAGAAATCATTTAATTTTAATTAATATTTTTCAGAGAATTTTTCTGTGTAGGTAAACCCGATATTTTTAGAAGATGGGGATCAAAAATATAATTATTCACAAGTACACATTATAAATACCTAACCGTATCTAACATGGCAATACAAGTGAATATCTTTTTTCCCCAACTTTATTTGATAGACTTTGATGAAATTTTTTGTTACCTAGACTGGTTTACTAGAACAAGCATGAGAAGTCTGATTCGTGAACGTGGGCTTGAAGACCACGATTCAGTTCGTCTGGGTCAGAAACTCTAATGGAATTCGCCAATCTCCTTTTGATAATAGTATATCTACAAGTTAAAAAAACAGCTAATAGACGAATCTGTCCAAATAATTTTCTTGTTAAAAAGTTTTTTTCACCATTTTTTTTTATTCGTTTAAAGAGCAAACTAGAAAACAGGGCTACCAGGCACTAAGCCCTACTAAGTAAGTACCACTTGGTGGATTGGTAAGTTTGGAAAAACTTGACTTATCTAGGAAGGTAGGTTTTAAAAAGTTTCTTGCTACCTAAGTACCTAAATAGGATATCTATCTCAATTAAACTTTAAAGCTTGAATAAAACTGTGCAAATTTCACCATCTCAGAGTAGGTAGGTACCTACCTAACGTTTAACTGAGGAATTTTGACGTTGACAGTTTTTGAATTACAAATCTGTCGGATCGTACAATTTATTAATCGGTTAAACGTTACCTATTCAGCGATGGTGGAATTAGCCTTAGATTCCAAATTTTATTTGCTGTAAAGTTTTTTATGTTTCTATTTTAAACGAGTTCATAAATAAAAGCGACATAATTGTAAGTAAAACTGTGGTTTAGGTATTTATGGTAAGAACTGTACGAGGTTAATGTAGTTAAATGATTTTTTTAAGCATTAAGTATGATTCACAACTCGATTAGGTATTGCTTAGCAACAAGTCTACATAGCTATTAGACAACATCGTTGTAACGGAGCATTTAAAACAGATTGTTAAACGACAAATCCCTAACAGAATCTAACTGAAGACGGTGAACTACATTACACAATTGAACTAGTACAACAAGGCGACCCAAGTGTCGAAATAAAAAGCGCAACCCAATCGATCTGTTCCCCTCTTCTTTCTTATCGCCGCGAATATTTCACACTGAACGCAAAAAACTCACACAGATATAAAATATTCAAACGGTATAACATAAAATAAATTATCTTAGGTGAGTTTTGTGTGTGTGCGTGGCCCCCTCCCTAGGGCGGGTCATGGCGGACAACCAATTGGGTAAATCGGCGCGCGGCTTCACTGCCGCCGGCTCAGTCGACGTGCAGCGCCCATCGTCGACGCACGTCTTTACCTCCCTCATCTCTAATGTCTGGAATCACAAGGCTCTACTAATCCACTGATAATCAAATCTTAATAACACACCTGAAATCGTAACTGCAATTTGTAACGCCAATCCTGACTCGTATGAAGGGGTATCAAAGTTGGCAACACAAAATGTATTTCTCGCGTTACGATTTCAATGTCAGGGAATCAGAGCACAGGGTTGACACAATCTACAACGGTTAATGAATTACTTAATATTAACTAGGTACAGTTTGTGTCTTTTTAATTGCATAAAGTTTTAAATATTAGTATGTAAAACAAAGAATAATTAGATATTAGTTACAGACCACACTTTTTTTAATTTTTAAGCTATTCCATAGCTTTTATCGCGGGCTTTGAACTAGGACAAACAGTTTGAGCGTGGCGACCGAATCAAGAAATTCCGTAACGAAAATAAACCTAACACCGTCGTTCAGTAAGCGTTCAGCATTTTAGAGGTCCACAAGTAGCTCTGTTTGGCGCAGTGGGCGAGCGGCCGCTTTCTTTACCGTATGGTGTATGATGTCGCAGGTTCGAATCTCACTCGCGAAGTAGTGACAGTGCGCTTTTCTTATTTGTTTATTTTTTTAATTATTTTTTTGCATAATTTTTATTATGCAGAAAAAAATATTGCATAAATATTATACCTATAATTGCATAAGTTGATAAAAAATGCTATGCAATAGCTTTACCGCGGCAGTCCCCGAGTGCCACTTAATTTTTTGATATTTTTAGGGCTCTTTCCTTACCGAAAATCGAAACACAAATTTAGTGTTTGACCAGAGCTTGATTTCTGGCCAAAACCGAAGCCGAAGCCGAATAATCGGTTGTGGCCTCAACCACGTGGCCGAAGGTCTAATAACCCAAAAAAATTCCTTTCAAGATTGTCCAAAAGTGAACTAATTTTTTTTTTTCAAAATGTATGTTGATTGTATGTAAATAGCTTAACGAATTATTAAAATTGCCTTGCAACTTTTCAAAAATAATAACAGAAATAATGTGTTTATTTTGAGATATTGTTATTTACTAGCTTAGACCCATTCAATTTGCTGGCGATCCCCTGCCCCTCACCGTCGCCTCTTCCATCGCTCTCTCCCATTTGTAAGGCTGCCCACACACAGTCAGTATTCTTGTCAATAAAAATATTGACAATATTTTTTTTATATGAAAAAATATTGATCAATCCTTCAATACGCCCCGCACACACGCAATATTATTGACAATATTCGTAAATATTGACAATAATATTGACTGTGTGCGGGCAGCCTAACAGTTCGTTAAACGGCGCATGCTAGAAACCTTCGGCCTTCCTGGCTGGCTTCGGCCAAAACTTCGGCCTAACTTGGCTTGGAAGCCGAAAGTTCGGTCGGACGCTACAGGTTTACTTTTTGTCCGTCTGTGTATCTGTCTGTCCGTAAGTCGAGGTCCTTTTTATCAGAAATATCAGTTTATTTACCAATCAAGTTGGAAAGTATTTTTAGGTCAAATGGCCTCTATTTAATTTTAGGTCGTCTTTTAAAAAATTTGTCTTTTTAGGTCAGCTAGTTTAACTTAATAACAACTAGTAGGTACCTAGGTACTAAAGGTCGGATGAACAACAACACAAAGGACAAAGTTCTCTTTTTTTATTTTTTTTTATTTTACCTATTCGATGACAAGCTGGTCCTTGACTGCGATCTCACCTGATGGTAAGTGACGATGCAGTCTAAGATGGTAGCGGGCTAACTTGGAAGGGGTATGGCAGTGAACATTCAACCCTTACCCCTAATTGGTTTCTACACGCCATCGTGCCGGAACTCTAAATCGCTTGGCGGCACGTCTTTGACGGTAGGGCGGTAACTATAGCCACGGCGTAAGCCGTCCACCAGACCAGACCAGAGACAATTCAGAAATTATAAATTCCCAAATTGACCCCGCCGGGAATCGAACCCGAGACCTCCCAGTTTTAAGGCAACAGCGCTCACCACTGAGCCAGGGAGGTCGTCAAAACGTCGTCTTTTATGGACGGCCACAGTGCTCGATCTTGCGCTACCTGTATCCAGCTCTTTCGAGACTCGTCTGATGTCGTTGGTCCACCTTGTGGGGGATGTGCTAACCCTACGCTTTACGCCACCCCAGCACTTTGGGACCCAAATGACCTTTAGTTCTTCGAACTACCCCTATGTACCTACCCCGTTCTATTTCAGTATTAGAGATAGTTGGTTAGGGACGCAACACGTAATTAAAACTGGCAGCTGTAATAAAACTGCAATGTGAATTTGAAAAGCGTTTAGGTATATTCGCACAAACACAATCTCGCGCATTGGCCGCTGAAGTTGTAGATGGGATTAATTGGTCGCGATCGGATTAAGGTGGAAGACACGGGTTTGCCCGCGAAATTCAAATTTAATTTGGTATTTCGCAATTTGTAAACTAAGACGATCAAAATATCGACTAATTTGTGAGTAACTCACGTCCAACTCAGTATTTTGATTAATTTCTTAAACTGGTCACTTTCAAGTAGGTAAAGATTTTTATGTAAACCTGTGAAGATGATAATTCCACTGGCGCAATTAGAAGGCCATAAGCCTACTTCGACGTATTAGAGATATTTGGTTAGGGACGCAACACGTAATTAAAACTGGCAGCTGTAATAAAACTGCAATGTGAATTTGAAAAGCATTTTTATTCGCACAAACACAATCTCGCATTGGCCGCTGAAGTTGTAGATGGGATTAATTGGTCGCGATCGGATTAAGGTGGAAGACACGGGTCTGCCCGCGAAATTCAAATTTAATTTGGTCTTTCGCAATTTGTAAACTAAGACGATCAAAATATCGACTAATTTGTGAGTAATTAACTCACGTCCAACTCAAAATTTTGATTAATTTCTTAAACTGGCCGCTTTCAAGTAAAGATTTTTACGTAAACCTGTGAAGATGATAATTCCACTGGCGCAATTAGAAGGCCATAAGCCTACTTCGTCGTATTAGTTTACAAATTGCGGAAAACCAAATTAAATTTGAATTTCGCGGGCAGACCCTTGTCTTCCACCTTAAGTGAAGCGAACAACTATCTAAATACGTTATGATCATTTGTTCGTGCTAGCGGCTATTTTCGTTTCCACATAAAGAGATTTAGGTTCACTGTAGATCGGCTACCTACTTAGGTAAGTACCTACTGCAAAACGTTTTCTTCTTTTTTCAACCGACTTCAAAAAGAGACAATCTTAATTCGTCTGTATGTTGTTACGAATTATATAATAATATACGAATTGCCAATTATGAATTAAGTTTGATGTTTCTTTTTTGTTCGGTATGTCCATTGTCCAATCTACCTACTTCAGAGGTGGTGCCATATTTTTATCGAAATTGATTCAGCGCTTTTTTTTTAATTGTTTTTATGTTTGTTACCTCAGAACTCCATTATTTATGAACTGATCCCATTCAATTGTTTTTTTTAATCCGATTACTTAATCAATTTTTCAAAAATCATTCAGAAATTATTTTTAAACAAATCTTTTCAAAAGAGGTGAACATGGCCACTCTACGCTAATTTTGTATTATAATCTCAATATTACTATTATTATAAATGAAAAAGTGTATATGTTTGTTCTTCATTAATTCCGCAACAGAACTAGGTAGGTATATCTAGATACTAATTTGCGTGATTTTTATCATGGGTGACGTTAAGATCCCAAAAATTGACTGGTGATTACTAACATTAGGTAAGTAGGTACATAATTAACCAACTTACAAAAAATGTGGAGGTTCTCAACTCAGCCAGTATCTTTTTTATTTACTACTAGCTGACACGGCGAACTTCGTACCGCCAACTTATCTATTATAATTTTTTTTTGTTTGTTTTTTTTTTTTATTAAGTATTAAAACCTTCCGTGGACCTTAAGGAACATACAAAAAAATAAATTAACCGAATTGGTCCATCCATTCTTGAGTTATGCGCTTACCAACATTCATTTTTATTTATATAGATAGATATTTATAAACTTATGTGTTTCTGCCTAAAAGATAATAATTAATGCTTTAATTCTTGTTAAAAATTCAAAATCATTTAAAAGAAGCTTTTTTCTGTCTGTCACTAAAATGAAGTTAAAATATCTTTGTTTTCACATCAATTAATTAATTTCAGGCCTTATTAACCATTCGCACTGGCTAATATCATTGAAGTAACATTATTGGACAATTATGTTAGGTACTTTAAATAAAATTCGATTATTTTCGAAATATGATTCTACATTGCAGTTAATATTTTTATAACCAAGGCATACCTACTTCGTAGATTTATTTTTGGCTCAAAAAATAAATGAAATTTTGTGCTTTTTTCTACGTCAAAAGAAAATATTTGCAAACATATTGGTTGACATTTTTTTTTATAATTTTGTTGAATAAAGTTTTAAATGTCATCAATTTTGTTTGTGGTTTCTGCACTACTTATTTAGATTAAATTTTACTTTATAAGGAGAATTTTACTTTATTTCTTACATTTTGCTGTACAAAACATAAATTAATTAATAATGTGGTATCAAGCGTCAACCCTAGAGACAAAGCTCTGTAGTGCTTAGATTAATTTGTATTTTGTAGGATGCGTACAGTGTAGAGTGTTCCTTATTAAGATTTATGTATAATAAGAGTCGAGACAATTTATACTTACTTAAAAAAAGATTTTCTGACTGACGTGACTGATCTATCAACCACAGACCATAGAAGTTAGAAAAAGACTTGAAATTTTGATAGTATAGGTAGGGTCACACTCAGAAACGATTTCATTCTTAAAGTCATTTGTATGGTTTTGTTGCGCCCTCCAAATCATAGGAGGACTAAATCAGATAATAATATTCTCACCGCCATACGTATAAAAGGTTTTTACAGTGCAGCAGGCCATGTGGGCGGCCGGCGGGACACGTCGTTAACTTTACCGGCAGGCCATGAGGTGCGCTGTGATCCCACAAATTCATATAATTTTATAGAGCTTGGCTTGCTAGATAAAGATTCGAAAATTATTGCTTCGATTAGCTTAGTCAAAACGCTACCCATAAAAAAAAGTTTGATGAAAATTGGACTATATTTAAAGAACTATAGGGGGTAGGGGTTTTACTGAGTAAGTAAAACTAGTACCAAAAAGCATAATATTTATTTTTATTTCTTTAAAAACCAATTAAAATCAAAATCTTAATGTTAATATTTATTAGAAAAAATAAGGTTTAATTTGAACATGGATTTCTGCGTAACATTGGCCACAAACACTAGATTGAGTTGCGCATTTCAGGCATAGGTACAGTGTTTACTTTTTTGTTCGATCCCTGGCTTGTTTAAGCTGACAGTCCACCATTTTTATTGTTTTCATAACAATGTATACATTTTTGGCTAATAAGTCTTCCTCTATGATCAATCTGTGATGATTTTTTGAAAAATTTATGAAAAAATTCTTTTCCAGCAGGCCACGTGGGCGGCGCGCGGCCAACTGACCTAATTATACTGATGGCCTGCCAGTTAAAATTCAAAAAACCGATAGTGGCCTGCTGGGATAGAATTTTTGTGGGCCGCCGGCAGCCCACGTGGCGGTGAGAGTGATAAAATATATATATAAATAATAATAAAACAGATAAGCCTTTTTAGGGTTCCGTAGTAAACAAGGAACCCTTATAGTTTCGCCATGTCCGTTCGTCTGTCCGTCCGCGGTTTAGCTCAGAGACTATTGGTACTAATAGAAATCTGTAATTTGACAAGGGTATAAATATTAATCACGCCAACAAAGTGGTGAAATAAAATTGTGAAAAATAATTTTTTATGGGGTGTAGGTACATGTAAAATGGGGATGAATTTTTTTTTCTCGTATACCTATCCCATAGTGTGGGGTGTCGTTGAATAGGTCTTTCAAAAATATTGTGGGTATGGGTACACCATTTTTCGATTCAGGGATCCGTTTGTGAAATATGATATTATATAAATATGATATTTTTATAATAAGTACAGTCAAATGTCCCCTCCTCTGCCAGCTAATTGTTTATAGGATACGTGAAAAAATTGACAGCAGTATATAAGAATTTTATACGAAAACTATCACGGGCCACGGCTAAGTAGTTTTCACAAGTTAAGGAGTTTGTAGCTATAGGTATGCCGGAATATAGCTATACGAAAGCGATTCATAGCTATCTTACTAGGAATAGCTATAATACGAACGCGATCTAGTAATATAGCTATCTGACTAGACTAATCTAGTAAAATGGTTATAGAAGTAGGTACCTACCTACTATGTTTGCCAAAATCTAAAGTTAGGTTAGGTTGTGGTTTCGACATGAACAGTCAGGTAAATAAACCTAGGTTTAGGTATAGCTATAGATAACAAGGCTTCAACTATATTACTGCGACATACATACATACCTACCCATTTGGATTTATCGTGTCCTTAAGTATTGCCTCCACAAACTTATACAATGTTTTGCTCTTATTTTAATGCCGACCAGTGTAATTAAATAAGCTAGCTATAGGTAACTGTCAGTTTAGCTCAAGAACTATTTAATTTAGTCCCACCATAACCTTTTTGCCATCGAACCGCAAGCCTTCGCTGGATCTGCACGTGGTTGAATTTCCACGATCTCGCACGCGCTTGGCCTCCTCGATCCTAAAAGGCATCGCCAGGAATGCACTTCCGGTTTCCGTAATTCCAAGTAACTATAACTATAACAGCTATACCTATGTTGGGAATCTCTCTCAGGGATAAAATACGGTACGAGGAAATTTGTAAAAGATCAAAAGTGAACAACATAGCTCTGAGGATTAGCAAGCTGAAGTGGTAAAGGGCAGGTCATATCTGTCGCAGAACCGATGGCCGATGGGGCAGACGTGTTCTGGAGTGGAGACGGCGTACCGGCAAGCGCAGTGTAGGACGCCCTCCAGCTCGCTGGACCGATGACCTTAAGAAGGTGGCGGGAAGCGGTTGGATGAGGGAAAGCGGAGGACCGTGTTTGGTGGCGCGCTCTCGGAAAGGCCTATGTCCAGCAGTGGACGAATACAGGCTGATGGATGGATGGATGATAACTTGGGCACCTTCAAACCAAGAGTGAATAGGCATCTTCACTTACCATCAGCGCAGTTAAGCGCTGCTGTGTACGTGTGTTAAATAAAAACCGGCCAAGTGCGTGTCGGGCCACGCGCAGTGTAGGGTTCCGTAGTTGAAAGATACTGAATATATTTTGAGTTCCATGGCTTAAATACTAGAATAAACTACAAAATATGCAACTTACACTACGTGTAATACCTAACTTAGAAAAAACGGATAGGTATAACTCCCTAACTAATGAACCCTATTTAGCCGTGGTAGTTTTCCTTTAATATTCATTATATATACCACTGATGTGAATTTTTTCTTGTATCCTATATACAACCATTTAGATGGCAGAGGGGGGGACACTTGACTCTAATAAAATTTAGCACTTTAAAATATCATATCCCTGATATCCGATCCCTGTATTGAAAAATGGTGTTCCCACACCTACAATATTTTTGAAAGACCTATTCAACGACACCCCACACTATGGGATAGACGAGAAAAAAAAAATTCATCACCACTTTACATGTAGGGGAGGTACCCTAAAAAAATTATTTTTCACAATTTTATTTCACCACTTTGTCGGCGTGATTGATATTTATACCCTTGTCAAATTTCAGATTTCTAGTACCAATAGTATAATAGCTCAGAGAGCTAAACCGCGGACAGACAGACAGACAGACGAACGGACATGGCGAAACTGTAAGGGTTCCTTGTTTACTACGGAACCCTAAAAAGGCCTAAAAAGTCTCATATTGTCACAGATGTTCGTTATAATTTTACCGTTTTCACGCGAACGGAACCGACATTTATATTGAGTAGGATTTCTTATAACAAATAACATTATGAAGTGTTAAAATATTATCGAATCTCTTTGATGTCACGGTGCCGCACGTGTGGCTCACGAAAAACGTTTAATCCCGACGCGTCAGCGACAGATCGCACTAAAATTAGAATGGGTACCGCTCTCATTGATATTATTTATACTTGTAAAAAATCAATGACACAAAAATTCTAAGAAATGTAAAAAATTCATAATTCAAAATTATTTATTTCACGTAGGCCAACCTGTGCTCTTATGACAAGTCATGACTCTACCACCGGTTCGGAAAGCGGATTCTGCTGAGAGGAGCCGGCAAATGAAGCTTCCGATATTGTCCTCACAAGATATTTATTGAGCTGTACGATTGTCTAAAAATGATTGATCGCAGTGACCTCTGATTCTCCTGCTATTGAATATATAATAGAATAGAAATATTTTTTATTCAAAAAAACTTTTTTACAAGTGCTTTTGAATCGTCGATGAGTTTTTGGAATGCCCTTCCTGTCGAGAAGAACCAGCAAGAAACTCGGCGGTTGCTCTTTTCAAAACAAGTTTACAATACAAATACGATACTATGCTATGTATGCAGTGTTTCCACATGAGGGGAAGTTCCTTAAATCATACCTAATTATAATTCAATACATGCAGACAGAAAGTAGCCCCATTTCTGCCGGTGGAAACCGTTCATGAGCATTAAAATAATAATCTGAAGTAAGGATTCGAACCCCCGAACCAATAGTTTCACTGCTTCGTTTATCCGCTACGCCACCAAATCTATAATGGAACGGATATGTAATAAACGAAGGCAACAAGTGTCGTGGCGGAAAATTCTTGTATTTTTTTTCGCCTAGCCTCCATCCGCCAAATCGTCCGAAAAGGAACTTCGTTAAAATAAGTGATTTTTATTTGCTCAAAAAAATGCGAAGAACATAATATAATGCGTGCCTGGAATCGATTCCGGACCCTCCGAATAAGAGACTAGAGTCCTAGGTTGTCATCGCTTGGCATTTACCATTCTGTGGTAAGTACATCTTGGGTTTCGTATACCGATAACGATTCTTAAAAGACTTGCATAAGAAAATAAAATGGTATTTGCTTTAGTGAAATGAGTTCCCGTCCTCATATACCGGGCTTTATTAGCTCCTTACTGATCCGTCTCAAAGGCGAATCTCAAATAAACTAAAAGCGTCAATCTACATACGTGCTGGTTGGTACGCTAAAAGTGATTTATATTGGCGCCCTATTCGATTGAAGTAGATTACAAATAATGAATAAAATTGCATACGGAATGAGAAACCGAGCCGTGAGTGTAGGATTGTTTGAGCTGTCGAGGGTTGGGCCACGTCTGGTCCTTATTGAAAGTGAATGGAGCGCGCGCAGTCTGAGGTCAACACGTCTAATTGCAGCGAGATTAATTCACGTCTAAATTGTCTTGTTAAAGAGCTTTCACGTGTTTTATTATCTACTATTGTTATACTTGTGGTATACTATAAAAGTCAAGCTGAAAAGTATCTGCAACGCATTTAACATTTAAATTTTCTCAACACCTCCAACTAATGGTACAGGGTGGTGGTAGAAAGGCTACCCGCCTGCTCGTTTGCAGTTTTTCCAGTTAGGAAAAACAAATAATTCAATACTATCTCTATTCGGATTTGTTTTAATACGAGCTAGATACTATAATTATTTATTTGTTACATGTAACATGTAATAATGAGTAGTTTGTAGTTTTTTTGTAATAATTAAATTGTTCGTTAAATAAGTAGGTACATGTAATTATTTGATTCAGCCACAAAACTTTTGAAATAGTTCGTTTACTTATATTTCATTTGGTTGATGCAGTGACAGCCTAGTGGTTCGGACTGTGGTCTCCTATTCAGGGGGTCGCAGTTTCGATCCCGGGTATGCACCTCTGACTTTTCGGTCATGTGCGTTCAAGCAATTAAATATCACTTGCTTCAACGGTGAAGGAAAACATCGTGAGGAAACCTGCACATCTGAGAGTTTTCTATAATTTTCCGGAAGGCGTGTGTAATCCGCCAAATTCACAGTGGGCCAGCGTGGTGGACTATGGCCTATAACCCTTCTCTGTGAGGAGACCTGCGCTCTGTATAGTGAGCCGTTGATGGGTTGCTAATGATCATGATAATTGTAATCTGTCTATAGTAAACAGATACTTCAATTTTATTCATTGCACTAAAGTGCCATCAAATTATTGTTTATGTGAACATCAAACTGAGGTACTAGTGGTTCGCCCCGAACTGAGGCCTCGCGGTTACGGTTTAATATCCCATGATTATTCATTCAATCGATACATGACGACCAAAACTGACATTATCATTATTGCCCGTTTTCACCAAACATACCAAAATCATCCCCTAAGTAGGAGTCTCTTTACGTAGGTAGCTCCTAAAGTCCTAACATCCGTCCCAATGTCCTTTTAGGTGTCCCGTACAGGATCGTGATAAATAAGTTGACAGAAATCATCACCTAACTTATCATAGGTAGCCCGTAAAGGGAACGTTAGTGTAAACATTGAATTATTATGTAGATACTAACGAGTGAAAACGGGTATACGGGCATCTGTACAAAACGTCATCTATCGACGCGAATAGAAAATACACAAAATGTAGTAATTAATAGTTTATTGAAGTTTGATATTTAACTAAAGAATAATTTTAATTGAATAATATGTTAATATACTACGTACCTAAATAATAATAGTCGACGCAAAACTGTTTTTGGGATAGATCGTAGTCGTAACTCCTAGTTCCATGGAATAGTTAATGACTGCGCCATCTATTAGCATTATTGTGAAGCTATGTGAAAATTACTGATGCCCATTAAAAATTAAATAATCTCGTTTCTTTATAATATTCATATAATTTTAGTATTTGTTGTTCAAGTACAGGATACAAGTGAAATAAAAAAATAAGTTCAACTTGAAAATACATACCCAATTTTGCTAGAGAGCGTCTTCAAGCGATCTCCACTTTGAAAGCCCCCATTTCGTCAATTTCAAGGGAAAAATTTTAAAAAAATATTTTTGTACTCGGTTCGAATCATATGTAACAATTTTATGTAACGCGATAAATTTTTTTTTACTTCGCATTCGCTTCGATGAGAGCCCCCCTGAAATAAAGATTTTTATAATTTTTTATGCAATATTCGGCTGAAGGCCATCAGTTTACATATTATATCTAAATTTGAAGTAATTACGTTCAGTAATTCAAAAGTTATAAGGCTCTGACAGACAGACGGACGGACGGACGGACAGACGGACGGACGGACAAGAGCAAATTCACTCTAGTAGACTCAGAGACCTCGCTTCACTCGGTCAACTAGGTATACCTATATGCATGCGGTGTTTACCAAAGAGTATAATTTTGTACCGACTTATGTTTTAGTGTTTACGTGTACCTAATTGGGTAGTTTGTCTTTACTTATAAATCATTATGTATCATATGATATATCATAGTTATCTAATTTAGTTTTTGTATATTTTATTAGCACATTATTATGAAAGTATAAACTGAAGAAATTAAATAAAAAATCATACGAACTGTTATCAACAGTAATAAAATAGCAAATATAACTAATGTTTTGCGCATAATTTTATACGTAAAATTATTGTAATTACACGTTTTATTTATTGCAATGTGTGCAAGTCTAATTGTCAATGTCTAATGAGCAGTTAATGAAGTAATTAGGTGCCCCATTATTGTAATATCCGTCGCTAATACACAGACCGAATGTAATGTAAACCACATTATTGTGTTATTACTTTTGTATTGTACCTATACCTGCTAGCATTTGTTCCCAGCTTCGTCCGTGTAGAGTTCATCATCATCATCAGCAACCCATCAACGGCTCACTAGTTACCGAGTTTCTTGCTGGTTCTTCTCGGCAGGAACGGCATTCCGAACCAGTGGTAGACTCATTGACGATTCAAAAGTACATGTAAAAGTTTATTTGAATAAAAAACATTTCTATTCTATTCTATTCTACTGAGCGAGGTCTCCTCTCAGAGATCACGTCGGGGTCACCACTGTTGCGTTACACCGCGGCTGCAGTGTAACAGCGTGTTCTTGTAGAGAGACGTCGTCGGGGGAAGGAAGTAGAGAAACACAGACTTGCAAGTATCTAATGGTAGTGGCATATATTAACATATTTACATTGGTTTTATATACTAATAAAATTACAGATGAAGAGTGGGGTAATTAGACTATGAACTTAACCGTACGTGAAAATATCGATGTCCGTGAACTTAGCAGAGCAAGTGCCAGCAGATCAAAAATAAAATTGAGTTCTGTTCGCATGCAGATGAGTTCTATAGTTCCTGATACATTTTAGAGATAGTTCTGGCTAGATAACCGAAAAAACGTCTGTTGAAAAAATGATCTGCTAACTTCCGGTAGCAGATCATTTTCCAGAAAATCAAAAATTAAAGTGTGTTCTGTATGCATCTGGCTGAGTTCTAGAGTTCCCTATACTTTTCAGAGATAGTTCTAGCATTTTTACCTAAAAAAAAGTCGGTTAAAAAAAATGATCTGCTACGGGAAGTTAGCAGAGCATCTGGCAGAAAATAAAATAAAATTCACAGAAACGAGTACTTTCTCTAACGAGGCTAAAACTCTGCGTCTTAAGATAGAACAGTAATAAAACTATCACATCTAGCAAATAATTGATCTGAAACTCTCTTAAAACTTCCAGCAGAGCATAGCAGAAGATGACCATGAATCGTCGAAATGAAATAATAACTATAATTAAAAAATTCATTTACAACAGAACTCTCACCCTAGAGACTAGAACTCTTTGGAAATATTTAGAGGAGTGACAGGTCTATAGTTTCCATCACAAATCTAAACTAGAACTCTCTTAAAACTTCCAGCAGAGCATAGCAGAAGATGACCATGAATCGTCGAAATGAAATAATAACTATAATTAAAAAATTCACTTACAACAGAACTCTCACCCTAGAGACTAGAACTCTTTGGAACTATTTAGACGAGTGACAGGTCTATAGTTTCCATCACAAATCTAAACTAGAAATCTCTTAAAACTTCCAGCAGAGCATAGCAGAAAATGACCATGAATCGTCGAAATGAAATAATAACTATAATTAAAAAATTCACTTACAACAGAACTCTCACCCTAGAGACTAGAACTCTTTGGAAATATTTAGAGGAGTGACAGGTCTATAGTTTCCATCACAAATCTAAACTAGAACTCTCTTAAAACTTCCAGCAGAGCATAGCAGAAAATGACCATGAATCGTCGAAATGAAATAATAACTATAATTAAAAAATTCACTTACAACAGAACTCTCACCTTAGAGACTAGAACTCTTTGGAACTATTTAGACGAGTGACAGGTCTATAGTTTCCATCACAAATCTAAACTAGAACTCTCTTAAAACTTCCAGCAGAGCATAGCAGAAGATGACCATGAATCGTCGAAATGAAATAATAACTATAATTAAAAAATTCACTTACAACAGAACTCTCACCCTAGAGACTAGAACTCTTTGGAAATATTTAGAGGAGTGACAGGTCTATAGTTTCCATTACAAATCTAAACTAGAACTCTCTTAAAACTTCCAGCAGAGCATAGCAGAAGATGACCATGAATCGTCGAAATGAAATAATAACTACAATTTAAAAATTTCGCTGACACCAGAACTCTCACCCTAGAGACTAGAACTCTTTGGAACTATTAAGACGAGTAACAGGTCTATAGTTTCCATCACAAATCTAAACTAGAACTCTCTTAAAACTTCCAGCAGAGCATAGCAGAAGATGACCATGAATCGTCGAAATGAAATAATAACTATAATTAAAAAATTCACTTACAACCGAACTCTCACTCTAGAGACTAGAACTCTTTGGAACTATTTAGACGAGTGACAGGTCTATAGTTTCCATCACAAATCTAAACTAGAACTCTCTTAAAACTTCCAGCAGAGCATAGCAGAAAATGACTATGAATCGTCGAAATGAAATAATAACTATAATAAAAAAAATCACTTACAACAGAACTCTCACCCTAGAGACTAGAACTCTTTGGAACTATTTAGAGGAGTGACAGGTCTATACTTTCCATCACAAATCTAAACTAGAACTCTCTTAAAACTTCCAGCAGAGCATAGCAGAAGATGACCATGAATCGTCGAAATGAAATAATAACTATAATTAAAAAATTCACTTACAACAGAACTCTCACCCTAGAGACTAGAACTCTTTGGAAATATTTAGAGGAGTGACAGGTCTATAGTTTCCATCAAAAATCTAAACTAGAACTCTCTTAAAACTTCCAGCAGAGCATAGCAGAAGATGACCATGAATCGTCGAAATGAAATAATAACTATAATTAAAAAATTCACTTACAACAGAACTCTCACCCTAGAGACTAGAACTCTTTGGAAATATTTAGACGAGTGACAGGTCTATAGTTTCCATCACAAATCTAAACTAGAACTCTCTTAAAACTTCCAGCAGAGCATAGCAGAAGATGACCATGAATCGTCGAAATGAAATAATAACTATAATTAAAAAATTCACTTACAACAGAACTCTCACCCTAGAGACTAGAACTCTTTGGAAATATTTAGAGGAGTGACAGGTCTATAGTTTCCATCACAAATCTAAACTAGAACTCTCTTAAAACTTCCAGCAGAGCATAGCAGAAAATGACCATGAATCGTCGAAATGAAATAATAACTATAATTAAAAAAATCACTTACAACAGAACTCTCACCCTAGAGACCAGAACTCTTTGGAACTATTTAGACGAGTAACAGGTCTTTAGTATCCACCACAAATCTTGACTAGAACTGTCTTAAAACTTCCAGCAGAGCATAGCAGAATATGACCATGAATCATCGAAATGAAATAATAACTACAATTTAAAAATTCACTTACACCATAACTCTCGCTCTAGAAGCTAATCGTCTAAATAGTTCCAAAGAGTTCTAGTCTCTAGGGTGAGAGTTCTGTTGTAAGTGAATTTTTTAATTATAGTTATTATTTCATTTCGACGATTCATAGTCATCTTCTGCTATGCTCTGCTGGAAGTTTTAAGATAGTTCTAGTTTAGATTTGTGTTGGAAACTATAGACCTGTCACTCGTCTAAATATTTCCAAAGAGTTCTAGTCTCTAGGGTGAGAGTTCTGTTGTAAGTGAATTTTTTAATTATAGTTATTATTTCATTTCGACGATTCATGGTCATCTTCTGCTATGCTCTGCTGGAAGTTTTAAGAGAGATCTAGTTTAGATTTGTGATGGAAAGTATAGACCTGTCACTCGTCTAAATAGTTCCAAAGAGTTCTAGTCTCTAGGGTGAGAGTTCTGTTGTAAGTGAATTTTTTAATTATAGTTATTATTTCATTTCGACGATTCATGGTCATCTTCTGCTATGCTCTGCTGGAAGTTTTAAGAGAGTTCTAGTTTAGATTTGTGATGGAAACTATAGACCTGTCACTCGTCTAAATAGTTCCAAAGAGTTCTAGTCTTTAGGGTGAGAGTTCTGTTGTAAGTGATTTTTTTAATTATAGTTATTATTTCATTTCGACGATTCATAGTCATCTTCTGCTATGCTCTGCTGGAAGTTTTAAGAGAGTTCTAGTTTAGATTTGTGATGAAAACTATAGACCTGTCACTCGTCTAAATAGTTTCAAAGAGTTCTTGTCTCTAGGGTGAGAGTTCTGTTGTAAGTGAATTTTTTAATTATAGTTATTATTTCATTTCGACGATTTCATGTCGACGATTCATGGTCATCTTCTGCTATGCTCTGCTGGAAGTTTTAAGAGAGTTCTAGTTTAGATTTGTGATGGAAACTATAGACCTGTCACTCGTCTAAATAGTTCCAAAGAGTTCTAGTCTCTAGGGTAAGAGTTCTGTTGTAAGTAAATTTTTTAATTATAGTTATTATTTCATTTCGACGATTCATGGTCATCTTCTGCTATGCTCTGCTGGAAGTTTTAAGAGAGTTTCAGATCAATTATTTGCTAGATGTGATAGTTTTATTACTGTTCTATCTTAAGACGCAGAGTTTTAGCCTCGTTAGAGAAAGTACTCGTTTCTGTGAATTTTATTTTATTTTCTGCCAGATGCTCTGCTAACTTCCCGTAGCAGATCATTTTTTTTAACCGACTTTTTTTAGGTAAAAATGCTAGAACTATCTCTGAAAAGTATAGGGAACTCTAGAACTCAGCCAGATGCGTACAGAACACACTTTAATTTTTGATTTTCTGGAAAATGATCTGCTACCGGAAGTTAGCAGATCATTTTTTCAACAGACGTTTTTTCGGTTATCTCGCCAGAACTATCTCTAAAATGTATCAGGAACTATAGAACTCATCTGCATGCGAACAGAACTCAATTTTATTTTTGATCTGCTGGCACTTGCTCTGCTAAGTTCACGGACACAAAATATCGCTGATTAATGTTATTATAACTTTGTTGAAAATAATTAACAAAGTTTATACCATTGCGGAAATAAGGTGTGCTATGGTCACGTCGCGTACGTGACATAGTTATAGGCCATAGTCCACCACGCTGGCCCGATGCAGATTGGCGGACTTCACTCACATTAGAGAACTAGCTGATGCCCGCGACTTCGTCCGCGTGGATTTAGTTTTTTAAAATTTTTAAAATTAGCCTATGTCACTAACCAGGTCCTCAACTATTCTCATGCAAAAAATCACGTCGATCCGTAGCCCTGTTGCGGCGTGATTGAAGGACAAACCAACAAACCAACAAACAAACACACTTTCGCATTTATAATATTAGTAAGGATGTTCTGGAGAACTCTCAGGTGTGCAGGTTTCCTCACGATGTTTTCCTTCACCGTTAAAGCGTGTTATATTTAATTTCTTAAACGCACATACTTAACTTTGAAAAGTCAGAGGTGCGTGGATCCCGGGATCGAACCTGCGACCCCCCGAATAGGAGATCACAGTCCTAACCACTAGGCTATCACTGCTTCACTGCGTAAGTATAGAGTAAAGTTTTTATAAACCCCGCTTGAATTTTATTCCTTTTGGGATAAAAGGTATCCTATTTTACTCTCAAAGTCCTCAAGTAGGCATATCCATGCAAAAAATCACGTCGAGCCGTTGTTCCGTTGCGTTGTGATTGCAGGACTAACCAACGAACCAAAACAAGGAACACAATTTCGCATTTATAATATTGATAAGAATATAATCTCGATGATAATAATTTAGCTGTGGACTGGTTGTGTGTAGATTATAGAAGTTTATGAGGACTCGACTACTTGGGACTCTCGTTTTTCCAAGGTGCTGGAGTGGCGACCCCACACCGGGAAGCGCAGCATTGGCAGATCCCCCCACTAATATCAGGACTGGACCAACGACATCAAACGAGTCGCAGGGAGCCGCTGGATGGAGACGGTGCAAGACCGAGGCCTGGAAGTCAATGCAAGAATTCTTTGTTAAACAGAGGACGTCGATCGGTTTATAAAGAAGAAGAAGTAATAACTCTCTCTACTAGGGTACTTAAGTACCTATCTTATTAGTTATCGCGTTAGGTACTTAGCTCACTACTCGTATATTGACCTATAGGCTACTATACTCCCTCTCTACTAATAATCTCCGTCGAGGTGGTGAGTGCTGTGGTCTTATACCTAAGCAGGTCTCCGGTTCGCTTCCTAGAGGTGGCAATTTCAGATTTTATAATTTATGAATTGTCTCTGGTCTGATGGAATGCTTCTGCCATGGCTAGTTACCACCCTACCGTCAATGATGTGCCCCAAATGATTCAGCGTTACGCGCGTTAGGACCTCACAGTTAACAATTTTAAAGTACCTAATATAATACTAGCTGACTCACGCGACTTCGTCCGCGTGGATTTAGTATTTAAAAATCCCGCAAATCACCGTCAACAGTAACTAAATCCCAACGGCTTAGGAGTGCAGTACCTACCCTGTATCATCAGGGTTGAGGGTTGAGACTTGGAGACTGCTCGTGAACGGGTGCCACCAGCAGGACTGGGGCTGTACTTTCTGTCTGCCCGTTTTGACATGAATTGAATTGTAGTACCTACGATTTTTTGTGGAAATATTATATTCTATTCTATCCTAACAAAGTTGCATGGGTTAAATCGGCTTGGCATCCGTCTGCCCACAAGATAGTATAAAAAACTTATTAAGTTATTACCTACAATGTATTAGCTGCATAATAATATTGTAAAATGATTATTTTTAAAAGAGCAACTGCTAAATTTCTTGCCGGCTCTTCTCAGCAGAATCCGCTTTCCGAACCGGTGGTAGAGTCATGACGTCATAAGAGCCACAGGTTGGCCTACGTGAAAGAATTTTTTGAATTTTGGAGTACAATGATAAAGTCGTTGCTTGGTACCTACATTATCAAATCACCATCAAAAATTCTTAAATCTTCACAGCTTAGGAGTGCAGTACCCTGCATAATCAGAGTTAAGGGTTGGGACCTGGTATTCAATTTTGAAGTCGTTGCTTGGCCCTCACAATAAAATTTCACAGTCAGTTTCCGAATCCCTATGGTTTAGGAGTGCTGTATCATGAATCATCAGGGTTTAACTCTTGAAATATTTACGGGACCAATCTTTAAAGTACGGCCTTTCTAACAAAAAAAGAATGAATGAAATCGGACTACGCGTTAATGAATTACGACTAAGTACACATTTTGACTTTCATCCCCTCTTCCAAGGGAACCTTGCTGAATTTCGGGATAAAATGTATCCTATATCCTACCTCGAAATCATGCCAAGTTTCATTTAACAAACAAACAAATATTTCCTAGATGTACCTATTACTAGCTTTTACCCGCGGCTTCGCTCACCTTAAGTTCGATTTTCCAAAGTTGGGGGGAAGATTTTCAAAAAACTTTTATTAGCGGATGCCTACGTTATAAAAGCTATCTGTATGCCAAATTAGCCCGAACCGTCCAGTGGTTTGAGCTGTGCGTTGATAGATCAGTCAGTCAGTCAGTCAGTCAGTCACGTATTCCTTATAAATAATATTGAGGTAGAATAGAAGTGCTTATATCTAACTATTATGCGTTTTGACGTTGGATAAAAGCTACTACCTACTTTCATTAAATTAGTTAGCGACTCCTTATTACTAGGCATATTATGTGCACTAACAAGCAACAGTAATACAAACAAAAAAAGCTGTATTCCGTAACGACTGTCTAAAATGCTGCGTACAGAGAAATCACTTTAATACCTCCTCAGTGCGGTATCGACAGAGCAAAACAAGTACAGAGACAGACAGGGGATCGTTTAATCAGTCTGTGTTGCAGACACGAGGGGGGTCTTGCTAAATGACCATCCCTCGACTCTGTTAACCCGAGCCACCGTATCCGCAAACAGTATACTCGGTAAGTGCCGCAAATGACCCCGCCTTAGCGATTACTAGACCTGGCACGCAGCCTTAAATAGTCTTATTTCCGTAACTAAAAGTTGTGGGTAAATATGTAAATTAATCAAATTAGGTCACTAGCTACGATGGAAAATCTCATAATTAAAAAATATACTTATATCTTAAGAAAAATTTTACAAAACCTAGTAGGAATATTTATCTAAAAATATAAAAGGAAAAGATGACTGAATGTCTGACTTCCTGACTGACTGACTGATCTATCAACGCACAACTCAAATCCCTGGAAAGATCGGGCTGAAATTTGGCTTAAGTAGGTAAGTACAGATACTAGCTACTATGACGTAGGCATACGGTATGAAACGGTTTTTGAAAATTCTTCTTTCTTTAATTCCGGGTAAATTGGTGTTTGAAAAATAGAACTTTACATGAGCAAAGTCGCGGGAAAAAGCTAGTTATTACCGAAATTATATTATTATGATTAGTTATTACCGAAGTTATATTGAGACGATGGGTCAGCCAGGCCAGCCGTAAAGATGAAATTACGTATTAAATAATATATTAATACTTTATTTGAAGCCTCAATAGCCCAACGGTTAAAGGTGCGGACTGAAAACTGAAAGGTCGCTGGTTCGATGCTCACCCGTTTCATTATTGTAGTACCCACTCCTAACACAAGCATTCTGCTTATTTGGAGGAGAGACGAAAATAAAAAAAAATATAAGTCAAGTTCAGCTTTGCTAAAATTCAAAAATAAAAAAAAATACTTAAATAAAAATAAAAAATAAAAATGTTATAGAAGTGTTATGCTCAAACCTGCCTACCTATAATAGAATAGAATACAATATTAGAATAGAATAGAATAGAATATTTTATTTGTGTGGTTATGAAGATATGTGAACTTAGGTCTCTTTGCACTGACGACATGTCTTGACAGAGACGACGCTCTACGCAGTTGACGCCTGATAACTGTGCCTTATAACTTAATTATTAGAGTTTAAGAACTTATACTAAGGAATTGATAAATTTATTTTTTATAAGGTCAGGTGTCAAGGATACACTCAGAAAAGTTCCCATACGCGTCACATTATTTTTATCCCAGATGAGATATATCTAGGCACGCATCAAAGTATCTGAAAGTTTGCATAATTCATTAGTATTGTTTTATAGATCCTGTTATAAAACAACAATCCTTGTACTAACGATATTTTTATTTTATAATTATTCAAGATCGAGAGCCGATAAGACCAATATCGCGATTTTATACTGATAAAGTTAAACATTAGATAAATAACACCGTTTATTCTCATCCTCACCTTATTAGGTAAAAACACGTATAATCGACACTGTTTATTATTAGATAATATGTAGTTTTGATGACGATGCTAATTTGCTTGTAGGTACACAACTGAAGATAGAAGAATAACTAAAAATTTTAAAATTACTGTTAAAATTTTTAGTTAATTAAAATTTTTAGTTAATTTGCATATATCTATCGCAGTAGATCTGTAAACAAAAATAATCTCTAAATGTTTGCCGGAAGACATTTTGTTTCAGATGTCCAGCAAACTTTCATCCATGCAGAGTACCTAACTCCTGCCTACTCGGACGTACGCGTCCAAGTCTTGACAACTTTGAACTTTGATACATTTCCCAGCGCAACGTGGAACTTAAAGTCCTTGTTCTAAAATTGTTTGCAAAGTTTACATATATTATATACTTTTAATAAAAGTGTAACTGGACGATTTCTGTACATTGAATAAATACTCGTTGAAGGTGAACAGTTCTAGGGAATGTTGATTAGAGAAATTCGGTTTTATGGATATTATCTTGTACGACAGACGAGTGTAAGACAAAACTGTATTGACTAGTACAATAAAATAGCGGGTGTTTTTTTTTGAATTTTTAGCTGGTTCGATTCCCGGGTGAGACAAGCGAAGTTTTGAAAAACTTTGAAGGCAGTTTTGTTTCTTTTTAAAAATAAGGGAATGTTTCGTTGAAGTAAAATGATCTTACTTAAGGATTTAAGGTAGTTCCCCTCCAGGGCCCATAATTTTTTTCCACCCTGTATATTACTTTATAATCTGACTATTTTTCTGCGTTTTTTGATATTTAAAGTACTTATAGTGTGATATAATATACAGTACTTATATAGTCACCCAAAAATGCACTTTGAATTTTGTAACGACCCTAGTACTTCGTACTAAGGAATTTTTCCTGATCGCTAGCACTAAAAATTTTTCATTGAATTTTATCAAAATCGGTACAGTAGTTAAGTTACGAGATGTACTTTCACAAGAGATCGTAAAAATAATAGTTTTAGGAACTTCAATTTTCACGTCATATCAGTTGACTTTTTGACACTATTCTGTAGAACGATTTATACTCTACGAAGGCAGTGCGACCGCAGCATCGTCGACGCGCGGATCGCGTATAAGAAAGAACATTGCTTTGTGTATTCGGGCATATATTCAGAGACTTATAATATACTAGCTGATGCCCGCGACTTCGTCCGCATGGATTTAGTTTTTAAAACTCCCGCGGGAACTCTTTCATTATCCGAGATAAAAAGTAGCTCTCCCGGTCTGAGGAACAACAACTACATCCATTACTATACCCATGCAAAAAATCGCATCAATCCGCTGTTCTGTTTTTTTTAAAGTATCCTATGTCCGTCTCCTGGTTCTAAGCTACCTCTCCACCAATTTTCAGCCAAATCGGTTCATCAGTTCTTGAGTTATAAATAGTGTAACTAACACCACTTTCTTTTTATATATATAGATTAATAGATTAATAATTATAATTATTAATATAATACAAACTGTATTATGAGAAATGTGAAGTAGTATGTAGTGACATACTGTCGTGCGAAATCAATTATTATTGATAAAGTACAAGGGGCGATACATGAAATCTATTATGAGTGATACCTAATCTGACGTTG
This sequence comes from Oeneis ivallda, assembly GCA_029955525.1. Taxonomy (NCBI): domain Eukaryota; kingdom Metazoa; phylum Arthropoda; class Insecta; order Lepidoptera; family Nymphalidae; genus Oeneis; species Oeneis ivallda. The sequence continues at coordinate 30,643,248 of JARPMR010000001.1, read as the reverse complement.
GAAGCGGCTGTAGAGATGGGGAGCTCTAGCGCCTTGGTGCTTTATGAACCTGTCTTTGGGCTTGCGACCGACGATCTCAGATGAAGATTGATCTACTTATATCGCGATGCTCTATGCTGAGTGTTGTGTCAACCTGTAGGTTGGATGCCGGAATAGGATAAGCTTAGGATGGGCTACTAAACTTGCCAATCCCGGTGTCTGATTCTTCTTTCGAACTTGCTCTTACGTTATGGTGGAGCCTATCACCACTTCGTGGTGTTCGACAACAAACTGTTGGATGCTAAGATAGGATGAAGCTAATGATGGCGATTGTTATTATGGTTTTGTCTGGTCCAGGCGTCCGACACTAACTTTGAACTAGACCGTAACGTTACGCAGTGTAACTATTAACTTACAACAAACTATACATGAGAGGGTCTCGGTGGATCACACCACTATAAAAAAGTCTTGTGGAACCACACCACGGTTAAAAAAGTGTCTGTGTTAGTGAATGATGACAGTGCGGTGAGGAGGGGGGGGGGGGGGGGCTCATAGTTTGGTGGTACTTCAGGGACTTGTTCGCATTCCTGATTATTGACAAATAATTACTCAAAGTAATATATTTATGTATGCTTGAGAAATCCAAGCTGCGATCTCATTGCGTCAATTATTATACTAATACATTATTGTTTTAATGGACGCAACTGAGTGGTCCTTGATGTACCACAAAAGGCAGGAGCTCACCATCGTTGGCGTGCAGGAAGCCAGCGATCATCATTTTATTTTTCACAATGAAATGATGCCATCTTAAGTTCGAACGTTGCCTATGGACTCAAAGGAACTTGAAACAACGATGTGTAGTGTAGACGTTCAACGTGATGTTGAATGTCGAGGTACATAAGTTGCGATGTAGGTTCTTTTGATATTTACACATAGAAATAATTGTGTCTCTCAACATCAGTGTTGGGTCTCGTGATAATAGATCAAACCGGTATCATTCATACTGGATTTTAAACATTATTTAATATAAACTAATACGGGAACCGACTACAAACTAATACACGAACTCTTGCATAGACCGCCTGGCTCTTGTGAACTCGTCATTACTTCTGACGCTCTAAAGGTTAATACGATCACAACATAATAAAGAGTCTTACCACTAGCGATTTACGTGCCATTTTAAAGACATAATTAAAAAATACGAGTGGCACTCGGGGACTGCCGCGGTAAAGCTATTGCATAGCATTTTCTAGTCGCACGCACACAAACACCGTGCCGAAGTCTGCCGAACTGAAACGACGTTAGATGATGCACGGCTTTCAACGCCGCACCGCTGTGCCGGTCGGAGTGGGAGGTGTTAGGTTTATTTTCGTTACGGAATTTCTTGATTCGGTCGCCGCTTAAAAATAAAAAGTTTATAGGAATTATGGGGTAGAGATTTTCGTAGGATACGAACAGATAAGTTGTTAACTTCTTTGTGTCATATCTACGCATACTAAGCTCTGTGTCTCTCGCCTCCGATGTTGTTACCGTGCCCTCTCCGCTTTCCCGAAGCAACCCCCCTCCCTACCAGATTCATTTCTGGTTTTCGCTACTCTTTTTTGTCTTAAATTGTTTTCGTAGCTTGTTCCCTTTGATATACTAAATATAAGATATACCGATCATAGACTCGTACAAAAAAAAAATGACCGCTAATAATATAAATGACAAAAATTTTGCCCTTGAAACTCATATCCCTAATCTATCTAATACCTTTAAACGAGCAATTCTTGTATATATACCTATATATATAATCTGAATCTCGGAAACGGCTCCAACGATTTTCATGAAATTTGGTATGCAGGAGGTTTCGGGGGGCGATAAATCGATCTAGCTAGGTTTCATTTTTTATTCAAAAGGTCGTTTTATCCGTGTTTTCAGGCAATGAAAAACCCCTTACAATATCATTAGAATACGAAGGTAAATTTCGCCATCATCTATAAACCAGAAGTCCCCGGTTCGAGTCCAAGACGATTATATTTGCCCCTATGAATTTTATTATTATTATTATTATTTTTTTTAATATATAATTTCCAAAAAACACGATTTACCAAAAAAAAAATCACCCAGATCCTTCAATCATGCCGCAACAGAGCTACTGATTGACTTGATCTTTTGCATGGGTATACTGAGTTAAGGGCCTGGAGAGTGAAATAGGCTACTTTTTGTCCCGGAAAATCAACGAGTTCCCGAGGGATTTTTAAAAACGAAATCCTCACCGACGAAGGCGCAGACATCAGATAGTAACTTTATAAAACCCCGGGTTAAATGACATCCTTGTATCGGAAAGCGCAATGTTGACAGATCTCCCACTAGGGCCCGCTTGCAGAGACGCCGGTTTAGGATAAATTTGTAATTTTGACAGAAGCTTTATACGTAATCTGTCAAAGCAGCAGCTAAAGGATAACCCGGCGTTTCTGCAAGCGGGGCTTAGTGGAAAGACATAAAGGGTGTGTTCCGAAATACACTGCGAGCACTGCTCAGTGCTCTCAATGGTGAAAAATTCGTTCCGTTATAGACTTTATAGACTGCGAGTGCACTGCCGCAGTACCCTAGGAAAATGTATGACGTCATACGCCGCCATTTTTGTACTGTGAGCACTGGCGCTTTCGAGGTAAGGACGTGCTCTCAGTACTTTGATCACGTGATCAACAAGTAGAACAGCGCTTAGAGATTTAAAAAAATGGGGATGACATTATACTGGACTGCGTTTCGTTATAATCAGTAACCATAAATAGCAAACTAAAAAGGATTGGCTTCACAGTATAGTAATACTGTATAGTAAGGTTCACACCTTACTATACAGTATTACTATACTGTGACGTCAATCCTACTGGATTGACGTCACCGTCAATCCAGTAGGATTGACGTCACACCTTACAGTGGTCCAGTGTCTAACGGAACACACCCCAAATGAGTCGCGGACTTGCTATGAGCTGTTGCATACAGGCTAGGCGATGCAATAATGTGGTGTATGAAAATCTCTACCAGTAACCTATGTCCAGCCGTTAACGAATGGAATGACGGATTTAACAGCTAATCTCCACGAACTGAAACAGATGAACTGTGAACAGTTTCAACATAGTAGCTTCAATACTTTGTGTTGAATATTATAACTTCTGTAAACGGATGGAAAGATACATAGATAGATAGATTCTTTATTGCTACACACTTAAATAATATTACAACTAAATTGTAACGAAAAAAAAGAAAGTACGCAATGGCAAAAAAGGAAAGGCACAGGACTGGACGCTTAAAAGTAAGTACTGTTTTGTTCTGTTAACATTGCGAAACCCTGAAATAAATAAAATATTGGCAAAGCATCCGTATATGATAGCGATCGATGGGGAAATCTTCTAGTGCGTGGAACCCTCTAGGTATGTGAAGAGCCAGCCCATCCCACCCTCGACTGCATGTCTTTGGTTCCTATATCAACGCTTGTCCCCTTCTTCACGGAGAATGTTTACCTACTTATTTCAATGATACTACTCGCTCAAGCCTCGTTCCCAATAAAATTTAGATTGCATCGCGTTTTTCTTCTTTATTTAATTCTTTATTTTTCTTCTAGGTAGAATTCGTCGTCGACATCAACCGATAATTGTCTTCCACATGCCGCAGTCTTGCACCATTTGTATCCAGAGTCTTTTGCGTTTTGCCTGCATTCACAGTGCGCTTTCCGGTGCCAACTATTCAATTCCATTCCTATACCGTCCCTTGGGACTTCAACTTAAGTCCATTTATGCCTCAAACTATGTACCCCGCCCAAAGCCACTTCAACTTTGCAACCTATTCAGTATATCATGTGATTCTTCTACCGTTCTGCTTATCTTCCCCTAATTTCTTACTTGATGATCTAAAGAAACTCCAAGCTCCCTCATCGCCCGTTGAGTGTTTTGAGCCTTCTTATGAGGTACAAAGGTAGGTTGAACAACAAACTCACTTAAACACATTTGCATTTACACATTGGTTATGCTGGGTTGCCTGGTCGTGTGTTATTTTTCTAGTACCGGGAGGGCAGGCGGTGTGTATAGTGCGTGCTCCTCGTTTTAACATGCAGATTTTTCTAGTTGAAATTGGAAGTTCTGAGTTCTGACAGCTTGTGTATTGAAAACCTGCAAAAAACATCAAAATTCCTCAGTTAAATTTTACTTGGCATCATACTATCATATACTATAGTACTACTTACTACTAATATAAATGCGAAATTACTACTAATATTATAAATTCGAAAGTGTTTTGTTTGTTTGTTTGTTTGTTTGTTTGTTTGTTTGTTTGTTTGTTTGTTTGTTGGTTTGTCCTTCAATCACACCGCAAAAGAGCTACGGTTCGACGCGATTTTTTGCATGGGTATAGATGAGGACCTGGAGAGTGACAAAGGCCATTTTTTATCCTGGAAAATCAAAGAGTTCCCGAGGGATTTTAAAAACTATATCCACGCGGACGAATCCAGGCTTTAGCTAGTAAATAATAAATGTCCCGACCGAATCCGGTCATGGCAGTCAACTTTCTCAGAGATTAGCCATACGCGCGGGAAATATTATAGTGAACAAGTGCGTGTGCAAACGCAGGTGCACTCTCTATTCCCTCACTCTCATAGTCTGATGGGACGGAAATACGCCACAACTGGAGAGAGATCAGGCGCAGGATCGACGACCTTACGTGCTCTCCGATGCAAGGGGGTTACACACCACTAACTTCCTAACTCCGGGCTAGTAATGAGAATTCCTTGACAGAAAAACCCAATACATTTTATTTGGCCCGACCCGGGAATCGTACCCGGGACCACGTCATCCGCAGTCGACCATGTTAACCACTAGACCAACGAGAACGAGGCAGCTAAGTAGTTACGAGATGGCTAGGTGCTCCGAGCATTTTATTTATTTTATAATAGTGATGCTTTTTTATTTTATAACTAGCTGATGCCCGCGACTTCGTCCGCGTGGATTTAGTTTTTAAAATCCCTCGTGAACTCTTTGGTTTTCCGGGATAAAAAGTAGCCTATGTTACTCTACAGGTCCTCAACTATAGTACCCATGCAAAAAATTACGCCGATCCGTGGCTCTGTTGTGGCGTGATTGAATGACAAACCAACAAACAAACACACTTTCGCATTTATAATATTAGTATGATTAGAATATTAAATTTCATAGGAAAACACTGTAACATTACGTCCATACGATGTATTACATCCATACCTACTATGTAGTATGTGGGTATAATCGTTTGGCAAAATCTGACGCCTTTGGAGTAGTTTGACTTTGACAAAATAGTATCCACGATGGCTATACGATAAATTACGCATGCCAGCTTAAGATGAGCCGTTCATTCAAAGTATCCTGTAGATTCCGGGGTTCAAGTTATTTGGACCTATACTGAAGATTGTGATGTCTATAATTTCTGAACTACGAAATTGACGACCTTGAAATAATTACAGGACAATCTCTAAAGAACCTGCTTTCTAACAAAAAAAGAATGGATTAAATCGGAATACGCCTTAATGAATTACAGCGAAATACTTATTTTGACTTTCATCCCCTCTCCCAAGGGAACCGTGCTGAATTTCGGGATAAAAAGTATCCTATATTATACCTCGTAGTATTAACTTAAATCGTGCCAAGTTTCATTTAAATCCGTCCAGTAGTTTCGGCGTGATGCGCGGCCAAGATACAGACAGACAGACAGACAGACAGACAGACAGACAGACAGACAGACAGACAGACAGACAAAAAATTTAAAAAAAATTGTTTTGGCTTCAGTATCGATTATAGAGTGCCCTCAAACAAAAATTTTCAAAATATCTTCAATGTACAGAATTGGACCTGTTACAGTTTTATTATATTATAGAAGATAGATAGAAGATAGAAGATAGATAGGTAGTTATGCTCAGTTTAGACGTAATATTATTGACAGCATTATTTCCACTCACTGACCCGATGTATTTTTAATATTTTCATATTTTCATAAATATCATTTTGTATGTAGTTAAATTGTATAATATCTAGGATAGGCTAGCAAATTAATTTATGTAATTTTTCATATTGTATGCAGGTTAAGTAATTGTTAAGCATGTTGTGATAGCCTATAATTAGTTGAGCATTTAATCAAGTGACTCTCATAAGTTGGTTATTTAATTATAAATGTATTATTGTATCAACTGTTGGCTTTCCTAAAAAAAAAAAATAGCTTTATTTGACCGTACATCGAATCGTTTACTAAAATCCCACCCATAAAACAAAATGTTGAGTGTTGAACATTGAATAATAGCGCTTTGTGACTAACAAGTTAATAAAACGAGCATCGTTGTATTAATAGCGATGCAAATATTCATAATTTCCATGGACCGCAATTCAAATGAGCCGTCCATGTTAGTTTTGGGTCGGCCGGCTGACCTCTACAAGTTAATATAACTTTGTTACATCGGTGTAAATTGTTTGTGCGCTTTAATCATTATCACTTTTGAATATTACGGTTGATAACTTTCAGTTGTGACACCTATTTGGGGGTTAAAACGTTAACAAACAAGGGCAGCTAACCTTTCAGATATTCATTCATTCATAAGCAACCCATCAACGGCTCACTACTGAGCGCAGGTCTCCTCTCGGAGAAGGGCCATAGTCCACCACGCTGGCCCAATGCAAATTGGCGGACTTCACACACCTTCGAGAACATTATAGAGAACTCTCAGATGTGCAGGTTTCCTTACGATGTTTTCCTTCACCGTTAAAGCAAGTGATAGTTAATTGCTTAAACGCATGCTTGACTCCGAAAAGTCAGAGGTGCGTGCCCGGGATCGAACCTGCGACCCCCGAATAGGAGACCACAGTCCTAACCACTAGCTATCAATGCTTCAACAGACAACAACTTTTCAGATATAGGTCAATAAATAATATTGAAGTGTTCGTTCTAATTCTGTGATTTTGATATAATATTAGCCTTACTAAGATTATAAATATGAAAGTGTGTTTGTTTTTTAGTTTGTCCTTCAATCACGCCGCAACAGAACTACGGATCGACGTGTTGTTTTGCATGGGTATTGATAAATGAGTGCCTAGAGAGTAACATAGCAGCTAGGTACAATTTATCTCGGAAAATTAAAGAGTTCCCACGGGATTTTAAAAACTACTTAAGTATGTTTAATTTTCTAATCTTATGGTGAAATAAGGCTTGGTATGAACTCACTTCTGAGTTGTAGTGATCATTGCTGAGGGTCATTATCCCTTCCCATTATTAACATAGTGATTGAGGCTTTCTTGGGATACCTAATAGTAGGTAAGTAGGTAAGTACTAATGCATTATGAAATGGATTTTCAGGCGGATTTTAGTTAATAAACTAAGAAATGCCTAAAAAACAATATTTTTATTTATAACGAATTTTTTACCCGCGGCTTCGCTCACGTTAAGTTCGATTTTCCAAACCCCTATTTTACCCCCTTTAGAGTTAAATTTTCAAATATTTTTTCTTAGCGGATGCCTACGTTATAATAGCTATCTGTATGCCAAATTTCAGTCCTATCCCTCTAGTGGTTATTAGAGCTGTACGTTGATTTTTATAAATATATAGATAGCTTTAATAATATTCGTCATATCTTATCGAACACAAAAGCGAACAAAAAAAGGGTCAATAGGTCCCCGTGGCCTTGAAAAACCACGATGTCATTAGCACTGACACTCGATTGTAATTGTAACCCAATCAGCTGACCCAGATACATGAATAATTAGTTAAATTATCCAACACCTTGAAGCGTTTCGAAAACATTTCGCTGAATATGCAATAATGTAAACCTTTAATACGTACTTAAATTACTTCCTACAAGAATTTTAAATTTTATTGTTTCTATATTCATGTCAGAAGAACCGACGTGTCTTTAGCTCACACTGAGCAAAAGCATGGCGGTAGCAATCTGATGTGGCATTGCTCAGATTGGGAAAAGCCCATAGTATGAGGTTACACCTAAGTACGCCGTTAGGTAATAGTTTCCATGGCAAAATCTTCAGTTACCATCAGCCGCCCCCAGCCTTATATTACATACCTATTGTCGTATCTATTCTCTTTCTATGATCGTTAACTCTTTAAAGCTGGGGCTCCCAAAGATTTTAGCAATTCGAATAAAAAGGGCCTTAATTCTTTATTTTGTTAATTAATCGAACTATATAAAGTCACGTGCACGTGTTATTTCTCCTTTTTTATCCTTTGTTTATTTCTTGTGTATTAACGACTTCCGCAAAGTAATGCCTGAGTGTCACGAGTTTTTCAAGCTAAGATATCAAGATGATAGTATTTAATCTAGTAAGTTCGGACACGGTGTAGCCAGAGAGTCAAGCAGCGATAGCCTAGTAATTTGGACTGCGGTGTCCTATTTAGGGATCGCAGGTTCGATCCCGGGCACGCAACTCTGACTTTTCGAAGCTATGTGCGTTTAAGCAATTAAATATCACATGCTTCAACGGTGAAGGAAAACGTCGTGAGGAATCCTGAATACCAGAGTTATAATGTTCTCGAACTATGGCCTATAACCCTTCTCTGAGAGGAGACCTGCGCTCAGTAGTGAGCCGTTGATGGGCTTTTGATGATAATGATGATGATGTAGTTATCTTCATTTTCAGACTAATATGCTAATGAAAAAGCTATTAGATAAGTACCTACGTTAGCGACTGAAACTAGGATTGTTTAATAACGGGGTTATATTTTCGAGTTTCGCCTGATTGAGGTGGAAGACTCGCTTCTGCCCGCGAAATTCAAATTTAATTTGGTTTTTCGCAATTAATATAAAAAAATTCGCAATTTGTAAACTAATACGACAAAGTAGGCTTATGGCCTTCTAATTGCGCCAGTGGAATTATCATCTTCACAGGTTTACATAAAAATCTTTAGGTAGGTACTTGAAGTGACCAGTTTAAGAAATTAATCAAAATACTGAGTTGGACGTGAGTTACTCACAAATTAGTCGATATTTTGATTAATTTTTTAAACTGGACACCTTCAAGTAAATTTTTTTATATAATCCTGTGAAGATGATACTGCCATTGTCGCAATTAGAATGCCATAAGCCTACTTTGTCGTATTAGTTTACAAATTGCGAAAAACCAAATTAAATTTGAATTTTGCGGGCAGACTCAATTGTCTTCAACCTTAAGCAAATCTGTCAAATAGGAACAAAAATAATGGACGAAGTAGGAACGTAGGTATATCATTTCGGAATTGTACCCGGCTACTATTAAACGTCATTGGTGCTCTTATCTGCGCCGCTGTTCGTACCCGGTTTATTGGTAGTCGTTTATTATCAAGATACCTTATCTCGGAGGGGCCAATTAAATTTGAAAACAAAGGTAACATAATAAGGCGCCACAGTGAACTTGGGGTAGGGCTACCAGGTGTAAAGAATATATTTCAGGACAATACTGAGTACTGGCACAAATCATAATGTACCTGTCTTTGATGACCTAGTTCTCAACAATAAGAGCGGCACATGAGCCATATATGAGTCAAGTGCGTTTAAGCAATTAAATATCAGTTGCTTCAACGGTGAAGGAAAACATCGTGAGGTAACCTGCACATCTGAGAGTTTCTCTATAATGTTCGCGTGTGAGAACCACGCCATGAGTACGGGCTGTAAGGGTGAGATCTATAGATGGCACTCTTACTTAGCTCAGACTCAAGACTGAGTTAAAACGAGACAGAATTTATGTCAGGACATATTTGTGTCTCATTTTAACTCTATCTTGAGTCTTGAGCAGAGCCAGTACAATAAAATTAACAACACCTTAAGGAGAAAGACAGTGGTGAGTTGAGGTTAAGCAAGTAAGAAAGTCCCATATGTATTTCAGTGAAGCGGGACTCCTAGAATAATATGATGGAATAGGATGAAGACTTGATGAAACCGGTGGGCATTCCTAGTAATGAATAGAATGATTATAATAATTTCTCCGGTTCTAACAAAGATTTTATGATTTGAATACATTGGTACAAAAAGGTACATTGACCTTTAGTTAGTTATGTCTCTCAAATCTATCAGCCTCAAAATAGAGACTTGCCCCGCTTGATTGACGCCGATTTTAGAGGTCATTTTCATCGTTTTAGTAGAGGTACATTGGATCTAAAATTCAATTCATCAAGTTAATTGAAGACTCTAGGAAGTCTCGCCAATAAATTGCATGTGCAGTTTGGCGGGATGAACTTTATTTTGTTAATTTTGTGCATTAATTGACTAAATAAATAAAAAAATCCTTAAATCCTTTTCGATTATGCTACTATGTATTTGATATTTTGTTGATGTTTTGACGACCTCCCTGGCTCAGTGGTGAGCGCTGTTGTCTTATAACTGGGATGTCTCGGGTTCGATTCCCGGCGGGGTCAATTTGGGAATTTATAATTTCTGAATTGTCTCTGGTCTGATCTGGTGGGAGGCTTTGGCCGTGGCTAGTTACCACCCTACTATCAAAGACGTGCCGCCACGCGATTTAGCGTTCCGGCACGATGGAAAAAGAAACCAATTAGGGGTATGGGTTTTAATGTTCACTGCCATTCCCCTTCCAAGTTAGCTCGCTACCATCTTAGACTGCATCGTCACTTACCATCAGGTGAGATCGCAGTCAAGGACTAGCTTGTCATTGAATAAAAAATTAATAATAACAAGTGTAATTTGTTTTTAATTTTCAAATATTATAAATTATAAAATTATAAATTAATAATAAAAAAAAAATTAATAGAAAGACGAAACGAAAATAACTGGCTTGCTTTCTATGAGAGAGAGAGAGACAGACAGAGAAACACGCGCACGCCGCACGGCTTACAACTACCTATAGCAAAAAGTGTCGTTACAACTTTTGGTCTTAATTTTTTCCGTCTAGCCCCCTTTCGCAACGCGCGATAAGGAACTTCGTTCCAAAAATGCTACTCTACGGAGCCCTGCTAGATTGAAGTACCTGATCAAGTCTCATGTGTCCTGAATCATCATAAACGCGTGCACACACTGAGCTGAAGGGGAGAGGGCGATGCGTAGGCGCTGCCGCTTTGTAAGATTTAATGGTACGTTTGTGAAGAGACGGCTTTTTGTTTGTCTGTTTGTTTATCACACGTTCCGTTTAGATAGAGGTGATACAGATTTTGCGTTTACCTGTGAATTGCATAGTGTTGTGTTAGTTATTTATATTTTGCGACTCCCGTTTAGATATCATCTAAATCACAAAACCTTTTTTTATTGTATTCTGTAATCTAAGAGCACGTCGGCTGACCTCGTTACAAATTACGATAACCCATAATAGTCAGTTGCGCTTGGTAAAACAACTTTCGGTAACTGAAAAATTCTAAGCAGCAACCAGGACTTGGTAAGTTGCGGGTGTTGCACTAAATTGTGTCTCAGACAACTCGTAAAGCCGTCGTTCCTGCGCTCGATATTCCGGTCTTATTGAATTGCCACCCCATCGGACAGTGAGAATGAGGGAATGAAGAGTTCACCTGTGTTTGCACTCATAATATCATCATATCATCATAGTGTACTATAATATTGGCTGGGTCCCCTAGTATTCGGGGAGTTGCAGTTTCGATCCCTAGACCTCTAACTTTTCGGAGTTCCCTACATAAAATATCACACGCTTCAACGGTGAAGGAAAACATTGTGAGGTAACCTGCACGCCTGAGAGTTCATCATAGTAGGTAATGTTTATAAAGGAACCTATGTGAAGTATGCCAATTTCCATAGGGCCAATGTGGTAAACTATGGCTCTTATATAGGCCTTTTCTGAGAGAAGTACTGCGCGTAGTAGTGAGCCGTTGATGGGTTGCAGATGATGATGATGACGATGTTGGCCGTGACCGCATGGCTAAACTAAAATTCCACCAGAGGACGTCATTGTTCCACTTTATTGCCCTCATTTCATCCAATACAAACATAAAAAGTGTTAGTATAACTAATGGTACTTAGGTGTGTATTTTAACACAGCCTCACAAACCTACAAAAGATATACGTAAAAAATACGCTGCACGAAAATATAAGCATCCGATGGCTGAACTCTTCAATACAATACAATAAAAATCCGGCAGCGAAATATGTGTACGCGAAAATAAATTTTATTGCAAGATGAATAGATGCAAAATCTTAGTGCATATGTTTTGACTATATTTATGGTTTTGTGTTGTCCGTTGTGCATCGGGATTCTCTTTGGTGGCGCCTATTTTTTGTGAATATTTTTTTGTCGCTTAGAACGGAGGTTGGCGGAGTTAAGGTGGCTTCTCAACAGGATAGAAAACTTTAAATCAAGATCAAAGTCATAGAAGAGAAGTAAATGTCTGTAGTACCTTTAAAATCACCCTTCCAGTTAGCGATTTGGGTCGTGGAATTCTAAATAAAGCAATTCAAATTCAAAATTATTTATTTCACGTAGGCCAACCTGTGGCTCTTATGACAAGTCATGACTCTACCACCCGGTTCGGAAAGCGGATTCTGCTGAGAAGAGCCGGTGAGAAACTCAGCAGTTGCTCTTTACAAAATAATTTTTCTCACCTCCGGGCGGAAAGCGTCAACTTTCCTCCCGCTGCGCTAAACGAAAATGTCGCTTTCCGCCTCCGTCGAGGAGAAAAATAGTATACACACCATGGGCAGTAAATAAGAAAGCCTCAGATCACATGTTTATTGACCTCGGCTTCGCCTCGGACAACAATTGCATGTGATCTGAGACATTTCTTATTTTACTGCCCTAGATGTGTAATATACTAATTTTACAATATTATTATGCAGCTATTACATTGTAATAAGTTTTTTATACTATCCTGTGGACAGCCGGATGTCAAGCCGATTTAACCCATGCAACTTTGTTAGAATAGAATAAACTAGTGGTTCGCCCCGAACTGAGACCTCGCGGTAACGGTTTCCCATAATTACTTATTCATTCAATAGATACATGACGATCAAAATTGACATTATTATTATGCCCGTTTTCACCAACCATACCTAAATCATCCCCTTTGTAGAAGTCTCTTTACGTAGGTAGCCCCTAAATACAATCCTAACATCCCATATGCCATTTTCACCTTTAGTTGTCCCGTAGAGGTTTGTAATAACAAAGTTGACAGAAAGTGTCAACTAACTTAACATATGTAGCCCGTAAAGGTTAGGGAACTGTTATAGTGAAATCCTCAAGGCCTCAATCAAACTTAGGTATAGTTTTTTGGAACATTCAAATTAAATTACTTGTACACAGCGTCAACTATCGACACGATCAGAAAACATGTAAAAACAAACTGCAACGTGAAGTTTTATTGATGTTTGCTAAATGACTAAATAATAATTTTAATTGAATATATTATGTTACATATAAGCTGCATTTGCTATATGAGATGAGAGCGCCATCTATTGACATCATTGTGAAGTTCTGTTGTAGCTGCTCATTAAAAGTTAAATAATTTAGTTTCCTTATTACATTTATCTAATTTTAGTATTTGTTGTTCAAGTACATGATATTACGCTAAAATTATAAAACTTTCAAGCCCCAGCTCTCAATGGTTATTCCGTTGTGAGGTCAAATATAATCTCCACTTTGAAAGCCCCCCATTTCGTCAATTTTAGGAAAAAAATTAAAAAGAAAATACTTTTGTACTCTGTTCCAAATTATCTTTAAAATGACGTACTGTAACCCTATGAAAAGCAAAAAAAATTTTTTTCGTCGCTTTCGCTTCTATGAGAGCCCCCCTGAAATAAAGATTTTTATAACTTTTTAAGCCATTTTCGGCTGGAGGCCATCGGTTTACATATTATATCTAAAATTGAAGTAATTACGTTCAGTAATTCAGAAGTTATAAGGCTCTGACAGACGGACGGACGGACGGACGGACAAGTGCAAATTCACTCAAGTAGACTCAAAGACCTTCGCTTCGCTCGGTCGAATATAATATTTCCACAATGGGGGAAGTTCCAAAAAAGCGAAGGTACTACAATTCAATTCAAGTTAAGACGGGCAGACAGAAAGTAGCCTATTCATTCCCGCCGGTGGGACCCGTTCACGAGCATGACGCATGATCCTGCCGTTGCTTCGAATGATATTCACACTAACAAATATTCTGTTTGGAGCGCTCAACACACTCATGGTTCCAATTTATTCATTTGTCTTTGTTGTAATATAAATAGGTTTTAAGATATCATAAAATACATTTTTTTTTTCACGTCACGCGAAGGAACAATTCCTTCCCATGTCTGGCCGCTCTAAGGTCTTATTATGACAACGAAATTGACGTTTCATCTAACTTGTAATACTTTTGTTACATTTCAAGCTATTTTATTGGGAAACTAAATGTTGCTCATGACTTCGTCCACGTGGATTAAGGTTTTTTTATTCCGGCGGTAGCTCTGCAATTTTCCGGGATAGAAAAGTAGCCTATATGTGTTAATCCTGGGTATGAGCTATCTCTAATCCAAATTTCAGCCAAATCAGTTCACATCCATCCATCCATCCATACAACCATTCATCCATCCATCCTCACAAACTTTCGCATTTATAACATAATAAAATAATAATATTAAGTAGGAAGTAGGCTGTGCAGTATGTGTCAATAAACTATACAACATAAGTAACGATAATAAAATAAACTAGTGGTTCGCCCCGAACTGAGACCTCGCGGTAACGGTATCCCGTGATTATTCATTCAATCGATACATGATAACCAATACTGACATTATTATTATGCCCGTTTTCACCAAACATACCTAAATCATCCCCTAAGTAGGAGTCTCTTTACGTAGGTAGCTCCTAAATACAATCCTAAGTCCTAACATCCGTCCCAATGTACTTTTAGGTGTCCCGTACAGGATCGTGATAAATAAGTTGACAGAAATCATCACCTAACTTATCATAGGTAGCCCGTAAAGGTTAGGGAACGTTACTGAAAACATTGAATTATTATGTAGGTACTAACGAGTGAAACCGGGTTACGGGCATCTGTACAAATCGTCATCTATCGACGCAAATACAAAATATACAAAATGTAGCAATTAATAGTTTATTGAAGTTACTAAAAAATAATTTTAATTGAATAATATGGTATTATATTATGTAACTAAATAATAATGGTCGACGCAAAACTGTTTTTGGGATAGGTCGTAGTCGTAATCTCCTAGTTACATGGAATAGTTAATGACTATCGCCATCTATTAGCATTATTGTGAAGCTATGTTGATGCTATATGAATTACTGATGCCCATTCAAAATTAAATAATCTCGTTTCTTTGTAATATTCATATAATTTTAGTATTTGTTGTTCAAGTACAGGATATAAGTGAAATAATAAAAATAAAACAGGTTGAAAATTAGTAGCGGATTTTGCTAGAGAGCGTCTTCAAGCGAGCGTATAAAATCGCCACTTTGAAAGCCCCCCATTTCGTCAACTTTAAGGGAAAAATAATAAAAAAAAAATTTTTGTACTCGGTTCATAAATAAATCTTTAAAATGATATGCAACAATTTTATGTAACGCGATAAATTTTTTTTTACTTCGCATTCACTTCTATGAGAGCCCCCTGAAATAAAGGTTTTTATAATATTTTATGCAATATTCGGCTGAAGGCCACCAGTGTACATATTATATCTAAATTTGAAGTAATTACGTTCAGTAATTCAAAAGTTATAAGGCTCTGACAGACGGACGGACGGACGGACGGACGGACGGACAAGTGCAAATTCACTCTAGTAGACTCAGAGACCTCGCTTCGCTCGGTCAATAAATAACCCAGTTTTCCTCTAATGGACTCTATTTTTTGAATAGATACTATAGTGATAGTGAAATCAATGTGCGTCTTGTGTTGTTCCTTGGCACAAAAGGATGGCACCTGTGATGAGTGGGGACGTACAATCAAGTATGCCACAAGCCACAATACCTAGGTGACGACCACGCTCTATCAAGAGCGAAACAGCTGAGAAATTAAGTCAAAGGTTCGCACATTTGCGTGCGGTGAGCAACCACCTTTACTAGAGGTTGGCATCGCTATAAAATGGCAATGGTAAGAAATTAACAGCCACTTTCGGCTAAAGTCTTCGAGGATCTAATGGCCAGCCGGACGTGGGAGAATTTGGGCAGGTCGGTAGTTACATTTAAAAATAAACGTTTGCCTTATTGGTGACAGTGGTTTATCTACCTAACGACTGGTTAAATTAATGTAGAAGTATCTTGATTCTGATATCTGTGATTAGCTTCATTTTTATTGTCTACTAGATGATTCTACCCGGCTTCGCTCGAATAGTTTTCAAAAATATTTAAAAATCAAATACTAACTTTCATAGTTACATTTAAAGAAAAATGGCGGAAATTTATTAATCCCTTTGAATTAAAAAATCTTTTACTATTATCTTTATTAATTAGTTCGTAATAAGTAAAAACCGGCCAAGTGCGTGTCGGGCAACGCGCAGTGTAGGGTTCCGTAGTTAAAGTCTCAAATATTATTGCTGACATAGGATAGTGCTTTTATTTTATTTATGAATATTGAATACATTTTGGGTTCCATGGTTTAAATACTCTAATATATTACAAAAAATATAACTCCTTAACTAATGAACCCTACTTAGCCGTGATAGTTTTCCTGTAAAATTCATTATATATCCTACTGCTGTGAATTTTTTCTTGTATCCTATATACAACCTGCTATAATTAGCTGGCAGAGGGGGGGGGGGACTCTAATAAAATTTAGCACTTTAAAATATCATATTTCACAAACGGATCCCTGAATTGAAAAATGGTGTTCCCATACCCACAATATTTTTGAAAGACCTATTCAACAACACCCCACACTATAGGATAGTCGAGAAAAAAAAATTCATCCCCACTTTACATGTAGGGGAGGTACCCTAAAAAAATATTTTTCAAAATTTTATTTCACCACTTTGTCGGCGTGATTGATAAGTATACCCTTGTTAAATTACAGATTTCTAGTTCCAATAGTCTCTGAGCTAAACCGCGGACAGACAGACAGGGTATAAGGGTTCCTTGTTTACCACGGAACCCTAAAAATGGCGGAATTTCATCCCTTTAAATTCTAAAAATCTTGTACTATTATATTTATTAAGTAGGTACTTCGTAATAAAAGGCACCTCTACAGTGAAAAATTCAAGTTTGTAACTCTGTGGTTTAGGGTCAGCTATGATAGATCAGTCAGTCAGTCAGTCAAAACAAATCAAAGTTGAGGAAATTTAAATTTAAATTTAGAAAACCGTTCTCTAAGAGGAGACCTCGCTCAGTAGTGAGCCGATGATGGGTTGATAATTATGATGATGATGATGATGATGATGAAATTTAAATGCTTGAATCGTGAGTTATGGTTTTGAGTTCATACAAAAATCTCATTGAAAAGTGGAAGTTCAGTTTTTCCTTAATTAGTTGTAGTTTTTTTCATAAAGTTGACTTTAATCTATGCTTTGTAGTTTGTAACTTAATTTACAATTAAGTTGAGCAAAAATGCACAATAATGATTGATACTGTATTGAAATAATTGCTACAGTTTATCGGCAATCAAACAGCAAGTTAACTTGATAACAAACACTGAAAACACAGTCACGGGCAGCCTGTAAAATCGCAGTGATAAAAACAGGAACTTTATTGACCGAGCGGAGCGAAGGTGTGTGAGTCTACTTGAATGAATTTGCACTTTTCCGTCCGTTCGTCAGTCTGTCAGAGCCTTATAACTTCTGAATTACTGAACGTAAAGTAATTACTTCTTCTTACTAAGAAGATTTTAAAAATTCCTTTTTTTGTTTCAAAGGGCATACCAGGTGGTCCCATATAAATTTTATCGAAATCGATCGAGCGGTTTTTAAAATATCAACAATAAATTAAATAGTTTGTATAATGTGTGTAATGTAGTAATAAAGGTAAGTAGTTTGAAGTCGGTTGTTTTAAAAGTTTTTTTTAATTAATTTTATTTTTGAAAAGTATGAATGGGAACAGAACTATCGTTCGTAAGTTCGACTTCTACTTATCCCGATCTAAATCTATCAATACTCTGTATGCTAACCTATTAACTTATTTATTTAACAATCAGGTAGGCTATCAAGCCTAGTAGTTAGAACTGCGGTCTCCTATCTTGAGGGTCACGGGCTCGATCCTAAGCGGCGCATAGACCGAAGCCTGCGGAAGTCCATGCAAGGGACCTTTGTTCAGCCGTCTATCATAGTTGATAAACAAGAAGTATGATCTAAGCTCCATAACCCTCTTATTTATTATGATCTGTCTGTTAAATAATGTTATGTATTTGCAGATATAGGCTCTAAATTTTTGTGCATGTTGTGTTTACTTTAAAATGATTTTACATACTCCGAATGTTATTTAACTTGCATTGCACAATTTAGCCCGCTACCATCTTAGACTGCATCGTCGCTTACCATCAGGTGAGATCGCAGTCAAGGACTGTCATTGTCATCGAATAAAAAAAATATACCTTTAAAATATTTACCAATGTGAAATCGCTAGTAAACCTAAATAAATAAATCCCGTAATGAATAATGATTCCGAAATTTCACTTCTTTGTAACATGGGTGCTGTCATCATTTCAATCCGTCGTCATACGGTAGTAAACATCATTCGTCTATGGTCGTCTTCCACTACTGGCGTCAGTCTCCGCTCAGAATGAGGATTTAAGAACATAGTCCGCCACTGTAACTGCCGTACTCAGTCATTCATTAAATTAAGATTAATTAATTATTGACTTGTGATTAACTGCCACACTCAGCCGCATGTATTAAATTATATTATTTAATGATTAATTAATTAATTATCATTAAATCTATTACTGAATTGTCATTAAAGTACAAACAAAACGTTAACTTCTGTAAATTAAACTTTTTAAAATCAAAGATTAAGTCGTTGGGTCACGATTAGCGACTCTGAGTGCGGCAGTAAGTGCGGATTGGCAGACTTCACACATACTTGACAACATTATGGAGAATCTCAGGCTTGCCGGTTTCCTCACGATATTTTCCTTCACCGTTGAAGCAAGTGATATTTAATTGCTTAAACGCACTTGACTCCGAAAAGTCAGAGGTGCGTACCCGGGATCGAACCTGTGAGCCCCCGAATAGGAGACCACAGTCCTAACCACTAGGCTATCACTGCTTCAATCGGGTTTTTACGTTCCCTCAAATATGGTTCAGCGAAGCAACGGCTGGGCCATGCGTCATGCTAGTGAACGGGTGCCACCGGCGGGAACGGGGCCACTTTCTGTCTGTCCATCTTAAATTGAATTGTAAGTAGTATGCATTTTGGGAACTTCCCCTCATAGTGGAAACACTGCATACAGAGCATAGTATCTATTGTAATATAAACTTGTTTTAAAAAGAGCAACCTCCGAGTTTCTTGATGGTTCTTCTCGGCCGGAAGGGCATTCCGAACCAGCGGTAGACTCATCGACGATTCAAAGCACTTGTAAAAAAGTTTATTTGAATAAAAAATACTTCTATTCTATTCTATTCTATTCTATTCTATTCATCCCGGTCGTCGAATGACCCGTTGCTGTGCCGCCAGCGTACAGCGTCACTAAAACATATCAGCCTTTTCTCCCGGTTTTTTGTGAAGACAAGTCCTAGATGTTTAATGTACCGTTCAGGTACCTCAATATTTGCTTGACCTTCTTCCTCTATTCTTCTATTCTATTCTATTCTATTCTAAATGGTCTCTGATTGGCCCGTACTCACTCGCTATTGGCTAAAATGCATTGTTGCAGAAACAACGCCATAAATGCAGCCAATCGCCACAGTTGAGAGTGTAGCAATAATTAATGCAGCTTTCACAGAATCGTGGTGCAGAAAAAGGAAAGGAAACCACTGGGTGCTGTAACAGCCCTAAAAATATGGTTCCAAAAGCGAATAAATCACTGAAAACGGATCGCATGAAAAACTTAAACGGAACAAAAAATCAGTAAAATGAAATTAGGGTAAGTAACAGGCTGAGGTAAACTTCTGACTTACTTTGTCTCGTCACGCGACCGAAATGACACTGGAATATTATGAACTAGCTGATGCCTGCGACTTCGCCCGCGTAGATTTAGTTTTTAAAATCCCGCGGGAACTCTTTGATTTTCCGGGATGCCTATGTCACCCTCCAGGTTCTCAACTAGGTATACCTATTCAAAAAATCACGTCGATCCGTAGCTTTGTTGCAGCATGATTGACGGACAAACCAACAAACAAACACACTTTCGCATTTATACCTAATAGGTATGTATTAGTAAGGAAGAA
This sequence comes from Oeneis ivallda, assembly GCA_029955525.1. NCBI lineage: Eukaryota > Metazoa > Arthropoda > Insecta > Lepidoptera > Nymphalidae > Oeneis > Oeneis ivallda. The sequence goes on along the minus strand of JARPMR010000001.1, from coordinate 30,623,023 downwards.
TTTATACTACGATAATACAGGCGATCTAATTAAATTTTAGAACACAAAAGCTACTATTGTGACTTAAATATGATAGTTAGATGTATTCCCTCGGGGACTTTTTTGTAAGAAAAAATAATGAGTACTTTAATCATGTAGTACATAATTTTTATGTATCATTAATAGTTTTCTCAGCACACGTTAGATAAAATTTTGCTACTTTGTGTTGCAATTTTGCAATTTTCTTAATATATTTTTTATTTTATTTTCTTATAGCCTAAGTTACTTCCTGATAACTTAGCTTTCTAGAGTTAGCTACTAACTCTGGGTTACGACGTGTCTGCAAGCGCGCCTAATGTGTGTATAATAAGATCAATGTATAAAATGGGTGAATGTATAAATTTATGGGTGTAAATGTTTATGGGTGATCCCATCGGCTACAGCAGTATTGAAAACAAACACAGCAGCACTCTTTCTAATGCATATCAAGTGTACGTTTCGACAATCCATCGATTAAGATTAGCCGAGCCGATTTGAGATAAGCCCTTGTTTCACTGCTGCCCGTGTGGCCGGACCTCGTCCCGGGAGAGAGATAAACGAACTACTTCCTGTGAGAGTGTTCCTTCGATTGATTCGTTACTGTTGTTTGTTCTATTCGATTTTTCGTTTTAGTACGTGATTCTTAAGCCGAGAGGTAGGTCGCCGTATCTACTTTTTTTGGTTGGTGGATTTTTTTCAGTTTTATAATTAGCTAGCTGATTCCCGCGACTTCGTCCGCGTGGATTTAGTTTTTAAAATCCCTCGGGAACTCTTTGATTTTCCGGGATACAAAGTAGCCTATGTCACTCTCCAGGTCCACAACTATACCCATGCAAAAAATCACGTCGATCCGTAGCTCTGTTGCGGCGTGATTGAAGGACAAACCAACAAACAAACACACTTTCGCATTTATAATATTAGTAAGGAATTAAGGATATATTTTGAAAATTTTAACTGGTGGGTGGTTTATTATTGAACTCCAGTTCCTCAATCCTGATGCTGCTGGGTACCTACTGCCCACAGCACAGAACAGTAGATATTGAGCAATTGTCGATTGAGAATTTATATTATAGGGTACTAAGTGTGGACTAATACATAACGGCGTAGTGTGGCCGTAAAAAAGGTCCCAGCTCCTCAATTCTGATACTGCTGGGTACTGCTCATCTAAAATGTCGGGATTTAGAGACTGTGGATAATTTATTATTAATTGATATTGTAGGTACCAAATATGTACTGTATTATTGGACTCCAGTCTCCAGCTGTTAGTACCGTTGCGTTTGTTTTGTAGCTTACCCGTGCGAAGCCCGGGCGGGTCCACTAGTAAAATCATAAAACAGTAATCTTTGGCAAATTAGCGTAACTCTACTCGAAAAGTTACGTTAATTTTCCAAAGACTGAGGCCTTGGAATAAAAGCAAATAGTAGAATATGAAATACCGCTCACGAGAGACTAAATTCTAAAATAAATGAGATGTCGCTGAGCCAATAAAAAGGATACACAATGATCTTGATTAGAGCTCACAGAGCTTACAGTACAGACTTAGCTCCGGCTCCATTATTGAGGGAGTAGGTGTCACGACTTGGCCGCACGGAGTTTATTATTTATACCCCAGATCCCGTGTCCTTTGGGTACAAATGAACATTCTGCATTAAAGAGCTGTTCGGAATTGGAATGCGTGGAAAATTTATTCAATTAATTATTTTGTTACACTATTTTCAGACGCCTTTGAGTGATCAGCTGTTTGTTTATGTAATAGCTGCATCAACCATCGCTATAGTTAAAATTGGGTAGGTATTTGACTGATATTTTTTTGTTTCAAATCACATTTTTAAATATTATAACACAATGACATCGTTCTTTTTTAAATGTCTTAACTAGTATCGGAAATAAAGAGCTTTAAAGTTTCCTGTTAGACAGAGAGAGAGCGCTACTGAAGTGTGATGTCACAAGTCAGCAGCTCCATACACGCTCCATAGAAAATTTCGTTTTAGAAATAGACAGATAGGTACAGTCGCAGTAAAACAGCTTACACAAACACAACTTACAGTAAAACAACTTATTTGTTTTTTGACCGATTTATTTTCTATTTTTACAAATGTTATTCTTACATGTTACATTTTTGATTATAAATAATGAATATCAACATTTTGACAACAGTCAAATACCCAATTGTGATTGGCTAAATTCACCGCGTTCTTTCTGCAAAAAATCATTTTAGCCAATTGTGAGAGAGTATCGACCAATTGCAATCGTTACACTCGGTCGTACATCTCTATCAATTCAAATAGCTCGTTTTCTGAAACGTTGTCTATCTCAAAAATCTCGATTATTCAAAAATGTGTGTAAAGATTATACTCAAAATCTGAGTTTTGTTTTTATAGTAGAGTCTTCTGTGAGTTTAGCAACAAATTATGGAGCATGAAATGGTGATTTTTCTACATTAGGTACTACTTAAAATCACTATTAGGTACTTTTTCGAGACATTTGTTTAGTTTCAGAAATGAGCAATAGCACGATATCGAAGCAACTTGATGAAATCGTCGTTTTGACGCCAAGATAATGAGGTGCTTGGTGTTCGAATACGAGGCATGCAACTCGAAGTTTTCAGAGTTACTTGCGTTTTAAGCAACTGAGTTTCACTTGCTTTAACGATGAAGGAAAACATCTTGACGAAACTTACTTGTCACAAGCGTGTGGACGACGTACCTACGTAGAAAGTTACGTCAAATAGATGTAAGTTACGTGCATCCCATGGTCGTAACCATGGAAGTAGGAAGACTACAGTCGTATTTTCTAGTTTTATGCTCGTAACTTAAGTCTTTTTGACTGAGATTAGACCTAAGTATGCTATCAGTTTTACAATTGTCGCTAATGCCAAGATTTGTGTTTGCACGATCAATATATTCGATTTTAGTTTCGAGATACATGGTGCTTGGTGCTGGAAGAAGATGCTATAGGTACCCTTGACAGCATTAAGAACCAACGCATCTATCCTCAAAGGGCTAAATAACAATCAGGCTGTCGACCATAATATGTCTCAGGCGCACCTTGGATTACTTCGGACACATTGCCCGCCGTAGCCTTGGAAACTTAGAAGAACTACTGGTCACCGGCGAGGTGGAAGGGAAAAGGCCAAGAGGACGTAGCCCCATGCATTGGTCCGATCAGATCAGCACTGCACTCGGTACATCACTCCACGCCGCTCTACACAATGCCGAGAATAGAATCACATGGAGAAACATCGTACGGGAGAAGGTGATCAATGCTAAGGATCGCGACCCTTAATAATGAGGATGACGATGCAGAGAGAGAGAGAGAGAGAGAGAGAGAGAGAGAGAGAGAGTAATCAATATCTTAAACTTCTCCACTAGTGGTGGAAAGACTTCCTTAAGCGAGTTGCTGAACCATAAGAGCACAAGACAGTCTTTTGTGGCGATTCTTACGACAATTCTATATCTAGAAGTGGACGTCTTTTGGTACAGACGACGCGCGACGTCGACGGTAGCAGAGAGGCGCAAACCCGTTATCGACAAAAAAATAAAGGGTAGTCTCCTTCCCGATCGGCAGAATGAAACAATGCCGCCTAAACTGTTTAATTTACATCCGAAACATCAGGACAAAAAGGTGACACGCGGCGACACGTCCAACTCTGCGGCTCTAGGGCCGCGCCGAGCGCCGCGCCGCTGCAAAAAGAAGGAATCATTAAGAGGCGCCACACGAGACCGCATTTAAAAGTATGAGAATATTTCCACAAAAAGCCACACATTCAACTAACCGGCACATTCATTTTATGAGAACAATGAGTGATTTTTGTATTCCTCTTTAATTCTATGTCGATTTTATCCCGGCGTGGAGGCGAGCCTCTGTCGTTTCGTTCCGTCTTCTACTTTTTGCTCGAGCGCGGGCGTTAGCAAGGTACTGGGGGTTTTGTTAATCCTCCCCCTCCTCCCCCCCCGACGGCGATATCACACCTCGACTCTGACGCCCGTCGCCCGCGCCGCGCGCCGCCCGGCGCCTGTGAGCGGCCATCGCTCGTCGCTACTGCACTCGGGTTAATTGTGCAACGCGCTTGCAATCGCTATCATGTTCGATTTTTTTTAATTAACTAGCCTACAATATTAAAAACTCTTTGATTTTCCGGGATAAAAAAAAGCCTATTTCACTCTCCAGGTCCTCAGATATACCCATGCGAAAAATCACTTTTATCCATTGCTCACTTGCTGCGTGATTGAAAGACAAACCAATAAACCAAAAAAACAAACAAACACACATTTATAGTAGATAGGTAGATATTAGTAAGGATTATAAATTTTTAAATTTTTAAAATTTATTTTTTCAGTGCTAGAGCACTAGAGGTACGTAGTTCTCAGCTCCCATATTCTGCTGTTTTGGTACCTTGGAACTGTGATAATTATAGGGTTATTGAAAGCGGAGATAACAAGTGTAAATTGAAAATTTAAATCAACCCCGAAATGTGAATCTACGGACGGACTACTATACTAAACTGTTACCCACTATTCTGTCCATCATCAGATACCTCTCCTCGATCCTCGATCCTCTATCATCTATCTAGCACCTACGCATAAAGACCATTCTAATGAACCCAAACACACTATATCTGCTGTAAGTTGATGAAGAATTGGGTATCCCGCAAACTAGATACCAGCACCAGGTCAACGTGACCGTATTGCAAGATCATAACCTGCAAGGTACCATTGAAACTAATCTATTGAACCCAAATACATTATGTCTGCTGTGAGTTTTCGAAGTGTCGGGCTCTCTGCAGACCATTCTGGTTGCAGCATCAGATCGAAGTTATCAATTAATTGTCATGCAACGATTATACTGGCACGCGTGAAGCAAATCGATCAATCATACGCCACAATGCCTTACATCGTTTTGGATTTTGAACATAGCTAAGAACCACCGCCAGAAAACTGGCTTTCAAATGAAAAAAACGCATTGAAATCGGGCTATCCGTTTAAGAGCTACGATGCCACAGACACACACACACACACACACACACACACACACACACACACACACACACACACACACACACACACACAGAGACAGACATACAGACAGACAGTTCCGTTAAACCTAACCCGGCGTCTCTTTAAGCGGGACCTATAACTAAGTAAAGAAAGGTAAAGATGCACAGAGGTCTGGGATTCGAATCCTGGACCACTCGAAGGAAGGTATAAAGAAGTCTTAACCACGAAGCTTTAACCGCTAATATTTTGTAGTAGAGATTTAATAATAACTAATGAGGTCACACGTAAAAATGTTCAACGAAGCAAAATACCTAAATTTGTGTTCATTACATCTGCTAAATCGGCATTTCAATTTCAGTAAAATTAACAAATGTGTGATTAGGATTGAAATCGTGCATGATGCAATAACTTTTATTCAAATATAACTTTCGCCCGTAAGATATTTAATATAATAAGCCGATAGATACTTAAGTATCCAATTTCAAAATACCTATACTTAAATCTTTCTGTAATCTTTGACAAGTGTAAATTTAAAACACCCCCGACATGTGAATCTATGGCCGGACTCTATACCCAACATCCTGTTACCTACCCAGTTTTCTGTTCCATCATTAGATCCTTCTCCTCAAACCTCGGTCATCATCTATCTAACACCTACTCATTGAGATCATTCTGAGTAACCCAAATACACTATAACTGCTGTAAGTTGCTGAGGGGTTGGATATCCCGCAGACTACTTGATGCTGCAGCATCAATTCAAGGTCACCATGTCTTCGAACTAATCAGAAGCAACAGTACTGTTACATCATAACTGCCTCGTTGGTCTAGTGGTTAGCATGTTCGACTACAGATGACGAAGTTCCGGGTTCGATTGATTGGACCAAAAGAAAATGTATTGGGGTTTTCTGTCAAGAAATTCTCATTACTAGCCCGGAGTCAGGAAATTGGCGGTGAGTCACCCCATGCCTCGGAAAGCACGTAAAGCCGTCGGTCGGTCGCCTGATCTCTCTCCTGTCGTGTCGGATTTTCCGTCCCATCGGACTATGAGAGTGAAGGAATAGAGAGTTCACCTGTGCCTGCGCACACACTTGTGCACTATATTATCTCCCGCGCAGATGGCTAATCTCTGAGCAGGTTGGCCGCCGTGATCGGATTCGGTCGGAACGACAAAACTATTACTGTTACCTCAAATTACAAATCAATCAAACCTGTGAAAGTTTGTAAGACCCATGAAATTATACTGGATGGTGGTTTTTGGACCGCAAAAGTTGATTATTTTTCCACGTCCATTTAAAACAAGGCACCTATATCATCTTTATCTATCCAAGATCGGTCTGATATTAGAATGACAAATACGGATCGAAAGCTTAATTTGGTTTTCAAAAAATTAGGATAAATAAGCAAGCAAAAATAATTCATTTCAATAGTCTAATTATCTTTATTGAAAAACTTAACATCTAAATACATGTTTTCATAATAATGCACAGTTATACATATTATTTCCCACTGTTTTGAATACTATTATTATAAATAAGTAATAACTAAAGTAAGCCATTCATAGAACGTGGATTTGAAGCAACGTTCTACAAATTACGAATGTACGTAAAGCTCAGTTGAGCTTTAGGTAGGTACATTCGTAAGATCTTATATCGATTATAGGAATATTTATGTTCAAAAAAATTATGTTTACCCTAAGCACGGTAGTTGTCAGGCTGTGCACCAGCCCTAGCAGAAAGGAGGGTGGACTGTCGTAAACTTACATCTCAGGCTTGACCATTTGCCCCGCGACAACTACCTAAGAGTGAACAACTAAAAAGAATTGGCAGGTTATATACCGTTCCCAACATTCAGCTCAGCGACATAGCTCAGCTTATCGCGAAAATGAAGTGGAAATGGGCGGAGCCCATAGTTCGAAGAGCTAATGGTCGTTGGGGTCCCAAGGTGTTGGAGTGGCGACCTGCACCGGGAAACGCAGTGTTGGCAGACCCCCCATCAGGTTGACCAACGACATCAAACGAGTCGCAGGGAGCCGCTGGATTCAAGCGGCGCAAGACCGAAGCCTGTGGAAGTCCATGCAGGAGACCTTTGTCCAGCAGTGGACGTCTATAGGTTGATAAAGAAGAAGAAGATACCGTTCCCAACACTACCACTAGGAAATACTCCATATTATGCAGAACCTCCCGTTCGCGCATTTAAATTTCCCATATTCGGTGTATTTTCAGGCTCGTAGTTTGATGGGGCTGTTCTCAAATCAAATTTCGCTATCAGCATATTTTGTTCCTTGCAACTGGCTTCCAAATATCTCAACATCTCCCTGAAAACTCCGTAAGCGTCTACTATTCTGTCATGTACTGGTGCTGTATACATGTTTACCGGGTATCCTGTACTTGCGTAGTAGTATGCACTGGGGAAGTAGTCGTTGTTTACCGGGTATCCTGTACTTGCGTAGTCATATGCACTGGGGACGTAGTCGTTGTTTACCGGGTATACACTACTTGCGTAGTCGTATGCACTGGGAACGTAGTCGTTGTTTACCGGGTATACTATACTTGCGTAGTCGTATGCACTGGGGACGTAGTATCTTTCTTCTGGAGTTCTTGCGACTGGTATGTTGGCGGCGGCGTTTGGCGTTATTGTATAGAAATTATTGTTTAATATTTTCCCACGTAGATAGTCTATTTTGCTGTTGTCAACGTTGGTATAGCCAGATTCATGTTCCCTATCTCCGGCAGTAGGGGCCGAAGATGTTACAGTTAGTAGGGAAGCACAAAAACACAGAAAGATCACACCCATTATGATCTCAAGACACTAATGAAGAACACAATGGCAATTTGGACCATATATATTAGACATGTTTGTGCAAAATTTTTTTCGTTCAAGCAATACCTACGAATATCGTTGAATGCATTTCTCAGAATTCAACGACTTATTAAATATTTAAGTACATCAGCATCAAATACAATAGAACGATATTTGAGCGCAATTATTTGCCGAATCAAGAATTTGATTTTATGTGGAACATGATTCACAACATTTTGTCAAAAATCATTAAGATTCTGAATGATATTTAAATTACATGGAATACCAAGAGAGTGCCCCTATAGCTCATAAGATAGAATGCCTGATTACCTACCAATACAATCCCGGGTTCAATTTCGAATCGCATTGGGAAAAGTTTACTTCTCTGCTATATATTCCGGCGACTACTTACTTTACTACCCTTCTTTTGCGCTTTTAATCTTTATTTTAGATATTTTTCAATGCATTTACAGGCCTTCTTTGTGGCGTGAAAGAGTAACAAACATCCATCCAGCTATCCATCCATCCATACATCCATCCTCACATACTTTTGCAATTATAATATTAGTTCGACAGGAGTAGGAAGTAGGATACTTATTTGCTTGCACAGAAAGCGATAATATTAATGGAGCGCGTTTGCTTCAAAGATGCCTATTCAGTATTCATGCTAATTTTATACCTATACACCTGAAAATCTAAGAAGCCCCAGGAAACAGCTGTCTCGCAAATGCAATGTGTAGGTCGAGGTTTCTTTAACTAAATGCGTTATGTGTGAGTAGATTGCATAGAAGACTTAAGTAATTCCTACTATAAACTTTTCAAAAACTAAGATATGACCCCAGTAGAAACTGTCATATTTGGGTCTGCCAACATTGCGCTTTCCGGTGCGCGGTCCACACTCTAGCACCTTGAGATGCCAACAACCATCAGTATGAACTATGTACCTCGCCCATTTCCACTTCAGCTTCGCGACTATTCGCGCTATGTCTCCTACGGATCTCCTCATTTCTGATTTGTTTTTCTGACGATGACAAACATAAATGAACGCCGACAAAATCATGGGCAAAATAACCTGTGTTTTGAATAATAATATGTCCTCTTAAAACCCGATATTACATTGATGATTGTAATGGATTCTGGCATTGTCAATATTCACCACAGTCAACAACTTGACGTCATCGGATGAGTCTGCTTGTCTCACTAATTACTTACCTATATGTATATGAAAATAAAGTAAAGGTAGAGCAGTGCAAGCGTACGAAGGTAAATTCAAGCAAAAACTAGTAAACATTACGGTCGAACGAGTTAGGTATGTTCTACACTCGGTTTTACATGCACAGAGTCTTGTGGGTCTTGCATAACGGCCGACTATACTAGCGGCACGCTATGATGGCCGGTTTGACACATTACAATAGTGATGTGGAATGTCAATTTATTCTCGAACAAAAAACAATTAAGTTTTGTTTTTGTACCTGATTAAATAGGTTTAATAAAACAAAAATGTATATGTTTATTTAATTTATTTGAACGAACTGAATATTTGAATGAAAATGAATATACATACTTTATATGCACACAAGAAACATATGAATACAAAAGATACCAAAAAAGGTGCCACAAAAGGCCATAATTAATCAGATTCGTCCATACTACTATTTTCACTGTCGTCACTGCTATCATCACCTACATTAATAATTATATGTTCGTTTTCTATAATATTATCTATTTTCACATCTCTTTCATAATCTTCCCTTATTAATTTAACAGTTCTATTCACAACCTTTTCCCAGTCTCCTTTAGTCACATGTTCACAAGCTTCTTCTAATAATTTTAGCATTTTTTTTGTGGTAAATGGGGGTTCTGTATTGTGTCTTGCAGCATATCCCTTAATTTGAGCCCACACCAACTCAATCGCATTATACTCACAATGGTAAGGCGGTAACCGTATAACTCTGTGCCCATGTTCTAATGCTATTTCGTCAATGACGTATCGGATCTTGGTTGGTTTGTTTTCTTTTAAAAGACGTACTAATTCCGCTTTTAACATATTCATGTTTGCATCTACGCCATTTTTACGAAGCCATGCGACGATATCAGCTTTCTTTTGGGATTGGGCAGGTGGCTTGTCAATTTGCATCGAGTGGTATGGGGCGTTGTCCATAATTATAATAGATGGTTCAGGGAGGCTACACAACATTGAGGTAAACCATTCAGTAAACTTTTCTCCATTCATGTCTTCATGATAGTCTCCAGTGGTTTTTGACGCAAAAGCCATGAGAGAACCTTCGACAAACCCGTTGATGGTTCCGGCGTGACAAATTATAAGTCGCGATCCTTTTCCTACAGGAACTTTGGAAGTAGATGCTGCTGTGTCATCGTTCCAAGAACGGCCTACAGTATGGTTAGCATTAAGCCATGTTTCATCCAAGAACACAACATTTTGCCAATTTTTGATTTCTTTCACTTGCCGTAAAAAAGTATACCTTGCCATCGCTATATCAAATCTTTCCATCAATATTTTGCGTTTGTTACATTTTTTGTATCGAAATCCAATGGTCTTCAAAATCTTCGTTAAAGAACTTTCCCCACCGAAGAATAATCCAGCTTCCTTCAGTGAATGCACCAACTTTTTTCTTGTTGGATACTCCTTCTGTAAATAGTAGCCGTAAACATGTCTTCGGATAGCATCGGCATCAAAGCTATCGATGCCTACGACTGGTTTTGCTCGTTTTCTCTTTTTTGGTGTGTGAAGTTTATTTTCTTCTGTGCCAGTCTCGCCATATTTTTTTTTAGTTATCCGTCTAACAGTTCGTTGTCCAATATTAAGCGCATCAGCTACGCGTTCAACCACTGACGTTATAGGTAAAATTGGCCCTCCATTTTGAGCTTCACGATCGAAATAGTTACGAAGGCGTATTACGAACTCACGTGTCTGACTATTTAGAACAGTTCTCTGCGTACGTTCGGTCATATCGACGAAATCCACAACAAAGGGCTTGAACAGAGTCCAAATTAACGAGCAAGGGTCAACAGTAATGCAGTATCAATATTTGAAATCCAAAGCCAGGTCAAAACTATATCACAATCGCATTGCACTGACAGTTTATACTTTTCGAAGCAACGTCAATTCGAAACTGCTTTGTTTTGCATTGAGCATTGACGCGAGTTTGCCGGAGGTAGTAGTTGTGCTAGCCAGCGATCCTATGTGACGATCGTATTAGATTCCATTTTTAAAAATTTTCAATTTAGAAAACCAAATGCCGAGTTGTGGTATATATCATATAAAAATAAAAATTTTACCTTTTGTATGAAACAGCTGATATTTTTTTGCGATTTCAGAGGTTTGTCCACATAGTGAAAATTGTTCATATTCACAAGTACATTCACCCCTTAAATGGTGCAAACTGATTTTTCTACACTTGTATACATTTTAGAAATCAATTTAATAAATAAATTTTGAGTCCTAAACCTAAAACTACATTCGATAAAATTTATGAATCTCTGCACATCACTATCGTCAATAAAGTAATACAATTATTTCCTTCAAAGTCGTTATCAATTAATACGGAACTTCATGAGCGGACAAACGTCAAACCGGCCATCATAGCGTGCCGCTAGTGTAATGAACCAATACTTGCGCAATTTACATAAACGTTTAGAAAACAATATTAATTCCGCTCCATTAAGGCTTAAGGAAAAAATTACGTCTCAATTATTATTAGGGCTGACACTAACATTTTTTTTCAAACAGCACGTCCCATTGTTTTTTGACGTAAGTAGGTCATGGTGGGCTAACTGTAATTAATACACGCAATTAACTTTTAAACGTCTATAAAAGAATAAATGTGTTCGCGAAGTTTTTTATAGATACACGCGGAATGGAATAGATCGACGTGTTTTTGTGCATGGATACTTATAGTTGAGGACCTGGAGAGTGACATTGGCTTTCTTTAAAGGAAACGCAAACAGTTTCCGGAAGATTTTTAAAAATTGAACTCCTTTTTAAAAGCTCTTTTACATAAGTGCAAGAACATACAATTTTGAACATAAACCGTTTCATAAACCGGCTCACTTCAGCGCGTGCGTTATGGTTTGCATGTCACAGCAAGCTCCAACCAATCCTCATCTCTGTAACTATCCTAAAAAAATCCCTTACAAACTTAGCCAGAAACTAATAAAAAGGCTTGCAGACAGTTTACGAAAATCCAGCTACCAGAAGTCTTAGGTAAGGTAGAAGTAGTAGAAGAAATATTAGGTATGGTACATAACGGATCCGAGACATAGTCGCTAACTATGAGCCTCATAAGAAGGCTCAGGGTCACTCAGCGAGCGATGGAGAGATCTATGCTCGGAATATCCCTGCGAGACCAAATCAGAAATGAGGTGATTCTGTAGGAGAACCAAAGTCAGCGACATAGCTCAGCGAGTCGCGAAACTGTAGTGGAAATGGGCGGGGCACATAGGTCGAAGAGCTGATGGTCGTTGGGGTCCCAAAGAGCTGGAGTGGCGACCCCGCACCGGGAAACGTAGTGTTTTCATTTCTTTTCAGTTCAAAAAGGAATCAACTTGCGGTGGGAAGTGGGAACCCTAATTATGATGCCCCGCGACTCGCGAGTGTATAAATATAGTCAATTTGAAGACACAAATAAACCCGTATTATTTATAATGAATCGTATAGCAAGTGGCATTCTCGTCTCGGATCCGATGCATGGTTACCCGGTCCTCCGCGGTCCTCCCACCCGACGCCAAGCTACTATTGGCCCCTGTAGATCAGTCGCCGCCTCCACTCCTGCACACATTTCACTTCAAAACAACTCCATCGTCTTAATAAACAAGTCTTGAAGTCCATTGTCCGTACCGATATCGATATGCCCGAGCCCGTCATAGATCTGGTAAGTCTTAGGCGAAAAAACAAAGAAGGACATTCTTCCATTTACTAAAAGCAGCTAAGTCAATTTTTAGCTTTTGACACCATTTTGCGCAGTGGGAAATCGTATAAAATCCGTTCCTACGATTTGTAGAGTCGGTGCTAATTACGATATGCCCTAGCCTGTTACAGATCTGGTAGGAACGACTTAGGGCAAAAAATAAAAATACCTCGGTGCGTTAACCAAAACGCTGGCATACATTATAAAAATTATTTTAGCTTTTGACTCCATTTTCGAAACGAAAAATTGTGTAAATGTAGGTTAAACCCGATTGGTTGAGTCCTTAGTAAGTAAGTAAGTAAGTAGTTTATCTGGGATAAAAAACAGTCAGAAAAGTCACACAATAGTTACACAACGAAAAATAAGGAAAATCTCGTTCGATTGGCAAATCTCCTTTACTTTTTTTGTAGAAAATCCATCTATGTTTAGTGCTCATATTTCGAAACTTGATTTTTGTACTTAGCCACGTTTTACTCAACAGAGTAGAAGGACTCATTACTCGTTCGGACTCGGACCTTAAATGAACAACCAATTACATCGCGCTGAGTGTCTGATTACGAGTCATCCCATAACCGCGGCTTCTTGCGTGGACGACTCGAGAAGCTGTTTCAACTAGTTTATATCCGACGTGACGGCTTCAAGGCTTGGTCGGTTACCTCAATATCTCTGCGAGCTTTATGAAACTACTAGTTGATGCCCGCGACTTCATTCGCGTGGAATTAGTTTTAAAACCCCGCGGGAACTCTTTGATTTTCCGGGATGCCTTTGTCAACCTCCAGGTTCTCACTATACCTATCCAAAAAAATCACGTCAATCCATAGCTTTGTTGCAGTGTGATTGATGGACAAAACTACAAACCAACAAACCAAACACACTTTTGCATTTATAATATGTATTAGTGGAAGAATTAATACTGCGATACGAATGTAACCAAACTATTTTTTTCCGGCAATCTAATTAAATTTTAGAACACAAAAGCTACTATTGTGACTTAAATATGATAGATATATTCCCTCACGTACTTTTTTTAGAGAATAATTAGTACTTTAATCATGTAGTACATAATTATTTATGTATCATCAATAGTTTTCTCAGCACATTATTGCAATTTTCTTAAGGATCTCTAATTTTTTTAAATATATTATAGCTTATGTTACTTCCTGATAACTTAGATTTCTATTGGTAGTTTCAGAGCCTATTCGGTACAAACAAACAAGAAGAAGTATAGTAAAGAAGTATAGATAAAGGACGTGTCTCTGTAATAATGTACTTTAATATAGTTTTGTCAAAGAAATTAATAAATCAAAGGATCTATGAGCGATGCATCAGTAGAAGACGAGAAAAGTGACAGTATAGTTTTTATCTTTGAAAACCAATGGGTACCTACCTTCATCCTCAAGGATGAAGTCGTGAACAAATGCTATGTAGCGAAAGCGGGCAGTCTTTATTTATTTTATGTGGTTACTAGAAATTTTTTTTTTTACACAGTAGACCAATTATGTTAAAGCTGTATCAATCATTGCTACAATCTCAATTGTGCTGATTTGTTGATTATCGCGTTCTTTCTGCAACAATGCATTTTAGCCAATAACAAGATGTGTATCGGCCAATCAGAGGCGATTGCAATCGTCATGTCACACTGTAAAAATAATTTTTAGAGAATCGTTCAGCTCGTAGCACGATTATTTACACAACGTCATTTCTGAACTCTGAAAGAGTCACTCCAACAGTGAACAAAGGTTTCAGGTAGGCACGTTTTATAACTGTAATAACTTTATCAAGTCCGCTATAATTTAGGCGGCGATATATATGAGTTATAACAGGCATTCGCAATAAAAAGGCTCGTGTATTCGAAATCAGCGGCGCATAAATAAACTGCGAGTAACTCCACCGATCGCTGATTAGGGCCTCGCGTGTCAACTGCCTATTTGTACCATCATTGTATTACGCATCCCCACGCTGTCAAAACACGGGTATAAGGTACACAGGTCTAGCCAAATTTTACACAGCCCCGAGCCCACCGTTTCGCGTGAAAGTTCACCGGAACTTCCCTTCCAGGCCTTCTATTCTATTTACCGGTCAAATAACGAATTATATTATTATCATTAAGATTCCAATCGAAACATGTTTTACAATAGGTACAATTTCTCAAAAAGTGCACTTGCAATGTAAGTAGGTACATAGATTCATTCACTCATCTTAATTCTTAACCCATTGCCGTGGCCGGCTCTCTACTGGCAAGCTAACTCTGGGTTAAAAGAACAGATTTGAAAGATTGCGTATACAGCTTCTGTCAAAATTACAAATTTATTCCTAGGCTAACTAACTCGGCCTCTCTGCAAGCGGGCCTTAGAGAAGGGTTATAGGCCATAGTCCACCACGCTGACCCAATGCAAATTGACAGACTTCCATTGGTAGGTTTCCTTCCGACGTTTTCTTTATCGTTGAAGCATGTGATATTTAATTGCGTAAACGCACATAACTTCCCCTGAATAGAAGACCGTAGTCCTCCTAACCACTACGGTGTCATTGCTCTATAACAGCTATAAGCGTAGTAGGTATATTCTAAGTTTAAACGTTTGCGAGAACTGCTTGCTGATACGAAGGTAATTTTTGCCGTTTTTTTTTCAATACTCGTTTTAAGATTAAGGACTAAAAATTAGTTCACAGGCAAGAACATACGTCGAAATAAGAAGACAAAGGATTCTTGCGAGGAACGCCATAAAACACGATCTTGTAGCCTTCCATCGTTGCATTTGGTACGGTGACGCCATTTGAGCATATCGAGACCCCGAGGTCTACCCGTTCTTCGAACTATGTGCCAATCCGAAGTAGCAATAAATTTTAATGAGATTCCATCACTGCAAGGTGCAGTACCAGCTAATTAGTTATTTCTGAAAAAATCAGGCGAGGTCGGCGTTGCGTGACTACTTCTTATTTGTTGGGACATTGTCGAACATTTTGCCATTTTGTTACACAAGAAAGCTTAAGTAAATCCCTATCGTATTTGGCAATCTGCCTGGTTCTTTTTCTGGTGCTTTTTAGGCTTTCCATCTTAAGCTAGGTACTTCTTCTTTACCAAGCGATAGACGTCCACTGCTGAGCCAAGGCCTCTTGCATTCAACAAGTCTCGGTCGGCACCACCTGAATCCAGCGGCTCCCTGCGGCTCATTTGATGTCGTCTTTCAACCTTTTCTCCCAACACTGGGTTTCCCGGTGCAGGGTTGCCACTGCGAAACTTTGGGAACCCAACGACCATCAGTTCTTCGAACAATGTGCCCCGCTCATTTGGACTTCAGCTTCACGAATCGTTGAGCTGTGCTGTATTGGTAACTTTGGTTCTCCTACGGATCTCTTGTTTGATATCGCAGAAATACTCCATAGATTAGGTACACTGATTATTAAATATCAAACGGAATCGAGTACAAGGTAATAAATCGATGTCCGACGTTGATAAATAAATGAAGCCATTTTTGCTTTTAGAATAGAATAGAATAGAATAGAAATATTTTTTGTTCAAATAAACTTTTACAAGTGCTTTTGAATAGTCAATGAATCTACCACTGGTTCGGAATGCCTTTCCTGCCGAGAAGAACCAGCAAGAAACTCGGCTGTTGCTCTTTTCAAAACAGATTTACAATACAGTAAATACTATGCTATATGCAGTGTTTCCACAATGAGGAAAGTTCCAAAAATGCATACAGACTAACAGACTTTTACATAAACTAGACCATAGGCAAAGGATTTTGATCTAGATTCTAGACAAAGATGATAAGCCGATGGTCAGTCAAAGAGCTATGCATTGGATTTACCTATGTTAAAGAGCAAGTGACTTGGACAGTTTTCGAGTATCAGAGATACAAAGTCACCATCATCAATCAAGTCATCAATCAATTCAGTAATCAATTCACTAATCAATTCATTCAAATATTGACACTTCATACGGCACAAGAGAGTGGTTTAAAGACGAACCAGAAACTACAGTGCAACAAGGATTTTTTGGCACGCGGTCAAAGTTGGAACTAACACCGCACTCATAGGAAAAAATATTTTAATTACAGAATTTGTATGTGATAGAGCACACTCACGCCCCCCTGTCAATGTCATCGAAGTGCCAATAGATCCTTGTTGTAGGGACTGTACTTAAATCCAGCCAAATCGCCATACTGTAGACATTCTAGAGTAAAGACAATGCCGCTCCTAGTCATGTCGATGTCAAAAAATTACTTTGTACCAATATTAACAGAAATGTACACGAAGACCTTGAAAAATGACAAAGCTCTGTTCAAAAATTTTATAAATTATTTATTTTTACTTAAATTATCAGATAGTAAGTGCAGAGGGGTCACTCAGCGGTGTGATGGAGAGAGCTATGCTCGGAATGTCCCAGTGAGATCAAATCTGAAATGGGGAGACCCGTAGGAGAACCAAAGTCACCGACATAGCTCAGCGAGTCGCAAAACTGAAGTGGAAATGGGCGGGACACATAGTTCGAAAACCTGATGGTCGTTTGGGTCCCAAGGTGCCGGAGTGGCGACCCCGCACCGGGAAGCGCAGTGTTGGCAGACCCCCCACTAGGTGAACCGACAACATCAAACGAGTCGCAGGGAGCCGCTGGATTCAGGCGGCGCAATACTGAGGTCTGTGAAAGTTCATGTACGAGCCTTTGTCCAGCAGTGTACATCTATCAGTTGATAAAGAAGAAGTACCTAGAGATGCAGCCTAAAATGGAGCGTTCTTGCCTAGACGATCCCTGTTCACTCTTGACTTAAAGGTACCCAAGCTATGGTTAGTTCGAAAAACAGATGTTAATTAATTAAAGGAGTTTTGACGAAATAATCGTTAATGACAATCAAAACTCCTTATGTATTATAAGGTTTATAGGTTAATTAGGTAGATACTTTGTGCTGACTTTAAGTAGGTATACCTACCTAAAGGAGTGCTCAGAAACCGATAGTAAGGATTGCTATGTTTATATCTGACACTCGTACTAACTTGTTTCTGTTACGAAATGTAAGTGACAAATAATATTATTCAAGCGTACAAATACGATGGATAATCTCAATAATAATAAATAAATAAAGGCTCTCACTACTTCCATTTAATTCATCATCATCATCAGCAACCCATCAACGGCTCACTATTGAGTGCATGTCTCCTCTCAGAGAAGGGTAGACCATAGTCCACCACGCTGACCCAATGCGAATTGACGGACTACACAGACCTTCGAGAACATCATGAACGACCCTCAGGTCTGCAGATTTCCTCACAATGCTTTCCTTCACCATTGAAGCATGCCATATTTAATTGCTTAAATGCGCAGAACTCAGAAAAGCTGCGACCCCCAGAATACGAGACCACAGTCCTAACCACTATACTATCACTGCTTGTGATCCAATTAATTATAGGTGCCAAAAGCTTTCAAGGCTCACTGATAGTGGCTCCAACGGAGCAAAAGAAACAGGTGGTTTATACGTTTGTACGAGCTAGGTGCAATCGTACACATCTCGCCGATCAGCAATAAAGGCTGGCGCGAAACCCAACGCGTCCACTTGCCAATTAACTCCAACCGAACATCCTGTATAAGCCGAGATTATCGTATCGTTACAAGAATCGCTCCCTCCGGACCTGCTCACTCCAACCTCACCGAATAAATTAAATAAAAACCAAATATAAAATAAATTAGACATTGTTAAAACGGTGAGACTCGACCCTTCTCATTAAGCGGCCAAAATTGGTGCCAAACGAATTTCGTGTAATTTCTTAGGTCGTCACCTCTTTTCAGAAAACCTCAATAGCTCTACGGATGTTGGGGCGGACTGTAATCAGATAGGTCATAGGTTTAACTCCCGCGATTTAGATTACAGTCATATTATGTAACTTGGTTAGAAGCAGGCGTTACTTTGCGGAATTTCATGGTACTCAAACAAAAACATTTTTTTTTTGCTTTAAACCAGAAAAATCTGTATGGTATGGCTGCACACTGTGGCTCCAGGTGTAGAAAAACGCAGGAACAAATAAAAATGCTACCTAGAAGAAAAAACCATACCTACTGTCAAACTAAATATTAAATTGTCCAAAGGTGTGGAGTTGAAATAGCAGAAAATGCAAAATAGATAACAAATAGGTATTAGGTATGCTTAGAGTTTTATATCTTATTTAATTAAACTTATGTATATATCAAATAATATACTTAGTATCTATTAGATAAGTGTGCAGCGCCTGGACGAGTCAAGGTGCAAAGGCAAAGAAACCATATAAATGCGTGCGTAAATGCGCGCATGCGCTTGTAATGCGTAATTCTACGTGAATAAAGAATAAAGAAAGAATAGAACTTAACCTCCTTTCACGCCTACCATAGCGGCCGGGAAAAAATTATACTCGGAAGTTCGGTATGTGATCATGTGAGATCCGTAGAAGCACCAGAGTAACAATAAGTTATGAAACTGAAGTAGGATTGGATAGCTGGAAACATTATTAGGACAGTAGATAGAGGAGACAGGGTATAACTATTGGACTGTATGTAGGGTCCTTAGTATCAACGCTTAAAGCAGTATAATTTAAATATTTTTCGAGATGTCATCTAATGACAGACAACCTTTCAATAAATAATTACTTTGGTCAATTTAAGGTTGATATTGTATGGATTCTTAACACAAAATTGAAGTAATACTGCTTTTTAAGCGTTGGTACTTGGTAAGAGTATATATATTAAAGGCGGAGTCGCAGGAAGTCGCGTCTTAGGAAAGTCTCTACAAGTATCCGATCTTAGTTCACGGGTGGGCGCATGTCTTAATAATGACATTAAGCGCTACGACGCGTCATCTCAAAAGTTAATTTCCATACTGAATGACTGATTATGCCACAGTATGGTTAACTTGAAAAGTTACACTCATCTTGCCCAACACCCATCTTTCCTGTTAAGTTATTTATAAGACGTTATCATGTAAGACTGCAAAATTAACATTTTTATATGGCATGAAAAATATAATAAAAAAATCCACTTAGGTATAAAGATATAACCTGCGGCCAACTGTTCTGGTTTTTCATTTCGTTAATTATATTTTCATTGGTATACAAAAAAACTAGATATGGACTCGTGTATCAAACAGTACCTACGCAGAAAAGAAAGATAATAATTAAAAAAAATTTGCTACGACGCGTTATCTCAAAGGTTAATTTCCATACTGAATGACTGGTTATGCCACAGTATGGTTAACTTGAAAAGTTACACTCATCTTGCCCAACACCCATCTTTCCTGTTAAGTTACTTATAAAACTTTATCATGTAAGACTGCAAAATTAACATTTTTAAATGGCATGAAAAATATAATAAAAAAATCCACTTAGGTATAAAGATAATATAACCTGTGGCCGACTGTTCTGGTTTTTCATTTCGTTAATTATATTTTCATTGGTATACAAAAAAACTAGACATGGACTCGTGTATCAAACAGTACCTACGCAGAAAAGAAAGATAATAATTAAAAAAAAATTTGTCTGGTGGGAGGCTTCGGTCGTGGCTAGTTATCACTTAAGTACCAACTACAAGCCTACCTTCAAAGACGTGCCGACAAGCGATTTAGCCTTCCCGCACGATGGTGTAGAAACAGATTAGGGGTAAGGGTTGTATCTGTATGCAGTACAATGCCGTAACCCTTCCAAGTTAGCCCGTTACCATCTTAGACTGCATCATCACTTACCACCAGGTGAGATCGCAGTCAAGAACTATCTTGTCATCGGATAATATGTATTCAGCTAGAAATTCTAGCTGTCCCAGTTCCCATGAATAAAAAAAAATTAATATAAAAAAATATTTTTAAACAACCGACTTCAAACTCCCGCTTTACTACATTACACACACACTATACAAAGTATATAATTTATTGTTGATATTTTAAAAACCGCTCGATCGATTTCGGTAAAATTTATATGGGACCACCTGGGGAGTATACCCTTTCAAACAAAAAAAGAATTTCCCAAATCGGTTCAGGCGTATTCGAGTAATCGGTGGACATACATAAAAAAAAAGATTTCTACGAATTGATAACCTCCTCCTTTTTTGAATTTGTTTAAAAATTGAATATAATATATTTTATTACAATTTTGAAGAATGATGATCGTTGGGGTCCCGAGGTGCTGGAGCAGCGACTTCGCGCTTGGTTGGCAGACCCCGAGCCGGTCGAACGACTGACGAGGTGGACCGACGACATCACACGAATGTAGTGTATGTAATGTATGCAAGAGGTAGTGTCCGACCGAAGGTGGTATTTCTAGCCGAAGGTGGCCGAAATTGAAAATTCGGTCGGAGACTACAAAAGTCTATGTAGGTACAGCAGTTGACGACTATAGGTTGAAACAGTATAAGATGTATCTATACGTAGTACCTACTACCTACAGTACCTACATATGTATATGTCTTTTGCTTCTAGAGAGAGTGTATTGGAACGTAGTTCCTTATCGCGCGGTACGGAAGGGGGCTTGGGCTAGACGGAAAAAATTAAGGAACCGACACGACACATTTTTGAAACCGACATTTTTTGTTGAATGTGAATTTTGCATTGTATTCGGTATTTTCGCCTTAGAACTCGGCGTCTGCATGGCCTAGTGGTTAGGTGAGTCGCCTATAAATTCAACGTCGATGGTTCGAATCCCAGCTCGACAGACTGAATTTTCTATTTTCAATTTTATTTTAAATAATTTATAAATGTGGAATTTTTCCCTAATATTTTATTGTATAAATTGGATAAAATGCTAACGCCATCTGTGAAAAAACAGTAACTCCACCAGAGTAACTCTTTGGTTTTGTAACAGTGCAATAGAAATAAACAAAATAATATAATTCATCGTAGTTAATCAATTTAATACTAGATGACACCACTATACTACGGCCGTTCAGAGAATGCGTTCCTGACACGTCGCGATTGAACTGACGACGTAACTTTGTAATGGCGTTGCAGTTACGATAAAAATATTATTGCTGGTTGTTTACCGTTTTAACAATTGATTAGCATTAAAACAACATTATTATATCAATAATCAATTAATATTATAATTTTGTGCCAAACTGAGTGTCAAATAACTTGGTAAACAATATTTTTCTAAATGTGTCAGGAACGCATTCTCTGAACGGCCGAACTTTAGTTTATTACAATTCCTTCACTAAAATTAATCGAAAGGAGCTACGTTCCATCCGGGTGTCCTTTGACACCTCTCAAGTTTTTTTTTATCAGCTTCGGGTTGATGAATCAACTGCGAAGTCATCATCATTCATCCATCAAGATTAAATCTATCCAGTTGCACACTTCATAAAATAAAAACACAGTTATATAATTTTCATCATAATGAGCAACCCACTAGTCACAACTGAGTCTCCTATCATAGAAGGGTTGTAGGCCATAGCTCACCTGGCTGGCGCAATGCGAATTGGAAGACTTCACACGCCTTTGAGTAATTATCGGGAACTCTCAGGCATGCAGGTTTCCTCAGGATGTTTCCCTTCACCATTGAAGCATGTGATATTTAATTGCTTTAAGGTACATAACTCCGAAAATTTGATGAACCGAATCGAATCTGCGACCCTCTCGCATGGGAGACCGCAGTCTTAACCACTAGGCTGTTACTCGGGTGCTAAAATCATAATTATTATCCCTTCCTTTTAGCTTTGCCGTCGTCGGATAAAAACTAAACATACACCGCGGTGTCACAAACGGATAAAGATGTTTTTTAAATCGTCTGAGGATTGTGGAAGCCGTGTAGCAATACGTCATACAATCAAGATCACAACAATAATTATATTATTAGCAATAGCATCTAGGACAAATCTGAGGAAACCCAGGTTGGCAGCCGTAGCTTCTCAGAAAACTGAACGACGAACGTACAATTCAGGCCGCATAGCTATGGCGACGAAAATAGGCGTTATTATTAATTATTATCATTTTTTTTAATTAATCAGAGCCTTATACATAAAGTAAAGGCCCTTCAAAAATTCTGAACGCAAAACTTCGACGAGAGGCTAGTTACTTATCAATGATCTAAGTTTTTCTTATATACTTTTCATCTAAACATCTCGATATCTTGTTAATTTACGGAACAGCGATGTCTAGTGTCAGTAGGTAGGTACTTCACAAAATCCGACTTCATCATGACAATATTGTTAACTCTGACTGACTGATCTATCAACGCACAGCCTAAACTACCGAAGTTAGAAACTTGAAATTTTGACAGTAGGTTCCATTTGTCACGTAGGCGAGCACTAAGGAAGGATTTTTTGAAATTTCACCCCCAAGGGGGTTAAATGGGGGAGATTAAAGTTTGTATGAAAGTCCGTCATTTATACCCATGACGTCATTTATTCAAGACGTTATACCCATGAAACTCGGTATTTGGGCTTTAAATTAAAAACAAAAAACCGGCCAAGTGCGTGTCGGGCCACGCGCAGTGTAGGGTTCCGTAGTTGAAAGTCTCAAATATTATTGCTGACCTAGGATAGTGCTTTTGTTTTATTTATGAATATTGAATAAATTTTGAGTTCCATGGTTTAAATACTATAATATTCTACAAAATATGCAAGTTACACTACGTGTAATACCTAACTTAGAAAAAACAGATATAACTCCTTAACTAATGAACCCTACTTAGCCGTGATAGTTTTCCTTTAAAATTCATTATATATACTACTGCTGTGAATTTTTTCTTGTATCCTATATACAACCATTTAGCTGGAAGAGGGGGGGGGACACTTGACTCTAATAAAATTTAGCACTTTAAAATATCATATTTCACAAACGGATCCCTGAATTGAAAAATGATGTTCACACACCAACAATATTTTTGAAATACCTATTCAACGACACCCCACACTATGGGATAGACGAGAGAAAAAAAATTTGTGTGTGTCAGCTCACGACGCACAACTGGAGTTTACTTCATACTCAACGTTGAAATTTTTACCCTAACGTTGAGTAAATAAGGTTGGTCTTCGTTTGAGTTGTCGAATGCCCGCGCTACGCCTTTCACAACGATGCAAATCTCCACCCCTAACGTTGAGTAATGAATTGAGAAGGCCTATGAATTCAATACGCCGATTATCATGTGCTTTGTCGATTACAGTAAGGCCTTCGACTGCGTCAATTGGAGCCGTTTATGGAGTGTCCTTGCCGAATTAGGAGTGCCACAGCATCTGGTCATACTGCTAAAGAATCTCTACAGTAGCAGCGAAGCAGTTGTAAGGATAGACGAGACCGTCTCTGCGCCCTTTAGATTTCGTAAGGGTGTAAGACAGGGCTGTGTGCTTTCTCCCATCTTGTTCAATATCTATGGTGAATACATCATGCGGCGTACTCTCGAAGATTGGAAAGGTGGCGTCAGCATCGGTGGAGTAAAGCTTACTAACTTGCGGTACGCTGATGACACAACACTCCTAGCAGCATCTGAGACTGAAATGTCGTCTCTATTGAACAGGATGGAGCAAATAAGTGACGAAATGGGTCTCTCCATAAACAGATCCAAAACGAAGGTAATAGTGGTAGACCGTGCCGGACAGTTGGAACTCACTGGCTCATTGAACCTCGAGATTGTGGAGAACTTTATTTACCTGGGTTCCAACATAACTAATACCGGGTCATGTGAGGTGGAAATTAGAAGACGGATTGGAATGGCCAAAAGTGCCATGTCACAGTTGTATAAGACTTGGAGGGACAAGCAGATATCGACTGGTACCAAAATGCGTCTAGTCCGCACGCTCATATTCCCGATATTCATGTATGCAGCTGAGACGTGGACAATAAAAGCTGCTGACCGACACCGCATTGACGCTTTCGAGATGTGGTGCTGGAGGAGAATGCTCCGAATCCCTTGGACAGCGCACAGAACCAACGCATCGATCCTTAAACAATTAAAGATCACGAAACGGCTATCTACCACCTGTCTCCAGAGGATCCTTGATTATTTCGGCCACATTGCCAGAAGAGAGGGACACAACCTTGAAAAGATTGTCGTTACTGGCAAAGTGGATGGAAAGAGACCTCGGGGACGAAGCCCGATGCGTTGGTCGGATCAAATCCGCACCGCTCTCGACACCAAGATCCACGAAGCTCTCCATGTCGCAGAGAACCGGACGACATGGCGCGACATCGTCCATAAAAAGATCATTGGTGGAAGGGGTCACGACCCTCAGTAATGGGGAATACGACGAAAGGAGGAGGAGGAACGTTGAGTAAATAAGGTTGGTTTTCGTTCACATGTAGATCAGCGCCATCTTTCGGCTTATGTGTAAACTATTTGAATAGCCACGGTGTTGTACTCCGTACAATCAATAAATAAAAAATTAAAAAATAAAGTAAATTTACTCAACATTAGGGTAGAAATTTGCATCGTTGTGAAAAACGTGACACGGGCATTCGACAACTCAAGCGAAAACCAACCTTATTTATTTACTCAACGTTAGGGTAGAAATTTCAACGTTGTGAAAAACGTAACAACGTCATTGATAAATTGATTTTACTGTCCGGATTTTTCTCATACCGGGCTGCTAAAATCGATTCTTAAGGAGTAAACTCCAAAAATTCATCCCCCTTTACATGTAGGGGAGGTACCCTAAAAAAATTATTTTTCACAATTTTATTTCACGACTTTGTCGGCGTGATTGATATTTATATCCTTGTCAAATTACAGATTTCTAGTAGCAATAGTCTCTGAGCTAAACCGCGGACAGACAGACAGACAGACAGACAGACGGACGGACATGGCGAAACTATAAGGGTTCCTTGTTTACTACGGAACCCTAAAAAGTACATGTTTCACAGTTTTTGAAAATTCTACGCCCAAAGGGATTAAAAAGGGGTTGAATGTTTGTATGGTAGTCCTTCATTTTTCAAGTTATGTTTATGAAACTTGGTATTTTGACTTTTGATTAAAAAAAGTGTCGAGTGTCGGTTCCTTAATTTTTTCCGTCTAGCCCCCTTCCGCACCGCGCGATAAGGAACTACGTTCTAAAAATATTAAACTGAAGTCACAACAACCAGTGTAAGTTTGCAAGACACTGGTTCTTACTCGATAGTACGCATCTCTAAACTAAATTAAATTAACGAGCAGTCAATTATGTATTAAGAAGATATTACAAAATTGTCTTGTGTTAAAAATAGAACTCACTGGCTCTGCGTTCTATTATAGGCATATGAGAACCAGAGTAATCGAATTGAACATTGATGTCGGTTACACTAGTGTAATAATAATGTGTAATAATACTAGTATTATACTAGTGTAACCGACATTGCTCAATTCGATTACTCTGGTTCCTTTACGATTTTCTCATACATCTTACCACGTGGAGGTAGTCAAAAAAAGTTAAAAAGGACAGTTTTGGGGCCTGACGACATATTATGTAAAAACACGTCACACTCAAAGCTACAGCCATGCTGGAACATTAGCATGTCGATATGTCGGCGACTCGAACCCCTACCAAAAATCGTTCTTCGCGCCTAAAAAGGTTCCTATTTCGGACTATAACAGTGTCACGTTGAAAATTTAAAGTCAATCCTAAGTGTATCTTTTTTTTTTTTTGTTACAAAAAACTTATATCTAAAGTTAATCTAATTACTATACAAATCATGCCCACGTGGAATGGTGATGCCAAGAATACTGGCTGCATTTCTGCGCTGGACAGCCAGGCTGATCCTTTGCGCAAAAATGAGCCAGCCCTTCTGTCACCAGATGAGGCAATTAACCGCGGTGAAATGTCTCGTAAAAATTTTTTGCACTTTGGCTCCATGGTCCGAGGGTCTTCACAGCAAACGGAACAAATTTGTATATCTTAGTATTTTTATATCGTCGCTTGAACTCAATAATTACAATACATACATAACATTTCTTTCTCGCGAAGGAGCACTTAATGAGGCATTTACATAAGTTATTGTTTGATGACAGAGACATTGTGTGGATGACGGCTTGAGTTCGTGAGAATTAAGCTTTGATGTTTTAGGGTGCTCACAGTCAAAGTTGAAACATTTTACTCATGACGCAAATATACGTACGCAAATATTTACTTAAATAATAACAGAGCTTGGTACAGGAAACATTTTACTCAAATGAAGTCGGTTTACGGACGATAGTTTTACGTGATAACGTCATAAAGAAACATTGACCATGACTGGCGGGCGGCACAAGCCAACGCTTGGGTCGATCGTGCCTCTCTATCACTTATTCCGCGCTCTCAGGCTCAGGCGGAATGTGACACTTTTTCGTGCGTGCAGCCGGTGTTCATCGATTTTGACGTTATCACGTCAAAATATATTTTTCGTACCACTTGCTCAAAAAAGTGACATTCTGTGCCACAAAAATCGAACATAACAATAGTCATTTTTAATCTGTCAAAAACAGGGAAAGAAAATTGTACTGAATTTTATTCATCCTCTAGGGGGAGAATGTGATTTAAATTTGGAATGCTTACCGAAATTTATACTGAACTACATCTGTGTTTACACCATTGAGTTTATATATAAAGCATTATACCTACATCTTTTTGAAAAAGGAATACGCATTTATTATGCAGTTATGATTATTAAATAAAATTACGAAAACCGACGAGGCCGTATGAGCTTGATGCCTTTGCTTTTCCGACAAAAAAATATTAGTCTAGGAATTTGCCGCGTTTTTGTTTTCTTCAAATACATAAACGTTAAGTTTATTTTAATTTATTTTATTTTTAATAAATGCTTATCTCATATTATTATTGTGTTAATTTTTTCGCAAATGGTACGAAAAGTAGAGTATTTTCCTCGGTGATAAAGCTGTCTTAGTCTAGGTGAACTTAAAACCCTCGCTACACTCAGGACTCGTCTTAAATCCCTCGCTTCGCTCGTGATTTAATTTTGTAACACCCTCGCTACGCTCGGGAGTAAACCTCGAGTCCTTCGTTATGCTCGCGATTTAAATCGTCACCCGCGACAGAAGACACTGCTTTATCCCCTTGGTTAATAATCTACTAATGGAATGTATAATTACAATAAACCGTTTCACAGACTTCTGTATTTTAACCAAGCGCCGCAGCCTTTAAAAACAGACATAAAGTTCAACCAATTAATTCTTTGTTTCTTTTCTCTATTTCGATCTTTATCATATTGCTGCTAAAAAATGTATTTATTAGTGTATTATCTTACGACTGAAGTTGCCCTAAAGTATGACCTCATGTTCCTGATTGTAACAAAGTATAAGATAAATATTTTTAGATTTCAGATAAATAATTTTAAATATTTTGGATTGTTTTCACACTTGTCATTTTTGTAAACTTTGGGTAAAGTTTACTACTTTACCCAAACGCTACTCAACTTTCTGGACAACGTCTGTAATTTATTACTATCTATTCTTTGGTATCTATTGAAAAAATTCATATCTACGATTCATCAAACATTCTTCCAAATATTACGGAAGCAATAAATTAATTGAATCGTTGAATTCAATACAAAATATTTTGACAAAGAAATGAAAAAGGAAGCACTGGGCCTGGGCAAGGGGCATCCTTGTGAGTTTTTCATATTTTCTGAACTTATTCCAAATCACTGAACTGATCATTTCTAAGACGCATTTTTTTCAACCTTTAGAGTTTAGACTGAGCTATGTTGAAGGTTGCATATGATCCTGGTTATCAGCCTATTCGGAAAGCGGACTTGGTCTAGACCCCCTGGGTTGATATTTTTTATGTGCAATAAAACTTATAAAAAGAAAAAAAAATCCCGCGATTTCTGAACGATCAGCGCATTAAGACGAAATCAAAAGTGTTCGCCCCCGGGCCCATAACTCAGCGATGATCCGGCCTGTAGCCCGGACAATGGACAACAGCCGGGCCACAAATGCCGAGAGCACCGATAAATCATTGGCATACCGGAACTCCGTGACCGGCAATAACGGTTGCGCTACACCCCGGCCATTATACTATTTCCTATTTGACAGATTGGTTTAGTGTCGGCCGAATCGCGTACCGATTACTGATTCCATATTATATCGGATAGCAGCAGGCGTTACTTTGCAAAAGTCCGTAATTGTGTATTGCGGACTTTTATACTTTTATACTAGCTGACCCAGCAAACTTCGTACCGCCACTACTTATAAATGAAAAATTAGTTAAATAAACATTTTCCAGTGGACCAAATTGTGAATCTAAACCATCCTCGAATCCCCTTGAACTCACACAAAAAATTTCGTCAAAATCGGTCCAGCCGTCTAGGAGGAGTTCAGTGACATACACACGCACACAAGAAATATATATATTAAGATTGCAAAGTAACGCCCCTATATGCCCGTTTTCACCAACTATATACTTAAATCATCCCCTAAGTAGGAGTCTCTTTACGTAGGTAGCCCCTTACCCAATGTCATTTCCACCTTTAGGTAGGTACTCTCTAAAGGTTCGTTAAACGAAATTGACAGAAAGCATCACCTAACTTATCTTAGGTAACTCGTAAAAGTTAGAGAACGTTTGTGAAAACGGGCATTAGAGTAATGAATCGATAAATACTCAATGCTTTTTTTTTAGTTTAATACTTTAATAGCCTTTGCCCGCGACTTCGTCCGCGTGCACTTAGGTTTTAAAAATTCCGCGGGAAACAACAACATAATAAAAAGCGGGAAAAGCATGGGGTGTTTTCCGGGATACATGGGCTCATTCCCACTAATACAACTGATTAGTTCAACCGTTGAACTAGTAATACTTTTTTCCAGTAGTTCTCCTGCGTTTAAATCCTTTTATGAGTTGTACTGGGACAAAATAGTTGAATTAAGATACTTGGTGATCAGACACGAAGTAATTCTGCAAAGAACTAAGGTAACCAACATAGCTCTCATGGCTAGTACTTGAAGTCGCCGTGAGCTGGTGACATTTTGTCGTTGGCATTGCTTGCTTCACGCTTCGAGACCTCTACTATACCCATGCAAAAATCACGTCGATTCGTTGCTGCGTCATTGAAGGACAAACAAATAAACACATTTACGCATTTATAATACCTTTTAGAAGGATAATACATAATTATAGTAAATAATTAATCTATGAGCAATAAAAGAATGTTTAATTAAAATAAGGATGGAATTTAAGTATCTTAATAATTGTAAATAGTTTAGGTACCTTTTGTTTTAGTGTTCACAATTTTTCAACTCTTGGCAATTTCACGCTCACTTCGCTGTCGAGGAATGCCGGTAAAAACGTCACACGTCAGATAGAAAACGGTGTAATGGAGCGGGTGGCCGGCATTTTCGGGTGTAGATAAATTAAACGACGTAACCCCGGAGCGCGGCCGCTACGCGCGGAATGTCCAAAGAAATTTTTTGATAAACGAAGCCGGAAGCTCGGCTATTACGTGACACTGGCCCCGTTCGCGTCTCAGTCATTGTTTTCCTCCGTCGGCATTCACGGAATCTCCGACTATCCGCGCCGGCATACCCTTTGAATCGATTAGATGCCATCGATATACTTAACCCGCGATCATAAACATGGGGCGGCTTCGCTATGACGCACATGTTAGCGTTACTGAAATATGTGATGCCAAAATTGATTAATGCCCTTTTTTAATACCCATACGCACATCATCCTCTAATTTGGAGTCTTCTTAAGTAAATAGCCCCTAAATACAATCCCTTACCCAATGTAATTTCCACCTTTAGATGGTCGCTTGAGTAAAATATCGTTTAATTAATTTGGTAGAAGAATTTAACATCATCATCGTCATCAGAAACTCATCAATGGCGCGCTAAGTAGCCCGTCTTCTGTGGCTGTCAGAGAAAAGTTGATTCCATTCTATTTCTTTTACTTTGTACCAGTAAAAAATTTTGCATTTATTGCAACTTTTTAATATTATCTTTAATTGTCACACCTGTATGAGTTGAATCTTGTGCACATCGATTTAATAAATAAAATGATTTAAAGGCTATATTATCACATTCATAATTAGTAGCTGTAGTGATTATCCACCCAAAGATTGAGGAACACAAAAATTGCCATTCTTCATTGATTCATGTTTTCGGAATGTAACTGAGTAGTGTGTATCTCGGGTTTCGATAGGTATCATCGATCAGATCGCATGATAATTCCATCCTAATAGGTCAGTTCGGTGTCGGAGTTAATCAAGCATCAAAGGGCTGTAAAGCAAACGGTGAGTGCGGTCGTATATCTCACTAATTAATGGATTCGCTAGCAACGTTCGGTTACAAAGAACACCGCCCAAAAAATATCTACTTTTTATCTTATACAGGGTGAGAATTTGGGAAACGGTCAGTGCGACGAAAACTGAAAAGAAAGCACCATACACATAATACGCTTTACCACTCTCTGTAGGTGGACTGATGATATTAAACGAGTCGCAGGGAGCGGTTGGATGCAGGCGACGCAAGACCGAGAACTGTGTAAGTCCATGCAAGTAAACACATAGTACTCCTGGAGGCTATACTCATCCCACCCAAGAAGATGCTGTCGTTTCTGGCTGCAACAAGTATTGGAAAGGAGCTGTAAATAGTGGCGAGCACAATGGACCAGCGACGGTCGACGTGCTACAGGCATCGAACCTGCATAGCCGCGCAACAGAAGAAGAAGAAGTCCATGCAAGAGCTTGCATGTTCAACAGTGGGCATTTATCACAATAGTTGTGATGTTTTCTGGTAAAAATCTTTCATCAAATAATTTTAATTACTACTTGATGTCTGCAAATTCGTTCGCACTTCTAAAGCTTCCGTCGCGTCAGTCGGTACGCTTTGACTTCTCGTAAAAGCTTATGGCTGTCTCCTGAGCGCAATCTCTTTGCGAAATTCTTAAATTATCGGTTTTAAGCCATTCTTATTCCGAGAGGACACGTGTGATGTGCCGTCCATGTGGGTTAAAATTCGATAGTAATTGTTTGAAAACTTCGAATAAAGAAAGCTTTAAGTTAAGAAAATAGAAATGGATTAATTTTCAACGTAACTACTGACACTACCGAAAAATCTACCCTGTATATATGCGATCTCGCAGATGTCGTTTCGAGTTCGAACCGAACTTTTTGATGCGTTTTCGTTGCATTTACGATCATTTTTATCGTTACGGCTGATACTTATCTGTTACCGATACATGCTTCAGTTGTTGCATAGGTAAGTACCTAAGCTTGTCGTTGTTTTACTTGAATGTAAGTTACACTTTGTTTAAAGTATTTTATATTAAGTGACATTTGCATAGGAACTAAGGAATCTCATGAAACCGTTTACCATACAATATTTTTTTGTATATTTGCTATACCGAAACTGTATATTTCGATTAAGGGCCGATTTCATCATAGTAAAATACGTCTTATCCGAGAGTAAGTTTGATATTTTGACAGTATTTTCAATACAAAAACTGTCAGAACGCCCAATTTATTCCTCGGTGAAACGTCACTCAACGTTGATGAAATCGGCCATTAAAGTCAAGTTCGTACCGTAGTAGTTTGATAGTTACATTGTGACGATCGCAATCGTATCTAATTTCACAATTTAACTGCCTGGCACAATCTCAATGCTCAATATCTGATGATAGAGCAGGAAATCGGTGAGTAGAGGATGTCGAGTACAGTTTTTGCAATTCACGAAGGCGAGTGAGCTTTACTTGTGGTTACTTCGTGTACATGCACATTGCATAAGTGTGCGTGCCTGTCAAAGCCTAGGTGGGAGCGGGCAGGCGCGAGCGTTGCGCTCGCTCACACTTATACAGATACGACACACACACACAACCATAAGTCAGTCGCCCTTGTGAATTGCAAGAACTATACAACATACAGACCGACTAGATATGCCAAATGATGGCTATGATTTTAAATTTACGCTTAACGAGGGCATAAGAGGCAGAGATCGCCCGCGAACTACCTGGACTAGAACAATCCCAAAGATATTATGACGAAGCTAGGCCCAATGCCAGCAATGAATCAAGATCGGAACAAGTGACGACCAAGTATCGGGAGGGCCCCAATAAGGAATACGCCATGTAAATGAGGATGATTAACACGGGAAGATGATGAATGGGATATAGCAGAACCTTAAAGTAACCAACCGTCTTTCGTGATGAAATGTTTAGTGCAGTAACAGCTGTGCGTGGAATATGGTGGAGGTATTTAAGTCCGCAGGCCTAAGTGGAGTTGGACATGCCACCTGATCGTAATATATACTAAAGTTATATACATGAGAACTTTTCTTCTTTCAAAGAAGAAAAAAATACGTGTGGCACTCGGGGACTGCCGCGGTAAAGCTATTGCATAGCATTTTCTAGTCGCACGCACACAAACACCGTGCCGAAGTCTGCCGAACTGAAACGACGGGGTGTTAGGTTTATTTTCGTTACGGAATTTCTTGATTCGGTCGCCGCGCTCAAAGCCCGCGATAAAAGCTATGCAATAGCTTAAAAACTACACTTGTCTTTATGCATACAAATATGTACCTATCCTTGCTTATTATTATAAATGCGAAAGTGAGTTTGTGTGTTGCTTTATCCTTCAATCACGCAGCATCGGACCAAGCAACGGATTAACGTTATTTTTTGCATGGGTGTAGTTGAGGACCAGGAGTGTGACATATGCTGACTTTTATCCCGGAAACACAGAGAGATCCCGCGGGATTTTTATAAACCAAGTCCATGTGGACAAAGTTGCGGGGCACAGAACTGCGAGAAATCGTGAGCGTTGGCATCCTTACGTGGTAAATGAAACGCATACGTATGTCGCATGAAACGCCTTATATAGTCCAACGTTTCTTAAACGAACTGCTAAGGTGTGGAGCACCCTTCCAGCATCCGTGTTTCCTGCCACCTATAATTTGAGTTCCTTCAGGACAAGAATGAATATAGACATCTTCTAGGCAAGTGCGCTCCAACCTTGACCCACAGTGCTCTCCAGCATTGATGTCGTCTATCTAATAATAAAAGAAAGGTACAAAGTACAAAAGAAAGGTACAAAGCAAATCAAAAAGACTTATCACCCGGGTACAGTAAGTGTTTGCGTTCGTGTTCCATATTCGTGCGGCAGATGCATATCACGGTGGAAACGATCGGAAATACGAGGCGAACATTAAACAGTGCTTTATGACGTCATATCCTCCGTCGTAAAATCGACTTGTCTCCAAAATGCATAATTTGTACCGCAGTCACGCGCATTACGCTACTAAACGGTGTCACCGAACACATTTCACAATGAGCTCTACCGAATCTACCGATTGTAGATAAATTGTTATGTGCGTTTGAATTATTGTCGGAGTCTCCTTTAGTTTATGGGCGATTCGGGCGATTTTAATATTGCTTCATAACTGGCACGCGTTGGCTATAATTTTGGTTGAACTTTTTTGCGTGATACCAACAAATGTTTTACTGTTTTGTCGATGTAAGGTTTCCTTTAAAAAACTGGCCAAGTGCGAGTTGGACCTGCACACGAAGGTTTCCTTACTATCGTACAAGATTTAACATCAGCTAATATTAGGATCGAGCATAATCAAAAGTTTATTGTATGGAGAGTGGAGACCCTCTTTAATTTTTAGTTTTTTTTATTATTTGCATTTATAAGACACTATAAATCATACCTACCTATTAAGGTTCATGAGATATACCCCGCTGACAGACAGACGGACAGACGGACAGAGGAGTAATAGGGTCCCGTTGGCATCCTTTGGGTACGGAACCCTAAAAAGCTGTTCCTCGTGACTTCGTACTTTGTATGATTTTAATTTGAATAGAATACTTATCCGAAATACTTAGCCGAATTCCGTGATACGTATATTTAAAGAAAAACTATATCGTCGAGTATTAAAGGATTTATTCTGTTTAGCGGATTATAGCAAAGAAATATTAATTTTTCTTTAAATGATTTTAATTTTTATTGGAAATTTTATTGGAACTTTTACCTCCGCTCTATTAAGGCTTAAATAACACGTAATAATATTATTATTCTTACTTAATACTGCTGATTTTCTGAGAATCAGATTTCCGAACCGGTAGTAGATTCACGACTTGTCATAAGTGTCAAAATTACGCCTACATGATATAAAATGATTTTGAATTTTTTTCCGCTTCGCTTCCGCTTCGCTTCCGCTTTCCGAACCAGTGGTAGAGTCATGACATTTCAGAAGAGGCACAGGTTGGCTTACGTGAAATAAATAATTTTGAATTTAAATACATTATATTATTAGGTACTTAGTTACAACTTACAGTAGTGCCCATAAAGGGCGTAGGTAAATTGCATAGAAGGCTATGTGCATTGCTTCTCAATAAAAAAGAGCTTAGGCCATAGTCCACCACCCTGGCCAAGTGCAGATTGGCAGACTACACACACACCTTTCATATATTGAGTGATATTTCAATGCTTAAAATTAGATGTTTTTAGGGTTCCGTAGTAAACAAGGAACCCTTATAGTTTCGCCATGTCCGTCCGTCTGTCTGTCTGTCTGTCTGTCCGCGGTTTAGCTCAGAGACTATTGGTACTAGAAATCTGTAATTTGACAAGGGTATAAATATCAATCACGCCGACAAAGTGGTGAAATAAAATTGTGTAAAATATTTTTTTTAGGGTACCTCCCCTACATGTGGGGATGAATTTTTTTTTCTCATCTATCCCACAGTGTGGGGTGTCGTTGAATAGGTCTTTCAAAAACGTTGTGGGTGTGGGAACACCATTTTTCAATTCAGGGATCCGTTTGTGAAATATGATATTTTAAAGTGCTAAATTTTATTAGAGTCAAGTGTCCCCCCCCCCCCCCTCTGCCAGCTAAATGGTTGTATATAGGATTCAAGAAAAAATTCACAGCAGTAGTATATATAATTTATTTTAAAGCAAAACTATCACGGCTAAGTAGGGTTCATTAGTGAAGGAGTTATATCGGTTTTTCTAAGTTAGATATTACACGTAGTGTAAGTTGCATATTTTGTAGTATATTATAGTATTTAAACCATGGAACTCAAAATGTATGTTGAGACTTTCAACTACGGATCCCTACACTGCGCGTGGCCCGACACGCACTTGGCCGGTTTTTTACTTATCTATACCTACTTTTAAAAGACTTGTCCTGACTGACTGCCCTATCACACAACCTAAACCATAGGAGTTAGAAACTTAAAATTTTGACAATAGGTTTCTTTTATGACGTAGGCAACCACTAAGAAAGAATTTTTGAAGAGCGTTGAATAGGGGAAGAAAGTTTATATGAACGTCCGTCATCTTTCAAGTTATACCTATCTATGAAACTTGGTATTTTGGCTTTCGATTAGAAATAAAGAAATACATGTTTCACAATTTTTGAAAATTCCACCTCAAAACCTAATTCCACACGGACGAAGTTGCGGGCAAACGTTAGTTGTTTCATGGACGTCAACCTACAAGCTCTAATGACAAGCCAACTCTACCACCGGTTGGACAGATCTTGATTTTTATTAGCAACCAATTTTACTGTTGTAGAGAATCAAAACCCTGAAATCACTACACAATATCTATCTATCTATCTTCTATCTATATATCTATATATCTATATATATATATAAAAGAAAGTGGTGTTAGTTACACTATTTATAACTCAAGAACGGATGAACCGATTTGGCTCAAAATTGGTGGAGAGGTAGCTTAGAACCAGGAGACGGACATAGGATACTTTTTATCCCGTTCGACCGCGTTTCCGTCAAGTCAATATAAAACCTGGTATAACAAAAATGCATCTGACATGGAATAAAAAAACGAAAATGACAGTGGAAGAACAAAACGTAAATGACAGCTAAACGTAATTTTGTATTTGGTTAATTATGGTAAAAACAATTATAAAAATTATAGTTTAACGTACCTAATTGATAATATCATCAATAATATGTTTTCTCTTTGAATCATCATTAACAATGCCGCGAGCAAGACGATCAAATGTTTCCTGCTACAAAGCTACGGATTGACATGATTTATTGGATAGGTATAGTTGAGAACCTGGAGGGTGACAAAGATTTCCCGCGGGATGTTATGAACTAAATCCACGCAGACGAAGTCGCGGGCATCAGCTAGTAATATATATTTATCAAAAGAGAAAAAAGGTGACGCCCCGAAAATCGTTGAAACACATACGTAGACGCCCTGAGAGAATTCCAAAAATTGATATACTCTCGCCTCATATTGAACGGAAAATAAATCGTATACTCTCCTTTAAGTGCCAATAAAAGTTGGAGTAAATCATAAAAGTATCACTCCTCGAGAAATGTCTATAACAAGTGTGTTATGGCGGAATAATTCAGTATCGGGGAGGGCGGAGTGAAAGATGACTCCCTTCTGAACTTCCCGGTCTCGTCCAGGGACGATATCGAAGCCTTCAATTATTTATGGGACCCTTGTCTACTTTTCGTTTTACTCCTTTCGACGGTAAATATACAAGTCCCCATAGAAATAGGCCGAATAGGTTTACACAATGGTATTACTTACGAGTATTTACACGACTGTAACAAAGTTATGATTTCAGCAGTCTGTTATACGAGTAAACAGTGATATTCTAGTGGTTAGGACCCATTTGGGGGGTCGCAGGTTCGATCCCGGGCCAGCACCTCTGACTTTTCGAAGTCAAGTGCGTTTAAGTAATTAAATGTCACTTGCTTCAACAGTGAAAGAAAACATCGTGACGAAATCTGCACATCTGAGAGTTCTTCGTAATGTTCTTGAAGATGTGTGAAGTCCGCCAATTCGCATTGGGCCTGCGTGGTGGCCTATAACCCTTCTCTGAGAGGATACCTGCGCTCAGTAGTGAAGCCGTTGATGGGTTGCTAAATGCTAATGAATCATCACTCGTATAATCATCAGATTATACGAGTTCATAATGTCTCTTCTTCTTCTTCTTTTCATGAACCGATAGTCTCCGGGACAAAGATCTCTTACGTGGACTTCCACAGACCTCGTTCTTTGGCTTATTATGACTGATTATTATTTATTATTATGGTTCATCCACAGCTTAGTTATGTTCGGAGTTATGTGCGTTTTAGCAATTAAATATACCATGCTTCAACGCTGAAGGAAAACATCGTGAGGAAACCTGCACACCTGAAAGTTCTCCATAATTTTCTCAAAGGTGCAGATTTCTCAATTGGTAGACTTCAAGTCTACCAATTCGCATTGGGCCAGCGTGGTGGGCTATGGTCTGAGAGGAGACCTGCGCAGTATTAAGACGTTAATTGGTTGCTCATGATGATGATGATGATGATGTTCCAAAGCGAAAGTACGAAATCTTTCTGAGCCTTTACCACCAGCGCTTAAAGCAGTAGGTGTTTTTTCAATTTTGTTTTGACAAGTCATAGAATGTCAACCAGAAAGTATAGTAATTTAAGGGTTTTTTTTAAATATATAGACCAGCGCTTGACTACAATCTCACCTGATGGTAAGTGAAGATGCAGCCTAAGATGGAGCGCGCTTGCCTAGAAGATGCCTATTAACTCTTGATTTAAAGGTACCCAAGTTATAGTCAGTTGGAAAAACGGAAGCCGGAAGGGCATTCCAAATTTTAGCGGTGCGTATTAAGAACGAGGAAGCAAAACGCTTAGTGCGGGATCGTGGAATTTCGACCACGTAGCGGTGCAGATTCGAGCGATGATTGGTTTGATTGATGAAAGGTTTACATTGTATGACGTCATGTCAAAACAAAATTGAAATAATACTGCTTTAAGCGGTGCATAGTAAAGCCGCTGACCCAATTTCAGAAAATCTTAAATTATAAGAACCTACCCCTAAATCTCATAAATTCAATACCATTATCAATTCTGGTTATCAATTAGTGAAAACCAGGAATTAAAATCTCTACACTATTTTCTTAATTTAAGGTGCAGAGAAATTATTATGGCTAGCCGGAAGCTTTTAAAAGAAATCAATGTTTGTCATATTGTTTCATAGTTCCACCCTACGAACATTACCTTCCTTCTGGTACATTTGGTGAAAATCCGTGCAGGTTCAGCTAGTTCTTCTTCTTCTTCTTCATTATCAACCTATAGATGTCCACTGCTGGACAAAGGTCTCCTGCATGGACTTCCACAGGCCTCGGTCTTGCGCCGCGGGGTTGTCACTCCAGCACCTTGGAACCCCAACGACCATCAGCTCTTCGAACTATGTGCAAGCCCATTTCCACTTCAGTTTCGCGACTCGCTGAGCTATGTCGGTGACTTTGGTTCTCCTACGGATCTCCTCATTTCTGATTTGATCTCGCAGGGATATTCCGAGCTTAGCTCTCTTCATCGCTCGCTGAGTGACCCTGAGCATTAGCGACATCGGCGCAATCAGTCTAGCCCTGCGATGACCAACATGCCTGTCCAGCGTGGTCATTATGGGCAAAACCCTAAAGGCTGATATACAATGACACTTATTCTTCATTCAATAATCTCCCTCCCATCAACTTGTATTACAACATGGGGTTATTCAAAGGGCGGACCAAAAAAATCCAGAAAAGCCGGCAACGCATTGGTGGTGCCTCTGGTGCGACAAATTTTCATGGGCGACGGTAATCACTCAACAACAGGTGACCCACCTGCTCGTTTGCTCGCTATTCATATATAAAAATATATATATATTTATGTACAGCGTCTGAAAGTATGAATTTCTTCGAACAACGCTCATTCATTCATTCAATTCAGTTCGGACCATCAATATACAAATCAAACTGTTGGGAGCTGTCAAACATTCCACGTCTGCAGCAGGCAGCGGGCTATAATTAAAGAACCGGCTGCATTTATCAAAGTCGTCGCGGCGAAAATACTAGCAAATACTACCAGTTTCTCTTGTAAGTCGTACTCTCCTTACTAATATTATACTCGTAAATGCGAATGTGTGTTTGTTTGTCCTTTCATCACGCCGCAACAGAGCTACGAATAGAATGATTTTTCCCATGGATATTGTTGAGGTCCTGGAGAGTGACATAGACTACTTTTTCCTCGGAAAATCAAAGAGTTCCCGCGAGATTTTTATAAACTAAATCCACGCAAACGAATCGCGTGCATAGAGTTGTCTTTAGTATAAATAAAAATGAATGAAATGGTGAAAGTTTGAATGAAAGTCCGTAAATTTTCGAGTTATATCCATGAAAATTGATATTTGGGCTTTCAATTAAAAACGAACAAAGTTCGTGATTTTGAAATTCGACCCCCCATGATTTTCGAAAACTCTACTCGAGCGAAGCCGGGGCGGAATCTATCTATGTAGTTGCTCCATAAAACTACTCGATTAAAACTTAAATATTTGTAATGTATCCAAAACAGTAATTATGGAATAAATCAAAAATATAATTTACTGTTACTGCGTACCAATAAAAACTGTGTCGCTGGCCCATAAAATTATATTGTCTTCACGTGTATGCCCGATGTCGGTTTCGTGTTTATTTATGCTCTAACCTCCTAAACCTGCAATCATAAGCAAGTATGTATGCGAGATTATGAAATCTGCTGTAAAACTTGGATTAGTCATAAGTTTAAGGCTTAAGATTTTGGCACCGATTTTAATGAATGGACAAAGGACACATTTTAAAGAAATAACAAAAACAAGTATAAATTTTATTGGAGTTTACTCCTTAAGAATCGATTTTAGCAGCCAGGTATGAGAAAAATCCGGGCAGTAAAATCAATTTATCGATGACCTCGTTACGTTTTTCTGTTACGTTTTTCACAACGTTGAAATTTCTACCCTAACGTTGAGTAAATAAGGTTGGTTTTCGTGCGAAAGAGTCCCCAAAGCGAAAGTCGGTCGGGGCGTGCTCGGACCCGAGTCGCGCGCATAGAGAAGGATATAGCGTCGCGCGTAAACTCCAGTCGTGCGTCGGAGGCCGGAGCTGCCACACACTTTTTTTTTTAAAAACAAGCTTTTAGTAGCTGGCTTTTAGTAGCCGACATGGCTCAGCAAATCATGAAGCTACAATGGAATTGGGCGGGGCACATATTATATCGAAGAACTGATGGTGGTTGGGGTGCTGGAGTGTCGGCAGACCCCCCACTAGGTGGATTGACGACATCAGACGAGTTGCAGGGAGCCGCTGGATGCAGGCTGCGCAAGTCTGAGGCCATGTGGAAGTCCATGCAAGAGACCTAGATGTCCAGCAGTCGACGTCTATCGGTTGAAAAGTAAGAAGTAGTATGTTTGTATTATATGTATGGTGTGTATGTTTTGACGAACTCCCTGGCGCAGTGGTGAGAACGTGTGGTCCTATAACTGGAAGGTTTCGGGTTCGATTTTCGGCGGGGACAATTTGGGAATTCATAATAGTTTTTGAATCGTCTCTGGTCTGGTCTGGTGGAAGGCCATGGCAAGTTACCACCCTACCGTCAAAGACGTGCCGTCAAGCGATATAGCGTTCTGGCACGATGGCGTGTAGAAACCGATTAACGGGTATGATTCCTATGATCCTCACTAACCATCAGATGAGATCGCAGCTAAGCATTATCTTGTCATCGAATAATAAATAATAGTTTAAAAAAATCGGCCAAGTGCGAGTCGGGCCTCGCTCTTTTAGGGTTCCGTTAAAAAAAAAAAAAATATTTTCATGTACCCATGGAAATATTTTAATTTAATTTTTTCAATTTAATTTAATTTTTATTATTTGTTGTTATAGCGGCAATAGAAATACATAATATGTGAAAATTTCATCTGTGTATCTATTACGGTTAACGAGATACAGCCCGCTGACAGACGGACGGACGGACGGACGGACGGACAGCGTAGGCTTAGTAATAGGGTCCCGTTGGTACCCTTTGGGTACGGAACCCTAATAACTAGTGGTTCGCCCCGAACTGAGACCTCGCGGTAACGGTATCCCATGATTATTCATTCAATCGATACATGACGACCAAAACTGACATTATTATTATTATGCCCGTTTTCACCAAACATACCTAAATCATCCCCTATGTAGGAGTCTCTTTACGTAGGTAGCTCCAAAACACAATCCTAAGTCCTAACATCCGTCCCAATGTCCTTTTAGGTGTCCCGTACAGGATCGTGATAAAGAAGTTGACAGTAATCATCACATAACTTATCATAGGTAGCCCGTAAAGGTTAGGGAACGTCAGTGAAAACATTGAATTATTAATAGGTACTAACGAGTGAAAACGGGTTAGGGGCATCTGTACAAATCGTCATCTATCGACGCGAATAGAAAATATACAAAATTATATTTAACTAAAGAATAATTTTAATTGAATAATATGTTATTATATTATGTACCTAAATAATAATGGTCGACGCAAAACTGTTTTTGGGATAAATCGTAGTCGTAACTCCTAGTTCAATGGAATAGTTAATGAGTGCGCCATCTATTAGCATTATTGTGAAGCTATGTGAAATTTACTGATGCTCATTAAAAATTAAATAATCTCGTTTCTTTATAATATTCATATAATTTTAGTATTTGTTGTTCAAGTACAGGATACAAGTGAAGTAAGAAAATAAGTACAACTTGAAAATATATAGAAAATTTTCCCAGAGAGCGTCTTCAAGCGAGCGTATTAAATCGCCACTTTGGAAGCCCCCCATTTCGTCAATTTTAGGAAAAAAATAAAAAAAAAATACGGTTTTACTCTGTTCCAAATTGTCTTTAAAATGATACACAGAAAACCTATGAATCGCAAATAAAAAAAAATTTCTTTGCATTCGCTTCTATGAGAGCCCCCCTGAAATAAAGA
The DNA here is from genome assembly GCA_029955525.1 of Oeneis ivallda. Taxonomy (NCBI): domain Eukaryota; kingdom Metazoa; phylum Arthropoda; class Insecta; order Lepidoptera; family Nymphalidae; genus Oeneis; species Oeneis ivallda. Next base: position 30,580,646 of record JARPMR010000001.1, on the reverse strand, counting down.
TTTTTATAACTTTTTAAGCCATTTTCGGCTGGAGGCTATCGGTTTATATATTATATCTAAATTTGAAGTAATTACGTTCAGTAATTCAAAAGTAATAAGGCTCTGACAGACGGACGGACGGACGGACGGACGGACAAGTGCAAATCGCTCTAGTAAACTCAGAGACCTCGCTTCGCTCGGTCAAAAAACACGCTTGTGTAGACAACCGAACTCCCCTCCCAAGTTCAGTTCCCTTAACAACCTTTCAGCTCCATAATCATTCCCTGGATATCATCTGGGACCAGAAAGACCTAAACCTAAGCGGAAGCAGAAACGGAAGCAGAAACGGAAGCGGAAGCGGAAACAAAAGCGGAATCGAAAATGGAAGCGGAAGCGGAAGTGGAAGCGGAAGCGGAATAGGAAACGGAAGCGGAAGTGGAAGCGGAAGCGGAAGCGGAAGTGGAAACGAATGCGGAAATGAAAACGGAAGCGAAAGCGGAAGCGGAAACGGAAACGGATGAGGAAACGAAACGGATGCGGAAACGGAAACAGAAGCGGCAGCGGAAATAGAAGCGGAAACAGAAGCGGAAGTGGAAGCGGAAGCGGAAAAGGAAACGAAAACGAAAACGAAAACGAAATCAATCCGATGTTTTGAAGAGGATGAAAATCAAGTTACATTCAACATACCTACAAGTAGTATAGTTAACATTCAACATACAAGTAGTAGTACTATAGATTCATATATATGAATCTATGTAACTGAATTTTTGTATCTACAACATAGATACATACCAAGCTAATAAAAGCGTATTAAAAATAAAAAAGAGTATGGGTGGTCAGTGGCTAGTGGCCTACAGCAAGCGGCTGCGATGGTGTGTGTTATGTGCAAAAAGCGATGATAATGACAGAGACTATCGGCGCAAAGGGCGCGGGCACACTACGCGGACGGAATAGCGATGTGTGTGTAGAGCTAAGAATAATCAGACCGGAAAAAGCTGCAACTGTTTTTAGAGTTCCGTACCCAAGGGAGCCCAAAGACCATAATACCCTCCGCTTTCCGTTAGTCCATCCGTCCGTCCGCCTGTTTGACAGCAGGCTGTATCTCATGTAGATAGATGAAATTTTCACAGAATGTGTATTTCTGTTGCTGTTATAACAAAAAACGTACCTAAATGCAAGAAATCACGTCGATCTGTTGGTTAGTTGCTGCGTTATTGAAGGACAAACAAACAAACCAACAAACCACCACCTGTTTTTTCTTCGCTAGCGAGTATAAAAATTTTTTGTCGATGTTACTTTGAGTGCTACTTATTACTTAATGATAAAAGCATTAAATAACAAGGTAGTAAAGATTCTAATAATTTATCATCTACACACACACTCACAGACTGAATGTACTGCTAAAATCTTAAAACCTTTTTGATAGTTGCGATTTAAGAACAGGCCGTTCTGCTACTTAGTAGCACTACATTGATACTTTTCCTTAATATAGCGATAGTCAGTGGCGAGGGGAAGCGCGGGTGAGTCGGATGCACGTCGCAAGCTCAGGGGTCACGTGCGGCGCGCCAAATTACCACACTCACTCTTATTGTGACCGGGGAATATGAGTGTAAATGTATGTACACACTTAGGACACTTGACGACAGCTTTTGATGCAGTGTCCTGTCACCTTGTTGTTTTCCAGCTTCAGTCTGGTACTCCGCAGTTTTCGATAGACAAGGGCCTGCCCTTTTTACTCCACACCCTTTCCACCTGTCCAGCAGGTTGGAAGTGGTCTCTACTCTAGAATACACGTGACCCAGCAGAGATCCCAATTCTACGGCATATATATAATTATGAACTGTTCATGGCCACTTCAGTTTGCCTTTGGGCATTGTTTGGTTATCCTCATTCTTCCAGATTTCTTCGCAATGGATTTCTCACAGAGACAGTAAATATATCTCGCAGTAAATATAACAGCATGTGTAAAAGTGGATAAACACTTATTCACTATTATTAAAAAATTTTGTGTATTCTCCTAAGCTATGGCAGCCAGTCTCAACAGAGAGTAGCCAAGATCTGAGGAGATATTATAGTCCACATATATATGCGCAAGTAAAGGTGCCCTTTGTAGTCTTTGACAGACATAGCCCGATGGGACGGCATCGCGATTTGCGACACGAGAACAAGGAGATCAAGTGTAGAAGCAAAGACTGGATGAAGTCTCTGAAAGATGAGGGTGCGTTAACTTGCGTTACCTTTTTTTGCGCCACCCTGGTCCTAACATAGGACCTAATTTTACTAAAGCCTTTACCTACCTTTGTAAGTTTGTATAACCTAATAAAATGATTTTTTTGAGTAATTATCAAGTCAATAGTCAAGATATTAGTCGTGCAAGTAAATACTTGAACGACTAATATCTCGTTAGTGTGTTAACACTCTGAGGGTTCCTGCGAAAATAAAATTTTATAGCACTCTTCGGGATCGAGTGACCGATTGTATGACTTTGTCTGCACGCATTTTGAGTAGATTATTTAATTAAGGATGTCGCGCACTTTAATTCCACTCTCAACTCATCATGTTCGGGTCACCAGGTGGAATGCACGCACCTCGCACAAGAAAGTGAATTGTTGGCAGACCTCCTTCTAAGTAAGTGTATCTTAGAGTATAAATTCTCTATGAAGGCAGTCAGACGATCTAGCAAACCAATCTCAGAGAGTGGCTGTGATGCAATACAACCCAAGAGAACCTAATCTCTACAAGAGACTCATATCTAGTGGCCGTCTTTAGCTTGACGACGATGATTTTTTATATCTCATCATCATCATCAAAGCGCTACAGCCCTGGGTGGGTCTTGGCTTGGTCAAGCAAATTTCTCCATTGGAGGCGATCATTAGCGGCCTCTCTCCAACTCCGTACTCCCAAAACTCTCATGTCCTTTTCCACTCTGTCAATCCACCAGCCTCTAGGTCTTCCTCTGCCTCTACGGCCCTCTGGTTTACTGTCAAGCAACTATTTCGGGGCTCTTGAAATCTCTTTTTTATATCCAGCTATGAAATTCTCATCGTATTCTGCTCTTACCTATAATTATGAGACATATTATTTGTTAAATCGGGGTCATTATACAATTGATAATTGCATTTACTACCGTACGCCTTTGCATTAGTTAACCACACTAACACACTCACAGCTAATGTGAACCGATCTATGAACTTTATTAAAGAGCAGTGTTAAAATTTTTGTTAGTAAGAATGTAACAGTATCATTTCAGTATTAAAATATCGCATATCAAACCCCACAAGTAATCATAAACGACCACAAATAAAATTCCCGAAAATAAAATAAAACAAAATTCTTCTAATTCACACGAGCGTAAACCGATTGAATTCTAGTAATTTACGAGTTAAATCAAAAAATATGTCGCCCATACCCCTCTGTCACAGATGGCTACACAATAATATTGAGTCCCCTTCCGAGGGGCCACTTATTTTATAAAGTTTGAATAAGCCTTTAAAAGCTAAGAGGCCTGCGTCGTTTCGCCCCGGTCTCCCCGCGAGGGTCGAGGGTAAGCTGGATACTTTTTAAAGATTTTAGTTTTTTTGCCTCGACAAGTTTACGCTTCAATGCAACCTCACCGTGTTAAATAAAAATTACTAATGGCCGGTTTCACCACTTGCTAATAAAGTGCCTGATATATTATATCTAACAGGTAAAATATCTGCTGGATAAATATGTCTGATATCTTTTGAGTTTAACTGCCAGATTGACTTATGAAAAAGAAATTTAAACGCTATCCGTGAGATAAGTTGTGGATAGGCTATCGGACCTTTATCAGCAAGTGGTGAAACAGGCCCTAAAGATCGTAAAAATCCAGATAATTAGTAGTGTTTTCAATGGGTAAAACAGATTGAAATTATATGTGTGGATTGATTGTTGACACGCTATGCTACGTACATACATATTTTAGGAATATATTTGGCATTGATTTAAGATTGGTAGGTTAGGGTGCGAAGTGACTACCAAATCCTAAATCTATATGATATATATTTGGATTAAATTTTCAACCTTCGACCGTAGATTTTGTTTTATAGAGTCGCGTTTTATATAATATAATTATTTAGTTATAACTTAATATATTTTATTAATTAATATTATTATAATTATTTAGTTAAAAGTGATGAATGGAGGAGGATGATGGGTCGTGTCATTGCCAGCTGAATGACCCTGAGCTTTCAAAAGAGGCCCATAGTTATAGATACTATAATAAATTAATTAACTCCCTTGCTACTCCTAATATATATTAGTAACTAGCTGATGCCTGCGACGATTTAGTTTTTAAAAATCCCGCGGGAACTCTTCGGATAATCAATCCGAGATAAAAAGTTGCTCTCCCGGTCTGAGGACCCACTACTACACCCATTACCCTATGCAAAAAATCGCATCACTCCGTTGCTTCGTTGCGACGTGATTGAAGGGGAAACTAACTAACAAACACACTTTCGCATTTATAATATCAGTAATGCAAAATTATTACACAATCTAGACAACCGCAATCTAACATCGTTCGAGGTTTAGGTTGCTAGGTTGCCTAGCAACCTAAATCTCGAACTGTATATATGACTGTCGTGTAATAACATATTTTAATTTTCACAAATATTGATGTCAATAATTAAGATAAAAACTATCCTGATATTTTAAGTTGAACCAAATTACAGATAGTTACGAAGTTTGATCAAAATCAGGTCAGTAGTTTTCGAGTTTAACCCGAACATACATCGTGACACGAGATTTATATATATAGATACAGATAGATATAGTACACAATAAAAAATTCCGTCACCATAATTTCGAACACAGATTGTGTAAAAGGAGAGGGGTTAACCCTTTTAAATTCACCATTCGTCACACATGCGGGATAAGAGTTTAATTTTTGAAATTGAAATTTTATTGCCAAGAATAACATCTACCTACTATGGGTGTTGTTGATTAATTTGTGTAGCCTTTATTAAGCGAATACAATCTTAATACGTGGATTGATTTTTATTTAACTGTACTTGTTACGGCCCTCAGTTGCCCAGACGAAAGTTGAGCGAGCTAGGGCCCATCAGTAGCCCCTCAACGGGCAACAGGAGGGTCGGGCCCAAAGTGACCGATGGAAAAATTATATAATTATATCTCAACTGTAGTACTCACCTGAGGTTTCCGCGGTGGGTTCTTCCAAGGTACCTAGAGACGTAAGTAGGTGTGGTGTAAAGTGTTGAGAGAGAGGTGGATTATGGTGTATGCCTCCCGGTCCCCCTCCGGATGATCGAAGTTGCGCCCGTGTGCGCAGATATGCGGTCGCCCTTATGGTTCCACTAATTCTTTCCACTATTTCAGCACTTCGCTCAAGTTTTCAGGAGTATGATAAATGCACTAATACCCTTAAAATTTTTTTTTTTATCACAAGTTTTTCTAGGAGAAATCGTTCGTTCACAAACAATCCGTATCACTTCATCTACACCAATGTTCTATGAATTCGTCTTCAAAAAAAGGCACCCGCGACGACGTGAAACAAGTCCGCTATAGCGCCAACTCCCCAGGGACCACGGCTAACACGCGATGCCAACCAAAAAGGGGGCGGCTTCAAAGATGGCGGACACCGATAATGTTCAATGAATTCGTTCAAGGCACTCGCGACAACGTAAAACTATTGACAGCGCCGACTCCCGAGGGATCACGTATTCCGTACGTGACAGCAAAGGTCTGTTCGGACCGCGATATTGCTGTAGAATCGCAGAACAGCAAAATGGAAGGCAACTAATTGCGTAATACAATTAACGCGTTCTAACAAGCACAAAACCGCGCGCGCGTGCGGTCACTCGTTCAGAAAGAGAATGTCCTCGGCCGCGCGGGCGAAGTCCATCCGACTGCATTCGGCAAATGTGTCGGAATGAACGGTAGACGCGCTCTGATTGGCTGACGCTCGGCGGCGCGTCGAGGGTCATTTCAAAGACGCTTCGATTGTATCAAAACATTTCGTTTCAGATACAATTCGAAAAACCCTCCGATATTTTTGGCGCAAACAAACCCCCGTCCCGGACATAAGGACATTATGTCCGCGAGCAAATTGGTAAACGGGACAGGGTCGCGACGGCACGTTGCAAGACCGAATCTCCAACCAAAACCTCGGCCACCCTAGGCACTCCATCCGATCCATAAAGCAACTTAACAATGCGCCCACGGCGCCAGTACAAAGGCAAAGCGTTGGGTTCCTTCACCAACACGAGGTCTCCAACCTGCGGAGGGTCCGTCTTGTCAGCCCACTTAACGCGCTGCTGCAAAAGATGTAGGTACTCCAGTGACCATCGGTGCCAAAAACTCTGAGTCATCTGTTGCAGCAGTTCAAATCTGCTCAACCGCGAAGAGGTTACCTCCTTGAAGGGATACTCAGGCAAAGCGTTAAGCGGCTGGCCAATCAGGAAGTGGCCCGGGGTGAGAACCTCCAAATCATTTGGATCGGACGAGAGCGGACAGAGGGGCCGAGAGTTGAGCACCGCCTCAATTTTACAAAAAACAGTGGCGAGCTCCTCAAATGTCAAAATTGTTTCACCAACAACGCGACGGAGATGCGTTTTTGCAACCTTAACCACCGCCTCGAAAATACCGCCCCAATGTGGGCAAGCCGGAGGGTCGAATTTCCACTGGATGCCCCTTTTGGCCATCGCAGTACCTAAACAAGTCCTGTTGTCGGACAGAAATTCGACGACCTCTCGCAAATACCTGTCCGTGCCCTTATAATTCGTCCCGCAATCGGACCGGATCAGGTCAGGCAAATCAATAGGCTCGGAGTATTTATTCTGGGGCCAGGATGACGGAGACTCAGTCAGCCAACTGGGCCCCCACCACAGCGGGTGGTCAACCAAAGAAGGGGCTTCACAGCCGCGAGAAGCGCAGTCTGCGGGATTCAACTCCCCTGGGACATGTCTCCATTTTAGAGGCGTCCCAGAATTCTGGATTTGAGACACGCGATTCGCTACAAAGACCTCAAGATTGTGAGGTGCAGCTCTGAGCCCACAAAGTACTATCTCACTGTCCGACCAAGCGTAGACGTCCGTAATGTCAATTACAGAATTCAAGGACGAGTGTACGTGGTTGAGGAGTCGCGTGAGAAGAGTGGCTCCGGACAGCTCCAATTTAGGGATAGTTAAGCGGGACCTAATGGGAGCAACCTTGCTTTTAGCAAGTACGAGATGGACAGAAGTATGGCCAGAAGATCTCACAGTCCGCAAATATACGACAGCCGCATAGCCTTTCTCAGAGGCGTCGCAGAATCCATGTAGGGTAGCCCTGCATTTCCCGTGAGGGAGGAAGCACCTGGGCATGGAGACCCGGTTGATGTCCGGGAGGGAGGACACAATGGAGAGCCACTCTCGCAAGAGAGCACCGCTAAGAGGCTCGTCCCAACCCAACCCGGATATCCAGAGCTTTTGAAGAAAGCACTTAGCCAAGAAAATGACCGGAGTGATCCATCCATTAGGATCGAAGGTGCGGGCTACTGTAGACAGCACGGAGCGCTTGGTCCATGCTTTAGGAGGGGGATCGAGTTTGACTTGATACGTGAAAGAGCTCCAGGGGAGCCCTAGTCTTCCCACCAACCAAGTTGAGGCAACACAGTGTTGCGAACCCGAATCCAATAGAGCGCGAACTGTTAAACAGTCGCCCCTCGGGTTGGACACCTTCACTGAGGCCGTCGGCAATAGAATAGTTTGACAAACAGACTGTTGACGGCTCAAAGGCTCAGTGGAGGTGGCCGTGGTGGGAGCTAGGGCGGCAGCTACCTAGCGGGAACTGCCTCCATTGGACCCGCAGGCGAACCGGGGGTCCGGAAAGCGGCATACCTGCGGCACCTCAACCAACTGAGGTCGGAAATTATCGTACGGGCCGACCGGCGGAGCTAAGGGGAACCTTGGATTAGAGGCCCGCGCCATGTTAAAGTTGGTCGGAGCCCCGTAATACGGGTACCGATCAAAGGGAGGGCGGTGGTACTCCAGGCGCGGCCGCTCAGCTAACGGGGGTGAGAAAGTTCGAGCTGACCGCTGAGTGGCCGTTAAGTTCCTCTCAGCACGCTGAGGGGGGGGGGGGGGGGTTGATGACGCCCCCGCCCCTGGGGGAACGACCCCCCGACCGATCGGGGGGGGAACCCCCTTCAAAACCAGGGGCACGGTGGCTGGCAGGCGAACGCCGAGCGTTGGCCGGCCCCTGCCCCCGCCCGTGGGAGATGGGGGCCCGACAGAGCCCCTAGAGGAAGCGCCGTTCGCACCCAGGCACAAAATAGCATGGTGCATGCCCTGGCAGTGTGGACAGGGCCGCCGGTGCGGGCAGTCTCGTTGGAGATGCCGCTCCAAACATGAATTTTGGCAATGGTTCGCCTCGCCGGGGCCGGCTTGCTCAATAGTTTCGGCAGGACGTCACCCGATGCGGTGCTCGACAATAGGAGCAGGGGGGAGCCTCCTTGGCCGCTAGGCCACTATAAGAAGGTAGGGGCCGACGCCCTACCGCGGGAGCTCCGCTAGGCCTAAGGGGGGTGGGCGACGTCTTGCCCGGCGGCTGGCGCCTCTCCTTGGGCGAGGCCCGGTTGGCAACCCGGACATCGTCAACGGTGCCCGCTGCGTTCTCGATTTGCCGGCACTGGTCCTCCAAGAACCGCATCAGGTCCTGGAAGGGAGGAATGTGCGAGACGCCGTCCCCGCCGTACCTCTCCTCAAAGTGGATCCGAAGATCGAGAGGCAGGCGGGACAGCACAATGTGAAGCAGCAGGAAGGACCACTGGTCCACCGGCAAATCGAGACGCTGCAAGGAATTGCAGGCCACCAGGACTGCGTTCAAAATGTCCACTCGTAGCCTCGTCTGGTCCTTAAGCAGCGGGAGGTTGAGGAGCCCTTTTACGTGCTCGTCCGCTATGCGTCGGACATTGGCGTACCTTCCGGCGAGGAGGTCCCGGGCGGTCTGGTACGAGTCGTCAGCCAATCTCAAATGACTGACGACGCCCAAGGCCTCCCCTTCCAATGAGGCCAGAAGATATGCCATCTTCTGGCTAGGCGTTAGATCCCTCCGATATTTTTGGCGCAAACAGTACTACTACCCTGAATTAAATTTTGGATCTAAATAATGACGTGTAGATTTTTAATTAGATAGGCTGCGTAAGCGCAGTTTCTCTAGGTTCTCTTCTAATCTTCATAGGTTTTATGATAGAATGCGACGTTTAGAGAAAATATACCTAAAAATAAAATAAAATCAAAATAAAACAATATTAACACGTGCTGTGAACCGTGACAGAAAAGAATTATATTATACCTACTTACCTACATACTATAGTACTTAGATACGCAAACATATTATTACATAAACATGATATATATTATTTTAACACTATTTATCTACTCCAGCATCGAAAAGTTCCAATTTCGAGTTTGACAGCTGAATCGAAATGAACCCTCTTTCGGTTTTGCTTCTCATTTCGATGCAGCTCGTTGTATGGGACCTGAATCGAAATGGTTATCTTCTTAAAATAGGATACCTAAAGCTAAGGCTCTGAGTTCTGGCACTTTTGTACCGTTCATATGACAGAGGCGCCACAGGCGGCTGGTGGCGGCTTACGGAGTTACTTTTTGTTGACAGAGGCGCCACAGGCGGCTGGTGGCCGCTTACGGAGTTACTTTTTGTTACTTTATTGAGCCTACGGCGTATTTTGTTAATGATTTTACTTCCTTGTCGTAGATAAAATCTTGTATGCAACTGAACGTAATTAGTCATTTTAATTCTCGTACTATCCTATTTTGATACTCGGCAAGCCTCGTATCAAAAAACAGCACTCGAATTAAAATGACCCTCATTACGATGCAGTTGCATAAATAGCTATTACAGTGTTAAAATGTAATAATTATATATCATTTGGCGATTCGGCGTCAACTTTAACTTTATCTGGTAACTAGCCACGGCCAAAGCCTCCCAACAGACCAGACCAGAGACAATTCAGAAATTATGAATTCCCAAATTGACTCCGCCGGGAATCGAACCCGAGACCTCCCAGTTATAAGACTACAGCTCTCACCACTGAGCCAGAAAGGTCGTCAAAAGCTTTATTTCAATAATAATAAGATGATTCAGATTATCCTGATGGTTGCCTTTTAGAGCCCAGCAGCCATGAGGAGATCCTCATACACTTCGACCAGTAGCTAGACTGAAAGACGAGAAGCGTGAGAAAGTCATTTTTGGCGGTGAAATAAGATGAAAAATTGTACCCTGGTCTCATTAATGACTTAAATGTAAAGAAAGCAACTGCAGACTCCTTTCGATTCCAGGCGGGGGCAAATTGGGATTTTATAATTTATGAATCTGGTCTGCTCTGGTGGAAGGCTTTGGCCATGGCTAGTTACTAGGTTAAAGACGTGCCGCCAGGTGATTAGCATTCCGGCACGTTGGCATTAGAAATAGATTAGGGGAATGGGTTGAATTTACGCTGCCATGCCTCTTCCAAGTTGGACCACTACCATCTTAAGCTGCGTCGTCACTTACCATTAGATGAGATCGCAGTCAAGGACTATCTTGTCATCGGAAAATAAACTAGTGGTTCGCCCCGAACTGAGACCTCGCGGTAACGGTATCCCATGATTATTCATTCAATCGATACATGATAACCAAAACTGACATTATTATTATGCCCGTTTTCACCAAACATACCTAAATCATCCCCTAAGTAGGAGTCTCTTAACGTAGGTAGCTCCTAAATACAATCCTAAGTCCTAACATCCGTCCCAATATCCTTTTAGGTGTCCCGTACAGGATCGTGATAAATAAGTTGACAGAAAACATCAATCACCTAACTTATAGGTAGCCCGTAAAGGTTAGGGAACGTTAGTGAAAACATTGAATTATTTATCAAACATTGAATTTAACTCGTATTTCCATGGGAATAGTTACTGACTGCGCCATCTATTAGCATTATTGTGAAGCTATGTTGATGCTATATGAATTACTGACGCCCATTAAAAATTAAATAATCTCGTTTCTTTATAATATTCATATAATTTTAGTATTTGTTGTTCAAGTACAGGATATAAGTGACCTAAAAACATAAAATCAGTTTGAAAATCCATAGCGGATTTTTCTAGAGAGCGTCTTCAAGCGAGCGTATAAAATCGCCACTTTGAAAGCCCCCCATTTCGTCAATTTTAAGGGAAAAATTAAAAAAAAAATATTTTTGTACTCAGTTCAAAATTATCTTTAAAATGATACGTAACAATTTTATGTAACGCGATTTTTTTTTTTTTACTTCGCATTCGCTTCTATGAGAGCCCCCCTGAAATAAAGATTTTTATAACTTTTTAAGCCATTTTCGGCTGGAGGCCATCGGTTTACATATTATATCTAAATTTGAAGTAATTACGTTCAGTAATTCAAAAGTTATAAGGCTCTGACAGACGGACGGACGGACGGACGGACGGACGGACAAGTGCAAATCGCCCTAGTTAACTCAAAGACCTTCGCTTCGCTCGGTCGAAAATTATGGCATTCAGTTAAGATTTTCTCGATAAAGTATGTGGGGGCGTGCGTGTGGCCCAAAGTCACCCCTTGGAAGGGGTGACTTTGCACCAAATTTAATTTAAATACAAAAAATGTTTCTGATCATGTGCCACTGTTCATTAGTCAATAAAAACCATGTTGGATAGTCTTTCAGTTACTAAAACTCCTTTAGTTTAAATTAAAGTACCTACCTATATGACTTTTTATTTGATATTTACTATTTTGATACTCGAAATCTGATTACTATCTATCTATGATCTATTTACTATTTTGATACTGGAAATCTTCCGCAAAGTAACGCCTGCTTCTATCCAATACTCGAAATCTGTCGATGTGCATATTCGTACTAAAGATTGAACAACGGCAAAATGTAAACGAGGCTCCGTGCAAAATGATTAACGCACAGTCCAACTACCAATTATGTAATTAAGCAACCATTTTATATTCAACACTGAATACTGCAGGCGAATTATGTATTACTATTAAGTACAATAAGAACGAGGGAAAACACACGTAAAATTTTAGAAGATAAGGTGCAAAATCGTAATATTAAATGTTGTAGAGTGATTAGTATGGTGATCTATCGTACAGGTCTATTAGAGGTATTTATTTGAAACCTAAATTGTTACTCAATTGTAGGTACGCGGTACAACTGTAACTAATAAACCCATCGTATGCCACGGTTTTAGATAGTATATTTACCATCGAGCTGTGGAAATTGCTTTGTGTCCTATATTAGCCTTTGTCGTAGATTGTTTTTTAGGGTTCCGTACCCAAAGGGTGCCAACGGGACCCTTTGGGTACCTTAGTAATACTAAGCCTCCGCTGTCCGTTCGTCTGTCAGCGGGCTGTATCTCGTAAACCGTAATAGGTAGACAGTTGAAATTTTCACATGTTTTGTATTTCTATTGCCACTATAACAACAAATAATAAAAATAAAATTTAATTAAAAATAAAGGGGCTCCCATACATGGAAAAGGAGTCGAAATAATTTTTTTTTACCCTGGCATGTGGGTTGTCATTGTCTAGAACTCATTAAGTTGAGTTCAAATATATACAATTTTTTTTAATTTTTTAGCTAAAAAAATGAAGAAATGGGGGGCCGTCAAAGTTGTCGATTTTAGACCAATTTTGTTAGGAGGTCTATCTCAAAAACTAAACTAGTTGGGAATTCGAAATTTTGGTGTATTATGTACTATATACTGTATTTAAACAACAAATACTGAAAACACCGATTTATAGTGTGGTTTGTAAGTTGTGACCAAAACAAACGAGCATTTTTTCCCCATATGCTACTTTAGTACTTTCTGAGAACTAAGATATTATGTAAATATGTATCTACTTTTTAAAAAATGATTTGGTCATATGTACGGAACCCTAAAAGAGTGAGGCCCGACTCGCACTTGGCCGATTTATTTTTAAATTATAGGGCTGTATTCCATGGTAGTGAAATAGTGACAGCGAAAATTTTTCACTTGGAAATAAAAACTCCCTTGTGAAAGGAAATGTCTCCTTATTTGCTAATATTTCTAGGAGGATAGTTCTATGATTTTATTTTATAAGAGGAGACCCGTGCCCAATAGTGGGGCCGGCTAAGGATTGAGATGAATTATTTTTAATAAAAATTATATACCTACTTATAGCAAACCTACAACAGTGATATTGCTATGCAACAATATTCATAGAAAGCACTTAAGGCCTGAGGCTGTTGGTAGTGCAAATACAAATTTCAACAACGGTTCTTCTAAAGTTTCTCGCAAACGGACTATAAAAGTTGCAATTTCCTTGCTTGCAATGCAATTTCCCACCAATAAATACAATATCTTATTGAGTCACGAAACTGAAGTGGCAATGGGCAAGCCTTGTTGGTTTTAAAACTGATAGCCGCTGAGGCAGACGTATTCTAGAGTGCAGACCGCAGTAGGTATAGGACCGCAGGCAAACGCGTAAGGTGACCTCTAGCACACTTGATCCCGAAAAGCTACTTTTACTTTGTACAGCTGTACGAGGAGAAGGATTATGTGTGGTTGCGGAAACCTTTGGAAAGACTTACATTCAATAGGTGATGAAAAAAAAAATATTTTTAAAAACCAACTTCAAATCAAACACCCGCGCCGCTACAAATAATTTATTGTTGATATTTTAAAAATCGCTCAACCGATTTCGATAAAATTTAAACAGTACCACCTGAGAAATATACCCTTTCACACAAAAAAAGAAATTTCCAAATCGGTTCATGTGTCTTCGAGTAATCGGTGGACATGAAAAAACAAAATAAACAAAAACGATGACGAATCTAACCACCATTTTAACCTTCGACAACATTTAGCTCTATAATTAATCTATGATTTTAACACTGGCGAGGCTGCTGTCACATTTTTAGGTCTACTTGATTGACGTCATTTTGGACTTGATTGACGTCATTTCGGACTTGATTGACGTCATTTCAGACTTGATTGACGACATTTCGGACTTGATGGACGTCATTTCGGACTTGATTGACGTCATTTCGGACATGATTGACGACATATCGGACTTGATTGACGTCATTTCGGACTTGATTGGACGCCATTTTGGCACTGTAAGCAGTTACAAGAGGGTCTCTGGATAATACAAATGGCGCATCAACCTCTAGACGCTCTTATGTCAAATGTGGCGCTTAAAATTTATCCATAACTCTGCTCTCATTTGTATAGGGACATCCAATCCAGAGTTAATCACAGATTAATTATAGGGATCAGTGTTCAACAACATGACGGCTATAAGATTGCGGATAAACTAGCCCATTTGCGTTGGACGCTAGTAGAAGTAGGTAATATAAGTAACAAGAATGATAAAGTTTTCCAAGATGGAGATCCGCGATTAACTCGCCTGTACCAGCTTTGTCTGTGACCAAACTACCCGATTGTTATGCGGAACTTGCGATATGAGTTTCTTACTGTGAGGACCTATGCTCCCTACCCTCCCCTTCTTAAGAGCCGAGAAAATATTAAATTGGAGCTGGTAGGTAGGTACATTATAATCTAGCTGTTGTTACAATGCGACTTACCTGGGCTTTATACGCCCGATGTATGGGAATTTGTTATAATACAGGTACAACATAATAGGATATTTGACTGATATATTTTTTAAATAGAATAAAGTTTTAAATAAATATTATAAACACAATGTCATTTTTATCTTTTTAATATCGTAACTAGTCTCGGAAATATAGAGCTTTGAAGTTTCCTGTTAGACAGAGAGAGAGAGCTACTGGCGTGTGACTTCATAAGCAAGTAGCTCCATACACTCTCCATAGAAAATTTTGTTTTAGAAATAGACAGATACAGGCGCAATAAAACAGCATATAACTTATTAGTTTTTGACCGTTTTACAAATATTCTTACATGTAACATTTTCGATTATAAACAATTAATAAATATCAATCTTTTGACAAATAGTTTTAGTCAAATACCCAATTTCAAACTACACACATCAAAAGTGTCTAGGGATCAAGCATTTTTATGCGGATTTCTTGAGATTGAGATGTGGCTTTGTAATAAATTTATGATTTTATAAATTTATATGGATCCTTTTTGGTGCATTTCATAATTTCATAATCAGCGATTAAAATCCTGCCAGGAAGTCCATCCTTATAGTGGTGGAACCATCATGGTATGGGCGGGTATTTGGATCGGCGGAAGAACTGAGTTGATTTGGATCAGAGGCAACCTCAACGCTCAAATTTATGCTGAGACGATTGTATCAGACGTCATCGTTCCTCTACAAGTGCAAATCGGTCCCTTATTTCAGTTAATGCATGATAATGCACGACCGCACACCGCAAGAGTTGTAAGACAGACTCTCGCCGCAGCTAACATCAATGTCCTGCCCTGGCCTGCTCAGTCGCCAGACTTGAACCCGATTGAGCATGCATGGGATATGCTACAGAGAAGAGCTCTGCCGAATATGGAGGGTATCCAGTGGCAAGAAGACTTTTTTTTGTTGTTGCAACGAACATGGGCGGCCATTCCACAGCGTGATTTGGATGAACTCATTTTGAGTATGCCAAACCGATGTTCTTGTGTTGTTAGTGTTCGCGGTAGAAACACGGATTATTAATTGTTTAAGTTACCCAATAAAATTTTAAAGAAAACTGTTATTTCAGTCTTTTTTTCGAACTTTAATGTTAGTGGTTCAAATGTCAAAAATCCCTTTATTAGGAAAATGGCAAATTTCTTTATTAATGCAAAGGTGACTTGGTTTATCGTTACTGTGACAAACGAAAACACTTTATTTGATGAATCCTTAAAGAAAATTTTAATTAATATCAATCAGGAGAAAAGTTATTGCAAAAATATATGTTGATCCCTAGACACTTTTGATGTGTGTAAATAATGATGGTTAACACCAAGAAGCTTTGGGTAGGTATTTAAGCTTATTGTTTAACACTGTTGCATAATCCACTACGATTTCACCAACGTAAAGTAAGTCTTATCCGAGAGTAAATTTTGATATTTTGACAGTATTTTCAATACAAAAACTGTCAGAACACCCAATTTATTACACGGTAAAACGTCACTCGACGTCGCGTTGGTGAAATCAGCCATAAAACTTAGAAATTAAACGATGAAAATTAAATATCCCTGTAGCTCTCCACTTTGCAAGAGTATCAGTATCTTCCGCTCCAATACTTAATATTATATGGGCCAGAATATGTACATTGTACATGAAATAAAATATTATTATCATTCAAAGTAAAATCGGTGGGTGCTTCGAAACTCGAAAGTAACCAAATAAATTTCCACAATGCCAGTTAATTAACCGCCGTAAAGAGAACGCATTGTTTGCATTGTTCCGATTTATATTTTAACGTGCTCTCGAAAATATCCAATTAGTGATGGTTGAAGTTTAAACAAGGAAATAAAGTACCGACGCGACAGACGGAGGTATTGCACGAGTGGCGGCCATTGCATTAATCCTTGTAGCATACCTGCTGTTAATAAAATACATATTTTATACTTATTGATAAATAATTTTTGCCATTAGATAAACTGATAGTCGTAGGCAAGGTGGAGGGCAAAAGACCACGCGGCCGATCACCTAGCCGCTGGTCGGACCAGATCAAGACACTCACTGGCCTTCTATTTACGACAGCAATAAGGAAGGCTGAGGACCGAAAGGAGTGGAAGGCTTTAGAGTTTAGCAAGTGACCACCGTTACGAAAAACGAACTACGGACACGACCTTCAGAAATGAAGAACGCGACCAAGAAGAAGATAAATAAAGGATAGTCATAGCCTGGTGATTAAGAAAGAAAGAAAGAAAATACATTTATTTGCTTAAAATTGCACACATGTATAAAAGTAAGAAAAAAGAAGAAAGAAAACACAACCATAATAAGCAATTGTTAAATTGACTTTTGCACCCATATGTCGCATAAGCAAAAAGTTACCGAATTAGCATTAATGCTGCAGGTTTTATGACAAACCTGAGCAGGTATTCTTCCGGCCGGTATCAGTTTGAGCGAGACACGCGCGAGTTCACGGTATCCACAGCTGTTGCTGTTAGCAATGGAGAAA
Source organism: Oeneis ivallda (assembly GCA_029955525.1). NCBI lineage: Eukaryota > Metazoa > Arthropoda > Insecta > Lepidoptera > Nymphalidae > Oeneis > Oeneis ivallda. The sequence goes on along the minus strand of JARPMR010000001.1, from coordinate 30,563,563 downwards.
AAATAAGTTATAAGTACATAATTATGTGTAGTGATAATACAAATAAATAAAAAGGATTAAGTATACATAGTTTTTAAGATAAATAATAATAAGTTTTATTATTATAAGAGTGCGGGAAAATGAAAACAGATATAGTGCAGCTATTTTACTATAGTACCCTTGGACGAGACAGAATATAGTAGGTACCTAAATAACATAAAACCACGCGGACGAATTCGCGGGCTGGCTGCTAGTTTAAGGTCCAATGTGTGATCTAGAGATTAAATGCTACATAACATCTTGTATTATTAAAATAAAGAAGTAATTTGTACTTGTTACGAATATAAAAGTACTCAGATTCTCAAACTACGTTTTAAATGACCACCATTCGAAAAGATTGATAGACGTCCAGATTTTTATATCTACGCTTCTTTAATCTATATGTTCTGCTGGTTCGTTAGTGCGAGATCAGATCACAATTTTGTTGTAAAGATTATGTCCTAAAGAATACCTCATCCGGTCTTTGGGTGTGCCGGGCATACACGAGATTAGGAGCCATATGGATCTTGTAAAGCATTTTGAGGGGTTGAAATATATCTTCGGATATGGGTTAATTTACGTCGCGTCGTTAGTCTACTTTCAGTTTACTTTCGTTAGTAAAATTTATTGATTAATTTATTTGTTCGACCATATTATCGAATTATCATAAATGTATTTATTTGCTGTTTTGTCCTTCAATAACGCATAAGCGGAGCAACGCAGATGTGTTTTTCTGGATAGGCATAGTTAGTTAATTGTATCTCAGGAAAAAAAGAGTCCCAGTGGGAATTTTTAATCTTACTTTATTTAGGAGCAAAAGCTACTTAGACAATTTTTTTCGAATCAGAACAATTTAACAGTTAAAAAGGTGCAAAAATTTTCAAAGAAATAACCCTAATGTTAAACCGGCTAAAAAATGATTATCCTCGCGAATAATTATCCATATCTTGCGACGTGTCCCGCGTTGATAATACGGTGTACGTTATATAGGTAGACATCGGTCCTCCGATGTTCGACATGTCGCTCCTATCTGTTCCGATGCATTTGTCGTTTAAACACCAACCTGTAATAAATCAGACTGCATTTTACACCACCTATAAAATCCTATATCCACAACAACTCTGAAGTAATTACAACTTTAACACTATAAGAACTCGGTTGATTTTAGACCTAGTGAGAATAGGATGTGTTACCTGATCGTGTGAGATAATTTAAACCTATCTCAAGTCCACTACGGACACTCTTCATTCAATACGTTAAATGAGATTCTTATCGGGTATCCTTTAATAGATTAGTAGATTAATGATGTCTGTAATAATTAATAATGGATCGTGAGTTTTACAACAACAATAAAAGCTGTCTCGGTGTTCGGGTCACAGTCATATAATAATAATAGGACATTGGAGAAACAAAACCGACTTGCAATGTGTTTTTACTACTAATGGTAAATGCTAAAGTATACATACGGCTTACAAATACAACCTTGCTAATTGGTATCAGGAGTCTATCGTATCGTAATTTGACTGAGCGGTGGAGTCACTTCTGATTCATCATCTACTGCTGAGCTTAAGACCCCTCTTAGAGAAGGGTTACATATAAGGTCCACCACGCCTGGCCCAATGCAATTTGGCAGACTTCACAGACTTTTTAGAACATTATGGAGAACTCTCAGGCGTAGTAGGTACTAGGTACACGTTTCCTCACGATGTTTTTCTTCGCCGTAAAAAACACATGATATTTATTGCTTAATCTTTGAAGATTAGGGAGCAGGCAGACTGGTTACTTTTAGCGGCAGCGATAGGCGTTTTGCATTTCGTTGTCATGACTCAAAAGAGTTCGATACGATTCTGAAAGATGCGAAGATCAGCGCTTAAAAATCGCGGGACGCCTTTGCAAAAACATGCAACTCGTACGCTGCGACTGGCGTTTGTTGTGCCCACGTGTTCAGACGGGGAATTGAGCTTTCGAATAGCGACTAAAACCATAAAATACGCCGATCGCTGCCGCTAAAAGTAGCCAGTCTGCACTCTCCCTTAGTGATCCTTTACAAGTAATGCAGAGCCTTAATGAACGTTCAGAGCGCGCTCTGAAAATCGAATAATTATTTTCATTCCCACTCTTAGCACAAGCTTTATGTTAGTTTGAGGGGAAAGGGAAAATATTAGTCTTGTTGTAAATGGCTAATATTCTCCAAAAAATCAAAACAAGTTAGAACATTAGATGTAAAAACAGCTTTGGTTTTCGGGTCGGGCAATAAAAAGCGTTGCAGTTTGTTTTTGTGGACTCCCCTTTAGTTTTACGATGCGTCAATGCCAAGGATATCTACATCCTCTTAATTACTGGGTATTATGATTGTCTTTATGGGCGGTATGTAGACAAGGCCCGGTGCTCATCGCTGCCGAATTATTGGGGCTTTATCTTGATATCAATCAACGAAATCCGTTCGTTGAGTCACATTGAACATGCACTAATAATAGTGGTATAGTGAGTAGTGACTGACCAACAATTTGGTACCCTCTGAGTACAGAACACTAATTTTTACCTGACTGCGCGACGCAAAGGAGTGGTAATGTGTTTATCAGTCTATGTATGTTATGTTTGTTCCTTTGTGGCATGTTGCGTTACACCGCGGCTGCAGTGTAACAGCGTGTTCTTGCAGAGAGACCGGTGAAGGAATAAAGAAACACAGACTGCAGTGTCTAATGGTAGTGGCATATATTACATATTTACAAAGGTCTTTTATACTAATAAAATTACGAATAAAAAGGTGGGAGAAGTTGGTGCTCAGATATTATGTACGTGCGAAATTTGCTGATTAATATTATTATAAGTTGTTGAAATAAATTACAAGGTAATTATCGCGGAATTAAAATATGCTATGAGGTATGTATGGTCACGTCCCGTACGTGCCATAGATATTCCCCCCTTTAGGGAAAAAATGACGTATACATCAAAAGGGAAGAAAAACTACTACTAATTAACATTGTTGAAAACGAACTGTAGGACGAGATATGCGTCCTGAACGCGTAACCTTCTGTTGTTGAATCTCTCTGTGATCTGTTGCTATGTCACGTTTGTTGCTGTTGTTACGCTCGTCGATCTCTTCGTTCAACAGAAATGCTGGCTTGATCCGGTCTATTGATACGTTGTATTCTTTGCCGTCTCGTTCAATGGTGAAGACTTTATCGTTTCGTCTGATTACACGGAAAGGTCCCTCATACGGAGGAGTTAAAGATGGACGTAGTCTATCGCACCTCAGGAATACGTGCGTACAGTCTGACAGGCGCGGGTGGACGAAAACGTTTCGATTTGAACTCTCTCTTTTCGGAATGTTCGTGGCTCGACTTATGGTTTCTTTGATATCTTGAACGAATTCGGGGTATGTGGTCTCTGTCTTGTCGCTGAAAAAACTTGCCGGTAACCGAATAGTTGTGCCATAAACGAGTTCTGCGGCGCTATAGCCAGTATCTTGTCGATAACTGGAACGTATGCCTAATAGAACTGATGGCAATTCTTTTGTCCAATTCGCTGTGTTTGCACGAGCCCTTAATGCTGTTTTTATCGTCCTGTGTAATCTCTCAACTTTCGCATTTGATTGTGGGTGGTAAGGTGTGGTCCGGATCTTCTCAATTCCCATTAATTTTGCGAGACTTTTAAGTATCTCACTCTCCATTTGAAGAACCAAATCTGACGTTAAATGGATAGGGGTCCCGTACCTGCAAATCCATCCTTCATACACAAGTCTGGCTACAGTGGTGGCTGTAATATCAGATACAGGAAAAGCTTCTGGCCATGACGTGCATCGATCGATCATCGTTACTAAATACCTTTTGTTTTGTGATGTAGGTAATGGTCCGACGATGTCAATATGTATGTGCGCAAAACGCTGTGCAGGCATAAATTTCCCGAGTGGCGATACTGTGTGCCTATGCACTTTTGATAGTTGGCATGGTAAGCACGAATCGCACCACTGGTTTATTTCTGTGTTCATGCTAGGCCAAATGTAATTTCTTCCGATTAATTTCCTTGTCGTATTTTTGCCAGGATGGCTGAAGTTATGATAGCTGTCAAAAATAGTTCTTCTAAGTTGCTTCGGAATGTATGGTCGCGTAATTCCGGTAGAAATGTCGCAATAAATCTTGCTATTTGTATTGGGTACTGCTACTCGCGTCATGTATAATTACCTATTTTGTTTGAGTTGCTGTAGCTCGATGTCACCTCTTGGTATTTTTCTAGCTCAGAATAATCGATAACGGTGGGTAACGTGATAGTTTCTACGACTCGAGATAAGGCGTCAGCCACTACGTTGTGATTCCCGCTTACGTGCTGTATATCGGTGCTAAATTGTGATATATAATCCAAATATCTTATTCTCCTCGGAGTGTCATCTAGTGACGGCTTCTTGTCGAAGGCGTGCACCAATGGTTTGTGGTCGGTGTAAATCGTAAAAATGCGACCTTCTATCAGTCGTCGGAAATGTTTTACCTCCATATAAATTCCGAGTAGCTCTCGATCATAAGTTGAATACTTGACTTGCGTATCCGATAAGGATTTTGAAAAATATGCAATAGGTATCCATTTTTGCTTGACTTTTTGTTGTAAAACTGCACCGACGCATTTTAAACTAGCGTCGGTCATTATTGCGATCGGTGCGTTTTCATCAGGAAATGCTAACGTTGCAATGTCACGTAAATCTTGCTTGCATTGTTGAAAAGCACGCTCGGCCTCTGCGTTCCACTTAATCGGCGTATTGACGTTTTTCCTTGAATTTATTAAAAATATGTTGAGTGGAGCTTGATGCTTGGCGGATTGCTTGATTGCATGTCTGTAAAAGTTGACCATGCCCAGGAAACGACGAAGTTCCTTCACAGTTTTGGGTTTGGGATAATCGATGATTGCTTGAATTTTCTCTTGTGTTGGTTTTATTCCTTGGCTCGTTATATGATAACCAAGAAAATCTAGTTCTTGTTTGGCGAACTCGCATTTGTTCATGTTGATTGTAATACCATTTTGTTGCAATCTCTTGAAAACTGTTTCCAGATGTTTGTAGTGTTGTTCCTCGAACTTGCTTGCGATTAATATGTCGTCGACAAAAATGAAAACGTAGTCCAAATCTCGGAATATTGAATCCATGAATCTCTGGAAGGTCTGTCCTGAATTACGTAAACCGAAAGGCATTTTTAAAAATTCGTATAAACCGATCGGTGAAACGATCGCGGTTTTCTCGGGTTCCGCTACTGGTATAGAATGATAAGCCTTCCGAACGTCGATTTTGCTGCATATGTTTTTCCCGTTTGCGATATATTATGTAAAATCCAGTAACCTTGGCAACGGGTATCTGTCTGGAACAGTAATCTTGTTTAAGGCGCGGTAGTCACCGCAAGGTCTCCATTCACCATTCTTCTTTTTTACCATGTGCAATGGACTGGCCCATGGGCTACTGGATGGTCTGCAAATTCCCATCTTCATCATCTCTTGAAATTCCTTTTTGGCGATTTTGTACTTGTCAGGAGGAAGTGGACGAGCTTTGGCGCATACTGGAAATCCTTCCGTGATGATGTGATGTTGAACATTGTGCTGCGTAGGTCCTTTCATTGAAGTTGGCCTTGTAATACTTTCGTATTTTTCTAGTAATTGTTTGAAAGGAGCGGATAAGTAGTAGTCGATGGAGCGGACAGACGGAATATTTACTCGTATAGAACTCATTGGTTTCTTAATTTCAGTCGTTTTGTCGATTAAAGATTTCCCGTGTATGTCTACCAAAAGTTGGTAGTAGTCTAGGAAATCAGCTCCTAATATAGGCATCTTGACGTCGGCAATAACAAAGGTCCAGATGAATGGGCGGCGTAACCCCAAATTTAGGGTTAGGGTTTTTTCTCCATATGTATTGATAATGGTTCCGTTGGCGGCAAATAATTTCAACTCGCTTGCCTTTTTTGAGCTCTGTGATGGCTTTGAAATGACTGAAATGTTCGCCCCAGTATCCACGAGGAATCGATAACCACTGTTAGAGTCGGTAATCGTTAGGCGATTTGAGGGAAGAGTAGCACAGAGTCTCGCCGCACGCTGTGCTGAATCTAGTTTTCCGAATGTTTGTTTACCCAAGAACAGGGTTTTTCACACTTTCGAGCTTTTTCTTTAAAGTTTTTATGATAGTAACAAAAATTGCTTCGTTGTTTCGATCGTGAATGCAGGCGTGAACTTGACCAAGGTCTATTGTACAGAGGTTGACTAAAACTGCTGCGTCGATGCATTGTTCGCGAGCGGTCTTTGCGTAGCGCTGCAATTTCTAATTGCATCGTTGCAATTTGTGACGTCAGCTGGGTGATTAAATTTATGTCAGCTGATGCCGAAGACGATATGTTCGTATTGCAGCGGCTGTTCTCGTAGATGCGATCAGCCATTTCGCTTAGCTTGTCCAGTGCCAAATTTTCGGAAATCGCTAACACGGAGGTTACGGATGGAGGAAGTTGTCTCATTCATAATAAACGTAGTGTGTCGTCATTAATCTTGCCGCAGCCAGCTTCTTTCATTCTTCTTAATAGTTGAGATGGCTTTTGATCTCCGAGGTCCATCTCAGACAAAAGCTTATGGAATCGCCGATGTTCGCTTTCTTCATAACAGCTGATGAGCCGTTCCCGGATGCAGTGGTATTTGTTCTCTGAAGGCGGACTCGTTAAAATGTCGCTGACTTGATGGATGACGTCTTTTGGTAATTTTGATACGACCGCGTTGAACTTGTATTCATCGCCTTGTTTCTGCGGAGCCACAATCGCGTCAAATTGAGAGAACCAAAGACGCGGTGAATCCGTCCAGAACTGCGGAATCCTCTCTGCTATTGAGATTGATGCCACTAAGTCTGTGCTGCCGTTGAGTTGTTCGTCTGAAGAGTTGCCAGCGCCGAAACCTTTGACAGGTGTTTGACGAGCCATGTTGACGAAAAAATGTGACTCTCAATGATGAGGATGTCTTGATGTGTTGGCCGATCTCGTTGGTTGGTTGGACACGTTGGGTACGATCTCGTCGGATGATCGCGTCGGATGATGACGTCAAGGATCGCTGCTTCGTACGTCGGGGCGCAGAATCACGTTGAGGTTTTTCACGGTCGGGAGCAGAATCACGTCGGGGTCACCACTGTTGCGTTACACCGCGGCTGCAGTGTAACAGCGTGTTCTTGCAGAGAGACCGGTGAAGGAATAAAGAAACACAGACTGCAGTGTCTAATGGTAGTGGCATATATTACATATTTACAAAGGTCTTTTATACTAATAAAATTACGAATAAAAAGGTGGGAGAAGTTGGTGCTCAGATATTATGTACGTGCGAAATTTGCTGATTAATATTATTATAAGTTGTTGAAATAAATTACAAGGTAATTATCGCGGAATTAAAATATGCTATGAGGTATGTATGGTCACGTCCCGTACGTGCCATATGGCACTCTAGCGACCAAAGGCGTGGAGCGATTTTGATAAGTGGCAAGTCGTTAGATTCGCCATACTAGCGCGAGTGTCAACAAGTATACAAAAATTTGAAAAATTCAAAATGGCGGATTTGGACGTCATAATGTGGCGTTCATAAATTTTTTTTCTTCAAATCCTATCGAGTGGGGTTTCAAATTGAAGGGTTTGTAAAGGTGATTACGAAAATATATTTTTCATTTTTTTTCTCATAATTTTTGATAATTGATATTTTCTAGCAGTATGGTTTTATTCTTTTGTTGAATATTTTGCTTGTTATTATTTTTTACTAGCATACTCGCACGTGCAAAAAAGCAGTGATAGCCTACTGTTTAGGCCTGTGGTTTCCTATTCGGGGAGTCGCGGATTCAACCTCTGACTTTTCGAAGTAATGTGCGTTTAAGCAATTAAATATCACATGCTTCAACGGTGTTCGGAAAATATCACGAGGAAACCTGCACGCCTGAGAGTTCTCCATAATGTTCTCAAGGGTGTGTGAAGTGTGCCAATTCGCATAGGTCCAGCGCGGTGGACTCATAAACATACCTCTAGTATTCCTTACTACCGTAAGTAAGGAATACTGTCTTTAGGGGTGGACCGTGGACCTAACATATCCAACCCTTCTCTGAGAGATCTGCGTACAGTACTTACGTAGTGAGCCGTTAGATGGGTTTCTGATGAAAATAATGATGATACCCGCTTCTGGATTCTGATTTTTAAAATCTCTTTACTTTATTGGATTGTAATAAAATTCATTACCTACTTAATTCATAAAATCACACTTCATAGAAAATCTCTACTAAGTATTATTATAAATGCAAATGTTTGTTTGTGTGTGTTTATTGGTTTATCTCCCAATCACATAGCAGCACAGATCGACGTGATTTTTTTCATGGGTATGATATCAGATGGATACCCATAGTTAAGGATGTGGAGATTGGAGAGTTATCGTTCTTCTCCAACTAACTAGTTTCTTTTTCTATTTCGCAAGCTGTGGCAGTCTCTAAGTGGGTCTACAGTACTGTAAAATATGTTTTTTCTTTCTGTTTAGTTTTTAATGATTTATTGTATACCCGTTGACTGTCCTATTAAATAAATAAATAAATAAAATTAATAAATAAAAGTTATACTTATTGTTATCTGAAAGTTATAATTAAGTATATGTTATATGTGTAGCGACCCGAAATCAAGTACTAAACCCATAATAAAATTGACGATCCAATTACAGCATTGAGAGATTGTGTTTGCGCATTTCACATCAGTGGATTAATTAAACGGATTAACAAGTTGTTATTAAAAACATTAAGGCAGTTAAAACGGGTCAATAAAACTCACGGATGATGATGGCTTTGAGAAAAATAAACAGTTCTGTTGTTCGGTATCTTTTTATAAGATGCATGCGATTCATCTTGTATGGCTTAATTAAAATTTTGGGGCTATTATCAAATATTAATTGATTGTAAATATTTTAAGAGTTGCCTCGAGTCATTGATCTAACCAGAAACATAGTATTCTTTCTACATGGATCTAACTAAAAACTGCTAGACTTTTGTTCAAGCAAGTTTTTGTAAGAAACTATAATAAGATACACACATCAAAAGCACGGTAATATTATCTGTCAAAAGTGTCTAGGGATCAAGCATTTTTATGCGGATTTCTTGAGATTGAGATGTGGCTTTGTAATAAATTTATGATTTTATAAATTTATATGGATCCTTTTTGGTGCATTTCATAATTTCATAATCAGCGATTAAAATCCTGCCAGGAAGTCCATCCTTATAGTGGTGGAACCATCATGGTATGGGCGGGTATTTGGATCGGCGGAAGAACTGAGTTGATTTGGATCAGAGGCAACCTCAACGCTCAAATTTATGCTGAGACGATTGTATCAGACGTCATCGTTCCTCTACAAGTGCGAATCGGTCCCTTATTTCAGTTAATGCATGATAATGCACGACCGCACACCGCAAGAGTTGTAAGACAGACTCTCGCCGCAGCTAACATCAATGTCCTGCCCTGGCCTGCTCAGTCGCCAGACTTGAACCCGATTGAGCATGCATGGGATATGCTACAGAGAAGAGCTCTGCCGAATATCCAGTGGCAAGAAGACCTTTTTTTGTTGTTGCAACGAACATGGGCGGCCATTCCACAGCGTGATTTGGATGAACTCATTTTGAGTATGCCAAACCGATGTTCTTGTGTTGTTAGTGTTCGCGGTAGAAACACGGATTATTAATTGTTTAAGTTACCCAATAAAATTTTAAAGAAAACTGTTATTTCAGTCTTTTTTTCGAACTTTAATGTTAGTGGTTCAAATGTCAAAAATCCCTTTATTAGGAAAATGGCAAATTTCTTTATTAATGCAAAGGTGACTTGGTTTATCGTTACTGTGACAAACGAAAACACTTTATTTGATGAATCCTTAAAGAAAATTTTAATTAATATCAATCAGGAGAAAAGTTATTGCAAAAATATATGTTGATCCCTAGACACTTTTGATGTGTTTATTTGTAAAACTCTACTAGGGTGATTTTTGTGGGATCTAACGTATTAAATAGCTGTCACCTAGGAGCAGGGCACCAGGAAGCGATGAAGTCTAGTGTTTTTCCAAAAAAAAAACATTTTCATTTTCATATTTTTTTTTTCAAGAAGAATAAAATGCTACAAAGCCTAATGTTTGCACCCACTTATCTTTTTATCAGCTTAATTGAAATCCATACAAGAATCGTTGAGATTGATCTAATCAAATGAGTCAGTAAAAACTAACGAACGGGTCCAAATCGAAGAGATCATAAAATTAGAGAAGCTATTGCTATCTAACTAAGCTATCCGGCAGAAGGAAACATTGAAAGCTTCGTCATGCGTGATGAATTTTTTTATGTGAATTAGATATACTCGTAGTAGTTATAGACGAGACAAACAAAATAAACTTAGTATGCGTCAATCTAAAAAGATGAAACAATGTTAATTTTTTTTTTTCAAAGATTCAATAATGTTTTACAGTCATCGCGGATGTTGATTTTTTGCACTGTATTCGATAGAACCACTTTTTTTTTGGCCGGAAGGGCCTCGCATATCTATTTGAAGTATGATAGACTCTGAATATTATAAACGTATAATGTATATAACTATCAAGTATTCCAATACAAAATTTTCGAATCCGCATTAGGGGACCTTCAATGTTAGCGGTTCCCAGTGTATATCCTTTGTCCTATCTGTCACTAACTCTATGCACAAATGTCTTCACCTTTTGTGCATCTCGGTCAACGGACAAGCTTTAAAAAGTTAAGTCCTTTTTCGAAAAGGAGGAAAAAAAGAGAGGCCCTAATTGATGCGTCGTCTTTGTTTAGTTTAATTCTAACATGCTTTTCCCATTAAAGTGGTCAGAAATCGGGCTCGTGTTTGAGATAAGGGCGTCCTTTACTCCTTACGTACACGTTATAATATTATAAAGTTGGGGCCGGCCCTCCGTGATTTTAACCCTAGTTTAACTCGTGTTCAACTTTAGTGATATACAAAATCTTTAAAGATGCGATCTTCTACCTAATGTACGTCAAGATCGCATCGAGTGTAAATATATCAAAGGTAGTATAACTACGTTAATCTAAATTAACGCTTTAAAGATAAAATTACGTCAAATCGACGGTTGTTCACTTCACAGAACAAACAAGTGCACACAGACGAGCTTTCGCCATTAGATATTATCCCCAGCTGCTTCCTTCACATTATAGTGTTCTCCCGATCGAATCCGGTCAATGCGGCCAACTTCCTCAGATATTAGTCTATATTCAGGAGATATTATAGTGCACAAGTATGCGCAAACACAGGTCTAATCCCTCACTATCATACTTCCCTCTCAAAACAGAAATCTGACACGACCGGAGAGAGATGATCATCATGAGATTAATGATGCTATCCGAGGCACCGCCGCGGTGATACATCACCAACTGCCTAACTCCAGGCTGGCACTGAGAATTCCTGACAGAAAAACCCAATGACCTTGGAACCTACTCATCCGCATTCGAACATACTAACCACTAGACCTGTGAAAATCGGTGCTAATTTAAGTCTGTGTATCTTTGGCAGTGCCTATCAACAGTATCAACGGTCGCTCACCGCACAGAACAAACAAGCGTACACAGACGGCCGTTCGGCTCCGTCGCGTTTTTACATTGTCACGCGGTCCCCTGGGTGCCGGAGTATCGACTATCGATGTCGATGTGTTTGCGCTGAGTGCTTAAGTGCTTGCAGGGGATTGCGTTTCACTGATGAATAAGCAATGCAAATTTATTGGCATACACCTTTAAGTGCGTCGCATAACTCTCATAACAAAGTTACGTACATTTAGGCTCGGTATTCACCAAAGCCAGAGATAAGTAAGAAAAAATAGATTGAGATATGAGTAAGAAGAAATAGATTGATGAACCGAGGAAAAAAAGGAGGAGGGTCTCTAGTCGTCGCGTAGATGGCGTTACTAACATTCATCATCATCATCATTAACAACCCATCAACAGTTCAATACTGAGCCAGGTCTCCTTTCAGAGAAGTGTTTTAAGCAATAGTCCACCACGCTGGCCCAATGCGAATTGGCGGACTTCACACATCTTCGAGAACATTATGAATAACTCTCAGGTGTGCAGGTTTCCTCACGATGTTTTTCCTTCACCGTTGAAGCAAGTGATATTTAATTGCTTAAACGCACTTGACTCCGAAAAGTCAGTGGTGCGTACCCGGGATCGAACCTGCGACCCCCCGAATAGGAGACCACAGTCCTAACCACTAGGCTATCTCTTCTTCTACTAACATTGCAAGTTACAATTTATTGTTGAAATCGACGAATTATCGTATTTTATTGTTCGGGTTTGTCATGTTTTTATTTCTAGGATTAGAAAATTTTTATGTGTTCTTTACCTATTACGTACTTGTGTTGAATTCCGGTAGATGGCATAACATTTAAAAGACAACATTTTATATTAACGCGAGTCTATACTTCTTTAACTTATCTCTGCCAAAGCGGAGATTGGAGGGGAGAAGAGATATTTCTTAACAAAGAGTAAGATATCGTTATGAAAACATCTCCAATCGACTCGGCTTTAGTGAACACAGTTCAAGCTGAGATGAGAGAATCTGATTTTCATTGGCGCGAACGCAGTGGAATCTAGAAGATATGTGAGGGGTGAGATGCGTATCTACTGCATCCGTCGATCATCCGATCGTCTCGCTTTATGCTAGCATGTGAAAATTTTGCATGCGCAGTCAGCTCAATTCCTGTACACATCTCCGCTCCGATTTGGTGATAACACCCTGACCGCTACGCCACTCTCTTCTCCTCTCCACCCATCTTCTTTTTAGTGGAGACTGGACGCCCACTGGTGTGGCGCCCATCAAATATTAGGGGCCTATGGGCCTCATAAGAAGGCTCAGGGTCACTCAGGGGGCGATGGAGAGAGCTATATGCTCGGGGTATCCTTGGGAGATCAAATTCTAAATGTGGAGATCCGTAGGAGAACCAAAGTGAAAGACACAGCTCAGCGAGTCGCGAAACTGAAGTGCCAGGGCACATAGTTCGAAGAGCTGATGGTCATTGGGGTCCCAAGGTACTGGAGTGGCGACCTCGCACCGGGAAGCGCAGTGTTGGCAGACCCCCACTAGGTGGACTGACGACATCAAACGAGTCGCAAGGAGCCGCTGGATTCAGGCGGCGCAAGACCGAGGCCTGTGGAAGTCCATGCAAGAGACCTTGGTCCAGACGTCTATCGCTTGATAAAGAAGAAGAAAATAACTGTATGTAGTGTCAGTAGTGTGATACAGTAGAGGAAAGATGTAGCCTGATGGCTACATCGAATGTACTCACACTTGTTCACTCAATCCATCTTTTACCTTTAGTCTAAGCCGATTTTTTTTTAGTTTTATTTAATTAATGGAGGCCTTCAGCCATTATTTGATTTAGTAATATCTCTGACAAGGGAAAAGCATGAGAATAATTAAAAACGACTTGTTGAAACATACATATTGCCTTCAATATGGTTTTATGGCTCACTCAGTAGATTTTGCTTGAATATTTTTTAAGCGATGGAATTTTTAGTAGGGACAAATTGTTATATTTTTGTAATCTTATGGGTAATGTTCACCGCATCCTAGAAGGTCATAGGATACTTTTAATCTTGGAAATTCAAAGAGTTTCCACGGATTAATAAATTTTAAATTCACGCGGGCATCAGCTTGTCTATTAATCTTATATATATAAAAGAAAGTGGTGTTAGTTACACTATTTATAACTCAAGAACGGATGAACCGATTTGGCTCAAAATTGGTGGAGAGGTAGCTTATAACCAGGAGACGGACATAGGATACTTTTTATCCCGTTCGACTGCGTTTCCGTCATGTCAATATAAAACCTGGTATAACAAAAATGCATCTGACATGGAATAAAAAAACGAAAATGACAGTGGAAGAACAAAACGTAAATGACAGCTAAACGTAATTTTGTATTTGGTTAATTATGGTAAAAACAATTATAAAAATTATAGTTTAACGTAATTGATAATATCATCAGTAATATGTTTTCTCTTTGAATCATCATTAACAATGCCGCGAGCAAGACGATCAAATGTTTCCTGCTACAAAGCTACGGATTGACGTGATTTATTGGATAGGTATAGTTGAGAACCTGGACGGTGACAAAGATTTCCCGCGGGATGTTATGAACTAAATCCACGCAGACGAAGTCGCGGGCATCAGCTATTAATTCATAAAATATGTACATATTATACGCCTGAACGACTACCTGAGTAGTATGTGGAAGAATCTGCCCAATGCACTTTAGCCCAATTGAATTGCCCAATGCATATTGGCCTACAACTATTTGACTAACTACAACTACAACTACAACTAGTTAACTACAACTACACTACAAATATTTAGAAAAACGACGAAAAGAGAAGGTTACGACACGTATGGACGTTCCCAATACGTGACCTTAAAATTTATTAAATTAAAATGTTTTTATGTAGTTAGCAATATTGTCACGTCGTCGGTTACCTAAATTAACAGTTAACAGTACATGTCAAGTGAAGTTGAATCACACTTTATTGCATATAGGTATTATGTTACGATTTTTCTTACTATCTCAGCAGAATCAGCTTTCCGAACCGAAGCGGTGGTAGATCTGTTACTAAGAGATAATAAAGCCACAATTTGGCCTAGGTGAAATAAATAATTTTGAATTTTAAATTTTATAATATAAGCTTCATTAGGGTTAATTTATTAAAACACTAGCTGATGCCCGCGACTTTGTCCGCGTGGATATTTTTTTTAAAATCCCTCGGGAACTCTTCGACTTTCCGGCATAAAAAGTAGCCTTTGTCACTTTCTAGGTCCTCAAAGCTATACTCATGCAAAAAATCACTTCGAGCCGTAGCTCTGTTGCTTGTTTGTCCTTTAATCATTTTTGAAGGACAAACCAACAAACAAACACACTTTCGCATTTATAATATTAGTATGATAGTATGGTGTCATAACAATGTCACGTCTTGTGTTTATCACTTTTCCAACTCGCAACAAAGGTCTATAGGTAATTTTAATCAGGGTTTTGTAAGTTTTAGGATCGCAGTGCCACCGGTCCCTTTGGTTCGTGAAGACCGCTCGGCACCTTTTGTGGGTTTTATGGATAATATTCGTTTTACACGGCGACCTGTGTCCGGTCGCACGTTCGCTTCCCCGCCCGTACCTGCCCACTCGCTGCCTTTATCAGCGCCGGTCAATGTTCGATAATTTTATTACAGTTTTGTCGAATTACTTAAGCCTTCGAATTAAATTAAACGATACTTGTTCTTCTTTGATAATATGAAGAATTAATTAATTTATTGTGTTGGTACTCTCACGGGTACAAAGCCCGGATCTTAAGCTTGTGCGGGGACATAAGTCCAACGTCTTATGTCTTATGTATGAGGCGATGAATACGCCAACAGGATTTTATAAGTCTTAGATTTATAACGCGATGCAGGATTTTAAGAAATGGACACTAAAACTCGAAATTAGGCTTAATAATTAATTTATATTAAGCTATTGCATAGCTTTTATCGCGGGCTTTGAACTAGGACAAACAGTTTGAGCGCGGCGACCGAATCAAGAAATTCCGTAACGAAAATAAACCTAACACCGTCGTTCAGTAAGCGTTCAACATTTTAGAGGTTCACAAGTAGCTCTGTTTGGCGCAGTGGGCGAGCGACCGCTTTCTTTACCGTATGGTGTATGATGTCGCAGATTCGAATCTCACTCGCGAAGTAGTGACAGTGCGCTTTTCTTGTTTGTTTGTTTTTAATTATTTTTTGCATATTATACAAAGAAAATATTACATAAATATTATAATTGCATAAGTTGATAAAAAATGCTATGCAATAGCTTTGCCGCGGCAGTCCCCGAGTGCCACTTAATCTAATATATAAAATTCTCGTGTCACAATGTTCGTTCCCGTACTCCTCCGAAACGGCTTGACCGAGTCTCATGAAATTTTGTGAGCATATCGAGTAGGTCTGAGAATCGGCCAACATCTATTTTTCATAGCCCTAAATGATAAGGGTGACCAACCACTAAATATTTTTGCTGGCGGTACGAAGTTCGCGGGGTCAGCTAGTTTTTTATATATTATGGAATGACGTTTTTCGAATGGACAGTAGGTATCTAATAGCTATAGATATACTAATAGCTATAGATTATGTAGGAGTAAAGGATATCAGCTATTGGCAATACTACTATCGTCGCTGGCTCGAATACCCAAAGAGGATCTTGGCCTCTACACTAGAAGATCAAGCCAATCGGCTGTGGGATTGTCAAAAATGATTGCTACAATGTGACAATCGTAATCACCTCTGATGAGCTGACTCGGACTGTAGCAATCATTTTTAGAATCCAACACTCCAACCACAGCGAGGGTCTTGCTGCGTACAACCAGCAATATCCTGGATCATCCTACAGGGTATCTGTTGTCTATATCTAGATTCTCTTCAATCTTCTCGTGTAGGTAGATTTGTTTCTCCTACCGTAAAGCAACATTAACGGTAGCTTTATTTTTTTCACTAAAATCTAGCTTATGGCTAATTAGCAATATAATTTATCTTACACTTCAACTTATAATTAAATTCTACATATAATTTACAATTCAATAATACTGTCCTTAGTTATTTCATATATAGGTACCTATAAGTTCACAATATTTTGTGACCTGTAAATAACACAAGCAATGCACTGACACTGCAATTATGCAATGTTAAACACAATTTGGAACGGTTTTTTCTTTGAAGGCCCGGTTGCGTGAAGCGCCGTTATAGTTACGTTAAAGTTAAGTTATTGTTAAAGCTAAATGTGACTGTCATATTTAGCTTTAAAGATAACTCAACTATAACGGCGCCTTACGCAACCGGACCTAAGTCTCCTTATTTACATATGTAGCCCCTAAATACAATCCCTTACCCAATGCCATTTTCAACACTATGTGTCCCCTAAAAGTTCGTGAAAACGAAATTGACCTAAAGCGTCACCTCACTTAGCTTAGGTAAGCCGTAAAAGATAGGGAACGTCGTTCATGTGAGTGTTTACTAAAGGTTCTCCTGCGAATCTCATCGTTCCATATCTTATGTTTCAGAAATATACCTACCTAATAACTACATTAACTATGTACATACCAAAAAATTAACCGACAATTACACTACAAAACAAAATACTAAAAACCGCACTTGGCCGGCCAAGTTCGAGTCGGAATCGCACTCGAAGGGTTCCGTACTATCCTAAGAGTGATTGTTAAGGTCGAGCAAAATATAACGTCAAAAAATCAAGTTTTTTGTACTTTTTTTTATTTGCTGTTATAGCGCCAATAGAAAAAAATAGAACATTCTGTGAAAATTTCAAGTATCTATCTACCTATTACGGTTCATGAGATATAGCCCTCTGACAGACGGACGGACGGAAGAACAGCGGAAAACTAGTAATAGGGTGTAAGGCACGGCACCCTTCGGGTACAGAACCCTAAAAACTATGAAAGTATTAAAATTATTGCTCGTATCATAACTCAAACGAAAAATAACCTATGTAAAATCTAAAACAACAATAATAAACGGCGCACCGAAATTACCAACAAAGGTAGGTAGTTAACATTTGTCCCGGCAAAGCGACGAGAGGCGAGAGGCGAGCTTTCAAAAGCCCCCGCTCAAACGACACTGTAGTCTGTAAACAAAAGTATCATATAAGTTTATTAATTACAAGACCCTCGCTCGAGCCTCCATGAATATTAATTACTGGATAGGCTTTAGAACTCAAGAGGGAAACTTGTACAAAGAGCTTTATTATTTAAGAAGTAGCGCCTATGCCATGGAACGAAATATGCTTACCTAAACACGAAAGCGAAACTCAACTCTAAGGTGGAATTTTTAAAGTTAAAAGTCCAATGTGATGGAAGGCATAACTAAATAAGAAAGTAACGGAAGAAAGTCAATAGACGTAGGTGTTTGGGGCTGGCTCCAGAGGCCACGCCTCAACAAATAACGAGCGATAAATTACAATTTATGCCTCCAAATGAAATGTTAAAACGTTGCATTTGAAAGGTTTCACATATTTTTTGAATGTTTTAAATTCCCGTGTTACTTTCAGTGATCCATAAAGTATCTCAAACTTGCTTCTTTTAGTACTTCCCAGTTCCCATGCCATGATTGGCATGATTCCCTTATTATACAATCTTAGCATATTTTATTACCAGTCGACGTGATCTGTTACGCCGACGATACCCTCGTGACAGCTCGCGGCAGCACTTTCGGGAGGCTAGATGTAGGGCCACAGCTGGCGTGGCCTACATCGTAGCTAGGATTCGGACCTTGGGCTTGGAGGTAGCCTTGCACAAGTCCGAGGCCATATGTTTTCATGGGCCTTGGAGAGTGCCTCCCGCCCGGTCGGAGTTAGTGGTGGGCGGAGTTTCCATCGGCGTCGAGCGTACGATGAAGTATTTGGGACTCGTCCTCGACAGCCGATGTACATTTGAAGAGCACTTCCGGTGGCTGGTCCCGAAACTCGTGGGAGCCACTGGAGCCCTGAGTCGGCTCCTGCCAAACCTGGGCGGACCGAGCTCGCGGTGTCGCCGTCTGTACACAGGTGTTGTGAGGTCCATGGCGCTCTACGGAGCTCCCATTTGGTCGGACAATCTGACCACCAGAACCCGGGCCCTGTTGCGAAGGCCGCAGAGGGTTATGGCGGTCAGAGTGATACGGGGGTATCGCACAATATCGTGCGAGGCGGCCTGTGTGATGGCGGGGACACCGCCCTGGGACTTGGACGCCGAAGTGCTCTCGGGAGCATACTGGCGGAGGGTGGATGCCCGAACTCGGGGGGAACACCCTACGCCGGCGCAGGACCGCGGGTGGCGGAAGTTGGCGGAGGCCGATCTCGTCGCGCATTGGCGGGAGCGGCTTCTAGCGCCGACGGCCGGCCACCGCACGATCGGGCTATTCGGCCTGTCCTGTGCCACGAGTGCGGCCACGCGGAAGACTCGGCACAGCACACGCTGAAGTCATGCGTCGAGTGGTCGAACCAGCGTGATGCACTCATGACGCAAGTGGGACCCGACCTTTCGTTGCCCACCGTCGTCCACGCCATGGTGAGCAGCGAAGAGTGTTGGAACGCCGTCGCCTCCTTCTCCGAGGTGTTGATGACCAGGAAGCAGGCGGCGGAAAGGCTGCGGGACGCTGACGCAAACGCAGACCCTCTCCGTCGCCGAAGGATGGGACGCAGGCGACGTGTGCCTTGATGGGAGCTTCGGGCAGGCGATCCGCTCCGGTGGAGGGTCCGCGTCGGCGGACGTCTGACTGGGTCGCGGATGATTGCGAAAGTGTTCCCGTGACCCAGTCGCTACGCGGAGCGCAGGAGCGCCGCTGGGTTTTAGTGGGTATTTCGGGCTTAATGCCAATGAGTCCCACATACCCTCTCGGAAGCACCGTAGTTACACTGCCTTGCTTCCTTGAGGGATGCGTAAAAGCATTTCCCAGCGTAAAAAAAAACTACTAACTTTAAAAATATGGATAGGTACTAAATATTATTTTGTAATAACTGGAACAATATAAAATATAAATCCAATTACGTATAAAATAAACATTAAAAATTTTGTAAATAAGATGAAAAGAAAATTTGACGGAAGTACCTACCTAATACTCAAATGGGCACGTGTTTTATAAAAAAGTTATTTCAAAGGGTATGTAAAAGTCCCCAGAAGACCAACATTTATGTAATGGACGATGCTTTGGGCCATTTCGAGAACATTTTAGATAGGTAAGTCACTTGAACTTCGCTTCAGGCCTACAAGTGAATCAACCAGAGAGAAGGGGTCGTCTGTATTGAAGATTTAAAATAAAACAGTTTAAAAACCAACATTTCATTAATCCAATATAAACTATAATCCTGTACAAATATAGTCTGATTTTATTTGTATGGAGTAGCAGATATAGGGTCATAGCACTAGTACTCGTGCTATACCTACCCATTAAAATTTACATTGACTTTTTCTCCAATGTTACGCTCTGTTCTAGGTATTGTTCGGAAGCTTGTTTAATTATGCCTCGCCGGTATATTGTTACAGATCTGAGTGTTTTTAATTTTTAACAGATTACCAGGGTTTTGTTTGTGTTAGAAATAAACAGCGTTTTCAAAGCAATTGTAACTAAGCCAACCTACCGAGATCCTTTCATGAATAAATTGTTAAACATATCTTCATATTCCATCGAGATCGGTTTGCAGAGGCTTAGCTTGATTTTTGGAGACGAGTGAAATATCTTAGTTATCTTAAAAGGCACGGATAACAACTGTGTAGGTAATTCATCCAATAATTGTATGATAATAACTTAGGTTAGTTATTATTCTAAGTCCTTAAAATAATTTATCACTACTAATAAGCATAATAACGCAATTCGCTACGTTCCTTTATTTAGCACCGCTAAGGCACTACAGCCGAGGTTATTTAAAGTAATTATTTAATTAACATGCTGTAGCAACCTCTTCAGTGAGTTAGGACAACAAGGAATTAAGTACGGAGCTAATGTTAACACGCGGATACGTACCTATTGTTCCGAGACCCCCCGTGGCTGTATTTATGAAGGCAATACCCAACTTTTGGCACATATACCCAAACCACGTAGTAAGAACGCTACAATTATTTTCTACACACGATCAAGTTACATACAATATTATTTGTTGCTGTGTTACAACTTACTCCTTAAACACAAAGCAATGGTTTTGCGCAATGTATACGCTACAGCGCGATTGTATCTACATATGTTTGGCGTAATTGCACCGTGGTAACCTAGTAGAACTATGACTGTTAACAATATACATTTACCCCTCGCTTTTAACGTCATTAGTTGTGCGAGATTTCGTACGGACGCATAATGTGTGTTTGTTTTCATAACTCAATGTATTTCAGCCCATTGTGTCGCGGATACACTTAATCGTTGTGGGAACTCATATTTTGACTCGGCTTTTTAATTTATTGGCGTAATACACTTTAATGGTAGAGGCAGATGCACCGAAAATACATGACCTATGTCTCTGTACCTAATCCTTATTAATATTATTATTATTGCGAAAGTGTGTTAGTATGTTAGTTTATAGGATCGTCCTTCAATCACAAAAGTGAATTTTTGCGCGGGTACAGTTCGGCTTCTTTCTATAACCGGATTTTTAAAAACGGTCAATGAGGCGAAATCTGAAACTATTAGAGATAGAGGAATTTGCACTAACGAACTCTGGCATCGATTTAAAGGATTTTCCACCAAGGACAACTGCATTTAATGATTTTCAAATACCTATACACTATGTATCTCGCGAAGAGAGAGAGAGATATATTGTCGATGTAGACTGATTTCTTGTTTACTCTTTTAAACTTCAAAATTCGAGAAAATGACGTCGCCACTCGCCAGAGTTCGTAGAGAAAAAAAAAGAAAATAATGTCTCTACTTTTGACGTAACGACTAACGAGACGAATCATGGTGTGCAACCATGTTAGTTTCGATAGAGATATAGAGATAATACGAGAAAGGGGTAGAAAAAATTAACTCACGCGTGCAATGTGAATTGCTATTAGGCTTGCTGGAGCAAACTCAAACTCGCACTTTTCACAAAACAAGCAAGCAACTTACTCTACCTCTATAAGTAAGTAGAATAAGTTAATTTGCCAGTTATCTTGCTTCTTTCTTTGATCAACTTTTGTGTAATCAGTGATATATAGAACTGAATGTACAAAAAAATGGACAAAGGCAGGAAAACACAAACCCTTATTCTGATCCCTCATCCCTACATAACACTGTCAAAAGAGTGTTTGCTTTAGGATTTAATCCTTTGGAGGTAAATCTTCTATTTACTTACCTACTTAAAAGTTTCTTTGACTTTTGAAATAGTTTTTCAATCACACTTCAAATAATATACATAATACTCATCCTCTCCCGCCATTGGTTAAAATGCATTGATGCAACAAGAACGGCATAAATTCAGCCAATCAGAGATCATTGCGATCCTTACACTGATGCAATCATTTTTAGGGTTCCGTACCCAAAGGGTGACAACGGGACCCTCTTTCGGATAAGTTTGGTAACAAACACCACGACATGAGAATTTTATATATTAGAATAAGTTTATGTATAAAATATAGAAAAACGTTCTGACAATTATGTACCTACATACTTAAGTACTTATTGAAATTCGACCCGGAAATCGAACCTTCACCATCGGGACCTCGTCATACGCAGTCGAACAGGCAGTTACACAATATACTTACACTAATCAAACCATTCGAAAAATAATTTACGGTCTGCGACACAACACGCAAATATTTGTCATCCATTTAACGCCAAAGTGTATGTAACCTTACCTTTTCGATCCTGTCCAAATAAAACAAAACAAAAAAAAAAGCTTTTCAACGCTGAGATTGGCAACATAAAAGTTAATCATATTAGTGGAGCCGGGTGCCGATCGCATTGTCCAAGGTTCACTTCTCGCCCCCGCGATTCGTTGCCTATTTAATGCCGCGATGCACACGTAAACATCTATATAACTTTGTGTGACATCCCCTACTCTAATTTTACTAAGTAGCAGTATCACTATAACGTTGGGGAAGATTGGGTACATTTTTAACCGCTTTTCGACCGAGTTTATTTTTAACAGAGTTTCCATCAAACGTAAAGTAGAGTTTTTAAGCTATTGCATAGCTTTTATCACTGGCTTTGAACTAGGACAAACAGTTTGAGCGCGGCAACCGAATCAAGAAATTCCGTAACGAAAAAAAAATCTTACACCATCGTTCAGTAAGCGTTCAACATTTTAGAGGTTCACTTTTAGCTCTGTTTGGCGCAGTGGGCGAGCGGCCACTTTAATCATTTTTTTGCATAATTTTTATTATGCAAAAAAAAAATTTCATAAATATTATAATTGCATAAGTTGATAAAAAATGCTATGCAATAGCTTTACCGCGGCAGTCCCCGAGTGCCACTTAATTTTTTTTAAAGAATATCAGTCAAGCTAGTGTTGAATAATATCCTCCTATCCCCTCCAAATAAGCGGAATGCTTGTGCTTGGAGTGGGCACGACAATAGGGAATATGCATGATTTTTTTTAATTTCTTAAATTAATCATTTACATCTCTATAACATATAAAAAATATAAATAGGTTTGAAAATAGTCAAATAACTTTTCAAAGTGAAATTTAAAACATTGAATAAATTTGAGCCGTTCAAACGCCACCATTAGCGCGCGCTTTTGATGACGTCATTCGACATGTCCCGTGTTTGTTTACTATAGCGTTTCAGTTACTTCATACTTATTTTCAGTTTTAATTGCTACACAAACCATGGAAGAAGTTAAAAAACCTTCTTATAAGTATTGTATGGTACCTAAGTACAAAAACACTATTATTAGTACACCCGATAAAGTGTTTTTAGGGTTCCGTACCCAAAGGGTACCAACGGGACCCTATTACTAAACCTACGCTGTCCGTCCGTCCGTCCGTCCGTCTGTCAGCGGGCTGTATCTCGTAAACCGTAATAGATAGACAGATGAAATTTTCACATATTATGTATTTCTATTGCCGCTTTAACAAAAAATAATAAAAATTAAATTAAATTAAAAAAATTAAATTAAAATATTTTCATGGGTACATGGAAATATTTTTATTTAATTTTTTTTAACGGAACCCTAAAAGAGCGAGGCCCGACTCGCACTTGGCCGATTTTTTCGTATTCCACGAGATGCAAAAGTACGAAAAAAAAGTGTAAGAAAATTGTTCATATAAATCGGAATATCGTATTTATCTAATACTTATTTACAAAAAGTATATAAACATATCGTACTTGAGTGAGCTTCAATAACATAATATTACGTATAAATTATCATGATATAGACGTAAAGTAGGAGTTTAGGAACACAGATGGTTATTTAAAGGTTATGTTTTGTTTTAAGTATTATTTAAACATATAAGAATAAAAATCTATGTTAAGGACTAAAATATACCATGTAACATAATAATTATCTTGCAGCTTTCACTCCTTTGATCTCTGCGCTCGTAAAATCGAGATTTGATACAAAATATACTGACATCATAAATGCATCTATTTTCGGTAAATTATCCGATTGTGCTTTGACAAAACCAGTTTCTAGCTAAACCTAGATTGACTACAAATATAAATTCACAAGTAATCACACAGGAATACAGTTTTAAACAATTTTTCTCACAAACACTGTATGAATATCGACGCCGTAAATCAACCGTAACACAAATGACGTCACATTTCGTTTCGACCAATGGCGACGCGTTTTGTAAGTTTGAATTTCCCTCCTTTATTTTTCACTTTCTATATAATATTTTCTGGGTTTAAATTATAGCTAAATAAAAAAAATACCTTTTAAGTATAATGTTAAGACAATAAAGAATCTAGAAAAAAATATTTGAGACAAATTTAAATTTTATGCATATTCCCTATTGTGCCACGGGTGGGGTTCGAACCTGCGACCTTTCAGTTTTCAGTGCGCACCTTTAACCGTTGGGCTATCGAGGTTTCAAGTTTTGATTTTAGGTGCCAATTTCACCCATGCACCGCAAAATAACGTTTAACCGAGGAATAAATTGGACTTTCTGACAGTTTTTGTATTGAATTTGTGCTAAAAGTTTCCTTCGTTATACTTGGAGAACTGAAGTATTTATGACAAACTAGCATCTGCCAGCGATTTGTTCACGTAAAAGATATATTCAATTATTAATTCCATTACTAATTCAACAAGTATCTACCTATTACGGTTCACGAGATACAAACGGACGGACGGACGGACAACTGAGACTTTATTAATAGGGCACCGTTGGCACGCTTGGACACGAAGCCTGAAAAAAATACGTGTGGCACTCGGGGACTGCCGCGGTAAAGCTATTGCATAGCATTTTCTAGTCGCACGCACACAAACACCATGCCGAAGTCTGCCGAACTGAAACGACGGAGTTAGGTTTATTTTCGTTACGGAATTTCTTGATTCGGTCGCCGCGCTCAAAGCCCGCGATAAAAGCTATGCAATAGCTTAAAAAGATTCTAGTAACTTCCGTACCTACATAGTTTCTAAATATTAATTAGGCGTAGATCATTGCGTAAGTAGGTACATAACTTATTCAGAATTATTATACTTTAATGTATTACTTTATTATAACATTTAACCGTGTAGAGCCAAAAATATTTCCTACAGACATACTTAGGTAGATTAAGATACGAACTTATTATACTTTAGTAACACATCTTTTTTGCTCTGCAAATAGTATAATTGTATTATACGTAATGACCGCTGTTTAATAATCTCATAATTCTTCAAAAAACAAGATCTTTTTTACAAAAAATGAAGGCTATTAACGCTTAATTAATAATAATATTATGATGAAGCCTTAACTGTAAACCTGCTAACATTATAATATATATAGCTCGATTACCACTGACTGACTGACTCACTGATTGACATAATTGTTCTCCTAGAAAGAGACAGAAAACGATAGAATGATGTACGGGAGATATGTTCGGGTGGGGGATTCGAGTGGGGAAAAATTATGACATTTCGGAAAAACAAGATGGCGGCCGACGTGATTCTTGCAACTCTTTTGTTTTCCAACCGATTTCTTTGAAATTTTGGATTATTGTAGAAATTAGTAAACGATTAACAGAAAAAGTGAAAAAAATTAAAAAAACAAGATGGCGGCCGAGCTGTGACGTCTCAAGTTTCCACCTCTCTCCTGTAAAATTTTGTATGAAAAAAATTTTTTTCACCCATGGTGTCGTATAGAGCTCAAAGAATGTGACTCGGAGAGAGGTGGAGAGAGCTGATGAGTGAGGAGTTTGGAGACTGGCGAGGGGCACGGCCAGGGTATAGAAGATAGGTGGAGGGTGCTCGACCAAATGTCATTCGAAACCTCGAGCAGTTGCCAGTGAGTTGAAAAAAAAATCCAAAATGGCGGAAAAAAAATGGCGGCAAATTTTGTCCGTCTCTCTCTCGGAGACTATAAAAGATGGAGGAGCGGTTTCTCGACAAAAGATGATCAAAACCCGGAGGTCTACCTGGTGAGTAGAAAAAAATTCAAGATGGCGGATTTTTTTTTCCCCCATATAAAATGTATGGGGAATATTGAAGGGACTAGAAGTTGGGAACTATGCAAGACAATGAGTTTGATAGGTTCATAGGGCTTTTTTCTTTTTCTTTTTTTTCATTTTACATTTGCATTTTTTCTTTTTTTTTTCTTTTTTTTACTTTTTCATTTGTGAATGAGGAGCACGGCCAGGTTATTGCAGATAGGTGGGGTGTGCTCGAACAATTTTTTTGGCAAAAGATGACCAGAATCTGAAGGTCTACTTGATGAGTAAAAAAATCGCGGTCCGCTTTAGCGGGCTGCGCACCCACGCGCCCTACTTTTAGTAATAACACTTCCCGCGAGCTGCTTTAGCAGCTCGCGCACCGAGCGAAATAAATAAAGCCGAACAATCGCGGTCCGCTTTAGCGGGCCGCGCACCCACGCGCCCTACTTGTAGCAATAACACTTCCCGCGAGCTGCTTTAGCAGCTCGCGCACCGAGCGAAATAAATAAAGCCGAACAATCGCGGTCCGCTTTAGCGGGCCGCGCACCCACGCGCCCTACTTTTAGCAATAACACTTCCCGCGAGCTGCTTTAGCAGCTCGCGCACCGAGCAAACGCTAGTTATTATAATATATATAGCTCGATTACCACTCACTGATTCACTCACTCACTGATTGACAGGGTTGTTCTCCTAGAAGGAGACGGAAATCGATATAATGATGTAGGGGAGATATGTCCAGGTGGGGGATTCGAGTTGGGGAAAATTATGACATTTCGGAAAAACAAGATGGCGGCCGACGTGAATCTTGCAACTCTTTTGTTTTCCAACCGATTTCTTTGAAATTTTGGATTATTGTAGAAATTAGTAAACGATTAACAGAAAAAGTGAAAAAAATTAAAAAAACAAGATGGCGGCCGAGCTGTGACGTCTCAAATTTCCGACCCCTCTCCTGTAAAATTTTGTATGAAAAAAATTTTTTTCACCCATGGTGTCGTATAGAGCTCAAGGAATGTGACTCGGAGAAAGGTGGCGAGAGCTGATGAGTGAGGAGTTCGGAGACGGGCGAGGGGCACGGCCAGGGTATAGTAGATAGGTGGAGGGAGGTCGACCAAATGTCATTCGAAACCTCGAGCAGTTGCCAGTGAGTTGAAAAAAAATTCCAAATTGGCGGAAAAAAAATGGCGGCAAATTTTGTCCGTCTCTCTCTCGGAGACTATAAAAGATGGAGGAGCGGTTTCTCGACAAAAGATGACCACAACCCGGAGGTCTACCTGGTGAGTAGGAAAAAAATTCAAGATGGCGGATTTTTTTTTTACATACAAAATGTATGGGGAATATTGAAGGGACTAGAAGTTGGGAACTATGCAAGACAATGAGTTTGATAGGTTCATAGGGCCTTTTTCTTTTTCTTTTTTTTCATTTTACATTTGCTTTTTTTCTTTTTTTTTCTTTTTTTTTTTTCTTTTTTTTTCTTTTTCATTTGTGAATGAGGAGCACGGCCAGGTTATTGCAGATAGGTGGGGTGTGCTCGAACAAATTTTTTGGCAAAAGATGACCAGAATCCGAAGGTCTACTTGATGAGTAAAAAATTCGCGGTCCGCTTTAGCGGGCCGCGCACCCACGCGCCCTACTTGTAGTAATAACACTTCCCGCGAGCTGCTTTAGCAGCTCGCGCACCGAGCGAAATAAATAAAGCCGAACAATCGCGGTCCGCTTTAGCGGGCCGCGCACCCACGCGCCCTACTTGTAGCAATAACACTTCCCGCGAGCTGCTTTAGCAGCTCGCGCACCGAGCGAAATAAATAAAGCCGAACAATCGCGGTCCGCTTTAGCGGGCCGCGCACCCACGCGCCCTACTTGTAGCAATAACACTTCCCGCGAGCTGCTTTAGCAGCTCGCGCACCGAGCGAAATACTAGTTATAATATATATAGCTCGATTACCACTCACTCACTGATTCACTCACTCACTCATTGACAGGGTTGTTCTCCTAGAAGGAGACGGAAATCGATATAATGATGTAGGGGAGATATGTCCGGGTGGGGGATTCGAGTAGGGGAAAATTATGACATTTCGGAAAAACAAGATGGCGGCCGACGTGAATCTTGCAACTCTTTAGTTTTCCAACCGATTTCTTTGAAATTTTGGATTATTGTAGGAATTAGTAAACGATTAACAGAAAAAGTGAAAAAAATTAAAAAAACAAGATGGCGGCCGAGCTGTGACGTCTCAAATTTCCGACCCCTCTCCTGTAAAATTTTGTATGAAAAAAAATTTTTTTACCCATGGTGTCGTATAGAGCTCAAAGAATATGACTAGGAGAAAGGTGGAGAGAGCTGATGAGTGAGGGGTTCGGAGACGAGCGAGGGGCACGGCCAGGGTATAGAAGATAGGTGGAGGGTGCTCGACCAAATGTCATTCGAAACCTCGAGCAGTTGCCAGTGAGTTGAAAAAAAATTCCAAAATGGCGGAAAAAAAATGGCGGCAAATTTTGTCCGTCTCTCTCTCGGAGACTATAAAAGATGGAGGAGCGGTTTCTCGACAAAAGATGATCACAACCCGGAGGTCTACCTGGTGAGTAGGAAAAAAATTCAAGATGGCGGATTTATTTTTTTTCCATACAAAATGTATGGGGAATATTGAAGGGATTAGAAGTTGGGAACTATGCAAGACATTGATTTTGATAGGTTCATAGGGCTTTTTTTCTTTTTCTTTTTTTTCATTTTATATTTGCTTTTTTTCTTTTTTTTCTTTTTCTTTTGTGAATGAGGAGCACGGCCAGGTTATTGCAGATAGGTGGGGTGTGTTCGAACAAATTTTTTGGCAAAAGATGACCAGAATCCGAAGGTCTACTTGAAGAGTAAATAAATCGCGGTCCGCTTTAGCGGGCCGCGCACCCACGCGCCCTACTTGTAGTAATAACACTTCCCGCGAGCTGCTTTAGCAGCTCGCGCACCGAGCGAAATAAATAAAGCCGAACAATCGCGGTCCGCTTTAGCGGGCCGCGCACCCAAGCGCCCTACTTGTAGCAATAACACTTCCCGCGAGCTGCTTTAGCAGCTCGCGCACCGAGCGAAATAAATAAAGCCGAACAATCGCGGTCCGCTTTAGCGGGCCGCGCACCCACGCGCCCTACTTGTAGTAATAACACTTCCCGCGAGCTGCTTTAGCAGCTCGCGCACCGAGCGAAATAAATAAAGCCGAACAATCGCGGTCCGCTTTAGCGGGCCGCGCACCCACGCGCCCTACTTGTAGCAATAACACTTCCCGCGAGCTGCTTTAGCAGCTCGCGCACCGAGCAAATGCTAGTTATTATAATATATATAGCTCGATTACCACTGACTCACTGACTGATTGACATAATTGTTCTCCTAGAAAGAGACAAAAAACGATACAATGATGTAAGGGAGATATGTCCGGGTGGGGGATTCGAGTGGGGAAAAATTATGACATTTCGGAAAAACAAGATGGCGGCCGACGTGAATCTTGCAACTCTTTTGTTTTCCAACCGATTTCTTTGAAATTTTGGATTATTGTAGAAATTAGTAAACGATTAACAGAAAAAGTGAAAAAAATTAAAAAAACAAGATGGCGGCCGAGCTGTGACGTCTCAAATTTCCGACCCCTCTCCTGTAAAATTTTGTATGAAAAAAATTTTTTTCACCCATGGTGTCGTATAGAGCTCAAAGAATGTGACTCGGAGAAAGGTGGAGGGAGCTGATGAGTGAGGAGTTCGGAGACGGGCGAGGGGCACGGCCAGGGT
This sequence comes from Oeneis ivallda, assembly GCA_029955525.1. Classification (NCBI taxonomy): domain Eukaryota; kingdom Metazoa; phylum Arthropoda; class Insecta; order Lepidoptera; family Nymphalidae; genus Oeneis; species Oeneis ivallda. Next base: position 30,533,700 of record JARPMR010000001.1, on the reverse strand, counting down.
GTAGAAGATAGGTGGAGGGTGCTCGACCAAATGTCATTCGAAACCTCGAGCAGTTGCCAGTGAGTTGAAAAAAAATTCCAAAATGGCGGAAAAAAAATGGCGGCAAACTTTGTCCGTCTCTCTCTCGGAGACTATAAAAGATGGAGGAGCGGTTTCTCGACAAAAGATGATCACAACCCGGACGTCTACCTGGTGAGTAGGAAAAAAATTCAAGATGGCGGATTTTTTTTTCCCCCCATACAAAATGTATGGGGAATATTGAAGGGACTAGAAGTTGGGAACTATGCAAGACATTGATTTTGATAGGTTCATAGGGCTTTTTTTCTTTTTCTTTTTTTTCATTTTACATTTGTTTTTTTTGTTTTTTTTTCTATTTTTTTCTTTTTCTTTTGTGAATGAGGAGCACGGCCAGGTTATTGCAGATAGGTGGGGTGTGCTCGAACAAATTTTTTGGCAAAAGATGACCGGAATCCGAAGGGCTACTTGATGAAAAAAAAAATCGCGGTCCGCTTTAGCGGGCCGCGCACACACGCGCACCTACTTGTAGTAATAACACTTCCCGCGAGCTGCTTTAGCAGCTCGCGCACCGAGCGAAATAAATAAAGCCGAACAATCGCGGTCCGCTTTAGCGGGCCGCGCACCCACGCGCCTTACTTTTAGTAATAACATTTCCCGCGAGCTGCTTTAGCAGCTCGCGCACCGAGCAAACGCTAGTTATTATAATATATATAGCTCGATTACCACTGACTCACTGACTGATTGACATAATTGTTCTCCTAGAAAGAGACAGAAAACGATACAATGATGTCGGGGAGATGTGTTTGGGGGGGGGATTCCAGTTGGGGAAAATTATGACATTTCGGAAAAACAAGATGGCGGCCGACGTGAATCTTGCAACTCTTTTGTTTTCCAACCGATTTCTTTGAAATTTTGGATTATTGTAGAAATTAGTAAACGATTAACAGAAAAAGTGAAAAAAATTAAAAAAACAAGATGGCGGCCGAGCTGTGACGTCTCAAATTTCCGACCCTCTCCTGTAAAATTTTGTATGAAAAAATTTTTTTTCACCCATGGTGTCGTATAGAGCTCAAAGAATGTGACTCGGAGAAAGGTGGAGAGAGCTGATGAGTGAGGAGTTCGGAGACGGGCGTTGGGCACGGCCAGGGTATAGTAGATAGGTGGAGGGTGCTCGACCAAATGTCATTCGAAACCTCGAGCAGTTGCCAGTGAGTTGAAAAAAAATTCCAAAATGGCGGAAAAAAAATGGCGGCAAATTTTGTCCGTCTCTCTCTCGGAGACTATAAAAGATGGAGGAGCGGTTTCTCGACAAAAGATGATCAAAACCCGGAGGTCTACCTGGTGAGTAGGAAAAAAATTCAAGATGGCGGATTTTTTTTTTCATACAAAATGTATGGGGAATATTGAAGGGACTAGAAGTTGGGAACTATGCAAGACAATGAGTTTGATAGGTTCATAGGGCTTTTTTCTTTTTCTTTTTTTTCATTTTACATTTGCTTTTTTTCTTTTTTTTCTTTTTTTTTTTTCTTTTTTTTTCTTTTTCATTTGTGAATGAGGAGCACGGCCAGGTTATTGCAGATAGGTGGGGTGTGCTCGAACAAATTTTTTGGCAAAAGATGACCAGAATCCGAAGGTCTACTTGATGAGTAAAAAAATCGCGGTCCGCTTTAGCGGGCCGCGCACCCACGCGCCCTACTTGTAGTAATAACACTTCCCGCGAGCTGCTTTAGCAGCTCGCGCACCGAGCGAAATAAATAAAGCCGAACAATCGCGGTCCGCTTTAGCGGGCCGCGCACCCACGCGCCTTACCTTTAGTAAAACACTTCCCGCGAGCTGCTTTAGCAGCTCGCGCACCGAGCGAAATAAATAAAGCCGAACAATCGCGGTCCGCTTTAGCGGGCCGCGCACCCACGCGCCTTACTTTTAGTAAAACACTTCCCGCGAGCTGCTTTAGCAGCTCGCGCACCGAGCAAATGCTAGTTATAATATATATAGCTCGATTACCACTCACTGATTCACTCACTCACTGATTGACAGGGTTGTTCTCCTAGAAGGAGACGGAAATCGATATAATGATGTTCGGGAGATGTGCTTGGGGGGGGGATTCGAGTTGGGGAAAATTATGACATTTCGGAAAAACAAGATGGCGGCCGACCTGAATCTTGCAACTCTTTTGTTTTCCGACCGATTTCTTTGAAATTTTGGACTATTGTAGAAATTAGTAAACGATTAACAGAAAAAGAGAAAAAAATTAAAAAAACAAGATGGCGGCCGAGCTGTGACGTCTCAAATTTCCGACTCCTCTCCTGTAAAATTTTGTATGGAAAAAATTTTTTTCACCCATGGTGTCGTATAGAGCTCAAAGAATGTGACTCGGAGAAAGGTGGAGAGAGCTGATGAGTGAGGAGTTCGGAGACGGGCGAGGGGCACGGCCAGGGTGTAGAAGATAGGTGGAGGGTGCTCGACCAAATGTCATTCGAAACCTCGAGCAGTTGCCAGTGAGTTGAAAAAAAATTCCAAAATGGCGGAAAAAAAATGGCGGCAAACTTTGTCCGTCTCTCTCTCGGAGACTATAAAAGATGGAGGAGCGGTTTCTCGACAAAAGATGATCACAACCCGGAGGTCTACCTGGTGAGTAGGAAAAAAATTCAAGATGGCGGATTTTTTTTTTTCGATACAAAATGTATGGGGAATATTGAAGGGACTAGAAGTTGGGAACTATGCAAGACATTGATTTTGATAGGTTCATAGGGCTTTTTTTCTTTTTCTTTTTTTTCATTTTACATTTGTTTTTTTTCTTTTTTTTCATTTTTTTTTCTTTTTTTTTCTTTTTCTTTCGTGAATGAGGAGCACGGCCAGGTTATTGCAGATAGGTGGGGTGTGCTCGAACAAATTTTTTGGCAAAAGATGACCAGAATCCGAAGGGCTACTTGATGAGTAAAAAAATCGCGGTCCGCTTTAGCGGGCCGCGCACCCACGCGCCCTACTTGTAGTAAGAACACTTCCCGCGAGCTGCTTTAGCAGCTCGCGCACCGAGCGAAATAAATAAAGCCGAACAATCGCGGTCCGCTTTAGCGGGCCGCGCACCCACGCGCCTTACTTTTAGTAAAACACTTCCCGCGAGCTGCTTTAGCAGCTCGCGCACCGAGCGAAATACTAGTAATATATATAGCTCGATTACCACTGACTCACTCACTCACTCACTGATTGACATAATTGTTCTCCTAGAAAGAGACAAAAAACGATAAAATGATGTACGGGAGATATGTTCGGGTGGGGGATTCGAGTGGGGAAAAATTATGACATTTCGGAAAAACAAGATGGCGGCCGACATGAATCTTGCAACTCTTTTGTTTTCCAACGGATTTCTTTGAAATTTTGGATTATTGTAAAAATTAGTAAACGATTAACAGAAAAAGTGAAAAAAATTAAAAAAACAAGATGGCGGCCGAGCTGTGACGTCTCAAATTTCCACCCCTCTCCTGTATAATTTTGTATGAAAAAAATTTTTTTCACCCATGGTGTCGTATAGAGCTCAAATACTAGTAATATATATAGCTCGATTACCACTGACTCACTCACTCACTCACTGATTGACATAATTGTTCTCCTAGAAAGAGACAAAAAACGATAAAATGATGTACGGGAGATATGTTCGGGTGGGGGATTCGAGTGGGGAAAAATTATGACATTTCGGAAAAACAAGATGGCGGCCGACATGAATCTTGCAACTCTTTTGTTTTCCAACGGATTTCTTTGAAATTTTGGATTATTGTAAAAATTAGTAAACGATTAACAGAAAAAGTGAAAAAAATTAAAAAAACAAGATGGCGGCCGAGCTGTGACGTCTCAAATTTCCACCCCTCTCCTGTATAATTTTGTATGAAAAAAATTTTTTTCACCCATGGTGTCGTATAGAGCTCAAAGAATGTGACTCGGAGAAAGGTGGAGAGAGCTGATGAGTGAGGAGTTCGGAGACGGGCGAGGGGCACGGCCAGGGTATAGAAGATAGGTGGAGGGTGCTCGACCAAATGTCATTCGAAACCTCGAGCAGTTGCCAGTGAGTTGAAAAAAAATTCCAAAATGGCGGAAAAAAAATGGCGGCAAATTTTGTCCGTCTCTCTCTCGGAGACTATAAAAGATGGAGGAGCGGTTTCTCGACAAATGGTGATCACAACCCGGAGGTCTACCTGGTGAGTAGGAAAAAAAATTCAAGATGGCGGATTTTTTTTTTTACATACAAAATGTATGGGGAATATTGAAGGGACTAGAAGTTGGGAACTATGCAAGACATTGATTTTGATACGTTCATAGGGCTTTTTTTCTTTTTCTTTTTTTTCATTTTTCATTTTTTTTTTTTTTTCTTTTTTTTCTTTTTTTTTTTCTTTTTCTTTTGTGAATGAGGAGCACGGCCAGGTTATTGCAGATAGGTGGGGTGTGCTCGAACAAATTTTTTGGCAAAAGATGACCAGAATCCGAAGGGCTACTTGATGAGTAAAAAAATCGCGGTCCGCTTTAGCGGGCCGCGCACCCACGCGCCCTACTTGTAGTAATAACACTTCCCGCGAGCTGCTTTAGCAGCTCGCGCACCGAGCGAAATAAATAAAGCCGAACAATCGCGGTCCGCTTTAGCGGGCCGCGCACCCACGCGCCCTACTTGGAGCAATAACACTTCCCGCGAGCTGCTTTAGCAGCTCGCGCACCGAGCGAAATAAATAAAGCCGAACAATCGCGGTCCGCTTTAGCGGGCCGCGCACCCACGCGCCCTACTTTTAGTAAAACACTTCCCGCGAGCTGCTTTAGCAGCTCGCGCACCGAGCGAAATACTAGTTATTATAATATATATAGCTCGATTACCACTGACTGACTGATTCACTGACTCATTGACAGGGTTGTTCTCCTAGAAGGAGACGGAAATCGATATAATGATGTAGGGGAGATATGTTGGGGTGGGGGATTCGAGTTGGGGAAAATTATGACATTTCGGAAAAACAAGATGGCGGCCGACGTGAATCTTGCAACTCTTTTGTTTTCCAACCGATTTCTTTGAAATTTTGGAATATTGTAGAAATTAGTAAACGATTAACAGAAAAAGTGAAAAAAATTAAAAAAACAAGATGGCGGCCGAGCTGTGACGTCTCAAATTTCCGACCCCTCTCCTGTAAAATTTTGTATGAAAAAAATTTTTTTCACCCATGGTGTCGTATAGAGCTCAAAGAATGTGACTCGGAGAAAGGTGGAGAGAGCTGATGAGTGAGGAGTTCGGAGACGGGCGAGGGGCACGGCCAGGGTATAGAAGATAGGTGGAGGGTGCTCGACCAAATGTCATTCGAAACCTCGAGCAGTTGCCAGTGAGTTGAAAAAAAAATCCAAAATGGCGGAAAAAAAATGGCGGCAAATTTTGTCCGTCTCTCTCTCGGAGACTATAAGAGATGGAGGAGCGGTTTCTTAACAAAAGATGATCACAACCCGGAGGTCTACCTGGTGAGTAGGAAAAAAATTCAAGATGGCGGATTTTTTTTTCCCCCCATACAAAATGTATGGGGAATATTGAAGGGACTAGAAGTTGGGAACTATGCAAGACATTGATTTTGATAGGTTCATAGGGCTTTTTTCTTTTTTTTTTTTCATTTTACATTTGCTTTTTTTCTTTTTTTTCTTTTTTTTTTTTTCTTTTTTTTCTTTTTCTTTTGTGAATGAGAAGCACGGCCAGGTTATTGCAGATAGGTGGGGTGTGCTTGAACAAATTTTTTGGCAAAAGATGACCAGAATCCGAAGGTCTACTTGATGAGTAAAAAAACCGCGGTCCGCTTTAGCGGGCCGCGCACCCACGCACCCTACTTGTAGTAATAACATTTCCCGCGAGCTGCTTTAGCAGCTCGCGCACCGAGCGAAATAAATAAAGCCGAACAATCGCGGTCCGCTTTAGCGGGCCGCGCACCCACGCGCCCTACTTGTAGCAATAACACTTCTCGCGAGCTGCTTTAGCAGCTCGCGCACCGAGCGAAATAAATAAAGCCGAACAATCGCGGTCCGCTTTAGCGGGCCGCGCACCCACGCGCCTTACTTTTAGTAAAACACTTCCCGCGAGCTGCTTTAGCAGCTCGCGCACCGAGCAAATGCTAGTTATAATATATATAGCTCGATTACCACTCACTGATTCACTCACTCACTGATTGACAGGGTTGTTCTCCTAGAAGGAGACGGAAATCGATATAATGATGTAGGGGAGATATGTCCAGGTGGGGGATTCGAGTTGGGGAAAATTATGACATTTCGGAAAAACAAGATGGCGGCCGACGTGAATCTTGCAACTCTTTTGTTTTCCGACCGCTTTCTTTGAAATTTTGGATTATTGTAGAAATTAATAAACGATTAACAGAAAAAGTAAAAAAAATTAAAAAAACAAGATGGCGGCCGAGCTGTGACGTCTCAAATTTCCGACCCCCTCCTGTAAAATTTTGTATGAAAAAATTTTTTTTCACCCATGGTGTCGTATAGAGCTCAAAGAATGTGACTCGGAGAAAGGTGGACAGAGCTGATGAGTGAGGAGTTCGGAGACGGGCGAGGGGCACGGCCAGGGTATAGAAGATGGGTGGAGGGTGCTCGACCAAATGTCATTCAAAACCTCGAGCAGTTGCCAGTGAGTTGAAAAAAAATTCCAAAGTGGCGGAAAAAAAATGGCGGCAAATTTTGTCCGTCTCTCTCTCGGAGACTATAAAAGATGGAGGAGCGGTTTCTCGACAAAAGATGATCACAACCCGGAGGTCTACCTGGTGAGTAGGAAAAAAATTCAAGATGGCGGATTTTTTTTTTTTTCATACAAAATGTATGGGGAATATTGAAGGGACTAGAAGTTGGGAACTATGCAAGACATTGATTTAAATAGGTTCATAGGTGTCTTAGATCTCGGAGAATTAAATATACTGGCCGAATTGAGAACCTCCTCCTTTTGGAAATGGGTTAAAAATGTAAAAGAGTGTTTTTTTTGCCAACTATCCACGCGACCAACTAGGTGGGGTGTGCTCCAACAAAAATTACTCGAAACCACATCCAATTAGCAGGGAGTTGAAAAAAAAACTCCAAAATGGCGGATTCAAGATGGCGGCCATAGAAACTTTCTCTGGTGTCTATATCGGAGAGTATAAAAGATGGAAGAGTAGTTTCTTTGCAACAGATGATCAAGACCCAACGGTCTACTTGATGATCAGGAAAAAAACAAGATGGCGGATTTTTTTCCGTGCGAAATATATGGCGAATATTGATTTTTCTTTTTTTTTTCTTATTTTTGTTTCTTTTTTCTTTTTTTTTCTTTTTCTTCATTTTTCTCTTTTTTTCTTTTTTTTCTCTTTTCTGTTTTTCTTTTTCTTTTGCTTTTACTTTTTTCTTTTCTTTTTCGTTTTTCCTTTTTCTTTTCGTTTTTTTCATTTTTCATTTTCTTTTTTCTTTTCCTTTTTACTTTTTTTTTTTATTTTTTTTTTTTTTTCTTTTTTTTTCTTTTTGTCATTTTTCATTTATTTGCTTTTTTTCTTTTTCTTTTTTCTTTTTTTTCTTTTTTTCTTTCTTTTTTCCTATTTTTTATTATTTTTCTTTTTTTTCATTTTTCTTTTTCTTTTTTCTTTTCTTTTTTTCTTTTTTTTTTCTTTTTCTTTTGTGAATGAGGAGCACGGCCAGGTTATTGCAGATAGGTGGGGTGTGCTCGAACAAATTTTTTGGCAAAAGATGACCAGAATCCGAAGGTCTACTTGATGAGTAAAAAAATCGCGGTCCGCTTTAGCGGGCCGCGCACCCACGCGCCCTACTTTTAGTAATAACACTTCCCGCGAGCTGCTTTAGCAGCTCGCGCACCGAGCAAACGCTAGTAATATATATATAGCTCGATTACCACTCACTCATTGACATAATTGTTCTCCTAGAAAGAGACGGAAAACGATACAATGATGTACGGGAGATATGTCCGGGTGGGGGATTCGAGTGGGGAAAAATTATGACATTTCGGAAAAACAAGATGGCGGCCGACGTGAATCTTGCAACTCTTTTGTTTTCCAACCGATTTCTATGAAATTTTGGATTATTGTAGAAATTAGTTAACGATTAACAGAAAAAGTGAAAAAAATTAAAAAAACAATATGGCGGCCGAGCTGTGACGTCTCAAATTTCCACTCCTCTCCTGTAAAATTTTGTATGAAAAAAATTTTTTTCACCCATGGTGTCGTATAGAACTCAAAGAATGTGACTCGGAGAAAGGTGGAGAGAGCTGATGAGTGAGGAGTTCGGAGACGGGCGAGGGGCACGGCCAGGGTATAGAAGATAGGTGGAGGGTGCTCGACCAAATGTCATTCGAAACCTCGAGCAGTTGCCAGTGAGTTGAAAAAAAAATCCAAAATGGCGGAAAAAAAATGGCGACAAATTTTGTCCGTCTCTCTCTCGGAGACTATAAAAGATGGAGGAGCGGTTTCTCGACAAAAGATGATCACAACCCGGAGGTCTACCTGGTGAGTAGGAAAAAAATTCAAGATGGCGGATTTTTTTTCCCCCCATACAAAATGTATGGGGAATATTGAAGGGACTAGAAGTTCGGAACTATGCAAGACATTGATTTTGATAGGTTCATAGGGCTTTTTTTCTTTTTCTTTTTTTTCATTTTACATTTGCTTTTTTTCTTATTTTTTCCTTTTTTTTTCTTTTTCTTTTGTGAATGACGAGCACGGCCAGGTTATTGCAGATAGATGGGGTGTGCTCGAACAAATTTTTTGGCAAAAGATGACCAGAATCCGAAGGTCTACTTGATGAGTAAAAAAATCGCGGTCCGCTTTAGCGGGCCGCGTACCCACGCGCCCTACTTGTAGTAATAACAATTCCCGCGAGCTGCTTTAGCAGCTCGCGCACCGAGCGAATTAAATAAAGCCGAACAATCGCGGTCCGCTTTAGCGGGCCGCGCACCCACGCGCCCTACTTGTAGCAATAACACTTCCCGCGAGCTGCTTTAGCAGCTCGCGCACCGAGCGAAATAAATAAAGCCGAACAATCGCGGTCCGCTTTAGCGGGCCGCGCACCCACGCGCCCTACTTGTAGCAATAACACTTCCCGCGAGCTGCTTTAGCAGCTCGCGCACCGAGCAAATGCTAGTTATTATAATATATATAGCTCGATTACCACTGACTCACTGATTGACATAATTGTTCTCCTAGAAAGAGACGGAAAACGATACAATGATGTATGGGAGATATGTCCGGGTGGGGGATTCGAGTGGGGAAAAATTATGACATTTCGGAAAAACAAGATGGCGGCCGAAGTGATTCTTGCAACTCTTTTGTTTTCCAACCGATTTCTTTGAAATTTTGGATTATTGTAGAAATTAGTAAACGATTTACAGAAAAAGTGAAAAAAATTAAAAAAACAAGATGGCGGCCGAGCTGTGACGTCTCAAATTTCCACCCCTCTCCTGTAAAATTTTGTATGAAAAAACTTTTTTTCACCCATGGTGTCGTATAGAGCTCAAAGAATGTGACTCGGAGAGAGGTGGAGAGAGCTGATGAGCGAGGAGTTCGGAGACGGGCGAGGGGCACGGCCAGGGTATAGAAGATAGGTGGAGGGTGCTCGACCAAATGTCATTCGAAACCTCGAGCAGTTGCCAGTGAGTTGAAAAAAAATTCCAAAATGGCGGAAAAAAAATGGCGGCAAATTTTGTCCGTCTCTCTCTCGGAGACTATAAAAGATGGAGGAGCGGTTTCTCGACAAAAGATGATCACAACCCGGAGGTCTACCTGGTGAGTAGGAAAAAAATTCAAGATGGCGGATTTTTTTTCCCCCCCATACAAAATGTATGGGGAATATTGAAGGGACTAGAAGTTGGGAACTATGCAAGACATTGATTTTGATAGGTTCATAGGGCTTTTTTTCTTTTTCTTTTTTTTCATTTTACATTTGCTTTTTTTCTTTTTTTTTCTTTTTCTTTTGTGAATGAGGAGAACGGCCAGGTTATTGCAGATAGGTGGGGTGTGCTCGAACAAATTTTTTGGCAAAAGATGACCAAAATCCGAAGGTCTACTTGATGAGTAAAAAAATCGCGGTCCGCTTTAGCGGGCCGCGCACCCACGCGCCCTACTTGTAGTAATAACACTTCCCGCGAGCTGCTTTAGCAGCTCGCGCACCGAGCGAAATAAATAAAGCCGAACAATCGCGGTCCGCTTTAGCGGGCCGCGCACCCACGCGACCTACTTGTAGCAATAACACTTCCCGCGAGCTGCTTTAGCAGCTCGCGCACCGAGCAAACGCTAGTTAATATATATATAGCTGCTGGGGCTGATTGACTGACTCACTCATTGATCACCTCTCCTGAAAAATTTTGTATGAAAAATTTTTTTTTCACCGATTGTTTCGTATAGAGGACAAAAATTCATTCGGAGGAAAAATATGGAGAGAGCTGATGATTGAGGATTTCGGAGACGGGTGAGGAGCACGGCCAGGTTATTAAAGATAAGTGGGGGGTGCTCGAACAAATGTCATTCGAAACCTCATCCAATTGACAGCGAGCTGAAAAAAAATTCAAAATGGCGGAAAAAGATGGCGGCCATACAAATTTCGTCGGTGTGTATCTCGGAGAGTATAGAAGATGCAAGAGTGTTTCTTCTGCAAAAGATGATCAAGAGCCCAAGGGCTACTTGATGAACAGAAAAAAAATTCAAGATGGCGGAATTATTTTCTCCATACAAAATATAAAATATGGCAAATATTGAAGAGGCTAGAAGCTGAGAACTATGCAAGACTTTGATACGGTTCCTTTTCAAAATTTGTTTTTATAGAAGAATTCTCATTCTGACAAATGATGAGATACGATGATCGAAGGTTTGGAAGGTGGGTGAGGAGCACGGCCAGGGTATTGAAGATAGGTGGGAGGTGCTAAAACAAAAAATACTCGAAACCTCATCCAATTGGCAGTGAGCTGAAAAAAAAATTCAAAATGGCGGATTAAGATGGCGGCCATACAAATTCATTGGTATCTATCTCGGAGAGTATATAAGATGGAAGAGTGGTTTTTTGATAGAAAATGATCAGGAGCTGAAAGTCTACTAGATGAGTAGAAAAACCGCGGTCCGCTTGCGGGCCGCGCACCCACGCGCCCTACTAGTTAAATTGATAGCTGTTGTACTCGTGAAAGTTTATAATTTGGTAGAAACAAAAGTGGTTTCGTTTAGGTACATTAGAGGTAGAAGGTCTAGGTACCGCCATCGGAACCCTGAATAGCTTGGCGCACGTCTTTGACGGTAGGGTGGTAACTAGCCATGGCAGAAGCCTCCCACAAGACAAGACCTGCACCCCGATTCAGAACATTTCGTTAACTTACCGTTTCGATACGATCGATATCGATCTCGTATCAAAAATTTTCTGTCGTGCGATTCAGAACGTTCGGCTAGAGAATTCGATTCGATGTCGACTACGTTAACGGTAAGATGCATTAAAATATAACACGTGGATTTACGAACTTTGTTGTTTTACCAAAATTTTACTTGTTATTAAATTCATGTCAGCACTAAATACAGTACCCGGCGATATATATTGCACATCGGCCTTTGGAATAAAACGCTATTCTATTCTATTGCAAGGAAAGCTCGCCAGAAATTCACGTAGTAATTACTGAAATCTCTTCACATCACGTAACATATATAAAAAAATGCAGTCGAACTGTGAATAGAATAGAATAGCGTTTTATTCCAAAGGCCGATGTGCAATATATGTATGTAGTATATCGCCGAGTACTGTAAATAGGTTTTAATCATTTTTGAAGGTCATTAAATCCTCAGTGAAGGTCATTAAACTCATTAAATTGAAGGTCGTATATCCATTCTCATACGTTTAGGCATGTACGATACCCTAAACGGATGAAAATGGATACACGAAATTGAGCTCCAATTCAATGCAGTTATGGTTTATTTTACTTTGACGCCGAACTTTGGCGATATGATCGGCAACTTTTAGACAATCGTGGGGCAGAAAATTAATAAATTCCCAAGTTGCCCCTACCGGAAGGCGGAATCAAATCCGAGACCTCCCATTTATAAGACCAACGCTCACCACTGCGCCAGGGAGGTCGTCAAAATCATAACTCTTAGGGTGAGATCTATAGATGGAACTCTCACTCAGCCCAACTCTTTTTTTTTTTTTAATTCGATGACAAGATAGTCCTTGACTGTGATCTCACCTGATGGTAAGTGACGATGCAGTCTAAGATGGTAGCGGGCTAACTTGTAAGGGGTATGGCAGTGAACATTCAACCCATACTCCTAATTGGTTTCTACACGCCATTGTACCGGAACGCTAAATCGCTTGGCGGCACGTTTTTGACGGTAGGGTGGTAACTAGCCACAGCCAAAGCCTCCCACCAGACAAAACCAACTCAAGACTGAGTTGAAACGATACAGATTTATGTCAGGACATATTTGTGTCTCATTTTTAACTATATCTTGAGTCTTGAGCAGAGCTCGAGTACCATCTATAGATCTCAGCCTATCACGTTTTTAGGGTCCCGTAGTAAACAAGGAACCCTTATAGTTTCGTAATGTCCGTCCGTCTGTCCGTCCGTCCGTCCGTCCGCGGTTTAGCTCAGAGACTATTGATACCTACTAGAAAACTGTAATTTGACACGGGTATAAATATTGATTACGTTCACAAAGTGGTGAAATAAAATTGTGTAGTGAAAAAAATTTTTTTAGGGTACCTCCCCTACCAGTAAAGTGGGGATGATTTATTTTCTGTGGGTGTGGAAACACCATTTTTAATTGTGCTAAATTTTAATATAGTCAAGTGCCCCCCCCCCCCCCCCCTGCCAGTTAAATGGTTGTTTATAGGATTCATGAAAAATTCACAGCAGTAGTATAGGTATACAATAGTACATTGTGGCACAAGTGTGTAATGTTGGTGATTTGCCGCTGAGGCGCCATTGAGACCCAAGCCGTTAGGTGAGGGTCTTAAGATAGCCGAGGACGGTAATCATCAATACACACGTGTATCATACGACGTTTTTATACACACTTGTGAAGAAAATAATACTAAAAAATAACATTTTAATTAATAAATAACTGTAATTTCAATAGTGAAAACGAGTTGTGAAAAATTTTTCGCAATGGCGGGACAAATTATCAGTTTTCCTATGCGCGCGCATCTCATAATGGCGATCGACCATAGACTAAAAGAATGAGGTTTCTTTCTTTTTCGTGGATAGCGTTTTAGCCACGTACAAAATGGGGACTTTCAAGTTTTCTTTATTACAGAAAAAACAAAAGTTATATTTGAGTGAAAGTTTTATTTAAGTATTAAAAACACGTACAAGTTGAAATCTATTTAAATACAAAGTTACATGAAATGAGCAAGCAATAGGTACATTAATTTATTTGTACTATTGAATACGATCTTTTTTGTATTGAAACTTTTTTAAGAACAAAGCAACTCAACCTATAAAAAAATCTCTATAACTCACTTGTGAATAATAGTAATGAAAAAGAGTGAAAAAGTCACAGTTTGATTAAAAGTGTCATTATGTGCCTAATCGCGGTGAAACTAGAGCCACTTTATGAGCAAGTGTGTTGAAAAGAATTTTATAGGAAAACTATCATGGCTAAGTAGGGTTCATAAGTTAAGGAGTTATATTATCTGTTTTCTAGGTTAGGTATTACACGTAGTGTAAGTGCATATTTTGTATTATATTATAGTATTTAAACCATGGAACTCAAAATAATATATTCAATATTCATAAATAAAATATAAGCACTCTCCTAGGTCAGCAATAATATTTGTGACTTGCAACTACGGAACCCTACACTGCGCGTTGCCTGACACGCACTTGGCCGGTTTTTAATTTGATCACTCGCTACACTGAACAATACGTTATTATTTTTATCTAATCTATTTGAATTATAATGTCATACCTACTATCATCATGTCTCGTAAGTTGCAGGGCGATCGGCTAAAAAATGTATCAATCATTAAAGGACATTTGCCTTCACGTATCATTGAGACTGTCCTTAAAGGATCGTTGAGGATAAAAATGTTCTGACATTGATGCAGTACACTATGGATAAGCATGAACATTGCTGAAAATTGGTTCCACGTAAGACTTTTGAAGTACGATGTCGGTTAAGGACTACCATCGTAGTCGCAATTTCTAGTTCCATGAGGACTACGACAAACGTTACGTCAAACTAGGCTTTCATTGATTCAAGCCGTGAGGTGTTTCTATCGGTGACATAAGGTGTTCAATAATCGTTTTACTACTCATATTTTCTGATAAAGTGTTTTAAAAAGCTTTATTAAATAATTTGTCAAATTGGCAAAGCAATTAGTAGTATTCTAATGAAGAAAGATAATGTTAAAACCATTGAAGAATCTTTTTAGATTTAAAGCTTACCTTTTGACACTTTCGTACGTTTACGGATTGTATCTAAAGTACCTAATCTTTGGTTTGCCATCTGAAAGTTTGTTATGAAGTTTAACGTTTTTTTAAAGGTTAACCGTCCGCCAATTCGCATTTGGCCAGCGTGGTGGACTATGGCCTATAACCTTTCTCCGAGAGGAGACCTGCGCTCAGTAGTGAGCCGTTGATGTGTTGCTAATGATGATGATGATGCCAATTATTAATTATTTCAATCGGTATAACGTAGTAAAATTTGGAAGACTGGTGTCTGGTATGCCGAATAGATTGCTAGATTATCATAGATATTCAAATTAGTCGGATTATAATTATACGACCCACATTAATCTAAGGACCCACCACTAAAATGTAGATAGTCACGTGATAGTCACCTGATTGCGACCTATTGCTACAATCCTGAAAAAGCTTACGTGGTACCGATTGAATGGACTGTAACGATAACGATCCATATGGATATTTTTCGATGTGAGATGTGAAAAAATTCTTAGCCGATCGCCCTACAGAGATCTATAGATCGTACTCTGGCTCTGATCTTGTCTCAAGAATGAGACAAAAATATTTCCTGACATAATTCTGTCTCGTTTTAACTCAGACTTCAGTCTGAGCTGAGTGAGAGTGCCATCTATAGATCTTACCCATAGAGTCCACTGGTGAGCGAAGGGCTAGAAGTTACCTCAGCCAACATAAATTATCATTTATTATACCTATTATACGTTTGGTAATTTCGGCGTGGTAACGCAGCCTGCATTGGCACATTCCCTCGTTCCTGTTGTTTAGATGATAATATGATGTTGTACCTATCTCTGATTTCGTGCAAATTTGAAGAAAATGAGAGAATTTTTTAAATTGTTAAAATTGGTGATCTGAAATAAAATATAGGTAAAATTAGACAGAATGACCAAGTTACATTAAATTGCACCGATAAATTTCATAGATATATGCATTTGAAGTTTAACGTTACTGAAGGTAATGAGTTCTAGTGTGCTGGTAATGAGTAAAAAATTTCACGTTCAAAAAAGGACGTGTTTTCAAGTAATAACTGATGAAAATGTCGCAATAATATCAAATTTTAAGCAAAGATATTATTCTAAACATAAAACCACCTAGAGAACTTTACTTAATAATAAAATTAGTTTAACAATTTTCACAATTATTTTTTTATGCATGTATTTAAGAACTTCGTAACATAATCTTAGGTATTTTTAACATTATTATATCAAATCGGTCATTAATAAAGTAAATGAACGTGTGAAACGGTTGGAATAAGAATAGATGAAATGAATCAAATCAAACTTGCTATAGTCAAAACGAGCTCTAGACCAAAATATGGTATTTTTAACATAATAGAATCATCAAATCTAAAAATCAGTCAATTGTTTGTATTAATTATGTAGTGTGTACATATAAACAACGTAATAAACAGTCTTTAGGAGAAACTTGATATTAATCTTGATATGGTAGATTCATTTGACTATTCAAAAGCAATTGTAAAAGTTTATTTGAATTAAAATATTTCTATTCTATTCTAATCAAGTTAATAAAAATAAAAATGAGTGCTTGAATTGCTGCTATCAGTGAGGAGTTACGTCCGCTGTCTACGATAATAATATTTATTAGGTCTTCATCAAAATTTACTTGATGGTAAACAATTTGTAATAAAGAAAAAATTATTAAAATCGGTTCAGATTTGACGCAGTCATGGAGTAAAATAAACAAAAGCTATCATCCCTATTTCACCCACTTCAACTTTAATTTTTGCGACAAAGTTAGCCAAGTTTATAATTTATAATATTAGTAAGGATAATAGTAGATATCTTACATAATTCTACAATATTAATAAACATCTAAGTAAATAGACAGGAACAACAAAGTAATTTTTCTTAATATTGTCAGTCATTAATATAAAACTCAAAATGCTTCAAAACAAGATTTTCATTCTTTTACAGACACCTAATAAATATATTTATATGTATATTTAATAAAATTTTAATAAAACCTATGTTTCATAAAATAAATAAACAATATACACTAGAATATGTCCAGACTACAATCAGAGTGTTTGAATAATCCTTTATTTTCTTTGTAATCATCATAATTTCTTAACGTTTTTGTTAATTTTCAGTAGTTATTTGATTCATCTTCATCTGTTTTAGAGGCGACGCTATGAACCTTTCAAAATCATTTTGATAGCCATTTTTAGAATTTAAATTAGCAATATATTATTGCTAAGGTAAATTTTATTCTTAGAATTACTGGACAAATACTGCCTTCTGGCAGTATTTGTCCAGTGTAAACTAACAATCATCAGAAAGTATTTTTACTTTTGTTGAATTCCTGGTTTTCTTGGAAACTTCTACCATCTGGTTTATTTCAACTTGAGTATTTTCTTGTAAAGGTTTTGAATACGATCTAAACTAGCGGCACGCTATGATGGCCGGTTTGACACATTACAATAGTGATGTGGAATGTCAATTTATTCTCGAACAAAAAACAATTAAGTTTTGTTTTTGTACCTGATTAAATAGGTTTAATAAAACAAAAATGTATATGTTTATTTAATTTATTTGAACGAACTGAATATTTGAATGAAAATGAATATACATACTTTATATGCACACAAGAAACATATGAATACAAAAGATACCAAAAAAGGTGCCACAAAAGGCCATAATTAATCAGATTCGTCCATACTACTATTTTCACTGTCGTCACTGCTATCATCACCTACATTAATAATTATATGTTCGTTTTCTATAATATTATCTATTTTCACATCTCTTTCATAATCTTCCCTTATTAATTTAACAGTTCTATTCACAACCTTTTCCCAGTCTCCTTTAGTCACATGTTCACAAGCTTCTTCTAATAATTTTAGCATTTTTTTTGTGGTAAATGGGGGTTCTGTATTGTGTCTTGCAGCATATCCCTTAATTTGAGCCCACACCAACTCAATCGCATTATACTCACTATGGTAAGGCGGTAACCGTATAACTCTGTGCCCATGTTCTAATGCTATTTCGTCAATGACGTATCGGATCTTGGTTGGTTTGTTTTCTTTTAAAAGACGTACTAATTCCGCTTTTAACATATTCATGTTTGCATCTACGCCATTTTTACGAAGCCATGCGACGATATCAGCTTTCTTTTGGGATTGGGCAGGTGGCTTGTCAATTTGCATCGAGTGGTATGGGGCGTTGTCCATAATTATAATAGATGGTTCAGGGAGGCTACACAACATTGAGGTAAACCATTCAGTAAACTTTTCTCCATTCATGTCTTCATGATAGTCTCCAGTGGTTTTTGACGCAAAAGCCATGAGAGAACCTTCGACAAACCCGTTGATGGTTCCGGCGTGACAAATTATAAGTCGCGATCCTTTTCCTACAGGAACTTTGGAAGTAGATGCTGCTGTGTCATCGTTCCAAGAACGGCCTACAGTATGGTTAGCATTAAGCCATGTTTCATCCAAGAACACAACATTTTGCCAATTTTTGATTTCTTTCACTTGCCGTAAAAAAGTATACCTTGCCATCGCTATATCAAATCTTTCCATCAATATTTTGCGTTTGTTACATTTTTTGTATCGAAATCCAATGGTCTTCAAAATCTTCGTTAAAGAACTTTCCCCACCGAAGAATAATCCAGCTTCCTTCAGTGAATGCACCAACTTTTTTCTTGTTGGATACTCCTTCTGTAAATAGTAGCCGTAAACATGTCTTCGGATAGCATCGGCATCAAAGCTATCGATGCCTACGACTGGTTTTGCTCGTTTTCTCTTTTTTGGTGTGTGAAGTTTATTTTCTTCTGTGCCAGTCTCGCCATATTTTTTTTTAGTTATCCGTCTAACAGTTCGTTGTCCAATATTAAGCGCATCAGCTACGCGTTCAACCACTGACGTTATAGGTAAAATTGGCCCTCCATTTTGAGCTTCACGATCGAAATAGTTACGAAGGCGTATTACGAACTCACGTGTCTGACTATTTAGAACAGTTCTCTGCGTACGTTCGGTCATATCGACGAAATCCACAACAAAGGGCTTGAACAGAGTCCAAATTAACGAGCAAGGGTCAACAGTAATGCAGTATCAATATTTGAAATCCAAAGCCAGGTCAAAACTATATCACAATCGCATTGCACTGACAGTTTATACTTTTCGAAGCAACGTCAATTCGAAACTGCTTTGTTTTGCATTGAGCATTGACGCGAGTTTGCCGGAGGTAGTAGTTGTGCTAGCCAGCGATCCTATGTGACGATCGTATTAGATTCCATTTTTAAAAATTTTCAATTTAGAAAACCAAATGCCGAGTTGTGGTATATATCATATAAAAATAAAAATTTTACCTTTTGTATGAAACAGCTGATATTTTTTTGCGATTTCAGAGGTTTGTCCACATAGTGAAAATTGTTCATATTCACAAGTACATTCACCCCTTAAATGGTGCAAACTGATTTTTCTACACTTGTATACATTTTAGAAATCAATTTAATAAATAAATTTTGAGTCCTAAACCTAAAACTACATTCGATAAAATTTATGAATCTCTGCACATCACTATCGTCAATAAAGTAATACAATTATTTCCTTCAAAGTCGTTATCAATTAATACGGAACTTCATGAGCGGACAAACGTCAAACCGGCCATCTTAGCGTGCCGCTAGTTTAGTAGCATTATTTCTTCTTTTTTTTTTTGTATTTTCACGGCATTTTTTTCTGGAGTGTTTGTTGTCTGACAGTCATGTCTTTATTAGTTTTTTTTTCTGCTCCTCCTTTAACCTTAATCTTTCTTTTTCTTTTCTCTTTTGCATATTTTTCTGGATCTTCTTTAGTTCTTCGTATTTTTGTCTTTTATGTAGTCTAACCTTTTCTTTGCGAGTTATTTTACTTTTGCTTTCATCATGTTAGTAGGTACCTAAAATCGATATACTGGTTTTATTTATATTCAAATGCCACGAAACATAACGATTTTGAATTGTTATTTATAGGCTGCTTGGTTGCTTAGTACAAAAATGGCAGATCATTCAACTGTCTGGTAGTAATATAATGTAAGTTAGAGTAGATTTAATGTTAAGGGATATAAAGAAAAATACACAATTTTGGATTCTGCAATATTTACTGAAAAATTGATCACCTCCTTCAGTTCAGCATCATTACCTTCATTTCAAAAACTGAAAGTAAATGATGGTAATGATTGTGAGGGTAATGAGGTTTCGGCACTTTTAAAAATGTAGCGGCTTATTTTAAAATGCTATGTATATAAACTTAAAACTGGATATTTATATTGTTAAAAGTACAAGAAAGAAAATAAAATTATTAAGAAAAACTAATTACTTACCCTAATATGATAATGAAGGTAAAGATTGATAAGTCGTACCAAACACAATTTTCGACCGCGGGACCATAAATATTTCTTTTAAAACAAGCGCGCGGCCACAGTCTGCAACGTGCATTGATGCACCGATTAGCGCTTTACACGGGGCAGGAGGTCACGGAGTGCAATATGCACACCAGAAGGATATTTTTGAATTACAATCTCTGCTGAAGGTAATTAGTTTTTTTTCTGTGACAAACTTTTGTTATTTTTTTTATGTCACAATAAAGTGATTCCTACGTGTAAAAATGCAATTTAATTACTCTTCAGGATGTACATGACATAGGATAAAAAACTCAAGCTCGTTTTAAAATGGAGTCTTTGAGAAATAAATTGATTTTCCCTTAGACCCCCTGTTTGGAACACTGAAGGTGGTGATTTTTTAATATCAAAACTGTGATTTTTGAAATAATCTTTTAAGTTACAATTTTGAATTTAGGGACACACTTAGCTGAATGTAGAAGAGTTCGTTTATAATGCAATTCACATTTGTAACTTCATTTGTTATTTTTTTATTTAACTTGATATGCGATTTGCACGAAATCAGAGAAGTGCACTAGATTCATTCAAATTCAAATTCAAAATATGTTTTATTTGCAAGATTGAGTACATAATATGATCTTATACAATTATCTAAGCGCTTCAATCTGCCACATAGTAGCATGCAAAAGAATAGTCATACAAAATTTAATACTTAAATCTATAATTTTTAAATTCAAACAATGTCATACTCATTCTAACTGTTATATAATGTCAGTTCTATTAATTTCAAAAAAAATTAAACAATGTCATTAATATTTTTGTCCTGAATAAATTCATCAACAGTATAGTAGCATTTGTTTAAAAGTATTTTGTATAGTTTTGATTTAAATCGATTAGCATTTAGGTTTTTTATACTGTCCGGTAACTTATTATAGAGGCGTACGGCCATGCAGTAAATATTTTTTTTAAATAAATTTATTCTTTGTCTTGGAATTATAAGTTTATTTTCATATCTGTTGGATCTTGTAATTGTGTCAGCTATGCGTGGAAAATAGTCCCTATGCTTATGAACAAAAACTGAGACTTCATATATGTAGAGACTTGGAAGAGGCAGTGTCTTGGTACTTTTAAAGAGTGGCCTACAAGATTCCAAAGGTGCGGCTCCGCAAACGGCTCGAATACATTTTTTTTGAATACGAAACACTTTTATCACATCAACAGAGTTGCCCCATAGGATTAATCCGTAACGTAAAAGAGAGGAAACATACCCGTGGTATGCGCAAAGAGCCGTCTCTTTTGATGTTACACTTTTAAGTTTGTATAGAGCGTACACAAATCGATCTAGTTTTTTACATAGAGAATCTATATGAATTTTCCAATTTAAAAACTTATCCATTGCTACACCAAGAAACACAGTATGGTCAACCTGTTCAATAGGTAAATTATTGCATGTAACTTTAATATTTATTGGAAAACTATTGTATGTTTGAAACTGTATATATTTAGTCTTACCAACATTTATACATAAATTGTTTTGGCTCATCCATTGAACAACTTTATTTAGGTTTTCATTGACTTCCTGTTCAAAAGTTTCCCTGTTTTTACATTGTATTATGAGAGTCGTGTCATCAGCAAATTGGATACAGTTACATTCGACTGAGTCAGGTAGGTCATTCGCATACAATAGAAATAACAGTGGTCCCAAGATACTTCCTTGTGGCACACCATACTTGTTTGTCCTAAAGTTTGATGTAAATGATCCCCTTGTATTGCCGCAGATTTTATTAATTTGAACACTCTGTTGTCTATTATTTAGGTAGCTATGAATCCATTGGTGAGCATTCCCTCTTATTCCATAATTCTGTAGTTTATTTAAAAGTATCCTGTGACAAACAAGATCGAATGCTTTAGACATGTCCAGGAAAATACAAGCTACTGGAGTTTTTCTTTTTAGACTCTCTGTTATTTGCTTAGTAAGCGCAAAACAAGCTAATGACGTAGAACTATTTTTTAAAAATCCAAATTGTTGAGGTTTTAACAAGCTATATTTTGATACAAATTGATATATTCTTTTGTACATAACTTTTTCGAATATTTTTGATAGGATAGGTATGAGTGTAATTGGCCTATAGTTATTGAGTTCTTTTTTCGATCCTTTTTTGTGTACGGGTTTAACTACAGAGTATTTTAATCGGGACGGGAATTCACCTTGTGATATGGAGAGATTTATAATGTGACTCAGAGGACGTGATATATGTTTGGCGCAAAGTTTTACAGCTCTTGTATTTATTTCGTCATAACCTGTAGAGTTAGTGTTTTTAATTCCATGATAATTTTATATATTTCAGTGTCGTCAGTAGGGTAAACGTAAATGCTGTCTCTAATATTATCATTTTTACTGCTTAAGAGGGGTGAATTGCTCGTATTATTGGTAGTATTAGATAAATTTATAAAATACTCATTAAATTTTTCTGCTATATCATTTGCGTCATTATATTCAATACTGTTGATTTCAATACTATTAATTTCCTGGATTTTATCATTTTTTGCGGGTAGAGAATACTTTTTTATTACAGTCCAGGCTGCTCTACACTTATTTTTTGAACGTATGACGTATTTGGCATTAGCCAAGCTTTGTGCTTGGATAATGCATTTCTTAAATAATCTATTATAATTTATGTATTTATCCTTGTTTATTTTTTTATTACTAGAGTTTAGACGATATGATAGGTATAAAACTCTCTTTCTAATGCTGCACTTCTTTATACCTCTTGTGATCCAGGAGTTTATTTTATTATTTTCAAACACTTTAACTTTAATTAAAGGAAAACATAGTTTATAAAACAAAGTAAGTGTATCATGAAAAGAATCGAATGCACTATTTGTACCCGTCTCTTCAAATATATCGTTAAAAGTTAATGATTGTACTCACAAAATTTTCTAATGTTATCTTTGCTGAAGTCACGTTTAAATTCAAACCAGTAAAGGAGGTTACTTTTATTTGAAATACTAATAGGAGTTTCGAAAGCTATCGATTGACAGGTTTCATGATCAGATAATCCCATATAATGAAGCTCAGCTGTTACATCTGGGATATTACTAGCAATTATATCTATACAGGATTTTTTCCTAGTGGGTCTTAAAATATGTTGATTCAAATTACAATTATTTAGTATCGATTGCAGTTCCTGTGACACTGAATTATTAGTGAGTAAATCAATATTCCAGTCGCCACAAAGGATAATGCGTTTTTTCTTTTTTCTAATTAAAATATTTGTCAAATTACTAAGATTTTGTAGAAATGCATTAACATTCGAGTTAGGTATTCTATATATACAAACAATGATAGCACTGATAGAGGTTATTTCGGTAGCACAGTATTCAAATACATATGGAATTGGTTTAACAGTCAAAGCTACGGGTTTATATTCAAAATTATTTTTTATAAGAATACAGCTCCCACCTCTTCGTTCCGAAAGCCTGGAGTAGGAGGCCACTAATTTATAATTCTTTAACTGAAGGTTTGATTCAGTGCCTTGTTTCATAAAAGTCTCTGTTGATGTAATAAGGTAATGTTAGAAGAAGTTAGAGTATTATGCACGAAAAAATTGTTCTCTATTATTTTCAGTAGTTGGACCAGCTTTATTTTTATTAATTTTATTGAAAAAATTTGGTATTGTCTTTTGGATAAGCTTCACCTTAGAGTTTAAGGAATTCGATATTTTAGGTTTTTTTTCAAAATAATAAGGTATAGTGCCTTTTTTGACTCGGGTATAATATTTATTTGGCTCATAATTTGCATTATTCATAGTTTTTAATACGTTATTGATTATTAGGGGTGTCTTTTTGTTGTATTTTACTATGTAGAGTTTATAATATTCCAAATAATCAATCTCAATATTTATTTTAGAGGATAGCTGTTGGAAATTCTGTTGTAGAGTTTTAGGAGTGTTTGCATTATATTTATAGTTGTTTATCGTATTTATAAATTTGCAATTCATAAAATTTTGTGTCACTATAAAAATTTCAAATTTCAATGTCAAATAAGAAATAAAATTTGAAAAGCGATAGTTCGTGTCGGTCTCGATCTCGCGACAATTGAAATGGATACTGTCGTCCACGCCACTAGACCAGAATATCATTAACCATTATGACGAAAATATCGTTTAGGTTGTTAGTGGTTAGCGTAGGTACTAGTGTTTTGATTGATGGTAGCTTCAATACAGATGTGAGATGACAGTTTTTATTTTATGAAGGTGTTTACTGTACGGGTGTAAGCTTCTCGATCAGTGATTTTTACTAGATGGCGTTAGTGGTACATAAATCATTCTTGGATCATCATTAATAATAATGTTATACATCAATCTTCTAGATTTATAACCATATTTATTTATTTTATTTTGTTCCAGCGTGTAATTAATCAATATTACACACATAAGAAGCACTTTAATCGCATCACTTTTCCAATTTAGAAGATTGAACTTTCCGTTATTCAGTTTGAATTGTCTATTGTTATTGTCACTCGAATTTTTTGTGTTTATATCATAAAAGTTTATTTACTGCACTTATATTTGTTAACTTTTATAACTACTATAGCACTTATTTTCACTTTTATTATTGTTAATTAGTTGAAATGTTTATATACGTTGTTTAAATTTACATAAACATCACATAGAATTGTCAATATTTAAAACACGGTTTTTACGTAAATTACTGCACAGTATTTATTGCTTTCATTTTTCCACTTGATTTGCATTACTATTAGTCCTTTAAACACTTATTTACACTTCTTATTCGGGAATTTCTATTTTTAAAACAAAAACTATCAAAGAGCTCGTGTTTACTTGGCGATGCTAGCGCCAATATGCGTCCTATGTTATTGAAAATATCTGGGTGACCGAGCTTAGCTCGTTTTTTTTTTTGGTAAATCGTGTTTTTTGGAAATTATATATATATATAAAATAATAATAATATATAATAATAAAAACATATTAAAATTCACAGGCGAAAATATAATCGTCTTGGACTCGAACCGGGATCTTCTGGTTTCGGGACCGCCCGACTTACCGCCGAGCTATCGGAAATATATACCTAAATGATGGCGAAATTTACCTTCGTATTCTAATGATATTGTAAGGGGTTTTTCATTGCCTGAAAACATGGATAAAACGACCTTTTCTGAAAATGAAACCTAGCTAGATCGATTTATCACCCCCGAAACCCCCATATACCAAATTTCATGAAAATCGTTGGAGCCTTTTCCGAGATTCAGATTATATATAATATATAATATACAAGAATTGCTCGTTTAAAGATATTTGATAGATAGATTAAAATAAATAAATAAAATTTTATTTGTAACTTGTGGTAGGGAAAACCCGGTAAAAGCGAATAAAGGTAAAGCAGATAATCGATTTTTCTAAAAAAAACTTTTACAGAGGGCGTTACAAGTTGCAGCCGTGTAGGCGAATGAATGATCGTCTGATGACGCCATGACAGTGGGTTCAAACAGCTTTCAAACAGTTTG
The DNA here is from genome assembly GCA_029955525.1 of Oeneis ivallda. Taxonomy (NCBI): domain Eukaryota; kingdom Metazoa; phylum Arthropoda; class Insecta; order Lepidoptera; family Nymphalidae; genus Oeneis; species Oeneis ivallda. Next base: position 30,508,376 of record JARPMR010000001.1, on the reverse strand, counting down.
TGGTGTTCATGAAAATAAAGATTTTTAGCAGTTTTAATTGTGATTTTCCAACAGGTTTGTACTTATTTCTTTTGTTTTTACTGTAAGCTAACCGAGGAACAAGTAAGTTTTGTAGATTAACGATGTTTTCGAGTATAATTTATGATATTAATATTAAATTGAGCCGGTATTGAAATCTTATCAAAAGTAGGTAGGTATGTTGAAAAACACACATTTTGTTTGTACATATTTCTTTTGTTTTTACTGTAAGCTAACCGAGGAACAAGTTAGTTTTGTAGATTAACGATGTTTTCGAGTATAATTTATGATATTAATATTAAATTGAGCCGGTATTGAAATTTTATCAAAAATAAGTAGGTATGTTGAAAAATTTTGTGCATAGCGAAAGGGCAAAGAGGATAAGTTATCCGCTTTTCCCTTAGTATTTTCGTGAACGTTTTTAGGGTTCCGTACCCAAAGGGTGCCAACGGGACCCTATGACTAAGCCTCCGCTGGCCGTCCGTCCGTCCGTACGTCCGTCCGTCTGTCAGCGGGCTGTATTTCGTTAACCGTAATAGATAGACAGTTGAAATTTTCACATATTATTGTGTATTTCTATTCCCGCTATAACCACAAATGATAAAAATAAAATTAAATTAAAAAATAAAGGGGGACAAAAAAGGTTATATGGAAATGTGAACACTATGTTTTGTAATGTAGACGGTAGGACAGTATTGTTGCCCTACGAATAAGCCCATTTTTATCTCAGTAAGACCAAAAATTTAAGAGATATGGTTTTTTTGTACACGTTTATAGAATATTTTAACAAAAAAACAAAATGGCTGTCACATAGGGGGGAAGTGGATTGGGCCCAAGTTTAGAGTGTATTTTTACTTAAAAATAGTTGTTATATAAATGTTTAAAATATCACTAGTTCAAGTCAGGACACACTGTATATTTTTATTTTTTTAGCTACAAAAATGAAGAAATGGGGGGGCCGTCAAAGTTTTCGGCTTTAGAACAGTTTTGTTAGGGGGTCAATCTCAAAAACTAAACTAGTTAGGAATTTGAAATTTTGCTAGATTATGTACTATAATATACAAAGGGGCAAAGCGAATAAATGAAGAGTTTTTATTTTAATTTTATTTCAATATGAAAGTGTTAGACTTCTTGATAGTGATATCATATTTCCAATGATGATTAATATGTATATTTGCCATGCACTTCTGTGTATATATTTCAATTTTTCTTAGCTTATACGCTTTGCCCGGGCTTCCCCTACCTATTAAGAATCATTTGATGAAATGCAATTAAATGCAATGAAAAAAAATAAAAAAAAAATTGTAATTTATATGTAAGTATAATTAACTCTTAATTTATTTGTCACTAGCTGATGCCCGCGACTTCGTCCGCGTGGAAATAGTTTTTTAAATCCCTCGGGAACTCTTTGATTTTCCGGGATAAAAAGTAGCCTATGTCACTCTCCAGGTCCTCAACTATACACATTCAAAAAATCACGTCGATCCGTAGCCCTGTTGCGGCGTGATTGAAGGACAAACAAACAAACCAACAAACAAACACACTTTCGCATTTATAACATTAAAGGATTTCACCCGAGTGTCAACTGTAAACAATATTGTTAATAGTCTTTGAGTATTAAACCAGATTTATACTCAAAGTTAATAGTGGTGAATTGGGCCCCACGATACAGGATTACCTAGTGTGGCCTGTGGGTCTCAACGGATGTACCAATCTTTGTAAAGTTTTTCTTTTGGCAAATAAATATTTTTAAATTTTCATTTTTCATTCAGTTTTCAGTTGAGGAGTTCCGGCCCTTATCTCCGAAGATCTTCGCCAGATATTCAAGTAGAAGGTCGGTACAACCTTTCAAACAATAAATATCACAATTATTAAATATTTATTTATTTAATAATTGTAACATTTTCAGCTTGTAACAGAGATATAAAATACCAGATTATGACAAAAACTTAATTAACACTAAATATAGATTTAGTCATATGATTAGTCGCAGTGTAGTGTATTTTAGGTACATTCAGAAAATCTACTGTTCCTTAACTAGGTAAAAACCTGTATTTTAGGCGACAGCTCTCTCCTTAAATTTTATTGACCAATGGCTGATTCAAATTAAACAATTATTAGGATTAATATTATTTTACATACAAAAAAACAAGTGTGTGCATGTGCGCGCGCGCGCGTGTCTGTGTGTGTGTATGTGTATGTGTGTGTGTGTGTGTGTACTATGTTTAGTATGTTTGAAATATTATTTTGTTAACCTAAAACATCAAATCGTACGTGCTGGTTTAATACTCAAAGAATCGTACCTATATCGTCAACTATCTGTTCCCGCCGCGGCGCCGCTTCGCTCTTGCGATTTATTAAAAGTAATCCAAAGTGCTAATTCGTGAGTGAATCATTTGTGTGAACAACATTACCATTTTTTAAACCACCCCTGTATTGAAGCGAACAAAACAAAAAACAATTCAAATCGGTCAAAACGTACGGACTAACAAACAGACATTGATTTATGTATATAATATATTAAACAGATAGATATAATTGAAGAGGAATAATTAATCAAAAGATCAGAATATCATTCTTTGGTTGAAAAGTCACTTTTTGCGGTAAAAGAAAGGTCAACAAATGGCATGCTAAGTAAGTACCGAGTAACGACTGGAGTGGTGAAAGGAATCCCCCGAAATCCAACCTCGTTAGGTAGTTGATGGAGTCGCATCGATAGTTAAATAAAAATTTGCCGCCTCATTAACGGCCTCAAATTGGGGTCCCGTTAATTGATCTGGTCGGGTAATTATTCACAGGGGGATACGTAATAGACTCGGGTGGTTTGCCAAAGAAAGATATTTAAATTAACTAGATTACTTACTGTATTTCTGTAACACAAATATCAATCTTATAAAGAGAACTTAAAATCTTTCGATTAAGGTAGATTATACGGGTCTGCCCGCGAAATTAAAATTTAATTTGGTTTTCGCAATTTGTAAAATAATACGACAAAGTAGGCTTATGGCATTCTAATTGCGCCAGTGGAATTATCATCTTCACAGGTTTGTATAAAAATCTTTACTTGAAAGTGACCAGTTTAAGAAATTAATCAAAATATCGAGTTAGACGTGAGTTACTCACAAATTAGCCGATATTCTGACTAATTTCTTAAACTGGATACATTCAAGTAAAGGTTTCTTATATAAACCTGTGAAGATGATAATTCCACTGGCGCAATTAGAATGCCATAAGGCTACTTTGTCGTATGCGTTTACGAATTGCGAAATACCAAATTAAATTTGAAATTAGCGGGCAGACCCGTATAATCAACCTTTAAACAAATTAGATGTCACAACTGCACTGCACAGCTGAACAAAGGTTTCCACCTCAAAACATGAACTTCAACAGGCCTCGGTCTTGTGACGCCTGCACAGCGGCTCCCTGCGTCTCATTTGATATCTTCGATCGACCTAGTGGAAGATCTGTCAACATGGGTTCCCGGTGCGGGGTCGCCACTTCAGCACCTTGGGACAGCAAAGACCATCGGCTGTTCGAACTATGTGCCCAGCCCATTTCAACTTCAGTTTCGCGACTATATCGGTGACTCTGGTGCTCCTACTCCTTATTTGATCTGGCAGGGATACTCCGAGCTGGACTGTAGACTGTAGTAGAGTAATTATTGGCCGCCAGCCCTTTTCCGTTGTCTCCCCGAGCAGCGCTAATCACCGCGGCACCCGGTGTCGATGACATCTTGCCTACTCGGTGACAGAATTTTAATATATTTTCCTGCCGTATGTAAATCGCGGTGCAGCCGGGGTATCGAGCCGGCTGACACGCCGCGCGATTTGTCACGCCTGCGATTTTTCAACTTTCAAACTGATAAGATGAAAATATTAAATCGTTATAGGTAAGAATAACATTATACCAGCAGCTACCAAAGTTACCGACATAGCTCAGCGAGTCGCGAAGCTGAAGAAAAAAAATGGGCAGGGCTCATAGTTCGGAGAACTGATGGTTGTTGGGAACTCAAGTGCTGGAGTGGCTACCCTGCACCGGGAAACTTAGTGTTGGCAGACCCACCAATAGGTGGACAGATTTCACAAACATTTTGAGAACATTATGGCGAACACTCAGGCGTGCGGTTTCCTCACGATATTTTCTTCACCGTTGAAATGTGATACTTAATTGTTTCACCTCTGACTTTTCGGAAATAAGTATGTGCATTTAGCACATATACCTAATCCGAAAGAGGTGTATGCCCGGAATCTAACCCGCAATCCCTCGAATAAGTATCCGTAGTCCTAATCACTAGGCTATCACAGGCTGAGAAAATTATAACTCCGAAAAGATAAAGGTAGTTACTTTATTTAGGTATTATTTAGGTAGTTATTTTATTTACTAAAGGTAGTTACTACCTCCAACAGGTCTTCTACCTCTAGACACTCTAGAGTTACCTTTAGGCCATTACGTACTCCATAGTCCATGCATATTGCATAGCCCTCCATCGTCCGTTCCAAAATAATTAAATCAACTATGTCCATAAAATGATAAAATTCTATAAATCCAATTTTATTAAACTAAATAAAGCAGTTCAACAATGCCAGTAGCGGCAAGAGTAAATTAGCGTTACCCCTACATTAAAATAAAAAAATGAGATGAAAAGGAGATTTATATTTGTTAAGAAGTTGTACGTCTTCATAACGCCCGACGTTTCATTTCTGTCTAGGTCGACAAGTGGACCCCTTGCCTCCTGTTACCCCCTCTTTCCCCCTTGTTATGCATAAAATTTTGTCTTATTACTCCCAACTTCGCTATTATATTTGACGAGGCGAAGTTGCGAAGTTATTTTGTTATTAAAATTTTTGAACGCGACCAGTGCTGACAGTGTTCTCATTATTACCCTGTTTTGGGGTAATTTTTTAGATTTCCCCCGTTTGCCTTACTTAAATTATAAATGCGAAATGTGTTTGTTTGTTGATTTGTCCTCCAAAAACCCAGATTTCTGCTCAGGTCAGACTACTTGATGCTTCAGCATCATTTTAAGTTTAGGAAACTACCATGCCTTGGAAATAATCCGAAGTTACAGTAAGTACACCAAATTTCAAATCAATTGCACCAGAGAAAGTTTGTAAGACCCTTTAATCCAGTAGGAATTGAGCTAATGATCTTGAAACGCCTGAGCATAAATCTACATAAATTAGTATAGCTATATTAGTATAGCATAAATTAGTCAACATCGGTCCATTTGTTAGTGAGCTACGAGGGAACAGACAGACACACAGATACACAGACATACACGTCAATCTTATAACTTTCTGTTGGGGGAGGTTAATAAAAATGTAAGGTGTAAGTCATTAAAAATATTATGTGAATATTGTAGGCTATTTATTACCTACATAGGGGGTATCACTGGTCGCGACTCCGAATCTAGAATGTAAATGACTTCCAAATTATAAAGCAAGAACTTATTTGATTGAACAAACCTACAGATTCGCGGATTACTGTCGGAAACTCGGCAGACGTTTGCGTTGAATGGAACTCGAATAAAGGAGGACAAAATGGGATCTTGGGGGTGAGAATATTAATTTACATCCGCGCGTACCAACGGACAAAAGTGCTTATGAATGCCCGCTTTTGATAATTAACTTATTCCTCTGTTTGTTTCGGCTTTTGTTTGTGTAAAGTGCGACTTATGTTGAGATTATAATATTATAATGAGCAGAAATTCAACGATACCTAGTGTATCGTTGAATGGATATCTCTAGAAATATATCGACGTGTGTTTTGATCACAGGCTTATTGATGTGTTGATATACGATACGAGTATTTTGTTGTGACGTTCTGACAGTTTTCGAATTGCAAATCTGTCAAAAGGTCAAAATTCATCGATTAAAGGTTAGTCGGCGATAGTGATATTAGCACGTGTTTTAGTATACTAAGAGCCGATTTCACCAACGTAAAATAAGTCTTATCCGAGCGTAAATTTGATATTTTGACAGTAGGTATTTTCAATACAAAGATTGTCAGAACGCCCAATTTATTCCTAGGATAAACGTCACTCGACGTTAGTGAAATCGGCACTTAAGCACTTAGGTTATATACTTAATTGGTTGCTGGTAACTGCAACTTGTGGCCTGAAAAAAAAGAAAAAAAAAGCTTGAAAAATCTTTTCAATCTTCATAATATTGAAGAAATTTTTTCAGTTTTTACAAAATCTCTTAATCTTGAAGTCACAAAAACTATAATAATGCAACTAGCTTCTGTAGCTTAGTCCGCGTTAATTTAGATTCTACATGATTAGGACCTATCTAACCAATCATAATAATATCAAAATCTGTATTTATACATTAAAAAAAAAAAATTCATACCTATTATTCATATACCATTGTATATTATACCATTATATTTATATAGATCCGAAATGTTGTATTTTCTAAATTAAAGCAAATCTACGTATAATTTATGCAAACTTGAGCATAGGGCGGTTATAAAAAATACGTTTGGCTACAATATTATTCAAAGCTAAATAATGAGTAGATAATAATTCCGGAATCATCATTGTGAAAAATGATCGAGGCAATAATTATTGTGAAAACAATCAATTCCACAAAGGATTTCGATATCTTTTACATGATACGTTGATATAAGCTACATATATATCTAAAACCTATGGCTGTTTATAGACGAAATAATATATCGCTAAGTTAATAGCGTAATAGTTAATACATTTCCATAATTATAATTGAGGTTCCACCGTCCCGTTTCATTCAATACGCGCATTTGTCAATGACTTCCTGCTTATCAAAAAAAAAAACAACGCTCATCGAACTAGTCAAGATGACACACGGTTTCGAACCGGTTTGTCACAGCCACTCTCACAAGTCGTAAAGCATTTTTTCCTTACTTCCTCAAAAGTAACGACTAACGACTAAACACATGGTGAACTAAATTATGTTACGTATAAACGACAACGAAATAAAAATGTCCAAACATTTGTATACATTAAATAAATTTATCATCGTTCCGTGGCGTCAAAGGAAGCTGCCGTGCGCACATGGGGGCCCGGGCCCCGGGGCCTGGGGCCTCAGGGATACCAAACGTATTATTTTTTTCAATAACTCAACTAATGCGAGATAGTGGTAGACTAAGAGCTCGTGGATCATATCTCGTTAATGTGACGTGAGGTACGTGAAACATGTATCTCTTTGAAACAATCTTAAATCTGAATGAACCATATCCTATTGCAATTTTTTTTTTTTATTAAAAATCATAATCAATGTTTGTGTCAATTTCGTTTTCACGAATCTTTATGGAACACCTAAAGATGGAAAATGCATTGGCTAGGGATTTTATTTAGGGGCTACGTACTCGTCCGTAAAAAAACTCCTACTTAGGGGATGACTTAAGTATTGTTGGTGAAAACGGGTACTATCGCAGAAAAAACTATGTGTTCCAACGGGATTTTAAAAACCGGACTCAACGCGGACAAATCGCAGGCAAAATGTATGTATGCGAGTAAAATAAATTGTAAAAGGTTTTTTTTTTAATTTTCAGTTTGAATTTTTTAGTATCACAACGAACAAGGGTAGGTCAGACATGATGCCTTTGGTACCGAAAATCGGTGTTTTTTCGATTTTAAGACTGAGATCTATAGATCGTGCTTTGGCTCTGCTCAAGACTCAAGATAAAGAAAAATGAGACACAAATATGTCGTGACATAAATCTTTCTCGTTTTAACTTAGTCTTGAGTCAGAGCTGAGAGTGAGTGTCATCTAATGATCTCACCCTAAGTCGCTTTTTGAATGCTCTGCTCACACACAATAACGACGACGATCACCGTTGCTTATAGTATCGTATTTTCCCTGGCCGTAACAGAGCTTATTACAAAAAGTTACCGGCTCTTAGATCACTTGAGATCCGCGAAAATCGTATAAATCGTATGAATGTTCGCGCCGCGTGAAATCATCTTCCTTTGTGACTGTTGACGAGTTGTTATACAGTTGTTATGCTAGGCTACACGTGTATGTGGGCAGCGAAGGCAGGCGGCGAGGGTGCGGACGCGTCGAGCTACCTGTCAAAATATGACGAGCGCTTTACTCCATCCACTACAGATGTCGCCATTGTCATCTAGCTAATCTAATTTTGCGATGTCGTGCGTAAAAGTACAGTGTGCGATTAACACGTTTTCGTATTTCGCAACGTTGATATCGAATAGCCGAGATATGAGCTTCTGCGAAAAATAAAAAATAAAATAACACACACGGGGCTACAAAAATATTAATTCATTAAGAATTAGTATTTTTCCACCTTGTTAACAAGGCGTGTTGTACATCCTACTAATATTATAAATGCGAATATTTTTGTGGATGGATGGATGGATGTTTGTTACCTACTCTTTAACGCCATAACGAATGAACCGATTTGGTTGTTTGGAATGGAGATAGCTAATACCCAGGATTGGCACATAGGCTACATTTTATCCCAGAAAATCAAAGAGTTCCCGCGGGAAATAGAAAACCTTAATCCACGCTGACATCTATATCCTGTTAATGTAGATTGTATCTAATTTTATTATGAATGCGAAAGTATGTTTATTTATTGATGCGTATTTTAATCACGCCGCAACAGTGCTACGCACTTATTTTCTTATTTTTTGCACGAGAATAACTTATAACTTGGAGAGTAACTATATAGGCTACTTATTATCCCGGAAATAAACTAAATCCACGTGGACGAAGTCGCTGGTACCAGCTAGATAGCTAAAGCGCTATATTATAGAAACTAAACTAGTGTATCTCTATTTTCATGTATCAATGTATCGTAACGAATTATTGGAGGCTGTCAGTTTTGCGTAAGCCGTGACATGAGAGTGGCAGGAGGGGTCCCGACGCGCTGGTGCGTAGAGCGCAGATTGCGTCGCCGGCCGGCCGGCTAGCTAGCTAAGCTCTAACAAACTGATGTCGTTTAGAAGCTAGGCTATCGGCTAGCGATATCTTACGGCTAACACATGCGTGTGCTAGCTCGCTAATCCGTACAGATACAAGAGATTTACCTACTGTTGATACAATGAACCCGCATGTACGGGAACGTTTTCAATAAAAATATGTTTGTGCAACATACATATAATAAATCAACCTAACTAGGTACCAGAACTAAACACCGCTGTTTTTGACATCACAAACTGTGTAAAGTAATAAGTTTAGTAAATATTAGTCCTTTAATCCTTCAAATCACTTTATTACTTTACCTAGTTTGTGTCGTAATATTTGTCTTTTGGCCGATTTCACCATAATAAATTGGGCGTTCTGACAGTTTTTGTATTGAAAATACTGTCAAAATATCAAAACGCTCGGATAAGACTGATTTAAGTTGGTGAAATCGGCTCTTAGTGCAAGTAGGTAAAGTCCCTATTTTATTAAAGGTACCTACTCTAGAATATACGCTTCTTTCATATTTCACACACTAAAAACACAAAACAGCTCGAAAATGCCACTTATTATTTTGTTTTAAGTAAGTAGGTACATTACTAAACTGAACAACGTAATGGTATTAAGATACCTATTTGCATTATTTCGAATTTTGTTTAACGTATTTGGCTCATTATAATTTGTATTCTAGCGTGTATTGGACTGCTGAATATAGGCTACATATTTGATTAAGGTATAAATTGTGGTTAGATTTTTTTGTCGAGCAACTATCGTGTTGATAGTTTGCGCACATTCTATGATCGCAGTACATTCCCATAAACTTATGAAACACAACTAAAGAGTTGTCCAACTAAAAGTTGTATGTTTGCGCTAGGCCTAAAGTAGTAGTTAGTTAACTTTTGTTCAGCTCGAAAATACCTATCTAACGATGTAATACACATAATTATGTAGCTATTGGAGGATGGGACTAGAGTTCATACAAATCCTGGTGTCGTCCTTTAGTCATCGCTGTGCTTTAGTACATAATAATTCAATGATCGCTGTATGAAAATCATACATCGATGCCTTTAGTCAAACGCGTCACCCCGTCAGCGTTTGTGAGAAGGCCTCAGTAGGCCTAAATGAAAAGAAATAAGGTTTGTATTTTTGTTTAAACTCTCTCAATGAGATCCATCTCATTGTGGAAAAGAGCAGGGCACATAGTTCGAAGAGAGATGTCGTTGGGGTCCCAAAATAACGGAGTGGCGACCCCGCACCGAGAAGCGCAGTGTTGGCAGACCCCCAACAGGTGGACCGATAATATCAGACGAAGGGTAGGAAGCCGCTGGATTCAGGCGGTGCAAGACCGAATCCTGTGGAAGTCCATACAAGAGACCTTTGTCCAGCAGTGGAAGTCGTTAATAAAGAAGAAGGCGAAGAAGTAAACTCTCTCTACTAGGGTAGTAAATTTCCTATCTATCAGTTATCAGTTATCACATTAGTACAGCACTCGTATATCGTGCAGATGCAAACCCTCACACCGACAGATGTTTCTTATGGAGCACGTGTTCTACTAATATCAAAATAATTAACTCGATTGCCTAAATCAATGCGAACTGTAGCCGCCACTCAACTGACTTTGTCGAATAATTATAACAGAGTCGAGTGACATTTGACCGAGGTATAAATTGTGCGTTCTGACACTTTATGCATTGGAAATCTGCCAAAATACCAAATAATATATTCCACGGTTATAGGTTATTCAAGGTTGGTAAAATCGGCACTTGATACCAATATATTTTTAATCCCACGGTAATTTTATATCTATATATATAATAAAACTGTAACTGGAAGATTTCTGTACATTTAATATTTTGAAAATTTTAATTGGGGGATGCTTTACTATCGATACTGAGCCCAAAACAGATTTTTATTTAATTTTTGTCTGTTTGTTTGTCCTTCTTTCACTTAAAAACTACCGCACATATTTCTACAAAATTTTATACCGTGGTAACTTATTACTCGGGTCAACATCTAGGCTACTTTTTATCCCGGAAAATCAAGGAGTTCCCGAGGGACTTTTAAAACTAAATCCACGCGGACAAAGTCGCGGGCATCAGCTAGTGTAAACATAAAAATGATCATAATATGACCCTTCCAGAATGCAAAATCAGCTTAGAGAAAACTGTGGAATACTTTCGCATTTAGACACAATATTAGTAGGTATCTATAATAACAAGCCCGTACTAATTCAATTCTTTATTGAATACATTCTGTTACTGCTTTTTTAGAGTTCCGTAGTAAACAATTCCTTGTTTATTATTATTCTTACTTATAGTTTCGCCATGTCCGTCCGTCTGTCTGTCTGTCCGTCCACGGTTTAGCTCAGAGACTATTGGTACTAGAAATCTGTAATTTGACAAGGGTATAAATATCAATCACGCCGACAAAGTGGTAAAATAAATTGTGAAAAAGATTTTTTTAGGGTACCTCCCCTACTTGTAAAGTGGGGATGATTTTTTTTTCTCGTCTATCTCATAGTGTGGGGTGTCGTTGAATAGGTCTTTCAAAAATATTGTGGGTGTGGGAACACCATTTTTCAATTCAGGGATCTGTTTGTGATATATGATATTTTAAAGTGCTAAATTTTATTAGAGTCAAGCGTCCCCCCCTCTGCCAGCTAAATGGTTGTATAAAGGATACAAGAAAAAATTCACAGCAGTAGTTTAGATAATTAATTTTAAAGGAAAACTATCACGGCTAAGTAGGGTTCATTAGTTAACGAGTTATATCTGTTTTTTCTAAGGTAGGTATTACACGTAGTGTAAGTTGCATATTTTCAAACAGACAAAAATTAAATAAAAATCTGTTTTGGGCTCAGTATCGATAGTAAAGCATACCCTAATTAAAATTTTCAAAATATATTAAATGTACAGAAATCTTCCAGTTACAGTTTTATTATATGTATATATTATAGTATTTAAACCATGGAACTCAAAATGTATTCAATAATCATAAATAAAATAAAAGCACTATCCTAGGTCAGCAATAATATTTGAGACCTTCAACTACGGAACCCTACACTGCGCGTAGCCCGACGCGCACTTGCCCGGTTTTTATTTAACTTTAAAAACAATTGAATCGAATAACAGACAGACTGGTACAAGAAAACTGTAAAAGGTTTCTTGGTTTATTAATAACTAGGACTCATAGCGTAGAATTTTGTCGTTACCAAGTAACACGTAATATTAGAGACTAGCTGATGCCCGCGACTTTGACCGCGTGGAATAATTTTTTAAAGTCCTTCGGGAACTCCTTGATTTTCCGGGATAAAAAGTAGCCTAGATGTTGACCCGAGTAATAAGCTACCACGGTATAAAATTTTGTAGAAATCTGTGCGGTAGTTTTTAAGTGAAAGAAGGACAAACAAACAGACAGACAAACAGACAAAAAAAAATTAGCTTCTGTTTTGATATCTGTATCTTGAACACAATTAGAAGCAAAAACCCTTTTTTGAATCTATTTCATGTACAGAATTGGTTTCGTTTCTGTTTTATTATATGTATAGATCCGTTACATAGCGGCTAAGCATAGCAGTCGCTAAGTATTACAGAGTCAAATCACGTCACAGAAACGTTGTGGAACATCAGGTGCACTTTCACAGGTTATTATCAAAGAAAAAGACGGCTGGCCGACGACGGAGAAAAAATGTAAACTAAAATATATTTTTGATATAACCTTATTTTTAGGTGCATTAATTCGTCAATTCTCAATGAAAAGGAAATCAACAGTACTCTAGGCGTTGCTACGAAGGTTCTTGCCTGTGAACGAGCCCTTAAGCTGCCCTTGCCAACAGCTGTGCCAATTCGGTTCTATGCTTTGTTTTAGGGCGGCTGCATACGCTCCGATATAATCATCCAAGCAAGTTAGCATACAGCGGCAGTAACATCACTTTTTAAGTCAACGAATATGACACGCCAATAACACGCTCAATGCAAGCCTATGTAAATCTGTCTGTCATTTCTTAATATGAACAGCACCATACAGCGGATTATTGCAAGTCTGGTGTCACGTTTAATGACTTTAAAAATTTAAGAGATATTATTTTCGAAACTACTACTTTGAAAAGTATCCTTACCTGCAGGTAACGAATAATAAAATAATAATAATAACACCCATTTCCAAAATCAAGATGAATAATATTATGATCTCGTTCGTTTCTAATCTTCTTCTTTCGTTCGTTTAGAGGAAATCTTTACCTAAACGCCTACTAAAAAGCCTAGTGAAATTCTGCTTGATTCCTCCGGCCGCGGCCGTCGGGACCGGTGCGCTTGCGAGCGACCTTAATAACTTGTAATCATTCTCACACTTTACGAGTAACAGTCCGTTTGAGAAATTTTGATATACCCATAAAGTCTGTAATTGTGTTATTCCAGTTTATTAAAAGTTATGAATTTAAGGCTTTCCGCTATTATGTTTTAAAATCTACCCATTGGAACGGAATGAGTTTTGTTTTATTGTTTGTTGCGTTGTTTCTTGTAATGGCTTCATTGTTTTGTTTTGTTTGTTAATTTAAAATTTTAGTGTAGCAGATTAATTTTTATAATAATATACGTAGGTATATTATTATGAATATAGTAGCTTTTATCCGCGGATCCCCGCGATCATGAAAGAAATCCGAAGTGGACATGATTCCTATAAAAAATTACCAATTTTGATTTTTCAGCGATTCATTTGGGCTTACCCTATTTTTTAACTACCCCTGTATTAGAATATGTTTCAAAGAATATATTCAAATCGAAATCAAATCAAATTTGTTTTACATCTACTTACTTACTGTAGGTTCCTAATTTTTATAAGCATCTAAACTACGCCAACTTTTCTAGAATAATAATATTAAAGTAACGGTAGGTAGGCTAGCTACAATGGTTTCGCATGATAATAATATGATATCACATTTTTTTTTGCCTAATTTTAGGTGCAAATAGTATTATTATTATGCATAATATTATATTAAGTAGGTATATTAATTAGAAAGTTCATTTTCTCACCTCATAAGTGGGTATATTATACAGAAGCGGCCCGCTGTTTTAATTATGTACCTACCTATTCCGACATTTAGACCGCGACGGGTTGAGTTTAGATTTTTTTATTTCAGATTCAAGTTATTTGGTAAAAATAGTTTTCAAGACCTCTTAATAATCCGATTCCAATAATTAAATTTAAAAAAGCCTAAATTCGGGAAGCGTAGTGTTGGCGGAGCCCCCACTAGGTGGATCGGTGAGATCAAATGAGTCGTGTAGCTAGGGAGCCGCTGGATGCAGGCGGCGCAAGACCGAGACATGTGGAAGGCTATGCAATAGACCTTTGATCAATTACAGTGGACAACAGTCTATCGGTTGATAAAGAAGACCTAAATTAATGCTACTTCTTAGAACAAGCGTGAGGGACTATGAGCATGGACTGTAAGTGCTCGTTACTGGACACGCGGCGCGTTGCGCGGCACGTGGTGCATCGGTGAATTAAAAAAAAATATTACTAAAACATTATGTTTTTAGGATTCCATACCAAAATGGTAAAAATGGAACCCTTATGGAGAGACTTTCTCCGTCCGTCTGTCCGTCGGTCTGTCACAGTCGATTATTTCAGTAACTATTAAAGCTATCGACATGAAATTTGGCATAGTTGTGTATAATAGTGGCCCAAAATCATTGGAATAAAGAAAAATCGAAAATTATTTTTAGTTTTAATAAAAAAGGGGGAAAATCTAGGTTTTGAAATTTCAAAGTAAAATAACTATACCGGTATCATATGAAAGGCCTTTACTTGTGCATTCTAAAACAGTTTTTTATTTATTTCTATGTATAATATATTTTGAGTAATCGGCCAAAATGTCGAAAAAAATACCGTCCCCCCCCTTACCTCCGAAGTTTACCAATCGAAAAATCTAAAATAATTATGGTCTATAGAAGTTATGTATATTTTACAGGAAAAATAAAATCAACGCGAAAATTATTTTTGTTTGATTAAAAAAGGGGGAAAATCGGGGGTTTGAAATTTCAAAGTAAGATAACTATACAGAGTGGGCTATCATATGAAAGGCCTTTACTTGTGCATTCTAAAACAGTTTTTTATTTATTTCTATATATAATAGTTTTTGAGTAATCGGCCAAATTGTCGAAAAAAATACCATTCCCCCCCCCCCCCTTATCTCCGAAGTTTACCAATCTAAAAATCTGAAATAATTATGGTCAATAGAGGTTTATGTATATTTTACAGGAAAAATAAAACCAACGCTCTAACTAGCATAGTTTTTTTATGTTAACAATAAACTTCTACAAACAAAGTTAACGATAAATAAGCAAATTAATATAATATTATCGTTTCACTTTCACTTTTGGAGTACGGAACCCTCGGTGCGCAAGTCCGACTCGCACTTGGCCGGTTTTTTATTTTGTTATACTTAATTTAATTGTAAATATTATTATTTGAGTGTGTAGCAATTAAGAATTTATCTATCTATCTAAGTACATTAGTCCAGTGGAGTTTGTCAGTCAGCCGACCAGCATGGTGGACTAAGGCCCTTCCATTCCATTAGAGGAGACCTATGCCCAATAAGTAGTGGGTAGTGTTTATGATGATGGTAGTGGTGTTTTTTTGCATATTTCAACAAGAATCGTGTAAAATTATAGTTTAGTCCACTTATTCTAATCTAAAAATAACGCTCAAGAAATGTTAAACAGTAGTTTGGTAAAAGTGTTCTTTAAAAAACCGGCCAAGTGCGTGTCGGGTCACGCGCAGTGTAGGGTTCCGTAGTTGACAGTCTCAAATATTATTGCTGACCTAGGATAGTGCTTTTATTTTATTTGTGAATATTTTGAGTTCCATGGTTTAAATACCATAATACAAAATATGCAACTTACACTACGTGTAATGCCTAACTTAGAAAAAACAGATCTTAACTCCTTAACTAATGAACCTTACTTAGCCGTGATCGTTTTTCTTTAAAATTCATTATTTATACTACTGCTGTGAATTTTTTCTTGTATCCTTTATACAACCATTTAGCTGGCGAAGGGGTGGACACTTGACTCTAATAAAATTTAGCACTTTAAAATGTCATATTTCACAAACGGATCCCTGAATTGAAAAATGGTGTTCCCACACCCACAATATTTTTGAAAGACCTATTCAACGACACCTCACACTATGGGATAGACGAGAAAAAAAAAATCATCCCCACTTTACATGTAGAGGAGGTACCCTAAAAAAAATTGTTTTTCACAATTTTATTTCATCACTTTGTCGGCGTGATTGATATTTATACCCTTGTTAAATTACAGATTTCTAGTACCAATAGTCTCTGAGCTAAATTGCGGACGGACGGACAGACAGACAGACGGACGGACATGGCGAAACTATAAGGGTTCCTTGTTTACTACGGAACCCTAAAAACCACTTAAATAATAATGTAAAGTACTATGTATGCATATTCAAGCTAATTTCAACTTTTAACTAAATAAACTATGCCTGTTAGAAAATTATTTTGATGTTTTCATACTCACAATGTTATCTACATTTACTACCAGTTTACGGCCTTTTAGTGCTAATTACTTATTATTCCGAGGCTTAATAATTATAATTTGTACTATTCTACATCTTTTACCGTCTACTTGTTTATGGATAC
Source organism: Oeneis ivallda (assembly GCA_029955525.1). Classification (NCBI taxonomy): domain Eukaryota; kingdom Metazoa; phylum Arthropoda; class Insecta; order Lepidoptera; family Nymphalidae; genus Oeneis; species Oeneis ivallda. The sequence continues at coordinate 30,491,783 of JARPMR010000001.1, read as the reverse complement.
AGTCGTAGGGTTTACGTATGTAAAATACTGTATGCAGAAGCTATTAATATAAATGTATATTTATATTAATAGCTTATGCCCGCAGCTTTGCTCACGTTAAATCCCATTTTTCAAACCCCTATTTTACCCCCTTAGGGGTTGAATTTTCAAAAATCCTTTCTTAGCGGATGCCAATTGCCAACGTCATAATAGCTATATCCTGTATGCCAAATTGCAGCCTGATCAGTTTAGTGGTTTGAGCTCAGTTAGTAATCAGTCAGTTAGTCACCTTTTCCTTTTGTATATTTAAAAGACTGGTTTGTGCACCCGCCTCACTACATCAACGAAATACTTTTTCGATTACTTGAAGTAATCGAAAAAGTATTTCATTGTAGTAAGTATCGAAATAAAATTTGTGCCATGCAATAAAAACACTCCTATTTAGTTTGAACTACCAAAATGAACGAAACTAAAACCAGAAGCCATTTATTACAATTTGTATCTAATACAATGTTACTCTGAAATCAATCATTCTAACACTAAATACTCACGGGATGTTCGGTTTGTGTTTGTGTAAACAAATTAATTAATGTACTCGGTAATAGACTTTAATGGTATGTGATACGAGTTAAAATTGTGTGACTAAAGTGCCCAGACTGATACCTATTTAGTGATGCTACGCGGTCGATAGATTTGGTATCGGTATCTTAAAAGTATGGTGTATCTAGGCTCAAAGCATTGCATTTATTTGCCTACTGCAAAACCTTATGTTTTGAAAACGGTAACCATCGAGTTTCTTGACGATTCTTTCTAGCAAGATCTGCTTTCCTCGTTATCAGGGAAAGTTTTCAAAGTCAAAAATTGAGCTATAGAAAAAAATATTGTGAATTATTTAATTTTGAAAATATTTTAAATTATAGGTATCTAGCCAAAAAATATACAAATAAAATTCTGCTCCTGAGAAGAAAGTTAATCTAATCTATAATATTCTAAATGCAACAGTTTGTGTGTCTGCATATAATATAACCTTTGCATGACTCAACCGCTTCATGACATAGATACAGTTTACATCCTAGAGTCGATAATAGGTTCTAATATCTACCTGAAAATCTCGGTGAAATCCAACCGGATGAAGTTGCGGTCATCATCCTACTAATATCACAGAGTAACGATAGGTTCTAATATTATAATAATTACTAATCTAATTACTCTTATATATGCGAAAGTTTGTGAGGATGGATAGATGGATGTTTGTTACTCTTTCACGCCACAACGAATAAACCGATTTGGCTGAAATTTGGAATGGAGATAGCTCATTTTATTTATTAGGATTAATACATAGGCTACTTTTTATCCCGGATAATTACAGAGTTCCCGCGGGAATTAAAAAACCTCAATCCACGCGGAAGAAGTCGCGGGCATCATCTTGTTCAATAATAATTCTAAATGCAATATTATATTATCTCTATAATTTATAATGGTAGGTACTTAGGTAGTCGATAGTAATTTATCCATCGATAGTCGCTTAGCAAGCGGCATCACTACACAGATGTGTGCGAGACGCTACAGGGAAGATCTAATGCCAAGATAATGCTCAGACAGAGGAGTTAATTGCAAGCAATGCACATCCAGGCGAGGCTCTCACTCCCCAGGGGCCTCGGTCCCCTCCGAAAGCCCCCTGCCCTTAATCATTCACCTAATGGAAACCCATCTGATGTCTATCGCTAAAATACGCATGAAATTTAAATGACCCACTCCAAGTTACTCTAAGCTGTGAAAAAAATGTTCACCTCGAAATCTGTGTTTAATCGTACCTACTCACTTTTTTTATTTGAAGACGCGCATACTATACTATATTTAGCCCGCGGCTTCAAGTGGTTCTTCTTTTTTATTTCTTCATCCTGGGAATTGTTTCCGCAAGTAGACGATGTCCGTCCTCATCATCATCATTAACAACCCATCAACGGCTCACTACTGAGCGCAGGTCTCCTCTCAGAGAAGGGTTATAGGCCATAGTCCGCCACTGGCCCAATGCGAATTGGCGGACTTCACACACCTTCGAGAACATTATGAAGAACTCTCAGGTTCCTTTACACAACATTATGAGGAACTCTCACGATGTTTTCCTTCACCGTTGAGGAGCCGAGCAAGCGATATTTAATTGCTTAAACGCACTTGACTCCGAAAAGTCAGAGGTGCGTACCCGGGATCGAACCTGCGACCCCCCGAATAGGAGACCACAGTCCTAACCACTAGGCTATTACTGCTCAATGATGACGGACTGCGATGTCCGTCCGTTTTGCGTGATTCTGCTGGTACGGCTCTTCGCCTGATCACTCCAACCAGCCGTACTCACTCCAGAATCCAACAGACCCAGGTCGGTGAGGAATTCAGGAAGTGTTGCTTGAGAGTCAACGTATCTTTGGTAACAGACATCTCTGCATTTAGGCAGTAGGTGGTTCGGTGTCTAGTCGCTTCCATGCATTTACTGCATAGAGGGCTCCAAGTTCCAAGTAATTATAAAGTTTACCGTATTAACGTGATTGAGTAACAACCATCCACAGAATACAGATACATCATCCACACTTATTTATAATCACAGTAGATCCACTTGCCGATTCGTAAGTACTTTGTATAAGTTTATTTGAATAATATAGCTTTTCCATTTCTATGAATATAATCCTAATCTAAATAATAAACACATTAACACCCAAGGGGTGTATGATACTATCTTGCCATAGAATAAGGGGATTGCAATTTACCTATGAATTTATAATTTCTTAAGTGGTAATGTCTGCGGCTAGCGGCGAACTATGCCGTTTCAGCCATATCGCGTAGGGAATAACAACAGCTGGTCGATGCTCTACAATCTCAAATATTATGATAATTGGCTGAATTTATGGCATTTTTGCTGCAGCAATGTAATTTAGCCAATAGCGGGAGAGTGTCGGTCAATTGGGTATTTGAATTATATTTTTTTAGTTATTTAAAATCTTTAGTACATGATACTTCAATGTTTAAAATAACGTTTTTAAATATTAAAACACAATGCTATTTTTCTTTTTTAAATATCTCAACCAATCTCGGAAATATAGAGCTTTAAAGTTATCTGTTCGACAAAGAGAGCTCTATTGAGGTGTGACGTCAAAACTCAAAAGCTCCATACACTCATTAGCGACGAATGACGATGTCTCGGATCCGTAAGTCATCACTAGCAACATAGGTACCAACTCTCTATCTAAGTAAAATCAGTGCGATAACCCTTTCGCTTGACTTTTGTAATAGAATATCCCAAGACACATGTGCAGCTGGTGCTTGGGCTTAGGTGAGATCAGCGTTTACTTTACATTGAATAAAAAAAAACTTGAGAGGTGTCAAGGGACACCCGGGTGGAACGTAGCTCCTTTCGATTAATTTTAGTGAAGGAATTGTAATAAACTAGTGGTGTCATCTAGTATTAAATTGATTAACTACGATGAATTATATTATTTAGTTTATTTCTATTGCACTGTTACAAAACCAAAGAGTTACTGTTTTTTCACAGATGGCGTAGTAGTACAATAACATTTTATCCAATTTATACAATAAAAAATTTGGGAAAAATTCCACATTTAGAAATTATTTAAAATAAAATTGAAAATAGAAAATTCAGTCTGTCGAGCTGGGATTCGAACCATCGACGTTGAAATTTTAGGCGACTGCCCTAACCACTAGGCCATGCAGACGCCGTGTTCTAAGGCGAAAATACCGAACACAATGCAAAATTCACATTCAACAAAAAAGTGTCGGTTTCAAAAATGTGTCGAGTGTCGGTTCCTTAATTTTTTCCGTCTAGCCCCCTTCCGTACCGCGCGATAAGGAACTACGTTCCAAAAAATTGTCCGTCACCATTTCATATTACTACAATTACCCCACAGGACGCACAACGTTACATCGAGGATGAGTAAACAAATCACTTAGACATGTCACTTTATACGACATTCAAAGCAAAAAATCACGAAATATTGCAGTTTCCGTGACGTCTTTCTTTCTGTCAGATTCTAGCCCGTCATGATTTATACGTTTCTACAATAGGATAAACATTAGGGGACAATGTTGGTGCTAAAAAAATGTTGTTTGAACCGATTTTGGATGATTCTCACCTCCAGTGGTCAAGATTCGAGACACCTACCGCGTGAACGCGCTATTTATTGGGGTTTAAGACTAGGGTTGTGACAAAGGACTTTAACATTTATAATTTTTTTGAACGTGTCAATCAATAATCAGATTGTAATTATTAAGGAATGATAGCCTAGTAGTTACGACTGCGGTCTTCTGTTTGGGGGATTTCAGGTTCAATCCCGGCCCTGACCTCTGACTTTTCGGAGTTATGTGCGTTTAAGCAATTAAATATCACATGCTTCAACGGCGAAGGAAAACATCGTGACAAAAACCCGCGTGCCGGAGTTCTCCATAATGTTCTCAAAGGAGTGCGTAGTCTATCAATTCGCATTGGGCCAGCGTGGTGGACCATAATCTTTAACCCTTCTCTGAGAGGAGTTCTGCGCTCAGTAGTGAAACGTAAATACATTGCTCATGATGGTGATGATGATGAATCTGGGTTACCAGCGAGCGTAAGCTTTACGAGACAAAGCTTTTTGCGACGTACCTTGAACGAAACAAAATCTTCAGCAACCATGAGAGTGACCTGCTCAGTGATGACCTAGAAATGTTTTTTTGTTCACTTTGATACGGAGGTGGTTTAAAAAATAGGGAAAACCCAAAAGAACAGCTGAAAATTTTTGATATATCTGATATATTTAAATACTACTCTTGCTCTATATTTTTCCACCGTAAAAAAGAGGCTCTATCCGGCTGCAGAACACAGGTTATCGTACAGTTTATCAGCCTCATCTATCAAGATAAAAGAACAATGAAGCTATAAAAATTAATCTAACAGACATACACATTTATAGCATTGATTTCATACAAATTATAGGATTAGTTCGGTTTCATGCATAATTATATTTTAAAAGCAACATCTGCATAATGTTATTCAAGTTTTGTAACAGCTCGCAAATTATAAAACTTAATGTAGTTCTGACTCATCTCATTTAAAATTAACTACAGTGAAAGTAGGTATACCGTATAACCGTATTTGAAATATACCGTATTTGATTTTTGTTGAAATAAGCACTTTAGAAAAGTACGACCTTTTGCATACTACCTATACTACATAGTACATACGAAGAACGTTGTCTATTCCTAGCTATTTTATAAAATCATCGACCGAGCGAAGCGAAGGTCTTTGAGTCTACTTGAGTGAATTTGCACTTGTCCGTCCGTCCGTCCGTCCGTCCGTCCGTCCGTCTGTCAGAGCCTTATAACTTCTGAATTACTGAACGTAATTACTTCAATTTTAGATATAATATGTAAACCAATGGCCTCCAGCCGAAAATGGCTTAAAAAGTTATAAAAATCTTTATTTCAGGGGGGCTCTCATAGAAGCGAAAGCGACGAAAAAAAAATTTTTTTGCTTTTCATAGGGTTACAGTACGTCATTTTAAAGATAATTTGGAACAGAGTACAAAAGTATTTTTTTTTTAATTTTTTTCCTAAAATTGACGAAATGGGGGGCTTTCAAAGTGGAGATTATATTTGACCTCACAACGGAATAACCATTGAGAGCTGGGGCTTGAAAGTTTTATAATTTTAGCGTAATATCATGTACTTGAACAACAAATACTAAAATTAGATAAATGTAATAAGGAAACTAAATTATTTAACTTTTAATGAGCAGCAACAACAGAACTTCACAATGATGTCAATAGATGGCGCTCTCATCTCATATAGCAAATGCAGCTTATATGTAATATAATATATTCAATTAAAATTATTATTTAGTCATTTAGCAAACATCAATAAAACTTCACGTTGCAGTTTGTTTTTACATGTTTTCTGATCGTGTCGATAGTTGACGCTGTGTACAAGTAATTTAATTTGAATGTTCCAAAAAACTATATCTAAGTTCGATTGAGGCCTTGAGGATTTCACTATAACAGTTCCCTAACCTTTACGGGCTACATATGTTAAGTTAGTTGACACTTTCTGTCAACTTTGTTATTACAAACCTCTACGGGACAACTAAAGGTGAAAATGACATAAGGGATGTTAGGATTGTATTTAGGGGCTACCTACGTAAAGAGACTTCTACAAAGGGGATGATTTAGGTATGGTTGGTGAAAACGGGCATAATAATAATGTCAATTTTGATCGTCATGTATCTATTGAATGAATAAGTAATTATGGGAAACCGTTACCGCGAGGTCTCAGTTCGGGGCGAACCACTAGTTTATTTGCGTTTGAAATTGTTTTATGAGAATTCATATTTGATATAAAAAATATCTAGCGACCCGCCCCCGCTTTGCACGGGTAGTAGAGCATATTACGTTAATGCTTTGCAAACTCCTTGAAATGTTTCATAAGTTATATTGAACAGCATATTATTGAACAGTACGTAGGCTTATAAAAGAAGTATCGCTCGGCTTATAATATAGCAACAACAACGCCGCGCGCGGGGGTGGTCACTGGTCGCATGAGCGAGTCCCGTCAGCGCCATGGTCGGGTTGAAATCCACGTATTTATATTGGCGCGCGTTCGTTTTTATTTTGCGATAACTCCTAAGATATTCATTTAAATTGTATGGTGTAAAGGATTATATCATAATGTGCATGAAATGCATAAGCTTTCCTATAAGCAATCCTTATCAACTTAAATACGTTAGTTACCATAAGATAACTAACGTATTTAAGTTGATAAGGATTAATACTGTATCCGTCTAAATATATTTCCAATTGCCGCATGGTATGTCACAATTTTTTATTTAGTATTTACCAAGTTAAAATAGGTATAGCGAGCTATCCTTAATAGATATGCCATCGCGGACTTTTCTGTAAAGACTTATCCCACCATACCACCACCATAAATTGTTTTGTTATATATCAAAGGGATTAGGCAGCGTTTTCCATGAAAGCTCCCAAGCGGCTTGAATTTTTTCCGACATTGTCAACAATTATCGTCATATTTCAACTAATTTACACAAAACCTTAACAAATTATACACTAAAACCTTCCTCATGAATCAGCCTATTTATTGGTGAAAACCGCATGAAAAACTGTTCGTTAGTTTTTGAGTTTATTGCGAACAGACAGACAGACAGACAGACGCGACGGGGAAATTTGTTTTATTATATGTAGTGATGATTTTATTGGCACAAGAAATCAAAGTTTGATTTCTCCCATACCTACATCCAATAGATACTTTGCTGACTGATTGCTTACTGTCTTTCAATGTCAGATATCATTCTATGTACGAGCAGACATTCATCACTCATTTTATCAAAGAAATTAACTGATGCAGAACGAATCGCAAAGTTCATAATAATTTAAATGTGCGATTAATTCCCTTTTTTTCTTTATGTAGCCGATCCCCGTGTTTTGTTTGTCCGCGTTCATTTAGTTTTTAAAATCCCACAGGTTCTCTATGATTTTCCGGGGTAAAAAGTAGCCTAGTACATCATCAAAGTATCCTATGTTACTATCCAGGTCCAGTGCTATACCCATGCAAAAAACACGTCCATCCGTAGCTCTGTTGCAGCGTGATCGAAGGACAAACCAACAAACGAAGTAAGGATAGCAAAACGCTCAAAGGGGCAACCCTAAAGATATCAAGCATTACAAAACTCATTTCACGGAATTCGGTCGTACTCCGTAACTATGCCATACCCATAACGTAGTCCAACATAATTCGGACATGTAAGCAAACATCTTAATGTTTACTAATGAAACATTTCGAGGTACATTGATTGATGGCAATGTGTTCTGTGTACATTTCTATTCACTGCATCGCGCGCCAGGGACGCCTCGTTGGTGGCATATCTATTGTTCAATAGGAGACACATTTCGGCATACATTTTTTTTTTTCGAGTGGCTCATATAAATTATTCGCTTCAATAACTGATAGATAGAATGGCCCTTATTGTACACCATAATGGTGCACATAACAGATAGGTAAGTGAGTTATAGCTTGGAGAATTAGGCAGAATACCTACCTATTATTACGAATTATTGAAATTCAATAGATCTTAGGTTCAAACCTCAAGGGTGGGGAAAGAGATATTAAAATTGTTAGACAAATTACCCGCCATCGCCCTAAGGTACTCGTATATTATATCGATTAATTAAATGATCAGTACAAACATTGTATAAACTACGTAGATATTATAATGATGAAGATTGAGTCTACCTACCTACAGAATGATTTCAGTTCAAAACGAGATGTCAAAAACAAATCGTGCCTACATTGTGAACGTAACGTATAGTAGTGTGACGGAAAAAATCAATTTTGTAGTACTAATGTTATTGTCTATACAATTACTGTCGCGTTGCTCTCGCAGTCTATTAATGGCGTGGTTGTCAGCCGCAAATATAGTTCGTAGAATCACAAGGATCTTTGGAAATACTCGTACCTACATATTATTAACAAGTTAGACGCAGTAGGTATATAATATTTATCTACCTGAGAGTTTAAAGCTTATTCGAAAGTCACTCTGTCTGTTTTAGTGATGAATTAAATGTAATCCGTTCATCACTTCTAAAATTATCTATCTCCGACAAATATAAGGTGACGAGCAGACTTCACTTTTGCTGTATTATGCCTCGAACGCCTTACCTCACAGCGACGTCGCACCAGCTAGGATATTATTGCTATAAACAATACAACAGGAGCTTGGTACAAACAAAATGCTAAGAGTAAAATAAAGGGACATTTTTGGGTCGCAGGTCGTATAAGACTCGTTTGTATTTTTTTCTTTTATTTAAAACCAGCTTTTGACTCTGGGTATAGAATTAGTCAGTCATATCCGTTTGTAATTCAAAGTCAATTCATTCATTAAAATCGGATTAGTGTAATAGGTAGACATGTTGAGATTATGCAATAAAATATAATATTATTATATTATAATAGCCAAAGCTTAAGACAGTGATTCGAGCTTTTTTTAATCACAAAATCAAAGACACATAAATTAGTTCCTAAATAAAACAAAAAGAACAAAAATTCGTTAAGTTTGATTAATGTCAAAATAAGAACAAAATTTAGTTTGTATGGGACGTGCTTGGGGATTCTCGAGGGAGACTTCTAGTAGACCAAAATCTATATCTGACTTCTTTTGGACTTGGGACTTTAACGACAATTAATACGCACCTATGACCTGACATAAATCTATCTTGTTTAACTGTCTTGGGCTATGGACGGGGAAAACTGTTGGAAGAACTGATGGCCGTTGGGGGTCCCAACGTGACGGAGGAGTCCGAAGCCTGTGGAAGTCCATGCAAAAGACCTTTGCGTCTATCGATTGATAAAGACGACGAAGAAGAAGTCTTGAGACTAAGCCGAGTGAGAGCACGATCTTTAGATCTCATGGATTAGAGTGCGTCCAAATTTTTATCAAGAGCCTTCATCATCATCATCATTAACAATCCATCAACGGCTCACTACTGAGCGCAGGTCTCCTCTCAGAGAAGGGTTATAGGCCATAGTCCACCACGCTGGCCCAATGCCAATTGGCGGACTTCACACACCTTCAAGAACATTATGAAGAACTCTCAGATGTGCAGGTTTCCTCACGATGTTTTCCTTCACCGTTGAAGCAAGTGATATTTAATTGCTTAAACGCACTTGACTCCGAAAAGTCAGTGGTGCGTACCCGGGATCGAACCTGCGACCCCCCGAATAGGACACCACTGTCCTAACCACTCAGCTATCACTGCTTATCAAGAGCCTTACCCATCTGCTATCTACCTACATGTTCTCACATTCTCAACACAGAGTTGTCCCGGCGTGTGCTTTACGTCGATACGAACACAACCAGACAAATGTTATAATCTGCATCATAAATCATGGACGGTCGAACATTCCATGCATGCAGCGCATAGCAACAAAATACCGAACAACTATTATTACATGCATAGATCGGGGTCAGTCATTAATCATTAATAAATTATAATTTATAGAACCACGAGATTTTTGGTGAATATCTTCTTTTCTTAGTTGTTGCGTTAAAGTTAAGACTGCCTCAAAAAACGCGGTATGACACAACATAGCGTTTATTCAACGCGTTTACGACGCGCGTTCGATGCTTTGTTCGATGCGTGTAGATAACGTTATTTGCATGACTAGTTTGACTGAAGAAGGCATTCACACATGCAGAACGCAAAAAGGCAAGAGTGCGGACTATGGTACTATTATTGCATGGACTAAAATTCCAAGTGAGTAAATATTATGCGACAAAATTAAGTATAACGACTCGTGTAGTTTGACCAAGAATATAATATGGTATTTTAAATTTTACAGTATAAAAGTCAAATGGTGTAAATTGGTGTCATTTGACAATTTGAACTTAGTGGCCAGTTATAATCGAATATACACAAACAGCGATGTTTTGTTTCACTCACACTAACGTGATGGTAATAAACAAAAATTGGATAAATATAGGTGTACTTAGTTTTTATTTTAGTCCTACCTTCATGCCTGCTATTCCTACTTCCATGGTGCGGACGATGTACGATTCGTGGAGGGCCGGCCGCGTTCCCCGCATGCTTCGATTAGACCCAGACTGGAATTAAGCGACGACTAACGATGCGTGTTGAGCTGGGTCACAGATCAGGTATTGATGTGGGTGACCCCCCCTTCCACTGGTCGCCTTGTCGTCTCGATAAATACGTCAAAATATTGACATATTTTCTCAGAGACATCTCGTTTTTGTAATCTCTTCTTTCTGGCTTGCCAACTGCCATGCAAATAACGTTACCTACACCGCTATACGCGTTGAACGCGCGTCGTATGCCTACGCGTTCAACACGATGTTGTATAATAAACTTAAATAATTATAGTTACGATTTCAATTTCATCGAACGTAGGTTCAGCCAGCTCAAGACCTGAACCTGTATAAGTACCTAACCGGTAAAGTTCAAGTAACTTACCACTGTTTTCCTATACTTTACTAACAAAACAAAACATTTTCATTAAAAAGCTTCGTACAGGCCAGAGTCAACGCAAACAAAAACAAACTCGCGTTCACCCGGCGTCGTCGGACGCGTGGCCAGGATCAACAAATTTTCATATCAAAGGACTGCTCAGTTTTATGAATTACACTTATTTGAACTGAGCGTAATGTCTCCTTTATAGTGCAGGAGCTCGTGGTAGTGCTTGGTAATCCAGGAATCTGATTATTATGTAAAAGCTGCATCAAACATTGCTACAGTCTCAATTGTATTGGCTAATTTATCGTGTTCATGCATCAATGCATTGTAGCCAATAGCGAGTGAGTATCTGCCAATCAGAGGCGATGGCAATCGTCACACTGTAGCAATCATTTTTAGAGAATCGCACAACAGTTTTCTGTGAGCGTAAGCCACCGACCAAAGATAAAGTTGATTTTCGGTCGTCGTTGATTGTTGATTGTCCTTTGGTACCGCGCAAACAAAGGTTTGACCGCCACACATATCGTGGCGGTGGCTGCACGTAACAACTCTACTGTATAGTCTCACGATGGACTCCGAGTTGGAAGCTTGACTGCGCTCCTATGCGTAAACGAAACGACGTAATCGACGTCGACAACGCCTTTATAAAAATGTGTCCGGTGTTCCCATACTCCCATTTTTAACCAACTTCAAAAAAGGAGGAGGGTCTCAATTCGTTGGATTTTTTTTATGTAGGTATGTTCACCAATTAGTCGAAGACGCCTGAACCGATTTAGAAAATAATTTTTTTGTTTGAAATGGTATACTTTCCGGGTCCCATTTAAATTTTATCGAAATCGGTCGAGCGGTTTTAAAAAAATCAACAGTTTTTATACTTTGTAGTGGTGCGGGCGTTTGAAGTCGGTTTTTGAAAATAATTTTTTATATTAAATTATTAGCTACAGACTACATGTCATGGCATGAGTCTACTCATTGACGATTCAAAAGCACTTGTAAAAAGTTTATTTGAATAAGAAATATTTCTATTCTATTCTATTCTAGTAATGTAAGTGGCGAGTGACGGTCTTGCCGGTGGCTTTGGTCGAGGCACATTTGCGCGGTGCCTTACTTTCAATTAATAGATATATCTGTAAGTATTAGTAGGTATAATAGATATACCTACTAATACTTACTCTGAGGTTGTATGGGACCAAAACCTCGCGACGGCACTCACGACTGCAGATTCGAAGATTAGCGACGATGAAATTTTAATATCATAATCACCACTGGCTCGCTAGCTATCATTATTAGGGGACTCGTGGGAGAATTTAATTTGCGTTCGTTTAATCGCATTAGTGTATTCGCATCTTTATTTCGTTTTATCGTGACGTCGCAGAAAGATTTTTTAGGTGAAATTAATTTCGGGGGTGGGTTGCGATGGTAGTTAGAATTTATCTTGATACTATTAATTGTTGAGATTGGGGTGAGACACAAGTTAGCTTTTCCGAACACATTTTGTTTAAAAATGTTACAGAAAATGTTATGACTTTACAAGATCTTTGTTTCTCTCTTTGATTGGACCCCCTCGATATTAATACTTATTGCTGCATCGAGTAAGGATATACGTACTCATCGGCAAGTCGTCTTAAGAGATTGAAGCGATTTCTGGGGTAGGGAGCTATACACCTTATTATGCCTAACAGTGGACGACTATCGATTGACGACAATCAAAATCCACGATGTCTCTAGTATCTAGACTTTCCTAGCACAGTAACGCCCTGTCAGTATCCGTGTTTCCTGCCACCTATAATTTGAGTGCCTACCTTCAACGCAAGAGTGATATAGGCATCTTCTAGGCAAGCGCGCTCCAACTTAGACCTCATCAGTGCTTTCCATCAGTAAACATCGTCAAGTCATGTCTACTCGTACCATAATAAAAATAATTATCCTTTTCAATTTCAAGATCTTCCCTCTAAAATACATCTAACTTAATATTTTTCGCGATACTAGGTATGTTGTACGGTCCACATATTTTGCGTATTTCGTCGCGAAGCATTTGGGGACCACCGGCGGCACGAGCATTGTCCGATTTGTTACCATTTCCATGAATTTTGTTTACTCAACATTGTTTTTGTCCCTTTTTTTTCATATTTGATTTATCCCTGGCCATTAGGTTATGCTTAAGTTAACCATGCACCTGATTATAGTTTTGGGACAACTTTTTTTGATAAGGAGTATGAAGTAGATATTTTTAACACCTTTAATCGCATTTTCTAATTTATCTCATATCTTTATTAAAGACTAGCTTTAAGACTTCATTCGCGTTGAGTTAAGTATTAAAAATCCTCCGAGAACTCGTTAGCCTAATATGTCACTTTCCAAGTCCTCAACTGTGCCGATGCAAAAAATCGCGCCGATCCATTGCTTCGGTGCCGCGTGATTGAGGGGCAAACCAACAAACAAACACTTTCGCATTGAAAATATGATTTCACAGTTTGGACGAGATGAGGTGCACCGCTATGTGGTCATCATCTCTAGGAAGAACTAGACTAGGTATATTTTCAAAAAAAGATGAGTGGTGAGGAGCTGAGGTTTTAAACAGGTAGGTAATGACCATAACTGTACTCCCAACCAACTCCTGTCACAGCGGCCAATCTCCATGGAGGTTAACCATCTGTATGGAAGATGTCATATCAGGAATACATAGGTGTGTGCGCAAACACAGGTACACTCTTATTCGCTCAGAGAAATCCGATATGACCGGAGAGAGATCTACTGCTTTACTTAACCAAATATGGTTGAGCAAAGCAATGGCTGGGTCATGCGTCATGCTCGTGAACGGGTGCCACTGGCGGGAATAGGGCTACTTTATGTCTGCCCATCTTAAGATAGAAGTTAGTCGGTATGCATTTTTGGAACTTCCCTCATTGTGGAAACACTGCATATAGCATAGTATTTACTGTATTGTAAATTTGTTTTGAAAAGAGCAACCACCGAGTTTCTTGCTGGTTCTTCTCGGCAGGAAAGGCATTCCGAACCAGAGTGGTAGATTCATCGACTATTCAAAAGCACTTGTAAAAGTTTATTTGAATAAAAAATATTTCTATTCTATGCTATTCTATACTTGCTCTCCGAGGCAAGTAGTGAGCACCACCTATTTCCTACCATCGGCCTAGTACTGAGAATTTTTTGCCCGAAAAACGTAAATATATTTTTTGGTCTGAACCTAGAATCGAACCCGGGATCTCTTCATCTGCAGTCGAACATTGCTACACCAACGAGGCATTTGAACGGACCTAAACCACACGTTGTCATACAGTTACATAATAAAGGTACTAAGCCACCTCTGAGATTGTCCTGAAATTCCCGTGAACCTGGCAACAGTAGTTATGGTAAGCAAAGAATAAGGACGCCGAGGCGCACCGCGGGGCGTCCGATGTATTCGCTAGATAGCCATTTACATGTGTTGTCAAGTTGTATGTGTTCATTCAAATATTTGATTCATTTGTAATAAACGATATCGTAGTGTTTGGAACTGAGGTGTCACATATTAAATTCGAGCGTTTTTTCGAGATACCCGTATGATACATTATAATATGGGAATTTGAAATCGGAACCCTTTTTGTCGACTGAGATGTTATGAGTAGTCCAAGAAAGTTCATTATGTGTTAAAATAACATCATTTTTATAGTCATTGATATTTGCTACCTGTTTAGAAAATTGTATTTTGTACACAGATTTAACTTTAAGTTATTTGGCAAGTGCTTCTTCAGACCAACATGATTAGCCAAATTGAGGATATAAAAAGATATGACGATTGACGACCCTCAGAAGTCTTGTTAGTGGTCTTACCCCAAAAAAATATAGGTACTTGGCAATAATCGTTGACTTAATTAAATAGTAAGTTTTACCTACAGAGAATACACAAACTGACTCAAATTTAAAAAAAGCTGTCAAGTAAGAGTCGGTCCTCGCTCTTTTAGGGTTCCGTACATATGACCAAATCGATTTTAAAACAAGATAATTTAGATGTCTTAGTTCTTAGATAGTTTTAAATAAGCAGGGAAAAGCTCGTTTGTTTTGAACACAACTGTGGTCACAACTTAAAAATCGCATGGTAAATCGGTGTTTTCGGTATAAATACTCTATAGAGTACTTATCGTCATATTATACAGAAATTTCAAACTCGTAGCTTGTTTAGTTTTTGAGATAGACCCCCCGTAACAAAAATGGTCTAAAAACGACAACTTCCCCCATTTAAACCCCCTCAATTTCTTCTCCCCATTTTTGTAGCAAAAAAATAAAAAAAATATTTGAACTCTAATATGAGCCCTAGTCAATGACACCCCACATGCCAGGGTAAAAAAATAAAATTTTATTTCGATTCTATTTTTCATGTATGGCAGCCACCTTAATTTGTTACTTTAATTTTATTCTTATTATTTGTTGTTATAGCGGCAATAGATATATACACACTGTGAAAATTTCAACTGTCTACCTGTTACGGTTTACGAGATACAGCTCGTTACAGTTTTTGCAATTCACGAAGGCGAGTGAGCTTTACTCGTGGTTATTTCGTGTACATGAACATTGCATAAGTGTGCGTGCCTGTCAAAGCCTAGGTGGGAGCGGGCAGGCGCGAGCATTGCGCTCGCTCACACTTATACAGATACGACACACACACATAAGTCAGTCGCCCTCGTGAATTGCAAGAACTATAACGGACAGCGGAGGCTTAGTAATAGAGACCCGTTGGCACCTTTGGGGAACCCTAAAAATTAGTTTTTTATTAATTTGGTGGATAAGTTTTTTACTGAATGGCTCGTGCTTAGATACGACACACACACATAAGTCAGTCGCCCTCGTGAATTGCAAGAACTATAACGGACAGCGGAGGCTTAGTAATAGAGCCCCGTTGGCACCTTTGGGGAACCCTAAAAATTAGTTTTTTATTAATTTGGTGGATAAGTTTTTTACTGAATGGCTCGTGCTTGTGTTGGCAGTCGGAAATCTGATAAACATAATTATTATTGTATTGTTTTTTGTAGATGTTGATGTCTCCCATTAAACTGTAGTACATCACTTAGCTATATTGTCAATAGTTTCCGCAGCGTACGCTAAGGATTTTTTTTGGTATTTTTTCACACCTTGGGTTACATTAGCGAAGTTTTCATAAGGATCCATAACTTTTTTGAAAATATTCTATCACGACGTATCTGCTATTATTTATTCAAGACTGTACTAGTGTGCTGCATATCCTGGCTGCAGTTTCAGCTCTATCATCAGAGCCAATCCATGGATATCATTGAAGACTACTTATCAATACGAATGAAACGAGCCCAAACTAAATATGGTTACGTAGTTTCATTACAGAATGCTCATAACCACCGTTCAGCTTGATCATCAGACCCTGGATATATTATCTAGGAGCAGAGTACTTCTTAAGACGAATCCAACGAGCCCGAACTCCATGGTGTTACATCGTTTTACTACAGATTTCCCATAGCCATCTACCGCCTTCCGGCCTCCATCATCGGATCAGCTCCATATTACAATAATATTGCATTGTAATCCGATTTACATGTACATGCACATTTTCAGCTCGATCGGATGACAGTCTAAGTCCAAGACCAACAAACACATCCGATTCTTTTCCGAAGGGGAGTAAGAAAGGGAGACGTTGTACCTCCGAAACTCTTCACTTGCGCCCTAGAAGACGTGTTTAAGGTGTTGGACTGGAAAAGTCGAGGCATTAATGTGAATGGTGAATACATCTCACACTTGCGTTTTGCAGACGATATAGTTATACTGTCGGAATCGCTGCAAGACCTTGAATAAATGTTGTCGCAGCTTAGCTGTTCTTCCAGACAAGTGGGTCTTAAGATGAACATAGACAAAACAAAAGGTTATCCAAAATGAATTCTTCTGTCAGTTTCCTTGTCGAAGTTGTTTCCTACCGATTTGTATAATCTGGCCAAGGTAGTTGTATTCCTGAACAACTTCGACGCTGACAATGTCGACGTTAAAGGTCTTGAGATAAGTCTGGTCTGTCTGAGGTCTGAGGTCTCGCAGAACCGATGGCCGATGGGGCAGACGTGTTCTGGAGTGGAGACCGCGTACCGGCAAGCGCAGTGTAGGACGCCCTCCAGCTCGCTGGACCGATGACCTTAAGAAGGTGGCGGGAAGCGGTTGGATAAGGAAGGACCGTGTTTGGTGTTGTGCTCTCGGAAAGGCCTATGTCCAGCAGTGAATGAATACTGGCTGATGGATGGATGATATTCCCCGAACGTACTATTGGCTATTTTTTTATTGGTATAATGTATCCTTAGAAGGCTACTTCTGGAACTCCTAGAAGAGTAGAGCTAGTTTTTTTTTTAATCTTAATTTGTAAGGGACTTTCGTCCGACACGGACAAGCCAGCCCCATCGTAACCTAACTTATAATTAATAATGATTCTGGTGGAATGTAACAGAAACAACTGAAGCAAAATTCACTGCCTGTGCAGATATACAATAGATTTAAAGCCTTCTGTCGGAGGAAGACAAAGGAGGCTTGTAAAAGCACCTACGTCATGTCTATTGATGTTATACCTCTGCACAAGCAGTTCCCGCTGTACGCTATATCTGCTACACTCCACCAGTACGTGCTGGACATCATCCATCGTAGAGCTAGTTGTATTGAGTTTGGACTTCTTTTGTTAGTTATGATAAGACCTTACCACGAGGCTTGGTGGAGTTACCTGAAGGTATACTTCGAAGACTACTACTGGAACTCCTAGACGGGTAGAGCTAGGTGAACTCAATAGAGTTTGGTGGTGAGGTCTTTTCATAACTAACTAAAGGAGTCCAAACTCAATACACCTAGCTCTACCCGTCTAGGAGTTCCAGTAGTAGTCTTCAAAGTACACCTTCAGGTCACTCCACCAAGTCTAGTGGTAAGGTCTTGTCACAACTAACAAAAGGAGTCCAATCGCTATACAACTAGTTCTACCTGTCTAGGAGTTCCAGTGGTAGTCTTCCAAGTATACCTTCAGGTCACTCCATCAAGCCTAGTGGTAAGATCTTATCGTAAGTAACAAAAGGAGTCCAAACTCAATACACCTAGCTCTACCTGTCTAAGAGTTCCAGTAGTAGTCTTCGATGTATGCCTTCAAAATCAAAATCAAAATCACTTTATTTGTTGAAATAGGTAAATAGGCAAACACGTGCTAGTTTTTTATTTAGTAACACTATTTTATGCCGTAAGGCGTACAAATTTTTAAATTAAAAACTAAAAATTAAAAAATATTCAGGTCACTCCACCAAGTTTCGTGGTAAGGTCTTGTTATAACTAACAAAAGGAGTCCAAACTCAATACACCTAGCTCCACCCATCTAGGAGATCCAGTAGTAGTATTCGAAGTATACTTTCAAGTCCACCAAGTCCGGAGGTAAGATCTCCTCATGCCTAACAAAACGAGTCCAAACACGAAACACCTAGCTCTAATCGTCTCTGAGTTCCAACAGTAGGTTATTCCACCAAGAGGTGATATAATGCCATCCTGAATTTCGAATAATAATTATTTTAACCACTAGCGACCCGCTCCGGCTTCGCTCGAGTAGTAGAGCATATTAAGCCTATGCTTTGCAAACTCCTTAAAATGTTCCCTAAGTTATATTGAACAGTACCTAGGCTTATAAAAGAAGTATCGCTCGGCTTATAATATAGCAATGTCAACGTGGCGCGGCGGTGGTCACTGGTCGCATCACGTGAGCGAGTCCCTTCATCGCCATCGGGTTGAAATCCGCGTATTTATTTTGGCACGCGTTCGTTTTTATTTTGCGCTAAGATATTCATTTAAATTGTATGGTGTAATGCACTATCATAATATGCATGAAATGCTTATGGTAACTAACGTTAATAAGGATTAATACTGTATCCGTCTAAGTAGATTTCGAATTACCGCATGGTATGTGACCATTTTAAGACTTGTCTCACCATACTACCACCATAAATTGTTTTGTTATATCTCAAAGGGATTGGCAGTGACTTCGATGAAAGCTCCCAAGCGGCTTGAATTTTTCCGACATTGTCAACAATTATCGTCATAATATTTCAACTAATTTACACAGAACTTTGAGAGGGAACTCTAGTTCCCAGGAATTTGAAAAATAGGTATTTGAAGAAACTTTTGCCGTCGCACCTACCTCCAACCTGCCCCCGTAAAGTACGAAAGGGAGAACTGCAGCCCAGGCTGATTTTACCTACAAAAACCTTGACCAAAAGAAGTTTCGCATTCTGCTGTTTCCTTCTTCAAAACTGGACAGATCTCAAAAATTCTTGTATCAAAATTTAGAGGAAAAGTATATCTATGCTTCTATTATTTTCTTTTTTGTTAGAAACTTATCAAATTTGTCTGATAGTTGTCTGAACAAGGCGGTAAAAACAGTTTTTTTTCAGGTATTTGGATCGTCATATTTCTTTTAGTGATTATGTTTTGGAAAAAAGGAAATGATAGAGGCACGTATTAATTAGACCTCGATTTTTGGGAAAAAAATCATTGCTCTAGAGGCATTATCCACGAAGAAAACAGCAGAATGCGTTTGTATGGAGAAAGGCCCACTAGAGTTCCCTCTTAACAAATTATACACTAAACCCTTCCTCATGAATCACCCTATCTATTGGTAAAAACCGCATGAAAATCCATTCGGTAGTTTTTGAGTTTATAACAGACAGACAGACAGACAGACAGACGTGGCAGGGGACTTTTTTTTATAATAATACTAGCTGATGCCCGCGACTTTTTAATTCTGTATAATTGTATGTATTAATGTCTAAACATTTGCACACTGTCGGTGACAGTCGATAGTGTAAGGGAGCTATATGATGTATTTGACCTGTTATGTACCCACAATTTGGCAAATAAAATTTATTATTATTATTATTATTATTATTATTCATCCGCATGGATTTAGTTTTAAAAAATCCCGCGGGAACTCTTTCATTATCCGAGATAAAAAGTAGCTCTCCCGGTCTGAGGAACCACTACTACATCCATTACTATACCCATGCAAAAAATCGCATCAATCCGCTGTTCTGTTGCGACGTAATTGAAGGACAAACCAACAAACAAACACACTTTCGCATTTATAATATCAGTAATGCTTCATTATAACACTTTTTATAATTGTCAAATTTTTACCATACTTAACCAAAGACAAAATTACGTTTAGCTTTCATTTACGTTTTGTTATTCCACTGTCATTTGCGTTTTGTTATTCCATGTCAGATGCGTTTTTGTTATACCACGTTTAATAGTGACTTGACCTAAACGCGGCGGATAAAAAGTATCCTATGTCCGTCTCCTGGTTCTAAGCTACCTCTCCACCAATTTTCAGCCAAATCGGTTCATCCGTTCTTGAGTTATAAATAGTGTAACTAACACCACTTTCTTTTATATAATAGAAGATGTAGTGATAGTAGGAGCTCATATTATATAAGCTTGGAAATGATGTTTATTGCCGAGTATAAGGTGAAATATTATTCCATCATCAGACCCTTAGTCTATAGGAACTATTCTATCTATCCAATGGATCGTCAAGTAATCAAACATTTAAAAAAATGTGTATTAAGAATACATGACAAATTAATAAAAAAAAATTATCAACAAGTTGATTTATTCATTAAATAACGCAGCTATGTTTGTGCGTGTGGGCAGTGCATATGTAAATATGCAATTTGATACCTATTCGTTTTGAAGACACGTCCTTAAATCTGTAAATTTAGATTACTTTACAAACCCTAGTACAACAGAATCAGCCAAATGGTCCACCATAAGCCCGAGCGTAGTGAGCGCATTTTTTTTCGCCATTATACAATTTTCCATCCTATTAATTATGTCAAAACTTCGTAAATATTAACATATTAAATAACCACCAAGTATATATACTAACTAATGCAGTAGTTTTCCTTAAAAAAGTTATTTCATTACAGGCGCTCCTGCCAAGAAATCTACTACAGACTACAGACAAGAACTAAACTGTATCAAACTGAAAGAGCAGACTGTGATACGAACAAGGAAAACCAACAGAAGAGGAAACTGAAGAACTAAAAGCATGTCAGCACCAGTAGCAAAAAAAGCTAAATATACACAATCCACTACAACCTTTACTCCAAAATATATAGATACAAATAAATTTGAAACAAATACAGAACATATCAATGTACAAGTTGATAAAAATTTACTTCAAAGCAATCTGCTTTGCGAAATATGTGGTTATGAAACAATGTCAGAAAAATCTTTGGAAAAACACTTGATCTTACACACACAAGACAAAAATATATTCAAGTGTAGCCATTGCGGATATATGAGTAAGAATAAATCTAATTTGACTACTCACTTGAAAACCCACACTGGTGAAAAACCTTTCGCAAAATATATAGATACAAATAAATTTTAAACAAATACAGAACATATCAATGTACAAGTTGGTGAAAATTTACTTCAAAGCAATCTGCTTTGCGAAATATGTGGTTATGAAACAATGTCAGAAAAATCTTTGGAAAAACACTTGATCTTACACACACAAGACAAAAATATATACAAGTGTAGCCATTGCGGATATATGAGTAAGAATAAATCTAATTTGACTACTCACTTGAAAACCCACAATGCTGAAAACCTTTCGCATGCAAAGCTTGTAATTACAAATGTACACTAAGCGGAACTTTAAAGAGTCATATGAGAACTCACACGGGAGAAAAACCCTTTGCATGCAAAGTTTGTAATTACAAATGTACAAAAAGCGCAAATTTAAAGAGTCACATGAGAACTCACACTGGTGAAAAACCCTTTGTATGCAAGATTTGTAATTACAAATGTACACTAAGCGGAACTTTAAAGAGTCATATGAGAACTCACACGGGAGAAAAACCCTTTGCATGCAAAGTTTGTAATTACAAATGTACAAAAAGCGCAAATTTAAAGAGTCACATGAGAACTCACACTGGTGAAAAACCCTTTGTATGCAAGATTTGTAATTACAAATGTACACATAGCGGAGCTTTAAAGTGTCACATGAGAACTCATACTGGAGAAAAACCCTTTGCATGCAAGGTTTGTAATTACAAATGTACACAAAGCGAAAATTTAAAGAGGCACATGAGAACTCACACTGGAGAAAAACCCTTCGCATGCGAGGTTTGTAATTACAAATTTACACTAAACGAAAATTTAAAGATTCATATGAGAACTCACACTGGAGAAAAACCCTTTGCATGCAAGGTTTGTGATTTCAAATCTTCATATTACCATTCCTTAAACCGACACATGCGAGCGCGACACTCCGGTGAGGCACAGCTTATATAATACAGAGCAGCTTTTATAAGTTAAGTCGACAGATACTGACCTTGAACAACACAGGTTACTACGTTATGCCCGCGACTCCGTCCGCGTGGGCTTCGCACTAGTTTTTCCACGATAAAAGATAGCCTGTGTCACTCTCCAAGTCCTCAACTATATCCATGAAAAACCACGTCGATTCGTTTCTGCATGATTGAAGGACAAAGCAAGAAACAAACAAACACACTTTCGCATTTATAATATAAGTAAAGATTTGGTAGTCGGTAGGTACACTGTGGTGTTAATTCTGTTGTAAACAATCTGTAACCTAAACCCAGTAGATCCCAGATCTACTGGGTTTAGGTTAGAGTTAAGATCTATAGATCGTACTCTTGCTCTGTTCAAGACTCGAGATAGATTTAAAATGAGACACAAATATAAATCAGGAGCAAGCATTGATGCGCAATCCATGCAATCCATCAATAGCAATTGATGCGATTGAAGTCTCCCAATGCAAAAACAACTTCAATATCACTATCTCTTACAATAACATAAATTTGCGAGAGACGGTTCGTAAATTCAGTTAAGTCATCGACTTTAGGAGACGACTAAAGATAGTACTAACTGCTACATACATATTCCATCACAATGATTCTTACGGATATACAATATCGATGGTTCAAGACTTGTTTAAATTTTTGTTTAGAGTTATAATTAGTATACATTATTTGTATACTAATTAGATCAGTCTAGCCATAATTGTAGCTTTTTTTGTATAAAAAACACTATTTAAATTACATAATAATCTCAATTAAAAAAAATGTAATCTGGTCGTTAAAAAATTGTAAATACCAGCAAAATATAGGCTTTCTGCTGTACTTTCTGAAGCATGGTGCGGGTGACAGGTCAATAGAAAGTAACTTGTTTTATACCGTATTATTGCATTGTAAAGTTCAAATTACGAAAACAGACTTTCTGAAAAAGTACAGTGTCAATGGGTTTTAATGGTGTGAATTTGAACCTTATGGTAGCAATGATATGGTGGGTATTATAATACTTAGATATAATTATTTATGTTGATGTACGTATTGAGTGCTATTTAAAGTATTGTTCCGTTTGTCGAGATCTTATTTTATAAGTCTATTCGTTACAAAACAAAAACATTATTTTCGTTCACATTACCTGTCCGCTTCAAGTTGGCTGTCGCCGCCGCTAAAAATTGTTTTAGAAAATACAGGTACAGCACTTTCATATTATGATACCCACTCGGTATAGTTATCTTACTTTAAAATTTCAAACCCCCGACTTTCCCCCTTTTTTAATTAAACTAAAAATACTTACAGCGTTGGTTTTATTTTTCCTGTAATACTATATAATATATTTACTTCTATTGACCATAATTATTTCTGATATTTAGATTGGTAAACTTCGGAGATAAGAGGGAGAACGGTATTTTTTTTCGGTATTATGCACTATTATGGATGATGGGACAAACCAATTTAAATTATTGCATTGTCATCGGTCCTTGATAAGCGAAGTTTCAAATCAATCCGATGTTTTAAAGGGGATGCAAATCGAGTCCAAAAATTCGGTAACATAGATTCATAGAAACATAGATTCATAGATAGATAGATTCATAGATACATAGATACATATATACATACAAAGCTAATAAAAGCGTATTAAAAATAAGCAATGTCACTCTTCTAAATTCACATAAAATCAATAAAATCAATAATGAAACTATAAAACTTATATTTACACAACTTATCTTTCACCGGAATCAACACAAAAAATGCACGATCACGACAAAACAAAAGAAGTTAAACAAATCAACTAATATTATTATAAACAATGATCACTTGTCACCCGTATAGCGGTTTTTGTGGTGGTTTATTTTTTTGTGGTTTTTGTTCGAGTCGATGGAGGAAGGAAACCTCGGCAGGCGGTCCGGGCCCCCCGGGGGCCGCGTACACAAAACGTATCGTGATTCATATAAAGACAAAAAGGACAAAAAGGAGTTGAGGCTGCATCAGGACGGACCTTGTACGAACGCACTTCGCCAACTCTACAGTTTGGCAGAATGAACTTACAGCCAGGAATGGGTACCTACAGTTTTCTCAGTGATCAAAACAAATGATAAAAAAGCGTGGATTTGAGTCGCAGCAATTCATGAGACGCCATTTGCCATCTCATGAATCGGCACAGCGACTGCCGAGTTTCCAGCTGGCTCTTCTCGGTTGGAACGGCATTCCGAACCCACATACTCGTAGATTTATTTGATGATTAAGAAGCTATGTAATTTTTTTTTTCTCCATGGGTAAGGGTCTCAAGACGTGCTTTAGTACAATAATAATTCAATGCTCAAGACAAAGCCTTTTATCTTTCCTTCTATATAGTTGTATAAGCATGACAACAATCTTGGATTAGGAAAAAAACGAAAAAACTTGATCTCAAAAATTGTAAATACAGACAGAAATCAAAATTAACTTAATGGCATGCTGGACTAGGCGCTGGTCATTTCCATACACACAAATCTCTCTCAAAGTCGAGTATAACGTGAAAAATCTGTTTTTTTTTATAAGGTTCCACTGTACGATTGCCAAACTGTGGCAATAAGGACACCGATGTACCCGAGAACATATTGTTTGTTGGGCAATTATTAATGAAAAAAAAATGTGCATATATGCGATTTTTTCAGAAAAGAGATATTTCAATGCTGGGTCTTGTACGAAAACATGTACAAATACCATTGTGAATATTCGGGTACATTTGAATTATTGTAACAACCGAACCATAATCACGTGCGAATTGCATTTTGTGACGTCAAATGCGTATATACTCCTCATATTACTCGTATCAAGTATGAGATCTTATAATTTTCCCTTCCCAAATTACTAAAAGATCAGTGTGCTAACTGCTAAAGTTGATTTGATTGATTTTAAAGCGGTGATAGGCAGGTAGTGGACCGGAGTTAAATGTCTGTTTTTCGAAGTTAGGTAGGTATGTGCGTTTTAAGCAATTAAATAACACTTGCTTTCACTGTGAATTAAACCAGTGTGAGGAAACCTGCATGCCTGAGAATTTTATAATGTTCTCAAAGGTGTTTAAAGTCTGTCAGCCACTTAGCCAGCTTGGGACTATGGCCTAAACCCTTCTCATTCGAGAGGAGACCTGTGTGGTAGACCGGCGCTACGTTGAAATGAATGAATGAATGTCTACTGGACTAGATATGCTAGACGTTCAGGCGATAGTAGACAATGTGCGCTTAACTTAAATCACAACTATTCCTTAGTGACGCTTTCACCAACGAACGTCGAGTGACGTTTAACCGACAAATAAATTAGTTATTGTTATAGTTTTTGCATTGAAAATCTGCCAAAATATCAAACTAACGTTCGGTTAAGACTTATTTTACGTTGGTGAAATCGGCCCTTACTAGAATAAATAAGGCACCTACTTATTCAATAAAGGCTCACCAACAACATAATTCTCCTTATAATATTTGGTCTGTGGGAACGCAAAAATTTAAGAGCGTTGAAGCTAATAATTCCATAAAGACAATACAGCATTTCCCTGCGACGTCATAAATTATGCGATCGTCTAAATAAGAGGAACATTTGTGCAATCTGGTCTCTTGCCATTATATAGGTATCGTTCACATCAATTGCTATAACATATTTAATCATTTTAAATTCAGAGAACATTTTACAACTGGTAAGTGAAGTTTGCCATTTTGCATTGGGCCAGCTTGGTGGTCTATACTTAACGCTACTCTGAGAGGAAGTTCTTTTCTCAGTAGTGAGCCGTTAAAGGGTTGCTGGTGATGATATTTTTGAAAAGAGCAACTGCTGAGATTCTTGGCGGCTCTTCTCAGCAGAATCTGCATTCCGAATCGGCGGTAGACTCTCGACGTGTCAAATGAGCCACAAGTTTTTAAAATGAAAATAGGGACACTTCGTTGCACAAAAAGCAAATTAGCATCTGTCACAACGCCTAAAATTGCTGTCTAGCCCTGTGGGAGCAGATCAAAAATGATCAGTTCCGTAGAAAAACCAGAGTTACTGACATAGCTTTAAGCTTATCGAGTCGGAAAGCTAAAGTAGCTATGGCTCGATCGACCTTTGTACCAGGAGGCGCAACATTGGTGGTGGACCCACTAGGTGGACGTACGTGTTGAGGCGAGAGGCGAGTTGCTGGCAGCCGCTGGATGCAGGGGGTAAGATCATTCTGTGGCGATATTTGAGACCTATTGAAGGCCTAACGAAAACCTCGTATTGTCATGATTTTAATTTATTAATAAGATATTGTTTTGATTTTTGTTGACAGAGTGTCATGATTTTCAATTAAATAAGATAATATTTGACCTAAATTATGTAGCATGAAACGGGAAATAAGGAAGTAGTTAGGAATAGAATTTAATTTGACTTGAAAATGTATTAAAACGGAAATGTAAGCTGATTGGTTGAATAGAAGGGGAAATTGTAATCATCCATTCCATCCATTTTGTTAGTCTAAAAATATAAAAGGGAAATGTGAATTAGTTTAAAGTTAGTTCTCGTTGAGCGTTGGAGCCGACTTTGGCTCCATAAGTGTTTTCGATATTTACTTTTATATTTTAAAAGATGTGCTGTCGTGGAGTTTCTTTGCCCTTTCTTCTCCACGACTATAGCACCTTAGGAAACGGGCATTAGAGTCAATTTTATAATAAATGGATCTATACTGAACAGCATAATAAAATACAGATATATGATGATGAAAGAGTTTTCTTTACAGTATGGTACTTTTATATCACGAAGCGACGCGCGCTTTACTTGTGTAACCAAGTATACAACACGGTACTGTGTGCGTGAAGACAAGTTGACGGTACTCTCAGTACTACCGCACTTACGCACACATTCACAGCGTGTTGTATACTTGGTTACACAAGTAAAGCGCATGTCGCTTCGTGAAATAAAAGTACTATAATATCACAATAAACGATAAACGATAGTACGATATGACTTAGCAAAATTAAATGTAACATTAGGTACTAACAAGGTATAATGTATTTAGCCTCTCCTTTTTGCATTGTTCGAAATTCATGGATATCTATTAAATATATATGTAAAATAATATATTAGTTCCACTAAATTGCCGCGGGAATTCTTTCGTGGCGCCGACTCTAGTTGCTAGAGCAGTGGACAATTCGTCTACCAAAGTTGCTACTTTACAGGAGAGCAGTTTAAAGTTTTGAATCTGTTTTTTTTTTCAGTATTCCGTAGAACAATGTTGGTTTATATTATACGAAATGGTTTTTGAGTATTTCTTAATTAAGTATTTTTTAATTAAAATTTCCAACTACAATAACAACATCGCAAGTGACAATCAACTGGCGGCCGTGACAAGTTACCGACGCAGAGCTTCTTTACAAGCAACGTTTTTCTTCGGAATTATTGAAAACTCCAAAAGTACTGAATATATATATTTTTTTCTTTTCCTGTGGTGCTAAGAATTGTTTATAAAAGCCGATAATGTCAAAATCAAGATTTCGCTGTATACTCATATTCGACAGTGTTCTACGACAGTGTCGATATACATAACATCGCATGCAGTGTGTACAAAGGTTTAAACAACGTCGACGTCGACCACCTCCCGTAAAAGCATTTTGTATTAAGTCAACAAATCCAAAAACCATTCGGGCTACATTTGTTTCCATGAATAATAATATGTAAATGCCTTGTATTATACTTACCTACCTACATATCATGCATGTACCTCGAGTCATCGAC
Source organism: Oeneis ivallda (assembly GCA_029955525.1). Classification (NCBI taxonomy): domain Eukaryota; kingdom Metazoa; phylum Arthropoda; class Insecta; order Lepidoptera; family Nymphalidae; genus Oeneis; species Oeneis ivallda. Next base: position 30,463,717 of record JARPMR010000001.1, on the reverse strand, counting down.
TTCCCGTACATTCTTTGACTTTTTTACTAGTACTTTTTACTTTGAATGTCGCTTATTGACATATTGGTGGGTAAGTAGTTAAATGCCTACTTTAATACTATAACTATACGCCTCATAAGAAGGCTCAGGTTCACTCAGCGGGTGATGGAGAGTGCTGTGCTATGCTATCAAATCAGAAATTAGGAGATCAGAAGGAGAAGCAAAATTACCGACATAGCTCATGGAGTCCCGAGGCTGAAGTGGAAATGGGCGGAGCACATACCTACTTCAAAGAACTGCAAAAGGAGTTGGGGTCAAAAGGAGTGCCAGAAATCGCAAAGTTGGCAGACCCTAGGTGGACCGATTGAAAGAAATGAACGAACCGATGGCCAGATGGTGGATACAGGCGGCGCAAGACCGAGTCTTGTGGAAGTCCATGAAAGAAACCTTCGTAGAGCACTATAACTAAAAATGGACGTGTATCGCTTGATAAAGAAACTGTTTTACTTACAGTTTTAAAGATAAAACATAATTATCTGAAAAAAAAAAGATTAGCGAAACACATAGACGAATGATATTTACTACCGTCGAAACACTATAATAATGTTCTCACGAATTTACAAAAGATGTCGCGGCGTAAAATATAGATGAAATAAATACTTAAATAATAATTATTTTTTAACGTAGGTAGACCTTACCTACGTTTGCATGAAAAAACGCGCAAGTGCCATGGCTAAATTATTATTTTCTCAACCAAGAACAACTTGAAATAATGAATGACAGCAAAGCGCGAGCTCTCTCACCCCAAGTGTTAATAATGAGCCAGTCATAAGCTCGAGTGGCGCTTCGTGTCAAGTGATCACAAGTTTGTGCTACGGAGCATTCACTTGAATGATAGCCATTATTTATTTTGACTTTTGAGATCGTGGAATATGAGAACCTTTGACGCTTGTTTGTTCAGAACAGTGTTTCTGAACCAGTGGTCCACGTCGGCTCTAGAAGTGGCCTGCGAAGCTTTAAAAACATTGTCCTAAAACATTGAACAACACAGACAAATATCACATTAAAATTGAGGAAAAAAAAATTTCAAAAGAGAATGAAACAGAAAAACAGTAAAATAGTAGTAGTAGGTGTAGTAGAGGACCTAAAGTTTTTCAAGATTTAAAGAACTACGCACTACGCGGACGAAGCAAACATTTTTTTGTATTTACCTATTTATCTGCAGGTACTATAGGTACTGAGAGTGGTATGTAGGTATGGTAAGATGATGTCTACGGTAGGTTGGTGAAAATAAATTGTTAGACTTCCTTACATGAATACGAAACTTAAGATGAAGCTGATCATAATATTAATACGTGAAGCAAAAACTATGTACTTAAGTACCCCTTTTTACGCAAATTGCACGGACGGAGGAGTATGAAATTTCTCACACTTATACGAGTAGTTTATTATAGAGAAGGAGTGCAGATTGCTAATATTTTTTAAAAATTATGCATAAAAAATATATTAAATAAAAAAAAAAACACTATTTTATTTCAAACATATAATGAATGTTTTTTTCTACTTTTAGTATGCCTCGACATAGGACATTAACGGGTTGATTTTCTACTAATGGGCGACCTCTAGTATAATTAAAAATTGTAAAAAATCTCCCAACATATTATTTCCTCACTTCACTTAACTGATTTACTACCAACTTACAGCTTACTCATACTCCATTCGTTGTTAATACCTTTACGTGTTGCACTTATTTATTGTATTTATGCCTAAATGGGGGTAGAGTAGAAGCACTATGGTCCAAGTACTCCGGAAATCGCTGCAGTAATAAAGAGGTGAGGCAGGGAACCCACTGTGTGATCGATGCGCGTGAAACGACAAAAAACATGCTACAATCTCCTTAGCAAACACCACTGATATATGGCCGGCTTCAATAACATAATATTTTCTAAACCAAAACTTTTTGTTTGTTAGGTTCAGTCTCCACTCAGCGGGCCATGGAAAGAGCCATACTCGGAGCATCCCGGCGAGATCAAATCAGAAATGAGGATATCCGTAGGAGAACCAGAGCTATCGACATAGCCCATCGAGTCGTGAATGTTTCGTTTTAAATAGGTATTTTTATTTTCACAACGATCCAAAGTAGTTACAAAGTACAAAGTCCCAAAGTGCTGGAGTGGCGACCCCGCACCTGGAAGAGGAAAACCAGAGTTACCGTCCTAGAGTCGCGAAGCTGAAAATGAAATGGGAGGGGTATATAGTTCGAGGAATTGATGTTTGTTGGGGGTCCCAAGGTTTAGAAGTGGCCACCCGGCACTGGGAAGCGCGGTTTTGGCATAAGTCCCACTAAGTGGACCGAAAACGTCAGACCACAACAGACAGACGCAGCAAGCCACTAGTAGGTATCACTAGATACAGGCGACCAGTGGAAGTTTAAAAAAAGACCAGCTGTGGACGTCTATCGATTTATACAGAAGGCTTGATGACAATCATGTTCGATTGAAATTAATAATGTGTTCTACGTTGCAGCACGCTTGAGGATATCTATTCACACTTTTTTGTTATTCCTACCGTTTCTTGCCGTCTTCTCGTATGTTATTCGTCTACTTCTCTTGGTCGACTCGTAGAAGCTTTGTCACATAAAATTTCTGAGGAGCTGAGTATCTTTGACGACTCTATATCAGTGTGTGAACATGTATAATAAAACTTATGACTCGAGCGTATATCTTCACCTGCTTAGAGTATGACATAAATTATAATAACATTATGTTGTACTACGAGTCCGAGCAGGCCCAACTAATACTGAGTCACTAGGAAATAAGACGTAAGAGAAAAATACTTAGGGTAAGAGCTAGTGGACAATTTGCTTATACAAGGCAATTTTTAAAATGCCAAGTTGCCAGACAGACTACATTGCAGACATGACGTAGAATTTTTTTACCATAAATACAATCATGTAAAGGTTTCCTACTATCATCTAAGCTAACCTACCTTTGTCTATATATATTTAAATTGTATGCAATCGATTCATAGATGTATGGATACACAGGATACAGACCATAACTGTTTAGTCATTTTGATTTTGTCTGATTGTTAGGTCACTTTGATTTATTTTCGATGGCCCGGTCGCTTTAAAAAATCAAAGGACATTTTCTTTTTCTTCTTCATCAACCGTGAACGGCAGAATATGTCCACTGCTGAACAAAGGTCTCTTGCATGGACTTCCACAGGACTTGGTCTTGCTGTGCTTATATCCGGTTGCTCTTGGAGGTGGGCACTCCAGCACCTTGGGACTGCAACTACCATCAGTTAGGAGCTGATGTAACTGATGCATAGCATAGATGAATGATATTTACTACATGCCTAGCCCCGCCCATTTCCATTTCACTTCGTGACTCGATGTCGGTAACTCTGATTCTCCTCTTACCGGAGCGGAGTTGCCACTCCAGCATTTTTGGTCTTTGTGGTACTATGTAACAGTGCAGTGATAACCTCTCCCATTCGGTGGGTCGCAGGTTCGATCCCTCTTTTCGGTGTTATGTGCGTGTATAAGTAATTAACTAAATATCACATGCTTCAACGGTGAAGGAATACATCGTGAGGAAACCTGCACGCCTGAGTTTTTCATAATGTTCTCAAAGGCGTGTGAAGTCTGCCAATTCGCATTAGGCCAGCGTGGTGGACTATGCCTTACAATCCTTCTCCGAGAGGAAACCTGCGCTCAGTAGTGAGACATTGAGGGGTTGCTGATGATGATGACTAAGTAACATAACTTTGGGTCGTTATAAAAATAAAAATAGTTAACTAAACATTCACTAGCTCCTCATCGAAGTCATTTAGAAATAGAAAAGTATAGACCTTGTAATGTCATCGTGCTATACTCTTTTTGTGTGCTCCAAGTCTTCCACATGACTAATGTCACATGAATTTGGATTAAGAATTGAATAACGGGATAAAGTATCGGCTTTGGATACTTGACTCCGTCGAGCTTTATTCTTACATTTCTTATAGTTTCCTTATTATTTTCATATTTTGTTGTGACTTTTTCTATTGAATTAAGGTTTTATCCTAGATGTATTTTATTTAGTCATTACATAATAAATAGGTGACTAGGTATAATCTTACTAATATTATAAATGCGAAAGTGTGTTTGTTTGTTAGTCTTTCAATCAACAGGGCTACGGATCGACGTGGTTTTTTGCGTGGGCATAGTTGAGGGCCTGGAGAGTGGATAGTGACAAAGGCTACTATTTATCCCGTAAAATCAAAGAGTTCGCGCGGATTTTTTATAACTAAACCCACGCAGACGAATTCGCGGGTATCACCTAGGTAGTATCATTATACTATCATTATAAACCTTATATAATTACTTCTCTTCTCAGCAGAACCTGCTTTCCGAACCGGGCGGTGATAGAGTATTGGCTTGTCATCGCAGAAGTGATCATAGGGCGTGTTTAATATTTGTTAAAAACTCTTTCAGGCGTCAATAATACTGGCACACTACATACATAACACAAAACACATTTTTGACATGACATTATGGAAAAATAAAAAAGAATTATAATCTTAATCTATTTATATAAAAGAAAGTGGTGTTAGTTACACTATTTATAACTCAAGAACGGATGAAACGATTTGGCTGAAAATTGGTGGAGAGGTAGCTTAGAACCAGGAGACGGACATAGGATACTTTTTATCCCGTTCGACCGCGTTTCCGTCAAGTCACTATAAAACGTGGTAGGTATAACAAAAACGCATCTGACATGGAATAACAAAACGCAAATGACAGTGGATTAACAAAACGTAAATGACAGCTAAACATAATTTTGTCTTTGGTTAAGTATGGTAAAAAATTTGACAATTATAAAAAGTGTTATAATAAAGCATAACTGATATTATAAATGCGAAAGTGTGTTTGTTTGTTGGTTGGTCCTTCAATCACGTCGCAACAGAACAGCGGATTGATGCGATTTTTGGCATGGGTATAGTAATGGATGTAGTAGTGGTTCCTCAGACCGGGAGAGCTACTTTTTATCTCGGATAATGAAAGAGTTCCCGCGGGATATTTAAAAACAAAATCCATGCGGACGAAGTCGCGGGCATCAGCTAGTATGTAATTTATTTTGCGGTGCGGGGTACAATAAATGGAAAAAAAAGTGCTGGATTATTGATCGCGGTGCCGCGGAGAGCAGAACAGTTCCAGTTTGGGGTGAGCTTAGAATAAAATATATATTTAGTTTATATTATTATTTATTACAGAGGACTACACAGAACCATATCCACCCTGCGAAAGGCAGCGGGCCAGCAAAGCGGCACATTTTATAAATAACAGGGCTAGTGACATTGTTCAAGTGGTATGGAACAACTGTGAAACATATTGTGTAACTAGTAAATAAATTAATAAATAGGCAGCTCAAATAATTAATTAGGTAAATCGGTAGGTATACCTATATTCGATGAGCTTCAAAAACATTTTTGATGACATCAAAAAAAATTTCTTCTACCTGGGCTGGTCTCCACACATGAAAATTGTAGTGTCATTTATTTATGAACAAACCGCTTTCTTGGATTGAAGTAATTTATCTTAGACGAACTTTGAATGTGCGTAAACTCTCAAATTCACAATATTAGCACACGAAATTAAATGACGCCCCAAGTTAAAAAATACTTTATTTATAATAGGGAACTTTAATTGTGTTCCTGTAGGCATCGAATTCTACCAAATAGTCAGAGTACCCAGATAAGCACGGGCCCATGGCTGTATTTAAATTCAACACAATCATCTCTTATCAACACTTGCGAATTGTATTTACTACCTTTCAATACATTTAAATTATTTATCGATGAACGCATACAAATTATTACGATACGATTTTTTGTTTAGCACGGGAAGTAATTCCAAAACCATTAAGTCCGCGCCATTCATCTTGCGCCACAACTATGCAATAATTCGGTACATTAAACTTTTATTTGCCGGGGCTTTGTGTTACAGATTCCAGTTAGGGCCAAAACACACGGTACTTCAAGCTGCATTGGGACTCTTGAATCCGCTTTAATCGCTTAGATGGTACCATGCATTGGAGATCCGAAATTACCTTAAGCTTACCTACTTCCGTGCCCTTTAAGAGTACGTAAAAAATTCGGTTGACACCGAATTACCTACATCCTTATTAATATTATTACGAATGCGAAAGCTATTTGTTTGTTTGTTGTTTTTTTTGGTTTGATGGTCCTTCAATCACGCAGCAACGGAGCAACTGATAGTCGTCATCGAGTATACGACTGTCGTTATTTTATGCATGGGTCTACCTACCTACTTATAGTTTCAGAGATAATTTTGTGCAAAGTGATATAACTGGCAGAATTTTTGAAAAAATATCGTGAATTTAGATATATTTCCATATAATTTGTTTGTTTCCATATAAGTTGTTGCCACTATACGTAATTTCACTATATGTAATTTCTACACACTATATGTAATTTCTACACACATTTTGCCACTATATGTAATTTCTACACACATTTTTTTTCGGGCTTCGTGTTATAAATTCGATTACATTAATTTTCACATTTTATTTTATTTATCGTGAAATAATTAGAGTTATATCACTTTGAACCGATATTTCTCTATAAGGGTATCATTTAAACACAACGAATGAATCGATTTGGCTGAAATTTGGTATAGTGATAGCTCATACCTAGGATTAACACATAGGCAACATTTTATCCCGGAAAATTAAGGAGTTCCCGCGGGAATTAAAAAACCTTAATCCACGCGGACGAAGTCACGGGCATCATCTGGTATTTATTATTATAATGTTTGTGAAAATTCGTGCGCTTAGGTAGCGTGATGTGTTTTGGCGCTAACCAATTCGAGTTGGACATTTAAAATCGATTCCAGGGAAGAGAATGCGCTCCGTTCCTACATAATTAGCGCTAAGCAATATTTAGCGGCGATTAAACCGAATTGAGTTAGAGGTGTCGTAAAAATCGATTAGCGGCGTCCGTGTTATGTAACCGCACGCTTCCGAATTCCTTTTATTATCAATTAGATGGGTTTATGTGTTGCGCATAGACTAAAGGGGCAGGGTAGACGGAGAGAGCTTTGTGTGTACTTTGAAACCGTCGCGCGTCGTCTTTAGCATGAATGATGTCATTTTCACATTGCAATTTGACAGCTACAATGAACCGATTTCTATGTATTTATGTATCTACTAAAACCTAAATGCACTTTATAAAAAATTATAATATAGTACCTTTACTTTCAGACATACTCACACAGTATAATTACATTGTAATGTAATTTAGTTTATTTAGTAGTCGCCGAAAGTCGTCGGGTACAGGTGACGAAAACCGAGACCTGTGGAAGTCCATGCAAAGCAACTTTGTTGAGCTGTGGACGTCTATCGGTTGAAAAAGAAGCATGTTAGTAACAGTTAGACTAAAAAAATGTTAGCAAACTTATGTTAAGGGGATTGTGAGTTTCTTTATACCACCATACCTTCTAAACCTTCGGCATTCCGAACCTTATGAACTACCTAACAAGTGGTAGACTCATCGACGATTCAAAGCACTTGTAAAAAAGTTTATTTGAATAAAAAACATTTCTATTCTATTCTAAAAAAGGAAAGGATTGTGAGTTTCTTTATTCCACCAAACCTTCTAAAAAAGAAGAGGATTGTGAGTTCCTTTTTCCACCATACCGTCTAAACGCCTAAACAGATTCGGATGTAAAGGGTATCGTTAGAATCCTCAGATCATCTCGATCGACGGCAGAAAGCGGAAATGTCGTATCTCAAAATTTGGGCTAAATGAGTTTTTAATATATTGTTGATAAGCAAAAAAAGCCGCGTCGAATGGTATATGTCTCGTCTTTCTACGATGAAAAAATTTAATGATACGCCATTAAATTTTTTCTATTTTTGGTACTGCTTACATGACAAATTGCTGTAAATAGAGGAAAAATCGCTATTTTTGAAAATAAAATAGATACGACACCACGTCCAACATAAATAACAGTTACACCATTATTTTACCCTGACCGACATTGATTTCAGAAGAGATACAGCATTTCAGCCGCCCCAAAATTTTACGTTGACAAGGATACAGCAATATGCTCCGAACTGGTGAGTGTTTATCGAACAGTTACTTCATTTCAAACATTTAATTTAAGAGCAAATATCTTACTTACACCATAAGATTAGAGTATTTTTTTGTGTTGAATAATCAATACGCCACTCTAGATAGACCCGCACCCCCTCTCCAATCCCGATGTGTTTGCTATATACGCCATTCTGATCGCGCGGCATCTGATGCGTAAGCGCCGATAGTGAGAAAGCGTATTTGTTGTTAACAAAAATATTATTTTAAAAGATTACGTGAAAAGTTAACGTGTCGTTCACGTGTTATTTACGTGTTTAAAATTAATAATTATACTTCAGGAGCTCGGATAAGTAAAAGAGTATTAAAATTTAACCTATTTTTTGTTAAATGAGTTAATTGGAAGTCTGTATATTTAGCATACCTACTATATCTAATAAGCAAGCAAAGCTTACTACACCCTTACCTGCTTATATTTTACATAGCTACCTTGATTGTTTCGTTTATCAGTATCTTAAGGTCTCGAATAAGTAGATAGTTAACAAACATTAGGTAGGTACACAGTAAAGAAAGTGAGTGATGTTTTTATAACTTACCTAAATATTAGACTAGGTCTGAAGATATTTGATAGGCTCAGTAAATAGCTTGTCTATTACTAATTAATTCTTCTTTTGTTTTAGGTAGCTATATACCGGTGCGGTGTTGAAGGATTAATAGATACAGCAGACTGATTATTGACTAATGAAGACGAGGAAGTATAGTAAACTGATTGATGAAACTAATTAAAAAGAGAAAGTATAGCAGACTGATTGTTGAAACTAATGGACAAGAGGAAGTATATAGAGCGGACTGATTTTTTTGTGTCATTTCCTACATTCTGAATATTATAATAAAAGCATTATGCAAAAGTTACAGTATTTTATTTTTTACTAGCTGCTGCCTGCGAGCTTCGCATCGCCATTTTAAGATTAATTTTCGAATTTTGAAATCGCTAAATGACCGGTCACATAAAAAAAATTTATCCTCCTTTTCACTTGTTTTTTGTTAAATTAACACCCGCAAATAAATTTTCCCTTCAAAAATTATGGATTTCAATGCAAACTTTCATCCTCTTTTCCATCATTTTCTTACGACGCCTAAAAATATAGTATCATGCATTTCACTTTGAAACTTCATCATCATTATATACCAAATTAATCCCCTTTTTCACCCGCAAAGGTAGAATATTTGAAATCGCTTGATGGCTTTTTAAGTTTCATATTTTTTATTTATGAACTTTATTGAAATAAAACAAACATTGAGCTTGAAGTGAAACTTACCACAACACATTAGTGAAAACCGCACCCCAATCGGTTTAGCAGTTTCTGAGATTAGCGCGCACAAACACACAGACACACAGACAAACAGAAAAAAAATCTAACAATGATTGTTTAGGGATCTATTGTTTTGATAAAGGCCCCCAATAACAGATTTCCTCATAAATTTTTGATGTACAGACAACGATCAATTACATTTATTATAATATATCATGTATAGATAATAAATTTATAATTCAGAATGTTTATAAACATTTCATTTTTATAAAATAATTCAATTAAAATCACATACAGCAAAATGATCATTTTTCTAATAGTTCATATTTGAGATACAGCAGATCGTAGCACGAAAACTTGTATCTATTTTAATTGGTCATACATTTCACCTTACAGTTACAGCTTTTCCGCTGCTCGATATTTAAACATCAACTGCTGTAACTCGTAAAAAATCAATGAAGCAGTAACTTTAGGACTTTCCTAATAACTGTATCAAATAACGTTTAGTTTGATAGAAATATGTTGCAAGTTTCAACTTTCTATCTTTATTAATTTACAAGTTATGATTTTTTGAAATAGTTTTTTGGCTCTGGTGTAAAACTGGATTTTTCGAGATACGCCAGTTCCGCTTTCTGCCGTCGATATATTGGCTATATATCATTTGATATCCTCTGAAGCAGTCGGGTTTTTATTCTGTTTTAATAAATACTAGTTTGCTTGTTTAATTAAGCAACTCGTCTTTCGTCTATCTTTGTATGAAGTCTATGATGTGGCGTATAGGTGAGGATTAGGCCGGGCGTGTCTCGTCGCGTCGCCGCCGGCTTATCCTTGAGGGAACGACCCTTCACGATGACAGCTGCCTTTGTCGTGTCCGAAGAGTTTTATACCGCAAAATCAATGGCGGTATTCGATTAAGGGCGATGCCACATGGCTGCTGCGGCGTCGTGAGCATTCGCCGCGGGACAGTGTTATAATGGTGTAAAAAAAAAAACAAACATAACATACAGTCGAATTAAGAACCTCTTCCTTTTTTAAGTCCTCATTAGCAACTCATCAACGGCTCACTACTGACCGCAGGTCTCCTCTCAGAGAAGGGTTATAGGCCATAGTCCACCACGCTGGCCCAATGCGAATTGGTGGACTTCACACACCTTCGAGAACATTATGAAGAACTCTCAGATGTGCAGGTTTCCTCACGATGTTTTCCTTCACCGTTGAAGCAAGTGATATTTAATTGCTTAAACGCACTTGACTTCGAAAAGTCAGAAGTGAGTACCCCGGATCGAACCTGCGACCCCCCGAATAGGAGACCACAGTCCTAACCACTAGGCTATCACTGCTTCCATTTTTTAAGTCGGTTGAAAATTATTACTACAGTGTGACAATCGCAATCATCACTGATTGGCTGAATTTTGTCGTTCTTGACACATTGATGCATTTGAACCAATAGCGACAGAGTACCAACTACCAGCCAATTAGAGGTGACTGCGATCGTCACACTGTAGTACCTAATCATTTTCAACAGATTTCAAAAAAGGAGTAGTAGGTTCTCAGGACTGTATGTTTTTGTATGTGCGATTATTCCGCCAATTATGAATTTATTTTGATGATTTTTTTTGTTTAGTAGGTCATACTTCAGAGGTGGTCCCTTAAAACTTTTATCGAATCTTCTTCTTCTTCTTCTTCCTTATAGGTATCTTTTGTACCGCCTTACGCTAGGGTCCGCTTTTTTGTTAAGGCGCCTAAAGGAGATTGGCGAATTCCATAGAGTTTCTGACCCAGACGAACTGAACCGCGTTCAAGCCTCAAGCCCACGTTCACGAATCAAACTTCTCATGCTTGTTCTAGTAAACCAGTCCAACAAAAAAGTTCATCAATGTCTATCAAATAAAGTTGGGAGAAAAAAGATATTCACTTGTATTGCCATGTAACGGTTATTTATAATGTGTACTTGTGAATCATTATATTTTTGATCCCCATCTTCTAAAAATATGGTTTACACAGAAAAATACTCTGAAAAATATTAATTAAAATTAAATGTTTTCTGAATCTGAACGGTTTTCAAAAATGCTGGGTCAAAATTGGCCAACCTCCTTTTGCATAGTCTTAGCAATTCTTTTCAAATAGTTACCGTTGTGTTGGCAGTTGGCACGTGCATCTGCTTTAACGATGGCTTTGCATGTGTATTACAGTAATATCCCCATCCGAAATCACATCCTCTTCTGACGACGCAACTTATTTTTTTTATACCTACTAAAGTAGCTGATGCCCGCGACTTCTTCCGCGTGGATTTAATTTTTAAAAATCCTGCTGGAAATTTTTGTAATTCCGGGATAAAAGTAGCCTCTGTTATTATCCTGGTCCTGACCCATACCCATGCAAAAAATCACATCGATTCGTTGCTTTGTTGTGGCGTGATTGAAGGACGAAACAACAAGCGAACACACTTTCGCATTCATAATGTTAATAGCAATGTATGCGAAGGGATAAAAAATAATCGTGTAAAATCAACAGCGATGTTACGCCGTAACTCTTGTCGATGTAAGTACTGAGCCGGTTTTGATGCACCAAATAAAATACAATAAGGCTAGTATGTTAGCGCGTAAGGGCCGGCGATCGCGGCGGGGTCCGATTTATGCCGTTTTATGTGAGCTTGTCCGTTTTTGTTAATGTGAAAATTAAATCAAGGCCCGTTGATACACAATACTAAAGATACACAAGCAAAGTGCTAGATGTCTGAGTCTTATTTTTGTAAAAAACATTAGCTAATCTTAATTTGACTTCTATTCTCTGCTCCTTTAATAAGCGAATTTCTTGTGCTACTCCTAGCACTAGAAATGGTTTATCTGAGTGATGAATATATTGAGGCTATATTATAAATGTTTTATTTCCTTTCTTTTATTTTTTCTAATATAAAGTATATGTAGTGACGATGGTGTGTGTACTGCTGTGTATACTATGCGTAGGGGTACATAATTATAATACTAAATACTTTTGAGTTTTTCTTTGTCAGATAGCTTCTTAAGAGGACTATTACATTTCGCATCCCTCTCTCTCTCTCTCACATTCTAATATTTTCAATGATCTCAATCTCAGATACTATTGACTAAATGTGGTCAATTATTATCCTTGACAGTTTTTTTTTTTCAAATTACCGATATTATACATACAGTTTTATTATGACCTTAATTTTGATAGAGAAAAATAGTGAAAACTACTATTAACTTTTATTGCTCTTATTACAGCAACCGGTGTAGGCGATTTTACGTTAACTCGATTAAAACATTATTGTCGTATTCCTAAGGTCCTCGGAGTTGAAAACTGTAAAACACACAGTGTTTGGAGATCCTAATAGGTGATTAAAACTAACTATTAAAATATCATAACTAATTAATATATTTTCATACATCTTCAAGTGCAACTGTGTATCTAGGTTCTGTACCCATATTGATGGTGCGACCAGTGTTGTTTCGTGAGAAGAGACCAACGACACGGCGCCGGCGTTTAGTTCACACTGCTAATAAGCAAGGAGCTAGTGGCAAATTCGTCATTTTGTTAAACTTGATAGAGCTAGACTTCGGTGGTAGAGTCTTAAATCTTAATCTTTAAAGTTGGTTTACATGAAAGTATTCATTCACATTATTTATACAACACCTATACCTATTATAATGTCTAAGTCAAACAACAATCAATTCATAACTTTTGTTATTCATATTTTATTACTAGGTAGGTAGTAGGTACGAGTAAGTAGCTACAACATATTACATAAAATTCAAAACTGCTAATTACGATTCATTATATTAATTACATAAATATCTAATATTTTTCACTATTTTCAATAGGGTCTGGCAAAAAAGCAACAACACGTATGGCCGATTTCACCAACGTAAAATAAAGCTAATCCGAGCGTAAATTTGACATTTTGACAGTATTTTCAATACAAAAACTGTCAGAATGCCCAATTTATTCCTCGGATAAACTTCACTCGACGTTGGTGAAATCGGCACGTAGTCGGGAAAAAATGACGGAAATTCATCTGTCGACTAAGCATTTACCACCAGCTCTGTGACTATAATTATTGTTGATGATTTATACAAACATCTTCCTATACAATAAAAGAATTGAAAATATTCAAAACAACAGTCCATACTATTTTTATTTTTAAGCAACACTATAAACAAAAGTATGTATTTTCTTATCCCACTTTCTGGATCACTAATAATAAATAATTTGTGTGAATTACAAAATTTGTTATAAAAATTAAACTTGAACGGCCACGCGAAACAAAGGGGCCTTAAACTGTCCCTTTAAAAGTTCGTTAGACGATATTCAACGTCGATTTCATCAATCACGAATATAAAGGAATAATACCAATTACACATTTCTTGCACACCGATTAAAAAATCATATTATATTTAAAAAAAAATTGGCAGTCTGAAAAACTGCCGATAGAAGTGAAAACTAGATTTGCTTATAATTAAAAACAAATATAAAATTAAAATTAAAAAATAATAAAAAACATAAATGAATAAAATTAAAATAAAATAAACTAGTGGTTCGCCCCGAACTGAGACCTCGCGGTAACGGTATCCCATGATTATTCATTCAATCGATACATGATAACCAAAACTGACATTATTATTATGCCCGTTTTCACCAAACATACCTAAATCATCCCCTAAGTAGGAGTCTCTTAACGTAGGTAGCTCCTAAATACAATCCTAAGTCCTAACATCCGTCCCAATATCCTTTTAGGTGTCCCGTACAGGATCGTGATAAATAAGTTGACAGAAAACATCAATCACCTAACTTATAGGTAGCCCGTAAAGGTTAGGGAACGTTAGTGAAAACATTGAATTATTTATCAAACATTGAATTTAACTCGTAGTTCCATGGGAATAGTTACTGACTGCGCCATCTATTAGCATTATTGTGAAGCTATGTTGATGCTATATGAATTACTGACGCCCATTAAAAATTAAATAATCTCGTTTCTTTATAATATTCATATAATTTTAGTATTTGTTGTTCAAGTACAGGATATAAGTGACCTAAAAACATAAAATCAGTTTGAAAATCCATAGCGGATTTTTCTAGAGAGCGTCTTCAAGCGAGCGTATAAAATCGCCACTTTGAAAGCCCCCCATTTCGTCAATTTTAAGGGAAAAATTAAAAAAAATATATTTTTGTACTCAGTTCAAAATTATCTTTAAAATGATACGTAACAATTTTATGTAACGCGATTTTTTTTTTTTTACTTCGCATTCGCTTCTATGAGAGCCCCCCTGAAATAAAGATTTTTATAACTTTTTAAGCCATTTTCGGCTGGAGGCCATCGGTTTACATATTATATCTAAATTTGAAGTAATTACGTTCAGTAATTCAAAAGTTATAAGGCTCTGACAGACGGACGGACGGACGGACGGACGGACGGACAAGTGCAAATCGCCCTAGTTAACTCAAAGACCTTCGCTTCGCTCGGTCGAATATATATAAAAATAAATAAAAATAATTAAAAAAAGCATACTGTAACGTTTCGTTTGTGAGATTCGAACCTGCGATATCATACATTAAACGGCAAGGAAGGCGGCTGCTGGCCGACCGCGCTGTACAAGATTGCTTCAGAATCTCTAAAATGTTGAACGCTTACTGAAATCTCCAGGCGACGATGTTGACGGTGACGATTTCGCGAAATCCATGTGTTTTGCTCGCCCAAAAATGTGCTCAATGTGCCTAAAGAAGGTTTCACTTCAAAAATACTACTGATGACCTTATTGCTTAGGAGCCCTCTCTACTAGACAACCATGTTGCTGAGGATATGAGGATCTGAGAGAAAGGTTTATGGGTGTATGCAAATTTACGTGAAAAACGCAAGTTTATGTATCACACACTAGGCCGTCACCTCTAAACTTTAATACTCGAAATCTATCAACGATATGTGGATACGATTAAACTCGTACTAAGGGCCTTGACCATAAACGGTCCAAAACCATCAATAGTTAAACAAACCCCCGTCACTCAATCGTGAGTTATTTATCGTCTACGGAAACAACGTCAAAGATTTGTCTCATTAATATTTCAAACCAGCGGAATCAAATATCAGAGTTCTGAATACTTTCACGGACGACGTGGGATGGGAGATGGAATCATCTGTGAATACCGAAGAAGGGAGAACTTGGAGAGTTGAAATCCTCTAATTTCTGCAATCGTGATTTATTTGTTTATAACTATAATTTCTATAGATTCAATGCATAAATTTTTTATCTACTGGTGTACACGTATTAAGGATTGTTACTTGGAACCCAAATCTGATGTTATTGTATTTCGTTCATATTTTGGTTTGGTTGCAACCTGTTTTGTGTAAAACCTAAAGGGACGATAAATTATTATACTCCTTAATAATATTATAAACGATAACTTTCATCCCTATTCCCTATTTTACCACCCTTAAGGGGGGATTTTCCAAAATAACTTATGCAGATATTTAGTATTTAAAAGTTAATAATCTAATTATGCCAAATGACTTTTCACACCCTACCTTCCAATTTTCAAGTTTGTAGGTTTTATAGTTCCTGAGATCTCGTGATGAGTAACTGAGTGACCTTTCGCTTTTATGGATAACGAAGCAACCTAGTTTAGTTGAAGAACTGGAGAGTGCATATAAAATAGAATTTTATTCCGGATAACAGAGTTTCTCAAGGATCTTTGAAAAATTTATTCCACACGGACAAACTCACGGGCAAAAGCTAATAATTTATTTTTAAATGCTTATTACATTATACTCTGATAAAGCTCAGCGAGCCGCGAATCTGCAGTGGAAATGAGCGGGGCACATAGTTCGAAGAGCTGATGGTCGTTGGGGTCACAAGATCACTTGGGAAGCGCAGTGTTAGCAGACCCCCAAATAGGTGGACCTCCGACATCAAACGAGTCGCGGGAGCCGCTGGATAAGAAGAAGAAGAAATATTTTACTCCATCCATGATTATATGTACTGCAAAACGACGCGCATACAGCAAGAATAATAATAATAAATATTATATTACACATTTCAAATACATTATTGGGGATGCCAAAATCGCCCGGGGCGAAATATTATCACGCTCGGGGGTCGAAAATGCACCTTGCCAATAAATCATCTGGCGCGTAATACCGACTCTATATGCATGACCCATCTTATAAACAGATTTCTTACGATTTATACTAGATTTATGTTTGAGTGAATCTGAATTTACGCTGAGCATTTAGCGAAATACCATACTTATCTGTCCTTTTTAGGATTCCCTACCCAAAGGGTGTCAACGGGACCCTATTACTGAGCTTACGCTGTCCGTCCGTCCGTCCGTCCGTCTGTCAGCGGGTTGTCATCTCATGAATCTAATAGGTAGACAGTTGAATTTTTCACAGTGTGTATTTCTATTGCCGCTATAACAAGAAATAAAAAAAAATTTAAAAACAGGATACTTATGGTGCTTACTTAGTCTGTCTGTGTCTGTCTTCAAAAAGTGCGTGTTGCCATTGATGACTTATGGATCCGTAACATAGCCGCTAACTGTGGGCCTCATAAGAAGGCTCAGGGTCTCTCAGCGGGCGATGGATAGAGCTATGTTCGGAGTATCCCTGTGAGATCAAACCAGAAATGAGGAGATTCGAGGGAGAACCAAAGTTACATAGCTCAGCAAGTCACGAAGCTGAAGTAGAAATGGGCGGGGCACATAGTTTGAAGATCTGATGGTCGTTGTGTTTCCAAGGTGTGAGTGGCGACCCCGCACAGGAAAGCGCAGAATTTGGGGATCCCCTCTAGATGGACCGATGACATCAGACGAGTCGCTAGGAGCAGCTGTATACAGGCGGCACGTGACTGAGACCTGTGGAAGTTCATGCTAGAGACCTTTCTCGAGAGTGAACGATTTCGATTGATAAAGAGAAAATAGCGTAAATTTATCATTTATATAGTACCTAGTTAGAAAAAACTTTTGGGAAAACGCAGGAAAATCCTAAGTACGTGTGGAGCGGAACTTTGTTAGGAACTTCTGTTCTAGAGTTATTGTTCGATGGGAATCAATATTGTTCGTAAGATAAATACGGACCCCTAAAAAGGCGTGAAATATTTCATTGCCCCGGCGCACGGCGGTATCGGAACAAAGATCTCCCGAGATGAGATCTGAACATTCCAGCCTCCCTACACTCAAGATAGCTGAAAACATGACGCGTATCATTTATCTGGGCCCATCCGTCTACGCTCGGCTACTTACTGGACATGCCCACTGTCCCCTTCTGTATGTTTATAAATGACCAGACAAGGATCTAAGTATTATATTAATACCTATAAATAGTCACGATACAAATACAAATAAAGTTTGAGGACAGTAGGCTTTTATTTTGTGCTTGACTTGGTTATAATTTATGATAAAATTTAAGATCATCGGAATAGATTTTTTTATTCGTAACTATAGAGGATTATTGTGCTATAGAATAATAGTAAAAGCTTGTTATCGTTATGAAAACAAAAATGAGATCCGAAGAACGACATAGCTCTTCAAGTCCCGAAGCTGAGGTAGCAATGGGTATATCGCTCGAAGAATCGATACATTGGGGTCTAAAGGTTCTCGAATGACTACCCCGCAACGGGAAGCGCAGCGTTGGAGGTGAATGGATTATCTCGTGCAAGTTGCTGGGAACCGCTGGACACAAGCGCCGCAAGTTTGTGTTCTGTGGCGATCTTTGTAAAAAAAAAAAAAAAAACTATGTCCAGCTGTGGGTCTTTGTCTGTGAAACAAATAAGGTAGGTAGGTACATAAGTGTATTTATGATAATTATCATGATGAAAAGAAATAAGGGCTTAGTTACTATTACCTATAATAATAAATAATTGATTAGCAATGGTTCCTAAGATAAGTAATTAAGGCGACGAAGCTTGTTATTTCTTGTGTGGGTTATACTTGAGTCATGAAATCAAAATTTTTGTATGAATATTAATAAGCTCTAAAAGCCACTCTACATAAAGTAAGTAATTCTCTTTATTGGTGGCGATTAGACCTTAGGCGGCAGGTGTTGGAAGTCCGAACATTGTAAAATATTTGAGGCTATTAGGGGCTCATTATTATTAGATAATTGGACATATCAATCAGAGGAACAACACCTTTAGGTTTTGAGACTTGTAATATTAGAGGGTGTAAAGTTTCGAACGTGTTTTTTCTGTGACCTCTAGCACCGAACTCGTGTCCTTAGATTAATTACTCATAGATCGGAAGTAAGGAAGAAGAAAACGTAGGCTCAAAACAAGCAATGAATGTGTGAGTGCCAGGTAATTATTTTCTGCACTGGTACAGTTAATTACCATTATACTACACTGTTAAATACCTGTTTTTGATGGTTGTTGTGATGAATTCATCATTTTAATAATATTGTAAAACGATTATTTTGAAAAGAGCAACTGCTGAGTTTCTTGCCGGCTCTTCTCAGCAGAATCCGCTTTCCGAACCGTTGCACGGTGGTAGAGTCATGACGTGTCATAAGAGCCACAGGTTGGCCTACGTGAAATAAATAATTTTGAATTTGAATTATGACACCCTTCCACAGCACAGTACGTTATTTTTTTAATAATTTTCTGCGAGCTCGTCGTACTAACGCGACGATACTGCGCAGGAATATGCTTTCGGCTTCCTAAGAATGGCTTTTCACTGCGTCGACTATTGCGTTTCTAGTATTATTTATTCTAAGTTACTATCATATTATTTTTTATTTTATATTATAAAGTGATAATAATTATCAGATAACAATCTAACCTTTCTAGGTTAGCTGGAAAGGTTAGGTTAGATTAGTTTAACGAATTAACGATATAACGGTACGGATAGTAGGTTTAACGGTTTCTTGAAGTATTCTTCCATAGCCTATGTGAATAACTGATGAACAAACTGAGTGTTATCCCACAAGTGTTTGTAACTCAAAAAATTATTACGGCTTTCTTGAGACGAATATTTTATAGGCCAACTCAATTTCCTAATGTGTCGTAAACCCCAAAATTACTTATTACTAGCAAAAATAAACAAGTATGTAACTCATATACTTACACCTTAAAATTGAGCCCACTACCATCTGAGCCCGCGCGCATCGTCACTAACCATCAGGTGAGATTACAGAGAAGGGATCAGTTTGTGATCAAATAAAATTAAATTATAAGAAGTAATAACAACAAGCTCTCTCTTTGACTCTGTTTTGTTTACTTTTTTGTTATTTTGTTTTTTTTCTTTTTGTTAACTTGGTGGAATATTTTTCATTCATTTCATTGATTCTGCTTTGTCAACCAATAGACGTCCACTGCTGGACAAACGTCTCTTGCATGGACTACCACAGGCTTCGGTCTTGTGCCGCCCGAATCCAGCGGGCCCAGCGGCCGTCGTCGGTCCACCTCTTAATTCATACAAATATATTACTAGTGGTTCGCCCCGAACTGAGACCTCGCGGTAACGGTATCCCATGATTATTCATTCAATCGATACATGACGACCAAAACTGACATTATTATTATTATGCCCGTTTTCACCAAACATACCTAAATCATCCCCTATGTAGGAGTCTCTTTACGTAGGTAGCTCCAAAACACAATCCTAAGTCCTAACATCCGTCCCAATGTCCTTTTAGGTGTCCCGTACAGGATCGTGATAAAGAAGTTGACAGTAATCATCACATAACTTATCGTAGGTAGCCCGTAAAGGTTAGGGAACGTCAGTGAAAACATTGAATTATTATGTAGGTACTAACGAGTGAAAACGGGTTAGGGGCATCTGTACAAATCGTCATCTATCGACGCGAATAGAAAATATACAAAATGATATTTAACTAAAGAATAATTTTAATTGAATAATATGATATTATATTATGTACCTAAATAATAATGGTCGACGCAAAACTGTTTTTGGGATAAATCGTAGTCGTAACTCCTAGTTCAATGGAATAGTTAATGACTGCGCCATCTATTAGCATTATTGTGAAGCTATGTGAAATTTACTGATGCTCATTAAAAATTAAATAATCTCGTTTCTTTATAATATTCATATAATTTTAGTATTTGTTGTTCAAGTACAGGATACAAGTGAAGTAAGAAAATAAGTACAACTTGAAAATATATAGAAAATTTTCCCAGAGAGCGTCTTCAAGCGAGCGTATTAAATCGCCACTTTGGAAGCCCCCCATTTCGTCAATTTTAGGAAAAAAATTAAAAAAAAAATACGGTTGTACTCTGTTCCAAATTGTCTTTAAAATGATACACAGAAAACCTATGAATCGCAAATTAAAAAAAATTTCTTCGCATTCGCTTCTATGAGAGCCCCCCTGAAATAAAGATTTTTATAACTTTTTAAGCCATTTTCGGCTGGAGGCCATCGGTTTACATATTATATCTAAATTTGAAGTAATTACGTTCAGTAATTCAAAAGTTATAAGGCTCTGACAAACGGACGGACGGACGGACGGACGGACGGACAGACAAGTGCAAATCGCTCTAGTAAACTCAGAGACCTCGCTTCGCTCGGTCAACAATATGTATATGTGTACCCATTCATAAAAAAGTAATTACAATAATATTAAGTAATAGTACCTACATGTATTCATAGATTAACCAAAAGCATAGTTAAAGCGTCACAAACTCATCAAACATTAACCATAAAGCTTAGGTTGGCGCTATAAAATCATAGAATATTAAAAGGGTTGAAGGGTTAACCGCCAGAAACGTCCAGTTTGCGGCCCGCGGTTGAAACTTCGCGGCGGATCCCGCTGAGTTTGGGTACTCGGAATGTTTCTAAAATACACTCGTACCTATTTGGTTTAAATACATTTGTAGGGAGTCCAAATAGGTACCTATATATGGTTTAGTTTAATCGGCTTTTAAAGATTAGTCCTAAAGGATCTATTTAATAAGGATTTCAGCTAGGTACTTACTTATTAAAACCGAAACTCAAACTCTATCCTCTACAACGCTTACACTAACTTTAAAAAAGCCGGCCAAGTGCGAGTCAATTATCGTTAACTGTGTTTGTAGAGGTTTATTGTTAATATAAAAAAAACTATGCTAGTTAGAGCGTTGATTTTATTTTTCCTGTAAAATATACATAAACCTCTATTGAACATAATTATTTCAGATTTTTCGATTGGTAAACTTCGGAGATAAGGGGGGGGGGGGGGGGGAACGGTATTTTTTTCGACATTTTGGCCGATTACTCAAAAGCTATTATATATAGAAATAAATAAAAAACTGCTTTAGAATGCACAAGTAAAGGCCTTTCATATGATACCGCACTCGGTATAATTATCTTACTTTGAAATTTCAAACCCCTGATTTTCCCCCTTTTTTAATTAAACTAAAATAATTTTCACGTTGATTTTATTTTTCATGTAAAATATACATAAACCTCTATTGACCATAATTATTTTACATTTTTCGATTGGTAAACTTCGGAGATAAGGGGGGGGGGGGGGGGAACGGTATTTTTTCCGACATTTTGGCCGATTATTCAAAAACTATTACATATAGAAATAAATAAAAAACTGTTTTAGAATAAACAAGTAAAGGCCTTTCATATGATACCCCACTCGATATAGTTATTTTACTTTTAAATTTCAAACCCCCGATTTTCCCCTCTTTTTAATAAAACTAAAAATAATTTTCGACTTTTCTTTATTGCAATGCTTTTGGGCCACTATTATACACAACTATGCCAAATTTCATGTCGATAGCTTTAATAGTTACTGAAATAATCGACTGTGACAGACGGATGGACAGACGGACGGACAGACGGACGGAGAAAGTCTCACCATAAGGGTTCCATTTTTACCATTTTGGTATGGAACCCTAAAAATCGTAAAAAGAGCTGTTTATACAAAAATTTCTAAATTTTACTTGACGTATGTGAGGTCATCGAAAATTACCTAAATGAAAAAGTTGTACAGTAGGTAGGTAATTAGATTCCTACTGTCTACCTATTACGGTTTACGAGATACAACCCGCTGACAGACGGATGGACGGACGGACGGAGGCTTAGTAATAGGGTACCGTTGGCAACCCTTGGGTACGGAACCCTAAAACATCCACGTCAAGATCACAGATCACTTTCAGTGAGCAATAGCCTTTTATTTATTTTTAATGCGGTCTTCACTCTAGGAAGGTCCTCTGCCTGACTTTAATTATAGTCATATAGTTTTACTTCGCGACTGTGCGTTGTCATGATTTTAAGTATTCCTCTTAACCAATTATAATTAAACTTTACACTTTACCTAAGTTTGACTCTGGCTGCCTGAGTCGGGCACAGAGTTAGGATAGTAAACTGTTTAAACATCAGATACATCAGTTAACGAATGTGTGATGATTTTGGCGTGATGACAATCTAATAAAATCGCAGAAATTGAAATGTTCTGTAATAGATGCATTAATTCCATATAGGTAATATAACAAAACGGAATAACTGCAGATACGGAGGCTTGTTACGGAAAGTTGGGACTGCGTCCGCCATCTGGCGAGCGTGGATGTAAGCTTCTCATTATAAAGGTGCATGCAAACTGCAGTGTCGATGTCGTTGCGTGTCGTGATGAGATATACCTATAAGTTGATCGGAGTTTTACATTTTATATGCACTGTCGTTTGAGTCGCACAGCGCACTCCATTAATTGGTCTATTTCTTTCAACTTTAAGTGCCCAACATTTGATTATTTTTAAGCTATTGCATAGCTTTTATCGCGGGCTTTGAACTAGGACAAACAGTTTGAGCGCGGCGACCGAATCAAGAAATTCCGTAACGAAAATAAACCTAACACCGTCGTTCAGTAAGCGTTCAACATTTTAGAGGTTCACAAGTAGCTCTGTTAGGCGCAGTGGGCGAGCGGCCGCTTTGTTTACCGTATGGTGTAAGTATGATGTCGCAGGTTCGAATCTCACTCGCGAAGTAGTGACAGTGCGCTTTTCTTGTTTGTTTGTTTTTTTTTTTTGCATAATTTTTATTATGCAAAAAAAATATTGCATAAATATTATAATTGCATAAGTTGATGAAAAATGCTATGCAATAGCTTTACCGCGGCAGTCCCCGAGTGCCACTTAATTTTTATTTTTCTAATTTAATACCTAGGTACTTAGCGTATTACCTGTAATAGTTGATGGCAGGAAAAATAATAAAGTATCTAGCCCGTGACTGTGACCTCGTAGAGTTGACTGTTACTCTCCTAGTCCTCAACCTAACCTAACCATGCAAAAAATCACGTAATCCTTTGCTGCGTGATTGAGGAACAAACCAACAAGCCAGCAAACAATTAATACACTTTTGCATTCATAATATTAGTAAGGATTAGTTAGGAAGTTAGGATTTACTGTTTAGAACAATTTAAATATTAAGGAACTCGTTTCCTGCTCAACAGTCAACATGTGATAGGGACAATAATATAATGTTGAGTCGAAAACAAGTAAAAGGAAACTCAACAGTCACATATCCCAGCGACGCGACGGGCGACTGGTTAATTAATCTTCATGACTTCAGCAAACAAGTTTATTGTGACAATCATCCCGTAAAGGTGAACTATAAAATATATTCGTTTGATTGGCTCCATAGATTAGCCGCTATTTGTGTTGTCGATGTTTATGGCCGGTTTATGAGTACCGGGAGGGGGTGTAGGGGGGTTTTTATAGCGTATTCAATTGGTATTTATGGAATTGATTAAGTAAATCTGTCGTTGCGTTTTGTTTGCCGCGTTTTATTGCGGTTTTGGTATCGTATCCTGATGATCTAACTAGAGATGTCCCTAGCAATTGCATACGTACATTATTGTAAAGAAAGAATTATAATTGGCTGATACCTTTTATTATTCTCATTAAGAAAAGGAGGAGATTCTCAATTCGTCAGAATCTTTATTGTAATTTTTTTAATGTATTTTCACCGATTACTCAAAGACGCCTGGACTGATTTTGAAAATTCTATTTTTGTTTGTAAGGGTATACTTCCCTGGTGGTTCTGTTCAAAGTTTATCGAAATCGGTCTAGCGGTTATTACAAAATCAACAATCAATTCTTATATACCATGTAGTTGTGTTTACTATGTGTGTGTGTGTAGTACTATGTGTTTGAAGGGGGTTACGCGGGTGTTTAAAGTCGGTTTTTTCAAAATAATTTTTATATTAAATCATTTTCACTAAAAAACCTAAAAGGCTTTTTTAATTCGATGCTGTAGCTCAAGCTGCTGGGAACTGATAAATGGTTTATGTTCCAATGTTTCGATTCTGATAAATACCTATTATTATTATTCTGGAAAACTAAATAATAGCGACCGATGGCAGTTGGCACTGACCTAAACACACATTATTTTTGTCTTTCGATATAATCAGTTTGACAATCTTCAGGATTTTGAGTGGTAAGTTTCTACAGGGGATTATACCTACAATAAGTTATATAGAGCCTAGGCTACTCTTTATTGCCTAAAGGTTAAGTTGGTATTTGCTAAAAATACAACCTGTTGATAATGTAAGGGAAAATATAAGAATACATCGTCATAGTCCCTACATTGACCTTTACCTTCACAGTGGTTGTATACTTTTTCTACCGGAAAACCATATAAGTTCCCACAGGATTTGTATAAAACCAAATGAACGCGGATGAAGTCGCGGACATCAGCTAGTTATCAATAAATAGGATAATTAAACTCCCCTTAATTAATCTAAATTACCAAAAACTCCCAAACTTATTTGGGGGCTTTCGAAAAAAGCGGTCCTTTTATTAGCTCCTAAGTATTGTTTAGGAGTTAGAGGTAAAGGGAGCAGCCCTCTTAGAGTTAAAAGTCATTATCGACTTTTTTCACCGTTTTGTTTGAGTATTAATTCAATATAGGAGGAAATCGGGAGCATTTATCGCAGCTTGAAATCTTTATAGTTAGAGACTGAGTTTGTGATTAAGTAGGTACCTACTCGCATTTAATGGCCCGTGATACCTTTATCCTGCCCTCTAGTTGGACGGATGACATCAAACGAGTTGCCATATTATGACCGCAGAACCAAGAATTCAAGGCATACTTAGAGGTATCTTCTATGCAAGCGCGCTCCAACCGAGACTTCTATTTACCCGACTACGACAAAACAAGAAGGGAGTCATGGTTTTAGCAGTAGATATGTATGTAAGTATGTGACTATTAACGAATCTTCTACCGTAGCGCCTAAACTTCTGTGCCGATTTTGATGAATGAGTAAGGTCCGAGTGACATGGGCTAGATTGTACGCGAACAAAATCAATATACCTAACTAATATCTAATATAATATAAAATTCTCATGTCGCGGTGTTTCTTACCAATCTCCTCTGAAACGGCTGGGCCGATTTTTATGAAGTTTTGTGTGCATATCGGGTAGGTCTGAGAATCGGCCAACATCTATTTTTCATACCCCTAAATGATAAGGGTGACCCACCAGTAAATATTTTTGTTGGCTGTACGAAGTTCGCTGGCTCAGCTAGTATCATAATTATTATAGGTAACTACCTAGTCGGGTTACAGTTTTGAAACTATTTTTTTTTTCACCAGATATATAATTGATCGTTATCGTGAACACAAAATATATCAAGATAAAACGAAAGACTGGGCATGGCGCGTGTACCAAGACTATGTAATATTGGTCCCCCCAGAAGGGGGGGCTGAAGTCTTTACCAATAGGCTATCATGGCTCAATCAATTAATTGCAGCGGTCAGACTCATTTTTTACTCTAACCAGATTAGAACAATAGCGTTCAATCCTTACTAATACTATACATGCGAAAGTGTTTGTTTGTCCTTCAATCAAGCAGCAACAAAGCAACGGATCGCCGTGATTTTTTACGTGGGTAGTATAGCCATCGTCAGTGTCCTTGGATTTTGGGTCATACCACCTCCCAAAGAAGATAGTTGATGGAGGACCTGGGGAGTGACATGCCTACCCTTTATCCCGGAAAACAGAAAGTTCCCGCGAGGTTTTTAAAAACTTACGTATCTATCAATAGCTCTACGCAGATGAAGTCGCGGGCAAAAGCTAGTTTTTTTTTAATTTGTTTCGCACTCAGTCATCCTCTGACATAGTGTCAGTGACCTTTTTAATGCTAGTTTAAGTATATTATAATTTCTCAAGCTGTTCAAAGGGGACCCGTATCAACGTAGTATCAACCCTATAGAGCTACCTAAGTACCTATAATATCAAATATCTATAGCCTAACGGTATAACGTGCCAACTGAAAACAGAAAGGTCAACGGTTCGTTTCTCACCCGATGCACTATTATCGTATTCACTCCTAACACAAGCTTTTAGAACCTATATTTGGAGGGGTGAGGGGGAGTCTAGTTCAACATGGCTAATATATATTTTTTTTAAATATTTATAGAGGTAAATTTTACTATCCCTTGTAAGTTCTACTTCGGCATGTTGTTAGTTCAACCTTGCTAGAGATTGATCAACTATTTTTTTTTCAAATAAGTGACAACTTATTAGAGAAATAAAATTCGGGGATTAATAAAATAAAGTCTTTTGAAATAAAGATTTAATTACAATCGTTACATAATTTTACTTAATTTAATAATTAATAGGTACATATTCTATAAATATCTGTATAGAACATTTATAATATTAAGCGAATGTATTCGATTTGGTCACATTGAAGGTTGCGTTTTGAGAAAATCATTTTTCGTACACTATACAAGTATTGCTACAAAAAACAAAAGATACTCATACTCAGTTCCTAAGGGTGTTCTAAAAACGACTCTATTTCAGTTAAATAACCCATCTAAATATATCCCAATAGTACGAAGTTCAACTGTGTTTACTTATGGTGTTAAATTACTAACATAGAATAAGAAATGCCAAGATTTTTCATTGAGCTAAACTCTAGTTATTGCACTTAGTAGGCACTTCTTTTAAGGGATCATTTCCTGCATGCATTTTTACATATTTGTGGTATCTTTGGTTCTTTATATCAATACATACAAGCCTCAAATAAAAGGATGACCTTAGGGAAATCAACTTACTATTACGGGGTTCTAAGTTACATGTGATAGCTACAAACATACAAACGTGTAATAGACGAGTTAACGACGACTAATTGTGATGGGTCGCATTTCGAAGTAACATTTTTTTTATTAATAAGTTTTTGCTTGCGGCTAAATTCCTTTTATTATTACATACACTCGGGCTAAAGAACAGATCCTCTGATGTTCGATGTTGAGTGATTAACGCGGCAAATGCTTTTAGGTCTGGTATTCACCGAGAATGGAGAATGACAGAGAGGAGAGATGTTTCGTATCGTCGTTATTCTCACATCTCCACTCCGATTAACTTCACTGGGCAACGTTCAAGCTAAGAAGAAAGGAGAAGTGTCATTTTTCTTTTTTGTGAACGCAAAAAGTCCAGAGGAGTTGTGACCGGTGTGCTACTTTTAGTAGCGACAACCACTACACACCTCTCCGCTTTGTTGGAAAGACACTGCTCTTCACCTTTTCCCCGCTTATCACCGCTTTGATGGATACCGGGCCTAATAGCATTTAAGGCTGCCTTCAAATTTGAGACACGACATAACGACCCATCTCTAATTTGAACTTACCTTGGTTTATCACGAGTGTAATAAAAAACGAAGTTCGATAGTTAATTAAATAAATATTAACCAATTAAATAATTGATGAAATTTTATAGATATCTACTCTTTAGAAATGAACATTTATGTTTGTCGTGTGCCACTTCTTAGTGAAATTAATGTAGTTTTAAAATACCTTCGAAATTAATTTCATCGAGCTTGATTGACAAAAATAAAAATTATTAACGTGATAATTAATAACTCCCAATTCTTTTTACATCTTCAAAGTATTATCAAGAATTTTAGAGCCTAATGAAGACATGAATGAGTCAAGACTGAAGATTGAGTATCTCAATCCCAAGTATTTACTTGATGAATTAGTTTTGAAATTTCTGTATTATATTTTTATGTTGTTGCATGAATATAAATATAAATTCTTTTGTTAATTTTACAATACATATTATTTAATTTTTTAATTAAACGTTAAACAATCTATCATGTATTTTGGAAAACATATGTTGATGGAAATAATTTATTTTTAGCTTTAGGACCTCTGTCGAATTTGACTGACATGGCATTCATAATTACATTGTACTTTATTTAACCGATTTGTAAGAAACGTGTTATTCAGTCAATTCTTTATTATTGTGTAGAATGCTGTAACTGAACTTTTTGTTGTTCTTGTAATGCGCGTGGCTCATGGCTGTGTGTGTGTGTGTGTGTGTGTGTGTGTGTGTGTGTGTGTGTGTGTGTGTCGTATCTGCATAAGTGTGAGCGAGCACGATGCTTGCGCCTGACCGCTTCCACCTAGTCTCCGACAGGCACGCACACTAACGCAATGTACATGTAGGTACAAGAAGTAACCACATGTAAACCTCACGCGCGCTCGCGCGCTCGTCTATTATTGCAAGAACTCCCTCTAAACATGTTTGTCTTAGCCACAAAATAACAGCTGTGTAAAAATGATCATCTGAGAAACAGTAAACTACTGAATTACTTTGTGAGGTCGTTTGTAGGGTTGTCAAATTTTATTGTCACCACGATGGTAAAGTTTGACAACCCTGTTGCTACGATGCGCCTAATAAAGTGCCTTTCAAATAAGGATACGGCGCGTCGTTACTTTTTTAGTGCAAACAGTAAAATTTACTAAATCACTTACAGTACGGGAAACATTAGTAAATAACATTTTTGCTGAAAAAGATTCTAAAAAGAAAAGAAAGATTTACTTCGTAGTATTCATACCGTGTCGCATCTTCACAACATTGGTCTAAATGAGAAAAAAAGAGCTATTGGGTTAAAATTACGTTTAACATTTTTGTTTTTATTGTTAGTTGATAATACCTATGGAAAGTTATAAAAATCTTTTTTAAATATGTACATTGTACAATGCCAACGCGTTCTAACTTGATATTTCTGAAATATATTTGTTACTATCCTGTACTGTATGTTGTAGGCATGTAATTATTTTTTTATCATTTAATTAATTTAAATATTTTTACATGATGCGTTGTAACGTAATGAATTGTTATTCTCAAGGCTTGTTTTCATTTTATTGCCCTTAAACAGATAATACATTTTGAAAATGCAATAAGGTGATTATATGTTACTGTAGATGTAGGAACAACAAGAACAAAGTACCAATCTCCTTTAAAAATACAAAGTGATGAACTATAAGATACTTTATCATTTTATAGTGTTTTAAAACTTAACCACAGATTACAGAAGTATGTGACAATTAAATTAAAAATGATTTAAATTATACTACTATTTTATATTGACTTCGATGCTATACAACTACTACCGCATTAAATTTAAATTAAGCATTACTTTAATCCGGATTTTACTTTACATAATGTATAATTTGAGGCACGTATACACGAGCAAATTTTGTTTTCCACATTAAGATAACTGCTTTGTACATCACGTCCGGGAGAGACTTATTATGAAGTGAATCATAGCAAAGTTGTACAGAAGAAGCCCGTGTGAACGTGCCTTTATGATCTCAGCTATTTCAGACGTGCCTTATAAATACCCACGTGACTTATCCAACATTGAAATATATTTACTTTATTATTCACAATATACCGATTCGTACGTAACCTGAATCTGCGATCGTTTTTTTTTTATTTATAAAATAAAATCATAATATAATAATATTCAGAATAAATTTATTTACAGTATATTTCTAATAATACTTTTTAAACAATATTTATAATCGATGCGCTTCATCGTTGGAAATGAAATATTTTATTAATTAGTATTTAATTACTTTGTACACTTGATGTGAAACTAAATAATAGAAAATCTACAAAACTCCGCCTATTTACAATGACAACAACAATAACTGAATGGAAGAATATTATCAATAAAGGCGTAACAAATAATAAAAGGTTAGTGCAAAGACGGGTCTTGTTTAGGGGGACGTGACCAAGACCATTCCAAGCCAGCCCTTCTATTACGAAACTCGTGATTATTGCATTGCGATCTTCGCAATTGTTATTGGCTGAATTTACGGTTAAACCTGTGATATAACCAGTAATTGTAATTATAGCATTGGTCGTATTAAAGTTTTGAAACATCTCCCAGGGAACGTTTAAAAAAATGTATATTATTTCATAAATATTATATTGATTACAGATTAAAAAAAGAAAAGGATGTTTAACACCATTTTTTCCCACTCCACTAGACCCGTTTTTACTTCATCATTAAATACACAGGGTTTGTGTTGGTTCATCTAACTACTATGCATTTTAACGATAGCTGAAAGTGTCCTAACATAGTCA
The DNA here is from genome assembly GCA_029955525.1 of Oeneis ivallda. NCBI lineage: Eukaryota > Metazoa > Arthropoda > Insecta > Lepidoptera > Nymphalidae > Oeneis > Oeneis ivallda. The sequence goes on along the minus strand of JARPMR010000001.1, from coordinate 30,432,993 downwards.
ATAATATAGTACGATTTAGAATGACCGTGCAAAAATTACAAAGTTAAAAACTGGCTATCGAAAAAAATATTATTTTTGTAAAAACACTGTTAGTGCATATTTTTAACTACTATGGATGTTAGATTATAATATAAAACTCGTACTTATTAGAAAAAAAATATTTCAGTAATTCTAAATAAAAATTTAAAATTATTCGAAATACGCCTTCGGTCACTTTTTGTTTTGAAGAATCGATAATTTTTACAATTCTTTTTAATTGGAAGAAATAAATACACATCTTTAATTAAGTATATAAAAAAAAACCTCTTTTGAATTAAATTAAATTAACAATAAAATAATTCACTAAAACCACGGAACACAAAACAGGAATAGAAACCTGTTTTCAGTTCCATGACTAAAACCGATGGCGAGTAGGATTAATTAACACATATTTGTATCTATTTAATTGCGTTTCGGTCGTTATAATTATTTAATGTAATAATTTGGAGAATTAACAACGCAATAGTCTTATTAACTATTAAAATACTGAGCAACTTTTTCCATACGTGTATTAAGTACATACTAAGACAACAATAAGGGCGAAAGCGTACTTTAAACACGCTCTGAGTCGCCGGGCAGTTTTTAATAATGTTATTTTTTGTACACACGGGGAACCGCTACCAAAGCTACCAACTAATCTGCCAGTGTTACCCGAGCAAGCGGGTATAAGTAGGGGCAAATTAAGCAACTAATGTCAACGCTGATTGGAGCAGATCGGAACTTGTCGGCCACGTTCGGCGCTTATGCTGTATGAAGCTGGTTCATCACAGAGTTTAAAAACTCAGTACCAACTGCCTGCGCCGACTACCTGGGCGACCGGTTCCGATAGCTATTGGTAGATCGGTGCAGGCTTCCTGCTTTCTAAGCCCGTAAGTGTTAGGCATGGTGTCAGTATTCGGCCGTAGCGTAGCCGTGAATATGTCCTCATTGCTGGCATGGAATAATGTCACATTATAAGTAATTATATCAGCTATATTTAGAGAGAGTGTACTCAAAAAATATTATATCCCAAATCTCTTCATCCGTCGGTTTAGGCTTTGGTTTGACTGTCAGACAAGGTATTGTGCCGGATCCATGCTGGCCCATGAATACCGCCCGAGTTGTTTCAAGACGCGCAGATATCCACAGCTTAGCAAGTTTAAAGTATGCATCCGTCTTAAGTGTCTACGAATCACATGATACAAATTTCTTTAAGTAAAAATTAACAAATCACCTTTATTATATTACAATTTTATAGTCTGTGCTTTAAATTTAGGAATTTCAAATTATTCTAAGTAACCAAAAGTTTACGAAATTAATATTATACGTGCTATTATAGATAATAATTTATAATATAGAACAATAGCCAGAGTTGCTGAACCAAACTCTTCACAGTTATAGGCCTCACGAAATTTGAAACAGTGTGTGGTAACTGCTTGGTTTAAATTTCGTGTAGCTTTATATTGATCACGTATCAGAAGTGAAACACTGTGCCACTGTGATCTCTCAGAAGTCTCTAGAAGTGTCTAGTAGAAGTTGTTGCGACCCAGGTTCCACTTGCTTTATCTGTAACAAATAAAAATTATCAAATATACACTAAGTAGGTAGTAAGCAGTGACAACATGGTGGTTAAGACTTCTTTCGGGGGATCCGCGGGTCAATCCCAGGCACGCATCTGACTCTCTGTCTCTATCATCTGGCTTTAACGGTAAAGGAAAATATCGTGAGGAAACTGAAATGCATAAATTGGCCAGTATGGTGGACTATGGCGTAAACTTTTCCCATTCGCATGTGCCTAGCAAGTAGTGGGCCGGCGCGGATGGTTTTAGATGATGAAGTATACCTACAAAATCACTGTTGTTTCAGTTTTGACAGGTTGAGTCTCGTCTAATTCGTAATAATTGCTTCTCGGTTAATTTATTGCACAATTTAGGCACATTAAAGTTTCTGTAAGAGCGAGAAACATATTATTTTACCTATATGTCTATATGAAAGAAAATTATGACCCCCTTCTATAAAGTTGAAACACTTGTGAGTGTTATTTTAGAAATAAGTCATAGGTACTTTGAATTTAGTAAGCACGATCGAAATCCAATAAATAAATTTCATAACGCCTCTGAACGATGCCACATTTTAAACAGAGAAGGGTCCTCTAAAAAGAATAGCGGTATTTAAATTACCGAAAAAACAAGGTCCGTCCCGATTCGATTCTATCGCAGCGTCGCCCGTCCACCAGTTCTCGCCCTCCGCCGCGATCGCATATAACGGCCGAAAAAGGTAAAAAACACAAACCAATCGAGACGAGGTGACGAAACGTTCAGTCTCATTATCTGAGAATTTATTAACGAATCGCCCGGACCGGAAAACCGAAATGTGAAAGAAATAAAAATTTGACCTCGCCCGCGGTCATCTAAACTTTGTACGGCGTCAATGAAGAAAGAGGTCCAACTGGTTAGCCGCCTGAATGAAACCGAGAAGGACTCGAGGATCGAGAGATAAGAGGGAAGATTAGGGCGCTGGGGAACACAAAAAGTATTAAAGCGGCTTTAATGTGGAGGCACTGTAATATTGTGAATGAAGAGGGCCCATTGAGCGCGCGCCTACGCACTGACGGAGTTATCTCGGGCGACTGCCGTGCGCACTGCGCCGACGCAGCGCCGCGAACAATACTATTGTACGTTCATAAATTAACGTTTTTTGTCCTTAGAACAATTCCCGCTTTGTATTATTCAAATGATGCAGTGAATGGTATTAGAGCTAGGTGTGTCCGGATTAAGCCGAATCGAAGGTTCACAATCCGCCGTTCTCGCCCGTCATGAATAAGGCTTTGTAATAGTTACAACTGTGGCATCAGATTGTCATTATGTTAACTTTGATTTCGCTTTTACCTGCTCGTTTACTGAGTAGGTATTTCCATGAACAATGACAGTCAATGCATAGAATATCGCTTACCGATCTGATCGATTTCTGATTTTATTTTCGATTCAGCTTTCAATAATTAAAATACATGATGACAGGAAAATAGGTATTCGTATTTAGAATGAAAAGATTATTTGCATACAAATTTTTATTTGTTTTTATTGTAGGTCGATACCCACTATTACTTTATTCATGACAGTTTCGGGTGCAGCTTTTGCATTAAATATACATAATTAATTAGAAAAGAAATATATATATGTGGAACTAGATGATGAAGCCGCGGGGGCTTCGTCCGCGTCAATTAAGGTTCTGTAACTCCCACGGGAACTCTTTAATTTTCTGGTATAAAATGTAGCCTACGTAGCCAATGTGTATTAATCCTGGGTATGAGATAGGTACTATCTCCATTCCAAACTATCTCTAATAATAAAAGTAGCCTATGTTTTAATCCTGGGTATGAGCTATCTTCATTCTAAATCCACATATCCATCGTTACAAAATTTCGCATTTATAATAGTAGTAGGATTAGTAGGATAGTAGGAAGTAGGATGGAGAAGACCTTGGTGATAATCGTTAATTTACCTGAAGTAGTTGCATTAGAAGTCAGAGCAGTAACTGTGAGAGGGTCTGATTTGGTAGCGAATATTATTATTTGGTTAAATAAAAGACCGATACGGGTAGGTATGTTATTTAAGTCAAAAACGAGGAGTGTCGATCTCGGGTCATTCTTTTTGGGGCTGCTTTAAAAGAATGCCGCGATAAGCGAGTTATTTTCGCGTCAAGGAATTCGCTGGGCAAAAAGGCGTGAAAACGAAAATAATACAAAAGGTATGGTAGATGTGAATTTGTGAGCGTTCGGTTAAAACAGAATTCTTCGCGAAGACTCCGTGTGCGGCGACGTCGCCGATGGGATTTATTGTAATGAGACCGGGATGCCGCGGCCAAGAAGTGGCGTTCTAAGAAATCCTTTCGCGGCTCTTAGAAAAATGCGCTAGACGTCCCGAGTCCCGTGAGACGGAGAGGTAATGGGAGCTTCATAGGATTCCCGGTCACACTTTTTTCGCATTATCTAGGATATTCCATACTGTAATAATATCTACCGGTAAAGGTATTAATAAAGAATACGGTACCTAGTATTTATGGCATAAAACTAAAGTGCTAGATTTTGTATTTTTGTATCACAATTCATTTTTTATTTAATTTAATGATGTAACATTTTTGGAGTTCGTACCTTTTGTAAGCCTCAATCAAAGAAATAAACAATACAATACTATACAACACAATAAAAGTAATTTAGATCCAGACGATCAAGTGTAACTTATGCATGAAAAATTCACTTTTTTGTATTGTATGTGAAATAACAATGTCTTAGTTTAAGGTTCTCTTTTAGGTGAAAAAAAATTAACGTTTGAAAAAGTCTGGACCGAATCGAATACATTCCTGTATTCTTAATTAAATTAATACCTGTTTAACTTAGGTAAGCCTTGATCCACTAATTAGTCTATTCCTTTAAAATGTTAGTTATTATTAGCAGCAGTGTTAGCCTAGTGATTAGGACTGTGGTCTCCTATTCGGGAGGGGTTGCGGGTTCGATTCCTGGCATGCACCTCTAACTTTTCGGAGTTATGTACGATTAAGTAATTTAATATCACCTTCGCATGGTGAAAGAAAACATCGTGAGGAAATCTGGAGACCTGAGAGTTCTCCGTAATATGTTCCCAAATTGCTTAAAGGTGTGTGAAGTCTGCCAATTGGCATTGGACCAGCGTGGTGGGCATGGTACGAATAACCCTTCTCTGAGAGGAGACATGTGTTCAGTAGTAAGCCGTTGATGGGTTGTTGAAGGTTATGTAAGGCTGGAATGATATCTGTGCGCATCGGCTCGCATTTTGTCCATAGAAAACTGTCATTTTGTATGGAGTCGTGAACGCATCAATTCGGCTTTGCGATGATCTGTGAAATAATGATTCAGACATCACATCGATTTCTTTAAAGCGAATGCATTTTTCAACTCTGTAGAGTCGCAGGGTTTTAAAAACTTGATTGTTACTCTTTGGGTTGATAGATTCAAGATAAATTAGCGATAGAGGCGCCCCAATCTTTTTTGCCATGCCATTGATGATTGCATGATTTATAAAAGGTGTCTCCGGGTAAAAGAGTAGGTATTTTATCACAATTTTCGGAGGCGAAAGCAATTTCGGCGGTATGATCGATCTACGCGAGAGTTTCAATTTGGGCAGGTCATCGTGTAGGTGCGTAGCTGACACTGGCTGACAATGACTAATGACGAAATTGCAATCTCCCTCCCTCCCCGATACTCGACGTTCCATTGTTTTCAATTACCAACATGACACTCGCTACTAAACCTCAGCTCTCGTTAGCGCGTTTTTCCTCTCACCGACACGATAGCGATATTCCGTCGCCGAGTACAGTACCCGGCGATATACATTGCACATCGGCCTTTGGAATAAAACGCTATTATATTCTATTCACAGTTCGACTGCATTTTTTTTATATATGTTACGTGATGTGCTCGCCGATTGTGAAGAGATTTCAGTAATTACTACGTGAATTACTGGCTAGCTTTCCCTGCAATAGAATAGAATAGCGTTTTATTCCAAAGGCCGAAGTGCAATATATATCGCCGGGTACTGTAGGTACTCTTGTGATGCATTTTCACCGACCGTCACTATACCGTTATATCGTTTCCGACAGGCTATTGGCTATTGGTCACAAGATTGGCTCCATGTCTGTTGCCCATAAAATTTTCTTGGTAAACTTGTGGAAGTGTGACAAAATAAAAGAATGATGCACGCGTGCCTGCAGTCTCAGCATCCTCTCGGTTCTTTGTCATTCGATTCTTCTTTATCAACCTATAGACGTCCACTGCTGGACAAAGGTCAAAGGACAAAGGTCATTCGATTAAACTAATTATAACTTTTGTTGAATTTTTTTCTATTGAATAAACTTCCTTCCAGTCCTTCAATAATTTCATTATGGTAGTAGTTAGGTAATACTAGTAATTCCCTTCAACGTATCAAATTTTATTGGATGTTTGTCACATCTTTTGGAGTTTTGATTTATGTCTAACAATCTTTAATTTTCGGCGTAGTTACCTACTGCACTTAAAGTAGTAGAAGTAGTCTGTCATGTTGAATAAATACAATTTTCTTATTAACGCACTAATCTAGATCTCAGTTCGGTTCGGCGGTGTAAAAAGTATAAAAATAAATGCTATACAAATGTATTACATAAACCTCCTCCGTTTCTGAAGTCGGTTAAAATTAGCACGTTATGTAATCAGCCTTAAAAAGACTGTCATTTTCGCGTTACTTCTACGTTACCGTAACACAGAAGTGTCTACGTTACTATGTTACTCTATGTTAAAAAGTGGCAAAATCGACTACTATGTCACTCTTGAGGGGCCCCATTCTCTATTTTTGACATTTTCAGCGCGAGTTGAGAACAATAGAAAGTTCCCAACTGAGAACTCTCAATCTATCTATCGTATAATCTATCTTGTCTATCGGTGTCGCTCTGGTGTTTCACCTACCAGTGATAAGTATATCGTGTCGGTCAATGTAAAAACGCTGTTTAAGCTAATCGCACACTTATGCGTATCGAATAAGCGTTTTTCCTCATGCATGCACTCAACCGGTTTTTCATTAAACTTTGCAACATTTAATAAAAGTACAAGAAATTTTCAAAAATAACTTCTTATAATATTTCCGAAAAACCATAGATCTTTATATTAAATTATGTACTGACTACAATTTTCTAATTTCGATTTACTAAACGAAATTGAATTATACAAAGAATACAAAGAAAATGTCAATAATAACTTCTTATAATAGTATTAATATTACAAATGACAATAAAAATATCATCGAGCTGGTATGATGACGGAAAAGGGAAGAGTTGAAGTTGAGGCTATGTTTTAATTTTTTTTCTGCGTCTATTGAAATTAAATAAAATATCATACTCTGAGATCAAACAATGGCTGTTTAAAGGTCTTGAAATCGACATTTTTTTGTACGCATAAATACCTAGGTATGCCACCGTTTAATAGATTGACGATCATTTTCACCAACCATACCTAAATCGTATCCTAAGTAGGAGTCGTTCTACGCAGGTTACTCCTAAACACAACCCCGTACCCAATGTCAGTTCCACCTTTAGGCGTTAACCTAAAGGTTCGTGAAAATGAAATTGACAGAAACCGTCAGTCAGTGTTAGCTACGGTAGCCCGTTAAAGTTAGGGAATTTTGCTATAAATGGGCAACACTGTCCTAAAATCCCCGTTTTAACCGTTCTCCTGAGACATCAAAGTAAAATTAGGTGGGTAGACTGAATTCGAAAATGCGTAGACTGCATCATCCAGTAACATTTAAAAAAGAACAACAGCCGAATTTTTAGCTGGTTCTTCTCAGTTGGAATGGCATTCCGAACCAGTGGTAGATTCACTTGACGATTCGAAAACACTTTATAAAAGTTTATTTGAATAAAAAAAATAATCTATTCTATTCTAAAAGTAATCAACTGCGTTCAGCACGTACTATGCACACAAGTGTGCGATGAACTTATACTGCAGCTATGTTTATGACCCTATCGATATCTTTACTACGATCGTCCATTTACGATTTCCCCTCATTTGCATATGTTTCATCTTTTTTTTTATTCGATGACAAGCTAGTCCTTGACTGCAATCTCACCTGATGGTAAGTAACGATGCAGTCTAAGATGGTATCGTGCTAACTTGGAAGGGGTATGGCAGTGAAAATTCAACCCATACCCCTAATTTCTTTCTACACGCCATCGTGCCGGAACGCTAAATCGCGGCGGCTAATAAAAGGCGGCACGGTTTTGACGGTAGGGTGGTAACTAGCCACGGCCAAAGCCTCCCACCAGACCAGACCAGAGATAATTCAGAAATTATAAATTTCCAAATTGACCCCGCCGGGAATCGAACCCGAGACCTCTCAATTATAAAACAACAGCGCTCACCACTGAGCCACGGAGGTCGTCAAAATCTCTTGCTGGGGTTACATGTATATGAAGAAACGTCGGTATTGTTTTAGTGGGCTGTAAGATAGAACGACGTACACGGGGCGTTTCCTTTACAGCCAATAATAATAATGTTTTCATGTCCTGATCTCGGTCACGGCAGCCGATCTCAACAGAGTCTAGCCAGCGCAGGAGATATTATAGTGCACAAGTATGGTGCACTCTGTTCTCTCCCCTCACTATGCCCCTCTCCAGGGCGCAGACTATCTCTGTGTCAAATTTCATAGCTATCAGCTCAAAGGTTGAACCATCAAAAGGTAGCGACAGACTATTTGGCATTTATAATATCAAGTAGGGATTTAGGGTTTATCATTGCGATCGTTCGTCATGAATATTTCAATTTAGGGGCAAATTGTCGTGTGTATCTAAATGGTAATATCTCTATGGGGTACGTGTTGTTTACTTTTCTCGCGAGTGTCATACGTAGCGTGCGGCTGTGAGGGTGTGTGAGTACATTTATTATTTGGTTTTTTAACCGACTTAAAAAAAGGAGGAAATTCTCAATTTCTACTATGTTGTAACCCGGTGTTACGTTTTAACATTTGTAACCAAACCAATTTGTTGTCGGCTTTTCAGGAATTTGTTAGTCCGCCCCATGAATATCCCCATGTTGAAAAGTGGGAACACCGCTGGAGGGAGTTAATTAAGCTGACAAACTCTTCGATCAATACAATATAGTTCTGAGGCTATATCTCCTTCATCATAGACTGTTCAACCAGGTGAGAGGGTCAAACACTAACTCATCATGGTTTTACAAGGGTAAATTAAAAATTTAAAACTTTTTATGACATACCCGACATCTTGTTTATCTATCATCAGATCATTCTCCTCGATCCTCGGTCATCTTCTATCTAAGTGATTCCTACTCATTGAGACCATTCTATAATGAGTCCAAACACACTATAACTATCTGCTGTAAGTTGCTGAGGAGTTGGGTATCCCGCGGACTACTTACTACTAGCTCAAGGTTGCCATGCCAAGTAACAGTAGGTACACCAAATTTCAAATAAATCGCACCAGTAAAAGTTTGTAAGACCCTTTAATCAAGTAGGAAATGAGCTGATGATCTTCAAAGATGTTCACAAACCATAGCTAAGATCCATCTCGATCATGTTAGCTTTTAAACAGAAAAACCGCACAAACCTCCATTCTTTAGGGAGCTACGAGGGTACAGACAGACACACAGATACGTCAAACTTTTAACGCCCCGCTTATTGCGTCGGGGATTAAAAAATATACACATTCAATGTATGAGACCGATTTATATTCTGAAGATAAATTCTGAGTCTAAGGGAGTTCTTCCTAAAAATACTGTTGGTATATTTACCTTTTATAGAATGGTTTGAAGGCGGCCGAACCCTCGTTGTGGTGCTGATTGGGCTGATGGTTGTTTGCGTGGTGAGGGTTGTGGTAGGGGTCGCGCTGCGGAGACTGCTGGTGCCGCGGGAAGCAGTAGCCGGAGCCTCCTCCACTGCCCAGAGGGTTGGCCACACTGGGCACCTTCATGTTGGGCGGAGTCTGGGGCGGGGTATCCGTTTGGACGTCGGGGAACGCCGCCGGATGCACGCATGGATGCTGGTTACCATACTGTCCAGGGAAACCACCGTATCTCCCGTAAGACCCACTAGCTGGGGACGCTGCAGCCGTCGCGGGTAAAGCGAAGCCATTCGAACTCGCGTCGGGCACAGAACGCTCAGGGCCTGGCCCGTACGCATGCTGAGGCCACGGTTGCGCTGCAGGCGGCGGCGTTTTACACGCAGCTGTGTCAGCTAATGACCAGATCTTCGGTTTCGACGCCGGTATAGGCACGCCGCAGTCCGAAGTCCCCCGCTTGGATTCCTCCTTGATTCCATAACCCAGCAGCTGACTGTGCATGCCTTGAAGGAGGTCGTCCCCTTTCCTTTCCTCATCTGTAAAGATAATCGTATTCCAAGATCACAATCCAAGTTCAAATCACACATGTGACCAACAATAAGACTGAATTGAGTCGGAGAACTGGTGCGAATTTTTGAGGTCGTAATTGATACGAGTATCTGAAAATTGCTGTGGGATTGTCTAAAATTGATTGATACAGTGTTACGATCGCAATAAAATCAGTGTGACGCTTGCAATCACCTCTGGCCGATACTCACTCGCTATTGTCAGAAAGAAGGTGATAAATTCAGTCAATTAAATGTATTTGCGTTCGTTACACTAAAGCAATCATTTTTAGACAATCTAACAACTGGATAATATATAATCTTAGATAATCATCATAATTAAATGAAATTAAGTTGTATAACTAACAAGTTAGCTTAAAAATTCATAATTAAGTCAACGAACGACGGGTCAGACGGTATCCGTTAGATAGTATAAATATGTATCGATACTAATATTACATTCTATAAGCATTTATCAAGTACGTTCTCAAGTTATTCCACCAGTTTTTTGTCAAATACAACAGTAAGTGCCGATTTCATCAAAATCAAGTGACGTTAACGAAGGCAATAATTGGGAACTCTGACTTTGGGAAATCAGTTTTTGTATCGTAAATCTGCCAAAATATGAAACTTACGCTCGGAGACTTATTTGACGGTGGTGAAATCGGCCCTAAGTATTTAATACAACACGATAACTCGCACAGCCGTAACGTCAATAAAAAAAGACTTAAAGTGAACTTAATACACAGAATCGATACGCAATACACGAATCCTGACCGTTACATGGTGGACGTAAGTTTTCTCCCGTAAGATGCGGTATCTGCGCTACCCTTCGGGAAAGTCGTGTGAAAATACGTTCGGCGCGCAGTGACCCATTCGTTAAGTGGTTATCCGATTAGCGAAGTGAAAATACCACTTTGGGGCGCCCCCCCCCCCCGCCGCCGCGGGCTACGCGATCCCTTGTGTAGGTAGGTACGAGGATTTAAGCCGGGCATTTATTTCGCATTTTCCGACTTCCCCGCGCTCATCTTGTTGGAATTCGGGACCAACAGAATTAAGATCTATTGTCTATTACTATGAATAAAATAGTCTGAATAGTGAATAGTAAGTCGAATATTGACACCAGCAGGTCGATTTTGTAAAAGCTGCATCAATGGCTATCGTCTCAATTGTGGTGAATAGCTCAGTTTATCGCGTGCTATGCATTTTAGCCAGTAGCAAGTGAGTATCGGTGATCAAAAGCGATTGCAAACGTGACACTGTAGTAATCATTTTTAGAGAATCGTACCACAGTTGAGGGATTGTCTAAAATCGATTGCTTCAGTGCAGAAAATGCATTGTGGAAGAAAAAACGAGATAAATTCAGCCAATAACTACAGTTGAGACTGTTGCAATGATTGATGCAGCTTTTACAGAACCGACCTGCTGGTGTCAGTATTCGACTTTACTATTCCCTATTCAGGCTATTTTGTCCATACTATTAGACTATAAATCTTAATTCTGATGCAGCTTTTCTATAATCGAACAGCAGATCAAGCAACTTTTAATGGCAAACTGCTGTACGCTACGATCCGAATGATACTAGAGAATAGAAAACGTGGAAATATTGTGAGATATCACGAAGACAGAGTGGATAAAGGAAACGTAAGGTGGTTTTTCAGGTCACAGGGCGACAATGTCCTCCGTTCAGCATTTTACCGTTGAGTAAAATTTTAAGTTGAAGTTAGAATTTGTTTATGCTATTTATTGCTGAGCCCCATGAATGCTCTGACGACTGATTGTGCCTTTTTCTTTTGATATCTGGAGTAGTTTTAAGGTACCAATCAACGGGTCTTTGTTCATGCGTCTCGCATAGGTAGAGATTGTTTATGTTCAACGTTATGGGATCGAATTAACAGTATGGAGCTTTGATAATAATTTCCTGTGACGATTTCGGCGTAGTCAATACAGTGTTCGAAGAATCAAGAGTTTTGCCAGTAATTATGGCAACAAATAATATTAGATTACATCTAAAATTAAAACTATTAATAAAAATTATTATATTATTAATTGATTATTGTTACTTGGGGCAGGAGGTTTTGTATTCTTAACCGGCACAGGCCACAGGGTGAGAACTGAGATCAGATCTTTTGTAATGCTCGACACGAGCACTCGCTTTAAGAAACTACATCAAGTAAAAGTGAAATTATGTTTGCTAATTATTTCACCTATTTTTTGGAAGTCGGTTAAAAAATTACAATGATACTTTTCTCGTTCTTTCCTACCTCCCGGTAACGGTAATTCTATTCTTTTCCGAAAATGGTATTGTCAACATTGCAACTAAAAGTATGAAACTGAACTGAAGGGATGTTCAGGTGGCGATGAAAAATAATTTTGCGAAATTTTATAACTGCAATGAAATTAAATCGACCACAAATCCTCGATTTGGTAAAAAATGGTTGTTATTGTGCAATTTCACAGAAAATGTTTATTCAGCAAAATTTTATAAGGCTCTAAGTATTATCATAATACCATTTTCCGTTGTAAAGTGGCTTCGGGCGCGGAGGGTCCGCTTAATGAAATTCAGAGAGCTATTGGCGGGAGGCGCGACCGCTCGACTTCATTCGCTTTATTCCATTTAATGCTGACTGCTCCTAGCTTTTATTATCCGATTCACGCCTGATGGGTACCGTGACATGTATACAACTAATTGTGCAACTAAACTTCTGTAGATCGGAGCTTAATCTTTTTTTTTAATAAGTATAGGTATAGACTAGCTCTTGACTGCAATAACACGTGATGTTAAGTGAAGATGCAGCAAAAAATTGGAATGCCCTTCCGGCTTCCCTTTTATTTTCAAATCAAGAGTGAATAGGCATCTTCTAGACAAGTGTGCTCTAAACTAGCCCTCGTCATTGCTTCCCAGCGTTATTTGTCGTTAAGCGCAAGCCTATCTAGTAATAAAAAAAAATCTAATTTTGTTCTTCAATGTAAAGTAGGTTTGTTATATATAGAACCATCACAGTACCCATCAGTCGTGAAGCGGAATTTAAGAGGGGTTATCCGGGTTGCCCTTCGCTAGGGATAAATAGGGACGCCACTGATACTCGGCGCGAAGATATTTATCCGGCAAATTGTTTTAATTTTCATTGTATTAATCTAATAAAGGCCCGCAACGGGAGATAAGCGGGGATTGGATGATTTCGTAATGTATTATATGACGCAATAAGCTAAACGTGTTCATTACCTACTTTAATTTCTGTACAAATTGTTTTGGGTAGTTTGTTTGCTTTGATAACAATTTGTACAATCGCTACTAATATTACATGGGGACATGATTGTATAAATTTTTTAGGTTTTAACCCATAACGAAAAAATAAGGGTGTTACAAGTTTGACACCTATGTATGTTTGTCGGTTTCTGTCATCGTAGCGCTCGATCGGATGGACTGATTTGAATGTGGTTTTTATTTGAAGGCAGATTTAATTGGAATAGTTCTTAGGTTGTTCAACGAAAATCTGTTCAGCCGTTTATCAGCCCTTTTTCCGGGTCCAGGTTTTAATACTATAATAATCTATATCTATACTTATAATAAAACTGTAACTGGAAGATTTCTGTACATTTAATATATTTTGAAAATTTTAATTGGGGGATGCTTTACTATCGATACTGAGCCCAAAACAGATTTTTATTAAATTTTTGTCTGTTTGTCCTTCTTTCACATAAAAACTACCGCACAGATTTCTACAAAATTTTATACCGTGGTAGCTTATTACTCGGGTCAACATCTAGGCTACTTTTTATCCCGGAAAATCAAGGAGTTCCCGAGGGACTTTAAAAACTAAATCCACGCGGACAAAGTCGCGGGCATCAGCTAGTAATTTTATATTAATGATTATAATATGTATATACAGCCCAAACATATAGTTAAGATTAAGTCGCAGTAGCCCGACGGTTAATGGTGCGGACTGAAAACTGAATGGTGGCAGGTTCGAACCCCACCCGTTGCACTATTGTCGTACCCACTCCTAACACAAGCTTTCCGCTTATTTGGAGGGGAGAGGAGAATATAAGTCAACTTCAAATTGGCTGATATTCTTGAAAAAAAAAAACAGTGTCATCAGTCATCACACTAAAGTATAGTAATAGTTATTCGCCCTCCAAAATTATAGTGATGGTAAGTTACTCGCGAAAATAGCACTCGATGCTCTGGGGATTCGTGCATTTAAAAGCTTTTTAATTTCAATTCCCGATCCATTGCACCCGGCTATCAAATGCGCATCAACTGTCCCCAAATATGCAAAGACGGCATCCCGCAGCAAACGTGGAAATCGCTAGCCCGGCGCGTCGAGTGGTTTTCCCCTTTAGTCACCACTGGGGGCGATATTGGGACATAAATAAAAAAATCGGTTTAAGAGCGAGTGTTATAGCATGCCGCTGGTTCCGTATCAAATAATAATAAAAGTTTAAAATCTCCAACCCGACTACGAAAATTGGATATAGGTTTAACTAACATCCGCCATATTTATTTTGATTTTGATTTGAGATAGGCAGGTGCAATTTTTTTGTTGTAACAGTAAATTTTTGTGAAAACGAAACAAACTATTTTTTTAGAATTTTTGAGTCGATAAATGAAATGGAACGCACGGATTTTCAGAAACATAAAAAAGACAGTGGTTTGTAAGATCTCGAATATTGTACCTACTCGTAACTATGTAGGTACTGGTAATCCTTTGTAGTTAGGTAACACTTTATTCTCATATTATCTACTGATCTCAAGAATAAATGGACACTTTAAGTAGAAACATTTTTTTCTAGGGGCTTTGTTTTAAAGTCGGGGCCCTAAAATTCGTCTCAGTGGAGGGCTGACGTTCCCCCGCCTTGCACTCAACTGCACTACAAGCAAAGTTGCAATTTATTGCTCCTCGAGCGACGGCCGAGCGACACTTTCGTCTGTTTGTATGTACGCACTCGATTTCCATTAAGGCTGCCCGGATTAATATTTTGTTTGCGATGTGACAAAAATTAACATTTATTGGATAGGGAAGGAGATGGGGTCGGTCGTTGGGGCGCATTGGGTTTGGCGTTCACACAAGAATAAAACACGGGCTTTTATCATGGATGCGTGCAATTAATGGCAATACTTAACCCCCTCACAGAAGATTCTGTCAGAAACAGTAGGAATACGTGTATTGTGTCTATGTATAATTATTTATTGTTCAAAATCACATACAATATACATACAAGCTTTTGTAATATTTCTTTGAATGGGAAAAGTGATAATTTAATATGTAGCTTCCTATATTATATAATGATAGTTTTATTGGGTTATATACCTTCCAAAGTTTCAAGGCTAAGTAGACTTGGTACAAAGTTTAGCACATCTCAAAAACGTTGGTAGGTTTCGACTTGTAAAATGCAATAACGAATCCTAATTTATTTGTTTCATGGTTTGAATTCCATCTACATATTTTAGAATTCTATGAAAACATTGAAAAATAAAATTGGCAAAACTGAATAAACGATTCAATTAATTTCAATTACAAAACATTTGGTAGAGTCTTGATTTTTTACAGAGCCAAAGTTCATTACATCATCACTAGCAACCCATCAACGGCTCACTTTCTTAAGTGATGACTGATGATCGAAGTTCACCTACTGAGCACAGGTCTCCTCTCAGAGAAGGGTTATAGGCAATATTCCATCACGGTGGCCCAATGCGAATTGGCGGACTTCACACACCTTTCAGAACATTAAAGAGAACTCTCAGATGTGCAGGTTTCCTCACGATGTTTTCCTTCACCGTTGAAGCAAATGATATTTAATTACTTAAACGCACATGACTTCGAAAATTCAGAGGTGCCAAAAGAGGAGCCAAAGTTGGCCTACATGAAATAAGTAATTTTGAATAACTGATGTTTTGCTTCAAGACTACAAGCAGCTAGACATATATTTTTACTTAAGGTCAGGGCAGACAGTAAAGCGTTTTTGTTATTTTTAGTCGCTTTTCGGAAGCTCGATGCCACCTTCGAACTCAAAAACGCCGTTAACGCCGTAAAGTTTCGAGATCTGCAAACTTGTACTTAAGGTCGATGCTGTACGCACATGACTGCGACACTGTTTATTGATAGGGTCGTACGCTTCTATTCATGAGTGGCTTAGAGCGGGCCCACAGTTTGTTTGTTTACACTCGCCGAGCGTTGCTGCGCGTGTGAAAGCTTTTATTCTCTTCATATTTGCGAGTTGCGACTTAAAATGATATATTACGTGTCAGAAACATTGATGTTTTGGTTAGGAGCCCCCGCAAACTGTAGACTATAGATCGTCCAACTGCTAGGGTGGTCGATAACTGATTATCTGATTTTATCAGTTTGTAACTCCAATGCAACCAATGGCTTTTAACAATATTTTAATGGCAATCAGTAGATAGTTAGATTTAACACAGAAAGTGGTTTGTAGTGTATGCTGGGGTGAATTAAATCTTATAATTACTGATTTTTGCCGTTGAGGCTTAGAGCTTACTAATAATAATTTATCCACTGCTTTCTAAGTGGCTTATTCCCATTTTGACTTAAATTTTGATTTGTTCCAGAATTGTGTAAGTTTATATCAGAATGAGCCTGTCAGAGTACACCGCCAAGTCCAAAAAACATGTAAAATTGTCATCAATAAAATGTCACTATTGTATATTTTGATCCATGTAAAATTGTTTTTAAAAATAATTTTTTCTTAACAATTGTGTAATTTGTGTAATTCATTTGACAGCTTAGTTTGGTCTCATTAATTGATTCATAATCAGCTGTCAAAATATGCATCTTTTTAATTTTGTGCACTTGTACCGATTCTGTTTTATTATAAAAACTGTCAAGTTTCACATCACGAAATTGTAATGTGTTATTACATTGTGAAAAGTTATAACGATTAAAGAGTCCAAAGTAATCGTAGCAAGCCAAAAGCTTGAGTCGCAACGACTAAAATGTCTTCCGATCAAAAGTCTATGGCATGTGAGAGACCCTAATTTGCGACTTAAAATGATATATGACTTGTAGCGGACATCGATGGTTAAAAGAATTGTTACGGTCTTGTTTGGTTAGGCGTTAACTCAGTTAAGCTGGGAACCGCGGTAATATTACAGGATTAAGATTAGCTGTTATGTTATGTACCTACTTTAGGAGTTATGAACATGAGATAACGTTAATGCTATTTCTTTATTAACATAATGTGAGGGGGTTTTATCTTATTGTATCTTTTAATCTTTATTATATTTAATGTACATGCTAGGCAATTTGATTAAGTTGTTGGTTTAGTAAATAATTTAATTGAATGGACGGTTAAGGGCGGACTCTTAACTAAAAGGACATTCTTCCTACTCGTCCTTTATATAATCTGTAGGTACGCTGTGTTGGAGGGGAAAGAGGAGTAGGTACATTAATGAATACACGGTTTTTGAACGGAGTCGTATTCGACTCCTAAGGTACCTCATGAACTTAGTATGAAAACGTTTAGGGTACGTTTATGCACACGCGGCGCGTTCTGCGGCGCCCGTCGCAGCGCCCGCCACGTGCGCCGCAGCCTACAACGCAAACCCTTCTGCATGAACGCTCTCATACTTGGCCAAATGTATGAGTTTACCGCGCGACACGACGCACCACGCGCCGCGCAACGCCCCGCGTGTGCATAAACGTACCCTTAACCTTCTCGATGTCCCGTCGTCATCTTAACGTCAAGGATTGCCACTTAACACTATGATCTTGATGTCCGTTTTCACCAACCATAGCTAAATCATCTAAGCAGGAGTCTCTTTGCGTAGGTAGCCCTGAAATACAATCTCTCACCCAATGTCATTTTCACCTTTAGACGTTCGCTAAAGTTTCGTGAAAACGAAATTGACAGATAGCGTCACCTAACTTACCTTAGGAAGTCCGTAAAAGTTAGGGTAAGTTTGAGAAAACTGGCATGAGTCGCTTGTGGGCACACACGCGTCGTCCACAGAGTAGGGGACTTTCCGACCCGGCGCGGTGGTAGAGCCTTGATTTGACATAAGAGTGACACAAGTTGGCCTACATTGATAATGTTGAATTTTGATTGCCCATTGCCACTTCAGCTTTGATACTGTGACCTATGTCAGTTAAACGGTTCTTCTTTTGGTCTCCTTATTTTTCCAAAATCCGAATATCGCCCGCTGAGTAACCCTACCCAAGCCTTCATAAGAGGCCTTTATCTGTATCGCATCACCATTATACTCGTACCTATCTACGTATTTTCTAGAAGGTATACTTATATACATCAATAATAATTAAACCGTGAAACATAGTGTATTGATGGCAAATTTTAATGCGTGTCAAGTAATTAGTTGTAAATACTGCACCCTCAACATAAAAGTAAAAGGATATTTTCTAACCCTGCACTGCACGCGTGGAGTATACGCAGCGACACGTGCACCGCGGGGCATTTTCTGCCACGTTCCTCATCATAGTAACTAATGTACGAAGTGCCTAAAAGAAAACCGAGTAATATTTATTTTTCGAGCTATTTGTTTGAGTAAGTTTGGACGATAGATTTTCTAGCTACCTACTACTAAAGTCTAAATAAATGGATTTAATAGTTAGGTACCTACCTGCGATCAAAATAACTTTGGTTATCTCATTTTAAAATTTGTTATCTGTGTCTAAATTATAAGTCAGTTTAATGAAATGCATTAGGAGTCCTAGATGTGTTGTTGTTAGTGTATAAATATTAAAACAAGTTTATGTGTGATCCTTTTATGAGAAACTCCTTAAGAGTATGTTACGCAGTGACAAGCGACCATCGATTAAGAAGTTTACTGCTGAGTCCTTGTTTAATTGCGATTAATAAATGAATTAAATTAAAATTAATACTAAACTGGACACATATTGTTTCTTTTTTATAGCCTCTTGTCTACGCGAGATCAGATAATTCTGATAAGGAAAATCTATTAAGAGGTGGAGACTCTTTAGCCCTTGAACGGGCTGTATTTACGATCTTGTCTTTTATATTATAGTTACTGACTCAATTAAAAAAATATTTAAGATAAAATTTAGTTAAATAATGTGGTCACAAAGTAAAAATCAGCTCTCATTTATTATTACATTATAGTTACTTATATTATTATGTACGTACATATTTGCTATTTTGAGTACTTAATTTGCGTGTTTTTTGATATTGTTATATTTAATATCACGGCATATCAAATAGGCAAACAAGAAAACCCTCGTGTCTCCATCAAAATCGACACTCGTGTTATTATAGACATTTTATAACCCCGAGCGGTACGGCCGCCTGTGAGAGCACTTGTGTGCATCAACAGTGGACTTTATTAACCCGGCGTATGTCGGCTGTTAGCCGTGACGCCCTCGGCATTAGCCCAACATCCCGATAAAAACACTCCACGCTGGCAGCAAATAACAATGCCTCCTTATGATTCATGTCCTTGACAACCGAAACTGAAAAACGTGGGTGAAATGTACCCCGCGGGGTACGTTCCACCCACGTCTGCATTTTAGTGTTAAAACCTAAAGTCTCTCTTAATGACAAACATGCGTAATGCACGCGTCGGAAACGCTTAGCGAATTAAGTGTTAATCTTCAAACAACGCGATTATTTCTCTTGATATTAATTTTTCACACGTAAAAAATTCATGCGACTCTACTTTCTCTATTTAAGTACCTATCATTAAAATATTTCCGGTGGTAGAGCAACTTAAAAATTATCAATTTGCTTATTGAAAAAGGAATATTTTGTACTAGTTTGTAGTGTAGTAAGTAGTAACACTAAAGAATAGAGAATAGAGATATTGAGAATTTACAATAATTATTGTTAAGTCAATGTATTGTGCCCTCCACAACCATATCGATTTTTTCTGATTTACTTACTGGTTTTTAAGAAATGAAAAGAAGAACAAAAGAATTTTGTTACCCCCCCGAGTCCTAACCACGAGGCTATCACTGCTTCATTAATATCATAGAATTACGTAAATTAAACTACCATTAGTTTATTAACTAGATTGTAATAAGACTAATAAGGTGGAAGAAATGGTAAAGAGTTGGTAAGCAGGTGCCTATACCTAAGTACCTAGAGTTGGAGTGTAAAGCGTTCGACACACGCCTACATCCCGAAACGAGGCCGATATATCCAATCGTTACATTTTATAAAACCTCCTAAGCCATTACTTACACTCCGGATCCTCATAAAAGGTACCCGACAAATCCTTTGGCAAGAACATGAAGTAGGGCAACTCGAATACGGTAGAGTAGCATTCACACAGAACCCTGACCTGACAGACCTGCCAGCCGGGTCGTGATCTCTCAAAATTATGTTATCCTAGTACGTAGAAATTAGGGCCAGGACAAACAAGATGATTTTAGCAGCTGCGATAGGCGTTTTTACGATTTTTTTCTAGGGTACTTAAGTACTTTGTGTATAAACTATATCGACTGAACTTTAAAACCCTTATAAAACCAAATACTAAAAGGATTCACCAACTTCACTCACAAAGCAAAAAAATTGGAACCTAACGATTAAGTGATGAGTGAAGTTAGCCGAAGGTGCAAAACCGCGCATTTGAATAGAGTAATGTTCATCTGTCCTGTGCTTTGATGTGTGTTAACGAAGCAACGAGGTGTAAGAAACCGTTGAAAGAGAATTTTTGGACTATTTTGACAGATAACGATGTGCGAGTTGTGACGTTCTTGGCACGCCAAGGTTCTGTGTAAATACTGTCTTAACGCAACCTCCATCAGCGTCGTAAGGACTGAAGAAGCATCATATGAAATTTGAGCGAGCACCGCCCACTTTACTACAAATAGGAAATCCGGGAGCGAGGAGCGGTTACGCACAGTTACACGCCTGAGACCCCCCTGTCCCGCGCCGCCGTCACACGCCTTCTCCCCCCCCTTCCCGCACCTCCCGGCCTCTCGGAACCCGCACACCCTCCGGCCCTCGACCGGGTTATGCCAATTCACTCGACGATTTATACACCGACAAAATTAAGCCAATTTTCAAGCGTTCAACTCTGTCTCTACGAACATAACACATCTAAAGAAGTTACAGTATCATGAGTCAGTTGCACATCGGAATTCGCAGTCGCATGACAATCGTAACGACACAAACAGTTCGCATTGCGATATAAAGGTCATAAAGGTCACATTAGAGAGGAGCGCGCAAAGTGAAAGCATCAAAACTGTATCAACATCCGGCAGTCAATCCGCATCGGCTCCCCGCTCGCTCGGAGCTCGGGAGCCAGCCGTTCCATTTATTAGCATAACCGCTCGGTAAAATTGACTATCGGATGTTGGGGAAGATGGAACTTAACGAACCTTTATTTGGTTTTATTTTATCGTCGTCCTTTTCCTCGTCGGAGAGCATGGTGTCGTCGTCATCGTCCGTCTTGTTCTTGGGTTCCCAGGTCATCTTGTTCTCCTTCTTTAGACGTCTGCGCGCGTTCGCGAACCACGTGGACACCTGCGTCAACGTCATCTTGGTGATGATCGCCAGCATTATCTTCTCCCCCTTGGTGGGGTAGGGATTCTTCTTGTGCTCGTTGAGCCACGCTTTGAGCGTCGCGGTGGACTCCCGCGTCGCGTTTTTCCGCCTGGCGGCTAGATCGTATCCCGCTCCGTATCTGTTGACAAACAGAACTTTATCCATATACCTACAGGATAGCACGCTTCTGGCCTTTAAAATATTCGCAAACGCAAACGAAAGCACACAATAATATGTATTAATCGAGCCGCATCTTTGCACAGACGTTCGTTCGGTAGGTAGCTTTCGAAAGTCAATTTTTTAGCACCGCCAAATAACTGCGCAGTGAAAACCAATCAAATAAAAATACCGAAGCCACCAAACAACCCTTTCCAAATTTAACAAACATTTAGCTCCGGCAAAAATACGAGCGTTCCAATTCAATAAAACGCCCCGATTGGAAACAGGCGTTTTATTCGAGGCAATAGATAACCGGTGGTGGAAAATAAGCGCGCATCGGGAGCATTTTTAAGGCGCACGGCCCCATTTGCATCCGCATTCTAAGCGTAATTGTGGCGAAACCGCTCCCCCAGGCAGAACTTACCTGACTTCGATTTTCTCGGCGACATGACAAAGGCGCGGCCTGAAGGGCCCAATAAATAGGTTCCGCGTGAAAATAGTTAAAAAATTGTCCCGGGTTGATTGTGTGTACACGCGCAAATTGCTACCGTGTGTAGCGGTCACAGGGTTTAGTATCGGGACTCGGGTGAGGCCGACGCGGTTTCGGACGTGATGCGAATGCGATTTGCGACGGTAGAACCATTTTGTTGGTGGTGTGCCGTGACGGTTTGATTTAGTATTAGTATTGCAATAAAAATAGATAAAACGTATTTTGCACTTACATAAATTCCGCCTACATATTACTTATACCTCTACAATAATATGTGAGAAAATATTACAGAGGATCGTACGACCATAAAAGTATGGAAACTGGAGTGCTTTGACCACACCTTTAGAATAACAAATACGACGTCCTACAGCTCATTATTCAAGGGAAAAGACTGGCCGAAGACCACCTGGTCGGAGAAGAACATCGTGGCTTAAAAACCTACCCCAATGTTACGGGAGAAGTATACCCGATCCTTTTTCCGTGCAGCAGATAGCGTTATTGCGTGAAAAGGGAATGTAGTAAGTACCAAATACATATACTACAATAATAAATAATTTAATACCTACCTAACACCTAACTCGTAAAATACATAATATAATATAACACGAGCTTCACAGCCACCGCAGGATTTTGAGCTGAAACTGCATACCATGCATGCCCTGTTACTCATCGGAAAGCAAAAATAGCTCATGTACATGTGAAATCCTGGAACATACATCTGAAATGAAATACCGAGGTATACGTATTGACCAAAATTTAAACTGGCATTCTCAAATTTCTTCATTAGCAAAAAGAGTGAGAAGGTTAATACCAGTATTTAAAAACTTGCGGGACGTAGTAGACAGCAAAGTTATGTTTAGTGTCTACACTGCACTATGCCAATCCGTGCTAACCTATTGCATTCCAGTATGGGGTGGTGCAGCAGCTACTCATATGATAGAAGTGGAAAGAGCGCAAAGGTCTGTTATTAAAGGAACTATATAAGGAATCGCAGCTGCTGACTATACGTCAACTTTTCATCTTGCACTCTATACTCCGATATCTAATCGATACTGACATTTTCAAATAAAGATTTCTTATTCTTATTCTTATGGTTTTTTTTCTGAAATCACTGATCAGGTCACTTGGTTATATTATTTATTTAGTACCAGTACCTAATATAAAAATGAATGTATTAATTGGAATTATACATTAATTTTGAAACAAAATTGATAATAACTGAAAAGTAAACTTCGTGATTATTTTATCGCGAAAGTTTTTTCTTACATTTTACTTTGACGCAGTCTAGTCTCTAGAATCTAGATATGAAATAATTATTTTTATATTTATTTTTATTTAAAAATTGTATAAGTAAATCAAATCTGAAACCGGCGATTTCACTTTATACCCCCTCATAAATGGCAATGCAAAACTCTCCACTAGCAACTCTATCATCACAACTGAACACATAATTTATTATGTTGGCGGTCTTATCTAGGTATATAACACGTTCGTGTGTATAGGTTTGTGTGGTGTTTTTGAATCAACGTAAAACCCCGTAAGTTGATTGAGCTTGTTAGTTCCTTGTTGTTTTACCAGAGGGCGGTCCCGAGCTGCAAGCTCGGTGCACGGGCGTTGCAGCGCACGCGTGGGCGAAGGGGCGTAAGTGCCTTGCGCGATCGATCGCGACGCCATTTGCCGGAGCACGAACACCGGTGACGCGGCCGGCGCGGCGGCGCATCGAACGATCGAATTTCAAAAAAACGCAAATTAATATGGCGGACTAACTTGACAGTTTCACTGTGGTATTTATTCGGGATAGGGACTAATACACTCGAAGTTCAATGTCTATTAAAAAGGATATTTTCTCGATTATTTTATTTAGAGAATTTTTTTCTTCTTTTTGTTACTTACCTAGATTTTTTTAATAATTAAACATAAATTTTTGATTAAAAAAAGACGCAAAAATGGCGCACTAACTTGACAGTTTCATTATGATATTTATTAGAGGAGTAATAACCTCGTTAGTTCTGTGTCTATTAAACTATATTTTGAAAAATATAAAAGGTACCTATTTTACACATTATTTTAATATAAAGATTTTTTCTTCTTTTTGTTAGGTACCTAGGTTTATCTCTTAAATGAATAAAAAGTTATTTAGGTAAGTAACTAATGTAGTTAAATAGGTAAGGTAGAAGATTAGGTATAGTTTCCACGGAATTTTCACAAAACTCAAAAATGCGCGAAAGAAGTCGTAGTCATCAGCTTTTTTTTAATATTCTCAATAATAATAGTTATTAATATATATATATATTTTTTTATTAGTCTCAATAGCCCAACGGTTACAGGTGTGGACTGAAAACTGAAAGGTTTCCGCTTCGATCCCCATGCGTTGCTCTATTGTCGTACCCACTCCTAACACAAGCTTACCGCTTATTTGGAGTGGTGGGGAAATTAATATTAGTCAGGTTAAGCTCGGCTATAGGCACATTTCTATTAATATTCTTAAAAAAAGAAATTAAAAGCACATCCACACAAATATTAATGCATTAGATAAAGGCGTACCCACACAACCGCACATAGAGACGATGAAAACAAAGATGAAAACTGACCGCATTAGTTTTACACGAATAAGCTCTTCAGAAGTCTATGCGGCGGAGACAGCGGTTGAAGCTTAAATTGTGGTGCTTAGCGCTGAACACGTTCCATTCACTAAATTTGCTCAACAGCGCTTCAACCGCTTTAATGTTTAATTAATTGAAACCAGTCCACTCTCTAATATGGCGGGAGAGAAATGACGTTAGAACTCATTCAAAATAAAAGCTTGAGGGCGTTACCATTTTAACACGTCTTCTCAAATAAATTAAGTCTTCAATAATTAAGTTATTTTAGAACTTACTCTTGTGTATTTTAGACTGCTTGACAAAATATTTTAGCGTTTACAAGTCACTGAGTTGAGTTGTTTATTTTATTCGACAGTACCTACTTATTTGATGCCAGCGACTTCGTCCGCCTCGGTTTAGCTTGTTTTCAAAATCCAATGTACATGTACAAAATACAAAGTAGGTATATAATTTATTGTAGATTTTTTTAAAACCACTCGACCGTTTTCGAAAAAAATTTAAATGGGACCACCTGGAAAGTACATCAGTGGTAGGTACCTAGTAGTTGCATCCCGCAACTTCGTCCTTGTGGATCTAGGTTTTAAAATACTGTTTGATTTTCCGCGATAAGAATGAGCCAATGTCGCTCTCCAGGTTGTCGACTACACCGTCCGATCCGTAGCATAGCAGCTTGATTGAAGGACAAACCAAAAACAAACACACTAGGATTGATTTACGAATTCACAAAAATCGATGTTAGATACCCGTTATAGCGCACCTATTGCAACAAGCACTCATGTATAAAACCGACAAATAAAGGGGTTGTTTCAAATATATATGGAGCCTGGGCCAGGTCTTTGTATAGTCTTTCAAAATGTTTGGAGTCATGAAATAGTGATTATTTTTTCTTTATTTCTCATTAAAAGGTCCGTTTCACGAGGTAAATTATTTTGCAAAATGAAAGCGCAACAACATGGCGTCCTTTTTAATAATGACACGTACTTACACGAGTCATGAATACATTTGACATTTAATATATTTTACATAACCTCAATTGACATGTGACATACCAGCAATTGACGTTTGACAATTGAAATGACATTAAGATGACGTAACGTCATTACAAACATAGACAACAAAAGCAGATGGATGCACTCCGGGAGTTGCCATTCTACAAATGTACCCAATTATCAATTATTCACTGTAAAACTGCAAAAAAGCATATTTTATTTCGATTTCTATGATTTAATTTTTGGTATAGCGTACAAGTACCTGGCCCAAGATGAAACAACCCCTTTGACGTTTTGACAGATGGCTCATACAAAAAAATGCAAAACGTCAACTTTGTCCGTCAGTTAAAGTTTACTTGAAGGTGGTGAAACCAAAAGTCAAAGTATGAACCGTTTTGTAGTATTTTTAAGCAAGTAGTCCGTTTTTAATAATTGAGCTTCATCTTACAATATTTTTTTTTCGAAGAATTCTATTAATTAAAAAAAATACGATGTTTTAGTTCAGAGAATTCTAAGATATCTTATCAGATAAAATATATCCGTATTAGTACTAATCTTCTATAGGTATAATTATATTCATTGGAGAGCTCGACTTCGTTTCCCTAATTATTTTAGGGTGTACTAGCGCTTATCGTACTTACTTACTAGTATTACACTAGCGGCACGCTATGATGGCCGGTTTGACGTTTGTCCGCTCATGAAGTTCCGTATTAATTGATAACGACTTTGAAGGAAATAATTGTATTACTTTATTGACGATAGTGATGTGCAGAGATTCATAAATTTTATCGAATGTAGTTTTAGGTTTAGGACTCAAAATTTATTTATTAAATTGATTTCTAAAATGTATACAAGTGTAGAAAAATCAGTTTGCACCATTTAAGGGGTGAATGTACTTGTGAATATGAACAATTTTCACTATGTGGACAAACCTCTGAAATCGCAAAAAAATATCAGCTGTTTCATACAAAAGGTAAAATTTTTATTTTTATATGATATATACCACAACTCGGCATTTGGTTTTCTAAATTGAAAATTTTTAAAAATGGAATCTAATACGATCGTCACATAGGATCGCTGGCTAGCACAACTACTACCTCCGGCAAACTCGCGTCAATGCTCAATGCAAAACAAAGCAGTTTCGAATTGACGTTGCTTCGAAAAGTATAAACTGTCAGTGCAATGCGATTGTGATATAGTTTTGACCTGGCTTTGGATTTCAAATATTGATACTGCATTACTGTTGACCCTTGCTCGTGATAGCAGTGACGACAGTGAAAATAGTAGTATGGACGAATCTGATTAATTATGGCCTTTTGTGGCACCTTTTTTGGTATCTTTTGTATTCATATGTTTCTTGTGTGCATATAAAGTATGTATATTCATTTTCATTCAAATATTCAGTTCGTTCAAATAAATTAAATAAACATATACATTTTTGTTTTATTAAACCTATTTAATCAGGTACAAAAACAAAACTTAATTGTTTTTTGTTCGAGAATAAATTGACATTCCACATCACTATTGTAATGTGTCAAACCGGCCATCATAGCGTGCCGCTAGTTTAGGGATAATTCACATTAGACAGTGCATACAATACGAACCATGAAATAAGGACTTATTGACATTACACAACTGTGTCCAAAGCTTTTCAATATAATATAATACATGATGATACTTATTTGGACTCTATTTTTCTTGTATAAGATACAGGCCACACTGGCTACTTTTAGCGGCAGCGATCGCGTATTTTTATGGCTTTTAGCGATTTTATGGCCTTTCGCGACTGCATCGCGATTCGCGCGATTTCGCGATTCTGCGATCGATCGCTGATTTCTGCGAGTAAATCGCGAATTCGCTAAAGACGCTAAAAGTAGCCAGTCTGCCCGCTCCCTAAATAGAGAGCAACCAAGCATGCGGGTCACCTGATGTTAAGTGATGACTGCCGCCCATGAACATTTGGAGTAGGTACAAAAGGCACTTCCAATGCTTTGCCGGCTTTTCAGGAATTTGTTGATCAGCCGGGCCGCTTGAATATCGCCATGTTGTAAAATAATATATGTTTGTGTATGTTGTTTACGAAATAATATTCACCAAAAAAAGTTTTAATTTAAAACGTGATTCTCGTCTTACGATATTATAATAACGACAAACTGACGCCATAATCACGTTCTACATAACTATATATTTTTATAATTTATTAGGACGATAATCTCTTGATAAATAACGTATATTTTAATTTGACTGAAATGCGAAATTGATAGAGCTAAGTAGTAATTTCATTTGGGATTATTCAGACGGATTTACTTTTCGTGATATTCATTGGTACAAAAGATTAAGAAAATCTGAATTCTAATTAAATAAATGGGCCTTTATACTTATTTGATAAAATAAACGAATGAAAATATTTGAAGGAAAATTTTTACTCCGACTAGGCAAATGTGAAACTAGACTTTCGGGATTTAACTTTCTGTATTTTAAACTAGCCGATGCCCACGACGTCTGTGGTAGTTTGGGTTTTAAGAAATGTAGCACCTCTGATCTCTACTCTTTTTCCCCTATAATACCCGATTACTAAAAAAAAAATATTTTTTCAAAATTAAGCTTTTAGTAGCTGTCTACATCATCAGACCCTAGATGTCATGTAGGACCAGAGTAATCATTAAGACGAATCAAAGGAGCACAAACTTGATGGGGTTACATGGTTTTATCACAGTTTCTATAATAGCCACCTTTCAGCTTCATCTGCAGACCCTGGATATCAACTAGGACCAGAGTAATTACTTGTCAAGATTTATCAAACGAGCCAGACTTGATAGGGTTACGTCGTTTTATTATAGATTTCCCAAAACTACCTTCTGGCTTCGCCATCAGACCCTGGATATAATCGAGGACCAGTTACTCATCAAGACAAATCAATCGAGCCCAAATTCGATGGTGTTACATCGTTTTGTTTTAGAGTTCCGATCATTTACATGTCACAATAGAATTGCATTGTCATCCGATTTACATATACCTACCTACATGCACAGCTCAATCGGAAACCGGGAAGTGGTTCTAATTCATCTTGCAATATTTGACCTATAATACCTACATAGGTACATACATACATAAATACATACATACACACATATTTCCATACATTGCAAGTTAAATAAAAGCTTGTAATGAAAGGAATTCTTTCAAATATGTAGTTATCTCCTTTCAAAACTAACTAAATATGGATATAGGTATGTCTATTTTGGATAATCACCACGAGAGAATGCAAAACGGTAGATATTAATTGATAATGATGTACCGAACCGTTTAAACATACCGTTTGTAGATACGATTGGGAATAATCGATGTAAAGCGTTCGGATGTGTACCTAATTCTAATCCGTGGCGAGCCTCCCCCGGGAGGGAGGTAAAGGGGAGGCTGGGGTACGGGTATTACTTATGTACGCATTCGTACATAGTTCGCCGGGTGTAGCCCGCAATTCCCCCAGATCGTAAAGCCCCGATACCGCGATTGAATGTGCACCTCTCGAATAGGTATGTTAAAGGCGTGTACCGCTCCCAAGCCGCAACAACTCGGGTACAATACAATTGATCTATTCAATGAGTTTTTCATTATCAGTCTGTAGATACTGAGTTCTACGTGGTTTAATTTTATTGAGGTCTTATTTGTATGACGACGTAAAACCCTGTAACTGAGCCGCTGATTACGTTCAGTTACAGTTTTCCACGATTTAACTTTATATTTTATACTTTCGCCCTATAGGTATTTAATTTAAATCTCGCTTAGTCATAACCTGAATACAGGCGGCGCAAGACCGAGTCATGTGTATTTAATTTAAATCTCGCTTAGTCATAACCTGAATACATGCGGCGCAAGACCGAGTCATGTGGAAATCAAAATACCTATGACAGGCTGTGGAGGTCTATTGGTTGATCGAGTAGTATCCATCATTGTTGTGAGTTAAGAGCCCTTCCATTTAAATAATGGTGTACGTTTCTTTGGAATGCGGAAGCAACCGTTTCAAATGTCTAAATATGTTAATAATGCACGGTGTTGTCTTTTAGATTTATCATTTAATATGTTGGTGATTATAACCGGATTTTTAAAACATTCCTAAGTACACACATCAAAAGTGTCTAGGGATCAACATATATTTTTGCAATAACTTTTCTCCTGATTGATATTAATTAAAATTTTCTTTAAGGATTCATCAAATAAAGTGTTTTCGTTTGTCACAGTAACGATAAACCAAGTCACCTTTGCATTACACTAGCGGCACGCTATGATGGCCGGTTTGACACATTACAATAGTGATGTGGAATGTCAATTTATTCTCGAACAAAAAACAATTAAGTTTTGTTTTTGTACCTGATTAAATAGGTTTAATAAAACAAAAATGTATATGTTTATTTAATTTATTTGAACGAACTGAATATTTGAATGAAAATGAATATACATACTTTATATGCACACAAGAAACATATGAATACAAAAGATACCAAAAAAGGTGCCACAAAAGGCCATAATTAATCAGATTCGTCCATACTACTATTTTCACTGTCGTCACTGCTATCATCACCTACATTAATAATTATATGTTCGTTTTCTATAATATTATCTATTTTCACATCTCTTTCATAATCTTCCCTTATTAATTTAACAGTTCTATTCACAACCTTTTCCCAGTCTCCTTTAGTCACATGTTCACAAGCTTCTTCTAATAATTTTAGCATTTTTTTTGTGGTAAATGGGGGTTCTGTATTGTGTCTTGCAGCATATCCCTTAATTTGAGCCCACACCAACTCAATCGCATTATACTCACAATGGTAAGGCGGTAACCGTATAACTCTGTGCCCATGTTCTAATGCTATTTCGTCAATGACGTATCGGATCTTGGTTGGTTTGTTTTCTTTTAAAAGACGTACTAATTCCGCTTTTAACATATTCATGTTTGCATCTACGCCATTTTTACGAAGCCATGCGACGATATCAGCTTTCTTTTGGGATTGGGCAGGTGGCTTGTCAATTTGCATCGAGTGGTATGGGGCGTTGTCCATAATTATAATAGATGGTTCAGGGAGGCTACACAACATTGAGGTAAACCATTCAGTAAACTTTTCTCCATTCATGTCTTCATGATAGTCTCCAGTGGTTTTTGTCGCAAAAGCCATGAGAGAACCTTCGACAAACCCGTTGATGGTTCCGGCGTGACAAATTATAAGTCGCGATCCTTTTCCTACAGGAACTTTGGAAGTAGATGCTGCTGTGTCATCGTTCCAAGAACGGCCTACAGTATGGTTAGCATTAAGCCATGTTTCATCCAAGAACACAACATTTTGCCAATTTTTGATTTCTTTCACTTGCCGTAAAAAAGTATACCTTGCCATCGCTATATCAAATCTTTCCATCAATATTTTGCGTTTGTTACATTTTTTGTATCGAAATCCAATGGTCTTCAAAATCTTCGTTAAAGAACTTTCCCCACCGAAGAATAATCCAGCTTCCTTCAGTGAATGCACCAACTTTTTTCTTGTTGGATACTCCTTCTGTAAATAGTAGCCGTAAACATGTCTTCGGATAGCATCGGCATCAAAGCTATCGATGCCTACGACTGGTTTTGCTCGTTTTCTCTTTTTTGGTGTGTGAAGTTTATTTTCTTCTGTGCCAGTCTCGCCATATTTTTTTTTAGTTATCCGTCTAACAGTTCGTTGTCCAATATTAAGCGCATCAGCTACGCGTTCAACCACTGACGTTATAGGTAAAATTGGCCCTCCATTTTGAGCTTCACGATCGAAATAGTTACGAAGGCGTATTACGAACTCACGTGTCTGACTATTTAGAACAGTTCTCTGCGTACGTTCGGTCATATCGACGAAATCCACAACAAAGGGCTTGAACAGAGTCCAAATTAACGAGCAAGGGTCAACAGTAATGCAGTATCAATATTTGAAATCCAAAGCCAGGTCAAAACTATATCACAATCGCATTGCACTGACAGTTTATACTTTTCGAAGCAACGTCAATTCGAAACTGCTTTGTTTTGCATTGAGCATTGACGCGAGTTTGCCGGAGGTAGTAGTTGTGCTAGCCAGCGATCCTATGTGACGATCGTATTAGATTCCATTTTTAAAAATTTTCAATTTAGAAAACCAAATGCCGAGTTGTGGTATATATCATATAAAAATAAAAATTTTACCTTTTGTATGAAACAGCTGATATTTTTTTTGCGATTTCAGAGGTTTGTCCACATAGTGAAAATTGTTCATATTCACAAGTACATTCACCCCTTAAATGGTGCAAACTGATTTTTCTACACTTGTGTACATTTTAGAAATCAATTTAATAAATAAATTTTGAGTCCTAAACCTAAAACTACATTCGATAAAATTTATGAATCTCTGCACATCACTATCGTCAATAAAGTAATACAATTATTTCCTTCAAAGTCGTTATCAATTAATACGGAACTTCATGAGCGGACAAACGTCAAACCGGCCATCATAGCGTGCCGCTAGTGTAATAAAGAAATTTGGCATTTTCCTAATAAAGGGATTTTTGACATTTGAACCACTAACATTAAAGTTCGAAAAAAAGACTGAAATAACAGTTTTCTTTAAAATTTTATTGGGTAACTTAAACAATTAATAATCCGTGTTTCTACCGCGAACACTAACAACACAAGAACATCGGTTTGGCATACTCAAAATGAGTTCATCCAAATCACGCTGTGGAATGGCCGCCCATGTTCGTTGCAACAACAAAAAAAGGTCTTCTTGCCACTGGATACCCTCCATATTCGGCAGAGCTCTTCTCTGTAGCATATCCCATGCATGCTCAATCGGGTTCAAGTCTGGCGACTGAGCAGGCCAGGGCAGGACATTGATGTTAGCTGCGGCGAGAGTCTGTCTTACAACTCTTGCGGTGTGCGGTCGTGCATTATCATGCATTAACTGAAATAAGGGACCGATTTGCACTTGTAGAGGAACGATGACGTCTGATACAATCGTCTCAGCATAAATTTGAGCGTTGAGGTTGCCTCTGATCCAAATCAACTCAGTTCTTCCGCCGATCCAAATACCCGCCCATACCATGATGGTTCCACCACTATAAGGATGGACTTCCTGGCAGGATTTTAATCGCTGTTGGCGTCCAGGGGTTCTCCAGTGTCGTATACGTCTTGTATCCGGTCTCATACCAAAACGAGACTCATCAGAAAAGCACACGAAACGCCATTGTTCTTCTGCCCAATTTCTGTGTTCAAGAGCCCATTGATATCGAATCCTACGATTGTGCATTGCTATAGGTGGTACCCGTAGCGGTCTTCGGGAATGAAGGTTCACTTCATGCAAGCGGTTTCTGACTGTTTGGTCGCTAATTAAGTTCCCTGAAGAGTGATGAAGCCTCACGGCTAACATCATGGCGGTTATTGTTGGAGCTCTTCGAGTTAAGATTTGAATGTATCGGTCTTGTCTCCGTGTGGTGCAGCGATACCGTCCTCCATGGCGCTCAGCCACGGTACCAGTGCTTCGGTAACGTGTCCAAAGTCGACTGATAACACTCTGACTTGTATTCAGAGCTAAAGCCACAGTACGTTGCCGGGAACCAGCTTCTATCATTCCCACGGCTCTGAGCATTTCTTCCCTGCTTAAATGACGTCGCCGCTCCATAATAACGTTGGTTTTAATCAGTAGTAGGGAAACAGTAGCACTAATAATGTCTTCAATGCGTTGTATGTTTTTATAGGGAAAATATTGACAGCTGATTTTCATCTTTTACTCGAATTTGATTGACAGTTCCTGATTCAAATTATGAAATGCACCAAAAAGGATCCATATAAATTTATAAAATCATAAATTTATTACAAAGCCACATCTCAATCTCAAGAAATCCGCATAAAAATGCTTGATCCCTAGACACTTTTGATGTGTGTATATTTAACTGTAAATAAATAAATAAATAAAGCCTTTATTGCTGATCAAACATTAATATACTACATTAAATTTTGCACTTTAGTTAGTCCGCAATCAGCGCGTCCTGTGACGCGTAGGCCTCCTCCAGGTGTTTCCAGGTGTTTCGGTTTTTGGCTATTCGTAACCATAGTGTCCCAGCCGTCTGCTTAATGTCATCGTCCCAGCGTTTCCTTTGTCTACCTCTTTTTCGTTTCGAGCCGTCTCTAATTTCCCATTCTGTCAAAAGTCTAGTCCACTTCTCTGCTTTTTCTCGGATCATGTGTCCTGTCCATCTCCACTTTAGTTTTTTTGATAGAAGAACTGCATCTTCGAGTTTTGTTATTCTTCTCAAGTCCTTGCATCTCCTCCTATCCCGCCTAGTGAAGCCCAACATGCTGCGCTCCATACTTCTTTGGCAGGTTCTAATTTTATTTAAGGTTTTCTGTGTCAACGCCCATGTTTGGCATCCGTAAGTCAGGGCAGGAAGTATGCAAAGATTAAAGAGTTTTCTCTTCGATGACATTGGGTATTGGCAGTTCTTCATTACCTCCTTTAGTGACCAGTATTTTCGCCATGCATTTGTTACTCTTCTGTCAATCTCTTGATCCATTTGTTTAGTAAACGAAATGAGTTGTCCAAGATATATATATGAGTTGACATACTCGATATGTTCGCCTTCTAACAATATCGTGTCAGTATTACCATTAGTTAGGATTTTTGTCTTTGTTTTATTCATTGTAAGTCCAACTTTCTTGCTGCTATCTGAGAGCTCTTGTAGCATTTTTTGGAGTATTGTATGGTTATCAGCAATCAGTACAAGGTCGTCCGCGAATCGTAAGTGATTAATAAGAGTTCCATTAATATTGATTCCATATTTATGCCAATCCATGTTTCTAAAGACTTCTTCTAGCACAGCTGAAAAAATTTTTGGTGACAATGGATCTCCTTGTCTCACTCCCCTACAAATTCGGAATTCTTCTCCTAACGTTTCTAATTTAATTTGGGCTGAACAATTGTTATATATGTTTTTGAGAATTCTAATATATTTGCTGGCTATTCCCTGGTTTTTCAATGCATTCCAGATACTATTATATTCCAATGAGTCGAAGGCCTTAGCATAATCTACAAAGGCTAAGTAAACAGTTTTATTATATTCTTGGCATTTTTCGATCAATTGTTTGACTACATGCATGTGATCTGTTGTAGAATAGCCTGCTCTAAATCCCGCCTGTTCTCTAGGTTGTTGTTCATCAAGCTGAGATGTGAGCCTTTTCAAGATGATTTTAGAAAAAACTTTATATAGATTCGACATAAGACTTATTGGTCTATAGTTGCTGATATCATTCTTGTCTCCTTTTTTATAGATTAATACTATTGTGCTCTTGACCCATTGCTTAGGAACTATTTCTGATGCTAGGATTTCATTAAAAAGCGTTGTTATTATTTCTAAATTTTCAGGTAAAGTTAACTTTATTGTTTCATTAGAAATATTATCAGGTCCGGGGGATTTGCCGTTTTTTTGTGTTGCTACTGCAAATTCAATTTCGCTTTTAAGAATGGGTGGTATTTCTTCCTCGTCTTCTTCTTCTAAGAATAAGTTTTCAGATTTAGTATATTTATTAGAGTAGAGGTCGGTATAGTATTCGGTAGCTATAGTCATGATAGATTTTCTTTTCGTTTCCTGTTCACCAAGACAGTTTTTCATGTGTGGAATCCAGTCTTTTTTGCAATTCAATTCTTTTAAAGCTTTTTTGATTCCACCTGTTTTCGCAATATGGTGATTAATACAATTCATTCTACGTTTTAAATTATCCTTTTTAAGGTTATGGCTAATTTTTTTGCTTATTTTCGTAATATCTTTCCGGATTTCTTTATCCTTTTTGCTTTTTAACATTTCTTTTCTTTGTTGAATGAGATTTCTTGTAGTTTCGCTAATTTTCACTGTATTTTGTTTGCTTTTCCCTGACTGTTGTAATTTTTGAATTAACGAGTCATAGATACTTTGAACCTTATTTATTTCTAAGATGTGTTGTGATGGTTGGTCTACGCCTAATAGCAAGTTCGGTATTTTGTTTCCAAAGAATCTTCGTGGCTTATTAGGCTCTTTTATAAGGATTTTCGCTCGGACCATTCTATGGTTGGTATTGAAATTTAGGTTATGTATTATGCTGACGTCTCTGAATGTTTTGGGCTTATTAGTTGCTATATAATCTATTTCGTTTCTATATTTACCATCAGGTGACGACCAAGTCCATTTATTTCGGGGTTTTTTTTTGAAAAATCTCAAGAAATCCGCATAAAAATGCTTGATCCCTAGACACTTTTGATGTGTGTATATTTAACTGTACATAATTTTAATTATAAATCCTTGTTTCTCAGCAAGTTAATTAAGGAATATGTTTGAAATAGCGCGCACATTTTTGATACTTACTTTTGGACCATTAGGTATATGATATAGGAAGGTACTTAAAATGAACAACAAATGTCAACCTGCAGGCCTAGCATGCACGCGCGAGAAAATTTTGTCTACCCCTTTTCTCGTATTATCTCTACTCTATCGAAACTAATATGGTTGCATACCATGATTCGTCTCGTTACGTCAAAAGTAGAGATCAAATTATTTTCTCTATTTTTCTCTTCGTACTCTAACATGGCGAGTGGCGACGTCATTTTCTCGAATTTTGAAGTTTAAAAGAGTAAACGAGAAATCAGTCTACATCGACAAAATCTCTCTCTCTTTGAGAGATATCACTTCGACGTGGATGCTAGCCCTGCTGGAAGACGTAAAAGTGATAATTTGGAGGTTTGGTAGAGAGGACTTTTTTTATTGCCTTAAATTGTTTATTATCTATTATTATTTCTTAAGTGTGCTTTCACAACTAATTAGATTATAGTAGAAAAAAATTAAATCAAAATGTACGATTTACAAGTAATTTATCGGCACAGATAGGCAAGAATGATAAACTTAGTTATCGAAGTGCAAAACCTAAACGCAAAGTAGCGACAAAATCTGCTAAAATCATTAAAATCATTACACCTTTTTTCAGCATGATTATCCTTAATTAACTATCAAAGTAAATAGTTTGATGCATGCCATCGATAGACAGCCCATCAAAATTTAATCACAATTTAGGCTATTTAAGCCTTTTTAATCGAAATTAGAAAACCGTGGCTGCGAACGAATGGGATAGATCATGGGATAGATGCATCTAGTCAGTTTTGCTGCTGGTCTTAATCTTATGACCAAAAAGCCACTTTTTGGGAATTGAATTGAGATAACTTAAAAAAAAAATTGCCCCTGTTGAGAAGCGAACCTTAGGCCTTCCATTTGCTTTAAACTTACCACTGCACCAGAGAGGTCGTCAAATGGTAATTCCTACTGCCAAGGCTCATTGTAGTAGCACAGAGTTAGGATAGGTCTCCTTCTGTGGTAGTAGGGTATTTATTTGAAGCATAGACTTATAGTAGGTACATTATATATTTATGACTAGCTGATGCCCACGACTTCGTTCGGGTTGAGTTAGTGTATTTGAAAGGGTGTTTATTTGTTGGTTTGTCCTTCAATCACGAAGCAACGGATCGACAATACAATATCCATTCATAATCGGCAGTTCCTAAATCCATACAGTTTACGTGGGGTACAGGCCAGGAAGAGTTGGACCCTGAAATTTATATAGGACCATCTCGCAAAATTTCTCAGTGAATTAAAAAAAGATTTACGTAAATCAGTTCAGAAATCTCTGAGATATCGATGTTCGTAGGTAGAAAAACACATCTCCTCGTTTCTCGAAAGTTGGTTAAAAAGTAGCCAAAATTACTAAGATAACATCAGCTATCTGGCAGTGAAAGTCTCGTCAAAATCGGTCCAGCCATTCCCGAGATTAGCCAGATCAAACAGATAGAAAAACAGACAAACAGACAGTGAAAAAATTGTGTTTTTGTTATAAGTATAGTATTTACTTTTATATGCATATAGTACAAAGCTGTTATTTTGACATTGCAAACAGACACTCACTTCAATTTTATTTATTTGTATAGATGAAAAAAATCAATTCAAAATGTACGATATTCTTTTGAGCACTGTTGCAGCAAGCTAGCGATTTATTGATCTCGATTGTGTTCTGATACATAACGTAGTCGTAGTTTGACAGGAACGTTCCCCTCCTCCGAGGCATGTAAAAGTGCTCCTAAAACGCATAATTTAAGCGACGTCTCGTTAACTGCCTTATTTGGTTTATTTAAAATGTAACAGCCCGAATCTTTGGCTCACAAATAATTCCCTCGCCGAGCCGCGAGCGGTGTAATTTCCTGCGTATTTTGATCTCAATGGAGCGGCACAAGTGCCACCTCTTTTCTCTAATTTTTGTACGTTTTCGGCGCTGTTTTTTTTTCATTGATATACAACACTAAGATATATAGCTCTTTTAAAACTTTAAAATTATCTGTTTGATGTTGACCAACCTATGGCCTCATCGTCAATACCTCAATGCCTAAAGACGAAAGTCTTCAACCAATGTGTCCTTCCCGTCCTCACTTATGGCGCTGAAGCGTGGACACTAATAAAAGGCTTGATCCACAAATTTAAAGTCACTCAGAGAGCTATAGAGAGGAGAGGGCTATGCTAGGAGTTTCTCTTAAGGACAGGAATCGGAATGAAGAGATCCGTAAGAGAACCAAGGTCGCCGACATAGTCCAAACCATTAGCAAGCTGAAATGGCAGTGGGCAGGCCATGCTTGCTGCAGAAGCGATGGCCGTTGGGGCCGAAAAGTTTTAGAGTGGAGACCGCGAACAAATAAGCGTAGTGTGGGGCGCCCTCCAGCATATTGGACCAACGATATAAAGCGTGTGGCGGGAAGCGGCTGGATGAGGAAGACTGAGGACCGGGTGTGGTAGCGTTCTCTGGGAAAGGCCTATGTTCACCAGTGGATGTCCGCAGGCTGAGATGATGATGATGAACCTGTGGCCTTATGTGAGGTCACTCAACGGGCGATGGAGAGAGCTTTTCTTAGAATAGGTAACCCTCTTTCTCTATATCCTGCCTAGATATAGATACGAGTAGATACATCAGAAATGAGGAGATCCGTAAGAAAACCAAAGTTTTCGACATAGCTCAGCGAGTCCCGAAGCTGAAGTGGCAATGGGCAGAGAATGTAGTTCAGAGAACTGGTGAGATCCCAAGGTGCTGGAGTGGCAACCAAGTACCGGAAAGCGCAGTATTGGCAAATCCTTCATTAGATACACTGACGACATCAGATGAGTCGCTGGATGCAGGTGGCACAAGATCGAGCCCTGTGGATGTACAAGAGACGCGTATGTACTTGTCCAGCTGTGGACGTAGATCAAAGCCAAATTCAAAATTATTTGTTGAATGTAGGCCAACAGTCACTCTTATGAAACGTCTGAACTCTACCACCGGTTCGGAATGCACATTCTGCTGAGAAGAGAGATCGGTTGACAAAGAAGAAACGAAATTAATTTTTTCGGTCGGCAAACTTAATGTTACACTAGAAACTCAGATCTTTGAAGCTGTGTATATCAGCGGCGCTTGTTACAAATAGCGAGATAATTTTTCATTTCGGCGCTTGGGCGTGGCAGATTACAGGCCTCTCTAAATAATACGGCTACTCCGCTGAAACTCGACTGGCGAGACGGCCTCTTGTTACTCCTGCAAGCTTTTCACACAGCTTCCTTTGTTCTGTTTATTCGGCCCGGCTAACTTATTGCTCTACGTTTCACGTACTTTCACAGTTTTATTAGACCCTCATGAAGTTTTTCCTTTGAAATGAATATACAACAATTTCATTTGATTACATTTGCATATGAATGCAATGCAATTTGTTTGTGTTTGAGTGTTTGTATTGCTGTTCGCTTTTTATTCATTTCCATCGTGTATTCATTTTATAAATGTTTATTGTCGTTCACTGCCGGGCACGTTGAATCGATTGTGGGAACGTGTTGAAACTGTTTCGTTATCTCTTCAGAATTGACTTATTCCTTAGTTGTTATTGTTGTTTTCACTAGAATTTTCTAAACACCATTTTTTTTTACATTTCTCTTATCAACACCAAAAATTTTTCGAAATAGTTTTAATAAGAAGTAATCGACCGAGCGAAGCGAAGGTCTTTGAGTCTACTTGAGTGAATTTGCACTTGTCCGTCCGTCCGTCCGTCCGTCCGTCCGTCTGTCAGAGCCTTATAACTTCTGAATTACTGAACGTAATTACTTCAATTTTAGATATAATATGTAAACCGATGGCCTCCAGCCGAAAATGGCTTAAAAAGTTATAAAAATCTTTATTTCAGGGGGGCTCTCATAGAAGCGAATGCGAAGTAAAAAAAAAAATATCGCGTTACATAAGATTGTTACGTATCATTTTAAAGATAATTTTGAACTGAGTACAAAAATATTTTTTTTTTAATTTTTCCCTTAAAATTGACGAAATGGGGGGCTTTCAAAGTGGCGATTTTATATGCTCGCTTGAAGACGCTCTTTAGGAAAATCCGCTATGGATTTTCAAACTGATTTTATGTTTTTAGGTCACTTATATCCTGTACTTGAACAACAAATACTAAAATTATATGAATATTATAAAGAAACGAGATTATTTAATTTTTAATGGGCTTCAGTAATTCATATAGCATCAACATAGCTTCACAATAATGCTAATAGATGGCGCAGTCAGTAACTATTCCCATGGAACTACGAGTTACGACTATGACCATTATTATTTAGTTACTTATTATAATACAATAATTGTATAGTAATTTTTTTGTACCATATTATTCAATTAAAATTATTTTTTAGTTAAATTTTAGTTAAATATTGTATATTTTCTATTCGCGTCGATAGATGACGATTTGTACAGATGCCCGTAACCCGGTTTCACTCCTTAGTACCTACATAATAAATAAATAATTCAATGTTTAATAAATAATTCAATGTTTTCACTAACGTTCCCTAACCTTTACTATAAGTTAGGTGATTGATGTTTTCTGTCAACTTATTTATCACGATCCTGTACGGGACACCTAAAAGGATATTGGGACGGATGTTAGGACTTAGGATTGTATTTAGGAGCTACCTACGTTAAGAGACTCCTACTTAGGGGATGATTTAGGTATGTTTGGTGAAAACGGGCATAATAATAATGTCAGTATTGGTTATCATGTATCGATTGAATGAATAATCATGGGATACCGTTACCGCGAGGTCTCAGTTCGGGGCGAACCACTAGTATAGAAGTCGTTTCGTAACTATCAGATTCTTTCAGTCCTTTGTTTTTTTAGTAAGTATTTCTTAAGTGTACATTTTTTTACATAAAATAAAAAAGTAGGTAAATACAGATAGCATCGTATACGCGGGAATGTCACAAGCAATTGTACGCGTTTCGGGAGATATATCACAGTACGTAGGTATATTTCCGTCCCCTCTCGGAGATACACGTCTTCTTTACGCATAAAAACTGACGCTTCTAATTATTTTTAGATTACGAGACGAGTGAAATTGATAAACTGTTTGAATTTCTTTCTCTTTCACTTTTGGTTGATTTATATATTCTTTATTTGTAAATACTTGTTAATATGTAGTACTTGTAAAAAATATTTATGGAATTGGATTAATTGGATGAATTGGATTTGGATTGGATTAATACTATATCCTTCATAGGTTAAATGTATTTACATCACGTACCAAACTTTTGAGCAAATCATTAGCAAAATAACTTTTCACTAATAAAAGATCTTGATCAAATTTGGCACAGAAATATCTTGTTTTCTAGAGACTGATTCGTTAATCCCGAAAAATCGAAAATGCGATATTTTTAATCGTATCGATAAAATGGTATGATATTTTTGGTTATGATAGCGCCAATTTTTTTAAAGAAGTTATATTGTGTTACGTAATACGTCAGGTGAGAGAATAATTTTATTCATCTATTTAGAAGAAATATTCGTAAGAATATCCAATCATTATTATTAATTTATCACTGCGTATTTTCAGCACATCTGTTTTTAAACTATATAAAAAATTGTCTGTAAAGTCAGTTTACGGACGATAGTTTTACGTGATAACGTCACAAAGGAACATTGACGATGACTGACGCGCGGCACAAGCCAACGCTTGGGCCGATCGTGCCTGTCTATCGCTTGTTCCGCGCTCTTGCTAGCACGCGCAGGCTCAGGCGGAACGGGACACTTTTTCGTGCGTGCAGCCGGTGTTCATCGATTTATAAGACGTTATCACGTCAAAAAAATAGAACCTTGTAATTTGTTAAGAAATCTATAATATTTCTTAACAAGTTACAAGTGTTTACGTAGGCAATTTTAATAAAATGTAAACACCGTCTTATACACGCAGTAGGTATTAGAATTAGAAACAATTGTAAGCGTTCCAAATCGATATATCACTGTGTATTTCCGTCACATCTTTTTTACGCATAAAAACTAACGCGGCTAATTATTTTTAGATTACAACGGACCGCCTGCTATATATTAAGTCGAGCGGAGCCGGATTGTCAGCATAACTTCGCTTTGATGTGCCATGATTTGTTTTTATTTGAAGCCACTTCCACGTGATTCATTGGTGTATAAATTTCTATGCGCCGCGCCCCGGATTCTGTGTAACTGATGCATCACTATGATACCTTGTTATGACACTTCGGCAATCAGATTTCAGATGCGTTTTGCTTATTTCACACTGACCGTCTACAACAGCCACAGCCACAGACAAAAAATATACAAATGTAACATTAATGGGGATCTGATGATGTGATGTCCGGAACTTCGTCCGCGTGGATATAGTATAGTTTTGAAAAGCTCTTTGATTTTTCCTCTTTGATTTTAATTTTATTTCGATGGATGAAAATTTGCCTATGTCACTCATCAGGTCCTCATCTATGCCCATGCAAAAAATCACGTCGATCCGTAGCCCTGTTGCGGCGTGATTGAAGGACAAACCAACAAGCATATAAACGCC
This sequence comes from Oeneis ivallda, assembly GCA_029955525.1. Classification (NCBI taxonomy): domain Eukaryota; kingdom Metazoa; phylum Arthropoda; class Insecta; order Lepidoptera; family Nymphalidae; genus Oeneis; species Oeneis ivallda. The sequence goes on along the minus strand of JARPMR010000001.1, from coordinate 30,390,428 downwards.
GACTGCTCCGTGAGCAGCCGCGAGCCGGATTTGAACTTTAATTGTTATCTACTAAATAATACGAATATTATAATTGTTTAAGTGTTTGAACTTTGGTTTTTGTGGTCTAGAACTTAACGGTAACTTCAAATAAGGTTTAAGTAAGGTACAATTAAAGTAACAATTAGCACCAATTCGCTACATTCGGTAGACAACGAAAAAAGTGTATCGACCTTTAGAACGTGTTTTCCCCATTAAATAGCCCCCATAATGAAGCCGAATTTTGCTTGGGTTGTGCATAAAAAACTGGCGAAGTGCGAGTCAGACTTGCGCAGCGAAGGTTCAGTAGGTTGGAAAGAAAGTTATTTAATGTAATTTTAAGTAAATTATAACAAACGCAGTTATACGTCTGGAGTGTTAACTATTTCTCTTCTATTTCTCCATGGAACGAATCGATGGCTGTTCGGAGAAAAACTGCGAATTAATCAGCGCCCGCGTAATGGAGGCAAGCATCCGTCTCTGTCATTCCCTTGACGACTGAGCGAGATGCATACTAGGGGTATATAGTGGAGTATTCTATAATTATGAGTATTTTCAGATTGCTTTCAACGCTGACACAGCGACGAAATGGAACTCCTCATCATCATGTTCTGACATCTGTTTAGTCGTTACCTTATAGGAATATATTTTATTTGGGATCTAATTTTATTTAACATTCAAATCGTTTCTACACGTTCATATGTGATTTTAGGGGTTTGTGTTTGGAGTCAAATTGAACATTAATACTCTTAATACAATAGAATATACTTCTGACATCAGTACCAAACAGGGATTATATGTGGGATTTGATTTGCTTTGACATCGAAATCTTTCCTACGCATAGTATGGGTTGCTGACGGATCTCTTTCTAGGTAAAACTGAAATTGATTTCATAATTTATAGTCATGACAGGAGTGAGCTAAGAATGTATGTAGTAAGTGTTATGGCGCATAATATATGGGCTCAGTATCCTTATTAATATTATAAATTTTAAAAGTGTTGTTTGTTGGTTTTTCTTTCAATCACTCCGCAACAGAGCTACGGATCACCTTGTTTTTTTGCACGAGTATAGTTGAGGACCTGAACAATGAAACAGGATACTTTATATCCAGGAAAATCAAAGAGCTTCCACGGGATTTTTATAACAATTTTTGAGAAACCCACGCAATGAAGTCGCGAGCATCAGCTAGTACCTCTAATAATTTTATAACTTGAAAACTCTTGCGTCGAAGGTTAATTCGTCGGCGAGTTCAACGTCGAGCTCAGCGCTAACGTCGAGACTTAGATAATAGATACGGGAGTGGTTACAGCGATTTGACCCGCGGCGAGCACGCACGGCAGCTATGTGCGTGCGTTTCGCGCCCGTCTGAGCGCGCGTTAATTTGAAGAGGATTATGCATTGTTTTTACATTTTTAAGTTTGTTCCAAGGGCATACCTTAAACGAAGCTTTGGTAGTTCAACGGTAGGGGCGAGGACTCAAATATGAAAGGTTGAATATCATATTATAATGGTCCTAGTACTTATTGTTCTTTTATGTACCATAGAACCTAACGTAATTCAACTTACTTCGAGGAATGGTAACTCGCAATTGGGTATTTGATTGTTGTCCAAATGTTGATATTCATTAATTATAATCGAAAATGTAACAGGTAAGAAAAACCTTTGTAAAAACAGAAAATAAATCGTTCATTAAACAATTAAGTTAGAAGCTGTTTTACTGCGACTATATCTGTCTCTTTTTAAAATGAAAATTTCTATGAAGTGTGAATGGAGCTACTGTTTTATGACATCACATGTCAGTAGCGCTCTCTTTGTCTAACAAGAAACTTTAAAGCTCTATATTTCCGAGACTAGTTGAGATATTATTTGAAAAATCGCATTGTGTTACAATATTTAAAAACATTATTCTAAATAAAATAATGCAGTCAAATACTCTTTTTTGCAAAAATTTGTGCATCTAACGTGCGCAAGAAATAATTTAATTTACTTTTTAAACTTTTTAGATCATCAGAGCATCGACCAGATATAGAACCATGTTGGTAGAGTTCAGTACTCACTTTGAGATGTCTTTTAAAAGATATTTTAGATTTAGTTTATATCCTGAAATGGCGGCGACAGGTCATTCCAACATTTAAAATTCCTGAAATATCTCTGTCTCCTCTCGTGGGAGGCTAATTACCACTCATCAGTCATTTAAAGTAATAAGGGACATTTCGCGTACTTTCTTAACTGTGACTAAGTATTTCATTTTTCTTTTAAGAATATTAGCCCCTCTGAGTTTGACTAATACTCCCCTCGCCCCTCCAAATAAGAGCAAAGCTTGCGTTGAGAATGGTTACGACAGTTAATAGTGCAATGGCTAGAGATTGAACCATGACCTTTCAGTTTTTAGTGCGACCCGTCTGTAAATAGAGTATTTTACTCGCAGTGAGAAATAATTTAAAAAAAATGAATAATAATATGGTTTAGGCAATAAGAAATCAGATTAAGAAATAAGATTTCAGTTCACGAAATTATAAAATAAATTTTATATGTTTCATTTCAAAGTTTTCACTTTTTTTTATCTATGCTACAAACATGCGAAAAGCTCAAATGGTAGCCGCCATTACACTGCGTCATCATGTCAGCAGTTCAGTAGTCAGTACACAGCGGGTCACAGAAGTTGCGCCGGCTTGAGCATGGACCGGCCGGCGCTTTGTGTCGGCTTTACAACGTGCGCCAACTATGTGAGCCAACGAATATACTATCCACATGACGTCATTACATGGCGTCTAGCTTTTACACGCGAAAATTTAAAATGTACAATTTTAATGCCTTTTTTTGGTAGGTAGGTACTTATCGATTGAATAAAATTTTAGTAATTTTTCTAGTAGTATATTGGCACCTTAGGATCTTTAGAGACTTTTCAAAAAAGAGTAAAATACCCTATTGAATTTGTGTAGTAATAAAAAGTTTTCTATCTCGTATAATATGCCTTCCCAGTCCTTCTAGAAATTTGATATTTTAAAATAACAGTAGGTAAAAAATAGGTACTTGATGTAGATTTATATTTTTACCAACTTATTATTATTAGTTACATTAAGAATTACCACTTTAATAACTTGCTTACTTATTAAAGTTTGTCTGTAATACTTTAACAGGTGTAGCCCACGTGTAGTCATTATACATAAATAGATAAAATAGATCATTAAATAATAATAATTATAACGATTTGGGTTAAAATATTCCGAATTAAATATCATCCACTTAACTAGCCAATAATAAAAACCTCTTGTTAGTTTAATTAACGAATAATTTAATTTATTGATAATAAAAAATTACGACCCAAAACATGATTAGTTTCCTACCTAACCATTAGGAGCGCTGTACGATGGTGCTAATTCTGTTGTTCATAGCCATTTTCATTATCAGTTCAAGTAGATAGATGTGTGTGGCATTTGTGTCATAGTCCACCAACGTCATAGAACCTCTTATACTTGTGGTATTATACATCATAATGAAGCCGTGATAGCCTAGTAGTTAGGACTGTGGTCTCCTATTCGGGGGGTCGCACGTTCCATCCCGGGTACGCACCTCTGACTTTTCCGAGTCAAGTGCGTTTAAGCAATTAAATATCACTTGCTTCAACGGTGAAGGAAAACATCGTGAGGAAACCTGCACATCTGAGAGTTCTTCATAATGTTCTCGAAGATGTGTGAAGTCCGCCAATTCGCATTGGGCCAGCGTGGTGCTGGTGGCGTATGACTATGGCCTATAACCCTTCTCTGAAAAGAGACCTGCGCTCAGTAGTGAGCCGTTGATGGGTTGTTAATGACGATGATGATGATCCATCATCATCATCAGCTAAGGTAATCAGCAGCCGTTGGACAAAGGCTTCTTTTAAGTGGCACCAATCGGTGGCATCCCTAAATTCAGCTGGGGCTGCTCTACAATCCGTTTGTTGAGACGCTGTTTCCTCACGAGTTACGACTTCAAAGGCCAATGGTAGTCCGACAAATGTTACCAGCGCACCGCCTCTTCAACGTAACAGCTTTGCGAACTACGTTAGTAACTATAACGTAACTAGCAATTACTCCGTTTCGGACTTCATCCCTCAAAGAAAATCACCACATACCTATACATAGAATTTTATTCGATGAAAACTTATGGGGAACGTGGGGAGAGGTGCACATGCTGTAACTGTAAACTGTAACTCATACCATTTTATTCGATGAAAACTAATGGAAAACGTGAGGTGAGGTACCTACACATAGCTGTAAACTGTAACTCATACCATTTTATTCGATGAAAACTTATGGGGAACGTGGGGTGAGGTGCACATGCTGTAACTGTAAACTGTAACTCATACCATTTTATTCGGTGAAAACTTACGGGGAACGTGGGGCGAGGTGCACATACTGTAACTGTAAACTGTAAGTCATACCATTTTATTCGATGAAAACTTATGGGGAACGTGGGGTGAGGTACACATACTGTAACTGTAAACTGTGTCATACCATTTTATTCGATGAAAACTTATGGGGAACGTGGGGTGAGGTACACATACTGTAACTGTAAACTGTAACTCGTACCATTTTATACGATGAAAACTAATGGAAAACGTGAGCTGAGGTACACATACCTACAGTAACTGTAAACTGTAACTCATACCATTTTATTCGGTGAAAACTTACGGGGAACGTGGGGCGAGGTGCACATACTGTAACTGTAAACTGTAACTCGTACCATTTTATTCGATGAAAACTAATGGAAAACGTGAGGTAAGGTACACATACCTACAGTAACTGTAAACTGTAACTCATACCATTTTATTCGGTGAAAACTTACGGGGATCGTGGGGCGAGGTGCACATACTGTAACTGTAAACTTTAATTCATACCATTTTAATCGATGAAAAGTCAGCCTAAGCCTAGTCATGAGAGTAAGTGACGATGCAGTGTAAGCTCCCGTACCTACGAACGTAGCGTTTTTACCCGCGCCCGAAGCGGTTGCGGGCCCAAGGCCTCCGTAGAATGCAGATTTGATATGGAAAATGAAGTAGCAATTTGTTACGGCGCGGTTTGCGCCCGCGGCGGGCGCGGTTGCTCGCGGCGCCCGCAGTAGAAACGCGCGGGTGAGAACCGCGCTGTGAAAACTCAGTCTAACTTGGAAGGGGCAGTGTAAATGCGACCCTTTAATTGGTTTCTAGGTACACGCCCTCGCACCGGAACGCTATATCGCTTGGTTGCACGTCTCTGACGATAGGCTGGTGACTTTCACGGCCAAACCCTCCCATCATCAGACCAGACCAGAATGCGCGTGCTGAGTGAGATAGTCACTGAAGTAGAAGTCACGTTCCATCCCGGGTACGCACCTCTGACTTTTCCGAGTCAAGTGCGTTTAAGCAATTAAATATCACTTGCTTCAACGGTGAAGGAAAACATCGTGAGGAAACCTGCACATCTGAGAGTTCTTCATAATGTTCTCGAAGATGTGTGAAGTCCGCCAATTCGCATTGGGCCAGCGTGGTGCTGGTGGCGTATGACTATGGCCTATAACCCTTCTCTGAAAAGAGACCTGCGCTCAGTAGTGAGCCGTTGATGGGTTGTTAATGACGATGATGATGATCCATCATCATCATCAGCTAAGGTAATCAGCAGCCGTTGGACAAAGGCTTCTTTTAAGTGGCACCAATCGGTGGCATCCCTAAATTCAGCTGGGGCTGCTCTACAATCCGTTTGTTGAGACGCTGTTTCCTCACGAGTTACGACTTCAAAGGCCAATGGTAGTCCGACAAATGTTACCAGCGCACCGCCTCTTCAACGTAACAGCTTTGCGAACTACGTTAGTAACTATAACGTAACTAGCAATTACTCCGTTTCGGACTTCATCCCTCAAAGAAAATCACCACATACCTATACATAGAATTTTATTCGATGAAAACTTATGGGGAACGTGGGGAGAGGTGCACATGCTGTAACTGTAAACTGTAACTCATACCATTTTATTCGATGAAAACTAATGGAAAACGTGAGGTGAGGTACCTACACATAGCTGTAAACTGTAACTCATACCATTTTATTCGATGAAAACTTATGGGGAACGTGGGGTGAGGTGCACATGCTGTAACTGTAAACTGTAACTCATACCATTTTATTCGGTGAAAACTTACGGGGAACGTGGGGCGAGGTGCACATACTGTAACTGTAAACTGTAAGTCATACCATTTTATTCGATGAAAACTTATGGGGAACGTAGGGTGAGGTACACATACTGTAACTGTAAACTGTGTCATACCATTTTATTCGATGAAAACTTATGGGGAACGTGGGGTGAGGTACACATACTGTAACTGTAAACTGTAACTCGTACCATTTTATACGATGAAAACTAATGGAAAACGTGAGCTGAGGTACACATACCTACAGTAACTGTAAACTGTAACTCATACCATTTTATTCGGTGAAAACTTACGGGGAACGTGGGGCGAGGTGCACATACTGTAACTGTAAACTGTAACTCGTACCATTTTATTCGATGAAAACTAATGGAAAACGTGAGGTAAGGTACACATACCTACAGTAACTGTAAACTGTAACTCATACCATTTTATTCGGTGAAAACTTACGGGGATCGTGGGGCGAGGTGCACATACTGTAACTGTAAACTTTAATTCATACCATTTTAATCGATGAAAAGTCAGCCTAAGCCTAGTCATGAGAGTAAGTGACGATGCAGTGTAAGCTCCCGTACCTACGAACGTAGCGTTTTTACCCGCGCCCGAAGCGGTTGCGGGCCCGAGGCCTCCGTAGAATGCAGATTTGATATGGAAAATGAAGTAGCAATTTGTTACGGCGCGGTTTGCGCCCGCGGCGGGCGCGGTTGCTCGCGGCGCCCGCAGTAGAAACGCGCGGGTGAGAACCGCGCTGTGAAAACTCAGTCTAACTTGGAAGGGGCAGTGTAAATGCGACCCTTTAATTGGTTTCTAGGTACACGCCCTCGCACCGGAACGCTATATCGCTTGGTTGCACGTCTCTGACGATAGGCTGGTGACTTTCACGGCCAAACCCTCCCATCATCAGACCAGACCAGAATGCGCGTGCTGAGTGAGATAGTCACTGAAGTAGAAGTGATGAGTAATTGTACCAACAATTAAAGCAAACTATAAACTGAGGTTGCAGTAGTCTACCAAGGTTGTTGAAGCCACAACTTTTCGCAGTTCGCCATTCAAACAAAATGGCTTGCCAAAAAACAAATGATAATTATTTTGACAGAAAACTTATAGCCTCAGGACTAAACGCAAACTTTGGCTTACCACCAACGCCTAAAGCAATTTTGTATCAATATTATTTTGACATTTCAAATAATGTCAACCCTAAAGTAAGTAACTTAAGGACATCATTCTTTGATATCTGAAAACAATATTGAAACAATACTTACCACTTTTGACGTTGGTGTTAGGGCCTCTGATTGATTTAATATTAGTACAGCATTCTTATAAAATTAATTTGAATAGAATGTGAGTTTTAATAAATATTGAATATTAATTACGCGGGCGTAATTTGTATGGTAATTAAAAAAATTAATTGAACTGTGTTAAAAAAGATGCGGCTCGATTTCACCCATATTATGAAAAATAATACGCACACAAACACAGAAATGAAAATTAATTACACCTAGCACTAAAACGCGTTTGCCAAAAGCCCTTCGCATAGCGTTGTACGATAATAGCTTAATACCGAGTTAATACGTTATTCGCGGGGTACTGCGGGGTCCAAGAGGCCCCTGGGACTTACCCGTAGGCCGCGAGCGTGGGGTCGTAAGGGTAGTAGCCGCCGGAGGGTTGCAGGCCTGCTGAGGTCCAAGCTGACATCTCGCCGCTCCCCTCCTTCAAAGCGTACGGGTTACTCTGGAAAATAAGATATTATTCTTTTACATAATTTCACAATTAAATTCTTATTTAAAGATACTTATTTTTTTATATTAGAAAGTAACCTTTCCTGAAACCCCTGTATCAGGGTTTTTATGTGTGAAAAGTCTGGAGTTAGAGTTAGGCTAGGCTATCTATCTACCTATCTATCTTGAGGAGTTTAACAATCTAGTAGGAATAACAAGAATAAACCGATTATAGGTTATGGAGCTTTTAAAAAGCCTAGAATGTTGACTGGAGTCGCTGGATACAGGCAGCCCAAGACTTTTGTTCGGCTGTGGACGTCTATCGATTGATAAGGGAGGAAGTGATTCCACCAAAGACTGCATCAACGATTACCTGTAAGCTGATTATTAAAACAAATATACCTACCTAAATATAAATGTGCAATGGGAACAAGATTCAATTATAGAACTTCAAAAAGAGGAATCACGGGCAAAACGGACCACTCACGAACCCGAGAGCGCGTGTCACTCAGCTAAATAGATTGTAATACTCTCAGTCAATCGCGCCGACAAATACGACGGCTCAAATTTAATTAAACTTAACTCTATAAAGGAATAAACTCACGAACAACAATAAACGTCCCAAGTGTGCGGGCTGACATATCACTAACGTATTTGCATAATGTATGGACCGGAGGGGTTAAACTATTAAGTTCTGCGCACCCTATACGTGATAGTTGTTTAACCGGGAGAGTATGGCTGGAAGCACATTAGACATGCCACCCGACCGGTAACAAACTACAAATACCCAACACTACCACTACATAGCGTTTGTTGTTAACAGTATTGTTAATAGAGATATTGATAACTACTTGACTAGACACAAGTTCCTTCTGACGATCATCTTACTTGGTTTATGAAATAAGTATACAAGTCTGAGCCCCGTCACCTGCATGTAAATTTACGCACTAAAATAAAATATGACCACGGTCTCTTTAGCTGGTGACTTCGTCCACACTGTTTTCCATTACTTTTCCTTAAACTGCGCGCCGCCATCTTGTGACCTTGCGCGCATTTGCGGCCTGTTCACAAGATGGCGGCTTGCAATAAAAAACCGCTACTTTATCCACCAAAAACCTATTTTTCATAAAAAAAGCACAGACTCTCAAGTGCCGTATATTATTTTTTATAGAGTATAGTTATTGTACTTTAATTAGACATAAACACAGATAAAAAATACTAATTAGGTATTTAACAGACTAAAATTGAAGTGAATAGGACGGTCATAGAACGGTCATAGAACCTGCATTGAAATTTTCTTCTTTAGTTTAAATTTTAATCTATGGTTACTAGATACAAATTATTAACCTATATTAAGATGAAGTACCGCAGAAAAGGAACACTAGGAGAAGATAACACAGATAAAAGAATATTTAATCAACAACAAAAACATTTAAAAAAAACCGGTCATGTCAACTGACTTTCGATAATATTTTTCCAACCAATTACGTCAGGGGTGACCGCTCTGAAGCCTGGACCCGCTCCGTGCTTTTTTACCTAAGATTTTGTGAAGAAACTGAGTGAAATAGAGGATATTTGAATAAAATAATATAAAAAAACGATTCAAAGCAGGATAGCTTTAGGAAGCGGGAGCAGTCGTTAGGCAGTAACGCATTTTTGGCAGGGAAGCGGCCAGAGCTGTCCGATTGCAGTCCAAGGGAACACAAAAAATTTTTTTAAAACATTTATTCTTGAGTCATGCTATCGTTTAAATAATCGTATAAGATAACTACATTAGAGGCAGTTTATATCGAAATTGCAGTTTTTTTTTATTTGTGAAGATTTAATTGTACTTTACGTTATTCGTGGCGTATTATAAGTATGTACCTAGCAAGTGTTCAGTCGTACGCACCCTCTACGATAGTTGTTTAACTGTGAGGGTAAAGCCTACCCTCTTACTAAGTTATTCGCATACATTAGGAGCAACTAAATTAAAAGTGTGAATGATTCGCCCCGAGATCCCTTGTCCCCTTCCTCCTGATAATAAAATGAAAAGCATTAGGATACATATGGAACAGTGTTCGGGACGCGATAAGGTACACAGCTTATTTGTTCCCCTCGGTTTTTGAGTATTGAGTAAGAAAATGTGGATACATTGTTAGTCGTTACGCCCCACTCTCCTCTCTTAGTACTTTCTCGCCTACAGCTACATCATAAAGTCTTCATGGTTTGTTTTAGGCTGAAATCTCTGTTGTGAATATTACTACGACTTATTACTTATTTTTAGACATGACGTAGAATTGATTTTTTTTTATTAAAATAAACTTTTACAAAGTGGGATAATTGCACTTTCAAATCAGATCAGAGCCAGAATTTCCAGAGCCTAAGGTTTGTTAATTTTGAAATCAGCCTGGCTGTCCAGCGCGGAAATGCAGCCAGTATTCTTGGCACCATTCCACGCGGGCATGATTTGTATAGTAATTAGATTAGTTTAGCTATAAGTTTTTTTGTAACATTTTAATAAAAAAAATTTTGAAAGAAATAATTGTCTGTGGTTTGAGATCCAGAATCATAGAACTAGAAATTACGACTAGTCGACTACGTCTTCCTACTTCCATGTCCAGAATATCACTTTGTTGTCAATTTCTAACAATTTTTTTAAGTGTAAGAGTATGTATGCACCCCTCCACTCGATATAAGAATTAACATAGTAACTTTAACACCCCATAATTTCTGCAAAAGAATATTTCAAACCGTAATCATAACAACAATAATTATTCAGAAAACGGACTTCGTTTTAAAATCTTTACATACAATTACACACAAGAAACATTGCGATACAAGATTTTTCTGCACGTACAATTACATACAAAAAACAGTCCCATACAAGATTTTCAGATTTCGCGAGCTACATACATACACGCGAGAGCATGATTACATTCCTTATTAGCATGGAAACCATATAATAGCTTAATTACTGTGCTGCGGCTCCTTGCGAACCTTGTTTGCAGCATTGAGACAAATTGCTGGACAATTAACTCAAAGACCCTCACACATCTTGGATCTACCAGTAGGGCTAAGGCCACGAAAAAATTTTGTCTACCCGTTTTCTCATGATATTCCTTAGAGATTCACGAGTAAAGTAAGAGTAGACAAAATTTTGTTGTGGCGCGCAACTTCGCCTTACTGATCTGTGAAATCAGATATGAGGGGATCCGCAGACACCAGCCACACGATTGTCTAAATACCGGCCAAGTGCGAGTCAGGCCCTCACACGAAGTGTTCCATACCGTCATACAAGATTTAACATCAGTCGCTATTACCTACGATCGAGCAAAACCAAAAGTTTATTGTATGGAGATAGATCCTCTTCAATTTTCAACTTTTTTTTTCCAACGAAGTTCCTTACTGCACGGTACGGACTTGGTGGATGGGGGCTAGGAGAAAAAAAGTGTAAGAATTTTCCGTCACGACCCTCTTTCTAACATATTGTGTAATGTTTTTATTATTAGAAGATAATATTTTCATAATATGTCATAGGTGCGCGCTTATTTATTACGAGATGGCTCTGACATGGCGAGAGATGACGTTGATTCTAAAAGTTAATGTCTTCAATACTATAAGATAATATTTTCATAACATTGTTTAAATAGATACCATAATTATATAATTTATTAAAAGGAATTTCGTTCCAACGTTCGTTTCACGACACTCACGCATTTTTATTACTAATTATTGTATAACAATACTAATTCGTTTCACGAACGATTGATTGATGCGGCTTATTCGTGACTGACCATCATAGTTACCGAAACAGCTCATCAAGTCGCGAAGTTAAAGGCCAAAAAACCGATAGGCAAGCGATAGGCATTGCTCGGCAGGCTAGAATAACGACCTCTACTACCTCTAACAGATGGGGGTCTATGAAGACCCCCATCTGTTAAGGACGATCTCTATCGATTCACTGCAGCGTATGAGAAAAAGAAGTATTTGTCCTGCATTTTTTTTTTGTTAAAAAAGAATATTAGTCAAATTGAAGTTGACTAATATCCTTCCTATCCACTCCAACTAAGCGTAAAGCTTGTGCTAGGAGTGGGTACGACAATAGTGCAACGGGTGGGATTCGAACCTGAGACCTTTCAGTTTTCAGTCTGCACCTTTAACCGTTGGGCTATTGAGGCTCTGAATATAATATTTGGATACCATAAGTATTGGGAACCTGCTTAGTGACTGAGAGGGTGAGGGTTTTCATACGATAAGCAAAGGATTGTGGTGCACTGTAGACGTAAGCGATTAAAAAAAAATCTAAATTTAAAAATACTTATTTCAAGTAAGCCAACTTGTGGCTCCTACGACAAGTTAAGACTCTACCAGACAGCCGTACGGTTAGTCCGAGCTTTAATTTGTTTGATCGTAATAGTAAACGATGACATTAGCATAAAAGTAAAATGAACCATTAAAGTATCGATTTAAAGTCATAAATTCAATACAGACGATTCTAATTACGAGCATTTTCGTTACATAAACGTATAAGAATACCTACACGAAATTGTGCTCTAACTCAACACTGTTATGGTTTATTTTACTTTGATGGTAATGTCATCGTTTACTATTTATAGTTAACTATCAAAACTTGTACTAAGCGTACTGTCCGGAAAGCAGATATAAGTGAAAAGAGCCGGCAAGAAACTCAGCGATTGCTCTTTTCAAAATAAAAATGTTACAGTAGGTATAAATTAAAATATCAGACCAAATGTGAACTGATGGCTTGAATTGGTGTGACCTTAAGGTCACCACCACCACACATGGTCAAACATGAGAAAAATAACCTAAAAGGAACGCGGCATATTAAATAGTACCATTTTGTATTCTTCTGGGTATTCATTCGGGCTGCGTAATGCATTTTATTACTATTATTACACATGCAGTTTTATTACTATGTTTTATTACACAGCTTCAATTTTTTCATGTACATACAATACTTGTATGTTCTTTTTGCCCGCAACTTCGTCGGCTTGGACTTAGCTACCTATTTTAAAATCCCGCGGAAACCTCTATTTTTCCGGGATAAAAGGTTTAAGTATCTCGTTTCCTAAACTATACCCAACAAACGAAAAAATTTGAGTATCGAGGTAAGCACAGTCGCCTGGAACGAAGTTAAGAATCAACGCCATCTCTAGCCAAGCAAAGTTCAAGCAAATTCACACTGTCCACAATACTATGGCTTTAGTAAATTTTGCCACAAATATTTTTTTCGGAATTTCTCTTCTATATTTTATCGCAAATAGTTTGTTCGCAATTTCTCTTCTCTAAAACTTCGTTCCAAATTATAAAAAGAACAATGACATGATGACGTCAGGATTCGAACCCCAAACCGATAGTTTCACTCCTTCGTTTAACCGCTGAGCAACCAAAGCTTTCAAAGAATGTTAATAATAAACGAAGGTAACAAGGGTCGTGATGAAAAATTCTTACACATTTTTTCGTCTAGCTCTTCTAGAAAAGGAACTTCGTTCCAAAACAACAGTTGTTTGTGAGAAAACATGTCGATCCGTAGTACTATAAGCTGCAATTGATTTTTTCAATGCTAAAATCATAAACAAATCCATGCGGACTAAATCGTGGGCGAAAAAATCTTAATTTAAAATAGACCTTTCAAATAAACTGTCATGTTACCTAATGTTGAACTCTAATTAATTCTGCAACAGGCTAATATTTTACAACAAACGTGTTGACACCTAACAACGTAACAATACCTAAACTGCCCTTTCAACATAATAAATTCACGTCTTGTTAATCCTATAGGCCAAGTTGTAACCGAATGTTCTAATAACTAACATCGATTACAAATATCGGTTTCGTAATCGATTATACGTAATGTCGATGTCTGATTCAATCATGTACGCACACCTTAATATTACAGAGTACATAATATATGTCATGATATATATCCTGTGACAAAAAATAGGATTTAATTTGTAGACCAGGGTAGTAGATGGATGCCAAATTCTCTGGTCATCTACGCATGTCTTCAGGGTGTAGGCCATATATTAATTACGAAAATTTGCCAGATCAGGGCCTATACTACCAATGCTTATGCCCTATTATTTCAAGTTTGCTTTGACATGTCTGACAATGTCAACCTTAAAGTAATTAGGTAGGTACTTAAAGTATGTCATTATATTATGACATCTCAAAACAAAACTAAACAAGAGTAAATTAACAATTTTAGTTTAAAAAAACAAGCTTTTAGCATCAGTCCCTGGATAATATCATCTAGGACCAGAGTACTTGCCAAGACGAATCAAACGAGCTCAAACTCGATGGGGTTACGTCGTTTTATAACATAGTGTCGATAGCCAACTTCGGGCTTCATCATCAGACCCTGGATATCATCTATGATCAGTTTACTTGTCAAGACGAATCAAAAGAGCCCAAACTCGATGGGGTTGCGTCCTTTAATTACAGAGTTCCTAAAGCCACCTGTAATTCCATCATCAAAACGTGGATATCATCTAGGACCAGAGTACTTATCAAGACGAATCAAACGAGCCCAAATTCGATGGGGTTGCATCGTTTTATTACAGAGTTCCGATAGCTATCTACCAGCTCCATTATCAGATCAGTTCCATGTCACATTAATATTGTATCGTCATCCGATTTAAATATACATGCAAAGGAGTTGTCCAAAATTGGTTTTTTAAATTTGAATTTAATTAACAAGGATGATTTTAATGTAGTTGGATAAAGATCCCAAAAGGCTTCTATCAAAATAATTTACAGATTTTTTAAAGCCTCCGATAATTTAAAAAAATTTTTTGTTTTGACTCATTTTTTTGCTTGTGATTTGTCGTAATTCCTTGTTCCATGTAATTTATACACCGTTAAAAAACTTAAAATATTATTCTATGTAAGTTGTCAATGTCAGATGATTGTCAGGAACAAATAACGAATAGGCAGTTCAAAAGTACCTAGTCGTAATTCCTAGTTCCTGGTCTGTGATTCCTAGTTCCATGATTAAAAATGACATGTATTTGGTTCAAAATGACATTTACGTGACATTTACCGGTGTCAGATTTGATAGTCTATAGATTATAAAAGTTTTTAGTGTTACCATCCATTGAAAAATATTTTCTACAAACGGTATTTTTCATAATTAATTTAAAAAAAACCGAGGACTCTAAAATTATTATTTTTATGGCGTTTAATTTTATTTTTTTTCTCTTTCACGTAATAACAGTTTGGTTCTGGTTAATGGACACTCAGAATAAAAAACCACCCTCCATACTAAACTGGGACATGTCTTTTCAGCTCAATACGAAACCGGGAAGTAGTTACTTGTAATTCAAATTGCAAGATTTGACCTAAAATTGCAGGTTAACTACTTATATATGCTTGTAAAAATAGCCTTCATTCTGCAGGCGGACAAAGGATATTTTACAATACTTTATATTACTTTTCATTTAGGGAAAACAAAGAGTTCTCACGGATATTCAGAACACCTGCGCAAACGAAGTGAACATCAGCTACTAATAAATAATTAATTTATCAATTTAAAAACGCGATCCTGCCTTTGAAATTGACTGCAAGCTCGAACAGAATAAAATAAGTAGTTTTACAGAAAAATCCATTTAAGGTAGAAAACAACTCTTAACATTTATCTAAAAACAAAACTAGTTTACTAGACATGTTACAAACGATGATAAATAACAAGTGTATTGCATTTCTACATCCTTATTCGATAGTTATCTTGAATTAGTAACCACTTGTTGATTCATTTTCTTCGATAGAAACAAAGACCCCTACTCATAGTTGATACGTTACCCGCTATGACTTTGCTCGAATGGAATTTCTAAAATCTATAGGTGTTACTTTCAAAACTTACCTAATTAATGCAGTCTCAGGTATTGGTATGTCATCTGTTTTGTTATTTTATTTTAATAAATAAAAATACGTGTGGCACCCGGGGACTGCCGCGGTAAAGCTATTGCATAGCATTTTTATCAACTTATGCAATTATAATATTTATGCAATATTTTTTTTTGCATAATAATAATTATGATAAAAATAATTAAAAAACAAACAAACAAAAAAAGCACACTGTCGCTACTTCGCGAGTGAGATTCGAACCGGCGAAATCATACACCATACGGTAAAGAAAGGGGCCGCTCGCCCACTGCGCCGTACAGAGCTACTTGTGAACCTCTAAAATGTTGAACGCTTACTGAACGACGGTGTTAGGTTTATTTTCGTTACGGAATTTCTTGATTCGGTCGCCGCGCTCAAATTACTCGTGTGCTCAAAGCCCGCGATAAAAGCTATGCAATAGCTTAATAATATTGTTATATGATATGCATTATCTATATCGTAATTGCAATATCAATCACTTAGATTTTACCCATCTACGGCAAACCCAAAAGGAAGGGTTGTCAGTTGTGCCGAATAAACAACGTAACCGATTTTGATGAGTGAGGTGTCAATCGATTTGTTATGATGGTCCGAAAGGCATAGGTTACATTTTATAGGAATAAAATCATTATGACGGATTTTACATCTAATTTTCCGAAGTCAAGTTACAGTTTTTAAACTTTTATGCTTGTTGTTCAAAGCAACTCGAAGTTTGACGTTTCGAAGTACACGTTAAGATTCCAGTAGTTGAAATAAAGCTAATTATAGTTAAAGTAGAGCTACAGTAGAGATAACTACAGTTAAAGTAGAGGTTTTAAAAGTTGAAGTAAAGCTGATAAAACATTTGTTAGAGTCTCAATCCATCTCTGGAGACTATTGGACACGGGACTCCTCTTTAAGTTAAACAGATCCTTGACAGCGTGATAGCTGTCGTCCATCAAGCTTGCCAAGTGCAGACTGGCAGACATAATATGCCTTTGAAAACATTATGCAGAATTCTCAAGCATGCAGGTTTATGAAAGAAGAAAGTGGTGTTAGTTACACTATTTATAACTCAAGAACGGATGAACCGATTTGGCTGAAAATTGGTGGAGAGGTAGCTTAGAACCAGGAGACGGACATAGGATACTTTTTATCCCGTTCAACCGCGTTTCCGTCAAGTCACTATAAAACGTGGTATAACAAAAACGCATCTGACATGGAATAACAAAACGCAAATGACAGTGGAATAACAAAACGTAAATGACAGCTAAACGTAATTTTGTCTTTGGTTAAGTATGGTAAAAAATTTGACAATTATAAAAATGATAGCTAAACGTAATTGATAATTTCATCAGTAATATGTTTTCTCTTTGAATCATCATTAACAATGCCGCGAGTAATATTATAAATGCGAAAGTGTGTTTGTTTGTGGTATGTCCGTCAATCACGCTGCAACAAAGCTTCGGATTGACGTGATTTTTTGGATAGGTATAGTTGAGAACCTGGAGGGTGACAGGCATCCCAGGATTTTAAAAACTAAATCCA
This sequence comes from Oeneis ivallda, assembly GCA_029955525.1. Taxonomy (NCBI): domain Eukaryota; kingdom Metazoa; phylum Arthropoda; class Insecta; order Lepidoptera; family Nymphalidae; genus Oeneis; species Oeneis ivallda. The sequence continues at coordinate 30,373,120 of JARPMR010000001.1, read as the reverse complement.
CGCGAACGAAGTCGCGGGCATCAGCTAGTTACTAATAAATAATCTTACTTACCTAGAGTTAATGACAGTAAAATTCAGCCAAAAAAGTTAAGGTCGAACCAATAGGTACATTTCAGCTAATAGAAGCTATAAGCGTAGCTAAAATTTTGCCCTAAAAATTCCATCAAAAGTACGACCGATTGTGATGAAAACGCAATCATTAAAGCGGTTTCGGCACGTGACCTGCCTCTAGGGGCGTCCATATCTCATAGTTACTGCTAGGCGCGGGCTGTCATGAGCACGGAAAGACAGTTTTTATCACGGCCCCACAAAAGAGTTGCGAATTTGTCACTGGGCTTATTTGGGGGTGTTCGCTACAATGATAGATATTAATGATGCAGTTGCCGGAACCGGAGAGTTGCCCATTTCTCTTGATCTACGAGCGACGCCGGGGACTTTACTTGTTTGCCATGGTTTCCTGAGTGCACTGAATGACGCCTTGTGTTTTTATTTGATGAAAATTACTTATAGGCTCTAGTGGTAAGGACTGTAGTCTCCTATTCGGGGGGTCGCAGATTCGATCCCGGGTACGCACCTCTGACTTTTCGGAGACAAGTGCGTTTAAGCAATTAAATATCACAACGGTGAAGGAAAACATCGTGAGGAAACCTGCACACCTGAGAGTTCTTCATAATGTTCTTGAAGGTGTGCGAAGTCCGCCAATTCGCATTGGGCCAGCGCGGTGGACTATGGCCTATAACCATTCTCTAAGAGGAGACCTGCGCTCAGTAGTGAGCCGTTGATGCGTTGCTAATGATGAATGATGACTAATAGGCTCTACTTCAGGTGGCCATCCTCGGCGTCTCAGCTGATAGAAAGGAACGTCACAAATCATCCTCGGGAAATGTCGCGTTGGAAGAGCCCCCCTTATTATGTAGACGAATAATGTCAAGCGAGTCTCTGAATGCTGATGGATTTTTCAGGTATTTGCATTAAAACTGTCTTAGTTAAATGATTTCATTATAGAAGTGCGATTAGAGATTTCTAGCACATAAAGTAGATTTTTTAAATCATATGAGTTGTTTTCAAAATATGTGTACTATTACTACTAAATGTTTGTCCTCATAAGAAATCTTCGAAAAAAAATTAGGTCCCGCTAAAATAAATTATTTTATCTACTCCAGCATCGAAAAGTTCCAATTTCGAATTTGTCAGCTGAATCGAAATGAACCCTCTTTCGGTTTTGCTTCTCATTTCGATGCAGCTCGTTGTATGGGAGCTGAATCCAAATGGTTATCTTCTTAAAATAGGATACCTAAAGCTAAAGCTCTGAGTTCTGGCACTTTTGTACCGTTCATACGACAGAGGCGCCACAGGCGGCTGGTGGCGGCTTACGGAGTTACTTTTTGTTACTTTTAATGATTTTATTTTCCTTGTCGTAGATAAAATCTTGTATGCAACTGAACGTAATCAGTCATTTTAATTCTCGTACTATACTATTTTGATACTCGGCAAGCCTCGTATTAAAAAACAGCACTCGAATTAAAATGACCCTCATTACGATGCAGTTGCATAAATAGCTATTTTAAATTCCACAGACTAATCTAAACATAGCTGCATATTATTTTTGCTAAAAAGCAATAAATTGCAGTTCAAATCCTTGCATTTAAGTTGAATGTGAAAATAAAGCAAAAAAAGACTCCATATATTTTTTATTGTCCCCCTATTTGGACAACATTGGAAACATATTTTTAATCAGAAAATTTGTACGAAATTACTAGTTTTTTTTGTACCATAAATTAAAAGCAATTTAAGTCTTTTAAAAGTAAATTTTGTCATGTTGGACAGATAAGCTATTTAAATTTACCTTAAATAAAGTAATATTAAATCAAATTTTACGTATATATACGTAAAATTTGATTTAATATCTACATTTTCTATCACACCTTTTTTATTTTCACACATTTTATTGGTATTATAATACAAAATACCTACGATTATTTTTTGTAGCGAAATCGGTATACTTAGTATAAACGCATTTCTTTGCGGGATATCAGGCAACCCCCTGTCGCTAGTATAAAATATGGCGCCCGCCCCCAGCATCAGAGGTCACGTGACTCCATTAATGCGCACACTTTTCGACAATACAAAATTGCATTATCACGGATCAGTGTTAACACTCTTACAATAGCTTTTTGGAGTCACATTACGCATTAGAGGTGTTCTAAATTTAAACTATCGCATTTTCCATATTTTCAATATACCTACCTATCAAATTCAAATTCAAAATTATTTAAGTATTTCTTATTGATATTTATTTTTATACAATAATGCTAAAAATACAGCAATCCGCCATATTGGATTGAACACCAATTAGAGCGATACGTCACATCTATGTTCAAACTTTGTCAATCTACTATGACAAAACATAGAGGTAACGTCACAAACATCGCCATGACACGGACGAGTGTTTTTATGTGAATTTTAAAACTTAAAATTGAAATGGCAATTTTATCTTCCTTTTTCATTGCTTAATTATGATATTTTTACGAAATAGTAGATACTTCCGAACATCAGTCATTCAAAATCAGTCATCATGCATAGGTATTCTTCAATTTTCCGGGTTGAAAATAATTCTACGTCTATCTACGTGATTAACTATTTTGGTGCCAAATTCATCAAGATTGGTATATGTGTTTGATCCACGAAAAAGTAATGGACTATCTTTTTAATCTGTGTAACCCACTGTCACAACATGTAAATTGCGAACAAATCTTAGGTAAGAGAGATAAAATAATTTAACATTTTTAAACGAAATATTAAGGATTTTCAAACACTGAGGATTTTAAAAGGATAATAAGTAATAACCAAATATACAAAAGTGTAGCTGAATTAAAGTGTTCCAAAACTAAAACGCCAATAAAAGAGTAATAGCTACTTAGTTAACAAAGACCAAACTGTTAACAGCCCTTAAATACTTTAATCACGGGAGGATAAGTATTTTCTTTGATTAATTATATTTACGGCGTCGAAAGAAAACTTAATAAATGACCTTTCTATGAAAATATATTTCATAGCAAAACTTATATTTGCAAACTACACTATATTATATTTGATGACCCATAAAACAAGAATAAAAATATTTTGTTTTTAAAAGAATCAAAATCTGTTCCAACCGCATTATATTCCAAGAAAACCTCTACCAATGTGGATTATAGAAAGAGCCAAAACCCTCAGAAGTGAGGAATACGATGCAAACAAGTTAAATTATTTAAAACCTTCTCGTTTTCTTCTTTCATTGATCAAATTTAAGTCGGTTAAAATAAGTCACTTATTCATTTCTCTCTATATACCACCGTTATATATTAACGCAAATAATTGTGAATGTAAACTTCAGTGAACGCACGAATCACGATATCTCACCCAGTAAAATAATAACAAACAGCTCTTACACAAAACCACGGAAAGCCCGTTTCGTTTTAGGACCTATTAACGATCCCTGAGTCGTTATAAAAACCGTTATTCCTATTTAACAGTGCGATAAACCTCATTTATTAACCCTTGATGATTTGGGGTTCCGTGGCATAAAAAAGTATATATACCAATAGGTGAGTGCGATTTTTGGTACTCATATATAATGTGATTTATTTTGTTCAAGCCAAAATAAAAAAAGGCTGTGAAAGGGTTAGGTCAGTGCCTTTTATGTAGGTTATGATAGGGTTAGGTCAATGACTTATTCAAAGAGTGCCTCAATCGCATAATAATTCTAGCACTATAAGTGCTGATTCCCACTACGCCGTTCCGGACCGGCCCGTGCCACGGACGGGAGTTTCTCCTCGAGTTGTTGGTTGAGTCCCGCCAAGTTGGCTGGGTTAAAGGGAATCAGGCCTAAATGTACCCGTGCCAGTACCTATATCATTGATAATATTTTTTTTTATCAATATAGTATGCGGTCTGTTACTATTCACTAAAAACTAAGTTTTAGCGAAAAACTGTCGATTTTTGACAAACTCATTAATATCCTTAATCAAGACAAACAATAATTGACCTACGCGTTAGTAAAAACCTGATGAACTCAACTTATTTATACATGGATGATCTATAAGATCGTTATGCTTAGTTTTGTTTGTAAAAAAACCCCTAAAAGAATATACGAGTATTATATGCCTAAAAATACCACATTTTGCTAAAAAAAATACATTGTTAAGTACAAAGCCATTAGTTTTGCTCATTTCACTACGGGATCCCACAAATCTCGTCCGGCGGTGTCCTCCCCAATCTTCTGTAACACTGCACCTAACAACATTTTAATCAATTCTCCGCAGAGTTCTCGAGTCAGTGCGTCAGATAGGCCTCATTACGACCCCCAAATAAACATAAACAGTGGCGAGGGGGCGCGTCGGCCCCACTATTAACGCAAACTCTATTATTCACACGCGTCGCTACATCTATAAATAAAACTTAGATGCAAAAAATGCGGGGCGTATTAGACCCCTACCAGAATGTGAGGAAAATACCCCAACTCTGTTGAGGAAATTCATTAATCTTTTAGACTTTGTTAAGCGATGATAAATGACGAAAAAATATCTAAGTATTATACTCATTTTAACACACTTGTGATTAAACAATTAAAATACTTAAGCACACTTATTTAACTCACGAAAATGATGAATTATCTAACAAAATAAACAAGCAAACAGTTTAAAAACTGTAACGCGACTACGAATGGAAATTGGATGTAGCATCCGTTATATTGATTTTGTTCGTATAAAATGTATCCTGTGTCACCCGGACCATCGAGTCGATCGACACCCCATTCATCAAAATTGGCTCAATAGTTTAGTCGTTATGTTGGAACACACATAAATTTCTAAATACACACATAGATTACTAAAATCATAAACCTTCCTTTTAACTTTGCCATAGTCGGGTAAAAATGAGACGTGGTTTTATTAAAAATCCATCAAGCGACAGCATTTTCTTGATATAATATTGTGTTGGTAAATCGACAGTGAGTAAAAAGTAAAAGATGGGAATTGAGAAACCATTACATGTGAGGTGAAACATATTTAAGTATCAATTAGTAGGTTTGGTTCGTTTAGGTTAGCCACCCAATCTTTTTATGCAAGAACTACCTAATGTGACTTAATAATTTTATCATAGGCAGGCCCAGATACGGTCGCGTCTTCCTTAGGCCAAAAACAGGGCAGTAATAGATAGGTACCTAAACAAATAAAGTTTCGATGAGATTGATTTACTCTCAGTCTAACCCTTCTCGGAGTCAAAAGTCAAAAGCCGCCGGTGTTATAAACAGCCGTTTATTTCATTGCATTAAAGTGATAAGTTATTTGACGGTTCATAAACTGCCACCCTCGCAGGCGCCGGCGGGCGCCGCTCCGTCGCTCCTATTGCCAAATCGGAGCCACTACATCACCGATCCTGGCTCCTGTGCTGCATTTACTTTGCACTGTTGTGATACCATTTTCTGCTTCATAAACTGAACATAATTGAGCCTTTGGAGTGCCAAATCTGTACCGAATTGGCCGATGCCGTATTCCGTAGCCTATTATGGTGCTATTCGTGTCATTATGGTGACTTGGCGTTTGAGAAATATTGCACTAGCCTCTATGCCTCTACCGTTTATATACTGGGATCGTAGTAGGGGAACGTTGGGAGACTTTGGTGTGACTACTTGTGTATAATAATAATCTCGTACTTAGCATAAATCATTCACGATACAGGAATACATCGTGAGGAAACCTGCTCACCTGAGAGTTTCCATAATTTCCTCAAAGGTATGTGAATCCAAGTCCAAACTGAACAATCTTCAAAATAAAGTCTGCCAATCTGAACTTGATTGGCAGACATCGTTCTGATGATTCTGAAAATTCAAAATTATTTATTTCACGTAGGCCAACCAGTGGCTCTTATGACACGTCATGACTCTACCACCGGTCCGGAAAGCGGATTCTGCTGAGAAGAGCCGGCAAGAAACTCAGTAGTTGCTCTTTTCAAAATAAGTAGTTATTTTAAAATATTATTATGTAGCTAATTAAAAAATTTGCAATAAGTTTTTATACTATCTTGCGGGCAGCTGGATGCCAAGCCGATTTAACCCATGCAACTTTATTAGAATATAATAGAATAGAATATTTCCACAATGGTCCCCCCATTGTGGAAAGTTCCAAAAATTGTGGAGTTCCAAAAATGCGTACTACAATTATTCAATACATGTTAAGACGGGCAGGCAGAAAGCAGCCCCATTACCGCCGGTGGTACCCGTTCACGGGTATATTTGAATCTATCAGTTAGTGGAGCGCCTGGGGCGTTAAAAACATGAAACCTCGGATTTCAGTTATAGTGCACGAAATTTAATAATTCAAAGTGGAACGTTTAGCTTATAATATTTACAAAAAAGTTTACCCATTAAAAAATTTTGATCTCAATTAAAAATATATAATTTCGATAATTTAAATGGTATACTTAATAACTATAATATTATAATATTATGGCTGTAGAACATTTTTATATACCAAGTTAATATAAATATTTATATAGAAATAGTAATCGTAAAAAATTAAATGAAGGAAAATGCAATAAAAAAACCGGCCAAGTGCGAGTCGGACTCGCGCACCGAGGGCTCCAAACTCTAGAAGTAAAAGTATTTAAGTAAAACGATAATATTATATTAATTTGCTTAATTATAATATTTTTTGTTGAGGTTTATTCTTAATATCAAAATAAATATTTTTTTTATTTTCTTTCACACAATAGAACAATTTTATTTATTTACCTTATTTGAGGTTAGTGCCAATTAAGCTAGACCTCTAAATTGTATGAGCGCCCATAAAACTCAGAGGACTATCTTAATTGGAGTCAACTATGTATGCATGGGGACACCCTTTAATTAACACTTTCATGCGAACTTACGTTTAAATACGTCTCATGTTGGGAAGTTGCTGTTGCACAACGTAAAATCACGTCCAGCGAAAACTTGATTTATTGAGCACAACGTTATAGTGCGGCGACTGGCTATTAGTCTAGTCGACAAGTTGAAAATGGTACAAAATAGAGATACTGTTCTTAAAATTATGTGCGATAGCTCATTGGATCCGGAATGACGCCTAGAAAAATGTGCCAAAAGCGTGTATTAGCACATAAAAAATTGCAAAAGTTATAAACAATTAAAGATGAAAAAAAATGGCATTTCGTTTTTTGCCAATATTTCATAAACTATTAATATTTAAGAAATTTCAAAAAAAGATTCTAGAAGAGGAGGGAATTTCCAATAAAAAACTCAACTCATGGAACTCTATCTTCATTATTTATAATTTTAATTTAACGCTGAATATAGGTCTGCGAGCGACATTTTTAGGTTGCGCGCGCGGCGTCAAAAGCGAGTACGGCACATTAATTAATTTATTTAAGGTATTGAATATTTTTTTTAAATTTGAAAAAATTATGCTGTGTTCTGAACACTATAAATAATTTATTCTCGTTGGAAATTTTACTTAAAATGAATTTTTCAACAAGTTAAACAATTGTTAACTAACATAATTTTCTCGAACTTCCGTCTTAATTGTAAGTGAAAAAAAATGTTTAAATAATTGTCGTAAAAAATTTTCGCTTCGTAGAGCCTTTTTTACATACATATTTAACAAGATCGTGCCATAAAAGTTAAATAAATATTTATACTTTGTTTATAATATTTTTTTTACTTTACAACATTACTTGGATTTTTTAGTTTTTGTTCAAGTTCAAAAAATTATTATAAACAAAGTATAAATATTTTTTTAACTTTTATGGCGCGATCTTGTTAAGTATGTATGTAAGAAAGGCTCTACGAAGCGAAATTTTTTTACAACAATTATTTAAACATTTTTTTTTCACTTACAATTAAGACGGAAGTTTGAGAAAATTTTGTTAGTTAACAATTGTTTAACTTGTTGAAAAATTAACTTTATGTAAAATTTCCAACGAAAATAAATTATTTATAGTGTTCAGAACACACCATAATTTTCTCAAGTTTAAAAAAAAAATTCAATACCTTAAATAAATTAATTAATGTGCCGTACTCGCTTTTGACGACGCGCGCGCAAATTTCGTGATTCTAGGTCAACGGGAACTACCATATAGGTTTTCGACCCAAAACCTAAAGGGTACTTCCGGTTGACCTAGAATTGTCAATTTTGGTTAAAAGCAAGGCCTTAGAGCACAAGTAAAGGGAAAATTCCGAAAAAAAGTTGAAAATTAAGGTAAATTTTGGTACTTACAAGTTTTCGCAAAAATCTAAATTTGCCCATATCTTTTTATCGTGTTGACTCAGGACCTTAATTTTATACACCTAATAGGGACTATAGACCTCAGTATCGGGTATAAATTTCAACTTGGTAGGTCCACCCGTTCCTGAGAAAATCGGTGGACACACGGACAGACAGACGAACAAGAGAGTGATCTTGTAAGGGTTCCTTTTTTTACCTTTTCGGTACGGAACCCTAAAAATGTTCTTCTATGTCTCTTTAGGTATTATTCAACGTATAGATACGAGAAAACAATTATTTTAAATAAAATTATATGCTCACATATTAATTTTTTTACAGTTTTTGTTTAAATAATAAAAAAAACAAAAGCACAAAAAAATTTTGGCACAAATTAATTCATTCACTATAACTCTAATCCGAGGTGAAAACCCCCAGGCGCTACACTAAGTGGACTTTTCGATGACAAGTAACATTATTACCTAACATATAATTCACAATTTTCCCTCGTTGTTAATCGAACCTGGGACTTATAAGACCACTCCGTCACGATGGGAAAAGGGGAATTTAATATAAAAAATTCTTTTTAAAAAACCGTCTTCAAACACCCGCGCTCGACCGATTTCGATAAAATTTAAATGAGACCACCTGGGAAGTATACCCATTCAACAAAAAAATAATTTTCAAAATCGGTTCAGGCTTCTTCGAGTAATTGGTGAACATACATAAAAAACAATTAAAACAAAGATTCCGACGAATTTAGAACCTCCTCCTTTTTTGAAGTCGGTTAAAAAGGACTTCCAAAACAACAAGTATTCCTTTCTTAGGTCGAATAATTGGAAAATTAATTAAATTCGTTAAATTAATTCTCGACATCTTAATGATAGGTACCTATATCGGTTCCACGGAATAACTAAAAACAATAAAAACTTTAATCACAAACCGCTCGTAAATTTTCAAAACAATAAAACACAAGTTACTTTTATAAAATGTCCTAAAACGTTTTAATTACATACCTACAATTAACTTAGGCCACATATGAATGCCTACAAGGCTTGCCATTGCAGGCAGAACAGTGTGAATTGAAAATTTAAAACACCACCGTCATGTGAATTTATGGCTGGACTATTTACGATATATACCTGGCATCCCATAACCCAGTGCTGCTCCGACCTGTCGATCATCATCTGGTCCTGGGTCTTCCGCGCAGGCCTTCACAGGCCTCGGGGTAACTGTTCGGGGCGATGCGATGGCCCCATTCAGTGATGGCAACGCCGCCTGCAACTACAGGCGGGGCACTGGGTGGGACCGGTAGGTCCATGGTGTCGTATCCGTGAAGTCAAGTCCGGTGTTGTTCTGCTGCAGTGCGATCGATCTGCGGACTGCGGCAGGGTGGTGTATCCGTGGTTGGCTTACGCCCGCCGCTCAGCCAGGTCGAGCCCGCCGGTAGTGTACCGGTAAGCGCCCATCAGCCAGCAGTGAGGAAGCAGTCGTGTCCTATGTGACTAGGTCACGTGGCAGGCCTCTTATGTCCGGCGGTCGTCGATGGTATGGCGCGATGCCACGCAGATGCTGGGATCGCGCTCCGTCGGCGCGTGCGAACATAGAGGCACTCAGGCGGCGAACGAAATCGTCCAGTCCAGGCTCTCCATGCGCAGGTCTCTGGAGATGACCTGATTCCGTACGAAGCATGGTGCTCCGGAGATGGTGCGGAGCGACAGCGACTGCTGCGCTCGCAGCCACTTGCGGTCCGTCTCGCTGGTCAGCGCGAACCACGCGAGGGCCGCGTAGGTGAGTCGCGTGTGAACGTACGCCTTGTAGACGCACAGCTTCGTACGGAGAGGCAGGTGGGACGCCAGCACAGGTCGGAGAAGGTTCCGTGCGGCGCGCGTCTGGGCGACCACGTTCTTCACATGGGGCCGCATCGAGAGGGTCCTGTCGATGGTCACTCCGAGGTACTTTGCCTTCGGGGACCACTCGACGGTCTCGCCTATGAGTGACACCGGGGGCGGCAGTAGTCGCGCCCGCCCGATGAAGATCGCCTGAGTCTTCGCCACGTCGACCTTGAGTCTCCAGTCCTTCAGCCATATGGGAAGCGCGTCCAGTGCTCGCTGTATCTTCAGCGCTGCATGCTGGGCCTTCAGCGAGGTGGTGATGAACGCTGCTCCTTCGGCATACAGTGCCTAGCATGGCGCCGTCAGCGACTGGGACGTCGTCCGTGTATCTGCTGTAGCAGACGGGCGACAGGCAGCTTCCCTGGGGCACACCGGCTCGGATGGGGCGAACCGTGGACAGGACGTCTTCAACCGCCACTTGAAAACGTCTGTCTGCAGGAAGGTGGCCACAGTCTTGACTACTCGGCGCAGGGCAATAGACGTGGACAGCTTGTACACGAGGCTGTCATGATCATCTATCTAACACCTACTCATTGAGACCATTCTAATGAGCCCAAACACACTACATCGCCGTAAGTTGCTAAGGAGTTGAGATGACTAGACTACTTGATGCTCCAGTATCAGCTCAAGGTCCATGTCTTGGAAATAATCCGAAGTAACAGTACACCAATGACCAAACAAATCAACCGAATTTGTAAAAGTCAGTCAAACCTTTTAATCAAGTAAGAAATGAGCTGATGTCGATCTTCAAACGCCTGAACAGATCTTTATAAATTATAGCCGCCCAAGATCCATCTCGATCACGTCATTTTTCAAACAGAAAAAAGCATTCAAAATCAGCCCATTCGTTGGGGAGCTAACAGACAGACACACAGATAAAAACGTCAAACTTATACACCACTCTTTTTGTCTAGGGATAAAAAGTAGGCAACTACTTACTATGAAAGCCTGTCCTAACTTTTTCTATCGTTTTAAGTTAGTGTTAAACAGTGGGTAGCAAATGCATAGTGGGATAGGTGATAGGTCTAATAGCAAACTGAAATTTACAGCAAACCACTTTCACATAAACACATTATTTCCCCACAAGGGGGTGCATACCCTTAAAAACTAAAAAAATAACCGCTGTATTATTCATGCTATAAAATAATAACGATACTCAGCACGACTAGCGAAATCTGAAAGTGAATTGTAGCGAGTGGGAAAAAAATGACTCTAAGTGGATAAGGAGCGAATACAACCAAAAGAGTCATTTCATGCCCCACTGTGGTGACGCAATAACATTCGACATGGGAAGCTATACCTTGTTATGTTGGTCTAAGGTACACAATTGCACGACGCGTCAACAACGTGGCTAAGTTCAATAATGCTTTCCCCCAAAATAAGCTATAAAATGAGCGGCAACGGGCGCCGACTCCGGTCGGAGCTATACTCCAATTATTTGTTTGTGGAAGGCACAAGAGTTTTATTTTACGTTTTATTTAACATTTATTCCGATACGGCAATTTCACGGGCATCAAGGAATCGCTAGATTGGCTCGTGATTTAAACGGAATTGCTCATTTTCCACATGGACAATATGCGATTCGGTAAAATATTATTTTATTACCCGTGATATTGTATTTCGGTATCGCTATAAGTTTTTTAACGGCTCGATTTTATCGCATCAATAGGTATCGGAAATTAAGTTTTTGCAGTATAAGTTTTATTGGTTTTTACTCTTATCTACATACATTTCGAGTTTACAGTTATAGAAATTATGCTTTATACCCTGTTTAGTAATATTTCGTGCAAGCCCGAATGCGTTAAAGGAAGGCTATTTATGTTAATTCAAACGTTTACCTTTTCAACTTTATCAATTTTATTATTACTTATTTCGCTCATGCTAATAGCATTCATAAACATTTAGATACGAGGCAATGTTTGGTGAGCATAAAGTTAATATAATAAAATAAATCAAAGCGTAGTTAATAACTACCATGCTCAATGATCGAAACCCCAATTTTCGGGACACACCTGAATCGACGCGCCGCGGCCGCGACCGCCACGTCGTAAATAAATAAACAATAAAGCGGAATTAAACAAGTCAATCGGAGAGAGAATGTGCGGTCACGGTTACGGGCAAATCCGCCGGCAACCGATCGTAATTCAATGATCGTAAACGCAATGATATCAATTAGACGAGACCCGAGACCGATAAAGATCCGCTTTAATTAGAACAAACAACAGCCGGCGGTTTAATGAGGCGTGCGCGTATGCCGCCGCCGTAATTAGGTCGGGGGACTCGGTACTCGGCGTTGAGGCGATCAATTACTGAGCCTCCCTGATTGATTCCGTCGCGCCGCCGCCCGCCCCGCCTCGGCGCAAATCCGCCGCCTCCGCGCAAATCCGCCGAAACCTCAAACCCGAACTCCGAGCCTCCTAAGAGCTTCCGTGGCCACAGACTACGAGCCCGCGACTATAATGCCTGTAATCAATCGAAAACACAACCATCCGAATTAATAACCCGACCGAATAAAAAAACTTTCCGGAGCACGCGGACGTATCCGACGCTAATAGCGTGGGGAGAGCAGCTGAACGTATACATTACCTATAAAATAAGGACATTAAAAACCATTTAGACCGATGACTATTATGAAGGCGAAGGATATAAATAAATTGTATAATTGTATAAATTAATATATTTCGGTGCGCGTCGAGGTGTCAGTGTTAATGGTGGCCGCGGGGAGGTCGGGGAGGGAACACAATGCGCCCCCGTGGCGCTTTGTTACCGGGCTTCCCTGCCCGTGACATCTGTCCGAAAAGCTACAATAACTCGCAAAAAACGCAGTTCAGCGGGGCGATTCACTAAAATTTCAACTCGCTTCGAAAGCAATCTCACTTTACCTCTGCTTACCAATCACGGAATAGATAAAGAAGACTGGAACGGTGCTGTTGATGTGAACGTTGCCACGAAGAGTTATGCTAGTGTGAGAATGAACAGGAGCCATGAGATTTATATGTGTGTGATTTGTTTGTGTGTGAAATAGATTTTTCGTATATATAATATTTGAAAACTAGCTGACCCAGCGAACTTCGTACCGCCAACAAAAATATTTAGGGCACCCTTATCATTTAGGGTATGAAAAATAGATGTTAGCCGATTCTCAGACCTACCCGATATGCACACAAAATTTCATAAAAATCGGTCCAGCCGTTTCGGAGGAATTTGGTAACAAACACCCCGACACGAGAATTTTATATATTAGATAAAAAACGAAGGCAATCAAGCGGCCCTAATACAAAAGAGGAGCGAATGTCTATCCATTCTCTATCATCAGTTAAACTACTGTCTGTTACTAAATAATTAAAAGACCAAGGTGAAGTGAGTTTTTATCGAAGTGAGTGGTACTTTAGTGAATAGCCCTGCTGGATTCACCAACTGTGGAGTGACGCGCACTTCGCTGTGAATGTTTAAAAAGAAGTATTGTGCCCGGATTGCAGATGAAGACGTCGACATCATTGTTGCAATTGACGGGATATCATTTATCCCATTTCTATGTACATTGATCGTACGACACCTCGGTGGTCCGTTTAGGTTCAGGAACAGGCTTTGGCAATTATGCTGTCACAATATTGTAAGGGGCGATTGATTTTATCATTTCGAGGTAACCGTGAGTTCGCTTGTGATAGCTGTGCGGGACGATATAGTGCGATAAAGTAAAAGTGCATGACGTGTAAGAAAGAGACAGCACAATAGTGGACTGATTAAATAGCATAATTAGTTAGTAATTAATGTGTCATTTATAGTTTAGCAATTGTTTATAGTTTTAAGTACACAAGTTTCATGTATTATCTCATAAATAAATAGGGAAAATAATAAGTAAAGATGAAAATAGAAAACCCATAGGGAAATAGGCCGCGGCACTCCCAACGGTACAGCTACGAGCCGTAAAGATACCTCATTAATTCCTAGAAATAGACCGCGGCTCTCCCAACGGTACAGCTAGGAACCGTAAAGACACTTCTCTAATTCTAAGAAATGCCGCGGCTTTCCCTACGGTACAGCTCATAGTAGTTCTTTACTACTATGAGCTGTACCTGATTATGTAATAATACCTATTATTATTACTAAATTGTAATTGGTTTAAAATAACGCGCTCTGATTGGTGCACTGATCGATAGCAAAATTACACTAATCAGATGGCCTACATTTTTTCTGCTAATTTTGTATAAATACCGGGCTGAATTGTAAGCCGGCACAGTTCCCACCGGCAAGCGGTAGCGGTACCCAAATAAAGAAGAAAAGTTTTCCTTGTTACCCAACCAACCCAGCTACAGCAAATGTACAGAAGCGTACATTGAATGGTCCTTCGAGCCGGATCCGTTGGAAAATCGGGAAACTTCTGAAGAAAATTCGTCGGGCCAGCAAGAATGCCAGTGACACGGCAGGAACTCAAGAGCCGTAAGGCATCGTCAGAAGAAACTCTGTCCACATCAGAGGGTACCGCTACCACCTCCGCGACCGAAACCAGCGCGGAGACCACTACCGCCTCCGCGTCGACAGCCACGGGGACTGTCACCACCGACACCACGGAGCGCACGACGACCACGGGTACCTCCGCGACGTCGGTGCGCTCTACAGCGCCATCCTCCGCGACAGTGAAGAGGACTGCGGCCGCCACTGCCGGCGCCGCTACCGCCGCCGCTTCCGTCGCCGCCACCGTCGCACGCTCATACTACGCCCACCGTCGCGCCGACGCTGCCAGCCGCCGCGGCACAGATGTAACCCCCCGCCGCCAGGGAGGTTCCCGTTACAGTACAGGGGCGTACTCGAGATGCAGACACATCTACAGTAAGGATGAAGAAAACAGTCAACACACAGGAGTCGAAGCAAGTACAGGTGCCCCGCTCCCCTAGCAAGAGGGGGGGGTGGATCGACACACAGCAAGGCCAAGGCTCACAAGATAGATAAGGCCAAAGAAGAGATGCTACGACTGCAAATCGAATTAGCTGCCGCCCGTCTCGCCGCTCTGGAAGCAGACGATACAGAAGATGAATTAGAAGACGATGGTGCCTACGCCGAACCCAAAGCCGAAGTGACTGAACGAGTGGACAACTGGTTGGAGAGTCAACACCCACGCCCCGTGCGGCGATCACTGACGCACCGCACTACCCAATAGAAGAGCCGGTGGTCAACGACGCGGGACAACAGAAACAACAGGAAGCAATACTTCACAGAGCACAGCCCGGCTTAACGGAGTTAGCCGAAGCAATTACGCGCGCCGTCAAAGCAGCACAGCGCCCCAAGTTCATAGAGCTGCCAACGTTTGGAGGGTCACATCAAGAGTGGCTACCGTTCCGCGCCGCATACTACGAAACGGAAAGCATGTTCACCACAGTGGAAAATACGAACCGTCTACGAAGAAACCTGAAGGGCAAAGCAAAAGAAGCTGTGGAGGGGCTTCTCATTACCAGCGCGCACCCAACAGAAGTCATGAAAACCCTGGAGTCAAGATTTGGAAGACCGGAGTCAATAGCAATGATGGAAATGGAAACGCTCCGCGGATTGCCACGTCTCACCGTGTCACCGAGCGACATTTGCATTTTTTCGACGAAGGTCTCCAACGTGGTGGCAACACTGAAGACTCTGAGCTGCGTGAACTACATGTACAACCCGGAAGTTTCGAAGACGGTGGTGGACAAGCTCACACCTACGCTGCGCTACAGATACTACGACTTCGCCGCAGCACAGCCAAAGGAGGATCCAGACCTGCTGAAAATGGAGAAGTTCCTCAAGAGAGAAGTGGAACTATGCGGGCCGTACGCGCTGCCGGAACAGGTGGCGCCACCTACATCAGTCACTCAACAGAAGAGACCACAGAAGATACACAACGTTACAGAGAAGACGTACACACCCAAGTGCCCCATATGCAATGAAGAGCATACTTCTACGGAGTGTGAACAATTCAAGAACTCAGATGCGAATGGAAGATGGGATATAGCCAAGTCCAAGCGCCTATGCTTCCGATGTCCTCGATACAGAAACAGAACCCATAGCTGCCGGGCTAAGGCGTGCGGTGTCAACAGCTGCAAGTACTTCCACCACAAGATGCTGCACTACACCAAGGCTCCGGAGAAGAAAGAAGACAAGGAAGCTACAGAAGTAATCAACTCCGCGTGGACTATTAAGAAGAAACAATCGTATCTGAAGATTATTCCAGTTCAAGTTGAGGGGCCCAAGGGACAGTAACATTGATCGACAACAGAGTAGCCGAGTGCATCGAAGCAACAGGACCCGTCGACCCTTTGAAGATAGAAGCCATCAACGACTTGAAGACATCGGAGTCGGCTTCAAGAAGAGTGAACATCAAGTTAAGAGGTCTCAACGATCATGAAGAGCGTGTACAAGCACGTACAGTGAAGAACCTTCAAGTGGCGTCACAACGGGTTTCAAGAGAGTTGGTAGATGGCTGCAAACACCTGGCAGACATCCGCGACTACCTCGTATAATATGCAGATATAAAGCCACGAGTGCTGATTGGTCAAGACAATTGGATTATTAATTGGATGGAAAGATTAAATGGATATGGCAGTTTTAATTAAACCCAGACCCCTAATCGGTTTCCACACGCCAATTACTTCGCGTCACGTCTTTTGCGGTAGGGTGGTAACTAGCCACGACCAAAGTGTCCCACCACAGTCCATTTCTATTATTTTCCAAATTGTCTCCGCCGGGAATCGAACACGAGACCTCTCACTCACCACGTAAGTACTCCACAGCGTTCTCAACTGCGCCAAGGAGTTGTCATTGTGATGTTTTCAATAAAAAGACTGTCAGAAGGTCGAATCGTCATCCTTCCTATCCTACTTCCTACTAATATTAATTACTAGCTGATGCCCGCGACTTCGTCCGCGTGGAATTGGTTTTTCAAATCCCTCAGGAACTCTTTAATTTTCCGGGATAAAAATTAGCCTATGTCACTCTCCAGGTCCAGGTACAAATAGTATTTGAGCTAAACCGCGGACGGACAGACAGACGGACATGGCGAAACTTCGGAACCCTAAAAACAAAAAATATTAAGGAATAATAAAATAAGTCTCGTCTTAAGTATTTTATAATAGAATCTTAAAATAATGAACAATTAATTAATCTTTCAATCTTTCAATTATGCGCCAACGGAGTTACAGATTGACGTGGTTTTTTGGATTAGCGTAGTTGATGATCAGCGCCATCTATCGGTGGTTTTTTAAAATCCCGCGGGAACCTTGGATTTTTCCGGTATAATTTGTAGCCTATGTGTTATTCCAGGGTATAATCTATCTCCATTCCAAATTTCAGCCAAATCCATCCAGTAGTTTTTGCGTGAAAGAGGAACAAACATACACACAAACTTTCGCCTTTATAATATTAGTAGGATTAGTAGGATAAATAAGCCTCAATAGCCCAACGGTTAAAGGTGCGGACTGAAAACTGAAAGGTCGCAGGTTCGAATCCCACCCGTTGCACTATTGTCGTACCCACTCCTTACGCTTCCGCTTATTTGGAGTGCATCATCTCAGCATCATCTAGTCGGTTAATGTTACTCAGCGATGGCGAAATTTTTTTGCTTTTTTTTAATATAGCCTTAATATATTTTTTTTTGTTATATAGCGAGCAAACAGGTCACCTGATGTTAAGTGATTACCGCCGCCCATGATCATTTTTAGAACCAGAGGCACCAACAATGCGTTGCCGGCTAAAATTTATTTATTTATTTATTTATTTATTTATAAGCCTTTCTTATTACATAGTTATTATTATATTTAACATGTTAATTTATTTTAATTACAAGTCATCCCACTGCTGGGCAAAGGCCTCACCCTTCTTCCATTCTTTCTTGTTTTGGGCTGAGCGGGGCCATAGATTTCCCTCGAATGTCTCTAATTCACCTCTCCACCGTAGTACTGGTCTCCCTTGTTTCCTTTTTAGGGTTCCGTAGTAAACAAGGAACCCTTATAGTTTCGCCATGTCCGTCCGTCTGTCTGTCTGTCTGTCTGTCTGTCTGTCTGTCTGTCTGTCTGTCTGTCTGTCTGTCTGTCCGCAGTTTAGCTCAGAGACTATTGCTACTAGAAATCTGTAATTTGGCAGATATAAACATCAATCACGCCGACAGAGTGGTGAAATAAAATTGTGAAAAATATTTTTTTTTAGGGTACCTCCCCTACATGTAAAGTGGGGATGAATTTTTTTTTTCTCGTCTATTCCATAGTGTGGGATGTCGTTGAATAGGTCTTTCAAAAATATTGTGGGTGTGGGAACACCATTTTTCAATTTAGGGATCCGTTTGTGAAATATGATATTTTAAAGTGCTAAATTTTATTAGAGTCAAGTGTCCCCCCCCCTCTGCCAGCTAAATGGTTGTATAAAGAATACAAGAAAAAATTCACAGCAGTGGTATATATAATGAATGTTAAAGGAAACTTATCACGGCTAAGTAGGGTTCATTAGTTAAAGAGTTATATCTGTTTTTCTAAGTTAGGTATTACACGTAGTGTAAGTTGCATATTTTGTAATATATTATAGTATCTAAACCATGGAACTCAAAATGTATTCAATATTCATAAATAAAATAAAATCACTATCCTAGGTCAGCAATAATATTTGAGATTATATTAATTTTTAGTGTAAGGTTCCGTAGTTGAAAGCATCTACGGAACCATACACTGCGCGTGGCCCGATACGCACTTGGCCGGTTTTTTCAAAAAGCTTACGCGGTTCCGGTTATAAGGACTGTAACGATAACGATCCTCAAGGATATTTTTGGATGTGAGATGTGAGACAATAGTTACGTGGTCGACGCTTACGTTACGTTAGTGCCAACTGCCAAGCCAACACAATCAACAATGCACTTCGCCAAAGTCAAGTAGCTTGAAAAAGGCACAAAGGAGATTGGCTGGTAAAAAAAATTAAACTGATTTATTATACGAGTCTGCCCGCGAAATTCAAATTTAATTTGGTTTTTCGCAATTTGTAAACTAATACGACAAACTAGGCTAATGGCATTCTAATTGTGCCAATAGAATTATCATCTTCACAGGTTTACATAAAAATCTTTACTTGAAAGTGACCAGTTTAAGAAATCAATCAAACTACTGTGTTGGACGTGAGTTACTCACAAATTAGTCGATATTTTGATTAATTTCTTAAACTGGACAATTTCAAGTAAAGATTTTTGTATAAACCTGTGAAGATGATACTGCCATTGTCGCAATTAGAATGCCATAAGCCTACTTTGTCGTATTAGCTTACAAATTGCGAAAAACCAAATAAAATTTGAATTTCGTGGGCAGAACCATGTCTTCCACCTTAAGGAGGTCTCACAAACGCATAGACAGGTCAGTGCATGCGGCACGAACAAATATACACTTTAGAATTTAACACACAGCGTTCAATTTCAATCACCGTGCATCTTACTCACACTTAAGGATGATTATACGGGTCTGCCCGCGAAATTCAAATTTAATTTGGTTTTTCGCAATTTGTAAACTAATACTATAAACTAGGCTAATGGCATTCTAATTGCGCCAGTAGAATTATCATCTTCACAGGTTTACATAAAAATCTTTACTTGAAAGTGACCAGTTTAAGAAATTAATCAAAATACTGAGTTGGACGTGAGTTACTCACAAATTAGTCGATATTTTGATTAATTTCTTAAACAGGACACTTTCAAGTAAAGATTTTTATATAAGTCCGTGAAGATGATACTGCCATTGTCGCAATTAGAATGCCATAAGCCTACTTTGTCGTATTAGTATACAAATTGCGAAAAAACAAATTAAATTTGAATTTCGCGGGCAGAACCGTGTCTTCCACCTTAAAACTAAAATGCCACAGATAATTAATAACCTCAAAAATGTAGGAACAATACACACTAGCAACTTACAGTCTAGATTTCCTTACGTGAGTATTCGAGTAAACAAACACCTCTTGATATGAATATCACTTACACACACCAACCACACATTTTGAACTACGTATAACTGTCTGGATCTGTTATTAAACATGTTCGTTACGATTTACACCAAAAATTGCTTCGAATTTACCATTATAAGATATTTATTTTCTCAAAAACGAAATATTAGCAGAACTCATTTGCACAGATTAGGAGAAAGTGACATTTCGTAACCCTAGATTGTCTATGAATCGTTGAGGTGGGGACAGGCGAATGAGTGACCATAAATGAATGGATTGAATCCATGGAACTAGGAATTACCCATATATAAAGAAATTGATTGATTCATATTTTGTTTTCTTCATAGTTTGGAAATCTACACAACATCTTTAAGACACTAATTTTATCCAAATTATTATTACTACTGATTTTTAAAAATAATTATTTATATCACAATGTTACCCACAGTAGGGTTAACTTTAACAAATGAAGATTCCTATTTAATATAAATTTGCTTAAAAATTGTCTAGGTAATTTTAATCCTTTAAATTGCCTAATAACATCTTGGAATACCCAATTGCACAAAATATACAATTGCACACCATACTTACGCAAATTTTTGGCATCCTAAAAACGACCTCTGTGATACCAATGTTACCCACCTCCCCTGTAGTAGTATTGTCAACTTACTATATTTTCAGTCTGCCAGGGATTAGAAAATTGCAATACCCATACCACCAACCAATTTTCATTAGATAAAAAACTCCTTTGCAACACCATCGTTTATTTTAGTACCATGTTATTGTTAACGGAATCTTAGGTCTAAATATGTTTAAATCACACTTTTTATGGGCATCAATTAGTCATTAGTTTTGTGCTCAGGATCATTCCAAAAGTATTTTGTGTGTCGTTTCGTTTCGTTTCACGTCAGGTTTCGTTTTACCATTTAAAATTGGTTTCATATAGTTTATGTACCTCTTATAAATATTGCTGCGGTCCTCTTCAATCTGTACAACGACAGCAGAAAACACGGACATTATCATCTATTATATAGAGGTATTAGATGCTAGCATTTATTATTTATGTGAAGTGTTAAAATAACCGGACAAATGATATAAATTTCAACTATAAACACCAAACTTCTTGTATTATCTGATAATATGGTGATGAGCAGTAATGCATTAAAATTTATTCAAGTCGTTTAACGTCACCTATAATAATAACGACAAGTCGATACTCCATTGACACAAATCCAATAACACGCAACTACTTGACAGGCTGACAGCTGAAGTTCAACCCATGGTAGGTAGGAAAGGTAGGAAATAGATGGAGATGAAGTATATAAAGTAACTACTAGTCAAGCCAGGTGCCATCCGCCATTTTTTGATCGTTATGTACAACACATTATGTATTCACTCTTATTGGTTGAACTTCAACTGTCAGCCTGTCAATTAGTTGCGTGTTAATGGATTTGTGTCAAGGGAGTATCGACTTGTCGATATTATTATAGGTGACGTTAAACGACTTGAATAAATTCTAATGCATTACTGCTCATCACCATATTATCAGATAATACAAGAAGTTTGGTGTTTATAGTTGAAATTTATATCATTTGTCCGGTTATTTTAATACTTCACATAAATAATAAATGCTAGAATCTAATACCAATAAATAATAGATGATAATGTCCGTGTTTTCTGCTGTCGCTTAAGATTTTTTTTCCATGGAAACTCCTCAACTTTGCAGGATTCTATCTCTATAGGTAGGCACAAAAATTCATCGAAACTAACTAAAAATATCGGCCGTTTAAACGTAGCAGACAGGTAGACAGACACATTTCGCATTTTAATATCAGTATAGATTTTACTAATATTATACTTCTTATCTTCAGATTTCCGGCTAGTGAAAACTTAAAGAAAAAAATGGATGGGTGCTATAGGCGTGGAAAATATAAATATAACACACATCCCTCTATGTACATAAAATATGAAAAGATCGTGTGATACATTTCTTTTCTGCGGTAAGAGCAAGAGGTGGATTTAATAATAATCCCTGTGCAATTCAATTACAACAAGAGGGCTTAGAAGAGATTACTAATTAATAAAAGCTGATAGAAAAGATGGCAGAATTGAGAATTGCGTTCCTCTTAACAAATAAATATTCAATTGTTCA
Source organism: Oeneis ivallda (assembly GCA_029955525.1). Lineage (NCBI taxonomy): Eukaryota > Metazoa > Arthropoda > Insecta > Lepidoptera > Nymphalidae > Oeneis > Oeneis ivallda. The sequence goes on along the minus strand of JARPMR010000001.1, from coordinate 30,350,903 downwards.
AGTAACACCTAGCTAATACAAACAATGTTTTAACAGAAAAAAAATCCTTGTACGATGGACTCCTAAACTACATAACCGATTTTTATAAAACTTCGTAACTATCTGTAATTTGGTCCAACTTAAAAGATAGGATAGTTTTTGAATTGGGACACTCCCTAATGGGCGGCCATTTTTTGAGGTTTTTTCTGTAGGTATGCACCCGATTTTTGTACTTAGGGCACCTCCATGTATTTGCTACCTTCATGGTTCAACCAATAAGAGTGAATACATAATGTGTTGTACATAATGCTCATAAAATGGCGGATGGCACCCCGCTTGACTAGTAGTTACTTTATATACTTCATCTCCATCTATTTCCTACCTACCATGTAGTGTTCCTGGTCTATGTCTATAACTTTTTGAATTAATTTTAATTTGTGTAAAAATCCTCTGTAAAAACTGCGTATGTTAGGTATCTAATTGCCCGGCAAACGTAAGATGAATCCAAAAACCTTTGACAATTTGAACCGTGAACATTTTGCATTGGAAGCAGCAACGTGTTTAGGTAAGAGGTTAGGTTTGTTAAATAGAAAGTCAATTCATTCTTTTGTTATTAATTTGTATTGATGCAAATTTATTGTTTTACTTCTAGAAAATATTTTTTCCAACTCTCAAAACGTAACAACGCTGCATAAAGAGTTATTGGAGATAAATTTGTCTATAGCAGCCTATATTTCTGAAAGTGAGGGGCGTCTTAAAGCACAGCGCTTAAGTTTAGCCAAATCGGCGAAAAGTTCGCAAAAGGTGGTGGAAATACTCAGCGATAAATGTAAGTACCTTACCCCAAGTAATTAATATACTCACAATAAATTGTTCAATTGCTGGTTCAGCACTTTTCTGATAAGAAAGTTAAAAAAGCAGACATGCTGGGCATGTATTTCTGTTCAAGTTGTGGCTTATGATATGCGATGAATACTCCAAAAATTTCCTCGAATCGTCACTAAAAGTACGATGTGTACCTACATAAATAACTAACCACATTTGTCATCTCTGCTTATAAGGGTGCTTACATAAAGAAGCAGGTTCCCGGTACCGACAGGTCGGTACTGGTCGGTACCGATTGGTGCAGGTACAATAGCCCCGTGTTATCATATGCACTCTCACATAAAGAGACAGGTTGAAGGTTTATGTGAGAGTGCATATGATAACACGGGGCTATTGTACCTGCACCAATCGGTACCGACCAGCACCGACCTGTCGGTACAGGGAACCTGCTTCTTTATGTAAGCACCCTTAGGCTGTGTGGTCATCGCAATCATTTCAACCAATAGACTTCCACTCCTGCCCCCTTAGCTAAGTTACCCTTCCCTGTACCTATCTATTCTCTCTCTGTGATCGTTAACACTTGAAGGTTTGGCTAAGACTAGACTGGTGCTGCAGGCTGCAGCTGATCAAAGACAGAAGTGTATTGATAATATTTCACTGTATTTTTTAAATGTTTTTGTTAGCATTTAAAATGCATAAATTATTCACTTTAGTGTATTCAAAATGGACACTATAGTAAATTAGATAATTTTATTATTGTACCTTGTTCGAGTTTCACAATTGCAAACTAAATGGCACTGTAGCCCTAGCCAAACCAAGCGTTAACAATCATAGAAAGAGAATGGAAACAATCCAATGTAACTTGGCTAAGGGGGATGGACTCTTGAAATGATAGCCTCAGAACATTATCCTATGCCATCTGCAACTTGCCTGAGAATGTTTGTCCATCTAGTGGTGGGGTCAACCAACTGAGCCAGTGAAGGAGGGGAGCTGTGTAGTACCATTAGCGAATACATTTTTTGACTTTTCTCAGTATGCTGCGACATTTTTGGGCATGAAATTGACGAGCCTGCATACAAAAGAAGTACCCATAAACACTTTCTTACTGTAAAGATCCACCATACCAATGGGACAATTCTGAACTGTTTGCTGATTGGAAAGGCATTTTTAATATAGTTTTTAAATAGAGACTAATTTTCATCATCATCTCCTTGTCCTTGTCCCACGCTATGTTGGGTCGGCACAACATGTCTTGTAAGCCATGTTGTAAGGTTTGGCATGACATTTTACGACTGGCCACCTGCCTGACGTCAACCCTCATTGGGAATCCTTTTTTTTGTTGGTGGAAAGGATAGAACAGCCACCTTTTGGTTCAATAGGGTAGTGTTAATCCCCTTTTATTTAAATCTCCAAACTTGAGTGCCAGGCCTCGAACTCTGGACTTTATGCAGGTTCTATGTATGTGGCATCCATAACAAGACAGAATAACTTCAGCATCATCTTCATCATCAGGTTCTGGGTTCAAAATTGTGCTCACCTGACTTCTACATCAACGGCTCACTACTGAGCACAGGTCTGCAGGCTCAATGCAAATTAGCAGACTTCACATACCTTAAGAACATTATGAAGGATTCTCGGGATAGCAGGTTTCCTCACGATGTTTTCCTTCACTGTTGAAGCTTGTGAAGTTTAATTTCTCAAACACACTTAACCGATATAGAAGAATAGAAGACCACAGTACTAACCACTACGCTATCACTGCTTATCGATGCTCAACATGCCTATAGTCCCCTTACTCCTTAATAGTGCTGGGGTGGGATTTGAACTGTTGACAGACAATGTTTCCACTTTATTTGTGTCTGTCATGTCTTAAAATGAGTATTTGAGTATTAGTATTCAATTCGATGCCTTAACATGGGTAGCCTAAGTATGTCACACTCTCTTTAAACATTTCTGTGGTGGTGTCATGTCATGCAGGTTATTACGTTCCCTATAATATTGTTGAGGCTGGGTCATGCGTCATGCTCGTGAACGGGTGCCACCAGCGGGAATGGGGCTACTTTCTGTCTGCCTGTCTTAACATGTATTGAATTGTAGTTAGGTATGCTTTTGTGGAACTTCCCCTCATTGAGGAGACACTGTATACATAGCATAGTGTCTATTGTAATCTTGTTTTGAAAAGAACAACCGCCGAGTTTCTTGCTGGTTCTTCTCTGCAGGAAGGGCATTCAGAACCAGTGGTAGACTCATCGACAATTCAAAAGCACTTGTAAAATGTTTATTTGAATAAAAAATATTTCTATTCTAATCTGACTTTTCATTATATGTATTTTAGTCTGCACTCTGACACTACAGAGATATACATATAATATATAGATATACAGTATGATTGATAGTGTAATTTTATTTTCATTTACTTTTCAGAAAATGACAAGTCTGTCACAAACCCCTCCGAAAAAAAAATGCCATAGATTGAACCCTTCATCCAGAGAGACTAATAACAATTCAAAAACACAGTTCAACAAACAACAGTCTGCCCGCAATTTTGCTGTATGGTACAAACGTATGATCGACAATGATCGCCAGAATTTATCATTATATTTGTCAGATGATGTAATGCTAGAGTGGTTTGGAAAGACTATAAAGACAAGGAAAAAAGTGTTTTTCTTCCTGCGATTATTGGATTGTTCAAGACATGATTTTAGAACTGTTGAAAGTATTGAGAAGATACAAACAAACCTTGAATTATTTGAAAGGTTTGTATCCAATTATTAATTTATTTATTTTATTATTATATATTTATTATTAATAATTACTGACTGTTGAAGTTGTTTTATTTCATTTATATTATATAAAACAATTGATGCATAAAATATAAACAATTTTTTTTAAATTCAAAAATGTAGACCTACAAAACAATTTCTTTTTATTTTATCTTTACAAATAAATGAAATTGAGTTCTGTGATTTTGAAGTAATTTATTCCTGAATTTGAAAATTTAACTTTTGAACTTTCTGATCAGGATCAGGATCCTCTGAATCAATTCAGGTTTTTCATAAATGATTACTATGACAATAGTAATAGTAATCATAGTCAATGTCAATTCAGAGTTCAGAGAGAGAGAGACATTGGCTTAAGATTTAGTTATATGTATTGAAAATATATCTTTTTATTTAACAGAAAAGACGACACCGTTCTTGCCAGTCCACTTTACTCCCCGGAAATTGAAATACAAAGGAGATGTTGCAAAAGAAAACTGGATTCCGGTGACCATTGTCCACAGTGGGCAGAAGGGTGCAAACCTGAGGTTGATGACGTTATTACTAAAAAGACGGTAAAGTCTCATGATATTGTAGGCATGCACATATCAGAGAAGGGTGCTTCCAATTCTGAAGCATCACACAACACTTTAAATGCTCAACCGCCCAAGTTAGCTGTAGAATGTAACGGTTATATAGAATTCACAATGGATGGTATGAAATGGGATCAGAAGTGTAAGATACAAGTCAGTTATTCTGAAGATCCTTTACATGTAGGAGAGTATATTATTTGGGGTTTACGATACAGTGATAAGATTAAATGTCGGAGGAATCTGATGGCAGCTTTTGACCAAGCGTCAAAAGAAGAGTGAGAAATAGGTTATTTCTTTAATACTTTTGTATTTTGTGTAGACTTAATAGAATTTATGCATTCCTAAACATATAAAACCAGTTACACCTAGGCTAAGAAATTTTAGTTTTACATAATAAGTTGGCTGTGAATATTAGTATTAATAGGTTCCCATTTCTTCATATTCTTTTCAAATCTTTATCAACCGAGGGCTTGAAACCGGTTTCAATTTACTGGAAAATTTTGGGTGATATTTTCCGAAACCTTAACCGAAATTATTCTCATACTATGGTTAAAATTGGGTTTTAAATTTTTCCCAGTTTCCAAGCCCTGATATCATACTCAGCGAAATATTGTTTATTTATAATACATATTTAAAAATCGTATTTTTCTCACAAGTAAAAAAATAGCCCAATTTTAGTAATCACTATGCACGAATTCTATTACGCCTATCCTATTATAACTATAACTTCCATTCTTTACTTTGACTAAGATGTATTCATGAAATTATAGTATTATAACATTTGTTATACAGTTGCAGAGTACTATTTACATTTTTACTGTCACATGAATTTATAACAAATTTATTATTATGTACTTTCAAGTTAAGTTTTCAAGGAATTAGTTATGGACATTTTGCCGATCAAGTGCTGAAATAAAAGTTTCTCCAGTGGCAGGATTCCATTGGACCTATTCAATTGACTTGATTTTCTTTATTTTTGTGTGCCATCTTAAGGATCTCACGCACAAGTAGTCCCAAGTCCATTAGTCGCAAGTTAGAGGTTAACGTCAAATGGAACAAGCGCTCAACTCAGGTGGGAGTGGGTACGAGCAGCGGAGCAGGTAGCGGGCGCGTCCTAACAAAGTTGTCCCAATCAGACAGCGGGCGGGCAGTTCAATTAGGCGTGTGCTTTACTCGGTCACTCAAAGAAGCGCTTCGTACTAGTACATTATAAAGACTGTACTAATTCGGACTTTTAGTTCATAAGTCCGAGCCAAGCGACAGAATCACAGAATAAATAAGTCCACAAGGAACGATGTACTAAAGAGCTATAATTTGGCAAGCTAAAACATATTAATTACGCCGACAAAGTTGTATGATAAAATCTTGAAATAAAAACAACTAAGTATTATTTTGGGTACCCCTACATGCAAAGAGGGGATGATAAATCAAGTTTTAAGTTTTATATTTTTGTCTCTTTCACTTGAGGGTATTTTAGTTCGTCGTCAAGAAACTCGATACTGAACTAGGAACTTTACGTACTTCACTTATCGAGCGTGTAACTCAATCTGTCCGCTACCCGCTCCCCACCCACTTTTCATGCCGCTCGGGCGGGTGCCTTAGCCAATTTCTTATAAATCTTAAGCGTTTGTTCTACACGCCGACCGCTACGCTGCCCGCACCCGCTCGCGCTTGGGCCGCAGACTAAGCGACCAATTGCGCGATAGTATGAATAGTTTCATAGAAAACTAATGCTGTCCTTTGGATTTGGACTATTAGTGCGCGAGATCCCCTACTTTCAACATTATCTCAACTCTTATATTGTTAGTGAGTCTAGAAAATATAAATACATTTAATTTTACACTTAACAGTGATAGGTCTTTTTCGCTTTCTACGAGCGATATTAAGTTGTTTAAGGGGACCAAATTTTTGTTGTGACACAAATTCATTCCATTTTAGATTCTAGACAGCCTTACTGTAAGGCCGCGGCCTCACTGGTAAAGACTGACGACGCGATAAACCGTGTGTCCGCATTGCAGCCGCGATAAACTAGCGAATAGCGCATACATCGCGTAATGACTATAAATATTATAATAGGGTATTTGACTATATTAAAAATATCGTTTCATCTGTTGTCATCCTAAAAGATTATTATCTAAAAACATTATTCCATATGACAAAAGTACAAAACGAAAAAATAAAGCTTTATTTAACTAGAAAACATTAATTAAAATTACTATAAATCTGGCCATGTTCACGAGATCGAAAACGTTCTTTAATCTCGAATGACGTCACAGTTCACGCCACCTTTGGCCTTTGGAAATGTCATTGAACTGTGACGTCATGTAAACAAATGGAACGTTTCCGCGGCAATTTATTTTTTTGAATATATTTCTCGATTTTTATGAAAAATACTGAAAATTTTGCCGAAATAAACGTTTTGTTAGCTTCAGCATAGCATTATTAACAATTTAATATGACTTTCTAAAAGTAGTCAAATACCCTATTATGATAATAATCGTCGCGTCGCCAGTCGCCTTACCAGTCCTGCCGCGGCAAAAGCTGACTGCGAAAGTAAAGTTCTGGTGCCTTTGTTTCAATTGTTGTCACAATATTGTCCACTGGGCACCGATTGCGCAGACCATAGAAATATTATATCAAGACAGGGAAAACTGCGGGGCAAGCAAGCTAACAATTTGCTAAACTTGTGCAAAAATAAAACCCGCAAAAGCATTTTTGCGGGTTTTATTTTATTTGAAAACAACAGTTTTCAAATAAAATAAAACCCGCAAAAATGCTTACACTATTTTGCGAATTATAGAAATGAAAGCTTGTAAGTTAATCTCAAAAAGGAGGCTTTTCCCTTCAAAAGTGAGTGTTTATTTTCAAACCTGGTGGTGTTGCCCAAAAATGGGACATTCATTGATCTGTAGTAAAACAGTAGTGATAATAGTTTTGTCTCGATATATTTATGTCTCTTAAAGTAATTAAGTACTAATTACTATACATTATACAGGGTAGGTATAAGGGACACCCTAAAGAAAACTAAAACCAGAGACAGTACATGATTCTGAGGGCCATTTTCACCACCTTCTGATAAGTGTTGGATAGCTTATTCGCATATTTTGTCTTTGTCACTTGACATAAAGTAAGAAAGTGACAAAATTTACGGTTAGGCTATCCGACACTTATCAGAAGGTGGTAATACAGGCCCTGAGTCGCTCAGGGTTGAATTTTTCATCCGTCTTTTTGTTATTTTGACAATAGTTTTTCATTTTTTTAAATTAATTACATCATGGAATCGTGTATGTACTTGTTTTTAATTTAAAAAATAAGAAATGACAAATTTAACACAAACCAGTGATATAATGCGCGCGGGATCAGCTGTTTATCAAGAGTTCTATGCACTCGGCCTAAGTATAGTTCTTGCAATTCACGAGGGCGACTGACTTATGGTTGTGTGTGTGTCGTATCTGTATAAGTGTGAGCGAGCGAAATGCTCGCGCCTGCTCGCTCCCACCTAGGCTTTGACAGACACGCACACTTATGCAATGTGCATGTATACGTTGTTCGCGCTGCATTGCGTGCTCAAAAATTACAATATTAGTAACCCATCAATTCAGAGATAAGTGGGCAGTGGCGTTTGGAATTTCATTATCCTATTCACAAAGTTTTCGTTAAGGTATCCCTTACATCCTATATAGTTATTGGGTACTGTTTACGCTCTTGGCTACCAATAAAGACTATTGCAGCCAAGTGTGTGATGCCTATTTGGTTGTGACTTGTGATAATTTACCTGGACGCTGCGGCCATTGACTACAGCCGTGGTTGAATAGTGTGCGAGGACCCTAATTTACTAAATTCCTACATTTCAAGGCCTTTGTACACGTGACACGATGTCATTTTCACGCGCAGTTTAGGAAGAGGTTAGACTGGCTACTTTTAGGTATATCTTTTAGCGATTTTATGGCCTTTTGCGACTGCATCGCGATTTCGCGATTCAAACTTGTCTGCTAAACTGCGTTGGAAAATAGCAGAATCGCTAAATCGCGCGATTTGGCGTCTCTACGATCGAACGCGTTTGAATCGCGAAATCGCGATGCAGTCGCAAAAAGCCATAAAAACGCCAATCATTGCCGCTAAAAGTAGCCAGTCTGTCCTCTCTCTTACGCGCTACGGTCGCAGCTTACATTTGCAAATCTAGTTTGCAGAGAAAACTTTCTCTTTCTGTCTATTACAACCTCGCTGTGCCTGTGCCACCGAAAATCTAATAATTACTTTTAAATTACGTATTATTTAGCCTGTAATACAAGTAATTAAGTAATGTTAGTTTGTTATTAAAATAGCATTTAAATGTACCTATAGGTACGTAGTATAGATTAGCTATTTGTTTAGTTCTAGTTTGTATGGTTTTACATACAATACACTTGTCATAAAAAAAAAATAAAAAAAAAAATAAAAAAAATAAAAAAAAATAAAAAAAAAAAGATTTTCATAAGAAGGCTTATCCTTCAACCACGCCTTCGGACCTAATTTTTTTATGAGAGCTACCTTTTTTTGGTGCACTTTTCAATTTCTGATAAGTAAAGAAATATGCATGCACTTTTTGGTAAAAAAAAACCTATAAACATTTAGGTACAAGAAAAGTATGTTTGGTTTCTATTTGCTAATTTAAATGCATTTTTGTCTTACTGTTTGACTTAGATTCGATTTTTAACATCTTGTTTCTACTAGACCTGTAATAGACGGGTAATAAGAACTGACCAACTTACTACTGGGACAAAACAAAAAGATCTGAGCAACTTGCTACTTAGTAGTTTTCTGGTCCTGTCCGTAATTATTAATCCGGGAAAGTATTAGGTACTGTCCTAGGTAAGTTGATAGGCAGTAAATTCTACTGTGGTAATAAGGGCAACAATCAGCCAACTTCAAACTGCATCCCGGTCCAAGGTACGGGAATACGTCTCGTATTATGAAAGAGGTCAGTGGGTACAAATACCTTCTCTAACTTCTGTTTAACGTTCGATACGATGTTCATTTTCGGAGATTTTAATTATGACGGTAAATGTGCCTATAAGTGAAACCTACCTAAGATAAACCTAGTGAGAAGTGTAAACCTAAGTGTTTTGTTTTATTTTAAAAATGTTTAAGGTTAAATAAAATAAATTTGTTTAGAAACAAGTGAATCTTTTATTTAGGAGTCGATTACCCAAACTTTGAATGAATAAAAATATAATCTTGATGCAAATCGAGCAAGAACAACATATTTTCCAGATTAAGTACACTTAAGGTCAGGGGGAGTAAGTGAAACATACTTTACTGTTTTTTCTAGAAAATGATCTGTAAGCCAGTAAAAAGATTTTTAATTTGAATAACAATAAATGCTATATACTCTTCATTAAATCGGCTTTCTTATGACATGATCTTCAAGCCCTCTAGTCGTGCAAAAAACGACGAAATTATTCATTAAAAGTAGACTATGGTTTTGTTTCACTTACCCCCGAAATGAGGTAAGTGAAACTATGATCAAAACTCTATAAATATGAGGCCTATAGAACTATTTCAGCAACTAAAATGGCATCTTTAATTGCCTCAATCGATAACGAGTCTCAGTGCATGGAAATATGGTCTAATTTCTTAAATAAATGGAAAAAACTGAAAATGGGGTAAGTGAAACATAGTCGCCAAGTCAGGGGTAGTAAACCAAAACAAATTTTGAGTAAGTTCTAAATTTATTAATTTTTTAGTTCAATAACATAGCTAACACCGTGTTTACAATATTTTTACGTCTTTCTCTATTCTTGCTTTCACCAATAAAATTAATAAATTTGGTGTGGCAGACACAAGATGACCTATAATCAAATATTAGTTTTTTTTAAATAACATATAATTCAAAGAAGGTTGGTAATCTCTGAAAATGGGGGAAGTGAAACATATGTTTCTCTTCCCCGCTCATCTCTGTTTCACTTTCCCACTCGGAACTTTTAGTGACTAGAATCTTTAACATGTCTTAAATTAATTAACTGAACGTTTAAGACAGAAAAAACAATTGGAACATTAAATCTATACATTACTCTAGTACGACTAAAAATAAATCGTTATAGGTACCTAAATAGTATATGAATGAAATACGCGTCCATTTTTGAATAACCAAGCAATAGGAAAATAAATAAAAATAAAGCTTCTAATAAACTAACTCTAACTCGGCTTTTTCTGTAGCCACTGCACGATCGGTATATTTACCAAAGTCTTGGGTTAGGTTGGGGTTGTACATAAATATTCAGGTGCCCGGCCGCACTTAGGTTCTTTTGGGTTAATATACCTAAGTTAAAATAATAATAATACTTAATAACATCACAATTAATAGGAAATCACTAATCCCTATGACGAGAACCTCGTGAGACCTTTGACTTACGTACTGCTCGTTTTGAATAGCTAAGTTACTCAAAGTATTTTTAAGTTTACCGTTTTTAGGGACCCGTAGTAAACAAGGAACCCTTATAGTTTCGCCATGTCCGTCCTTTTGTCTGTCTGTCCGTCCGCGGTTTAGCTCACAGACTATTGGTAGTAGAAATCTGTAATTTGACGAGGGTATAAATATCACTCACGCCGACAAAGTGGTGGAATAAAATTTTGAAAAATAATTTTTTTAGGGTACCTCCCCTACATGTAAAGTGGGGATGATTTTTTTTTCTCGACTATCCCATAGTTTGGGGTGTCGTTGAATAGGTCTTTCAAAAATATTGTTGGTGTGGGAACACCATTTTTCAATTCAAGGATTCGTTAGTGAAAAGTGCTAAATTTTATTAGAGTCAAGTGTCCCCCCCTCTGCCAGCTAAATGGTTGTATATAGGATACAAGAAAAAATTCACAGCAGTAGTATATACAATGAATTTTAAAGGAAAACTATCACGGCTAAGTAGGATTCATTAGTTAAAGAGTTATATCTGTTTTTTCCAAGTTAGGTATTACACGTAGTGTAAGTTGCATATTTAATATTTTGTAGTATATTATAGTATTTAAACCATGGAATTCAAAATGTATTCAATATCTATACATATAATAAAACAGAAACGAAACCAATTCTGTACATGAAATAGATTCAAAAAAGGGTTTTTGCTTCTAATTGTGTTCAAGATACAGATATCAAAATAAAAGCACTATCCTAGGTCAGTTATAATATTTGAGACTCAACTACGGAACCCTACACTGCGCGTTGCCCGACACGCACTTGGCCGGTTTTGTTAAGTAAGGTAGCCAAGTTGTAGTGCTGTTACTCCATTTCTCAGTTCCTGCCCTCGCTACATGTCCCGCCCAGTTCCATTTTCCTGTTTTAGCTATCCTCACCACATCTTTTAGCCTACTCCTTTGTCTTATTTCCTTTTTTTAGGGTTCCGTACCAAAATGGTAAAAATGGAACCCTTATGGTGAGACTTTCTCCGTCCGTCCGTCCGTCCGTCTGTCACAGTCGATTATTTTATTTTTTTACATTGGAATAAAGAAAATTCGAAAATTATTTTTAGTTTTATTAAAAAAGGGGGAAAATCGGGGGTTTGAAATTTGAAAGTAAAATAACTATACCGAGTGGGGTATCATATGAAAGGCCTTTACTTGTGCATTCTAAAACAGTTTTTTATTTATTTCTATATATAATAGTTTTTCAGTAATCGGCCAAAATGTCGAAAAAAATACCGTCCCCCCCCCCTTATCTCCGAAGTTTACCAATCGAAAAATCTGAAATAATTATGGTCAATAGAGGTTTATGTATATTTTACAGGAAAAATAAAATCAACGCGAAAATTATTTTAGTTTAATTAAAAAAGGGGGAAAATCAGGGGTTTGTAATTTAAAAGTAAGATAATTATACCGAGTGGGGTATCATATGAAAGGCCTTTACTTGTGCATTCTAAAACAGTTTTTTATTTATTTCTATATATAATAGTTTTTGAGTAATCAGCCAAAATGTCGAAAAAAATACCGTTCCCCCCCTTATCTCCGAAGTTTATCAATCGAAAAATTTGAAATAATTATGGTCAATAGAAGTTTATGTATATTTTACAGGAAAAATAAAATCAACGCGAAAATTATTTTAGTTTGATTAAAAAAGGGGGAAAATCAGGGGTTTGAAATTTCAAAGTAAGATAATTATACCGAGTGGGGTATCATATGAAAGGCCTTTACTTGTGCATTCTAAAACAGTTTTTTATTTATTTCTATATATAATAGTTTTTGAGTAATCGGCCAAAATGTCGAAAAAAATACCGCCCCCCCCCCCCCCTTATCTCCGAAGTTTACCAATCGAAAAACCTGAAATAATTATGGTCAATAGAGGTTTATGTATATTTTACAGGAAAAATAAAACCAACGCTCTAACTAGCATAGTTTTTTTATATTAACAATAAACCTCTACAAACAAAGTTAACGATAATAAGCAAATTAATATAATATTATCGTTTTACTTTTACTTTTGGAGTACGGAACCCTCGGTGCGCGAGTCCGACTCGCACTTGGCCGGCTTTTTTATATATTAGGCCGGCTAAAATACTTAATAAATAATTGGAGACCTTTGTAAAGAAGTGGACGTCTACTGGTTGACAAGAAGAAGAAGAAAAAGAAATAATATTTGAATCTGATAATGATTAAGTGATTTATACGGAACCTCGTATGGAAGGACTTACAGCATCCCATTGAGATTGTAGCTCTCAGCGTTTAGTATAATTAAATGATGCATTTAGATGTTTATAAGTAATTAATATGCATTAGGAGACTAATCAAAAACTAAAGGATTTAGAGGCTGATTTGAAACAAATGAAACATTTAGAGGCATATATTATATTATAACTATGAGATGGCCGCGACTTCGTCCGCGTGGATTAAGGTTTTTTGATTCCCGCGAGAAATTTGTAATTTTCCTGGATAAAAAGTAGCCCTTATTTTAATCCTAGGTATGAGCTATCTCAATTCAAAATTTCAGCCAAATCGGTTCATTCGTTGTCGCGTTAAAAAGTTACATACTTACATCCGTCCATCCATCCATACATACATACATCCATCCTCACAAACTTTCGCATTTGTGTTTTGCAATATTAAGTAGTAGGAAATGGGATATAATGAGGGCACAGAGATAACAGAATGAAAAATAATAATAAAGTTATTGTAACGACATCATTGAAAGAGATGCCGAGATGATCTTGTTATTCATTAATAATTCATCCCTACTACGAATACCTATTCAAAATTCAAATTCAAAATCATTTATTTCATGTAGGCCAACTTGTGGCTTTTATGTCAAGTCAAGAATCTACCACCGCACCGGTTCAGAAAGCTGATTCTGCTGAGAAGAGCCGGCAAGAAATTCTGCAGTAACTCTTTTCAAAACAAAAATGTTACAAAATGTAGCTTATCTATCTTGTGGACAGCTGAAGCAAAGCCGATTAGAATAGAGCAGAATTTTATAGCTTTCGAATCATCAAATGAATCTTCCACCTGGTTCAGAATAGTACTTACAATTTAATACATGTTAAGATGGGCAGACAAAAAGTAGCCCCATTCCATTCAGCCCGGTGGAACCCGTTCACGAGCATGACGCATGATCCAGCCGTTGTTTCGCTAAACCATATTTGAGGGAATGTAACAACGTATCAAATATTATAAATGCAAAATAGTCTTAGTTTGCTTCAAGCACGCAGAATCAATCGTGATTATAAGTATATTTTTCGCGGAAATAAGCTAGAATTAGATATTATGCATGTTCTAGCTGTCAAAAACTCATCCATTTCTATTTATCTCTATTTCCTTATATTATTAACTTATACTTATTTTTAACCAGTAGGTACCTACCGTATTAATCACATTGTTCAAACAAACGAAGGGAAAGCGTATATAATTACACATTAGTCGGAAATAATTACACTAACTTTACTTACTAACTTATATTTCGAAAGTTATACTAAAACATGAAAGACGCGTTTTGAATAAGCACGATCATAATATAATTAGATATTATTTTATTACCGTCAAGTAGGTAGGTATACTACACGATACCTAGTAATTAAAGTGGATTACGAATGAAGAAGTACTATACTACCTACTTTAATGTAGTTTAATTATAATTTATTAAGCAATTTTTATGCTAATTTTAATTTAAGTGTAGAAATGTTTATTGTATTTTCTGATGGTGTTAACAATGAGGTCGGTTAATATCATTAAATATCACATAACCTGCATGCCTGAGAGTTCTCCATAATTTTGTTTTTTTTTTTATTCGATGACAAGATAGTCCTTTTACTGCGATCTCACCTGATGGTAAGTGACGATGCAGTCTAAATTGGTAGCGGACTAACTTGGAAGGGGTATGGCAGTGAAAATTCAACCCATACCCCTAATCGGTTTCTTTACGCCATCGTGCCGGAACGCTAAATCGCTTGGCGGCACGTCTTTGACGGTAGGGTGGTAACTAGCCACGGCCAACGAAAGCCTCCCACCAGACAAAAGATAATGCTCTCAAAGGTGTGTGGAGTCTGTCAATCCAGCCACCTGGCCAGCGTGGGCGTGGGCTATTGCCAATACACTTCTCAATCTGAGAGAAGACCCGTGGCCAGAAGGGGCCCGGCGATGGGTTGATATTGAGATGAGGACGATGATGATGATGATGATTTTCAGAATAATTTAAAGCACACATACAAAGGTCACTTGCATGGACTTCCACAAGTCTTGGTCTGAATCCAGTGGCTCCCTGCGACTCGTTTGATGTCGTCGGTCCACCTAGTGGGTCGTCTGCGCCAACACTGCGCTTCCCTGTGCGGGGTCGCCACTCCAGCACCTTGGGACCCCAACGACCAACAGCGCTTCGAACTATGTGAAAAACTATGTGTAAAAATTTATATAAATTATGAAATGAAGCAGTAATTAGATATAGTAGCTTTTTGAATTGAACCAGTAGGTAGGTACTCAAAGGTTAGTGGTAAGTGGTAACATTTTAATAAAACCGAGTTTGATAACAACAGTCAAACTGAATACTCGGTTTTGTAAATGTAAGTTAGTTTATAAGATTATTACTATACCTTTCTATCTCTCTAATGATTACAAAATAAACTAACATTGAATACTAACTTAATTAATATGCTATTAAATGTTACTTAAATAATTAGATGATGAATAGATGATGGTGTAAAAATATAGAGCCAAATTCTAGAGCCTTCAAAACTTCCGTGAAACCTAAACTTTTTAAGTTGTAAATTAGTTTCAGTTACTTAACAATTCGTATATAAATAAAGTGTAAAGGTCGGTACTAGTGGTACTAAAGGTGTTAATGTTTTCAGATTTAATCAGACGTTAGTTTAACCTTGACAGAGTCGTTAGGATCACTATCGATGTGTTAAAAACTGGGTTTAGATGTGTCACCGATAAAAGTTGTATGTAAAAGCCAGTGACAGTAACGAACAGAAAAAATTACCTACTTAAGACTTAGAGAATACAGTACATAATAATTTATGTAGCTTGCAGTACTCAGTAACGCGTCCCTAATATGTACTTACCTAAATTTTTGAGCACATGTAGTTACCTACCTATGAAACTACGTATTATTATTACTGAAAACTGAAAACCAGAGACAAATTATTATTTTCTAGAACGTCTGAACGAAATGTCAGTAAGTTTGATTGGTAATTAATAGATATACATCCTACCGTAACGAACTGTAAGGAACATAGGTAGAATGTAGTAGTCGTAACACATTTCACTAAAACTACGTGGTAACATATTAAAAGAGAAAAATATTCTTGAAAAAAATGTAAATACAAAAAAAAACGGTAATTCGATCACGCATCTCTGACTTTTCGGAGTTATATATGCATTTTAAGAAATTAAACATTATCACTTGCTATAGCGTTGAAGGAAAACATCGTGAGGAAACCTGGATGCCTTACAGTTTTATAATAAATAATGTTCTCACAGATGTGTGAAGTTTGCCATTCGGCTTGCACTGGTTCCCAATAATTAGTTGGCTGGCGGACGGACTGAGCATTTGAGACGACTATGATGACGATGATGGATAAGATAAAAGGAGATTGGCGAATTCCATAGTTTCTGACCCAGACGAACTGAACTGAACACTGAACGCCCACGTTCACGAATCAAACTTCTCATACTTGTTCTAGTAAACCAGACTAACAAAAAATTAATCAAAGTCTATCAAATAAAGTTGGGAGAAAAAAGATATTCACTTGTATTGCCATGTTTATTTATAATGTGTACTTGTGAATAATTATATTTTTGATCCCCATTTTCAAAAAAAAAAACGGGTTTACAAAGAAAAGTGCTCTGAAAAATATTAATTAAAATTAAATGTTTTCTGAATCTGAAGGGTTTTTAAATATGCTGGGTCAAAATTCCCCAACCTCCTTTGGAATTTTATTGATAGCACGTAGAAAATATAAATATGTTAAATTTAAGGTACTCTTGTCGCTGGATTAAAAATTAGGTAGGTACTATTTAGGTACCTAGTTTGCAAGGTATCTAAATACCTACCTATTACTCATTCGCGAATACAGCGCTATCCACGCGGGAGAAGCGAGCGCATGATAATATTTTTTACGAGTGTAATTTTGTATTATTTATTAGTTGTACATCGCTTCATTGCCTAGGGTAGGGTCACTTACAGGCATAACATTAATTTAAATTTATAACCCAATGTTGAAGGGAGGCTTTTTGACATAATTTATGGAAAATGTTTTATTCATAGCGCACAAAGGAATCCTTAAAACAAACATAAGGTATGGACCCACGCGAGGTGCGACGGCGCGGCGCGGCAGGACGTCACGTTGAGGCCTTTAGCACATCCCTGCGACGGAACTGTAGCAGCAAAGTAGCAGCGGAATTACAAGGAATAAATATTTCAGCATTTTCAACAAGCAGTTTACAGAAAGCACAGCGAAATTTTTTTTTCAAGTATAATTAGCCAAGGCGAACTTGAATAATTTTCTCGTCGGACTAATAACTAAATAGAAGCTGTGATAGTCTAGTGTTTAGTACTACGGTCTCCTATTTGGGGGGTCCCGGGCTCGATCCTATCCTAGGCACGCAATTCATAATCACATGCTTCATTGGTGATGGAACACATCGTGAATAAACCTGCACGCTTGAATGCTCTTAATGGTGTGTGAAGTCTGCCAATTTTCATTGGGCCTGCGTGGTCGCCTATAATTCTTCACTGAGAAGAGATCAGCACGACTAGCATGCACGCGCGAGAAAATTTTGTCGACGCCTTTTATCTTATTATCTCTATCGACACTAACATGGTTGCACACATAGATTCATCGAACGAGAAATTAGTCTACATCGACAATATCTCTCTCTCTCTTCGCGTGAGATATCACTTCGACGTGCATGCTAGGCGGGCTGAGCTCAGTAGTGAGCCATTGATGGGGTGCTGATGATGATTATTATAAAATAAATTAATTTATATTTATTTGTTATGAATAAGGACGCTGCGGATAGCCTCTGCCCATGGGCATTGGAAGGAGGGTCCTATTGAGAAGCTCAGCAGGATATTTTCTTTATGAGTCGCGCGTAAGACTCTCCGTTCCGCTTTGTGTCTTCCCAAGCCTCAAAACAAACTTAAATGAAATAATAACGCGGTCACCGAGGCGCGTATCTCGCATTCAATCGACTGACACATTTTTTATCCGACTAATGCTCGGGTCGCGGACCAAATTACGTTTGGATCAGGCTTTTTCAACTTCCGGCCGAGATAACGGTCAGAATGAGCGTTTTAAGCACCTTTGCTTGTTAGGTGCGGACGCCCGCTAATGAACATATTTTGTTTTTAATTTTAAATTGAAACAAAGACACTGACAGGTTGACACTAATTGCTCCCTTGCTTAAGAGCCTAGAACACGTTGTTCCAACGCTCTTGGCCTATTCATTCGGCCTACATCCATTCTACCGTCAAAGACGAGCCGCCAAGCGATTTGGGCAATTTCCACAGCGATAAGATATTTTAATGCACTAGTTAGTGCACAAAACACGTTTCTATTCCCTCACTCTCGTAGTACGATTGGACTGAAATCCGACACGACGAAAGTCTAAAGTAAGCAAGCCATAGTTGTCATATGTTTCAATTAGGCGGCACTTCCTCCAGAAGAGCCATCTATTGCATTAAAAGCGGGTGTCGCCGCGCGGAACGCCAGCAATATCCAACAATATCCTCCATTCCGGAGGAGGGTCGTTACGAGCTTCCTGCGAAACGCCGCGTCCGCAAATCTACGGCGTGCGGTCAGCGATTCCAAAAGCGAAGTGTGGCTGAACCATTAAGTTACACCGCCCGAGGCAGCGCTTGCTTTGTAAAAATACTGGACCACTTGGTCTTCAAAACAGACTACCTTCTCCATCTCCCTCTCCCCGAGTTCACCGTCACCAGCCCTCTCACGCAATGTAGAAGTAAACCTAGCAGTGACACGCATAGTATAGTCCTTGTCAGAAGAAATGGGTAATTAAATCCGTTTGCTCGTATCAGGAGTTTGGAAGTGTGTTATTGTGGGGTGTAGTATTCCAGAAACCTCCGATATAAAGCTATTGTATAAGCTACCAACAACACAAAGCTTTAAATTAAGTACAGATCGCCTTAAAGCCTTCAAATATCGAAATACTACGTCACATTTTAATTTAATTTTAATTTTTTTTAATTTTTTTTTAATCTTTTATAAAGAATATCAACCAGGTTGAACTTGACTAATATTCTCCTCTCCCCTCCAAATAAGCGGAAAGCTTGTGTCAGGAGTGGGTACGACAATAGTGCAACGGGTGGGATTCGAACCTACGACCTTTCAGTTTTCAGTCCGCACCTTTAACCTATTGAGGCTTTAAGAAAGGTTTGTTCAGCTGCCTTTCAATTGGTGTAGCACCAAAATTTGATAAAGACAAAGTAATATTTCATGATTTGACTTGCACTTTTTCGCTCTAAAAGTCAATTACATTTTAACGTGAACAACATAAATTCCGGCTAAGAGAATAAGATTTATGACACCAAAGTAATCATCAAAAGTTGAGGGATAAAGGGAAGTTTTGTATTGGACGTGGGATGGAATTTGACGACCTCCCTGGTGCAGTGGTGTGCGCTTGATTTTATAACTGGGAAGTTTCAGGCTCGAATCCCGGCGGGGTCAATTTGAGATTTTATAATTTCTAAGTTGTCTCTGGTCTGGTCTGGTGGGAGGCTTTGGCTGTGGCTAGTTACCACCCTTCCGTCAAAGACGTGCCGCCAAGCGATTTTGCGTTCCGACACGATGGCATGTAGAAACAAAATAGGAGTATGGATATGAAGTTCCTTTTATTAATAAAAATAAATCAAATAAAAAATAATAATTTGAAGTCAGGATTCAAACCCCCGAACCGATAGTTTCACTCTTTCGTTTAGCCGTTACGCCACCAAAGCTATGACGGAACGTGTGTAATAAACGAAAGCAACACACAAGGGTCGTTCCACATTTTTTCGGCTAACCCCCATCCGCCAAGTCCGTACCGTCCGATATGGAACTTCGTTCCACAAAAGTGTCTAGCGACTCCTCGGCGCGTCGCTCGAAGCATGCGGTCAACAATTCGGCGTGCGAAGTGTGTCCAAACAATAGTAAATGCATTTAGCTTCCATTGTTTGATTTATGATGGAGCCGTGTCGGTAATTTATAAGAGCGGAGGGCGCATGCCTCTGCGGGACGCCGGGAAATCGGCGAAATGCGGGGAAAAGCGGGGAAATGCGGGGAAAATCGGGAAGATTTATTAGCGGCCGAGAGTCGGCTGACCGCGGCTGTTTGCCCACTCATTAAAGTTGGCAAGTAAACGTTTAACGCGAAGATGGGTATATTTGCGGTGCAATTAACGCCGCCGAGGTGAGACGGGGTACACAACGGCCTTATGCTGTTTACTATTTGACAAATCGGTTTGGGACGTCGACATCTAAATGACATGAATCGTGCCATCATTTTGTCACACATTTTACCCGACTTCGGCAAAGCCAAAAGAAGGGGTATGATTTTAATAGTCTAGGTATGAACAATGTATGTGTATATTCCACCGTATCGCTTTAAATACTGAGCCAATTTTGATGAATGACTATGGTCCCGGTATAGTTACGAATCATAACATCAATATGACGAATATTATATGCAATTTTCCGTAGTCTCTATTCTTTCCCCTCCATATTAGCGGAAAGCTTGTGTTAGAAAAGGGTATGATCAATAATACCAATAATACTTAGTGCAACGCATAGGGATCGATCTGACGACCTTACAGTTTTTCAGTACGCACCTTTTACCGTTAGTGACGCGTTAGTAAACGCGCTACTGAGGTTTCGATTCTCGATTCGATTGTTCGATTCTTAATGCGGAGAGTGTGGTGATGAAAGAAGGCACTGGGGAGTGTTTGGCTCGCCGCTAAGCTCACACAAGGCGTTGCGAGCTGACAGTTTTTCTGGCACCTATTTGTGGCCCGGATAACGCTGAAACGCCTATGTGCGGTAGATAACGCCACAGAAGTGTTCTGGCTATCTGTGCGCAAACACGCGGGGTGTCAATCATTGCGAGGCGGTGCCTTATAGCACTGTTATCGGTTGTCATATAATCTAACGCATTTATGTCAAATCGCCGATGTATCGCGATAAGCCCACCCACGTTCCAAACCCTGTTGCATCACGCTGGGTAATGGCGGCTGGTTCCTATGTACCTAGGCATGAATTACATTGTTATATTTTTAAGCAGTGATAGCCTAGTGGTTACGACTGTGGTCTCCTATTGGGATGGTCGCAGGTTCGATCCCGGGTACGCACCTCTGACTTTTCTAAGTTAAGTGCGTTTAAGAAATTAAATATCACATGTTTTAACGGTGAAGGAAAACATCGTCAGGAAACCTGCACACCTGAGAGTTCTCCGTAATGTTCTCGAAGGTGTGTGAAGTCTGCCAATTCGCATTGGGCCAGCGTGGTGGACTATGGCCTATAACCCTTCTCTGAGAGGAGACCTCGCTCAGTAGTGATCCGATTATGGGTTGATAATGATGATGATGATAATTTTTGATGTGAAAAATCTATAGCGGCGGGTCAGACCGACTGTTAGCCTGCTCCAAAAATATTTTCTATAAAATCTTGAGTTCCCATTGCAGCCGTAGGTCATACATGCAGTCATTGCATAGTCTGTATACAATAAGTCATGATTTTTGAGAGTCAAGAGGTTTTCCATTTATTCCACCTTTCCACATTATTTTGATTAAAATCAGATTTGTTTTTAAGTAAATTATCAAAGTGTTTGATTCATCGATGACTCTTTCACAGTGTTGCTACAACCTATTTTACAATTTACCCATGTCAACTGACTTACTGAACAGACTCTCCAATTAGTTTAATACATATTACTTTCTGCAAATGCGACGCTTGTTTAAAAAATCAATGAGTTATATAAGAATCAAACTTCGTTTGTATAGGTATGCAAGGGAGACAGCTCGTCATGCCGGTCAAGCGTGATTCCATATCTTCTCTTCTATATATATAAAAGAAAGTGGTGTTAGTTACACTATTTATAACTCAAGACCGGATGGACCGATTTGGCTGAAAATTGGTGGAGAGGTAGCTTAGAACCAGGAGACGGACATAGGATGCTTTTTATCTCGTTCGACCGCGTTTCCGTCAAGTCACTATAAAACTTGGTAAAACAAAAACGCATCTGACATGGAAGAACAAAACGCAAATGACAGTGGAATAACAAAACGTAAATGACAGCTAAACGTAATTTTGTCTTTGGTTAAGTATGATAAAAATTTGACAATTATACAACGTGTTATAATAAAGCATTACTGATATTATAAATGCGAAAGTGTGTTTGTTTGTTGGTTTGTCCTTCAATCACGTTGCAACAGAACAGCGGATTGATGCGATTTTTTGCATTGGTATAGTAATGGATGTAGTGGTGGTTCCTCAGACCGAGAGAGTTACTTTTTATCTCGGAAAATGAAAGAGTTCCCGCGGGATTTTTAAAAACTAAATCCATGCGGACGAAGTCGCGGGCATCAGCTAGTCATCAATAAATAATCCTAGTTTGAAGTAAACGATTGTACGGAATCCACCACTAGTAAACCTATTTCAACCATAAAAGGGACCATACAATAGTAAAAACCATAATATTGATGGCGTAAGCATGCATACAAAATTATTGAAGCATGTAATATGAAAATTAAATTATACATGCACGCTTCAAAGGGTTCGCTCGGACGGAATCCTAAAAAAGGGGCAGGTGTTCGATTTTCGCATTCAATTTGAACGATTCGCTATTATATGTTGCTTTTATATCGATTTTGTGTCGATACTCATTTTATCTTTTACATCTGCGATGTCATGATGTGTCAATCATTGGACATGGCGAAACCCATTTTTTAAGAATAATTAATAAGCCGTGCTGAACTTGTCTAACAATTCCCTCTGCTCTCCAACTAAGGGCGAACGTAGACACACGGATTCAGATCCGGAAGGCAGAAACAGAAAGGGTTACCAAATCCTCATACCGAACATAATTGTTAGCTCTAAGAATAAGACAAACTACTTACCTCTAAATGTGAATAACACCCCCAAGAAAAGCTCCTAGATATATATCTACTTCAGGGTATATTAAAATATTATGCGTTTCTAATGTGAAGAGTGAAGACCAATGCTATTTTAAATGTGAAATTAAACTGATATTTGAAATTACATATCTTTTTCACTGGTTTTATTTTTCAGGTTTGGCGGATATACTTACCTAATTATTCTACGACTAAAAAATAGCCCCTAAGTAAAGAGCTACGTAATACTATTATCATCCCTATCACTGTCCCACAACCTGAGCATTTTTGTGGTACACTTTACTGAAAAACTATCACGCCTAAAGATTTGTGCTTTAACATAGTAATTTAACTTCATATCCAGATGTGTTATCTGTCAAAAAAAATATAATTTTATAACCATTAGAAAAATGAGCATTAACAATTTTGTATTCATTGGATATAATGTTATTGTACTACTAACGCAATCTGTTAGAAAACCAAAGAGTTAACATCACTGCAACAGAACCTATTAAAAAAAACCGGCCAAGTGCGTGTCGGGCCACGCGCAGTGTAGGGTTCCGTAGTTGAAAGTCTCAAATATTATTGCTGACCTAGGATAGTGCTTTTGTTTTATTTATGAATATTGAATAAATTTTGAGTTCCATGGTTTAAATACTATAATATTCTACAAAATATGCAACTTACACTACGTGTAATACCTAACTTAGAAAAAACAGATATAACTCCTTAACTAATGAACCCTACTTAGCCGTGATAGTTTTCCTTTAAAATTCATTATATATACTACTGCTGTAAATTTTTTCTTATATCCAATATACAACCATTTAGCTGGCAGAGGGGGGGGGACACTTGACTCTAATAAAATTTAGCAATTTAAAATGTCATATTTCACAAACGGATCCCTGAATTGAAAAATGATGTTCACACACCCACAATATTTTTGAAAGACCTATTCAACGACACCCCACACTATGGGATAGACGAGAAAAAAAAATCTCATCCCCACTTTACATGTAGGGGAGGTACCCTAAAAAAAATTATTTTCACAATTTTATTTCACGACTTTGTCGGCGTGATTGATATTTATACCCTTGTCAAATTACAGATTTCTAGTACCAATAGTCTCTGAGCTAAACCGCGGACAGACAGACAGACAGACAGACAGACAGACAGACAGACAGACAGACAGACAGACAGACAGACGGACGGACATGGCGAAACTATAAGGGTTCCTTGTTTACTACGGAACCCTAAAAACTACGCGAGCCCTCACAAAGCTCAGGTTTTTGCTAGTATATTCTGTGGCCCTAGTCACCCCAATCTACGTATTTCCGCCTTTTATTCGAGGGTAGCAATGGATTCGGAACTCCAGATTCTGATACCGGATCTTATTACGGATGTATGCGGCCAGCCTTAGCGTAAAGCTTGTGCTTATAGCCCCGACCATAGTGCAACGGGTGGGATGTGAACTGTCAACTTTTCGAATTTCAGTCCGCATCCAAAATGATAGGTACCTTTTTAAACCTAGCGCTTGTGGGTAACCCTAGTGCTTGTGTGTAAACCAAGGATTTGATGACTCAATGTTATCTCCGGGATACTGAAAACATGACAACCCTAGAGTATCCAACAAAAATATCTGGTGGAGGAATCTATTTGGTTCTCAGTCGCCAATTAATTAACCTCACGACCTTGCCTCGGGCGGTCCACGGGTGTATTTTAAGGCTTGGACAAATAAAACGCGACGCGCGAAAATAACGTGTCCAAAGGTAACGCTGCTCTTAGGAAATGTAGCTAGGTACATAAATTATACCAGTGCCTAAGAGTCAGATGAAGTGATAGCCTAGTGGTTACGACTGTGGTCTCTAATTCGGGGGGTCCCGGGTACGCACCTCTGACTTTTCTAAGTTAGGTAAGTGCGTTTTAAGAAATTAAAGATCACATGCTTTAACGGTGAAGGAAAACATCGTGAGTAAACCTGCACACCTGAGAGTTCTCCATAATGTTCTCGAAGATGTGTGAAGTCTGCAAATTCGCATTGGGCCAGCGTGGTGGACTATGGCCTATAACCCTTCCCGGAGGAGAGACCTCGCTCAGTAGTGAGCCGATGATGGGTTGATAATGATGATGATGATGATGATGATGATGATGAAGAAGAGTCAGATGTAGGTATGGACCATGTATGGACACTGCTAGAGCAAGCTGGTGGTCGGAAAGGGTTGATGTACTACTACTACTGTAAGTAAGTACTTATATGTATTGTGACAACTGACAAGTGACTTTTGGCAGCACACTATTTGGCTTAGTGAGGACTTTTCAACTCAACGATGCCTGTTGACACTTATACATTGTATACCTCGTATTTATGCATAAGCAATGAAGCCAAAGTCATACCACGCTGGGTATCATCACTATAACCCATCTTACTAATAAGCGTTCGCACTCCGAAGAGCTCTGCTAATGAAGCTTACGATTGTGTGTACACCACTTCTATGAACTTACAATTATTAGAGCATGACCCTAGTTTAAAAGCAAAATTAAGAACACCATAGAAGCCAGGCGAAGTTTTAACATTTCAGACAGCAATAATAGCAAAAAAGAAAAACTCGAGATCAGTATGGTATCCCATTGTGCTGCCACCGTCAAGCGTTGTGTCTAACTATACCTTTATTCCCTTACTAATTAGCCCGGGATGGGAAGGCATTTCCGAAAATAAATATTGTACCTACGCTACGCCATCGAAATGTTTACGATGCCTACGATTAACGGGGTCCTGGGTGATTTAAGTGGTTGAATGATTTGTAGCCTTTTATAGCTTACTAGCTCATAACTGGGACTTCGTTCGCGTGGTGGTTATGTTTTTCGTTTTTCCGGGATAAAAGAATCTCAAGGATGCAATTAGTGTGTGGAAAGATTTGCACAGAGATACTGGGACAATTTTATCAAAAGCAGTTCAGCTATTGTCAGACAACTTTCACATACTTACCTTCTTCTTCTTTATCAACCAATAGACGTCCACTGCTGGACCAAGGTCTCCTGCATGGACTTCCACAGGCTTCGGTCTTGCGCCGCTTGCATCCAGCGGCTCCCTGCGACTCGTTTGATGTCGTCGGTCCACCTGGTGCGGGGTCTGCCAACACTGCGCCTCCCGGTGCGGGGTCGCCACTCTAGCGATGACCAACACGCCTGCCCAGCGCGGTCATTATGGGCAAAACCTTTGAAATGGACATTCGCACAAGGCCATACTTACCTATTAGGTTGTAATGTAACTATGGACAATTTTTTAACTAGCTCATGCACGTGGCTTTGCCTGTGTGGATTCCAAAAATATCGTGGAAACTATTTGATTTCTCAGGATGAAAAGTAGCCTATGTCCTTTTCCCGGAGTCTAGATATACCTGTGCTTACACTCTTCAAGATAGATTAACGGTTATTCCGTGAAAAGAGCTTTTAAAGGAAATTCTACTTTAACCATCT
This sequence comes from Oeneis ivallda, assembly GCA_029955525.1. Lineage (NCBI taxonomy): Eukaryota > Metazoa > Arthropoda > Insecta > Lepidoptera > Nymphalidae > Oeneis > Oeneis ivallda. The sequence continues at coordinate 30,324,712 of JARPMR010000001.1, read as the reverse complement.
GATTTGCAACTTTCCCTAAAACAGGGAAAGCCCTGCCTTGTCACCCTGTCTCAAGCGCCTTGGCGCTTTATAGCATGATTTCGACTTTAAGTTATAGCTGTCTTCCATAGCTATCATTTTCATCATCAACCGATATATGAGCCGTCATCAGTAGCAGCTAATCTCCGTCCACTTTTGGACTAAATCCTTTATGAATGCTGCCCACCGTACCTCTTTCCAATTTTTTCAAGGGTATTTTCATTCTCAGCTTCGTCTACTCAGCGGGTATACAAGTCTCTATGATCGTTTTCCGATATGCATCTGCACTCTAGACAACAAAATACGACAAAGTTGCTTAGAAGCAATCAGCTTTGCTTCAGCTATCCACAAGATAGATAAGCTACATGTAACATTTTTAATTTAAAAAGAGCAACTGCTGAGTTTCTTGCCGGCTCTTTTTAGTGGAATATGCTTTCTGAACCGGTGCCGGGTGGTACATTCACGGCCACAATTTGGCCTTCATGATATAAATAATTTTGAATTTGAATTAGAATGCGTCTGCCTCAAAGGCATCTATCATAGAACCGATATTCTATGATAGACATGGCCTGTCCCCGTTTTTAACTCTTTAAGAAAAATCGGTAACTTAGGTTCTCAATCGGATTTCTGTGTCACATTCTACGAGTATTATTCTAGATAGCTATGCAAAACTTAACCAGAAAAATCGAGTCAAGTTAAACAGATTAACGAACCGAAAACCGACCACCCACAAACAGAAGACGGCTTAATAAGAGCTCATTAACACCTTAATAGCCGCTCTCAATTCGCCTTACTCGCTTCACTTTTATTTAATCCCACCGTCTCTTTCCCACCAATGAATTTACATGTATCTAAAGTAGGCGCATCTTGCTCGCACGCCCCTCTAATTGAATTTCTTTTCTAAACTTATCCCCTTTGAGTCAAGATTAGTGATGTTGGATTGGCGTTTTGTACGTTTACAGTCGGGGACGATTCTTTCTTATCGGACTGTTTAATTTGAACGATAATGAAGTGAACTTTCTTTCGGACTTTTCAATGAGATTTTTAATTTGTTTTGATGGACAAAGGTTTTTATTTCAAGTTAGCGCTAGAGTGTGTTCAATAAGTCAGCTTACATGGGTAAATTTAAAAATAGGTTGTAGCAACACTGTGAAAGAGTTATCGGTGAATCAAACAGTTTTGATACTTTACATAAAAAAAATCTGGTTTAAAAAGTAAACTATGCATAGGTACATTAATGTGGAAAGGAGTATATATTATGAAAAGAGTAACCCTAAAAGTAGTAAATTGACTTATTGACAGACTGTAGAGTGAAATATCAGTATGTAAGTATGAGTACAGTCATTTTTGGGTAACATTGGGCACGAGTAAATACCTACTTAGTAACTCTATAGCCACAAATTCAAATTACCTTGTCACTATGGCAATTTCTGATTCTGTTCTACCTCAAGATTCGCACATTATTTATGCATGTACTTTTGAATTTAATTGATAATATGTTGGATACTAATAAGGGCCAATTTCACCATTCGCTATAGAAACCTAGTTTAATAAAACCAAGTTTAGTTTAACTGAGTTTAAACGTGCAATTTAAACTCGGTTTAAGTCAAACCGATTTCACGAGCTCTAAACTAATCGCGTTTAGTAAAACTGAGTTTACATGTAGGGTTGTCACGATCATAGACAAAACCAAGACAAAACCATGGAATTAATAAAGCAAAACCATGGAACTAGGAATTACGACTAAGCAAAACTCTCGATCACTGTCTCGAATAACATGACATTTGACGTTTTTTCTGTGGTTTGGTTTTTTTCTTTGTTTCGTGTGTGTATAACTAGTTTAATAGTGATCTGTGGTGTAGAAAATGGTAGAAAACTAGAAAGTTAGTGCGGACTACGGAGAACTATTTGCCATTAATGCTTGCCAAGGACGTCAAATGACTCGCAGGGAGCCGCTGAATTCAAGCGGCACAAGACCGAAGCCTTTTTAAGTTATTTTCATGCAGGACTGGTCTCAGTATAAGCCGGTGATGTTAAGGGAGCCAAGAAAACCTATTCTTGGCAGATCACCAAGCCCATTACCTGATGTGCAAACAGACCAACAGCTAGCATAGCAGAATGTGATTCAAGATCTTCAACACACACAACATCATCAAGGTATTACCTAATCATCTCTGTTCTGTGTACTATATTAGCTGCTCTATAATTCATGTCTCTAGGAATGGAAACTAGTAGTGGTAGCTTATAAGTAGGGTTGTAATTTCCATCAAGAGGATTTATATGAACATTTATAATTATAATATTATGCCTAGATTTCATAAGGGAATTACCAAAATTACTAGATAACAGTAAAAGAAACCAGTAGATCACAAACTGCATTATTCATTTTAATGAAGTCAAATAATAGTATGATAAGGGAATTTGCTATGCACTGTGTAGATCTTAAGAGGTGATGTGCAGAGTACTATACATTTTTTTATATTGCAGGATCCATACTCATGCGCCAGCACAAGCTGCAGCCACAAGAAGCAGGAGGCTAGTTTTGAGACATGATTACAATGCAAGTCTTACCACATCTTACTCTTGAAAGAATAAAAACATTAACAATGGCTAACAATCATGCCCAAGAACATGATATTCAAATAAGGATTTTGAAACTTGTGTATGTTTTAATAATAATTTGATTCTGAAGAAATGCATATCATTGTCTACTTTAAACCATGTATAAAAATACATTCATTGAGGGCCGATTTCACCTATGTAAAATAAGACTTATCCGAGCTTAAATTTTCATATTTTATCAGTATTTTCCATACAAAAACTGTCAGAACATCCAATTTATTCCTCGGATAAATGTCACTCGACCATGAAATCCAGCATTAGTCTACGTTATTACATAGATAAAGTTGCATGGGAGCTATCACCTTATCATCCAGCTGTCCACATGATTGTATACTAACTTATTACATTATAATAGATATTGAAACATTTTGTTTTAAAGAGCTACTGCTGAGAATTTGGTTCTTTGTAAATGTACAATAAATAAAAGATTTATGATTATTTTATTCATTTATTTTAACCCATTAACTCATTTTATACATAATAATTATATTATACTATAATAATATCAAAATTTAGAATAAATCAAATATAATAAGTGCTTCCTTGATAGGGGTTTCAGTTATTTATACACTGCATACAGGGTACGAGTCTTGAGGCTTTCGCTGGGCAGCCCTTTCCCACTTTACTTATCTTCTCTCTCTGCATGGTCATCCTCATTAATGAGGGTTGCGATCCTTGGCACAGATCACCTCACATATGATGTTTATCCTCTGCTTCAGCGGGCAATGTGTCCAAAGTATTCCAAGGTGCACCTGAAATATGTTATGGTCGACAGCCTGGTTATTCCAGAAGATGAAGGTCTGCTAGTCCTGAAATTATTTATCTTGCCAATCTGAAAATAAAAATAAATAAATTATTAATAATATAATAAATAATCTATATAAATAATATTCAGCCTGCAATTAGCTTTAATTGAGTGTAATAGTATAAATATGAAAGTGTGTTAGTCCTTCATTCATGTAGAAATGGAACATATGTTATTTTTGCATGGTATAGTTGAGCGAGTACCTATAGGATGTCATAGGCTACTTTTTATCCCAGAAAAATAAAGGCCTGAATTTTATGAGCCTGATTCCAAGCAGACGAAATTGTGGGCAAAAACTTGTTTTTAATAAGTAAATTTACAAATAAGTTGAGAAAACAAACTATAAACTTACTGAGCAAAATAGTTTGTCACAAATTCATGACATCTTCTATGATTTGGATTCCTTATTTGTGTTCGTGCACCATTCATATTTCCAATATTAATATTGCCTTTAGCTAAATATAGGATCCCAGAAGCTGGATATATTTTTACACTATCGTCTGGTGGTGTCGTTTCACTGTATGGCCATGGCTGGGAAACGTCTTTTCCAGACTCCAAGCAAGCGCTCTACACACATAAATACACACACAAACTCAAGCTTGTCTTCAATCGACTCCAATACAGACAGAACTGTGGGTTTCGTGAGACGAAATCTTGTTACGAAGTCCTTATCATCAAGGGTGTCGAAGTGCTCTTCTCTTTCCCGTAACCATCTTGGATGACGAACAACATTTTCCTCATCACTATCTTCAATAGCTTATCCCAATGAATTGCTAAATACTGATCAGCAAACATTCAATAACAATATGACACTGTTGGCACTTGACAGCTCTTTAAACTCGGTTTTAGGGAGCTAAACGTCGAAAATTGGGCGGTTAGAATTTAAACCGAGTTTAGCTTTAACGGCGTTTAACTGACGTCGATGAAATGCAAACTATAGCCCTAAACTCAGTTAAGCTCGTAAACCGAGTTTAGCGTGAACTAATCGCGTTTAGTTTGGTCGGTGAAATCGGCCCTAAAAGGTCACTTATATCACAATAACTGTACAGTATTGAAAACCACAAATCTATCTTTAACATTATCTTTTTTACATAGTCTTTTATTTATGGTGTATTTTGAAAACACGTATTTTTTACGAAATCTGACCATCAAGATGCTACCTACTATCTAGAGAGAGATAATGAACTTTGTTTGTATGGAATAAGTATCTTCTTTTAACAATAATTGCACTGTTCGTTTTACAAAAAATATAGCTCATTATAATGGTCTAGAATCTAGATAATAATATAAAACTCTAATAAAACAACTAATAGTTATTTTATTTGAGTTTAATAAACCGATTTAATTGTTGGTACTTATCATGTAACATGTTCATATTACATAAAAATATATATAAAAAAATGGTTTATAGTATCGTATAAAATCGTATGTTATTAGTTCAGTTTCATGCGAACATCACATACTTATTAAATATTTATTATAGGAGAAACAAACCGGAGTTATTTTTTTTGCTGACCATACATAAATTATTAATTAGCATCGTGTGTTTGTATGCGAGAATTGCAGTGTTATACTTTTAACGTGCTTTTTCTGACCGTACAAAAAATTGTTACATGTTGCCGACACGATTGTGTTTTGTTTATTAAAACCTGTGCGTCCAGAACCATTGCGTTTAAGAGCTCTCTCGATCGTGCGATTATCATCATCATCAGCAACCCATTAAAGGCTCACTACTGAGCGCGAGTCTCCTTGTAAATCGCAAGTCTTCTGAGAGGAGACCCGTGCCCAGTATTACTGGAGATTGGTTGAAATGATGATGATGATATTAGACCGAATTTGTGAAAACGGAGGTGACGGCCGTCTTTGCAAAATTTGATATTAATCCGACATTGTACTTACTAGGTACTTAATAGTCTCTATATTAAAGCAAAACTGCGTTTTATGGGAACTCGAGCTTAGAGACCCTTAACATCAAAAAAAATTCTTTTTAATTACTTATTAAGTAGTTAGTTACACAAATATATTAAATTAAAAAATGCGTGAGTGTCGTGGAACACTCGGATGCACACAACAATCTTTTAGAATCAACACCATCTCTCGCCAACCTTCTCGTAAAAAATAAGCAGACATTAAAGCAAGTTCAATCAAGTTCCCGCTGCCCACAATAGATGGCGTTAGTAAATTTTGCCGCAAACATTTTTTTCGGAATTTCTATTCTATAAAACTTCGCTCCAAAATTAAAAAAAAAGAACAAAGACATGATCTGCGTCAGGTTTCAAACTCCCGAATCGATAGTTTCTTGAGAAGAGACTTGTGCTCAGTAGTGAGCCGTTGATGGGTTGCTGCTGATGATGATATTCCCTTTTCCCGCTCCTTGAAGCAAACGTATCTGATTCCTTGAAATGGAAATGGCAAGCATCCAATCAAACATTGCCTGAAGAAATTCGTAGTCGAGTGAAGTAAAGCTCTGAGGGGCCGTTCTAAATAATATCGATACCTACAAAATAGATATGCCATATTCCCATTACAGCTGTGCTCGAACGGAGTTCCAATTCTATGTGACTATGATTTATAATTTATTGAATTTGTATTACCTAATTCAGTACATAATATAACTACATAAGTACATCTACCTATTTCCCACTAGGTGGACCGACGACATAAAATGAATTGCAGGAAGCCGCTGGATGCAGTCGGCGCAAGACCGAGTTCTGTGGAAGTTCATGCAAGAATAGAATAGAATAGAAATATTTTTTATTCAAATACTTAAACTTTTTACAAGTGCTTTGAATCGTCTGACTCTACCACTGGTTCGGAATGCCCTTCCTGCCGAGAAGAACCAGCAAGAAACTCGGCGGTTGCTCTTTTCAAAACAAGTTTACAATACAAAAGATACCTACTATGCTATGTATGCCATGTTTCCACAATGAGGGGAAGTTCCAGAAATGCATACCTACTAACAATTCATTAGATCATAAGATGGGCAGATATAAAGTAACTATATTCCCGCCGGTGGCACCCGTTCACGAGCATGACGCATGACCCAGCCGTTGCTTCGATCAACCATATTTGAGGGAACGTAACAACCCGCATCACATGACACCACCACAGAAATGTTTAAAGAGTGCAAGAGACGTTTGTTCAATAGTGGTCGTTTACCTACTCATAGATCCTATATAATCATTGACATTATCATCATCTCAAACAATAGAGGTCCATTGCTCAATAAAGGTTTCTTGAAAGGAATGCCACAGAACACGATCGTATAGCACTTGTATCCAGAGGCTGCCAGCAACTCACTGAACATCTATCCACTTAGGTAAGGTTTTTCCAACGTTGCGCCTTCCAATGTAGAGTTGCCATTCCTACCTTGGATGCTAGTCTATATCAATGAACTATTCAGTGAAACGATTTTTGCTTTAATCGATATTTTAATAATACTTTACCAAGTTATCAGAATCCACAACATTGTTGGAATGATTACCAGTGTACATAATTGTTTGCTCTAGTACCGCGTGCTCGCTAATTTCACACCTAATGCACACCTAATGGCTACACACGTTGAATCGCAAAAAAGCCACACCGTTTTATTGATTATCAAAAGCGGACAATAGACAGAAGATGGCGTTGAGTATTGTTGCCGACTCACGCCGACAGACGGCGCCACCGGGAACGCTCGTGTACTAAAATGGCAGTTGAATATTTTTGCCAACAATGGCTCTTTAATCCTGTCGACGGAAACTGCACTTTACATCCTACACAACTGGGAGCATTTTCAAGCGGAGAGCGGTGAAGACTTATGAAACCAACCTCGGTATATTTGTGGCGAAGCATCGTCATTGTTCGCTAAATTGTCGCTTGCACGGAACCGGCCGGGCTTGTCGTGAGTTAGGTACCTACGAGCGCCGAGCGCCGCACACAACGACGATATACATACATTTAAACACCTGTTATTAAATGAACAGGGTCACAGAGCGTACGTAGGTACCTCCAGGCTCCAGTGCCTACCTACCCGCTCCGAGCTCGTTAAACACAATGACAGATAGAGATCTCCCCGTCGCTGTCGGTGATTTGGGATGCACCCACAATTACCGGCCTCTAGTTATCACATGATATTATAATTACTGAGTTGAACAAACTCGTGTTTTTTAACATTTCGTTATCTGCAGCGAGATCTGAAGTGAATCGCCGAAACAATAAAGCGTCTAAATCATAAAGCCGAACCCTGAAAACTTCCGGCGAACGTTTCGGTGCGCGGAGATTAAGCCGCCTTCCTCTTAACACTTGACAAAAACCGGATCATCTTTTCGTTCGATAGGCTTTTCTAGGCTTAGCGGATTTCACATGTGCCCCGTGTCACGGGAATCACATAAAAGCGAATGGCGCTGAATTGCTCCACAATAGACTGCCAATTCCAGATTCTTTTTTGTCGAATAAAAATAAAGTCGGGCGTGAAGTGACGGTCGCGGACTTTCGAACGCAGTCCCTTGCGGGGATTAAGTTTCGCAGCCTCTCGTTAGGCGTCTGTCCCTTTTCAACCGAGGTGCTAAACCTCCGAGTTAAATTTTCTGACATAAACAATCGCTTCCGAAAAAATTGCGGATGGGCCTCAATTTGAAAAACGCAGCCGTCTGAAGCCGGTCAGAGCGAACGTAATCGGTATAATAATGGCGGTCGATTTTTGAATTTATTTTCAAGTTTAAATATTAATGTTTCGTGACAGGGCCGCGAGGTGCCGGTGGTTTTCTGGCCCAGCGCCCACGGACCGGTCGCCGCCTGCTCGCTCCTCAAACGAGTCTCGGGCCTCGGCCGCTCTCGTGCGGCGAGAGCGATAAACCTTGCCGAGTTACTGAGTCGCCGAGTATGGCCAAACTGCAAACGACCTATTCGTACCAATTTGCAACCCCTGTTTGTTCAACTTTTGGCACAAGAACGCCTCGCTTTCAGAAGTCAAGAGGACGTATGGCCTCAATCGTCCATTGGAGCGTTTACCCGTGTTGAGTTCGACATCACTTTCAGCTACCGAGATATTAACTACCTTCCCAACCAATTCCTACCAACTAAAGGACTGTTATAGAGGACTGAGCAGTTGACTGAAACATAACTGAGTTGTAATCGTATAAAATATTTAGTTCGGTTTTTTTATAAGAATTTTATACAAAGGCGCAAACACACCTATTTTTCCAGACACTTGCAAGTTAAGTCTTATTAGAATGATTTCCTACTTAGATCAGCTTATATGTGATAGGTCGCCATCGAGTTGGGTGATCTCTTGTCTATTGCTTGAGGCTCTATAACTATTAACTATACAGAGGCTTGCTCTGCAGGTCGATTCTGTAAAAGGTTCACCAATCATTGCTGCAGTCTCATTACGGTGATTGGCTGAATTTATAGCGTTCTTTCTGCAACAGTGCCATGTTAGCAAATAGCGAGTGAGTGTCAACCAATCAATCGTCACACTGTAGCAAACATTTTTAGAGAACCGCTCTACAGTTCTAGTAAGTAGAAGTAGGGACTTACCAAAGGCGAGTAGAAGGCCGAGCTGTCGACACCGATGCTGGGGTACGGGTTCTGGTCAGTTGAAGGGTACGGTGTGCCGTAGACACCCACCGCCGCGCTCGAGAGCCTCGGGTACGACGAGAGGGCGAGCCTGGCGTCGTACTGGCACGAGCACACCGTCTGCCCCGACACCGGGTCGGTTATGATGGGCCGGGGGGTGTCGCAGCAGGACGCGGCGGGGGTGCTGGCGTGGGAGCCCGCGCCCGGGGACAGGGCTCCGCTGGCCACCCCCGAGCCCCCGGGGGACAGCGGCGGGGCGGAGCTGGAGCCGCCGTCGGGCGACGTCGCCGGGCCCCCGTTACCCGTGCCACTGCTGCCCACCAGCAACTGCAAGCGCGAGAAACACATGAGTTAATAATGTCCTCCCGACCTATTCCGGCCCTGCAGACAACCTCCTCAGAGATTAGCCGGAAGATATTATAGTGCACAAGTGTCTGCGGAAACAGGTTTTTGTGTTGGCTGTTATTTGAGCCTTTGCCCCCTAGTTTTACAACATTTAGACGTTTCATCCCTAAAAATCGTGGTGCCAATCCTAGAAAAGCAAGATGTGGTTGGCCTTAAAAAGGGACTTAGTCTGTATCACCACTACCATCCTCCAACCGTTGGCTACCGTTGGCGACAAAATCCCAACGGAAATTGCTACTAGGGTGCACTTTAAATTCTCTCACTCTCATCTAAATCCGACCCGATTGGAGAGAGAACTCTGATTCAACCAACAATGCAGCTTAACAGCTGGCCTCGTACCACTTAACACGAATTCGTAAACTTAAGTAGGTACAATACGAGACTGGTGATGAATATTTTAAATTCAAATTCAAAACTATTCTTTAATTCCCGTGGGTTTTCAATAACTAAATCAACGGGGACTGCGGACGGAGTCGCGGACAAAAGCTAGTACGTAATAAGTTACTATTTCAGAAGTGGACTGGAAACTATGCTCCTTTAAAATTTCTCATAACTACTTTTAAATATAATGTATCAAAGCAAACGCACCACTACGGCGTTAATATAATAAACATAAATGTCATCGTTCCGGGCGAATTATCATAATATTTGTCAACGGACATCTTTTGATGACCATAAAAAATGGAGGCGAAAACAGCCGAGAGATTTCCCATTCGGCCATGACTCTTGAACAGGGCTGCCACTTGCTATGTAAGTAAGTATAACCATCTAGCAAAATCATTTTACCGCAGCCATACTATCTTAAAATCTTGAATGAAAATCGAAATAATATTGACTCGTGTAAAAATAAAGTATTATGTTACTAACGAAATATATAAAAAAATATATAAGTAATTCCATTCAATTCAGCAATCAAATTGGTTTATGCGTTTGATTGATATGATATCACGCACAGACAGACGCCCTTTTGCGTCAGCGCAGCGGTTGGAAAAAAAATATCTAGCTATGTAATGATGAAGAGAATACGGAATAAAATATCTATTTGTTATGGAATGATATTTGAACAAGTATTTAGGGTTTTTCATAGGTTTGGAAATTAAATTATGAGCACTAATTGAATGCGGAATTAGCAGAAATATTTGTTGCCCTTCAGCAGACATACGTGTATTGTGTTTGTATTAGTGCGGGTGGCAACCCTAGCAGTGAACAATATTTATAGTTCTCTTTGAACAACATTAAACAGTTTATAAAAGTAAATAATAGGCCGTAAACACCCGTATTCATTTCATCGACTTCATTGGGTGTGTACTGTGTATCAAGAAATCATAAATCTATAATTACACGACCTAGCTAATGTACAGTTCAGCCGAGCTTGTTTTGCTGGCAAAGGACGACGTCATTAAAAAATTATACTTATCATGAGTCAGTAATCTATTTGTTCAACCATACAGTAAGTTTATGGTTGCATATCAAAAACGAATTGTCAATAATTTTTATCCAGACATTGATCGTTATATTGATAGTGGGGAAAACGTTAGATACTAACGCGTTGAGTAAAATAAGCGAAGCATCCCTTGTGGGAGTGTACCTGAACCTATTAGGTAACATAATATAATTGTTCACATAATATTTAGTATTTACAAAAATTTTGCGCGCTGAATCTTGTGTTCCCTGCACTAAAAAATAACTTGAAAATAGTAAACGCTTACAAAATATTTGACAGACAATGAACAGGTCGTTAGAGATACAATCTCTAAACAAACAAAAACTGAAACTAGGGTTTCAATGTTAGATTCTGAGATGTTTGAATCTGAATACCGAACTGGTGGTAGAGTCTCGAAGAGTCATATGAGCTACACGTTAGCCAACATTAAATAAATAATTTTGAATTTGAGTTGCATTGGATCTTCCATAGAGCTTTTCATGAATTTGATAATTTTTTTTTAGTTTACAACATGGAGTCGTCTATGTATTTTACCTCAACTTGATTTTAATTGAAACAAAAAAAGTTGTTATTTAACACAAAACAGACATAATGTACAATTTAACTTCAATACACGCGCGGTTATGCTGTATAGCAAGAGTTCCAAGTAGTTCATGACTCGGCCTAAGTACCTACATCCAAATACAAACCACGGCTTGTGACTCCAAGTAGCTATCGTTGATCAGGAAGCGTTAAGATCACGTTGTTCGCGATACATTGCTTGATGAAAAAATTACAATATCGAAAACCCATATAATTAAACCCAATAATTTCATTATAAGACGTGTACAATGCTTTCGTTAGCATGCCTCCTGTTACAGCATGTATAGCAATAATTACAACCAATAGAGTTCGTTGAGTAGAGAGTAGAGACGTTTAAATATGGGATCGGGCGCGTATAGGTGTAGTCGTCTGCGGTGTGTGGCCGTTTCTTAACTGTGAACTCGTTAAACTGTAACTGTACAATAAAAGTTTGGAAGTATTTTAAAAGATAGGCTCCACGTCGAATTTATTTGACAAATTTATTACCACCAGTTCCCTTTCAAAGATCAAAGTTTAATTGGGCGGCGATTTTTATTTTATTATCGCAACAATGTTTGTATTATATTCTTGAATTATAGTATTTTTAACTCGTATTTTTTTTCAGCGTCCTACCTAGATCTGTTGAACGGTTTGATTAAGAAAGTTTTTCCGTCCATGTTGCCTGCCACCACGCCACGTGTAACTTGAGTACCTTCAAGACCAAAGTGAATACGTATCTTATGGGCAAGCGCGCTCCAACCTAGTCCTCATCTTTGATTTCCATGAAGTATGATTGTCATCAAGTGCAAGCCTGCATTAAAATAAAAAACTATTCTAACAAAATGACATTTTTGATTGTTATTGACATTTTCATAAACAATTTACTGTAAAGTTATGTTAAAATTACTATAGGCGTGCAAACGTCGAATAGAAAACAATTTAATGGAACGTGTAGTTATAATAAATTCAGGGTTAGTATTAAAATAGATAAAAGAAACCTCAATAAACGACTTGCCAGGTTTCGCGGGTCATGCAAGACCTGTCTAGGTATTTTACCCTATACCTTTACAGTTTGTAAATAAAAATGGTACACGCGATTTTCACACTCACGTTTAAAACCATAAAGAGTATAATGCTTTCAATAGTTTCATAGCGTGACCTCTTGTATCGGTATGACGTATTACGTTACGTGTACCATAAATTGAAAATTAGCACCTGAGATTTTAGACTTTAATAAGTTAAGATAGAAATGGTTTTTATGTGCATATATTTTAGGTGTGTTGTAAACTGTACAAACTAGGTTATTGTCGACTATAGTTTCATGCTATGTATGGGTGCGTGTAATCTTATTAATCGAATGCACACTTTTTGTGACGTTATTACGTAAAGAGTTTGGTTTTGTTATACTTACCAAGTTACTAATAATTTCTGCATTTATTTCGTTTGTTTTTGTTACCTGTTAGATTCGTAAGGTACTATAGTTCTTGCAATTCACGAGGGCGACTGACTTATGGTTGTGTGTGTATGGTATGAAAGAATGAATGAATGAATGAAATTGTATTCACAAAAATGCAGGGACAACATGATTGTAAACAGGAAATCGAGCCTAATACATTTAACCAGTACTGGTGTGTGAATATTTATAATGTCAATTTAAGTACCTATAAACAAAATGTCAATATTAAAAACTAATAGGTAGGTACATAATTTTAAAAGTTATTCCATAATTTTGAATGTATTTATGTCCATTAAATTGTCAAAAATAATCAATAAAAATAATAATCTACCTATGGACACTGTACTTAATATATTATTATCTATGTTCAATACATTGTACAATATTGTATCGCAAAAATACCGAACACAATGCAAAATTCACATTCAACAAAAAAGTGTCGGTTTCAAAAATATGTCGAGTTTTTTCCGTCTAGCCCCCTTCCGTACCGCGCGATAAGGAACTTACGTTCCAAAAATTCACTTACACTACAATACGTTCATCATCACTGTGAATGATTATGATTTATGGCAGCCATTGCCCATAACTCGGTCTACAGGAAGGTAATTTTTCATGCAATGACGATCTTAAAGTGAGGACATAAGGACATCATTTTATGAAGTCTCAACACAATATACATATACCTAATACTACTTTCAGTTTTGTTATTAGTAGGCTCCTTGGTCGTTATTATTTCGTCATATCCATCAATCCATTCAAGTAGGTGTGTCATTTTATACAGAGACAATTTAATTTGAGCTATATAGGTAATGCTGAAAATTAACACGAATAGAAAACTTACCGATATTAACAAAACGTTAAAAAACTAGCTACCTATATCATTATAAAGAAGAAAAAAATTATATTCATAAGAAGTCATTATACTTTAAAATACGTATTTCTATTTAAGTACTCTTGTAAATCAATGCTGTTGTAATGCACTGCCTACATATTCCCTGTACCCACTAGTTTTAGGGTTCGGTTGTAAAAAAAAGGCACCAAGTAGTTTCGCCAAGTTTATCCGTCTGTCTGCAGTTCAACGCAGATACTATTATTGGTAGATACTTACTTAAAAACTGTAATTTCGAATATTTATTAATCACGTAAGCAAGTTGTGGGTATCTTACCAATCCTTAATAGCTATTTATGCAACTGCATCGTAATGAGGGTCATTTTAATTCGAGTGCTGTTTTTTGATACGAGGCTTGCCGAGTATCAAAATAGGATAGTACGAGAATTAAAATGACTAATTACGGTCAGTTGCATACAAGATTTTATCTACGACAAGGAAAATAAAATCATTAACAAAATACGCCGTAGGCTCAATAAAGTAACAAAAAGTAACTCCGCAAGCCGCCACCAGCCGCCTGTGGCGCCTCTGTCAACAAAAAGTAACTCCGTAAGCCGCCACCAGCCGCCTGTGGCGCCTCTGTCATATGAACGGTACAAAAGTGCCAGAACCCAGAGCCTTACCTTTAGGTATCCTATTTTAAGAAGATAACCATTTCGATTCAGCTACCATACAACGAGCTGCATCGAAATGAGAAGCAAAACCGAAAGAGGGTTCATTTCGATTCAGCTGTCAAATTCGAAATTGGAACTTTTCGATGCTGGAGTAGATAAAAAATCGGCCAAGTGCGAGTCGGGCCTCGCTCTTTTAGGGTTCCGTTAAAAAAAATTAAATTAAAAGATTTCCATCTACCCACCTACCCATTTTAATTTAATTTTCTTAATTTAATTTAATTTTTATTATTTGTTGTTATAGCGGCAATAGAAATACATAATATGTGAAAATTTCATATGTCTATCTATTACGGTTTACGAGATACAGCCCGCTGACAGACGGACGGACGGACAGCGTAGGCTTAGTAATAGGGTCCCGTTGGTACCCTTTGGGTACGGAACCCTAAAAATATAAAGCTTCAATTGTCCAACGTGACAAACACCCGTTGCCCTACTGTCGTATGGGTGTACACTGTACAGTGTACTGTAGTCCACGTATTTAAGACTTCGTTCGCGTGGATTTAGTTTTAAGAAATCCCTCGGTACCTTTTCGATTTTCCGGGATAAAAAGTAGCCTATGTCACTCTCCAAGTCCTCAACTAGGTATGCCCATGCAAAAAACACGTCAATCCGTTACTCTGTTAATTGAAGGACAAACCAACAAACAAACACACTTTCACATTTATAATATTAGTATAAGGCTTTTTTGACCGCCACGATCGGTTCACCGATTAGACATTACTTTTACTGCCCCTATAACCAACATGTTCTACTATTGTCACAAAATGAAACATTCCAATTCATAGAACAGAATAGAATAGAATAGAATTATTGACGTGATAACGTCTTATAAATCGATGAACACCGGCTGCACGCACGAAAAAGTGTCATGTTCCGCCTGAGCCTGGGCGTGCAAGCGAGAGCGCGGAACAAGCGATAGAGAGGCACGATCGGCCCAAGCGTTGGCTTAAGCGGGCTACAGACCTGCAGTTATAACTGTTCAGTTAAAACTGAACAGTTATAACTGCAGGTCTGTAGCCTCCTTTAGAGAGCGCCCGCCGCCGCCCGCCAGTCGTCGTCAATGTTTCTTTATGACGTTATCACGTAAAACTATCGTCCGTAAACCGACTTTACAGACAACCAATTTTTTTGACGTGATAACGTCTTATAAATCGATGAAAAAGTGTCACGTTCCGCCTGAGCCTGCGCGTGCAAGCGAGAGCGCGGAACAAGCGATAGAGAACAAACAATCGGCCCAGGCGTTTGGCTTGTGACACATTTATTCATCAACGTTTCTTTATGACGTTATCACGTAAGTAAAACTATCGTCCGTAAATCGACTTTACAGACAACCACTTTTTTATTTGAACATAGTTAATATAACTCCCTCGACTTGACTAGAAAAGTAAAAAAAAATAAAAGTCGAGTCATGGACAACAGCCTCGTTTCCCGTAGCGCGTTAAAAATTTAATTTGCCTTCGCTTGATCAAGTCGAGATTAGTTTGACAGCTCTTTTAAGTTATGAGGGTAAAAGTTAATCTTAGATTAATTAATCCATCTGTGGGACTGTCTTAAACGATTGCTACAGTGCAGTGTAACAATCGCAATCACCCCTGATTGGCAGAATTTGAACCAAGTTGAGTTAGGGCCGTTTCACACCGGAATGGCAGCGGCCGGCAGCGACCGTCAACGGCCGGCAGCGGCCGGAAGCGGCCGGCAGATGCGCGAGGAGGCCGGCCGCGGAAGGCTCGCGTCGCTGCCGGCGGCCGCTCCCAGCCGCTGGCGGCAGCTCGCGGCCTCCCGGCACCGCGCGCCTAGTGTCCTCTTGCCAGTTTAGTTTCTACATTCGGCAAGGAAACTCGTGTTAAAATAATAGAATTGGTTATTATAGCACTTATTTCTGAAGAAAAAGAAAGAAATAAAGCAAAAAAGAAGAGGTGTGCAGAGCGGGGAGCGCGCGGCGCGGCGCCGCGAACAGTACCGCTGACAAGACGCGCGTAGCCGCGAGGCGGCTCGCGGCGCCGCGCGCGGCCTAAAAGAGCCGCCAGCGGCCGCGTGCCCTTTTCAAGCGATACTGGTCTTTAAAATAATGTTTTTAAAGTTTAAAATTATTTCACACTGAAAGTGCTCGGCCGGTGTGAATCGGCCCTTAGTCTAAGAAGTTGAGAATGAGTTGAGGACTTGAAAAGTAACATAAGACCTTTTATCCCAGAAAAACAGAGCTATTGCAATCATACTTCATACTAATATTATAAATGCGAAAGTATGTTTGTTTGTTGGTTTGTCCTTCAATCACGTCGCAACAGAGCTACGTATCGACGTGATTTTTTGCATGGGTATAGTTGCGAAGACCTGGAGAGTGACATAGGCTACTTTTTATCCCGGAAAATCAAAGAGTTCCTGAGGTATTATAAAAACTAAATCCACGCGGACGAAGTCGCTGGCATCAGCTAGTTAAAAATAATTTAATGATACCTAATGGTAATAATAATATTATTTACATAAACTTGTACTAAAAGCTATTCCAAATCCAAACACGCCAAAAGTCGCAGGAGCAAGCGCTCTTTATAATTAATAGTTTTCCAATTTAAACTAGATGGCGCTTTCTATTCTTACATCGCGCTATTGTATTAAGTAGTGTGAAGTAATATAATGTCTTACTCTTTTATAACTAACTTAAACAAACATTGTACCTAGTAATTTTTGTAATGCCTCTTTACTCAACGTAAATGCATTAATAAATATAAAACATACTAATATAAAAAAAAAAGCGAAAGTCTTTGTAGGTTTGTCCTTCAATCACGCCGCAACAGAGCCATGAAGCATGGGTTTAGTTGAGGACCTGGAGAGTGACGCTACTTTTTATCCCGGAAATTCAAAGAGTTCCTGGGGGATTTTAAAAACTTAATTCACGCGGACAAAGTCGCAGGCATCAGCTAGTTTAATATAAAAATATTTTAAACAACCCACTTGAAACTCCAGCTTTGCTACATTACAGTGATTACACACACTATAGAAAGTATATAATTTATTGTTGATATTTTAAAAACCGCTCGACCGATTTCGATAAAATTTATATAGGACCACTGGGGGAGTATACCCTTTCAAACAAAAAAGAATTTCCCAAATCGGTTCAGACGTCTTCGAGTAATCGGTGGACATATAAAAAAAGATTCCGACGAATTGATAACCTCCTCCTTTTTTGAAGTCGGTTAAAAAGGTAGATAATAAAAAATAAGCATTGCTGATTTCACCAAAGTTGAGTTTTGTTTAACCGAGGAGTAAATTGGGCGTTCGAACAGTTTTTGTATAGAAAATCTGCCAAAATATCGCTATATACGCTCGGATAAGACTTATTGACCGAGCGAAGCGGGGTCTCTGAGTCTACTAGAGTGAATTTGCACTTGTCCGTCCGTCCGTCTGTCCGTCCGTCCGTCCGTCCGCCCGTCTGTCAGAGCCTTAAAACTTTTGAATTACTGAACGTAATTACTTCAAATTTAGATATAATATGTAAACTAATGGCCTTCAGCCGAACATTGCATAAAAAATTATAAAAGCCTTTATTTCACGGGGGCTCTCATAGAAGTGAATGCGAAGTAAAAAAAATTTTATCGCCTTACATAAAATTGTTACATATCATTTTAAAGATAATTTCAAACCGAGTACAAAAATATATATTTTTTTAATTTTTCCCTTAAAATTGACGAAATGGGGGGCTTTCAAAGTGGAGATTTAATACGCTCGCTTGAAGACGCTCTCTAGCAGAATCGGTTATGTATTTTCAACCTGTTTTTTTTTATTTCACTTGTATCCTGTACTTGAACAACAAATACTAAAATTATATGAATATTATAAAGAAACGAGATTATTTAATTTTTAATGGGCATCAGTAATTCATATAGCATCAACATAGCTTCACAATAATGCTAATAGATGGCGCAGTCATTAACTATTCCATGGAACTAGGAGTTACGACTATAACAAAAAACAGTTTTGCGTCGACCATCATTATTTAGTTACATAAAATAATAACATATTATTCAATTAAAATTATTGTTTAGTTAAAAATCAAACTTCAATAAACTATTAATTACTGCATTTTGTATATTTTCTATTCGCGTCGATAGATGACGATTTGTACAGATGCCCGTAACTCGTTTTCACTCGTTAGTACTTATTAATTCGATGGTTTTACTAAGGTAGCCTTAGGTAACCTTTACGGGCTACCTATGATAAGTTAGGTGGTGATTTCTGTCAACTTCTTTATCACGATCCTGTACGGGACACCTAAAAGGACATTGGGACGGATGTTAGGACTTAGGATTGTATTTAGGAGCTACCTACGTAAAGAGACTTCTACTTAGGGGATGATTTAGGTATGTTTGGTGAAAACGGGCATAATAATAATGTCAGGTTTGGTCGTCATGTATCGATTGAATACCTAAATAATCATGGGATACCGTTACCGCGAGGTCTCAGTTCGGAGCGAACCACTAGTTTTATGTTGGTGAAATCGGCCTTAAATAACATGCAAACTATTTATACTAGACAACAATTTTTTTTTTCTAAATATCACATTCCGCATTTGTATTCATTTACCTACTCGTTGATAAAAGGTTTTACATTTGTAGGACCACACATTTGAAGACGCGGCGATTCAGCTAGTGTATTTATATGATAATACCTTTAATGATATACTTCAAAGGGCTGTCAAGTCCAGATTGATAATACGGGTCTAAAATAACCTAGTCAGAGACTCTATAATGTTTCGCATGTTCACAAAAATTATGCGAATTAAGCTAGTTTAAAAATCAATCATCTGTATTTTATCATTGAACGATCGTATCGTTTCTTCGAAGTCGATTTCGAATCGATTTTGATCGAATACTAAACACTAGTGAAGCTTTATGATGACTTCCAGACTAGCTGGATGTAGGTACACTTTCCATCTCTTCTCTCTCACAAAATTGTGACGCCTGGCAAATAAAAGAACAAAAATAATTAAAAGTAAGTATCGTAAGGTAGTCCCGTTTAGCCGACTTCACGGTTCAAAGTTCCTCCTTAAATGTAAATTAAGTCAAAATAAAATCTTGATTAAGATCAACGAATGTCCAGCGTAAGCTTTGCATTATATTAAACTGTGATTAAATCTAACCTGCCCGAAAAATGAATAAAAATAATTATCATTTTGGAAAATAATCCACTAACATTCTCATTGAGCCGTGTTAACTGTCCGATTAAAAATAGACTTCTACACAAGTGTAATTTATTTAAAATACCCCCGACATGTCAATCAATGGCCAGACTATGTACATTGTACTATATACCTGCCATCCTGTTAACCATTTTTCTGCTCCATCATCAAATCCTCCTCCTCTATCCTCGATCATCTAACACCTACCATTCTAATGAGCCCAAGCAATTATCTGCTGCAAGTTGCTGAGGAGTTGGGTATTCCGCAGCCTACCTACTTGATGCTGCAGCATCAGCTCAAGGTTACCATGGCTTGGAAATAATCTGACGTACTTAACAGTACACCATTTTTCAAATCAATCGCATCAGTCAAAGTTTGTAAGACCTCTTAACCAATGTAGAGGCCACATCGTTCTATACCACTATTCACTTCAGTGTTTAGGCACAGGAATCAGAATAATAACTGTTGCTGTGTATAACTGTGTATTGTGTAACACATTGGAACACACAACCAATGTGTTGTGTTGTGGGTTCGAATGTGTTGCAATGAACTAATCTATGATGATCTATAAGACCAGCCATTTGGTCTCAATCAGGGCAAACTTTTTTACAAAAACAATGTCAAAGTCGATGTCAAACAGTGTGAAGAAAGTGAAACCCAACGAGACAAGTAAAAGATAAACAAAAAGTCCTCCACGGCCCTTTGACGCTCTACTCCACTCTTATTCAATATGGCAAACAAAAATATAGATATCTATTTATTCAAGATATATTATACTTAAACTTTGGGCGGGAACATGAAAAGGAGTGGAGTGCTCGTCAAAAGATTTGATCAAATATAGTGGGGTTGTCTTAGAAATAATAGCATAAGTTAGTGTGTACACACGGCCCCACTTGAGAGTCTAATGCCTCGGTTAAGGACGTCAACTTGTTTTGTTTAAACAAAGAGATCCAAAGCAGAGGAAACGCTTATTTTTTAAAACCTTTGCCCTTTTTGCTGATGGTTTGTTCTGAGATCATTTTCCTTTTCAATTTAATTTAGAGGAAAAAAATGTTTGCAGGAATGTATTAGTATCCTATGCGGAGGGATCCGGGAATTCACTGCATTATTAGCCCAAGAAAATTCCTACCATTACTTACATGAATAATGGAAAGGTGTCACCACCCCCAGAAATCAGCAATACAAAGCAGAGTAAAAAAATAAGTCGGTCTGTTAACATACTCGTACCACCTCGTAATTTTCGCAAAATATTCAGTACTTATACCTACATAAGTACCTACGTCTAGCTTGGAATGGCAGTATGCTAGGTGAAAACATTACCTGTTAACGACACCGGTAGAAAAAAAAATACGCGTCGGAGAACCTCCTCTTTTTGTATTGGAACGAAGTTCCTTATCGCATTCGCGCGTTGCGAAAGGGGTTAGACGAAAATTAAGACCAAAAGTTGGACCGACACTTTCGACACTTTTTGATGGCCTAAAAATATCTTAATATAAATAATAATTTCAACAAGTTGTGCATCGCTCCCGTGGCTCAATTGGCCCGCGCGCGGCCGCCAACCGAAAGACTGGTGGTTCGAGCCCACCCGGGGGCGCGCAATCCTATTTTCATTTTTTATTTTATAAAATAATTTTTTTAATTTTAATATTTTATAAAATCGATATTTAGGCTTCCCTGGGGTCATTTAGATTATTATCGATAAAAAAATCATGATAAAAAATGTATACCCGAATAATTATTTTCTTTATACCTCGAATAGAACTTGAAATTAATATTTTTATAATAATAACTTCTTTCCTATCTGGTGTCCCACGATACCATACGACTTTTTTTTGAAGTCGGTTAAAAATCAGTAAAAACAGATGAAATATCGACGTAAATGAGCTACAGTGTAAACTAAACACACACTTTGCGGTCGCCTAGTGTTATTGTAATAATAGTGTATCTATATTCTATACTACATACCAGCTAGTATTATACGAGTAGATAATATACTCCATAGTGACTTTAATGTGGTTTAATCTGTCTGTGGCGTGTATTTCTGTTATTATCAATATCGGCGACACACCGCCATGTTATTACAGGTTGTAATATACATAATGTATATTTATGTATATAGAGATATCAGTGATTTCGTTGTCGATTGTTCCGATAAGCCATGATGGTGACGCATTTTTTACAGCACTCAACATTCAACCTTAAACTTGATGACACATAGTCTATTATCGCCTAATAAATAATTCAGTTAACTGTTAAAAACCTACCTACTATGTACCTACTATGAAAAACGGTCACTGCATTCTAAACAAGGAAAAGGTTAACAATTTTAGTTAATGCTATCTGAACTTTATGAAGTTAAAATTTTAAGAGTACGCTGATACGAAAGTGAAACTATGCGTCAAAAGCAAAAAAGTTTTATTTATACCAAGTTGAGAGTCTTTTACCTAAAAACCTAAAAAATTGTGTGACATAATTTTCATTTTTTGTAAGGTTGTATTTAGTGGAGTCGGTAAATCGAAGTCTTGGGTTTTTTGAGGTAGTCACAACTCCGTCTGTTATTATTCTGAGCCAACTTATCACTGAACTTAATTATACACGAAGCATGTCTATTCCCCAAGGATAATTGATAGCGCTATTAAAGATACCTAGGGTATTAATTTGTAACTTAGATTAGGTCTAGGTAATTCCCTCCTACCATTTACTGGTCGATATGTAAAATCGTTACCAAGCTAGACTTGGGAACCCATTTGAATATACAATTATAATTTTATGACATAATTCAATTCATTATCTTATTAATCTAATACCATATTTAAATTAACACATGTAGTTTGTAAAGATAATTCATTTAAAATGTCAAATATAATTATAGCCAACTCACGTCTTGCTTTCGTGCTTTGTAGCGGTACCACTGTATTTGTATACCACTTGTGACTTGACTCCACTTTTGTCAATTTCGCTTATATATATATGTATACTTCATATCGTTCCTATTTCTTTAGCGTACTGATCTCAATTACCCCACAAGGCATAGAGTAAATAAGAACGACAGTGTTATTTATTTCCTTTAATTTTTTTATAAGTAGATTAGTAACGTTAATGTTGCAATAAAACTTGATTATATTTGTGATTTTCTACTATTTTAGAGTGTTCCCACATATTCCACTTTCCCCTACCCGGTAGAGGAGAACGTCTGCAATTCATCGCGTAGGTCTCCACCGCTACGTGGTTGAAATCCCACGCATTCGTACCTACTAAGCGGTTTTCCACTTCGTACCTAATAAGTTCTTCCAAAAAGTGGAATGTCCTTCCGGCTTCCGTTTTTCCAGCTGACTATAACTTTGGTAACATCAAGAGTCAAGCATCTTTCAGGCAAGGCTTTTTACATACGAATTTAAGAGCACGTGTACAGATTACACAACATCGACCTTCTTACTTTCTTTCGAATGGAAGATTTGTTTTAAATTTTATCGAACATTTTAGACAAATTACTTACAGTTCATTAATTGCCGATTTCACCAACGAGGAATAATTTGGGCGTCCTGACAGTTTTGTATTGAAAATCTGTCAAAATATCAAATTTACGATCAGAAGACTTATTTTAGGTTGGTGAAATCGGCCCTAAATAACAAAACTACAAATACTATAAAAAAAGCTTTCAATTAACAACAGATTACAGAATCTAAATGTAAACACCTACTTAGATCTAACTTAACTGATATAGAAATCGAATTAGGAGAGTTGATTGAAAGTGAGCAAAGCAATGATACGGGAGGGTAGATCAAATCAAATAACGACGATGTTATTTCATACAATCCAAAGAACAAGCATGGCCGCTTGGCTGCCTCTGTCAACAGAACTTCCAATAAAAACTACTCAGAAAGACCTCACGACAAAACAAACACTCAGACTCCCACCGCACCGTCTCTATTACCCCCTTAAATTAAATAAAAAAGCCGGAGTAATTTAGACCAATCTGTCAAATGAAAAGTGCTCGGTAAAGAGAGGGGCCCAGATTAATGCTTTATGTGGGCGTATATTAGATATGATGGGGTGAAAACCGTCGCGGACAAAGGGTGGAAACGTGTGGTTATCTAAGCGTGATCTTTTTGTTTTTATTTTCTATTTGTGTTGCCGCTTTTCCAGTTAGTGTTTCCAGTTTTTCGTGTTGCATTTGAACTGGATTTAGTATCTGTTTCATGTTCGTTATGAAGTGCTGGAAGTGTTAAATATTTTTCGTCGAGTGGGATTTCATAAATAAAAATTGTAAATTCTAATGCTTGTCCACGGTGAAATTGTTGGTGAGATTGTGTTTTCAAATGAAAGGGGTCCTTTGAGTGGCTTTCAATCTTAAATACATACACATGCATATTTGAGTTTTATATTACTGCAAAGGGTTAAGGATGCAAAATAGTATTTAGATTTACACCTTGTGAGCCGTTATTACTTACTAGCAATATAATTATTTCTCAATATCTGTTTGATATGTGTGATAAGATAAACAAGTAATACTTATGCTCTTGACTGTATCAATAAGTAGATGAAACCTCTGATCAGTTGTTATGCTTGGGTCCGATCGTTGTATCTTGGAACTTTTATACATTGTATTCTATAGAGAAAAATCCAACCGACAGGGTTATTGAGGATCCCGTGACGACATCTGGCTTATTTATTGTAACTTGCCGCGTATTAGCAATTAGGTTATCTGTTATCATTATTATCTTTTAATCCTTCGTATGTGGTTGAGCTTTAGCACCATCTAGTTCATGTATGTGGAAACTAACTCACCTCAATTCATCGATTTTATATTGAATATTTATAAAATAACTTGTCTAAAAGAATAATTTTTAAAATAATCGCCGGATTATTGTAAAAATAGTTTTAAAACGCGTTCTGTTTGGTATTTCCTGCTTATATAAAGAATATCCATTTGTAAAAATAAATACTATAAAATAGATAATAGCTGTTATGTTATCTATTCACGATTACATGTTCATAACTTTTCACACTTTAGTATAAATATAGTATTATATAAAATAATGTACCTTGTGCGATAATATAATGAAGCTAGTGATAAGATTTAAAGAAATAAGATCTAAAATTATAATATACGTTAGTGTGGTCGGCAAAACATTAGATTTGTTTACCGATAACATCTACAATTGATTAGCATCTATTGTAAATGATTTTTCATGTTTTCTGCTAATTAACGTCCGATCTGATGGCACTTTTAATTGCGGCGCTGTTTGAAGAGCTTTATAAAAACCGACAGATATCTTTGAGTACTTGATACGTTTGAATAATACCGTTTTACGAGTGTTTCTTTTATCTTTGACAAGTTTTCGCTCTATAACAATCTGATTTGATGGTGTGGTAATGTAATCCAAGAAGAAGCTAACATTGATGAGAAAGAAGAAAAAGGAATAGACAGTACTCAAAGGTAAAAAGTTTAAGAAGATTGCACATGATAAGTATTCAATTTGATGGCACATGATCAGTAGATGTAATTTAAGATACAATATAGAGAAAGTTAAAAGATAAACATAATTTTAATATAGATACTAGATAATGCCCGCGACTTCGTCCGCGTGGATTAAGGTTTTTTAATTCTCGCGGTAAATCTTAAATAATATAAATCGGGATAAAAAGCGTAGCCTATGTGTTAGTACTGGATATGAGCTATCTCCATTCCAAATTTCAGCCAAATTGGTTTATTCGTTGTGGCGTGAAAGAGTAACAAACATCTATCCATTAAAACATCCATCCATACATCCTCACAAACTTTCACATTTATAATATTAAGTAGGAAGTAGGATAGTAGGATTAAATAAATCAATTTTTTTTACAAAGTAGCTAATTTTAAAGAGATACAGGTAATAGGTACCTACTTACGAGAACGCAATCTGTTTACTGTAGGTAAAGTATCTTACAAGGAAGAGTTTTCTGGAAGCATCATAATTTATCCAAGTAAATGGTAAATTAAGCTGGTAAACCTACTTATAACCTATATAAATAGGTAAATGTATATAACAAGAAGTAGCTGAAACGGTTTTCTGAATTCAATGTAAGAACTACCTACCAAAAAAAAAGTAGAACAAATTTAAACTTGCAGTAGGTACCTATATATTTAGCATGCAGTTAGGTAACTTCGTAAGTAACATGAAAGTAAGTTCTATCGCTTTTCATGTCTTGTATGTTCGCTGAACACAATTCAACAAAATGAATGCATCATGAGAAAGAAAATAGAGCATTTTAACTATCTGAAAATCAAAGAGTTCCCACGGGATTTTTATAAAACTCAAATCCACACTTAGATTTGATGCTTGAAGTTTAACAGGGTAATAAATTGTATAACTAAAATGAAAAATAAATTGAGACTAATTACTAGAAGTATGCAATAAATCTTAATTTATTACGAGAGATAATATTCCAACTGAGTATAGGATTGATTAATTAGTTAATATTATTGCATACAGCTACACTCGCAGGAAATTGAACTAGGTACTTCGAACAGGTATCGAAAACTTGAAAACCAGAATACTGCGATAACCCTATCACAGATTTTATAGTAGATGGGCGCAGCAGCTGACAGTATTACTGGTGCTGATGGTGATTCCTTAACCTAATGTTTGTGTTGTGTGCATCAGAATGACTGACCAAAGTCAACCAAGACCAAGATCAGCTTTAAATTTAATCAGCAAGTGTATCAGTTTGAACCTACCAAAAAACAAAGTGCGTTATTAAATTTTCTTTATTTCATTTCACTTTGCTTATATTTTTAAAATCGAATTTTTAAGCTATTGCATAGCTTTTATCGCTGATTTTGAGCGCGAACCTAACACCCCCCACGCACACAGCGGAGCGACGTTGAAAGCCGTGCATCGTCTAACGTTGTTTCAGTTCAGCAGACTTCGGCACGGTGTTTGTTACACACAAACACCGTGCCGAAGTCTGCTGAACTGCTTTACCGCGGCAGTCCCCGAGTGCCACACGTATTTTTTTACTGAATTAATAGTATATCACTAATATAATAATATAAACTAATATAATATCACCTATTATTGAATAGCTGTTAGGTGTAGGTAATATACTTAGACCGATAAGGTTTTTGAGTTTGATTAAACTGCCATAAACACATGTATGATGTCGTACTGGAACGCTAAATCGCATAGCAGTGCCGTTAGGAGTTAGCTATAGGGTGGAATCCTCCTACCAGTTACCATACCAGACCAGAGATAATTTAGGAATTATAACTTAATTTGCACTGCCTTGCCACTGCCGATGCTGGGAATATGTATCTACCTATTGACTTTAAACCAACGAAAATTTTCATTGAGGCTCGGTTAATTGAAACTAGGCGTGGCCTCATCTAATATGTGCCTAGTAAATCTGTCCATTGGGCACTGAAAGTGGGTACTAACCCACCTAATGGGGAGGCTTTCAACGCCGTCAATATTTGATGAGATTCGGACGCCGGTCGCCGCTTATACCGCCCAAACTCACTCAAATATTCATGTAGGTACCGACCTACCTGTCATTATGTGCACTTATACTATACAGTACCCGGCGATATATATTGCACATCAGCCTTAGGAATTAAACGCTATTTCTATTTTATTTCAAGGAAAGCTAGCCAGAAATTCACGTAGTAATTACTGAAATCTCTTCACAATCGGCGAGCACATCACGTATATATAAAAAAATGCAGTCGAACTGTGAATAGAATAGAATAGCGTTTTATTCCAAAGGCCGATGTGCAATATACTGGATGACATTTTCCAGCGTCTCGGAAAAAATATGGTGTGATTAGTTAATGGAGTAGAAGCCCATGGCATCATTCTTTTCGCAATATTGATAGAATTACTAGCTGACCCAGCGAACGTCGTCCCGCCAACAAAAATATTTAGGGGTCGGTCACCCTTATCATTTAGCGGTATGAAAAATAGGTGTTGGCCGATTCTCAGACCTACCCGATATGCACACAAAATTTCATAAAAATCGGTCCAGCCGTTTCGGAGGAGTTTGGTAACAAACACCCCGGCATGAGAATTTTATTATATTAGCTTTTATATAATATTAGAAGAATTAGAAGAATCATAATAAGTTAGTAAAATTAAAAAAAAAAAGTAACGATGCCATGAGCTTCTATTCCATTTACTTATCACACCCTATTTTTTCCGAGACGCTGGAAAATGTCATCCGATATATCGCCGGGTACTGTATCTACTTAGAGTCTGTAAAAACACAATACATAGTTACATACCTACTAATATAAATCAACATTGTACTAAATGTTGATCGAGGGCTAAATACGAGTAGGTAAATGTCCTGTTCTACTCGTAGATCTATTTAATAGTATAAAAATTGAAATGTTTTAAATAAGTTAAAACTTTCTGCCAGGTGATTTAACTCATATCAACAAGAATATTTTCATTAGAATATTTTGAAAAAAGAATATGTTCTGAATCATTGCAACTCGATGGCAAATTAAAATTTTTAATGGAACTAACAGTTGAGAATATTTTTAATGTTTTACGTACAATTCAGTGTGGGAGCGTAAATAAGATCTAAAAAATTGTAGAAAAATGTAACTGAGTACTACTAACTATACCAGAGAAAATTCTCGTGTTATATAACGTTATATAGCTACTGCATGGGAGCCCCAAATCCCTTGGACGCGATATTTTAATTCAAAGGAAATATTGTCCAGACAGTTTTATGTGCCCCGTGTACTGACAGCGTGTTCTCGCAGCAAATATTACTTTTCGCGAGAGCATTACAAGTTACAAGGTATCAGATTACTCTAATTGTATAACATTAGCTACCAGCAGAAAATAAAGTTCATTTAGCACTGGAAAGCATCATAAAGCCTGGCGGACATAATAATGTGTTTATTTTAAAAGCACAGTTAACTCGCCGCGGTCGCATATAAGTCCATTAGGCCATGTCTCTACTGGGAGTTCAAGCTCGTAAGGTTATAAGGCTGACACATAACCCAATGTCTAAGCCACTTGTGAGTTGTGTGGCTAGCACAAATTGTAAACAGAGTTGTAACATCAAACACAGCTAGATTTAGACTTTGCTTCAAAGTTCAAATCCGATGTTCAGTCTGAATCATGTCTGACTTATGATTTTTAAGCTATTGAATAGCTTTTATCGCGGGCTTTGAACTAGGACATTGTCAGTTTGAGCGCGGCAACCGAATCAAGAAATTCTGTAACGAAAATAAACCTAACACCGTCGTTCAGTAAGCGTTCAACATTTTAGAGGTTCTTAAGTAGCTCTGTTTGGCGCAGTGGGCGAGCGACCGCTTTCTTTACCGTATGGTGTATGATGTCGCAGGTTCGAATCTCACTCGCGAAGTAGTGACAGTGCGCTTTTCTTGTTTGTTTGTTTTTTAATTTTTTTTTTGCATAATTTTTATTATGATTTAATTAAAAGACTTGTAAATAAACAAATAAATAAATAAATAAAGGATAGGTATTAGACCTTAGTTTCGCCTGGAGGTCACGAGGTTGCTAGTAAGAACGCAGCTTTACATTAGAGACATGATCACAAAAGCTCGCTCCAATTTCGGCCCAACGGGATATGTTAAAGAGGTCATTATAATAATTAGATTGTTGTCCGATGTTATTATACGAATTTACGTAAATTACGTGAATTATAAGACGACCGAGATGAGGCCCGAGATAAATATTGACGATGTTGTAACGGCAGGCATAGTCTAAAAATAAAATAAAGAAATGTAACATTAGAGTACTAGCTGTGGCCCGTGACTTGTTGGGTATGAAATTCTTGCTTTCTCGTGGATCAAGATTTTTATATCACAGGAAATAGGCCGTAATAGTTACCAAACTTTAATTAAAATCTGTTCAGTCATTAATAGGAGAGAGAAAAAGACAAAACAGACAAAAAGACAGTCACACTTGGTAATACTTTAGTTAAATACAATACAGCAATTAATCTATCCTATCATTTCTTAGTAAGTATCAGAGATATCATAATTCATAGCCAACGGTATGAGGATATATTATATCCTAATTTACCTTCCCTCACTTTATAGTCAGTGAATATGCGATAATCTTAAAAATCAATGCTTAAACATAATGTAACAATCACGATTTAAATAACGTGTGTATGTAGAATAGGTATTTATTTATATATATAGAAGGATGGCCGCGGGCAGGTAATACACTAAATGTTAGTCCTTATGAGACACGCCATCCAAATCGATAACCGATTATTAAAATGATTGGGGCATTATTAAGGTGCAGACACATTACTGAGTCGCGTGGCAACGCAATCTCGCGCGGCGATCAACTATCAAGGCGCACACATCAAGCGCCAAGGCGCTATGGCTCCTCGACAAGCTTGGATTTTTAAAGAAGGTGGTTAACCCGTGCAGTGTTCAACATAAGCAATATTGCTTTTTTTGTCGAGATCCATACACCAACTAAGAAAAAAAAGTGTGTGTGTCAGCTCCGACGCACGACTGGAGTTTACTCCTTACAAGTACAACGTTGTAATGCATTCGCGGCGCTCGCTGCGTCTAGGCGCCGCTCGGACCCGATCGGTACGCGCTCGGCTTCCCTCGAAAAGCTCTTTCGCACGAAAACCAACCTTATTTACTGAACGTTAGGGTAGAAATTTGCATCGTTGTGAAAAACGTAACGAGGGCTTTCGACAACTCAAGCGAAAACCAACCTTATTTACTCAACGTTAGGGTAGAAATTTGCATCGTTGTGAAAAACGTAACGAGGTCATTGATAAGTAAATTTTACTCCTCGAATTTTTCTCATACCGGGCGCCTAAAATCGATTCTTAAGGAGTAAACTCCAAAAACTGTTAACAGATTTTCATCAAACAGCTAAAACCTCGAATAAAAGTAATTAATTGCGATCTATTAATTTTAGGGGTACGATGACACACACTGTTTGCATCTGTAGAATGTCAAGGTTCGAAGTGCACTGAGTCCATTTAAACCGCAGATTTAAACCTTCAAATACAGGACTCACAACAAGAGATGGATATTAAAAAATTATATAATTTTTGGATGTTTCATTTTGTAATAAGTGGGTGCCATTCTCACTAATAAAAATTTCTCCTCCGCGTGTTAATAATAGGATAACATTGGAGTTGATAGATTGAAGTATAGTCACTCAATACCTCAAAACGTAACACTTTTTATCACATTTAAATAAATAAAATAGTCAATAATAATAATAATAGGCTTTGTGCATATACGAAAAACTTATAAAATTATACTAAATACTTGGCTACAAAAATACGAAAATAGTTGGTTTAGGTCAATGTAGCGACAGATTTTAATAGAAACACCTTGTAGAGCACATCCTCTGCCAACAAGTAGAGTTGATACAATTTCAGGAAACTCGTAATAACAATGTAAGCTCTAGAGTCTAGATCTTCCTCTTCCTATTATAAAAACCGAAACGTGCAAGCGAGATAGGAAAAGTTTTTCAGTTTCACGTGACTTGTATGGAAGTACCCATTTGTAAATGTAAAAAGAAAATTCAAATTGAATTGGCAGTTGAAATTTTTTTAACGCAGTCGGGTTTTATTTTTATTTAATAACTAGCTGATGCCCGGGACTTCGTCCGCATGAATTTAGTTTTTAAAATCCCTCGGGAACTTTTTGATAAAAGTAGCCTATGTCACTCTCCAGGACCCAGGTATACCCATACCTCTCAACTATACCCATGCAAAAAATCACGTCGATCCGTAGCCCTGTAGCGTCGTGATTGAAGGACAAACTAACAAACCAACAAACCAACAAACAAACACACTTTCGCATTTATAATATTATCTATTAGTAAGTATTTGCTTGTATCCTTTTCGTTCCACAGCTATGATTTCGCGGATAAGAATGTGCTGCCGCCCCAAATACGAGTAGGTACGAGTTAAACCCAGGCGGAGCCATGCGGGCAACCAAATACAAAATTACTCCTTCCGAAAATTATATACTCTTGCGGAGCGTTTTAAAAATGATTATTATGAGAGGAAACCGCTTTTCGAATTGTTTTTTAATAACTACAAAGTGCTAAATCAGGTTTTAAAAAGAATATACTTACCTAATTAGCATTGCTGAACTTGACTACTTTCACCCTCTCTCCTCCAAATAAGCGGAAAGCGTGTGTTAGGAGCTTTGTATATACTCAAAGGTTAGGAGTGAGTACGAGAATAGTGCAACGGGTATTTATTTAATTTATTTATTTATTGACTCAACAAAAAAGTGAACACAATTTACACCATAATTATTATACACCAAAGCATTAGTTTGGGTTCCAAGGTGCTGGAGTGGCGACCCCGCAACGGGAAACGTAGTGTTGGCAGACCCCCCACTAGGTGGACCGACGACATCAAACTAGTCGCAGGGAGCCGCTGGATTCAAGCGTCGCAAGACCGAAGCCTGTGGAAGTCCATGCAGGAGACCTTTGTCCAGCAGTGGACGTCTATAGGTTGATAAAGAAGAAGAAGACAGCATTAGACAAGAACAAAATTGAACTAATGCTGGTGATTGCAACTTAGCAGCCCAAATAGAACGTAGCCTGTGCTAGGGCTGTCAAAAATCCTAGACCCAACTGTAGTCGTAATTCCTAGTTCCATGACCCAACTAAATCTAATTTTAATTTATAAATTTATTAATCTTACGATGTACCTAACTAAGTTTAATTAATTATTTATTGTATGAATTGAACCTTTCAGTTTTTAGTCCGCACTTTAACCGTCTATTGATATTTCAACTTTAATTATTACGATCTAAGCTGTAAGAGTTGAACTTTTTAACCGACTTCAAAAAAGGAGGTTATCAAATCGACGCGTATTTTTAATTTATTTTTTTTTTGGCGATGTTACTCCATAACTACGTAAAATCTGAACGAATTTCAATGATTTTTGGGTACCGCGTTTGTTCTGACAATACTCAAAGGTACGCGACCTTAAGCATTTAGATACTTTGTGCTTTGAAGACGTCACACGCACTTTCAGGGTATTGTTTGAAAAATGTACCAACGCCTTTTGTGGCAGTGGCGGATGAAAAGAGGATTTTTAAACGAAGTTGAAGTTAAATAAGAAATCCTTATGTAAGTGTACCTATACCTAATACCTAATACGACCAAATCAAATCTTATCTTTTTTCTAAAAATAGATTTTATCAAGCTAAGATATACCTACTTTAATGTGTCATTGGGTCTTGACAACTATATACCTATCTAGGTATACGTAGATATTAGTAGATAAACTTAAACCTGCTCAAAAATGTAGTTAAACTTTAATTTAGAAACTAAAATGTGTCGAACTATACAAATCGATGTATTGGGGTGAGACATTGAGATTTTAAATTGTTTTATTGCAATTTCCTTATTAACGCGTGCAAGAACAAACTAACTACGCAAAATTCGTCCAGAAATTACAGGAAAAATTGTACCCAGAAGTATATATTATACCAAATAGAGAGTTTTAAACGCCGAATAGTAGGTAAAGGTAGGTAATGGGTGTCCTGTTTTCACTTCGGTCAAAGATGTTGACTAATTCACACCCAACGACTGAACCGATTTGGCTGAAATTAGAAACCTCCCTAGAATTGACAGTTGACACAGGCATTTTAATGCGGAAAATTAAAGAGGTCCCAAAAATGAAATCAAAAAACCTTCATTTATTTACTTAACTTATTTTTTTTGAAGTGAAAACTTCTTTAAGCGTGTTGAGCACTTTTTTGGGTGAGCAAAAAAACATGGATTTCGCGTCATCGGCACCTTCACCATCGTCACCTGGAGATTTAAATAATCGTTCAACATTTTAGAAGTTCCCAAGCAACCTTGTACAGCGCAGCGGGCAAGCAGCCGCCTTCCTTACCGTTTAATGTATGATGTCGCTGGTTCGAATCTCACTCACAAAATCATGACAGTGCGCTTCACTGCACATGACACTTGACATGACTGCCAATTTTTTTTTAATACTTATATTTATATTTACTTATTGATTTTGTTTTATGTTACAATGTAATGGGTAATTTTATCGCCTGAAATAAACGAATTATTATTTATATTAATATTATTTATATATTTGGGCATCATCTTTAATAGGAATATTCATAAGTCACAGATATTAAGTTGTGCAAGAACAAGTGTAAATTAAAAATTTTATTTTTAAAAACAAGCTTGTAGCTGGCTATATTGTCAGACCCTGAATATCATCTAGGACCAGAGTACTTGTCAAGGCGAATCAAATGATTGCAAACTCGATGGGGTTACTTCGTTTTATTACAGAGTTGCCAAAACCACCGGCTTCATCATCAGAACCTGGATATCATTTAGAAGCAAATTATTTATCAAGAGAAATCAAACGAGCCCAAACTTTATGGGATTAAGTACGTCATTTTATTACAGAGTTGCTAAAATCACCTTCCAGCTTCATCATGAGACCCTGAATATCATCTAGGACCAGAGTACTTGTCAAGACGAATCAAACGAGCCCAAATTCGATGTGGTTACGTCATTTTATTACAGAGTTCCCAAAGCCATCTTCCAGCTCCATCATTAGATCAACTCCATGTCACAATAATATTGCATTGTCATTCATGCATCAATCATATGCAAAATTTCAGCTCAATCGGAAACCGGGAAGTGGTTCTAATTCATCTTGCAAGATTTAACCTAAACATGCATAAGTACATACATTTCAAGTTAAATAAAAGCTTGTGAAAAGGACAAAGATAAAATATATTCGAGTTGCGGTCTGTAAATGGTCGCTTAAAACGCAATTTAAATATGGAGCTGGCAAAGAGAGCTCATAGTTTGGCGTCGAGCCTACTACGTCCACAAGGATTAAACGCATCCGTTGAGAAGAGATGTTGTACCTACCTACTATAGGTATTTATACTCGTGAAGGACTAAATAATTGTCCCGTGTGATGTATCGGTCAGGTTCACTCCTGATGTTAGGTATAAAGCTAGTACCCGGCGTCTTTAGACCATTCATTGTGTTGAATGGTCTAAGCAGGCGCGCCTGCGTTCAGTCCGGACGGGTCAACTCAATGAACTACTGCAGTAGGATAAGAGTTACGCGATAGAAAGAGAGGCAACTTGTAGGTGAATATCACTGGTAGCAAGAATATAATATAATAATATAGTACTTAACAATAAAATCGACATTTGTAGCTAGTAATATTAATATCGATATCATTATGATGGATTTTCAACATCGTCCCAGACCTATTCATGTTAATCTGACAATTGTCACAGGACTCAAGCTATATTTTACAGACTATAGTTGACAACTGGTAGTTACTTTTGGTACTTCCTGCATCCCTATATTAATTAGTTCCGTATTGCACGTCAAATGTGGCGCTCCAAATTGATCCTTAATTAAAGCTGTCATTTGTATAGACAGCGAGTCCAGTGATAATCATAGATTAATTATAGAGATCACTGAATGAATGAATATAGAACAGCTGCGGGATCGTCTTTAACTCTATACAATATGATTGATACTGTTTAACGATCTCAATCACGTCTGATTGACCGACACTATCTCGTTATTGGCTGAAATGCATTGTTGCAAGAATGCCACAAATTCAGCCAATAATTGAGGCTTTTTTTTATTCGATGACAAGATAGTCCTAGACTGCGATCTCACTTGATGGTAAGTGACGATGCAGTCTAAGATGGTAGCGGGATAACTTGTAAGGGGTATGGCAGTGAACATTCAACCCATAACTCTAATCGGTTTCTACACGCCATCGTGCCGGAACGCTAAATCGCATGGCGGCACGTCTTTGACGGTAGGGTGGTAACTAGCCACGGCCAAAGCCTCCCACCAGACCAGACCAGAGACAATTCGGAAATTATAAATTCCCAAATTGACCCCGCCGGGAATCGAACCCGAGACCTCCCAGTTATAAGACCACAGGGCTCACCACTGCGCCAGGGAGGTCGTCAAAATTGAGACTGTACTTAGCAATGATTGATACATCTTTTCCGCAATCGACCAGCTGAACTTACATTGCATTGTAATGAATTTATGGCGCCATGGAGACGATAATTTTAAAATGTAGAGGTTCAAGTAGCACAAAGGCTATCCTTACGAATATTATAAATGTGAAAGTGTGTACGTTCGTTGGTTTGTCCTTCAATCACGCCGCAATATAGCTATGTTGTGACGTTCCCGCGAGATTTATACCCACGCGTACGAAATCGCGGGCATCAGCTAGTCTGCACTTCTACACTAATATTATAAAGCAGAAAGATTTGTTTGTTTGTTTGTTTGTATTGAATAGACTCCGAAACTACTGGACTGATTTGAAAATTTCTTTCACCATTAGAATACAACATTATCCCTGATGAACATATAGGCGATAGAATATTTTCAAAAAGTTAGGACCGTATGAAAGCTTCGATAATGTAACCCGAGATGTGAAAAAAATATAAAAAAAAGCCTTATATCGCGTACGCTGTGGGAACTATTAACAACAGAGAAAAGTGATTTACCACAGTTTTATAGAGGATATCAATATCTATAAAAAACGTCCGCGACACCTTAAATGTCTAACTATTACAGTTATGTCACAATAGCTACTTTTTAACTTCAAAAAATACAAACATAATATATAAAAATTCTTTAAAAAAACCGACTTCAAACGCCACTGAAAAGTATAAAATAATTTCAGTTTGTACACGTATGTTGAAGTCGGAATTGCATATTTTAACATGGATAATATATCCATGTTAAAATATGCAATTGTGATGCCGAAAAATTCTTATATCGCATACGCTGCGGAAACTATTGACAATAGGGCAAAATGATGGTGCCTACTACAATTTTATAATCAAAGACAGTTTTATAATTAAATCAAAGAGTTCCTGAGGGATTTTAAAAACTAAATCCACGCGGACAAAGTCGCGGGCATCAGCTAGTTAAAAATAATTTAATGATACCTAATGGTAATAATAATAATATATTTACATAAACTTGTACTAAAGCTATTCCAAACACTCCAAAAGTCGCAGGAGCAGGCGCTCTTTATAATTAAAATAGTTTTCCAATTTAAACTAGATGGCGCTTTCGTTTATTATCTCTCACTATTGTATTGAATAATCTGAAGTAATATACTGTCTTACTATTTTCAAACCAAAGTGAACAAACGCGTAATCGTAAATTAATTTTTGTATAGTGCCTCTTTACTCAACGTAAAGGTAAAGGCATTAATTAATTTAAATCATACTAATCTTTTATCTTAATATAATATGTATTATTACGTGTCACGTTGTTTGTCCTCGATGGACTCCTAAACTACTTAACCGATTTTGATCAAACTTCGTAACTATGTGTAAATTGTAATTTGGTCCAACTTGAAAGATGGGATAGTTTATTTGTTTTATTTATATAGATAAGTTGGCGGTACGTAGTTCGCCGGGTCAGCTAGTATTATAAATGCGAAAGTGGGTTTGTTAGTTTGTCCTTTAATCACACCGCAACAGAGCTATGGATCGACCGTTCGACGTGATTTTTTACATGGAGTTGAGCAGTTGAGGACCTGGAAGTGACAAAGGCTACTTTTTATCCCGGAAAATCAAAGAGTTCCCGCGGGATTTTAAATCCACGCGGGCGAAGTCGCAAGCATCAGCTAGTATACAGAAAAATTAACAATACGAAAAGACACATACATACTAGGTAGGTAATTAAAAAATAAAAAACGTATACCTTTGCATCAGGTGTGACATCATAAGTGGGTTTCTCATCTTACCAGCGTCACCAGTTTGGCATAATTTGAGATTCTCGCACCATTACGTATTCGTTACGTCGCGTTGCATCGATGCACTGATAAATATTATGATCAGTGCAGCCGCAGCAACAACAATTAATGGTTATTTAACGCGATTCCATTCAATTATCGTCAGGCGGATTGCACGATAACTTCGATGTCCGAATTCCCGCTATTTAATACGCAATATGTTACTCATTATAGCCCGAGCGTTACATTTCTGCAGCTACTCGTACTGTTCATAATGGCCAGTATTAAATACTATCTATACTAGTACTGGCCCGCCACCTCACCCGCTGAATAATATACTTATGTAGGGTAAAACCAGGATAGTTGCCCCAGTGGTATAGTTGCTTCGATTGTAATTATTCTAGTTTCCCGGATGAATCACATGTTATTACAAGCTTTTATTTAGCTTGACCAGTTTATTTATTTATTTGTTTGTTTGGGTCAAATCTTGCAAGATGAATTAGACCCACTTCCCGGTTTCTGATCGAGCTGAAATTTTGCATTTATATGTAAATCGGGTGACAATACAATATTATTGTGACATGGAGCTGATCTGATGAAGGAGACGGAAGATGGATATCGGAACTCTGTAATAAAACGACGCAACCCCATCGAGTTTCGAGAGGCTCGTTTGATTCGTCATAACAAGTACTCTGATCCTAGATGATATCCAGAGTCTAATGATGTAGCTACTAAAAGCTTGTATTTAAAAAACCTTGAGAGGTGTCAAGGGACACCCGGATGGAACGTAGTTCCTTTCGATTACATTGTGTTCGGTATTTTCGCGATACAACTTTGCGTCTTCGTAGCCTAGTGGCTCCGGCAGTCGCCTAATAGTTCACAGTCGATGGTTCGAATTCCAGCTCGACAAACCGAATTTTCCATTTTCAATTTTATTTTAAACAATTTCTGCATATTGTGTCTGCAAGGCGACTGCCGGAGCCACTAGGCTATGGAGACGCCGTGTTGTATCGCGAAAATACCGAATACAATTGCAAAATTCACATTCAACAAAAAAGTGTCGGTTTTAAAAATGTGTCGAGTGTCGGTTCCTTAATTTTTTCCGTCTAGCCCCCTTCCGTACCGCGCGATAAGGAACTACGTCCCAATAAAATTTTTAATTTACACTTGTATTTATCTATCGAGAGACTACAACTACCACTAAGTTGGCCACGTTGCATGTTTCTGCGATTACATGGACATGCAAGGTGCGATCAAACTTTTTGCGGGATAAATGTCCTCTTTCTATGCGGGGCATCTATCCTAAACGTAATTTATATGGTTTAGGCAACTATCCACTAAGTATATGGGATAGTTGTCCCAAAATTTTAGAGGTCCGAAAAATCACCAAAATACTCTGGAAATATCGAAAATAATGATTTTTTACTTTCTAGTTGTAAACTCTTCGATGAATCGCTGGAATTTTTTTGGGATGACAAGATATTAAGATTGAGGTTACCGACTTGAATCTCTTTGTCGAACTCTCCCCTCTGAATCGTATTCCTCATTGCTGAGAGTCATGACCACTTTTTGGAACGGAGTTCCTTTTCGGACGGCTTGGTGGATGGACGCTAGGTAAAAAAAGTGTAAGAATTTTCCGTCACAACACTTGTTGCCTTCGTTTATTACACATGTCCCGTCATATCTTTGGTGGCGTAGCGGCATGTAATAAATGAAGGCAACACACAAAGGATCCCATCCGCCAAGTCTATCAACTAAGTAGGTATACAATCTACATGCCGCCCTATATTGGTTTTTATAAAAACTTCACAAGTTGCAGTAATAAATGTCACATGCCTGCGATCTGTAATAGCATTGATATATCTGTCAATTACAGACACACCTCGGTAACATTTTCATAATAGTAGTCTATAGAAGAATTCCTCGCGGTTCCCGTGCAACCGGGCGTAACGCATGTTAATGTATTAAGCCCTGGTCATACACAACGCGGGACGGCCTCGAGGCATGATGAGGTATTATAGGCCATAGTCCACCATGCTGGCCCAATGCGAATTGGTAGACATCACACACCTTTGAGAAGGTTATGGAGAACTCTTAGGCGTGCTGGTTTCCTTAAGATGTTTTCCTTCGCCGTTGAACCATAATATTGTGATATTTAATATTGGTTTAACGCATGTAACTCCGAAAATCAGAGGTACGTACCCAGGATCGAACCTATAACCCCCTGAACATGGGACCGCAGTCCTAACCCCTAGTCTATCACTGCTATATTATATATTATTTTGTTAACTTGGTAATTTGGTTTTTGCTAACTTGGTAATTTGGTATAGTACATTAATTAACATTACATTACATACACGTAATTAGCGACGTGTGTTTCAGAAGAGTCTGTGTCGTGCCACGTGTTTGTGTTGTGTTTACAGTTTCGTCGCGTTCCTTGCCATAGTACAGTTTTTTTCTGGTTTGGTTTGATAAAACAAAAACTTTGAATCTTTGAATTTTTAATAATTCATACTAGAGCAATGCTATTCTACCATCAAGCGTTTTATCATTCGAGTGGACGTCAAAGTGAAGAGTGAGGTCCCGTGGTAGGTACTAATGCTAACGTCATGTGATTATGTCGTCAGTTAACCGTTATTCTATAATGAGTCCAATATAGTTTAGTATACCTATATTCAAGTATTTTCAGTTGTTTCTTTATTAATGTAAGTATATGTTTCTTATGATGATCGAGGCCTAATAAAAAAAATCTGGTCGTGAGCTTAGTGTAAAGTCATGTACCTACTGTTTGTGCTACCGCTATAATAATGCGTCCAGAAGGTACCTATTACATCCATAAGTGCTGCCGTCACGCGTTATGTCTGACCGAAGTTTTACGCAAACGGCAAAAGTAAAAGAAATAAAATTGTCATTCGCCAACTCGTAATAATTACTCGTACGATCGAATCGTGAACGCAACATCGTTAAAATAACTATGGTGTTTTCGAAACTTGAATAATGGGCGCGTTTTCATGACAATCGGCCGATTAATGGTTATTATGGCTCGTATAAAATAATCTATATAGGTATATTTGCAATGGCTGTGACTATATAAATAATGACGTACCTGCTTACCTACTCTCTTGCAAGAAAAACCTAATGCCCGTTTTCATTACCGTTTCCTAACTTTTACGGGCTACCTAAGCTAAGTTAAGGGACGCTTTCTGTCAATGTAATTTTGAAATCATGAAATGATGATGAAAGGATTTTATTTAGAGGCTACTTACGAAAAGAGGCGCATACTTAGAAGATGATTTAGGTGTGGTTGTTGTCAACAACGACAACAACTTGTTGAAAATAGGCTGACAGTTTTGTTGCTATGTTTACATCAATTTAACACGAATGAGTTTGTGTACCACAAAAAACCACAACACTGATTAAATGATTAATTTATTTTTTCATGAAAATAGACCGTACATCTATCTATCTATATAAATAAAAATGAATGTTGATAAGCGCATAACTCAAGAATGGATGGACCAATTTGGTTAATTTATTTTTTTGTATGTTCCTTAAGGTCCACGGAAGGTTTTAATACTTAATAAAAAAAAAACAAAAAAAAATTAGTAAATGAGTTGGCGGTACGAAGTTCGCCATGTCAGCTAGTCAAAAAAATCTTGGTTAGCAATTAGTTGGTTAAAAATTAAAACAAAATAAAAACTCACTCTAATATGCAATTGGGTTTCATGCGGTTCCTGCATCGCGAACAATTTAACTGGAAAAGCTGCGGATAAATCGATTGAAACGACAATCAATCTAGCGGTGCGCGCGAACGCAGTGGGGCGAGACGTGGCAATTTGAAAACCGTGTAACGGCTTAATTTATTAACATGTTTAATAACATGAGAAAATGGATGTGATAGAGATTGGTTTAAGGGGCAACAGCGTAACAGATTTGTTGGCAGAAATGTGAGAAGGATGGATTTACTCGTTGTTGTGTGTGAAGAAAGAGATGACACTAATACAAGATGGCGGCGAAAAATACGCTATGGTAATTACAAAAAAATTGGCCAAGCGCGAGTCGGGCCTCACTCTTTTAGGGTTCCGTACATGTGACCAAATCATTTTTTTAAAACTAGACGCATATTTAGATATCTTAGTTCTTAGAAAGTACTAAACTAGCATATTATGGGGAAAAATGCTTGATTGTTTTGGTCACAACTTACAAACCGCATTATAAATCGGTGTTTTCAGTATTTATTGTTTAAATATACCTACACTATATATATATAGTACATAATATACCAAAATTTCAAATTCCTAAGTACCTTAGTTTTTGAGATAGACCCCCTAACAAAATTGGTCTAAAACCGACAACTTTGACGGCGCCCCATCTCTTCATTTTTGTAGCTTAAAAATAAAAAATAATATATATATATATTTTAACTCCACTTAATGAGCTCTAGACAATGAATCCCCACATCACACATGCCGGGGTAAAAAAAATAAAATTTTATTTCGACTCCTTTTCCATGTATGGGAGCCCCCTTTATTTTTTAATTTAATTTTATTTTTATTATTTGTTGTTATAGCGGCAATATACACAATATGTGAAAATTTCAAGTTGAAATTTTCACATATTGTGTATATTGCCGCTATAACAACAAATAATAAAAATAAAATTAATTTTCAACTGTCTATCTATTACGGTTTACGAGATACAGCCCGCTGACAGACGGACGGACGGACGGACAGCGGGGTAATAGGGTCCCTTTGGCACCCTTCGGGTACGGAACCCTAGAAAGGTAATTTATAACTTCGGAAACTGTAATTATTATTATCTACATAAAAAATGCGCAAAAATTTAGAACCCTTTCCGGTTAAAACCATAGATCAAATATACCTAGGTATACTTAGTTGTTGTAGTATGTTCAAGTATAATAACATGTCTTTAATGAGATGATGGTAAATTAATCTGTTTCGTTTCATCTCAATCTCTAGATCACATGAGATTGACGATGAAACAGATTTTTCAGCAAAAATATGAGAAGGATAGATTTATTCACTGTTGAGTACGGAGAAAGGGATGGCACAAATACAAGATGGCGGCGACGTGACGTTTTTTAATTCTGGAAAATCAAAGAGTTCCCGTGGGATTTTTAAAAATTAAATCCACGCGGACCTCCTCGGATGGCCTCAATAGGCCAACAGTTAAAAACGGACTGAAACTATAAGGTCGCAGGTTCGAAGCCCACCCGTTGCATTAATATTGCTGTGTCGATATCGTACCCACTCCTGACAAGCATACCTACAAGCTTTCCGTTTATTTGGAAGGAGAGGAGAATATAAGTCAAGCTCAGCTTGGCTGATAGTCTTTTTTTTTAAGTAAAAACTTCCAAAGTCCAAAGAAAACTTAATATTATTTTGCTATAATCCACCGAGCGAGAATAAATCTTCACTAGACGTTAAAAGATTTATTCTGGTTTTGGCGGATTATAGCAAAGGAATATTAATTTTTCTTTGAATAAACGCATAAAGTAACGCTTGCTTCTGTCCAATATTTAAAAACCTAAGTTCACCCCTTAACATTATCCTACGACCATTTGGAAAGCGGCAACGCAACGCTGCGTCTCCTAAAGTGGACCCATTTATCTGAAAATCCGGTGGGAGGTCACGGCAAAAGTCCACAATAAAAGCCGCCTCCAGTGGCACAGTTTAATTGAGTCCTCCGAC
The DNA here is from genome assembly GCA_029955525.1 of Oeneis ivallda. NCBI lineage: Eukaryota > Metazoa > Arthropoda > Insecta > Lepidoptera > Nymphalidae > Oeneis > Oeneis ivallda. Next base: position 30,281,647 of record JARPMR010000001.1, on the reverse strand, counting down.
CTCATAATCCGGGCCCGGTCCGCTCGTCCCCCGGCTCCGGTCCGGCTAAATGTTATTTATAAGCCGTACGCGCGCCCGCCGGCGCCATACACCTTTATTTTAGCCTATTACCCAAACCCGCACAATCGGTCCGCACTTTGCGTTTGTTATTGTTTTTTTATACACCCGGTTATTGGGTGTTCTTGTTGTTTAACTTACCCGTGTTACGAGCCACGGATGGACAAATTTTCAATATAATAATATACCGATATATTATGATGCTAAGGTGATAGCCCCCATAAACATTACCTCTATTACATACTATCGGTAACCCCAGATTATTTTTATCCATCATATTATGTATTATACTAATCCATGCTTAATAAATGTTAAAGTGACTTCGCTATTAACTTTTTTTTGTTTACACTGCTAAAACGATTTACAAAAATTATATACAAAAATTCGCCAAGGATTTAATTTCCATCTGTCTGGCTGGAGGCTGTCCTCAGGATGAAAATTATTTCCTAGGTAGAGAGCGACTACTAGTCGCATTTTTTTTTCGATGACCCTTGATTGCGATCTCACCTGATGGCAAGTGACAATGCAGTCTAAAATGGTCTTTGACGGTAGGATAGTAACTAGTTACGACCGAAGCCTCCCACCAGATCAGACAATTTAGAAACTGCCAAATTGCTCCCACCAGGAAGCGAACCAGAGACCCCCATTTATTTAACAAAAGCGCTTACCACTGCGACAGGAAGGTCGTCAAATAATATAAATAGGATACCTACCTGTATCAAAAACACTATTATACCTATCATCAATCATCATCAATAGCCTATAACAGTCCACTGCTGGACTAAACGCCTCTCCCAAGGGGAGGGTTTGCCCATAATCACCACGCGGGGCAGACGGGTTTGTCATCGCAGTATCTACTGCGATCACAAACCCGTCTGCCCCGCGTGGTGATAGATGATATAGATATGATGGTGATAGGTGATAGATGATGGTGATAGCAGCTGATGGTAGTAGTAGCACAGAGGACGCTGCTGCCCGTTCTCCGTTATATTCCCTTAGTCGCCTCGTACGACACCCGCGGGAAGAGGAGGGGTGGTGACAACTGTATTCTGATCTGCCGTCACCACACGGCACCTTTCCACACATAAACCTATACCTAGCTGAAATTCAAAATTTATAGAAACCGCATTAAAATCAGTTCATCCGTTTGAACGCTATCTTACCATTTTCCAGACACATAGATTGTGGAAGTTTTCAAACTTATTAATACTCTTCTTTTTAGTTGGAGATTAGGTTGCAGTGTGAAAATTATATTGTAGTTACTTCGTGGTTGATTTTAACACACCCTACTAAAATTGCATGACATGAATAAATATTGCAAATAAGTTGGTAACAAGCGGCAAAAAAACTCCTTGAATCTTCCCCACAAAGGCAACGCTTGTAAGTAGGTAGCTTCATATACATAATTCAATATTATATTTCGAAAAAAGATGCCACTGCTTTAATTAATGCAGGTTTACTTACCTCAAAGAGGTTTTTTGTTACTACAAGGCAAGGCTGCGAGTTTTTTCTTAATTTATTTGACGTGTTAATTAAAACAATAATACTTGCAAGACTTGCATGTACAAACTACTGACATACTAATTTATAGATATGTACATAATATATTCTGTAACCACCACGTGATATATTATATATTATAGGCAAATAAAAAATAGGTAAGTAATAACTTGAAACTGTACAAACATGATATATTTTACGGCCTTTGAATATCAATAATGAATATAATATAATTGAATTTATATGTTACGTTCCCTCAAATATGGTTGAGCGAAGCAGCGGCTGGGTCATCCGTCATGCTCGTGAACGGGTTCCGCCAGCGGGAATGGGGCCTACTTTCTGTCTACCCATTTTAATATGTTTTGAATAATTGTAAGTAGTATGTATTGTTGGTACTTCCCCTCATTGTGGAAACACTGGATACATAGCATAATATCTATTGTATTGTAAACTTGTTTTAAAAAGAGCAACAGCCAAGTTTCTTGCTGGTTCTTCTCGGCAGGAAGGGAATTCCGAACCAGTGGTAGACTCATCGACGATTCGAAAGCACTTGTAAAAAAGTTTATTTGAATAAAAAATATCTCTATTCTATTCTATTAAACCATCGCAAACACCGAGCATCTTGCCGGTTGTCTCATCAAAATCAAAGATAAATAATATAAAATAGACAGACCCCTGTTAGCTAGAAGTTCATATAACGTACCTAGTTTCATTATAAATCAGGAACGGATACGGAATTATAGTATGAATCGTACCTAAATACCTATAATGGGGTGAAACGTATCGAGGGTTGATATTAGTTTTTAAATAAATAGACCCACTTTCAAAACGATACCTCAATAGCCCATCGGTTAAGGGTGCGCTCTGAAAACTGAAAGGTCGAGGTTTCGATCCCCACCCGTTTAACTATTGGCGTACGCACTTCTTTCATCACGTCCAAAAAACACAAGCTTTCCAATTATTTGGAGGGAGAGGAGAATATTAGTGAAGTTAAAATTAACCAGGTTTATTAAAAATTGGTTGTTTTGACGTGTTTACGTGATAACGTCATAAAGAAACATTGATGAATAAAAATGTGTCACGAGCCAACGCTTGGGCCGATCGTGCCTCTCTATCGCTTGTTCCGCGCTCTCGCTTGCACGCTCAGGCTCAGGCGGAATGTGACACGTGAGTGCAGCCGGTGTTCATCGATATATAAGACACGTCAAAAATAACTCACTCTATATTTCTCTCTATGATATGTATGTACTGAGTACTTGCATGTATGTCTAATACTTTGGCACGCTCTGAAGTGCGCAGGTGTAGGGGTTTTTCATTGCCTGAAAATATGTATAAAATGACGTTTTCTAAAAATGAAACCTAGCTAGATCGATTTATTGCCCTCGAAATCCCCTGCATACTAAATTTCATGAAAATCGTTGGAGCCGTTTCCCAGATACAGATTATCTATACATATAAAAGAAAGTGGTGTTAGTTACACTATTTATAACTCAAGAACGGATGAACAGATCTGGCTGAAAATTGGTGGAGAGGTAGCTTAGAACCAGGAGACGGACATAGGATACTTTTTATCCCGTTCGACCGCGTTTTCGTCAAGTCACTATAAAACGTGGTATAACAAAAACGCATCTGACATGGAATAACAAAATGCAAATGACAGTGGAATAACAAAACGTACCTAAATGACAGCTAAACGTAATTAATTTGTCTTTGGTTAAGTATGGTAAAAAATTTGACAATTATAAAGTGTTATAATAAAGCATTACTGATATTATAAATTGCGAAAGTGAGTTTGTTTGTTGGTTTGTCCTTCAATCACGTCGCAACAGAACAGCGGATTGATGCGATTTTTTGCATGGGTATAGTAATGGATGTAGTAGTGGTTCCTCAGACCGGGAGAGCTACTTTTTATCTCGGATAATGAAAGTTCCCGCGGGATTTTTAAAAACTAAATACATGCGGACGAAGTCGCGGGCATCAGCTAGTATATTATATATACAAGAATTACGTTTAAAGGTAGATTAGATAGATACGGAGCTATATCAGATGTGCAAACCCAGGATCGAACCCCGAATACAAGACCGCAGTCCTAACCACTAGGCTATCACTATTGTCTATTGATAAAAAATTATGATTAAGTAAATCTACCTATGGCCTAAACTATTAAGCTTAGAACAGAAGTTTCTCACAAAGTTCCGCTCCAAGCAAACGTAAGCTCCAAACAACCAATGAATGTGTGAGTGCCATTTAATTATTTTCTGGTACTGGCACTGATAATTACGTTTTTGATGGTTGTTGTGATGAATTCACCCTTTCACAGCTCATTACGTCATTTTTTTATAATTTTCTGCGAGCTCGTCGTAACTCATACTAACACAACTGCAGCTAGTCTGTAGTCGGCCTATAAAGGCTTACTAAAAATAGCTTATCACCGCGTCGACTATGCGCTTCTAAGCATTATAATTCGATGGGCCTCAACCCTCCTCAATCACTTGGAGACCTGCACATTGGTGGGCCGGCGATGGGTTTGAGATGAATGCATAAATGAATGAAGAAATACAATGGCTATTAAAAATCGCTTAATCAATAAAGCGGTGGCTACATAGCGCACTTTAATGCCATTCGCGTTAGTAAACACTGAACGCTTTTGTATGCATGATCTCTCAACAATTTTCCGTCTAATTGAACGAATGCAATTGACCGTTCCGTCCAGTTAATGCTTAATAGCCCCGATATGGTAGAAAAGCGTCGCACCGCGCGCCACGCAACTTCGCAACGTGCCAGTGCGAGGAACGACATCGGTTCTCGCTAATTCATAGGCCAGGAGCCGGCGAACTAATCAAGCGAACTTCTTATAAGTGGACAAAAATAAATTAATTTAATTTATTTATTACTTACTAGCTTTTGCCCACGGCTTTGCTCACATTAAGTTCAATTTTTCAAACCCCTGTTTTACCTACTTAGGGGTTAAATTTTCAAAAATTCTTTCTTTCTTTTTTCATAGCGTTTGCTTACGTCATAATAGCTATCTGTGTGCCAAATTTCAGGCTGATTCGCCAAGTGGTTTGAGCTGTGCGTTGATAGATCAGTCAGTCAGTCAGTTACCTTTTCCTTTTATATATTTGAGATTTATTTCAAAAACTTATTACAATATCAATACTCCTTGTGTAGGTACTTACCTATTAATAAAACATAAATAATAAATCAATTTGTTTAGTAGGGAGCGCTGAGGCTGAGGTGTTATTTCTTGTTCTTATTTTTAGAGGAAGTAAGAAAATTATTAATTGAAGGAACCCGATTGCGTTTGGTGGTTCTTTTTCGGGAACGCCTTAATTCGACTTTATACTTTGAGTATTTATTTAAACAAATGACGAATCTAATAAAACCTCGTAATTATTACGTTAAAATCCGTAAACGGACGCAAGGGCGGGAGGTGGTCAGAGGTAGAGCGGGCAGCGCGCGGTGCCGTTTATTTCTAGTTGGTTAAAGCTCCTGTATGTTCGTTTTATAATTGTCAATTACACAACTGGTATCCAAAACAATCCACTGGAAAATAAAAAATAAATAATTCAAATCGATTTGCATGAAAACCCCAAATCTACGGCGGATGTCGTCATAGTAAAAAATCATCAAGCTGCCATGATGTAGGTATTAACGGAAATACGTTTGAAATCAGTTGGTGGGCATGGGGACGATTTTTTAGGGTTCCGTAGTAAACAAGGAACCCTTATAGTTTCGCCATGTCCGTCCCTCTGTCCGTCCGTCCGCGGTTTAGCTCAGAGACTATATATTGGTACTTGAAATCTGTAATTTGACAAAGGTATAAATATTAATCACGCCAACAAAGTGGTGAAATAAAATTGAGAAAAATATTTTTTTTAGGGTAGGTACCTCCCCTACATGTAAAGTGGGTTTTCTCGTTTATCCCATAGTGTGGGGTGTCGTTGAAATAGGTCTTTCAAAAATATTGTGGGTATGGGGACACCAATATGATATTTTAAAGTGCTAATTTTTATTAGAGTCAAATTTAACCCTAAAATTTAAAATATTCATAAAGAAAATAAAAGCACTAGGTATCCTAGGTCGCAAATAATAATGACTTGCAACTACGGAACCCTACACTGCGCGTGGCCCGACACGCACTTGGCCGGTTTTTTGGATGGTCATTTGCATTGAGCCAGCATGGTGGACTTTGTCCTATATATAACCGTTCTCTGAGAGGAGACCTGGGTCAATCTAGGTACTACCAACGCTTAAAGAAGTATTATTTCAATTTTGTTTTCAGATGTCTCAAAATGAAAACCTTGAAAGTTGAAGTGCTAATTATATACATACTTTAAGGTTGGCATGCTTTATACGTGAGCTTGGCATTGTATGACTTATCAAAACAATTTTGAAATAATACTGCTTTAAGCGTGTATAAGCCCTGCGATCAGTAGTGAACCATTAATGGGTTGATGATGAATTAATCCAATCTGACGTGCAACTGATACTATATATTATATATATCTACCTATCGTCAAAGAGCGAGTAAATACCAACAAATAGCCAATAGGTACTCATTAGGTAATATTAAAATACGTTGATTGCCCAAATAGGATCAATGGTTTAACGACGAGCGTTCTACTTTAGACAAGTACTGTACTTTGTACAAGTTTGAATCCTCAATAGCCTAACGTGAAAGGTGCGGGCTGAAAACTGAAAGGTCTCGGTTCGATCCCACCCGTTGCACTAATGTCGTACTTATTCCTAACTCAAGCTTGCCAGTTATTTGCATTGTGATAGGAGAATATTATTTACCTACCTACCTAGTCAAGTTCAGCATACATAAAAATATTATAAATGCAAAAGTGTATTTCTTTGTTGGTTTGTCCTTCAATGACGCCGCCATAGAACTACGGATCGTCGTGATATTTTGCATGGGTATAGATGAGGACCTGGAGAGTAACATAGGCTACTTTAGGTATAGGTACATATTTCAACGTAAGTATATTCTAGGAACGTCATGTTAAAGATTTTCAACTAAACTAAATTAAATTCAAAGAATTCAAATTCAATATTATTTATTTCTAAAGGCCAACTTGTGGCTCTAATGACATGTCAAGACTCTACCGCCAGTTCTTGTTTACCTACTGTATTAAGCTGAACACCTACTTAGCTCCGATTTCACCAACGTCGAGTAACGTTTTACCGAGGAATAAATTAAGCGTTCTGACAGTTTTTGTATTGAAAATACTGTCAAAATATCAAATAATCTCTCGAATAAGACTTATTTTGCGTTGGTAAAATCGGCCCATAGATAAGTGTGGGTCTACCTATCTTACAATAAGTAGATTAATAATACCTTCTACATAGGAATAAATAGGTATTCCTATGTGGAAGGTATTATTAATCTACTTACTTACCTACTAGGTATGTTTTTTACAATTCATCAATTTACAATTATTAACAATTTATAATTTATATTACTAGCCGATTCTTAATAAAAAAGCACACTCACCGCCTGGCGTTAAGGCGCAGTTACACAAGGAGAGTTTCTCGAATGCGAGTCACATTTTCGACACTCAAATTCGAGCATCGCTTAATTAGTATAAAATCACAGACGAGAATTGTATGGAAAGTTATCCCATAGGATAATCGAAAACGGTTTCTTGCCACTCGCATTCGAGAAACTTTTCTAGTGTAACTACAATTATTTTTTGTCAACGGTACCAGTATGACGTCATTTTGTAACGGTCGACGACGGCCAACTTGAAGTGAACGTGTAGTACTTGCTCTATTAAAACGAGAACTAATATCTTATTTTTTTTTAACCTCATTTAGAAGATAGACACTATCTATCTAGATACCTACTTACCTAATTCAAATCTTTCACAAATCTTCAATCTGTCTATGCAAAAGGCTGCAATGAGCCAACTGTAATTTGCAGTTTGCAGTTTACAAACGGCAACGCATCTGCTGATCGACTTACACGAGTAGGTAGCTTAGGGCAAAACTGAACACATGTGCCGACGGTAAGCGTAACTTACCTACCAAATTTTTACCACTTGATTGCTATTTTTTCTTGTCTCTATAGTCTACCTTTGTGATACAACAAATACCTACCTATCTTATAATAGGTACAAGAAAACGATTAAACAAACAGGTAGCAAGCAATTATAAAGATAGGAGGTACTTATGTAAGATTTGTCCTGTTCTGGACATGAGAGAAACACCAACTTTACAATCATGTACTTTATTTAATTGCAATATTGCCCATCTGGCTTACGTACTCGCCTAGCGTCCTCTCAACCGTAGGTCAACTTGTGGCTCTTATGCCAAGTCCAGACTCTACCAACGGCTCGGGAAAAAGATTCTGTTGAGAGTCTGGCAAGAAACTCAGCAGTTGCTCTTTTCAAAACAAAAGTGATACAATATGTAGCTTATTTATCTAGTGGACAGCTGCAGCAAAGCAGATTGATTCCATTCAAATTTGTTTGAAAAGATTTGAAAGATTTCGTATACAGTATCTGTGAAAATTACAAATTTAATCCTGGGTTAGCTAACTCGGCGTTTCTGCAAGTGGGCCTTAGTAGTTAAATTATTTGGGTAGGTAGAGTTATTACTCTACCTACTTAGATACTTAGGTAACTTAACTATCTAAACAGGATCTAGCCAATTAGGTACGCATGGGATATTAAAATGCACAAGAGTAAGAACGGACCCAACTGGTCAGGTTTGGATAGAAAACTAACATAATATAGTGAAATAGTAGATAAGTGTGATCAAATCAAGCATAAGACCGACGGCTTTTTTTTAAAGAATATTAACCAAGCTGAAAATGACTAGGTAATATTCTCCTCGCCCTCCAAATAATCGGAAATTTGGAGTGGGTACGACAATAATGCAACGGGTGGGGAATGGGGATCAAACCGTCGATCTTTAAGTTTTCAGTCCGCACGTTTAACCGTTAGGCTATTGAGATTTGGCTTCCCACTTCTCTACTGGAACGCCTTTCCGGCATCTGTGTTTCCTGCGATGTATAAATTGAGTACATCCGTACATATTGATACATATTGATTTAGCTCGTATATAATGCAGCCTATGTAACCCTGACTATAATAACAAATTGATTGACACCTCATTTACCAAAAAGATCAAAAGCGGCTCAGTTTAAAGGTTTAAGTACTAACTGTAGAACTTACATAAATAAAAAAAGACAAATTAGTTATTAACAATAAATCAGCGCGATATGATGTGCTGACTTACTGTTTACATCGTGTCAATTTACTTTGTTTCTGTTATGTAGTTTTAATATTAGTGATCTACCCTACCTATCATCTGCAAACAGCATAATATCGCAAGCATCGATATATGATATGTTAAGTCATTGATATATACCAAAAATAGAAAAGGACCCAAAATAGAACCTTGTGGGACAATAGAGCTGATGAACCCCGCGATTTCACATCACCTACGCTACGCATAGTTAAAGTTCAAGTACGCATAGTTTAAGAGGTAATGAGATCAAATGCAACGTTTTTATGTCTTTAAGTACCTCTTAATTGCTAAGTTTGAGTAAAAGAGTTTGGTGATGACCTTAATAGGTCACAGGCCACAATTCATTTATTTTTAGACGCGGACTGAATAAATGTTAGTTATTTATTTATTTACGCTGTCGTAATACCTATTAATAAAGTATATGAATACGTATCAATGGTCCTTTGTTTTGGCTATGGCTATCTCCATGATAGACGCGGGAATCAATCCCGGGACCGGAATTCCATGATCCACAGCCGAACCAGCAAGCCACTAGATCAACGAGGCAAACTTAGGATAATTAAGTGTTAATTAAGGACATAATGAAGAACAGGGAGATTCCAATGGCTGCCAAGAGCAAATTACATGATACCTGTATATTGCCATGCATGATTTATGGATGTCAAACATGGGCTCTGACCAAAAGAGACATGAAAAACTAGAAACATGCCAACATGGAATTAAAAGAAGTATTTTACATATTAATAAGAGAGACAGGCAGAGATTAGTCACTATAAGAGCGAAAACCAAATTTTGCGACGTTAAAAAGAAAATAAGAGAACATAAATAGCGATAAGCCGGATACACGATAAGAAACAAGATACTGAAATGGACTAACGATATGATGGGTTGGTACCCAAACTCCAAAGGATGGAAAACGTAAAAGAAGACGGCAACATCTCAGATGGGCAGATGACATTATGTCTATTGCAGGGACTACATGGCTGAGAAAGGCCAGGGATAGAAGGCTTTGGAAGGGGATGCAGGAAGCCAATGTTAGAGGACACACTGATGAGCTGAACGGTCATCGTCTTGTATTTCAAATTGTAAAAATAATTAGTAATTATTGTAAACCTCAGTAAATAAAGGCTTTATTTATTTAAATACTGACCTGTGAGGCGGACGGGTAGGAATAGCCGAATTGTGCATACGCTGCCATTGGGACGATCATAGGGGCGGCTTCACAGAACACACTGTCTCTCAAAGTCTACGGACGGGTTAACTAAGTGTTAACTATTTAAGTATTTATAATATAATTAATTAGTTAAGTTAATCTATCACAGTTGTTTGTATGCGCGGCGGCGGAGCGCGCCCGCCCATCCTGCGCGTCAGAGATCCTCCCGAGCGAGCATGCTCGCACTACGTCCTCACACTTCGGAATCTCAACACAGACTGGCGCGCGACCCGCCGTACACGCCCCACCGACGTAGGAGAGAGCGATTATAGCCCCACCCACTGGGCGGAGCGAGAAAATTTCAACCAATCAAAATCCAGCTTTTCAATCCTTCCCGCACGTCAGTCCGAAAACAGATAACGCGATTGGTCACTGTATCCCCACTTATTTCGAGGCCCGCCCCCTCAAAGGTAGCCGCCTCGATGGGTGGGGGAAAAAGTAGAGTTCATGTTTATGGGATTTGGAGAGAGACGCTCGCTCGTACGAACCGGCGAGAAAACAAATCTTTATAGGCAAAAAACAGCCCGGTCGGCGACAAGTTGTTTCGCCTTGTCAGATTTACCAGCGCCGTGCACAGCCGGCTTTATGTCGGTGTTTTTGTTACCTGTGTTTATATTTTATTGGCTGCCTCGTTGGTCTAGTGGTTAGTATGTGCGGTTGCGGATGACGAGGCCCCGGGTTCGATCCTCGGGTTGATCCAAACAAAGAACACGTACAGCAATTGAGTTTTTCCTTTAAGAAATTCTCAGTCTCGAAGTTAGGTTAGTCAGGCAATGTGTCATTCCCGTGTCGGTTAACGTTAAGTAGTCGGTCCTGCGCCTAGGATCTCTCTCCAGTCGTGTCGGATTTCTGTCCCATCGGATTATGAGAATGAGGGATAGATAGTGCATGAGATTGCGCACGCACTTGTGCATCTTAATATGCGGATTCAGTCCGGAGACATTAGATATTTTTAAATTTTTTATAGGTATAGGTAGGTACTTATTGCGAAGGATTTCTTGAATAATGATCGGTGTTAGGTATACCTATTGAATTATACATTGATAATGGAGACATGATGCTAGTAATGAATGGATATAGGTAAGGTAGGTAAAACCCGGATAGTTGCCCCACTTTTCAAAAAAGCTCTATCATTAGAAAATATGCACATATTTAGAATAATTTAAGGTGTGAATCAAAACATTGGTCTTTAATCTATTATAGTAGGTAGCTTATTTTTGGGAACATAATTAGTAATGGTTTTGAGTAAATCTTGTTTTATTTGACCTCTAAAAAAAGGGATAGTTGCCTGGTGTGGCGGATAGTTGCCTAACGTTAAAAATGCTTCGGGGTATACTTGCCTTGTGCGGAGATAGACGTCTCACTATGATTTTTTTAAATAAAAACAAATTTATATCAATTAAAGTAATTAATTAATATAAAATATTATTTTTAATATTAAAGATAGAACAATAGATATAGGCATTAGCAATATTAATTAAACATCAGACTCTAGGGTTTTTAACTTTCCATATCTCACATTTTCTCAACACATTCTACTGAAAAATTTCAACGCAAGTGCTGAACTTTTTAATTTTGTCTTCTGTCCAGCTTATGTGGCGCGACACTACATCTGATTTACGCTGACAGTTACGCGGCATTTTGGTCACCTAGAATGAATTCATGAAATACTTATTTAAGTATTTATTTTATATAAGCTAAGTTATAGTCACAATGAGTTAGAAATAACACCAAAAGATAAAAAACTGACTTTGCACGTTAAAGAACTTATCGTTGCGGATAGTTGCCCCTAGGGCGACTATCCGCAAAATTAACTGGGGCGACTATCCTTTTTGACACGGATACTTGCCCTTTTTATTTGCAAAATAAATAAAACTATTCAACAATAAAACGTAATAAACAGTGTATTTTAGACTCTAATGCATGTTAACAAACAAAAAGTTGGCTGAAACTACAATCAGTTATAAAAATATTCAATAGAAAACACTTACCAATATAATTTTGACGCCCGTCGAAGCTTCGCCGCGGAAGATTTTCGCTCGCACGGACGAAACTTATGCACCTAACCTGACTGTTTGCATGACACTCAGGTCTGCTGGAGGAGCATTTACAATAATACTAAAGCCCTAATGCCACTAATGTCCCTAACATAGTGTATTCAAAACCGGGGCAAGTATCCAACTGAGGCAACTATCCGGGTTTTACCCTACGTCATGTACGTTCCTCCCTAAGGTTATCGACCTTTCCATTGAAAGGTACCTAGGTAGTTACCTACTCTACTTAGCAGGTATCTCTCTGCATCGTAGATATTCTTGACCCCTTTTTCATAAAAGGTAAGTAAAACCTAGGTAGGTATATTATGATAGAAGGCACCTACCCAGGTTAAGTATCTATATGGTAAGCAGGAGTTTTATTGGGATTAGTAGGTGTTTGGGTATTGGGTACTTACTTACATATACTTAGGTAGGTATGACTTATAGTTCCATACCTTATAGCCTATGTTACCTCATGCAGTAAGTACTTATGTGGTAACATAGGCTACCTTTGTCCCGGAACGGTAGAGGGTTCCCACGGGATTTTAAAACCTAACTCCACGTGGACAAAGTCGCGGGCAAAAGCTCTGTCTTTAAAAAAAGTAATAAAGTGGCTAGTTACCACCCGGGTAGGTATACTTACCTAACGTCAAAGACGTGCCGCGAAGCGATTTAAGGCGCATTTACACACGGAGAGTTTCTCGAATGCGAGTCACATTTTCGACACTCAAATTCGAGCATCGCTTAACCGATACGAGTTTTTTACCTAATATATAATAATCTAATGTAATGTATAATTGTGGGCGAAAATTGAATTGAGAGTTATCGCACAGGATAATCGCATTTTCTTGCCACTCGCATTCGAGAAACTATGTAACTGACGCCTTAGCGTTTGGGAACGGTGGCGAGCGCCTTGCACCTACGAGGGGAAGGAAAAAAATTTCTATAAGTCCCCCTTCCATGTTAGCCTGCTACCATCTTAGACTGCATAGTCACTTAACATAAGGTGGGATCGCAGTCAAGGGATATCTTATCAGAATTAAAAGAAAAACTTGATTTCGTTTCTCTACATTTTCCCCCTTTCCGTACCATTTATTTTCTAAATAAACGGTTCTAGCAATGGGCAGGACTAAATAAGTCGGTACCTAAGCGGTAAAGACCAAGGAGGTCCCCAAAAGTTCCTATGCAAACTTTTGAATTCTAGCGCAGTGTGTGTTGTGGAGTGGGAAGTCCTCGATTCGATTCTTGCTTAAGGGCAATTTGGTATTTTTATACACAGGTACATAGAGGCAGGTATCGGGGTACGTAGATATCTTTGTTCTGACCTACGCTGATTCCTACCTAATCCTGTCACTCTGTCATTCCGGTAGAATGAAACTAAAGGAAGTTCCTAGGTAGGTACCAAAGTAGTCTACCTAAATAAAACCATGAAAGCGTAACGCCTATAGGCACTTTCCCTACCTAGTAAGTATACTACCTAACTACGTTGGAAAAATAAAAAATAAACACTTACCTACCTACCTAGGTAGGTATATATAGGTAGGTATTACCTACCTACCTACTTTTTTAATGGGTATCTTAATGGGACCCTATTACTAAGCCTACGCTGTTCGCCTGTCAGTCCGTCCGTCTGTCAGTGGGCTGTATCTCGTAAACCGTAATAGTAGGTAGACAGTTGAAATTTTCACAATGTGTATTTCTATTGCTGCTATAACAACAAATAATAAAAATAAAATTATATATATTAAAAATAAAGGGGGCTCCCATAGGTACATGGAAAAGGAGTCGAAATAAAATTTTATTTTTTCACCCTGGCATGTCAAATATATTTTTTATTATTTTTTTAGCCACAAAAATGAAGAAATGGGGGCCTTCAAAGTTTTTGGTTTTAGACCACTTTTGTTGCGGGGTCTATCTCAAAAACTAAACCACTTAGGAATTTGTAATTTCTGTATATTATGTACCTACTTACTATAATATACTTAGTGTATTTAAACAACAAATACTGAAAACACCGATTTATGATGCGGTTTATAAGTGTTTGTGACCAAAACAAACAAACATTTTTCCCCATATTATGCTAATTTAGTACTCTTTAAGAACTAAGATAATTAAATATCTAGTTAGACTAGAAAAGTGATTAGGTCATATGTACGGAACCCTAAAAGAGCGAGGCCCGACTCGCACTTGGCCGATTCTTTTTGGGGCTTTCGTCCGTACCTACTACTTATAACTCAGAAAGTACCTATAGATAAAGAAATAGAACAGTGAAAACGTAATACCTAGGTAGGTAGGTATAAAATCACTCTAGACCGTTGGCCGTGTGTTTGAAACCTAAGGTCACAGTTCATTGACCTAAGGTCAACTTCTCACAAGTCACAGCGTGTTACCAGTGATGACATGTGAACGGCTTCGAGACATGGTCACTGACTGTGGGCCTCATATGAAAGCTGAATCGTTTTAGGATCGATGTATCTAGGTATATTACATACCTACCTATAAATAAATAAATTATTAATTCAGCTCAACACTCATGACAAAATAAAAGACAGGATTAAAACTAAATTCAAGACTAAATACCTACATCGGTATTGTACCTTCTTGCTTCAGATGGATAAACTTAATGGTGATAGGCTGATAGTTCTGTGGTTAAAACATCAGACCTCCTTTTCTGGCGGTCCGGGTTTTGATACCAGGCATGCTATTCTGACTTTTCGTTGTGCGTTTCAAGTGTTTACTTACACTTTTTTTAAGCGTTGAGGGAAATCATCGTAAGGAAACCTGCACTCATGAGGGTTCTAAACAATGTTCTCAAAGGTGTGTGCAGTCTGCAAATCTGCACTTACTCAGCGCGGTGAACTATGGACTAACCTCTTCTCATTCGAGTTGTAACCTGTACGCTTAGTACAAGATTTGATAGTTAACTATAAATAGTAAACGATGACATTACCACCAAAGTAAAATAAACCATAACAGTATCGAGTTAGAGCTCAATTTCGTGTATGTATTTTATACCTCTACGTAATGAAAACGCACCAGATTAAAATCGTCTATATTGGATTTGTGACTTAAAATCTATACTATTATAGTTCATTTTGAATTAAAACTTGGGCTAACCGCACTGTGCAAGGGAGCTGTAGATATTCTGTGGCCGTACCTAGATACTTAGGTATATTATGTGTTGAGACCACTGATCTATTTAATTAGTCTATGATTAACACTATACTGGCTGTCCTTATACAAATGACAGCATAAATTATGGATCAGTTTGAGTGGGTTGCTGATGTGTTGAGAATTGAGATGAATGAATGAAGTAAACTTTGACCGACGAATCTATAGGAATTACAATTTTAATATTGGTAATACTTAGGTAATCAGATTAAGATAACGATGATTGTTTTTAGATAATTGATAGTGCTGGAGTGGCGACCCCTCACCGGGAAGTTTTGGCAGACCTCCTACTAGGTGGACCGACGACATTAGACGAGTCGCAGGGAGCCGCTGGAATCTGAATACAGGCGGCGCAAGAGTGAGGCCTGTAGACGTCCATGCCAAAAACCTTTAGCAAGAAAAGGTTAGAATTATTTTGCTATAATCCGCCAACAGAAAAATCTGTATGGTCAAACATGCAATTACAAGCTGAGCACTGTTCACCTTCCCAGCCAAGCAAGAAAGCCAAGTTCTTATTGTCTAGGACAATACAGCATTGTAAAGTCGACATCTCCTGAGGATGCTCCGGTGTCGGGGCGAAACGTGCGTCGAGAGTAGTGTAAAAGTCTTGTGTGGTGGTGCATGTGAGTGATGGTGGCATTGCTTGCTTAGGAACTTGGCTTTCTTGCTTGGCTGGGAAGGTGAGCGGTGCTTAGCTTGTAATTGCAAGATTGACCATAGGTAAAGATTTTTTCTGTTGGCGGATTATAGCAAAATAATTCTAACCTTTTCTTGCTAATCATGATTCATGAACTATACCGCAAAGTAGCACCTGCATCTATCCAATATCCAAAAACCTTTGTTCAGCAGTGGACCTCTATCGGTTAGTAAAGAAGAGAAGGAGAAGATGTTTTACAGGTACTGTGTGTACTTACCTCTATCTACCTTTTTTATTTTAATAATAATTATTGCACGTTAGAGTGTTGCGTGTACGCCGCGGGCGAAACGGTTGCGAGTGTGTGCAACACCTTGTAATTTGCTAAATGTACCAAATGAGACTTTGAACACGACTTTTACATGCGAAAAGTACCTACCTAACTACCTACCTACCTTTAAGATCAAAATTCAAAATTATTTATTTCACGTGACCAACCTGTGACTCTTATGACACGCCATGACTCTACCACCGCGGATTCTGCTAAGAAGAGCCGGCAAGAAACTCAGCAGTTGCTCTTTTCAAAATACTTATTCATTTTACAATATTATTATGTACAACATGAAGCTATTACATTGTACTTAATAAGTTTTATATACTATCTTGTGGGCAGCTGGATGCCAAGGCGATTTAGAATAGATTAGAATAGAAATATTTTTAATTCAAATAAACTTTTACAAGTGCGTTCGAATCGTCAAATGAATCTACCACTGCTATTATAGTTCGGAATGACCTACTTACCGAAAAGAACCAGTAAGAAACTCAGCGGTCAATTTTTTCTTAGCTATCTTATACGGTAAACAAGTGTTTTCTCGCAGATATGCGTACCTAAGTGACGCGCCAAACATACCTAAGCGCTTAGGCATTCTTGCAGCACACTGTATAATTAATGATTAAACGAACTTACCTGTAAGTGAAGTTCTATCATAATTATACGAAGGCTTCGTACGAAGAGGTTATAGACTTGGTAGTATACGCATACGTAGTGGCCACCGTTCACTTTATTGAGATTTATATATATTTTTTTTAAAATAGGGTAGGTTTATATAATATCGTCCCCGCGCCGCACAGCCAGGTACCTCATTTAGTTTAGAGTTCAGCTAATACACCACCTCATATTTTACGATTAAGGGTAAACGCATAACGTGAGGGTGGGAGGGTTATAACCTCTTCGTACGAAGCCTTCGTATAATTATGATAGAACTTCACTTACAGGTAAGTTCGTTTAATCATTAATTATACTTCATGGCTTCGTACTCAAGGTTATAGACTTGGTAGACTTTTAGAGCTAAGATTCGTAAAATATGAGAAGATGTATTGGTTAAGTTGTTTTTTTTTTTTTTTGTTTATATATATATATGTAAATATTTTGTTAATAATATAACAAAAATCATACAATGACTATGGGTTATCAAAAAACAATTTGTTTTTATTGAATCATTCATAATAGCTAAATAAATCATTTCGGGCATTGATAGGCCGATTATAAAAGCTAGCAAAAGTATGGGAACTTATTAAGCTTCAGCCTGCAGTAGTTTTCATATTATGATCCACTGAAACATTTAACCTTTGCGCAGCAGATGTGGTAGCATGCCCAATGATGGGGGAGATATGGAAGTATAAATTCCAGTTTGGTTCAAGGTATTTTATATAGGTACAACGTGATAAAATTTGTAAACCGTCCAATTAATGAGTATGTTTTTTTTTTTTTTTTAAGTAAGAAATATTATGGAGTCTCCATTTTCCCGAAGCGAAGTGGTTTAGTAAAGATATGCAATGTTTTTCCCGGCGAAATTTCTGGTTTTTATTTAAAAAATGGAATGACTAACAGTTTTAATCTAGGAGTTTTAATATGATATCAGATGAAAACACACTGATATTACACACTTTTATTTTTGATAATGTTTGCACTTTTTGTGCAGTAAGCGTAACAATTTTTTTTTTTGATTTTTTTTTTTTTTAGAAATTGTTTAAAGATTTAGGATCTGATTAGGATATGTATATACTATGATTGATCAACTGTATAGTTGACCAATATAAATTTAATGTAAAATATTGAGCACCCTGATTGTTGATCGTTTGATAAGGTCAATCATCCAGCCCCTTTAAACATCAACATTTCTGACATTAAAAGATTTTTAAACAGTGGATACCATGGCTAGATAGCCCAGTGTGGAACAATAAATAATTATACCCTTGGTATTATCAGAAATAATTTTACGTAACGATTTTAAAATCTAAGTTACTTATAGAGAAAATGCAAATGCATTTAATAGTAAAGGTTAGATCATGATATCGTAAAAGTATATTCCTACTGCGTTCGCATCTGGGTCTCTGTGCTATGAGACGTATCTTTGACAGATATTATTATCTCACATAAATCAATGTTTGAAGAACCAAACTTGAGTATAATTTGTCTTTAAGCGTATAAAGCAGATTACTGCAAGTTGCTATTCAATATCTTGATGCGTACGCCTAGATTCTTGATCTTTTTCAAAGTTCTCCGAAGAGCACATTTTATATGAAGCGAAGACATAAAACTTCTGTTGACCTGTGTCTACTATATTAAAATCTAAAGTTTTAGATAGATTAAAATTATTACTTTTATCATTTTTTTTTTTTTTTTAAAAGGAAACCCAGGTTCGTAAGAAACTTTGTGGTTTCTTGTAAGTTTTGATAACATGTTTCATATTAGTCGTTTCCAACACTACAAATATGGTATATGTACCTATATCTAATAATATAATTATTATAGTGAGTATTTGTCCACATGTTCTCAATAATTTTACTACTGGTTTCATACTTTAGTGAACACAAAAGTAGTATTTTAAGTATATTTACAAAAAGAGCAGTATTTAAGCCGAAAGGTAAAAACTTAAATTTAATGATAAATTCATCAAACTGGAACCTGGATGGATAGTGGATAATTTTATCCTCATTTGTGTTTAATAAAAAGTATGTGTGTTATAAATATATTGTGCACATAATGTTATTAATTATATAATTTTATTACTAAAACTTAATCTTGATTGTAAGCGTTGCGCGACAGTTTTATACCTACTACTGTAACCATTATCGTTTTATAATAAATGTATGTTTCACATGTATTTAGTGTATTCTAAAATTAAATAAATAAAATAAATAATTTTTAGCAAAGTTATTGAGTCTTTCATCTAGAAATGACTCTTTATTGTGTGTTCATTGATGTTTTATTTTTAACAATTTTAAGTTTTAAATAAAGCGCATCTTTTCATTTGGCTTAAGTATTGCAAAAAACATTCGATAAATATTGGTCAGATCGAGCTTCAGATTTTGAAATAGCGCCAGCTAGTAAAATTACTGATAGAATCCATAAAATTAC
Source organism: Oeneis ivallda (assembly GCA_029955525.1). Taxonomy (NCBI): domain Eukaryota; kingdom Metazoa; phylum Arthropoda; class Insecta; order Lepidoptera; family Nymphalidae; genus Oeneis; species Oeneis ivallda. Next base: position 30,262,358 of record JARPMR010000001.1, on the reverse strand, counting down.
ATAAAAGTACCCTTTGTTATAAAGATTACATTTTTATACACGGTTGCTAGGAGGTACTGTTAGGGATGGTGTTCGTGAAAAAAAGAATTTTGAAACATTTGATGTATGAAAGAACCGTAGGGTCATTAGCGATCATATACCATTCCTTATAGAATAAGGACAGCCTGTCAGCAAGTTTTAACGACGTTAATAACGATATTAATTATAATTAACGACGTTTTTAGCTCGTTCGTTGCTGTTGATTCCAGGACTATCGAGGAGTAGTCTCGCCGAATATGTGTTGAGGTCATCGCAGGGTCTTTTGTCCTTGTGGGTCCCATTGGCCTGCTAGCCAACCCTGACCCTTTAAATTTCTTGTAGAATTTGGTGTTGTATCTTGTGTTGTGTTTCGCGAGATCTTCTTATTTGGAAATATCTTCCTAATAATTCCTAATTTATTTATGGCTTTTGTCAATAGTTTGAACAATGAAGTATTTCTCTCTTGTGCTTCTCCTAAATAACTAATAGCCGAAGACGTTTTAACTTGTTTGTTTCCTATTGCTTCATTGCGTTTTTCAATATTAGATTTATCAACTTGGAAATTTCAGAAGTTAAAAAATTTTCATTTAGCTACTTAAGCTGTTCCATTGTTGACCCATCGTGGTCCTATGTTGTAATCTAATAGCCAAAACTTTTTTGTCATATATGTAATATTTGGATAAAAATGATTTTATCTGACTATTGATAACATCAGATAGAACCAACTATGGTTCTATATCAAGAATATCTTTTAACTCACTGTCAAGTCCAAAGTTTTCTGCTGTAGGTATTCCAATAGGCTCCGGAGAAAGTTTCGGCGCAGCTCCCTGATTATATAGAACTGCATTCGGTGTACCGCATACCGGGGTTTGAATTTGGGTTCAGTTCCGGCTCCTGTTGTTCTGAATCTCCGTCTGAGATAGCCATGACGTCATCATTGGTCAAATGTGGAAACTGAATAACCTCCTATTCGATTAACGTACAAAATTATCATTACGAAGGAGGATCTGGGTGTCACACAGTTCTCTGACAAATATTTTTATACCAGTAAAAAGAGCTATTTTCAAATAATTATTATGTCATTTATTTTCATCGTCACTCCATTAGCTCTCTGATTTCCACAGGCAATATCCCTTTCCCAGTCGTTGAGACATCAAAGAGAATTTCCAGGCCATAGTTATCAATTATTATAATAATTTTATATACTGGCTGGTCAATAGTACGAACCCACCATTCAAACTGAAGTTTCAATGGATTTCGTATGAAATTTTCGTAATTATTAAAATTTTTAAACTAAGATTATTAGTACAAGACACCTTTCAGAAAGTTTTGTATAAAAACAACTGTACTCAACAGCAGGCCAGGCAGATACCAATAAAAAAACAAATCTGGCTAACATTCTAATTTAGCGTCGTTTTATTTTCGACATTCATAATTTAACTGTCCGAAATCAACATGTAAAATACATGTGAAAAATAGAATTCAGAAAAAAAGGGTAAGTAAACAATAAACGATGAGCTGATTTTAATACTTCTCACACTCCGGATACTGTGTCTCATAGTCAAAACAGACTTTCCTTAAGTTAATCATATATCTGTGGTAAGAAGCAGTCCCAATACAATAGCAATTACTGCCTACAAACTGACTAATAAACAGTAAGAAACAGCCCCAATACAAAAAGTAAGAACTGTCCACAGACTGTGTGTTTCGCAAGAAAACACTTTCAATAAGGTTTATTCGCTATCACGAGTTTAATAAACAGTAAGAATGCAAAAGCACGAACTGTCCACAATACTGTGTGTTTTATAAGAAAACACTTTTACACAGGTTTATTCGTTATCACGAGTTTAATAAACAGCAAGAAACAGCCCCAATGCAAAAGCACGAACTGTCCACAATACTGTGTGTTTTATAATAAAACACTTTCACTCGGGTTTATTCGCTATCACGAGTTTAATAAATAGTAAGAAACAGCCCCAATGCAAAAGCACGAACTGTCCACAATACTGTGTGTTTTATAAGAAAACACTTTCACTCAGGTATATTCGCTATAACGAGTTTAATAAACAGTAAGAAACAGCCCCAATGCAAAAGCACGAACTGTCCACAATACTGTGTGTTTTATAAGAAAACACTTTCACTCAGGTATATTCGCTATAACGAGTTTAATAAACAGTAAGAAACAGCCCCAATGCAAAAGCACGAACTGTCCACAATACTGTGTGTTTTATAAGAAAACACTTTCACTCAGGTTTATTAGCTATCACGAGTATAATAAACAGTAATAAACAGCCCCAATGCAAAAGCACGAACTGTCCACAATACTGTGTCCCTACATTAGGGTTAATAATATCGTGTAATAGCCAACTCGTATAGTGAAGAAACAATCCCAATGTACAATACCCAAGACACTAATTTCTCGAGCACCAATAAACCATAGCACAATTATTATTACTTAATAATCAATCTTACCTTGATAACCCAACGGTGCATTTTGGAATTTATGTGGAATCGACGTTGTGTCAGAATCATCCGACTGATTGTAATTTCATTTCAAACTTCTTAATTTTTGCTTTAAATACATTCACATTTATCACCCTTAGGTTTGGGCATTATAAAAATATTATTTGTTTACTTTTTCACGTTTTAAATATCACTTTAAATAACACTTTAAAATTAAATTAGGCGAGGGCGTGGTGGAACGGTAGCGCACTAAAAAGCGAATGAGGTACCTGGCTGTGCGGCGCGGGGACGATATTATATAAACCTACCCTATTTTAAAAAAAAAATATATAAATCTCAATAAAGTGAACGGTGGCCACTACGTATGCGTATACTACCAAGTCTATAACCTTGAGTACGAAGCCATGAAGTATAATGAAATAATTAAACCATGCTACAAGTGAAAAACTAATCTTAAGAACGTCGTAAGCGCCCGGCTATACATTGTCGGTTACGCGTTCCTCTAAAACATTTTCTGCGATTTGTTTATCTTCTAAGTGCCGATTTCGCCAACCTAAAATAAGTCTTATTAGAGCGGAAAGGAGGTTGGCGAATTTTGACCCAGCATTTTTTTAAAAAACCGTTCAGATTCAGAAATCATTTAATTATGATTAATATTTTTCAGAGTATTTTTATGTGTAAACCCGATATTTTTAGAAGATGGGGATCAAAAATATAATTGTTCACAAGTACACATTATAAATAACCGTTACATGGCGATACAAGTGAATATCTTTTTTCTCCCAACTTTATTTGATAGACTTTAATGAACTTTTTTATTAGACTGGTTTACTAGAACAAGCATGAGAAGTTTGATTCGTGAACGTGAGCTTGAGGCCCACGGTTCAGTTCGTCTGAGTCAGAAACTGTATGGAATTCGCCAATCTCCTTTGATATTTTGGTAGATTTTCAATACAAAAACTATCAAGAGTTCCGTAGGGTTAACATGGACGCCACGAGAAAAATTTTCCTACCCGTTTTCTCATGATATCCCTTAGAAATTCACGAGGAAATGAGTAGACAAAATTTTCTCCCGTTAACCCTAATGGACGCCCAGTTTTAACCGACTTCAAAAAAGGAGGAGGTTCGCAATTCGTCAGAATCTTTTTTTTATCTATGTTCACCGATTATTCGAAGACGCCTGAACGGGAAAATTCTTACTTTGTTTGAAAGTGTAGGTATACTTTCCAGGTGGTCCCATTTAAATTTTATAGAAATCGGTCGAGCCGTTTCGGAGGAGTTTGATAACAAACACCGCTACACGAGAATTTTATATATTAGCTAATATTCTTCAGTTAAAAGTCACTACAATAGTCTACATTAGTGAAATCGGCATCTAAAACAACTAAGGAAAAATAGACTATACATACCTACACACGCATTAAAGGTAGGTACACAACGTCACCCCGTGTAGTGAGCACAGCAAGTGTGCCTACCTAGGCCATAAACTAGTGGACCGCCCGCGGTTTTGCGCGTCCGCCTCGCGCCGTGTTGGTGCGCCTTGCGTGCGGCAAGGTGCGACCGGTGAGGGGCGAATGGCTTATATTTTATACTTATTACTAGCTGATGCCCGCGACTTCGTCCGATGGATTTTAAATCCCGCGGGAACTCTTTGATTTTCCCGGATAAAAATTAGCCTTTGTCACCCTCCAGGTTCTCAACTATACCCATGCAAAAAATCACGTCGATCCGTAGCTTTTTTGCTAATTGATTGAAAAACAAACCAACATATAAACACACTTTCGCATTTATAATATTAAAAAGTATCCTATGTCCGTTTCCTGGTTCTAAGCTACCTCCCCACCAATTTTCAGCCAAATCGGTTCAGCCGTTCTTGAGTTATAAATAGTGTAACTAACACGACTTTCTTTTAAATAATACTAGCTGATGCCCGCGACTTCGTTCGCGTGGATTTCATTTTTAAAATCCCGCGGGAACTCTTTGATTTTCCCGGATAAAATTTAGCCTTTGTCACCCTCCAGGTTCTCAACTATACCCATGCAAAAAATCACGTCGATCCGTAGCTTTTTTGCTACGTGATTGAAAAACAAACCAACATACAAACACACTTTCGCATTTATAATATTAAAAAGTATCCTATGTCCGTTTCCTGGTTCTAAGCTACCTCTCCACCAATTTTCAGTCAAATCGGTTCAGCCGTTCTTGAGTTATAAATAGTGTAACTAACACGACTTTCTTTAATATATATATAGCTGCTGGGGCTGATTCACTGACTGATTCACTGATTCACTGATTCACTCACTCATTGATCACCTCTCCTGTAAAATTTTGTATGAAAAATTTTTTTTTCACCGATGGTTTCGTATAGAGGACAAAAATTCATTCGGAGGAAAAATATGGAGAGAGCTGATGATTGAGGATTTCGGAGACGGGTGAGGAGCACGGCCAGGGTATTGAAGATAGGTGGGGTGTGCTCGAACAAAAGTCACTCGGAACTTCATCCAATTCGCAGAGAGTTGAAAAAAAATTCCAAAATGGCGGATTCAAGATGGCGGCCATACAAATTTCGTCGGTGTCTATCTCGGAGAGTATAAAAGATGCAAGAGTGCTTCTTTGGCAAAAGATGATCAGGGCCCGAAGGTCTACTTGATGAATAGAAAAAAAAAATCAAGATGGCGGAATTTTTTTTCTCCATACAAAATATATGGCGAATATTGAATAGACTAGAAGCTGAGAACTATGCAAGACTTTGATACGGTTCCTTTTCAAAATTTGTTTTTATAAAAGACTGATATAGAAAGACTTCTCATTCTGACAAATGATGAGATATGATGATTGAGGGTTTGGAAGGTGGGTGAGGAGCACGGCCAGGGTATTGAAGATAGGTGGGAGGTGCTCAAACAAAAAATACTCGAAACCTCATCCAATTGGCAATGAGCTGAAAAAAAATTCAAAATGGCGGATTCAAGATGGCGGCCATACCAATTTCATCGGCATCTATCTCGGAGAGTATAAAAGATGGAAGATTGGTTATTTGATAGAAAATGATCAGGACCTGAAAGTCCACTTGACGATAGAAAAACCGCGGTCCGCTTGCGGGCCGCGCACCCACGCGCCCTACTAGTTTATATATATAGATATAGATAATTATTAGTATGATTTATAATAATTAATGCATTTACGTTGAGTAAAGAGGCACTACAAAAATTAAATTAACGACTATGCGTTTGTTCACTTTACTCATAAAAGAGTAGACATTATATAACTTCACACTCTTACAAACAATAGCGCGAGATAAAAATAGAAAGCGCCATCTAGTTTAAATTGGAAAACTATTAATTATAAAGAGCGCTTGCTCCTGCGACTAATAATTAATAAAAAATACTTAATTTTTTTTGTATACTACCTGATGCTCGCGACTTCGCCCGCGTGGATTTAAAATCCCTCGGGAACTCATTGATTTTCCGGGATAAAAAGTAGCTAAGTCTTTTTCCAGGGTCCGGCGAACATCGTTCGCAACTCCAATTCAAGGCGCGTGCAAAAATCGGCCGGTATATTGCTATCTCTATTTATCTATACACATCGGCTCCATGCTTGGTGCGACAGCAATATTTAGCGTCTGAATTTGGTCTTTTTCCGTAAATACCAAAAATGATGAATGAAAATTTGTTGTGTTTTTCACTTTGTGTTGTTATTTTGTAACTTGACAATATAAGCTATGTTCCTGATCAATTATTAGCTAAGATATCGTTGGTTTTATTATGAAACAAATAAGAAGAAAACATGCCATTTACGTCGTAAAAATATGCAAAACGCAATTCGTTTACATTTCATTTTAGTAAACTATTTTGAAAACATATATATCCAGGTACCTAGATAAATACAATTTGAATCCAAATAATCGCATAATATGATGGAAATATTCTCCAATTACAAATTATTTTGGGTATTACGTTAGGTATTACGTTTGTATGGGCAATTCATTCTCCGCTGGCCTCTCAACTATACCCATGCAAAACATTTTAAAAAGGTTTTTTAAAAGAATTTTTTATATAAAATTATAAAAAACTGTTAGGTACTGTTGGATGTTGTTCAGAAGTAAGTATAATTATATTATGATTTCAAAAAATATCTCATTTCGTCGTCGTCGTATGCAGTCGAACATGTTAACTACTTGAGCAGCAAGGCAATTATGTACATAAATATACCGTTATCGCTTATCACACATTACAATAATATTATCACTTGATCTTCAAATACTTAAGCAGTACCTATAAAAAAAAAATGACACTAATTGCATATCCATACTCTAGTATCAACACATCCGATCTGTCGCCATAAGAGATCTTACCATGAGGTAGTTGAAATGCCACCTTTTATTAATGCAAATAGGGTTGTTTCTCCCTTAACTTGGTTTCGGGGCTGGCGCCAACACATCTGTCATCGTTAATAACGAGCAATTTGAGGCAATTTCGCATTTTTGGGTGTTTTTAGAACAAGAGCAGCGTCCAGACGTCTCAGTCGGGAGTCAGTCAGGAAGTGCCACAAAAACAAACACTAAATAACACAAGCGGGTGACAAGATATGTTTTTGTAACGCTAATACTGTAGCACCACTGTGAGAAGAGCTTTTTAAAAGCTATAATATATATTTTTAGGTAATTACCAGTACAGGCTGGTAAAACTATGCTATTACTTAGCTATACCTTTACAATATTATGTGAGACAATATTACTGGAAGGTATAGTTACAGAGGAACGTATTATTTACTGAAAGTTTAAGAAACTCGACTCAGTTATACTATCCTTAGGTAGGTAATATTATTATAAACGTGAAATATGTTTGTTTGTTGGTTTGTTAGGTTGTCCTTCAATCACACAGCAACGGATAGACTTGATGTTTTGCGTTTGGAGGGTTGACATACGGTACTTTTTGTTCTGGAGAAACAGAGAGTTCTCGCGGGTTTTTTAAAAACTAAACTTCACCCGCATAAAATCGTGGCCAAAAGTTACTTTTTATTTTTTTTGGTGATAATTGTTTATTTGCATATCCTTGCTTAAAAAAATGATACACGGGTATGTGTCTAAAACTTGATACGCAGAGCTTAGCTTGGTCAACAAGAAAATAGTTATTAGGTACGATGCCATAAGAGGGAAATTAACTGGTATAAGTCTCTACTTAGATATTGGAGATTAAACCAACGAGCGCTGCGATTTCGATCTATATTATAATTTTGTTCTCCAGTCTGAATTTCAGCTAACGATAACATTTGATATAATCGCTTAATATATTATAGCGTCTTAGTGGATTCTAGTCTTTCTAATTACGGTTCTTGGTGCGTGGTTGGCGTGAACGCGACGCAGAGCGTGGGTTAAGCTGGGTCCACACGAGTGAGCCTTTAGGGCGTAGACCTTTTCGGGGGTCCGAGGTTCGATCCCAGACACGCATCACTGACTTTTTGGAGCTATGTATGCTATATAAATATCAGTTGCATTAACGGTGAAGGAAAACTTTCTGGATAAACCTGCAAGCCTGATTATTCACCATGATAGTCACAAAGGTGTGTGAAGTCTGTCAATCCGATCCAATCGCGAGTTATCCGAGTCGCGGTTATTACAAAGTTAATGACTTTCTTAATGATAAAGTAGCATGGGATCTTGAAAAGAGTATTTGAATAGTAATAGTACTGTATTAGATTAGATAAATTCGATGTCTTGACATGGGTAGTCGAGTATGTCACACTCTCTTTAACGTTTCTGTAGGTGGTGTCGTGTGGTGCGGGTTGTTACGTTCCCTCAAATATGGTTGAGCGAAGCAATCGCTGGATCATGCGTCATGCTCGTTAACGGGTTCCACCGTCGGAAGCGGGGCTGCTGGTCTGCCAGTCTTGACATGTATTGAATATTGTACTTATGTATTTTTGGAGTTGTTCTATAAATATTATATCATCGTATTGTTGGAAATATTCTATTCTAACAAGTTGCATGGGGTAAATCGGCATGGCATCCAGCTGCCCACAAGATATTATAAAAAGTTATTAAAATGTAAATACATATTACCTACAAAAAATATTGTAAAATGTGTAATTTTGAAAAGAGCAACTGCTGAGTTTCTTGCCGGTTCTTCTCAGCAGAATCCGCTTTCCGAACCGGTGGTAGAGTCATGACTTGTCATAAGCGCCACAGGTTGGCCTACATGAAATAAATGATTTTGAATTGAATTTGAATCAATCAGAGGTGCGATTGTCTAAAGTTATTCCATTGATCGTAATCGTATTCGAAGACATTAGCGTCAAAGTAAAATAAACCATAACGATTAATGGAATAACTTTTAGACAATTGGTACTAAAATAATGATATTTCAGTGTGCACTACGCAATATCCACAAATACTAGCGGACTTATCCGCAGTGCGAACAAGACTTTCGGTTCGAAAAGTTCAATAAACTTGGACTCAGACGTACAAGTAGATACAGGTACGGTTTTGTAACATCGCCTAAGTGGGTAGATAGATGGACTGCTTTTGAACTGCACACCGACTGCAAAATGGCAGTTTTGATACAGTCCTATTGCAGTTGAGATAACTGCATCGCAACTGCCAACTGACTGCGCAGTCCGCGTACAGTTGGCGTGCAGTCTAGTTGTTCTAGAACTAGCAGTTGCGATGCAGTTATATCAACTGCAATATAACTGCATAAAAACTGTCATTTTGCATTCGGTACGCAGTCCAAAAGCAGTGCGTCTGTCCAGTCTAGTCTATTATTCTAACAAAGTTGCATAGGTTAAATCGGCTTGGCATCCAGCTGCCCACAAGACAGTATAAAAAACTTATTACAATGTAATAGCTTCATAATAATATTGTAAAATGATTATTTTGGAGCAACTGCTGAGTTTCTTGCCGGCTCTTCTCAGCAGAATCCGCTTTCCGAACCGGTGGTAGAGTCATGACGTGTCATAAGAGCCACAGGTTGGCCTACGTGAAATAAATAATTTTGAATTTGAATTGGAATTAGAGTTCTAGACACTACGGTCTATACAATGGCGGCGGGTACAGCTCGCCAGTGAGTAATCGGCTTTAGTAAACGCTGAACGCTCGCAGTTTAGATGTTGTGCCACTAACATGTGTACACAATTAATTTTTACGACGATCTGATAACCGGCGCGCTGAAGCGGAGCGAGGCGCGCGGTTTCCACCGCGAGCGGAACCACGGGCTCCGTATAACTCGCAGAGGAAAACTGCATAAGGAAGAGGCCACACTGGCTACTTTTAGCGCCAGCGATCGCGCGTTTTTATGGCTTTTAGCGATTTTATGGCCTATTGCGACTGCATAGCGATTCGCGCGATTTCGCGATTGACTCACAGAAATCAGCGATCGATCGCAGAATATATATAATACTAGCGACCCGTCCCGGCTTCGCACGGGCAGTAGAGCATTATTATGCCTATGCTTTGCAAACTCCTTGAAATGTTCCATAAGTTATATTGAACAGCATATTGAACAGTACGTAGGCTTATAAAAGAATGCACATAATACAAGGCTTGATGGCAGGAACCTATCTCGTTTATGGTACATGTTTATTTATCTTTTATTATTATTACTTATATTTTTGTTTTCTAAAAGTTTAGGATGGACTCCCACCCAAAATATTGTATTTTACCAAAACGTGGAAACTTATCTGGCTCCAGTGATATCATTATTGTATTAGCTATATTTTATTTATTTAAGCTGTATGTTTTCCAAATAAATTAAAAAAAAATTAAGATTAAGATTTTTTACGGAACTCTTTAATTTTATGGGGTAAAATGCCTATGTGTATGCCTAGCCTATGTGTTAATCATGAGTAGGTATGAGCTATCTGTATTCCAAATTTTGGCCAAATCGGTTCATTCGTTATAGCGTGAAGGAGTAACAAACATCCATCCATCAATTCATTCATCCTTACAAATATACCTAGGATATAATTGTAAAGAAAATATAGAAAAGAATATATTGTAAAGAAAATATAGAACTCATTAAGTAGAGTTCAAATACACACATCAAAAAGTTATTGGGTAACTTAAACAATTAATAATCCGTGTTTCTACCGCGAACACTAACAACACAAGAACATCGGTTTGGCATACTCAAAATGAGTTCATCCAAATCACGCTGTGGAATGGCCGCCCATGTTCGTTGCAACAACAAAAAAAGTCTTCTTGCCACTGGATACCCTCCATATTCGGCAGAGCTCTTCTCTGTAGCATATCCCATGCATACTCAATCGGGTTCAAGTCTGGCGACTGAGCAGGCCAGGGCAGGACATTGATGTTAGCTGCGGCGAGAGTCTGTCTTACAACTCTTGCGGTGTGCGGTCGTGCATTATCATGCATTAACTGAAATAAGGGACCGATTTGCACTTGTAGAGGAACGATGACGTCTGATACAATCGTCTCAGCATAAATTTGAGCGTTGAAGTTGCCTCTGATCCAAATCAACTCAGTTCTTCCGCCGATCCAAATACCCGCCCATACCATGATGGTTCCACCACTATAAGGATGGACTTCCTGGCAGGATTTTAATCGCTGATTATGAAATTATGAAATGCACCAAAAAGGATCCATATAAATTTATAAAATCATAAATTTATTACAAAGCCACATCTCAATCTCAAGAAATCCGCATAAAAATGCTTGATCCCTAGACACTTTTGATGTGTGTATATTAATTTATATTTATCGCTTTTTTTGGAACTTTCACTCATTGTGGAAATAGGTATTATATTTTATTCTATTCTAACAAAGTTGCATGGGTTAAATCAGCTTGGCATCCGGCTGCCCACAAGATAGTATAAAAAAGTTATTACAATGTAATAGCTGCATAATAATATTGTAAAATGATTATATTGAAAAGAGCAACTGCTGAGTTTCTTGCCGGCTCTTCTCAGCAGAATCCGCTTTCCGAACCATTGAATTATTATATGTTCCGAACCGGTGGTGGTATAATCATAGCGTGTCATAAGAGCCACAGGTTGGCCTACGTGAAATAAATAATTTTATACTACACCTGCTCGGAAAGTACCTTCTGATTTGTGTCATATCGAAAAAGAGCGAGAAAGAAAATACGTCTTTACGTGGAGGCAAATCAGCGGGCTGAAAAAATGTATGAAATTTCATTACTTACGTGCTTTAGCGGGCTGAAAAGTTGTATGAAAATCCATTACACACGTGGTTTTTTTTTTAATTTTTGATAAAATCAGTTCAGTAATACCAATACTTAAAAAAATTATATAAAAAAAATAGAAATCTGTTTCAACAAACAAGACTCTTTATTTTCATAGTAAGTATCTAATAAATACTTAGAAAAATATATAAAATAGAGACTAAATTATAACTAATAATAATCTTTATAAAGAGGATTCTATAAACTATATAAGTAAACGAGGTTCCATATTCTATTACATACTTATTCTATGAAATAAAATAAAACCATAGACGAATGATATTTACTACCGTAAATAAAACTGATTACAAAGTTAAAAAAAAACAAATTGTTATCTTGTTGTTCCTGGTCTGTGGTTACTGGCCACTTGCGTTTTCTGTAAGTCATACCTACGTATTTAAAAAAAATGAAAAATTTCGCGCGAGTCGCATTATTTTGTTTTATCTAAATTTTGAATTTATAAAATTACTTACAAGCTTTTTGTAGAAACCATAAACTATACTCTATATTAAGAACTCAAAATGTCTATTGGTGATAGCAGTGTGAATTCAAAATGTCTGTGTATAGTGAAAAATGAATGTCCCGAGAAATCTAGAAATCGATAAATACAACAAAGCATTTTATGAAGATAAACTACAGTGGAAAAGCGAGAAAAAATTCTACCATGAGTTTTTTAGAGTTGAATTGAGTTTGAGAATTGTAAAAAATTTAATAGATATGAATTTCAATTATGTGATTTGTCTATTATTTTCCTCGTAGGTGTAGTATAAAGCACTATGTAACCGAAAACTTTGACGGCCCCCCATTTCTTCATTTTTTTAAGCTAAAAAATAATTAAAAAAAATTCAAAATACAATAGTACATTGTTCAACGAGGGGAGAAAGTGCGATTCCTTACTCGGGTGTATTAAGGCCCTCGGCCACCCACGTATGTAATCGGTCACTTTCACCCCTCGTTGAACAATGTACTATTGTATTTTGAATTTTTTTTAATTATTTTTTAGCTTAAAAAAATGAAGAAATGGGGGGCCGTCAAAGTTTTCGGTTTTAGACCACTTTTGTTACGGAGTCTATCTCAAAAACTAAATTAATTAGGAATTTGAGATTCCTGTATATTATGCTCTATATAGTGTATTTTAAACAACAAATACTGAAAACACCGATTTATGATGCGGTTTATAAGTAATTGTGGCCAAAACAAACAAGCATTTTTCCCCTTAGGCTAATTTAGTACTATCTAAGAACTAAGATATTTAAATATCTAGTTAGACTAGAAAAGTGATTTGGTCATATTTACGGAACCCTAAAAGAGCGAGGTCCGACTCGCACTTGGCCGATTTTTTATAATCATAGCCAGAGATTTTGACAGCAAGTTGGCAACCCTACGTGAAAGGGTAATTGGTCATAGGTTAGGTTTTTCACAATGGATGCCCGACCTATAAACCTAGTGACCCCTGGCGAACAATGGCGACGAGTCTCTGACGTGTTGACTGTCTGATCCTTGCTGGTGGTAACACCCTGACATCTAAACATCATGTCAAATCAGTTCATACATCTCAACCACTGACCTTTATAATTATATTAATTATAATCTAATTACAATCTATGATTAACACTCAACAGGTTGCTTTTTTTTTTGTTTTTTTTTTATTTTTTATTTCGGGATAGGCTTGCGCTTGACGACAATCAATGCTGGACAACACTGATGAGGTCTAGGTTGGAGCGCGCTTGCCTAGAAAGTGCCTATCCACTCTTGCCTTGAAGGTACTGAGGTTATACGTGGCCGGAAACACAGATGTTGGAAGTGCGTTCCACACCTTAGCGGTTCGATTCAGAAACGTTGAACTGAAGCGTTTTGTGCGAGAAGGTTGGATTTCAACCACGTTAAGGATGCCAACGCTCACGATTTCTCGAAGTTCTGTGGTAAAACGGTGAAGGGGGCACAAGGTTGTGAAGTTCTTGAGCGCACTCTCCAAAGTATATCCGATAGAAGACCGATAGACAGGCAACATTGCGACGGTGCTGCAGACTGAGCATTTTTGCCTGCGTTAGTGACTGATCACCTATAATTCGGCGGGCACGGCGATCTACGGAGTCTAATGCATCGAGTTGGTACTTAGCAGAGCCGTCCCAGAGGTGGCAGCAGTACTCCATGGCCGAGCGCACCTGAGCCTGATAGAGAGTCAGGCGCTGCTCAGGCGTGAAGCACCGCTACACCTTGTTCAGGATGCCAAGTTTTTTGGCTGCTGTTTTTGCCTTTGACTGGATGCATTTCCCGAAATTGAGGTTGGTTCTCAATATGGTCACTAATCGGTATGGACACACTTTGGAAAGTTGGAGTCAAGGTAAAGGGACTCCTTTTGGCAGTGAATAAACACGCTTGAGTTTTGGTGGCATTAAACTTAACTAAATTGGCGTCGCCCCAATCGGACACCTCCTTCAGAGTTAAGTTAATGCGATTCACCATGGCCTCGCTATGCTCATGGATCTCAGTAGCACTGGCTCGAGAGCTGGACATGTATCTGTCCGTAACAGTGCTGTCATCAGCGTATCCAAAGATACCGGCTTTAGAAGATCGTTGATGTGCAGCAGGAAAAGTGTTGCGGACAGAACAGATCCCTGAGGAACACCGGCGTTGACAGCCATTAAGTCAGATGAGCAGCCGTTAACGACAACTCTAAATGACCTCTCACTCAGGAAATCAGATATCCGCTGTGGAGCGGATGTGTCGCGAGCTAGTTCTGTTTCTTTATGACGTTATCACGTTAAACTATCATCCGTAAACCGACTTTACAGACAACCAATTTTTTTTACCTACTTGATTGACGCCATTTTGGCGCTGTAAACAGTTACGATTGTCCAAGGAACTAAAATTAGTGAGGGCGCTAGTTGATAACTGAAATAAAAGTATCAACTATTACTTTTTGGCATTTCCTGCATCCCTATATTGTTATTCCAGAGACAATCGTATGTCGAATGTGGTGTGTTATGTGGCAGTTCAAACTGATCCATAGTTTATGCTGTCATTTGTATAGTGAAAGCGAGTGCAGCGTTAATCATAGATTAATTGAAAAGGTCAGTGGTGTCAACACAATATACCTACGGCTCCATTACTGGGAACAGAGGTGCGATTGTCTAGTTATTCCATTGATCGTAATAGTATTCGTTGACATGATCGTCAAAGTAAAATAAACAATAACAGCATTGAAATAAAGCTCAATTTCGTGTTTGCATTCTTATACGTTTAGGTATGTACGATACGCTCCAGAATGCTCCACGTTAAAATCGGTTGCACTGAATTTGTGACATTAAATCAATACCATCAAGTATTACTTTACTTTGACGCTAATGTCAAGGAATACGAATACGATAAATGGAATAACTTTTGGACAATTGGTACAGGTTTCAACTCGACTGAGAAGGGATTAGGCTATAGTTCACCGCGCTGGCTAAGTGCGGATTAACCGATCTGACATACCTTTTAGAATATTATGAAGAACTCTCAGAACGCACATAGTTTCAAAGTCAGAGATGCTTCCCTGATGGAATCGAACGCGTAACCACCCCAATAGGAGACCTATTTGGGTATCTATCGTAACTAGGCTATCTCTGTCGGTAAATAATAGCTATTAATTATTTTTTTATGCTTTCCCTAATGAATAGGTATAAGATTAAAGATAGGTACTTAAGCAGCGTGACTCTTACAGACATTTTACGCTGAAATGGCGTCAAAGGTGAGTGCCTAGGATAGAACCTGTGACCACCCCTTATAGGAGACCGTTGCAGTCGTAACTGGACTATCTCTCTTGGTAATTCCGAAGGGCATTCCGAACCAGTGGTAGACTCATCGACGATTCAAAAGCACTTGTAAAAAAATTTTATTTGAATAAAAAACATTTCTATTCTAATCTATTCTATTCTTATTATTCATGATTTAAATGAGCAACCCATTTACGGGTCACTAGATACCAAGCGCAGATCTCTCAGAGAAGGGTTATAGGCCATAGTCCACCACGCTGACCTAATGTGATTTGGTAGACTTCACACACCTTTGAGAACATTATGGAGAACTCAGAGGCGTGCAGGTTTCCTCACGATGTTTGCCTTCACCGTTGAAGCATGTGATATTTGATTGCTTCATCATCAGCAACCCATCAACGACTCACTACTGAGCGCAGGTCTCCTCTCAAGTTAGGGTTATAGGCCATAGTCCACTATACTGGCCCAATGCAAATTGGTAGACTTCACACACCTTTGAGAACATTATAGAGAACTCAGAGGCGTGCAGGTTTCCTCACGATGTTTTCCTTCACCGTTGAAGCTTGTGATATTTGATTGCTTAATCGCACTTAACTCCGAAAAGTCAGAGGTACGTGCTCGGGATCGAATATGGGACCCCTCTAATAGAAGACCGCAGTCCTATAAGCTATCACACTGCTATCTCTTGGTAATTATATTAGCTATTATTTATTTTAATGGTTTCCCTATTGAATAGGTATTAGAAGATAGGTACTTCGGCAGATTCGGGGAAGAGGGAAGACAGCAGACACGATCGCACAATTGAGCCGATGGCCGCTGCATCGCGTCGAGTGCCGACGTAGGCACGCCGCCATTCTACAGGCGAATTCAATTAACAGTACAAGGCTCGGGGGTAATAAATTCTCTAAACAATCAGAACTCGAGGCCGGTAATATGTCCGTCCGTGCATACGCATTGCGGCCGAGTTTAATCAACGAATAAACAACGTGTACCCGGCGTCCCACAGGACTACACCGTCCCGTATATTATTAAGATATCTATGTATTGTTTTGTTAAAAATACTTTTTACCCAATAATACCCTATTACCCACCGCTGAAATACCTATTTTTTCTTTAGATGACAGTAAACAAGTCGTGAAGACGAAAGTGCGAAGAAAAAGTGCGTGTTGCCAGTGAAAACTTATGGATCCGAGACATAGTCGCTAACTATGGGCCTCATAAGAAGGCTCAGGGTCACTCAGCGGGCGATGGAGAGAGCTGTGCTCGTTATAACCCTGCGAGATGAAATCAGAAATGAGGAGATCCGTCGGAGAACCAAAGTCACCGACACAGCTCAGCGAGTGCCGAAACTGAAGTGGAAATTGGCGAGGCACATAGTTCGAAGAGCTGATGGTCGTGGCAAGGTGCAAGGTGGCGACCCCTCACCAGAAGCGCAGTGTTGGCAGACTCCTTACTAGGTGGACCAACGACATTAAACGAATCGCAGCAAGCCGCTGTATTCAGGCGGCGCAAGAAGCCTGTGGAAGTCCATGCAAGAGACCTTTATCCTGCCATGGACGTCTATCGGTTGACAAAGAAGGAGAAGAAGAAGAAACAAGTCGCTAACACTTCTCTCTTCATACTGGGAATTGTCTCCGCAAGTAGGCGGTGGCCGCCCGTTTTTCGCGATTCCGCTGGTACGGCCTACTACGGAATACCTAATTACCAAGAGTGAGAGCTTAGTTACAACTGCGCTGCGGTCTCTTATTAGCGCTGGTCACGGGTTCGATTCCAGGCACGCACCTATAACTCTATTTCAGCGTAAAATATTTGTAAGAAGAGTCAGGCTGCCCAAGCTCCTACCTACCTATCTTCTAATACTTATTAATTAGGAAAATCATAAACGAGAAGTTCGAGACGAGACCTGTTCCCAGAGGTGGGCCGGGGTGGGTTGCGATGAATGAATGAGCGGTAGGTACCTGAGTGTCTACGCGACTATGAAGCGACCCATAGCAACAAGTGAGTCAGAACATTTGAAAGTGGTAATAAACAACGATCCTCAGAAGTCTGCCAAATATGGTTGAGCGAAGCAACGTCGTGCTCGTGAACTTGTTCCGCCGGCGGGAATGGGGCTACTTTCTGTCAATTCAATACATGTTAAGATGTTCAATCTTAACATGTATCATCATCATCATCATCATTATCAACCTTTAGATGTCCACTGCTGGACATAGGTCTCCTGCATGGACCTCCACAGGCCTCGGTCTTGCGCCGCCTGAATCCAGCGGCTCCCTGCGACTCGTTTGATGTCGTCGGTCCACCTAGTGGGGGGTCTGCCAACACTGCGTTTAACATGTATATTGAATTGTAAATATGCATTTTTGGAACTTCCCCTCATTGTGGAATAACTGCATATAGCATAGTACATATTGTAAACTCTATTGCAAAAGAGCAACCGCAGAGTTTCTTGCTGGTTCTTCTCGATAGGAAGGGCATTCCGAACCAGTAGTGGTAGCTTCATTTGACTTTTCGAAAGCACTTGTAAAAGTTTATTTGAATAAAAAATATTTCTATTCCACTCTTTTCTGCGATAGCGGAGAATATTCTACCTACAACCAGGAAAAAAATACTGAATCCACTCCATAAACTTTGAGTTCCTTCCATAAAGTCGAGAGCTGCACTATGTTTTGACGACCTCCCTGGCTCAGTGGTGAGCGCTGTTGCCTTATAACTGGGAGGTCTCGGGTTCGATTCTCGGCGGGGTCAATTTGGGAATTTATAATTTCTGAATTGTCTCTGGTCTGGTCTGGTGGGAGGCTTTGGCCGCGGCTAGTTACCACCCTACCGTCAAAGACGTGCCGCCAAGCGATTTAGCGTTCCGGCACGATGGCCTGTAGAAACCAATTAGGGGTATGGATTGAATGTTCACTGCCATACTCCTTCCAAGTTAGCCCGCTACCATCTTAGACTGCATCGTCACTTACCATCAGGTGAGATCGCAGTCAAGGACTAGCTTGTCATCGAATAAAAAAAAAAATGTTAGGTAAAAGTGCAAAGCGACCCTGTAACACAGCCTAAAGTTCCCTCTGTCAGACATTTGATCGGTAATTGTAAAGGTACGTAAACGTAGGTAAAAACTTAAATACAAGGCACGAGAACATTGTCAAAAATTAAAAACTAACTTTTAATAAACAATGTTTTCTCTATAAGTTTTTCCGAAAACTTTCCAACACAAGTGTCGCAGATTTTTCGGACAAACCTACAAATTTGGTTACCTAATATTTTGTGCGGTCGCAGTTGGTACCTAATCTACCTAGAATGTACCTACCTACTTCTTGACGTGCGGGGAAAAAGCATATTTACTGTCTGTGATTTTTCTCACGCCAAGGTTTAATGCGGGTGAAGTTGACGGATTCTAGATGTTTAACGCCATGATGATGCAATGCACACCATATTTGTGTGTCAGAAATGGAATAGAGACAGAGAAGATCTTATAAATAAAATAGGAGATATATGTATCGGAAATTAAGTAAATAAAATGTTAGAATCGGAGAAGAACTGGAAATCTGTTGCGGAATTTATTCAAAATATACTAAAGGGAAAGGAGGAAGAAGAAAAATGAAGACAGAAAAGGGCGTTAAAAGACTTTAGTGTTGACGTGTTTTAGGCTGCAAGGTGGGTACACGGGCAACAGGGAGACAGTAGGCATTTTAGACGGTAAGAGTCCGGCACTACCCAAAGCGGGTGTCCATGAGGATTTCCCCTACTGTTTAAAGAAAAAAAAAAAGATGTCTAACGCCAACATCTGATCACATTTATTTCAGTGCTGTAAGTTTCATAATACCTTAGGTCTATATCTTTCTACCTTGTGTGGTGTTGGCAGCAGGGCCCATAGAACGGTACAATAATTGAATTAAGAGCTATAATTCAAACACGTGTGAAGAGATCATCTGATCTCATAGCCTTCGCAAGAACTTATTGCATTAGTCTAAAGTCTCCAGTTTATAAATAGATTCTAGGTGATAACTAGCTAGCTAGGTCACTTGTGATGTAATCGACGAGAGCATCAATTGATTGTGCTGGTGACCCAAGTTGGTATTTAGATGTGTAGCCAATTTGGAGGAACTAATTATGAAAATGTAATTACGTACTTACATACTATAGCTAGACTCGGAGTATCCCTGAGAAATGAAGAGATCCGCAGGAGAACCAAAGTCACCGACATAGCTCAGCGAGTCGCGAAACTGAAGTGGAAATGGGCGGGGGACATAATTCGAAGAGCTGATGGTCGATGGGGCCCCAAGGTGGCAGACCCCCCACTAGGTGGACCGACGACATCAAACGAGTCGCAGGGAGCCGCTGGATTCAAACGGCGCAAAACCGAAGCCTGTGGAGGTCCATGCAGGAGACCTATGTCCAGCAGTGGACGTCTAAAGGTTGATAAAGAAGAAGAAGAAGAATTACATCATACATACAGTTTATTGCACACACGGTGGCTTATAGAGTGAACTGTGACAGGATTTGATGAAATGAGACAAGTGAGAACACAATGTCCTTCGCAACGTGTTTTTAGACAGCAAATAAACTTGCAATCCCTATACATAAGGCTTTTATTCCAAGAGCCACCACACGACACGATAAATTGCGGCAACGACGCCCAGCACCATAATAATATTATTATATTTCTATGGATCGTTTAGTCATTCCAAAGCACCGCAAAGAAATAGAAATGCAATGGCGCTCGGAGTCGCCACCGCAATTTATCGTGCCGAGTCTCTCGGTAAAACGGCGTAAGGCTGATTTAAAACAAGGCATAGGTAATAATTATTGTGTCTATTTGCAGTTAACCGTGTCGCCGCCTTTGCCGCCGCAAAGTGCCGACTGTCACTCGCCGCCGCCGAGTGACAGTCATCACTCAATCTCTCTCATCAGTTTCATCGGTTCAGATACCGGCTAAGATTTCTAGTTTGACACGTTCATTACCTGCTGTTTAGACAAGCTATCTATTGCATTGATTTGATCCACTAAGTACCACAGAATGTATAGGTAATACTATACATACCGAGCCACTACTATGCCGTACTATCCGAGAAGCCAACCGCCGCAGGTCGACAGCGGTAGTGCAACACTCGCAATCACACGATTGACTAGCTTTCTCTCACCATATCATCTCAATTATTTAGGTAGTTACTACCCTTCAAATATTCTACTATATACAAATATATTTACTCTATCTTTAACTCCCAACAAAAAAGAGATAGCACTCGTAACTGTACTAGGGAAGTCCTCATAGTCGTATGACAGGGGAAATCGCATTTGTTACTCTCATTACGACTTGTTAATTTTGTTGAAACTTTGGAATGGCGTAGAGAAGTTGTTAACAAGCGGAAGTTAGGTCAGAATTGCTCCTGCTTCCTTCCATTGTATGCTAAAGCTCGGAAGGCGTCTGTAAGACTGTATTGTGGTGTGCAATGGATACGATCACTATCTTTGTTGACGGTTTTATTTTTGAGTACCCCTTGAGATGCCTGTTGTTTTCGGCTTAAATGCTGGTAGAGAAGCTTTTTGTATGGCCAGATGAACAGAAAGCAGACTGCAATATTGCAGCTCTATTGCATTGAGACGATTGCATTGTAACTGCCGACTGACCATGAAATCTCTTTAACTTGACTTTGTCTCTGTGAGAGGGCCTGCTCTCATAATGAGAAGGATTTTGGCTAAAGCCCACCTCGCTGACAAGTGTGGATGGGCAGACTTTACACACCTTTGAGAACATTATGGAGAACTCTCAGGCGTGCAACACACAATGTATTCAGTCTCCCTTATAATAAAAAGTGATACTAATCATCATCATCATCATGAGCAACCTTTACAACGGCTCACTACTGAGCGCAGGTTTCCTCTCAAAGGGACGGGTTGTAGGCCATAATCCACCACGCTGGCCCAATGCGAATTGGTAGACTCCACACACATTTGAAAACATTATGAAGAACTCATAATGCATGCAGGTTTTCTCATGATGTTTTAATTCCCCGTTGAAACATGTGACATTTAATTGTTTAAACGCACATAATTCCGAAAAGTCAGGCGTGCGTGCTCGGGATTAACCTGCGACCCTCGAATTGGAGACCGCAGTCCTAACCACTAGAATATCACTGCTTATTAACTATACTGCTGTGATACTAATATTATTGCATAAATCGCACCGGGCATGTGCCTCAGATTTCAACTCCGGACCCCCGGCAAAGGAGTCCGAAGTTTCTAACTACTAGTCTATCATTGGCTCCAAAGCTTGATATAATATGTAATCAATTAAAATCACCTAATAATAAGATAGATAATAATTAGGAAAAGCATACATTTAGGCGGGTACAAACAATGATAAATGATTGATATGTCTAACATGTTAAAAACGTGTTTAGTTTTAAAATAATGAGCGTTCACTTCGGATATAATTAATGGCACCGATGTACAGATAAACTTTGTATTGATAATTTTTGATTAGCATAAAGTACCAACGGCATTGCTCTAGCTATCTCTATTAGTTAGGGTTACCACGTCGCGTTCTTGGTAAATTAGTTTGAAAACAAAAAATAAAAACTAGGTAAGTACGAAGTCCCAAGTAAACTTACTAATATTAGAGTTTGAGTTTAATATTAGAGGATGGATGGATGGATTGAGGTTTGTTAGTCCTTCACGCCACAACGAATTAACCGATTTGATGAAATTTAGAATGGAGCTAGCTCATCCCCAGGATTATCATATAGGCTACATTTTATTCTGGAAAATTAAAGCTCCCGTGGGAATTAAGAAAACTGAACCCACGCGGACGAAATCGCGGGCATCATCGGTCAAATCATCATCGGTCTCGGTCAAATATACTAGATTCTAGTATATTTGAGTGAGCGAAGCGAGACTGAACTATAACTGTAAGTGAAGTCTAACTCGCTAAATAAATAATTGCATCACGGTTTAACTCTTGTCTAAAGTCCGAGACAAGTCGGAGGTGTCACTGGTGGACGCATATTGTGGCGTAACCCTTGATTTAAGCATGCTTTAGTCGATAATTACGTTAGCACTTCGTATAAAATTTGCCGTTAATTAAATACTGGTTTATGAGTCGCAGGCGCTATTCAAATTGCTCTCTATTAAATTACTAAATTATAGCAACAAGCAACAAACTCGATTGTTAACTAGGATAGAAGGATAATGTGCAGATATACTTTTATGTTACTTTTCCTTGCAAGCTAACGACTGTTGTTACTACTATTTAGGATTCTGTACCTACCTAAAGGGTGCCAACGGGACCCTTATTACTATTATTCAAATCAGTGCTTATTACTAAGCCTCCGCTCTCTGTCCGCCCGTCCGTCCGGCCGTCGTCTGTTCGTCACCCATCCGTCCGTCCGTCTGTCAGCTGAATGTATCTCATAAACCGTAAAATGTAGGGTAGATACGAGTACTTGAAATTTTCACTGAATGTTAATTTGTATTGCCACTATAACAAATATGTAATAAAAAAGATAAAGTTAAGAAGTCTCCTAGTCTCCTCTTTTACCATCTTATCGTCGTGTCATTCAGAACGAAGAACAGAACTGGTTCGGTCCGATTCGCACTTGACCAGTTTTTCTTCCTGGTTTTTATGGTGAGAGGCGTCTGCCGCAGCTACTCCTTATTAATTCAATGCTCCTAACACAAGCTTTACACTTCATTTGAAGGCAGTAACGGGCATATAGGTAAGTCAACTTGGACATGGCAACCAGGCCAGGCTGCTCTAGAAATAGACAACTCCCTGTAATCTCTAAGCTGTAATGAGACATTCCTTAGCTAATTCAAAGCAGGGTATGATACAAGCAAAAAGTTTGAATGCAAAATGATGCAAAGGGCGGGTCAAGTGACCATACCACTCTTACGGGATCGCAAAAACTGTAACATCTGTCCTATAAGGACGGGGCCACACTATTATTTATTATTTTGACCGACGACTCACGAAATCCTTAATAATAAGGGCCGATTTAAACAACGTAAAATAAGTCTCATCCGAGCGTGATATTTTGGCAGATTTTCAATATAAAACTCTCAGAACACCCAACTTATTCCTTGGTTAAACGTCACGCGACATTGATGAAATCGGCACTATAAGGTATTATACAGGTAAATGTGAAACTGTGTGTTGGTTTTTCTTAAATTATGCGATTTTTAGCATGTATATAGTTGAGGATTTGGAGAATGGAGAGTGACACAAGCTAACTTTCATCCCGAACAAACAGAGGGAGAGAGAGGGATTTTTAAAAAATATCTCCACGCTGGCGATGAAGTGGACAAAATTTGGTAAAGAAAGAGTAAAGAATAATTTCTATTCCGTTCTCCGACGTGCAGTACCTATCATTTGATTGTTAGGTATGCAAAAGAAGATATCGATATACCGTTTTAATCATATATTCGTTTTCATCATCATCATCAACAACAACAACCCATCGACATTACCGACAAAGATCATCGAGTGGCAGAGTTGTAGTGGCAGTACATAAGGTAAACAGCTCTAAAAACTGATATAGGCATCAAGGTGCTCGAATGGCGAACTAGCACCGGTAAACTCAGGCTTGGAAAACCCCCACTTGTGGATGGATGATCTCAAGCGAGCCTTTGGACACTAGCTGCTGCACATTACAATTTTTTTTTAAAGAACATATTAGTCAAATTGAAGTTGACTAATATCCTTCCTATCCCCTCCAACTAAGCGGAAAGCTTGTGCTAGGAGTGGTTACGACAATAGTGCAACGGGTGGGATTCGAACCTGCGACCTTTCAGTTTTCAGTCCGCACCTTTAACCGTTGGGCTATTGAGGCTCATTAGAAATCTGTGGCAATCTTTGCGAGAGACCTATGATTTCCTTCGAACGGGGTGAAAACCTCGATATCGCACCCAGGAACTTCTCTGAATAGCAAATTTCACAGCATCGTACCTAACCACTGCACCAGGGATGTCTTCATTATAAACTTTTTCGAACGAAGTTCCTTTTCGGACCGTTTGGCGGATGGAGGCCAAGCAAAAAAAAGTGTAAGAATTTTCCGTCACTTCACTTGTTGCCTTCGTTTATATCACACGTTGCATCGAAACATTTGGGTGGAGAAGCGATTAAACGAAGGAATGAAACTATCGGCTTGGGGGTTCGAATCCTGACTTCAGATTACTATTTTTTATTTATTAATTTTTATTATTAATTTATTATTAGAAGGAACTTCGTTACAACTGAGTGTTCCACAACACTCAACCTTTTATTTCCATTTATTCCACCTTTCCACATTAACCACATTAATGTGGAAAGGTTATTTTTTATTAAAATCAGATTTATTTTATGTTAATTATCAAACTGTTTAATTCATCCACGACTCTTTCACAATGTAAAATATTGCTACAATATATGGTTCAATTTACCCATGTCAACTGACTTATTGAATTGACTCTACGACTGGTTTTCCACGGCGCGGTTTGCACCCGCGCCCGCAGCGGTTGCGGTAGCGCTAGTACTGCGCCCGCCGCGGGCGCAAACCGCGCCGTCTAAATTGAAACTTCATTTTCTATACAAATTTGCATTTTACGGAGGCCGCGGGCCCGCAACCGCTGCGGGCGCGGGCGCCAAAACGCGCCGTGGAAACCCAGTCTACGACTCCGAGGAACTTCTTTAGTGATCGTCGCGAACGCTTGATGTATGTGGTCAGGCCTTTACATATTATACGTCTTCGCCCACAAAGTTGACTCAATAAAACCGCTCCTACATAACCGGATGCGGAAGTGACAGCACTATACATACTGACAGACAGTGGGTACTTATGTCGTATCTGTTCTACACGTGTCGGCTGTGTTTACAGCACTTACAGCTCGTTTAAGAAATCAAACGACGTGAACCACCAAATATTAATAACTAGCTGATGCCCGCGACTTCGTCTGCGTGGATTTAGTTCATAACATCCCGCGGGAAATTTTTGTCACCCTCCAGGTTCTCAACTATACCTATCCAATAAATCACGTCAATCCGTAGCTTTGTAGCAGGAAACATTTGATCGTCTTGCTCGCGGCATTGTTAATGATGATACAAAGAGAAAACATATTACTGATAATATTATCAATTACGTTTAGCTATCATTTTTATAATTGTCATATTTTTTACCATACTTAACCAAAGACAAAATTACGTTTAGCTGTCATTTACGTTTTGTTATTCCACTGTCATTTGCGTTTTGTTATTCCATGTCAGATGCGTTTTTGTTATACCACGTTTTATAGTGACTTGACGGAAACGCGGTCGAACGGGATAAAAAGTATCCTATGTCCGTCTCCTGGTTCTAAGCTACCTCTCCACCAATTTTCAGCCAAATCGGTTCATCCGTTCTTGAGTTATAAATAGTGTATCTAACACCACTTTCTTTTATATATATATAGATAATGATTGTGACTTGCAGATACAACCATACTATTGGAACTTAGTTCCTTATCGCGCGGTGCGGAACTCGGAAGGGGGCTAGACGGATCGACACTTTTTGAAACCGACACTTTTTTGAATGTGAATTTGTTATTGTTGTGTTCGGTATTTTCGCGGTACAATATTGGGTCTCCGTAGCCTAGTGGCTTCTGCAGTCGCCTAACAGTTAAAAGTCGATGGTTCGAATCCCAGCTCGACAGACTAAATCAATATTTAAAATCAATCAATTTTATTTTAAATAATTTCTACATGTGGAATTTTTCCCTAATTTTTATAACTTATAAGTTATAAAAAATTAGGGAAAGGTTCTAAATGTACAAATTGTTTAAAATAAAATTGAAAATAGAAAATTCTGTCGGTCGAGCTGGGATTCGAACCATCGACTTTTAACTGTTAGGCGACTGCAGAAGCCACTAGTCTACGGAGACCCAATATTGTACCGCGAAAATACCGAACACAACAATGCCAAATTCATTAATCGAAAGGAACTACGTTCCATCCGGGTGTCCCTTGACACCTCTCAAGTTTTTTTTTTATTTCTGTTTTTGTTGGCTTTTTGGCTTCCGAATCCAAAGTTCAATACATAGTAGCTCTGCTGTCAGTCTGTCTGTCCGTCCGTATGTCACAGATCTCTAATTCGTAATCTCGCAATCTCTTGTAATCTCGTAATCTCAGCAGTATAATGTTGACCTGAAGAGTTGAAGGTTAAAATTTTTATGGGACCATTTCGCAAACATCCTCTGTCGATTAAAAAAAAATCACGAGAATCGGTCCAGTAATCCCGGAGAAATCGGTGGACATACATAGAAAAAAAAAAAAAAAAAATACCGGCCGAATTGAGAACCTCCTCCTTTTTGGAAGTCGGTTAAAAAAAGCATCCACAGGCAAATAAGATGTGCACTTATTTACAATGCTTTTAAGAATTTTCTAATGATTAATTATATTCTGCATCATCATCATCATCAGCAACCCATTATCGTCTCACTACTGAGCGCAGGTCTCCTCTCAGAAAAGGGTATAGGCCATAGTCCACCACGCTGGCACAATGCAAATTAGCAGTCAGTAGACTTCTCACACCTTAGAGAATATTTTGGAGAACTCTCAGGCGTGCAGGTTCCCTCGCGATGTTTTCCTTCAACGTTGATATGCGTGATATTAAATTGCTTAAACGCACATAACTCCGAAAATGCAGAGGTGCGAGGCCCGGAATCGAACCTGCGACCCACCGAATAGGAAGTAGAAGTAAGAAGGAAGGAACTGCTTCTGCATTGTCGTAAGGAATGTTTTTATCTTAGTTGAACTGTCAGGGTTACCTATTACCTTCTTTCAGACTACCTACCTGATTGGTTATAGGGTGATAACTAGCCATAAATGTTTTTTTTTTTACATTTCTACGTATTTGAATTGCTTTAATTTCTCTCGCATATGAAATCACATTAAAAAGCACTTTGCGAAGACCGTATTCAAAAATGCCTGTATTAAGCATGGACTAAATCAATGCAACAATCTCAATCACTTATTTTTGGTTATCGCCTTGATTGTGATTGCAGTATTAGCCTCAATAATCCAATAACGGTTCACCATTCCATCTCCATCCATTGTACTATTGTCGTACCCAATCCTAACACAATATTTCCGCTTTTCACCCGACTGCGCGACGCAAAGGAGTGGTAATGTGTTTATCAGTCTATTTAAGTATGTATTTATGTTTGTTTGTTCCTTTGTGGCACTCTAGAGAACAAACGCGTGAGCCGAATTTGATAAGTGGCACGTCGTTAGATTCGCCATGCTAGCGCAAGTGTCAAAGAGAACATAAAAATTTAAAAAATCAAAATGGCGGATTTTGGACGCCATAATGTGGGTTCAAAAATTTTTTCTTCAAATCCTATTGAGTGGGGTATCATATTAAAGGGTTTAAAAGGTGATTACAAAAATATATTTTTCATTATTTTTCTCATAAATTTCATAATTGATATTTTCATTGATATTCTTTAAAGCAGTCGAGTTTTTTCTTTTTTAATATTTTGCTTGTTGAAGGAGAGGAGAATATTATTCAAGTTCAGATTGGCTTTATAGTCTATGCCGAATAGTCTTCAAAAATAATATTATATAGGTAGTTAGGTAACACAAGTACTATAGGTACAATATACGCTAGGTGATATCCGCGTCTTCGTCCGCGTGGATTTAGTTTTTAAAAATCCTGTGGGAACTCTGATTTTCCGGGATTAAAAGACTGTGTCACTCAAGCGTCTCAACTATACTTATGCGAAAAATTACGACAATCCGTGGTTCTGTTGCAGCGTGATTGAAGGACAAACCAACAAACAAACAAATACACTTTTTTATTTATAATATTCATCATCATCATCATTAGCAACCCATCAACGGCTCACTACTGAGCGCAGGTCTCCTCTCAGAGAAGGGTTATAGGCCATAGTCCACCACGCTGGCCCAATGCGAATTGGTGGACTTCACACACCTTCGAGAACATTATGAAGAACTCTCAGATATGCCGGTTTCCTCACGATGTTTTCCTTCACCATAGAAGCAAGTGATAGTTAATTGCTTAAACGCACTTGACTCCGAAAAGTCAGAGGTGCGTACCCGGGATCGAACCTGCGACTCCCCGAATAGGAGACCACAGTCCTAACTACTAGGCTATCACTGCTTCCACATTTATTATATTATATTATTTATTTATAATATTAGTAAGGATCAATTGCCACGTAATACGGGCCAAATCATACAAAATTTACTTAGTCAGTAGTGTCTCAAATACTGAGAGCTTTCTTAGATGAAAATGCATTTACATTTCCCGTGTGAGCGAACACACGTGGTGTTTGTTTCCTGTCGCACCCTTACATTATTATGTACCTGCTGCGGAGGTACCTTGTTCCGCGTCTATTTGAATACTAGGTGCTAGTGTACTGTGTACTAGATAGCTAGATAGTAGATAAATTTATAAAGTGTACAATCTATTTCAGGGAGAATCCACATTTATCCTTTTACTAGCTGACTGAAATTCAGCTAGGAATCAGGGTGGAACTTCAAAAAAAACTGATACATGTGTTTTACTAGTTTTGGAAAGAAAGTTGGTAATCGAACGAAAGAATTATATATATTATAAAAAAAAAAGATTCTAACGAATTGAGAACCTCCTCCTCTTTTGAAGTTGGTTAGTAAAAAGGTGACTGACTGATCTATCAACGCATAGCTCAAATCACGAGACTGATCAAGCTGTTTTGTTTGCAAATAGAGGTAGCCATTTACTAAGAATGAATTTTTGAAAATTCTACCCATAAGGGGGTAAAAATAGGGTTTTGAAAATAGAATTTAACGTGAGCGAAGCCGCGGGCAAAACTAGTATAATTAAAATACTTCATTCTTTATTAAAGTTGTACACTGGATAAATTAATTAGGCAC
Organism: Oeneis ivallda; assembly: GCA_029955525.1. Lineage (NCBI taxonomy): Eukaryota > Metazoa > Arthropoda > Insecta > Lepidoptera > Nymphalidae > Oeneis > Oeneis ivallda. Next base: position 30,233,037 of record JARPMR010000001.1, on the reverse strand, counting down.
TCGAAAATGTATTCTTTTTAATCCCTTCTAAATTCTACCCCTTAACTTGTGCATCCATCTAAGTGTGAAGTTATTAACTTTTTTGGGGCTCTGCTCAAGCTCATCCTTTATAACATCATTTATAGGTTAATAAACCTGCCTCGATGGTATAACAAAATTGAATTAAATTGTTATATTGGGTTCTCAGTACTAGCCCGGAGTTAGGAAGTTGGCGAAGTGTCCAAGGCTGTCGGTTCTGTGCCTGATCTCTCTCCGGTCATCGGTCATCGGACTATGAGTTGAGGGAATTCTGCACCTGTGTTTGAGCACACACGTGTGCACTATAATATCTCCCGCACAGATGGCTAATCTCTGAGCAGGTTGACCGCCGTGACCGGATTCGGTCGGGAGGACATTATTATTAGTTTTTTGGGTACCGCACCCAAAGGGTGCCTATTACTAAGCCTCCGCTGTCCGTCTGTCCGTCCGTCCATCCGTCTGTCAGCAGGCTGTATCTCGTAAACCGTAATAGGTAGACAGTTGAAATTTTCAGAGTGTGTATTTCTATTCGACCCTCAAATATGGTCGAGCGAAGCAATGGCTGGATCATGCGTCATGCTCGTGAACGGGTGCCGCCGGCGGGAATGGGGCTACTTTCTGTCTGCCCGTCTTTGACATGAATTGAATTGTACGTTTTGTGGAAATGTCATATTCTAGTCTAACAAAGATGCACGGGTAAATCAGCTTGGCATCCAGCTGCCCACAGGATAGTATAAAAACTTATTACAATGTAATAGCTACTTATTAATATTGTATTGTAAAATGATTATTTTGAAAAGAGCAACTGCTGAGTTTCTTGCCGGCTCTTCTCAGCAGAATCCGCTTTCCGAACCGGTGGTAGAATCTTGACGTGTCATAAGAGCCACAGGTTGGCCTACATGAAATAAATAATTTTGAGTTTGAGTTTGAGTTTAAGTTTATTTCCGCTATAACAACAAATAATTAAAATAATATAAAATTAATAAATAATAATTAATAAAATAAAAAGTAATCCGATACATGAAAAAAGAGTCGAAATAAAATTTTATTTTTTTACCCTGGGTGTCATTGTCTAGACTCTAGAGCTTATTAAGTGGAGTTCAAAAATATTTTTTTATTATTTTTAGCTTCAAAATTAAGATATGGAGGGCCATCAGAGTTGTGACCAAAAGAAACGAGCATTTTTTCCCCATATTATGCTAATTTAACACTATCTATAAAGACCGATTTACACTTCAATAAGTACAGTAGCGAGTTAAGAAATTAGTCAGTTAAGTAATAAGTAGTAAGTTGTAAGTAGCGTCCAAACGTAGGCGAGTGAGTAGTCATAAGTTGCCGTTCCGAGAAGAAGACTAGTCGCGTCGGTTGTTTTATTCCTCCGAGTTGAAATTGAAATTTAAAATTGAATTTATTTATTTTCTTTCTTTGTTACATAGGTGCTTAAAATCTATGAACGTTGACGGCTGGAAAAGTTAAAACTACGTTCAAGCCGTCACACCCACCTCCGAAACTTAATTATAAACGGAAATATTAACAGGATTCAATTTATCCATTTATATACACTTTTATTAGTAGATTCATTTATTTTTTTAAGTTCTTGGCTATATGTAGGTACACCTGATACTTTTTATTTTCGAGACAGCCTCCTTCGGCCCGAAATCACTTATGTTCATAACCTCACAAATTTTAATAATAGCTGCATCTCTAGCTTGTTTTATGTGGTAATTGTTGCATTTTGAAATATATAAACACTCATCTTTCAAGTACCTATTCTTGGACAAATGCAAAGGTAAAGTAAAGTATTATCAGACCACTTCATTTTTACACAAAAAAAAAACACGTGTGTCTGCGGCCGCAGTCTTCAAATTTGGACTGTACCTGTGACTGTACTAAACTCGCCCGTCTACATGCCGGCGAGTTAAGTTGGCGGGGTGCGGGAGACGCGAGAGAGGGGGCTTCTTCGCACTGGACTCGCCGAAAAATAGGATACGCGATCTATTCAACTGAACTTAATCAACAACTTACTACTTAACTCACTTTTGCCGTTCAAACGACAAAAGCGACTTAACTCGCCAATCACGCAAGTTAACTCGCTACTGTACTTATTGAAATGTAAATCGGGCTTTATAAGAACTAAGATTTCAAAATATGTGTCTAGTTTTAAAACAAGTGATTTGGTCATATGTACGGAAACCTAAAAGAGCGAGGCCCGACTCACACTTGGCCGATTATTTTGCTTGCCACGTAGCGAAACGTAACCGTGTGTTAACACCCTATTGTTTCCTTGCAACATTCGTTTGATCTGTTTACGGGGAGGCTTATTGTGAGGCTGTGTTTGTTACCGGGGCCCGTACAAATACAAACACTTCGGTAATCTGTTCTGTTTGCGTATTGCTGGTATTGTCTCACATTTGACAGCCCGTTGTATAAGCGACGTGTTCGATCAAATCGAGAGCTATAGGTACCGAAGTATCTACTTGTACCTGCTTACGTAAATTATGTTATTGTGTAGGTATATCCCTAAAGTATATCTGCATACCTCTAGAGTCTAGACTCTACCAATTTAGGCTGGAATCACATCTGTGCGCATCGATTCGCATTTTGTCCACACAAAACTGTTATTTTTCATAGAGTCGTTTAGCTTTTCGTTGCGTACGCGACTTTATTAAAAATGTCAGTTTTGTGTAGACAAAAACAAATATAGACCATAACAAAATTGAATTAAATTGTTATATTGGGTTCTCAGTACTAGCCCGGAGTTAGGAAGTTGGCGAAGTGTCCAAGGCTGTCGGTTCTGTGCCTGATCTCTCTCCGGTCATCGGTCATCGGACTATGAGTTGAGGGAATTCTGCACCTGTGTTTGAGCACACACGTGTGCACTATAATATCTCCCGCACAGATGGCTAATCTCTGAGCAGGTTGACCGCCGTGACCGGATTCGGTCGGGAGGACATTATTATTAGTTTTTTGGGTACCGCACCCAAAGGGTGCCTATTACTAAGCCTCCGCTGTCCGTCTGTCCGTCCGTCCATCCGTCTGTCAGCAGGCTGTATCTCGTAAACCGTAATAGGTAGACAGTTGAAATTTTCAGAGTGTGTATTTCTATTTCCGCTATAACAAAAAATAATTAAAATAATATAAAATTAATAAATAATAATTAATAAAATAAAAAGTAATCCGATACATGAAAAAAGAGTCGAAATAAAATTTTATTTTTTTACCCTGGGTGTCATTCTCTAGAGCTTATTAAGTGGAGTTCAGTTTTGTGTAGACAAAATGCGAATCAATGCGCACAGATGTGATTCCAGCCTTAGGTGCCTACTGTTGTGATAAGCAATCTAACTTTCTAGAATTACTATTATCTTCTATATTATTCTAATTTCCTATATTATTATACCTAAGTATTTTTTATTAACCTCCGACAACAGGGGTGTTATAAGTTTGATGTTTGATGCGGTTTTTCTGTTTGAAACCTGACGTGATCAAGATGCATCCTAGGTCCGCTTGCAGAAACGCGGAGTTATCCTTTTAACCCAGAGCTAGCTGCTGCATTGACAGATTTCGTATAAAGCTTCTGTCAAAATTACAAGTTTAGTCCTGGCTTAAGCCTAACTCGGCGTCTCTGTAACTCCGTTGGCGCATAATTTGAAGGATTAATATGTGAAAAGTAGCACACTAATATCCCGAAGGAACTGTTTGTTTTCCCGGGATAAAAAGTAGCCTTTGTCATTTTTCAAGTCATCAACAAAAAACCACGTCAATTTGTAACTCCGTTGGCGCATTATTGAACGATAAATACGTGAAAAGTAGCATACTAATACCTATCCCGCAAGGATCGTTTGTTTTCCCGGGATTAAAAGTAGCCTTTGCCACTTTTCAGGCCTTTAACTTTACCTGTGCATAAAACCACGTCAATTTTAAACTCCATTGCGCGTATTTTGAAGGACAAATGCTTAAAAAATAGAGATGCTATATCCCGCAGCAACTGCTTGCTTTTTTTGGGATAAAAAGTGTGCTATTCCAGACTATAATCTTTGTCTGTGTTAAATTTCAGCAAAATCTGGTCATTCGCTGTAGCGTTAAAGAGTAACAAACATCCATCCATCCATCCAAACATCCATCCATCCATCCATACATCCACCCTCACAAACTTTCGCATTTATAATATTAGTAGGATTATGTATTAGTTTAGTAGGAACTGTAGGAAGTAGGATTGTCCGGCCATAGATTCACATGTCGGGGATGTTTTAAATTTTAAATTTACACGTTAACTTTTATTATTGACGACGTGATGCACAGATAAGTAGGTATGTGCTTTTGGTTTAACTTTGTTACTATAATTAGACAGAAATTCGTGGTTCATGCGGCGCACGCGGCAAGAATAGAATAGAGTAGTTTTTTGTTAAAAGTTCAAACTTTTACAACGTGCTTTTCAATGCAAGTTCGAGGAAGGTTGAATGCGTATCATCTTATCATCCAGGCGCGCATCTTGGACTGGACCAGGCCAGGCGCACTCCGCATTTTAGGTAGGTACAAGTACCCGGCGTGGTTCCGGCCGGACGGGCCAACTCATTGGGCTAACGTAGTGCGAAGGGATACGAGTTACGCGATAGAAAGGGTGGTAACTTCTAGGTGAATATAACTGTAGGACTGTAGATAAGTATGCGCTATGCGACCTGAATTGCACTTTACTGTGTGGTAGCATGGGTCGCTATTTCATCATCATCATCATCATCATCAGCAACCCATCAACGACTCCCTGCGCAGCACAGGTGTCCTTTCAGCAAAGAGTCATATTCCATAGTCCACCACGCTGCTCCAATGCGCATTGGCATTGGGAGACGCTACTTATTTAAGGGATTTTGCGAAGTGAATTTTCTGTACCTACCTATACCTATACTATTGTATTCTGTGGCTGGACTAAGAGTTTTGCAAAGAGTGACTCAGTTCCTGGTTCTTCCAGGACAAGATTGAAATGCGTACAGCTGATGGCATCTCAGCTCACCTGCTATATGAATACCTAAGACCAATCTCCAATTATAATTCGTCAGGGAGCAGTAGACATCGGGAGGCAAGGCAGGCTCCTTAATATTATAATATTATTCTAAACACAGAATATATTAAACGGGGCCTTGTTTCTCAGAATGTTGCCGGTTCAAGAGGATTCTGAGATTACGGTTCTTCGATATTTGCGTACATACATAATGGTACAGAAAGGATTGACTGTGCGTACAAGACAGTTTTGGGTGATCTTTCCTTAAACTTTACCTTCTGGGTTGTTATTTGCTGGGACCCTTTTTCAACAAGTGATCTTAAACGGACAAATAAACATGACTTCTTGACAGTTTTTGTGTTGTCAACGCATCGAAATATGGCACATGTTACACGAGTTACTGTTAATTTGAATGTCAAAGTAAAAGTTCTTTAGTCAAAGCTGGTATACCAGCTTTGACCTTTTCTTAACTACTAAACCTAAAATCTAGTTAGTAATTTATAAAAATTAAAGCCTAACATTAAATTTGTATGACCAAAACAAAATATTATGATCTTCATGCGGGCGCAGTTGAGTGTAAATACTATTAGTATTTTCTAAACTAGCGGTAAGTAGGTACCTAGAAGGTATGTTAGTACCACAACGTAATTTGACAGCTCACTTATCACCAAATGCAAATCTACAAAAACTAACTTTCGAAAAAAAATTCACATCCCAAAATTAACCATTGTTTTAAGTCACAATCAATCAACACACGTTACTTAGTGTATTCTTTTCTTTTTTTTTGTATCATCGGTTCTTGCGTCCCGGTTTTTTATCTCGGTCGATTTTATCGCGATATAAATCCAGATAATTAAGTGGTGGGACAAAAAATGGAGGCGTGATGCGTTTTCGGCCCGTCGACTCTTATAAAACTAGATGGTAATGAATGAAGCGAGATAACGCGAGATGAAGGGATGGTGCGCGACATCGGTGACCGTGCCTCGCGAGCCGAGTTTGGTGTTGAATGAACGCGTGTGTGTGGGTGATTGTGTGGCCATTTGTTATGATACCGACTCTTTGACAAGTTTTTATTCGAGGTTCGTTTTAAATAGCCCTTTTTATTTGGGAATTAATTTATTAATATCCGGTTAAGATGCACGTTTGCAAGTGACAGGTTATAGCGACAAAATTCATAAGCAAAATTGAGGAGATACCACTTCTGACCTAACATTTACACATTCGTTCTACAATTATCGATTTACATCAAAAAAAGTGACAATCCACATTCAATCTTTCAGAAAAACATAGGAGAAGTTATTACATACGCGAATACCTGAGGTGATGGAAAATTTTTATCCCTTATCACACATCTTGAAGTAGGTATATTCGCGTTGTGTTTTTCTGAAAAAATACGAAATTTCTTATTAAAACACTGCAAATAATCAATATCCGCAATGACGGTAAATATTTATGCATTACATTTTTTTTTTTGGATTTTAAATTAACGCATGCCAAGCTCATTTTGTTCGTCTTATTTTTAACTATCCATTCACATAAAAAATTTCATCACCCATGACGGGGCTTTCTATGTTACCGGCTTCTGTATTAATAGGTATACTATTAAGTATGTATGTCAAGAAAAAGATGAAAGGTGAAGTTTTATATGAAAACGTTTACAGGATATTAGGTAATAGTATATTGTATGTTAATCGTTAATCAAAAGAATTCTCTATAATGTTTATGAAGACGTTTAAAAGGTTAAAGATTATCAACACATGAATTGTAGATTTTGCCGCCGGTGTGTGGTGCATACATTGTGCAACGGTCGCTAAACTGATAAGATACATATCAAAGAATTATCTACCTAAGCTCAGTTGGGAAAGTAGGTACTATAGCCTAAAGGGTAAGATTTCGAATCCCGTAGAATACCTAAATCATTCAGGTCAACTTTGAGCACTATTATTTTGGAACACACATCATGGCTTCATAAAAAATATTATATACCGGTAACGTAATTTTTTGTTAAAAGAAAATCTTTTTCATTATAATCCGATAGACTTCCACTGCTGGCCTATGATGGTTTCTTGCATGGATTTCCACAGGCGACTCCCTAGGACCCGTCTAATGTCGAGTTCCATAAAGGAAACACGTATGAAATTTTCAATCTGAGTACCTGCATAATTTTTAAAACATAAAATGTAAAATTTACTAATTTATAAGATATATAAAGCGAAAAAATTACTACTAATTATATTTACAAAAAATACACGCCGTCCAAGTGATCGCTAATGGGCATGGTGCCCAAAACACTGGCGCTATTACCTCTCTGAATAGCGAGGCTAAGCCTTTGGGCTAAATAAGCGCCAGCTCTTTGGTCACCAGAGGCGTGGATCAATTTTTGGGACACGACATTTACAAAATTTTTCGTGTCCGATGACCATGGACCCAGAGTCTCAAAAGCAAGCGCCGCAAAAATATAATCCTTAGAAATGGCAGAGTATTTGCGGCGCTTAAGCAACTGAGCAACTTATTTATAAGATAGTTTTGATAGGACAAGTTCCACGCAAATTTATCAAGCGTAGATCTGCACGCCCGTTAATAATATTTGGTACAAACAAACACAGCCGGACAATCAGTCTTAGACAAGAGACTACAAATATTGACCGAGCATAGATTTAAATGACAAGTTATTGTAATCCTCGGCTGATCGGCTGATTATTTTCCGAGCCCCCATTTGAGTTTTCATTTCCTTAGACAAAAAGTAATAGGTATTTTTTTAATAAAATTTGCTTTCTTATCAAAGTACTTTTTGAACTTGTAGGGCCTATTTCGCCATCTCCTAATCAACGTTTACCTTCCGATCGTACGAAATAATAAATAAAGTTTTGAAATAAAGAGCCAATACAAAAACTGTCACATTTATTCGACAGTTATGCTTTTCTTCGCGATGGGTTAAACAGGCCCCCCCAGAATAGAGCTAATTTTTTGAAAAATTAGGGTTAGGTAGCACAAAACTTATTATATGATTAACATGCTCAAAACAGTGTAGGTGTTCAGTGTTCACATTCGTATAGCCCCAGGCACTATCTAGCATTCAAGACAGTAAGTAGGAACTATAAAAAAAGTTAATGCTTATGGTATAAATATTATAAACTAGTATCGCCCGCGGCGTAGCCCGTATAGGTCGGCATTTGGCCCCCTCGCTTAATAGCTTGATGAGACACACTGTATAATTATTAACATGTTATTGAGACTATGCGTAAAAACTAAATGGCCCGTGTATTAGGTTACATATAGGTACAGTATATTCGTAAAACATTGTTACACTGAAGGCCCCGTCATAGCGTAATCAAATTTTTTTATTAGAAATTCTACGAACATAATTGCTTAAGCATTTAAGCCTGGTATGCGTAAAAAAATCCGAAAAAATAAAAAATGTTTTTTAAAAATAATTGATTATTTTTTATTTTTGTGGCTTTTTATATTAATTAATGAAATGAAATGAAATTAAGTTGACGGCTTGTCAATGAAATGAAACATTTATGTAAAAAATTATTTATTTTTCCTTTCTAAATTTCTTGTACTACAAAGCAATTAAATAGATATCTTTGTGCAGAAATCAATGTATTGTTTTTATCTATACGCATAATAAAAACATACCACGATGGCGGAGAAGTGCAAACCAAATACCAGTGATGGAGCCAGTTGCCCATTCCGCTAAACTAAAGTCAGCTGAAGTGTGTACAGTGGTGAAGAAGGATCTTGATGAAATAAAATAGGTGTTGACCGCTGTAAAGAGTGAGGCCACATAGCGTGGGACAAGGACAAGAAGATGATGATGATGAATGAAATTAAAATAAATTAAGTGAAATGTTAAGTGTTAATTCACATTTAAAAAAATTCGATTCCATATTATGTCGGGCCTTTTAGTGTTACCGGTTCCTGGAGCATGTGGATTGGTGGAACACGACATGTCGCAAAGAAAGGTTAACTTTAAACGATTTTGCTTGCAGTTATCTAAATTTTTGCGGAAAAATTTCTGATTTCACGGCTCAACCGCTGAACTTTAAAAATTAGCGCATATTTTAGCGCAGAGATTGCAAGTTGCATTTGACAATGCAAGTTGCGTTATCAAGAGTCAAGACGGAATTCGAATAATTTTATCCCGATAAATCATTCATTCCAAACACAAAGTGGCGGATATTAGATAGTCCTTACTCCTTATCATGTAAGAACAATGAAGACCATTATAACTTTATGGCCTTAGTAGAAAATAACAAATAAGTAACTGATTATAACAGCAACGGATGAACGGAATTACGAGATTTTAAGCAAGGGTAGAGCTGAGGAATAGTGACATAGAGTACTTTTTAGTGCGGAAAAACGCAGGGTTTTTCAGGCGATTATTATAGTAACATAACCACGTGGACAAAGTCGCGGGAAAAAGTTTGTATTAAGTGTAATATAAGTACACAAAGGATTAAAGGCCTTTGTATAAGGCCTATTTTGTACTTGTGTTTGTAACCTTCTGGTTTTGTAACAGCCACGTCAAAAGTCCTACTACCTACTCAGCAGAACAGCCAAAAGCCACGGCCAGTTCCCTAAATTAATAAACTGAGAACCAAAGTTAAGAGTTGAGATATACTTACTTAAATCGTTCACATTGTAAAATATACATAGGTACATTTAGACTGTCAGCATAATATTTAGAAAGTTTTATAAAAGTCGATTTTATCAGACGCGATAAAAGCAAAATACTTTTTGTACAATGTCATCGGTGCTTCCCGGCCTTGTTAGCCTCAGCAGAAAAACAACGCGGAGCCTTATTAGCCCCATACCACCCGTCAAAAGCAACGTGACTAGAAGCACAAAAAGCCCCACGAACACAACAACTAATTACTGTTATTATAAATCTTTATCAATACGGGAGCCGATCGAGCTAACGGGCCATTACGGCTCGCCGCGGGCGCGAGCCCAAAGACAATCCGGCCCTGGCCAGTTTATTTGAGAATATTTTTCCTAATTAAACGCTAAAAATAAGAGTAAGAATGTTTTATCGCAGCCATCGACCCGCTTTGTGCGGCCCACCGGGGAGAAGATCCCGGTAATTAACTAAAATCGGCGCGGTTCCATTCGTATAACAAACAAAAAATGCAATAAAGCCCTAAGGGCGTTCGCGTAGGTTTAAAAAATGCGACTGTTTTGCTGCTTTTTGTGTCCTACCTTCTAGCAACTCGATTATAAATAACTAGCAGTTGTCCGCGACATCGATCGGTTTAAATGTAAATATTTCGCACTCATTAAATAAAATATTTCAAAAGGTGATGAAAATCGCAATAACGGCACCTAGCATAATGGAAGGCCTATTATTTTAATATAAATTTAACTATCATACTAATATTATAAAATGCGAAAGTGTGTTTGTTTTCGGGTTTGTTTGTTTGTCCTTCAATCACGCCGCAGCAGAGCTACGGATCGATGTGATTTTTTGCATGGATATAGTTGAGGACCTGGAGAGTGACATAGGCTACATTTTATCCCGGAAAATCAAAAAGTTTCCGAGGGATTTTAAAAACCTAATCCACGCGAACGAAGTCGCGGGCATCAGCTAAGTAGTTCGTAAATAAAAACATCTGGCGCGGCATAACAAGATGCAATTGTTTCTCAAAACAAGTAAGAAAAGTTTAGACCCTATATTATTACTGTACGTAGATCGACCACAGCGAAAAAAAAGCCGGCCAAGTGCGAGTCGGACTCGCGCACCGAGGGTTCCGTACTCCAAAAGTAAAAGTAAAACGATAATATTATATTAATTTGCTTATTTATCGTTAACTTTGTTTGTAGAGGTTTATTGTTAATATAAAAAAACTATGCTAGTTAGAGCGTATTTTTCCTGTAAAATATACACAAACCTCTATTGACCATAATTATTTCATATTTTTCGATTGGTAAACTTCGGAGATAAGGGGGGGGAACGGTATTTTTTTCGACATTTTGGCCGATTACTCAAAATCTATTATATATAGAAATATATAAAAAACTGTTTTAGAATGCACAAGTAAAGGCCTTTCATATGATACCCCACTCGGTATAGTTATCTTACTTTGAAATTTCAAACCCCCGATTTTCCCCCTTTTTTAATCAAACTAAAATAATTTTCGCGTTGCTTTTATTTTTCCTGTAAAATATACATAAACTTCTATTGACCATAATTATTTCAGATTTTTTGATTGGTAAACTTCGGAGATAAGGGGGGGGGGGGGGGAACGGTATTTTTTTCGACATTTTGGCCGATTACTCAAAAACTATTATATATAGAAATAAATAAAAAACTGTTTTAAAATGCATAAGTAAAGGCCTTTCATATGATACCCGACTCGGTATAGTTATCTTACTTTGAAATTTCAAACCCCCGGTTTTCCCCCTTTTTTTAATCAAACTAAAATAATTTTCGCGTTGCTTTTATTTTTCCTGTAAAATATACATAAATTTCTATTGACCATAATTATTTCAGATTTTTCGATTGGTAAACTTCGGAGTTAAGGTGGGGGGAACGGTATTTTTTTCGACATTTTGGCCGATTACTCAAAAACTATTATATATAGAAATAAATAAAAAACTGTTTTAGAATGCACAAGTAAAGGCCTTTGATATGATACCCCACTCGGTATAGTTATCTTACTTTAAAATTTCAAACCCCCGATTTTCCCCCTTTTTTAATAAAACTAAAAATAATTTTCGATTTTTCTTTATTCCAATGATGTTGGGCCACTATTATACACAACTATGCCAAATTTCATGTCGATAGCTTTAATAGTTACTGAAATAATCGACTGTGACAGACGGACGGACGGACGGACGGACGGACGGACGGACGGAGAAAGTCTCACCATAAGGGTTCCATTTTTAACATTTTGGTACGGAACCCTAAAAATGAGCCCGTAAATCAGTCGGTTAACAATCCCCAATTAAAAAACAATAAAAAAATAATTAATCCAATACACACTCCGCGATGCAAAGAATGGATGTATATTATAGGTATATCTGACTACGGTAATAACAATGCCAATGGTTTTATAATGCAGTTAATGATAGGCGAGACAATTATAATTATACAGACTGTCTGTTGTGTAATTAACAATTCATAATGCGGTTGTTCTTAAGCGCTGCTTCGAGTGTGAATTGGGAAAGAACTTGTTACTGTACTTATGTTAATTTCGGTATCAAACTCGGGAAACGTTTTTTACTTTTAGATTACGTGGGTTGTCTTAATTAGTAACAGAGCTTCTCTATGATTATTTATTTTTAACGTTGAATTATGAATTTTAAACAAAACTTTCAAAAGGTAACGGAGAATTTTTCAAAAGATTTGTATGACTTACTAGGTACAAAGCGATAATCAACATTATTAATAATATTTCGAGTCATTATTATTTTATTACGTACTTATAATAAAAATAAGACCATTTGGTAACAGTGTAATAAAATCACCTTATCTAAATCAATTTCCCGACCAATAGGCAATAACAAAAAGAGGGCTTAGCAGAGTTTTTCAAAAGCTATTAACAAGATAATAATATAATGTCTTCATTAATTATGTCAAAACGATAATTTCTAACGTAGCTGATCATCTCATTATAACTTTCGTTATAACATGAAGTAGGATAAGAAGTACACAATTTTTATGATTTAAAAAATAGTAGCATTTGGTTAAACTTAGATGTACCTACCTAATCCTTAAAGTAAAAAAAACTGAAGGGGTAAATTTCGATATATGTAACAGTAAGATTTACCCCATTTTAATAGTCTTAACATTTGGTTAGAGTATTATGAAATAGCTACAATTAAAAAACTTATGGGACAGAGGAGAATTTATCAAAAGCTCTTACGAGGTACAATGTGTTCAGTAATTACTTCAAAACGTTAATAAACGTAGCACATATCATTATAACTTTCGATATTTTAAGTAGGATAAGATTTACCCCATTTTAACACGTCTTAACATTTGCTTACAATATAATAACATACAATTAATAAGCTGGAAGGGACATGAGGAGAATTTTTCCAAAGCTGTTTACAAGGTACAATGTCTTCAGTAATTATTTCAAAACGGTCATTTTAAATGTGGCTAATTAGTGGTCTTGGGCCTTGCTTGATAGATTCCAATCGGTTCTCGTCGGGTTATGAAATTCTAGATTGTGAGGGCTGATTTATAATTAATTCACTTTGCGACTTGCGCTCTCGAGGATTTAACGGGGACGTTTAGAGTATTTTGTGAACCGGAAGTTGGTTTATTAAGTGCCAATTTCACATTGAGCCAAGGAGTTTTGAAGTTCTGACAGTTTTTGTATTGAAAATCTGCTAAAACGTGAAAATTCCTCGGTCAAATGTTACTCAGCGATTGTGAAATTGGCACCGATGCCCGTTGTCACCAACCATACCTATCATCCTCTAATTAGGAGGCTCTTTACGTAGTTAGCCCCTAAATACAATCCCTTAACCAATGTAATGTGTTCGTGAAAACGAAATAGATAGAAAGCGTCACCTAACTAAGCTTAGATAGCCCGTAAAAGTTAGGCAAACTGGGCATAAGTCACTTATTTATGAGGTTTATGAGCTTATTCGTATTAACTTAATAAACGTAATAAAGTTGAGTGTCGTGAAACACTCGCTCGGTGGGAACGAAGTTCCTTCTAATAATAAATTAATAATAAAAATAAATAAAATAAAAAATAATAATCTGAGGTCAGGATTCGAACCCCCGAACCAATAGTTTCATTCCTCCGTTTAACCGCTCCGCCAGCAAAGTTATGATGCAACGTGTGTAATAAACGAAGCCAACAAGTGTCGTGACGGAAATTTTTTACACTTTTTTCGCCTAGCAACAAGGGTCTTGACGGAAAATTCTTACACTTTTTTTTTTCGCCTAGCCGTGTGTAGCCGCTAGTGGCCGAAATGTAATGTCAACATACTCAGGGCGTGATTCCCGAGAATTTTTTATTTTATTTTGAAAAAGATTTTTGATCTCCGGCCCTGCAATTATATGTCGAGCCTCGACCGCAGACTTATATCGCAAGCGCCATTTTTACCTAAATTGAGTTTTCTAACTATTTTTATTATAAAGGATTATAGGATAGGGCACGTCGAAATTTCTTATGAAAATAGCATAATATTATATTTGAAGTTAATAAGTCCGAAAAATATCCCGTGCACTAGTTCTTTATATTTCTTTATAAGTGCTGATTTCACCAACGTCAGTGACGTTTATCCGAGGGATAAACTCTTGATAAACTGGGCGTTCTGACAGTTAATTTATTGAAAATACTATCAAAATATAAACTTACGCTCGGATCAGGCGTATTTTACGTTGGTGAAATCGGCCCGTAGTTTAAAATATCGTTTGAAATAAAAAACATAATTTAGGTGAAAATGTCGCTTACCTACGAGTACGATAAGTCGGCAGTCATGTCTCGATGTGTTTAAATAAAGGTATAATAATAATAATAATATAAAGTATCTAATAATAATATTACCACTATTATTTAAACAATAATACTCAACAATACTCATTGATACAACGTTGGCTAGTGAGTATGTGAGACGCTCGCTTCGCCACGTCAGTTGCAATCACAATCATTCGTCAATCTTGACAGCGGTGACCACCTATTCAAATTAGTGTCTTCGTCACACACGCCTCCTGTGACCGTTAACCTCACGTTTTGTCTATGATTCAACACAAGTTTTAACTACGAGTGTTATCTATCTTTTATCTTCTATATGCATTTAGATAATATAAAAATCAATAGCTGTTCGTTAGTCTTAGGGGTGGTTTAAAACCAAAAAAAAAATAGGGAAAACCCAAAAGAACAGCTGAAATGTCGATGAAAATCAAAACTGGTTATTTTTTATAGGAATGGCGGGAGCAAAGTCGTGAGTAAAAGAGTAACTAATAAAAATTGTCTGTTGTTGTTAGACTTTGGAGTAACATTTAAGCTGGTTAGGGTTCCGTAGTAAACAAGGAACCCTTATAGTTTCGCCATGTCCATCCATCTGTCCGTCCGTCTGTCTGTCCGCGGTTTAGCTCAAAGACTATTGGTACTAGAAATCTGTAATTTGACAAGGGTATAAATATTAATTACGCCAACAAAGTGGTGAAATAAAAATGTGAAAAATAATTTTTTTAGAGTACCTCCCCTACATGTAAAGTGGGGATGAATTTTTTTTCTCGTCTAACCAATAGTGTGGGGTGTCGTTGAGTAGGTCTTTCAAAAATATTGTGTGAGTGGGGACACCATTTTTCAATTCAGGGATCCGTTTGTGAAATATGATATTCTAAAGTGCTAAATTTTATTGAGTCAAGTGTCCACCCCCCCTCTGCCAGCTAAATGGTTGTTTATAAGATACATGAAAAAATTCACAGCAGTAATATATATAAAGAGTTTTATAGGAAAACTATCACGGCTAAGTAGGGTCCTTAAGTTATAGAGTTATAATCTGTTTGTTCTAGGTTAGGTATTGCTCGTAGGGTAAGTTGCATATTTTGTAGTAATTTAAACCATGAAACTCAAAATATATTCAATATTAATAAATAATATAAAAGCACTATCCTAAGTCAGCAATAATATTAATTTGTGACTTGCAACTACGGAACCCTACACTGAGCGTGGCCCGACATGCACTTTTTTTACATCAACATTTTATTCAAAATACTAACCATAACTATTGGAGAAATAACCGCGCAATATAATATAATATTCGTAGTAGTTAGTAGGTAAGATATGCAGGACTTTTTTATAAAATTATGACCTAAAAATATTCTTTAACGTACAGAAATTTGTTTATTTTAATACAAGCTCTTTTGCAGTTCTACAAGTAGAATTAATTTCTATCAATCCTATTACCTACTTCTGGAAAAAATCAATTCTACCAAATTTATCTCAGTAGAATCTCAAGCACATCTCTACACAAGGAAAAAAACGCGAAATTAATTTCCAATAGGGAGTCTATTAAAATAAAATGAGATGAAGACTCGTTACCGTTATCAGCTTGTCAATCTGACAGTTGGCCAACTCTACCCACTGCTCTGCCTACTCTGTAGTTTCATCGTACACCTCTATCTATTGTGAATTTGACCTTTTAGATTCTATCCATTCAAACTCAAATAAACACTTGTATTACTTTTCATGTTAACTTTCCGAGTTATCTCGTCAGAATTGTTACAGTTGAGGTAAAACTGTAATGTCTTTAGTTTCATAGTTTTAAATGAATGATGATTTCCGTGCCTAGTAATGCCTCTCAGAATGAAATGATAGTTATAAAATACTAGCTGATGCCCGCGACTTCATCTGCTTGGATTTAGTTCATAACATCCCGCGGGAAATCTTTGTCACCGTCCAGGTTCTCAACTATACCTATCCAATAAATCACGTCAATCCGTAGCTTTGTAGCAGGAAACATTTGATCGTCTTGCTCGCGGCATTGTTAATGATGATTCAAAGAGAAAACATATTACTGATGATATTATCAATTACGTTAAACTATAATTTTTATAATTTTATAAACGCACATACACAAAGACACCCGCCCACACACGCACACAATCGCACACACACACACACACACACACACACACACACACACACACACACACACACACACACACACACACCACACACACACACACACACACACACACACACACACACCACACACACACACACACACACACACAAACTTTTTGATTATTTAATTTTATTTGTTTGTAAAGTTATTTTATCTTATATTTTCTACGGAAGAGCGGGACATCCTGGCACAGGTATACTTACCTAAAAGGATGTCCCAACGACGGATTATTATTTTGATGTAACTTTCATGAATAAATCATTTTTCATTTTTCATTTTTCAATTGTTTTTACCATAATTTTCTACCATAATTAACCAAATACAAAATTACGTTTAGCTGTCATTTATCTACGTTTTGTTCTTCCACTGTCATTTTCGTTTTTTTATTCCATGTCAGATGCATTTTTGTTATACCAGGTTTTATATTGACTTGACGGAAACGCGGTCGAACGGGATAAAAAGTATCCTATGTCCGTCTCCTGGTTCTAAGCTACCTCTCCACCAATTTTGAGCCAAATCGGTTCATCCGTTCTTGAGTTATAAATAGTGTAACTAACACCACTTTCTTTTATATATATAGATAATTTTTAATTTCTAGCGGTACAGCTACAATTTTGAAAGAAAACAGGTAGAGCATATTTTTAAATATTTACAATTGCCTTAATGTAGTGTTCGTGATTGTTTAGGGTACGTTTATGCACACGCGGGGCGATGCGCGGCGCGTGGTGCTTCGCGTCGCGCGGTTAACTCAAACATAAGGCCAAGCCTGAGAGCGTTCATGCAGAAGCGTTTGCGATGAATGTGGCGCGTGCCGCGTGTGCATAAACGTACCCTTATACTTACCAAACGCTATAGTATATTTCGTGTGTACCTACATAGATATACCTATTAAATGCAAGCGCCGGGTAGGGGTGGGGAGAGCAACATTATAATTTAGCGAAATATATTTTTCACTCATCCATAGTCCGTACCTAAGTCGAGCGGGGGACTCTATTTTGAAAAAAAAAAAACATTCTCAAGAGAATGAAATATAAATTAATCTTTCACTCTCTTTACTCCAAACAAAAATGCGTCGTTTGACTTTAGAGAGTTGTTAAAAGGACAAAATATTTAATCCAACCCGTAACTTCACAGCGCCGTGTTCTTTTTAGCCGACATTTTATTTGCTCGCTTTACACGGACCATAAATCTAACAATAGGTACGGTGCGGCGGGTACGGCGCGTCCGACCCGGCCTCGCCACGACGCGCCCAAGCGGCGGGCTACATCGAACATTATTCTCAAGTCTCAACAGTGTTATCTAGCAGCGATATGAATGAACGCCGTACCACCACGATGAAACTAAATGCAACAACTGAACGCTCTGCATTTCTCAAATTTTTACATGATTTTTTTTTTCTTTTCTTAACATTTACAAGCGTTTCGAACGTATTTTCAAATTAAATTATGCTTTCTTTTTTTACAGAATTACCACTTCGTTGTCCTAAACCGGTATAGGTACAACAACTAATGGACATAATATGTAGCTCAATACGATCTTGTGTCGTTTTCATTCCGAACCGGTGCACCAAGGCATTGCGAACCAGTGGTAGAGCCAGACGATTCAAAAGCACTTGTAAAAAGTTTATTTGAATAAAAAATATTTCTATTCTATTCTATTCTATGTCCAGAAACTCTTTTGATATTTTCCTTCCTTGAGATAGTGGAGACGGCTATTGGCCTCGCCACGAGCGTCCAAGTGGCGGGCTACATCGAACATTATTTTGAAGCAGCAGTTAACTAGCAGATATTTCAGCGATACGAATGAACGCCGTACCACCACGACAACATGAAATGCAACAACTGAACGTTCTGTGTTTCTCAAATTTGTGCTTTTCTCGTGTACAAGTGATCCAAACGTATTTTGAAACTAAATTATGCTTTCTTTTAATTTTACAGAATTACCACTACGTTTTCGTGAAGCGGTATAGGTACATCAATTAATGGGCATAATGTAGCTCAAAGATATCCGTAGAACACGGTCTTGTGCCGCTTATTTCCAGTGGCTCCCAGCAACTTGTTCTATATTTTCCCTCCTTGAGAATGTGGAGACGGCTCTTGGCTTCGCCACGATACAACCAAGCGGTGGGTTACATCGAACATTATTCTGAACAGTATTTAAACTAGCAAATAATATTTCAGCGATACGAATAAACGTCGTACGTACCACTACGACAAAATTAAATGCAACAAATGAACGCCGTGTTCGTGTACTTGCCAGTTACAAGCGTTCCGAACGTATTTTCAAACTAAATTATGTTTATATTTATTTACAGAATTATTAATTTGAGACAATATCCATGTCCCGCAATAACTTAATACAACGGTTTCAATAATTGCTTGCAAAAATAAAAACGTTAGGTAAATGAAAAAGCCGGAGGTGTCATGTTCAGTTTATCGCCATTAAAATAATTTGCTTTCAACATAGTTAACGTGTTTCTGCATACTTACGAAATTACTATACAATCATTTGTTACCGCTGCACAGAACTGAAACGTATTAAGTAACCGTGTTAAACATAGTGTCGTACGAGCGTATCGTGTAGGTAGAGTAACAAATTTTGACGTGATAACGTCTAAATAAATCGATGAACACCGGCGCGGCTGCACGCACAAAAAAGTGTCACGTTCCGCCTGAGCCTGCGCGTGCAAGCGAGAGCGCGGAACAAGCGATAGAGAGGCAAGATCGGCCCATGCGTTGGCTTGTGACTAGAGAAAATTGTAATTTTCATTTAACTCATTCTTTGCATTATACAAAATTATGATAATTCAATTCATAAAAGTATGCAATTTTTCATCAATGTTTCTTTATGACGTTATCACGTAAAACTATCGTCCGTAAACCGTCTGTACAGACAACCAATTTTTTAATATTAATTATTTTTTGGCATTTAAACACGAACCGTTTCGAGAGTAGGTACGTAGGCTAGGTAGAAATCTGTGACTCATAAATAGAACATTTTCTTACATGCATCTTACATTACTAGAAATAGATATTAATGTACATACCTAACATTATAATGTTAGGTACTTATTGTAGAATTTAAGGTTTAACATTCTTTAATGACTAGGCTACTTATGTAGAGAAGAAGTCATATTTGACCAAGTCAGATCCGATTATCTGGTTGAAAAATCAGATTAAGAGTGAGTTGCATTATGCATAACATGTGCATAACATCATCATAACATGTTTAAAGTAAAATTACGTTTAGTTGCAGACCACGAAATTTAACATTTTAGGTTGGACTAGTCAGGGTCTTCAACTTTTTACCATAATTTGACCCTTAATCGTAACCATAGATGTACTGATATTGACCTACTGCCTTCTACTTCGCTTGTTTAATGGTGGGCAAGTTTCACCTTTACGGTAATTTTAACCGCATCTCATGCCACTGGCCCTAAATAAAACAGATGCTAAGAGTAAATTAATCGAATTTTTGGTTTTCTGGATATATCTGTCTATAGACAGAGATGTTGAAACCTTGATGATCTTGCTTGTTGCGAAAAGAAAGGAAAAAAAATCCAGAAAGTGAAATAGGCAAACTTGGTGTAGTTTAAACAGATTACAATCCAAACGATAACAATGATCGATGAAATCAAATTATTCAAATCCGATATTCTTAATTTTGCAGTCATAAATTAGTTTTAAATATTCGACAAAAATTAACTTTACGCTATCAATTAAGTACTTAATAGGCACCTCGAATATATTTAAGGCCAAGCGATTTGTCGCTGATATCGACTCAAAAAACACTCGCTCGTGACATTGTAGCTAGCTTTTCGGCTAATTCTATCGAAAGAAGGCGATGACAAACAGTACGCTTACCCGTAAGCGTTTTAAAAATAGCCGAGATCTTATAATATCCGAGAAAATATTCCTTTCTTCACTTTTTATTTGCATTACACTAGCTTTTGCCCGCGACTCCGATTCCGAGTTAGGTTTTAAAATCCATAAGAACCCCTTGTTTTTTCGACATAAAAATAGCCTATGCCACTCTTCAGGTCCTCAACTATAGACATGAAAATAATAATTAGAATAGTAATTTCGTAGCTCTGTTGCAAAGTGATTGAAGCACAGAATAATATATAATAGTACTACGTATGAAGTTAACCTTCATACCAATAAACAAATATTTTCGCAATTATAAATACTAGTGGTTCGCCCCGAACTGAGACCTCGCGGTATCCCATAATTCCCATAAGGTAGTTTTAACTATATTATATTGTAATTAAAACGCGCCGAATCTGATGACGTCAATCGTCATCTGCTTTCGTGGATGGGATGCATATTTACAATATTAAAGACAGCGCAGCGATCTAGTAACAGTATAGTGAAGTTTTGTTAATTGCCCATTAAAACTCAAATAATTTCGTTTCTTTATAATATTTATCTAATCTTAGTATTAGTTGTTCAAGTACAGAATATAACTCAAATTATGTGTAAGTTTCAAGTTTTAAAACAAAGTGGTTTTAGAAATCTAGCCTCGAATACAATCTCCACTTTGAAAGCCCCCCATTTCGTATGGGAGCCCCCCTGAAATAAAGATTTTTATAACTTTTTAAGCCATTTTAGGCTGGAGGCCATCGGTTTACATATCATATCTAAAATTGAAGTAATTACGTTCAGTAATTCAGAAGTTATAAGGCTGTGACAGACGGACGGACGGACAAGTGCAAATCGCTCTAGTAAACTCAGAGACCTTCGCTTCGCTCGGTCGATTAGTAACTAGATCATGGGCATACATAAGTCTCTAACAGTTAATAATTTGAAAGTTTTACTATAAACTAGAAATTGCCAGTGACTTCGTCATCGTGGAATTAGGTTTTAAAAATCACGCGGTAACAGGTAGCCTATAACATTCTCCGAGTGCTCAACTATACCTTCCTATGAAAGATATCACGTTTGAAGGACAAACCGATAAACAAATACTTTCACAATAATTATTCTATTTTTTGATTTGGGTCTTACAATTATTACTCGGGACTTTACAGGGAAAACAATCTACAGCAAATGAGAAATTTAGCATCGTGGAAGCAGGAAGATGGAAGTAAAGAACATAAATCAATGCAAGAAACTTGTAGGAGATGAAGACCTAAGAAGGGTTGTTTCGCCGAAGCGAAAGAATGAGGCTTCGGCAAACCGCCGCTTGCTTGGCAGTGCTCAAGCCAACGGCGTGCCGTCCGTCGACTTCTTATGAATAAATTACTGCGGCGGACTTGGCAGGTGGAATGACCTGACACAAAATATTTTGATGGAATTGTTTTAATTGCCCGCTATCTCGACCGACTATCGCCGCGTTTTGAAAATATGAATTTATTTTATCAAACATTCACACCATCGTCGCATTTGATTATAAAATCGATCTTTATATCGATTAGAAAACAAATATCCGGACTCAGCCCGATTAATTGTTTCTCGATTGGTAATAAATTATATCTGTATTGAATGTTTAATTAAACTGTTGTTACTAATATTTGTATGCTTTATCTCAATAGGAAATCTTTTATGTACGTTCATCTACGTATGGGCACTGGGCACCTACCTTCAGCCAGAAGTAGATTAGATTAATTTATGAGTTTCCCATTATAACTTTTTAATGTAGTTACACTGTTAAATGGTTTGAATTTTGACTTATTTTTTATTATTTGCGCTCGATGTTCATGCCTGCTGGACATATGTTATGGATGTTTAGGTCTAGCTACGTTGGAACGAGCTTGACTTGAATATACTGAATTACTGACGTAATAAGGTAGGTAGAAGGCACAGGGAAGCGCAGTGTTGGCACTTGGCAGACCCCCCAACAGGTGGACCGACGACATCAAACGAGTCGCAGGGAGCCGCTGGATCCAGGCGGCGCAAGACCGAGGCCTGTGGAAGTACATGCAAGAGACCTTTGGCCAGCAGTGGACGTCTTATCGGATGATGAAGAAGAAGAAGACGAAGGTAGAAAGGGGGTTCCACCCTAAGCGGTTCGTTTCAGAAACTTTAACTAAAGCGTTACGATTTTTTTATATATTATATACTACCTATAATTATGTTACTCTATCTCTGCGTTGTAGGCAGCAATTACATATACCTATATCTAATTGCTGAGGATCATGCAATGAAATTTATAAAAAAGTTAGGGATCATAAACTAATCGTTTTTAATAATTTTATTAACTAATCGTTTTTAAAGAGTATCCCACCAAAAACATTTTCATGTAAAAGGTCGCCGCGAAGCACGAGACCCATTGGCTCGCACTGTCCAAAAGTTATCAGATCTCATGTAGAGCCAAGCTTCTAACTCTACACGCCCTAACTCTACAAGCCCTAACTTCACAAACTCTACACGTTAGTCAAAATACGTGGCTTGGCCATTTCGCTAAATTCACCTGGGCGTAAGGTAAAAATTTTGTTCACTTTTCATTTCCTTTTCTGTTATACAATAGTTCTTGTAGTAACGAAATGGCCAAGCCACATATTTGGACAACACTTCGCTTGGCTCGTCGCGTCGTGGCAGGGACACTCGCGTGTCCCCAGATTAGCAATTATGCTGGACTTGACAAATACTATTAAAACGACAATAGTTCAACGGATGGGGAATGGGGATGGAATTTAGTATTTTTTTTTCTAAAAAAAATCATTTCAAACAATTGCTCAACCTTCAGAAAACAACAAAGTGAAAAAGAAGCTAGCATGAAAAAGTCCCTGAAAAGAAATCGTCCGAATATTTCAATATAGGTTGTACCAAATCATAGGCTGGACGCTTTAGTGCTTATTACTTAAGTAAGTAAAGTATTGACAATCCTCAAAATGGCGGCTATTTTCCTCCTGTAGCATTATTTTCCTTTGATGAAACAAGCAAGTTTTTGTAAACATCGTTAACGAAACATATTATAATAAAACAAATTGAAACATGTTATGTTCACAATAGGTACATCGCGTATCGATTCCACGCGTGACAATATTGTAAACAATGCCGAGCAATTGCTTGTAGGTACAAAATATACCTATAGGTATATGTAGTGCATGTGTAATAATGTAGTTGTATAGATAAGTGTGCATTAGGTTATAGCTTCAATAGCTTGACAGGCATCGGTGAACTATTGCAAATAATCAGGGTAGATAGAGAGAGCTATAATCGGAGTATCCCTGCGAGACCATATCAGAATTTATTATAGAATTTATTTATTTACACATAATTTACAAAAGTCCCTACTGTCTGCGCTAGAGAAACCTGTGATGCAGAACGAACTCCTTTCAGAGATATATCATTCCTTTAGTAAGAATGTAATTATCAACTTATATGTTATGCTCTGTGTATTGTATGTGAATGTGCGTGTAGGTACGTGTGTGTGCGTGCGTGGGTGTATATATTTGAATATGGGTAAGAATAATATTTTGCGATTGAGCGCAAAAATATTAGGACGTGACCGTGAGGTGGCATTGCAGACATTGCTTTGTGTGATTTTTGAATTGAATTTATTTTTTTTATTATTTTCAAAAAACTATATTATAGTTGGCGCGCTGAGGTGCTCGTGGCGCGTTGCGACTGCGAGGCCCGCATTAATTAGGACACTCCGGAAGTAACTCGCGTGCTTCCAACGATAGGCCTCTGAATTATTTATGCCCTTAATATTGTAATTATCATACACCAGGCTTATTATCGCTTGTTGTTATATTAAATGTTTATAATAACCGCCGTCAAGAGTTTAGATGCCTTCTGTTAGGTCGTTCGGCATCACAATTCACAGCCGAATGCTTAGGGCTATAATAAAATAAGTGAGGGAAAAATAAGGTACTTAGAGAGTTAGTCAAAGAGAATTTAATTTATCGATTCTTATAGATACAAGTACTTACTCATTATACAGCGTTTAGAGATAGACCCTTAGATAGACCCCTAGTAGCAATTTCCGTTGTGGTTTCGTAGCCAACGGTAGCCAACGGGTGGATAATGGTAGTGGTGATGCCGACTAAGTCCCTTCGTATGCCGTCCACATCCCGCTTGGCACCACGATTTTTAGGGAGTCTTAGTGTTGGCCAACCAAACTAGGGACAAAGGTCCAACTAACAGCCAACGCAAATTGCTACTAGGGACTGAAGGGTCTCTAGATATTGTGCGCATCTGATATAGAATCCTTGAGCATAGGTGGTGGAACCGAACCCTGATAGTTTTAGAGGAAACGACATCCATAGTTTTCGCCAAAACAATCAAAACAAAACCCTTAAAAAGAAACAAAGCGTGGACTTTGTAGCGTACGACTAGTAAGTACTAGATAGAGTATAAAGGTATTCAAAATAAGTTGCAGCAACATTGTGAAAGAGTCAGTCATATTTGATAATAAACTATGAACACATTAATGTGGAAAGGTGGAATAAATGGAACAAAATAACCAATGTAAGTAAACTGCCTTAGAAACTACTATATTTGTGGTATAGGTACACTCCCCGTTCGCATCGGTTGAAAAAGGTGGTTGAGTACGTGATGAAAAGGAAACTATGGTTTTTCTATTCAATAATTTTACAGATTGTATATAGAGATGATTGTATATTTGATTCACATATACCTACTTACCCTTCAGTATTTTCAAGGACTTGCTTTACACGTTGTACCTATAATAAGTAAGTACATAGCCTCAGAAGTATTCTGTCTGAAAACTGAAAGGTTGACGGTTCAAACCCATCCGTTGCAATATTGTCGTAATCTAACTCAAGCTGTAGGCTTATTTGGAGAGGAAAGAGGCGATATCCAAAAATTCTTAAAAAAGAAACACAGACTGCATCTATAATAATCATCAATATCTCGGAGCTACGTATATATCCCAGTTGGATATTATCGCCATTAATTTGGTGATCAATCTATCGTTGAATATTAAATTAACATCGGTGCGAGTATGAACCGGGCCCCAGTATCGACAAATCTAATTAATCAAACCGACAGATTATACTGATTATTTTGTTGATTATAAGAATGAAAGTAGAGGATGCTCAATATTAACTTTACTATTTTTAAGAGTGACTTGAGCCTCAAAATTTTATGTGAAGCAAAACTCGTTCACTTGGGTTGACAAGTTTTGATTAGATAGTTTCCTATTTGTATTAATTACCGACTAGTACTTTTAAAATTAGTTATGCCGCTAGGGGCAAGATTGCTTTTAGTACCTACTTATACTCAACTATTCATATCTCAGCTTATCTTCATTGTTATCAACCCACTGCCGGCCCACTACTCTTCACAGTTGTCCTCTCGAATGAGAAGAGTTTAGCCTATAGTCCACCACGCTGTTGGCCCAGTGCGGTTTGGCAAACTTCATCGCACATGTAATACGTACTTATCGTGCCTCAGAGGGCACGTTCGTCGGTCCTGAGCTGTACCTGATTTCTCTCCGGTCGAGTCAGAGATCCATCCATTGGACTATAAGAGTCAGGGAATAGAGAGTGCATCTGTGTTTGCGCACATACATTTGCACTATAATATCTCACGCTCAGATGGCTACTCTCTGTGAATATTGGATGTCGTGGACGGTCTCACCCGAAACGGAAAGTAAAATAATGGCGCACTGAATGCGCACAGACTTCAATTCGATCAAGTGAAATAACAGTCCTTGGCAGCTTGTTTGTAAAGTAGAAAGTGTAACGAGCCGAATAATTACTACTCTAATTAATTGAAACGAGTAAATGGCAGATTATAATAAAATTGACTTATTAACATGCTATTGGTAAAAATTGGATGAAAAGACTTCTATCAAGAGCAACATGTAACGTTGCAAAATTGGGATTATAGAGTTTAAGACATGTGAAGTACATAGGTACTTGAAAATTTAAATAAAACGTAGAGAGTCAGGGTATACACTTCTGACTTTTTGGAGTTATGTACCTATGGAATATCACATGCAACAACGGTAAAGGATAACATCGTGAGGAAATCTGCATGCCTGAGAGTTCTCCATAATGTTCTCAAGGCGTGTAAAGTCTGCCAATTTGCATAGGGCCAGCATGGTGAACCTTACCCTTATCTAAGAGGAGATCTGCGCTCAGTAGTGAACAGCCGATGGGTGATGACGATGATGATTGAAATCGGTTCTTTTATTTGATGTCGTTTAAAAAGACAAATCAATTGTGGTTATAGAAAGTTATTTTACACACGCAGTCAAGCAAGGAACACTAAAACATTTGTAATTACTCTTAACAATGTATTAAATTCATGCTTGTGATATCAACTTGTTTTAATTATACTTAAAACAGGTAATTTATAACAAGAGTGATAAGCGGAACGGGTTTTGTCTAGACAAATATATTATTAATTAACGTTAACTTTTTTTAACTTTTATGCCCAACTATGGAAGGGTAAAACTAGGTGGGGTTCATTTTTCTAACAACTTTGTTAGCAAATATGGCGATGCTTCATGGTTTTAACTATATAAACAATAAAAACCGGCCAAGTGCGTGTCGGGCCACGCGCAGTGTAGGGTTCCGTAGTTGAAAGTCTCAACATACATTTTGAGTTCCATGGTTTAAATACTATAATATTATACTACAAAATATGCAACTTACACTACGTGTAATATCTAACTTAGAAAAACCGATATAACTCCTTCACTAATGAACCCTACTTAGCCGTGATAGTTTTCCTTTAAAATCATTATATATACTACTGCTGTGAATTTTTCTTGTATCCTACAACCATTTAGCTGGCAGAGGGGGGGGGACACTTGACTCTAATAAAATTTAGCACTTTAAAATATCATATTTCACCCATATTAAAATATCATATTAGACCTATTCAACGACACCCCACACTATGGGATAGATGAGAAAATAAAAATTCATCCCCATTTTACATGTAGGGGAGGTACCCTAAAAAAAATACTTTTCACAATTTTATTTCACCACTTTGTCGGCGTGATTGATATTTATACCCTTGTCAAATTACAGATTTCTAGTATCAATAGTCTCTGAGCTAAACCGCGGACAGACAGACAGACAGACGGACGGACATGGCGAAGCTATAAGGGTTCCTTGTTTACTACGGAACCCTAAAAAAGGATATTAATTGAAGAACAAAACATGATCCAGAGAAAAAATAGATGGTAACGTCTCGAAGTCAATAGGTATATCTACCTACTCGTAAATGCATTGATGAGCGCACACCACTTTTTTACATCCAATCAATCAATCAATCAATCGATCATAACTAGTTTATTAATCGGCAGTAATACATACTCAGGTGTTAGTAATTAAGCATTTATTTAATACTCCTTTCATACTTGGTAAATATGAAAGAAGTATTAAAGGAATAAATGGAATAAATTTGTAACAATAAATTAAAATTATTTATCGACATCGTTGTATTTTTTTTTTCAATTTATACGCCGGTATTGATGTAATCGTTGGTAATTTGACCTTTTCCTTTATGAAATTAAAAATTCAGTAGGTACGCATTTTGATGCGCAAGTTTATTCTTAGCGTAAATTCATTGAAGTGTAGCACAGCTGCAATTTGGTTAGGGCTGCCAAATATTAAAATAACTTTCTGGGACATTTGTATTTGTATTAAAAGCTGTAATTATATAGTTCATGTTTAGGATCTATCAAAAACTTTTAATAAATCACTGTTCTTATAAATGAATTAATCCTTTTCTAACAATTACAATCAAAGAAAAACAGAATTACGTGCCAACAAAATAATAAGTAGTTGAAAAATTGGAAACGATTCAAGTGTTTCTGATTAAAAAATTGAAATAGTCTCTTGCATCTCATTGTTGTATCAATTTTACAACTGATTCGAGATTGATTAAGACCAAGTGTTTTTTTTATTTTAGTTATTAACTTTAAAACTTTCTTTTTAAATGAAAACTCAATCGATTCCAATTACTCTTTTTTTAATAAGCTTTATTAATTAATAAGTAATTTAATAGGCTCACAGCTAGTTCCATTTCAATTTGTAGAAAATATTTCACCTCTACAAAATTAGGGCAAAATTAAGGAATGAATTCATTAAACTTTGCAGTGACTTTTGAAGTTTTAAAGTTTTTATTTATACTAGTAAAAATGCTGTCATTAAGTTTCTTTGGCAGCCCTGAATTAAGTATAGAATAACATTAAAATTACCGGTCCTTGGATAAAATGCGGGCGAAACGGTTAAAACGAATACACGTGTGTCCGAGGAACCACCTGAGTAATTTCACATGACTTTCACACAAATAAAACATTAAAGGTAATGGAAAAATGCGGTAAGAGCACTTAAACACTTTAAGTTTTCGTCTAAGTGTTTGAAAAAGCGTGTATTATTATGCAGTCGTAATTATACCGCACTTTGTATCTAATTTTGTATGCGCATGTCTAAGATGCGACTTCATTAGATACCCGAGCAGGACGGTAAAGAAATGGTCTCGCTGGTAAAATGCTTCTTTATAATTTTTTTGTTGCATTTGCTCGGCGTGAACACGGTAATATTATCTGTATACAGTATTGTAACTTCATACAAACGGACGAAGCGCGAGCTATGCCTACGCGCCTCGATCTCGGTAAGCGCTCGGTACGCAGACAGTCGCGACTGTGCCGCAGTGACGAACGGACGGTGTTATGTTTTTTAACAATAACTGCGCAATTTTTTTACTAAAAATAAGTTCAAGTACATATTTAATATGACGAGGAGGATATATTAGAATGCGGATTTTTTATACTTTAAAATTTAATAATAAAGCATTTCGTACGTCTCAGTCGAGGCGCAAATATTTTTCGGTCGCAAATTTATAAGACCGATTTGTTATTCATTCATAAACATGGTTTTAGGGTTCCGTACCAAAATGGTAAAAATGGACCCTTTTTCCGTGAGACTTTCTCCGTCCGTCCGTCCGTCTGTCACAGTCGATTATTTAAGTAACTATTAAAGCTATCGACATGAAATTTGGAATAGTTGTGTATAATAGTGGCCCAACAACATTGGAATAAGAAAAAATCAAAAATTCTTTTTAGTTTAATTAAAAAAGAGGAAAAATCGGGAGTTTGAAATTTCAAAGTAAGATAACTATACCGAGTGGGGTATCATATGAAAGGGCTTTACCTGTACATTCTAAAACAAATTTTTATTTATTTTTAAATATAATAGTTTTTGAATAATCGGGCAAAATGTCGAAAAATATACCGTTCCCCCCCCCCCCCCTTATCTCCGAAGTTTACCAATCGAAAAATCAGAAATAATTATGGTCAATAGAGGTTTATGTATATTTTAAAGGAAAAATAAAACCAACGCTCTAACTAGCATAGTTTTTTTTTATATTAATAATAGACCTTCACAAACAAAGTTAACGATTAATAAGCAAATTTATATAATATTATCGTTTTACTTTTACTTCTAGAGTACGGAACCCTCGGTGTGCGAGTCCGACTCGCACTTGGCCGGTTTTTTTTAATTAAATCTACCAATCAAAAAACAACACGCATTTTTATTGAACACTTCCTATTTAATTCACAAAGTATTTTATTTGTTTATATAAAAAAAAGTATATTTACAATCACAAAACTAAATGGAAACACAAAGTAGGCAAATGTAATTAAAATGCTGGAGGCGGGCAGCCCTATCGCATGTTTACGTACCGCGCGGCTGTAGGCATTTATGTCAAAGATACGGCCGAGTTACAATACTGTATACAGATAATATTACCGTGGCGTGAATTTGAGGGTTAAATAAACCTAATTAGGTAGGGTAGGTGATAAAGGAATGTAGAGTTTGATCAAATGAATTTCAAGTTACTCCATCTAGTCGTGTACATGATTTTTTTCTTCTTGTCAACCGATAGACTGCTGGGCAAAGGTCTATTGCATGGACTTCCATAGGCCTCGGTCATGCGCCGCCTGTTCCTATCCAGCGGCTCCCTGCGACTCGTTTGAGGTCGTTGATCTGCCTAGTGGGGGGTCTGCCAACAATGTGCTTCCCGCTGCGGAGTCGCCACTCCAGCACCATGGGACCCAACAAGCACCAGCTCTACGAACTATGTGTCCGCCCATTTCCACTTCAGTTTCGCGACATATACGAAACTAATATTCCCATTTCCCTCCCACTAAGCGTAAAGCTCGTTAGGAATAGGCAGTACCAGTGCAACGGGTAGGGTTTGGGCCGTTGATCTTTCCGTTGCACTACTAGACTTACTTGTCTTTGAATAACCAATTTTACCAATGCCGAGTAACGTTTAACCGAGGGATAAAGTTCATGTCCTGACAGGTTTTGTATTGAAAATATGCCTGAACGTAAATCTTATTCGTCGGTTAAATGTTATTCGGCGATGCTTGACATCTGCTTGACATTTTTTGCAGAGATGGTTACAGAACACAATCTTATGCAGCTTTTGTCATGGTTGGATGCTTGAATGGCAATCTCGCACCGGAAATAGCAGCGTTTGATGACCTCTCCATTAGGCTAGTTTTTACCACCGCACCATCAGGCACAGAGTGGGCTCCCATCCCAACATTTCGCTCGTTGATATTTCATATAGGCGCACGACGCGCTTAAATTCTACAGTCTCCTAAACGTACGGCTAGAGTTTGAAATGCTCTTCCACGATCTGTGCTCCCGACATAATCTGGGTATATCAAAATTTTAAAGCAAGAGAGAATAAACATGTTTTATGCAAACGCGTTCCATCTTAGGCCAAATCGACACTTTCCATCAGGTGTGATATATAAAAAAATTTGTGTGTGTCAGCACGACGCACAACTGGAGTTTACTTCATACTCAACGTTGAAATTTCTACCCTAACGTTGAGTAAATAAGGTTGGTCTTCGCTTGAGTTGTCGAATGTCCGCGCTACGCCTTTCACAACGATGCAAATCTCCACCCCTAACGTTGAGTAAACAAGGTTGGCTTTCGTTCGTTGTACGGAGTACAACACCGTGGCTATTCAAATAGTTTACACATAAGCCGAAAGATGGCGCTGATCTACATGTGAACGAAAGCCAACCTTGTTTACTCAACGTTAGGGTCGAAATTTGCATCGTTGTGAAAAACGTGACACGGGCATTCGATAACTCAAGCGAAAACCAACCTTATTTACTCAACGTTAGGGTAGAAATTTTACTGTCCGGATTTTTCTCATACCGGGCTGCTAAAATCGATTCTTAAGGAGTAAACTCCAAAAACGAGGAATTCTAACTACATTAAGGATACCTATCAGATTGTATAAGTTTTCATTTTCCACTGGAACATAAAATCACGGTATTTACAGTCTAAAATAAATATAATAGACGCACAACCTATACATGAAACAAAAACGTGAAATATTAAAACAAAAGAAGGTGAAACGGATTAACGAATCGTAAAGTTTTTTATTTGACAAATGTTCACACAGTACGGTGGGACGGAAAGGAACCTAGACAAACTGAACACCGCAGACTGTAGACTTGACTAATTAAAATAGTTACATTTATGTTAATTACTTGCAAGACTGAGATCGGACTTATCCAAGTTAAAGCTGGTTTAAAATAATTCATGACTTCGTTCAAAAGTTTGCTTCAACTGTAAAATCTGTAGTCCTTATTAAGTAACATCCTTCCAATTGATGCAGTAGTGACTGCAAAAAAAGAAAAATAAAGAAAGAACCATAAGAATGAAGTAAAAAAGAGTAAATTGTAGAGCATCTGGGACAACTAAATAATTCGTGGTCTTAATAATATGATTATGCTGTAGTTGATCATCCAAGGAAGATAAAAATACGGGTAAAAGAAGGGTAAGTAAAGCAAAAGTGGCGTGCGATGAAAAAGACAACCTGGCTAAAGAACTTACACCAGTAGTTCAACAAAGCATCTTTACCAATCTTTATCCAGAGCAGAAGTTTCCAACGACGGTTCAGGTTGCCAAAAAGATCACCAAACTGCATTAGAAAAGGCATTTTTTAAAGATGAAGCCTTTATACTGATGAATCTATACATATATATATTATATATAAAAGCGAAAGGTCACTGACTCATCACGAAATCTCAGGAACTATAAAACCTACAAACTTGAAATTTGGAATGTAGGTTGTTTCTAGGGGGTAGGTGTCAGCTAAGAAACGGTTTTGAGAAAATCCCCCCCTAAGGGGGTGAAATGGAATTTCGATGGTTATATGAAAGTTTTTTAAGTTAGACATATGAAAATCGGCATTTAGATTACTAACTTTAAATAATAAAGATTTGTATAAGTTATTTTGGAAAATCCCCCCTTAAGGGTAAAATAAGGGATGAAAGTTTTTATAGGAATATTTTAATTATTGTTATTGTTAACTTGAAATTTGGAACATAGGTTCTTTCTAGAGGGTAGGTGTCAGCTAAGAAACGAATTCGAGAAAATCCTCCCCTAAGGGGGTAAAATGGGATTTCGAAGGTTATATGAAAGTCCTATGTTTTTGAAGTTAGACATATGAAAATCGGCATTTAGATTAATATCAACTTTAAATAATAAAGATTTGTATAAGTTATTTTGGAAAATCCCCCCTTAAGGGTGGTAAAATAGGGGATGATAGTTTATATAGGAAAGTTTAAGTTTGAGGTTTGAAAATTGGGATTTAGGTGACTAGCTGTAAATAATAGAAACCTGTATAGGTTATTTTGAAAAATCCCCTCCTATGGGTGGTAAAATAGGGGATGAAATTTGAATGGAAAAGCTTTAATGATTTTTATTTTTATTTAAAATAGCGGTAGGACTTTTTTTGATAGGCTTTTTGCAGCTGGAAAATTTATCTTTTTATAATCTCATAAAAAATCAGAAATTATACGCGGACGAAGTCGCGGGCGACCGCTAGTTTTCATTATAAAAAAAAGGTATCTCCTGTAAATTTAAAACAGCTATTGACTTGTCGCAGGGCTACATTGTCTTGTATAACATTTTATAAAAACAAAATTTTCGAAGAAATATCAAATTATTACTGGGATCTCACAGAATTCCTCTACTTACTTTTCAATTGCATTTAATTTAATTCATAGTAATTGCTTAGATGCCTATACTTGACTTACACAACTTTTTCTCTGCATTTTACCTTGGATAATAATCAACTGTAGCAGGTCCCAGGTCATACTTATATTTTTTTTATTTCTGGCATAAACTTTTACCTTCAGTGTAAAGTTTTCTTTTTACAAGCTTTTATTTAGTTTCACCTGTCCCGATGTTTGTCATAAACGATGTTTGTCGTCAAATCTTGCAAATTTTATTTGATCCACTTCCCGGTTACCGATTGAGCTGAAATTTTGCATACATGTGTAAATCGCGTGACAATGCAATATTATGATGACATGGTGCTGATCTGATGATGGAGCTGGAAGGTGGCCATAGGAACTTCACAATGAAACGACACAACCTCATCAAATTTCGGCTTGTTTGATTCGTCTTGACGAGTACTTTGTTTTTAGATGGCTACCAGGGTCTGATCTGATCAGGGTCTGATGATGAAACCGGAAGGTAGTTTTGGTAACTCTGTGATAAAATGGCGTAATACCTTCGAGTTTAGACTCGTTTGATTAGTGTTGACAAGTAGTCTGGTCCTAGATGATATTCAGGGTCTCATGATGAAGCCGGAACGTGGTTTTGGTAACTCTGTAATAAAACGACGTAACCCCATCGAGTTTGGGATCGTTTGATTCGTCTTGACAAGTAGTCTGGTTCTTGAGGATAACCAGGGTCTGACGATCTTGTAGCCAGCTACTAAAAGCTTGTATTTTAAATATTATATTTTTAATTTACACTTGTTTTAAATTATAGTAAGGGCAGTTTTAAGTAGCTAAAAACTGAAGTGACTGATTGACTACGAAATATTAAAATGCGCGAACATCCTCTGGGACAAGACGAGGGGAATTTTATAAGATGACATAAAAACAGTATGAAATGGATGCCTCAGTCACGCGAATACTTGTAATTAAAAGCGTAACGCTCATATACCGAGGAATTATTGAGTAAGGGTGATCACACAGTGTAAGGACTTTCAATGAAATCAGTGAATTGTGAGCAGAATCTGATTTCTAAACGCGTGGTAGTCTTGACTTATCATAATAGCCAAAATTTGGCCATTGACTTCATGAAAGAAATCGTTATTTTGTATTTGAATCTTGGTACCTTTGAGAATATAGGGTTGGTTATATACTCAAAGCTTGGTACCAATTGTCCAAAAGTTCTTCCATTGATCGTATTCGTATTCGATGACATTAGCGTCAAGTAAAATAATCCTTGATTGCTTTGATTTAAAGTCACAAATTCAGTAAAACCGATTTTAGCATGGAGCGTTATGGAGCGTATTGAACGTATACGTTATAACGTAAACGGAAGAATGCATACACGAAATTAAGCTTAAATTCAGTGCTATTATGGTTTATTTTACTTTGAAGCTCAATCTCACCGAATACTATTACGATCAATGGAATAACTTTAGACATTCACACCTCTGGTTTGAATAGGATTTATGGACGAGAGCGAAATTTACTTCAGCTGTGGTATTCTCTGAAAGTGATTGCATCAGTGTAAGGATCGCAATAACCTCTGATTGGCTGGATTTACGACATTCTTGCTGTATCAATAAATTTTAAACAATAGCAGGACAGTACCAGCCAATCAGAGGTCATTGCGTCACTAATGCAATCACTTTTAGAGAATACCACAGCAGAAGGATGAATCTCCAGATAGATAAAGTAGGTATAGGGTTTGTCCCTTAAATGTGCAACTGTATTTCTATATATAGGATCTCCTATAAGCAAGCCGTTTGCTTTCATTCGACACACCACAAGGGAAGGCGTCACATAGCGATAGCTTCAAAGGCTTGTATTTCAATTAACTGCCGAGATAATGACCGCTTCGGTGTTAAGAAGTATTTACACAGAACCGGCTATTCGTTAAGCTGAAGTGGCAAAAAGAGGGGTTAGGTTATATTACTTAGATCACCGATGGTCGTTGGGTTCCAAAATATCCTAAGTTTGCAGACTCCTATTACGTGGACATAGAAATTTAACGTTTCAGGATCATGTTGTTAAAATCCCTTGAAGATAATGTTTTGAAAGTAAAACGCAAGATATTTGCTGCGCTTCAACGTCACGTCGTCAGATCTGCACACACCTTCTCTCTCTTTACACCCACTGTCTTTTCTCAACGTCTCTACTGATAGACGTCCACCGCTGGACATAGGGTATTTTGCAAGGAGTGCCATGAAACCTTTTAGGTACTTGTGTTACCCGCCTCTCAGCAATTAGCTTTTTTATAAGATTTCGCGCCAATATCCAATGATTTTCTCTTTTCGTAATCGGGAGATATCCTGCCAATTTGCTTGTTGGAAATTTTCTCAATTTTAACAGCTTCCCAATAAAACGGCTGTGATAGACGATGCACAATGCAATTCCACAAGTGTTACTTTTTTATTTACTTTTTTATATTATGGTCACATGCATCGAACGCTTTTGCAGCAGAGAGAGGTCTCTATCTAAGCGGTTTAGTGTAAGTGCCCCCTTACAAAAATACTCGTCCTGTCAGTCGCAGACTTTTTGCAATTTCTCGCAGCAAGCGTTATGGTGTTTACGTGTTAATTTCACATTATAGGCGTTATGGTTTCTGTGAACTTGTCATTTAGTTTCTAGAGATGGACATAATTGTTGCCACACTTTTTTGTTGTGAGACGAGGAGGGATTTTTTAATCAATGAATCGTTGAGGTAAGTACGTAGGTACACATTATTCTATATAAAGTAAAAGAAATGGTATCTGCTGTCTTTTAGAGTGTAACGCCGATTTTTAGCAACGTACTACAGCGTCGCCAATTCGCATTGGGCCAGCGAGGTGGACTATGTCCTGCCTGTGACCTTTCTCTGAGAGGAGACCTCCCTCAGTAGTGAGCTGATGATGGGTTGATGATGATGATGATGACTACAGCATAGCAACTAGCGTCTCGCATGGCATTTCTTAGCAATGTCGGATCCACGCGTATTATAAATAAATACCTAGCTCATTCAGTCACTCATGTCAACTCTGACGTCACACGGGCATGAATCCTTTCCAGAAAAGGAGTTCAGACCATTATTTTTCAAAAAAGTACTACTATTTTTAATAATATGGACGCGCATTGTGCACTTAATCAAGGAAATACTAACACGTCTACCAACTACCTCAACCCTTGTTTAGGACATATAAAGTCTTGCAAGCACCCTGCGATGTGCTTGCAAGCTGTCGCACTTATCCTCAAGGATAACAAATCCCAGGATTTGTTTTTGTTATTTAGAGGCTATCTATAATTGAGTAAGAAATAAAGTATTTTTGTTTTTGTTCTGTTTGTGATCTACAATCAATCGCTTCGGATTATACCGAAGTAGATGTTTCGTTCCGTTGGGACCTGAGGTGATGACTGGCTCGTCGAGGAAAATCTAGGCTTTTAAGCATTTTTTTTATTACATCTTTCCTTCATAAGTAAATATACATCGTTACGCCATTAGTAAAATTCATTAAAATGAGTCAAAGTACGAGTACTTACTAAGGCTGAATGCCTCGCTTGTTTTATTCACTATAAAAACCCCTGTGTTCATTTGTTCCGATATGACGGCTAGAGTTCCATATATCTTTTTTTTCAGGAGTCCAGCCTAAGACAATTAGTAGACGCACCGATTTAGTTGGCTCTGCGTGTACCTTGATTCAGTACTATTATATATTCTGTGCTTGAGTTGATCGGCAACTAGGCGACATTACTATGTATATTTAAACGGTTTAAACCTGATGTAAAGTGATTTCAAACTTTCGTTTGTTATTACTAATATTTTACGGAGTACTTAGCTTTTTACAAGCATTATTATTAAAACACGCGTTTTTAATAATGTAAACCTTTTGTTTTACAGACAGGCATCTTTCTGTGAAAAATCTATATTTTAGACATTTTATAGATGATGATCTTTCTATGTATTATCTGTTTTAGCCTGTTTCTCGACTATCTGTTCAAGTGTCTGATATATATCTAACAGATAAAATAGCTGTCAGACTATTGACATTTTTTAGAGTTTATCTGCTAGATTGACTTAAAGGATACTGTAAAACAAAAATTTCAACGCTATAGGTCAGACAAGTTGTAGATAGGCTATCAGGCACTAGTCGAAATATCATTATTGGCTTGAAGTTAGAACTGCAGTTAGAGCTGTTGTCATGCTTTCGCATGTCCTTTATCATTCTGATTAAGTTGAACCTTACTTCAGCGATAGCTTGCATGGTAGAGTTGGACATAGCATAGGATACTTTTCAAACTTTTGATACCAAAGTTCACTGCAATGCTATTGCTATGTCGTATGTCGATTACAAACGACCTAATTTAGTTGGAACGAACGGAATTGGTGTGTCTGTTTCTAGCAATACGCACTCGTTAACGTACTCACACGTTTGGATCACGCGAAGTTTAAGGCTCGTTGCACACGGCGGCAAAAACGTCTGACAAGTGTTTATGTGTGATAAGCAACATGCGTGTACTACTGTACTAACTTTGATCGTCTTAAGGCCAAGGAGTTGGTCAGTACATCGGTAGAGAGGCTAGTGAAAATTTTCATTTAAGCGTACCTACTCAATAAATAGTGATTTGGCTGTTACGCCTGAATTTTTGATACCTTTGAACCTATAGTTGAGAACCTGATGAGTGACACAGAATCGGACCCTTGGAGTTTTGAAAACCCAACTCCACGTGGACAAAGTTTCAGGAAAAAGCATTGAAAAGGAATTCTGAAATCACAAAATTCAAAATCGAATTTTCAATTCAATTATGAAGTACCTAAAGCATGTCAAATGTCAATAATTATATTGATACAATCAATCATCCTATCAATGAGATTGCGTTCTGTTTAACCATTGGCAAAAACTAATCATTTTAATTGCATTAGATACCAAAGCTGCGACAAGAGAGAGCATCAAAATTGTCCCTCTTTCTTCACGACTAACGTTTGTTGATCTGTCCAGTTTTGTCCTATCTGGTAGTAGCATAACATTCGAATATCTCTGATAATATTAAATGTGGGGGTGATGGTGGACGTCGATTCGAAATTTCGCATTTGTAATTTCACTTGTAATAAGATGTTGTGACATGGAAACTCTACTGAGAATTGTTTGTATTCTTTAATACCTAATTGCGGTTACAAGCGTTTTAATCTAAAGATGTTTTTTCAATTTTTGATCGCAACACATAATGAAGACAACATGCATCAAGCATGTTGTCTATGGAAAAACTATGAAGTAGCACCCATACGTACAAGACGGTGATAATATTAGATCTATGAAAAACGATGAAGTAACATTTGTGCGTTTTCATATAACTTTCGTACAACATGACGATGCAGATATTAGATAGATAGAAAGATAGATAGATAGATTCTCTATTGTAACACACTTTAATAATATTTATAATTAAACTGTAACAAAAAACAAAGTACCTACGCAAAGGCGGCCTAATCGTTTTAAGCGATCTCCTCCTGTAGGAGAATCCAGGCAAACTTTAAAAAATTAACCACCTTTTTAGTGGCATTTGAAGCCTGTTTTATTTTAACCTTACGGTAGTAAACTGGTAAATAATACTGTAATACTATGTTTATGGGTTTAAAATTTATTAGAGAAGATTACTAGAACTTCATATTGTTTGATGTTACTTATAATAGTCAACAGTTTTCTAATAATGAGTATACTAATACTTTAAGTACTATGAAGCCCTATCATATAGACACCTCATAGCTACGGTTATATTAGCAGAAACTAGAATCGTAATGGAATTCACATGTGATGTTCCCTGAGGTAGGTACCTATACCTACAAGCTACAACTATAATCTCTGAGGATCACGGACCGACTGATTCATTAATTATTTACATTATATAAGTGTGTACAATGTACATACTTGTATCATTATGGTATTATTCATTATGTTTGAATTGATAATGTTGATTTAATAATATTCATTTTTTATTTTGAATAATATATATTCATCATCACATATCACAGGTCCACTGATTGGTGTTTGTCCGTTTTTTTTTATCACGCTTGATCACTATACCTTCTGAAGGATTTTGTATTTCTTATCATAATAATATATTCTTCGCTTATTTACTGAAACACTGACCACTGCTTTTTCTGTAAAAAAAATCCCGATAAAAATATATATACCTAGGTCTAAATGTTTCAAAATTATGGAAATAGTTTGCGTCCTTGATAGTAATTAGGGGACCTACCACCGAGGTTAAAGCAAGTTAAAAGTAATATTATTTAAATATTAGGTCTTTACCTATGAAATTGCCTTTCTTCAGTACTGGTCATATCAAATAAAAAAAGTTTGTAAAGGCTCTGTATTCTAAATTCAAATTAATTTTGTTTTAAAACCATGACATTCTATTTACAAACTCAGTCTTTTGTTTTTTGATTAGCGTTGTATTTTCATTACATTTGAACATTTTTCGTCATAATGGATACTTTAAAAATTCGTGTAATTATGGAATATGAGTTCCGTCGTGGCACCAACGCGACACAAACGGCCCGTAACATCAAAAACATTTAAGGAGAGAACTGTACAAACGATCGCACAACCCGTTATTGGTCTTCCCGGTTCCGTTCTGGAAATTTTGACTTGAAAAATGAAGCTCGTGGTCGTCCGGAGACTTTGGTTAACAATAATGAATTAAAGGCGATTGTGAAAGCTGACGAAACTCAATCTACAGCTGAGCTAGCAGCAGCTTTTGATGTAAGCATCAAAACAATATTGATCCATTTGCGACAAATTGGCAAGGTAAAAAAGCTTGATAGATGGGTGCCCCACGACTTTGACGATCGCCAGCGCAACATACGCGTCGAGACCTGCCATGCGCTGCTCAACAGGCAAAGAAATGAAGGAATTTTGAAACGAATTGTTACGTGCGACGAAAAATGGATTCTGTTCGACAATCGAAAGCGCTCAGCAAGTTGGTTAGACCCTGGTTCAGCACCAAAGCAATGCCCTAAACCAAAAATTACCCCTAAAAAGGTGATGGTCACTGTTTGGTGGTCTAGTGCGGGTGTGATTCACCACAGCTTTTTACAAAACGGCATGAGCATTAATGCAGATGTGTACTGTGAAGAACTGGAGAGAATGATGGAGAAGCTTGCACATCTGCAACCAGCTTTGGTCAATCGGTCGTCCCCACTGCTCCTTCACGGCAATGCGCGACCCCATACTGCGCAACAGACAGTCTCCAAGCTGCAAGAGCTGGGGTTGGAAGCTCTCCCTCATCCGCCATACTCACCAGAACTTGCACCTACCGACTATTACTTTTTCCAAAATTAAGACAACTTTTTAGTGGGTAAAAAATTCAATTCCCGAGAGGCAGTACAAAATGCCTTTGAAGAGTTTGTTGCCTCCTTTCCAGCTGATTTTTACAAGAAGGGCATCAATAAACTGCCAATGCGTTGGCAAAGATGCGTCGATTGCATGGGTGATTACTTCGAACAACAGAAATAAAAAAGTTTGAAAAAATAAGTACTTTCACTTATTGCATACAAAACGGCAATTTCATAGGTAAAGACCTATTATTGTTTTGCGATGTCATACAAGGTCATACAAGGACCTCATCTTATCCTCATGTTACTTACATTAAGGTTGGCATCGTATGACATTTCAAAACAATATTGAAATAATACTGCTTTAAGCGGTGGTGGTAGGCCCCCATGCTGGACTGCTCTCCAACTCTCCAACTTTATTCTGATAAATGATGTCGTTACTAATAAGATACTTAATTTTATTTTAAAAGAGTACTATACTAATTTAGTAGATTAATTTTACAAAGTGCTTTTGAATCGTAAAGTGAATCTACAATTGGATCAGGAATCCCATTCCAACCATATACTTACCAACCGAACCAGCAAGAAACTCGGCGGTTGCTCTTAAAAAATACGAAATAGGTATGTGAGATAGTGTTTGTAAACGTATCTATAATATAATAAAACTGTAACAGGTCCAATTCTGTACATTGAAGATATTTTGAAAATTTTTGTTTGAGGGCACTCTATAATCGATACTGAAGCCAAAACAATTTTTTTTTAATTTTTTGTCTGTCTGTCTGTCTGTCTGTCTGTCTGTCTGTCTGTCTGTCTGTCTGTCTGTCTGTATCTTGGCCGCGCATCACGCTGAAACTACTGGACGGATTTAAATGAAACTTGGCACGATTTAAGTTAATCCTACGAGGTATAATATAGGATACTTTTTATCCCGAAATTCAGCACAGTTCCCTTGGGAGAGGGGATGAAAGTCAAAATGTGTATTTCGCTGTAATTCATTAAGGCGTATTCCGATTTAATCCATTCTTTTTTTGTTAGAAAGCAGGTTCTTTAGAAATTGTCCTGTAATTATTTCAAGGTCGTCAATTTCGTAGTTCAGAAATTATAGACATCACGATCTACAGTATAAGGTCCAAATAACTTGAACCCCGGAATCTACAAGATACTTTGAATGAACGGCTCATCTTAAGCTGGCAACGTACTTTATCGTATATAGCCATCGTGGATAGCCCTATTTTGTCAAAGTCAAACTATACCAAAGGCGTCAGATTTTGCCAAACGATCATTATACCTACATATTACATAGTAGGTATGGATGTAATACATCGTATGGACTTAATGCTACAGTGTTTACCAGTGTTTACAAATTTAATATTCTAATCATACTAATATTATAAATGCGAAAGTGTGTTTGTTTGTTGGTTTGTCCTTCAATCACGCCACAACAGAGCCACGGATCGACGTGATTTTTTACATGGGTACTATAGTTGAGGACATAGGCTACTTTTTATCCCGGAAAATCAACGTGTTCACGAGGGATTTTAAAAACTAAATCCACGCGGACGAAGTCGCGGGCATCAGCTAGTTATTAATATAAAATTAATCGAATTCGAAGATACAAAATAATTACCTCTTATTTTAACCTCTTAATAATTCGACCTCGAGGCGCAACGTAAATTTTTTGAAACTGCAGAAAAATTAATAATAAAAACACTCAACCGATTCGGTCACTCTGTGTACAAAAATACCTATATGAAAATAAAATTGCTCCGATGAAAATTTAAACGAAAATCAACTATGAACCCTGAAAATATTTATACGTCAAAGTGGAAAAGTTTGTTAGGTTAAATACAGTTTTCAAATGACTGTTTTTAACATTGAAGGCATAGGATGAGATTTTTTTTTATTCAGAAATAATAGCTCTTATATATTATGCACATTACTGTGCTTTACTGTGTTGTGCTCAAGCATATTCAGTTTAGTTCCACAATCACCTTTCTACCACAGAACCGCACGGCATCGCATGAATCCGCACCGCTATGTGGTTGAAATCCCACGATCTCGCACTAAACGCTTTGCTTCCTCGTTTCTAATGCGCACCGCAAAAATTTGGAATGCCTTTCCGGCTTCCGTTTATCCAACAAACTATAACTTCTTCGTCTTTTTATTTTTCAACCGATAGACGTCCAAGACGTCTTTGAAAAGAGTATGACACAGCACACACCAAAATACTATTACAAGGATTCAAAAAAGAACCACGCCTGGAATGGAATGTGACCGATCCAGTAAAAAATACACACTTGACAGAAGCTACAAAGTAAATGCTGAAAGAAACACACTTCAAAAAGCATTTCAAGATACAATAGAAGTCTATACTGATGGATCGAAAACCAAACTTGGTACAGGAGCTGGAGCTCACTGCCAGGAACTCAACATGAAGATAAGTCACACACTTGGTAAGGACAACTCTGTTTTCCAAGCAGAGTGTGTGGGCATCTTAACAGCAACTACAGCTATAATTAACAGACAGGTAAAAAAACTTTAAAATTAACATTAACTCGGACAGCCAAGCCGCTCTCAAGGCTATGGCAAGGACATCGACAACATCTAAACTCGTACAGGACTGTCATAAAGCCCTGGATACGCTCGCCGCCTCCAACGATATCACCTTAAGGTGGGTCAAGGGGCACGACGGTGACCAGGGCAATGAGGCAGCAGACGCACTAGCACGTAAGGCAGCGACGCTGAAGGTGGCAGGGCCGGAACCGATCGTTCCCATTCCCTTCAGTGAGTACAAGACATGGTTGCATGAACTAACACTCAGAGAGCATTCCCTACTTTGGTCGAATGCAACAGACTGCAAGCAGACTAAGGAAGCCTTTCCTTATCTAGACAAACAACTAACAAACAGACTTCTCCGCCTGGACAGAGGTAAACTCAGGGAGGTGGTGGGAATCATAACGGGGCACAGCCCACTAAACAGACACCTTTTTATTATAGGTGTCACCGACAGTCCTCTGTGCAGGGCCTGCATGGAGGCAGATGAAACGCCCACGCACGTGCTCTTGTCATGCACGGGCGTGGAAGAACAACGCAAGAACCACCTCGGATCTCCAGCTTCACTTCAAGAAGTCC
The DNA here is from genome assembly GCA_029955525.1 of Oeneis ivallda. Lineage (NCBI taxonomy): Eukaryota > Metazoa > Arthropoda > Insecta > Lepidoptera > Nymphalidae > Oeneis > Oeneis ivallda. Next base: position 30,189,007 of record JARPMR010000001.1, on the reverse strand, counting down.
TTGGCAACCTGGGCGGCCTGCTAGGCTTCTGGAGAGATCTGGGCTGGTTGGAGTAACAACATTGGAAGGATTGGTCACACACAACAGACCATCACGGTTTACGTGTGGAAACCAGCCCAGAAGAAGAAGAAGAAGGAGAAGATGTCCACTGCTGGACAAAGGTCTCTTGCATGGACTTCCACAGGCCTCAGTATTGCGCCGCCTGAATCCAGCGGCTACCTGCGACTCGTTTGATGTCGACGGTCCACCTACGGCTCCACCAACACTGCGCTTCCCGGTGCGGGGTCGCCACTCTAGCACACTGGGACTCCAACGACCATCAGCTCTTCGAGCCATGTGGTCCGCCCATTTCCACTTCAGTTTGACAACTCGCTGAGCTATGTCGGTGACTAAGGTTCTCCTACGGATCTCCTCATTTCTGATTTGATCTCGCAGTGATACTCCGAGCATAGCTCTCTCTATCGCCCACTGAGTAACCCTGAGCCTTCTTATGAGGCGTAATCGCCCCGAAGCTCTTTACCGCTGCTTTGGAGGGCGTCTTTAAGCTTCTGGATTGGAACGGACTTGGCATCAACATTAACGGCGAGTAAGTTTTTGTAACAAATCATCATAGTTTAAAAAAACGATAATTATGAGCTTAAAACATAACGATTTCTTTTATTAGGCCATAGCGTACTAGTGTCATGCCACAGCCTATTATTTACAAAGCTTTAATGACATGCTACATACTGTAATACTCATGTCTGAATACAGTTGCATTATGTACCTATATTCACTATCTCTAATAGAGACGATTTTTAAAGCATACTTTTGGTAAAAATCATGGGGTTGAACTGTTATCTTATATTTCCATCGATTTGGAAACCACTGGTTGATGTTTGAGGTTTTTGTTGTCTAATTAAAGGTGAATGATTCGGCGTAAGTATGTAGTATTGATATTTTACATTGTATTCTATAACTACGTGAACTAAAAACCCAAATTTCCTTCTGTAGCAGTCGGATAAGAAGATATCCTTACTAATCTTATAAATGCGAAACTGTGTTTGTTTTTTGGTTTGTCCTTTAATCACGCCGCACTAGAGCTACGGACCTACGTGATTTTTTTTAATGGAATTTTATTTTCCGGAAAATCAAAGAGATCCACTTGATTTGAAATTTGGTGCGCACCTGCGATTATTTCCAAGACAGGTTAGAATTGAGCTGATGATGCAGCAATAATAATAATAGTCTGCGGGATACCCAACCCCCTCAGCAACTTACAACAGTTATAGTTTGTTTGGGCTCATTAGAATGGTCTCAATGAGCTCGTAGATAGATGATAATCGAGGGTCGAGGCGGAGGATTTAACGATAGAACAGGAAACTGGGTTGTCGTTGTACATCGTTCATAGTCCGGCCATAGGTTCACATGTCGGGGGTGTATTTTAAGTTACACTTGTATTGTATTTGCGTACGCATCGCAAGGCACATGTGCAGGCTGTGAAGGAGTATAAAGGCTCGGCGATAAATTCAACCCGTTACAAGTTGCACCACAAGTGGGCGCACTAACTCAGTATACGGCGCTTGCAGGGCGCGGTACCCGGACAGCGTCGTGGCATGGTGCCCGACCCTGGTCCAGTTGTGCAATATTGCTTGCCTAACTAAGGGCAGACACACAAAAGTGCGATGCGACGTCGCCTCGCCAAAAAGTGCGAGATCGCTTGACATTGACTTACGATACTAATGGCCGATTTCACTAACGTCGAGTGACGTTTTAACTTTTACCGAGGCATAAATTGGGCGTTCTGACAGTTTTTGTATTGAAAATACTGTCGTAATATCAAATTTACGCTCGGATAAGACTTACATTACGTTGGTGAAATCGGACCTAGATCATATTAATATATTTTTTTAATTTAAAGAATATTAGTCAAATTGAAGTTAAATAATATCCTCCTATCTCTCCAACTTAGCGGAAAGCTTGTGCTAGGAGTGGGTATCCTGGGAGTGGTACGAAAATAGTGCAACGGGTGGGATTCGAACCTGCGACCTTTCAGTTTTCAGTCCGCACCTTTAACCGTTGGGCTATTGAGGCTCAAAATCAATACAAGTTGCATGGAAGCAATCGGCTTTGCTTCAGCTTCCCACGGAATAATGAAATAATTCATTATCTCATCCGAGTAGCAAAAACCTGGCGATACCACGCAGCACGGTTTTACGTGTTGCGAATTCGCATCGCACTTTTCTGTTTATGCCCTTAGTTAGGCAAGCAATACTTATTGTACAACTGGACCAGGGTCAAGCACAATACTTTGACACTGTAACTCAGTGTTAATCTTGTCCATCACAAAACAGGCAAAGTTAGTTGCACGAGTCAGTATTCCTTTCTCAATTGGTGAGATTGGGGGTTCTAGAAAGATTAGTGGAAGGGGTCACGACCCTTAATAATGGAGAACAAAACGCAAGGAGGAGGAAGATTGGGGGTCCAATGGTACAAGTTAAAAACAACTGACTTGTTCACATAAGATCATTTTTTTGACAATATCCTAACCGCCCTATCAAGAAATTTTGTCTGTGCAATTTTTTTCTATACAACTTGCAATGATTTATGATTTGTAAGTCAATGTCGTGTTTCACGTCGCAAGTTCGTGCGAAACGTCGAGCGTTGCTATTTTGAGGATGCCACGTCGCGTCGCGGCTTTGTGTTTTGGCCCTAGGAGTGGATTGCATGACAGGCGGTTAGGTGTACCTAAGGTTAACAAGACAAAAGTTTAAAAACTGTAACCCGACTTTAGAAAATTGGATGTGACATTCATCAATTCATAATATTTGATGTTCGTATAAAATGTAATCACTCGGATCATAATAATGAATCGGTGAATAATGAATCTCACCAAAAACATTTTCATGTAAAATGTTGCCACAACGAGCAAACAAGTGATCACGCACTGTCAAAACGTTATCAGATCTCAAGAGCCAAGCTACTAACTCTACTAGCCCTAACTTCACAAACTCTACACCGTAGTCAAAATATGTGGCTTGGCCATTTCGCTACATTCACATGGGCATAAGGTGAAAAATTTATTCACTGTTCATTACTTGGGGGGGGGGGGGGGGAGGGGGTTAAAAGTTCCAAGTTTTAGGATGTTTTTTGTTGTAGGACTTCTATGACTTCTAGATTTCTAGGACTTCAAGAAATACCTTTAGAATTTTGTTGATCATCAGTGAGTCAGTGAGCAAATCGGGAGATATCAATAAAATCTAAAGTATAGGAGCTATACAATTGTAACTTTATATGTTTAATAAGTTCACTATAGACATCATATCCCGGAAATTTTGTTTATCTGGTATAATCTAAACCCAAGTTATGAGGGTTCAAAAAAAACGACGAAGCACTTCGAGAAAAGGCAGGTAGTGACTAGTGCCCTTGCGCTTCGCTTGCAGTCGTGGCGGGAACACTACCGTGTCCCCAGATCGTAGTTTTCGCGTTACAGTGGAACATACGTTACAAATACAAACATACATGCACGCCTACATGGACTGCTAAAATCTCAATCCTCTTTTGGCCTTGCCTTAGTCGGGTAATAGGGAAGGGATAAACAATGGATTGATGAGAGTTAATTTTATACCTCTATGTATAGGTGCACTTTCTTTTTGATCAATACCAATAGGGGGCCCGGCTGTAGTCGTAGATAAACCATTACAAATAAATAAGTGTAGTGGTGAAACTTTCACGTTAAAATCAATTATCGTGAACTGATTTCAAATAACACCGCCGATAAGATCTTATCATTGATAACATTTCAAATAAGAGATAGATAAAGAAGTAAGTAGGTAATACAACGAACACTTACAAAATTTTTTAACTATGCAGACGTAGCTTATTTTTGTAGGTAGGTAATTCAGTTCAAATGACTAGGTTAGACAACTCTTTCCAATCTTCGTTTCATCTTGCAATTTTTTAATAATTCCCAATTACCCCAATTACCACTGGAAACCTTTCTATTGAAAACGAATAAATCATTAAAATATTTTTTCTTCGGTTTTGTTGTGCTATTTGCTTACAAGCACATATTAATAATTAAGCGGACTCAATCTGCCACTGGCACTGGACTGAAAGCTTGAGAGGTCTTCTCGATCAAAATCCTTCAGTGCCTGAAGATCAAAGTATTCGAACCACTGTTCGAATACTTTGATCTTCAGGCACAGAAGGATTTCAAGGAAGGTGCATGTCGCCAGTGATAGATCATAGATCGAAACATAGTCGCTTAATATAGGCCTGATAAGAAGGCTCAGCCAGGAGAAAGCTATGCTCAAAGTAATGCAGCTTCGTAGGAGAAGCAAAAATTGAAAAATAGTTCATCGAGTCGAGTTGAAGTAGAAATGGGTGGGGCACATAGTTCGAAGAACTGATGGTCGTTGGGGTCCTAAGGTGCTGGAGTGGGGGACCACTCCAAGTGTTGGCAGACTTCCCACTAAGAAAAGTGGACCTGCAACATCTGACCAGTCGCATGGATTCGCTGGATACAGGCGACGCAAGATCGCCTGTGGAAATCCATGCAAGAGACCTATATTCAACTGTGAATGTCTATTGGTTGATAAGAAGAAGAAGGAGTGTTAAAAAAATACTATATTAGATATGTAACTACATATTTACTTATACGTGTCCTTCAAAGATTATGTTTACCTCGGTGCGATTTCGCACTTGTTTGGTTCTGTTAGTCTGAGATCTATAAATGGGACTCGCTCATCTCAGGCTCAAAACTAAGTTAAAACGAGACAGATTTATGTCCGCACATATTGTGTCTCATTTTAACTCTATCTTGAGCCTTGAGCAGAGCCAGAGTACGATCTATAGATTTCAGCTTTATTGTGTACTCTCACGAAACAAAGCCCGGAGCTTGGGGTCAAAGGTCCAACGCGCAGAGGCTTCATGAGAGAGTTAATCTAAATTGGGTGATGTTTACGTCAACCGGATTGAATCCTTCAATAGGTAGTAATATCCAGTATAGACCAGTACAGATAGACCTTTGAAAATGATGAAAAATTAAAAAAAATTATAGTAGGATGAAACGAATTGGAAAAGGAAGAGAATGTAACAAAATCGGCCAAGTGCGAGTCGGGCCTCGCTCTTTTAGGGTTCCGTTAAAAAAAAATTAATTAAAAATATTTCCATGTACCCATGGAAATATTTTAATTTAATTTTTTTAATTAAATTTAATTTTTATTATTTGTTGTTATAGCGGCAATAGAAATACATAATATGTGAAAATTTCATCTGTCTATCTATTACGGTTTACGAGATACAGTCCGCTGACAGACGGACGGACGGACGGACAGCGTAGGCTTAGTAATATGGTCCCGTTAGTACCCTTTGGATACGGAACCCTAAAAAATGAAAGGAAAAATAAATTACGGGCGAACTGAGGTCGGGAAGTGGGAGGGAGGGGGGGTTTAAGTGTAAAGAACGGTTTATCTCGATTTTCGGCAAAACTACAAGTCCTATGGAAAAAAGTTAAATAGCAAAGTTGTAGGTAATAAAAAGATCTACAACTTTTGTATTTACACTTTTTTCACATAACCTCAAAATGTATGTAAAAAATTCAAATAACCAAGTTTTTGGTTTTTTTTTTTCTTTTACAAAAAAAAATATTTTTTAACGAAATTTGGTGGAAACTTACCTTTTTATGACCCAAAAACACTGTAATTTTTTTGATTCAAAATATTTTTTTTTACCTTTTTTTGACTTAATATTGAAAAAGCACCCTAATTTTCAATTGAAAATTCTCACGTCAAAATATCTGCTTTTTTAAATAAGTTGGTGAGCTTTTTGTTCGTTGAAATCTCTACTTTCCGATGGTGTAAAAAAAATTACATTACTGTGGTAAATGCTCTCAGAAAATACAGAAACTAAATACGAAATAACAGGTAGTAAGGCCCAGACCCTCCTAGCCAATCATTTTTAGAGAATACCAGTACTTACTGAACGATACCCCAGCAGTGGATGCAGGACTATTGGACACTAAACTACCTTCTTAAATAATGGGCTATCGGATGGGGTGCTGTGGACATGATATCCAACTCTACAATAAAGCAGGAAGTTTTAAAGGCCTACTTAATTTGAATCCAATAAGACAAGTGTAAATTAAAAATATTATTTTTAAAAAACGAGCTCTTAGTAGCTTGCTACATTATCAGACCCTGGATGTCATCTAGGATCAGAGCACTTGTCAAGACGAATCAAACGAACCCAAACTAGATGGGGTTATATAGTAGGGTAGGGGCGATAGGTACGTCGTTAAATTAGTTACCTAGGTGTCTCAATCCCGCGGGAGTTTTCTAATTTATGGGATAAAAAGGTAGCTTTCCAACATACGTCACTTTCCAGTCCTCTTTATCTATGTAAAAAAACACATCGATCCCTTTCTTGATCCGTTGCCGCGTGATTGTAGGACAAACTAACAAACACATTTTCGCATTTAATACCTATTTTTTTTTATAACTAGACAGGCTTGGGTATGACGACAATCAATGCTGGGAAGTAGTGATGAGGTCTAGGTTGGATCGCGCTTGCCTAGAAGATGCATATTCACCCTTGCCTTGAAGGTACCTACTCAAATTATAGGTGGTAGGAGACACGGTAAGCAGTGATAGCCTAGTGGTTAGGACTGTGGTCTCCTATTCAAGGGGTCGCAGGTTCGAGGTCACGGGCCAAACGCACTTGACTCCGAAAAGTTATAGGGCACCTATGACTTTTCGGAGTCAAGTGCGTTTAAGCAATTAAATATCACTTGCTTCAACGGTGAAGGAAAACATCGTGAGGAAACCTGCACACTTGAGAGTTCTTCATAATGTTCTTGAAAGTGTGCCAATACACATTGGGCCAGCGTGGTGGACTATGGCCTATAACCCTTCTCTGAGAGGAGACCTGCGCTCAGTAGTGAGACGTTGATGGGTTATTAATGATGATGATGATGAGGAGACACGGTAGGGTGTATTAATGTAAGGATTTCCTATTCCGATGATAGGTTGTAGATGTTGTTGATGTAGGTTATACCTAGGTATCTAGGTAGCTATTCGAAAACTTATTTAAGTAATACTTAAAGTAGGTATGACAACATTGTGATTAAAAATTTGCCCAGGAAGACAGTAGAAATGGGGAACAATGCGATGGTAAAGTTATGTGGTCACCAAGCTAATTACCTTATTAGTAGGTACAAAGCTAGGTACGTACATAGGACATCATTGCCCTTCAACAGACGCAAAATTATCATATGAATTGTCAATAGGTACCTATTGATTAATATTAATTTTAATTTTTTTATCTTGATAGCTTTTGTTTCATCCCTTTTTCCTATAACATGTGTTGGTTAGTATAGACCTTGTTAAGACGTCTCTTTATCGTTGCAACCTTATATTAGTACCTAGATAATTATTATTTGCATTATTAGTATGTAGTACAGTGGAGTAGACTTACGTCTTGCTGGTTAAAGAAGTCATCTTGGGCCTCCTCATTGGGGCAGCCCATTTCCTGCAGCAGGGGGGTGACGTGGCGCTCCCAGTCATCCATCATCGGATAACTCATGAGGAACCCGGCCACTGATCAGTAGTGTTCACTAACAACCATGGTAACCAATCAGAAAAGTCACTCAAACTAACCAAATAAGTGACCAAAACTTTTCGCGCTAACAAAACTCGACCTTTAGGAGAAATTGGCTTTCCAAAGTGACCAAAAAAGCGACCGGAGCGAGCTAAGTAACGCCGCGAAGTTTTCGCGCCAACAAATCTCCAACTTTGGGAAAATTGGCGCGCTTTCGGAGATGTGCCGGTGCCCTCGCACGCGCGGACCACGCGGCTCGTGGGAGAGGGTGAAAAAACGTCGCGGGTCGGATCGTCCGCGCATCGGATGCAGGGAAAAGTAAGTTCAGTGCGGCGCGGGTCCCCGGCCGCCCGTGGACGCGACCGGAACAGGAGTGCGTGCCGGTCCGCACCGCACGCCCTCTGCGTCGCGCCGCCTCGCAGCCGTCCCTCTCGTGCGGCCGCCGAAGCCCTCTCTCCGTCCCTCTCCATCGCCCCGGCGCCTCACGCCTCCCATGGGCGGCCGCAATTTCCCGCCGGCCGTGCAACATGGCCGTAGCGCCGTAGACCAGCTTCGAACATGACCAACGGCCCGAACTGGGCACTGATTCTCTATGACACTGAAATCGTGCTCGCTAAGCACTATCCGTGAAGAAAACTTGGAAATTCCGTTTTTTATTTTAATTTTATTGAAAGTTGGTAGGGATACTATTGTAAATGTCAGTTCTAAAGTAATACTTAAAAGTAAAACTGAAAAAGTTCCTAAAAACGTGAAATTCGGTCTAGAATTAAGTTTGTATTTTAAGACTAAATAATATGTACTTCACAATCTCACGTCACGGGGCGCGTTTGGAACCCTCATAACTTTAGTTTTAGTTTTTTAGTACTTTACACTAACTAGGTGCTACTACTTTCTTTCTACTACTACTAACTACTTTCAAACTTATCCCGTTTCCATCTAAAACTGCATCGCCACCTGTAAGTAAGTAGGTGAGATCGCAGTCAAGGTCAAAACCTGCACCTTTAACAACATAAACTTTTTGCCGTGATTACGTCTTATAAATCGATGAACACCGGCTGCACGCACGAAAAAGTGTCATGTTCCGCCTGAGCCTGCGCGTGCAAGCGAGAGCGCGGAACAAGCGATAAAGAGGCATGATCGGCCTAAGCGTTGGCTTGTGACTAGAGAAAATTGTAATTTTCAATTAAGTCCTTCTTTGTGTTATACAAAATAATGACAATTCAGTGATAATTCAATTCAATTCATAAAGGTATGCAATTTTTCATCAATGTTTCTTTATGACGTTATCACGTAAAACTGTCGTTCGTAAACCGACTTTACAGACAACATTTTTTTGTTATAATATGTACCTAGGTATAGCGAGCAAATGAGCAGGCGGGTCACCTGATGTTAAATGATTACCGCTGCCCATGAGCACTTGTAGCACCAGAGGTAACACTAATGCGTTGCTGGCTTTTCAGGAATTAGAAAAAAACGACAACATTATTTTTGTGATGTGTAATTTTGATGTCGATTCCTTTGATCGATCGATTCCTTTAATCAATCATAATATCGACGATTGGTAAGTACTGTAGTCTAAGCTCTACCCAGCTCTCACCAGCAGAATCTGCTTTCCAGGTCGAGTCTTGGTAGAGGCTTCGGTAGAGTTTCGACTTGTCATACTTAGGAACCTAAAAGCCACAGGTTGACATAGGTAAATAATAAATGGAGCTTTTTTCTGTCTGCCCGTCCTTTTAACATGTATTGAATTGTAGTGCGCATCTTTGGAACTTCCCATCATTATGGAAATATTCTATTCTATTCTATTCTATCAAGTTGCATGGGATAAATCGGCTTGGCATCCAGCTGCCCACAGGATACGAGTAGTATAAAAAACTTACTATAATGTAAATAGCTACTTAATAATATTGTAAAATGATTATTTTGAAGAGCAACTGCTAAGTTTCTTGCCGGGTCTTCTCAGAATCCGCTTTCCGAACCGGTGCGGTGCAGTGGTAGAGCCATGACGTATCATAAGAGCCACAGATTGGCTTACGTGAAATAAATAATTTTGAATAAGTATTGAATTTTTTGTATTTTGATACCATACATACCATACCTTACCTGAAAAATGTACCTACTTAGCAAAAATTAACGGTGGAAAACTGCTCCTACATGGAAAATGCATTGCTAATAATTTTGAAACTAAAGTTAACTCTCGATAAACCTATGAGTAGTGTTTAATGTTAAATTATTTACCTACATTCACTAGCTATTGCCCTCGGCTTCGTCCGCTTGGAGTTAGTTTTTAAAAATCCCGCTGAAACCCTTTCTTTTACTGGGACAAAAAGCCTAGGTATGTAGGTATAACTAACTCCTATATAAAATCGTGTCGATCCGTAGCTCTGTTGCGGGGTGATCTTAGGCGGTAGGACAAACCAGTACTTAAACCAAAAACAAAAACACACTTTCGCAATTAGACTAAATAAGTTTAAGTAAGATTCCTCGTAGGTGAGTAAGTATAGGTGTTTGTATGATTTTAATACGTTAAAGTTTCCTAGGAATTAAGCCGGCGTCTGATAAAACAATTGTAATTTGTGTCAATGAATTAAATTCTGATTAGATATAAAAATATATAAACACGTTACTTATCTATGACTAAGTTTTAAGTGTATACGTACAAAGCTTTTCAATTTTCAACACTTTTAAGTAGATAAGCAGAATTATGTTCCACCTTGAAAATAGTATATTTGAAAATAACCGACTTCCCAGAGGGGGTTTCCATACGCCACATCGAATTCCACAACATCGCAGCTCATGAGATGGAGCAAGGGCCTACCATCAATGCATAAAGTAGTCCTACCTATTATTTAAAAAAGCCGGCCAAGTGCGAGTCGGACTCGCGCACCGAGGGTTCCGTACTCCAAAAGTAAAAGTAAAACGATAATAATATATAAATTTGCTTATTTATCGTTAACTTTGTTTGTAGAGGTTTATTGTTAATATAAAAAAAAACTATGCTAGTTAGAGCGTTGGTTTTATTTTTCCTGTAAAATATACATAAACCTCTATTGACCATAATTATTTCAGATTTTTCGATTGGTAAACTTCGGAGATAAAGGGGGGGGGGGGGGGGGGAACGGTATTTTTTTCGACACTTTGGCCGATTAATCAAAAACTATTACATCTAGAAATAAATAAATAAAATCGGCCAAGTGCGAGTCGGGCCTCGCTCTTTTAGGGTTCCGTTAAGAAAAATTAAATAAAAATATTTGAAATTTCAAACCCCCGATTTCCCCCCTTTTTTAATCAAACTAAAATAATTTTCGCGTTGCTTTTATTTTTCCTGTAAAATATACATAAACTTCTATTGACCATAATTATTTCAGATTTTTCGATTGGTAAACTTCGGAGATAAGGGGGGGGGGGGACGGTATTTTTTTCGACATTTTGGCCGATTAATCAAAAACTATTATATATAGAAATAAATAAAAAACTGTTTTAGAATGCACAAGTAAAGGCCTCTCATATGATATCCCACTCGGTATAGTTATTTTACTTTGAAATTTCAAACCCCCGATTTTCCCCCTTTTTTAATAAAACTAAAAATAATTTTCGATTTTTCTTTATTCGAATGATGTTGGGCCACCATTATACACAACTATGCCAAATTTCATGACGATAGCTTTAATAGTTACTGAAATAATCGACTGTGACAGACGGACGGACGGACGGACGGACGGACGGAGAAAGTCTCACCATAAGGGTTCCATTTTTACCATTTTAGTACGGAACCCTAAAAATATTGTTTTGACATTTCATACAACGACGTTATACAACGATCATACAACGACGTTTCATACAACGATGTTATCATGGAACTAGGAATTACGAATACGTAGTCTTCCATGTATGTTATTTATGGCCGATTTCACCAAAGTTAAATAATTGAAATCCGAGGGCGGCGTAAAGAATTTTGGCAGATTTTAAATACAAAAACTGTCAGACTGCCCAATTTATTCCTCGGTTAAACGACGTTGGTGAAATTGGCACTTTAAGAAATTTAAGTCAAAGAAAGTCTTAAAAAATTAAAAAAAATTAAAGTCGTTTTTGAAATAACTGAATGATGCCCGCGACTTCCTCAGCGTGGGTTAAGGTTTTTGAATTCCCGCGGGAACTCTTTAATTTTCCGGGATAAAATGTGTGAGCTATCTCAATTCCAAATCGGTTCATTCGTTGTGGCGTGAAAGAGTAACAAACATCCATCCATCCATACATCCATCCTTCCTCAGAAACTTTCGCATAGGTACCTATATTATGATATTAGTAGGACAGTAGAATTTATGAAGCATTGATGGCATAGATTTAGGATTGCTAGCTTATAATATTATAGTCGCTACTCTGAAGCGACTACCGATCCTAAATCTATGGCTAAGTAGTGGTATGGCTCCAGGACTTTCTGAAATCTCTGATTTTCAACCTATACTTGTCCGATAAATGACACGCGTAACTGAACAAGACTGTCTGTCTGTCTGTTCTAACACCGGAATTTAACCATGAGTCTATATTTCCCACACTAATAATTATCTGGATGGATGATGATGGATGGATAGATCGATTATATCGCGGACATTAGCTAGTGTTCCTTTTATTTTGAAAAGCAAGTGCCTCAATACATATAATATCTACTTATGTATTTATCATGTGCAAAAGCAAAAATCCAACTAATACACATCGTTATGACCCGGGGCACCCCACGAACGTCGTTCAACCCTTAAAGTGGTTTTGTACAGGAAGCGCATGGATGTATGTTATAGTGAATCGCTGTCCATCTATAAGTATACTTACATAATATAATATAACACTGTCGCGTGCGTAGGAAGCCTAGATATGTAGTTTTATGAAGTCCCAAATGTGTTTTTAATGTATAAGCCTCAATAGCCCAACGGATAAAGGTGTGGACTGAGAACTAAAAGGTCGGAGGTTCGAACCCCACCCGTTGCACTATTGTCGTACCCACTCCTAGCACAAGCTTTCCGCTTATTTGGAGGGGATAGGAGGATATAAAAATCTGGGGACATTACCGTCAGGCGTTGACGTGGACCCAATTTTTCTTCTTCTTCTTTATCGACCGATAGACGTCCACTGCTGGACAAAGGTCTCTTGCATGGACTTACACAGGCTTCGGTCTGACAGCCTAAATCCAGCGGTTCCTTAATGTGACTCGTTTGATGTCGTCGGTCCACCTAGTGGGGACAGTGCGTGTTGCCAGTGATGACTTACGGATACGAAACAATGGTCGCTAACTGCGGGCCTCATAAGAAAGCGCAGGGTCACTCAGCGGGCCATAGAGAGAGCTATCTATGCTCGGAGTAGGTATCCCTGCGAGATCAAATCAGAAATGAGGAGATCCGTAGGAGAACTAAAGTCACCGACATAGCTCAGCGAGTCGCGAAATTGAAGTGGAAATGGCCGAGGCACATAGTTCGAATAGCTGATGGTCGCTGGGGTCCCAAGGTGCTGTAGTGGCGACCCCGCATCGGGAAGCGCAGTGTCGGCAGACACCCGACCCTGACAAAAAAGAGGGGTTTTATAAGTTTGACGTGTGTATCTGTACGTGTGTGTGAGTGTATGAGTGTATCTGTGTATCTTTGTGTCTGTCTGTTCCCTAGTAGCACCCTAACAAATGCATCGATTTTGATTTGGTTTTTTCTGTTTAGAAGCTAACGTAATCAAAGTAGATCTTAGATATAATTTAAGAAGATCTGCTCAGGCGTTTGAAGATCATCAGCTCATTTCACTTGATTAAAGGTTTTTACAAATTTTCACTGGTGCGATTGATTGATTTGCAACTTGGTGTAGGTACCTATTGTCTTCGGATTGTTTCTTAGACATGGTAAGCTTGAGCTGATGCTGCAGCATGAAGTAGTCTGCGCGATACCTAACTATTCAGCAATTTACAGCAGATAATTACAGTATGTTTGGGCAAGGTTTGGGCTCATAAGAATATCTCAATGAGTAGGTGTTAGATAAATTATGATCGAGGATCGAGGATCGAGGAGGAGGTTCTGATGACGGAGCAGAAAACTGGTTAACAGGAGGGATAGTTCAGCCACAGATTCATAATAATATATCGGGGGTTTTTAAATATTCAATTTAGACTTGTTTTACTGACACATAATCTGAAAGTTTTACTAGTTCCTCGTTAAGTTATACCTACAACTTTCCGGATAGACCATGTCATACCTATCGTCTAAAAGTTTCGATCCAAGTTGCGGGCTCGCACGCTAACAAGAATTAGACATTTAACTTTTAATTGGTACCTTGTAGGATCTTCGGTAACTCAAGTTTGTAAGTGTTTAACAATGTCATGCACTCTGTTGAAATGAACTTACCTATCTATGGAACACTTACAGATTCACAAACATTAAGTAGGTGTAGCCAGTGAAGACTTACGGATCCGAGACATAGTCGCTATTACCTATGGGCCTCATAAGAAGGCCCAGGGTCACTCAGCCGTCGATGGAGACAGCTATGCTCGGAGTATCCCTGCGAGTTAAAATTAGAAATCAGGAGATCGAGGAGAAAACATCGATATCGATAGGACCCAATGACATCTCACTTCTCAAAGGTAGGTATATATTTGTCTTTGGCCGTGGCTAGTAACCATAACCACCCTACCGTCAAAGACGTGTCGCCAAGCGATTTAGCGTACCGGCATGATGGTGTACTAGTAGCCGATTAGGGGTACGGGTTTTATTTGCCCTGCTTTACCCCTCTTAAGTTAACTCGCTATCATCTTTAATTTCATTAGCACTTAAGATAAGGTGAGATCACAATCTTCACACATCACAATCTTTCTTGTCAATGAATGAATTCAAATTAAATTCAAATTCATTTATTTCGTGTAGGCCAAATTTTGACATTTATGACAAGTCGTGAATCTACCAGCGGTTCGGAAAGCTGATTCCGCTGAGGACAGCCGGCAAGAAACTCAGCAGTTGCTCTTTTCAAAACAAAATAATACAATATCGTAATACATAATCATCATCATCATCATCATTAGCAACCCATCAACGGCTCACTACTGAGCGCAGGTCTCCTCACAGAGAAGGATTATAGGTAGGGGTTCCAAAACCGGTTTCACCAAAATCGAAAAAACCGGCTAAACCGGGTTTTTCGCCATTTTTCAAAACCGGTTTTAAAATTTGACAAAACCGGGTTTTTCGATTTTTTCGATTTATGTCGATTTTATATCATAGATTGCGTTACGTATTATGCTCGCTTAAGCTAAATCATGATATACAAAACTCATCACATCATAATTACAATTTACGAAGTTTACAGCCCATTAACTTCCCACTGCTGGACACACCGTACAGGCCTCCACTCTCATAGGAGAGACGGAGCTTAGTTAGACCACATGAGTAAGGTAACAGAGTGGAAGCTACATACAAACGGCTCGCGGCGGGCTCACCCATACATAGCGCAACGCTGTGTGCGTGAGCTCTCACCGACACATTCACCGACACGCCGCTCAGGGTCAAACCGGTCCACTCAGGGTCAGAACGTAAGGGCTGACGGTCGTGTGTTTAGTGGAAATAAATAGACGAAGAGTGAGTGATTTAGATTTATTTGTGTACTTAAATAGTGTAAAAATGCCAAACTCTTGCACAGTTTGTTTAAAATAACCCAAAGACAATAGGGACATTTCCTTTTTTTATGTCTGAGAGATAAAGCGAAGTAAGTACTATTTTATACGTATAGGTACGTATTAAATTAACTAGTGGTTCGCCCCGAACTGAGACCTCGCGGTAACGGTATCCCATGATTATTCATTCAATCGATACATGATAACCAAAACTGACATTATTATTATGCCCGTTTTCACCAAACATACCTAAATCATCCCCTAAGTAGGAGTCTCTTAACGTAGGTAGCTCCTAAATACAATCCTAAGTCCTAACATCCGTCCCAATATCCTTTTAGGTGTCCCGTACAGGATCGTGATAAATAAGTTGACAGAAAACATCAATCACCTAACTTATAGGTAGCCCGTAAAGGTTAGGGAACGTTAGTGAAAACATTGAATTATTTATCAAACATTGAATTTAACTCGTAGTTCCATGGGAATAGTTACTGACTGCGCCATCTATTAGCATTATTGTGAAGCTATGTTGATGCTATATGAATTACTGACGCCCATTAAAAATTAAATAATCTCGTTTCTTTATAATATTCATATAATTTTAGTATTTGTTGTTCAAGTACAGGATATAAGTGACCTAAAAACATAAAATCAGTTTGAAAATCCATAGCGGATTTTTCTAGAGAGCGTCTTCAAGCGAGCGTATAAAATCGCCACTTTGAAAGCCCCCCATTTCGTCAATTTTAAGGGAAAAATTAAAAAAAAAATATTTTTGTACTCAGTTCAAAATTATCTTTAAAATGATACGTAACAATTTTATGTAACGCGATTTTTTTTTTTACTTCGCATTCGCTTCTATGAGAGCCCCCCTGAAATAAAGATTTTTATAACTTTTTAAGCCATTTTCGGCTGGAGGCCATCAGTTTACATATTATATCTAAATTTGAAGTAATTACGTTCAGTAATTCAAAAGTTATAAGGCTCTGACAGACGGACGGACGGACGGACGGACGGACGGACAAGTGCAAATCGCCCTAGTTAACTCAAAGACCTTCGCTTCGCTCGGTCGATTAATAAATAATATTAAAATTCTTTGTTATTCGACCGATTTCGTTCAAAATCAATATTTAGGCTTCCCTGGGGTCAAGAAAGAGGAAATGGATGCCAAAATTATAAAAAGTCACCGCCATATTGAAATTCTTTGTTATTCGACTGATTTCGTTAAAAATCCATATTTGGGCTTCCCTGGGGTCAAGAAAGAGGAAATGGATGCCAAAATTTTAAGTCACCGCCATATTGAAATTCTTTGTTATACGTCAGATCTCGTTCAAAATCGATATTAAGGCTTCCCTGGGCCATTATTTGTGAAACAACATTAATTGTGAAGTTATGGCAAAAATACTGATGTTCATAAAAAAAAATCGTTTCTTTATATTTTTGTTAATTTAAGTATTTTTTGTTCAAGTTCAGAATATAACTGAAATTATACATAACTAGTGGTTCGCCCCGAACTGAGACCTCGCGGTAACGGTATCCCATGATTATTCATTCAATCGATACATGATAACCAAAACTGACATTATTATTATGCCCGTTTTCACCAAACATACCCAAATCATCCCCTAAGTAGGAGTCTCTTAACGTAGGTAGCTCCTAAATACAATCCTAAGTCCTAACATCCGTCCCAATATCCTTTTAGGTGTCCCGTACAGGATCGTGATAAATAAGTTGACAGAAAACATCAATCACCTAACTTATAGGTAGCCCGTAAAGGTTAGGGAACGTTAGTGAAAACATTGAATTATTTATCAAACATTGAATTTAACTCGTAGTTCCATGGGAATAGTTACTGACTGCGCCATCTATTAGCATTATTGTGAAGCTATGTTGATGCTATATGAATTACTGACGCCCATTAAAAATTAAATAATCTCGTTTCTTTATAATATTCATATAATTTTAGTATTTGTTGTTCAAGTACAGGATATAAGTGACCTAAAAACATAAAATCAGTTTGAAAATCCATAGCGGATTTTTCTAGAGAGCGTCTTCAAGCGAGCGTATAAAATCGCCACTTTGAAAGCCCCCCATTTCGTCAATTTTAAGGGAAAAATTAAAAAAAAAATATTTTTGTACTCAGTTCAAAATTATCTTTAAAATGATACGTAACAATTTTATGTAACGCGATTTTTTTTTTTTTACTTCGCATTCGCTTCTATGAGAGCCCCCCTGAAATAAAGATTTTTATAACTTTTTAAGCCATTTTCGGCTGGAGGCCATCGGTTTACATATTATATCTAAATTTGAAGTAATTACGTTCAGTAATTCAAAAGTTATAAGGCTCTGACAGACGGACGGACGGACGGACGGACGGACGGACAAGTGCAAATCGCCCTAGTTAACTCAAAGACCTTCGCTTCGCTCGGTCGATTATACAAACTTAAAATATTTTTATTTCTTCCTTAAATTGTTGACATGCATCAGGTGACAACCCTAGCAGAATAGGTATACTTCTTCGACCTTGTTAGGAAGCTTCCTCTCTGTTCGGAATATTTACTCGTGTGGTTAGACCCACCACTCTGCTCCAATGCGGGTTGGCGGGCTTTAATGACTATTATCATGTAGTGATAATAACCGGGACCGACGGCTTAACGTGCTCTAGCAGTGCCGACCTCTATGATATTGGCACCAGCCAGCACTCACATCTCTTCTTCACTGCGATGTCGAGGTCATCAGGAGAGTCCTAAGCTGCTCCGCAATTTTAACAGCCGCGGACCAGCCAAAGCTTTGGTCAGTTGATCTGCCTCTATGTTTTCAGTTTGCAGATACTTGATCTCAATTACACCTTCTTGTGTACAATTTCGAATGAAGTGCATTTTTGGGTCAATTTTTTTTTGGACTTTGAAGTCACCATTTCATTTTGGCTTAGTTTGGGGGCAGCTTGATTATCCTTACTAATATTATAAATGCGAAAGTGTGTTTGTTTGTTGGTTTGTCCATTTTTTGTATGGGTATAGTTGAGGACCTGGAGAATGACATCTGGCTACTTTTTATCCCGGAAAATCAAAGAGTTCCCGAGGGATTTTAAAAACTAAATCCACGCAGACGAAGTCGCGGGCATCAGCTAGTCATTTTATATGATTACTTATAACTCCTCTTTTCTCTAGTAAGTATAGACATGGAGTTTCTGGCATGTTGAGTCCTATGCCTTTTCTGTGTTGAGCTTTTTGTGCTCTTGCCTCCCTGCCTAAGATATCTGTAACATATCTCTGAGAGTATATTATGACTTTCTTCAGTCTCATCAAGACTCAGAATCGCCATTCAGTGCTTTCGACGGGCTACGATTTACAAGGTAGATTAGCGGTTTTAGCGCCCAAAGCTTTTTAGGTGCATCTGCATTGGCCTCAATCATTAAACATCTAGATTTTTATATCAAGGATCTATTTTTTCTCTCGCGTACCGGAACGCTAAATCGCTTGGCGACACGTCTTTGTCTGGTTTGTCTGGTAACCACGGCCAAAGCCTCCACTCAGGCAAAATTTTTGTTAGTTTTCAGAAAAAGGAGTGTTTTATTTTATACTAGCTGATGCCCGCGACTTCGTCCGCATGGATTTAGTTTTTAAAAATCCCGCGGGAACTCTTTCATTATCAGAGATAAAAAGTAGCTCTCCCGGTCTGAGGAATCACTACTACATCCATTACTATACCCATGCAAAAAATCGCATCAATCCGCTGTTCTGTTGCGACGTGATTGAAGGACAAACCAACAAACAAACACACTTTCGCATTTATAATATCAGTAATGCTTTATTATAACACTTTTTATAATTTTATTTAATTGTATTTTGTATTTTACAACCAAAGACAAAATTACGTTTTGTCATTTACGTTTTGTTATTCCACTGTCATTTGCGTTTTGTTATTCCATGTCAGATGCGTTTTTGTTATACCACGTTTTATAGTGACTTGACGGAAACGCGGTCGAACGGGATAAAAAGTATCCTATGTCCGTCTCCTGGTTCTAAGCTACCTCTCCACCAATTTTCAGCCAAATCGGTTCATCCGTTCTTGAGTTATAAATAGTGTAACTAACACCACTTTCTTTTATATATATAGATTATTTTATAGGTCATCTATTTTATCCAAGCAAGTATTTTAATAATTGTTACTCAATTTTATTATTATTATTATTTACATTAAGACTGATTCAAAGGACTGAATAATAAAATATTTTTTTTTATTAAACTAGATTTTTTTTTAAAAACAAAAACCGAAATCACCGAAAAAACCGGAAAACCGGTTTTGCGACTAGGTAAATCAAAACCGAAAACCCGGTTTTCTGAAATACTTTCGGTTTTGGATCTCCTAATTATAGGCCATAGTCCACCACGCTGGCCCAATGCGAATTGGTGGACTTCACACACCTTCGAGAACATTATGAAGAACTCTCAGATGTGCAGGTTTCCTCACGGTGTTTTCCTTCACCGTTGAAGCAAGTGATAGCTGTTAATAGCTTAGACGCACTTGACTCCGAAAAGTCAGAGGTCGGGACCGAACCTGCTACCCCCCGAATAGGAGACCACAGTCCTAACCACTAGGCTATCACTGCTTGCTGCATAATACATAATACAATATCATAAAAAATACAATTTATTAAGTTACACTCTCTTGTCAACTGGATGCCAAGCCGATTGTTTGCATGCAACTTTGTCATTAAGAAATTCACTAACTTTGTAATAATCTCGGCTTAACAAATGTGTTTTTTAAGTATACATTGTTTAAATTTGTGTAATGACAAATCTATTATTTCCTTCGGAATCTTAATATATTTTAAGCGTACACTCAGCCCCACAAAGGATTTCTGTACTCTGTTTTATTCTTGTTTTTTGTAGTTTTATTTTGTCTGTAAAATATATATTCCCAAACCTCTATTGACCATATTTATTTCTGATTATTTGATTGGTAAACTTCGGAGTTTTGCCGTGTGGTGACTGCAGATCAGAATACAATTGTCACCACCCCTGCTCTTCCCGCGGGTGTCGTACGAGGCGATTATGGGAATATAACGGAGAACGGGCAGCAGCGTCCTCTGTGCTACTACTATAACTAATTAACAACCCATCAACGGCTCACTATTGAGCGCAGGTCTCCTTTCAGAGAATGGTTATAGGTCATAGTCCACCACGCTGGCCCAATGCGAATTGGCGGACTTCACACAATATCTTCGAGAACATTATGAAGAACTCTCAGATGTGCAGGTTTCCTCACGATGTTTTCCTTCGCCGTTGAAGCAAATGATATTTAACGCACTTGACTCAGAAAGTCAGAGATCGGGTCGGGAGTGACCCGGGATCGAACCTGCGACCACAGTCTTAACCACTAGTAAGTATATAATTAAACAACTTCATTAAAGTAACTGCAAAGTGCGCGACAATGTCAAACACTTAACAATGTCGTGCGTTTAGTGCCGTAGATCATACGTAAGTAGACTACTTACCTATTACCTCCTAGGCGGTACATTTGCTTACTTGGCAGTTAAAAATTTAATGTCTAATTCTTGTTACCTCGCTTGTCCAAAACTAGGTAATGGATTACAATTTATAATATTGGTCTAAAATACAAGATTATTTACTTTTTTGTTAGTATTAATATAGGTGTAGGTACTCTCTTAGTGGACTGGGAGATCAGGCCGAGCAGACATTCGTCATTTTATAAAAGCTGAAAGTTTCTCTGCGTGTGCATTAAGGTAAGAACGATCCCCGACTATGAAGTTTGGATCATGGTGGCTTTGGGACTTTACGGGATGAAAAGTATCCTAAGTGTTAATCCAGGATATAATCTATCTCCATTTCAAATTTAAGCCAAATCCGTTCAGAAGTTTTTGCGTAAAAGAATAACAAACATACACACACTTATATAACTAAATTTTAATAATTAATTGGACAGATTGAATTGATGAAACTTGGAACTTTTACACCACAACCCCTTAAACTAGGTGATGGAAGTTTGTATGAAACTTCTGCAAATTTTGATGCTAGAGGTCTGAAAATTGATATAGGGATTCCTTATTATCACTACATATTATAAAACAAAGTCCCCCGCCGCGTCTGTCTGTCTGTCTGTTCACGATAAACTCAAAAACTACCGAACGGATTTTCATGCGATTTTCACCAATAGATAGGATGATTCATGAGCAAGATTTTAACGTATAATTTGTTAAGGTTTTGTGTAAATTAGTTGAAAAATGACGATAATTGTTGACAATGCCGGAAAAATTCAAGCCGCTTGGGAGATTTCATGGAAAACGCTGCCTAAACCCTTTGAGATATAAAAAAAATTATTGTGGTGGTATGGTGGGATAAGTCTTTACAGAATAGTCCGCGATGGCATATATCTAACTTTTAAGGATAGCTCACTATACACATTTTAACTTCTAAAAAAGCCGGCCAAGTGCGAGTCGGACTCGCGCACCGAGGGTTCCATACTCCAAAAGTAAAAGTAAAACGATAATATTATATTAATTTTCTTATTTATCGTTAACTTTGTTTGTAGAGGTTTATTGTTAATATAAAAAAACTATGCCAGTTAGAGCATTGGTTTAATTTTCCTGTAAAATATACATAAACCTCTATTGACCATAATTATTTCAGATTTTTCGATTGGTAAACTTCGGAGATAAGGGGGGGGGGGGGACGGTATTTTTTTCGACGTTTTGGCCGATTAATCAAAAACTATTATATATAGAAATAAATAAAAAACTGTTTTAGAATGCACAAGTAAAGGCCTTTCATATGATACCCCACTCGATATAGTTATTTTACTTTGAAATTTCAAACCCCCGATTTTCCCCCTTTTTTAATTAAAACTAAAAATAATTTTCGATTTTTCTTTATTCCAATGATTTTGGGCCAGTATTATACACAACTATGCCAAATTTCATGTCGATAGCTTTAATAGTTACTGAAATAATCGACTGTGACAGACGGACGGACAGACGGACGGAGAAAGTCTCACCATAAGGGTTCCATTTTTACCATTTTGGTATGGAACCCTAAAAAATCGGCCAAGTGCGAGTCGGGCCTCGCTCTTTTAGGGTTCCGTTAAAAAAAATTAAAATACTTCCATGTACCCATGGAAATATTTTATTTAATTTTTTTAATTTAATTAAATTTTTATTATTTGTTGTTATAGCGGCAATAGAAATACATAATATGTGAAAATTTCATCTGTCTATCTTTTACGGTTTACGAGATACAGCCCGCTGACAGACGGATGGACGGACGGACGGACGGACAGCGTAGGCTTAGTAATAGGGTCCCGTTGGTACCCTTTGGGTACGGAACCCTAAAAATGGTCACATACCATGCGGTAATTGGAAATCTATTTAGACGGATACAGTATTAATCCTTATCAACTTAAATACGTTCATGCACATTATGCTAATCTTGTGCACCATACAATTTAAATGAATATTTATCGCAAAATAAAAACGAACGCGCGCCAATGTATAGGTATACGCGGATTTCAACCCGACGACGGCGATGACGGAACTCGCTCATGCGACCAGTGACAATCCCCGCGCGCGCCGCTATATTATATGTTGCCGCTATGTTATGTGCTTGTTGCTATATTATAAGCCGAGGGATACTTCTTTTATAAGCCTACGTACTGTTCAATAATGCTGTTCAATATAACTTATGGAACATTTCAAGGAGTTTGCTAAGCATAGGCGTAATATACTCTACTACCCGTGCGAAGCCGGGGCGGGTCGCTAGTAAATAATAAACAAAATTAAAAAATATTGTCATATAAGCAACTTACAAAAAGAAGTGAAATCCCACCAAAAATATTTTCATGTAAATTGTTGCCCAGACCATAATTATTATGGCTCGCACTGTCAAAAAGTTATCAGATCTCATGTAGAGCCAAGCTTCTAACTCTACACGCCCTAACTCTACAAGCCCTAACTTCATAAACTCTACACCTTAGTCAAAATATGTGGCTTGGCCGTTTCCATGAACTATTGCATAATAGAAAAGTGAATAAATTTTTCACCTACGCCCACGTGAATATAGCGAAACGGTGTTGAGAGAATTTGCACTTGTCCGTCTGTCCGTCTGTCCGTCCGTCTGTACATCCGTCCATCTGTCAGAGCCTTATAACTTCTGACTAAGTGAACGTAATTACTTAAACATAAAATGTAAAACAATGTTTTTCAGCCGAATATTGCTTAAAAATCTTCAAAATCAAATCTTAAAAATCTCATGATGATGCGAAATATTTTTTTCGTGGCGTTACATAGGCTTGTGGTGTAATTTTTCAAAGATAATTTAGAACAGAGTACAAAAATATATTTTATTAATTTTTCCCTCAAATATTGATTATAATAATATGTCGAGGCTCTATCTCAAAATCTATATCTCTTAAAAGCTGTAACTTGTGTATGATTTCAGTTATATGATATATCCTGTAGTTAAACAACAAATACTAAAACAAGTGCAAATTAAAAATTTTATTTTTAAATGCAAGCTTTTAGTAGCTACATCATTAGACTGAATATCATCTAGGATCAGAGTACTTGTTATGACGAATCAAACGAGCCAAAACTCGATGGGGTTAGGTCGTTATATTACAGAGTTCCGATAGCCATCTTCCGTCTCCATCATCAGATCAGCTCCATGTCACAGTAATATTGTATTGTCATCCGATTTACACATAAATGCAAAATTTCAATTTCAATTTCGATCAGAAACCGGGAAGTGGGTGTAATTCATCTTTCAAGATTTGACCCAAACAAACTGGTCAAGCTAAATAAAAGCTTGTAATTAGATAAAAATTTTAAAGAAACGAAATGAATTTAGTTCGAAATTCGAAAAAAGATGTATCTCGCTATCTCACTGAAGGTAAGTACATCCTCGAACTTAAGGACGCGAGTTCTTAGTTCGGGGCGATCCACCAGTATGCCCTGTGTATGGATCTCCAACGTGATAAGCCGCGTGGCCTTGTCGTGATGGTCGCC
The DNA here is from genome assembly GCA_029955525.1 of Oeneis ivallda. NCBI lineage: Eukaryota > Metazoa > Arthropoda > Insecta > Lepidoptera > Nymphalidae > Oeneis > Oeneis ivallda. The sequence goes on along the minus strand of JARPMR010000001.1, from coordinate 30,164,783 downwards.
ATGAACATGATTCAAACTATCAACTTCACGTCAATGTTTAATGTTATCAGTGCACTGCTATCATAATAAAGATCCGCCAGCTTATCTGTTAGGTGACAGGGTCGCAAGTGGAGCAGTTTAGCATTCTTCTTGTTCTTTGTCAACCGATATACGTCCACTGCTGGACAAAGGTCTCTTGCATGGACTTCCACAGGCCTCGGTATTGCGCCTGAATCCAACGGTTCCCTATGACTCGTCCCTTGATGTCGTCGGTCCACCTACGGGTCTCAAACACTGCACTTCCCGGTGCGGGGTCGCCACTCTAGTATCTTGGGACCCCAACGACCATCAGCTCACGAGGAGTCTGTCGCCTGACGGAGAGTGGTCCTTATGTAGGGAGGCGCCCCGCGCCTTCGAATTTGATTTTCCGGGATGCCTATGTCACCCTCCAGGTTCTCAACTATGCCTTCCAAAATATCACATCAATCCGTAGCTTTGTTGCAGCGTGACTGACGGACAAACCAATAAACAAACACACTTTCGCATTCATCAGCCTGGCTGTCCAGCGCGGAAATGCAGCCAGTATTCTTGGCACCATTCCACGCGGGCATGATTTGTATAGTAATTAGATTAGTTTAGCTATAAGTTTTTTTGTAACATTTTAATAAAAAACTTTCGCATTTATAATAGTAGGTATGTATTAGTAAGGAAGAATTAATACTATAAAGGCGATCTAATTAAATTTTCGAACACAAAAGCTACTATTGTGATTTAAATATTATGGTTATATATATTCGCTCGGGGACTTTTTTGTAGAGTTTAGAGTATAATGAGTACTTTAATCATGTAGTGCATAATTTTTATGTATCATCAATAGTTTCTCAGCACACGCCAAATTATAGCCTCAATAGCCCAACTGTTAAAGGTGCGGACTGAAAACTGAAAGGTCGCAGGTTGCACTATTGTCGTACCCACTCCTAGCACAAGCTTTCCACTTAGTTGAAGGGGATAGGAGGATATTAGTCAACTTAAGTTTGACTAATATTCTTTAAAAAAATGCAATTTGTAGGCAAAATTTTGCTACTTTGTGTTATATTATTGCAATAATTATCTTAAGGATCTCTAATTTTTTTGAAAATAAATTATAGCCTATGTTACTTCCTGATTACTTTAGCTTTCTATTGGTGAAGAAATTGTTAAAATCGGTCCAGTAGTTACAGAGCCTATTCGGTACAAACAAACAAACAAACAAACAAACAAAAAAATCTTTCCTCTTTATAAATATTAATAATAAATAATAATTAATAATAAATATAGTATAGATTAAATAGCATTAATATTAATAGCATAATAGCATTCTTTGAAAAATTAATTTGAAAAAAAAAAATGTTCTGTTATTTTGACGCTCGACTCGAACAAGGCTCGAACAATGCGATCGATGGTCCAAGAATTCACAATCCACAAAACCTCCATAAATTATAGTTAATTAAACATACAATAACCCACTTTAACCAAACCGTTAAAATGTAACAATAATCTAAGACCTATAATTTTTGAATACATATTTTATAAAAATGTTTGTTTAACTTAAAAACATTTTGCTAAACGGAACGTAATATGCCCTATTGTTATGACATTTGCTTTTGACGTTTAAAGTTAGTTTTTTTTCGAAGTTCGGTCGGATGTTTTGCTTTTGATAGGTACGGTTTTCCTGTGATTCATGTAACTAAATAATTATTGCGAAAATGTCTCCTCCCGCAGACTTGAGTTTTGACGAAATATTAAAGTTCATGTTGGCCCACAATGGCAAAGTGACAAATCATGAGTTAGTGAAACATTTCAAAGTGTTTTTGATGAATCCGGATATGAGAGGTAGAGTTCAAACTTTCTACTTTACTTTAGGATTAAATCTTATGTAAGGCTTTCATGTACTAAGTTATTCACAAGATAACATAGTCTGTTTGGATATTAAGCAATTCGACAAGGTTAGGTTCAAAGGTATTCAAACTTTGGTGTTATTTGGTTATACTCAATCTTCAAACTGATTTAACAGGCAGGTCTAAAATTACTGCTGTCTTTTTCACAATGCTTCCTGCGGAAAAGAGAGAAAGCGAGAAAGAGAGTCAACTTTTTAAAGATATTAATTAAACATCCCAATGAGAAACATTAACTTTAAGATTTAAACCAAAAATGGGATCACTAATAATTTGATTGGTGTCCTTGCACTGCCGTTTTCAACTTATGTAGAATTCTAGTACTTCAGATAAATAAAAAAAAAAAACGGATGTGCAATTCATACAATTCTATTGCTTTACTGCACTCATGTAGCACAAGGGGAGGTCCATTCCAGTTCGTGGAATGAAAGGCTTTTAAATAAAATGAAACAACAAATCTATTTTTCCTTTTCAATATAATCACCCTTAAGCTGAATACATTCATTAGATCTATGAATTAATTTTTTTAAACCATCGTAAAAATATTTTTTATCTTTTGCCTCAAAATGAGCAAAAATTGCCTCCTTTAGTTTTTTCGCCTGCGTTGTTTGGTCTACGCATGTGTTAGTGAGATTTTATTGGTTTTTCGGCATTTTTTGCGAACTTTCACGGTGTAAAAAGTTGTTTTTATAGTATTTTAAGGTGTTACTAACCCTATTGGTGTTGGTAAGTTGTAATATTATTATGTTTTAAACCAATCTCTCATAATGGAGACGGATCCTCCCAAAGAACCTCCCGACCCGGGAGCCCCTCCTGCATCCCGTAAACGTCAAGGAGAGGATGGGTCAGCCCCATCCGCAATCAAAAAAACAGTTACGGACCCAAGTAAAATGAACCCCTCTGTACAAATCCTATACATCCATACCTCTTTTACCAATGGCCCGAAATCATACTCCATTGATGACAAGGGACCATTCATTGTGCAAGTCTCCCGGGAAGTCGAAGACCCGGCTTCCGGAGCATCTCTACGTGCTATTACATTTGGCCAATTCCTCCACAAGCACAAGATCCCCTCCATTTTAAATGATGGTGTTAAAAACATTGGAAGAAAAAAATTACAGTGGAGTTTTCGACTGCAGCTGCAGTCAATAACTTTCTGGTCAACGAAATCCTGACCCTATGCAAATACAAAGTGTCCATCCCTACTTACAATGTGACCAGAATGGGATTGGTGAAAGGCGTCCCGGTTGATTGGTCGATGGATGAACTCGTGGAGTCAATGGAGCTCCCTCCCAGCTGTGGTGTGGTGCTCAAAGCTAGGAGATTAAACCGTAAAACAGTCAATGACAATGTTACCACCTGGGTGCCCACCCAGTCTGTTGTCCTAACCTTTAGGGAGCAAATGCTTCCCAAAAAGGTTTATTCTTATCACACATCCTTCCCAGTTGAAACATATAATCTCCCGACAATACAGTGCCTGAACTGCTGTCGTTTGGTCACACTAAAATGATCTGCAGATCAAAACCAAGATGCTTTAAGTGCTCTCAACCTCACTCAGGTGACTCCTGTGAAATAGGGAAGGAACAAGCCACTTGCCGACACTGCACAGGCAAACATTTTGCCTCTGATAAGGTATGTCCTGAATTTTCGAGACAACATTCCATCAAGGTAGTAATGTCCCAGGATAATATATCCTATATGGAAGCTTCAGCTCAGTTCCCTCCTGTCCGGAGATCATATGCAGAGATGACGAAAGAGATGTTCAGTAGTCCTACCGATTCAACCAAAAATCTTACTCGCCCATCAAACCCATCCCCAGTAAAGGCTTCCTACCGCCAAACAGTTTTCCGGTCCCCTCGTCCTCGTGCTCCACTAGGTAAGGGTTATTATAGAGGCATTCACCAGACTATTGTTGGTGATTGTCCTTCATCTCTCCCTAATGGTTGTGCTCTCAGCAACAATCCCTCTCCTACCCAGACCCTACCTATATTAGAACAATTATCCACACTCCTATTAAGCCTTGTCAGTCCATGTAGTGACGTTCCTTTACCGTCCAACGTTGCCAACAACATTTCCCAACTTTTTAAAATTATCCAAAACGACCCCAATAACCCTACTGCAATGGAACAGTAAAAGCCTACGTCCCAAAAAACATGAGTTATTCACTCTCATAAACCTGCATAATCCCGTCATTATTGCCATCTCGGAAACTTGGTTGATGCCTGGCTCCCGGTTCCGGGTGCCTGGTTTCTCCTGTTTAGGATGGCAGGAGTGATGGGTATGCAGGCAGTGCCGTCCTAGTTCGGCACTCTCGTCCCTTTTCCCAAATCCCTCTTCCTCCACACAGCCAACAGATTAATGCTGTTGCTGTTCGTGCCCTGAATGTTTCTTTTGTCTCTCTGTATATTCCCCATCCTTCTCCCTCTCTTCTTCCTGAACTCCAATCTATCTTATCATCTACTCCAAGTCCTATCATCGCCCTGGGTGACCTTAACACTCACCACACCATGTGGGGGTGCTACGGCTGTGATGGGTTTGCTCCGCTGTTGATTGACATGCTTGATGATGTAGGTCTCTGCATCCTCAATGATGGCTCTCCAAATCGCAGGGTATTCCCTAATCAGAACCCAAAAACTGCTGTGGATCTCTCTCTTTGTTCACCTAACCTTGCCTCCCAAATTTCTTGGAAAACCCTTCCATCATCTCACGGCAGTGATCACTTCCCCATTATTCTTTCTCTAAACAATAAGTCCCTCCCTTCTTATTCCCATGATCCCCACTTAAAATATAACCTTAAAAAAGCAAATTGGTCAGCTTATTCCCAATCTGTTGATTTCATGTTAGAATCCCTGCCAGGATTGGAATTTGATGGAAATGTTTTGTCTTGTTACAACCACTTTTTGAACTGTCTTAAATATGCGGCTGATTCCTTTATCCCCAAAAAATTCCCACCCAAAAAACATCTGCTTTCCTCTCCCTGGTGGGATGATGAATGCAGTGTTTTAGTTGGTCAAAGAACTTCGGCAGAAGAATCATATTCAAATTGTATGTCTCTGGACAATTTTATTAAGTATCAGAAGCTTGATGCCAAAGTTAAAAGATTGGTGTCAAAAAAAAAGAGTTAGCTGGACCCGTTTCTGTGAATCCCTTAGTCCCCGTTCCCCATCTTCAATTGTATGGACGAATATCAGGAAATTCCGCCGGTCCCTAAACCATACTGACCCTACATCCAATAATCCCTCTGATTGGCTTAGCAACTTTGCTGACAAACTGGCTCCACCTTATGTCCCTGATGCAGACCTATTTCTAAATTTCACGCCGGCTCCTACTTCAGATGATATGGATGCTCCCTTTTCTTTTTCCGAGTTACAAATTGCTCTTAATGGTCTAAAAGATTCAGCTCCAGGGGAAGATGGCGTTCCATACTCCTTTTTGACTAAATTAAATGACAAAGCTAAACTTCATTTCCTCAACATAATCAATAAATGTTTTGAAACCGGTACTATTCCTAACTCCTGGAAATCCCAAATAGTTATTCCCATCATCAAACCTGGTAAAAATCCCTTAGATTCTAATTCCTATAGACCCATAGCTTTGTCATCTACTTTAGCAAAAATAACAGAACATCTACTTAAAAATCGATTGGAATGGTTAATGAAAAGTAGGAATATTCTCCCCTCCCAATTTGGGTTCCGGAAGGGTTTGAGTACTACAGACAGCCTCAGCATACTTACAACAGACATTCGGTTAGCCTTTACAAAAGGAGAGTACCTTGCGGGCGTTTTTCTCGACATCGCTTCTGCTTATGACAATGTCTTACTTCCGGTACTCAGGCAGAAAATGCAACAGCTGAGTATTCCGACGAGGTTAGTACATCTAATATGCAACCTGCTGTTCTGCAGGCTGATTGTGGTTAAGCATCGGACATCCTCTCTTCCCCCCAGACTTGTCTGGAAAGGTCTCCCTCAAGGCTCAGTTCTCAGCCCTCTGCTGTATAGCATATATACCCATGATCTTGAATTGTCTGTTAATAGTTTTTGCAATATCTTACAATATGCTGATGATATTGTCCTCTATCACAGCTCCGGCAGTGTTGAAGAAATATCCTATCGCATTAATTCTGCTTTGCATTATCTAGGCCAGTGGCTGTCTGACCATGGCTTGTCCCTATCAGTGGGCAAATGTCAGGCAGTGGTGTTCACTAGGAAAAGATCCCTTCCCACCTTCCAGTTTTCATATGACGGTCAGCATATCCACCTTGCAGACAAGGCAAAATTCTTGGGTATCTACCTTATTACCGCCTGACTGGAGTTGCCCATTCCGAATACATAATTAAAAAATGTGAAAAAGGCATTAATGCAATACGCGCAGTAGCTGGAGTCTGGTGGGGTGCCCACCCTTATTCTTTAAAATTATTATTAATGCCTTGGTAAGAAGTCACATAGACTACTGTTTCTTTGTATTAGATCCATTTAACAAATCAGCTGCTGAAGAACTTAACAAAATTCAATACAGGTGCCTCAGAATTATTCTAGGTGCAATGAAATCTTCCCCCACCAATGCCCTGCAGGTGGAATGTGTCGACCCTCCCCTAGCTATCCACCGTCAGTACCTTTGTGATCGGTTTGTTTGCAAGATGCTTCAGTTATCATCCCACCCTCTTTGGCCTAGATTAACCCAACTATCGAAATTTCCATCATCTCGCAACTCCTCCTCATATCTAGTTGACAGTTTCCTTAAATATTCTAGCCTTCCTCACCCCTTGTCAACTTTCCCACAAAACCCATTATTTTCTACTCCTTACAAAGCCCTGGTCTTCAATCCTCCTATTGTCACAGATATTGGTCTGATTAAAGGAGCCCCAGATACTAACACCAAATTTCAAAACTATATTAATCAAAATTGGTCAAATCATCTTCTTATCTATACTGATGCATCAAAGCTGTCTCCTGATGGCTGTGTTGGTGCTGCCTGTTGGGTTCCCAGGTATAAAATAAATTTAAAATGTCCCCCCGAGTCTTCAGTGTTCACAGGAGAAGCCACTGCTCTATTGGAAGCAATCCTGTTTGCACTCTCCCATAACGTTCAACAAACTGTAATTTTGACTGACTCTTTAAGTTGTTTAATGTCTATAAAAGAAAATCCTTTTCGAAGCAAGTCAAGATTTTCCATTATTTTAAAAATCAGGGAGGCTTTATTCTCATGCAATCAAAAAGGATTATCTATCCTGCTAGCCTGGATCCCCGGCCACTCCGGTATTCCTGGAAATGAGACTGTGGATTCCTGCGCGAAAACAGCTGTTGTCTCTGGTTCTCTTGATCATTTCCGAAACTTGGCACAAGATTTGTGTGCTCTTGCAAAAACTTATCTGAACCAATCTTGGACTTTATTCTGGAACAATTCAAAGTCCAGCAAGGGTAAATATTATGCCTCCATCCAGCCGGATATACCAAGCAGACCCTGGTTCTTCAAACACAGACATGCTGAACGTTGGGTCACCTCTACTATTTCCCGGTTACGTCTTGGTCATTCATGCACACCTGTTTTTCTAGCCAAACTCCGGATAAGGGATAGCTCTGTCTGTGAGTGTGGCCTGGATGAAGGCACTGTATCGTATACGAACAGGCGAGTGTTCGTAAACGAATGACGCAATAAGGCTGAAACTCAATTTATATACTAATGATGAGTCCCCAATTAGTATGACACTCCGCGATCCCTATCCTATCCCCACTCCATCCCCTTCATTCCACGAAGTTTTGGACCTCCCCTCGTATGTCTGAATGTGATACCATTATAAAACTTGTCAAATTATCTTAGTGACAATGAAAACTATTATAAAATCCACTAAGAAGCTTATTCACAAGCAGTTCGGCAGGTTAAAGACACTGATCATTCATGAGAAAGTTCAGTGTCTTAGGCTGAGATCTATAGATCATACTCTGGCTCTGCTCATGACTCAGGATAGAGTTAAAATGAGACACAAATATGTCCTTGCATAAATCTGTCTCATTCTAACTCGTGAGTTTGAGCTGAGTGGGAGTGCCATCTATAGATCTCCCCCTTAGTGCAATTGAGATAAACTCAGAGTATCCCTGTCCGATCAAATTATAAATGAGAAGATACACGAGTGAATAATAAATATTTGTGCTTTAAAAAACAGTAACTAATAGTTATAACAGTAGTAGTTATAACTTCAACTTCTTTTTTAAGGGCCTGGAGTTCAAATCTAATCAATGCACCTCTGACATTTTATACAATTCAGAGAAGATTTGTTTTAACATTAACACTGTTATTTCACCAATGTAAAACAAGTCTTATCCAAGCGTAAATTTGACAGTATTTTCAATACAAAAACTGTCAGAACACCCATTTTATTCCTTGGATAAACATCACTCGACGTTGGTGAAATCGGCGCTTAATAATTGATTCCAGTACCAAGTTTATCTTTTAGATTGATCTCTACAAGTAATAAGTTAAGTAGGTACAACATTATTGGAGCAGTAACATTGAAGCCTCAATATCCCAATGGTCATAGGGAAAACTGAATAATGAAAGGTTTCCACTTATTAGGAGGAGATAGGGGGATAGTAGTAAACTTCAGCTTGGCTGATATTCTTATAAGATACAAAGAAAAAAGAATTATTTATTAATAAAACTGAAATTCTTTACAGATGAGGCCCGCAGTACTTTCAAGAAGCATGTGAACACACTCGCGATAATAAAAAACCAGAATAATACAAAGTGGTTGATACTGAAAAAGAAATATATGGTCAATAGCGGAAAAGAAAATGACGAACAACCGTTGCAGAATAAAGATGAAATTCCCTCTGGTTCGGAAACAAGTGAACCGAGCACAGATATTCCACTCCAACCTCCTTATAGGCCACCTCCACCATTGCAATTAAACCAAGACCTGAACATCCTAAATACCTTTATACAAGAAACAACCTCTGTAACGTCACCAACTCCTGTAGAATTAACACAGAGTCTTAGCAAAGAGAGCTTAGAGACAGAGGATGTACCACCTAAAGTTCACCCTCGGCGTCGATCGTCAGAAAAAAGCGTGATAAGTGTTCCGAATCACAATCTGTCTCCGCGGTCATCTATACCAAATAGTACAACTGAGTTGAATGAGTCTCCGCTTACTACGTCTCGTAGTGAAAGCATGCTTGCGGAGAGTGAACAAAAGATATCTGTGAAGGAACGCAAGCAGATGTTCAATAGAATGGCTTCTGAGAGTGATGTATTGAAGTCCCAAAAACACAGCTTCAATTCCTCGGTGAGTATGATTTTTTTATAATATTTATTATAAAGGGCCTTTATACAATGTGAAGTATATGCATCTTTCCATCCATTCTTATGATATACTTTCTTTACAAGAGTTATTCTTAATACAATCTTATGACAATTGCCTAAACTTAAAATAACTATTTAGTGTAGCTGCCGAATATGGAAAAGTTATTAGCGAGTTCTTTCTTCTAAGGGTATCCCAAACTCTTAATTAATCTTTTATGTTTCTTTTAATAATTGTTAAAATTTGTCATCTGTTGGCGTTCTTAAAAATTAAGATTTTTCTGTATTCAGCCATTACTTCTAAGATCTTAACATGTAATAAGTTGTGATATTATGTTAAGTATGGTTTGATCCAGGTTATGCACTCTGATTTTTCAGAGTTATGTCTGTTTAAGTTAATAAATATCACATGCGTCAATAGCGAAGGAAAATATCATGAGGAAACCTGCACGCCTGAGAGTTTTACATAGTGTTCTTAAAGATGTGTGATTTTCTACCTACCCTTCCAATTCACATTGGGCCAGCGTGGTGGACTATGGCCCATGATCCTTCTCTGAGAGGAGACTTGCACTCAGTAGTGAGACGTTAATGGATAGCTCATGATGATGATGTCTTTCAGAATATGTTATACTCACACCGAACGTCAATAGGTACAACTACTGAAAACACTAAATATTCGCTATAATTACATGGATTTTATGAAAATATGAACCAGAACAATAAAATACGACATTTTGTCGATTCCTGTCCTGACCGCCTAGCATGCACGTCGAAGTGATATCTCGCGCGAAGAGAGAGAGATATTGTCAATGTAGACTAATTTCTCGTTCGACGAATCCATGTGTGTGAAGAAAAGGTGTCGACAAAATATTCTCGCGCGTGCATGCTAGGCGTGCAGGATCGAACCTGCGACCCCCCGAGTAGGAGACCGCAGTCGTAACCACTAGGATGCTCTTTTCTATCTCTGTTTGTTAGCGGTATATGTTTCTTCAACTAATCTGCTCGTGTGTGATGGGTTTCTAAAGTTAGAATGTGTTGAGCCGCTATAGCGTTTTTTTAGGGAAATAGTTTGATGCCATCAATCTTCAATGGACTCGGAAGTGTCTGGCAGATCACTGCTTTTTTCTTCTTTCAGGCCACCAAAAAACGTACGAATACTAAAGTCTATATATACATCATCACTACATATTATAAAACAAAGTCCCCGCCGCGTCTGTCTATCTGTTCGCGATAAACTCAAACTACTGAACGGATTTTCATGCGGTTTTCTGCAGTAGATAGGGTGATTCATGAGAACGATTTTAGTGTATAATTGTCAAGGTTTTGTGTAAATTGGGTGAAATATGACGATAATTATTGAAAATGTCGGAAAAAGTCAAGCTGCCTGGGAGCTTTCATCGAAAACGCTGCCTAATCCCTTTGAGATATAATATAACAAAACAATGTATGGTGGTGGTATGGTGGGATAGGTCTATACTTAAAAGTCCGCGATGTTGGATCTATCATACCCATTTTCATTTCTAAAAAAATGGTCACGTACAATGCGGTAATTGGAAATCTATTTAGAGGGATACAGTATTATTCATTATTAAGTTAAATAAGTTAATTACCATAAGCATTTCATGCACATTATGATAATCCTTTACACCGTATAATTTAAATGATTCATGTCTTAGGAGTTATCGCAAAATAAAAACGAACGCGCGCGAAAATACATCCGTGCATATTCGACCTAACAAGCTGATGCGACCCTACGACAGAAAAAACAATATACCTATACTTAGGCATAATATTATGCTCTACGAATGAATACGAATTCTCTCTCTATCTACCCATGCGAAGCCGGGGCACAAAAATCTTTATTAATTATTTTTTTAAATATAGAATAGAATACCATAGAAAACTTTTTTAAGAGGAAGGGAGCTGCTGCATCAAGGCGGCGTGCCGCGGTCAAGACCAGGCCTGTGGAAGTCCTTGCAAGAGACCTTTGTCCTGCAGTGGACGTCTATGATATCGGTTGATAAAGAAGAAGAAAACTTTTTTTTCAAATAAATACTTTAATAAAGTGCTTTTGATTCGTAAAGTGAATCTACCAGTACCACTGGTTCGGAATGCCGTTCCAACCATGAAGAACCAGCTATATACTAGCAAGACACTGAACGGTTACTCTTTATAAATATCTATAACTAGCTGCCCGGACAGACTTCGTTCTGTCAGAAGTTAAAAGTAAAATTTTTTTTTGTTTTTTTTTTTTTTTTTTATTAAAACCTTCCGTGGACCTTAAGGAACATACAATAAAATAAATTAACCGAATTGGTCCATCCATTCTTGAGTTATGCGCTTACCAACATTCATTTTTATTTATATAGAAGATTATATAGATAACTAAATATTATATAAGTATCTACCTACTACGACCTACTTTAGTTAATTATAAAAATCAAATGAATTCAAAATTAACTGGTCACGTCAACGTTGTCGACGCACGTAAAAAACTTCCCAAGCAAAGATGTTTTACAAAAGTCACTAATCGGCCTTTTAATTAGGCAGCTTGTTACTTATATTGTAGGATATTTACTTACTTAATTATTGCTTTGAGTAAGTGGTAATTATTAAAAAAAAATGGGGACCACAAAATTTGAAGGGTTCCGGGCACCTGCCCTTTGTACCGTCGGCAAAAGATATCGAGGCCCAGTACTACCACTTTTATTTAAAGTCATCAATATACGCAACGCAGAAAGGTTGCCGACTGTTTATATTTTACGAGCTTTTGCTCGCGGCTTCGCTCACGTTAAGTTCGGTTTTTCAAAACCCTTTTTTACCCTCTTAGGGGTTTTTCTAAAATCCTTTCTTAGCGGATGCCTACGTTATAATAACTTTCTGTATGCCAAACAGCCTGATCCGTCCAGTGGTTTGAGCTGTGCGTTGATCAATCAGTCAGTCAGTCACCTTTTCCTTTTACCTATATATTTAGATTAAATAATACATTATTTGATTGACAATCTTTCGTGCGTAAGATTGGTGCGATAGACAGAAGAAACGCAGGAACACCACACAAACTCTTCAAAATACACTTTACGTACATTTCGCTCTGATACTGGAGCATCCTCAGGAGACGTTGACTCAATGATTGAAATCGGTTAAGATTTGATGGAGATATGGATGGATATCGACAAAAAAATGAAAAAAAAAATAGAAAAAAATTCGGCGTCGAATTGAAAACCTCCTCTTTTTGTATTTTTTGAAGTCGGTTAAAAATGCACAATTGCAAAGAGCCTTCTTCTATCCAATAATAATAATATTATTATAATCTCTGCTGAAATGTATTGTTTTGCTTGTATAGTTTTTGTAGCCGAGTGTACCTACTAACAACGCGGTTACAACGTGATAAGTGACAACGTGTTTGGCGATCGTGATAAACATTGTTAGTTCTATCATTGTTTCTAATAATTGTACTACATATTACCACTTCAATATTATAGAATACTAGCTGATGCCCGCGACTTCATCCGCGTGGATTTCATTTTTTATAATCCCGCGGGAACTCTTTGATTTTCCCGGATAAAACTTAGCCTTTGTCACCCTCCAGGTTCTCAACTATACCCATGCAAAAAAATCACGTCGATCCGTAGTTTTTTTCTACTTGATTGAAAAACAAACCAACATGCAAACACACTTTCGCATTTATAATATTAAAAAGTATCCTATGTCCGTCTCCTGGTTCTAAGCTACCTCCCCACCAATTTTCAGCCAAATCGGTTCAGCCGTTCTTGAGTTATAAATAGTGTAACTAACACGACTTTCTTTTATATATATAGATGAAAATTAGGCGACGGACGGACATAACATTACCAACCTATTCCGTACTCGTATCTCGATGGACATGTTATTTAGTTTCTATGTAAGTTAACTGCCTAGTCGGTCTAGTGGTTTAGCATGCTCGATTGCGGATGAGGAGGTCCCGGGTTCGATTGCTGGTACTGGCAAATAAATACATTGGGGGTTTATGTCAAGAAATTCTCAGTAATAGTCCGGAATTAGGAAGTAGGTGTTGGGTCACTCCCGTGCCTCAAATAATTATAAATAACTAACTAGCTGACTAGCAGCTGATGCCCGCGAGTTCGCGTGGATTTAGTTTTTAAAATCCCGCGGGAACTCTTTGATTTTCCGGGATAAAATGCCCGGTAGCCTATGTCACTCTCCAGGACCTCAACTATACCCATGCAAAAAATCATGTCGATCCGTAGCTCTGTTGCAGCGTGATTGAAAGACAAATCAACAAACCAACAAACAAACACACTTTCACATTTATAATAATTATTAAGTAAGGTACTTACTTGTAATTGTATTAATTAATAGTACCTAATAGACTTTTAACTTACATCCATTTAATATTGCGCTAAAATGCTGATTAGCTACTGGATGGTATACCCTATTCCGGCATAAAATTATTCTGTCTTGCAAAATGCAAGTTTTCTCTTTATTAAAATCGGTAGAGTTACCTTGTATTGGATTTATGATTAATATTAATGTGTATTTTGAATTAAGTATAATAATAATATACCTAAGTTACCTTTGGCCTTTTACTCTTAAACAACTTCGATATAATATTATATGAATAACTAGCTGATGCCCGCGACTTTGTCTGCGTGGATTTAGTTTTTAAAGTCCATCGGGAACTCCTTGATTTTCCGGGATAAAAAGTAGCCTAGATGTTGACCCGAGTGATAAGCAACCACGGTATAAAATTTTGTAGAAATCTGTGCGGTAGTTTTTACGTGAAAGAAGGACAAACAAACAGACAGACAAACAGACAAAAAAAAATTTAGCTTCTGTTTTGATATCTGTATCTTGAACACAATTAGAAGCAAAAAATGTGTGTGTCAGCTCCGACGCACGACTGGAGTTTACGCGCGACGCTATATCCTTCTCTATGCGCGCGACTCGGGTCCGAGCGCGCCCCGACCGACTTTCGCACGAAAACCAACCTTATTTACTCAACGTTAGGGTAGAAATTTCAACGTTGTGAAAAACGTAACGAGGTCATTGATAAATTGATTTTACTGCTCGGATTTTTCTCATACCGGGCGCCTAAAATCGATTCTTAAGGAGTAAACTCCAAAAAACCCTTTTTTGAATCTATTTCATGTACAGAATTGGTTTCGTTTCTGTTTTATTATATGTATAGATTTTCAATTTTGTTTTACTTAATTTTTAGTATTTTTAGCCTGTAAGTAAGTAATCGTATTATAATTGGATGTTATTATTATAATGTGGGTTGGCTCGTAAGTGCCTTATATTTAGCCCCGGCAATTAGGTTTATTTTATCGAAGTCGTATTACTTTTAATTTTTTTACTCGTTTACGGGTTGCCGTATAATCTATAATTACCCGGTCATCCGGATCATAGACGAAGGTATATTTAAATACTAAAGACTAAATAAAAAGACTAAAGAGAATATTAAAGACGACATACCAAGGAGTGTGGAGTGAAAAAATCTCTTACGGCAGTACCTTAAGATAGAAAAAGAAAGCGAATCTGATATCGCTGTGCTGTGACCAGATTTATAAAAAAAAAACTAGTTAAATTGGTCGCACCAAAATAAATGCTCTGAGTTTTATAATAAGTACAGTACTATATTTTTTTATATATCACTTGAAGTAATTGGACACATTGAAGCATTGGTCATGTCCAAATAAATGCTACCGGCTTTATTTTAAGTACCAACTGAGGAGGTGGGGAACAGAACCTAACATTTCCTATAAAGATTTTTTTTCAGAAATCAATAAAAACTGTATAGTATCAAATCAAGATTTTATAGATTTTTTTCGAATATACTTAAAAAATCTCTTCATAAGATGAAAATAAAATTACATAAAACTTGTACAATATGTTGCTTAATTTAGTAGCTTTTCACTTCTGAAATTTGGAAATGTGTGATTTTGAACTTAATTAAATGGAAATGTTAGGTTTTGTTCAATATACATGGAAATGATAGGTATTGAAAACAACAAGCTTGCAAAATGTGAGTTTTTGAAATTATATACTGTGGAAAAGTGCATTCCAAAATAATATAAAAAAATACACTATTAAAAATTATTTATTTTATTTAGTCCCAAAATCTCAAAATTGAACTTAAAACTATACCTACTAATCTATGAATTTATCGAAAAAAAAAACACTTTATTTTTCATACTCTCAGTACTTGTGTATCAGGTTCCATGCAATCACACTCATTCTCAGTCTCATGAAATTCATCTTCATGGTGAATGGATGCCGTAGCTGTTTGAAGAATACCCACATACCATTTCAACTGTGGTTCAGTCTTCCAACTTTCTCCAAATTGGTTTTCTAACAAATTTTGAACATCCATCTTTTTTGCAGATGCTAATTCACGACCCAAAAGTTTCTCCATGAGTAAAGTATGATAAGATTTATTTCTCTTTAAAAGGGATAATCCACTACTTTCAGCTTCAAAAATATAGTGCTCATGTAGGTACAGTAAACATTCCTTTTGAACGACGACAAAAAAAAGCACAAAAAGTATTAAAAATCCAAAACGTTAAACGACAAAATGAGATTTGAAAATGACAGCTGACAGCTGACTGCAACAGTTTATTTTTTAAATTCTTACGATGATTGTCTATGGTTCCAGACTGTGATTCCAGCCGTTTTGACACGAAGTTATAATGATGGCAATAGCATATTATCAATAAAACATCATTGAATGGAAAAGTAACGGTTTTGAAATAAATCCCAATTATTCCAAATATTCTTACAAAAATTTCAAAGGTTTTGTGTGGTTTTGAAACTATTAGACAAAACTAACATTTTTAATTTGGAAATGTATAGGTTTTGAACGAAAAATATGTTTTCATGTGCCGTTTATGACAGGAAATAATACGTTTTTGATACCTCTGATAGTGTCAGATGCTGTAATCTAACCTGACAAACGAGAATCTAAAAGAAAACAAAGAAATGTCAAAAGTGGAAATGTTAGGTTCTGTTCCCCACCTCCTCAACTATAATTTTGTTGATGAGACTTTTGTTCTAAAGTAGGTTCTTGTAGGATGCAATCATTACGTTCCCTCAAATATGGTTAATAGAAGCAATGACTGGGTCATGCGTCATGCTCGTGAACGGGTTCCACCGGCGGGAATGGGGCTACTTTATGTCTGCCCATCTTAAGATAGAAGTTAGCCGGTATGCATTTTTGGAACTTCCCTCATTGTGGAAACACTGCATATATAGCATAGTATTTACTGTATTGTAAAGAAGAATGGCGAATTTGGACCCAGAACTTTTAAAAACCGTTCAGATTCAGAAATCATTTCATTTTAATTAGTATTTTTCTGTGTAAACCCCATATTTTTACAAGTTGGGGATCAAAAATATAATTATTCACAATTACACAATATAATTAACAGTTCTAATGGCAATACTTAACATTTTACGGAATAAAGAGTAAAAACTTGTCAAATTATTTATGTCAATGTCAATTGTCAACTCCCTATAAATAGGAAGACTATAGTCGCAATTCCTAGTTCCGTGGTCAACTCACTTAAATGTCCATGGAACTAGGAAGATGAGTTGTAATTCCTCATCATCATCATCATTAACAACGCATTAACGGCTCACTACTGAGCGCAGGTCTCCTCACAGAGAAGGGTTATAGGCCATAGTCCACCACGTTGGCCCAATGCGAATTGGCGGACTTCACACACCTTCGAGAAAATTATGAAGAACTCTCAGGTGTGCAGGTTTCCTCACGATGTTTTCCTTCACCGTTGAAGCAAGTGATATTTAATTGCTTAAGCGCACTTGACTCCGAAAAGTCAGAGGTTCGTACCCGGGATCGAACCTGCGACCCCCCGAATAGGAGACCACAGTCCTAACCACTAGGCTATCACTGCTTCTAATTCCTAGTTCCATGCAAATGTCATTCGTGGTCATAGAAATAGGAAGGTCGTAATTCCTAGATGCATGTTCATTGTCCGTGGTCATTTCATTTGTCAATTGTTTGTAATGCATTTGGCATTTGGGCGTTTATTTTATTTTTCGTTCGTTTTGTGTTTGTTATGCATTGTAGTGTATAAATACTAACGATTTGGCGTGATTTTGGACAAGACACACCATTTCTTTCCGAACTTAAAGTAATTACAAGCAAATTGGTTCCAAAGCAGTTACATACATATCGCTCGATAAGATGACATCAGACGAAAGTGATTGAAGTAATGGATCTCTAATAATCTTTTTCTAAAAAATAGAACAGCATGACAACCACCATCACTTAGTCGTTTTACTAGTTCCATGCTAATACCATTTTGTACTAGTCGAATTACCATGGAACTAGGAATTGCGACGAATTACTCATTTTAGGTAAGGTTGGTAGGAAGCGTGTTCTCATTATGTATATTCAGGCAATAATATTCTGTGCCTATTAGATTATTCAAAGCACAGATTAATGATAGATTCAAAGCTATAGTGGTAATTTGCCTTAAATATATTAAATGGAAACATAACCTCATTTTTAACAATTTACTACTGAATATCTTTTTTTTCCCAACTTTATTTGATTGACTTTGATTAACTTTTTTGTTAGTCTGGTTTACTAGAACAAGTATCAGAAGTTTGATTCGTGAACGTGGGCCGCAAGTCTGGGTCATAAACACTATGGGGGTCCGCCAAACTCCTTTGTTTTGAAAAGAGCAACCGCCGAGTTTCTTGCTGGTTCTTCTCGGCAGGAAGGGCATTCCGAACCAGTGGTAGAGCCAGACGATTCAAAAGCACTTGTAAAAAGTTTATTTGAATAAAAAATATTTCTATTCTATTCTATTCAATTAGACAATCCCACAGCTGATTTCTCTTTTTTTTAAGTCTATACCTATTAAAATTTTAAAAATAACGCATTGCTCTCTGAGTTCATTTAACATCGCCTCTGCACCTGGCCCCGTTAATTGAATTGTAAAACCTTCTTCATGACCCTTTGACGGTCAATGGGACGTGAATTTGATTATTATCGACTGTTGTTTCGTGATTGCGTCATGGAAGAAGTAAAGCGTCCTACTTCCATGGATCGCGTCGAAGATATAAAGTCTATTTTTCCTTAATTCACAGAAAACCTTTCAGATGAGCCGGGCGCTTACGACGTTCTTAAATTCGGTTTTTCACTTGCAGCACGGTTTCATTATCTGTGCTTAGAGTGCACTTATGCATTTCTGCGTGAAAAACTTGTTTACTGTTTAAGTGCCGATTTCACCAACGAAGAGTGACGTTTAACTGAGGAATAAATTGGGTGATCTGACAGTTTTTATATTGAAAATCTGCCAAAATATCACGCTTGGATAAGACTTATTTTTACACTAGATGATGCCCACGACTTCGTCCGCGTGCATAAAGGTTTTAATTCCCGCGGGAACTCTGTAATTTTCCGGAATAAAAGTAGACTATGTGTTAATCCTGGGTATGAGCTATCTCTTTCCAAATTTCAGCCAAATCGGTTCATTCGTTATGGCTTGAAAGAGTAACAAACATCCATCCAACCATCCATACACCCATCTATCCTCACAGTTACAAACTTTCGCATTTATAATATTAGTTGGATTTTAAGTTAGCTAGTAAAATCGCCCCTGACAGCTCAGGAAAGAGAGATTATAGTTTAGTCGAACAGTTTCGCCATGCTCACATAAATGTTTTAATTTCTGGAGGATGGCTGAAAGTCTGTAATTATAATGTTTACGTTTAAGAAATTAAATATCACAAGAAGGAAAACATCGTGAGAAAACCTGCACACGTGAAAGTTCTTCATAATGTTCTCAAAGGTCTGTGAAGTCTGCCAATTTGCATGTGGCCAGCATGGTGGACTATAACCTTTCTCTGAGATGAGGCCTGCACTCAGTAGTGAGCCGTTAAGGGGTTGCTGATTATGATGATGAATATTTTGATAAAAAAAATTAACCCTTGATAAGGAACATGCAAATTCTATTTCAAAAAGTGACAAATTGCGGCTTAACAGGATCATAAACATTACGCTAGGCCTCACGAGTGCTGAGTAGGTAGGCAGCTAAATGAACATCACGTCACGGCACCCCCGGGACACATAAAAAATAAATAACTGTTCAAGTGCGTGTCAGAACATGCATAAGGTAGGGTCCCGTAGTCATGTTAGTAAAATAAAACGTTATCATAAACTAAAAGCCGGAATTGGTTTGGTTTAAAGAATTTACTCTCAAAAAAACAATTCTTTGCTCACTTAATATCATCATCAGCTACCCTACCTACCAGCTATCAGGTCTCCTTTCAGAGAAGGGTTCACTTACATATAAAGAGAACTAAAAACTATAAAATTATTATGACATAGTTCACAACATAAAAAGTAAAAACTGGTGGTTAATAAATATTTATAAATTATTGCGTAGTTTTTTACGACCAAGTATTTTGATAGTACTTTTTCAGTTTCTTTTTTAAGTTTAAAATGACTTCTTAGTTACAATTTCTATAGGCAGAGCATTATATTAATTATAAGCTTAATCGTTATTAATATTATAAAATGCCTAAGTGCGTTAGTTAGTTGTTTTGTTTTTAAATCACGCAATAATAGAGCAACGGATCAACGTGATCTTTGCATGGGTGTAATGGAGAGCGATCTACCTTTTATCTTGGAAAATGAGGGTTCTCGCGGAATTTTTGGAGACTAGACGCAACTGTAAGCGTTCTTTGCTTCACTACGGAATCCAAAAAGGGGGATGAGCATTGCGAAAATTAAAAATATTTACTTAGCATACATTAAAGGACATTCGCTTGAGTAATATAATGTGTTTTATTAGTTTATGACTTATGTATTTGATTACCTTTTTATTAGATGATAGATCGTAATCATCAGACATAAATGTAAGTCAAAGATGTACAATGTACTTACATAGAAGTCCTTGGCTCCGCACACGGTAGTGGACATATCATATTATCTACTATTTATGTGCATGTATCTTTGTCCTTTTTTGTCAATAATCCTTTAACTGACCGAGAACTCAAACAAACCATCGCTAGCATCTTCATTCGTTTTTATTTTGATTGGGTCTATTTATTAGGTATATTTATTTATCTTCACATTAATTCTATGTACTTTCTCCATGAACGAATTCGAACTCACACCACGTAACGTGACGTGGCGAACTCACACCATGGTATCTCACCACTAGGTGGACGGACGATAGAATTGAAAAATGTTTTATTCAAATTTTTACAAATTGCTTTTGAATCTAAAGCGCATCGCTGGCACCCGCTGGATGCAGGTGACGAAAAATCGTTTTCAGTGGCGATCATTTTAAGAGACCTCCATCTAGCTATGGAGGACTGTCATGTTGAAATGGCTGCTTATGTTTGTCAAAGGACTGATGCCCGTTTGAGTCCTAAAGGCCTCACTCCTCGATTTGAAACCGTCTCGATAAAAGGAGTGTATTGCGCTCCCCAGTTAAAGTCTCAGGCAGTAGGTACATCGCTTGGTTGGTGGTGATGCATAGGAAACGAGATAGCCATCGAAGGCGTTATGTAAAAGAGTCCTATGGAAAAAGGAGGATGCACGTTGGCTGCTGATGATGATGATTATTATAAAGGATTCAAAGATCTTTTCTACACACACGTTTCCCATAGTTGGACTAAGTTTAACTACCACATACCTATCTAGTATGAAGGTGACTTTACGAGTTTGAAGGCAGAATATACCATTACTGCTTCCATGTTACAGAATCTATCCATAAAAGCAAAAATGAATTGAAAATCGAATTCAAATGTCTCTACATTTACACCGATAAAACGGCATTTTGCGATTCAGACGTCGCTGAAGCAATCTGTCAAATAGGAAACGGTATAATGGTCGGAGCATAATATGCCATATTGCCTTGCCGAGCGAGCGGGATCCTGTCGCATAAATCAAACCCGAAATAGACCGCCGACGCGCGCTTCCGCTCCTCAATCGGGAGATACTTTTCAAAATTAATCCCAAAAAGACTTTACCAAAGTGCACACTCCTTTTTTAAGTCGCTATAAAAGGATACTGTGCTGTTCAAGATGTGGTGGCAGACGATTCTAAATTCATGCATTGTCATCTTTACTAATATTATGAATGCGAAAGTGTGTTTGTTTGTTGGTTGGTCCTTCAATGACGCCCCAACAGAGCTGTAGATCGACGTGATTTTTTGCATGGGTATACCTATTACCTACTCATAGTTGAGGACATGAAGAATAGCCTATGTCATTCTCCATGTCCTCAACTACGAGAAGGCATACCCATAATTAGTAAATTATCCCGGAAAATCATAGAGTTCCCACGTGATTTTTTGAAAAATTAAGCTCACGCAGACGAAATCGCCGTTATCAGCTAGTCAAGTAATTGCAAGTTATTTCAAAATAGTGGTCATGCAACGTTTTTAGGCCGCTGCATGGAATCAAATAAGGCGCGTTATAGGTGCGGAATGAAAACTGAAAGATGAATCGGTGGTTCAATATATACTCACTCCTAGCACCAGATTCACGTTTACGTTTATTTGGAGGGGAGAGGGGAATATTACTCAAGTTAATAGTTAAGTTATTAGTTAGTTAAGCATGGCTTGTACTCTTAAAATAAAAAAATCTGTGCATTAACTATAGCAATTTGCTATTAGGCTCCCTAACTATAAATTTTAAAGAGCTTTTGACGGAGGGCAGATTACGGTATCCACTCCAATCTTGTACCTATTCGGATATACTTAGCCGATTTTGATGAATGGCGTGTCAATATATTCGTTACTAGCTGATGCCCGCGAATTCGTCCATGTGGATATGTCAATCTTCAGATCATCATCTATACCCATGCATAATCACGTCGATCCGTTGCTCTGTTGCGGCGTGATTGAAGGGCAAACCAACAAACTACACAACAACAAATTAGTAAGGATTAATAATAATTATGGTCCAGTTGACATAGTCTGCATTTTGTATGAACAAAATCACTGTGACGGGTGTTACATCCAATATTCCCGGAGTTTCGGCACCAAAATAAACTATCTGTTATTAAAAGTCAATATGAGCATTAATATTCACGACGCATGTGATCGTCTGTGCGTCGTGACTTTAAGCCGATTGTACCTGGCTAACTACACAATGACTGTCGTGTGGCGCGCACGCACGCACGCGCCGATCACTCGAAAAAGGTCATTCGTGCATCGCGTTTATGGTTTGCCCGCTTTGATTAAAGTATAATTAATCAAAGTTTGCCCGTATTAGAAATAGGTACTTACCTAGTCGACCGAGCGAAGCGAAGGTCTTTGAGTTAACTAGAGCGATTTGCACTTGTCCGTCCGTCCGTCCGTCCGTCTGTCAGAGCCTTATAACTTTTGAATTACTGAACGTAATTACTTCAAAATTTAGATATAATATGTAAACCGATGGCCTCCAGCCGAAAATGGCTTAAAAAGTTATAAAAATCTTTATTTCAGGGGGGCTCTCATAGAAGCGAATGCGAAGTAAAAAAAAAAAATATCGCGTTACATAAAATTGTTACGTATCATTTTAAAGATAATTTTGAACTGAGTACAAAAATATTTTTTTTTTAATTTTTCCCTTAAAATTGACGAAATGGGGGGCTTTCAAAGTGGCGATTTTATACGCTCGCTTGAAGACGCTCTCTAGGAAAATCCGCTATGGATTTTCAAACTGATTTTATGTTTTTAGGTCACTTATATCCTGTACTTGAACAACAAATACTAAAATTATATGAATATTATAAAGAAACGAGATTATTTAATTTTTAATGTACATCAGTAATTCATATAGCATCAACATAGCTTCACAATAATGCTAATAGATGGCGGAGTCAGTAACTATTCCCATGGAACTACGAGTTACGACTAACGACCTATCCCAAAAACAGTTTTGCGTCGACCATTATTATTTAGTTACTTATTATAATACAATAATTGTATTGTAATTTTTTTTGTACCATATTATTCAATTAAAATTATTTTTTAGTTAAATTTTAGTTAAATATTGTATATTTTCTATTCGCGTCGATAGATGACGATTTGTACAGATGCCCGTAACCCGGTTTCACTCGTTAGTACCTACATAATAATTCAATGTTTTCACTAACGTTCCCTAACCTTTACGGGCTACCTATAAGTTAGGTGATTGATGTTTTCTATCAACTTATTTATCACGATCCTGTACGGGACACCTAAAAGGATATTGGGACGGATGTTAGGACTTAGGATTGTATTTAGGAGCTACCTACGTTAAGAGACTCCTACTTAGGGGATGATTTAGGTATGTTTGGTGAAAACGGGCATAATAATAATGTCAGTTTTGGTTATCATGTATCGATTGAATGAATAATCATGGGATACCGTTACCGCGAGGTCTCAGTTCGGGGCGAACCACTAGTATTTTTATGCCACTTACTTGTCCAGTCTATACATAGGTATAGCTAATACTTAATTATTATTATTAGTTTGGCTTACGATGGAAAAGTTCCGCAGTTTAGGCAAAGGTTTGTTCGCATTTATCATTTCTAAGGATAATATTATACATAATCTCATACTAATCCATAGTATGAGATTATGAATGTTTTACACACTTTTCAATCACTAATATTATTATAATTGGGAAAGTGTGTTTGTTTGTTGGTTTGTCCTTCATTCACTCAGCAACGAGCAACGGACTTTTTTGCATGGGTATAGTCGAGGACCTGGAGGATGACATATGCTACTTTTTACTCCGGAAAATCAAAACGTTCCCCCGGAAATTTCAAGAATTTAATTTAAAAGCGGACGAAGTCGCTGGCCTTAACTAGTTGTCAATAATTGTATGTGAATACTTACTTAAAAAATATAGTCGGTTGTAAACTTAAATCCAAAGCTATGAAACTTCCAAAGGTGCCTTTATTGTGAATACTATTGTGTCCTACTCATAATACTTACTATGTGTATGGCCCTACTCGACTACTTAGCCAAGAAAACAAAAAACTGGTTAAAAACAACAAACACGAAGATATATTAGGTTATAGACCAACTGTCTGGACTGTGGAAGTGGAATAACATTGCTGGTTTTAACCTTTGCCGTAACCTTTAATTTGACGCTGACATTGTAAACATAATTTATTTTTCTTTGTGTGAAGACATTCATGACTTATATAATGCGCATTCAACGTATTTTGTCTTATCAAATATGTACTACAAAATATTACGTGCTGTTTTGAAAGATTCATATCGGTTGGAGTCTAATTCCTCACTGTCTTTGTAAGCATTAGGTCTGTATTGGGAAGTTAAGGAAACTCAGGTTTCATAGAAATCATTATGTTATTACTGTTAAAGGAACGAAATCGGTCATGTCATGTCAATCCATTGCTGGCCCACTAAGGACAATTAGTATTCTCTCGAATGAAAAGGGCTTAGGCCATAGTTAATGTAACGCGCTGGCCGAGTGCGGATTTGCGGATTTCTCACATCTTTGAGAACATTTGCACGCAGGTTTGCCTATACCATTAAAGCAAGTGATATATTTTAACTGAGCAAAACGAAAAGTCAGAGATGCGTACCTGGAATCGAATCGGGCCCGCGCCCCCCAAAAAGGGGATCGAAGTTTTAATCACAGATATTAATTATTAGGTGATAGGTCATGAAAAACAGTCATCATCATCATTCATCATTAGCAACCCATCAACGGCTCACTACTGAGCGCAGGTCTCCTCTCAGAGAAGGGTTATAGGCCATAGTCCACCACGCTGGCCAATGCAAATTGGCGGACTTTACACACCCTCGAGAACATTATGAAGAACTCTCAGATTTGCAGGTTTTCTCACGATCTTTTCCTTCACCGTTGAAGCAAGTGATATTTAATTTCTTAAACGCACTTGACTCCAAAATGTCAGAGGTGCGTACCCGGGATCGAACCTGCGACCCCCCGAATAGGAGACCACAGTCCTAACCACTAGGCTATCACTGACTGGCTAGGATTTTAAAAACAGTAGCAGAATGGAATTAATTTCATAGAAAATTCAACCATCCCAAAGTCCGTACCATCGACGGCATTTGAAAATCTTGCAGCATTTTACGGCATCGTCTGACTTGAGATTAAACATTCTAAAGCCAACGAGGTAATAAAAGGCGCAATAAGAGCTGCTGCTACCACATTAAAATCGGATTGAATTTCGTCTTGATCACTCACTTAGCAGAACCTCTAAAGTTAAGATTAAAGTTTCTACTTAGACAACAACTTTTAGCCACTGTGATTACCAACTTGATTAGATGTAAACCTCTGTTTCACGTTGAACGCTGACTTGACCATTTGGCGCATAGAAACACCCAGCTTTGTATGTCCAAAATCTTTATTATATCGTCGTAAAGTTACTTTTATATCAACCTATTGTAAAAACCAAAATATATACTATGCTAAGTAAGTATAACTTCATTTATCGGATTTGTCCTTACGGTTTATCATAACAAAAAGTAACTTTTATGATTTAGATTTGTTACATCTTTTTCCAAATTCTCAGAATTTTATCAAAAAGATATTAATAACAGAGACGTAAGTTTTCTTCGCGCAAATTAAGATTCTGCCGCTATCCCATAAAACCAGGTATGATATCAATTCAACTAATCACCTCTATTGGTGAATGAATTTATAATGTTCTTACTGCATTAATGCATTTTATTTTTAACCTATAACGAGAGAATTCCAGTCAATCACAGGTGATTGCGATCGTCACAATGATGAAATAATTTTAAGACAATCTAATATCAGAGCTAATGTAAGTACCTAGGTATGCCAAAATCAATCCGCTCCTTATATTTTTAAGCAGTCGAGTCAGTATGACTGGATTTCCACGGCGCGGTTCGGCGCCGCTCCCGCAGCGTTTGCAGATTTGTATGGAAAATGAAGTTTCAATTTCCACGGCGCGGTTTGCGCCCGCGGCGGGCGCAGTACTAGCGGTACCGCAGCCGCTGCGGGCGCGGGTGCGAACCGCGCCGTGGAAACCCAGTCTAAGGTAACACACCCTATGAGATATGCGCGATGCTAGAGATAACTCATCACGGTCCGCTGCAAGCTGACAGGAACAGGCGAATATGACCGATTTCATTGTTCTCTTCGCTGTTCCTCTTAGAATCACTCGCGGCCATCAGCGCTGCCGCCGCAATTAACGAGCCTTGTCGATTGCGATGGAAATTAGCTATTGAAACCACTGAGACGAGTAATGCGTTCCCAACAAACAATTGAATTTTAACATCGATCTTTTTCTCATTCAGAGAAACTCTACCGGATTGAATTCGTTGATATACCATCCAAAACCAAAGATGCACAGTTCCTTGGTGTCGTTTCATTTTGCTCTACCATACCATACACTTACCTACTTCTTATTTTTTACTTCGAAAATTATTTAATAATACGTGTTTTTGGACTCTCACACTCTAACTTTAAAATATTCTCGAATTTAAGTAATTAAATTGGGAGTAAGTTTAATTCTTGTTTGAATCTTACTGAAATAAGTTTGTGTTTATGTATTGTACTTAACTGAAATACCTAACTAATAATTTAAACTCAACTAGGGCTGAATAAAGTTCGTAAAGTTTTACTGCGATATGCGCCATAATAACATATTTAAACATATTATCATTATTTTATATTTACATGCATTATTATTATTGAGGTTAAAGATATAGAATAATTTGTGATGCTGAAAAACGAACCTTTTAAAAGTTATTACTTAAAACCAAAAACAAATATGCCTTACTGCAATGATACAAATATTATGTTATATTAAATTGAATGAAAAATTAGAAAGATGCAGTTTATTTCACGTTATTTCTATATTTACTGTTTCAAATTATGTCGCTGTAATATAATTATGATAAAACAATATTTTATTGCACGTTTGTTAAAAGGATCATTGTTTTAGCACATGTACATAGAACTCATTACTTTGTTTAGAAATTAAAAACGAATTATACTTTAAAAAGTTTTAAAAACAATAATAAAATATAGTGAAAGAAAAATAGTTACTGAAATTATCACGTTTGCGTTAAGAAATTGTGACTTAACTGGCACTTACGCGTTTTTCTTTTTATTACCTTATTTTGTTGTAAGAACTACATTGTGTGTTTTAGAGTCTCTGTGAAAAATCAGGTATAACAAGTGGTTAAAGATTAGTGATTACTAAGTAATAGTATTTAAGCTTTAATATACAAACATAATCTACATAGTATTCTAAAACTTATTTTAAGTATGTTTTAAGGAACGATGTGAATAGAATAAGAATTTGTACTGTTCTTCTTTTTTTTCAGTAATAAAAGGCTTATTTTTTTTTTTTGTTATTGTACTTAATTATTTATTCAAATTAAATACTATTTTAGAAATATTTTTTGTGCATGATTCTACACCCGGTTCATAATTATCAATCTATTATTATCAAAAAGTAAATTCGATTTACAAAATATAAAATATTTGCTAAGTAATTTATCGATAAACTACAGAATGATTGAGACGAATCGGGGGTGTAAAGTTAGTTCTTTTCTACTTTATTTTTATAAGCACTTTCTTCCAAAAGTATTGTAGAAATGTGCTTCTCGAAATTAACTCCTCTTACTTTTTCCTGGACACTATTTATAATATTTATGTTCTGATTTCTATCGTGGGTATTGTACTATATCAACGACCGGTAGAAATGTTTAGCCAGACATGCGTGATGTAAACGATGTGTTTTAGATTAGCCAGTAGAAATGCTGACCCGCGTCGCGTGTTATCTTTTTACCTTACTACGGGAAGATTTAATCGGTTCAATTGCTGTTTCCTTTAGATCATTCATCATACACTATGCATGAGTATCGATATTATATTACATTACATTACATTACATTACATTACATTACATTATATTATATTATATTATATTATATTATATTATATTATATTATATTATATTATATTATATTATATTATATTATATTATATTATATTATATTATATTATATTATATTATATTATATTATTTTATATTAAAGATTCACTGTATACATAATTTGGGCCAACTTGAAAGATGGGATAGTTTTAGTAGTAGTAGCAGTAGTGGTAGCAGTAGTAGTAGTAGTAGTTGTTGTAGTTTATTTGTTTTATTTATATAGATGTTTAAGTTGGCGGTACGAAGTTCTCCGGGTCAGCTAGTTACTTATAGATGCGAAAGTTTGTAAGTATGAATGGATGAATGGATGTTTGTTACACTTTCACGTAAAAACTACTGGACGGATTTTGATGAAACTTGACAAAGCAATAAATGATATATCAGAATAGCACATAAGTTATATTTTATCCCGGAAAATCAAAGAATTCTCGAGGCAATCAAAAATCCTTAATTAGCTATTATTATTATAAATGCGAAAGTAATTGTCGGTCTGTGTGTCTGTTACTTTTACGTCTCTTAACTACTGAACCGATCTTGACGATATTGGGAACACAGGTAGCTTGGATCCTGGAGGCGGAGGCGCGGCGGACATAGAGAGTTTTTATCCCGTTAAATAAGAGTTCGATGCAAGCGGATGAAGTCGGAGGCATCCTCTAGTAACTCATAATTCATAATGTACACATTGAATATTAATGCTTATTCAACGAAATACCGAATGAAGTATTTTTTATTTCATTTCCTTCATTTATTGAAGCAATCTTTAAACCTCCATACACTCAGAATTCGATCTATCAATATTTAATCGACCGAGCGAAGCGAAGGTCTTTGAGTTAACTAGGGCGATTTGCACTTGTCCGTCCGTCCGTCCGTCCGTCCGTCCGTCTGTCAGAGCCTTATAACTTTTGAATTACTGAACGTAATTACTTCAAATTTAGATATAATATGTAAACCGATGGCCTCCAGCCGAAAATGGCTTAAAAAGTTATAAAAATCTTTATTTCAGGGGGGCTCTCATAGAAGCGAATGCGAAGTAAAAAAAAAAAAATCGCGTTACATAAAATTGTTACGTATCATTTTAAAGATAATTTTGAACTGAGTACAAAAATATTTTTTTTTTAATTTTTCCCTTAAAATTGACGAAATGGGGGGCTTTCAAAGTGGCGATTTTATACGCTCGCTTGAAGACGCTCTCTAGAAAAATCCGCTATGGATTTTCAAACTGATTTTATGTTTTTAGGTCACTTATATCCTGTACTTGAACAACAAATACTAAAATTATATGAATATTATAAAGAAACGAGATTATTTAATTTTTAATGGGCGTCAGTAATTCATATAGCATCAACATAGCTTCACAATAATGCTAATAGATGGCGCAGTCAGTAACTATTCCCATGGAACTACGAGTTAAATTCAATGTTTGATAAATAATTC
This sequence comes from Oeneis ivallda, assembly GCA_029955525.1. Lineage (NCBI taxonomy): Eukaryota > Metazoa > Arthropoda > Insecta > Lepidoptera > Nymphalidae > Oeneis > Oeneis ivallda. Next base: position 30,135,218 of record JARPMR010000001.1, on the reverse strand, counting down.
AATGTTTTCACTAACGTTCCCTAACCTTTACGGGCTACCTATAAGTTAGGTGATTGATGTTTTCTGTCAACTTATTTATCACGATCCTGTACGGGACACCTAAAAGGATATTGGGACGGATGTTAGGACTTAGGATTGTATTTAGGAGCTACCTACGTTAAGAGACTCCTACTTAGGGGATGATTTAGGTATGTTTGGTGAAAACGGGCATAATAATAATGTCAGTTTTGGTTATCATGTATCGATTGAATGAATAATCATGGGATACCGTTACCGCGAGGTCTCAGTTCGGGGCGAACCACTAGTATATAATTTAAGTCAAGATATTAAAATACATACTAAAAACAAAACCTCAAGAATAACAAAAACATTTATTTTGACCATAAATAGTAGAGCTCTACAAAATAAGGTATTAGGTAATGTATATTTCAAACCCTGGTGATCCTAGATAGGCATTCTCTCAAAGCTGTATGGAAACATTCTTCTCCTTTGGCAGAAAATATTTCCTGCGCATCCATACATGCTCAAAGCCACTCATTTAAATAGTGTTGTTCTGTGCAGCGATTTGATAAACGTTTTTTCTTTCTTCCCTTTGTTATTTATCTTCTTTGGAAAGGTGAAGGACTAGCAAACTTTGAGATTAAATCTTATCTTTGTTTTGCAAGGATTTATCTATAATGGGCCGTGTTCAACAAATCAAGCGATGAGTCCTGTTTCTGATTAGTCGTATCACGTATAAATGTTATCCCACCAAAAACATTTTCATGTAAAATGTTGCCACGACGCACGAGACCAATGGTCGCATGCCAACGCACACTGTCAAAAATTTATCAGATCTCATGTAGAGCCAAGCTTCTAACTCTACACGCCCTAACTCTACAAGCCCTAAGTTCATAAACTCTACACGTTAGGCTAACGAAGGCCCGAACGTGGCCCACTAAGGAAGGATTTCGAGGCTCCAAAAAATCCTTCCATAGTGATTGCCTACGTCATAAAAGGAACGAATTTAAGTTTTCAACCCGGCAGTGCGGTATGAGCTTTGATAGATAATAATAATAAAAAAATTTATTCAGCCAGCAAAGTACAAATACAAAAAAATACAAAATACAAAAATACAATACAAAATACAAAAATTATGTAATTAAACAAAATAGGCCCCCTAAAGATTTCCAAAGAACCGAGAAAAAGGATCACAATCATCGGTTCTCTGGAAAACCAGGCGCCCATCAATATCCCCCTAGAAAACATATACTTATTGCCTAATGCTGCTGCCTCAGCTTCATGCTACAGTCAAGACAGACTATAGCGCTGGTTTTCAGGCATGTCAGTCAGTCCAGTCGTGGGACTGTCGTACTAAAAATGATTGCAAAAGTGTGACGATCCAATCGCCTCTGATTGGCTGAATTTATAGCGTTCTTGCTGCACCAATGCGTTTTAACCAATAGCGAGAGAGTACCAGCCGATCATGATATTTTTTTTCTGCCAGTCTGTAATCAGGCGATTATAGTCTGCAGATTTGGTGATATTTTGAGTGACTTTGCCAGACTTAATGTCCGCTCACCGCTGTCCTTCAGTCTGCACAGTATGTAAAACGCCTGTTTTCCATGCGATTGGAACGTCTCTGCAAACTTGCCAATACTTAACACCGCACTTATTGGTAGCTTAGTCGCACTAAGCTACCAATCCTATATCTATGATTAATTTCTGTATGATTGTGATCATCACACTAGCAATCATTATCAATTATGACAATCTCACAGCCGAGCCCTGCCTGACTAGTCAGTACTTTTTGTATGTATAGAAGATAGATGTATTGAAAGCAGTCACTTATGGCGTCGCGTCGCCGTGGGGTCCCTGCGTGCGTCGCCGGCGCCGCGGGGCCCCGGGCGAGGGCAGTGTGCGACCCATGGTCTGTACACGTCAAGACATCCCTCATTGCTCATTATAATATCCCGACTTACGTAGCTTTATTATTGGTTCAAAATCCAAATTATGAAGTAAATAATAAAATATATCCTCCCGACCGAATCCTGTCACGGCGACCGACCTGATCAGAGATTAACCATCTGCCTGGGAGATATTATAGTACACCGATGTGTGCGCAAACACAGGTGCACTCTCTGTTCCCTCACTCTCTTAGTCAGATGGGGGCGGAACTGCGACATGACCGGAGATAGATCAGGCGCAGGACTGACAGCTTTACGTGCTATCCAAGGCACGGGGGTGGCTCACCGCCAAATTCCTAACTTCGGGCTAGTATTGAGAATTTCTTGACAGGAAACCCAATTCATTTTTGGTCTGACCTGGGAATCGAACCAGGATCCTCGTCATCAGTAGACGAACATGCTAACCATTAAACCAACGCGGCAGATATGATTTAAACAAATAATTTATCACCCGATAGACGTCCCCTGTTGAACAACGGTCTCTTGCATGGACTTCCATAGGCCTCGGTCTTGCGCTACCTTCATCCAGCGGCTCCCTCCGGCTCATTTGATGTCGTCAGTCCACCTCTGATTTGCTGAAACTATTTCGCTTCTAGCTAAAATGCGCTGTTGCAGCAAGAATAAATTAAATTTCAAGCTCCAAATTATTTATTTCATGAGTGGCTCTGATGCCAAGTCAAGACACCATCCGGCACAGTAAGCAGACTCTGCCGAGAAGAGCTGGCAAGAAACTCAGCAACATTAACATGTATACTGCTAGACTGGCTCTGCGGCCTTAAGAAATTGCCATTTGAGTTACGGTGGAATCACCGAAAGCTATATTTTCAAGCCGAGCGATATTTTCAAGGATATAATATGCCTCCCGCACCCCGCACACCGGTCACGCCTCTACGACCCGCGGCTGCGTGATTCAATGACGATTTGCAACCTTATTCACCATGCCGGCTCTCCTCTCTACCTCAGCCCGCGCAATCCAAAACTGCGACACAGTTCTTATTCCGAAATTCCGGTTTAGTAGTATACAAAAAAGTCTTTGACATTAGGTAATAATTTGTACCTTAAGAAAGCAGTCTAAGATGTAAAGTAAGTTCGGTATTCTGTTTGGGGGTGGACATGGAAGTATGAAAAGCAATCTCGAGGCTCTCTAATAAAGCTTTATGTATGGCTTTATGTCAAAGTGTACACTTTTATTGTAATAGGTATACAACATCGGAATTTAGGTTATCGTTTAGCATAAAGCAGCTCCCATTAAGGCGTACATGTGCAAGTTTATACCCATTCATGAGTGCGCCGAGATTGCGCCAATAAATAGTTACAGGGCTGATTTGTAGCCGCTGCACAGCGCCCGGCTGAACAACGGCTATATGCCGGCTATATACCGGCTACATACCGGCCGCATGCCGGTAATCTTGCGGGAGGCTACTTCTAATAAATCACACCAGAACCGAACCACCAATTGGTACATTTAGGACTTTCCAATTAATCGATAATGGTCCAATGCAATTAATGATGATTGGAAAGCGTCTAGGAATCATTGCAAAAAGTCTTAGATTTGCTAATTAAATGTTTGATGGGGCTTAAGGCCGTAATGGTATAGGGATATTCTGATTTAAATTTTATTAAAGACTTGCTTTTACCCGCGGATTTGCTCTCTCTCGCTATCAAATTAAAAATTTTCAGCTGATATTTTGGATTTTCCCTTTTTTTCTTTTTAAACCACCTGTATTAGAGCAAACAAAACAAAAAAAAATATTCAAATCGGTTAAGCCGTTTTTGATTTATACTTAGCGAGACTAAAAGGAGACTAACGATCAAAAATTGATTTTTAGGGTTCCGTACCCAAAGGGTACCAACGGGACCCTATTACTAAGCCTACGCTGTCCGTCCGTCCGTCTGTCAGCGGGCTGTATCTCGTAAACCGTAATAGATAGCCAGATGAAATTTTCACATGTTATGTATTTCTATTGCCGCTATAACAACAAATAAAAAAAATTAAATTAAATTAAAATATTTCCATGGGTACATGGAAATATTTTTATTCCGGCTACCGGAAGGCATTGGAGCCATTACTTTGTATGAACGGTCAATACACGTCCGATCCGGTAGTCGGATCGGACGTCCGAGTCGGAAGCGGGCGCAAGGCGTTTCCGATTTTACTGTCGGTCCGATTGTCTGAAGGCGCGGTCTACATACTTCTAGTGTGAGACGAAATAGACGTCCGGTTATTCCTTCCGATTTGCCAGTCGAATCTAGCGCTGATACTGTGTGGACGCATCGTTGTGGATCGAATCTTCTTCTTCTTTATCAACCTATAGACGTCCACTGCTGGACAAAGGTCTCCTGCATGGACTTCCACAGGCTTCGGTCTTGCGCCGCTTGAATCCAGCGGCTCCCTGCGACTCGTTTGATGTCGTCAGTCCACCTGGTGGGGGGGGGGGGTCTGCCAACACTGCGTTTCCCGGTGCGGGGTCGCCACTCTAACACCTTGAGACCCCAACGACCATCAGCTCTTCGAACTATGTGCCCCGCCCATTTCCACTTCAGTTTCGCGACACGCTGAGCTATGTCGGTGACTTTGGTTCTCGTACGAATCTCCTCATTTCTGTTTTGATCTCGCAGGGATATACCGAGCATAGCTCTCTCCATCGCATCGTGGATCGAATAATGGCCGAAATTTATGATATTGAACGGCTAATTGTAGCCGTAGAAAAACATTCTATAAAAATTAAAAACTTTTCGGGGTGTCTTAGTAATTTTGGACGTTTTAATTAGAAATGACTCTCGGTAAGTCTTGTCAAATTAATTGGGTGAATCCAATAGCATCGCTCCGTCCGTTTTGCTCCGTACGCAAGCACTCGGGATGATAGCTCGGGAACGACTGAGCTCAAAAAAAGCCTGACGCAAGAATCGGACGTGTATCGAGTAAATACGATCCGGTAGTCTGATCAGACAATCGGAAACAAAACCTGACGTGTATTGCCAGGCTAATACTATTTACCAACCGGTTCATTTTGTACTTCAAAATCTGAGGATTGATGAATTGATGAAAGTTGAAAGCGTATCAATCATTTTCCAGCTGTAACTTTTCCTTTAGTCAATTGGGTTTTGAAGGTTTTTATTACTGCAAACAAATGTCCATGCAGACTAGACCTGTTTATGGTTATCCCGAAAATCCTAAGATTAGCCCCGGGATTTTCGGGATCGACCGAGTTTGCGATAGAAAATACAATCCCGGGATTGTATTCTCTATCGCCAACCCACTACTAGGTAAGGTCTCCTCTCGAATGCTTACGCTGCGCAAGTGTGGATCGGAGACTTCACAGTTCACACACTAATGGCCGGTTCCTATATTCAATCTATCTGCAATCTGTCGATTAGTTACCTAGCAACGGTCGAATAGTCCATAATAATTTACAAGGTTACTAGGTAACTTATCGACAGATTGCAGATAGATTGAATATACGAACTGGCCGTTAGAGAACATGACACCGAGGACTTAAGAATAACTATTTAGGCTCTAGATTAAACGCTATTAAGTGAAACAAAAGTCGGTCAGCATTCGTTCAATCGTTAATTGTCTATCGCGGAACCCAAAAAAAAACCGTCTCCGTACGAACTAATCTTGTTATTAAATCAAACACATCACATTAAGGATGTTATCTCGTCAATATTGGAGTCCCTAACAGTGCGGTGATAGTGTACGCATAAATATGTAACGACAGGTGGTAGAGAGGCCACGCTGAGCAACGCGCGCCCATGTCAGCACTGACTAATGTATGAACAACCCCACAACAACAATCAATAATCAACTCTAAATGTATTCACATTAAATTGATTATTCCACTATAAAAGTTGAGGCTCTCGAGACCTTTCGGTAACCACATCAGTACCAACGCAAGCCCGAAGACGGGAGAATTCGAATTTATTGACCATTAATTCAAAATATTATTTTCACAATATAAGTACTCATTTATTAATTTTGAAATATTAGGTTCCGATTAATTTATATGTGTCTTTAAGATATTTATTATGTATGTTTAAATATCGTCTTTATTTATAAAGCTAATCTTTTGTTATCAACAAGTGAGTCCGTTTCGTTTTGGTTTCGTTTATTTGATTATTTTTGATTACTGAGTGTGTGATGACAGATTGTTTTCGATATATAAAAAGTAAAATTAAAAATTTAAAAAACCCCCGACACAGAAAATAAACTCTAAAAACTAACAAATAATATTTTAAACCTACATATAATTTTATACCTATATATAATTATTATCGTCACATATATTATGTTAGTTCAAATATTTTTATTTTCCAAGCGTCGTCGTCGCGTCGGGGGACCGCTTTATTTTCTGTGTCGGGGGTTTTTTAAATTTTTAATTTTACTTTTATTTAGTCCTTTTTAAAGTAGTTATAAATATTAGGAGGGTATTTATAGTGATTAGTTAGCGCAGTGGTAATTGAGCCTCATCGATCCCATTTAATTACCCACCTTCGAAATCTAAACCTTACTCCAACATGTCATATTTAAAGTCATGGTTACCTTACCATATACTTTCAATATCATTGAAGTAACACGGTACCAAATTTCGAATCGATAGGACATATGGAAGGTAGTCAGACCCTCTCATCAACTATTAAAGAGCTGATGATCTTCAAACGGCTGATCAGGTCATGGTTACCTTACCATCCTACTTTCAATATCATTGAAATAATGAGGTACCAAATTTCGAATCGATAGGACATATGGAAGGTAGTCAGATCCCCTCATCAAATATTAAAGAGTTAATGATCTTCAAACGGCTGATCAGGTCATGGTTACTTTACCATATACTTTCAATATCATTGAAGTAACACGCTACCAAATTTCGAATCGATAAGACATATGGAAGGTAGTCAGATCCCCTCATCAACTATTAAAGAGCTGATGATCTTCAAACTGCTGATCAGGTCATGGTTACCTTACCATATACTTTCAATATCATTGAAGTAACACGGTACCAAATTTCGAATCGATCGGACATATGGAAGTTAGTCAGATCCCCTCATCAACTAGAAAAGAGCTGATAATCTTGAAACGGCTGAACAGATTTTCATGAAACATGGCTAAGAACACTCGGGATAAAATTATCTATGACACAAGAAAAAACTTAACGAAAATCGGTTCATCCGTTTGGCAGCTACGCTACCACAGATACACAGACAGACACGTTAAACTTATAACACCCCTCTCTTTTTGCGTCGGGGGTTAAAAATGAGGTTTTACGGTTTAAAGGCTTAATTCATTACAGTAGTTACATACGATAATGCTAAAATACGAGTAGTCCCTTTACGGACAGACATCGAATACGACTAAAATCATAATCCTTCCATTTGGCTTTTCCGTAGTTAATCGGGACTTTGTCTTACTATGGTAGGTACTAAAAGTAACAAACTTAACTAGTGTATCTCTTACAGTTAGATGATGACGTAGATGCTATATAAATATTATATTAAGTAGTAGCCGAGGACTTATATATCAATAGTCTTGAATAGATTGTTAACTGAAAGATCAACAGTTTAATTACCCCATCCGCCAAAAATCACCCTGAGCTGCAACGAGCTGTCAAAGTTTGTACGGGAATATTTACATCTACCAACATTTTTTTTGCAGCGTTTTTAACAGTATTTTTTGAAACTTCGCTTTTATAAATCAGATGTAATATTATAAATTAGGGAGTGTGTATGTGTGTGTCTGTCTGTTTGTGCCCTGCTAATGTATAAACCATGGAACGATTTTGAGGTTTGGCATTTGCCTGGAACCTGCTGGAGACAGGCGCAGGCGATACCGGGTTTTTTTTTAATTCATAGGAAATCAAAAATTCATCGCGGACGAAGTTGGGGGCGACAGCTAGTAATTTATGAAAATAAATGTGTTTTCTCTGCTTTATTACTTATTTTATTTTTGTTTTGTTTCAGAGTGTGGATGAGGAAGATCGAGCATCTGTAAGTAAATACTTAGTCTTTACACATTAGGGATCCTTATAAAAGGATGATTTTGTACGGGTCTATAATATGGGAGGGTGTCTTACGCACTTTGTTTATACGTAGGTATAGGTATATAATATCTTTTAGTGTAATCTTTCTCGTAAGCCTATTATTATACCAGTCAAAGGAATGTTTATCTAAACCGTTTGCAGTGAGATCTGCGCCTGCAATATCCTATGATCCTATTACTTGGTACTTGTACAAATCCGCGCCCTCTGATAAAGTGTCACAGTAGCTCAAAAACTTATTTGAATCTCTAATTCATTAGAAATTAATATGTCGATAGATCTTTTCTTGAACCAAACATTTTCCAGGACCTGCTTATATTATACTAAACCGATTTGATGATTGGTCATGGTCATAAGTATTCCTTTTTCATCTTATAGCTGGAACACAAGGAGAATGACCCGTTAGACCCGAAGCAGAAGCAATGGATACTCTGCGCTGCGCGGGGCGAGTACCACGCACTCGCCAAGATGTGCAAAGAAAACGCTAAGCTGGTACGCACTAAGGTGAGTCCAATTGTTTCACTAGACTCTGTAAATGTTGGATAGAAGCGACGTTTTGCAGAAGTCCATGATAAGAAACAAGGAACAATCTTATTATACGTATAAATGTGAAAATGTGTTCGTTTGTCCTTCAATTACGCAGCAATTAACCATGAAAAGAAACGACTTCGTCCGCGTGGAATAAGGTTTTTTTAAAACCCCTGCGGGAACCTCTATTTTTCCGGAATCAAAGGTAGCAGCATAAGGCACTCTCCGAGTACCCTGTAAGGAATTACGATGATCCTTTGCTCCGTCCTATAAGACTTGAATAAATCTTCACTCTTCGATATGTAGTCATTGATGAATGAGTAGGTGGGATTATATTGTGGTTAATTTTGCAATGTGGAAGCTCTAACACCACTCGGAAACCCTCATATCTCATAATATTGACAACTGCAAAAAATCACTGCACTCTACTGCGATAAAATTTGCTACAGCAAAAACTAACACAGATTAAAAAAATATACAAGGAAAATGACAGTGAGTTGTTATATTACTAGAGCGTATTTAATATGCCGCAAAAGTAGTGCTTTTTGTCGTTCAGAAAATAGATTGTCAGTTTGCTGAGCAGCTTTAAACTGTTATCTGAATTTATGATACTGTGCAACTGAAACAGTAATTTAATCTAACAAGAGCAAAAGAGATCAATTTTAGTACATATTATTATGTTAATTACAAAATGTTTAGTTCTAAGATAATAGTAAAAAACGTATTATCGTTTGATGGGAACGCATTTGAGCCCTGAGTGAAAAGCCTGAGTGAGCCTTTATGTAGAGGTCCAGAAAACTTTTCAAGTGGATACCCAAAAATATTCATCAAAAACTTTTATAAGCAATTTATAAAAAAGCTAAAAAATATAGCTATTAGGTACATACATATTTTTCACTATAAGTTCACGGGGCCAGGTTTTATTATACGTTTCATAATACGTATCAAAGGTTGAAAAGTTACACTTGTGCCTCTGACGTATGAAGTTAGCTCCTCCATATATATAATCTCAGTGGAAATAGTGATAAACGGTAACGGATGTAGTGGTCCCTCATCCCGAGTTTTTAGGGCCCCAGTTAGCGCCATCCAGAGCACATGTCCAAAAGGTGTGCGTCTAATTGGGTCCTATAGGAGAGCCCGGCGCCGAGCCGCACCCCCCGCCGCCCTCGCCGCCCGCTATCTTGACACATCTCCGGACGTCCCTTTTATTTTACGAGCCATCTCTCAAGCCCTTTTTTGTTTTTCAACTATTGTTTATGCTCGAGCGAGGCAAGCGCGCACTTGATATATTTTACGTGTTATAAACTCGGTGATGTCTAATTCCGCGCTGATTTATTGCGTGTGCTCTTGACTGATGTTGTTCTATGCCTTCATATTATAGCAAATCCGTAGTGACGGCCACGCTGGAAATCCTTGCAAATATTACAGAAGTAGTTAAATTTTTAGTAGGCCAATTTTTCCCTGTCAGGGATAAAGATGTAAGAAGAAGAGGGAAGAAGAAGATATCGCAGGTTCGATTCCGGGCACACATCTCAGGCTTGTCTAAGTTAAGTACGTATAAGAAATTAAATGTCACATGCTTCAACGGTGAAGGAAAACATCGTGAGGAAACCTGCACACTTGAGAGTTCTTCATAATGTTCTCAAATGGGTGTGAAGTCTGCCAATTTGCATTGGACCAGCGTGGTGGGCTATGGCCTATAACCCTTCTCTGAGAAGAGACCTGCGCTCAGTAGTGAGCCCTTGATGGGTTGCTAATGGTGATGAAATGTTAATTTTACTTATTTATCATAAAAACGAAGTTTACGCTGTCTTTTACCTTTTCACGCCAAAAAGTTTAATCTTCGCGGACGAAATAGCAGGTGTTAATTACTACATAATGAATACCCCCTCCATCAATATATCAATTTTCTCAGTTGTTTTATGAAATGATTTATAGTTTTTATGTGTTTCCTATTTCTTAATTAGGTATAAACAACTAATAGCTATAAATATAGCTTGAACTGATAATTAGAATATTGTCACGGGTAGGTAAACCTTGCTGGGTTATCCTCTTTAGGAAATAACTAGCAATGAACTAATGTTTTGCCATAGTTTTACGAGCGATTTAGAGTTTTACACGCACTAACCGATCCACACAAGTGGATCTTTTGGAAGAAATAGCTAAAACCATTTGAAAATCCGTTGCGAAGTTTAGAAGTAAAAACACTTCGTTTTATACTAAGTTAAGCTACGCTTAAATGAGGAATTTTGATGTCATGAGGTTTTTGTATTGAAAATTATTTGAAAAACATCAAATTTTGCTCTCGGTTAAACGTTACTCGACGATACGCTGAAATTTGCACAATACATAGTTACTAGTTAGATATAACAAAACATGATTTCAAGGGTATTAACTTAAAAGAGAAACTAATCGGGTATGTATAATGTTATTGCATTAATAAAGTATAATGGGAACAGATTAGACTAGACATAAGTCATTCTATGTCCATTATCTGATTTATTCGAAGTATTAAAATTTGCAGTAAGTTCATTGATATAAAAACCGAAGATGCTCGGTTCCTAACGAATTTTTTTAGTTTTATATTTTCTTTTACAATGAGATGAGTACTGAGTAAACTTTTATTAGGTATTCTAATTGTAGGCTAAGTTCTCTGAGTCTCTTCCGGGCTCTTCTCAGCATAATCTGCTTTCCGAACCGGTGGTAGAGTCTTGACTTGTCATAAGCTCTTATGACAGGTTGGAATAACTATTATACATGAAATAAATAATTTCGAATTTGAATTTAACGACAAATGCCGTCAATAACGGTTACCATTAATCTTGGGTATCGTACATCGATGATTTAGGTCTCAATTTATGCATTCAGCTCTGGCGGGTAGTACATTACTTTTATTGTATACGCAATAAAAATCCTAATGACGACCTTCCCTTTTATTGATTCCTTGTAAATCAGAGTCCGGCTCAATTGGATTTGAATTTTATAGGCATCCTCTCGTATATGTGAATACTTGTTAAGTGAACTTAATGAGACTTCTCGAGATTGTCCCTAAGTGAAGTTATTTTTTCTTCTGTTTTTTGGATTTACTGCCTATCCATCTTGCCAGTGTTGTTATTCGCAGTTTTTATTTAGTTTTTAATTAGATTAGGTACTTTGTACTTATTTGTATTTAGATTTTATTAAGTTCAATTATTAAATGATTCGCTCTCCATATTAAGACTAGTGCATACCACTGGCGCCTTTATTTACGTCGAAACACTGTTGAAATTATTGAACTAAACATTGGAAAACAAAACACGACCGGGAAGATTAATACTAAGCAAGGCTTGTATGCTAAAAAGTAAATAAAGCTTCATTTTAGTTATTAGTAAAAGAAATTACCCCTTTTAGGCGACGCTCCTCTCATAACAGAATACAAACAAAATCATGATGTTCATTAACTTTTTTGAGTTTCATGCCGACTCTTCTCTCAGCAGAATCCGCATTCCGAACCGATGGTAGAGTCATGACGTGTGATAAGAGCCACAGGTTTGCCTACGTAAAATAAATTATTTTGAATTTGAATTTTAGTTTTTATCTACATTATAACCTATTTGTATCATATTACAAAACTTAAAACACTGACTTAAAGGCTAAAAATGAGTAAATCAATTGGAATTATTCCGTCCTATGCCCATTTGCAATCCTTTCCTCGTATTTGGATTTTGTCTTACAATTTTAGTTTGTATCAACTTTATAATTTTTCAAAGAGTAGGTCATACGATACGTAATAAGGTGATCAGTTCGTGTTTATTTACTTGTATCTTTCTTCAAGACTCTCAAATGAATGACTCTACTCTGGGTGTGTATGATTGCAATCAGACGCTGTTCTTATTAGTAAGAAAAATAAACAGTTTTTGTCAATCGACACGTCTAGTACAGCTTTCACGTGTAAGAAATGTTGTCTCACAGCACTAACACATGTTTCACTTTCATCCACCACCTACATACGTGTACATATCAACACATGGATGACTCGAAGTAGATGCGGAGGAGTGAATAAAATTATTCACCGTATTATTTCAAATTTGTCCCCAATTAGTGTGTCACCGAGGCTATCGTTTAGGAACATCTGCTTTGAAAGTTTTCGTTTGGTTGTTTTCGTTTTCTACTAGCAACTAATAAAGCAACAGTAAATATTGTACTACAGTATGGAACATGTGTCGCTACCGCGCGCCGCGCTGTTCGACATTAGTCGTTTCCACACTAAAAAACACTTTGATGCTTATTTTCGTATTCGCCCTAACCGATGAGAGAATTATCGATTCGTGGATGGGTGACTGTGTGCATGTCCTTATGATATTTTAGGGTTCAGTGCTGTCTTTGATGAAACTAAACAGCTTCATTCGCATCCGTCTATCAAAATATTGAAAATTAAGTGGCACTCGGGGACTGCCGCGGTAAAGCTATTGCATATAATTTTTTATCAACATATGCAATTATAATATTTATGCAATTTTTTTTTTTGCATAGTAAAAATTATGCAAAAAAAAATAAAAACAAACAAACAAGAAAAGCGCACTGTCACTACTTCGATTCGAACCTGCGACATCATACATAAAGCGGCCGCTCGCCCACTGCGCCAAACAGAGCTACTTGTGACCCTCTAAAATGTTGAACGCTTACTGAACGACGGTGTTAGGTTTATTTTCGTTACGGAATTTCTTGATTCGGTCGCCGCGTTCAAACTGTTTGTCCTAGTTCAAAGCCCGCGATAAAAGCTATGCAATAGCTTAAAAACTTGTAGTGGTGATGCCAACATGAGTGAAGCAAACATGACCGACTCAGCCCACCCTTGCCGCTTACCTGACCAGGTGAAGACACTGAGAGACCGCTATTATAACAGCCGAACATTCTATGTGTAGACGAAACATTACAAAGCGTCGAATGCACTGCAGTACGGAAGCGAAATGACCTCGAGTCGAAAATCAATAAGGTCAAATATGTCTTTGGCATGGGCACAGACCTTATAATACTGACGTACAGATACTCCATCAGGAACAAAAAAACGAAACACTGTTAAATTGCTCGGGTGGACCACCCGATGGCTAAAACGGGAATTAATGGCGCTGTTGTAGCGAGCAGCTTCATAACAGTTAATATGATTACAATTAGATGGCGCTCTAGGGAACAGTTTGATCGAGCCCCGATAGATGACGTTCTTTTGTTGTCGTTGCAGTTATGAAAACGCTAATAGATGGCGTATGCAAGTACCCACAATAGAATATTCGGAAGTGTTTGTATTTTTTTCACAGCGATATCGTTCTAACATGAATGGAAATAGTGTCTATTTTCGTATACGATATACCTAGAACGTATTGCGAGGTTGCCAGCTCGGACAATATCACAATTATTTCGTTTTTCGCAATTTCGCAAGATAGTAAGAAAATAGGCAAAATAGGATTAGCGCAGATGTGGCGCAGATAATATATGGCGCAGTATTCAACTTTTTAGGTCAATGTACCTACTTATCACTACATAGTATAAAACAAAGTCGCTTCCCGCTGTCTGTCTGTCGGTCTGTCTGTCTGTCCCTATGTATGCTTAGATCTTCAAAACTACGCAACGGATTTTGATGCGGGTTTTTTTAATAGATAGAGTGTTTCAAGAGGAAGGTTTTTATGTTTATAACATGCATAATATAGTAGAGAAACACTGATAATTTTAGAGGTTTTTAATGTGATGTCGTAAATAAACACATTTTTTTGCGCTTACATTGCAAACGCTGGCTGAACCCTACCCTACCCTAGATAGATCAAAATAATGTACTACAGCAGTATTATAAGGTCTGTGACTACAGTATTGTACACCTTAAAAAGGTCTACAAAAAAGTCCGCGAAGTTATATAACTATGTCTATCTCTTAGGGATAACTCACAATAACCATTTTTTAGCCTTTAGGTACTTTTTACGAGAAATAATGGCTTATTTACGAAGCGATTTTAAGCAATACAGTATTAATCCTTATTCCATTATGTACCTTAAATAAATTGTGCATTTAATATAGATCAATATGGCCCTTTAGAGCATGTAGCATGTTTATATAGGATTTGACTGAAATTTGGAATGGAGATAGCCTGCTAAATTATATCCTGACTTAACACATACTTAGCCTACATTTTATCCCATTTACCTATTTAAACATCGCGGACGAAGTCGCGGGCGTCAGCTAGTTAAATTATAAAAACTACGTGAAATGCAAGTTAGCGACGACATTTGGTAGTTTACGAGTTACGACCGACCCCTTGTCTAGTCGGCGACCACTTGATTTAATACGAAAAACTAATAATACTTAAAATAATTTAATTATTGAAAATAACAAAACGTTCATATTTAATATAGTTTTTAGTGCCATAATATTATTCATCATATACCTACCAATCATACATTTACGAATTATACATAAAATCAGCCATTTTTTTTTCATGATGTGAAAAAAAAACATTATTGAACTTAACCTGCAATCACAATAATAATAAAACTTCTATGTAAGTACCTAATTTTAGCAGACATGTATTATAACTATAATTTTCAATTAAGGGTCCGGCGAACATAGTTCGCAACTCCAATTATTCAAGGCGCGTGCAAAAATCGGCCGGTATATTGCTATCTCTATTTGGCTGAGAAAGGCGGCTCCATGCTTGGTGCGACAGCAATATTTAGCGTCCGAATTTGTTAAACATTTGGTCTTTTTCCGTAAATACCAAAAATGATGAATGAAAATTTGTTGTGTTTTTCACTTCGTGTTGTTATTTTGTAACTTAACAATATAAGCTATGTTCCTGAGCTAAGATATCGTTGGTTTTATTATGAAACAAATAAGAAGAAAACATGCCATTTACGTCGTAAAAATATGCAAAACGCAATTCGTTTACATTTATCTCATCAAAAAACCATTTCGACTTACCCCCACTCACCTTACTTATTATATTATTTAATTACCTACTCTTATATTATATAACTATACCTACGTATTTCCACATATTATAAACATTACCTCTATACCTGCCGACTGCGCGCCCAAAAATTTAGGGGGTTGCGTGGTTGGCGCGGGGAGAACATCTCGCTCCGCCCAGAACCTCAAGGCCGTTGGGAAATATAGGAGCCTTAAATGTTTTCTACACCGCGCCGCCCGCCACCCGCCCGCCACCTCTCACCGCGCCGCCTCGCGCGTTCATTTTCATGATTCATCATTATAACTTACAAGTAGAGCCGTCGTAAACCATCGTTCGATTCGATAATAATCGTAATTAATAAATTCATCACACTGTCTTTCTTCACCGAGCCCCGAAAAGGCCGATAACAATGATTGTGAAGAATTTCGACATAACGCCCAAAAGTGGTCAGATTCGGAAGATGGAAATGATTCTAGTAAGGTTACGGGCTGTACAGTTAAATTAGCATTGCAGAAAACATCCAATGACGTCGGTATAATGGTATCATTCAACAATGAAAATTTTGAAAACATAAAGATGGGTAACACGCTTATTGGTCAGTTTGTTGCAAAAGAGCTAGAAAAATATGAAGGCGGTAAGCGCTATGAAAAAATAAAAGATATAATTGAGGTCTTTCAGAAATAAAACAATGCGTAGATAAACTGTTAAATTAAAAGTTTAATTAACAAAATAATTCAAGTGTTTTCTTCAACTGTGTTAATGTTTAGAAATTATTTTAAGTAGATTTTTTAAGTAGAAATGTCATAAATCATAAATAATCAATGCTTGATGTTGTTTAGGCATAATTATAATAATCAATCAAAATTTGTGGTATAGTGGGCAAATAAACTGTCCTGAAAATATAATTTAAGCTTACGAACTATTTATTAAGAATACAGGTACCAATGAGGACTGACTGAATTAAAATAATTAATAAATATTATTTGATAATAAACAGTAGTTTTCTTTATACAATCACGTACAATTTTGAACTTTTAATCCGGTAAGGCCTACCTCAGTGAAAAGTGAAAACAGAAGGTTTTTTTTAACCGACTTCAAAAAAAAACAAGGTTTACTGATTAATTTGATTTAACTAAATCTACACTGGTTCGGAATTGCCACTTAACCTAGCCAGAAAGAACCAGCAAGAAAACTGGGTGGCATCTACCCTTTAGTTTAAACTACCCATAAGGCCCATATTACAGTGGTTTATCATCAAAGGGCACAACTATGTCTCTAATTTGATTTGTAAATTCTCAAATGACTTTAATCAGACGTTAAACCAGTGAGCTTTTACGACAGTAACATATTAAATCATTGCGTTAAACAACACATTAGGACTTCCATCCTATTCTAGTCTTCCTCGGCATGTCCTCGGCTTCCAATCTCGATCGTCTGTCTAAATCTAAACCATCTAAACGGTGTGAACTACGTCGCAAATTTCTGAAACTCATAATATTGTGTTTTAATGTGTACTAATAACTTATAATAGCTTCTTATATTTTAAACTAGATGATGCCCGCGGCGCCGCCTGTGTGGATTGAGGTTACTTGGTTCCCGCGGGAACCGAGGATTTTTCCGGGATAAAAAGTAGCCTATGTCCTATTCCAGGGTATAATCTATCTCCATTCCAAATTTCAGCCAAATCGGTTCAGTAGTTACGGCGTGAAAGCGGAACAAACATACAAACAAACTCACTTTCCCATTTATAATATTAGTAAGGATATTAGGATATTAGGATTAGGATATCCAATCGTTCATATTTTCACAAAATAATTTTACTTTAATTTTCATAATTAATAGAAAAAAAATTTGGGAAACTTGTCTATGCGAGTCCTACACGCAAAATGGGGGATCTGTACCTTTAAACTATAAAATGATATAAGAAACACGTACCATCGATAACGACATACTGCAGATGATAAGTTTAAAGATTTTGTAACGGAATTTAAAATAAAATAAGAAATGTAACCATCAACATATCGATCCAATTTATTATTTGTTTTGAAGAATTCTTAATTTAGATGCAGACTGTAAAGATTTTTTCCGACTTTTACAAAAGTCGTGAATCTTAACTTCCATTAATTTCCTAATTAGGTAATCAAAATGATCAAGGTTATGGTAGTGAGTATGGAAGTTTATTTTATTTTTAAAATTATTCATCAAGTTAGATATTACATTACTTTTATGTAATTGGTCAATATTTTCCTGAAAACAGTCTAACATTTTATCAACTAAATTAACTAAATATTCAGTCGGAGATTTAAGTGTTGGCACTGAAATATTGGAGTATGTTTTGTTGATTAACAGTAATTGTTTTTTATCATTTAAATCAACTTGATTGTTCAATAATATTTTTTTACAATCTGAACAATCAAATTTATCTATGCAAGATTTACCTATCCACCCAGCAAAATACACAACAGAACACGTTTCTAATGATAAATTTTGTTGAGACTGCGTAATTTCTATAATATTGCTACTTTGAGTTAGGATTGGAAGTTCTGTTAAAGGGCCTTCAATATTTTCACCTATAAAACCTTGTTGCATTGATGTTGACGGTATGGAATCACACTGTCGTGTATTTTCTTGGTTTGTAGTGGCTGTAGGTAGGAACAAATCCTGATCTGATTCACAATTTGTTTTTTCAAATGTCATCAAGTTATTTAACAAATTGGAACGAAACGTTGATCGTAGTGATCTTGATGTGGGGTTTCTATTGCAACCTCCTTTTAATCTGTAAATTCCAAACAAATTTTCAATTACGTCTTGATTTAATCGATATGTTAATAAAAATTTATTGCCAGTGCCCGGTGTAAATTCTTCAGCAGAGAGTTGAAGAACGGCATTAATTGTCTGAACCATACCATCAAAACAAGGGGGGCGAGTTAGCTGCCGTTCATTTTTGTTATTAATTGTTATTTTTTGTAATTCACAAAAAGTTTTTTTGCCTTTAATCAAAGTTAGATTTACTTCCGAGTTTCGGTTTTTTGTGATCGCGCATCTGTACGGATTTCTATTAAATTTATTTTTAGAATTAAGGCAATCAAATAAATCATTACAGAGATTAACAAAATGAGCTGTGTGTTGTGCAGTGTCGTTATTCAACTCTCCACTTTGGATGGCAGTTTGAATTGCCGCTGACACAGATTTACTTAAAACTTGTGTGGCGAGCTTGACTTTCATTTTTTGAAAATTATTAGGGCTTATGTGCGCAGCTGAGAGCTTATGTACAGATTTGCTTTTATTATTTTGATCTGTATTATACACATAAACTATGTCGGAAAAGGAAATTTGATTTCCATTTAAATAAAAATTATTATTAATTAAATTAGTCCTCACATTTTTTATCAAATGTGGGACATCAAATATTGCAAAAATTTTACGTCCATTTAAGAAATAAAAAGGGTAATTAATAGTGGCACCTAAATCTTTAATTACTTTTACGTTTGTCGTTGCTTGATCGCAAACAGTTGCTTTAGGTAATAAACCTGATTCAAACAATTTACTAATTACATTCTCAATTATTGTTTTTAATTTACTGGACTCAATAGTTCTTGACCCCAAAAAGTATGCTACTGGGATCTTCCAATTAATATAAAGGCCCCTGGCAATAAATACTAACGCGTATTTAGCTTCTTTTCCATTTCTCTCACCATTACCAAAATCTTCAAACCCTTCAATTAAATCATATTTTGATGTGTACTCTAAATTAGTCATGATGCTCATTTCATCAAAACATACTACACAAGCACGCTCTTTAATAGATTTATGTAAAAATTTATTTTTAATATTCTCAAAAACTTCTTCGTTAATACCAGGTAGACAATTGGTTTCTTGTAACCAACGCTGTATTGACGTTATAGAAGCTAAGACAGTCCCCGATTTTAACATGTATTTATACGCAGCAGGTGATTTATAATACAAGGACATGCAAAATTTTTTCTCTTCTTCAGTCCAACTTGTCCTAGGTTTTTTAAATTGCATCAAAGCTAATAACTTGCTCGATTCACTTCTAAATTTGTGTTTTGACAAATCTACAATATTCTTATTTATAGCCCTATGTCTCAAATATTTATTTTTCATAATAGAACGTCTTAATTTGTTATTGGTGTCTTTTAATAAAGTTTTTAGTTTCTTACATCTAGGTGTATCTGTATACTCATCTTTTTCCCGTGTCCGTCTTTTCTTAGGTGTGCTCCAAATCAGTTCCTCATGTGATTCGTCAGCTGTGTCGACTGCGACTTCGTGAAATCGTCGCTTATTACTATATACCTTTTTAGGTGTTAGAACCTTTAGATCTGGTGATCCTACAAATAATAATAACGAAACAAAAAAGTGATCCAACCAACCTTTAAAAACACTAATAAATTTTAAGAGTCGAGTCAAAAATGAGGACTAGAAAAACTCTAGGTTTTATAATAACATTAAAGTCATTAAATAAGGCCATGAACTGAATATAATGTGAAAACGTAATTTCGGGTGTAAAAAAAGCCGTGGTAGCCGAGTGGTTACACACCGCGGCCTCCTAATCGGGCGTCGCGGGTTCGAGCCTGGCACGACCGATGACTTTTCGGAGTTATGTGCGTTTTAAGAAATTAAATATCACTTGATTTAACGGTGAACGGTGAACGGGTAACATCGTGAGGAAACCTACATACCTGAGAGTTCTTACTGTTCTCAGAGGTGTGTAAAGTCTACCAATCCGCATTGGGCCAGCGAGGTGGACTATGGCATAATCCTTCTCGTTCTGAGAGGAGACCCGTCTTCAGCAGTGAGCCGTCAATGGGTTGATGTGGTGGTGGTGTGGTTTTTGTGTACATGTGTGTGGGTGTGAGTGAGTGTGTGTTTGGGCTATAATATCTGTGGTTTGGGTGTGTAAAGGGCATTGAAAGAATATTTGTTACAATAATTAAAAATTCAAAAAATTTTAGTTCAGGTTTTTTGAAACTATAAATTTAAATGCCTAGGTACCTGGAGAAGGAGTTCGTGAATGTTCATGAGGTTGCCTTTGTAGGTTGGTGTCATCATAATTCACTGTAAAAAAAATTCAACATTGTTAAAGAAAATAACCTCTTCATTTTGCATTCAAAAGGTTACATCTTTAAAATTTTAAAAAATTTTGTTCAGATTTTTTGAAACTATAAATTTAAAAAATGAATAGGTACCTGGTGAAGGAGTTCGTGAATGTAAACCATGAGGTTGTTGAGAATTCAGATATGGTTCGGGTACAGCTGATGGTGTCAGGAGTTTTCTAAAGCCATTCTGAATTATGTGTTTTGCATCAAAGTGATCAATACATATGCGTTTATTTTCCAAACACTTAGGAGGTAGATGGTCAATAGTCATGTTGCCTGAAACAAACTTATTCATGTTCAGATGTACAGGCAAAAATAACAGTAGCAATATTCAGACTGTTTTAAATTCAGTTATATTGTAAAACATTTTACTTGGCAGATAGACAGAAGGACGAACTATTTATTATACAAGAAATATAACGGAAATTTAAAAGGAAATTGGTTTTTAGTGCTCAAATTTCAATATATTATATATTATTGAAATTGAATTAACACGTATTTTTTATTTTTTAGTTTTGCTTAAAAACACCAATATTTTATCATAGATATTTACGTCCAATATTATCGTCGAATATTTCTATTATTATTTCCTCTTTAAGTTGCCTGGTAGAGATCGTTTCTTAGCGATAAGGCCGCCTATTGTACAGCTATTTCCGCCTATTGTATATTATATATATAAAACAACTTATTCCATTCTCATTAATTCTACTAAATTCTACTCAGACATTAAAATATCCTACTAGATTATCGTCTTATTTGCTTCAAATCTACTATAAAAGATGAAATCTACTAAAAGTGGTCACACTGGCAATATTGCTTTGTCATCGACGGGGATCGTAAAACCACAGGCAAAACATAGATGTTATAATATCTGTGGTTAGGGGATTAGGTAATACGAAATTTAAAAATAACTCTGAAACGTACCAATAGTATTATAATACATGTGAAAGAACCAAAATAAACATATAAATTAAATGAATAAATAAAATAGAATATCAATTTTTTAATAAGCGCCATCTGTTAATCTTCTGATCTATAATTTTTAAAGCGCCATCTGTTAACCTAACTATTCATAATTTCATCTTGCAATGTAGTTCAAATAATTGCCGCTTGTCGCTAGTAAGCTGAATTTCATGAAATAAATCTCAAATCGCTACCTCTAGCGCCCTCTATTGACAGACTCTACTACTACTTTTTCTGCACTTAGCGTTGGTGACCCTGTGGGCATGGGCCAAAGTATTTAAATGTGGTATAGGTATATTTGGAATTACATAGTTCAATTCTCTAACCTCAGATATCTGGTCCTTTCAAATTTAGACTTGTTTTCCGCTGGTTCTTATTATGATTCAGCATCTGTAACCACTGTGACCCACAGATTAAACAGGTTTCCAGGTTACAAAAGCTGAATCTCCAAATCCGGGTCGTTTTTCTCATTCTTGTGCTCTGTGATCCCTTCCATTAATCACAAAATGGTGAGGATTTTCCTCGAGTAGTAGTGGGACATTATATAAAAATAACAGTATTCTGAGGTAGCCAACGCAAAGTCTTTATTGAAATTATTCCGTCATATAGGGTAGTCGCTATGGAGGAAGTATAATACGGAAAAGAGCTATCATTTGTAAACTCAACTCACCCTTAGCAATTTTTTTATTACTCAGTCCGCTTGTATCTCAGAAACGAGATACTTAAATATGTCATCGTTGTTTCCTATCTAAAGAGCTCGGATGTTTATTAATTGACTAAAGACCGCCCGCGGGGAGTCGAGCTCCGTTTCCGAGTCTCTTGGAATTCCTACAATTATCGATATCGATTTTGTCAGTTGATCGATCGATCTTTTATCTATCTGGTCCGGTTTTTTGAGAGATTTCTCTCGGTTTTATCTTTACTGAAATATTGCTGTTTATTGCCTTGACATAGATAAAATAAACTGGAATAAGTATGACCTCATTCGACCCCTATTTGGGCCTATAAAACTTGTTCTCTTGATTTGTTATGAAATTGGCGATAATGATTTTTTTAATCTATGAAAAGAAGAATTTGGAAGTGACGCAAAAATAGGCAGGGTTCGGTAATCTCCTTTGGAATATTGTATTAGTCTTATTAAATTCGGTCGTAGTATGGTATTTTTGTAAACTTATTGTACTTTTGTACCTACTTACTTAACATTTTTTTTTATTCGATGACAAGCTAGTCCTTGACTGCGATCTCACCTGATGGTAAGTGACGATGCAGTCTAAGATGGTAGCGGGTTAACTTGGAAGGGGTATGGCAGTGAACATTCAACCCACACCCCTAATTGGTTTCTACACGCCATCGTGCCGGAACGCTAAATCGCTTGGCGGCACGTCTTTGACGGTATCATAACATCTGATATAGTTGAGGATCTGGACAGTGATATAGACTACTTACAATTTTTTATCCCGAAAATATAATGGGTATCGCGGGAAACAGCTTGTAAAATAATATAAGGTATAAATTACATGTCTCTTGACTATACGCCTAGTAGATACGTACTAGTAGGCCTACGTACTAACTTACTAAGTAATAAAATTAATTGTAAAACATTCAATAAAGTTCAAAAATAATTTAAATGCATTATTATATTATTAATGCATAAAAGCAAAATAAAAATCAAGTAAATGAATCCTACTAATATTATAAATGCGAAAGTTTGTGAGGATGTATGGATGGATGGATGGATGTTTGGATCGATGTTTGTTACTCTATAACTCCACAACAAATGAACCGATTAGGCTGAAATTTGGAATGAAAATAGCTCATACTCAGAATTAACACATATACTCTATCCCGGAAAATTACAGAGTTCCCAAGGGAATTAAAAAACCTTAATTCACGCAGACGAAGTCGCGGGCATCATCTAGTTTGAAATAAATGTTAAGAAGGGCTGCTAAAAATCTAACATCATTTTTATACTTTTTATTATCAAAAACGAACTGATCTTCTGGTCTTATAAAAATATGTAGGTACCTACTCTAACCGTCTATACTCTGTAAGAATATGTAAAATTTATCCATTGTAGATAAGCATTCGCTATTTTTTTCAACAAACCCATCCCAAGGGCTTAGAGAAACAAAATATCATTCTCGTATTACAAATAAGATAACATGATTCCAGATAAAAAATCCTTTTTTTTCGTTTGTGAGTCACTGGTAATGACCGTCCGTTTTTATAGTTGCCAATTCGTTTAGTAGGGTTGTGGCGAATGTTTATAGGAATTCTTTATGTGTCCTGTAGATAGCCTACACCACTAGCATATAATACTGAACTTTCGCTAGTTTTGCTGGCATAGTGTTCCTCAATATCTTAGAAACCCAAAATAATAGCAGCACATTAAAAATTGCTTTTTAGTATACTATAGACTCTTCTTTGTTTTAGCGCGCTGGGCAATTGTTTATCTTCCTTTGTCGAGTAAATCCATAGTAAATATATAAATGGGTGTTTGACAGATATTTATTTATTTATTTATTTAAAATAACGTTTTTAAATATTTTGACACAATGCCATTTTTTTCCCCAATTTGTTTAGTAGGGTTGTGGCGAATGTTTATAGGAATTCTTTATGTGTCCTGTAGATAGCCTACATCACTAGCATATAATACTGAACTTTCGCTAGTTTTGCTGGCATAGTGTTCCTCAATATCTTAGAAACCCAAAATAATAGCAGCACATTAAAAATTGCTTTTTAGTATACTATAGACTCTTCTTTGTTTTAGCGCGCTGGGCAATTGTTTATCTTCCTTAGTCGAGTAAATCCATAGTAAATATATAAATGGGTGTTTGACAGATATTTATTTATTTATTTATTTAAAATAACGTTTTTAAATATTTTGACACAATGCCATTTTTGTTTTTTAAATATCTTACCTAGTCTCGGAAATATAGAGCGTTAAAGTTTCCTGTTAGACGGAGAGAGCGCTACTGAAGTGTGATGTCACAAGTCAGCAGCTCCATACACACTCCATAGATTTCGTTGTAGAAAGAGACAGATACAGTTGCAGTAAAACTTATTTGTTTTTTGACTGATTATTTTTCTGTTTTTACAAATGTTATTCTTACATGTTCATGTACATTTTTGATTATAAATAATAAATATCAAAATTATGACCACAGACAAATACCCAATTATATAGTTAAACCTCGATAGTCATATAAAATACTTTAAGATCACAAAATTCAAAGGTAATTTCTAAAATATTTATATTTTGGTAGCACCCCTGAAAAAATGTAAAAACAAAACGTGTATTGATTTGGTCATATTTGATTTGTCGACGCACTAAGGGCTTGATGGGATTTCGTTAGGAGACTGGGAGTTACTTAATTATCGTTTGACGGCCACGTAATTTCCTCGATCAAGCTCTGTTTGCCCAATAAAGGAGGAGTGCTTTGTTTATTATTATTAGTGATTTACGAGTTTAGCGTTGAGATAGGGCTGCCACGCTGATTTATCTGAATTTTTACCGAAGAAACATTTTTTTGCACGAAATTCTTTTCAAATCTGGTAGTTTTTGAGAAATCAACCTGGCGCGATGGCTTGGTAATCGCATCTTTGTGCCTTTGATCGATCCAATCGTGGATAGGTTGTCATAAGACAAGCAAAGTACTTTTTCTTAGTACTTAGTTCAAGTTGAATTTTCAGTTTGTATAAATTGCTTCATATTTCAGACATTCCAGACATATTCCAATAACATCCGGATTGGAATAGTTTTATTTTAAAAAAAAAGTGTGTGTGTCAGCTCCGACGCACGACTGGAGTTTACTCCTTAAAACGCCGTAATGCATTCGTGGCGCTCGCTGCGTCTCGGGCGGCGCCGCTCGGACCCGATCGGTACGCGCTCGGCTTCCCGAAGCGAATGCTCTTTCGCATTCGACAACTCAAGCGAAAACCAACCTTATTTACTCAACGTTAGGGTAGAAATTTGCATCGTTGTGAAAAACGTAACGCGGGCATTCGCCAACTCAAGCGAAAACCAACCTTATTTACTCAACGTTAGGGTAGAAATTTGCATCGTTGTGAAAAACGTAACGAGGTCATTCATAAGTAGATTTTACTGCTCGAATTTTTCTCATACCGGGCGCCTAAAATCGATTCTTAAGGAGTAAACTCCAAAAATGTTTTCAATAATAACAGTTTGCATTTTTTGAGGAATTTGTTTTAAATGTCAAGGAATTTAAATAAGACTTCAGGCTTCATTTATTTAAAACTTGCTGATGCGAGTTCGTCCGCGTGGATTGAGGTTTTTTAATTCCCGCGGGAACTAACTCTCTTATTTTCCGGGATAAAAAGTAGCCTATGTGTTAATCCAGGATATAATCTATCATCCAAATTTCAGCCAAATCCGCCCAGTAGTTTTTGCGTGAAAGAGTAACAAACATACCCACACACTAACTTTCGCCTTTATAATATTAGTGTGATTTTGCTTGATTGACAACCCTAAATGGTTCTCAGCTATTTCAAATTGAAATAATAATATATAATAAAATTGTGTTTATTAAACAATAATGTGGTAATACATTTGGGGTATTAAGTTAAAACTATAGACCTTTAATAATATGTTTCAGTAAAAAGTAAGAACGTTGATATTTATTTGTCTCATGAAGCCGGTAATTTAAGGATTAGAATCGAGGTGCAAATTCTAATACACAAGCATCAGGCCATAGTTTTAAATAGAGCCGAAAAGTGTTGTACACGGATGAGGGAAGTATTCGAGTGGGTTGAACAAGTAATAACTACATATAACCCTGTAAAAATCTCTGCATACGGTTCATATTATTTGGGCTTCGCAAATATGACCATGTTTCTGAATTTCGCAAAAAACTCGAGTGGCTTCCAATTCGCCTTCGCAGGAATCTCATTTTCTGTCATTTCTGTACTGCGTCCTATTCAATCCAACTTCTCCTTATCTGAAAGAGCGGTTTGAGTTTCACTGTGACTCTCACTCAGATCGATCTCTCCGCTCTGATGATAATCCTCATATAATACTTCGTTCTACTCTCAGTCATTCTCAGTTAAAGCTGTACGGCTTTGGAAGTCCCTTCCGGTTGATATTAGGCGTGCACAATCACTACAGTAAGTACCCGGCGATATATATTGCACATCGGCCTTTGGAATAAAACGCTATTCTATTCTATTGCAAGAAGAAGAAGAAGAATAGAATAGCGTTTTATTCCAAAGGCCGATGTGCAATATATATCGCCGGGTACTGTACCTATCTTCAAGCGACTTCTTAAAAAGCACTTCATGCCTCCCTAATAAGGCGTCGGTCATTGAGCCATCGCAGTTTGTTAATTGTTAAACGCAAACATATTAAGTTTTATTTCATCCAGGACCCAGACTCTAGGTCTTAAATTCCACCACACACCACGAGCAAAACGAACTAGAAGAAAATATAAGCCAGCCTCGCCAGCAATTAAACTACAAAAGCTAGCCAATTAGTCTCAGTCTACGAGACCGTGTAAACCTACAACACGTGGAGTTTAGACGCCACGGATTCGATTACGGCGACAAAAAAAAAATCACCAAAAAATTTAAGTTGAAAAATTGCTCCGAAAGTGTGTGTTGCACGCGTGATTAACACCCATGAATCGTCAGCGAAGCTCCGTTGGAGTGATGCGGACCGTGGTGGGTGTGGCCAAGCGGAGAGCAATTTTACACTGATTTATTCCTCGCGGCCCGACGCTGACATCTCTTAGTCTAATTAAGACACTGATTTTCGCTAATGATTTATCGCACTCAGAAATCACGACGTGATTTTTGTCTTAACACGCATTAACGAGTGCTATGTATTCTGTCACTGTCAAGTGTAATGCCTAAATTACTTTTGCTGTAACTACCTTATATATCTCATGAATGTGGAAAATTAATTTTATTGGAAGGGCGCATAGGCAGAACAATTAGAATTAATTAAACCGATGAACACCGGCTGCACGCACGAAAAAGTGTCACGTTTCCCCAGAGCCTGCGCGTGCAAACGAGAGCGCGGATCAAGCGATAGAGAGGCACGATCGGCCGAAGCCTTGGCTTGTGACGCATTTTTTCATCAATGTTTCTTTATGACGTTATCACGTAAAACTATCGTCCATAAACCGACTTTACAGGCAACCAATTTTTTATAGTAAATCAAAGAGTTCCCGAGGGATTTTAAAAACTTAATCCACGCGGACGCAGTCGCGAGCATCAGCTAGTAATGACTAAACTAGAGATTCTTAAAGCCGCTATGCGTTTTGAAATTGATCCCCAAACGGAGACCTTTTGTTATGCTCGTTACTTGATTTCGAGCGAACGCTTTCGATGTATTGTTTCTTGTTTTTTTGGCTTAAACCCAAAAATGCGTGGCGCCTGCCCGATGCAATATGAGACGCTGATCGCCTCATTTGACCCGTCCCCGGAATTAGGACCGATGTTTGTGCTGTTCTACAGGGGACCACAATATTATACGCTATTATAGGCAAAAAACTAACATTCATGTCGCTACGTAAGTTGTAGAAAAATACTAATGCACGCGTTTACACCAACTAATCCCTAACTTTTGCGAGCTACCTAATGTAAGTTAGATGACGATGACGCTTTCTGTCAGTTTCTTTTTCACGAACCCTTAGGTGAAGGTGGAAACGATATTGGGTATTTAGGGGCTACCTACGTAAAACAGGCATAGGTACCTATAAGTATAATTCGAATAAATTGGTAACTTTATCAGTTTTAGGTCTCTTTTATCTTCTTTGAGTTCTAAACCTATAAAATTTATCCCTGCATAGATCTTCTCAACTTGAATTTATTGAATAGTAAAAATATAGCCTCGAATATGCGATTTGAGTAATGTATGTATGAATAATAGACATGTGTGCACCAAGGGAAAACTTAGCTAATTACAAAGATTTCGGTGTTCTTAGTGCAACAAGTTTCATAAAATAAAATAGACAAGCAATGCGTGATTGTATCTATCCAAAAACTCCCGTCAACGAACTGTTTCACAGTTTAGTGGCATTATTGTTGTTATAAATAAAAAGTATTCCTTTGTTTTAAATAAATAAAAGAAAAAGTTTAAATCGAAAAAATCATGCATTGCATGAACGGGTCTTGAAGAATTTTATTATGAATTTGTTAACAAGTTGTTGATATAAAAAAGGGTAGACAGTCTGTAAAACAATCAAATTGGATTAGATATCCGTATAACCGGGGATCTGGCAACACGGGCTGAGGCGCGTAGCATAGAGCACTAGCGAGTGCAAGTCACTCACTCAATAAGTGATTTCCAACACCGGTGACTCGGCATTATTGTAATGGTTGTTTGTTTAGTCAGTCTACCTTACTCGTGTATCGAACTAATCATATATGCCGAGTTTTGTTTTTGTATTCATGTTTTATTATAGTTTAAATTTATAGTTCACGGCCATCGATATACTAACACAAGATATGTAGGTACCTCGTTACAATTTGGTGTGAAAAATTGTCGGGAAAATTAGTGGCATCAATTTTTGACCACAGGATGCATACTTTTAGATATTGCGGTTTCCCGCGAATCATTAGGATTCTGTAACGGGTCACCGATGTATATCAACTATGTACTAGATTTGCGGCTACGAACACTTACCATTTTCAACTGAATTGTGCTGAATTCACAACACTGCTGAAAACACACACTACGGTTAGTGTGGCCGTGGCATTCGCCACGTACGGACGCGGGCGCTATTTATGCGATAAAACTTTATAAGTACCTAATTGTGAATTGAAAATCCAACAATAGCTCTAGTATATTCAAGTAAAAAAAAGTATAGCTGTCATTATAATTAATAATTAGATAATTAGACATCGTAATTCGTAACACTAGATACGAAATAATAATTATTTCTTGATTTTTTCAAATACTTTTCTAATACGAACAACTGAGCGATATTTTCAAGGATATAATATGCCTCCCGCATCCCGCACACCGTTCGCGTCTCTGCGACCCGCGGACGAGTGATTCAATGACGATTTGCAACCTTATTACCATGCCGGCTCCCTTATCTAACTCAGCCCGCGCTTACTCAGCGACTGCGACACAGTTCTTATTCCGAATCGCCGGTCTATATGTCGCAGGCATTTTATGTGATTCCGCCGTTTACATACGGCGTCGTCAGTTTAGAAACGCTTGCTGTTATGTAATGCCGCGGCAAATTGAAGTATTTAGTTCTGTTTCTTATGCCTAACAAGAACTATGATTGCCGAAATCTAAAGTTAGGTTAGGTTAGGGTTAGACATGAATAGTTAGGTGCCCGGCCGCAAGCCGGGCAGTTATGTTGTATTGGGCGTCACATAAGTATATTGCCCAAATGGAACCTAAGTGGAGGCACCTGACTGTCCATGTTGAACTCCAACCTCACCTAACTTTAGATTTTGGCAAACATAGTACTTGGTAGGAAAGATTCGGTGATCAGGTCCTTGGAAATTGCATAGATTCGCAATAACCACACCTAAAACTACAGTGAAATTATAACAATTGAACGAGTTGTCATTTTGCCTTCGGCATATTACATAACAGCGAGCGTATCTAAACTGACGACGCTGTATGTAAACGGCGGAATCACACAAAATGCCTGCGAAATATACATAGAAGTCTTTGGATTCCATAGTTTTTGTGTTCACGGGGCTACAAGGGCGTCACGCGAGCTCATTCCGCTACAGTTCATGTAGCCCTGAAGCCTGGGGTTGGGTGGACGAAAAGGTGCTGCATCTAGATAAGAAAAGTTCAAAAACTTAAGCCCGACAACTCTTACCCTGCCTTGAAAGAGGTTATAGTAGGAAACAAGTATTCTTTGATTTAAAATGGTTTAAATACCTATTACGGCTGAAGCTGTAGCTTTCAGTGACAGACGGACATACAGCGCAGGCATACATACATACATACAGGTACCGTTTGGTACGTTTGTTACCGTTTACTTTGTGTTCAGAGCCCTAAAAATGGCAACACTTATTAAATCTATTTTTTATTAGGGTTCCGTACCTCAAAAGGTAAAAAAGAAACCCTTATAAGATCACTCTCTTGTCCGTCTGTCCGTGTGTCACCACCGATTTTCTCAGCAACGAGTCTATAGTCCCTATTAGGTGTATAAAAATCAAGGTCCTGAGTCAACACGATAAATTAAAGATAAGAGCAAATTTAGATTTTCTCGAAAACTTGGAAGTACCAAAATTAACGTTAATTTTTAACTTTTTTATTTTTAGGAATTTTCCCTTTACTTGTGCTTTAAGACCTTGATTTTAACCAAAATTGACAATTTAAGGTCAACCAGAAGCACCCTATAGTTTTTGGGTCGAAAACCTATATGATAGTTCTTGTTGACATAGAATCACTAAATTTGGCAAAAAGCAAGGTCTAACAGCACAAGTAAAGGAATAATTCCGAAAAATAAAAAAAGTTGAAAATTATATATATAATAATAATAAATAATATATGGTGGTATAATGGGTAGGTACGGAACCCTCGGCGCACGAGTTCGACTCGCACTTGACCGGTTTTTTATTTATTTTTAATGTTATATCTAAAGTAGTGTGTATCTTTGGTTTTGTATTTCGACGTACATGGGCGTGTGATGTGGGCACGATCAGATTTTTGAGAGGAGACAGGTTAGCGTTGGCTCGTTGGCTCGGTAATTTGGTGCTGGCGCCGCAAGGTGTTGGCAGAACTTATTTATTGAATCCTATTGTTTCTTTTATTATGACCGTTTAATACACACAGTCACGGGGCGATTGTTTGTTTAGAGAACAGGGTTTCTCAAACTATACTAGCCACCGCTGTATGCACTAGCCATCTTCTTCTTCTTCGTGACACTCTTGGCAGAGCGGTCGTGGTCATCGCGAAGTGACGTCTTTAGCGGCAGATGTGATTCGCCTCACGAGCATTCGCCACTGCTCCCTGCTGGCCGACAGCCCGGTACACTCGTGCAATGGACCGCCCACAGCAGACTTAATTTGGTCGGTCAATTGCATGGGCGACCTTCCTCGCCCTCTGGTGCCCTCCACTTTGCCCTGCACGACAAGGCGCTCGATGGACTCAATCTCACGCCGGGAGACTGCATGCACTAGCCATAGTACATCTTAATGGAGGAATCCGCCTTATATCTACTTACGGATATGCATGTGTGGATATTTTCTGCCAAAATGCCAGTGTACCTAGTAGTGCAGTACAAAAATGATATTCTACTACGACGATTGACGAAGTACATTTAAACGATTCGTACATGCGATTTAAATGCGTCCGTGATCAACGAGCATGAAAATTCCTTTTGCTTAAGTCTATTAAAAAAAATCTCTTCGGTATTAGAAATTTTTGATTGCTGTAAGACACAAATTCAATACAGACTATTTTAATTTGGAGCGTTTTCTTATACGTAAACTATAAGAATACATACTCGAAATCGAGCTCTAACTCAATACTGTTATGGTTCATTTTACTTTGATGCTAATGTCATCGCTTACTATTACGATCAAACGAATTAAAACTCGGACTAAGCGTACTGGTATGATTTTGAAAGTCAGATGAGGCCTTTGAGTATATTACCAACACTTATATACTCAAAGGATGAGGCCATACAATTTAATTACAAACAGTAACTCCATCGAACTCGTTTGACTTATATTTCTGTGAGTCCTTTGATTATTACTTAATATTGTGATTCTGGATACGAATGACGTCAATATACACAAGGTTGAGAAGCTATGGTTTAGAGTTAGACACTTGGTCGTAATACAATTTATTTGCTTTTTTGTGTGTTGTTTGTTTGTTTGCGTCTCATTCTGCCTTGTATGGCATTATTTTAATGCTGTTCCTTCCGAAAAGTTATTTAGGATATAAGATTTTGCTTGCTACAAAGTACCTAAGTAATTGAAATCGATATCAAAATACCGTGAATACGGCTTACTAAAACTGTGGAAGATACTTTCTTTTTATTTATAAATATGCCATAGGATGATCGCGATATCGTTCACAGGAAGGATCTTCGTGTCATCCTCTTAGTAATCCTACTTATATTACTAATATTAATAATGCGAAAGTTTTGGAGGATCGATGGATGAATGAATGGATGTTTGTAACTCCTCCTCCTCCTTATATAGCTATAATAATAATTTAATCTGTTCAGACTTCAGGCGTTTGAAGATTATTATACTTGATTAAAGGGTTTCACAAACTGAGATGGTGCTGCAGCATCATGCAAGTAGTGAACAAGATATCCGACCCCTCAGCAACATACAGCAGATATACCTAGTGTGCTTGGACTCATTAGAATCGTCTCAATGAGTAGGTGTCAGATAGTTGATGATCGAGGATAGAGAATGATTATCTGATGATGGAGCAGAAAACTGTGTAACAGGATGTCGGGTATATCATACATAGTTCGGAAAGTAGTTCGGCCATAGAATTCCACACGCGTCCGCCCGCCGGGTAAATTTACACTTGTTAAAAATGTGTATGTTTTAAATCCTACTTCATACTATCCTACTAATATTATAAATCCGATATTTTGTGAGGATCGATATTTGTTACTCTTACACGCCACAACGAATGAACCGACTTGGCTGAACTTTGGAATGGAGATAGCTCATACCCAGGATTAACACAAAGGCTACTTTTATCCCAGAAAATTATAGAGTTCCCGCGGGAATTAAAAACCTTAATCCAAGCGGATTAAGTCGCGGGCGACATCTAGTTACGAACAAATATCCCTATGTTTCATATGCTCAAAAAAAAGTACATATAAAAACATCCAGCTAACCTCAGAACCCTTCCGAAGTCGGTTAAATAAGAGAGCCTATGGTTATTTTGTCCGACATTTTATTCTTTTTTCCCGTGGATAAAAAGTAGAGCTCGTGTACTGGTGGGATTTATGTCCCGAAGAACGGGTATATGTGGGTGTAGCGGCCTTCGGTGCTCGCTTGTCACTTAGGTATGGAAGGTAAATGCCGTTTCACTTCAACCGACGCTACATTTGTGTCTCTCTCAAACTGTTTAAATTATGTGCCAGGCGAAAACCCCTCTCCACGCTATGTGGCGAGTGACATTATGTTATGATATATAAAAAAATATGTTATTCAAATTATATCAATAATAATATCATCATCATCATCATCAACCCATCAATGGCTCACTACTACTACTCTTCTCAGAGAAGGGTTACAGGCCATAGTCCACCATGCTGGTCCAATGCAAATTGCCAAACAAATACCTAATAAAATAATATCATTTCAGCAACCCATCAACAGCTCACTACTGAGCGCAGGTCTCCTCTCAGAGGACCACCCCCCGCTGGCGCAATGCGAATTAGAGGACTTGACACAACTTCGAGAACATAATGGAGAACTCTTAAGTGCGCAGGTTTTCTCAAGATGTTTCTGAACTGTTGAAGCATTTGACATTTAATTGTACGCACATAACTCGAAAAGTCCGAGGTGCGTGTTGGGGATCGAACCTGCGACCCCCCGCATCATTATAAAATAATATACCTGTCTGCCTCTTATTAAGCTCATATGATTATTGGAAAGTTGGAATCACCAAAACCTGCGACAAGTTACCTATAAAAAAAATTGACTATATTATGTTTGTCCGGGCTAATCTTCGGTACGGTTTAAACGTGATTTGTATTATTGTGTATTGTGTAGTGATTTTCTCAGGCAAGTAGAGAGTAGTAGCGTCACGATGTTTTCGTTCACTAGGTGGAAGCATTTGGATATTTAATTGCTTAAATATAATAATATAATATTAATACTCTGCCGGATCCGCGACCCCCGAACTGAATGGAAGACCGCAGTCCGAAACATTAAGTTATCACTGCTCTACAAAACATTTCAGAAAAAAAAGAAAGATAGAAAAGCATTTATTTTATTAAAATCCCGTACCTAAATAAAGCTGCCAACCGTCGCAAGTGGAGGTGCCTGGAGCACTGCGCAGGAGGCGCTACGACCCAAAACCAAGGAGACTGACGGCGCCAAGCGACTAATGGTAGATTCTCGACTTGTCATAAAAGCCACAAGTTGACCTACATAAAATGAATAAAGAATTTGAATTTAATGTCAACTCATCCCACGGCCACGACCACTTTGACAAGAGTCACCGATTGAGAACAGAAGAAGAGAGATTTTACTAAATCAAATAATTCAGTAGTTTCCTATAATATTCTTATTCTGTAATGTTTTACGGCTTTGTTTATAACAAAACTCTTTGGAAAGGTTGAGGGTCAATCGTTTGACCCAAATCAGATCGACTATGTTGGGGTAAGCATGCATTACCCGCGCGCGGGTAGTTTGTCATTCGATCTCCGCACTCGACTGACGTCCCGCCCCGCCCTGATTATCCCTTTCATGGTGAATTTTAAACGGCAAGCTTTGGTGTACTTACTGCAATAACCAAAAAAACACAAAATCTTCAAGAGCAGTGATTGCCTAGTGCTTAGGACTGCGGTCTCCTATTCGCGGGGTCGCGTGTTCGATCCCGGGCGCTCACCTCCGAATATTCCGAGTTATATGTGTGAAGGAAAACATCGTGAGGAAACCTGCACGTATGAGAGTTCTCCAAAAAGAATTCAATTGTATGTGAATTCACAACAATTGAAATTTTTATTCAGCCAATTTGCATTGGGCCAGCGTGGTGCACTATGACCTTATCCGAGAGGAGACCTGAGCTCGTAGTGACCTGTTGAAGGGCTTCTGATGATGATTATGGTGAATAACCAAAAAATCAGGTAAAACCAAATCACAAACAACTCATAGGTCCGGTGGCTCTAGCTTTTTCCGGAAAAAGGTTAATCACACTTAGGGTCGGTCAAAATTATCTATCAAAGTACGAGTCCATTTTTTAGGGCTCTAGCACACTGGGACGCCATGGCGACGTCGCTGGCTACGTAGCCATGGCCACCTCTGGCTAGCTATCGTAGCCAAATGAGGTTGCCAAATAAGTAGCCAGCGGCTACTGAAAACACGAAAACAAGCACGCAGGCATCGGTCCTGGCGATCAGTTGGCCACTGAGTGAGGGAGGCGTAACATACATGTATACAAAATATTGGCGATTTGGCTACGCTTCGCCAGGTCACCAGAGTATCCAGTTTCCACGGGGCCAATCGGTCTTGGCTAAGCTTCCAAATTAGCAACATCGCCAGACCGTAGCAAAGTGAGGTAACTGTCATACATTTCAATACAAATTATTTGGATACGTAGCCGGTAACGTCGCCATGGCGGGCGTCCCGGAATGTTAACGCTCTTAATCCAAATAATGCCGGAGCTTCAGCGGCACGGATTCGCGATTTTATTGTTAAGTTTTTCAATGTCAAACGGATACTGAATTTTTTTGATGTGACAGTTTTCATTTAGAATGGTTTTAACAGAGAATTTAATTATTAAATTGCCTCTGAAAGAAGTCGGCCTGTCGGTTTGAGAAGGCTGGTAGCCCTATATATAGTGCAGATTTCCTTACTTGAGTATTCGAGTAAACAAACACCTCTTGATATGAATATCACTTATTTACACACTAACCACACATTTTGAACTATTTATAACTGTCTAGATCTGTTCATCAAGCACATTCGTTACGATTTACACCAAAAATTGCTTCGAATTTACCATTATAAGATATTTATTTTCTCAAAAACGAAATATTAGTAGAACTCATTTGCACAGATTAGGAGAAAGTGACATTTCGTAACCCTAAATTGTCTATGAATCGTTGAGGTGGGGACAGGCGAATGAGTGAACTTATGAATGGATTGAATCCATGGAACTAGGAATTACGACTAGTCTTCCTATTTCAATGATTGAATCATCGTTACAGTAGAGGTGAGCAACTTTAGAAGCGTGAAATATAATGGATATTGATAAAAAAAAATCACTAGCAGAAAATGATTGTAATGGTTAACTTAAATAAAATTAGATATTATTATAAAATAAAATATAGATAATCTTAATCTATATTATTTCCAAACTATGAAGAAAACAAAATATCAATCAATCAATTTCTTTGTTTGCTTAAATACGGGTACAGACAAGGTGTTACACATACCCATACCGATATCAAAACAATACTCTTACCATACGTTATGTATGAATTACCGATAGTTTTAAAAAAGCGTTAAAGAAGCGTTAAAAGAATCAATCTTTTTAAGGAAATCATATTTTATTATGCCTTTAACGATATCTAGGCGACGCCAAGTGTGCCAATAAATGTGCCAATAACGTTGATGATAACGTTAAAATTATTTTTAACGTTATCATTAACGTTATTTTTAACATTATAAATACTATAATTATTGAGTTACATACGTTGACGATGTTGAGTTGTTGTTGTCTGTTGATGAAGTCGTTGATGTAATAAATTGCCAAATCTATTCATTGGTCTCGTTATCATTCCGCCATTATTATTTACTGAAGAAAACAGGTAAATAAAAATACAATACTGTTTTTTTTTAAAAATTGTTTGTATCACAATGTTACCCACAAATGGGGGATACTTTAGAATGGGACAAAAATCTGATTAGTATAGAAATCTTCGTTAATTTTTTCTTGTAAAGTCCTCTTTTTAATATAATTACGAAAAAGATATTGTTTAGTTACTTTTTACGTCAAATTTGTAGTAATGGTACACATCTATGACCATCGCAGTTGGGATGAAAATCATTCAATTGTATAATGCTTTCACATTCGTTTAATCGCTCATGCGATAACTTCCCAACCCTATAAATTGTCTTTGGTTAACATTCGGCCATTATTGTTTACTCGAATACTCAAGTAAGGAAATCTGGACTATACACCGGGGAGGCTCTGTGTCAACGGTATGTGAGCACAAATGAGGAAAGGCTGCTCCGAGCAGTTTCGCACTGTACAGTGGGCAGCCTCGCTGCGTTTTAGGGATGCATAACTATTGAAACACGTTAGTATCGATATTTAGTATTAAAACCGTTTTAATACTATAGTATCAATCCATAAATAGTAAAACATAGTCTTCTGCTTCTGTTGGTTTACTTAGTTCTTCTAAAGAAAAGAGATTTTGATGCGGTTTTTACTGTCATTCAAAGAAATTCTTCCGGAAGGCTTGTAAGCATAATGCAAGGTTTTTGATATATCATGAAAAACCTAGCAGAGTCACATTAATTAACCCGACGGAATCCAAAACCGCACGCGGCGTGCGCTCTGAGCACGTGTCTTATGACACTTCAGCGACATCCCTCTGACAGAGTGATCGCATTAAGAGGCCATTGTTCCTAAACACTGCGAGACGATTGTTTGACCGAGGATTGCTCTAGCGCTGTGCTAGCCAGCGAGCAGTGTGCGACGAAGTGCTTTCGAAACGTCAAATCTATCACGTTTTTATTCACTAAATTCCAATTTCCAAAACCGCCTGTCGGACTTTCTTGAGGCGTAACTGAGAAATCACGAGCCTATTAATTTGGACTTCTTATTTGTTTATCGTGTCTTCTTCTTCTTTATCAACTGATAGACGTCCACTGCTGGACAAAGGTCTCTTGCATGGACTTCTACAGGGCTCGGTCTTGCGCCGCCTGGATCCAGCGGCTCCCTGCGACTCGTTTGATGTCGTCCACCTGGTGGCGGGTCTGCCAACACTGCGCTTCCCGGTGCGCGGTCACCACTCCAGCACCTTGGGACCCCAACGACCATCAGCTCTTCGAACTATGTGCCCCGCCCATTTCCACTTCAGTTTCGCGACTCGCTGAGCTATGTCGGTGACTTCTCTGACTGACGGATCTCCTCATTTCTGATTCGATCCCGCAGGGACACTCCGAGCATAGCTCTCTCCATCGCCCGCTGAGCGGTCCTTAGCCTACTTATGAGGCCCTCAGTTATCGTGTAAATAACCTTTATTTGTGTCGATACTATTTATCGGCTTTTCGATATATCGTGGCAAACCTAGCAGAGTCGCATTAATTAACCCGACGGATTCCACAGCCGCACGCGGCGCGCGCTCTGGGCGCAGATTTACGACACTCCGCCGACATCCATCCGACAGAGTGATCGCATTGCGGGGCCATTGTTCCTAAACACTGCGAGACGATTGTGCGGCCAGGGATTGTTCTAGCGCTGTGCTAGCCAGGGTGCAGTGCTTTATTGCTTAGTGCTGTTTGATTGCTTCAATGCGAGAATGCTTTCCTGTATAGGTTGTACCTTGACACTGCACAATCTATAATATAATAAAACTGTAACAGGTCCAATTCTGTACATTGAAGATATTTTGAAAATTTTTGTTTGAGGGCACTCTATAATCGATACTGAAGCCAAAACAATTTTTTTTTAATTTTTTGTCTGTCTGTCTGTCTGTCTGTCTGTCTGTCTGTCTGTCTGTATCTTGGCCGCGCATCACGCCGAAACTACTGGACGGATTTAAATGAAACTTGGCACGATTTAAGATAATACTACGAGGTATAATATAGGATACTTTTTATCCCGAAATTCAGCACGGTTCCCTTGGGAGAGGGGCTGAAAGTCAAATGGGTATTTCGCTGTAATTCATTAAGGCGTATTCCGATTTAATCCATTCTTTTTTTGTTAGAAAGCAGGTTCTTTAGAGATTGTCCTGTAATTATTTCAAGGTCGTCAATTTAGTAGTTCAGAAATAATAGACATCACGATCTTCAGTATAATAAGGTCCAAATAACTTGAACCCCGGAATATAGAAGATACTTTGAATGTACGGCTCATCTTAAGCTGGCAAGCGTACTTTATCGTATATATAGCCATCGTGAATAGCCCTATTTTGTCAAAGTCAAACTACTCCAAGTCCAAAGGCTTGCCAAACGATCATTATACCTACATACTACATAGTAGGTATGGATGTAATACATCGTATGGACTTAATGCTACAGTGTTTTCCTATGCAATTTAATATTCTAATCATACTAATATTATAAATGCGAAAGTGTGTTTGTTTGTTGGTTTGTCCTTTAATCACGCCACAACAGAGCCACGGATCGACGTGATTTTTGCATGGGTACTATAGTTGAGGACATAGGCTACTTTTTATCTCGGAAAATCAAAGTGTTCACGAGGGATTTTAAAAACTAAATCCACGGGACGAAGTCGCGGGCATCAGCTAGTAGTAAATAAAGCCCTTCATTTATAGGTTTTTATTGGTAGGCCTTTTGTTGGCATATAGTTAAATAGGGAGAGGTATACACAGCAAGATATTCTGCCTCTATTGGTATAGAATAAAATATTTCAAATAAACTTGTACAAAGTGCTTTTGAATTGCGAAATAAAAACACTGACAGAAAAATTATATGTCACTACCATGGAACTTAATAAGAATTACGACTACGTCTAACTCACTACGACAAAATAGTTTGAGAAATTTCTGTAGCCCGAAGCAAGTTTATTTAAAAGGACGTGGAGAGTGACATAGGCTGCTTTTTATCCCGGAAAATTAAAAAGTTGCCCCGGTATTTTTGAAACTAAATCACGCGGACTACGGCGGGCATCACCTAGTTTAAATTAAAATTGTTATTACTTTGAGGACATAGTATATTACACATCTAGGGCAGTAAAATAAGAAATGTCTCAGATCACATGAAATTGTTGTCCGAGGCGAAGCCGAGGTCAATAAACATGTGATCTGAGGCTTTCTTATTTACTGCCCGTGGTGTGTATACTATTTTTCTCCTCGACGGAGGCGGAAAGCGACATTTTCGTTTAGCGCAGCGGGAGGAAAATTGACGCTTTCCGCCCGGAGGTGAGAAAAAGTAATTTCTATTAAAGAATAACAAAAAAAAAACTTTATGAAAAAATATTATTTTTGGAACGTAAGTTCCTTATCGCGCGGTGCGGAAAGGGGCTAGACGGAAAAAATTAAGGAACCGACACTCGACACATTTTTGAAACCGACACTTTTTTGTTGAATGTGAATTTTGCATTGTATTCGGTATTTTCGCGGTACAATATTGGGTCTCCGTAGCCTAGTGGCTCCGCCAGTCGCTTAACAGTTCAAAGTCGATGGTTCGAATCCCGACTTAAGCGACTGCCGGAGCCACTAGGCTACGGAGACCCAATATTGTACCGCGAAAATACCGAATACAATGTAATCGAAAGGAACTACGTTCCATCCGGGTGTCCCTTGACACCTCTCAAGTTTTTTTTTTAAATGATACGTAAATCACTGAAATATAAAGGTATTCACATGAAAGCTTTTGCAGACAAGTAAAATCTTTGAAATTTTTTTCAACTATTTACAAAACTCCTTTTCGATCAAAACGACACAGAGGTTTTAAACGTGGAACTATAGGAATTACGACTACGTCTTAAATTTGCGACGACGGTATAATATAGGGATATTTGTCGGATATTTCAACTGAAAACTACAGTTGAAAATTTGACGGCGGCGCTGAAATGTGGGATATCATTCGGTCGGTAGACGAATTCGCCGGCGGCTTACACGAGCGGCGCCGCGGGCGTTCTCGAAAACCCCGCGTGTGATGTTCCGCGATATATTATATTCTAACATTTATACCGGCTGCCATTATTCAACATATTCGGAATATTAGAATAGAATAGAAAAGTTTTTTATTCAAATTATAACTTTTACAAGGTACTTTTGGATTGTCAAGCGAATCTACCACTGGTTCGGAACGCTGTTCCAATACAGAGGAACCAGCAAAAAGACTTGGCGGTTGCTCTTTAAAAAAAAACGAATAGCAATTATATTGAGTGCGTGATTAATAGCCGTCTCACGCATTGCTTTTACAAGCTTTTATTTAACTTGAAGCAGTGATAGCCTAATGGTTAGGATTGTGGTTTCCTATCCGAGGGGTCGCAGGTTCAACATCTGACTTTTCGGAGTCAAGTGCGTTTAAGCAATTAAATATCACTTGCTTCAACGGTAAAGGAGCACATCGTGAGGAAACCTACACACCTGAGAATTCTTCATAATGTTCTTGAAGGTGTGTGAAGTCCGCCAATTCGCATTGGGCCAGCGTGGTGGACTATGGCCTATAACCCTTCTCTGAGAGGAGACCTGCGCTCAGTAGTGAGCCGTTGATGGGTTGCTAATGATCATGATGTGATTTAACTTGCAATGTATGTATGTATTTATAGGTCAAATCTTGCAAGTTGAATATGGATTAGAAACCACTTCTCGATGTACGATTGTTTTGAGCTGATTTGCATCTAGATGTAAATCGGATGACAGTTCAATATTATTGTGACATGGAGCTGGATCTGATGATGTAGCCGGAGCTTGGCTATGGAAACTCTGCAATAAAACGACGTTACCTCATCGAGTTTGGGCTCGTTTGATTCGTCTTGACAACTGAGTACTCAGGTTTTAGATGATATCTAGGGTCTGATGCTAAAAATTGTTTATTAAGTATTTTTTTTTACAATTATTGTTATCATTTATATAATTTTCAATTTTATAATGTATATGCTCTTTAAATGGGGATACTTTTAATACATCGATTAAGAACTGATAGCTTAGTCTCTACAAGGGACTCCCATTCCTAAATCTATATTTTAATAGATATCTTGAACGTCACAACGCATTTGATTTTTATTCCTACACTATACTAAGATATTTAAGAAACCACAAGAAAGCGTCACATTGATCGGCGTGACATCGAAAACTCTTTCACAACGTCGTGGAATTTAGACAAATACATAAACATCACCAGTTCGAGACTATTAAAAACACTATCAACACGTGTTACTCGAATGGTGCGCTCTAATCCTTGCAAAGGTACAGTCGTCGTCACGTCCGATTTCACTTTCATCTCGGTATACACATATATTATATCCCTTGTAAAACTGTAGCTAGCCGCTAGGTAGGTACAGTGAAAGACAAAAATAATAATTATAACCGCGAGGCGGCAGCTTCTGAAACTCTGTTAAGCCACTACAGTTCCTTTGCGGGCCGCGGCGGCAGCGAGAGGCTTGTAAATCAAAGGGATTCTAACATAATTAAGCTCATAATTAATGTAAAGACTCCTTTATTTATAGGCGCACTCATTCTTAAAATTACTCTCGGCTCTGATAAGACTCCCCTAACTCCCGCGTGATTAACACATGTATCCATCTATCTAGCATTAAAGGACGGCTTGACTAGATAATAAAACTTTAAAAAGAAAGTTAGAACTTAGAGTTAGTTTAGAAGTTTAAATAAAAAAATGCGTGAGTGTCGTGGAACACTCGGTTGGAACGAAGTTCCTTTTAATAATAAATTAATAATAAAAATAAAAAAATTAGAAATTATTTAAAATAAAATTGAAAATAGAGAATTCAGTCTGTCGAGCTGGGATTCGAACCATCGACCTTTATGCGACTGTAGAAACCACAAGGCTACGGAGATCTAATATTGTAGTGTGAAAATATTGAACACAATGCCAAATTCACATTCAAAAAAGTGTCGGTTCAATTTAGTCTTAATTTTTTCCGTCTAGCCCCCTTTCGCATCGCGCGATAAGGAACTTCGTTCCAAAAGC
This sequence comes from Oeneis ivallda, assembly GCA_029955525.1. Classification (NCBI taxonomy): domain Eukaryota; kingdom Metazoa; phylum Arthropoda; class Insecta; order Lepidoptera; family Nymphalidae; genus Oeneis; species Oeneis ivallda. Next base: position 30,092,197 of record JARPMR010000001.1, on the reverse strand, counting down.
AATAACATTAACACTATATTCGGCACTTTGAAATCCCTTATTTTATTAATATTATAAATGCGAAAGTTTGTGAGGATGGATGGATGTATGGATGGACCCTTCTTACTCTTACATCATTTTTTACTCTTACACCTATTTTACATCACCTTATACATCGTGTTAAGTGTCCTAACGATATGATTTGATATCGTAGACGTCTTATTCATTGAAATATTTTAGAGCAATAACGTCGAATACAAAAAATGTTTTTTGACTTAATGAAACAATAAAAACACTGTGTGATAGGTTGTGATAAAATATGAGTGGACGCATATGAAAATTATGACCGTCGAGTTATGTTTCCTTTAAAATCATAATCGTAACGGAGACAGGAAGCGTGATATAAAAAGGAACGTGTTCTATGTTAGCCTGATTTACAATCGACGTTAGATGTTTTTTTTTAAGATCAGTAATGACAGTGACATTTCAATGAAGTCAGCAATAGCGAAAGAATTATGTGTTTCTGTACTTAAAAGTTCTTATGGATTTTGTTGTAAGTAGTTTAAGAGCTTTTCTTAAGACTTACTTTTGAAATCCAGTAGAACATCGTGTGAATTACATCTATATTCCCCCACACGAAAGCGCAGAGATAGTCTAGTTGTTCAGACTGTTGTCTCCTATTCAGGGGGTCGCGGGTTCGATTCTGGCCCACGACTCTGACTTTTCAGAGCTATGTGCGATCAAGCAATTAAATATATCACATATTTAAATGCAGAATTAAAAAATTTGAGGAAACGTGCACGGCTGAGAGTTCTCCATAATGTTCTCAAAGGTGTGTGAAGTCTACCAATTTGCATTGCCAAATCTTTCGCCTTCGCTGCAGTGGTGCAGTGCTCTCAAAGGTGTGTGAGGTCTACCAATTTGCATTGCTACATCTTTCGCCTTCGCTGCAATGGGGACGAATCCCCATGAAATGAGTCTTGTTCTTTTAGTCTGACCTGTGTCCAATGATGCTAATAGGAGAAGAGATGTAGGAATAACCAAATCCAAAAGATGAATAATGAAAAATTCTTCTCTGGGCCTATATCTACTTTAAAGAATATCCGGCCTAATGGGTAGATCAGAGTATCCATTGAAATACTGCATATTATGCCCCCCAATTTTGAGTATTAGCTGAAATGAACAGTTTCAGCAGTGCTAGTGCCACATTAATCACAAATCTCGTGATGTAGAGGCACTTTTATAAGTGTAGAATGTTTAGATGGCGGTGTCGCTGTCGCTCATCCCGCACTCGGGTGTCAAAGCGGGTTAAATTATGCGCGCGGCGGCGTTCGGCCGGCTCCCTATTAATTTGTTTATATTAGAGAAGTTCACTTGTGCAGTCAATCACGATTGTCGTCGGGCGAACGATCCACGATTTGTTTTCGAAAGATCTTAACCGTGTTCCGTGTTATTTCTGTACAATTGATGCTTTTAAATTTAGTGTCACCGCATCTCTCCGGAGACGCTCTAAACATTTGTCTCAGGATATTTATTGCCTCGGCTCGCCGAATATATCATCCGCCCGCTATTGTGGCGATCGATCAGCAACCACGCGGCCGGCTCCGGCGCGGCTCTACTGATTATTTATTCGAGCTCTAATGCTTAAACTCTTGAGTGGCGGTTTATTTTGGAGAACTCAAGGGCTAATTGTTACTTACGAATCTCCTTAGTTAAATACTTCGTTAGTCATATAAATGTCAGCTTGATAAGAGATTTAATAAGCATAATTATTGATTTCATCATCATATTACAGCCTACTATCAACGGTACTACCTATCAATGGTTCACTACTGCGCGCAGGTCTCCCCTTAAAGAAGGATTACAGGCCACCGCGCTCGGTGGTAGATATTTGGAGATAATCTCCGAATAGGCGACCGCAGTCTTAACTAGGCTATCACTGCTTCACATTAATAATAATTATTAGTGTAGCTTAATAGCTTAGTGGTTAAATAGTGGTTAAATATGAGAAAAGTAAGTGTCTGGAAAAGTTGGATCTTCGTAGCTGCTTACGTGGCTAAGGATTCTTTGAAATAAAAATAAGCTCAATTTTAACATGCGACCCTCTGTTTCGATGAGAGATCACTTGAGTAAGCGTAACTGCCGTGGGCAGGTAATATCTAATAATAATGTTATTTAGTTCGGAACATCATTATTAAATCAACAATAGGAACCGCACTATCATACAATATGACTACAACACTAAACACTAATGAGCACGGAGCAAACCAAATTATAAGCCGCGAGCGGGTGCACATAGCGATGTTAACATTTAAAATTCATATATAAACGCAAAATATTAGCATACTAGATGATGCCGTGACTTCGTCCGCGTGGATTAAGGTTTTAATTCCCGCGGGAACTCCTCAATTTTCCGGGGTAAAATGTAGCCTATGTGTTAATCCTGGCTATGAGCTATCACTATTTCAAAGGACAATGGGCAAAAATGTATGGAACTTGGTCCAAGAGCCTCCATTGATGAGTCTTGCGGGAAATGAAAGGTCAAAGTTGTCGTATGATTCTGGCAAAACTCTATTAAATTGTGTCCGGGGGTTATTTTGCTACGGTCATGTTTGTTCTGACTAAATAGTAATATGACTCGTGTTAAACAATTCAGCGTGTATGTTATCTTTTTATGAAGTCATTCGATCAAAAGCGCCAATAGATTTAAGATTATGGAACACTAGCTGATGCCCGCGACTTTGTCCGCGTAGATTTCGTTTTTAAAATCCCTCGGGAACTATTTTTTCCCGGGATAAAAAGTAGCCTATGTCTCTCTCCAGGTCCTCAACTATACCCATGCAAAAAATCCGTAGCTCCGTTACGGCGTGATTGAAGGACAAACCAACAAACACACTCTCGCATTTATAATATTAGTATGATGACCAAGATCTTAAGCAGCGAACACAGTGAGAGTTAGTCGAAGACTGTCGCGACGATGTTCAGACCACAAAGTATGTATTCTGTGGAACTTAATATGTGGGTAGAATCATAATTCTGATATACGAAGTTAGGATTGGTTAGATATGGTCTATGGTATGAAGATTAGGGTAGGTGAAAAAGTTCATCACCGACATGAGCCACCGCCGTCATTAACCTTGACGACCGCTCCATAAATCTCCCATGAATAAGTACTCCCACAAGAAGCTAGAAAGAACTTAGCATAACACGGGGCGGTCGCCACAAAGACTGCGCACTCGCTTGCCGGTTGTTGGACCGGGCCGGTGCGGTGCATGCATTCACAACAGGCTAGGACTGCGGGAGGGGGACATACACAATGATAATCCCACCCCCTCTGACCTTCCTTCCCTTGTTTTGTTTACCTGGACACGAGCCGAGAACATAAACGTACTCCATAGTCACATTATATCTGCGCCTGGTGTCGGTGACGTCATATCGGTATTCTGGTAGGTGTCTGATGGGCGAGGGAAGTGCGTTGAGGTTAGGAGAAGTGGGAGGGGCATCGAATTAAAGATAGATAAAGAGATTAAGAGAACATGTCATAATAAAGACAACGTTATGTACGTAAAATCATATTATTTAGTCGGAACAAACATGACTAAGTATAACAAAAAAACCCTGGGACAGAATTTAATAGAATTTTGTCAGAATCATACGATAACTATGACCTTTCATTTCCCGCAAGTCTCATCAGTGGAGGCTCTTGGACCACCTTCGCCCACTGTCCTTTCAGCCAAATCAGTTAATTCATTGTCGCGTTAAAGAGTAACAAACATCCATCCATCCATCCATCTATCAATAAACCCATCCATCCATACATCCATCCTCACAAACTTTCGCATTTATAATATTAGTTGGATAGTAGGAAGGATTCAATTCAAAACAGGCGGGCAAAAGCGTTAATTATTGATTGTTATCTTACAACACCCTTATTAATAGAAAGACTATCTTCTATGCCAATTTAATTCATTAGATACTCCTTTAACTCCAAAAGTTCAGCCCTATCTGTTAATATGAAAGCGCTTATTCATTTAAAATAGCAATTGTTTGCACCAATATTAATGTCTGAAAGAGAGGTTTGAATGTGAATCCTACATGGCTGAATTTGGAGCGACTTCTTAAAAAAACTTGGGCACTTATGGGGCAGACTGAAGTGAAAATATATCTTGCTCCTCTTACTTACTCATTACATTGCCATGGTGTTGACGCGAACCCATAAGATATTCCCCAACCAAAAATCGACCAATGCGCCTAACGAAGTTTTCACTTCAAAATTATTGCCACCAGCTCCTTTCCTATTTATTATGGGGATGATTTTACACACAAAACGTTACCGGCAAAACTGAAGCATGTCCCTTTGTGCTGTTACATTAGGTACTTGATAATACTGTGGAGGGCCGCGGCGTATGACCTCCGGCATCCCCAGACCGAGTACCAAGTCCATTTTCGTTTTGTTTACCAAAACGAAATTCGTTTTCGAGCTCGTCTACAGCAATTGTAAAGTCGAACTTATTGATTGTTAAATGTAACACTATAACTTGGCTTGACCTAACTAACTAACTGACTGACTGACCTATCAACGCACAGCCTAAGCTACTGAAGTTAAAAACTTGAAATTTTGACAGTAGGTTTCGTTTACGACGTAGGCGCGCGCTAAAGATGGTTTTTTGAAATTCCCAAAAAAATTTGGGACCCCAACGACCATCAGCTCTTCGAACTATGTGCCCCGCCCATTTCCACTTCAGTTTCGCGACTCGCTGAGCTATGGCGTTAACTTTGGTTCTCCTACGGATCTCCTCATTTCTGATTCGATATTTAATATTCCCATGTCCCCTCCAAATGACCGTAAAGCTTGAGGTACCATTATGTTTATTAGACCTACCTAATATGTATTCTGTTTTTGTGCTAGGAATGCAACAGGTGAAGATTGAAACGTAGACCATTTATTTTTCAGTCTGCACCTTTAACCGTTAGACTGAGGATCTAAAGCTGAAGTTTAATGCGATTACCTACTGATTTTGTGTGAAAAAAAAAATATCTTGAATTCTGTGCTCCATCAGTCTCATTTATCATAATTAACTGAATTGACTGAGGCATAAGCTATCTTATAATGGGGCTTCTAACTACACTGACGTTAATACAGAACTCACAAAAACCATCAAAATTTTCGAAAACATCGAACTCGTGCTAAGCGAACAGTCCTGGGGCGAGCGGGGTTAACATGCCACGCGGAAAATATAAAATACCTTCATTATTTTAAGCCTAATTGACGAGGCCTGCACGGGCTACTCTTCATCAAAACCTAGTAACTACATTTGATTCGATGTTTATAAACTTTCTAGTTTCACTTTCTTTTAATTCAAATCTACGTCTACCGACGGTTATCGGCGTAGAACATGACCTTTTCCTACTTATCTTCAGCAGCTGCCGGGGGGGTGTCTCCCAATTCTGCGTTTCCCGACGCAAAGTCGCCCTTTGAACACCTTGTGACTTCATCTCATCGGAACTCTAACCATTTCTTGCCAATTCAGCTTCGCCACTCAATGGCTACGTTGGCAACTCTGGTACTCCTACTTAATTTTGATCAGATCCCGCAGGAATATTTTACTTCTCTCCGTTAAAAAAGACCTACGTTTTGATCCAATTGAGTGGGAGCATTAACTCACCCTGAGTTAAGTTTATTCGAAATTACCATCCGAGCACCTTAAGATTCCATAGCTTATTGGTTCTTCGAGCTATATGTCCCGACTCACGGCCATTGCCACTTCGCGATGCGTGGGTAACATTGATTTTACGGTAGGTACTCGTCAGTTTGTTCCTATACTTTACGAGTTTATTTTCTAAAATAAAGAGTAGCTCTTGACTGCGATCACACCTGATGGTAAGCGAACATATAGCTTATTTTCAACATTTTTTATATTACAGAGCCAAAATTTTTGCTCTTCCTTTAATATTAATTATATTACCAAGTGACCAGATTAGTGATTTCAAAAAAAAAAAACTATATTTTACGAGTTATTTGTTAAGTTAAAATGTGTAACTACTTAGCACGCTTTAAAATTGTCTTTTACGAGGTTTTGGTCTGGAGCAGCCGAATTAAGCGTTGTTAGCATGGCGAACGCCCACGGCGGAGACGCGCGACGGTAGGCACCGAAATCGCGGTAACGCGCTCATTGCTATACAGGTGTGGATTTACCTACATAATTATATATAGACGACGTTTCTGCATTAAGCCTCCCACTACATGCGAGCACCTACCAGGTAGTTGTACTTCATTATAGATGTACACGGAGCATTGTGCTACACTTCTGGTCGAATACTGAGGTATATACGAAACCTATTTTTAAAACTAAAGTCCATCCACTCGCACCAAGCCTATGTTCATTTTTTTTTAATAAAAAAAAACTTAAGTGGCACTCGGGGACTGCCGCGGTAAAGCTATTGCATAGCATTTTTTATTAATTTATGCAATTATAATATTTATGCAATATTTTTTTTTTGCATAATAAAAAATATGCAAAAAAAATTAAAAAACAAACAAACAAGAAAAGTGAACTGTCACTACTTCGCGATTAAGATTTGAACCTGCGACATCATCAAAGAAAGCGGTCGCTCGCCCACTGCGCCAAGTAGAGCTACTTGAGAACCTCTAAAATAATAATATATAATATAATAATTTATTTATTTCAGACATAATATCCATATTAAATAAAATAGACCATTAAATTAAATTCACATTAAATTAAATTAAATAATTAAATTAGATTGAAATTAATACAAAAACACAATTAAATTAGATTAAAATTAATATAAAAACACAAGCACAATTGATTATATTCGAACTCTAATTCAAGTATCGTCTGGGGTACTCGGTGTTCATGTGTAGAGACACCCAGCGCTTCATAAAAGGGTTTTCCCATTTTCCTGATAATGTTCTCAGAATACCGTTGCAGCTCCCACGTACTCTGCTCATCACAGATGCTGCTCTTTTCCTCATAATACCGTAAAAATCATCGGTACGAGCCTCTGCAAACATCTGTGACGCACTGCAGAAACGCGGCAGCCCCATCAGCATTCTGAAACCATTATTGAACTGAACTCGTAGGTCGTTGTAGGCCCTCTGCGTATACTTCACCCACAGGCTGCACGTATAAAAAGTTGTGCAATATGCCTTAAAAAGTGCAACTTTACCTCTGTATTGCAACGAGCAAACCTGCGGGCTATCATATTGCATCGGACCGTCAACGCCCTACGCTCCCTTTCTATGTCTTTAACATCAGACATATCTTCCGTCACAATGTGCCCCAAGTATTTGAACTCTGTCACTCTCCTAAGTGGAACCCCGTTTAGGGTTACGGACGGAATGTCACCTACGGTGTTCCCTTTCGCCTTGAATATCAGCAGCTCGCTCTTCTTTACATTATATACAAGTCCATGTGACGCAGCATAGGACTCGCATATCCTGAGGAGCCTTCTGAGTGCGCTGATTGATGGGCTCAGCAAGACCATATCATCTGCATAGCTTAAATTATTAATAATTGTACCATCAATTGAGCAGCCGATCCCGGTCCCACTCAACTCATCAATCAATTGGTTTATGTAAATATTAAAGAGATCAGGAGATGTTAAGCCCCCCTGTCTTACGCCACACTCAAGACGATATGGCTCTGAGTGAGCATCGGCCCACTTGACACTATTCGTTTGTGAGCTGTACCAAAATTTCAAAATGCTAATTATTTCCGACGCTATTTTAAGCTCTGTAACTTCTGCCATAGCTTGTTGTAACAAACCAAATCAAACGCCTTGGAAAGGTCCAGAAAAGCAGCATATACAGGTGTCTTCCTGTCCGTATAGTATTTGACGGTCTGCTTCAGCGCCAGTATTGCACTTTCCGTGGACAGATTTCGCCTGAAACCAAACTGTGCATCATTTAGTTTCAGATATCCACTGAGTTTACGATCAAGCAGGCCATCAAACACCTTTCCTAATATTGCGGCAAGGGAAATTGGTCTATAGTTGCATTTCTCAGAGATATCCCCCGTTTTATTCTTCACTACGGGGACCACTATGCTTTTCATTAGATCAGCAGGTAGATAGGAGTGACGGACACAGAACGTATACAGCATCGCAAGGACTCGACAAAGATGAGGCCCCGCGTACACTAGGTGCTCCACACTCAGCCCGTCGTGCCCAGAAGATTTTCCCCTCTGTAGACTCCCTACGATACTTTTCACCTCCTTGGCACTAAACGAGATAGAAGAGTTCTGATGCTGCATACTTCTCTTATCGAACGAGTTCTTTGTTGGATCTAATGTCGAGCGTACTTTAAAGTGCTCCCTAAATATATTAGCTATACGCCCCGCATCCGTCTCTCCACATACACTCACCGGGAGGCCCGCTCTGGGATTTTGTTTTTCTGTTTCTTTCCAGAACTTATCAAATTTTTTCTGTTTGTGTTTCAAAATGTTGAACGCTTACTGAACGACAGTGTTAGGTTTTTTTTTGTTACAGAATTTCTTGATTCGGTCGCCGCGCTCAAACTGTGTTTGTCCTAGTTCAAAGCCCGCGATAAAAGCTATGCAATAGCTTAAAAATCTATATTTCTAAAATCTCCGGGTCTACTAATTTTTGAAAGGTGGCAGCCCTAAGGGTGACATAGGCATCCCGGAAAATCAAAGAGTTCCCGCCGGATTTTAAAAATTAAATCCTCGCGGGCATCAGCTGGTTAGTAATAGTTTATTCATTTATTTCAACACGTCGCCGGCACATCACGCTGGCCATTGAAGAAATCTCTGGCGTGTAGGTAATCTCTGGCGTGTAGGTTTCTTCACGATGTTTTCCTCACCGTTAAGGAAAATGATATTAATAAATTGTTTAAAACGCACCTATCTATTAACTAGGAAAAGTCCTTTGACCTTTTCGGACAAGTCTTAAAAATATGTTTAGGTATATATGTATAGTAGTAACAGACATATTGGATATTCTGGGAATTGGACCTTTCGGGCCGTAATATTTATTATAGTGTAATATTATATTTATAGAAAGTTCGGATAGTACATAGTGTGTCTATATAGCTCGGAAACTTATGTAGCGTAATAAGTTTCCGAGCTATATAACAGCTTAAGTACATTGCATTCATACGAACTGGGGCGGGTTTATAATTATTATTATAAGAACGTATATTAATTGCTGTGCCTATAACTTGGTTTAGGAGAAGTCCTTGATATTCTCAATAAAATCTTGACAATCTTCCTCAGGCTGCAAAGTCTTTCATTCATGACAAGAAGGCTCTTGACCGCCATCTCACCTGATAGTTAGATAATGCAGTCTAAGGCGGTAGTGAGCTGACTTGAAAGAGAGTATGGTATATATAATTTTAATTAAACCCTTGATCGGTTTCTACGCGGCACGTTTTCCACCTTAGGTGTAAATGTAAGGTAACGTTAACACGGCATTGTACTGCACGTTTTTTGTAGTATAAACAAAGGTTCTATCGCTCGTGTGCACCACTATGATGGTTTCGATAAATTTTATCCTGCAAAAAAAGTGCGGTGTATTTCCGTGTGAACCTAGTCTGCTAACACAACTTATTAACCTGTTATAATCAGCAGAAGAACCCATGAGACACAATCAAAAATAAAAAGATTGAGATAGCTTCTTATCGATTGGCGTGTTTTATTTTTGCGTTTGCTAATACAAATAGAGGCCCGTGGCATCGGGTCGCCGGTCGCTAACCGCGCAGTAGGCAGGACTCAGGTCCTAATTAAAAACTAAACATAGGTATACGCAGTAAGGCGACGCGTATACGCAGATGGTGGCCCCGGGCTGTTACTCACTCTGCCTGTCCACCTCCCAATCGATTACACCACTGATTCCCAAACTGTACAGTGTAGATGGAGAATGGATATTCTGGGAATTGGACCTTTCGGGCCGTAATATTTATTATAGTGTAATATTATATTTATAGAAAGTTCGGATAGTACATAGTGTGTCTATATAGCTCGGAAACTTATGTAGCGTAATAAGTTTCCGAGCTATATAACAGCTTAAGTACATTGCATTCATACGAACTGGGGCGGGTTTATAATTATTATTATAAGAACGTATATTAATTGCTGTGCCTATAACTTGGTTTAGGAGAAGTCCTTGATATTCTCAATAAAATCTTGACAATCTTCCTCAGGCTGCAAAGTCTTTCATTCATGACAAGAAGGCTCTTGACCGCCATCTCACCTGATAGTTAGATAATGCAGTCTAAGGCGGTAGTGAGCTGACTTGAAAGAGAGTATGGTATATATAATTTTAATTAAACCCTTGATCGGTTTCTACGCGGCACGTTTTCCACCTTAGGTGTAAATGTAAGGTAACGTTAACACGGCATTGTACTGCACGTTTTTTGTAGTATAAACAAAGGTTCTATCGCTCGTGTGCACCACTATGATGGTTTCGATAAATTTTATCCTGCAAAAAAAGTGCGGTGTATTTCCGTGTGAACCTAGTCTGCTAACACAACTTATTAACCTGTTATAATCAGCAGAAGAACCCATGAGACACAATCAAAAATAAAAAGATTGAGATAGCTTCTTATCGATTGGCGTGTTTTATTTTTGCGTTTGCTAATACAAATAGAGGCCCGTGGCATCGGGTCGCCGGTCGCTAACCGCGCAGTAGGCAGGACTCAGGTCCTAATTAAAAACTAAACATAGGTATACGCAGTAAGGCGACGCGTATACGCAGATGGTGGCCCCGGGCTGTTACTCACTCTGCCTGTCCACCTCCCAATCGATTACACCACTGATTCCCAAACTGTACAGTGTAGATACATCGTTAATATTTGTTTTTAACGAACTCCCTGGCGCACTTCGCCAGGGAGTTCGTTAAAGAGCGCCGGCGGAGAAAATTTGGATGTTTACAACGTCTGGTGAAAGACTTTGTTCTTGGATAGTCAGGTATAAATCACTCAGCGGGCGATGGATTGAGCTATGTCCGAAGTATCCCTGCGCGAGCAAATCAGAAATGAAGAGATCCGTGGGAGAACCAGAGTCACGAACATAGCTCAGCGAGTCGCGAAACTGAAGTGGAATTGGGCAGGGCACGTGGCATAGTTCGTAGACCTGATGGTCATTGGGGTCCCAAGGTGCTGGAGTAGCGATCCCGCACTAAGTGGTCCGAAGATATCAAACGATGCATGGACATGCAAGAGACCTTTGAACAGTGGATAAAGTTGTATCAATTGATAAAGAAGAAAAGTTACTACCCTATCGTCAAAGACGCCGCTAAGCGATTTAGCATCGCGGCATGATGGCGTGTAGGAAACAATCAGGAGTTTTATTAAAACTGCCTTACTCCATTCCAAGTTAGCTCACCACCGTCTTGGACTGCATCATCACTTACCCTCAGTTGAAATGGCAGTCAAGGACTATCTTGTCACTGAATAAAAAACAAGTTCCATCTAAGCAGACGGAACCTCGTGTAACCTAAATGACCAGTATAGTTAATCAGTATTCGCATCTGAGATGGAGTGTAGCTCGATTGTAATTACTTCGTGTGTTGATTTAAGCTTCATCAGGCGCGGCCAGCCCCCGCCTGTTGGATTTATCCTCCACGAATACTTTATATAATTACCGGGCCGGTCGAGGTGCCGCCGCGGAAACGTATTAAAATATGAAACGATAACATCGGCGTCTTACCGTGGACGAGATAGGCTGACCACGCACTCTCCGGTCTGTGTACGGATCGGCTAGTGTATCGCCGCAGTATCGAGCTCATGATCCCCGCTAATAGTATAAATGCGAAAGTGTGTTTGTTTGTCCTTTAAGCACGTAGCAACGGATCGACGTGTTCTTTGTACGGGTTTACCTGAAGGCCTGGAGACCATAGTCTACTTTTCATCTCAAGATAACGGAGTTATTTTTAAGAAACCCTTAAGCATGCAGATGATGTATGCAAAAGCTAATTAGGGCGAGCGGAGCGAGACCTATCACTATCCTACACCCTGAGCTTTTAGTGGTACACTTTACTGGAAAACTATCACGCCTATAGATTTGTGATTTAACATAGTAATTTAACTTCATATCCAGATGTGTTATTTGTCAAAAAAATAATAATTTTATTTTTAATTATCCGTTAGAAAAACTACGCGAGCCCTCACAAAGCTCAGCTTTTTGCTAGTAATAATAAATAGTCATAATATTTATTTCCGTTACACTTTTTGTCGTCCAATCACTTCACGACAACAGAAGCTGTCAGTGACATTTCTATCTTATAGTTTAATCTCAAAGCAAATTAAAATTCAAATGATTTATTTGACAAGTTTGTTTAACAAGATCTTAAACAATTTTATAGTGCTTCAATCTGCTAAAAATACATATAATCATTTATAATATATAATTTTCCAGAAGTAGAGAAACAGTAAACGTCTAATCTTGCAGCAGAGCATTAGTCGTAAATTTAAATTTCAGGAAAGATACAAACAGTGTTATGATGCGTCCTGATTATTGTCGTTTAAGTTAAAAGTCCGGAGCCGGATCGGAACGTGTGCGATCCGACTATATAAACCATAATCGGATAGGGATCCGCTACTTCCCCGTCTCCAATCTCAGTTTATAATTTCTGTATCTCCAATTGTTTGTAATGGCGTTCCGATCGGACATTCAATTCAATATTGTTTAATAATTATTTTCGTGTTGTTTCATTTTATTTGTAATTTGTTCATTTAATTGGCTTCTGATTATGAATGAAATATTTTAGAGCTGTTATCTCGTTAGCTGGCCACTGCGGCCGACTGCCGAGTGTTATTAATGACTTGTATTATTAACTTCTATTAGGGAAAGTTTTACAATATTAACAAGAGTACATATTAGACCTGTTAGCAAGCATAGTAAGATGGGTGGAGAGTAGATATGTATAGGCCATAGTCTACCATTGATATTCAACACAAATTAAGATTAGGCCTCATAAGAAGGCTCAAGGTCACTCAGCGTCCGATAGTTATGCTCGGAGTAGGTATTCCTGCGAGATAGACCAAATCAGAAATGAGGAGATCCGTAATAGAATCAAAGTCATGGTCAGCGCGTTGCGAAGTAGACATGGAACTCAGCGATTTAGTCTTAGGAACTTGTCGTTTAGGGCCTCAAGGTGTTGTAAGGAAATCGCAGTATTGATACACCCTCTACTGGGTGGTCTGAAGACATCAGATGAGTATCAAGAAGGCGCTGGATGCAGGCGGCGTAAGACCGAGATCTGTAAAAGTCCATGCAGGAGACTTTTGTTTTTTTTTTTAAGATTTATAGAAGGGGTCAGTGGTCACTTCCCTCAGGTATATGATGCAAAAAGATTGAAACCATGCTAAAAAAAACTGTTATAACTCTTTTGGGTCTGGTTGGTTATATATTGTAGGTATATGATATTAAACTGCAGCGTCACTTACTTAACCTAATGATGAAAATCATTGTTCGTGTATAACGCAGTGTTCTCGTCGAATTGTGTTTGTTTGACATGCCTCTGTCAGCTCTTGACAAATATCAATTCAATGCGCCGCGCTCGAGTCATTCATACCAACGTCCATCACTAGTAACAATAGAGTACATAGTTAAACCGTGTGACTATAGTTTACCTTTTATACAGGTATTGTGTGAGCGGTCAGTGAGGCGAAATCTTAAAACATTGGGACAGAGGAAATTGATTTACTTATTTGTTTTCATTATTTATGTTCGAAAACAAAGTATTAAGCATAATATTAAATGAAGTAGACAAAAGTGAATCATAACTCTAAAATAGAATTTTCTTTAAACTTCCTAAATGTTATTCGACCGAGCGAAGCGAAGGTCTCTGAGTTTACTTGAGCGAATTTGCACTTGTCCGTCCGTCCGTCCGTCTGTCAGAGCCTTATAAGTTATAACTTTTGAATTACTGAACGTAATTACTTCAAATTTAGATATAATATGTAAACCGATGGCCTCCAGCCGAAAATGGCTTAAAAAGTTATAAAAATCTTTATTTCAGGGGGGCTCTCATAGAAGCGAATGCGAAGTAAAATATATTTTTTTGCATTTCATAGGGTTGCAGTACCTCATTTTAAAGATAATTTCGAACAGAGTACAAAAGTATTATTTTTTATTTTTTTTTCCTAAAATTGACGAAATGGGGGGCTTTCAAAGTGGAGATTTTATTCGAGGCTAGATCTCTAAAACCACTTTATTTTAAAAATTGAAACTTACACATAATTTGAGTTATATTCTGTACTTGAACAACAAATACTAAGATTAGATAAATATTATAAAGAAACGAAATTATTTAAGTTTAAATGGGCATCAATGTTTTAACAAAACTTCACTATACTGTTAATAGATGGCGCTGTCTTTAATATTGTAAATACACTTTTGCGTCAGCTATTCTTATTTTGTCTATTACTAATTATGTTATTCAATTAGCAAATAATAAATTTTATATATATAATAAAAAATTTTAGTAAAATACTGTATAGTCCAGATTTCCTTACTTGAGTATTCGAATAAACAATAATGGCCGAATGTTAACCAAAGACAATTTATAGGGTTGGGAAGTTATCGCATGAGCGATTGAACGAATGTGAAAGCATTATACAACCGAATGATTTTCATCCCAACTGCGATGGTCATAGACGTGTACCATTACTACAAAGACGTAAAAAGTAACTAAACAATATCTTTTTCGTAATTATATTAAAAAGAGGAATTTACAAGAAAAAATTAACGAAGATTTATTAATTTTTACTAATCAGATTTTTGTTCTATTATAAAGTATACCCCATTTGTGGGTAACATTGTGATACAAACAATTTTCTTAAAAAAAACAGTAGTGTATTTTTATTTACTTGTTTTCTTTAGTAAAATGTTCTTTAGTGTGGTAATAATAAAGATTGAGATTACCTATTTTATTTTATAATAATATCTAAATTTTATTTAAGTTAACCATTACAATCATTTTCTGCTAGTGATTTATTTTTTATCAATATCCATTATTTTTTATGTTCTAAAGTTACTCACCTCTACTGTAATGATGATTCAATCATTGAAGTAGGAAGACTAGTCCTAATTTCTAGTTCCATGGATACAATCCATTCATACGGTCACTCATTCGCCTGTCCCCACCTCAACGATTCATAGACAATCTAGGGTTACGAAATGTCACTTTCTCTTAATCTGTGCAAATGAGTTCTGCTAATGTTTCGTTTTTGAGAAAATAAATATCTTATAATGGTAAACTCGAAGCAATTTTTGGTGTAAATCGTAACGAATGTGTTTGATGAATAGATCTAGACAGTTATACATAGTTAAAAATGTGTGATTTGTGTGTAAATAAGTGATATTCATATCAAGAGGTGTTTGTTTACTCGAATGCTCAAGTAAGGAAATCTGGACTTTAGGCATACGCATCCCATCCACGAAAGCAGATGACGATTGACGTCATCAGATTCGGCGCGTTTTAATTACAATAAAATATATTTAGTTAAAACTACCTTATGGGAATTATGGGATACCGCGAGGTCTCAGTTCGGGGCGAACCACTAGTTAAAAAAAAGTTTCATAAATAAATAGTGCTAGATTTGCCATTCTGAGATTGATTATTTCGTTTAGGAAACATTTATTACCTTAAGTTTCTATTTCTAATACTATTGCAGACATCAATAACTATGGAAATTGTGGGAAACTCAATGTAGAAAAGTTTTCATTTAAAATTTTTAGATAGACATGGATGCCAATCACCCGATTCCTTTCTACTTTTTTCTTAGATTGTTTGCTACAAAATAAATACATGGTTCGGACGAAGTAGGTTTTAGCTAAATCTCAAACCACTACGTATTTAATATAGGTTATATAAACGTTATATTCAAGAAGCGAAAACTTTTAAGACACCCCAAGTATGAATTTGATTAATTAAAAGTTTCTCTGTTAAAAAGAGTATTGTAGCGGCGAAGTTCTTTTGAATTTTACCCCATAGAGAGGAGTTTGTGAAACAAAGAGCGATCTGCAACAGAATATAAAAGTTTTGTGATAACGTACACGCCCCGGGCAGGATCCGGACAAACCTAAACTTGCCCGACCGCTTTGTAGGGTTAGGTAATACCTACCTATATTATTGCTTCAATATAAAACTACTTTACCTCCACTCCAATTAAAATTAACAGCAACGAAGTATAAATCTCCTCCTCTAATCTTTTTCTATATAAATATCAATTATTATTAGTTAATCTAGCTTAAACTCAAAAGTCCCTAATACAAAATTTCCCCTAATATTGGCTTCATCTATACGTCGTCGTACATTCTATAAGTCGTCTATAATGATCGATGTCCACTGTTGGACATAATATGTGCCTTGTAAAGACGTGTGACATTGACGTTGTTGTTGTGACGCGTCTAGTGGAAGTCTTAAAACTCTAGGTCCACAGCTTCTTTGAGCAATGTGCCGAATATTCGCGTTGATGTGTTGTGTTTGATCATTCTTCGAATCTTCATTTTTATTTGGATGATTGAGTTGATCAAATTGAACATAAAATTGTTTCTAAACTTATTTCGGTAGGAACTCTGTATTTCCAAAATAAAACCGATTTACAAAATATAAAAGTTGGATGAAAAGATGCCTGCGGCGGTATTAAAGAAAACGGTTAAATATACCAAAAGGATTGTTTAAAAAGCATAAAAGACTTCATAACAATTCGGAAATATTTGATCCCTTCGGAAATTGTTGGGATTAATGGGGTAGCTACTTTTAAAAATTGATATAAACCCAAATGACGAGGCCGCTCGTCGGCAAGGGTTGATTATGTTGCTATAACTACGGGTCTACGCAAGGGCTTTGAAATATTTTACATGTTGACTGCAAAATTGCAGCTTGACTCAAGATTTACCCGTGGTACTACCGGTGGTCCTACCCGAAGAAAAGACAACATTGATCGCATATTACCACAAAAAAATTCGTAAAAAAATTGAAATTATTTATTTCACGTAGGCCAACCTGTGGCTCTTATGATACGTCATGACTTTCACCGGTTCGGAAAGAGGATTCTGCTGAGAAGAGCCGTCAAGAAAGTCAGCAGTTGCTCTTTTCAAAATGATCATTTTACAATATTATTAGGTAGCTATTTACATTGTAATAAGTTTTATATACTATCTTGTGGGCAGTTGGATGCCAAGCCGATTTATCCCATGCAACTCGGTAGAATAGAATATAATAGAATATTTCCACAATGAGGGGAAGTTCCTGAAATGCGTAGGTACTACAATTCAATACATGTTAAGACGGGCTGACAGAAAACGCGTTAATACTATGGTATTGCGGCTATTAACGCCTTAACCTTAACCGTATGAATTACTGTTATCAGTAACCTTACTGTTAGTAAACTCCAGTAGAGCATCAGACAAGACTCTAACTTTTAAAATAGACCGCCAAAAAAGCTGCCTTGAATTTCACAAGTCAGGTTTCCTTAACTTTTGCACATAATAGAATTTTATCATTTTAGTATTATTCATTGACTATTGTGCAACCCATTTTGCTTTGAATTTGGTGGTCTAATTAAAAGTTACCCGACAACCTTATTTGCGGCTGATGTGCACATGGCACTAAAGTGTTTTCACAGTAAAATCCATTATAAAGCCTTGCGGTACCGGTTCTTAATTGGTGTTTAAATGAGAGACTACACAAATTTTCATCTAAGGCAGCCTCTCGGGGGATTAGCGTCCTCGGAGACGCAACAGAATTAAGTACTTATACAACAATAGCTTAATCGGTTTTAGTAATTACCTAACACAGTTCAACTTGATATTGAAGTCGAATTTCTAGTTGCTAAAAGCTTCTAATCATTTTTCATAGAATTAAAACTATTTTCCATACTAAGGGCCATTTTCACCACCTTCTGATAAGTGTCGGATAGCTTATTTGCATATTTTGTCTTTTTCACTTGACATAAAGTAAGAAAGTGACAAAATATACGGTTAGGCTATCCGAGACTTATCAGAAGGTGGTAATACAGGCCCTTAATATTATTTATTTTTCATAAAAATTCTAAATTATTTATTTATCTAGTCAACTCTAAGTTTAAGTTATTATGTAAGTTATAATAAGTCACATTCCTCTATCAGTTCGCTCAGTGATTCTGATGATAAGATGATGATAAGATAAAGAATAAACTTAGCAATAAGTAGTTCTTTTCAAAACTCAGTGTTACAATATGTAGCTTGAACAATGTGACTAATTACAAGATTTTATTTAACTTGCAATGTGTCTGTAGGTTTAGGTCAAATCTTGCAAGATGAATTAGAACCACCTCCCGGTTTCCGATTGAACTGCAAATTTGCATGTATATGTAAATTGGAGGACAATGCAATATTACCTATTGTGACATAGAGCTGATCTGATTATGGAGGCGGAAGATGGCTTTGGGAACTCTGTAGTAAAACCCCATCGTATTTTAGATTATATCCAGGGTCTTATGATGGAGCTGAAACGTGGTTATGGGAAGTCTGTTATGAAACTTGATTCGTCTTGACAAGACTCAAGAAGATTGGTCCTAGATGATATCCAGGATCTGATGATAAGTATACCTATTAAAAGCTTGTTTTTTAAAATAAAATTTTTAATTTACACTTGTTTTATTATTAGACTGTCTTGTGGGCAGCTGAATTTGAATTGAAGTATCAATTATTAGTAACTTTAAAATCTCTACCCCATTGCAATAATAACTTTTTTTTTATTTTTGCATGTGTAATAAATTATTTATTTATTAATAAATGTTGCTACCCTTAGAGATACTTCTCAGCTCGAGATGAGATACACTATATATATGTACTAGGTGTAATCCAAAAGAGTATATTTCGCATTTTGTGCGTAGTATAACCTTTTTAATTCATGGAATCCCGTTACACACGCAGAAGCGGCAAGCTCCATCGGTGTGTACCAACCCCTCAGAAAGATTTACGTTCAACCACCGCGGACGGGTTAATATGCGCCGCAGTTAATTGATTAAATAAAATTAACTACAGATGGGGTAAGCGGGACCCCCTCTTCGTTCTATGTACCTACTCTATCTGCTCTACTTTACTCTCATTTGGATGCATTGGTATTTGAATCAATGCCCCGTTCCATCGAAAATTTAGTGAAAGAAAGCCTTAATTCACCTACTGCGGTCTCCAAAAATAGAAGACCGCAGTCCTCACCACTAGGCTATCATTGCTGAGGATCTTAGACAGTATTAGTAATGTAAATACGTACGTGTACCAACATATTGTTATGAGTACGTGGGTTAATTAGTTGCGAAGATTCTCCCATACCTGAGTTGACGAACAAATTACCGCACACGACACAATACATGACAGCGGGCGCGAGTTGCCAACTGCGCGAAACTTGGCAATTTACATAAATCCAAAACTTCCCCCATCACAAAGGCCTTATTAAAATCTCGGAAAGAACTTTAATTTGAGTTGGCAGCACCCATCATTAATCTTGTACGCACAATTTTCCAACTTACTTAGGTATAAAGTATAGGTATAGGACAACACTCTTAATTAATGGTTGTGAGTTTATGACGATAAATCCCTGTTCTATCATGAAATATATTAACGGTACAATCTGTAGAAATAGGACTTAGGTAAGGCAACGCTACTCGTATGATTCCTCATCAAAAAGTCGTTGAAAGTTTTTTTATTGAACTAAAACTAAGCCCGATGTCAAGTTATCTCTTCATTAAATTAATCCTTAATTAACCAGTCACAAGCATTAGATAATTCTTAGACTAAAGAAAATCAAACTTCATTTACATGGGGCTCAAGTTTTAATTAGCCAGTCAAGACAGCGGAAAGAAGAAGCAACAAGTGTAAATTAAAATTTTTATTTTTAAAATACAAGCTTTTAGTAGCTGGATACATCGTCAGACCTCGATATAATCTAGGACCAGAGTACGTCGTTTCTTTACTGAGTTCCTATGACCACCTTCCAGCTCCATTATCAGATCAGACCCTGGTAACCATCTAAAAACAAAGTACTCGTCAAAACGAATCAAACGAGCCGAAACTCGATTGGGTTACCTATGTCGTTTCATTACAGAGTTCTTATGACCACCTTCCAGCTCCATCATCAGACCTTGGTTATCATTGAAAGAAAAACTACTCGTCAAGACGATTCAAACGAGCCCAAACTCGATGAGGTCGTGTCGTTTCATTGCGAAGTTCCTTTAGCCGCCTTTCAGCTCCATCATCAGATCAGCACCATGTCATCATAATATTGCATTGTCACGCGATTTACACATATTTTATGCAAAATTTCAGCTCAGGGAAGTGGATCAAATTTAATTTGCAAGATTTGATAACAAACATCGTTGATGACAAAAATCGGGACAGGTGAACCTAAAAAAAAGCTTGTAAAAATATGCAAAAATAAATGAAAAAAAAACCCCTGCTCACAACTTCGCTTAGCTCAGTAAACCAAAGAGCATGCATTTCCTGCACCAATTCACATTAGACAGGTTAAACAAGGGCTTGCAGGTGTTTGATCGCTTCTTCCGACTATCGATGTCAGGTCTTCCAACAGGGTACATTAATATAGGGCGTCCTTATTAGGCTATTCTTATAGCGCGATGCTCCCCCAATCTCTCTCTAGATGATTTGGTCTTCGATTACATCGGGTGTGGCCATCAGTTTTGCGCTCAAAGGTTTTGCGATTACAAAAAATGTAGTTTTTGAAATACTACTAAGTAGCTGTTGCCCGCGTCCGCGTGGATGTAGTTTATAAAAATCTCGCGGAAACTCATGGATTTTTGGGACTTCAACTATTCCCATGCAAAAAATCATGTCGATCTGTAGCTCTATTACAACGTGATTGAAGAAAAAACAAACACACTTTCGTATTCATAATATAAGTAAGATTTTATTGGTATGCAGACATAAAAGATAAGTTTGCTGACCCAAAATAAAAAACTCAGTTTAAAAATTAGCATATTTCGACAAATGCTCATAAAGGGTTAATACAATCAATTACGTTTTCGAAAAATGCGAGGGGACCCGTCGTGGGCGTTGCTCCGTGAGGGGGCCCGAGTGAAACATTATATTCTACTATAGTGATGCACGTAATTCGCGGTTTGGTAGAAGTATTCTTTCGGTGGGTGCGAAATAACTTCATCCGCTTATTTGGTATTTACGTACGTTCCTGGTAGCGTCCGTTGTTATGAGCGAGATTTCAGTGTCTTAAATCAAAACGTGAAGAGTTAATGGGAGATCCTCGCCAATCGTTTAATAGTCGATACCAAATGAGGTAAATATCTACCTGATACCATATCTATTGATATGGTATCAGGTAGATATATATATATATATATATATATATCTGTTATTAAGTGAATGTACCCAGTAACCATTGAGAACTCTGCACTCGAAATTTTTGACGAGTAGTTATATATACCTGGGACACACAGTCCAGCTAGGTAGGTCCAATTTCGAGAAAGAGATCAACCGCTGAATCCAACTCGGCTGGGCATTGTTCGGGAAGCTCCGAGATGTCTTCTCGTCCAAAATCCTTCAGTGCCTGAAGACTAAAGTCTTCGAACAGTGCGTGTTGCCAGTGATGACTTACGGATCCGAGACAAGGTCGCTAACTATGGGCCTCATAAGTATAGGCTCAGGACCGCTCAGCGGGCGATGGAGAGAGCTATGCTAGGAGTGTCCCTGCGGGATCGAATCAGAAATGAGGAGATCCGTAGAAGAACCAAAGTCACCGACATAGCTCAGCGAGTCGCGAAACTGAAGTGGAAATGGGCGAGGCACATGTTCGGAAAGTTGACGGTCGTTGGGGTCCCAAGATGCTGAAGTGGCGACCCCGCATCGTGAAGCGCAGTGTTGGCAGACCCCCCACTAAGTTGACCGACGACATCAAACGAGTCGCAGGGAGCCGCTGGATTCAGGCGGTGCAAGACCGAGTCCTGTGGAAGTCCATACAAGAGACCTTTGTTCAGCAGTGGACGTCTATCGGTTGACAATGATGATGATGATGATCTAGTGAGTGGTATGGTTAGTGGTTGAATCCCTATTTTTCAATTAAGGCAAGTACCCGCTACCGCTGTTGAATTGATCCGATGACCGCTTTGCATAAATGCCCGCCAGCTGTTTACAATAATCGATATGTTTTTACCTTTTCAATTTATTGATATCCATTCACGGTGCGTACAATTTATTTGTATCAATATTAATACGACTTCTGTTTGTTTTTGTACGCTGACGGGTTTATGGGGGTCGATATTTGATCGAATATTCAGAATCGATTAAGCAGTGGCTTATATGGGTGCTCGGAAGCTTATTAATTGGTTCTGGTTATAATTGTATGTACGCTCTTAAAGGTGCAAACACATTACTCTGTTCGAACTATCGCGCGACAGACCCACTACGCCCGCACTCCGCTACGCGTCAGAATATTCGCGATATCTCGCTGCAGTTTGTGTAGTAAAACGTGTGAATGTTGCGGGGAATATTGCTCGCTCACTCGCACTTTCATTAATTTACATATTATATGCAATGCGAAATGATATGAACGCGCTAATGTCATAATATTACTATTATTAAATGCGATGCCTATAATTTAATGCGATGCATATTAGGTGTATGCGTGTAAGTATAACACAGTTCATGTCTCCTCGTACACAATGTTTTACTCCGTTCGCCTTGTGCTTATGTGTCTGCAGCTTAAGACGTATGACGCAGTGAATAGTTGTATACCGAGCAAACTCGTTCACTCGTTTATGGTCTAGTAATTCAATGTAATATCCACATTGAATTAGGAATTATTCGATGTTAAAATTACCGCCATGTTTGTATCCTCTACCTTGATCGCTGCAACTTTTGAAACCTTTTTTGAAACCCGTCTGTGAGTCAGTAGATATTTAATTGTAACTGAAGTTAAGGGTTACTTAATATGATCTGTACGATTTTAACTTACGAGTGCGTTATACGACGTGATCATGTGTTAGAGAATGCTATTTCCATCAACAATTAATTTTATTATCGCATTAGGTACGTATTATTTTATCGTACATCTAGTTATAACATCTCTTTGTTTTCTTTGCTTATTTTATTTTACGACATACATCTTTAATATGTATATATAAATTACGTGTCACGTTGTTTGTCCGCGATGGACTCCTAAAGTACTTAACCGATTTTGATCAAACTTCGTAACTATCTCTAATTTGGTCCAACTTGATAGATAGGATAGTTTTTTTTGATTAGGATAGTTTATTTGTTTTATTTATGTAGATAAGTTGGCGGCACGAAGTTCGCCGGGTCAGCTAGTGGGTATTATACATATATTTAAATAAGTAGTTTATTTACACACGAAGTATCCCTATTTGCATTAAAATAGAGATGTTTGAAGTGTATGATAACCTTTTCACTGTTTTGCTTTATTTGAAGGTTTAGGAGGACTTCTTTGCGTATACGTTTGTATGAGAAATCGCGCGAAGAGCGTGACCTTTTAACGCTGTGTGATCTTACATGGCCTCTGAGGGCCTGCCACTAACTTTAAGCGTTGGTTGTATCCCTGAATCGATATACTTTCTTCTTCTTTAACAGTTAGTTAAAGGTCTCTTACACGGACTTCCACAGGACTCGGTTTTGCGCCTGGATCCTGCGGCACTTTGCAGCTCAATAAGTCATTACTGGCAACGTCGATGTACCTACTATTGAACACTCAGTCACTCAGGGCCGTATTCCTCCTCTACGAACTAAAGTTGTAACGGTGCGAGAACTATCGATGTTTCACGTCATTCACGTGGGATGGTCACCGGTACATCGCACGGCGTCTCAGCTCAGCTCACAGCGATCTGGTCCACACTGAGGCTAGCAGTATTTCTTTTCCAATGGTCGTTAATTACGAGCCCTGGCCTGTGGCCGACGCGTGTCGCAGCGGGCCGCGGCGCTACAAGCAAATGCACTTACGTCGGCGTTAGCGGCCGTTGCGTCATCACACACCACTCTCAGTGCCCCTGCAGTCATGCGTATTTTAAGACATATCCTGAGAATCTTGGTGGTATCCTTACTTATAAAATCGACGTGTGTATGTTTCTTATGGAGTCTAAAATGGCTGGACCGAGTTTGATGAAATTTTCAGGCAATCTTCAGATTAACCCAGCGGGTTATCCTGTGAAGTTTGGTAGCGATCGGATCAACAGAATTTTTTTAGTGCTACCCGTTCGAAGCCGGAGCGGGTCTCTACTCTAGTAATTAGTAATATTATAAACTAGCTGATGCCCGCGACTTCGTCCGCGTGGATCGATCGCAAACTCTCTTCGATTCACTGGGACGAAAAGTAGCTCATGTCACTCTCCAGCAGGCCTAGACAAAGGGACATTCTATTAGCGATGTCGCTAGTAGAAAAGTCCAAAAATGTATGGGATTGACATTAGCAATCGATATGTCACGTGGTCTAATAGAATCGAATCGAAATTTGCTAGACAATGTTAATTTAATCGATTCCATCAAAAGAATCGACATCTGTCGAAAGACTAATTCCATAGGATGTGTCGACAATTGCTAGACAAAGTGACATTTTTGACAAGCGTCATCGATAGCTGTCGAAAAATTTAATGGAAACCCTAGCGAGCGCTAAGACCCTGTAGAAAGCGAAAGAAATAGCATTGATTAGTGGATTCTTTTGTTTATTTTAGTCGTGTTTTTACGAATTTTGTAATTTTTGTTGGCTTTTTGCATTATTATTTATTTTGTAACTTTGTCGGTTGTTTTCGTTTGTTTGTTTGTTTAAGGAAGATCAATTTCAACCATTTAATTAGTAGGTAGATTATAAAATGTATAGTATTATATTTTATTTAAAATAGTTTTAACCATTGATAATATATATGCCTAAATCTATGAATCTATCATAGATTTAGGCATATAATTATCAAATAAACTATTTTCGTTACATTCATAACATTAAGTTACATAATATTAGTTGATGCCCGTGAATTCGTCCGCGTGGATTCAGTTTTTAAAATCCTTCGGGAACTTTGATCTTCCGGGATAAAAAGTAGCCTATGTCACTCTCCAAGTCCTCAACTATACTACCCAGGCTAAAAATCATGTCAGTACGTAGCTCCGTTATGGCGTGATTGAAGGACAAACCAACAAAAAACACACTTGCATTTATGATATAGAATAGAATAGAAATGTTTTTCATTCAAATAAACTTTTTTACAAGTGCTTTTGAATCGTCGGTACCACTGGTTCGGAATGCCCTTCCTGCCGAGAAGAACAGCAAGAAACTCGGCGGTTGCTTTTTTCAAAACAAGTTTACAATTCTATAGATACTATGCTATTTATGCAGTTTTTCCACAATGAGTTCCACAAAAGCATACCTAATTAGCAGTGACTGTGGTCTCAGAAATGAAGAGATCCGCAGGAGAACTAAAGTCACCGACATAGCTCAGCGAGTCGCGAAACTGAAGTGGAAATGGGCGGGGCACATAGTTCGAAGAGCTGATGGTCGTTGGGGTCCCAAGGTGTTGGAGTGGCGACCCCGCACCGGTAAACGCAGTGTTGGCAGACCCCCCACTAGGTGGACCGACGACATCAAACGAGTCGCAGGGAGCCGCTGGATTCAGGCGGCGCAAGACCGAGGCCTGTGGAGGTCCATGCAGGAGACCTATGTCCAGCAGTGGACATCTAAAGGTTGATAATGATGATGATGTGGTCTCCTATTCGGGGGGTCGCAGGTTCGATCCCGGATACGCACCGCTGACTTTTCGGAGTCAAGTGCGTTTAAGCAATTAAATATCACTAGCTTCACCGGTGAAGGAAAACATCGTGAGGAAACCTGCACATCTGAGAGTTCTTCATAATGTTCTCGAAGGTGTGTGAAGTCCGCCAATTCGCATTGGGTCAGCGTGGTGGACTATGGCCTATAACCCTTCTCTGAGAGGGAGACCTGCGCTCAGTAGTGAGCCGTTGATGGGTTGCTAATGATGATGATGATACCTAATTATAATTCAACACATGTAAAGACGGGCAGACAGAAAGTAGCCCCATTCCCGCTGGTGACACCCGTTCACGAGCATGACGCATGATCCAGCCATTGCTTCGCTCAACCATATTTGAGAGAATGTAACAACCCACATCACACAACACCACCACAGAAATGTTTAGAGAGTTTGACATACTTAGGCTACCACAGATAATATAAAACAATTTAAGGTAGGTACCTACTTATATTATTTTGTATTTTGAATGACTAGATTTTTATATAAATCTTAACTTTTTTGTGCAGATGAGTTTGCAGCTTTGTGAAAAAATGCTTGCACTATATTATGTAACAAGAGTAAACCCAGATGATCACTGAAAACTAAATTGCTTACAAAAATAAAAATTGTAATTTTTCAAATTAATTAAATTAACATTTCTGGGATTTTAATTGCATTTTCTAATTTTTGTATACGGCATTGGGTGTTATGGGAATAGAAATTGGAAGACATTTTATGGTTTTCAATACTTTTATTCCTTGAAAAAATAATAATTTTTGTTATCTTCTAATATATAAAATTCTCGTGTCACAATGTTCGTTCCCGTACTCCTCCGAAACGGCTGAACCGATTATTATGAAATTTTGTGTGCATATCGGGTAGATATGAGAATCGGCCAACATCTATTTTTCATACCCCTAAATGATAAGGGTGACCAACCACTAAATATTTTTGCTGGCGGTACGAAGTTCGCGGGGTCAGCTAGTAAACTATAAAAAACACAGAATTTAAATCAAATTAGGGTGTAGTGTTATTAAAAAAAATCGGCCAAGTGCGAGTCGGGCCTCGCTCTTTTAGGGTTCCGTACATATGACCAAATCACTATTTTTAAATTAGATACATACCTATTTAGATATCTTAGTTCTTAGATAGTACTAAATTAGCATATGATGGGGAAAAAATGCTCGTTTGTTTTGGTCACAACTTACAAACCGCATTATAAATCAGTGTTTTCAGTATTTGCTGTTTAAATACACTATATAGTACATAATATACCAAAATTTCAAATTCCTAACTAGTTTAGTTTTTGAGAGAGACCCCCTAACAAAATTGGTCTAAAACCGAAAACTTTGACAGCCCCCAATTTCTTCATTATTCTAGCTAAAAAATAAAAAAAATAAATATTTGAACTTTACTTAATGAGCTCTAGACAATGATACCCCACATGCCGGGGTAAAAAAATAAAATTTTATTTCGACTCCTTTTCCATGTATGGGAGCCCCCTTTATTTTTCAATTTAATTTTATTTTTATTATTTGTTGTTATAGCGGCAATAGAAATACACAATATGTGAAAATTTCAACTGTCTATCTATTACGGTTTACGAGATAAAGCCCGCTGATAGACGGACGGACGGACGGACGGACAGCGGAGGCTTAGTAATAGGGTCTCGTTGGCACCCTTTGGGTACGGAACCCTAAAAAGTATAACTTTTACAGTGGAAAAAAAAAATACTTTTGTCCTAAACTCAGAAATAATTTAAGTATCAAAAAAAAATAAGTAAGCAAGGAATCTACATTAAATTTTTGTACAATGGGGTTTATTCTGGCAAACAATCTCTGAAGTAAAAAAAGTAAAATTTCAGAGTTAATAAAAAAGTACAATGAAAACAAAACAAAAAATATAATTACAATGCTCTAACTCTTTCAATGGTAGTGGATAGTGCGCAATTTACTTAACTTTAGAGATTATGTTTACCAGAGTTCGCCTTAATATCTACGTTTAATTTTAAAGAATTTATTCTCTAAGGAACACATTGCTCACTTATAGAACTTAAAACTATAACACTAATAAAATATACATACATAAAAAACAAAAATGGTGACTCTTAATAAAACTTTATTGACTAACTAGTTGTAGATTAGCTCAGGTATTTAAAAAAATCTAAGTTTGTTTCTAAAAGTTAAAAATAAAAAAATTCAGTAAATATATCATTATCCTTAGGTAGACAATTATATCTACAGAAATCCTTTAAACTATAAACAGAAATAATGTTATCACTTTCATGAAGTAATAAGAATATTACAATGATTGGTCCAAAATCAACTTATATCCTACTTAATTTAATAAATGCGAAAGTTTGTGAGGATGGATGGATGGATGGATGTTTGTTACTCTTTCACGCCACAACGATTGAACCAACTTAGCTGAAATTTGGAATAGTGATAGCTCATACCCAGGATTAACACATAGGCTACTATTTATCCCGGGAAATTGCAGAGTTCCCGCGGGAATTAAAAACCTTAATCCACGCGGACGAAGTCGCGGGCATCATCTAGTAGTAAATAAATCAGGTCTATCAGTTTTGGGAGGCTTCGGCCGTGGCTGGTTACCGCCCGACCAACAAAGGCGTTCTGCCAAGCGATTTAGAATTCTGGTAATTCATTTGAGGATTAAATTACCATCCTCTTCCAAGTTAGTCAGCTTTCACCTTAGACTGCATCCTTACAACTATTCAGTGCTACCTCTACTTTGTAGATAGTGCAGAAGGAATCATTCAGCAATATCTGCTAAGTTATTCAACACGTTCGTTCTATTGTAGTCCGCCTATATTCCTCGCTGAGGGAATTATTATTAGAGTGTGGGAAGTGGTGGTGACTGGTGATGAAGGCGATTGCGGTGAGATAACATCCCTTCCTGCAAAGCAAAATATCTTTCATCAATACACAGTTATAAAAAATCAATGTATGATTCAGAAACCTTAAATAGAATTTTGTATTTTTTACAAATTTTTTTTGTCTGTACAAAATTCCCTTTGACCAGAACTTTGTCCAGCAGTGGATGTCTATCGGTTGACAAAGAAGTTCAAAATTATTTATTTAAGTCAAGAATCTACCACCAGTTCGGAAAGCTAATTCTTTTGAGAAGAAAGAGCCGGCAAGAAACTCAGCAGTTCAAAGCAAAAATGTTTCAAAATGTAGCTGTTAATGTATAATGTACAGATTATATTTATACCACTATACTTTGAAATACTACTACTACACTACTTTGAAATATTAGAGTGAACACCTAAGAATACTAACAGGGAACAGTGTCCATTAACTTATTTTGTTAAATTATAAAACTAACATTATGCCATACATAACATATACCTACCTACCATCTTCAACACCATCATTGGTTCTACATGCAGCTGGGGGTTGCTGAAAAATATAAAGATAATAAGCTAATAATATTATAAGTTATAGTACCTACTAGTTTTATAATATTATGGTAATAAATAATCATTTTTACTATTATGAGAGTGAGTTGTTCTCTTACAGAGTTGTGTGGTCTCCAATCAACATACATCCATAATTTTTTTATATTACTTACTATAATATGGTATTTAATACAATCAAACTTATTTTTCTAACATCAAAACCTTTCTCTTCTGTCTCCTCATATCCCTTCACCGCCAATACACCAATAATTCCTAACAGCATTGTCTCTAAAGCTTTTAGAGCCTGTCCTCTATTAGCAGTTTCAATTTAAGTAATAACTATTTGAAATTTAAGCCATAAAATATGTATCAAGCTCAAAGTACACCAATACATACCTTTTTCCCTTTGTGTGGTGTCTAATGTACCCCACCGCCAACTGAGTTAAGGAGATTTGTTTGATAACTCCTGCCACAAACGATCGGCTCTAATGCCACCTGCACCAGACTGAGGGCTGACGCTCAGACAAGTCACCGTGGCTGAAATATGAGTTAACAAAGAGCCCTTTAATTGCGTTAAAATGTTATTATTGTTCATTCACGTCATTGCTTACATTACGAGTACCATTCGGTCGACAGTCGACTGTACCTATAGCGTTTAAACTTTCATAAACTTAATATGTATTGAACAATTATTCATATTTTACCTTTCCATAAATTCTAAAAGAGCCGAAAACTGCTCAGAAAACAATCATTTTACAATATTAGTACGTTATTTAGTTGTATTTATGGAAAATCGAAATCTTTACTTGCCTAGCTGAAATCTAGGTTAGGTTAACTTAATTGTTTTTAAAACACACAAAATCACTTTGTTACTTACCTCTGAATATTACGAGTAAGTAGTTATAAATTAATTTACATAAACTTTACATTCACACTGAATATCCGTGAAATACAACTCAAAATGAATAACATAAAAAATTACTCTTAGGAATTTGAGTATTTGACGTTTCATAACGCTCAGACCATAGACAAAAGTTAATTTTTATCGAAAAGATTAATGGACTAGGCGATCGCTAATCGCAGGTAACTTTGTCTAGCTGTCCAACTTCGCTTTCGATAAAGCGATGGCGAATCAAGGTATCGAATCGCTCCGAATCGAATGCTGTTTGTCTAGGGCTGCAGGTCCTTCATCCATGCAAAGAATCAAATCAATCCGGGTCTTTTGTTGCGGCGTGATTGAAGGACAAACAAACGCGTACTTTTCGTTTTTAGGGTTCCGTAACAAAATGGTAAAAATGGAACCCTTATGGTGAGACTTTCTCCGTCCGTCCGTCCGTCCGTCCGTCCGTCCGTCCGTCTGTCACAGTCGATTATTTCAGTAACTATTAAAGCTATCGACATGAAATTTGGCATAGTTGTGTATAATAGTGGCCCAACATCATTGGAATAAAGAAAAATTGAAAATTATTTTTAGTTTTATTAAAAAAGGGGAAAAATCGGGGGTTTGAAATTTCAAAGTAAAATAACTATACCGAGTGGGGTATCATATGAAAGGCCTTTACTTGTGCATTCTAAAACAGTTTTTTATTTATTTCTATATATAATAGTTTTTGATTAATCGGCCAAAATCTCGAAAACAATACCGTTCCCCCCCCTCCCTATCTCCGAAGTTTACCAATCGAAAAATCCGAAATAATTATGGTCAATAGAGGTTTATGTATATTTTACAGGAAAAATAAAATCAACGGATTGATAGGTATGTTTTTGAGTACCTA
This sequence comes from Oeneis ivallda, assembly GCA_029955525.1. Taxonomy (NCBI): domain Eukaryota; kingdom Metazoa; phylum Arthropoda; class Insecta; order Lepidoptera; family Nymphalidae; genus Oeneis; species Oeneis ivallda. The sequence goes on along the minus strand of JARPMR010000001.1, from coordinate 30,061,272 downwards.
GCTATCTTATGAAAGTTAGGTAAAATACCAATAAAAACTAAATAAGTTAATAAGTATATGCATAAAACTTTCACTTGGAAGTTCATATTCTTACACCACGTGACCATAAGTCAAAATTAAATAGAAAGGCCTACTTTGCGAATAGTTGTTATTTATGTGCCAGTTGGCATTTTATTAGTTACAAACGCAACCGTTTACAATAAATCGATTTTATTACATGTTATAATAAACATTTTGAAAAATTAATAGCTTCACAATTAGCAGGTGCTTGTTGTGTTATTTATATTTTATACCGACGTTTATTTTACTACCTAGCTGTTACTGCTAAGGCCGTGCAGGCTTCTAGGCCAGTTACGAAAGAAGACCGTTTATAGAAACGATTTTAAAAGGGTTATGCGGTTTTCACCAACGTTCCCTAACTTTTACGGGCTGCCTAAGCTAAGTTAGGTGACGCTTTCTGTCAATTTCGTTTTCACAAAACTTTAGGGAACACCTAAAGGTGGAAATAATATTGGGTAAGGGATTGTATTTAGGGGCAGCCTACGTAATAAGATTCCTACTTAGGGGATGATTTAGGTATGGTTGGTCAAAACGGGCATTAGTTCTGACAAAATAGAGGGATATTATAAGTTTGACGTGTGTATCTGTTTATTTGTGTATCTGTGTGTCTGTATGTTCCCTCGTAGATCCCCAACGAATGGACCTATTTGATGGTTTCTTTTTACTTTAAAAGCTGCCGTAATCGAGATAGATCTTAGCTATAATTTTCTTTGATTGCTTTTATTAGTGCCAAGTCAGCACATTGCTTATCGCCAGTGTTACGTTGAATAGATTATTAAGTACGTAAGTGGAATGGATTATATTATTTATGTAGATTGGCCACCAGGGGAATTATCAAAATACTACGGTACTATCCTGATAATAAAGTAATACGAGGATCTTCTTAATTTCATTATCTGCAACAGCACTTAATATCCAGATATTCATGTGTGATCCACTCTTAGAAAAAAAAAAATATTAAAAATAATAAATTCTACGTTGCCCGTTAATCACTGTAGTGGTGCAATGATAGTGACAGAAAAAAATTGTGTTCTCAAATCAAATCGCAGTTTAATATAAAATAATGAAGCCCTTTGAAGATTCTCGTGCGTGCTGTAATTTCTCAAAATGTGGAAAACAAGACGACATACAGGGAATGTACGCAGTATGTTCCTACCCATTGATATAAAAACCCCTTAGATGGCGGCTTGCTCAAATACCTCTATAAGGCATCCTTATTTTCTTGAACACTAAAAAAATATACAACTTAATGGAACATTAGACTAATAGTTATTTATTTTTATTAACCTTTTGCCCTCGACTGTTACTACACTAACTTCAGCGTGGAGTTGGGATTTTAGAAATCCCGCGCAAGCCCTCTTTTTTTTTTCGGGGTAAAAGGTAGACTAAGTATGTCATTCTCCAAGTCGTCAACCAAACTCATGCAAAAAATCACATCGATCCGTTGCTCCGTTCAAGCGTGATTAAAGGACAAACCAACAACAAGACACTTTCGCATAGGTCCACTTGGTTTTGCGCTAGCGAGCTTTGTCCCATGAGAGTTTTATTGTTGAGATGAGATCTAAATAATTAAATATATAAAAAGAAACAGTGAGCGACTGACTGACTGACTGACTGTTCTATCAACGCACAGGTCAAACCACTGGACGGATCTTGCTGAAAGGCATACCTACATATAACTATTATGACGAAGGCGTCCGCAAAGAAAGAAATTTTGAAAATTCAACCCCTAATGGGGTAAAATAGGAGTTTGAAAAATCAAACTTAATGTGAGCGAACCCGCAGGCAAAAGATAGTCTAATACTACTACTAATCTAAAATACTAAGATACTAATAGGTACTTAGATAGAACTGTGATAGAATTGAGGCTATAATCTCACCACGACCACGACCATAAAAGCAACAAATTAATCACCATTGAAAAAGCAATCTAATGCAGAAATTAATTATGGCTAAGCTTCTCAGACAGTTTTACGCGATACTCATAGTATCATCATCATCATCATCATCATCATCATCATGTGCCTTCCTCGTGTTGAAGTTTGGCGGTCATCATGCGCAAAGGTTCTCTATTTAATCTTTTAATTTTGAATAAGTCATCCCAGTCCACTCCCTTATATCGTCCAACCACTTGCGTGTTTGGCGACCTGGAGCTCACATGCCTTCAATCCTCATAGTATATCTTGGGCTTTCTATATCAATGAATGCATCGTATATTTTATGCAGTTATAAATTAAATGCTTAAAGATGTGGCCCTAAGGAGATTTATAAATGAGGCAAACGTCGCTTCGACGCGAGACGATTGGCTAAGCGTACCTAACTGCTGTTTGACTGACGTAAAACACTGGATTAAATTCGCTGTCATCGACTTCGTATAAAAACGAGTCATCATCAGCAACCCATCAACGTCTCACTACAACCCTCACTGAGTGCAGGTCTCTCCTCAGAGATGGGTTATAGGCCATAGACCACCACGCTGGCCCAATGCGAATTGGCGGACTTCTAACACCTTCGAGAACATTATCGATAACTCTCAGGTGTGATGTTTTCCTTCACCGTTGAAGCATGCGATATTTAATTTCTTGAACTCAAATAACTTAGAAAAGCCAGAGGTGCCCGGAATCGAACCTGCTACCTAGTTTACAAAAAAAATATTTCTTTTGTAAACTAGTGTAATTTAATAAATATGCAAACAAACATGTCGCTCTCGGCACAAATTCACCACACACGTTAATGCTAATGCAAACAAATAGGCACACGCGTTAGCCGGTGGACGATGCGAATCGTCGAAATTGAACGAAGCGTTGATAAAATAAGTAAATTGAGCATCGCAGCGTGAGGAATGAGACATCCACGCAAGAGTGCAGAGGCGGCCGCGCAGCTGACATCTGTCATCGCGCGATTTATTGGCGCTCCGAAATAACAGAGTCACTGAACGACGACGCGACAAAACGACACACGCGACCACGCTGACGGTCTATTAACGACGCGTCGCGCGTCGACTGCGCGTTAACAGCAACCAATTAAATTCACAATGTTCGGCAATAGAGCTTAGGCCCTTTGTACATGAGGCAACGCAGATATCCGACACGATTTTCCAACTCAAAAGGCCACAGAATAAATACTCCTAGAAACGCAATAGTCGATGCGGTGATGAGCCATTTTTAGGAAGCCGAAAGCATATTCCTCCGCAGTACCGTCCCGTTAGTGTGATGAACTTGCAAAATATTATTAAAAAATAAAGTACTGAGCTGTGAAAGGGTGTCATAATTCGTCACAAGCACAACAACCATCAAAAACGTAATTAACAGTGCCAGTACAGAAAATCATTACATGGCACTACACATTCATTGCTTGTATGGGCCAGTGAGCCTACGTTTGGAGCGGAACTTTGTTAGAAACCTCCGATCTATGAGTATTTAATCTAAGACCACTACAAAATATAATGCGACAGTCGCCCGCTGCTTTTTACGTTGGCTTGTATACCGAGGCTGATAGAGTTACTATGGATCATATCATAGACGTTTTGTCGTATCATTTATTGTCGTTGCTTTCTGAAATGACTCACAACAACTAATCAATCCTAATACCGAGGACTCCGCTTACGTTTCGGTGTTTAAAGACGCCGCCATGTCGACTACACGAAAACCAAACAACACAGTTTGCAGTGTTTGGTTATAAAGCTTTGTACACGAAGCAATTTTGTAAAATGAGTCTTTATCCAGCGGAAATTTGATATTTTGACAGTATTTTCAATACAAAAACTGTCAAAACGCCCAATTTATTTCTCGGCAAAACGTAACTCGTCACACGGCCCTAAGACAAATAGTTTTGCGACAAAAATTCACCTGTTTGCGCTTAGTCGTCGTTATTCGAAAAAGAATGTATGTTCTCAATCTGTAAACAGAGTATATATTATAGTTATGAACCGTATGCTATGATATGCAAAACGAAAGACACGTTTAACAATCTCGCATTCTGTAGGGCAAGGAATGTGCCAAACTAGGCAAATTATTCCACAACGCCTGTTTATCAGCCATTTATGGCCTTTAAGCTTTAAAGCCAAGGAACCGTTTCTCCACCAATAACATATCTATCGTCACTAGCATCCACCCTAAAGAACACGATTTTAATTGTTTTTTTTTGTTTGATGATACATGATGATGCAGTCCAAAGTGGTAGAGGTCTCACACTCCTCATCGTGTTCTACACGCCGTAACGCTAAATCGCTTAGCGGAAGCCGAAACGTCTTTAACAGTAGGGTGGTAACTATAGCCACAGCAAAAGCCTCCCACCAAACAAATAATTTCAAACTCTTCAAAAATTCTCTGAGCCAACAGAACCTTACTCTCCTAAATTTTTTGTTAATAATGTCCAGGTTTCACAGTGATACTCGAGAGCTGCAAAGAATGATGAGATGTTATTTGTCACTAGTTTCGGATGCCACATGGAAGAGTCTATCTGGGCATCCGATATCGACTTTGTTCGTGCTGATGCAGTGCACTTAGTGTTAGCTTGGACGTCTCGAAAACGTTCATGGTTTTCGTGTTATTCAATACGTGCTATTAAAATGGAACCATTTCTTTTTTAGTCTTTTACAAAGTTTTCCGCAAGGCCGCAGCACTTGCTGGTGTTCACATGGAAGAAACAGAGTTAAATCAATAAACTCTTACCTTAATACTTTATGTTAAGATTTTTGGTGGTTTTTCGACAGGTGGAAATTACAGGATCGTGAGCTTTATAGTAATGAGTATAAAAAGTTACTCACCTCTGTAATATCTTGATCTCACTGTTTTCAAATTCTCTCTTACTAGCTATGCTTTGATATAGAATAATTTAATAAAATAAAATAATAAATGTATGGTCCATTTGACTGACCTTTCTGAATCGAAACTGACGAAAACTTTCAACATTATCGAGTTGTGCTGCGAACTAGCACTAGCGATACTGTAAGTGAGAGCTACCGCTTAATAACTGTCGTCAAGTGTTTGACTCACTGCCTGAGCAGTCGCCATCGCATCAACCCGCGCAGTTGGTGTGCTTTCAGTAATAAATTAACTCTTATTTTAGAAATCCTCATTCACATCCACAACACATTCGCCGCACTCGATCCATATACACGAAGAGAAGTCTGCTAGATGTGTCGCACCAGCAATACTATTTGGCTGAATAACAAAATATGTATTATCATTTAATCCTTACTAATATTATAAATGCGAAAGTGTGTTTGTTTGTTGGTTTGTCCGTCAATAACGCCGCAACAGGGCTGCGGATTGACGTGATTTTTTGCATGGGTATAGTTGAGGACCTGGAGAGTGACATGGCTACCCTTCTTTTATACTTTTCTCCCGGAAAATCAAAGACTTCCCGAGGGATTTTAAAAACTAAATCCACGGGGATACAGTCGCGGGCATCAGCTAGTTTTACTATAAAAGTCTTTTCTAAGTTTTATAACTTTAGTAAATTCCTGATACTAATCAGCCGATGGATTGTCTAAAAATATTTGTTATATTATAATGTGACAATCGTAATCTGATCGGCTCTGATTGGCCGACACTCTCGCGATATTGACTGTTTTTAACCGACTTCAAAAAAGGAGGAGGTTCTCAATTCTTCGGAATCTTTTTATATGTATGTTCACTGATTACTCGAAGACGCCTGAACCGATTTGAAAAATTCTTTTTTGTTTCAAAGGGTTTCTTCTCAGATGGTCGCATTTAAATTTGATCGAAATCGGTTCAGCGCTTTTAAAAAAAAAAACAAGAATAAACTACAATTGTAGTGGCGCGGGGGTTTGTTTTAAAAAAGACTTTTTTATATTAAATTATGTTGTAATTTACTCACGTAAGCTACTTACGTGAGTAAAAGTTACAGGTGTAGTAAGTTCGAGATTAGCATGGGGGGTCTTTATATACTCAAAGGCACATCCATTATAAATTATGTTGTAATTTACTCACGTAAGCTACTTACCTACGTGAGTAAAAGTTACAGGTGTAGTAAGTTCGAGATTAGCATGGGGGGTCTTTATATACTCAAAGGCACATCCATTATAAATTATGTTGTAATTTACTCACGTAAGCTACTTACCTACGTGAGTAAAAGTTACAGGTGTAGTAAGTTCGAGATTAGCATGGGGGGGTCTTTATATACTCAAAGGCACATCCATTATAAATTATGTTGTAATTTACTCACGTAAGCTACTTACCTACGTGAGTAAAAGTTACAGGTGTAGTAAGTTCGAGATTAGCATGGGGGGGTCTTTATATACTCAAAGGCACGTACATCCATTGTTGCAGCGAGAATGTTGTCAATTCAGGAAATCGCCACAATTGATGCAGTAGCAATGATTGATGCTCTTTGTAACCGTGGCCTCTTGGTCTACTACAGAAGTATAATTTACACTCGCGACACTCATTACTCGTAATGACGTTCGATGAGTAATTATTTACAGTTTCGTGGTTTTATGATTGAGATTAATCGTTTAGGATTTCCTTTTCGTTTTAATTTGATATTTCTTTACTGCTGCGAACGACTTAAGGATTTTATTAATGTTTAAAGAATTATGAAAGGTGATAAAAAATTATGATAACCATCAGATATTTTAACGGTTAAATATTCTCACAACTTTTTTTATAATTTCACCTCTTCAGTTAAATTAATAGGGTTTTTTCTCTTTGTCTTTTAATTTACTTGTCAATTTCGCTGCTAGAGTTCGGAGTTCGCTGTTCGTGTTCATTTTTATGGTGAGGTCGTTCGCAAAAGTAAATCAAAAATAATAACTTTTAAACGAAATTGTTTTCATCCATAATAATTAACAATGCACAATAGTTTGATTCTCTGACATCACGGTTTTGTAGACATTAGCAGTCTCAGATCCTTCAGCATCCCATACTCATATAATGTTATCTATTGTCAAAGAAGCCAAATTCGTTTGCGTCAAATACACACATCAAAAGTGTCTAGGGATCAAGCATTTTTATGCGGATTTCTTGAGATTGAGATGTGGCTTTGTAATAAATTTATGATTTTATAAATTTATATGGATCCTTTTTGGTGCATTTCATAATTTGAATCAGGAACTGTCAATCAAATTCGAGTAAAAGATGAAAATCAGCTGTCAATATTTTCCCTATAAAAACATACAACGCATTGAAGACATTATTAGTGCTACTGTTTCCCTACTACTGATTAAAACCAACGTTATTATGGAGCGGCGACGTCATTTAAGCAGGGAAGAAATGCTCAGAGCCGTGGGAATGATAGAAGCTGGTTCCCGGCAACGTACTGTGGCTTTAGCTCTGAATACAAGTCAGAGTGTTATCAGTCGACTTTGGACACGTTACCGAAGCACTGGTACCGTGGCTGAGTGCCATGGAGGACGGTATCGCTGCACCACACGGAGACAAGACCGATACATTCAAATCTTAACTCGAAGAGCTCCAACAATAACCGCCATGATGTTAGCCGTGAGGCTTCATCACTCTTCAGGGAACTTAATTAGCGACCAAACAGTCAGAAACCGCTTGCATGAAGTGAACCTTCATTCCCGAAGACCGCTACGGGTACCACCTATAGCAATGCACAATCGTAGGATTCGATATCAATGGGCTCTTGAACACAGAAATTGGGCAGAAGAACAATGGCGTTTCGTGTGCTTTTCTGATGAGTCTCGTTTTGGTATGAGACCGGATACAAGACGTATACGACACTGGAGAACCCCTGGACGCCAACAGCGATTAAAATCCTGCCAGGAAGTCCATCCTTATAGTGGTGGAACCATCATGGTATGGGCGGGTATTTGGATCGGCGGAAGAACTGAGTTGATTTGGATCAGAGGCAACCTCAACGCTCAAATTTATGCTGAGACGATTGTATCAGAACGTCATCGTTCCTCTACAAGTGCAAATCGGTCCCTTATTTTAGTTAATGCATGATAATGCACGACCGCACACCGCAAGAGTTGTAAGACAGACTCTCGCCGCAGCTAACATCAATGTCCTGCCCTGGCCTGCTCAGTCGCCAGACTTGAACCCGATTGAGCATGCATGGGATATGCTACAGAGAAGAGCTCTGCCGAATATGGAGGGTATCCAGTGGCAAGAAGACCTTTTTTTGTTGTTGCAACGAACATGGGCGGCCTTTCCACAGCGTGATTTGGATGAACTCATTTTGAGTATGCCAAACCGATGTTCTTGTGTTGTTAGTGTTCGCGGTAGAAACACGGATTATTAATTGTTTAAGTTACCCAATAAAATTTTAAAGAAAACTGTTATTTCAGTCTTTTTTTCGAACTTTAATGTTAGTGGTTCAAATGTCAAAAATCCCTTTATTAGGAAAATGGCAAATTTCTTTATTAATGCAAAGGTGACTTGGTTTATCGTTACTGTGACAAACGAAAACACTTTATTTGATGAATCCTTAAAGAAAATTTTAATTAATATCAATCAGGAGAAAAGTTATTGCAAAAATATATGTTGATCCCTAGACACTTTTGATGTGTGTATATGAAAGTGAACGAACACCCTGCAACTAGGTGGATGGACATTTTCCAGCGAGTCGTTGGCAGCCACTAGATACAGACGGAATAAGATTGTGTTCAATGGCAATCTTTTTAAGAGAACTATGTCTTTCTGTTTAGATATGATAACGATATTGATGATGATCATTATACTGCCAAAGTAAAGCTCAATAAAATAGTACATAAATGTACATACATGTGATACTTAATAAAAACGGGCCTTATAAAAGCTTGCAGAGTTAATAAAATAGGCAGGTTACATTAGCAATTTTAGCCCCCGCCAAATAAAAGCAAAATACGTCGAACCATTAAGCCCGATGCCCCATAATGTGGCCATGCCGAGGCTCTTACCGAATGGCCTACTAAATTGTAAAAAACACAAATTGGTCAAGTTTCATCTGGCCCTCGTTTATAGGGTTCAGTTGCCTTATGGCCGTTTCATACAAGGACATAGCAGTACAGTGTACACACAGTAGTGATCAGAACATTACTGCTCACAGCTCAGTGCTCATATTTAAATGTGCTGTTCTGTGCTGGTTACTATTCTTAAAAAATTGATCAGTCTCTTCACAAATTTGACTGGCTGCCCTGCCCAGTGCCAAATGGCTATTAGCATAGATTTAGGATTGGTAGTCGCTACGCAACTACTAGATAGGTTACACATCTCTACAGTAGACCTAGTTTGCCAAATTGACAGATTGTGCTAATGGCGATCACTAACTCTTACCATGAGATCCATAGATGACACTTTCACTCAACTCTGACTCAAGACTGAGTTAAAATGAGACAGATTTACATCAGGACATATTTGTGTCTCATTTTAACTCTATCTTGAGTCTTGAGCTGAGCCAGAGTGCGATCTATAGATCTCAGTCATAGGCTCTCTCACAATACTCTAATATTGCCTTGTGCTCAGTTTAGCATTGTCTAAACTTCATCGCAATGAACGCATCACAACGTTTAAAGATTTGTTTTAAGTTAACGGATCCCTGAAATGTAGATAATCCTGAGGTCAAACAATTCCCATGGGCAGGAGACTGTGCGACGACTTAATGAACCCATAATCGTCGCTCGATGGAAGCGCGCATGAAATATGGAACGCTAATATGTGTAAGTGGAGCTTCCTGCGCGGTAATGCCTCTAATACCCCATCGCATCACTGCCTCTGCCGACGCGGTGCGGGCCCGGTCGGTGTACGCGTCGGGGTAATGACTGCTATCGATGCTCAGTAACGCCTCCGCGATAATTCACGTACAATAAACTGTGGATAGGGTCGCGGACGTAACAAATGAGCGGGTAATATTCTATTCAAATGCACTTCGAACAGGTCTCATTTAACCATATATAAATAATAAGCGAGCTTTTGCCCGCGGCTTCGCTCGCGTTAAGGTCGATTTTTCAAACCCCTATTTTATCCCCTCAGGGGTTGAATTATCAAGAATCCTTTCCTAGCATCAGCTAATCAGCATTGCGTGAGAATCAGCCCACGTCATAATAGCTATTTTAGCTTTCAGCCCGATCTGTCCTGTGGTTTGAACTTTGAGCTGTGCGTTGATAGATCAGTCACCTTTTCCTTTTATATATTTAGAAAATCAATTTCCGTATGTATTCAAGATCATCACTTGTGAAGGGCTGATTGATCTGACTTACTGATTTTCTAATTGTGTGCGTAATATTTTGGAAAATCCACCGATGTTGACCTATGTGACCATGTTCTCATTATTAGAAGATAATATTTACATAATATTGTTTAAATAGGTACCATAATTATAATTTACTAGCTGATGCCCGCGACTTCGTCCGCGTGGATTTAGTTTTTAAAATCCCGCGGGGACTCTTTGATTTTCGTAGATTCGTAGCTTTGTTGCAGCGTGATTGACGGACAAACCAACAAACAAACAAACTGTTGCATTTATAATTTTGTATAAGTAAGGAAGAATTAATACTACGATAATAAAGGCGATCTAGTTAAATTTAAGAACACAAAAGCTACAATTGTGACTTAAATATGATAGTTATATTCCCTCTGGGACATATTTGTAGAGAATAATGAGTACTTTAATCATGTGGTACATAATTTTTGTGTATCATCAATAGTTTTCTCAGCATACGCTAAATAATGCATGTTACAGGCAAAATTTTGCTACTTTGGGTTACATTATTGCAATTTTCTTAAGGATCTCTAATTTTTTTGAAAATAAATTATAACCTATGTTACTTCCTGATAATTTAGCTTTCTATTGGTGTAAAAATGGTTAAAATCGGTCCAGTAGTTACAGAGCCTATTCGGTACAAACAAACAAACAAAAAATCTTTCCTCTTTATAATATTAGTATAGATTAAAAGGAACTTCGTTTCAATCGAGTGTTCCACGACACTCACGCATTTTTTTAATAGGTAGTTTACAATACACCTAATGGTTGTTTTTGTTTGTTACAGGACCCTTTCACGGTAAGTTGCTGAATCGAAAAGGATGCGACGGATGAATCTTCGACCAATAATAAAGAGTATGCTGAGTAAAATTAATTTTCTTTCCATGTCCGTGTTTGTCGCTGGCCTCACTGCTGCGCATTTTAGGGCGTGAGTATTTCCTTTTGTTTTTATTTTCTACTGTAATAACTAACATTTCCCTTACTCTATGATTTTCTTCTCTAACAGCTTGTGATGAAGCAGTATCAAATTATGAAATGTCTTTTTAAGCTATTGCATAGCTTTTATCGCGGGATTTGAACTAGGACAAACAGTTTGAGCGCGGCGACCGAATCAAGAAATTCCGTAACGAAAATAAACCTAACACCATCGTTAAGTAAGCGTTCAACAGTTAAGAGGTTCACATTTAGCTCTCTTTGGCGCAGTGGGCGAGCGGCCGCTTTCTTTAGATGTCGTAGGTTCGAATCTCACTCGTGAAGTAGTGACAGTGCGCTTTTCTTGTTTGTTAGTTTTTTAATTATTTTTTTGCATAATTTATATTATGCAAAAAAAAATATTGCATAAATATTATAATTGCATAAGTTGATAAAAATGATATGCAATAGCTTTACCGCGGCAGTCCCCGAGTGCCACTTAATTTTTTTTTCATTTTTGATACTTAAAGAGCAGGTGGATATTGTGCATTTTTGATTGTAACTTATATCACGAGCATCACTGTTAAATATGTATGAAGAAACCTTTAAATAATATAATTGGGTACTGACGGAAGTGTCTCAAGAAAAGTGATAAAGTTGCATGGGAAAAATTGGCATGGTATCCAGTTGCCCACAAGATAGTGAAATAACTTATTACAATGAAATAGCTACCTGAAAAGCCCGCGATAAAAGCTATGCAATAGCTTAAAAACAAATGAACGATAGAGTCCAACGGGAGCCTTTCATAAATGTACACACAAGAACCATTAAGGAACCATTAGACTAATGAGGCTTTGAGTAAGTGTAGATACATGTATTATTTATGAAAAAAAATAAAACAAACGAGCTAGTGTGTTTGCACAGTTGAGTTGAAGCAATAGGCCGTGTCAGTTGACCCGGCCGTGTTCCGGTTCCGGCGCGACATCCGTCAGCGAGTCGTATTGATTGCGTTTGCATGTACGTCAATTAAGATCCGCGGCCATGCGTCTTCTGCTAATTAGCGTCTTGTCACCTATTATATACCGCCTTAATATGTTAGTACTCCTAAGCAGAGAACCCGTGCTGAAAGTCATGGCTCGTTTAACATTATCATCATCAGCTACCCATCAACGACACCTGTGCTCAATCTCCTTTCAGAGAAGGGTTATAGGCCATAGTCACACTGGCCCAATGCGAATTGGCAGACTTCACACACCTTTGAGAACATTATGGAGAACTCTCAGGCGTGCAGGTTTCCTCACGATGTTTTCCTTCACCATTGAAGCATGTGATATTTAATTGCTAAATCACACATAACTGCGGAAAGTCAGACATGCGTGCTCGGGATCGAACCTGCGGCCGCCCGAATAGGAGACACAACCTCTAGGCTAGGCTAGGACCAATCCTAACCACTAGACTATCACTGCACATTTGGATACCTTGGTGCAAATGTGATCCAAGTATCATTTTGGTAAAAATCGAGTTCTGTGCATTTTCGCTTTCTTGCCATCATTATATAGGTTCTGTAGAATATCCCATCATTCTATAACTGCATTGTAACCTTGACTGACCTTGGATTTTTATTGTAGAACTTCACGCCCAGTTCCACAAACTTTCTTCTTTCACTGACTTTCAGACTTTCTAGAGACTAGGTAATTGAGGAATCACGGTTGTATTTGAATTTCTCATTTGCCTATCGTGTAAATCGCTGCCGTCTCTTCATCTATATTGTTTGACAGCAAATTGATATGCATGTCTGAGTGGATTTCGGATACGATTAAAAGGAGACGAGCTAAGCTGGGAATTATGTTGTGTGATTACTGTATACGCACGCGGTTTCTGCGGCCATCTTGCCACAGACTAAGGCTGAGAATTGTCTCTTTTGACTGCTGACGGCTGAGAATTGAAGAGTTCAGCATGATTATGGTTAGATTATGGTAGAAGTCAGACCAGATCACTAGAACTCTTAATCAGGCATCGCATATAAAGAACAAAGGAAGGCTATGATGGTGTTCTAATACAGACAGACAAAACAACTTAAATCTTAATTCTTTAATGTCGGTGAAAAGCGGTTTCGTTTAACACCGCGCCGTCCGGTCCCGAACACAACATTGCTCTTTAAGAAACCCAAAAATAAAATGACCTGTAACAATTCACAGTGTGCCCGCGACGGAAGTCGAATAGCTTTATTGACACTTAAACTGGTATCCCGAATTTGTGAATTCACTTAGGGGTACGTAATAATGTTAAACGGTTGTAAATAAAATGGTTGATTCGAAAAACAGACTTTTTCACCACCACCCTAGATAGCTCAAGCGCGCCCTATGCGAACGGAACTTATTTTACCGCGGGGTTTCCACCACGAGTGGAGCGAGCTCCTTTTGGACTCCGTTTAACTCGCAGAGGAAAACAACATACAAGCACTTTCACCAACGAAGAGTCTAGCGGAAAGGACTGAGTGAGCAAAAAGAATTCAAAAAGTGTCTGCCAAGTCTCTTTATATAGGGGAAGTTAAACCTATTTCTTCTATACTCTACATACAATTCCGTTTCGCTTAGCCATTTCCCGTACACCCTTTTGCAGTGGAAACTTAAATACTCCGTTTTCATAATTTTAAAGTTAGGGAGTCATTGATGGTATTTTGGATCAAATCTTCTCTTTAGACTCCTTAGTAGACATCAGTCCTTAGTATCAAAAAAGATTGTCAATGTAACCAATCAACACCTCACCACTGAGCGCAGGTCTCTTCTGAGCAGACTTGACACCCCTTTCAGAACATAATGGTGAACTCTTAGGCGTGCAGGTTTGATCACGATGTTTTCCTTCACCGTTAAATCATGTGACATTTAATTGCTTAAACGCAACGATAAATTATAATGTATCTAAATTTATCAAGAAATTCATAGTTTCAGCCTACGCGATCTCAGCCTAAATTAGTGTTGTACGTTACTCAAAAGAGAAGAGATTTATACGAAATTATAAAGCTTTGGTTTGCGCCGGAGTAATCCCACTTCTGCTCTGAGGATTTATTAGCTCTGAGGACAATAAATTAGTGAATTCACCCGACGCCGCCGACGCCGCCGCCTGACCCGGAAACGCTGGCCGACTTAGATTTTCGTTTTTAGGGTTCCTTTAATTATAAGGGCAGCACCACGCCGTACACCATAACAGCGATGCTATGGAGCCGTGTATGGCGTCGATCCGACGTTTATAATAAATCTATTGTATGCCGCACGGTGTACTGTGGCACAACACCACCGTCCTAGAATGTAAATTAGAATAGAAAGGTTTTCATGCAACAAAGTGCTTTCGAATCGTCGAGTGAATTTACCACTGCTTTTTGGAGTTTCCTCCTTAAGAATCGATTTTAGGCGCCCGGTATGAGAAAAATTGGAATGTAAATTAGAATAGAAAGGTTTTCATGCAACAAAGTGCTTTCGAATCGTCGAGTGAATTTACCACTGCTTTTTGGAGTTTCCTCCTTAAGAATCGATTTTAGGCGCCCGGTATGAGAAAAATTGGAGTAGTAAAATCTATTTATCAATGACCTCGTTACGTTTTTCACAACGATGCAAATTTCTACCCTAACGTTGAGTAAATAAGGTTGGTTTTCGCTTGAGTTGTCGAATGCCCGCGTTACGTTTTTCACAACGATGCAAATTTCTACCCTAACGTTGAGTAAATAAGGTTGGTTTTCGCTTGAGTTGTCGAATGCGAAAGCGCTTTCGCTTCGGGAAGCCGAGCGCGTACTGATCGGGTCCGAGCGGCGCCGCGAATGCATTACGACGTTTTAAGGAGTAAACTCCAGTCGTGCGTCGGAGCTGACACACACACTTTTTTATAGCAGTAGATTGTGTGGTATCCACAAAAATATATTTCTTTGGGTATACTATTGATGTGCGATACGACGCTACACAAACTAAAAGTCACAAATTAAAAGTCGCTCAGCGCGCTATGGAGCGAGCTATGTTGGGAATCTCTCTTAGGGATAAAATCCTGAACGAGGAGATTCGTAGAAAAACAAAAGTGACCGACATAGCTCTGAGTGACAGTGGGCAGGTCATATCTGTCGCAGAACCGATGGCCGATGGGGCAGACGTGTTCTGGAGTGAAGACGGCGTACCGGCAAGCGCAGTGTAGGACGCCCTCCAGCTCGCTGGACCGATGACCTTAAGAAGGTGGCGGGAAGCGGTTTGATGAGGAAAGCGGAGGACTGTGTTTGGTGGCGCGCTCTCAGAAAGGCCTATGTCCAGCAGTGGATGAATACAGGCTGATGGATTGGATTGGATTGGACGACGCTACACCGTAGTACCGCCACGGTACTGCATACTGCGTTCAGAGAGGTATACAAAACTGTGCAATACCTCACATTGCGATGCTAATTGTCATTGTAACATTACAATTTTTCACCGCACCAGCCTTGTGTGCATATCCAGTAAAATTGCTGTCGCATATTTTAGGATCCCTCTCAGTTCAGCCGATAATCTCACCGGTTTATTCTTATTAAAAAATTGAGCTAAGCTTTATTTGGTAAGAAGCGTCACACGTGTGATACAATCAGGACCACGCCTGCGATTTGGTTTGATGAAAAACATCGGCAAGTGAGCAGAACCATTAAACTACAGTTTAGAGTCTCGCTTAATAAATTTCTAAGGACTTTGGTCGGATTAAGGGAACAGGTTTTTGGTGAAACTTGTAACGTTTTATTCTTGACGCGCGCGTGTTCACTATAATCTTTAGTTTTATCTCGCCCTGAGTTATCGTGAGATCCTTCGAGATCAAACTCGTACATACTTATAGGTACTTCATGTTATTAATTTCTTATAGATCATTGCGCACTGTGAGTCAGAACTATCGTTAGGGCATAAGAGTGATGTCACACGCAGCAAAGAAGTGATTTTTCTCGAGTTGTATAAATCGACACACCGCGGACTAAACTAACTTAATTTATATAACCTGCCTTGGCTACTAAGCGAAGCTATACAAAAGAGTGATGTCAGACGCAGTATAGAAGTGATTTTTCTCGAGTTGTATAAATCGACACACCGCGAACTAAACTAACTTAACTTAATTCATACAACCTGCCTGGGCTATATAAGCGAAGCTATGCGAGACATGTCTGAAAAGGTGTCAAGCTAAGTTAAGGTAAACGCTGACGTCACAAGCAAGAATTGTGTTGTGACAAGTAACATGTCACGGATACCGTAGCGTTGGTCATACGTTGGTACAGATACATAATTATTAAAACCTATGGTTTTAATAGTAAATAATAATTAGCAAGAAAAGGGTAGAATTATTTTGCTATAATCCGCCAACAGAAAAAATCTGTATAATTTTTACACTACTCTCGACGCACGTTTCGCCCCGACACCGGAGCATCCTCAGGAGATGTTGACTCTACAACGATGCATTGTCTAGTTGTATCATTGTCTAGTTGTATGTATCGTTGTAGAGTCAACATCTCCTGAGGATGCTCCGGTGTCGGGGCGAAACGTGCGTCGAGAGTAGTGTAAAAATTATACAGATTTTTTCTGTTGGCGGATTATAGCAAAATAATTCTACCCTTTTCTTGCTAATCATGGACTTCCGCAAAGTAACGCCTGCTTCTATCCAATATTTAAATAATAATTAGTCAAACCGAAACGTTCTAAGATCCTCAAACGGGTATCTGTGTCTGTGATTTGTCAAATGTTATGTAGTTAAGTTACATGGGCTCAAACATATTTTGTACTTGCGTTAATCTTGGTCCCTTTACTTTCTAATACGTTATTTAGATTATGTGGCTACTAGCTATGCATAACAAAAATTACACATTATAATACAACTTGTTATAAATGTTAACTACCTCTTAAAATATGGATATTAAATAATATTACGGAGGCAGCGTAAAAATAATGACAGGCTAAACAAATTTTAATGTATGCGTCAAAGTTTAGGCGGTATTAGATCACTATCGCCGGTTACACTACAGGCAGGTGCTGGTAACTTGACACGTCTGACGATAAACGTTCAATGTGTCAGGACTCAGGAGGGGTTATAAAAACGTTATGTTTTGCACAAATCCATACTTCCATACTAGTATTATAAGCGTGAAAGTAACTCTGTCTCTCTGTTTGTTTGTTGCCTATTCACGACTCGACTACGGAACAGATCGTGGCGAAATTTGGCACAAAGATAGCTTTTTGCATAATGTTTTCCTTCCAATACCAACCACCATACACTGTAACTATGAAAACCTATTGAGGACCAGAACCAGAGAAACAGACTAAAAGAAATCGAATGAACGTTGTTAATTCAAAACGCTCTACTATCTGAGATACAATGTTTTTAAGCTATTGCATAGCTTTTATCGCGGGCTTTGAACTAGAACAAACAGTTTGAGCGCGGCGACCGAATCAAGAAATTCCGTAACGAAAAAACACCGTCGTACAACATTTTAGAGGTTCACAAGTAGCTCTGTTTGGCGCAGTGGGCGAGCGGCCGCTTTCTTTACCGTATGGTGTATGATATCGCAGGTTCGAATCTCACTCGCGAAGTAGTGACAGTGCGCTTTTCTTGTTTGTTTGTTTTTAATTATTTTTTTGCATAATTTTTATTATGCAAAAAAATATATATAGCATAAATATTATAATTGCATAAGTTGATAAAAATGCTATGCAATAGCTTTACCGCGGCAGTCCCCGAGTGCCACTCAATTTTTTTATTCACCGCAGGGTACAGTTGGTATGCTGAGATCATAGACTTATTGTATTTACTACGGGATCCAACCCAAGAGATGGATAAAAGGTAATTTTAAAAAACCTTACTCCACGCAGAAGAAGTCACAGGCAAAAGCTAGCGCAAACTGTGGGTGCATACACTACGTGTCCAACCACGTCCCTGGTGAAACGGTAGCCTTATAATCTTCCACTAGCATTTTATTCACAAAAAAATTAGTTCCCCTCGAGCCTTAATCCATGGAGTTTCAATTAAGTGGTGTAGGTTATATCTACCTTTATAACGTTATTGCACCACCAAATGCTACACTTGTTTCATTCTGTGCTAACATGCGTGTTTATTGACTAATCAAATGTTTTCTTTCTTTCTTGCATGTCGCTCGGCCGCTCCGGCGTGAACACAACAGTATGTAAGTACGGTTTTATTACTTTTCAAATAATACTAAACATTATAAGTGTACATGGGTAAATAGTGATGTCAACAGACTTGTTATCGAAATCGATGCACGTTGTTTCTTTATCCGTTAATTTTATTGAGTTTAGCGCGGCCCAGATGTTTTATATAAACCTGTGAAGATCTGCTATTGTCGCAATTAGAATGCCATAAGCCTATTTTGTCGTATTAGTTTACAAATTGCGAAAAACCAAATTAAATTTGAATTTCGCGGACAGACCCGTATAATCAACCTTAACGATAACTTTTAAAGCCGCACAAATAAAATTAAAGTTGTTAGATTAAAAATCTTATTACCACGTTTTCATTCAATTTTATTCGATAATAGTTACCCGTCAGTTGCGTACTTGCGTCCTTACTTGTTACCCCCGAACAAAGAACGTTCCTAATTAGTATCGGGTCCCATTAACTAAGTGTCCGCGCATAAATAACGTTATCTTGCCATCGGTTTCGTTACGTTATAAACTGGAATGTCTTGCTATCGCACGATCTCTGTTTAATCTGTAGGAAATCTGAATAGACCCAAATTACCAACTTTATTTACGCAACTCATATTAATGTTGTGTTATAAACGTTTTATTTGTTCGTTAAGTATGTATTTCTTGGGTTTAAAGATGTTATTTTATTATGTTTGACTATCTTAGGTGTTATCGGTCGCTCTATAACTGGACTGTCTTTTGAGAAAATAATCTATTTGAATGGACAAAATAATGAAAAATTCCAATTTTGCCCAATTTGGTGATACTTATAAACTGTGTTAGTGGTTATGTGTTATAAACGACGATGATGTCTAGATTTAGGTGATGGAGTATGCTATAGGATCCTTACTTGGAAAACCCTTTAAGTACTATGCATATGCACATAGTTACTATAATGTCGATATATTATTATGATTGGTATTTTAGTTTCAAAACATGCATATAAGGCTGGAATCACATATTCTGTGCGCATCGATTCGCATTTTGTCCATACAAAACTGTAATTTTTCATAGAGTCGTGTACGCATCGAAAAGCCGAATTGATGCGTTCACGACTCTATGAATAATGACAGATTTGTATGGACAAAATGCGAATCGAAGCGCACAGATGTGATTCACGCCTAAAAGTACGTCCTTGCATTAGAAACGCCTGTTGGAAATAAAAGGCAATAAATATATTTCGAACTATTAGGTATCTAAAAGTACGAGGCGTTACGAAAAATTAAGTTTAATAAATATACACGTTCATATTTGGGTTCAAACTTCAATGGTCAAGGTTCAAGGTCCTGGACCTTGATTCTGAAGGAATTTTTCTAATACCTATTACGTACACCGATATAAAACTCAGTTATTGAAGTTCAAGTCGAGATTATTACACAGTTATTAATTTTCTTAGTGAAAAAGTTGTATAGAAGCAAACAAACGGCTTTGCATTCGATTGTCTATATTACTATAAGATACTAAAAGTGTCTCTGGGCTGTGGAGCAATACTCTAAAAATGATCTGCAACAGTACATTTTAGTGTTTTTTGTACATAAATGTAACAAGCTGGCTAAAATTCATTGTTGCAGAATGAATACGATAAATTCGTCCAATCACCGCAATTGGGTACTTGACTGAAATTTTTTTATTTATTTAAAATAACGTTTTTTAATATTCTAACACAATGCCATTTTTCTTTTTTAAATATCTCTAGTCTCGGAAATATAAAGTTTTAAAGTTACCTTGTTAAACAAAGAGAGCGCTATTATGTTGTGACGTCAAAACACAAAGCTCCATGCACTCTCCATAGAAAATTTCTATTTAGAAAGAGACAGATACAGTCGTCGTAAAACCATGGTAAAACAGCTTATAACTTATATGTTTTTGGACCGATTTATTTTCTGTTTTTTACAGATGTTATTCTTACATGTTACATTTTCGATTATAAATAATTAGTCATGTAGTACATAATTTTTATGTATCATCAACAGTTTTCTCAGCATACGCCAAATAATGCATTTTATCGGCAAAATTTTGCTACTTTGGGTTACATTATTGCAATTTTCTTAAGGATCTCTAATTTTTTGAAAATAAATTATAGCCTGTTACTTCCTGATAACTTAGCTTTCTATTGGTGAAAAAATTGTTAAAATCGGTCCAGTAGTTTCAGAGCCTATTCGGTACAAACAAACAAAAAATATATTAGCATAGATGAATATCAACATTTTGACTAAAGCCGAATACCCAATTGAGACTGACTGCAGCAGGGATTCACGCAGCTTTTACATAATCAGCCAACTGGGAATAACTTTTATATTTTCAAAAGAGCAACTGTTGAGTTTCTTTTGTACTTTTCACTTGTCAGTGTAAACTTAATACGAACCATCAGTTGGTATGGGAATTCTATCTTAATTTTAAAACTTGTATATGTACACGTTTCACGATGGTCCTAACAAAATACTATGAAATTATCCTATCCAGTTTTCAAATATATTATGTGGTATTGCATTGAGGCTTAAGATTTAAACGGACGTATTGAGAATTTATGAGATTTCGGTACGCCGTAAGATAAAAGTTGTACTTCTAGTCTTTAATTAGAAACAGTGTATATAAGTTTTGTTTAATTTTTCTTTATTTGTGTAAATATATTTTTTTTTGAAAATCAGGATCGTAAGTAGCACTTGTAGCCTCTTCCTCTTTTTCTTCTTCTTTATAACACTCTTGGCGGAACTGGCGTGGTCATCGCGAAGTGATTTCAGTGTCAGATATGTGTTTCACGAGCATTCGCCACTTCTACCTGCTGGCCGACAGCCTGGTACACTCGTGCAATGCCCCCCCCCCCCTCCTCCTCTCCCCCGAGAATCATAGAATATACAAGCGTGACACAAGTCAACCCGTCACATAATTTGTCACAATCGATACACCTACCCCGTGCATTTTCAATGTAAATGAGGCTACGCCCCTTAACAATCCTCATTTAATTTCGGCTAAAACAAATACATTAAACTCGTCTCTGTCTATAAAGGGTATCTCTGCGTTTGCAAATGTATTGTATATCCACCTATTATAAGTCTACTACCTACACTGGCAAGTCACATGTGATATATTATTATCATTCCCGTAATCCACTTAGGTTTTGTTATTTATGGAAAAGGTTAGGATCCTCAGCATCATTGCTTACAGCAATACTTGAGATGCTCCCGATCAGCTTAGTTTTCTAAATCGATTTAACGGGCTTACATCAATTACACATAACAATCTCTTAACACGATCGCCTTGATAAGAGAGTCAGACTATAATAGAAATGCTCACAATTCGTCGATCCTTTGGTCTATCCATGCGATGTGATGTAACCGATCTGTTGTGAATGTGAGGAAATTAATTTTAACAACATATTGGTATCGCCAATTTCCGATGTAGATAGTGAAACAGTGCAAACGAAATGCGCTCGGTTCAGCTCCCATATATCCCGCCGCCCGCCCTGACATCACCACTGAATCAGCGATCACGCCTCTGCCTTGTTCCCGTGCCGATTGCCTCTCCCTTCCGAGCCTCCCCAACCCTCGACCCGATAGACCCATCCCGCACTTGATTAGTTCAGGGAACCGAGTACCGACTACCGTCCCTATTACATTTACACTGTAGATATTAACAATGAGACCTTGAACACGTTTTCGCCACAAAACCGCTAAAGCTCAGTTATGACTTGCCGGTAATCCGTTGACATGAAAGACTAAGCCAATCAGAGCTGATTGCGATCGTCACACTGTAGCTATCACTTTTAGACAATCCCACAGAGCGTTAATTATTGCAAATTAGAAACTATATAAAGACCCGCTATAAAAAATACATAAAGTTTAGGGCAACGTACAGATACTTTAATCTAAACGGGTCGCTTTAATGATAACGAGGATCCACACCGGTCGGAAACATCTCTCGCGCCAGATCGTTTTACTCGTAAAAATGAAAACGGCCCCTGATGATGGTAATTCCTATAACTATGCTAATGGCACCTACCTCAACAAAATATAATCTTTAATCTCGATGCAAATCATCCTAATACGTTCCTATTATCGTGACCTATAATTTGGGCATTATATTGTCCGTCAATGTTTTACATACATCGGAAAAAAATGATCGCCAATCAAGCAATTTGTGCCCCGAACTCATTGATCTATAGTGCCCGAGATACGCACTCGTCATTAGCAATCCATTAAGGTGGTAAAAGCATGCGACAGGCGATTTTCGGTGAGCTCTGTGAGGTTTACAAATTGAAAACTATAATTTCAATTTGAATAATTTCAATGCAATATGTAATTTGGGTATCTTAACTAAATTCGCTTAGAGATAGAAACACGATTGGAAAAAATATTCTCGATAGATAGTTTTCCCAAACTTTGATCCAATAAACTCCTTTTTAGGTTTAAACCTTGTTTAAACAGAAACGGTAGGTTTTTTTTGCTGCTATTTTTTTTAATTGTGTTGATATAAATAATTACTAAAAGCGGTGAGAAAAATTCTTTGATTATTGGCATCCATAATTTTTTTAATCAATTTTAAAGATTTTTTTCAATTCCCGACCCCTGAATCCATAACTTCCATCTCTTTCCTAGCACTGCAAAATATATAGCTCTATCCCCCTCGTACGACCAAACAATTTAGGATCGTTATAGCCCCTTAACGGCTCAATACTGAGCGCAGGTCACCTCTCAGAGAATCAATTTGTAGACTAATAAGTATAAGTATACTATTGAGAATATTATGGAGAACTCTCAGGGGTGCAGGTTTCCTCAAGATATTTTCCTTCACCGTTGAAACATGCGATAATGAATTGCTTAAACGCATATAACTCATAAAATTCAAAGATAGGACACCGAATAGGACACCACAGACCTAAGCCTAACCAGTAGGTTATCACGCTCACACACTCACGAGAGTGAAAATCGGCGACACACCTAGAGGAGGTAGAGCTGCTCGAGTTTCTAGACTAGACTGTATGAAAAAGTCTTCACTTAAATGTTCGTAACTTCTATTAGTGACGACAACTAAGACAATAATTCTTATACGAATATCTAATTCGTGCGTTAAAAACATATTATTTACATCACAAATAAAGCTTGGCAAATTAAAAGTACCGAAAAAAGTAAGAAAAATAATCTACTATAGACGAAGCAAGAAATGGGATACTTGCAGAAGGATGGGGTTGTTTCAGACATTGCGTATATCTAGTCGTTTTTGTTATCAATGGTCGACCTAGTAAAACTGTTTCGTGATGATATCGTATTCTGTGGTTAGGCTTCGGATACTTATCATTATAATTCGGTGTTATTTGGATGTTTTCGTGGTAGAAACATTTTAATGCTTCCGTGCGAATTTTTAATGACTAATCGTCATCTTTTTTGGTTCATTTCGTATAAGACATGCGTTTGTCCACTGACGTAGCTAAAAGTATAGGATTTGAGTGAAAAAACAAGTTCAGTAGAGTCAGCGTATAATCCCTCAATCCACTAAGAACCACTGCCTTAATCATTCATTCAATCATCTCGAATTTCGAACGAAATGAATTTTCGCAGGTTCGATTCCCGGGTACGCAGCTCTGACTTTTCGGAGTCAAGTGCGTTTAAGCAATTAAATATCACTTGCTACAACGGTGAACACTGCACACCTGAGAGTTCTTCATAATGTTCTTGAAGATATGTGAAGTCCGCCAATTCGCATTGGACCAGCGTGGTGGACTATGGCCTATAACCCTTCTCTGAGAGGAGACCTGCTCTATGTAGTGAGCCGTTGATGGGTTGCTAATGATTACGTAACTCTGGCGTCACGTTTCTAAAATCTCTAGATTTTAGACGTATTTCGTGGTTTCAATGAGTTTCCTTGCGGATATTTTCAGACGGCGATGCACTGGGCATGTAAGCGTGGTGACGAGAATCTAGTCAAGCTTCTGGCCGGCATCCATCGGCACATCGTCAACGAAAGATCGGTCAGTATTTTATTTACAACTAGCTTTTTCGCGTAGTTTAAAAAAAATCCGTGGCAACTATTTCATTTTGCGAGATACAAACTAGCCTTTGTCTAATATCACTCACCAGGTTCTCATCTGGATACAAAAATCATGTCGATCCGTAGCTCTGTTGTGGCTTGATTGAAGGACAAACCAACAAACTCACAACTTTGCATTTATAATATTTGTAAGACTTTAATAAAAAAAAAACAATTTACTACCTGTTTAAGTGTGTTTTTGTGTACTGTATATTAGTTTTTTGTTTTGCTTGCTTGGTGTACCTTTATTGAAGGATATTTCATAATACTAAACAAAAACGAATAGTAAAAATTCTTTTAAAAAAACCGACTTCAAACGCCACTGAGAAGTATAAAACAATTTCAGTTTGTACACGTATGTTGAAGTCGGGCGGGCCTAAATAGAAACGATGAAACGAATGCGCCACATAAGCCAAAATTTTAGTTTGTAGGTCCAGGCACAGAATACAATAGTACTTGGTACAGTTATGTTGAAGTCGGGCTAGCGTTGCAGTTTTATAGTTCTATTGAGGCCGCCTGAACTACAAACTCATGAACGTATAATATACGTTCATGTACAAACTGAAATTATTTTATATTCAGTTGCGTTTGAAGTCGGTTTTTTTAAAAGAATTTTTATATATTATTTTAAACTTTTTAGTGTAGCTTCATAGGATAAATCTACACATTCTCTAATCGCGAGCGATTTGTTTCTATTCATTGAGGAGTTTCACCGAAGATATTCGTCAGATCTGCACCTAAATGGGACCAACCTGACGGTATGTCCTTTTGAATAAAAAAAAATTTAAATAGGTTCAGATTTGTCGGAGTTATGGAGTAACATCAACAAAAGTTGAGGAGTTCCGTCCTCCATCATCGAAGATATTCGTCATCATCATCATCAGCCAGAGTGCATCCACTGTTGGACCTAGGCCTCTTTCAAGTAGCGCCAACGTTGCCTATCCTCGGCCTTTCCCATCCAATCGATGCCGGCCACTTTCCGGATGTCATCGCTCCATCTAGCCGGGGGGCGCCCTACACTCCGTTTGCCGAGACGTGGTCTCCACTCGTGGACCTTACGACCCCAACGGCCATCGGTCCTCCGACAAATGTGACCAGCCCACTGCCACTTCAGCGTGCTCGCCCTAAGAGCTACGTCGGTCACTTTTGTTCTTTGGTGAATTACTTCTTTTCGGGTTATGTCCCTCAAAGAAATTCCGAGTATAGCTCTCTCCATAGCACGCTAACCAACTTGAAGTTTGTGAACTAGCCTTACTGTCAGAGTACACGTCTCAGCACCGTAAGTCATCACTGGTAGGACGCACTGATTAAATAAATCTTTAGGCATTGCGGTATTTGCTTTGGTATTTGCGACGAAAAGACTCGGCGAAGTTTCCCAAATGCTGCCCAACATAGCTGTATCCTCCTGTCAATCTCCTTCTCGAAGTTGTTTTTAACCAACTGAAAAACTTGCCCAAGGTATGATTCTTGGACAGTTTCAAGGGTAGACCCATCGACAGTAATGACCTTGGTCTTGTCTAGGTTCATCCGGAGACCAACACGTTGGGAGGCAAGGGTATCAAGCTTTTCTTGGAGCTCCTGTAGCGAACTTACGACGATGACAATATCATCAGCAAAACGAAGGTGTGAAATGTACTCTCCGTTTATGTTGATGCCATGACCTTTCCAATCAAGCGTCTTGAAGACATCTTCTAAAGCATTAGAAAACAGTTTCGGGGACAAAACTTCTCCTGTCTCACCACGATGTAGTTGGATAGGTCTTGTCGACGCACCTTGTACTTGGACAGATATAGATGCTGAGATGTATAAGCGTCTTCAACACTTCGATGTACCGCCAATCTACTTGGGATCGCTGCAAGGATTCCAGAACAGCCCAGGTTTCGATGGAGTCAAAAGCTTTCTCATAGACCACAAATGCGAGACACAGAGGCTGGTTATACCTACTAAAAGGACTTCTGTATGACCTGCCTTAATGTGTGTATATGGTCTTTGGTGCCGTAACCACTGCGAAACCCGGCCTGCTCCGGTGGCTGGAAATCGTCGTCGAGTCTTTTTGATGAACGGTTCGTGATGACCCTTGAAATCAACTTATAAATGTGACTTAGGAGCGAGATAGGTCGGTACCTTGGAACGTCTAGTTCCTTATCGCGCGGTGCGGAAGGGGGCTAGACGGAAAAATTAAGACAAAATTGAACCGACACTTTTTTGTGATTGAAGGAGAAACGAACACACAAACACACTTTCGCATTTATAATATTCATCATCATTAGCAACCCATCAACGGCTCACTACTGAGCGCAGGTCTCCTCTCAGAGATTCCACATAGTCCACCACACTGGCCCAATGCGAATTGGCGGACTTCACACACCTTCGAGAACATTATGAAGAACTCTCAGATGTGCAGGTTTCCTCGCGATGTTTTCCTTCACCGTTGAAGTAAGTGATATTTAATTGCTTAAACGCACTTGACTCCGAAAAGTCAGAGTTTCGTACCCGGGATCGAACCTGCGACCCCCCGATTAAGAGACCACAGTCCTAACCACTAGGCTAGGACCCTCTTCACTCACTGCTCTTCACAAACTATTACATCGCAACAAATGGGTAGATAGACTTTGCGATATCCGAGCTGACAGCCTGTGAACCTGATCGGGCGTTATCGTAGACTGCAGTGATTTTGTTTTGATACTCAAATTACTTCATTACTTACTGCTATCATACTTCTATGATACAAGTACGCGGGATCGATATTTTGGCGCTGATTCCAAGGAACTGAAACTGTTGTAATTACCCCGCTACGGCTAAACCAAAATGGAGGGTTATGATTTCAGCAGTCTATGTATGTATGTATTTTGTATATTCTTTTATATATATCTTTTATAATATTAGTAAGGATTAACTTATTGGTTTTTCTGTCATCGAAGGGATTTAACTCATTTAAGTATATTATTATATTTCATGTGGTGACCTCAACTTCCGCGCTCGCAGAATGGGGTAAGTACCAACATTATACAACTATTTTATTGCTCTACTACTTGAGAATTCAGAGTGTAACAACAGTTATGACATTAAAGGAATGAAGTTCCTTTTCGGACGGTTTGGCGGATGGAGGCTAGCCGAAAATAAGTGTAAGCATTTACCGTCACGACACTTGTTTCCTTCGTTTATTACAAACGTAGCATCATTACTTTTGTGGTCTAACGGTTAATCGAAGGAGTGAAAGCACCAGTTCGGGGGTTCGAATCCTGACTTCAGATTACTTATTAGTTTTTATTTTATTTATTTTTATTACTAGCTGATGCCCGCGACTTCGTCCGCATGGATTTAGTTTTTAAAAATCCCGCGGGAACTCTTTCATTATCCGAGATAAAATGTAGCTCTCCCGGTCTGAGGAACCACTACTACATCCATTACTGTACCCATGCAAAAAATCGCATCAATCCGCTGTTCTGTTGCGAAGTGATTGAAGGACAAACCAACAAACAAATACACTTTCGCATTTATAATATCAGTAATGCTTTATTATAACACTTTTTATAATTGTCAAATTTTTTTACCATACTTAACCAAAGACAAAATTACGTTTAGCTGTCATTAACGTTTTGTTATTCCACTGTCATTTGCGTTTTGTTATTCCATGTCAGATGCGTTTTTGTTATACCTACCACGTTTTATAGTGACTTGACGGAAACGCGGTCGAACGGGATAAAAAGTATCCTATGTCCTTCTCCTGGTTCTAAGCTACCTCACCACCAATTTTGAGCCAAATCGGTTCATCCGTTCTTGAGTTATAAATAGTGTAACTAACACCACTTTCTTTTATATATATAGATTAAGTTAATTTTAAAAGGAACTTTGTTCCAACCGAGTGTTCCGCGAAACTCAACTTTTTTCCCTGTCGATTTTATGACATCAACTCAATAAAAGAATGAGAAATGTCCATAAAAGTATATAATAATTTGCCAGACTGCATTCGAAACGTTGAAAAAGAAACAAATTTTATTAAATATTAAAAACTTTTTATTGGAAAAGTGTTACTACAGTATAAGTGATTTTTTTTGACGACGCAAATAAAAATAAATAAAATCGGTCTCTCTACTACGGTCAATTCCAGACCAAGTTGCTACACCCTAACGGGGTATGTGTAAAGAATCTGCAACTGAAATAAATAAATAAATAAATGTCATTGGATCCTGTTGCATCGTGTGCTTCATGCAAACGAAATTTGATAATAATATGTAGAACGTAGACACATAGACTTATTATATTTACTACCGTAAGTGTAGACACGCTCAAGGAATATGTACATGTACCTATGTGCCTATGGTTTGCCAGATTGGTGCACAAAAATATGTATGTTTCGAAGTTACACGAACTTCATTCTAACTATGAGATTTCATGCATATCTTGATGTAGATATCGACACAGTCGTAGAACAAAGTTGCTTCCACAAAGTTGCTACTTTACAGGAGAGCAGTTTAAAGTTTTGAAGTGGTTTTTTGGCATTCCGCAGAACAATGTTGGTTTATATTATACGACATGGTTTTTGAGTATTTCTTAATCTTATCTTAATATATATAAATTACGTGTCACGTTGTTTGTCCGCGATGGACTCCTAAACTACTTAACCGATTTTAATCAAATTTGCACACCGTGTGCGGTTTGATCCAACTTGAAAGATAGGATAGTTTTTTTGGATTAGGATAGTTTATTTGTTTTTTATTTATATAGATAACTAGCTGACCCAGCGAACTTCGTACCGCCAACTTATCTATATAAATAAAACAAAAAACAAATAAACTATCCCAATCAAAAAAAACTATCCTATCTTTTAAGTTGGACCAAATTACAGATAGTTACGCAGTTTGATAAAAATCGGTTCAGTAGTTAAGGAGTCCATCGCGGACAAACAACGTGACACGTAATTTATATATATTAAGAAGATTTGGCGGTACAAAGTTCGCCGAGTCAGCTAGTTATAATTAAAATTAAAACATACGAAATACGACGGCTTTCCAAACAACATCGCAAGTGACAATCAATTGAATCAACTGGCGGCCGTCGGCATTTGACAAGTTAGCGACAGCAGCGCTTCTTTACAAGCGACGTTTTTTTTCCGGAATGAGTTTCAGATACGACTTTGTCCGATTGAATATCTCCAAAACTACTGAATATTTTTTTTTGCTGAGATGTTAAGGTTGATTATACGGGTCTGCCCGCGAAATTCAATTTTAATTTGGTATTTCGCAATTTGTCAACTAATACGACAAATTAGGCTTATGGCATTCTAATTGCGTCAATGACAGTATCATATTCACATTAATATATATATAGCTGCTGGGGCTGATTGACTGATTCACTGATTCACTCACTGATTGATCACCTCTCCTGTAAAATTTTGTATGAAATTTTTTTTTCCACCGATGGTTTCGTATAGAGGACAAAAATTCATTCGGAGGAAAAATATGGAGAGAGCTGATGATTGAGGATTTCGGAGACGGTGGTTTGGTGGTTTCGGTGGGGTGTGCTCGAACAAAAGTCACTCGGAACCTCATCCAATTGCCCCTGGGTTGAAAAAAAATTCCAAAATGGCGGATTCAAGATGGCGGCCATACAAATTTCGTCGGTGTCTATCTCGAAGAGTATAAAAGATGGAAGAGTGGGTTCGTGGCAAAAGATGATCAAGACCCGAAGGTCTACTTGATGAATAGAAAAAAATCAAGATGGCGGATTTTTTTTTTCTCCATACAAAATATATGGCGAATATTAAATAGACTAGAAGCTGAGAACTACGCAAGACTTTGATACGGTTCCTTTTCAAAATTTGTTTTTACACTGACAAATGATGAGATATGATGATCGAGGGTTTGGAAGGTGGGTGAGGAGCACGGGCAGGGTATTGAAGATAAGTGGGAGGTGCTCAAACAAAAAATACTCGAAACCTCATACAATTGGCAATGAGCTGAAAAACAATTCAAAATGGCGGATTCAAGATGGCGGCCATACCAATTTCATAAGCATCTATCTCGGAGAGTATAAAAGATGGAAGAGTGGTTATTTGATAGAAAATGATCAGGACCTGAAAGTCCACTTGACGATAGAAAAACCGCGGTCCGCTTGCGGGCCGCGCACCCACGCGCCCTACTAGTATTTATATAAAAATCTTTTCTTGAAAGTGTCCAGTTTAAGAAATTAGTCAGAATGTCGACTAATTTGTGAGTAATTCACGTCCAACTTGATATTTTGACTAATTTCTTTAACTGGACAATGTCAAGTAAAGATTTTTATATAAACCTGTTACCTGTGAAGATGATACTGCCATCGTCGCAATTAGAATGTCATAAGCTTACTTTGTCGTATTACTTTACAAATTGTTAAAAACCTAATTAAATTTGAATTTCGCGGGCATACCCGTATAATCATCCTTTTAAGTATTGTTTATAAAAGCCGTTAATAGTCAAAATCAATATTTCGCTGTATAGTCATATGCGACAGTTTTCTACGACAGTGTCGATATGTATGTACTCGTAAGGACCTAATTATAAAAATAATGCAACTGTAAGTGTAGGTATAGCATACCTAGTAACAAGTCGGGGCGATCCAGGAAGTTTCTCTTATAAACGTGCGCAAAATACTTCCCTTCGCCTTACAGCTGTCGCGTATTGTAATATTCACTTGGAATATCCGAGTTTTAATATCAGGATCATATCAAATATAAACCCATCTAAATGCGCGTTGTGAAAAAGGGGAGACTTTTCATATATGTGACATTTTAAAAAGGATCTTTTCACGTATACTCAGCTCGCCTCGCTTCTAAGAATAGATTTCGATTATCGATTCCCGGCTGAGTCAACTCTGGAATTTAAAATTTGTAAATGTTTCACCTTACAGGGTTACACACCTTTGCATATAGCGATGCAGTTTCGACATGAAAACGTTTACAGACTGCTAGTGGAAGTTTACGGTGGGTACTAATCATTAAATTAGTAAGTATTATTATACTATTCACTCATATGTTACATAAGCTACTAAACTCATACTATGAGTTTAGTAGCTTATGTAACATATGAGTGAATTTTCTTATCAAAGAAATGGATATTCAATAATTACCGCCACCACACCGCATGAAATATTATATACCTTAATTTGTTGTAGAAACCCATTTATGACTGTTTTCACCAACCATGCCTAAATCATCCCCTAAGTAGGAGTCTCTTTACCAAGGTATCCCCTAAATACAAACGAAATTGACAGCGTCACCTGGCTTAGCTTAAGTAGTCCGTAAAAGTTAGGGATCATTGGTAAAAATGGGCATTAGAGTCCTTATTCGTGAGCTTTTAGCGGGGCTGAGGTTTCTTGTCCGTGGTGTAACTTTCTTTGCCTTTCGCTTTTCAGATGCAGATCCAAACGTAAGGGACTGGTCCGGTAAGAAACCACGACAGTACTTGGTGCATATGGACACTTCTCTGTCCCCGGGATCATATCGGAGTGAGTATCTAACTCGTCTATAACTACACAAATTAAATGAAAATGAAGAGTCTGTCTGTGGTTACGAAAAATCTGCCTTAACGGAAATTGTGTCGTAGCATGAAGAATTTGTTATTGGCCATAATAATATACAACCATTTAACAAAGACCTCTTTAGGTTGGTATGACAAATCTTTTAGTTACCAAAAACTTGGACTAAAAAAATTGTTTCGAGGGTTCGAAAAGGCTAAGCCGTTTTTTACGGGACTTTTGAAAGATATGAGCTATGACGATGATGAGCTCTTTCAATAACTTAAATAAATAAATAAATAAATAAATAAACTCGTTGGCTGAATGATTTTAAAGGTTTGAACGTGGGAGACAATGTTAATCCGTCGCATGGTCCCAACTATTATCACTATCGTCTGATTAAAATCGTCGACTTCGACTTCAAGTCGAGAAATCGTACAGAAGTCTCACAAGAACCCTTAGGATTATGTGATTACTCAAAAAGGCTTTGGATTCTCAGCAATTAGGAGGTAGCACAACGCAGACTGAAAGTAGACTACAAATTCAGGAAAATTTAAATTGTGTCAAGTCAGTTACGACTTGGTAGGTATTGTTGTATCTACCGTTAAGTTTAACATAAATGTAAGAACTGTTTACAGCCGCCCCAGTATCCAAAAACTTGCGCCGTACCTCTACAATGCCAGGCATTCGCAACCATCATTTAGTTCATCCACAAGCTAATGCAAACGGTAAACATTTGCCAAGAGACGTTCGTAATAATAAGTGATCAAACGAACTTACCTGAAGTGAAGTTCGATCATTATTATATGAGTTGCTTCATCCGAAGATATAATTATTACAAAGGTAGTCACTCCAGTCGCCAGAGATAAGTCCGCGTATTTTACAGTTATACCCTACCCTAAAAATAAATCACCTTGGCAGCACCGTCTTAAGTTTGCTCATTATTTTTAGAGATGTATACGGTTCAAAACTTTTTTATTTGGGCAGTCAGGGAGGGTGGGTAATTATATCTTCGGATGAAGCAACTCATATAATAATGATCGAACTTCACTTCAGGTAAGTTCGTTTGATCACTTATTATATTTCTTTGCTTCATCCTTCAATATAAATATTACAAAGGTAGTTGTTTAGAGTAAAAAGTTTTGATAAACATGTACGCAATACAGATTTTGTAAATCGTGTATTTTTAATCACTTTCTTATGGAAATACTAATTAATTTGCTTGCATACACTTTAACAATATTAAAATTTATTTATTATATTATTATTATAATATTATTTAATACTATAAATTAGAATATATTTATTTTTATGATTAGGTATAATTCATAAATTGATTCACTATTAGATGTGTTAACGCAATTATTATTAAGACCTGTCTTGGCAGGGTCTGGCATAATCTCCCTCATCCGCCATGGATCTAACATCTAAGCAGCGAAAGAATGAGTTCGATGTGTTAGTCCAGCCTTCCGTTTTTCTAATTTCCTCAACGCTCGCCTGAGCGTGAGGTGCTGTGCGCTTGTGTCAACGCTGCTCCCTGATACCGTTTACTTGATCCACCTGCTGATCGATTGAAGTTCGGCCTTTTTGTAAGGCTTCTTGTAGGTAAATAGCAGGTTATTTGTCCCCTCAGATCTTATATTTTTAGTTCTGGAAATATAGTGTGTGGAGGGGTGTAGCAGGGCAGATGCTCAGATTTTCTTGAAAGTAAGGTAGGAAGAGAGAGAGAGAATAGGCTTGGTATCTGCCGCAGCGTATGTTTTTTTTTTTTTTTTTTTAATTTACCGTTATTCTAATTTAAACCCCGATTTCGAAAGTAATATTGCTTTCCAATTTAATTGATGGAAGAGTTTGTAGTCTATGAGCAGTGCAAATTGCTAGTATACTGAAAAGTTTCTTAGTGATTTTTTCTAAAGATGAGTGACTATAAGGGAACCAATTTTTAATATAGTTTAAAACAAGTTGAGGGACCCAAGTACGGGAGTAATAGGGTTTGGTTGATCTTAACTTATAGACACCTTTGAGGAGACGTTTTACGCTCGCTCCAGAAACAATGCTGTTTCTTAGCATAAATTATAATGCAATTCGATAAGGGTTCAAACTCCGTAACAAACGCTGCAAGAGAAGATACGTAATGCTGGTCTTTGACGGTTTAAATACATTTTTATTATTTAATTTACACAACTGCCACCGAAACTTGAGTGTGGTATTATATTGTTTTAAAATACTGTCAGAGAATGATGTTAACATTAGTGACGCTGAGTCTGGGTCGGCGCCTTGTTTTAAGGGAGAGAGAGAGAGAGTCCGGAGAGTCTCGCGACACCCAGGGTAAGTTACTTGTGCAAGGAATGGTGAAATGAGATTGCAATAAGTATTAATTAGGATTAACATTAAGTAGTATCCGAAACTACCAAGCTTTGTAGGAGAGAGTACCACGCTTGTGGTAACCAATTTGAAAAAACTAGGATTCCGTTTGCCTCGTTATCAATGATTTTCCTCAGACACTTTAAAATTAAAGAAAAAGGAGGAAACAAAAATCATAGAAAAATATAAAAGCCCCACATAGCGTAAATGCATCGACAGATAAAGCGTCCGGATCTTGTTGTCAAGGCACGGATTTTTTAAATTTAGTATTGTTATACAAGCAAAAACGGACTTGAGTACCCGTATATAGTTAGGTAAGAACATAACGTATATTGTCTCGCAGACAATAATTTGTAGCTAATGTATATATATATTCACGATTACACATTTTCTACACAATTGTCATAAGGATATGGCTCATAACTAGCTCGCAGCTAGTAAGGTTATCACAATTACCAATTTCCTTTTGTGGAGTCACAGCTTTAGCAGCTTTAGGATATGGCTCATGAGTAGCTCGCAGCTAGTTATGTAATCGCAATCGACTCGCAGTCAATACCGATTTGTTTAAGGAATCACAGCTTTAGTATGTGATTTATGAATAGCTCGCAGCAAGTTATGTTATCGCAATTGATTCGCAGTTAATCCCTTTTTATTGTGGTGTTACAGCTTTAGGATTTGACTCATGAGTAGCTCGCAGCTAAGAAGTCACATCTTTAGGATATGAACCATAAGTAGCTCGCAGCTAGTTATGTTATCGCAATTGACTCGCAGTCAATCCCGATTTGTTTGAGGAGTCACAGCTGTAGGATTTGACTCATGAGTAGCTCGCAGCTAGGAAGTCACATCTTTAGGATATAAACCATAAGTAGCTCGCAGCTAGTTATGTTATCGCAATTGACTCGCAGTCAACCCCGATTTGTTTGTGGAGTCATAGCTGTAGGTTTTGACTCATGAGTAGCTCGCAGTTAGGAAGTCACATCTTTAGGATATGAACCATAAGTAGCTCGCAGCTAGTTATGTTATCGCAATTGACTCGCAGTCAATCCCGATTTTTTTTGTGGAGTCACAGCTTTAGGATTTGACTTATGAGTAGCTCGCTCGCAGCTAGTTATGTTATCGTAATTGACTCGCAGTCAATCCTGATTTGTTTGTGGAGTCACAGCTTTAGAATATGACTCATGAGTGGCTCACAGCTAGTTATATTATCGCAATTGACTCGCAGCCAATTCCAATTTGTTTGTGGAGTCATGGCTTTAGTATATGACTGATGATTAGCTCGCAGTTAATCATGTTATTGCAATTGGTTCGCAGTCAATCCCTGTTTGTTGTTTTTTAGTTTCTCGGATAAAGCCAATCCAAATAAAGTTTTGTCTCCTTCCGAATCTTATAGCACTTCTTGTTGAGTTGAGGCATTAAGAGTTTAATGCTGCTTTGAGTGATTCCGAAGTTTGAATCACATAGGATCTGTAGCATTGTCGTAATTCCTAAGTCCATGTGTAACATAGTCTATGGTTAAAGATACGTTTGTCAATGATTATAAAATAAAATTGTCTTTGATCTGAACTCAAGCGAGTATCACTGCCCAAACCCTGCTCCCATTTAAATTAATAATTTAAAGTCGAAAGCCTTTGCTTTGGTCTCCACCAGCAAGACAAAAATACAGGATCCTGCAGCCATCTTCCTGCTTAGGTGTTTCATGGCCTGCACCCTGTTTTCACTCTCTTTTAATAGTAGGCCCATTCCTTTACTAACGGCCGTGATACTCAGGACGAGTAGTCTTTGTCGCATCCCCTTTTTTAATATAAAGAGCCATATGGTTGGCATGAATATTTTCACCATACTTCGGGGAAACATGCGTCGATTTCCCAAGCGCCGAGTGTAATTTTGAGTCAATTTCGAGTTGACCGACCTTTTATAAAGTAACTTTGAACCCTTTGTCAAAATGACCATTCAGTATCTGGATTAACTCTACTAGACTCGGCGTCGGCTTGATTTTCTTCGGTGTTTACGTATGACGCAAAAAAAAAAAAAACAAAGCTCACATTGTTCACACCAATGCCAACTGGTTCTAGTTAACTTATTTAAGTGAGGGTATTGAATGCCTCTCTTTCAATTAATATAACTCATTACCGTCGTAGTGTCGACACGAACATTGCACAGTTGTTAAAGTTACGAGCAAGACTTTCAAACCGAGGAAAATGGCCATTATTTCTTCCAAATATTTAATATCTTCTATAATATTTAATAATATGCTACTTGCTCTTCTTGTTCATCTACTTGCTCTGCTTGTTCATCTACCATTGCTTTTAATTTTACGTGTTTCGTAACAATTAGTGTTTTCAGATAAATCGAAGAAAAGGTGGGTAGTTAGTTCCCTTACGCTTCGCTTGGCTCATCTTGGCAGGGACACTACCGTCTCTCCAGATAAATAATATTATATTTTTGTTTACAAGTAGGTACTCGAATATAGTTAACGGCTGGGCAAGCTAATAAAGCCCCGTTGAGCGAATTTTACGAGCATAGTTGAGTGAATTCGTGAATTTTATTACATTTTTCGAATGTATAATATGATATGTAGAAATAATAATGATAAATTACCTAAATAAATCCGAGACACTTGGGGGGTAGGTACTAAGTTAATTCAATCGTGATTGATGACAAGTTGTAACAATAGTGTTACCATAATAATCGTTATAGTTGTGTTTTAATTTTTATTAATTTTCATAATAAAACACTTCCGCAAGTATTTGCAGAGTAGGTAACGTAATATTTAATTCAGAATATTTACGTTTTCTCTGATACCTCGTAATCGATGAAGACTCACAGTAAACCTCGATACGAAAAGTGTACCGTTTTTATGTTAATGCAAAAACAATAATATAGTAGGCTATGTGGCGGTACGTAAGCGCAAACAAGAGATCGTTTGAAAACAGAAAAGAGCTCGTACCTTTTTCCTTCGATGATGATGATGATGATGATTTCAGCCGATGAACAATACTGCAATCACACTATCCTACAATATCACTCGATCTTCTGCACTTCTGGTTAAATTATTAAGTGCGGCGCGCTGAGCGCGTGCGGTCCTTATCTCGCGCGAAAAAGTAATGAGCAAACTTAAGACGGTGCTGCCAAGGTGATTTATTTTTAGGGTAGGGTATAACTGTAAAATACGCGGACTTATCTCTGGCGACTGGAGTGACTACCTTTGTAATAATTATATTGAAGGATGAAGCAAAGAAATATAATATCTATTGATGTTGATAAATGTTGTGAAGTTTTGTCTTGTCCAGTTATCGCTATATAAGGTTATCTGCCTGCTTTCGTTGTGACGTCATTGTCTCTTAAAAAAACGGGGAAGTTGTAATTAGCTTCCCCACTAATTTTTTTAAATCTAGCTCATTTAATTTTCTATAGTTAAAGCTTTCTTTTTAATAAAAAATATTGTCCCTCAAAAAAGTCTACTTTTGCTAACTCGTAGTCTACGAGTGAGCCCATGCGCGCATTAGCTCTAACAATAATAATAGCCACTACGCTTTCACCGGCGGCATGCTGAAAATAAGTACATTATTTGAAATTAAATTTAACGTGGATGGTAACTACTGTAGTCGATTGGATTAGAATTCAGAAGAAAATATTTCTAGATTCTGAAGATAACTATGTATTTACCGAAGATTGAGGGCCTGGTTCACCACTTGTTGATAAAGAACTGATCCATCCACAACTTACCTGACGGATAGCGTTTAAATTTCTGTTTCACAAGTATCTTATGTCAATCTGGCAGTTAAACTCAAAAAGAAATCACACAGATTTATCCAGCAAATTTTTTATCTGATAGATATATATCAGGCAAGTGGTCAAACAGGCCATGGATATTTATATATCTCAATGTATCACAGAGAAGGAAGGCTTCCTCCGAATCGGTTCCCTGAACGTCCGCGTGAAGAAGACAACTGAAGCATTTAGCAACTTCCTTGGTGTCGGAGCAACCAGAGCATCGGCGTATGTTCCAAAGTCGGCCCGCGAGAGGGAATCGGACCGCAGATCAGACGACAGCGACCAGTTGAAGTCTTGGGGTTCTGCTGACAATATACAGGTACTTATACATATTAGCCGCGCGCATAAAGTTACCGACTACCCCTTCCGCCATACCAACCACGACCCGCGCTCTCCTAGTTACCGTACTAAACTAGACGAGCGCGGGTCGCGGTTGGCGGAGGCGGGAGGGGTAGTTTGCCGATGACTACCCCTCCCGCCATACCAACCACGACCCGCGCTCTCCTAGTTACCATACTAAACTAGACGAGCGCGGGTCGCGGTTGGCGGAGGCGGGAGGGGTAGTTTGCTGATGACTACCCCTCCCGCCATACCAACCACGACCCGCGCTCTCCTAGTTACTTTACTAAACTAGACGAGCGCGGGTCGCGGTTGGCGGAGGCGGGAGGGGTAGTTTGCTGATGACTACCCCTCCCGCCATACCAACCAAGACCCGCGCTCTCCTAGTTACCGTACTAAACTAGACGAGTGCGGGTCGCGGTTGGCGGAGGCGGGAGGGGTAGTTTGCCGATGATTACCCCTCCCGCCTCCGCCATCCACGACCCGCGCTCTACTAGTTACCGTACTAAACTGGACGAGCGCGGGTCGCAGTCTGCTGTGGCGGGAGGGGTAGTTTACCGATGACTACCCCTCCCGCCTCCGCCAACCACGACCCGTGCTCTCCTAGTTACCGTACTAAACTAAAGTCGGACTTTTAATTAGACGATACCAACTGACAGTTGCTAATGTCACTTTGTAAAATAATGTTGCCATATTTAAAGTAATAGTGATGCGTTCAGTTCTCGTTCAATCAGATGAATGAACAATGAGTGTGAATAGTTTATCATTTCACACTATAAAATAATATTATTTCTATTTTACAATAAAATTATATTAGGTCTTTACCTATGAAATTACCTTTCTTCAGTACTGGTCATTTCAAATTAAAAAAAGTTTGTAATGGCTCTGTATTCTAAATTCAAATTAATTTTGTTTTAAAACCATGACATTCTATTTACAAACTCAGTCTTTTGTTTTTTGATTAGCGTTGTATTTTCATTACATTTGAACATTTTTCGTCATAGTGGATACTTTAAAAATTCGTGTAATTATGGAATATGAGTTCCGTCGTGGCACCAACGCGACACAAACGGCCCGTAACATCAAAAACGTTTACGGAGAGAACTGTACAAACGATCGCACAACCCATTATTGGTTATCCCGATTCCGTTCTGGAAATTTTGACTTGAAAAATGAAGCTCGTGGTCGTCCGGAGACTTTGGTTAACAATAATGAATTAAAGGCGATTGTGGAAGCTGACGAAACTCAATCTACAGCTGAGCTAGCAGCAGCTTTTGATGTAAGCATCAAAACAATATTGATCCATTTGCGACAAATTGGCAAGGTAAAAAAGCTTGATAGATGGGTGCCCCACGACCTTAACGATCGCCAGCGCAACGTACGCGTCGAGACCTGCCTTGCGCTGCTCAACAGGCAAAGAAATGAAGGAATTTTGAAACGAATTGTTACGTGCGACGAAAAATGGATTCTGTTCGACAATCGAAAGCGCTCAGCAAGTTGGTTAGACCCTGGTTCAGCACCAAAGCAATGCCCTAAACCAAAAATGACCCCTAAAAAGGTGATGGTCACTGTTTGGTGGTCTAGTGCGGGTGTGATTCACCACAGCTTTTTACAAAACTGCATGAGCATTAATGCAGATGTGTACTGTGAAGAACTGGAGAGAATGATGGAGAAGCTTGCACATCTGCAACCAGCTTTGGTCAATCGGTCGTTCCCACTGCTCCTTCACGACAACGCGCGACCCCATACTGCGCAACAGACAGTCTCCAAGCTGCAAGAGCTGGGGTTGGAAGCTCTCCCTCATCCGCCATACTCACCAGACCTTACACCTACCGACTATTACTTTTTTCAAAATTTAGACAACTTTTTAGTGGGTAAAAAATTCAATTCCCGAGAGGCAGTACAAAATGCCTTTGAAGAGTTTGTTGCCTCCCGTCCAGCTGATTTTTACAAGAAGGGCATCAATAAACTGCCAATGCGTTGGCAAAGATGCGTCGATTGCATGGGTGATTACTTCGAATAACAGAAATAAAAAAGTTTGAAAAAAATAAGTACTTTCACTTATTGCATAGAAAACGGCAATTTCATAGGTAAAGACCTATTATAAAAGTGCTTTGATATAAGTTACTAGTAGTATGTAACTACAATCAGTTTTTTGACGGCTTATTACAAAGCGCGGCGCGGCGACTAGTGCCAACACCGATCAACGCCGCGCGCGTCGGTCGCCATTTTGTTTGTCATTCGGCTTCTATCCTCTGGTCTAATAGCACGAATGTTTTTTCTGCGCTCACGCTGTTTAGTTATTGTTTTTGTTAAGTTTTTCGTTACGTTGTGTTTGTTAAGTTTTTCGTTACGTTGTGTTTGTGGTAGTTGTTGTGTTTATTTGTTATCTACTATATTGTTTCGTACAAACGATATGGATCCTCAACCAAGCACGTCAAGCCAAAGCTTGTCTCCAAGAAAGAAGAGACCACGGATTGCTTTAAGCGTTACCGAAAAACTTATGATACAAAACGTCTACAAACACGTATTTGAGGAGAAAGCTGCTTCACTATTACCTATTGAGGCTCCTGAAAAAAAAGAATGCGTTTCGAAAACCGCTGACATTTTGGGAATTGGTGTGACCTCAGTTTACAGTGTGTTAAAAGAATACAAAGAAATTGAACAATTTAAGTCTCCCGAGAAACGTGGACCGAAACACAGTTTCAAAGAAAAATTTGACGATTTTACTTTTGCCGCTATAAGGCGAAAAGTGCATCAATTTATTTATGCAAATGAGTCACCCACCATTAAAAAGGAAACTTAAACTTTATTCCTTTTACTGCATTATATTCTGTGTCCACCATAATGTTCTTTGTAAAACCAAAGTATTAGATTTCATGGACTTCCTTTAACTCAAAAACTTTTTTTATTACATTACAGATTCTTAAGGTTGTCAATGAAGACCCAGATTTACCCAATTTTTCTTGGAGTACATTAAGAAATGTTATGAAACATTTAAATTTCAAATATGTCACAAAATCAAGAAAAAGTATTTTAATTGACAGACAGGATATTATTTTATGGCGCCAGAGATACCTTCAAAAAATTAAAGAGTATCGAAGGGAAGGAAGGTATATTTATTACCAAGATGAAACCTGGATCAACGAAGGTAATTACAATTTTCTGTTTTCATTACATTAACTGTACAACAA
Source organism: Oeneis ivallda (assembly GCA_029955525.1). Classification (NCBI taxonomy): domain Eukaryota; kingdom Metazoa; phylum Arthropoda; class Insecta; order Lepidoptera; family Nymphalidae; genus Oeneis; species Oeneis ivallda. Next base: position 30,019,754 of record JARPMR010000001.1, on the reverse strand, counting down.
CATTACAACATAACATGTAACATTTAATTGTACTTTCAATAATTAATTGTTATTTTTCACTATGTTGAAGGTCATGCACCGAAGAAGGCATGGATTGACCAGACAGTGGTATCGTCCCGGCAGGCCTTCCTAGATGGCTTGACCACTGGCTTAAAACAGCCTTCAGGAAAGGGCAAACGGTTAATTATCGGCCATATAGGCGGGGTAGAAGGATTCGTAGAAGACAGCTTATTAATATTTGAAGCCAAAAAAAATAAAGAAGATTATCATCAAGAGATGAATGCCGATTGCTTTGAGAAGTGGTTTAGGGGGGTCTTGCCAAAACTAAAACCAAATTCCGTAGTAGTGATGGATAATGCCCCCTACCACTCCAGAAAACTAGAATCGCTGCCTAAAATGTCTTGGACTAAACCTAGAATACAAGAGTGGCTAACGAGCAAAAATATTTCATTCCAAGCAACAATGATTAAAGCCACTCTTATAGACATTGTACAGCAGCACAAACAGGAACATTGCGATAAGTATGTTGTGGACGAGATGGCAGCGCAGCATGGGATAATTGTTTTACGTCTGCCCCCATACCACTGTGAGCTCAATCCTATTGAGTTGGTATGGACGCAGGCTAAAGGATATGTTGCAAGAAACAACAAAACCTTCAAAATGACAGAAGTAAAAAAACTTTTTGAAGAAGGACTTCAACATATCAAACCTGAAAAATGGAGTAGCTGCGTGTCTCATATAATTAAAGAAGAAGACAAAATGTATGGTCTCGACCACATGATCGACAATGTTTCAGAGAGATTTATAATTAACTAGCTGATGCCCGCGACTTCGTCTGCGTGGATTTAGTTCATAACATCCCGCGGGAAATCTTTGTCACCCTCCAGGTTCTCAACTATACCTATCCAATAAATCACGTCAATCCGTAGCTTTGTAGCAGGAAACATTTGATCGTCTTGCTGGATTCAAAGAGAAAACATATTACTGATGATATTATCAATTACGTTAAACTATAATTTTTATAATTGTTTCTACCATAATTTTCTACCATAATTAACCAAATACAAAATTACGTTTAGCTGTCATTTATCTACGTTTTGTTCTTCCACTGTCATTTTCGTTTTTTTATTCCATGTCAGAAGCATTTTTGTTATACCAGGTTTTATATTGACTTGACGGAAACGCGGTCGAACGGGATAAAAAGTATCCTATGTCCGTCTCCTGGTTCTAAGCTACCTCTCCACCAATTTTGAGCCAAATCGGTTCATCCGTTCTTGAGTTATAAATAGTGTAACTAACACCACTTTCTTTTATATATATAGGTGTCACCGAAAGCGATAGTGATGATTTTTTATCTGATGATGAATAAAAACAAATTATGTAATAAACGATGTTTTTTATTTTCATTACCTACCTATAATTGTTATATTTTATACATCTATAGTTTCAACTACATGATGTATTGAAAATAGGACAGTCTTACAAGTTTCCTCGCAATGTTTTCCTTAATGTTAAAAACACTCGGTATTCAGTATAGGTAGATACTATAGGAACATAGTCGTCGAAAACTCGTTGGTATGTACAAAGCACGACTAAAATTCGAACCCCGTACCCGATATCGGCAGTTCGGCACACTTAACTATTCACTAGACAATCGAGGCAATTCAATCATTCACTTTGTCACAACACTATTTTTTTTCATCAAAAACTGACAACACAGTAAACGTCAGTTGACTTCGTCTAATTAAAAATCCGACTATAGACGAGCGCGGGTCGCGGGGGCGGCAGGGGCAGTCATCGGCAAACTTTCTGCGCGCGGATAGTATCTATTTTAAATTAAATTAGTTATTATTCTTCTTAATCGGTTTTCATTGACAAGAGTTGTGTCAAATGTTTATGAACTATAAAGGCTCACCAGGTGGTGTGATCTGGAGCCATTTGAAGATAGTTCAAAATGTTGTCTGTTAAGCGGTTGTTGGCTGGCCCCCTACAACATGCACCGACGAGATCAGATTCGCAGGGACCCCAGAGTTGCTTGATGCAGGTGGCCCAAAAACTTGTTTGACGTGTAAATTATAAATTAACCATGAAATATGGAATTTATGGGGTCTATAACTTTTGATAAACCCGACGTCCCATCACGTTCCAGCTCTATCATCAGATTTTGATCAATTTTGTCTATATTTTTTCTCGAGATAAATCAAACGACTAAATCTCAGTTTACGTTAAGTAGGATTGAGTTTCTGTAGCAACCTTCCTGTTCCACAATCGAATCTATGGTGTGCCTAGCTATCGCACGAATAACAATTAATATGGTTATAATACTTATTGTTATTATTATCGGAACTGTTGACTGCTTTCCTAAAGGAACTCTAATCCAGACAGTTCACAGATAGCTGTTAAGTTGTTTAGATAGCTGTTTATGTTCTTAAGATAAATTATATTTTTATTTCTAGAAGGATAGCAAGACAATGCCTCCTCCCAGCAGCAAGGTGCGCAGGCGTGGGCCTAATGGCCGACGGACTAATGCGTCTCATAGCCGGAGCACGCCGTCAACCCCTGATCAGGTGGGACCTTACCTTTATTCACCATAACAAATATGGCTGAAGTCAAATCACTCTGTTCAGACTCAAGGAAGAGTTATAATGAGACAGAATCATGACAGATTAAGTGAAGCTAATGCCCGCGACTTCTTCCGGGTCCGTGTGGACGTCGTCCGTGAGGTCTTTAAAATCCCGTGAGAACTTTTCTTTTTTTTTTCGGGATAAAAGTAGCCTATGTCACTCTGCATGACCTCAACTATGCAAAACATCACCTCGATCTGTTGCTCTGCTGCTGCGTGATTGAAGGACACACCAACAAGCAAACTTACTTTCGTATTGATAATAGTACAAAAGATAATATGCGTCTCGTTTTAGCACTCGTTCTTGACTGTCGTTGTATACAAAAAATTTACGGAACCGCTAGCTAAATGCACCAAGCACTTGTGTAGACAGAGCTAAATGCAGCAAGCACTTTTGTAGACAGAGCTAAATGCAGCAAGCACTTTTGTAGACAGAGCTAAATGCAGCAAGCACTTTTGTAGACAGAGCTAAATGCAGCAAGCACTTGTCGAGACAGAGCTAAATGCAGCAAGCACTTTTGTAGACAGAGCTAACTGCAGCAAGCACTTTTGTAAACAGCTTTGTTTTTATGAAAATGAAGCTGTCAGGTGATTTAAAACTTCGTGCACTAAGTCGCTGTGTTGACCCTAATTTTTTTTCCAGCCTCGAGCGCAAATCGGGGTGAATTCTGCCGATTCGGACTCTGATTCTGCAGCCGGCTTCCATTCAGCGTGGAGACAGCAAAGAGCCTCGCAAAGTTAGCTTATAATATACAGAGTCTATAATACATTATAAGCTAATTTTGCGATGCGATAACAGCATGCAAATTGATTATATATCTACGACGCATGTCTGAGGGGTCGTTTCTGGAGATGCGGCGCGTGGTGCGTCGCGTCGCGCGGTTGTCTCAAGCATATTATGGCCAAGTATGAGAGCGTTCATGCAGAACCGTTCTGGCGAAGTACGCGGCCCTCGCGACGTGACCCACCACGCGCCGCGTGTCCAGAAACGAGCCCTGAAACGGTCCGATAACCGTATGGCGCGCGTTACGTCACAATGTATGAGTGTAGAGTCAGTTCAATAAGTCATGTCAGTTGACTAATTGAAAAATAGGTTGTAGCAACACTGAAAGAGTCATTGATGAATCAAACAGTTTGTTAATTGAAATAAAAATAAGTCTGCATTTAATTAAAAATAAACTATGTACACATTAATGTGCTAAAAATCTCAGATACTTTTGACTAAATGTGGTATATTATTATCCTTGACGATAAAATTACGGATATTTTAGATATACCTAGATTTTGATACGAGAAAAATGGTGAAAACTACTATTAGCTTTTATCGCTCTTATTCTCTGTCAAAAACTGGGTACTTATGTGATAGTAAAAATGTCTTAAATATCCGTAATTCCACTGTCGAAGATATTAATAGACCACATTTAGTCAAAATCATTGAAAATAAGAGCGGGATGCGAAATATAATAGTCCTCTTAAGGTGGAAGACTGACTAATTTGTGAGTAACTCACGTCCAACTCTAAACTAAAGATTTTTATGTAAACCTGTGAAGATGATAACTGGCGCAATTATAAGGCCATAAGCCTACTTTGTCGTATTAGTTTACAAATTGCGAAAAGCCAAATTAAATTTGAATTTCGCGGGAAAACCCGTGTCTTCCACCTTAAGCCCAACGATGCACAGGGCGCATTCGCACTACATTGATTCTGCGCCGCCACTGCATAGTACTACATAGAAAACTCATGTCAAACTACGAATACGACTACGCCCACAAACGTAGTGATTACATTCACATTGACGCCTACGCGACGCGTTGCATTGTCGCTGCGGCGTTTCTGTACCTACCATATTATTTTAACACTTATGATATTTATTAGTTGTGCTACCTATTTTAAATTGTTTAGTTATTATTATAAGTAGTTTAGTTGTAGTGATACTTTAGTAATAATAGTAATATTAAATTATACACTGATACTGTGTATTATCTCAGTGTTTCTGTTGATTGGGTATTTTTAGTCTAAATGCCCAAATGTTGTAAAACACTGGTTCAATCTACCTAGCGAAAAAACATTGAAAAGGAATTATTTATAAATATTTTTAAATTATTGAATAAAATTTTCATTTTCTTTTAAATTTTAATAATTTTAATGGACTTCATAATAAATATAACAAATATTATAAATGAAATCTAAAATAGCAACTAAATAATTATGGACTATTATTATGATTAAATTTATTTAATAGGTACTTATTTAATTTTATTTTGTTTTAAATTAGATGTTACAAACTTTCTTTCATAATTAATGTACTGCCTTTGTTTTAGCTGTCAGAGTGTCTAGGTGCTAGTTATGACGTCACAATGAATTCAATATGGGGGATACTTAGTCATCTAGAAAATGAATTTGTCCGATTTTTCAAATATTAAACACACTATTTAAATGTAATTTATAAGGAATTTGTCATTTTCTCAGTTTATAGGAAACCTGTTGGGAATTCCTCGCTCGTTTCTATCTTAGGTTTGAAAAATTCATAGTTCTAGTTTAATTATAATATTATACACAAACATTGTTATTACTTAGTAAATGGGTATGTTTAATAAACACTTGGTAATTATGATATATGCTTCTTTCATTTTGTTTATCCTCCCATATAAGTATCTGAAAAATATAATCTGAATAATCACAAAAATTTTGATTATGTACACTTGTAGGTAAGTGATACTCAAGAAGCCTAAAATAACTTACTTGGTGATACCATACTGTTTTAGCTAGGCCCCTTCCCTTTATAAGTTTGTGCTAGGTCCTGAATGTTATCTAAGTACTGAGCAACACCTGAGCAATTTATCTAAGAATTTCCCAAACAAAAAGACGAATCACAAAGGTCATTTATCCAAAGTTACCACTCATTTAACACCATGGACGTAGTCGTAATAACTTTGACTACTAAACCAATATAATACTTAAAGCGTAATAATATACTTAACAGGACCGATAACCCTGAATATTTGAGGGCTTCGTGGACTGTTATTAACAAAGGTTTTTTCTTAATTTGCCAATAGACTTTCTGACGGGTACAAGCCAATTCTTCCAATAGGTTTATGGTTTCACTATTTGCAAATGACCTGCATTTCAGCCAAAATTTCCCCGCCAAGTAATACCTTCTGAAAGACAACGGTTCAATATGAAGTTCCGACTCCATGACATGGACTGCTGTGCTTTTAATAAAACCTCCAATGATTCGTAAACACTGATTTTGAATAGTGTCAATTTTTTTAAATGTGTCAGCACTGTTGTCATATAGGAAACACCCATAATCCATTTTACTTCTGACGATGGATGTGTAGAGGCGTCTTAAAAGGCGCGGGTGCATTCCCCATCGGGTACCCGCCAGTATTTTGAGAATATTCGTCGATTTCAGAGCTCTGTTCTTCAGTTCATTTAGACAGATAATATTACCGTGATTTAGATGTTTAGACCATCTTAAGGATCGATCTAACCAAAGTCCTAAATATTTAAAGTTGTCTACTATTTCTAGTGAGGTTCCGTTAAGTTTCAAATCAATATCATCTCGCCTGTAACTAGATTTAAAGATCATTACTTTACTTTTAGATGTAGATATATCTAGACCTATTTTTAAGAGGAATTTTGATAGTAGGTGAAGCGCATCTTGTACTTTTTCAACAGTTTGCAAAATATAATCACAAGAAGAATATAAGACGAAATCATCGGCGTACTGTGAGATAAAAACATTGGTTATGCCTTTAGATATATGTGCAGTTACGATATTGAATAACAATGGTGAAAGAGGATCACCTTGTGCCAATCCACGGCATGTGCTTCTTTTAATTTCAAAGTTTTCCCTAAAAGTAATCCCTACAAAACAAAGTATAGACTTAGAGATGTTTAAGTTAGACACATGGGTAAGCAACGTGGATCTATCTACGGCAATTCGACCTACTTTGAAAACTGTCAAGCAACCAAAAAAATCGTATAATACACAGGATCTTAGAAATACACACATCAAAAGTGTCTAGGGATCAACATATATTTTTGCAATAACTTTTCTCCTGATTGATATTAATTAAAATTTTCTTTAAGGATTCATCAAATAAAGTGTTTTCGTTTGTCACAGTAACGATAAACCAAGTCACCTTTGCATTAATAAAGAAATTTGCCATTTTCCTAATAAAGGGATTTTTGACATTTGAACCACTAACATTAAAGTTCGAAAAAAAGACTGAAATAACAGTTTTCTTTAAAATTTTATTGGGTAACTTAAACAATTAATAATCCGTGTTTCTATCGCGAACACTAACAACACAAGAACATCGGTTTGGCATACTCAAAATGAGTTCATCCAAATCACGCTGTGGAATGGCCGCCCATGTTCGTTGCAACAACAAAAAAAAGTCTTCTTGCCACTGGATACCCTCCATATTCGGCAGAGCTCTTCTCTGTAGCATATCCCATGCATGCTCAATCGGGTTCAAGTCTGGCGACTGAGCAGGCCAGGGCAGGACATTGATGTTAGCTGCGGCGAGAGTCTGTCTTACAACTCTTGCGGTGTGCGGTCGTGCATTATCATGCATTAACTGAAATAAGGGACCGATTTGCACTTGTAGAGGAACGATGACGTCTGATACAATCGTCTCAGCATAAATTTGAGCGTTGAGGTTGCCTCTGATCCAAATCAACTCAGTTCTTCCGCCGATCCAAATACCCGCCCATACAATGATGGTTCCACCACTATAAGGATGGACTTCCTGGCAGGATTTTAATCGCTGATTATGAAATTATGAAATGCACCAAAAAGGATCCAAATAAATTTATAAAATCATAAATTTATTACAAAGCCACATCTCAATCTCAAGAAATCCGCATAAAAATGCTTGATCCCTAGACACTTTTGATGTGTGTAGTTAGGGAAAGTGTAAAAATACAGACAATTAAGCTCTCTGTCAAAAAAATAACCCCAAAATGGTTACAAAATACACCTGTATAATATGTTCTCATATTATTAGTCTGGCGGCCACCTGAACCAGATTTTAGTAGTAAAAATAAACTAAAAAGCCTTAATAAATATTCTTCTTCTTCTTTATCAACCCATAGACGTCCACTGCTGGACAAAGGTCTCCTGCATGGACTCTTGCGGTCTTGCGCCGCTTGAATCCAGCAGCTCCCTGCGACTCGTTTGATGTCGTCGGTCCACCTGGTGGGGACGATCGATCGAAGATGATCAAAACCCGGAGGTCTACCTGGTGAGTAGGAAAAAAAAATTCAAGATGGCGGATTTTTTTTTTCATACATTATGTATGGGGAATATTGAAGGGACTAGAAGTTGGGAACTATGCAAGACATTGATTTTGATAGGTTCATAGGGCTTTTTTTCTTTTTCTTTTTTTTCATTTTACGCTTTTTTTCTTTTTTTTTTTTCTTTTTTTTTTCTTTTTCTTTTGTGAATGAGGAGCACGGCCAGGTTATTGCAGATAGGTGGGGTGTGCTCGAACAAATTTTTTGGCAAAAGATGACCAGAATCCGAATGTCTACTTGATGAGTAAAAAAATCGCGGTCCGCTTTAGCGGGCCGCGCACCCACGCGCCCTACTTGCAGTAATAACACTTCCCGCGAGCTGCTTTAGCAGCTCGCGCACCGAGCGAAATAAATAAAGCCGAACAATTGCGGTCCGCTTTAGCGGGCCGCGCACCCACGCGCCTTACTTTTAGTAAAACACTTCCCGCGAGCTGCTTTAGCAGCTCGCGCACCGAGCAAACGCTAGTTTTAATATATATATAGCTGCTGGGGCTGATTCACTGATTCACTGATTCACTGATTCACTCACTCATTGATCACCTCTCCTGAAAAATTTTGTATGAAATTTTTTTTTTTCACCGATGGTTTCGTATAGAGGACAAAAATTCATTCGGAGGAAAAATATGGAGAGAGCTGATGATTGAGGATTTCGGAGACGGGTGAGGAGCACGGCCAGGGTATCAAAGATAGGTGGGGGGTACTCGAACAAATGTCACTCGAAACCTCATCCAATTCGCAGTGAGCTGAAAAAAAATTCAAAATGGCGGAAAAAATATGGCCGCCATACAAATTTCGTTGGTGTCTATCTCGGGGAGTATAAAAGATGGAAGAGTGGTTTCTTGGCAAAAGATGATCAGGACCCTAAGGTCTATTTGATGAATAGAAAAAAAAATCAAGATGGCGGGATTTTTTTTTTCCATACAAAATATATGGCGAATATTGAGAAGACTAGAAGCTGAGAACTATGCAAGACTTTATACGGTTCCTTTTCAAAATTTGTTTTTATAAAAGAAATCTCATTCTGACAAATGATGAGATATGATGATCGAGGGTTTGGAAGGTGGGTGAGGAGCACAGCCAGGGTATTGAAGATAGGTGGGAGGTGCTCAAACAAAAAATACTCGAAACCTCATCCAATTGGCAGAGAGCTGAAAAAAAATTCAAAATGGCGGATTCAAAATGGCGGCCATACCAATTTCATCGGCATCTATCTCGGAGAGTATAAAAGATGGAAGAGTGGTTATTTGATAGAAAAAGATCAGGACCTGAAAGTCCACTTGACGATAGAAAAACCGCGGTCCGCTTGCGGGCCGCGCACCCACGCGCCCTACTAGTTAATATATATATAGCTGTTGGGGCTGATTCACTGATTGATTCACTGATTGATTCACTGACTGATTCACTGACTGATTCACTCACTCATTGATCACCTCTCCTGTAAAATTTTGTATGAAAAATTTTTTTTTCACCGATGGTTTCGTATTGAGGACAAAAATTCATTCGGAGGAAAAATATGGAGAGAGCTGATGATTGAGGATTTCGGAGACGGGTGAGGAGCACGGCCAGGGTATTGAAGATAGGTGGGGGGTGCTCGAACAAATGTCACTCAAAACCTCATCCAATTTGCAGTGAGCTGAAAATAAATTCAAAATGGCGGAAAAAAGATGGCGGCCATACAAACTTCAACGGTGTCTATCTCGGAGAGTATAAAAGATGGAAGAGTAGTTTCTTGGAAAAAGATGATCAGAACCCGATATTCTACGTCTTGATGAATAGAAAAAAAAATCAAGATGGCGGCATTTATTTTTCTATACAAACTATGCAAGAGGAAGTTTCCTTTTCAAAATTTGTTTTTATGGAAGACTTTTCATCCTGACAAATGATTCGGAGAAAAAATATGGAAAGTAATGCTGATCGAGGATTTGGAAGATGGGTGAGGAGCATGGCCAGGGTATTTTAGATAGGTGGGGGCTGCTCAAACAAAAATACTCGAAACATCATGCAATTGGCAGTGAGTTGAAAAAAAATTCAAAATGGCGGATTCAAGATGGCAGCTAAAAGAATTTCATTCAGGTGTCATCTCAGGGAGTTTAAAAGATGGGAGAGTGGTTTTTTGATAGAAAATGATCAAGACCTGAAAGTCTACTTGACGAGTAGAAAATACGCGGTCCGCTTGCGGGCCGCGCACCCACGCGCCCTACTAGTTTATTTTATATGACTGTCCAACAATTCTTTTGTTGGTGAAACATTTCTATCTTGTAGAAACTATTATAGTGTCCAATAAAATATACATTTAAGATTTCGTTATAATTCACATTTTATAAGCCCATTTACTTTATCATTCTATTATTTGAAATTAATTTTTACACTTAGCTAGACTGAATCTGAGTAATCATATCAAACATTTATAAGTGTCTCCTGTCTGATAAGCCTACCTTAACAATTTCACTAATAAGAATTTTTAACCTATATAATTATAAATTATTTCAAAAGAAAAAAACAGGATATGACTGAAATACACATATTAATACACAATAACGTTGGTTTTAATCAACTCCATAAAAATTTGTTACAATGTATACATTGCATCAAATTTTTAGGGGCCCGCTTCGGCCCGGCGCGGCGCGCTACTCCGCGCTAGCCAGCTTGTCTCGTCACAGGGCAGACGCAAACGCAACCAGATCGTGCTGTAACCATACTCCTACTATAAATCGAGTTACGTTTTAACTCGCCTATACTAAACATTTTAACCAGGAAATATATTATTACCAGAAAATTACCATAAAATTAGTTTTTACTATCAATTGGTTCTTAACAAGATAAAGTAAAAATTAAATAAAAGGTTCAACACCCGGGCCCCCAGACCGCGCGGGCCCCCCCCCCAATGGAGGGGCTGGGGGGGTGTACGTTACGCCACTGACGACAACGCCAATATGTCAGTACGTATACAGGACCAGACTACGAGACCAATCCACTTGCAGCGTGGAGTGCGACAGGGAGATGTAGGTAATCTCCCCGAAGCTATTTACCGCTGCGTTGGAGGACGTCTTTAAGCTTCTGGGGGCCGATCGCGCTATTTTTTACGACTGAAACGTAACTGAACTGCAAACGAACCGCAACCGCTTTTTGAACGTTTCGTATCGCGCTAACAATTTGACAGCTAGGTGACACTCAGTTGAACTTGAGTTGGAACGCAACTGCTGTCAAACGAACGTTTTTGCAACAGTTCAATAGACGCTACTTTTTTATAGTTGAAGTTCGATCGCAACAGTTCAATACAGTGTTTACAAGTGTAGTGTTTATTTATATTAAAGTTGAATTGTAGTTGCACCACAATCGCAACTGATCCATAACTGAACTGTAAACGTTTCGTTGACAATGCAAATAGCGCGATCGGCCTCCTGGATTGGAACGGACTTGGCATCAACATAAACGGCGAGTACATCACTCACCTGCGATTTGCCGATGACATAGTAGTCATGGCAGAGACTCTGAGAGATCTCAATACAATGCTCAATGATTTCAGCAGGGTTTCTCAACAGGTGGGCCTGAAAATGAACATGAGCAAGACGAAAATCAAGTCCAATGCTCATGCTCCGCTCCACCCAGTAATCGTTGACAACTCTGCGCTCGAAATTGTAGACGAGTAGGTATATATATACCTGAGACATACAGTCCAGCTAGGTAGGTCCAATTTCGAGAAAGAGATTAACCGCCGAATCCAACTCGGCTGGGCAGCGTTCGGGAAGCTCCGAGATGTCTTCTCGTAAAAAATCCCTCAGTGCCTGAAGACTCAAGTCTTCGAACAGTGCGTGTTGCCAGTGATGACTTACGGATCCGAGACATGGTCGCTAACTATGGGCCTCATAAGAAGGCTCAGGGTCACCCAGCGAGCGATGGAGAGAACTATGCTCGGTATATCCCTGCGAGATCAAATCAGAAATGAGGAGATTCGTAGGAGAACCAAAGTCACTCAGCGTGTCGCGAAACTGAAGTGGAAATGGGCGGGGCACATAGTTCGAAGAGCTGATGGTCGTTGGGGTCCCAAGGTGTTGGAGTGGCGACCCCGCACCGGGAAACGCAGTGTTGTTAGGCCCCCCACCAGGTGGACCGACGACATCAAACGAGTCGCAGGGAGCTGCTGGATTCAAGCGGCGCAAGACCGCAAGAGTCCATGCAGGAGACCTTTGTCCAGCAGTGGACGTCTATGGGTTGATAAAGAAGAAGAAGAATATTTATTAAGGCTTTTTAGTTTATTTTTACTACTAAAATCTGGTTCAGGTGGCCGCCAGACTAATAATATGAGAACATATTATACAGGTGTATTTTGTAACCATTTTGGGGTTATTTTTTTGACAGAGAGCTTAATTGTCTGTATTTTTACACTTTCCCTAACTACACACATCAAAAGTGTCTAGGGATCAAGCATTTTTATGCGGATTTCTTGAGATTGAGATGTGGCTTTGTAATAAATTTATGATTTTATAAATTTATATGGATCCTTTTTGGTGCATTTCATAATTTCATAATCAGCGATTAAAATCCTGCCAGGAAGTCCATCCTTATAGTGGTGGAACCATCATTGTATGGGCGGGTATTTGGATCGGCGGAAGAACTGAGTTGATTTGGATCAGAGGCAACCTCAACGCTCAAATTTATGCTGAGACGATTGTATCAGACGTCATCGTTCCTCTACAAGTGCAAATCGGTCCCTTATTTCAGTTAATGCATGATAATGCACGACCGCACACCGCAAGAGTTGTAAGACAGACTCTCGCCGCAGCTAACATCAATGTCCTGCCCTGGCCTGCTCAGTCGCCAGACTTGAACCCGATTGAGCATGCATGGGATATGCTACAGAGAAGAGCTCTGCCGAATATGGAGGGTATCCAGTGGCAAGAAGACCTTTTTTTGTTGTTGCAACGAACATGGGCGGCCATTCCACAGCGTGATTTGGATGAACTCATTTTGAGTATGCCAAACCGATGTTCTTGTGTTGTTAGTGTTCGCGGTAGAAACACGGATTATAAATTGTTTAAGTTACCCAATAAAATTTTAAAGAAAACAGTTATTTCAGTCTTTTTTTCGAACTTTAATGTTAGTGGTTCAAATGTCAAAAATCCCTTTATTAGGAAAATGGCAAATTTCTTTATTAATGCAAAGGTGACTTGGTTTATCGTTACTGTGACAAACGAAAACACTTTATTTGATGAATCCTTAAAGAAAATTTTAATTAATATCAATCAGGAGAAAAGTTATTGCAAAAATATATGTTGATCCCTAGACACTTTTGATGTGTGTAGTTCCTGTTTCAAAATATCACTGCGCATGCGCATGAAATACTTTAAAACATTAAAACCTACGATTTTAACAACAACTACGCATTTCGCAAGATGACATTCAATAGACATATCAGCCCATTCGTAATTCCTAGTTCCATGTATCAGCCAGAGACACCATCTTCAAAAACATGAGAAAGGAAATGTCATCGTCAAAAAATAAATGTTGCCATTTACCATTTCACTTAGTGAGTGAAAATATTTATAATCGATTCTTGAATAATACTCGAATACAATCAGTACTGCAGAGTTACTTTAACTTATGAGAGCCGTTGGTATTGTAAAGACGTAATCCTGCTGAGTATCGCATGTGCATATCATATTATTATTTTCATATCTTATGTCTCCAATCATATGACGTAACCTTCATCTCTCGACACATGATACATACGAGTATGATTTCCTCAGAATTATGAATACACTAATTCAAGAAATGAACTGAAGGTATTTAATGTAGTCTATACTATTAAAATATAAACATACACACACCCATTAAACGCTACACAAAACCTGATAGTAGGTAATCGAAAAACATCTACAGTATCGATTAGTATCATGGTTAATGCCTTTGAGTATATAACCAACAAAGGAGTGGAATTGATCCCTAATTTATTTGCAAAAAAGTCTGTCAATTACGGTGGGGGGCGAGGTAGCACACATGAAAACTTGCTTACTACAGGTGCATTTTTCCATCACGTCGCTATGCATGCACACAATATAAAAAGTATATGCACACAATCACATTCACACACAGGGACGCTCTATCATTACATGAAACAATCGCATCATTTGTGTAAGCATTTTAGGGATTTGAAACTATCGATTATCGACTTTCGATAAGTTCTTCTAATAATTATTTACAACAGAGTTACTTTATTCGAGAGTAAATTTTTTTGTTCGAGATCTTTAACATGGTAGGTATATAGAAGCGCTAGGAAACGAGGCTCTTGCCGTTATTTTAGTCATAATATGCTTTGCCATTAGATTGACTCTTTGTAGGCTTTTAGTACTTGCGTAAAGATACAGCTAGAAACTTTGGACTATATGGACACTGGAAAGCGATCTAGCTTATTTCCAAAAATAACAAAATGATTTTTTCTATATTTGGAAAAAAAAAATACTGTGTCGGATTGTCGGATTTTCGTTTTCCTATGAAATTATTTTTCTAAGATACTATGTTGACCTTCTCTGCATGTTTATATTATATATTATTTGTTATTCATATTTTTAAACGTACTCAAAAATGCTGTAAATACTAAGACACCATCTATTTTTCAATTTTATACAGATACTTCAAAAAAGTTATCAATAATTTTTAGCAGTGCAGTGCACCTAGGTGTACTGTAAGGATTATCTGATTATTAACATATTTTGTAGATACCAAGATATTTACTCTGTCACTATACTCTCAATCTCATGCTGAAAGCATGCTGTAGGTACCACAGTATATCACCTTAGAGCAGCTATTTAGTTATGATTTAAGGTTATAAGCCACCAAGGAGTGCTGTACTTTGTCATAGGTTTTTATAATTTTTAATAATATTGTTTATTAAGTTGAGACATTTAATTTTTATTTGAATACGTAGTGGGTATTAATATTGAACACATTGATTTTTTAAGTAATCTTGTATAAATAAACATACAGCATTTTTAATGTAACGTCATTTGTTTTATTTATGTTTAAAGCGAAATTTACGATGTATCTATTTCTAAAAAGTATATTAAGTACAATATTATATATTAATATTGAAATATTGCCATAAGAAGCAAGGAAGGTCTCATAATTAGTGACAAAGTCGAGATACTCACTCGATGGACAAATCATTTTAAAGAACTGTTAAACCCAAACATGGCTCAGACAACTGCCATCGATGTTCATGATGCTGTAAGCCCTGACGAAAATGAAAAAGAGGTAGCGCTCCCCCACATAACCGAAACAAAAACTGCAATACAAAAACTAAAAAATAAGTCTCCAGGCAGCGATGCAATACCGGGTGAACTGCTTAAGTATGGTGGAATGACATTGGTTGATGATATACATCGACTTATAGTTAATATATGGAATTCGGAAGAAATGCCGGGAGAATGGGCTCTTGGTTTAGTATGCCCACTACACAAGAAAGGAGACCCTTTGGACTGCTCCAACTACAGAGGCATAACTCTGTTAAACGCGTGTTACAAAGTACTTGCAAACATAATATACGCAAGACTTTTACCTTACGCAGAGCAAAATGTGGGAGAGTACCAATGCGGGTTCCGTCCAAACAGATCGATCTGCGGGTCCTTTGCCAACTTTCTCAGTTTGCCTACCTTTCGAAAAGTTAGTACAATCATTCCCATTTTGGGTAATTTTTCATATATTCATACTAGTAGTTACCATGTCGCCAACTTTGACATATTTTTCTAGTATCATTCGTTTTTTGCCCACTTCTTTTAAACAACGCATCAAACTTCCCACTTTGCCAACTATGGGACATTAACAAACAAAAGTGAAATAAAAATTCAGAATATCATTTACCGAAAAAAAATAACATGAATGTGAACTACCTATTATTTTGGCTAAATAAAGAAATGTAATTAAAAAGAACTTTATTTAATTAAACATCAAATGAAATATGTGTAAATTTTATAGTATTTATTTTCTATTCTAAATTTCTTGTAATTAACATAGTATTTAAACAGCATCTTTGTGCAGAAATTCATGTATTGTTTTTATCTAGACGCATAATAAAAAGATACCACGATGGCAGAGAAATTGCGAATCAAATACCAGTGATGGAGCCGTTGCTCATCCCGCTAAAACAAAGTCAGCAGAAGTGTATACAATGGTGAATTAGGATCTTGATGAAATAGGTGTCGCCGCTGTAAAGGGCGAAGCCAGTCAGGTTTTCGGCTCTACTTCTAATGTCATTGAAAAAACGCTGAAGTTAGACAGTTCGGAATCAACTGCTAATGTTATGAAGAAAAATTTCAGCACTTTTATAGAATAGAATAGAATAGAATAGAAATGTTTTTTATTCAAATAAACTTTTTTACAAGTGCTTTAGAATCGTCGATGAGTCTACCACTGGTTCAGAATGCCGTTCCTGCCGAGAAGAACCAGCAAGAAACTCGGCAGTTGCTCTTTTCAAAACAAGTTTACAATTCAATAGAATAGTTATACAGTTTAAATATCACCTACTGTCTCATGAATCGCTGGAGCCTGGAACGATAGGTCAGGTGATCACAGTTTTGAACCCAGAACCTGATGATAAAGATGATACTGAAGTTATTCTGTCTTCAGGGGACACCACATTGCTATCCACGTATTTTTTAAATATCCAGTCTACGCCTGCCGCCGGAATCTCCTCCACACGACGTGGCGCCGGATTACCTTAACTCAAGAACAACCATTACCTCAATCGTACCTTCAGGAAAAGGAACATGGATTTGGAGAATTTGGAACAAAGGATTGAAATAAGCAAACACCCTAAGATTTATTTCAATGATGGTTACGCTAGCAAATAGCAATAGTTGATGGCGTCAAGCGCAGATGGTTACACGGGCGACAGTTGATGATGGCAAGCAGATGGTTACATTTCACAGCTGATGATAATTGCAGGCACTGACACTAAAGCGACACTCAACACTCAACAGTCAACACGTGTTTGGCGGCACACCCACTCTATGATGGCAAATCGACACTGCACGACGACTTTCCTTCGCGCGGCAGTGGACGTCTGCACATTGCGGCGCGCACGAGACCACAGATTAGGTACTAGCGCGAGACACTGAATAATCGGTGGTTTTACTCTTAACATTAAGAACCCCTCAACAGAGACATCATATATATGACATCGAATAAATTATGGAAAAATTATCAGTTAATAGAGGTCACATGTCATGATTATGAAAATAGATCTTAGGTATATCAAAGTGAAACCACTTTTGTTATCGATTGTGAAAAAGGATGGCGATGTGAGACACTTTTTAGCAATAAATATATTAGTTGGCAAAATGAAGGTATTAACATGAAAAAGTAAAAAAGTTGGCAAACTGAGAAAGTTGGCGACATGGTAACTACTAGTATGAAAATAAGAAAAATTACCCAAAATGGGAATGATTGTTCTAACTTTTCGAAAGGTAGGCAAACTGAGAAAGTTGGCAAAGGTTCCGCAGATCACAGATCGATCTACTATAGACCAAATATTCTCACTTCGTCAAGTATTGGAAAAGATGCTTGAATTTAATCTCACAACGCATCATGTTTTCATTGATTTTAAAGCTGCTTACGACAGTATCACCAGAGTCAAACTCTTTGAAGCGCTTAAAGAACTCCAAATACCGACTAAATTAATAAAGAAGAATGGCGGAGTTTGACCCAGAACTTTTAAAAACCGTTCAGATTCAGGATTCATTTCATTTTAATTGATAATTTTCAAAGTATTTTTCTGTGTAAACCCCATATTTTTAGAAGTTGGGGATCAAAAATACAATTATTCACGACACATTATAAATAACCATTCTAATGGCAATACTTATCGAAGCATTTTACCATAAATACGTAGTCGTTATTCCTAGTTCTATGGTAAAGATAAACTTGTATTATTTATGTCATTGTCAACTTGGCTGGAACCAAACCTGTGATGTATGTGCGCATCGAGTCGCATTTTGTCCATATACTTACCTAAAACTGTCATTTTGTATGGAATCGAGTAAGCATCGCAAAGACAAATTGATACATACACGACTCGATACAAAATGACATGTTTGTTGACAATGTTTTATATGGACAAAACACAACGATGTGACTTCAGCCTAAGAGAACGAGGCCTTAGGTTACGTTCACACTTCACACGGCGGCAATTCTAGTCGATTTTTCACGTATAAGGTTTTACCGAATACGAGAGAGACGTGAGTCGTTCACATAACGAGTAGGTATTTATCGACCATTTTATTCGATCTAGCGATGTGCGAGTCGAGTTATGACTCGCAACAAACTATAACTCGAATCAAATCTTAAACGAGTCAACTTGAGTTCAGTTTTTAACAACTCTAATCAACTCGGTCCGTGATTTACAGCGTATAACCTATTCACGTCCGTCGCAACTCGGATCGACCCCGAGTCAACTCAAGGTGTAACGAGTCTCAACTCGCACCTAGAGTTGACGTTGAAGTTGTTGTTGCGCCGCGCTACGCTACTAAGAACCGACTCGAGTCAACTCGAGTCAACTCGGTTGCGATTCGAGTCAGTAGCCATACCAACTTGAGTAACTCGAGTCAAATAAATCCAACTCCCACAGCCGCTGTCAGCCGCTGCACTGTGTGAACTTACCTCACTATGTAGGTATTCAGTGATCACTGATCAGTCAGTAGTCACCATCATCATTAAATCTCGTGCATGAATACCTACTGAGATTCTTAAATACCTACTTAGTTTTTACTATTTTCGGTAGTAATCTTTTCCAAAAAATAGAACAGCATGACAACCACCATCACTTAGTCGTTTTCCTAGTTCCATGCACCATCATAATACCTTAGACGTAGTCGTAATTCCTAGTTCCATGATAATACGGTATTATCATGGAACTAGGAATTACGTATTATTAATACCACTGGCCGCATTACTTATCAGAACTATTCGAATTACACATTTTAAGTAAGTAAGTAAGGTAATAATAATCTGTGCCTATTAGATTATTCAAAGCACAGATTAATGATTGATTCAAAGCTAAAGTGGTAATATGTCTTAAATATATTAAATGGAAACATAACCTCCTTGTTAATCATTTACTACTGAATATCTTTTTTCTCCCAACTTTATTTGATTGACTTTGATTAACTTTTTTGTTAGTCTGGTTTACTAGAACAAGTATCAGAAGTTTGATTCGTGCACGTGGGCCGCAAGTCTGGGTCAGAAACACTATGGGCGTTCGCCAAACTCCTTTAGTAAAAATGACCTTAAACCAGACAGTGAATCAAGTAAAAATTCAGAACGATCTGGGCGATCGGTTCTTGACAATTAATGGGCTCAGGCAAGGAGATGCGCTTTCGTGCCTTCTTTTTAACTTGGTGCTAGAAAAATGTGTTAGAGACTCACAAACACAAACAACGGGTACTATATTCTACAAATCGTCCCAAGTTTTAGGTTATGCGGACGACCTCGACCTCATCGCCAGAAATCTCGAAACTCTAAAGCATGAGTACCTGCGAATTAAAATAGCCGCTGAAAATGTAGGCCTTAAAATTAACACCCAAAAGACAATGTACATGAAGTCGACAAAAACTGAAGGTACATCACAAAGTCAAATTACAATTGGAGATGCAGTCATAAAACACAGCTTGGACTTTGTCTATTTAGGCTCGCAAGTTACATCCAATAACGACATATCCAAGGAAATAAGACGAAGAATAGCAATCGCGAATAGGGCGTACTATAGTCTGATAAAGCTGTTTAAATCGCGATTCTTATCAAGACGTGGCAAGGTAACGCTTTACAAGACCCTGGTGAGGCCCGTTTTGACTTATGGCAGCGAGTGTTGGGTGATTAGTAAAAGGGATGAAGACGCCCTGCTTATATTTGAAAGAAGGGTTCTGCGATCTATATTCGGTGCAGTCCAAGATAATGGGTTTTGGCGCATTCGATACAACATGGAGCTGTATAACATCTATGATGAACCAAACGTTGTCCAGCACATAAAGATTGCAAGATTGCAATGGGCTGGACGTGTGCAACGAATGGACGAACATCGGAGCCCAAAAAAATTAATGTCGTCACACCCAGATGGTCGCAGAAATATTGGTCGGCCAAAACTTCGTTGGCTAGATGGGGTTAATCAAGATGCAAAGCGTCTTGGTGTGAGAAGTTGGAGGACGAGCGCGAATGACAGAGACGGATGGAGGAAGCTTCTGGAGCAGGCCCGGGCCCACAAGGGGCTGTAGCGCCGCTGATGATGATGATGATGATGATATTAAGGACAAACTGTTAGGACTACATCATTTTTCCTTAAAAATAGATACAGCATAATCAGCATTTCAGAGTTTAGAGTTATTTCGTGGTTTCATAATTGTTTCAAATACCAAGTTACAGCAACATTGCTTCTCGAAATTGAAAAATTATTAGTCGAAATTGATATAAAACTAATGTATAAAACTAAAGTAATTCTACTTTAGAATTATATAATTAGTATCATCTGATATGTTACATTAAAAAATATGCTTTTTGAAAAAAATCTGCTCCTGATAGCTTATTATGAGTTATGATTTTTTAAAACGTTATTGGCTCTGGTTTAAAGGTCTGGTTCACTTTTTCGATTTACAAGATCGTTTTCCAGCGTTGAATAATATTCTCTCAGTCCAGCATGGAGGAAACATAAAAAGTAAGAACTGAACCCTAAAAAAAATTTTATTTAAAGTTATGATTGGTAAGTTAAAACTTTTACCTACATACTTTACTTGGAAGACTTATTTTTTTCATATACTTCATCTGAACGAAGTGTATATTTGTTTGTAATGCTAGGCTGCCGCCATGGCTATAGTGGCCACCCCATCTGTAATAAAACACCGCCAAGCTATTTAGCTTTCCGGTAAACCTAGCGGGATGAATAAGAAGTATGGGTACTTTAATTCAATTGCCAAGTTTTAATAAAACAAATATGTATAGAATTTAAATATTTTTTTTTTCGTCAATGAACCATTAATAAGACGATAAAAATATGTCGGTATAAATAATTTATACAATCCCCCCACCAATATCGACATATGAAATTTTGCTGTCCAGCCCTAATTTTATTGCGGTGTGGCCGACTTCATAAAATTAAAGTCCTAATTTTCGAGTAAGAAAGACTTACATAGAACTTATCATTATTATTAAACAATTTTTTAGTCTCGTTTTCATTATTTTTTGTATTATATTTGTAAAAATCCTTTCTTAGCGGATGCCTACGTCATAGTAGATGTGCGTTGATAGATCAGTCAGTCATTCACCTTTTCATTTTATATATTTAGAAAATTTTATCACACTGGCTATATGGAAATATATACCTATAACTTTTGAAATAATTGAGTAAAAAAACTAATTTTATGAATTCGCTGAGTTTATGGAGCTCTAGCTGCATCAATGCATTTTATACAATAGTGGGAGAGTACCAGAAAATCAGAGACCATTGCGATCGTTATAATAATGCAATCATTTTAACCGACTTCAAAAAAGGAGGAGGTTCTCAATTCGACTGAATATTTTTTTGTATATTTGTTACGCAATTACTCCGCCAAATAATGAATGGAATTTGAGAATTTTTTTTTTGTTTAGTAGGGCATACTTCAGAGGTGGTTCCCATATAAATTTTTGTTGATATAATGTTAGATGTTACTCCATAACTACGTCAAATCTGAACCGATTTCAATTTTTTTGAAAAAAACGCATTAAGGTTGGGCCTATTTAAAAGGTGAAGAGAAGGTGATTCATATCTTCGGTGATGGAGGAAGGAACTCAATGATTAAGAGCAAATTGCTCGCTATCAGAGATATACACTAAAGAGCTTAAAATAATAATGTAAAAAAAATATCTTTAAAAAACCGACTTCATACGCCGATCGGGCAAAGTTGGGCTAGCGTCGCGCATTGGTTTCATCATTTATATTTAGGCCCGCCCGACTTCAACATACATGTACAAATTAAAATTGTTTTATACTTTGTAGTGGCGTTTAAAGTTGGTTTTTAAGAAAGAATTTTTTATCATTATTTGATACCTAATCCCACAGACGATCAAAGTTCGTATTTATATATCTAGTCATATTTTACTTAAAGCATATAAATTAGTCGTTCACCCCTTCCTATTCTATCGTGATTTTAATTCTATGGGATCAATTAATTATACAGTTTATTATGAAGATTAATTTTCAATATTTTCCCCAAATTATTTCATGTACGATTAAGTAGCAACATTTTCAGATCGACAGTTTTCTTAAGTTTTCTGCATAAGTATTGCATTATTTGGATAAAATAATACATCAGAAGTAAATAAATGTTATCCTTTAGTAAACTGGATTTTTTAAATATTTTTTTTTTAGAAGAAAATACTCTCATATTCGGCATTTATAGCGGAGCTCATTCCCCGCTAACCATACGTAGTTGACAGCCGCGTGACTCGAGTCAACCAGTTTTATATAACGGGTATGACCACTGGTCATACCCAACTTACAGAGGGGTACGCGCGTCAATTTCACTCCTGTGTTGGTTATATACTCAAAGGGCTATAACGATCCTAAATTGTTTGGATCGTACGAGTGGGATAGAGCTATATAATAATCTTTACCTATGAAATTGCCGTTTTGTATGCAATAAGTGAAAGTACTTTTTTATTTCTGTTATTCGAAGTACCTAATCACCCATGCAATCGACGCATCTTTGCCAACGCATTGGCAGTTTATTGATGCCCTTCTTGTAAAAATCAGCAGGACGGGAGGCAACAAACTCTTCAAAGGCATTTTGTACTGCCTCTCGGGAATAGAATTTTTTACCCACTAAAAAGTTGTCTAAATTTTGGAAAAAGTAATAGTCGGTAGGTGCAAGGTCTGGTGAGTATGGCGGATGAGGGAGAGCTTCCAACCCCAGCTCTTGCAGCTTGGAGACTGTCTGCTGCGCAGTATGGGGTCGCGCGTTGTCGTGAAGGAGCAGTGGGGACGACCGATTGACCAAAGCTGGTTGCAGATGTGCAAGCTTCTCCATCATTCTCTCCAGTTCTTCACAGTACACATCTGCATTAATGCTCATGCCGTTTTGTAAAAAGCTGCGGTGAATCACACCCGCACTAGACCACCAAACAGTGACCATCACCTTTTTAGGGGTCATTTTTGGTTTAGGGCATTGCTTTGGTGCTGAACCAGGGTCTAACCAACTTGCTGAGCGCTTTCGATTGTCGAACAGAATCCATTTTTCGTCGCACGTAACAATTCGTTTCAAAATTCCTTCATTTCTTTGCCTGTTGAGCAGCGCAAGGCAGGTCTCGACGCGTACGTTGCGCTGGCGATCATTAAGGTCGTGGGGCACCCTTTTACAATCAATTATATGTCTGTGTTAGCTGGAATACTTCGTTATTCTTTCATAAAGAATTACAGCTTTCTTTATCTAAGAATAACTTATTTATTGACTGTATAAAAAATCATTGATATAAATGTATAATATTTATATCAATGATGTATAATACTTCGTTATTCTTTCATAAAGAATTACAGCTTTCTTTATCTAAGAATAACTTATTTATTGACTGTATAAAAAATCATTGATATAAATGTATAATATTTATATCAATGATGTATAATACTTCGTTATTCTTTCATAAAGAATTACAGCTTTCTTTATCTAAGAATAACTTATTTATTGACTGTATAAAAAATCATTGATATAAATGACAAGATATGGTCGTGCGAACAAAATTTTTTCACAGTATAGCCACCAAATAAATTAGCGCCATCTCTTAAATACTCATGAACTACCACGGAACCAGTGTTTCCACTTACGATTTTGGATTTACCCTAGAATACGCCTTAAATTACCGTAATAAAAATTCAAAATAGCCTTATTTATGGCACCTAATTTTCAATATTTAAAGAACATCTTCATTTCAAGTTTTGAATATTGTTTCACGATTAAAAATCAAATTTCTTTCAAGATTTCTTTGAACTCAAGAGTTCAAAGAAATCTTGAAAGAAATTTGATTAGTTTAGTGATGAAGAAGATGTTCCAATTTTCAAATTATAATAACAATGAGGCTACGAATAATGAATAACTAAGTAGTCAGCAGAAAAATAATCTATTATTCCGATATAAAGAATGACAAACTTTTTCATTCTGCTCTTTTCTATAGATCTAAAAAAATTTGATTGGGTGGGGTATAAAAACAGGGTTATCACCTGAAATTCGATTTTAACCCAAATTATCCTAAATCCCTGTCATCTTCAAGAAACGCATAAAGCCCTACCTTATTAGTTTCACCCGAAAATAGTGAAAAGTTTCTAAAGTTGGAAACACTGTATGGACGTTAGTATGTTAGTCGACAATTGAAGTAACCTTGTAAGAACGACCATTATTGGAGGTGGCCAACTTTGTGACCTGTTATTTTTGTTTAGATTTGTGTACAACCAAATTAGTACCATTATACACAAAAGCGTTAAGAAAGTTAATATTTTAGACTAGCTGATGCCCGCGACTTCGTCCGCGTGGTTTTAGTTTTTAAAATCCCTCAGGAACTCTGATTTTCCGGGATAAAAGTAGCCAATGTCACTCTCCAGGTCCTAAACTATACCCATGCAAAAAATCACGTGGATCCGTAGCCCTGTTGCGGCGTGATTGAAGGACATACCAACAAACAAACACACTTTCGCATTTATAATATTAGTAAGGATTTATTTTTCTCGTTTTAAATTAATACAAATTTATTAGTTACTCCGATTTTCCTGTTTGAGCATGAGCATGAGCGTGGCGAAAACATTGACACTTTGCGATGGGGTTGTTTCATTTTGGGCCGGGTTCTTGTACGCTATACCAAAAAATAGTATTAAATCATAGAAATTGAAATAAAATATGCTTTTTGTAGTATTACAGTGAATAAGAGGTACAAATATAAAATTGATAATAGGGTACATCTGTAGAATGGCAACTCCTGGAGTGCATCCATCTGATTTGGTTTTTTATGTTTGTAATGACGTTATGTCATCTTAATGTCATTTCATTTGTCAAACGTCAATTGCTGGTATGTCAAATGTCAATTGCTGTCAATTGTGGTTATTTTTATGTCAATTATCATGACTCGTGTAAGTACGTGTCAATTGTCATTGTCAAAAAGAACGCCATGTTGTTGTGCTTTTATTTTCCAAAGTAATTTCGCATTGTACCTCGTAAAAAGGACCTTTTAATGAGAAAGAAATAAAGAAAACATAATCACTATTTCATGACCCCAAACTGATAGAAATGGTGGCTAAAACAATAATCAATTGTAGAACCAATGTTCTACAGTTTAGGGCTGCATATAAAAAAACTTTAAACGACTTTGAACTACGATCATCCCTCAGTGGCAATTGTATCCCATTAAATAATTTTAACATCTTAAACTCAGCATCTGTAAATGTCATCAATAGCACGTCCAGTTTAAGCAGGCATGATGAAGTAGCATTCGAAGTTTTGAAATCAGTCCGAGCTCTTGAATCTGATTTGGAAGCTGACAGAAATTTTCACCATATTTCTCTTCTTTTGGGCTCTACAGGCAATCTGTGAATTAAAAAAAATAAATATCATCAATACCTATAAAATTTATTCTCATGAAACCAAATCAAAATCCCGATTACCGACAGTACAAGGTTACCTCGTGCGCCCGCATGTAATACGGCCAAATTAAAACTACGCGACTTGAGTGCGTTTACAATGCAATACATATTCACTGGACATGGCCGGTTAGTCAATTGTAAACGGTAATTAAAATATTCACTAAAAATATTAAAAATATACGTAATATATAATTTTTGTAATCCTTACCGAAAAAAAGATATTCCATCCTTTTTTTAGTCACTTTTTTATCGGAATTAGTGCACTTCTTTACAACACAACTCGGCATTTTAGCAATGATAAGCAACGTCCACTCGCGTCTGAAATCCAGACGTCACTGAGTTCGCGTCGGTGCTCCTTTTCCATTTTAGCACCAATGAGTCGGTGCCATTTCGTTTGTTCAATGGCCCGGTCCATACGCTAGTAATATAATAAGTCTATGATAAAAAATACTTTTTGCTTACAAGTCCAGACAAGAATGATAAAAATTGCATTATGAATTTATGTATATTCCTTCAACAATAATATTTTTTTTTTACTTTTGATTGAAAATACATTATAGATACATTTTTAGAATCTAATATTTTATAACAAGAAATACATTGTTTTATGAAAGCTCTCAAGTGACAATTATTGCCTCTTAACCTAAGAATATGGATTCAAATAAGTACCAGCTAAGAACAAAAAGTTTATGTAAAGAAATATTTACTTCATTGAATATTGATTTCTTTTACAATTAAAAATCGGTCTCTATTGATTTGAATACTTACTGTTCTTCAATTAAGAATTACAACTGTCTGCCATTGAGACCTCTTTTTCTTGGTAAGACAAATTCAACAGCTTTGCTGTGAGTGCAATGGCACTAAACTGAAGAATTTCGTTTCTAGAATTGATGAAGAACCAACATTTAAAGTAGGTATATTTGATTGGTTGTTTAAGAATCCGTGAAACCGGGCCTTCGACTAAGTTGAGGTTTCTTGGTTTTGAATGGGAATCTTGAAAAAATATTTAAGACCAACAGTTTTGAATGTAAACAATAATTTTCTTGTATGAAAACTATGATACAAATGAATATTTTAAACCAAATTCACGTTTCTTGGTTTTACCATGGAAATCTTGAAAAAATATTTAAGAAAAGATGTCTGAGTCTAAAACAATAATATTCCTTCTTGAATTTAAACTATGATTCAAATATGTGTTTTGAACCAAATTCACGTTTCTTGGAATTAGTATGGAAACAAAACAAACTATAGGTAAGCTTGTATCCGGTGTTGCAGTATATTTCTCCCAATGTGTAGGGAAAATAATAGGGTATTTTACTCCTTTTTACTCCTAGTGAGAAATAATCTAAAATTATAAAAATAAGATAGTTTACGCAATAAGGAATCGGGAAGAGGAAGTTTCAGTTCACAAAATTATAAAATAAATTTTATATTTAATTTCAAAGTTTTCACTTTTTTTGTCTATGCTACAAATATGCGAAACGTCAAACAGTTCCCGCCATTACACTACATCATTATGTCAGTAGTCTATTAAGTTGACCCGCTCAAAGAGTTTGCAGTACAAATACTCGGTATTTTAGAAACCTTGTGAAAATAAATAAATACATTATTTAATCATTTAGTACCATCATTTATTTAAATTTTTTTAGATTAATGAAAAATACAAAATCAAAATACTGGTAGTATTAGATCAGAATCATCACTTTATAATTTATATACATATACTATCATCATAATACAGCACACAAACATTTAGCGTGACACACTAAAGTATACAGTGGGTCACATAAGTCGCGCAGCCTTCGGCATGTACCGGCGGTCGCTATGTGTCGGCTTTACAAAGGGTGCCAACCATTTGAATTTACTGACCTTACGACGTCATCACATAGTCTGACGTGGGCGTCTAGCGTTTACGCGGGGTTATTTAAAAGGCAAACTTTAAATGCATTTTTTGGTATTTATCGATTGAATAAAATTTTAGTAAATTTTCTAGTAGTATATTATCACCTTAGAATCAAATTTAGACACTTTTCAAAAAAGAGTAAAATACCCTATTGAACATTCTTCCCTTCACTCCGTTAGGCTATAACCGAGTGAAGTCAGGTTTGCAGCTAGTAGTGATTGTAAAATACATATATCATACACACGGGAGGCCCTATGTTTCACATAATCAGTCTTTTATCACGGAATTAATGTCCATACAAAGAAAACCGTATTTTAACAAGCAAATATACAAACCGTTGGTGGGGAAAGCACTGAAAATCAATCTCGGTTTTTCTTGTTAGTATGAGTAGCACAGACCAGGTTCATGAGCAATGGGGCAATTTATCTCATTTTGTGTGACCGTAAGGTCAAAAATGGCCTCAAGAAGTTGAAAAAGACAATGTAGTTGCATTCTGCTATATTTGCGGTCAATTTATTAAAACAAGATCTAAAAAAATTTATTTGCCTATAAATTCGAAACTTATCGAAGCCCATAAAACTAATTTTAAACTTCAAATACAAATTCAAGACAAAAATTGGAGGCCTCATTTTTCATGTGTTGAACGGTTTTCTTAATAATAGGTCTTTACCTATGAAATTGCCGTTTTGTATGAAAGTACTTATTTTTTCAAACATTTTTATTTCTGTTATTCGAAGTAATCACCCATGCAATCGACGCATCTTTGCCAACGCATTGGCAGTTTATTGATGCCCTTGTAAAAATCAGCTGGACGGGAGGCAACAAACTCTTCAAAGGCATTTTGTACTGCCTTTCGGGAATTGAATTTTTTACCCACTAAAAAGTTGTCTAAATTTTGGAAAAAGTAATAGTCGGTAGGTGCAAGGTCTGGTGAGTATGGCGGATGAGGGAGAGCTTCCAACCCCAGCTCTTGCAGCTAGGAGACTGTCTGTTGCGCAGTATGGGGTCGCGCGTTGTCGTGAAGGAGCAGTGGGGACGACCGATTGACCAAAGCTGGTTGCAGATGTGCAAGCTTCTCCATCATTCTCTCCAGTTCTTCACAGTACACATCTGCATTAATGCTCATGCCGTTTTGTAAAAAGCTGTGGTGAATCACACCCGCACTAGACCACCAAACAGTGACCATCACCTTTTTAGGGGTCATTTTTGGTTTAGGGCATTGCTTTGGTGCTGAACCAGGGTCTAACCAACTTGCTGAGCGCTTTCGATTGTCGAACAGAATCCATTTTTCGTCGCACGTCACAATTCGTTTCAAAATTCCTTCATTTCTTTGCCTGTTGAGCAGCGCAAGGCAGGTCTCGACGCGTACGTTGCGCTGGCGATCGTTAAGGTCGTGGGGCACCCATCTATCAAGCTTTTTTACCTAGCCAATTTGTCGCAAATGAATCAATATTATTTTGATGCTTACATCAAAAGCTGCTGCTAGCTCAGCTGTAGATTGAGTTTCGTCAGCTTCCACAATCGCCTTTAATTCATTATTGTTAACCAAAGTCTCCGGACGACCACGAGCTTCATTTTTCAAGTCAAAATTTCCAGAACGGAACCGGGAAAACCAATAACGGGTTGTGCGATCGTTTGTACAGTTCTCTCCGTAAACGTTTTTGATGTTACGGGCCGTTTGTGTCGCGTTAGTGCCAGGACGGAACTCATATTCCATAATTACACGAATTTTTAAAGTATCCATTATGACGAAAAATGTTCAAATGTAATGAAAATACAACGCTAATCAAAAAACAAAAGACTGAGTTTATAAATATAATGTCATGGTTTTAAAACAAAATTAATTTGAATTTAGAATACAGAGCCATTACAAACTTATTTTTATTTGAAATGAAGAAGGCAATTTCATAGGTAAAGACCTAATATTATTTTCATTTTTAAGGCTACAAAAGCAAACTGTTTCAGCCTAAACAATTTTTTCTTTAATTAGTAAAGGAATAAAAATCGGATATGTAAAACCCAGAACCAAAATTTGTGTTGACTTGTGTAGTAATTAATTCGTAGCAAGTCAATGTCAGTAAAAATAGTGGAGACGTGAAAGATACGGCCTTATTTTTGGTAATTAACATTTCGTAACAGGCAACATCCTTTTTGTCTTGGATGTGCCGGTGCAGTGCACCGCATGGCCACATTACGTCTTGATTACGTCCACTGTCCAGTTCATGGTGATACAGTTCGATTCAAACTTTATGTCCACACGGATGTTAGCCGCGAGTGTAGGTTCGCGCAGGTTCATCGCCTCCCGCGCGCCGCTGATTGGCTGGTACCGATTATTGAATTCTGCACATCGAAACGCACGAAGTCCGAGAGGTCATAAAGCACAGGTCTATCCTCTAATCTGTGCACAGGTCATAAAGTTTGAATCGGACTATACTTTAGAGTGATTTTTTTGCGTTGTCGTTGATCAAAATATAGAGATTGTGTTGTGTGTGCTAAGGTAAGTGTACCTATAGATCTAATTATGTTATTGCATTTTAAGTAAAGATGGACTGACACACGATGAATTACATGGCAACGGGGCCAGCTAGGCTTTGGCCTTTTTTTGGCTTTGGCTTACTGGTTTTCACTTCTGTCGGCACTCCCGGAGTGCCACTGTTTTTTTTAGTCTGACCCTGAGTTTTAGAGGCATCGACTAAGTATTCTTATTTATATTATTTACGTTACTAGCATCCGCCCTTGGCTCCACTCGCATAGTACTATAATAAAATAAATCACTGTTTTATACATTTCAGATCTAAAAGTGCCAGATCAAATAAAACTGTTGTCCTACCTGATTCCCCCGAGAGGAAGACTGAACAAGCGTAAAAAAAATTCCACATTAGAATGCGTCGAAAGCTTCATATTTGACGTCGAGGTAAATATACTATTTTATTTCGTTGAATGGTATGGTATTTGATATCTATACCGCAGGTTCACTCGCGGTTACGCAATTTTATGGTATGCTTTGGTTTTTCCTGGATAAAGAGTAACATCTGTTATCCAGGCTTATAATTTACATTCATACCAAATTTCATCCAAATCCGTTTAGCCTTTTCGGAGATAAGTGGGAACAAACATATTCTTTCAATCACAAGCTTTCCCATTTATAATATTAGTAGTAAACACGCGTGCTTTGTAGGTATGTCTATCAATTTTGCAATTTTTTTAAGTTTGCTATTTTTTTCAGAATCCTAGATAGGTATACAAACGAAAATTGATGAAGTAGGTAAAAGAAAAGGCTCTACACATCAAGCAAGTGTTATTCATAGCTCTCTTACTAGGAATATAGCTATAATACGAACGCGATCTAGTAGTATAGCTATCTGACTAGACTAATCTAGTAAAATGGTTATAGAAGTACTATGTTTGCCAAAATCTATAGTTAGGTTAGGTTGGGGTTCAACTTGAACAGTCAGGCACTTAGGTTCCATTTGGTATAATCAGGTATGCGTCTGAAATGGCAGCGTTTAATCATTGCATCTCAAACACTATTACTGACACTAACTTTTGAGAAGTATATAGATTAACGCCGCCATTTAAGATTCGTTTCTTTATTGGGGCGGGTAATAATAAAGTAAAACACATGTGAGTGATCTATGTCTATTGGCAGTCATAATATAATTATAAATAATACCATTGATGACCTTCTCGTTTGCACATTTTGAAAGATATAAAATCACTAAGTTTATATTTTTTTGTTAAACTGTTATAATAACAATATTAGGGAATATTATGATTAATACCTAGAATATATTTAAATAAAATGATCAATACTGTTGTTTTAGGAAGTTTATTTTTTAATAAAGGATTTCATAGAATTGAATCCATTGTATTATTTTATCTATAATATTAATTTGAGTACCTCCCACTTGTTTACGTACCTCTATTTTCAGGCATGAAATGGCACGCGGAGATCAGATTGAAAAATGTGATGGTGCATCAGGCTCGAAATTATGGGAGTTTTAGTGCTTTCTCTTGATCATTTCATGTTTCAAATGGTACTCAATAATTATGGTATTTTAGTAAAGCTGTTTCAGTTCTATGTACAGATTCAAGAGCTTATTGTTATATACAGAGTTAAGATTTTCTTATTTGAATTACAATAGTCTTGGTTCAATCATTCGATTTATTCAAAATAAAGTTTAGTCAGAATGTCACTAAACAAATATTGTTTGACCATAGCTGGAAAAAAAAAATTTTTGTTCATTTTTATTTATCAACTTTTTGTACTAAATATTTGTTTTAAAGTTTTGTTTAATTACATCCTGACTAAACTTTAGCTTGAATAAATCGAACGATGAACTGAAAAATATTTACTGAAACGCATGTTAACCATTGAACCAAGACTATTGTAATTCTTCAAATAAGACAATCTGACCTTCGTATATAACATGCCATGATTTGAATCAAGAACTGAAAATTCTTACAGTAAAATACTTTATTGTTGAGCCAAGAGATTTCTGATCTCCGTATGAAACATGCAATGAATTAGATCAAGAACTAAAACTTCTTTACTGAAGTACAGGGTTTTTAGATCAATAATAATGACATTATGCGTTGGAAACAATCTGATCTTCGTATGAAACATGACATGCATTGAACCAAGAACCGAGATTTCTTGCAGTAAAATACACTTATTGAGCTGAGATTTCTGATCTCCGAATGAAACATGCAATGAATTAGATCTAAAACTAAAACTTCTTCAGTTAAGTACTTGCACGTTCTTAAATCAACAAAATTAACATTACCTATTGGTTGGAGACAATCTGATCTCCGTATCAATTGCTTATTGTTTTTGAATTAAGAATTGGGCTTCTTCACTGAAATACGCATAAATATTGAACTAAGAACATTGGTATTATTCTTTCTAGACAATGTGATCTCCGTTTAAATTCGATAATATTATTAAACTAAGAAATAAAACTTCTTCGCTAAAAACGCATGATTATTCAACTAAGAACAAAAATTTCTTCACTGAAGAGCATCAACTAGTAACTAAGATTGTTGGTATTCTTCACTATAGATAAATTGTTCTCAGTGTGAAAATAGAATTAATTGATGCAAGAGTTAAAGCTGCTTCACTGAAATAATATATCATAGGGTATATTATACCCTAGCATACAGATAAATAAATACCATTCTTCTTACAAGTCATTTATTTTTCATACTGAGAATTTATTTTCATGTAAGAAAAGCATTATTCTTAAATATATTGTTTAATCACAAGTATATGTAAATTCTAGAAGGAAGGCAAATATCTTGACCTAACTATTTATTTATTAGCATTGAGAATAATTGTGTTTTGATACAACCATTTATTGTTTTCCCCATATATATGAATCACGGAAATTCTTGACCAATAGATATATTCTTGATCAGAAACAATGACATTTCTTGTCCAATAAATATATTCTTGATAAGAGATAATTGCTTTTCATACTCGGAGGAGTACATTCTAGATTTAAGACATAATGTGCAGAGCTCGATTCTAGACATAAAAAAAAACTTTAAGCAAAGAAAACGTTGCTTTCTCATTGCAAGAATAGATATTGCCTTGGTTAGTGAGTATATATACTTGGAAGAAAAATGAAAAACAAGACAAATATTTACTAATTTTAAGAATATAATGTTTTCCCCATATATGAATCACGCAATGTCTTGACCAAGTGAAATATTCTTGGTATAAAACAATTTTTTTTTCCGTGTACCTACTAATATTTACTCTGAGATACAAGTATTAAACCTCTTCAACACCATTGATGTATAATCTTTTTTTCTTTAGCTGTCCTATGTGGCAAGCAAGTGGTTTCTCACAGAAAGGCGTACGCGAAGCGCCAAGTACAGCGCGTAGAACGTTCTTACCATGCTGACAATGAAACCGTGCTACAAGTGAAAATTCTTACTTAAGAATGTCGTAAGCGCCCGGTCACGTACGTGATTTACGCGCTTCTTCGAAACGTTTTCTGAGATTTGCTTAACTTTTAAGACAGCTAAGGAAAAATCATACTTATACTAGCTGACTCGGCAAACTTCGTACTGCCAACTTACCTAAAGTCTATCCAACGAGTCCAGATCCTACATATAAACAAACCTACAGGGTTTTGTAACCTTTTTTACTTACAGTAATTTGGAAAATGTAATGTAGACCGATGGAACGCTGATGCCCAACATATCAGCCGTTTTTTTCACCATATCTTTGTTATATGGGTACATATCAGTTGGCCACGTCTCTTTCATATATTTGTAAGCATTAATTACCATATTCTTTTCAAAAACACTGAAACTCGTCTTCTAAAAAAAAAAAGGTAATATAATGTGTATTTAAATAAACCCATTATTAAGGCATTACGAAATTCAATTTGGTTTAGTTAGTTAAAGTTAGCAAGTTAAAGGTAGGCTATCTTTGTAATAAGTAGGTTTTTTCGGTCGTTTTTTCTTTGGGGAATTAAAATCTGTGGGTGTTCCTTTTGAAGTGCTTGGCTGAGGTTCCATCATAGCCAACTAGATTTTAACAGCCACAAATAACAAAAACAAAAACCAATACAACAAATAACTATAACTATAAAACCAGTAACAGTTAACAGTAACAGGTAACAATAATTAAAGCGAAAATAATAACAGGAAATAACAGAGAACGAACGAAATTATGTATCACCCCGAGCGCTTTAGGACACGGAATGAAATAGATTAAAAGACTACAAAATCAAATGGCCATCCGAATGTTTTCAATCCCTTCTATAGCCTCGTTTGACCTAGAGCATTGTATCCGTGAGCCGTGCGGCAGATAGCAAACAAACAAGATAGAAAGAGATAGACTTTATTTTGTTCTGTCGTGGGCAATGTTTATATGTAGGATCTCGACTCGTTGGACTTACTTTATATAAATAAAACAAATAACTACTAAAACTATCCTATCTTTCAAGTTGGACCAAATTACAGATAGTTACGAAGTTTGATCAAAAAAGTAGTTTAGGAGTCCATCGCGGACAAACAACGTGACACGTAATTTATATATATTAAGATATATATATTATTAAGATAAGATTAAGATTAAGATAAGATTATAAACGCAAAAGTGTTTGTTGGTTTGTCCTTCAATCACGCCACAACAGAGCTACGGATCGACGTGATTTTTTGCATGGGTAGGTATAGTTGAGGACCTGGAGCATAGGCTACTTTCTATCACGGAAAATCAAAGAGTTCCCGAGGGATTTTAAAAAACTAAATCCACGCAGACGAAGTCGCAGGCATCAGCTAGTATATTATATTATATATACCAGTACTAACAATATATGCGATGGCAAACGGACCTCCAACGGGCTTGGCATCAGAGATTGACATTGGCCGAAGACTTATTTGACGTAGCATTGAAAAGACTAACCAAAAGACACCCTAGATATGCAAAGTGACCTTTAAGGACCTAATTATTATTAACAACATCACTTTTATACCTATATTAGGTAAGTAGGTAGGTCTTACAAGAAATTGTCAAGAACTTTATTATCACTGCATGCAGCTTCACAGAAGAACACACATCTTCGCCAAAGAGTGTATATTTCAATGTATTCCTTCGAATTTGTCACATCGCTTAGGATTGTTAAAGCTTTCCCCAACTTGGGGTAAACATTATCAATTTCAATATTTGTCAGTCTTGATTCCATTTCATTCAAGTTAAGCGTGGAGAAATATTTCTTTTGAGATTTTGAAAGTGCTTCAGCTTCTTCCGTTGAATCGTTACTGTGCCGTGGGCAACCGCAAACTGTTCCTAAGAATCTAAATGTTCTTATGTTCAGCAGTTTATTGTCCATCATTGTGTCATGTTTGTGCAATCTGTAAAAATGATATTCATAATTAGAAAAAAAATGTGTCGTGGAAGACTTGGTTGGAACAAAGTGCCTTTTAATACTAATAAAAAAAAACTGGTCAGGATTCGAACCCTGCAGCGATGGTTTCACTCCTTCGTTTAGCCGCTTTGCCAACAAAGCTCTGATGGAACATGTGTAATTAACGAAGGCAACAAGTGTTAATACAAATAAGTTATAAAGCTTTAAATTAAAATTTAGTTAATAAGCTTTAAAGTTTCTTGTTAGACAGAGAGAGTGCTACTGAAGTGTGATGTCACAATTCAGCAGCTCCATACACACTCCATAGAAAATTTCGTTTTAGAAAGACAGATACATTCACAGTAAAACAGCTTATGATTCTGAGACTCCCATATAAATTTTATCGAAATCAGTCAATCGGTTTTTAAAATATCAACATTAAATATATATACTTTGTAAAGTATATATACTTTGTATAGTGATGCAAAAGTGTGAAGTCGGTTTTTTGAAAAGATTTTTTTATATTAAACTAGCTGACCCAGCGAACTTCGTACCGCCAACTTATCTATATAAATAAAACAAATAAACTATCCCAATCCAAAAAAAAAAACTATCCTATCTTTTAAGTTGGACCAAATTACAGATAGTTACGAAGTTTGATAAAAATCGGTTCAGTAGTTTAGGAGTCCATCGCGGACAAACAACGTGACACGTAATTTATATATATTAAGATTAAAAATAAATACAAAAATATCAGTCAAATACTCAATTTAGTATTATAGCTGTAAGTACTTACAAATAAGGAACAGTTAGCTCCTCCTCACGTTTTATTGGACGAAGTGCAATCAATATTAATTTATTGTTACAATTAGCTATAATTGTATTTGGATTGCAGGAATTTTTCAATTTCGCAATAAATGGGTAAAATCCAAAATTTTCTGTTCCATAATAACTTGCTTCCAAGTTTATGTTTGTACAACCCTGAACTATGCGAAGAGAGTTTGCATATACAGATAAGAACATCATAATTCTGGCTGAAGCTTGCATGGCTTGTTGTTTTTTATCAGTATCTTTTGGAAAAAATGATGGGACTTGAACTTCAAGGTAATGTAATATGGCAGCAGCAAAAAAACAAGAATTATAAATAACTCCATGTACAAATGTTTTATTATCTTTGAAACATAAAACAGAGTACTTATTATTGGTGTCATATATTTCTTGGATAGAACTGGACTTTATTCTACTGCTTCCCATATTGTATGACGCAGTTATAAATTCATCCCATGATTTGCATGATGATCGTAGTTTCAAAAATGCTTTAACCATTAAATTGAGCATGGGACTCAGACAAAACTCCCTTGTTATGTTCAGTATTTTGCATTCATATTCATGGTATTCCTTCATGCATTTACTTTTGCATTCCTCATCACAGAATAGCGCATAGCAGCAGTCATCACAAGGTATTAGATTCAACTCTTTCCTTTGGCAAAAATGACATGAGAATGAAGAGTTGTTCAACTCAGTGTAGCTTACATATGCTTGTTCGGATGCTAAGACATCCCCAACTTGTATGCTCTTGGCAGTGACCACTTTAGGCATAACTTCTGAAGTAACAATTTTGATGTCAGAAGTTGCACATGGTATTTGAGTATTCTTTGTCTTACTGTCCAGAGAAATATATTTTGCACCAGCTTGCCTCATGATAGTTCTCGCGATATATTCCTCGGCAAGAAACGGGAGTGCATCATTCTTCCTTTTAGTTAACTTTTCTTCAATATCATTCGGGCAGCCCATGGCAAAGCATCTATTGATGTCATTGCAGCAGGCTGTCCACGCTCCTAGTTTGCGGAACAGGGCAGACCTGTTGCTGTATGCTAGTTTCATTTCTTTAGAATTCTTTGGAGCGAATAGCAATGCTTCATTGTATAACGCTAATGCTCTTTGGTGCTGGCCTATCTTGTATGCATTATTGCCTGCGTTGCGTTTCAATGTTGAGCTCTCCTCAGACTTATTAGCCTTTGGCACAAACGGTAAGTTTTTGCTTTTCCTGAGGATATGCAACGCTGTCATAACCACCTCTGAGCTATCGTCTTGATCCAGTGCATCATAAATTTCGTCGATGTAATTATTACGAGTGAGGAAATCTCGAAAAGCGTCCGGTGATAAAAACATTTTTGATTACGCTATAAGCTGAAAAGCAAAATTCAAGTCAGAATACTTGTACCTACGGCGTAAGACATATCCTACTAATATTATAATGGCGAAAGTTTGTATGTATGTGTATTTATGTTACTCTTTCACGCGAAAACTGAATGGATTTGGCTTAAATTAGGGGTTTTCTTTTGAAACGTGCCGCCCCGATAGGGGGTAAGTGGGGGGGGAGGAGGTGGGGAGAGGGGAGGGAGGGGAAGTCATCCCCCCTCACTTTATTTGCCGGACGCGCATACTTTTTTTTATGAATTTTTTAATATTGATTAAAGTGACATTGGTAAAACCTTTAAAACGTGTCGCCTGGTTAAGTGGAGGGAGAGGGGGGGGAAGAAGGAGAGGTACGTCATCCCCCCTCACTCCCTCCGCTAGAAACTTACTCATTTTTTTTGATTACAACCCTCTAACCTAACCAACAGTGAGAATTTACAGGTGCAGTCCTGCGGCGGGGCACCAACAATATTTATGTTCTAACCCAACCTAACCTAACTTCATATTTTCCATAGTCTGGTGGTTAGAGGAAGCATAGAAGCCCCTCCAATTTAATTTTTCATTTCAAAACAATAGAAATCAATGCTCAAGTTTTTCTAGGCGGTAGAAAATAATAAACACGAAGGCTGTGGCGTGAGTTGCGTTTTGTTCAAGCTACAAATCAAATGGGCTACGCCAGAAGGCTCGCTCCGTCGCCCCTTCATTCAGCTTCACCTACTCGACCTTCGTTTCGCTACGGAGGTCGCCGGCTCGCTTCGCTCGCCGCCTCCCCCCTTCGCTCCACTCGGCCTCGTAGGCTCGCTTCATTCAGGACCTCCTTCGCGAGCTTCTGGCTTCGCGCTTCATAAAAACACTCTAGGGGTAGGACAGACAAGACTACGTGGAGTCGAGGTTAGCCAATTCGGTTCTGTCACACTGTTCGACCTATATCAGTCCATGTCGTTTCAGAGTGGAAAAGCTTTTTTGCTATAAGTACATATTATTGTCAGAAATAAAACAACAGTATAATATAAAAATAATTTCTTTATATTTTATAAACATGAGCTCCCATCTACTCTACTCCTTTTCCTCTCCCTCCCACTCTTTTTTTACCTTCACTCCTTCACTAAGCGAAGTTTTGCTCGAATTTCGGCAGGACTAACCCAAAAAATTAAAAAAAAAAAAAAATTCTCATTACCTTTTGATGGGAGTGGTGTTGGGGGTAGGGGACACCTCCCCCCACTCCCCCACCCCCTCCCATCCACCCCCTACTGCCGCACGTTTCTAAATCCAACCCATTTATTTTACGTTTCTAACCTAAAAATATAAGTTTATTCGTATTTTTGTAAAAAAAAAAACAGGCATCCGGCAAAAAAAATTGTTTCAGGGGCATCGAAAGACCCTATAGGACGCCCCTATAAACTCATCTTGGCTCTATCAGGGCGGCACGTTTCAAAAGCCGAGCCTAAATTAGGAATGGTGACAGCTCATACCCTAGATTAACACATAGGCCTAATATTTTAAAAGCGAAATTTTGTATGTATGTGTATTTTTGTTACTCTTTCAAGCGAAAACTGAATGGATTTGGCTTAAATTAGGAATGGAGACAGCTCATACCCTAGACAATAGAATAGGCTATCATCTAGTAATACGTATTTAAACAGATCATTGGATCAAGGATTTTTTTATTATAATATTTTGCTGCTAGATGGAACGATGACATCCAGAGAGCCGCAAGCATCGACTGGATATGGATAAACGTGATGGATTCGAACACAGTATGGATTGTATTAGAAAGGCCAAGAATAGGCATCGTTGGTGATGATGATGACATTTTGATCTTTGATCATAAAACGAAATAACAATTCATTACATTTATGTAATAATATGGATACAAGAAATTATTTATATTATTATAGCTTACCAACGATCTATTTAGGCGGTAAGAACCACACACGTACATTATATAGCATGAATAATTATAGCTTAGAAAAAAGAAATTAACATGAAATTAACCTTGGAACATCGTATTTTACATAGAAACACGGTCAGAAAGTAATATCCAATAGTTTCAAAGAAAAAATAATGACTCATCAAATAAGGACATGGAAATTCCGAAACAAACCAAACACGCTAACCTTTATCGAAGAAATACGCGACAAAATTTTCACGATTTTACAAATTAACGCAGCAATACGATGAAATTAATAAAAATGAATACTCACTGTTTTAGAGTACTTCAGTAGACTTAGTAGTATAAACACTCGGCAAAGGTGCGCGCATAGATAATACACATAAAGTGCGCGATTGTCGGTATCTTAGTGTTCGTGGTCTATGATTGTCGGCCTCCAAAGAGTATAATAATATATACGTCGGCCTCTCTTTTCACATAATAAAATGGCGCTCGCCGCTCAGGCTACGTTGATTGAGAATGGAGTGGACAATAGAACACAGGAGAAGAATTGACGCGCGTACCCCTCTGTAAGTTGGGTATGACCAGTGGTCATACTCAAAGATATAAAGTAATTACTAGTCAAACCGGGTGCCATCCACCATTTTATGAGTGTTATATACAACACATTATATAATGTAATATAAACATGAGCCTTAAGGATGTCCATTGTTTATTTGTGTCAATGGAGTATCGACTTTATTATAGGTGACGTTAAACGACTTGAATAAATTCTAATGCATTACTGCTCATCACCATATCAGATAATACAAGAAGTTTGGTGTTTATAGTTGAAATTTATATCATTTGTCCGGTTATTTTAATACTTCATATAAATAATATATGCTAGAATCTAATACCTTTATATAATAGATGATAATGTCCATGTTTTCTGCTGTCGTTTAAGATTTTTTTCCCATGGAAACTCCTCAATTTTGCAGGATTCTATCTCTATAGGTAGGTACAAAATTTCATCGAAAACAATTAAAAATATGGGCCGTTTAAACGTAGCAGACAGGTAGACTGACACATTTCGCATTTATAATAATATCAGTATAGATTTTACTAATATTATACTTCTTATCTTCAGATTTCCGGCTAATGAAAACTTAGCGAAAAAATGGATGGATGCTATAGGCGTGGAAAATATAAATATATTGAAACACATCCCTCTACATAAAATATGAAAAGATCGTGTGATACATTTATTTTCTGCGGTAAAAGCAAGAGGTTGATTTAATAATAAATAATCCCTGTGCAATTCAATTATAACAAGAGGGCTTACAAGAGATTATTAATTAATAAAAGCTGATATAAAAGATGGCAGAATTAAGAATTGCGTTCCTCTTAACAAATAAATATTCAATTGTTCAAGAGAAACCCAGCTAATACAAACAATGATTTCACAGAAAAAAATCCTCGTACAGATTCAAGAGGACCTCAGCAATCTTTATGAGAGGTACATAAACTATATGCGTTCTGACTTGGAAAATTAAACCTAAGTTGTTGAATATATCGCAGGTTCACTGCAAGGAAATTTTGAATTAATGGAAAAATAAATTAAAATTTTAAATTAAGTTTTATTAAAGGAAATTGATGAAACCAATTTTAAATGGTAAAACGAAACCTGAAACGTACGTATACTTAAACCATATAACCTTTATGTATTGAGGTTCTCATTAAATACGACACAGAAAATACTTTTGGAATGATCCTGAGCACAACACTAATGACTAATTGATGCCCATAAAAAGTGTGATTTAAACATATTTAGACCTAAGATTCCGTTAACAATAACATGGTACTAAAATAAACGATGCAGTGTTGCAAAGGAGTTTTCTATTGAGGTGATATGCGACCTCCGCAATACGATCCTCCTATACGATCTCCTTAGTGTTGTCAATACCAAACGTGTCAACTGTCATACTTTGTTATTATGAGTCAATATTTATTTATTTGTTATTTATTCGTCTAGTGGAATTCTTTCAGTTAAATAAAACCAATATTTCTCTTGGTTTCTCGTTTATTATGCCACAATTTATTTAACTGAAAATGCCTGACGAAAAACTAGGCAAGCCTACGCTATTAAGATATCTGCGACCCGATAAGTTTGACATCGAGCCTGAAGTCGCGGACGCCGATGCAAAATGGCTACATTGGAAATCGACATTCGAAAGCTTCTTAGCAGAAGAGATTACCGAAGATGTACCAGACTCTCTTAAGCGTAAGCTGCTAGTTAACCACTTATCGGCATCGATTTACAAGCATATCAAAACTTGCTCCACTTATAAAGATTCAATGAAAGTTCTAGAAGACATCTATGTCAAACCGAAAAATACTATTCTAGCTCGACACATTCTCTTCAATCGCAAGCAACGAGCCGACGAAACGATCTCTGACTATGTTAGAGCTCTCCGGCTTTCCGCGAAAGATTGTAAATTCGAAGACGTCATAGCCCAAGAGCATGAAGACCAAGCAGTTCGTAGCGCTCTCATATCCGGCTTACTATCACGAAGGATTCGCGAGCGGTTACTAGAAAACTCTAAACTCACTCTCTCAGAAGCAATTAACCAAGCCGTAGCTCTAGAAACGGCAGAGAAGGATGCAGTTGCTATTGGTGACAGATCTCCGCAACTTACTGCCATATCGCAAGGTAGTTCACGAGACGAGGAATCCGAAAATCTAGCAGCAGCTCCATCGTCACGAACTTTTCAAGCGCTCCGACCACGCCACCTCCGGCTAAACCCTGCTACTTTTGCGGTGGGAGTCTTCATCCAAGGTTCAGATGTCCAGCCAACAAATCCACCTGCAAAAAGTGCTCAAAGAAAGGACACTTCGCAAGCGTCTGTAGATCGGGCAATAGTAATAGGAACTTGAACATCACGACAGTTGAAGATCCTACGATCTCTAACAACGACCGGTTCTACAGTGGAGCTATTTCTGCTGCCTCTCCTTCGAGTCTTAGAAGTGTGACAATTCCAATAATGGTCAACGATTACAAGGCTGATGCACTCATCGATACAGGAAGTTCAGTCAGCTTCATTAACGCTAAAGTTGCTCGCATAATGAAACTACGCAAAAAACCCTGCAAGCAGACAGTCAATCTCGCTTCTCTCAATCAAGTTTCCTTTGTCGAAGGTATCTGTTTTGCTACCATTGCGATGAATAAGCATACTTACAAACAAACACCTCTTCTAGTTGTCGACAACCTCTGTGCCGACGTCATAATTGGCCATGACTTGTTTAAACATCACTCGAGTGTTCATTTCAATCTTGGTGGGCCTGGCGAACCTTTAGAGATATGCAACGTGTTACGAGCTTCGGTACCGTCAGTCTCCGTATTTACGAATCTATCGCCGAACATTAGACCGATCGCCGTGAGAAGTCGGCGATACAGTAAGGAAGATGAGGACTTTATAAAAAAAGAAGTGTCTAAATTACTTGAAGACGGGGTCGTTGAAACAAGTATTTCCCCCTGGAGTGCCCAAGTCCTTGTAGCAGGAGGAAAGGTTCATCGAAAACGATTTGTCATTGATTACTCCATGACCATAAACAAATTCACCGAACTGGATGCCTTCCCTTTGCCAAACATAGAATCAGTCGTTAACAACGTATCAAGATTTAAAGTGTTCAGTCAAATTGACTTAAAGAGCGCATATCATCAAGTACCCATCTTAGAAAATGAAAAGATATATACAGCTTTCGAAGCATGCGGCAAATTGTACCAGTTTACACGCATTCCATTTGGCGTGACTAATGGCGTTGCGGCTTTTCAACGAACCCTGGACTTCATCATAACAGAAGAGAGACTAGAAGGAACGTTCGCTTACTTAGACGATGTAACCGTCTGCGGTAAAGATCAAAGGGATCATGACCGTAATCTAAAACGCTTTATGGACGCCGCTAATAAATTTCATTTAACTCTAAACGAACAGAAGAGTGTTTTCAATAAGACTAAAATCAACTTGCTTGGATATACTGTTGAAAATAATACAATCAGTCCTGACCCGGAAAGACTAAAACCTCTTTTAGAGCTTCCTGCTCCAACTAAAACTAGTGAACTAAGACGAGTCCTAGGTATGCTTGCTCATTACGCTAAATGGGTTGCGCGTTTCTCCGAAAAAATAAAGCCACTTACATGCGTGACTACTTTCCCGTTGTCGCCTGATGCGCTAAAGAGTTTTGAAGAACTCAAGCAAGATATCAAGGCAGCCGCTCTAGTAGCCATTAACGACAATGAAATGTTTACAGTCGAAACAGACGCTTCGGAATTCGCGCTAGGGGCTACGCTGACTCAACTTGGAAGACCAGTTGCCTTTTTCTCTCGGACACTGAATAACTCGGAATGCAAACAATCCTCAATCGAAAAAGAGGCTTGTGCGATAGTAAAGAGCCTAAAGAAATGGAGACACTACCTGATTGGTAGACATTTTCTTCTTATAATAGACCAACAATCGGTAGCCTTCATGTTCAATCAAAATCATAACAGTAAAATAAAAAATGAGAAGATCCAACGTTGGCGGTTGGAACTGTCATGCTTCAAATTTGATATAGTTTATAGACCAGGCACTGAAAACGCTGTTGCGGACGCTCTATCTCGCGTATGCGCCTACATGAATATAAACAAGTTGAAAGAACTACATGACGCACTCTGCCACCCGGGGGTAACTAGAATGTATCACTGGGTAAAATTTAAAAACTTACCCTACTCAGTTAATGATGTCAAGGAGATGACCGCCTCGTGCCCTA
The DNA here is from genome assembly GCA_029955525.1 of Oeneis ivallda. Lineage (NCBI taxonomy): Eukaryota > Metazoa > Arthropoda > Insecta > Lepidoptera > Nymphalidae > Oeneis > Oeneis ivallda. Next base: position 29,975,540 of record JARPMR010000001.1, on the reverse strand, counting down.
CCTGCGCCGAAATAAAACCGAGATTTCTAAAGGCCAAGGGTCAATTGATAAAAGCTACGTCGCCGTTTGAACGGATCAACATAGATTTTAAAGGACCACTACCTTCTGAAACAGCCAACAAGTACATACTTACGATTATTGATGAGTACAGTCGGTTTCCTTTTGCTTACCCATGTAAGGATATGACCTCAGCCACTGTCATTACTTGCCTGAAAGATCTTTTTCTGACATTTGGCCAACCTCTCTATATTCATAGTGATAGAGGATCGTCATTCATGTCCGAAGAGTTCAAATCATTCCTACGACAGTCAAACATAGCCTCATCCAGAACGACGCCCTATAACCCCCAGGGTAATGGCCAAGTGGAGCGACTAAACGGAACACTCTGGCGAACTATTCAACTTAGCCTTCGGTCAAAGGGATTATCGATAGAAAATTGGGAAGTAGTACTGAAGGACGCATTGCATTGTATCCGCTCCCTCCTGTGTACGGCAACAAACGCCACTCCGCACGAAAAACTTTTCAAATACCCTAGAAGATCCCCGAACGGAGATTCACTGCCATCTTGGCTTACGCCGGGACCGATCTTTGTTAAAAAGAACGTCAGCTCTTCTAAAACGGACCCTCTTGTCGAGGAAGCTGAGCTCTTAGAGATCAATCCCTACTACTCTCTCATAAGACGGGATAATGGAGAAACCTCAACGGTATCAAACCGTCAATTGTCTCCTTGCCCCAGTACTACTGATAATAGCAGAGACGATAGCTTTGAAACGGCCTCCGAAGATGATCACCTCACGTTTCCATCTGAAAATAACTCCACACCTCCACCTGAAAATAACGCTCCTTCGTCATCGTCTCGTGTAGAAGAGTCGACGACGTCCTCGCCAGTTCTTCGGACTGGACTCCCCAGGAGATCTAATAGGACGCGGAAATTACCCTCCTACCTAACGGACTATGTGGTTGATGGGAGTGAGAGTGAAAACTGAACCGGGGGAGAATGAGGTGATATGCGACCTCCGCGATACGATCCTCCTATACGATCTCCTTAGTGTTGTCAATACCAAACGTGTCAACTGTCATACTTTGTTATTATGAGTCAATATTTATTTATTTGTTATTTATTCGTCTAGTGGAATTCTTTCAGTTAAATAGAACCAATATTTCTCTTGGTTTCTCGTTTATTATGCCACAACAACATATTTTGCTAGTTGCTCTTGCTTTCTTTGAAAAGAAATAGTGGTTTTTAATTAACAAACGATTGATACATATTATAATTTATAAATGAATTAATGTGGTCTGAAAAATCAGTTTTGCATCTAATATAGAGTACTTTTTTATATCTGGTGATCTCGTTCAATTTCACAAAACGGCAGCGAAACTGTTTGGATATTCCAAGATCTTTAAAAAAACTAAATCCACGCGAATAATAGGTACTTGATAGAGTACAAACGTATGTTACGTAATTATTATTACCTATAAATACTACGTACCTATACATAAATGCTCGATTATCGCTTCACTCCTTATCGATGTCGATAGTTTCGAAGCACACTCCCTAATGTGCGGCCATTTTATGAGATTTTTTCTGTAGGTATGCACCCCATTTTTATAGGTAGGGCACCTCCATGTATTTCCTACCTTCATGGGTTTCAGCCATTCTATGCAGCCATTACGTATTTCTTTCCTACCTACCCATGAAGGTAGCAAATACATGGAGGTGCCTTACCTACAAAAATCGGGTGCATACCTACAGAAAAAAACTCATAAAATGGCCGCCCATTAGGGAGTGTGCTTCGAAACTATCGACATCGATAAGGAGTGAAGCGATAATCAAGCATTTATGTATACGTAGTATTTATAGGTTATAATAATTACGTAACGTACGTTTGTACTCTATCAGGTACATATTATTCGCGTGGATTTAGGTTTTTAAAGATCTTGGAATATCCAAACAGTTTCGCTGCCGTTTTGTGAAATTGAAAGAGATCACCATATATAAAAAAGTACTCATTTATAAATTATAATATGTATCAATCGTTTGTTAATTATAAACCATTATTTCTTTTCATTAAAAGAGCAACTTGCTGGCTCATAGTAGTAGAATTTCTTTCTATAAGCGGTGGTAGAGTCGAAACATGACGTGCTTAGCATGAGACAGCTATCTGCATGCCCTACATATAAATAAACAAATATAGAATACTAGTTCACCCGGCGAACTTCGTACCGCCAACTTATATTTTATATAAATAAAACAAATAAACTATCCTAATCAAAAAAAAACTATCCTATCTTTCAAATTGGACTAAATTACAGATAGTAACGAAGTTTGATCAAAATCACTTTAATTTAAATTTAATTTTATATCACACAATATATTATTATCACACAAGTTAAATAGTTTAGGAGACCATCGTGGACAAATAACGTGACACGTAATTTATATATATTACTAGCTGACCCAGCGAACTTCGTACCGCTTCTTATCTATATAAATAAAACAAATAAACTATCCCAATCCAAAAACTATCCTATCTTTTAAGTTGGACCAAATTACAGATAGTTACGAAGTTTTATAAAAATCGGTTAAAATCGGTAATTGAATTGCACAGGGATTATTATTAAATCCACCTCTTGCTCTTACCGCAGAAAAGAAATATATCACACGATCTTTTCATATTTTATGTAGAGGGATGTGTGTTATATTTATATTTTCCACGCCTATAGCACCCATCCATTTTTTTCTTTAAGTTTTCACTAGCCGGAAACGACAGCAGAAAACACGGACATTATCATCTATTATATAGAGGTATTAGATTCTAGCATTTATTATTTATGTGAAGTATTAAAATAACCGGACAAATGATATAAATTTCAACTATAAACACCAAACTTCTTGTATTATCTGATAATATGGTGATGAGCAGTACCTAATGCATTAGAATTTATTCAAGTCGTTTAACGTCACCTATAATAATATCGACAAGTCGATACTCCATTGACACAAATCCAATAACACGCAACTACTTGACAGGCTGACAGCTGAAGTTCAACCAAGAGTGAATACATAATGTGTTGTACATAAGGCTCATAAAATGGCGGATGGCACCCGGCTTGACTAAACTAGCGGCACGCTATGAAGGCCGGTTTGACGTTTGTCCGCTCATGAAGTTCCGTATTAATTGATAACGACTTTGAAGGAAATAATTGTATTACTTTATTGACGATAGTGATGTGCAGAGATAGTAGTTACTTTATATACTTCATCTCCATCTATTTCCTACCTACCATGTACCTACCATGCGTATTTCTGTCAACCTGTCAAAGTAAAAAAAATACGTCAATTGTCAACTGTCAGTTTTCTGAGGGTCTATACGAGGTCTATACTCTATCGCGTAATTTTGTGGTCTAAAACATTTTTCATATGATTCCACGTTGATTCCGGAAAAATTAAATAAGCAAGAAATCAAGAAATAAGTACAAAAAAATGTTTGCGTCTGGTGTATCTATTACTTAAGGACTTGAATTTTTCCCGGGAAGAAAAAATACCTTAGATACCCCAAGACTGCAGTGAAATAAATAAAAAAAAAACCAATAAAAAAGAGTACTTTACTGTTTGTGTAAGTGAATATTTCTGACCAAATTGTGATAATTCATGGAATGTTAGTACATTCCATTAAGAATTGTGTGTGTGAAATGTAAGTACACTTTTAAGGATCATTAAAATTATAAGGTGGTCCTAAGTAGAAACCAAAATATAATCTTGTCATAGGTCATCGAACTATTGATTTTTTTGCTCTGGCCCAGGTTTAGTTGGTAGTGAGTTGATGGCAAAAAAAATAAATTAGTTGGTTATTGTTATTCTTTTTTTTTATAGTGATAGATGTCCTCTGCTGGACTTAGGTCTCATACATAGGCATCCACATTCTTAGATCTTGCGACGTCGGATTCCAGGCTCCCTGTGACTTGACTTGACCTGATGATAGTGGTCCACCTAGTAGGGGTTTGCCAACACCACAAGCCGTTATATTCCAGCCTCTGTAAGAATGAGTTCCTAAAGCCTTTCAGTTGGTCATGTTGAGGCTAAAATCGGGATAGATGCCTCATTTATCCTCCTCCTAATTTTAAATAATTAATTCCTAGCAGCAGCAATGATAGCCTAGTGGTTAAGACTGTGATGGTCTCCTATTCAGGGGGTCGCAGATTCAACCCAGGGCACATACCTCTGACTTTTCGGAGATAAGTGGGTTTAAGCAATTAAATATTACATGCTTCAACGATAAAAGAAAACATCGTGAGGAAACCTGCACAACTGAGAGTTATTCATAATGTTCTCAAAGGTGTGTGAAGTCCACAAATTACATTGGGCCAGCATGGTGGTCTATAGCCTCTAAACCCTTCCCTGCGAGGAGAACTGTGCTCGGTAGTGAGTCATTGATGATGGGTTGATGATGAATAGTTCCTATGAATATTTAAGACACTGTCAGAACCCAAAATTAAGACACAAATCGAGAGGTTTTCTCTCCTTACCCCTCACACCTGCACCTCTCCGGGTACCAATACCTACTCTTCATACAATTATCTATACTAATATTAAACTCGCCGGAATATTTAGCGGAACATAAAAACAAGGTCCATAATTAAAAAAATATAGTTTTATTTTAAAATCTACTTACTACACTTCTTTTGTTATTTAAAGTTTCATTTGTTTTACTTAAAATGAGATCACATTAAGAACAGATTTTGCGAGTAAAGGCTATTTGTGAAAAATTGTACATTTTTGAACTTTTCATGTAACCGGGAAAAGTGAAATTTAATATTAAAATAACTGAAATTTAATATTAAATTAAAATAATAAATGAAATTTAATAATATAATAATAACAATTAATTAAATTAGAAAAATGGTGATTAGTATCGCATATTTCCTCCACGTGCTCTTATTAAAGTTTCTACCCATCTAGGCATACTGAGAATGATGTTATCGATGGTCTCCTGGGATAGTCTGCGCCATTCCTCAACTATGGCGATTCGCAGTTCTCCCACGTTGGCAGGAGCTGGAATTCTGGACTTAACTTTTCTTTTCAGCAAGTCCCAAACGTGCTCTATTGGGTTCATATCCGGTGATCTCGCCGGCTACTCCATAACAGTGATATTCATATCATTAAGATAAGCTTGAGTTACCCGAGCGGTATGCGGCCGAGCATTATCCTGCATAAAAACAAAATCGTCACCAATATATGGGGCAAACGGTACGACATTTTCTTCTAAAACTTCTCTGATATAGCGGTCTGCAGTCAGACTCCCTCTGTCAATCACTACCAAGTCTGTGCGAGCTCCCAAACAAATGCCCGCCCAAACCATTATTGATCCACCACCGTATGCAACTGTAGTTTCAAAATTTGTCTGAATGTATCGTTCTCCTTTGCGTCTGTATATTCTTTGCCTGCCGTCAATTTGATTTAAGAGAATTCTGCACTCATCACTAAACAATACCTTACTCCATTGGTCCGCGTTCCGAAGTCGATGTTCCTGAGCAAAAGTTAACCTGTTTCTACGAAGATTTACCTCGAGCCTTGGAGCCTTGGCGGGCACAAATGAACCCAAACCAGCTTCTTCGAGCCTTCTTCGTACCGTACGCTCACTTACGGTTACACCCCGCACTGCTTCTAACTCATGTCGGGCTTGGACGGCCGTCAAACGGGGGTTCCTACGTACACGAAGCCAAATGAAACAATCATCCCTACTCGAAGTGCGTCTTTTTCTGCCTTGTCCTGCTCTTCTCACATAAGTACCGGTCTCCCTCAAGTTCAGGGCCTGAACCGTTGGATACTGCGATGGATCGTTGAAACTGGTCGACGAAGATCACTGGATATCACTCTGTAGGTTTGACCATTTCTGCGCATTTCGAGTGCCCTGGCAATCTCCGTTGGGGCTAAGTCAGGCATAATTCAGTCATCAACTCCAGAAAGATACGCGATTAAAAAAAACTAACAAAAAACAGTACTTCAATGAAATTTTAAATCAAACTCAGAAGGAAGAAATACTCGAAGTTCGCTCCAGATAAGGTGTATTTGAATAAAATTAAAACAATTGCATAAAATGTGATGTTCAGTTGTTTTCTTAGTTTGAAAATATTTCTTTTTAAATTAAATGACGTATAAACCAGCCAGCAACCTTATATGATACTGATATCAAACCTTTTTTTTATGTTCCGCTAAATATGCCGGCGAGTTTATAAAGAGTAAAGATTTTTTTGTTTGTTTGTACTGAATAGGCTCTGAATCTACTAGACAGATTTTAACCATTTTTTCACCAATGGAAAGCTTAATTATCAGGAAGTAACATATAGAGATCCTTAAGAAAATTGCAATAATGTAACCCAAAGTAGCAAAATTTTACCCATAAAATTCATTATTTGGTGTGCGCTGAGAAAACTATATTGTATATTTAGACAGAATTTGAAGTTATACAACTTTAAATAAGTACTAATATCTGAACTTTGAACCGTTTGTTGTGTTTGCCACAGGAATAATCTCATTCACAAGCAAAACGCTGTCAAGCATCTGTCCCAGTCTTACCCCTAGTAGTTGTAGGATTGTCTAAAAATGATTGCTACAGTGTGGTGATTGTAAAGTGATTTGACTGGCTGAATTTGTAGTGTTCTTGCTGCATCAATGTATTTTAACCAATAGCGAAAGAGCACTACCCCATCAGAGGTGATTGCAATTGTCACACTCGAGCAATCATTTTTAGACAATCCACAGCCAATCAATTGATAGACTTGAGGTACACATCTCTCTTTCAGCAGCCAAATTTTTATAAAGTATTTATTATAATAGATTGATTGACAGATCCCAAGTGCCTGTAGTACTTTGTCTCCAGTCCATTGTGCTCAAAGTATTTATTTATTATATCATCATCATCATTAGCAACCCATCAACGGCTCACTACTGAGCGCAGGTTCCAGCTTATTTATGTGAAATAAAATGAAATACTCTTGACCTCAGTAAGCCATTAGTCAATGACTCACGTAAAAACACATTTAATAAGTAGAGGCTGTTATACAGTTAATGAATTTCTTTAATGACCTGGTTGCTTGGAAGCAATCAGCTTTGCTTCAGCTGCCCACAAGATTTTTATTATAAAAAGTGCAATTGTTGAGTTTCTTGGCAGAATCGGAATCATATTTCTGAATTTGTGGTAGATTCTTGACTCGTCATATGAGCCACAAGTTAGCCTACATGAAATAAATAATTTTGAATTCAATCTTTGCCTGTATGCATTTCTGACATAATCTCTGCATGCCCATTTTATTTAATTAGCTTCAATACTTGTTGCAGAATCTAATATGGAAGGAATTGGACACTACACATTCTAATAAACTCATCAGAATGTACTTGTCTAAGGTGGACACTAAAATTGATCTAGACACTCAATTGCCACCACAACCAGTGAGTAAACTAGAACAATGGATGAGTAGCAATGAGAACAAAGCACTACAATTAGAACAGTTTATATCACATAGAAAAATTTTGAGGGTAAGTAACATGTAATTATACCTATACCTACTAAAGTGATTTTTGTTGGTTTGTCCTTCAATCACTGCAACAGAGCAGGAAGGAAGCAGATCTCTCATCCGCAATAAAGTCGCGCTTAGTTTTGCATACAGAGCAGAAAAAAATTTTCATAGTTTAAAAAGGCAAACATAATTTAGCAGAATTGCAATAAATAATATGAGCCTCGGTCAGTAATAAAAGTGTTCAGTGTGCACACCACATTGTCATTGGGTGGAACTGTTGATTCCCGTAAACTCTACCTAACCTCTATTTGTGTTTTACTGTGATAGGATGGACAACACGATGTGTGAGTTCTGTGTAATAGTATGTATTCCAATTATCTAGTATCATTTGATGCCTGTGATTTTATCGTTGTATCCCACTTCCTACTAATATTATAAATGTGATGTGTGTGAGGATGGTTGTATGGTTGGATGTTTGTTACTCCTTAACGCCACAACGAATGAAGCGATTAGGCTGAAATTTGGAATGGAGATAGCTCATACCCAGGATTAACACATAGGCTTACTTTTTATCCCGGAAAATTACAGCGTTCCCGCGGAAATTAAAAAAATCTTAATCCACGTGGATGAAGTTGCGGGCATCATGTAATTTTTTTAATATTTTGGGAATTCGGACCTACCTCGTCAGATTGTGTGCCGCAGGAATATATAAATCGTCCACAAATGCGTGCGTGCGTGTTCTCAACGATTACTGGGTGGAGCGACGCTTGAGCAATAGATATGATTTTCCTTACTCATGTTCATTTTAAGGCTCGCCTATGACTAACCCTGAGCGTTGTCTCTCAGAGTCTGCCATAACGACAATGCCATCGGCAAGTCGTAGGTGACAATGAAATGAGTATCACATCGCAGTATATAAAAACATACTCATGGATTGGACTTTTTTTTCTATATTTAAATGATTATGGAGCAGGAAGGTAGTGGCTAACAGAATATCGAGTTCATTTATTACATAAACTGGCCATAGATTTCAAATTCGAGGGATGATTTACCTACTATTTTTTCCATTTGTTCGAAGACAAATTAACATTTTTCATCGTCATTAACAACCCATCAACGGCCCATTACTGAGCGCAGGTCTCCTCTCAGAGAAGGGTTTTAGGGCATAGTCCACCATGCTGGCTGAATGAAAATTGGCAAACTTCATACATCAACAATCCCTTCTCTCAAAGAAAATCTGAGCTCAGTCGTGAGCCGTTGATGGGTTGCTGACGACCAACATTATGAAGCGCGTGATATTATCTCAGGCGTGCAGGTTTCCTCACGGTGTCTTCCTCACTATGCATCACATATACGGTGCAAATATCACTATTTAATTGATTCAAACGCACATTACTTCAAAAAATCAGAGGTGCATGCCCGCTCTCAAACCCGTGAACCCACAAATAGGAGACCGCAGCAGTTGTAACCACTACGCTATATCACTCCTTTCGATGGTATGCTTTCGCTTTATAGATCGATGTTTTATTTGTTTGTTTCAGCGATGGAATCAGCTATCCCGTCTTCAAAGGTCGTTGGTGTATGGCCTGATTGTTGTTGCAATAACAATAATTGTATTAGTTTATACTTCGAGGGTGACTATGCCCAATGATAAAATTAGGAAAATAGATCAGGTGAGCTACTTCTAAAATTAATCCGTAAACAAAACTACGCTCTTCATTTAGGTACATCATTTACATACAAAAGGAGGTGTCTCAAAAATGACCCAGGCCCGGCGCAAAAGTAATAATGTATCTTAAGCGTTCATATCAAAACTGATTTTTTTATATGAACGCCTGCAAAACTTCATAATGCAAAAATACCACTTTAGCTATCGAATTGAGCGTTTATTATTTTTTAGAAATAAACTATATAAACACTTAATTTTAAGATATATTACTTTTACGCCGGGTCTGTATTTTTGTTTTGTATGGGATTTGATCTTCTTTCCTGAGAAAAACACATGCAATACTTGGAAGATCAGAATTTATGTTAAAAAAATTTAAATCTCTGCGAAATCTCCGAAAATCGGCTCAACAAACCGCCTTATCGATCGATTTTATATCAGGACATTATTTATTCGTTTTATCTACCGAACCAAGTCGGAACTCGCTCCATATATAACAGCCTTAAGGTCTTAACTTACGGTTTATAAAATTGACGGTACAACTGTAATCCCGCAAGAAATAGCTGTTCTCAATCCATTATCTGAATCATTCAACTATTACTTCATTCAACTCTAACATGAACTGGTGCGTTATGTAATTCAAACGTCCTAATTTATCATACAACGTGCTATCCTTATGTGGAATTATAACCGACTTTATGTTTTAAGTGACAAGTTTCATTATTGAATGTATTTAAAATGTGTAATTATAACTCGGATCGGCAGTTGAGATAAGCTACTAGCTTCCGTGCGATTCAGTAATGTAATTATGTTATCGCGAGTGTAGAAGGGATTTTCCTGAATGTTTTATGGTTAACAATAAAACTTATTTTTATTCAAAAACCCGAAATAAGTATGCCTTGCTTTGATCTCTATAAATGACTAATTCTTGTAATATATACCTTTTAATGGAGCAATTGGTGCTTCAATATATATGGTTTTGTTCTTTTTCCAGGATTCACCAAAGAATTTGTCTCTAGTCATTAAGTCAGCGGCAAATGAGGCGCAAATTGTAAAGACCGTAATTGATAGTGAAATTATTGAAAGACCTATATTTACAGGTGGGTAGCTCTATCAGATTTGTAACCCTATCCAAATGCTAATAAGTAATTTCCTTTCTTTCTCACAACTTCGTTATGTTAGCAGTAATATTTAAGGATGATTTTATAGGTCTGCCCGCGAAATTCAAATTTAATTTGGTTTTTCGCAATTTGTAAACTAATACGACAAACTAGGCTAATGGCATTCTAATTGCGCCAGTAGAATTATCATCTTCACAGGTTTACATAAAAATCTTTACTTGAAAGGGACCAGTTTAAGAAATTAATCAAAATACTGACTAATTTGTGAGTAACTCACGTCCAACTCGGCATCGGGCCTCAGCTACAGTTTTTGCAATTCACGAAGGCGAGTGAGCTTTACTTGTGGTTACTTCGTGTACATGCACATTGCATAAGTGTGCGTGCCTGTCAAAGCCTAGGTGGGAGCGGGCAGGCGCGAGCATTGCGCTCGCTCACACTTATACAGATACGACACACACACAACCATAAGTCAGTCGCCCTCGTGAATTGTAAGAACTATAGTAAAAAATAAAAAAAAGATTCCATAGTTGCTATAGTTGTTATGTTTATAGGTCCGAGCAATGCGCGTCAGTTTGCCGTAGTAGAATCCTTCAAACACGCGTGGAGGGGCTACAAAGAACATGCGTGGGGTCACGACAACCTGAAACCGATATCTGGCGCTCCTTACGATTGGTTCTCCCTAGGGCTAACGATTGTCGATGGATTGGACACGGCGTATATCATGGGACTTATGGAAGGTAATCTCCTTTCTTTCTCATGGAAAAATGTTGCAATGTCGGCTTCCTGATGACCGTTGTTATCCTCGGTATATTTATATTTTCCTCGTAAACATTATCCTTAAGCAATCAATGCTCATTTCACTTTGAAATCAATGGTTAAGGCTAACCTTGCTATCCGTATTCATCATCATCATCAATAGCCTATAACAGTCCACTGCTGGACTAAAGGCATCTCCCAAGGGGAGGGTTTGCCCATAATCACCACGCGGGGCAGACAGGTTGGTGATCGCAGTAGATGGTAGTAGTATGCACAGGGGACGCTGCTGCCCGTTCTCCGTTATATTCCCTTAGTCGCCTCGTACGACACCCGCGGGAAGAGTAGGGGTGGTGACAACTGTATTCTGATCTGCCGTCACCACACAGCTATCCGTATTAGATTTTGCCAAAGGAACCTTATTGTTTATTCATCTGGAATAGCTCCACTTCTGGGTATTTTCACTTCTGTCGCAAGCTGCCATTGCTGCCCATGTTTTTTTTAAAGTTCTCTTTGAACTATTTTTAAATACATAAGACAGTTAAGTTTCTTACAATATTATTTAAATGAACAAATCATTAAAACATTGGTTATTTTATTTCAGAATTTGAAGAAGGTAGACAATGGATAAAAACTGAACTAATATTCACAAAGAATAAAGATGTAAACTTTTTTGAGGTCACGATCCGTGTTTTGGGAGCACTATTAACAAATTATCATTTCACGCAGGACCCCATGTTTCTTGAAAAAGCTGTAAGTGAACTTTTATAGGAATTGTATACCTGGCTGTATCTAGATCTAGGTTCTAGCAACCTAAATCTCGAACGATTTTATATTACGAGATAGACAAAAAAAGATAGAAAGTGTGTTTCTTTGTTGGTCTGTCCTTCAATCACTCCGCAACAGAGCAACTGATTGACTTGATTTTTTTGCATGGGTATAGTTGAGGACCTGGAGAGTGACATAGGCTACTTTTTAACTCGGAAAATCAAAGAGTTCCCGAGGGAATTTAAAAACTAAATCCACGCGGACAAAGTCGTGGGCATCAGCTGCCATTGTTGGACATATTATGTCCAACAACGAACGAAATAAAGAGCTACAAAGAAGAAAAAGGAATGTGTAAAGCACATTTTTTATGTCAAGGTTATCGCACATTAAATTAATTCCTTAATGACAAAGATCCATGGAAACAATCGGCTTTCTATTCAGCTGCCCACTAGATAGTGTAATAATGTGTTTTGAAAAGAGCAACTTCTAAGTTTCCTGCTGGCTCTTCCCAATAGAATTTTTCCAATCTGATGGTAGAGTCCAAAGACTTCTTTTTATGGACCGGCAATTCAGTTTTGGATTGCGTGGTTTTAGGTAGAGAGGGGAGCCGGTATGGTGAATAAGGTTGCAAATCGTCATTAAATTACGTGGCCGGGGTTTTTTCGTATCTAGTGTTACGAATTACGATGTCTAACTATCTAATTATTCACTAAGTCTATACTATTTTGTTACTTGAATATAGGTATTGTTGGCTTTTCAACTCACAGTTAGATACTTATAAAGTTTTATCGCATAAGTAGCGCCCACGTCCGTACGTAGCGAATGCCATGGCCACACTTACTGTAGTCTGTTGAATTCAGTCCTGATCAGTTGAACATAGTAAGTATTCGTAACCGCAAATCTAGTACTACATATACATCGGTGGTAGAGTCTTAACTTATAGTCTTAAATCATAAAAGTCACTACTGGTACTACATGAATAATAAGAATGTTATTTTACTTACAGAAAGACTTAGGTGAACGTCTTATGGCAGCCTTTTCCTCGCCTTCGGGTATACCGTACTCCGATGTGAATCTAGGGACTCGAACCGCGCATGCGCCCGAATGGTCCCACTATAGCACCACTGCAGAGGTCACCACTGTGCAGTTAGAGTTCAGGGAACTTTCTAGAGCCACGAATAACCCCACGTTTGAGGTATGTGCAAATAACCTTCATTCAGGCTTTTACGTCTGTTCTAGACGTTTTAAACATTGTCTAGACGTTTTAAACATTGTCTGGGAGGCATTTTCTCCGGTGACTGTGGAGACTGATCCGTGAGCGACAGTTACGTTCTGTTACATCCCTAGTAGCAGTGATAGCCTAGTGGTTAGGACTGTGGTCTCCTATTCAGGGGGTCGCAGGTTCGATCCCGGGTACGCACCTCTGACTTTTCGGAGTCAAGTGCGTTTAAGCAATTAAATATCACTTGCTTCAACGGTGAAGGAAAACATCGTGAGGAAACCTGCACATCTGAGAGTACTTCATAATGTTCTCGAAGATGTGTGAAGTCCGCCAATTCGCATTGGGCCAGCGTGGTGGACTATGGCCTATAACCCTTCTCTGAAAGGAGACCTGGCTCAGTAGTGAGCTGTTGATGGGTTGTTAATGATGATGATGACATCCCTAGTTCTAAGCCATGTATTGCTGAGCCATGATTATTGTCGATTTACGTAAATAATAAAATGTTGGTCAGCAATATATGCCTATAAAACGGCTAATTAATTCAAACTCTTCGCAGTCGTTCTGGTATTAGCCCAATTGCTGTCCAGCTACGGACCTGGTTCCTGCCCGCCGGTCTGGTACAGCAAGGAAGCTAAGGTCCTGAACCTAGTTGCCAAAAAAACCTTTTGGAGGTCATCGCGAGTCGCGTAATTTTAAAGTGATTTCAGTAATTAACCAGTCAGTGAATTGTGAGAATCCTATAAAAACAATAAACTATAGTTAGGTCCAGTATTTCGTTGTGTTATTTTTACCATCGAGTGCTAGAGACTAACATTTGGTGTCAGAAAAAAGCGGGATTAATTCCTGTGGGACGCCTACTCCTGACGACGTCCACGTGATTCTCCGAGCCAAGCTGCCCGTGCTGCCGTTCCTGGTCTCTCTGACCGAGGGACAGTCAAACCCCAGCTGGCACTGACAAGTAGACCGAACTGTGCCAACCCCACAGTGCCCGAGGGTTCTCTGCCCAGCCGTGAGGAGCTGCCACGCAGTCCAGGTCCAGAGGTTCCTGCCAAATCACATCAACGTGACGAGGCGTGCGGAATATCTGCACGTGCGACCCAGATCGACTCGCCCGGTGTTGCATTACACTGCACCGTAAAACGCCGAATCATCAATGACACCGTTTCTACTGCTATTGTGAGTGTTTTCGAGTGCTATTAACTTTATAATAATTAATATTATTTTCTGTTATTGCGCATAGATAATTTTACATACTAATTTAATATCATGACTAACCGAGAGCATAAACCTTTTTCCATAGAATCCGTAAAAGTTAATTTTAGCGATTTAACCCGGTTTATAAAACCCTTCGACGGGGACCGGAATAAATTAACGTCATTTATAAGAAATTGTGAAAATGCCCTTAATTTAGTAAATTCCGCGCAGGCAGACATACTATTTCAATTTATTTTGTCACAGTTAGAAAGGAAAGCAGATGCAGTCTGCTCGTTAAAGGTCTTTGATAACTGGTCAGAATTAAAACTATTTTTAAAATCTAATTTTAGCGAAACCAAACACCGAAGTCTCCTACTTTTAGATCTTCAGAGCTGTAAAATGAAGTCGAATGAGACTATTTTACAATACAGTACACGCTTAGAGACGTATCTAACACGACTAAAGACTGACATCTCTCATTCTACTAAGGACCCCAGTGAGGTAAAAGGACGACTTGCCGACACTGAGGACTTAGCATTACATACATTTTTATTAGGTTTACCAAATCACATATCAATTAATATTCTTAGAAGTAGGGACCCCCAAAACCTTGCTGAAGCGATTAATTTAGCCATACAAGAAGAAAAATTTTACAATCTGCCCAGTCTTCTAAGGGTATAAGTGGTAAATTAGGACATACGGACAGACACCACTACTTTAATCGTCCACGTCCCCCACATAACACAACATATTCAGGTAACTTCCCAAACACAAAGCCTCACCCTCGCAACTCCAATACATATCACACTCAAAAAAATCAAAACACCCCTCATAGTCCACAACATCCTCTTCAGAAACAGTAATAACCTGCCAGTACTGTAAACATACAGGCCACGACATAAGCGTATGCCGAAAGAGGCAATATAATAATGCCAATCGCCATAAGTTTTCTAATTCCCAGCCTCATAATGTTCATAGTCTATCCGAAAATACTCAGGTAAATAATCCTGAGCAAATTTTTTAAACTAAATCGGATTCCGCGTTTGCGTCGCTCGGAATCCGCTGTACAAAATGACGCAATAGATAATCGCTGTTTCCATTGCTCCAACTCGCGATATTTGACACCTTACAATCAACTTAGCATTCAAAAGGTCGCGGAACACTTACCGAAAATTGCTAACTCCGCCAGTTACAAATTCCACTGTATCCACCATTCCTGCTAATTGTTTTAACTCGGTAATTCCACTGAGTCTACTAAATCCACTGAATCTACTAAACCCACTGAGTCTACTAAATCCACTGAATCCAGTTATACTAGTTCCAATATATTCACCAATAATACTAAGTCTACTAGTCCTACAAACTCCTCTGAATCCATTAGTTACAAATCCAAATCTAAGGTCAAACACCAGGGTAACCAGCCCCAAAACGGAGACCTTCCTTCAAGGACTATACAACAGGGTAACCAGCCCCAAATCGGCAGTCCTTCCAAATCCAAATCCAAGGTCACACGCCAGGGTAACCAGCCCCAAATCGGAGACCTTCCTTCAAGGACTATACAACAGGGTAACCAGCCCCAAATCGGAGACCTTCCTTCAAGGACTATACATACAACAGGGTAACCAGCCCCAAATCGGCAGTCCTTCCAAATCCAAATCCAAGGTCACACGCCAGGGTAACCAGCCCCAAATCGGAGACCTTCCTTCAAGGACTATACATACAACAGGGTAACCAGCCCCAAATCGGCAGTCCTTCCAAATCCAAATCCAAGGTCATACGCCAGGGTAACCAGCCCCAAATCGGAGACCTTCCTTCAAGGACTATACAACAGCGTAACCAGCCCCAAATCGGCAGTCCTTCCAAATCCAAATCCAAGGTCACACGCCAGGGTAACCAGCCCCAAATCGGAGACCTTCCTTCAAGGACTATACATACAACAGGGTAACCAGCCCCAAATCGGCAGTCCTTCCAAATCCAAATCCAAGGTCATACGCCAGGGTAACCAGCCCCAAATCGGAGACCTTCCTTCAAGGACTATACAACAGGGTAACCAGCCCCAAATCGGCAGTCCTTCCAAATCCAAATCCAAGGTCACACGCCAGGGTAACCAGCCCCAGATCGGAGACCTTCCTTCAAGGACTATACATACAACAGGGTAACCAGCCCCAAATCGGAGACCTTCCTTCAAGGACTATACAACAGGGTAACCAGCCCCAAATCGGCAGTCCTTCCAAATCCAAATCCAAGGTCACACGCCAGGGTAACCAGCCCCAAATCGGAGACCTTCCTTCAAGGACTATACAACAGGGTAACCAGCCCCAAATCGGCAGTCCTTCCAAATCCAAATCCAAGGTCATACGCCAGGGTAACCAGCCCCAAATCGGAGACCTTCCTTCAAGGACTATACAACAGGGTAACCAGCCCCAAATCGGCAGTCCTTCCAAATCCAAATCCAAGGTCACACGCCAGGGTAACCAGCCCCAGATCGGAGACCTTCCTTCAAGGACTATACATACAACAGGGTAACCAGCCCCAAATCGGCAGTCCTTCCAAATCCAAATCCAAGGTCATACGCCAGGGTAACCAGCCCCAAATCGGAGACCTTCCTTCAAGGACTATACAACAGGGTAACCAGCCCTAAAACGGAGACCTATCACCTATACCCAAGGACTACACAGCAGAGTAACCAGCCTCAAAACGGAAGTCCTTCTAAGATATTCCACACGGGTAACCAGCCCCAAAGAAGCGGTATCTTACAAAATCCTATAAATCATCACCAGTCAACAATCTCGGTCTATACTTCGATAACTTTAAAATATTATAATAGCTTTTGGAATGTTGTAACCTTTACTGATTTTTCTTATACACAACCTCATATAGAGAATATTAAAAATGCTATTTACACAGTAAAAGAATCATGCAATAACTATAAGTCTGCTAGGATACAATCCGATTGTTCTAACACTCTCAATCCTCTAGAAATACTCTTAAATAACGTTGAAACCAATTACCAATCCTTATCTCACCCAGGAATAAAGTTGCACATAACTTTCCTCTACCATTGAATCTGGAAAATATGCACATTCTTCTAGATATATCCCATATTTCTAGTTTCGTTACCGATACCAAATTAGTATTTGTTGTTGGAATTCCGTTAACTCTTTTACAAGAATACAACTTCTATCATGTCTATGCTCTCCCTACTGCACATGATATTAAAAAGCCACATTCATTTGCTATGATAAATCCTACTGCAAAATTCCTCGCAATAACAGATGATAAATTAATGTATTCTACGATGGACTCAATGAGTGATTGCAAGACCTTATCAAACTATAACTATCTGTGTAAATTAGGTAATGTACAATCCAGTGTAACAAACCCAATCTGTGAAGTGTCAATCTTAGGTGCATACATAAATAAAATACCGGACACTTGTGATTATAAAATAATAGTGAGTGATATTGATGGCAAAAGCTAAATAATAATAGATGGATCTTTGTTCAATCCGATATAACTAAGATATCTCTAAAATGTAATAATACGCTTAATGATTACGATGTCATTGGAACAGGAATTCTCAAGGTTTCGAAAGGATGCAAAGCTTTCCATAAGCTCCCTTTTTTAGGGTTCCGTAGTAAACAAGGAACCCTTATAGTTTCGCCATGTCCGTCCGTCTGTCTGTCTGTCTGTCTGTCTGTCTGTCTGTCCGCGGTTTAGCTCAGAGACTATTGGTACTAGGAAGCTGTAATTTGACAAGGGTATAAATATCAATCACGCCGACAAAGTGGTGAAATAAAATTGTGAAAAATATTTTTTTTTAGGGTACCTCCCCTACATGTAAAGTGGGGATAAATTTTTTTTTTCTCATCTATCCCATAGTGTGGGGTGTCGTTGAATAGGTCTTTCAAAAACGTTGTGGGTGTGGGAACAACATTTTTCAATTCAGGGATCCGTTTGTGAAATATGATATTTTAAAGTGCTAAATTTTATTAGAGTCAAGTGTCCCCCCCCTCTGCCAGCTAAATGGTTGTATATAGGATACAAGAAAAAATTCACAGCAGTAGTATATATAATGAATTTTAAAGGAAAACTATCACGGCTAAGTAGGGTTCATCAGTGAAGGAGTTATATCGGTTTTTCTAAGGTAGATATTACACGTAGAGTAAGTTGCATATTTTGTAGTATATTACAGTATTTAAACCATGGAACTCAAAATGTATGTTGAGACTTTCAACTACGGAACCCTACACTGCGCTTGGCCCGACACGCACTTGGCCGGTTTTATTATTCCCTCAATTGAATACGAGTCCGAACTTTATTTGCCTACCCCTAACTTTAACATAATACAGGACGATTGCTGTTCCAAAAAGAAAATTAATAATACGCTTCCATATTTAACACCAATAAAATTATCACATATAAATCTAGATTCCTTGCATTATGTCACACACCGATTAAATCAATTTAATGACGAAATAGAAAAAATAGAAAATCAGCCTTATCATATTAAGTATGGAAGTTACTTGAGTATCCTTACAACTTTAGTATCCTTAAGCATGCTTAGTTTTATTATTTACAAAATTTATAAAATACTTTGTAATAGACCAAGGCGTAATACTATTTCAAGTTCCAACCCTGGTTGTTGTATACAGATTTTTAACAGCTGCTTTTCAAAACCTGACCATCATATACGAGCAGTAAATACTACGTCAAATTTTGAAACTCGCAATAGAACCTTTGATGCAAATACTAGCTCTACCTACAGTAAAACTGTATCACTAAATTATAAACTAGCGGCACGCTATGATGGCCGGTTTGACACATTACAATAGTGATGTGGAATGTCAATTTATTCTCGAACAAAAAACAATTAAGTTTTGTTTTTGTACCTGATTAAATAGGTTTAATTAAACAAAAATGTATATGTTTATTTAATTTATTTGAACGAACTGAATATTTGAATGAAAATGAATATACATACTTTATATGCACACAAGAAACATATGAATACAAAAGATACCAAAAAAGGTGCCACAAAAGGCCATAATTAATCAGATTCGTCCATACTACTATTTTCACTGTCGTCACTGCTATCATCACCTACATTAATAATTATATGTTCGTTTTCTATAACATTATCTATTTTCACATCTCTTTCATAATCTTCCCTTATTAATTTAACAGTTCTATTCACAACCTTTTCCCAGTCTCCTTTAGTCACATGTTCACAAGCTTCTTCTAATAATTTTAGCATTTTTTTTGTGGTAAATGGGGGTTCTGTATTGTGTCTTGCAGCATATCCCTTAATTTGAGCCCACACCAACTCAATCGCATTATACTCACAATGGTAAGGCGGTAACCGTATAACTCTGTGCCCATGTTCTAATGCTATTTCGTCAATGACGTATCGGATCTTGGTTGGTTTGTTTTCTTTTAAAAGACGTACTAATTCCGCTTTTAACATATTCATGTTTGCATCTACGCCATTTTTACGAAGCCATGCGACGATATCAGCTTTCTTTTGGGATTGGGCAGGTGGCTTGTCAATTTGCATCGAGTGGTATGGGGCGTTGTCCATAATTATAATAGATGGTTCAGGGAGGCTACACAACATTGAGGTAAACCATTCAGTAAACTTTTCTCCATTCATGTCTTCATGATAGTCTCCAGTGGTTTTTGACGCAAAAGCCATGAGAGAACCTTCGACAAACCCGTTGATGGTTCCGGCGTGACAAATTATAAGTCGCGATCCTTTTCCTACAGGAACTTTGGAAGTAGATGCTGCTGTGTCATCGTTCCAAGAACGGCCTACAGTATGGTTAGCATTAAGCCATGTTTCATCCAAGAACACAACATTTTGCCAATTTTTGATTTCTTTCACTTGCCGTAAAAAAGTATACCTTGCCATCGCTATATCAAATCTTTCCATCAATATTTTGCGTTTGTTACATTTTTTGTATCGAAATCCAATGGTCTTCAAAATCTTCGTTAA
The DNA here is from genome assembly GCA_029955525.1 of Oeneis ivallda. Taxonomy (NCBI): domain Eukaryota; kingdom Metazoa; phylum Arthropoda; class Insecta; order Lepidoptera; family Nymphalidae; genus Oeneis; species Oeneis ivallda. Next base: position 29,955,303 of record JARPMR010000001.1, on the reverse strand, counting down.
AGAACTTTCCCCACCGAAGAATAATCCAGCTTCCTTCAGTGAATGCACCAACTTTTTTCTTGTTGGATACTCCTTCTGTAAATAGTAGCCGTAAACATGTCTTCGGATAGCATCGGCATCAAAGCTATCGATGCCTACGACTGGTTTTGCTCGTTTTCTCTTTTTTGGTGTGTGAAGTTTATTTTCTTCTGTGCCAGTCTCGCCATATTTTTTTTTAGTTATCCGTCTAACAGTTCGTTGTCCAATATTAAGCGCATCAGCTACGCGTTCAACCACTGACGTTATAGGTAAAATTGGCCCTCCATTTTGAGCTTCACGATCGAAATAGTTACGAAGGCGTATTACGAACTCACGTGTCTGACTATTTAGAACAGTTCTCTGCGTACGTTCGGTCATATCGACGAAATCCACAACAAAGGGCTTGAACAGAGTCCAAATTAACGAGCAAGGGTCAACAGTAATGCAGTATCAATATTTGAAATCCAAAGCCAGGTCAAAACTATATCACAATCGCATTGCACTGACAGTTTATACTTTTCGAAGCAACGTCAATTCGAAACTGCTTTGTTTTGCATTGAGCATTGACGCGAGTTTGCCGGAGGTAGTAGTTGTGCTAGCCAGCGATCCTATGTGACGATCGTATTAGATTCCATTTTTAAAAATTTTCAATTTAGAAAACCAAATGCCGAGTTGTGGTATATATCATATAAAAATAAAAATTTTACCTTTTGTATGAAACAGCTGATATTTTTTTGCGATTTCAGAGGTTTGTCCACATAGTGAAAATTGTTCATATTCACAAGTACATTCACCCCTTAAATGGTGCAAACTGATTTTTCTACACTTGTATACATTTTAGAAATCAATTTAATAAATAAATTTTGAGTCCTAAACCTAAAACTACATTCGATAAAATTTATGAATCTCTGCACATCACTATCGTCAATAAAGTAATACAATTATTTCCTTCAAAGTCGTTATCAATTAATACGGAACTTCATGAGCGGACAAACGTCAAACCGGCCATCATAGCGTGCCGCTAGTGTAGATACTATTTCATTTGTATTTCGAAAAAAATTGTTATACTAAGTGCCTACTACATTCGTCTATGTTAACTGTCTTTTCTAAAAAAAAAATGTTGTGCCACTGATTCAATAAAATTTATATACTATCATTTTTAAGTAAATTCCTAGCTCATAATTTTTTATTTTGCAATGTTAATTTGATAATTTTGTTTATCTTTTGTTTGTAATTCTAATAATTTTTCTATTCCTAGTTCCTAGTTTCTGTTTTAATAATAATTCTCAAATTAATGTATTTTGTAATCATTTGTAATTTCCATTAATTAAATGCTAATTTAATGATAATTTATCATGATTTAATGATAATGATTAATGATAAACTTCATTTCAAATGTTCTACTATTTCCTTTCTGTAATACTTAAATCACTTCATTCTACTCACATCATCCTGTGATGTTTCGTCTTAAAAAGGGGAGGTGTTACATCCCTAGTTCTAAGCCATGTATTGCTGAGCCATGATTATTGTCGATTTACGTAATAATAAAATGTTGGTAAGCAATATATGCCTATAAAACGGCTAATTAATTCAAACTCTTCGCAGTCGTTCTGGTATTAGCCCAATTGCTGTCCAGCTACGGACCTGGTTCCTGCCCGCCGGTCTGGTACAGCAAGGAAGCTAAGGTCCTGAACCTAGTTGCCGAAAGACCTTTTGGAGGTCATCGCGAGTCGCGTAATTTTAAAGTGATTTCAGTAATTAACCAAACTCAGTGAATTGTGAGAATCCTATAAAAACAATAAACTATAGTTAGTTCCAGTATTTCGTTGTGTTATTTTTACCATCGAGTGCTAGAGACTAACAGTTCGCACTTGCTGCAACAAAAGCCGATGACCACAGACGCAGTCCCGGCGCTAGAACGCCTTCTTGCTCTCCTGTGCGCTTACACTTTAAACCAAGCATCGTCGTGAAACGTCGTCGTCGTCACGACGAAATAACCTACTACACGTTCAATTCAAGTTGGCCGCTATCTCCCTCGCACTTCCCCGCACCGCACGTCAAGTCAGACCCACTAAGGCTTGCAGAAACGTCGAGTTATCCTTTTAAACCCGAGTTTGCAGCTAACTCTGGGTTAAAAGGATAACTAAGGATAAGGAAAAGCATTGCCAGAAAGAAAACTTCCGTCACAGTCGTGGTAACAGTTAAAAATACAATAATTTTTTTTATGCCAACGCTACAGTACGACATCATTTTGTAACGGTCGTCGACGGCCAACTTGAATCGAACGGGTAGTAATTGACCATTATTCACTTTGCGAAGTATTTGATTTTTAGATAGAATAGCCAAGCACTTTTTAGAGATGAAAGAATCAAAGTAAAGCCTATTTTTGTAAGCCTTAATTTAATCCCTTCATCTGATTTATCATGGATGGGATTTGAGTACCAATATCAATTTTTTATGACCTTCTTCTTCTTCTTTCTTCTTTATCAACCTATAGACGTCCACTGCTGGACAAAGGTCTCCTGCATGGACTTCCACAGGCTTAGTCTTGCGCCGCTTGAATCCAGCAGCTCCCTGCGACTCGTTTGATGTCGTCGGTCCACCTGGTGGGGGGTCTGCCAACACTGCATTTCCCGGTGCGGGGTCGCCACTCCAACACCTTGGGACCCCAACGACCATCAGCTCTTCGAACTATGTGCCCCGCCCATTTCCACTTCAGTTTCGCGACACGCTGAGCTATGTCGGTGACTTTGGTTCTCCTACGAATCTCCTCATTTCTGATTTGATCTCGCAGGGATATACCGAGCATAGCTCTCTCCATCGCTCGCTGGGTGACCCTGAGCCTTCTTATGAGGCCCATAGTTAGCGACCATGTCTCGGATCCGTAAGTCATCAGGCACTGAGGGATTTTGGACGAGAAGACATTTTATGACCTAAGTGTTACTTTTTAAGAGTTTTTCCAAGAGTTATTTAGTGACATGTTTACGCACAGTTAACGGTAATGTAAAATGTTACTCTCTGGACTTTATTTGCAGATTATATATCTTTTTTATTGTTTCCTCATATTTAGTACTGCTTCTGCTGATATTTTTTAAATTATTTTATTGAAATTTAAAGAGTGCGAATTGTTTTATATAAGTACTTGTAATTACTTATTGAAAATTGTGGATTGGCTCAGACTACATTATTATAATAATAATCTGTTTTGGCATCAATCCATGGTCTACGGTCACTTATAGGTAACGACAGCTACAAACTTGGATTCTTATCCCGCCAGTTCAGCAATGAAGAAAAACAGTGTTGTGCGTTTCACTCAAAATTTTTAGAGTCACGAAAAATTACTGAGCTATAGACACTCAATGTTGAAAGTTGGTTGTTATGATATTTTTTGTTGTGCCTTAATTGTATTTTTAATGCACTGCAAATTCTTTAGATAAGTTCCAAGTATTGCCACTCAGTCTTACCTACAGCGATATGTATAGTTCGCGGCACGTAAGTCTAGCGCTGAACAAAATAGCTGCGCATGGGGTACTGTCGCGCAACCAATGACAACGGCCGGAATGCGACTGGAGAGCCAATCAGCGCCATAACACCTTATTTTCGACTTCTGCGCAATAACGGTTACCGCTAGACTTTCGCGCCGCTACCATACCTGCGTGTATAGTTCTTGCAATTCACGAGCGCGTGTGAGCTTTACTTGTGGTTACGTCGTGTACATGCACATTGGGTATGTGTGCGTGCCCGTCAGAGCCTACGTGGGAGTGGTCAGGCAAGATCATTGCGCTCGCTCGCACTTATAGAAATGTAACACACACACACAACCGTGAACCACGCATTCGTACGCGGCTGAGATTAGTATAGAGTTATGCGATAGGAAGAGAGGCGTATAATGTTTATTTTATTTTTTTGTTTCTATTATTTTGTACATATAAACAGTGTTAAGCATAAAGTGCAATTTAGATCGCATAGAGCTGCATGCCTAAAGTTTTTACCTTTGTCCACAAATCCTATTGTTATAATAGGATTTGTGGACAAAGGTAAAAAATCTTTAGGCATGCAGCTCATATGCCATCTAAATTGCACTTTATGCTTGTTTTACTAAGAGCAAGTATATGTTTAAATCTCTTTGCGAATTGAAACTTCTGTACCCGTACTATTAAGAATTTTGTAGTATGTTATTTATTGTAAAATCCCTCTTCTAATTAGCAGAAATGCTTTACAAGACGCTTACCTAAGATATTACTAGCGCGAACTAAAAATGACATTGTGGTGAAAATGTTATATACCGCCATTTGCTATTTCTCTCGCCCAGCCTGAGACACACGTGAGCAAGACAGAAATAGAAAATGGTAGTTTAACGTTACTGTTTTTATTTTGATCTCCGTAATCGCCGTTGGTCTTCAACCGAAAGACGTCAAGTGCTGGGTATTGGTATCATGAGTGCAGATTTTACGTAGCTTGTATGAATGGAAGTGCTGAAGCACTTCCTTGCGACTCGTCTGATATCTGTACAAGCCAGTGACGATCTGCCAACACTGCGAGGAGGCCATTTCAGCACTTATGCAACGTCTATCGGTTTTTATGGCCCATTCCCATTTCAGCTTCACGACTCGTTGAGCCACATCGATTACTCTGGTTCTTCTATGAATTGTTCCTCAGTATATATGTATAATTTTGAGCTTTCTTATGAGGCCCATGCATGCATTTCAGGGACTATGCTCAGTTGAAAGTCTCTGATCCGATGTATCTTGATCGCATTATAGAAGATTTACGTACTTTGTTATAGGACGCAGCGGCGAGCGTATCCGAAAAAATACACCAACTGCCGAAGAAGCATGGTCTAGTACCGATATTCATAAACCCGAACACGGGTCATTTCCTGCCACACGCCACCATTACCCTGGGTGCGAGAGGCGACAGCTATTACGAGTACTTGCTGAAACAATGGCTGCAAACCGGCAAGACTATCAACTAGTGAGTATGTTGTATTTTCTTCTATCTAGGCCCTTCTTCACCTTTGAAACACCATACCAACCACTAGGCTGTCACTGCTCAAATGTAGCGTTAAGGTTGAGCTTCTTTCTTGCGCGGTTGCTCCTTACAGCTTTTCTTGTTGGAATAGAAAGGGAAAGTCGGGATGTCACCTAGTTCGTTTTGTCGTGTTTGGCCCAGGTGGCTTACGTCACTTTCCCAGCTGGCCTAGCCTAGCCTAGTGTCTTGAATTGTGTGTGTAAACTCGCTTAGCGATGGTTAAAAGGTGCTGCTCAGTACCTATTACAATCTTCATGCTATGTTTCCTTGTTTTAGTTTATTGGACGACTACATGACTGCTATCGAAGGCGTGCGGGAATATTTGGCTAAGCGCTCGTCACCTAACAAACGATTGTTTATTGGCGAACTGGCATCAGGCTCTGAGGTAAAAATCCATGCTTTTAAAATGGCAGACGTTTAGAAACTCTATTAGAAATGCTTTTGACCAAAAAAATTGGCAAAATCGACTTATCATAGTAATCCAGCCGCTTATGTTTGATCGATATATATGTAGTAACCGATCTATAATCTAATTTTCTTGGCTGTCTTAGCTTAAAAGGAAAACAAATTGCGGACAACGTTTCGGAAAAACGCGCAACCGACGGACGCACTAGGCGCTTACGAAGTTCTTCAGTTTGGTTTTTCACTTCTAGCACGGTTTAATACGCTGTGCTTAGCGTGTCTTAAGAAACACTAAGCATAAGGCGTAAGCGCCTTTCTGCGAGAAACCACTCGTTTACCTTTTAGGACGGCTCACTACTGAGCGCAGGTCTCCACTCAGAGAAGGGTTATAGGCCGTAGTCCACCACGCTGGCCCAATGCGAATTGGCGGACTTCACACACCTTCGAGAACATTATTGACAACTTTCAGTCGTGCAGGTTTCCTCAAGGTGTTTTCCTTCACCGTTATAGCATATAGTGATATTGTTAAACGTACATAACTCCGAAAAGTCAGAGTTGTGGGCGCGGGATCGAACCTGCGACCCCCCTGTTTCTAAGGAGACCACAGTTATTCTATCACTGCACCATTATAAGTCCAATTTTGGATAAAAAAGTGTAATGTAATAATAGGCTTTCATTTTCAGGCGTTCAATCCAAAAATGGATCATCTAACCTGTTTTTTGCCTGGCACATTGGCATTGGGCCATGCCAACGGTCTGCCTGATTGGCACATGAATATGGCCGAACAACTTCTGTATACATGCTATTTAACATATGCCGCGCATCCTACTTTCCTCGCACCGGAGATTACGCATTTCAATATGGTGAGTTACTCGTGTCATATACGTGAGCTGTTCCAAAAATTGTTAGGGAAATGAAAAATAGTTGGAATGTTAAAAGTTTTTGATAGCTTTTCAAAATATTCCCCTCCAACCCCAATGCACTTATGTATTCGGGTTAACAACTTTCGATACATTTAAAAAATGTATCTTGCGGGAGGTCGAAAAATAAGCTTCCCGCAAGACGTCCATTGTTGACATGACATTTACTTTTTAAAAAATATTTAAAAAAGAACTGCACATAATTATGTGGCCAATGATTTTCAGCAAAGAGATTTATATTTTGCCGTCAATTCAAAATAGTTTCTGGAAAAAAGAGATTGTATTTATTCTGTAGCTAATGGTTTTAGGAACAACCGACTACAACAACAACCGACCGAGGTAACGACTATAGCGATCCTATTTGGCATGGTTAGCACAACGTGTCCACAGATTAATATTATATTTGTATTTTTTAATCCGATCCTTTTCATTTATAATACATTATTATAAATGCGAGTGTGTGAGTTTGATATTTGATGCTTCAATCACGCACCAAGGGAGCAATGGGAACTGTTTGATGTTTCGCATGTGATTGATTGACCTGCAAAATGACACATATTTTCGAAAAAAGAGGATTCTCGCGTAATTTTTAAGAAAATAGCTCAACTTGGACGAATTTGCGGGCAAAGCTAGATACTATTGTATAAATCAAACTTATGTTGATTCATACTTTTACTCTCGGAAAACCAATTAAAGGTCTACCAGGCGAAAAATTGTTAGTAAGAAGTTAAAATCTTTTATTTTGAATACAATATTATACATTAAATAAATACTGTTAATATTTTCTTTACAGGCAAGTCCAACGGATGATATGTACACCAAGACAGCAGACGCCCATAGTTTACTGCGACCAGAGTTCGTTGAAAGTCTGTGGTATATGTACCAAATCACTGGCAACACTACCTATCAAGAATGGGGTTGGCAGATATATCAGGTATTTAAAATTTTTTTAAAGCCTGACTGTAATTTAACGACTGACTAAAGGGGTTTTGTTACCCCTAAGTATACGAAGAAATAATCCTAAATGCCACAAATAAGGACACTAAAAAAAGTAAAATAATAACATTTTATCTAAGTATAATTTGTGTAGTTATAAGCGTTTTAAATGTCAAGACTGGCTCCATATTTGAGATGTAATGTCAAACTTATGACTGTATCATAAACTTAGTATTTTTTACTACCGTAAGAAAACATAGAAAGGAGGGAGGTGCGAAAAAATTTCTTACGGCAATACCTGAAGATAGAAAAGGAAAGCGAATCTGATATGGCTTTGACCATATTTCAAAGAAAAATTGATCACATTGGTCACGCCAAAATAAATGCTATGGGCTTACATAAGTATTGTCACATAAGTTATTGGGAATAAGGAATGTCAACCTAAATACAGGTTCCCTAGTTAGGTGACAGACCAGATAACCCATCCATATGGCCAAAATATAACTTTTGTAAGTATTCCGCTTATTATTACTCGTATGTTAAGGTCATGTTGTTAATAAATTAAATAAATGAAAATTATTATAAGTACTATATTTCTTTAAAGTTTGCTAAATCTAAATAGGTTTTGCGGAGTGTCAGGTAATCTACTTACGGTAGTAAATATTACGTCTATGTTAATTATCTATAAGTTTGACAATATTACAGGCAATAGATGGAGCTTTGTGGAATTCTCAAGACATATAATTATGTTCTTCACCATTGAAGGAAAACATCGTGAGGAAACCTGCACACCTGAGACTTCTCCATAATGTTCTCGAAGGTGTGTGAAGTCCGCCAATTCGCATTTTGCCAGCATGGTGGACTATGGCCTATAACCCTTCTCTAAAAGGTCTCCTCTCGCTCAGTAGTGAGCCGATGATGGGTTGATGATGATAATGATAATTATGTCTAACGGTTGACAAATAAGAAGAATTTGTTCGATGCGAGATTTTGGTCATAGTTAACACCCTACTTTGGCGTTCTGACACCATCTTCTAAGTTAGCCTGCTACCACCTTAGACTGGATAATCACTTACTATCAGATGAGATCGCAGACAGGCGCTATCTTGACTACTTATCATGATAATAAAAAACCTTTACATTGTAATAGGATTTTCAATGAGTCTGTGAATTTTCAGGCACTGGAAAAATACGCTAGAGTGGAGAACGGTTACACCTCTCTCAATAACGTCAAATCTGAGAAGCCTATACCAAGGGACATGATGGAGTCATTCTTCCTATCTGAGACCCTGAAGTACCTTTACTTACTGTTCGCCGATGACAGATTCATAATCGATCTTAATAAATATGTGATCAATTCCGAGGCCCACCCTTTACCCATACACAAAAATTAATATAATCAACGTCAAGGGTCTGTAGCAATTACTTCATGGGCCCTACCACCGATGCTTTGAGCAGTGGGTGTAGTTCTTGCAATAGGTATGATGGCGTAACGAAAAAGAATTCAGCGATTTTTAAAACATATTCTTTTTGGCGATATTTATATTATTTATTTCGATGAAATAAAACTATTAAATACGGCAATCCGCCATATTGGATCGAACACCAATCAGAGCGATACGTCACATCTTCTATATTCACTTCAAACTTTGACAAAATACTATGAAAAATCAGAGGCGACGTCACTAACGAAAATTAAGGCGAAATTAAGATATTTTTCCGAAATATTTTCGAACATGATTCACCAGTTTCTCAAAATCAGTCATGCCTATTAACGAGTCCGCATGGCTGGCTCATTGTGGTGTTTGTGTGTGAGCGAGCGCGATGCTCGCGAAATACCGCTCTCACCTAGACACGCACACTTACGCAATGTGCATGTACACGACGTAACCACAAGTAAAGCTCACGCGCGCTCGTGAATTGCAAGAACTATATTATTTCAATATTGTGGAGACATGTATTGTCATATATTAACGTCCTTGTGTATCTTACTTTAAGTTCGTCATCGTTTGAAATGTAAACACAATGATATTGAAATGATAGTACTTGGGCCCCCAGTAGTTAGAACAAAATCATGCGACCCTATGTGGCGTTGTTATGCAGAAGTTTCAAGGGACTGTTTGCCACTGCTACTATAAGTGCAAAAAATTTAACGAAAAACACTGTTTTTAAAATTTCCGAAAAGCGTAATGTAGTTTTTTTTACAAATAATAAAATTTGGATTTATTTATTGTGATACAAAAATAAAGTTTATTTATAAATAATTTTATTAACTTCATTTTATACATTGTTATTTATTGGACAGAAAACTTTTGTACTTACTTTTTGTAAGAAAAGGAAAAAATATCTTTGACATAATAAGAGAAAAAGATTCATACAATTAACCAAAATGTATATATGTAAATAGTACCAAATAATAATATTTAAATGATTCATATACTTTTTTCGTGATTACTTAAAGTAATGTATTGGTATCCAATTCACGGTAACACAATAAATAACAATAATGTATTTATCTATTTCATAATAATCTGTCTAACTAACAAAAAGTCTGATCTCTTGATAGTAAATAACTTTTACGAAATGTGCTCTTTGGTATAATGCACTAGTTTATTCAATAAATACCTAACTGTTAAGGCGTTCTCACACTATAGGCCTTGATGATAATAATTTACTAATTATAAGTACATAAATATTGTATTCGATAGATAACTTGTATGGGATCTGACAATGTGGTAACGCTCATAATAATCATTGTAAAATCGAAATCTATTTCTATATCATTTGTATTACGGAGGCCGCACACGTACCGGCAAATTAACGCAAATATATTTATTTTGAGCCTTCGTCTTCTTTGCAGCCGACCTTAAATATGTTTAATCGGCTGCAAAGAAGACTGCTGCTCAAAATATGCGTTTTATTGGTAGGTAAAACGCTGCTATTTTAAGCTTTCGTCTTCTTTGCAGCCGATTAAACATATTTAAGGTCGGCTGCAAAGAAGACTGCTGCTCAAAATATGCGTTTTATTGGTAGGTAAAACGCTGCTATTTTGTTGACAAAAAGTAGTAAAGTATGTATTCGCGCTAATTTGCCGTTTTATTTGTGGTCACCTCTATATGAGATTTTATCTCTCATTTTATGCCACCCAATAATGAGCTTAGCGTATATAACTATTAAACTATACTGTGTTTGAATGTTTTAAAATAACGTCAATGTTAAACGTAAATAAATCTAAGGGTTCCTTGTGATAGCATTAATATAATGTTGCTGAATCTTGATATATCTATTTAGTTATGTTATAACAATTTCCTTAAAATTACTATGCATATATTTTTGTGCCAAACGCTACGGTCCAAATTGATTGTTTCTATTTGTCAAATAAACATATCTAAGGCGCGCTTGCAGAAACGTCGAGTTATCCTTTTAACCCAGAGTTAGCTGCTGTTTTGACAGATTTCGTATAAAGCTTCTGTCAAAATTACAAATTTAATCCTCGGTTAACTCTAACCCGGCGTCTCTGCAAGCGGGTCTAAATGGTTAATATAACAACAAGGTTATGTCAAAATCACTGACCTCTATAATTAATCTATGGTTAACACTGGACTGGCTGTCAGATGACAGCTTTAACTATGGATCAATTTGTAGCGCCATATTTGACATATGAGTGTCTCTGGAACTAATAATATAGTGATGCAGGAAGTGCCAAAAGTATAATCTTTTTTTTTTATTCGATGACAAGCTAGACTGCGATCTCACCTGATGGTAAGTGACGATGCAGTCTAAGATGGTAGCGGGCTAACTTGGAAGGGGTATGGCAATGAACATTCAACCCATACCCCTAATTGGTTTCTACACGCCGTCGTGCCGGAACGCTAAATCGCTTGGCGGCACGTCTTTGACGGTAGGGTGGTAACTAGCCACGGCCAAAGCCTCCCACCAGAGAAATCTATCAGTTGTCAACTAGTGCCTCACTAATTTTAGTTCCTTGGACACTCGCAACTGCTTACAGCGCCAAAATGGCGTCAATCAAGTAGGTCCAAAAATACAGGACAGGCTGCTCGGTCATATGTTTTTGGACCTACTTGATAATTTATTTTATTAATTATATTTATTTAAATAATAATTTATTTTATTGATTATTATTAATTATATAGGTCAGTGGTCAAAATCTTTGTTTTAACGTGCATTATAGGGATGATGCCAAGTTATCAAACCAGCAACTTTTTGTCAAATGTCAAAACGCGTGCACAAGGGAGTTTGTATGATGAAACTTCATGAAATAATAAACTGTGAAGTCATAAACATTTGACATTATTTTTATCTAAAAATCGTACTTGTATTTTACTTATTTTGGACATACGTATTTAACGTAGATTTTCATTTTTAACGTCGCCATTTGTATGAAATGGGTTTTATGTTCAACAATTTTTGTATTATGATTTATCAACTTTTCCAAAATTTGAAATAATATTATTATTTATGTGTTTCTCCAGCATTATACTAGGCCAAAGACAGATGCAAGGACACGTCATAAAATACATGCGTGTTTCATTGCGATCGTCGCAATCATTATTTTAGCTGAATCTGAAATAGCGTATTATCAATATTGCGGTTCACAAAGTTGGTCACAAATCAAACATTAACTCAAAGCGAAATTTCAGCCGCAATATGCCTTGAGCTTAGGCTCATAGACTGATAGGATTATGTAACGGTTTAAAGCTATTATATATTATCACACGCTTCAACTGTGAAGGAAAACATCTTGAAGAAATCTGCATACTTGAGAGCTCTCCATAACGTTTCCAATTATTTATGCCAGCGCAGCGTGGTGGACTATGGCCTATAACCCTTCTTTAAAAAAAGACCCTGCGCTCAGTAGTTGTTCCTCTTATGGGTTGTTATCTGTTTGATGATGAAGTAACATCTAAACTTACATTAAAACTTACTTCACTACTTTTCTTGTCAATTTATTTTTAGTATCATGTAAATTAATATTAAAGCAATAACCATTATACATTATCTGTATTATGGGATAAGTTTTTTTTCTGTATAATCAATGTATTTCTTACATTTGATGGTAGTTAGTTAAATTTATTAGAATTTTTTTTTATTTCAATTAGATTAAAACAATTCCACAGATAAATTTATTAAATATATTTTAATGAATAATAATTATACACAATTATATGTCCAATACCGTTAACAACATAATTGGTAAGGCACGAATGACTTAGTACAGACTTTAATTAATAGTTCGCAGAACAACACGCACAGAACTCTTAATTATCTCTAAACTATAATAAAATAATCTACAGTGTATATTTTAATGTGTATGTATGTCTATAATCTTCGACTAATATAAAGTAAATGGACGGGCCAAAATATTCTAGTGGTTAGGACTCCGGTCTCCTAATCGTAGGTTTGACCCCGGGCTTGCAAGTTTGCGCAATGAAATATCACATGCATCAACGGTGTAGGAAAACCTGCACGCCTGAGAGTTCTCCACAACGTTCTCAAAGGTGTGTGAAGTCTGCGGATTTTCTTTGAGCCAGCGTGGTGGCTATGGCCTATAATACGTCTTATCGTTATCCGTCTGGTTTATTGAGTAAATTGGACATGGCCCGTCCACTCACTTAATTGGTTTTTGGTCAATAATGTACTAGTGAATGTGATGTAGGTGCAGAAGAAAGTTGTTAAAAATAAGTTCTCACTAAGACAAATCCGCGAACTATATTAATATGAGTGTGAAAATCGATTTGTTGCATATTTTTCGAAGGTGAGCACTTATTTTCCATTAACACTTATACAGTTAGATTTTCTATAGGATTTCATATCTTTTGCATTAATTCTAATAACGAAGTAATTAATTATTAAATTATATTGTTAATTATTAGTTAATAAAACAATGTTCAGTCCTTTGAATATATGGTAAGCTTAGGGTGCGTTTTCACCGAAGCGCACACGTTGCTTCGTGCTTCATTGGTCTCCTACCCAGGCGCTGTAAGTCGAAAAGCACTATTAAAATAAAAAGGCATGGAAGTCAGTGTGAATCTGTCATTTATTTGGAGTTTATAATGTGATTATAAACTCCAAATAAATGACAATTAATAAAGCCGGATCCCGAAAAGGCTTGGGCACCATTGATCACATTCATTCACTGCGGCAGGTTATACAAAAGACGGAAGAGTATAACCGGCCACTTTGCTTAGCGTTTGTGGACTAAGAGAAAGCCTTCGATTCGGTGGAAACTTGGGCTGTATTGAGGTCACTGCAGAGACGGTGGATTGACTACCGGTATATTATCCAAGTGTTGAAGTGCTTGTATGAAAACGCCACTATGTCAGTACGTATACAGGACGAGACTACGCGGCATGACATAATAGTCATGGCAGAGACTCTGAGAGACCTCAATACAATGCTCAACGATCTCAGCAGGGTTTCTCAGCTGGTGGGCCTGAAAATGAAAATAGGCAAGACGAAAATCATGTCCAATACTCATTTTCCGCTCCACCCAGTAATCGTTGAAAACAGTGCACTCGAAATTGTGGACGAGTATATAAACCTGGGACACACAGTCCAGCTACATAACGGAATTCATTTCGACAAAAAGATCCGAATCCAACTCGGCTGGGCAGCGTTTGGGAAGCTCCGAAATGCTTCGTCCAAAATCCCTCAGTGCCTGAAGACTAAAGTCTTTGAACAGTGCGTGTTGCCAGTGATGAATTACGGATCCGAGACATGGTCGCTAACTATGGGCCTCATAAGAAGGCTCAGGGTCACTCAGCGAGCACACATTCCGCTGTCAGTGTTCGCCCCGGGCGGACGCATCCATGCACCTTTTGTGCCTCCCGCGCTACCTGTTTCTCTACCTGCTCGCGCCCGATAGTGATAAGTGCCGTGTGCAAGTGCCAGCCCGGACCGCTGTGTTGTGTGTGTTCGGACTTTTTCCTGCGTTGTTGTTAGGATTAGTGTAGTTCTAGGTTCCAGGTTCCGTGAGTAAACTAGACTAAGTTCAGAGTAGGAACTCACCCCCGCCACCCAAAGGCGGGGACTCAGCCAGGGTTTTTCACCGTAGGTACTCACCTCCCTGCCTAGGCAGGGGGGCCAATTTAGCTGCCGGGTCCATTATGGACCCCTCCCAACCCGCCCCCGGGCCCCCTCAGGGCCCGGTGGAGCCTAACCCAGTAATGGAGAGATCGAAACTCAATATGAAACGATTATTGACCGATCTCAAAAGAAGGGACCCGAACTACCTGAGTCTATTTTACGAGCCCTTGTCTTGTGTAGACCCGGAGCCCGTAAACTTAAGTTACTTTATATACCCATCCCCGGAACCCACCTCAGATAATATGGAGGAAGACGACTGCGACGAACCAACCCAGGTCAAGGAGCCTCTCTCCAAGACTTCAGCCGGGCCCGCAGCCCACACCACCATTCCCCCAAAGGTCACGGAGCCTCTCTCCAAGACCCCAGTCGGGCCCTCAGCCCAAACCACCATTCCCCCCAAGGTCAAGGAGCCTCTCTCTAAGACCTCAGCAGGGCAGTCAGCCAACCCAAGCCGCGTCCAGGAGCCTCACTCCGAGACATCCCCAGCATCATCAGAGACTGATGAGTTCATAACCGTCCAGTCTAAGAGCCAGAAGCGCAAGCTCTAAGTCCCACTCAAACCCACCAAAAAAGGTGGTCATTACCGAGCCTTCAGCTCAGAATCCCACCAAAGCCTCAACCTCGCGAGCGAACTCTGAGGAACCTCGCAAGGAAAAGGTCCCACCTCTCTACATTAGAGAGAAAATTCATTGGCAGCGTATCCTGCCAATGATCATGCAACAAGGCATCTCATTTGAGAGCGCCCGCTCTACTGTGATCGGGATTAGGGTGGACTGCCCTAGTTCGTCAGATCACCGTCGCCTCACGACGATCTTACGCCAGGAAAACATAGGCCTATAACCTATGCTCTCCCCGACGAACGAGTGCTCCGCGTTATTATTCGTGGGCTCCCTAAGGAGCTCGACACGGAGCATATTAAGGCAGACCTCATCTCCCAGGGGCTGCCCGTCCAAATGGTTCACAGGATGTACAATCCTAGGACCAAAAACCCATACGACATGGTCTTAGTCGTCCTTGACCTCACTCTTGAGGGCAAGGAAATCAACAATATAACTAGCGTTTGCCGCCTGACCGGTATTAAAATAGAGCCCCCTCACAACAATGGCCGGCTCGGTCAGTGCCACCGATGCCAAATGTACGGCCACTCAGCCCGCAATTGCTTCGCCCGCCCTAGGTGCGTCAAGTGCCTAGAGGATCACGGCACCTCCGACTGCCCCAGGAAGCAGCCGACCGAGGAGCCCCCTAGCTGTGTTCTCTGCGGGAACAAAGGGCATCCCGCGAACTATCGCGGCTGCCCTAAAGCCCCGCGAGAACCCAAGCGAAGGGTCAAACTGGCCGGCAGCAAACCTGCCGCTCCCACCCAACCCGCCCAAACTTTCGTCCCAGCTCCGGCGCCAGCCGCGAACGCATGGGCCAAACCTTTGCCCAGGGCTCAAAACCCTGCACTCAAGCCCGCTCAGCCAGCGGCAACTCCGATCACCACAAAACCCACTCCGGCAGCGCCCGCCCCAAAACCCCAGCCCGCCCAGGCCCCCGCGACCGACTCGACTGACTCGGTCAAAATTGACTGGCAATTCATCAGGAGAGTTATCGAGATCGTCAATCTCGATGAGCTCAAAATCTTCCAGGCCAAGGCCAACAAAGATAGGATGGTTGCTATAATGGAGCACCCAGACCTTCTCGAACAGCTTAAAGAAATATTAGAACTCCCATAATGGATAGTACACCCAAAGGCAGAATGAAACCACACTCTCTGAGTGTCGCGTTTTATAACGCAAACGGGCTTATCGATCAAATAGACGAAGTACGCGACTTTGTATGTGCACACCAAGTAGATTTTCTCTTAGTGCAAGAGACTTTCTTAAAACCTAGCAGACGCGACCCGAGAATTGCTAACTTTAATATGATTAGAAACGATAGACTCACCGCGAAAGGCGGCACTGCTATCTATTACAGAAGGTCTCTTCACTGTACCCCTCTCGATCCTCCCACACTCACCAATATGGAAGTTTCTGTTTGTCAGGTGAGTATGGCCGACCATTCGACGGTCATACTAGCATCAGTCTATCTCTCCCCAACAAAAGATTTACTCGAGAGTGATCTTAAGGCACTCCTCTCCCTAGGAGACTCCGTCATTCTGGCAGGAGATTTTAACGCCAAACACCAAAGCTGGAATTGCCGCTCCCCAAACACAAACGGACGACAACTTGAAAGACTGACACTTCGTCCAGACCTCAATTTTATAGTCATAGCCCCTGACACACCGACTCGTTACCCCACGTCAGACTTGACCACAGACAGACCGGACATACTCGACATAGTACTCTTGAAGGACATCGCCCTACAGGTGAGTCCTCTGAGAGTGCTGTCCGAGCTATGTTCAGATCATCGTCCAGTCCTACTCCAGCTAGGACCACCGCCCTCCTCGAACCCTCAGACTAAAACAATCATTGACTTCAAGAAGCTCTCCGAGCAACTTAAGTCTCTTGATTCGGTGCACCTTTCTTAAATACCTGATAAAATAGAATCCCTAGATCAAGCGCATGCAGCCTCTCTGCATCTCACAGATCACATCCGCGACGCCCTCAGCGTATGCTCTCGGGAAATGCCAAACGGATTCGTCCGTCAGCAACTCCCAGACGACGTCAGAGAGCTAATTACCATTAAAAACGCAGCCCGTAGGGCCCATGACAGATGTCCGAACGCAGACAACCGGAGGGAGCTTTGGCGAGCCCAGAGGGAGGTGAAGGCTCGCATCGCAGAACTCCGTGACAGACAATGGGACAGAAAGCTGAGCGAGCTTAAGCCATCGCACGTAGCCTTCTACAGCCTGGCGAGAGCTCTCAAAGCCGACCCTGTCTCGGCCACTCCTCCGCTCATACGCCCCAACCAACCGCCCGCCTTTGAGGATATCGATAAGGCCGAGTGCTTAGCCGATAGCTTAGAAGCTCAATGCTCTCCGAGCACAACCTCAATTGATAGGGCCCACGTTGAGCTAGTCGAAAGCGACTTAGCTACCGTCCTCTCTTCTGCCCCTGGAGGCGACCCCATTACCCCCACGACCTACGGGGAAGTTCGTCAAATCATCAAAGACTTACACGCCAAAAAAGCTCCCGGTCCCGATTCAATTAACAACACTCAAATTACTCCCCGACCAAATAATAAACCTCCTGGTTATTATTTTTAACACCCTCATGATGGGATGCTCCTTCCCCGATAGGTGGAAGGAAGCAACGGTTATAGGTATCCCGAAGCCGGGAAAACCTAAAAACCTGCCCACTAGTTATCGCCCCATTAGTTTACTCAACACCCTTGGCAAGGTGTATGAGAAAGTTATACTTAATCGCCTTAGGACCGTCGTCGAGGAGAAAAAGCTCCTCAACGATGAGCAGTTTGGTTTTAGAACCAGACACTCATGTATTCATCAAGCGCACCGCCTCACGGAGCACATATACCAAAACTTCAATCGTTTCCAAACGAGAGCCATTCCAACAGGAGCCCTCTTCTTCGATGTAGCAAAAGCTTTCGACAAGGTATGGCACGCCGGCTTGTTATACAAGTTATTCCATCTAGGCGTGCCTGAAAGACTTGTGCGCCTGCTACGAGATTTCCTCACCAACCGTACCTTGCGCTATCGACTAGACGGGACTTTATCGTCCCCAAGACCAATCCGAGCAGGAGTCCCCCAGGGCTCAGTGCTCTCCCCGCTTTTATACGCGCTGTTCACCAGCGACATTCCCAGATCCCCCAATGTTAGCATAGCCCAGTTCGCGGATGACACCGCTCTTTACTCATCAGACAAAAACAGAAATTTCATTAAAGTCCGACTCCATAAAGCGGTAAGCAGCCTAGGCCGCTGGTTCCGCCAATGGAGGATAGAGGTCAATCCTGAAAAAAGCGCAGCAGTGCTTTTTAAAAGGAAAGGCCAAATAGGAGTCTCCAAGTTTAAACTCGAAAATCTCGAGATCACCCTTTACGGGCGTCGAATACCATGCCAGTCTAAAGCCAAATACTTAGGTGTAACCTTTGATGAGACGATGAGCTTCACCGCACACATACGCAGAGTCCGTAACAAGGCTCGGTATGTGCTAGGGCGACTTTATCCGATGATCTGCGCCAAAAGCAAGCTGTCCCTCAGACACAAAGTCACTCTATACAAAACTTGCATTCGCCCCATTATGTCATATGCGTGTGTCGTCTTCGCACACCTCCCCCCCTCCTCTTATAAAAGCCTCCAGGCAGTACAAAACAAGTTTATGCGCATGGCCACGGGCTCTCCATGGTTCGTGCGTAACGTCGACCTCCATAGGGAACTCCAACTCCCCACATTGGCTCAACATTTTAAGCAGCTTTCCAAAAATTATTTTGAGAAAGCTGCCAACCACCTCAACCCACTTGTGGTTGAGGCCTCAAACTACCCAACCGATCGTAACGACCCTCCAGATAAAAGGCGCCCTAAGCACGTCCTTAACGACCCTGACGACCAGATTACGACAGACAACTCACCCTATCAGGTAGGGCCACACACACAGTCAACCTCAACACAGCGTCTTCGCCGGCGAAGACGAGGTCCCCGATTTCTAACGTCACCTGGGCGTGGATCCTTACCACGATCACGGGGACGTACGGACTAACTTAGTCCAGCCACTCCTCCCATTAGTCCCAACGTTATCCTAAGCCGAGGTCCGAGCCTCACAGGAGGCGCCCTTAGGAAGACGTTGCCCCCCGATGTCTTCGAGCCCTAGGGCTCACTCCCCTGGCGACGCTTCGCGCTCGCCCCAACGTCCGGTGACGCTGTAGCGGCCATTAGGGCCAACAGCATACTCCACCCGAAAAAAAAAAGCACTCAGCGAGCGATGGAGAGATCTATGCTCGGAATATCCCTGCGAGATCAAATCAGAAATGAGGAAATCCGTAGGAGAACCAAAGTCACCGACATAGCTCAGCGAGTCGCGAAACTGAAGTGGAAATGGGCGGGGCACATAGTTCGAAGACCTGATAGTCGCTGGGGTCGTCTGGGTAGGGTCAGGGAATATTATGAAAGAGATTTAAGACCTGTAAAAGTGTACTGTTTGTGTACAATAACCACTATGTCTCAGTACATACGAGTACACGAGAAATGCATTTTATTGTAACTTGTTGCATTTAGAATAATTTTGGATATGAAATTTCAATAAGTTTTTTAAAATTTAATAATTATGAATTTAGGTATTTTTTTAAGCTTTTATTATGAATACCAAAAAATTAAAAAAACACATTATATATATTTATGCCGCCCAACTTTGACGGTATTGAAAGAATAATATGAAAATCGGTTTACACTCTAGCTATTTTTTCATTTTACGAGCTTTTTTCAAATTAATTATTATTTATTTAAGTATATTATTATAATATTTTAGATAGGTACTATATCTCGATATCTGCTACTAATGTAGAAATATAAGTTACCAAAAATTATCTAGTTAAAATCATGTTGTTAAACATTAAACTTTGTTTTTATTTGAATCTACATAGGCGTTATATTTATTATAAACCGACTTCAAATACGAAGAGTTTTTGCTTCGACCTGTATGTATTATGTTTATTTGCCTATAACGTTTTATTGCGTGAATAAAAAAAGTGTGTGTGTCAGCTCCGACGCACGACTGGAGTTTACTCCTTAAAACGTCGTAATGCATTCGCGGCGCTCGCTGCGTCTCGGCGCCGCTCGGACCCGATCGGTACTCGCTCGGCTTCCCGAAGCGAAAGCTCTTTCGCATTCGACAACTCAAGCGAAAACCAACCTTATTTACTCAAGGTTAGGGTAGAAATTTGAATCGTTGTGAAAAACGTAACGAGGGCATTCGACAACTCAAGCGAAAACCAACCTTATTTACTCAACGTTAGGGTAGAAATTTGCATCGTTGTGAAAAACGTAACGAAGTCATTCATAAGTAGATTTTACTCCTCGAATTTTTCTCATACCGGGCGCCTAAAATCGATTCTTAAGGAGTAAACTCCAAAAACTTAGGTAATACCTTGAGGATGGTCCTATAAAAGAATATACTCCTCATCATTTGTTATTACATAGTTTAATAAGTTTTTTATTTTTCAACCATTAGTATTTAATTAATAGATAATAGCAAAATGAAGTCGGTTTTGTTCTGTTCAAAAAATTATATTTTAATTAAGTCGATATTATAATTTATATAAATATCGTAGGAAAATTATATTTTTAAATTAGGACATTATTTTTCTATATCATTTATAATACATACTTGAAAAGTACTTAAGAAACAGTAATATTCGATGAAATATGAATATTTATACCTAAACATTTTATTGTGCGTAGGTACCCTGTTTGTATTATTTTTAGAATAATTTCTTGTTGTTAAACAATACGTATTATGCAATATTATACATTCATGATTTTATGTGATTCTAAGTGGGTTGTATGAATAAATGTAGCCTCAATATAAAAAGGTGTTTTATTGTTTTAATGAATAAACATTTTAATACTAAAAATAACTTTTCACTAAATCTAAAAACCGTGCACCATAACTTCGGAGTTGAATGGTAATTATAATCTAAGAAGTAAGAATGGTAGCTATACATTTCCCCGCTCGCTACCCTTGCATTTCCCCGCGGTCGCCCGCGGTGGGCCATGCATTTTTAACCACCGACAGAACAGAGAGGTGTTAGTTTGACATGTGTATCTGTGTCGGTAAGTTCCCTCATAGCTCCCTACCGAATGGACCGATTTTGATGCGGTTTTTTCTGTTTGAAAGCTAACGTAAGCAGATGTAGTGTGTGGTCTCAATGAATAGGTGTTAGATGATGATCGAGGATTGAGGAGGATCTTAAATATGATGGATCCAAAAACTAGGTAACAGGATGCCAGGTATATCGTACGTAGTCGGCCATAGATTCACATGTTGGGGGTGATTTTAATTCCAATTTACACTTGTTAAGTCTCGTATGTACGATGAAGCGCTTCGGATTTCGGTAACAAAACGTCCTTAAAATATACCATGTTTAATGACTATGACTAAAACTTGCTTACACAATTGTGTCTGATGCAAGAAGCTTTAAATACCGCTAAATGTTTTTTAAATAATGTTTAAAAAATATTCAGCGGTAAAAAAGAGTGGGGTGGGCAATGGGTGGGCCAACGACAAAGGCCAACGACGAAGTCATATAAAAACTTTGTAAAAATATGAATTACATTTTGGCCTCTTTTTGGGATTGTAAAAAAAAAACTTAATGGCAGTTGATGCAGTTGTGACACTTCATGACAACGTTTAGGTGTCTGATCGTTATATTATACCTAACTCTTTTTGGTAAAATATTTACTCAATACCTATTTGTACGACGCCCGATTTTGATAAATTATTATTTATTATTTAAGATTTTTATTACGATCGATATTTTCTATTGAAGTTTTAATCAATTCGCATGCCTCAAGCATGCCTCAGTCGGAGTACTGGCCGTTTAGCAGAAGTAATAATGTTGAAGATGAGAATGTTGGCGGGGAATCGTCTGTACTAGTATGTTATCGATATTAAATTTTTAGAAATTTGCCAGTAACTTAGACGTATAGAGCCGAAACAAATCAAAGCGACAATTTAATTATAAAATAGTAAAGTATATTAGCATATTTATCTCTATCACGTATTCTCCTGTGTATATTCCTCTATACTTATAGAAATGTGTTTATCATTTGTGGAGCTAGAGAGTAGACGGGTTCGTGTATACTAAATAAACCCTATTACACTGGTGCGCTTTCAACTTGCATAGTTAGAGTTAATCGACATGTAAGCTGCAGTAATCTACCCATGCGCTCACGAGTGCCAGCCAACATGAGCTATTGACAGCGAACATGAGACAGCGCATTGGGGTCCCGAAGTTGCGAACCCGTACCGGAAAGCGCAGTGTTTGCAGCCCCCCACGAGGTGGACCGACGATATCAAGCAAGTCGCAGAAGTCTCTGGATGCAGGCGGCGCAAGACCGAGACCTGTGAGAGTCCATGCAAGAGACCTACTTTGTTCAACAGAGGACTATTATCGGTTGATAAAGAAGATGAAGTCCCCCAAGATCGTAAAAATCGCTAAAAATCGATAATTTATTTAAAGGTCGAGTTACTTGATCAATAAAACTGCAACATCTCTTCCAACCCGTTGCTATCAGACAAAATCGTCAGTTATCACCCAAAAAAAATTGTTTCGATGATTCATCCTTAATTCCTTCGTGAGCAACCCAATAACATCTCACTACTTAGCGCCGATCTCCACTCAGAGAAGGATTATAGGCTATAGTCCACCACGCTGGATCAATGCAAATTGGTAGACTTCACACGCCTTGAGAACATTATGGAGAACTATCTATCAGGCGTGCAGGTTTCTTCACGATGTTTTCCTTCACCATTAAAGCATGTGATATTTAATGCTTAAACGCACATAACTAAGAAAAGTCCTACAATAGGTGCGTGCACCTGCGACCCCCCGAATAAGAGACCGCAGTCCTAACCACTAGGCTATCAGAGCTCCTATTTCCTTACTTAATGCGAAAGTGTGTTTGTTTGTCCTTCAATTACGTCGCAACAGAGCTACGGATCGACTTGATTTTTTTGATGGGTATAAAAATATATTAATGATAGACATTGTAACACAATACGGTTTCAGCAAAAGCAAGTTGGTCTGATGGAGAGCGAGGTAAAGGAAATTCAGATGGAGTTGGCTGCTATGAAGAGAAATCGCATATGCCTAAGTAGTCGGAAGCAAACGGTAAAAACACATCAATCCAATTGTAAATACAGTAGACCGTACTTTTTAGCCAAAATATAATAATTAGCGTTCTAAAATTGGGGTATGTTTTATAAGATAGATACGAGGAAACTTAAAAACCAGGCGACTTGAGAACCTGCCTCTTTTTGAAAGTTTGTAAAAACTATACCTATTATTTTGTAGAAAAGGTAACGTAAGGTAACTTTGGTAGAAAGCGTAGTTTTAGCAGGCCCCTCACAAGGTGGACCAACGACATCAGAACTGAAACGACAGACATGGTGCTGGTGAGAGATCAATAAATCAACTTATTTCCTACCGAACATACTGCTACAATCATAAGGTTGACATATTCCCATCACTTATGACATTATTTTTGAAAACTTTTTTTCGTAATTTGAAAAAGGAATTAGAATTGTAACTAGGTATACTCTAATCATTGCCTTATTCATTTCCCCAGGAGCCTGAAGTTTTACGGGCAGAAACAGATTCTATACCCTTTTACAAAAACCTGATCAAATCCCAGGATGAAGTGGAGTTGATTAACAAACCTCCGCAGGTAACCAGTTACTTCAATGTCAGTTTTCCTGTGCGAACTCTTCATTCCTCATTTAAGAGTGCCTTGTCACCATACACATTACACGTCACCTCTTGTCAAAATTCGCGCATAGCATGGCAGCTTGAATGAAATAGTGATTTTGGACGTACCTATAAACATTTGATGCAAAGTTACGTCTACTTAATCAATTTTTATAATTATGGCATAAGTACTTAAAACTTGAAGCCTAGTTATAGCGAGGCTAGGCTAGCTAGTGGTTAGGACTGTGGTCGTCTATTTGGGGGGTCGCAGTTTCGATCCCGGGTACGCACCTCTGACTTTTCGGAGTCAAGTGCGTTTAAGCAATTAAATATCACTTGCTTCAACGGTGAAGGAAAACATCGTGAGGAAACCTGCACATCTGAGAGTTTTCCATAATGTTCTCGAAGGTGTGTGAAGTCCACCAATTCGCATTGGGCCAGCGTGGTGAACTACGGCCTATAACCCTTCTCTGAAACGAGACCTGCGCTCAGTAGTCAGCCGTTGATGGGTTGCTAATGATGATGATGATGATGACTTAAAACTTACGTGTATTTTCCTTCAGAACGCTATAGATAACTTTCATGCGTGCAGGTTTCCTCGCGATGTTTTCTTTCGCCGTTGAAGCTTGCGGTATTTACCTAATAGCTTCGAAGTCAGAGGTGCGTGATCGGGATTGAACCCGCGACCCCCTGAATAGGAGGTCGTAGTCATAACCACTAAGTAGGCTAGATTTGTACTAGATGTCAGTCCAAAAAGTGAAATTATTTTATGATTAACTGACTAAGGCATGTGCTAAGGCGCGCTTGCATCAACGAACGTCGAGTTATCATTTCCCAGAGTTAGCAGCTAACTCTGAGTTAAAAGGACAGATTTGACAGATTTCGTATAAAGCTTCTGTCATTCTTGGGTTAACTAACTCTACGTCTCTGCAAGCGGGCCAATTATCTGGTGCACCTATGAGTAGTAAATCCTACTAATATTATAAATGTGAAAGTGTGGATGTTTGGATGTTTGTTACTCAATCACGCAATAACGGCTGAACGGATTTGGATGAAATTTGGCATGCATGTAGCCTTTGACATGGAAAAGAACATAGGCTACCTTTTATCCCGATTCCTTAAGTAGTTCCCGAGGGAAAAAAGTTTGTATGTTTGTTACTCAATCATGTCGCAACGATTGAACCGATTTGGCTGACATTTGTTACAGATAGATTTTAGTCTGGAATAGCACATAGGCTACTTTTTATCCCCTTTTTACTTTTAAGAGAGTTCCCGCGGGAGTACAAAACCTTAATCCACGCGAACGAAGTCGCGGGTATCAGCTAGTAATTATAATAAAGTAGTTAATTACGAAAAAGTTTGAAACTGTTATGTCAAAAGGTTAAATAGTTATAGATAGGTTAGCATAAAATATTTGTAAGAATTCACCCCACGTGTGGGGTACCTTCGTACAGCAGGTGGGGAGCTATAGACACTAAAGGTAGATAAATAATAAAAATATTATATTTACATAAAATCTGGTGAGCCTTTGCTTTTAAAATAGCAAACTTATATAAAGAACATTTTGCTTTGGAAATTCTGCATTCAGAACCGGTGCGTGGTAGAGTCTTGGCGTGTCATAAGAGCCAGTTGGCCTACATGAATAGAATAGAATAAAATAGAAATGATTTTTATTCAGATAAACTTTTTTACAAGTGCTTTTGAATCGTCGATGAGTCTACCACTGGTACGGAATGCCGTTCCTGCCGAGAAGGACCAGCAAGAAACTCGGCAGTTGCTCTTTTCAAAAAAGTTTACAATATAATATATATTATGTTATGTACATGCAATGTTTCCACAATGAGGGTAAGTTCCACAAAAGCATACCTAATTATAATTCAACACATGTTAAGTCGGACAGACAGAAAGTAGCCCCATTCCCGCCGGTGGAACCCGTTCACGAGCATGACGCACGACCCAGCTATTGCTTAGCTCAACCATATTTGAGGGAACGTAACAAACCTCATCACACGACACCACCACAGAAATGTAAGAGAGCGTAAATGTAAAAGCATCGAATTGAAACTAATAATATTCAAATACTCATTTTAAGACACAAAATAAACAATTTTGAATTTTGAAAGATTTCCACACTACGTGAAGAACTGATACGAGCCAAGAACGCGGCTGATGAGGAACGATTCCTGAAAGAGACTTACGAACGAAAATTGAAGGACATGGAGACCAAGATAAACAGCATCTGCAGAACAGGAGTTGTGGAAGTAAATGTTGAAATTATTTTTATTAGTAGGTGATGCCCGCGACTTCGTCCGCGTGAATTAAGGTTTTTTAAATCCCGCGGCAACTGTTAAATGATTAGGTATGTAAAAAAACCGTACCCACCCACCAACAGATTTGAAACCTATCTCAGTTAATACATCGTGGCAGCGTGATGATTTTTTACTATGATGACCTCCGCTGAGGTTTGGGGTTTTATGCAAATCGTGTTAGAATTATTTCTTTATTTATTTTGTAGTAAATAGTTGGATAACAGTTCAAGATTATAAAATGAACATACAGGAGCATATATACCAACTAGAGAAAAACTATTGTAAGACTCCGATGAGTCTCAGAGAAAAAACCGCACCGCGCGCTGTCCGCGCTCCCTCTGACCAGCTCCCGCCCTTTCGTCGCCCGTGCATGCGCGCGCGTACTTCAGCGTGCGTACATTCTTTTGTATATTTTTTAACCGACTTCCAAAAAGGAGGAGGTTCTCAATTCGGCCGGTATCTTTTTTTTTTTTTTTCTATGTATATCCACCGATTTCTCCGGGATTACTGGACCGATTCGCGTGATTTTTTTTTAATCGACAGAGTATGTTTGCGAAATGGTCCCATAAAAATTTTAACCTTCAACTCTTCAAGCCTGATGCTGCAGGCTAAAACTATGGCGATTTAGGAAATTTCGATTACGAATTGATATTGTAGGTAACAAGTATGGACTACATCATGGAGCTCCAGGTCCTAGCTCCTCAATCATATAGGATACTTACTACACTTAAAAGCTTAAAATAAAAATTCTTTTCAAAAAACCGACTTCTAACGCCACTACAAAGTATAAAAATAATTTTAGTTTGTCCACGTTTGTTGAAGTCGGGCGGGCCTAAAATACAAACTATGAAACCGACTCGCGATGCTCGCTCGACTTCTACAAACGAGTCTATCATATTCTGTAGCGTCGCGCATCGGTTTCATAGTTTGTATATAGGCCCGCCCGACTTCAACAAACGTGGACAAACTAAAATTATTTTTATACTTTGTAGTGGCGTTAGAAGTCGGTTTTTGGAAAAGAATTTTTTTTAAAAACCTCAACCATTTTTGGAAATCCCCAATCACTTTTGGATTGAAAATGGTTATTAGTCTTTTTATGGGACGTACCAATAATATTAAAAATAGCGCCACGTCTGTTGGGGGGTGGGGACAGTGCCCATACAATTTTTTGCATAGTCCTTTTCCGGCATAATTATTAATGTATGTACCCTATATTGTGTTACTCCAGGGGCGCTATCTCTATTCCACAGCTCATTCGTTGTGGCGTGAAGAAGTAACAAACACCCATCCATACATTATCACAAACTTTCGCATGTTACAATATTAGTAGGATAAGTCAAGTACAAGTTGCATATTACAATATAGTAGTCTATCTAAACTAATATTATGAAGAGGACAGATTTTTTGTTTGTTTGTTTGTTTGTACCGAATAGGCTATGTAACTATTGGACCGATTTGAACCATTTTTTCACCAATAGAAAGCTAAGTTATCAGGAAGTAACATAGGCTAAAATTTATTTTCAAAAAATTAGAGATTCTTAAGAAAATTGCAATAATGTTACCCAAAGTAGCAAAATGTTGCCTATAAAATACATTATTTGGCGTATGCTGAGAAAACTATTGATGATACATAAAAGTTATGTAATACATGATTAAAGTAATCATTATTCCCTATAAAAAAGTCCCCAAAGGAATATATCTGTCATATTTAAGTCACAGTAGTAACTTTTGTATTCCAAAATTTAATTAGATCGCCTTTATTATCGCAGTATTAATTCTTCTTTACTAATACATAAATTATAAATGCGAAAGTGTGTTTGTTTGTTGGTTTGTCCGTCAATTACGCTGCAGCAAAGTTACGGATTGACGTGATGTTTTGGATAGGTATAGTTGAGAACCTGGAGGGTGACATAGGCATCCCGAAAAATCTAAGAGTTCCCGCTGGATTAATCCACGAGGACGAAGTGGTGGGCATCAGCTAGTATATTAATTATATAAAACATAGTCGGGTTTGTTCGTACACTTATAACTCGCGAACGGCTGGACCAATTTTCATCGTTTTTGATTTGTTGTATTTTTGTCTCCGTCCCGAATAGCAAAGTAACTATTAAAAACATTGGAAAATTGTCGGAAAAAAAATAAAAAACATTTTCCCATACAAAATGTTCATGGGTTTCGTAACTGTCAAACATTTAATGTAATGTCGTTCTTATGTTGAAGAGTAAATGTTCATTTTCTACTATGATAAAACATTTGATAAAATTTAAGATTGTTAAGTATAATATGTATTTGTCTCTAAAAAAAAGGAACAGTAAATCAGTAATACTGCATGACTTTGCTCTCGACTTACAGATTCAAGGTCAGATTCACCATTTAAGTAGTAGTAGTAGTAGTAGTAGTAGTAATAGTAGTAGTAGTGGTTGTGGTAGTGGTTGTGGTAGTGGTAGTACTGTTAGTTGTAGTAGTACTTAGAAGTATTTGTTTTATTAATGTAGATAAGTTGGCGGTACGAATTTCGTCGGGTCAGCTAGTAGATAGATAAAATACACTTACCTAACTAACGCCCTAACTAAAATTTCCTAATTTTTACGGGCAACCTAAGCTAAGTTAGGTGAAGCTTCTGTTAATTTCATTTTCACGAACCTTTAGGGAACACCAGCTAATGGTGAAACCACCACCAGGTGGAAATGACGAAATGACATCGGGTGAGAGATTGTACTGAGGGGCTCTTAACGTAAAGAGACTCCTTAAGACTTAAGGGATGCTTATTTATGGTTGATGAAAACGGGCATAAGAAGTGTCTTATGCCCGTTTTCATCAACCATACCTATACCTCTTTACGGTACCTCTACCATACTTCTTTACGGTATAAGGAGTGCCTTATACCGTAAAGAGGACCTATGAGAATTTTTTAAAACCTCTACTCGGTTGAAATTACGGGCTAGTGGGCTATTATACTTACCTACAACTTATTCAAAGTTGTAGGTAGGTATCTTTTCAAAAAATTTTCATTATGCACTTCAGGAGACTCGAAAATTTCCAAATGATGAAGTTGTGAATTTGAAGAAGCAGCTGAGAAATATGAGAGAGGAGATTGAAGAGCTGAAAACAACTGCTAGTGAAAAGACTGATGAGGTGCAAGAGTATCGGATAAAGGTAAGCCGTAAAACTATCCATCCATTTTCACGATTAAACAAGCCTGACGTGTTTATGAACCGGGCGCAATCGAGGTGAAAAAACTACAGTTTCAAACAATTAAAATCAATTTATCTCAAGAGATTTCCGGCATGTGGCATGTGGAGTCCATTGAAACCATTGCGATCCTAATATCTTGCAATTGGGAGCAAAGCGCAATTAGCCTCGGTCGCCATCTGAGACGACTGGGGTTCCTTGGCAGTTTGCTCGTAGCCAATATGCAAAGGTGTTGCTAGACTCGACTAATATGTATATTCCATCGGTTTCTCATCCTGTCGCCTTAACCCCTGACCGGCTGATCTCCCCTTCCAGGGTGTAATCCTCTGCCTGCTAATAGCTTATTTTACCTTTAGCTCTGACCAACGGATCCTTGGGTCCTACCCCCGCAGCAAGTGGGACTTATTTTATCTTTTATATTTGTTTTGAGGATGTTCAAAAATAATATAAATAAAAGATAACTTTTATAAATAGCAAAAAACTCAGTATACATAAATAACACTAAATGTACATTAGAATGTTTAATAAAATTGAAGTAAAATATTAATAGAATACAATAAAGGACTAGGTTGGACATTTTTTTTAATTAAGTTCATTTAATTTTTATTCAGTATATTCAAGCCCAACAACAAGTGGAAGAGTTGAAAAGACAAATCGACATAATCGAGATGGACAATAAACAAGTATCGGATCAAATTCAAATTGAAATCCAAAGGATGAAGGTAAGTCACATGTAACGTTACCTATGATGGTAGAATATATTTTGTCCTCGTCGTCTCTATCTGCAGATAATGCCTGCAAGGAGTGCCACATAATACGTTCATGTGCGTTTGTCCAGCTTCATGCTTGAGATCGTTTGATGCACCTATACTTAATGATCTCCCAAAGCTGCATTCGAGCACATTGAACTTCAGCATCGCGACATTTCAGTTACTCTGGTAACTAGCGCTATGGAACACCTCTTTTCTGATCTGATCACGCAGGGATATCTTTAGGGGCTTTTACTTTTAATGCATATGAGGCATTCGGCTGCCGTGCTAATATTGGCGCTATAGATTTCTCCGTTACTGGTTTTTGTTCTCTTCTTTATCAACCGATAGTCGTCCAATGCTGGACATAGGTCTCTTTCCTGTAACTAATGGTTCCCTGCGACTCCTCTGATGTCGGTTCACCTATTGGGTGGTCTGCCAACACTGTGCTTTCCGGCGTGAGTTCTATTCTGAGCTATTGTATGCCATCTGTGCACTGGAAGGACTGGACGGAACTGTTAGGTTTCCTTGTTTTATTACGGAACTCTAAAAGTAGGTACAACAAAAAATGCAATCAACTTTAACATTAGGTATATTATTCCTTTGCAAGAGCAGCATTCCGGACAGAATAAAATAAAATGAATTGAATGCTTGCAAAATAATAATATTTTCTTAACGTAATTAAGGGGCCGGAGCCAGAATCAAAGGCTTGCGAGGTCAAATCAGAAATGAGGACTCAAGGAGAAACAAAATTCCTTTGCTGTAAAAAGCCAATGTATGGTACAACCTGCCGCAATTGCTGTGCAGTTGCAAGACTGTAGACTGTCGAGCCGTCTCTACCGTCCAATGTATTGATCCAAGTTCTTCGAGAATCTAATTTGTTGTTCTTTGAATAAATACCTATTTTAATTGGTTTTCCTGGCACGTTAGAGTCGAAGTAGATAAATACCTATCCCAGTAATGCACAATAACAAATTACAATCGTCGACGGTCAATCGATAACAAATTAACACCTGTAGGGACAATAAAAAATTCAAAACATTTCCACTGTTGATAGAACAAATTATACCGTGAAAATAATTCTCGTATGCAATATCGTTTTAGACCTTTAATGAACTACAAAATATGACGTAAAAAGTTCACAATTATAGGTATTGGAATTTTAGTTTACATTCAGCTGCGCACAAGATGCAATGATGACGTTTTAATATACATTTGCTAAGTTTTTTCTAGCACTGCTTAGTTATGATTATAATCAGTCTTTTCGATTTTACTAGATGCAATTTCAAGAAAAATTGCAAGAATTAGCTCCCTTGCCTGACTTGCTGAAAGGTGCTCAGATTCAACTTCAGGAAGCAAGACAATTGCAGAAGTTGGCTGAAGATAGCTCCAGCCAACTTTCTGACGAGTTGAATCGCGTCAACGAAAAGGTAAAAGTGGTACCTACCTGTTAGGAAGTATTTTATTTCTTTGTCTTAATATCTTGGAAATAGACTTTTAAAAAAAGTAGAATAAACTTGTCTGTGGCCCACTCTATCAATCCATTAACCCTTTTGTACAATAATAATTCCCTACAAAAAAGCACATCATGATTATTTTCAATAAGCGTGCGATACGGCATAGCTTTATTGTATTGTAAAAATCTTCGTCTATTTTTTTTTTTAAAGACCAGCGCGTTAATGTGATCACACCTGATGGCACGGTAATATTAAAGTAGAGAGCGCGCTTGTCTACTACCTACCTATTCACTCTTGATTTGAAGGTAGGTAATCAAGTTATAGTTAATTGGAAAAATGGAAACTGGAAAGGCATATCTACCTAGCAGTGGGTATTAGGAACGGGAAGGCAAATCGCTTAGTGCGAGATCGTGAAATTTCAACCACGTATCAACAGCCCGGCCAGGGTCTGGAACGCTCTTCCGAGAACAGTGTTTCCTAACACGTACAATTTGGGTATCTTGGGTAGCAAGAGTGAATAGGCATCTTCTAGGCAAGCGATAGTCGTCCAGAGTGTGCCTATAATGTATTAAAAAAAACCGCGTAGCTTAGAACGTCCACAAAGAAACAACCTATCCACGCGATGCAGGTGACGGTGGAACGAAAAGTTCAGACACGATCTTCATTCGTGGAGCCGAATCACAAGCCGAATGAAGATCGTCTTATTTAAAATCTATGGGTCATAATATTATGAAAATAAAGTATTGATGGTATTTCTGGCCTGATGGCTGTTTCCTAAAAACGATGACGCAAACTTTTCTCGATAGAAAACAATTGCAAAGTTGACTCTGCAAATACATAAACTCCCATCGTTCTCTGTTATGCATACATTTATTTTGGTAAAATTAAGTACAATAATTGTTTTTCTATTTTACTACAACAAATGGCTGTTTTAGATTTTATTTATTGCGACTGTTATAATTTTAATATTTTCCATTATAATATAAGGTTTTATAGTCCTGAAAAACAACGTTTGCGGAATTTTCAAAACTGCATGTGAAGTTGCGGTGCAAACCTAACTATAAGTAAATATATTTTTAATTATATAAATTTAATAATTGTTTTTAGCTCGTTATAGCTGTAAACAATTTGAACGCCGAAAAAGCAGACAGGATCAAGCTGACTGAGGAGAATATCACTTTAAAAGCTGAAGCTGATATGAGACGAACGGAAATTGAAGGATTATTTCGTAATGTAGATGATTTTAAGTAAGTGGTAAATCTTTAACATTATATTTAATTTGTTTTCGCTTCTGCTCTACTGAAAAGGACTAAGCATGCAAACTTGTGGCATCATTTTTTTCGTTTCCGCCAATAACAAAACTCAAGTTATAAATAGTGTATTATGCAAGAAGTCCATAGAAGAATAGAAAATGTATCTAAGCCGTAACCGACCAGAGATAAGGCGATTGCTCTTTTGCTTTTATTAGGCGCAAGGTAATGAAGGGGAAAGGGAAGAAAAATAAAGAAATTAATGCTTTCCATTTTATTACTTGTATTTTATAAAGTTTTTTTATATTATTTCAATCTTTTTAATACTGTTTTGACATTTCATACATTAACGACGTTAAAGCAACATAAGATCGTCATTGTATGACATTCGTATAAAGCAGTACCTTCATATCTCCCGTAGGTTACGGGCTACGGCTAAAGGACTTCATTTTTACTTTTATGGGTTTCTTAGATACTTATCTAATTACGACCATAAGTTTCATTTCTGGCGAAAGAAAAAAAAATTATGCCACAGGTCCATACTTAAGGTTGCATTGTCCTTTGCATTTTGTGTACCGGAGCTGCAAATACGAATAATTCTACCCGACCTAGAGAGAAGAGGGTAGAGGGGAGTAGCAGTGATAGCCAGTCTGCGGTCTCCTATTCGGGGGTCGCAGGTTCGATCCCGGGCACGCACCTCTGGCTTTTCTAAGTTAAATGCGTTTAAGAAATTAAATATCACAAGCTTCAACTGTGAAGAATGAAGGGAAACATCGTGAGGAAACCTGCACACTTGAGAGTTCTACATAATGTTCTCAAAGATGTGTGCAGTCTGCCAATTCGCATTGGGCCAGCGCGATGGACTAAGGTGGACCTTTCTCTGAGAGGAGACCTGCACTCAGTAGTGAGACGTTGATGGGTTGCTGATGATGATTGAGGCTAGTGTTATATAATTATGTTGTTCGCTGTGGATTATCTAGGAGGAGAATGAAAGACGCTGCAGTGTCATACAGTGCGATATATGTATACTGCAACAGTTAGGTATAGTCACCCATTCAACCCATCACCTGCCCACTATAAATGGGCACAGGTTTCGATTGAGAAGGGTTCAGGCCACAGTCCACGGTACGCTGGCCAAAAACATATTGGCAGAATACACACAGCTTTGTGAACATTATAGGGGTACGTAGGACTCTCAAGCATGCAGATTTCCTCATGAGGTTTCCTTTCATCGTCAAAGCCATTTAACTGCTTAAAACGTAAAAAATCTGATGATGCATCAAATCCCGAAAAGGTTGCCTAGCCAAGTCTCACTAGGCTATTACCGGTTATAGTTATAGTGCCGGTAACTATACTGTTTGGTAGTAATTACCTATAGTGTATATTTTTTTTTGCTTTTCGCTTTATCGGTTTCCTTGTAATTGCTAATCAACTCTTAAGATTTTCATAAAAAAGTACTTATCGTTGGCTCTGTCTTAATGGCCCGATTCTCCTGACATCATAACAAAATGAATATGGCGGATGTGACAAACAGATAGATGTATAAATATGTTAACCTAACTGTGAAAATAGCTTTAAAATAAAGAATAAAACAATACTTTCGCATGTGGGTACCTTACTAATTTACTAACTATCTCTTTAAAATATAATGTTACCCATGCTGAAAGTCACTAAATATTTCCTTTCTCCTGCAACTAAGCGCTAATCTTGTCATAGAACTAAAACAGTTAGGTACGTGCAACGATTTGGGTTTGAAACAGCGACCTTTTTGTTTTTAGTAGTTTTGGGTATGACACAAATTGAAAATGCATTTTGTACGAGTAGGCTCTTATATTTTGTACTGGGCCAGTACAGCGAACCGGTTCAAATGAGCTGGATATATCATCTTGAAGTCAAACATCACACATCGGTTCATTAGAACCGTGTGATTATTCGATAGCTCAAATTAAGCGTTGAAGCATTTTGTCGGTAACTAGGTTAAGGTACAATTCTAATTATTTACGTCAGTAGAGTGAAGAGTTTATATAGTATGACATTAGTATGATGAACCCTTTGAAAACGTTGAATTGCTCTTATAATTTCCTGTCGTGTAAGGGTCAAATGTGCTGGTTCTTTTATTGAGATTAACTCAACACTAGTTTTTACTCCACGCCTTGAATTGTTGAGCTCTTCAGGCTTCTCTCAATCTGTATCTGTTATTTTCTGATTCTCAACCTAGATCCCAAGTGTTAAGGTTAGAAGAAAAACTGTCCCAACTAGATCTAAGGTATCAAGAGAAAGCCACAGAGTGCGCCCAACTAGTAAAAGACCTCGATGAGTTAAGAGAGGAAAGCAATAGATCTTTGGCAAGGAGTAAAGAACGTGCGGAATCTATGCGTCGGTATATGCAGACTCAGGTTTCGGAGTTGGAGAGGCAATTGATACAAACAAGGGCACAGTGCAGAACGTTCCAGAAGGAGAGAGATGATGTAAGATTCTTTTGCACACACTAATTCGTTGTCGTCATCAATCGATAGACGTCTATTGATGGACGCAATCGCGCAGGCATGTCATCATTTTACGGAAATAGTTTGCTTTCAAAAAAGTTTGTCGCCGACTCAAAATTAGTTACTTCCATTAGTTTAGAAGCTATATTCTTAAGACTGAAAAGTGTTAATTTATTTTTCCCTTTTTAGTTGTTTTTATGGTAGGTTTAAATCTTTTGTAATTTTTTTTTTTTCAATATATGTAGTTGATAACTATGATCTACATGACTCGAGTACTAACAAGTCACATATCTACGTGACTGGTTATGCTAATTAATGAACAATAAAATATGGTAATTAAATAACGGAACTTAAATCTGTATACCTATATTGCTTTATTTTAGAAAAAGGAACTAAATTAACATGGCTAAACTAGCGGCACGCTATGATGGCCGGTTTGACGTTTGTCCGCTCATGAAGTTCCGTATTAATTGATAACTACTTTGAAGGAAATAATTGTATTACTTTATTGACGATAGTGATGTGCAGAGATTCATAAATTTTATCGAATGTAGTTTTAGGTTTAGGACTCAAAATTTATTTATTAAATTGATTTCTAAAATGTATACAAGTGTAGAAAAATCAGTTTGCACCATTTAAGGGGTGAATGTACTTGTGAATATGAACAATTTTCACTATGTGGACAAACCTCTGAAATCGCAAAAAAATATCAGCTGTTTCATACAAAAGGTAAAATTTTTATTTTTATATGATATATACCACAACTCGGCATTTGGTTTTCTAAATTGAAAATTTTTAAAAATGGAATCTAATACGATCGTCACATAGGATCGCTGGCTAGCACAACTACTACCTCCGGCAAACTCGCGTCAATGCTCAATGCAAAACAAAGCAGTTTCGAATTGACGTTGCTTCGAAAAGTATAAACTGTCAGTGCAATGCGATTGTGATATAGTTTTGACCTGGCTTTGGATTTCAAATATTGATACTGCATTACTGTTGACCCTTGCTCGTGATAGCAGTGACGACAGTGAAAATAGTAGTATGGACGAATCTGATTAATTATGGCCTTTTGTGGCACCTTTTTTGGTATCTTTTGTATTCATATGTTTCTTGTGTGCATATAAAGTATGTATATTCATTTTCATTCAAATATTCAGTTCGTTCAAATAAATTAAATAAACATATACATTTTTGTTTTATTAAACCTATTTAATCAGGTACAAAAACAAAACTTAATTGTTTTTTGTTCGAGAATAAATTGACATTCCACATCACTATTGTAATGTGTCAAACCGGCCATCATAGCGTGCCGCTAGTTTAATAATAATATAATCTGTAAAAGTAAAATATGTAACGCTCTATCAGATGATACTCACAATAAATTTCATAAATTCGTCATTGTTTATAGTAATATGGGCAACAGCTGTTCCTATGGACGCTTGTACATGTGAACACAATCGAATCCGTCGAAATTAACAACCCTAAAATTCTAATTTGAACGCGACCGTAAAGCTTTGTCTATGGTTGACAGTTCGCATTCAAATTAGAATTTTAGGGTTGCTATCGATTGTGTCCACAGGTACAAGCGTCCATATGTACAGCACTTGCCACTACGTAAAACAATATTTATTTACTTATATTATTTTGAAACGTATACTTATATTATTTTGAAATATAGGATACGGACACAGGATAATTTGACCTCAAAAAATGGAAGAGTTGACCGCGGTTATTTAAAAAACCTAAAAATACGCTTGTTTACGTTTGTATCATGCTTTAAATATTTAATTGCAGGTGCGTCAAAGAATGCAAATCCAAGTGAACAATCTCCAAGAAAATTTTGATCTCGTAGAATTACGTCTTCGGGCTCTACAGAATCAGGTGGCATCACTGAAAAATAGTTACGCTATTATACTATCGGACGATGATGAAGATTTACAGAAATCACCTCGACATAAGGAATGTTTGCAGGCGTGATATTAGTAAATAATATAACTGCTCAATTATAACTATTAGGGTTGTCAATACTTTTTGGATTTTGAATATAAAAAAAACACTTGTACAAATCTATGCTACGTGCTTTCGGTCTTTAGGCTCTTAGGGCACATTTCTCAAGCCCTGAGTAGTGTTTTTACTGAAAAATAAATTTGTCATTTTGATGGTTTAAAATCTACCAAAATGTTAAATTTATTTGTCAGTTCAGTTTTCATGCCCGTTTTTACCAGTGGTACCTAAATAATTCTCTAAGGGTTTCTTGGCGTATAAGACGTCACCTAATTTTGACAACGATGACGTTGATGTCATCTAATTGGCCCTTAACTCTAGGTATTCCGATTAGGGATTATCGGTGAAACGGGCATATTATGACATATAATAAACGTGATGTTCAATCGAATTTTCATCAATATTGCTCTCAAATGTTGCCTTAGGGCCTATGTCACCATCCCCAAGAAACGATGAAGGATTTTGACATTATGACAGTTTGTCAATACAAAAGCTGTCAATTTTTCAAGATGATGAAGTGGGCCCTTCCTTATTCTTATTAATTTAAAGTTTTCAATAGTTTCAGAGCTTTTCCGCTGTTTTGACAATCCTGATTAAAGATCACGACGTGATTTTTGTTTGCATTATTTTATCTGCAACACAAGTAGGTACGCTTAGTGTCGCAAATAAATATGGAAATCCTGTGGCATTTAATGCAGGTTTTAAGTATGTTTATTATAATGATAATAATATGTTAACAACTTCGTGATCTATTAATACTTACCTATATTGATTTGATACGCTTGAGACTTCAATATTTTTTGTATTATATAATTACATAATTTATTTCATAAAAAGCTGTTTTTATTTTTAAAACTTGTCTACTAAGAAGAAATTGCATTGAGTAGTCCGCGCATAACGCTGAAATCACTTGGCCGATTAAGGCCACACTATTTCAGTTCGAGGCTCCAACTTTGACCTAAATCCCACTATTAGTCTCATCCATAAGTTCAAAAACGTGTTAATTCTTTTTTAAGCTCCTATAAATACGAGCGATAGCTCATTCGATTCGAATGACGTCTAGAAAAATGTATCTCGAAGATAGCACATAAAAAAATTGCAATTGTTATTATCAAAATAAGATGATAAAAAAAAATAATATGTATTTAGTTTTTCATTAATAACTCAAAACTATTAATATTTAAGATCTTTTGAAAAAAGATTCTTAAAGAGGAGAAAAGTCCCAACTCCAGAAATTCTATCTCCATTAGGTATTTA
Source organism: Oeneis ivallda (assembly GCA_029955525.1). Classification (NCBI taxonomy): domain Eukaryota; kingdom Metazoa; phylum Arthropoda; class Insecta; order Lepidoptera; family Nymphalidae; genus Oeneis; species Oeneis ivallda. Next base: position 29,916,843 of record JARPMR010000001.1, on the reverse strand, counting down.
TAGTTTTTATTTAACGCCGAAAATTGGACCCCGCGACCGTTAGGGCATGAGCGTATCGCCGCTGAAGACAGTATCACATAAAATGATATTTTTATAGTATTAAATATTCATTTAAAAATTTGAAAAAATTATGGTGTCATCAGGACACTTGAATTAATAAAGCCCTGTTGGAAAAAAACTTTGTAAATTTTTCAAAAGTTATACGATTGTTAATGATAGTTCATTAACAATTTTTCCAATCTCTGTTATTATAGAGAGGGAGCCAGCGCGTTTCAGACCTTCGTTATTTTATAAAAGCTGAAAATTCCTCTGTGTATGTCCCCAATTGAGATCAGAACGATCCCCGACTATGAAGTTTGGATCTTGGTGGCTTTGGGAGATATCAGGTAGTAAAGGTGCATAAATTCTGAGGATACTTTCGTCATAGTATAAAAGCTGAGTTTTACATATGTTACTTGGGGACCTATCAGAAAATGTTTCCTCAGCAGTCAGACACTTCCGATAGTTCCTCCCCGTGTCAGAAACCCTTAAACTATAGTAAATTATGAGTATACTTTCGTCATAGTATAAAAGCTGAGTTTTATATAGGTATGTTACTTGGGGACCTATCAGAAGATGTTTTCTCAGCAGTCAGACACTTCCGATAGTTCTTACGCCCTGTCAGACGCTTTAAAAATCTGCCGTAGGTAGGTAGGTGGGCGAACTTTGATGAAACCATCAATTTTTACAGGATATAAAGTAGCCTGCGTGTTAATCCAGGCTATAATCTATCTTCATTTCAAATTTCAGCCAAATCGGTTCATTAGTTGTGGCGTGAAGACGCAATACGTGAATTTCGGGTTTTCAAAATATTTCGGGTACCATGAATTTTTATGGGATAAAAAGAAACCTATAAGTTAATGAAGAGTATAGTCTATCTTCGTTTCAAATTTCAGCGAAATCAGTTCATTAGTTGTGGCGTGAAGAAGCAATACTTGAACTTCAGTTTTTCAAAATCCTGCGAGAACCATGGAATTTTTATGAGATAAATACTAGTATATATGTTGATCCAGGGTATAGCCGATCTACATTCCAAATTTCAGTCAAATCGGTTCATTAGTTGAGGCGTGAAGAAATAATAGCTGAATTTCAGGTTTTCAAAATATTTCTGGAACCATGAATTTTTACGGTATAAAAAGTAACCTATAAGTTGATGCAAAGTATAGTCTATCTTCGTTCCAAATTTCAGCTAAATCAGACCATTAGTTCTGGCGTGAATAAGTAATGCGTGAATTTCAGGTTTTTAAAATATTTCTGGAACCATGATTTTTTACGGTATAAAAAGTAACCTCTATGTTGATGCAAAGTATAGTCTATCTTCGTTCTAAATTTCAGCTAAATCAGACCATCAGTTGTGGCGTGAAGAAATAATAGCTGAATTTCAGGTTTTCAAATTATTTCTGAAACCATGAATTTTTACGGTATAAAAAGTAACCTATAAGTTGATGCAAAGTATAGTCTATCTTCGTTCCAAATTTCAGCTAAATCAGACCATTAGTTCTGGCGTGAAGAAGTAATGCGTGAATTTCAGGTTTTTAAAATATTTCTGGAACCATGAATTTTTACGGTATAAAAAGTAACCTCTATGTTGAAGCAAAGTATAGTCTATCTTCGTTCCAAATTTCAGCTAAATCAGACCATCGGTTGTGGCGTGAAGAAAAAATAGCTGAATTTCTGGTTATCAAAATCCTGCCAGAACCATGGACTTTTTATGAGATAAATACTAGTATATATGTTGATCCAGGGTATAGCCGATCTACATTCCAAATTTCAGTCAAATCGGTTCATTAGTTGAGGCGTGAAGAAATAATAGCTGAATTTCAGATTTTCAAAATATTTCTGGAACCATGAATTTTTACGGTATAAAAAGTAACCTATAAGTTGATGCAAAGTATAGTCTATCTTCGTTCCAAATTTCAGCTAAATCAGACCATTAGTTCTGACGTGAAGAAGTAATGCGTGAATTTCAGGTTTTTAAAATATTTCTGGAACCATGAATTTTTACGGTATAAAAAGTAACCTCTATGTTGATGCAAAGTATAGTCTATCTTCGTTCCAAATTTCAGCTAAATCAGACCATCGGTTGTGGCGTGAAGAAAAAATAGCTGAATTTCTGGTTATCAAAATTCTGCAGGAACCATGGACTTTTACGGAATTGAAAGAAGCCTATATATAAGGGTATACCTACGATTAACGCATACGTTACTATTTATCTCATAAAAATCCATAGTTCTCGCAGGATGTTGTAAAACTGAAATTCACGTAGTGCTTATTGACGCCATAACTAATGGTCTGATTTAGCTGAAATTTGGAACGAAGATAGACTATACTTTGTATCAACTTATAGGTTAATTTTTATATCATAAAAACTCATGTTTCCAGAAATATTTTAAAAACCTGAAATTCACGCATTAGTTCTTCACGCCACAACTAATGGTCTGATTTAGCTGAAATTTGGAACGAAGATAGACTATACCTTGCATCAACATAGAGGTTACTTTTTGTATCGTAAACATTCATGGTTACAGAAATATTTTAAAAACCTGAAATTCACGCATTACTTCTTCACGCCACAACTAATGGTCTGATTAAGCTGAAATTTGGAAGGAAGATAGACTATACTTCGCATCAACACAAAAGTTACTTTTTATATCGTAAACATTCATGGTTACAGAAATATTTTAAAAACCTGAAATTCACGCATTACTTCTTCACGCCTCAACTAATGGTCTGATTTAGCTGAAATTTGGAACAAAGATAGACTATACTTTCCATCAACTTAAAAGTTACTTTTTATACCGTAAAAATTCATGGTTCCAGAAATATTTTGAAAACCTGAAATTGAGCTATTATTTCTTGACGCCACAACTAATGAACCGATTTGGCTGAAATTTGGAATATAGATCGGCTATACCCTGGATCAACACATATACTAGTACTTATCTCATAAAAAGTCCATGGTTCCCGCAGGATTTTGAAAAACTGAAATTCAATTATTGCTTCTTCACGCCACAACTAATGATCTGATTTCGCTGAAATTTGAAACGAAGATAAACTATACTATTCATTACCTTATAGTTTCCTTTTTATCCCATAAAAATTCATGGTACCCGAAATATTTTGAAAACCCGAAATTCACGTATTGCGTCTTCACGCCACAACTAATGAACCAATTTGAAATGAAGATAGATTATAGCCTGAATTAACACGCAGGCTACTTTATATCCCGTAAAAATTGATGGTTTCATCAAAGTTCGCCTACCTACCTACCTACGGCAGATTTTTAAAGCGTCTGACAGGGCGTAAGAACTATCGGAAGTGTCTGACTACTGAGGAAACATCTTCTGATAGGTCCCCAAGTAACATATATAAAACTCAGCTTTTATACTATGACGAAAGTATCCTCAGAATTTATGCACCTTTACTACCTGATATCTCCCAAAGCCACCAAGATCCAAACTTTATAGTCGGGGATCGTTCTGATCTCTATTGGGGACATACACAGAGGAACTTTCAGCTTTTATAAAATAACGAAGGTCTGAAACGTCTTGGCTCCCGGTCCATTAAATAATTTACCTAAAATTTTTTTTGCTTCTTGGAGCCCTTTCTCATATACATGCTTAATAAAATCACGCAATAAAAGTTTAATTTTGTTTGTTATAACTTTTTAAATGAACAAGAAGTGAAATACTCACAAAATGTTTTCAAAACATTTTTTCTGACAGATGTAATTATATGGCTGTTTTTGCATCTAACAATGACATTAATTAACGCCAGAAAAAAATGTTTACGTCATTTTTTAAGACATTGTTTATAAACAAATAGACAAGTTTAATGTTATTAATTTTTTTTTACCATTTTATGGTTATGAAAAAATGACGACGTTTAAAAAAGTCCTTAAATAAGTTTTTTAATTGTTAAAATCGTTTTTGTTTATATTTCAATTGTTTAAATAAATTAATTAGGTTTTTTTTGTCTTAAGCAATCATTAATTGGCATTTCTCTATAGGTTAACAAAATATGTAAATATTTTCATTGTTTATTAAGTTAACAATTTGTTATAAACAATTTTTAAGACACGGTTTATTATTTCCTGAAAGCAAAAAAAAATACAAATATTAAATGAATATTTAATACTATAAAAATATTATTTTATGTGATTACTGATTATATTACTGTCTTCAACGGCGATGTGCTCATGCCGTAACGGTCGCGCGGAGCCCAATTTTGGGCGTTAAATAAAAACTATAAATAATGGAGATAGATAATTTCGGGAATTGGGACTTTTTTATTGGAAATTTCCTCCTCTTTAAGAATCTTTTTTCAAAAGTTCTTAAATATTAATAGTTTTGAGTTCTTCTTCTTCTTCTTTGTCAATCTATAGACATCCACTGCTGGACAAAGGTCTCCTGCATGGTCTTCGCCACAGGCTTCGGTCTTGCGCCGCTTGAATCCAGTGGCTCCTTGCGACTCGTTTGATGTCGTTGATCCACCTGGTGGGGGGGTCTGCCAACAATGCGTTTCCGTTTTTGAGTTATTAATGAAAATAATAGTTTAAAAAAACTAAAAACACGCTTTTTATAGAAAACCAAACTAAAAATAGAAAATAAATTTTAATAAATTTAAATTAAGAATAGGGTCCAAAAATTTCAATAAATATAAATTAATAAGTGTAAATAAAAAAAATGTATTTTATTTTAAAAAAAGCGTGGGGTGCTTTTTAAGATATTATCAAAATGATAATCACTCTACTCATATCTGTCAATAAAATATTTATAACTATTGACACCATGCACCCCACGCTTTTTTTAAAATAAAATACATTTTTTTTATTTACACTATTCATCATCATCATCATTATCAACCTTTAGATGTCCACTGCTGGACATAGGTCTCCTGCATGGACCTCCACAGGCCTCGGTCTTGCGCCGCCTGAATCCAGCGGCTCCCTGCGACTCGTTTGATGTCGTCGGTCCACCTAGTGGGGGGTCTGCCAACACTGCGTTTACACTATTATTAATTTATATTTATTGAAATTTTTGGACCCTATTCTTAATTTAAATTTAACAAAATTTATTTTCTATTTTTTAGTTTGGTTTTCTATAAAAAGCGTGTTTTTAGTTTTTTTAAACTATTATTTTTTTTTTTTCAAATTAGTGTATTGTCATCGGTCCTCGATAAATCTACAAAGTTTGAACGAAATCTGGCCGTTTAAAGTGGGTCAAAATCGCGCCCAAAGAAGTCGGTTACAAGTTACAAACATACAAGTGAAATCGCGCCCAAAGAAGTCGGTTACAAACATACAAGTTTTTTTTGTTTTTTTTATCAAATTAGTGTATTGTCATCGGTCCTCGATAAATCTACAAAGTTTGAACGAAATCTGGCCGTTTAAAGTAGGTCAAAATCGCGCCCAAAGAAGTCAAACATACAAGTGAAATCGCGCCCAAAGAAGTCGGTTACAAACATACAAGTTTTTTTTTTGTTTTTTTATCAAATTAGTGTATTGTCATCGGTCCTCGATAAATCTACGAAGTTTGAACGAAATCTGGCTGTTTAAAGTGGGTCAAAATCGCGCCCAAAGAAGTCGCTTACAAGTTACAAACATACAAGTGAAATCGTGCCCAAAGAAGTCGGTTACAAACATACAAGTTTTTTTTTTGTTTTTTTATCAAATTAGTGTATTGTCATCGGTCCTCGATAAATCTACAAAGTTTGAACGAAATCTGGCCGTTTAAAGTGGGTCAAAATCGCGCCCAAAGAAGTCGGTTACAAGTTACAAACATACAAGTGAAATCGCGCCCAAAGAAGTCGGTTACAAACATACAAGTTTTTTTTTTGTTTTTTTATCAAATTGTATTGTCATCGGTCCTCGATAAATCTACAAAGTTTGAACGAAATCTGGCCGTTTAAAGTGGGTCAAAATCGCGCCCAAAGAAGTCGGTTACAAGTTACATTGTTACAAACATACAAGTGAAGCTAATAAAAAGCGTATAAAAACTAAATATCTTTTTTTTATCATCTTATTTTGTTATAACAATTGCAATTTTTTATGTGCTAATGAATCTTCGAGATACATTTTTCTAGACGTCATTCGAATCGAATGAGCTATCGCACATATTTTTAGGAGCTTTATCAAGAATTAACACGTTTTTGAATTTGCGGACTAGACTATATTCTAAGTACTAGAACCCAAAACTTAAGATACTGCTTGAGTCCTTAACGCACAGATCAACCAAAGAATCGTGCTTTAACGCAACGACCCAAGCTAAGTTCTTATAAAATGTAGCCTACTCGTATTTCACGTATGTTAGATTTTAATGAATCAACTAGCGACTAAGTGCCGATTTAAATGAATCAAGCGACTAAGTGCCGATTTCACCACGTCGAGTGATGTTTTACCGAGGAATAATTTGGGCGTTCTGACAGTTTTTGTGTTGAAAATACTGTCAAAATATCTTTACGCTTGGATAAGACTTATTTTACGTTGGTGAAATCGGCACTTAAACGAACAAAATTATTATGACGGTTGTTTGGTTAACTGGCTTTGGGTACGCGTTATTTCTAATAATAAAGCATAATTCTAGTATACACCTAATTCGGTTGCTGTAAACCATATTAGTATTTTTCGAAAGTGTGTTACTTTTATAAGCTATATTATGTGGTAAAATTTTGACGTACCTGCAGAACTCTGAAGGTATTGTGTAATTTCATACAGGAAACAAACAAGCTTGTCCATACATTCTACGGAATGTTTGAAAAATCTAAGTAAATCTATTCAGACGAAGACGCAGGGAAAAGCTAAGTTTGAAATATTATATTCATTTTTAGGGTTCCGTACCAAAATGGTAAAAATGGAACCCTTATGGTGAGACTTTCTCCGTCCGTCCGTCCGTCCGTCCATCCGTCCGTCTGTCACAGTCGATTATTTCAGTAACTATTAAAGCTATCGACATGAAATTTGGCATAGTTGTGTATAATAGTGGCCCAACATCATTGGAATAAAGAAAAATCGAAAATTATTTTTAGTTTTATTAAAAAAGGGGGAAAATCGGGGGTTTGAAATTTCAAAGTAAAATAACTATACCGAGTGGGGTATCATATGAAAGGCCTTTACTTGTGCATTCTAAAACAGTTTTTTATTTATTTCTATATATAATAGTTTTTGAGAAATCGGCCAAAATGTCGAAAAAAATACCGTCCCCCCCCTTATCTCCGAAGTTTACAAATCGAAAAATCTGAAATAATTATGATCAATAGAGGTTTATGTATCTTTTACAGGAAAAATAAAAGCAACTCGAAAATTATTTTAGTTTGATTAAAAAAGGGGGAAAATCGGGGGTTTGAAATTTCAAAGTAAGTTAACTATACCGAATGGGGTATCATATGAAAGGCCTTTACTTGTACATTTTGAAACAGTTTTTTATTTATTTAAATATATTTCGGATCGGACCGAGACTTGTTGGAGAATTGGTGAGGGTGAGCGGTTGTCCATATCGATATCATCAACCCTCGTCTGCTCCTGGGACATGTTGTGTATTAAACAAAACCTCGTTTAGTTTGAAAGGGTAATTTATTACATTGATTTGATAAACAATTAATCAGGTAACAACATAAATAGTTAATCAATAGCACTAATTATGGTCAAAGTCACAATTATGATATGTTGACGGAGTGAGCGCCTCCATAAAACTGCGCCTCGCTCGCATGGCACGCGCTTTATAAAGCCGACGATCGGACCGTCCCCACTTCTCACGACTCATAGAACGGTCCGATATCGCTCGTGCGCGCGCTCGTTACTGCTCGTTCGTACGCTCGTGATTCATCGCGCCGACACGGCCATTCTGCATACAGGTCGCCCTCGACCTGTTAACAAATAAATCTGCACAGTACACTGTAATCAAACCAGATGGAAAGAGGCCTTTGCCCTCAAATTACATCAACAAACACACGGTACACGTAAGGAGACTCTCAGTCTCTATCATACGTTACCAACACAGAACAGGTACACGTAAGGAGACTCTCAGCCTCAATCATACGTTACCAACACACAACATGCACACGTAAGGAGACTCTCAGCCTCAATCATACGTTACAACACACACACGGTACACGTAAGGAGACTCTCAGTCTCTATCATACGTTACCAACACACAACATGCACACGTAAGGAGACTCTCAGTCTCAATCATACGTTACAACACACAACATGCACACGTAAGGAGACTCTCAGTCTCTATCATACGTTACCAACACAAAACGGGGAAAGCAAGGAGACCTTGTCTCAACTTACTTAACCACACATGACAAATAGTGTAATAGTATAAATTAAATTACCTTTTCTATTGTATGGTTTCTTTCCCGAAATTGGCGACTTTGTGATTTTACATCTCGACTTGAGAGAGGCCATTGTTAGGAACCTCATTTGATTCTGGTCTCACGATAGATTTGTCTCGCGCCGACATGGAATCCTGATTTAGGGCTTCGTTTGGTTTGGGTGCAAGTCGAAGTTGGTCATGTGCTACTTTCTTTGGCCGTCCGCGTCCTGTTATCTTTTTACTTGATAACGGTCATTAGGTAATATTTTCCAAATTAAGTAAGCATCCGGGTATTTCAGGTCAAGCCCAATTTGGGACCTAGGATTAGTCTTAAATAAAACAAAATCTCCCTTTTGGAATCTTCTCACCTTGGCTTTACCTTGTTCGAATCTAGCTTTGTCTTTTTTTCCTCGTATGTCTATTTTCTTTTGCATGTAGCTATCCAGTTGATTACGATTTACTGTTCCTTCTTCATCGTCAACTAAGGATAGTAGTTCTGGCGGTACTGCACCTTGTCTTCCAGTGAGAGCTTTAATTGGGCTCACATTTGTTGTCTTGTTCTTGGTACAGTTAATTGCTAACTAAAGTGCTGCAAGACCCTTCTTCCAGTCTTGAGTTTCATAATTGCGAATGATAGTTAATCCATTTTTTACAACGGCCATTATTCGTTCAGCCTGTCCATTGGCTCGACTAGCCCCTGGAGCAATAAAGTGCTGGTGGATGTTATAGATTTTACAAAATTCTTCGAATTCGGCTTTAAAGGCGGTATCCTGATCGCTTATGATTTGTCTTGGAGCTCCAAATAGAGATACAACTTGTTTCAGGGCACGTAGCATTGAATCTGCGGTTTTATTTGTTGCATAAGTCAAGGTAACAAACTTGGTATAGGCGTCTATTATAACAACGACATATTCGTATTTGTTGTTTCTTTTGGTAAGATGGCCAGTCATATCTATATGGATGGTGTCGAAGGGAATAGGTTTTTTCTCGATAGGATAAAGTTTCACTTGTTTGGGTCCAGAAGGGCCTTTACTAGTTTTGCATATAACACAATTGTCTATAAATCGCTTGACTGTTGTTGACATTTCAGGGAACCAGTAATTTTGTTGAATTTTGGCGAGAGTCTTTTCCCAGCCAAAATGTTTTATTGCAGTATGATAAGCATTTATAATGCTCCATTGGTATGATTTTGGAACCACCTTCTTCCATTTTTTGCATCCAGGTTCTTCCTCGTCATAACGACGTTCTAAAACAAGTTCATTTAAGCGATATTCACTTATTTCTTCGTTGTGTTCCAACTTCTTCTTTATGATTTGGGCTAACTCTGCATCACGTCTTTGCTCAATTTTTAACCAGGTATCAACATTTTGTGCCAAGTTAATACATGCTATAGGATTGCGGCTAAAGAAATCTGCATGTTTCATTCGGCTTCCTTGGCGGTATTCTATTTTGAAATCGTAATGCTGGAGAAATGACCACCATCTGTGGATCCTGGGTAAGAGTTCCCGTTTGTTAGATGATGATTTTATCGCGTTGCAATCTGTAATAATCTTAAAAGATCTGCCATAGAGGTATTGCCGAAAGTGTTTTATCGCTCTCACTATTGCAAGAGTTTCCAACTCATAAGAGTGGTAGTGACTCTCTGGTTCGGTAGTTCTCATACTCATGTAGGCAATTACGTGTTGTCGGCCGTCCTGAATTTGAATGAGAACGGCACCCAACCCGGTGCTGCTGGCATCAGTATGGAGTTCAATCGGAAGTCCTTCTTGAAATATGGATAAAACTGGTGCTGAAGTTAACCTACGAATTATATCAAGTCTGGCGTTTTCACATTCTGCGGTCCATTGGAATTTAGCATCCTTCTTAGTTAAGTTGTAGAGTGGGATCAAGCGTTCAGAGAAGGATGGTATGAAACGTCTGAAGAAGCTGGCCAAGCCACAAAATTGACGTACTTGTTTTACGTTTGTCGGTACTGCAGATTTTACTAAGGCCTCTACTTTTCTGGGGCTTGGTCGTACGGTACCCTTTGTGATCAGATTTCCAAGATATTCGATCGACGTCTTGAAAAACGAGCACTTCTTTGCATTTGCTGTAAACCCGGCTTTGGTCAAGGCTGCTAAAACTTTGTCCAATGTCTGCAATCCTTCAGTGAATGTTTTACATTTTATCAGCACGTCATCCATGTATATCAAGATGTTATCCAGTAGGGGCCGTAACGCAGTGATTATAGCGCGCTGAAATACAGCGGGCGCGTTCATCAGTCCGAACGGCATTATTACGTATTCATATAGGCCGTCTGGTGTGATAAAGGCAGTTTTTGGTATAGATTCTTCTTTGACTGGGATTTGGTAAAAACCCTGTGCCATATCTAGGCTAATGAAGTAGGTAGCGTCTGATAATCGATCAATTTGGTCAGAAATAATCGGAAGTGGGAATTTGATAGGGACAGTATTTTTGTTTAATTCCCGATAGTCTGTGCACATTCGATCTTCTCCATTTTTCTTCTTAACAAGAATAACGGGACTCGCGTACTCCGACGTACTCTCTCTGACAATTCCGTGGACCATCAGATGGTCGATAATGTGCTTCAGTTTTTGTCTTTCAGTTGGAGCCATTCGATAAGGTCTTCTAGATACTACTTTTGTTGAATCCTTTAATTGAATTTCCAAACTTCCTGTAGTAACTTGTTTTTTTTGGAATACCAATAGCGAACGTCTCATTATATTTCAATAATACTTTTTTCAGCTCACATATTTCACCCGCGTCGGTCAAATCAGTTTCTAGGTTCCCGAAAGGATCTTCCATTGTAGCAATATTTGAAATAATGGATTGTCTCATCACGGTAGCTCCCTTCTCATTGATCAAAATACTTAAACCTGTACCTTTGACTATTTCAGAACCTATCAAGAGATCACAAGGAACTTCGTGGTCTTCTACAATGTGGAAGGCGACTTCTACGAAAATGCCATTAATGCCACAAGTTACATTAATTCTTTGGCAGGAGAGGATTGGAACGCTTTCACTACCAATGCCTTTCAGCATCAAGGTACAATCTTCACGTTTTCCAGGGATAGATCGACTGATTGAACGTCTTATTAAAGAACGTGCCGCACCGCTGTCATAGAAAGCGGTAAATTTGTTATTGTTTATATTAACAGCCATTGGTGTTAAAATATCTTCTAGTTCTGTGGCCAAATTGATTTTCTCAGGTTCATTTCTCATCTTCTTGAAACAGGTAGATTCAGTGTGGCCAATTTTGTCGCAGTAGACACATTTGGGTTTAGGGAGTTCTTTTTGATCTAAGGACTCGTTTATACTGCGGTTACTTGTACTCAGCAATGGTGTAAGATCGCTTGCCTTCTTGTTACAGGTATTTTGCAAATGTCCAAACTTTCCACACTTAAAACAAGTATTGTTATCGTTTCTAAATCTTGGTCGCTTAGCAGGGGGTTCACCCTGTCGTGGTTCTCGTGATTTAAACGTAGCTGCCACAGAAATCAATTCAGGGACCGATGAACATTTACTGGACAGTAAACGCAACCGAAGTAACTCATTGTCTATACAACCAATCACAGCTTCCACGGCATCTTTGTCTTTGTCACCACTGATAACTCGTTTCCAAATATTCCAAGCTTTCGTAATGGATGCAGCTGGGTTCGCCATTTCAAACTTAAAATTGCGCAGTTTTATTATATCGTTAGAATATCGTGCTTCAGGTTCGAAGGTTTGGATTAACGCTTCTCGCATGTCGGACCATACCGGCGACTTCACTAACCATGTATCTCCAAGCGTTTTGGCTCGACCTAGCAACAAGCCAGCTATTTTTGTACATACCTCGTAATCAGTCAGTTGCCAGTGAGTCTTTGCCCTGTCCACGTGTTCGCACCAATCTCGCACAGGTATCTCACCATCAGGGTCAAACGGTGCGATATAAATGTCACTGAGGCGTGGTCGTTTTGTTGGAGCCACTGCTTGGCTCAGTAGTCCAGCAAGAAACTCATGGTTAGCTTTCATACTTGCTTGTTGCTGTCGTGTTAAGTTCTCTATAATACCGGTCAGTACGGATAACGTCTGGTTAGTTCCCGAGTCTTCATTGCGGGTAGGTGGAGTCGAAGAGGCTCCAAGGTCCATCGCACTTCTGATTTCGGATCGGACCGAGACTTGTTGGAGAATTGGTGAGGGTGAGCGGTTGTCCATATCGATATCATCAACCCTCGTCTGCTCCTGGGACATGTTGTGTATTAAACAAAACCTCGTTTAGTTTGAAAGGGTAATTTATTACATTGATTTGATAAACAATTAATCAGGTAACAACATAAATAGTTAATCAATAGCACTAATTATGGTCAAAGTCACAATTATGATATGTTGACGGAGTGAGCGCCTCCATAAAACTGCGCCTCGCTCGCATGGCACGCGCTTTATAAAGCCGACGATCGGACCGTCCCCACTTCTCACGACTCATAGAACGGTCCGATATCGCTCGTGCGCGCGCTCGTTACTGCTCGTTCGTACGCTCGTGATTCATCGCGCCGACATATATAATAGTTTTTGATTAATCGGCCAAAATGTCGAAAAAAATACCGTTCCCCCCCCTTATCTCCGAAGTTTACCAATCGAAAAATCTGAAATAATTATGGTCAATAGAAGTTTATGTATATTTTACAGGAAAAATAAAAGCAACGCGAAAATTATTTTAGTTTGATTAAAAAAGGGGGAAAATCGGGGGTTTGAAATTTCAAAGTAAGATAACTATACTGAGTGGGATATCATATGAAAGGCCTTTACTTGTGCATTCTAAAACAGTTTTTTATTTATTTCTATATATAATGGTTTTTGAGTAATCGGCCAAAATGTCGAAAAAAATACCGTTCCCCCCCCTTATCTCAGAAGTTTACCAATCGAAAAATCTGAAATAATTATTGTCAATAGAAGTTTATGTATATTTTACAGGAAATATAAAATCAGCGCTCTAAGTAGCATAGTTTTTTTTAATATTAACAATAAACCTCTACAAACAAAGTTAACGATAAATAAGCAAATTAATATAATATTATCGTTTTACTTTTACTTTTTAGTACGGAACCCTCGATGCGCGAGTCCGACTCGCACTTGGCCGGTTTTTTATTTCTTTTAGTCGTCAAGTAGGTATCTACTAATTATGTATGTAGATTGTAAAACATGCGGTATTGGAATTATTGAAATGTTGTTGTAAGTTATAAGTACTTAAACTGTAAATTAAGTATAACTTTGTATTTTTTTTTAATCTTTATGGAAAAACTGGTTTCAGTTACGCCTTCATTGTTCATGTAAATAGGACCACATTCGATCAAACTTAGAAATGATCACGAATGCTTTGCCCTAATAAGATGCAGTGTGAGATACTTATGCTCAAGTTGGTCTTAATTGAGTTGTCTTGAATGCGTCGTGCCTATTATGTTATTACTTACTAGCTGATGCTAAGACTTCGTTAAAGTTTATAAGTTAGAATAGATTTAGGATTGGTAGTCGCTTCGCATCGACTATGTAGATACCGTTCGTCGGCGTAGTTACTAGTAAATTGTATCTGGTATACATAATTATGTATACCAGATTAATGATTAGGGATTTACTCGAGCGTCGGGGAGACCTATTGGATTTGAAAGGTTAGATGATAGGAAGAATAAAAGGTTATTTAAATTTTCCCCTTTCAGTGATGGGGAAGCTTCTACACGTTTTCAAAAATGTAAAAAAAATCAATCACATACTCGAGCTTGTCAGATTTGATAGTTAAGGTACCCCAACGTGTCTCTAATAACAAAAGTATGTTAGTCTGCCGGTTTGCATGGTGGGGCTAGCCATACGGAAGGGTAGAAAATTAAAAAAAAATTATCCGAGCGCGTCAGATATTCAAGGAGGATGTAAAATGCACTCAAAAATGCTCGCATTCAAAAGACTTACGATTTGAACCCCACGCTTGTCTATATATTTAACTAGGCGAGCGCGGGTCACGAACGCCGTAGGCGGGAGGAGCAGCCATTGGCAAACCTTCTGCGCGACTTATATTAATATTTCTTCATAAACATTAAGCAATTTAAATGAGATTGTCAAATGTTATATTCAAGGTTCAGTGTAAAAATGATGAAAATCGATATTTTGAAAATCATTTTGATATCCCGGAATGTCAAAGTTGCAAAGGTACTTCAATAACACTTAAATCCACGCAGATAAAGTTGCGAGCATCATGTAGTGTTTCAATACAAGATTAATTGAAGACAACCATGAGCAAACTGTCAAAGAAGTGGATAATAATTGTTAGAACTAAGAACTAGAACCTGTCTTTATCAATCATATGCATCCAAGGTGTATAATCTGAATATTTATCAATAAATATAATCCATCATAAGTAATGAATATTTTAATGCTAATTTTCATGTTTACAACTATACATATATTTATAATTATATTCTAATATACTTATTTAAGGAAAGATTGATATTTATGGTTATAGCCATAGATCACATAAGGTTACAACCATTAATATAATAGGACCTCATTGGGAGGATATATGGTTATTCCAGCGAATAATTTTGTCTTTGAGTATTTATTAGTCAAACCATCACTGCATATTACAAAACAAAGTCACCCGCCGCGTTTGTCTGTCTGTTCGCGATAAACTCAAATACTACTGAACGGGTTTTCATGCGGTTTTCACCCATAGACAGGGAGATTCATGAGGAAGGTTTAATTGTATTTATTAAGGTTTTGTGTAAATTTGTTGAAATATGATTGTTGAAAATGTCGAAAAATTATAGCCATAGCCGTCTCTATCTTCGTCATACAGGAGATAGAGACGGCTATGGTGACATACAACCAAAATTGCCTCGTTTGAACGCCGTATTATCCTAGGGAAAAAGTTTTACGAGATTCTTAAAAAACCTAAATCCACGTGAAAAAACGCCGCCAAAAGTACAAGAGCAAAACAATAATAATCATCATCATCAGCAACCCATCAAGTGATCACTACTGAGCGCAGGTCTCCTCTCAGAGAAGGGTTTTAGGCCATAGTCCAGGAGGCCCAATGTGAAACAGTGGTAAGCAGTGATAGCCTAGTGGTTGGGACTGTGGTCTCCTATACGGGGGGTTGCAGCCTGCAGGTTCGATCCCGGACCTGACCGGACACACTTCTGACTTTTCGAAGTTGTGTGTTAATGCATTTAAATATCACATGCTTCAACGATGAAAGAAAATGAAACCTGCACACTTGAAAGTTCCTCAAGTTTTCGAAGGTGTGTAAAGTGCGCCAAGACAATAATAATTGTACAAACTATTCATCATCATCATTTTCATCATTAGCAACCCATCAACGGCTCACTACTGAGCGCAGGTCTCCTCTCAGAGAAGGGTTTAGGCCATAGTCCACCACGCTGACCCAATGCGAATAAGCGGACTTCTCGCACGCATTGTCGACAATTTAAAAATATGTCGCACCCAGAACAAGGAAGTTTCCTTGTTCTGGGTGAAAGCGCATGCGGGGTTGAAGGGAAATGAAAGAGCCGATGAGCTCGCGAAAGAGGCGGCTCCAGGCTTAAGGAGGAAACCAGACTATGACCGGTGCCCGGTTTCGTTCGTCAAGCGACTGCTCCGTGAGGAATCGCTTGAAGAGTGGAACCGGAGGTATACGTCCGAAGAAACCGCGGGCACCACAAAGGTCTTTCTGCCGGATGTGCTTTTTGCACATCGCGTGGTCAAAAAGATCGACCACAATATGATGCTTTCCCAGGTGTTGACTGGTCATGGAGGGTTTGCGGAGTACCTGCATAGGTTCAAACGCAAGGACCACCCGGGTTGCGTGTGCGACGACAGTGTATCAGAATCGATTATACATCTTCTGATGGACTGTCCTCAACACGAAGCGGCCCGGGAGGACCTACAGCAAGAATTGCGGATGAAACTGTGCAGAGACTCCGTGCCCACCATACTGGGCGAGGCCTCTGGCAGAGATGCGTTCCTGGAGTACGCAAGCAAAATAGCGAGAGTAGCTATTGCCAGGAACAGAGCGACCGATACAGATGCATAGTGCCTCTTATATCGTGAGCATATATAGATGGCACTTGCATATAAATCGCGTCGCTCTGCTCCTGGCAAAAGCCGGAATGATTCTCCTATTTTGCGCACTCCGGGCTCCGAGCTTTGAAGCATGACCACACCTTTCTTAGATTAAGTAGTACGGATGAAAACCAGAATTTTAAAAATGATTATAATAGGAATAGCAAAAAAGGACCCTTTTTATGAAAGGGGACACCCTATATATTAAAAAAAAAAAAAAAGCGGACTTCACACACCTTCAAGAACATTATAAAGAACTCTCAGGTGTGCAGGTTTCCTCACGATGTTTTCCTTCACCGTTGAAGCAAGTGATATTAAATTGCTTAAACGCACTTGGCTCCGATAAGTCAGAGTTTCGTACCCGGGATCGAACCTGCGACCCCCCGATTAAGAGACCACAGTCCTAACCACTAGGCTAGGACCCTCTTCACTCACTGCTCTTCACAAACTATTACATCGCAACAAATGGGTAGATAGACTTTGCGATATCCGAGCTGACAGCCTGTGAACCTGATCGGGCGTTATCGTAGACTGCAGTGATTTTGTTTTGATACTCAAATTACTTCATTACTTACTGCTATCATACTTCTATGATACAAGTACGCGGGATCGATATTTTGGCGCTGATTCCAAGGAACTGAAACTGTTGTAATTACCCCGCTACGGCTAAACCAAAATGGAGGGTTATGATTTCAGCAGTCTATGTATGTATGTATGTATGCGACTGCGACTATTTACGAATGTTGCACCTACACCGTGGCGTCTTAACCACTGAGCCAATTTTGATGAATAAGGTCTCAATCGATACGTTATTAATTATTATGGTCCGGGTGACAAAGGCTACATTTTACACAAACATCAATATGACGGATGCTATAATATATGGATAGCGTTCTGGCGTAGTACGCGGCGACGGCCCGCGCGACGTGACGCACCGCGCGCCGCGCAACGCGCCGCGTCTCCAGAAACGAGCCGCGGAACGACATCGTGCCGTTACACGGTGGCGGCGCGGCTCATACCCGCTTGCACCGGTCGGCGCAGCGGTAGCTCGCACCACATAAAAGCGCGTACAGTCACCGTGGCGCTTAGCGACGTGATCAACATCGCACCAACAGGCAACGCGTAGACTGGCGCCTTCCAGCACCGATAGGCGCTGGTGACAAGCGCTGCGACAGGCAGTGACATGCCTCAACCACCGGGTCGTCACATGATCCGATGCTCATCACACCACACATCATCGAAGCTGCTCGTGACTCATGAAGCTCTTGAAGCTTCGGGCTCTTAAATGAAGTACACTCACGCAACTTCAATGGGTTTACCAGAACCTTAAATTTCCAAAATCAGAGATGGAAATCGAACGGTAACAGGCATTCAATCCCACGCCTGATATTGGCGGACCCTTATTATTTTTACAAAAAAACACAAAGTAAGGAATTCTTCATTTAGCAAATATCCGTTACTCAATAATTGAACAATTAATACAACACAAGTCGGTATAAGGAGCCGCGACTGGCGTGATAAATCGAAACAGAATGGCGCCTGACGTCGATATTTGTTGGCTTTTATGGAATTGACGAACGGCGCACTCGGTAGTTATTATAAAAATCTACCCTCAGCTAACACGGCCTCTCCTGACCTGTGGTCGTCCCGACCACATTTTTATTGCTGTCGATGCAACTATGCAGACTTTGTCTATCTTCAGCATCCTGAAGATAAGTAAATCACTCTTCTAGGCAGTCCAAATAGCGGAACTAAAAGCTCCTCGCACGACTAGTGGAGCGACAGTTCGACGAATAAAGTATATTAGGAGCATCTGTTCAATACCTTAACTACGGGACATAATGTACATTGGACATAAGTTCGCATATCCCTTCTCAAAACTATATCTACAGGACATAGGCACTCAGTTCGCATATCCCCTCACAAAACTACATCTACAGGACATAGGCACTCAGTTCGCATATCCCCCTCTGAAAACTACATCTACAGGACATAGGCACTCAGTTCGCATATCCCCTCTCAAAATTACATCTACAGGACATACGCACTCAGTTCGCTTATCCCCCTCGCAAAACTACATCCACAGGACATAGGCCCTCAGTTCACATATCCCCCTCTCAAAACTATATCTACAGGACATAGGCGCTCAGTTCACATATCCCCTCTCAAAACTACATCTACAGGACATAGGCACTCAGTTCGCATATCTCCCTCTCACAACTACATCCACAGGACATAGGCTCTCAGTTTGCGTATCCCCTCTCACAACTACATCCACAGGACATAGGCACTCAGTTCGCATATCCCCCTCTCAAAACTACATCCACAGGACATAGGCACCCAGTTCGCAATATCCCAGTTAACAAAACATGAAGTGCTATACATACATCAGTGTTGCATATGTTTACCATCGGTATCACATGTACCAGGACCAGCCACTTCATGTCGTGCCTGAGGAGCACGCTGCATCTGGGCTATACTAGCCACACACCCAGCAAGGCAACTTGCCTCACACCAACACGCTCGCAAGCACATTTAACGTGCTACTATAACATAAAAGAAACATTTAAATGTTGGGTTGAACATTACTTCAAAAGTGCAGCGTAACTCTCAGAACATCATTCACCTCCTAAAACTTTTCAACTCTTTTGCGTTTTGCTCACGCATTGAATATATAGGAGATGGTTCTTGGTAACAACCAATTTAAAAGCAACTAACTAGAACTACCAGCTCTAACTCCAAAACTGCAGCTCGACCACCGAAAATGACTGTTAAACACTATAACTGCTGCTCAACTGCCGTAACAGCTGCTCAGCCATCAAAACAGCTGCTTAACTACTGTAACAGCTGCTCAGCTATCAAAACAGCAGCTCTCGACTACAGCAGCAACATTCGACCACAACCACAGCTCTAGATCACAGCAGCAGCTCTCGAACACAGCAGTAGCTCTCAACCACAGTTGCAGCTCTCAACAACAACAGCAGCTCTCGATCACAGCAGAAGCTCTCAACCGCAGCAGCAGCTCTCAGCCACAGCCGCAGCTCTCAACCACATCAGCAGCTCTCGACCACAGCAGCAGCTCTCGACCACAGTAGCAGCTCCCAACAACAACAGCAGCTCTCGACCACAACAGCAGCTCTAGATCACAGCAGAAGCTCTCAACCACAGCAGCAGCTCTCGACCACAGCAGCAGCTCTGGACCACAGTAGCAGCTCTCAACAACAACAGCAGTTCTCTCGACCACAAAAGCCGCTCTCGAACACAGCAAAAGCTGTCAACCACAGCAGCAGTTAGCAGTAGCCAACCATAACAGCAGCTAACCAAAACGGCAGCTAACCAAAACAGCAGATAAACCAAATCAGCAGCTAAACAGAACAGTAGCTAAACCAAATCAGCAGCTAAATCAAAACAGCAGCTAAACAGAACAGCAGCTAAACCAAATCAGCAGCTAAATCAAAACAGCAGCTAAACCAAATCAGCAGCTAAACAGAACAGCAGCTAAATCAAAACAGCACCTAAACAGAACAGCAGCTAACCCAAATCAGCAGCTAACCAAAAGAACAGCTAAACAGAACAGCAGCTAAATCAAATCAGCAGCTAAACAGAACAGCAGCTAAACCAAATCAGCAGCTAACCAAAACAGCAGCTAGACAGAACAGCAGGTAAACCAATTAACACTTATAACAGCAAGCTATTGATTTCACATCGGTAATAAAATTCGGGCAGCGTTCGGGAAGCTTCGAGATGTCTTCTCGTCCAAAATCCCTCAGTGCCTGAAGACTAAAGTCTTCGAACAGTGCGTGTTGCCAGTGATGACTTACGGATCCGAGACATGGTCGCTAACTATGGGCCTCATAAGAAGGCTCAGGGTCACCCAGCGAGCGATGGAGAGAGCTATGCTCGGAGTATCCCTGCGAGATCAAATCAGAAATGAGGAGATTCGTAGGAGAACCAAAGTCACCGACATAGCTCAGCGTGTCGCGAAACTGAAGTGGAAATGGGCGGGGCACATAGTTCGAAGAGCTGATGGTCGTTGGGGTCCCAAGGTGTTGGAGTGGCGACCCCGCACCGGAAAACGCAGTGTTGGCAGGCCCCCCACCAGGTGGACCGACGACATCAAACGAGTCGCAGGGAGCCGCTGGATTCAAGCGGCGCAAGACCGAAGCCTGTGGAAGTCCATGCAGGAGACCTTTGTCCAGCAGTGGACGTCTATAGGTTGACAAAGAAGAAGAAGAAGAATAAAATTCGGTAGGTAGCTCATGATCAATTTAACCACTAAGTATAGGAACACTAGACAAACAAGTACGTTACACGGGACCCATGACAACAACTTTAAATTAAGTAGGAATGCAGGATTCATTCAGTTAAATATCCACAAAGGTACATACCAAAAACTCAAAATTAATGTAAGAGTTTAAGGACAATCGACCTACTTGACTAGTCAAAGCATTGATCAAATGATGGCTCGGTCAAACTTGACCTTATCTAATGATTCAAAGGAATTTCAATTATGTACGTCAGTGATAGCAAGTATATGTGGGCGCAATTGATTTCCGTTTAACTTATATTAATTAATTGGGAGTATTGTTTTGATTTCCGTATCCTTTTATTTTATATTATCTTAAAGTATTTATTGTTTTGACTTCCGTTTCCTTTTATTTATTAAAATTAGTTTAATCAAATTGACATTTGACTTTGATAGCGCGGGTACGCCATTTTGCGCGCCATCTTGAAATATTAGTATAAAAGGGCTGTTTCGACGATACGAATTCAGTCTCTGCCCAGAGACTCATCCGACTAGTAGATGCTCTCGCGTCTAGGTCGTTCTTCTCGATTGAGGGATTGCGATAGCAATCGCTCCCTAATCGATTAAATATTGCCAGTACGCTTAGATTAGTTTAAATAATAAATTAATATTTTGATGTTTTGATAACTACCCTCATGTTTAGATATTGGTTTGATTAAATTAATATTTTGATGTTTTGATAACTACCCTCATGTTCAGATGTTGTTTTGATTAATCAATACTTTGATATTTTTGATAGTTACCCTCACGTTCAGATGGTGGTTTGTCTGTCGTGCTGTGGTTATTAGCTGAGTGGAAAGGGGCCGTTATTGGGGATGGTGGCGACGGCTTTAGGTAGGGTTTCAGCGTTTTAAGAGACGCGTTCTCTTAAAGCCTGATTAGTTTTGAGTAATAATTCCCGCTTCTGGTCCATCGCTAATAAATGTAAAAGAGGGGCCTTTTGATGGTACTTTTGTTCGAACAATAAACATCCCAAGTAATGAAATGATCATTCCACGCTACCTTTCCTCGTCGCGCGACAAATAAGTCCGGCTTCGTTGCCGACGAGGATACCTGCTCCGACATATACGTCACACGTAAACACAAGGACATTTGAATCGGATCTAACTTCTAGTTAGTGCTATTGCACCACTACCTAGCATCTTGTTACATCATGAAATGCGCAGTCACATGTTACGCAAAATCGTTACTTTATTTGATCGGAAGCAAAGCATTTCAATCTACCCGCGTAGGTCGTTACATTTTATTGCTAACAAATCCAGCAGACGAATAACCCATATCACCGGTTCGCATATATATGCGACAACTATTCTATTCAACAAATAGTTAACACGGCAAATAAAACAAAGTACGTAACCGTACCTTTTTAAGACGTCAGAATAACATCGAAAGAATACTATTCACTTTTATAGCAATTACAAATGTAACAAAAGGTTGTTTCGTTTCCGCGTAAGAACTAACTCGGTCGTAGTTGGTTTTATCCAACAATTTTGAAAACATCAGCAAAATGCTCGGAAATAGAACTATTTCACGAATTTTGTTTTTACCGTCATTTGCACAACGTAATACTTATTTACATCGCGGAAAGTTTATTTAATTTACAACACGACCTTTAATAAAGAGACTTTATTCTTTAACCCGTTTTTGTAACTGCTCACAACGCGATTAAAGGATACTCAAATACCCACTCAACTTAGGGATTCCACTCAAAAGGATATTGGAAACATCTTACTTGTATACTTTTCTCGTCGTCCCATAACGGCGTTGCGCTCATACCTGCTTGCACCGGTCGGCGCAGCGGTAGCTCGCACCACATAAAAGCGCGTACAGTCACCGTGGCGCTTAGCGACGTGATCACCATCGCACCAACAGGCAACGCGTAGACTGGCGCCTTCCAGCACCGATAGGCGCTTGTAACAAGCGCTGCGACAGGCAGTGACATGCCTCAACCACCGGGTCGTCACGTGATCCGATGCTCATCACACCACACATCATCGAAGCTGCTCGTGACTCATGAAGCTCTTGAAGCTTCGTGCTCTTAAATGAAGTACACTCACGCAACTTCAATGGGAAATTTACCAGAACCTTATATTTCCAAAATCAGAGATGGAAATCGAACGGTAACAGGCATTCAATCCCACGCCTGATATTGGCGGACCCTTATTATTTTTCCAAAAAGCCACAAAGTAAGCAATTCTTCATTTAGCAAATATCCGTTACTCAATAATTGAACAATTAATACAACACAAGTCGGTATAAGGAGCCGCGACTGGCGTGATAACTCGAAACAGAATGGCGCCTGACGTCGATATTTGTTGGCTTTTATGGAATTGACGAACGGCGCACTCGGTAGTTATTATAAAAATCTACCCTCAGCTAACAATATATATAATCTGAATCTCGGAAACGGCTCCAACGATTTTCATGAAATTTAGTATGCAGGGGTTTCGGGGGCGATAAATCGATCTAGCTAGGTTTCATTTTTATAAAAGGTCGTTTTATCCGTGTTTTTAGGCAATGAAAAACACCTGACAATATCATTAGAATACGAAGGTAAATTTCGCCATCATCTATAAAGTTCCAATAGCTCGGGAAATCGGGCGGTCCCGAAACCAGAAGTCCCCGGTTCGACTCCAGACGATTATGTTTTCGCCTATGAATTTTATTATTATTTTTTACATATATAATTTCCAAAAAACACGATTTACCAAAAAAAAAACAAGCGAAGCTCGGTCACCCAGATATTAGTGACAATAATTGTATCTATTTCCAGTCAGTTTAAGAAACTGTAGCGACACATTGCAGTTGTCGAGCCACTTCTCAAAAGATTCGCAATGGGGTCTTTTAAAATGAGAGATGCCACATTGTTTTTACAATTTTTTATTTCGCATCAGTATTAGCGACCAAATCATCGATAAAGCGGTTTCGATAAATTAAATGATTTATGATATTTTTTCCTTGTGTTCTATGTACAAGCATCAACACTCATCACTTTCTCTACTTTACACTCATCATCATCATTATCAACCTTTAGATGTCCACTGCTGGACATAGGTCTCCTGCATGGACCTCCACAGGCTTCGGTCTTGCGCCGCCTGAATCCAGCGGCTCCCTGCGACTCGTTTGATGTCGTCGGTCCACCTAGTGGGGGGTCTGCCAACACTGCGTTTACCGGTGCGGGGTCGCCACTCCAACACCTTGGGACCCCAACGACCATCAGCTCTTCGAACTATGTGCCCCGCCCATTTCCACTTCAGTTTCGCGACTCGCTGAGCTATGTCGGTGACTTTAGTTCTCCTGCGGATCTCTTCATTTCTGATTTGATCTCGCAGGGATACCCCAAGCATAGCTCTCTCCATCGCTCGCTGAGTGACTCTGAGCCTTCTTATGAGGCCTACAGTTAGCGACCATGTCTGGGATCCATAAGTCATCACTGGCAACACGCACTGTTCGAAGACTAGTCTTCAGGCACTGAGGTATTTTGGACGAGAAGACATCTCGGAGCTTCCCGAACGCTGCCCAGCCGAGTTGGATTCGGCAGTTGATCTCTTTCTCGAAATTGGACCTACCTAGCTGGACTGTGTGTCCCAGGTCCACAATTTCGAGCGCAGAGTTTTCAACGATTACTGGGTGGAGCGGAGCATGAGCATTGGACATGATTTTCGTCTTGCTCATGTTCATTTTCAGGCCCACCTGTTGAGAAACCCTGCTGAGATCATTGAGCATTGTATTGAGGTCACTCAGAGTCTCTGCCATGACTACTATGTCATCGGCAAATCGCAGGTGAGTGATGTACTCGCCGTTTATGTTGATGCCAAGTCCGTTCCAATCCAGAAGCTTAAAGACGTCCTCCAACGCAGCGGTAAATAGCTTCGGGGAGATTACATCTCCCTGTCGCACTCCACGCTGCAAGTGGATTGGTCTCGTAGTCTGGTCCTGTATACGTACTGACATAGTGGCGTTTTCGTACAAGCACTTCAACACTTGGATATACCGGTAGTCAATCCGGCATCTCTGCAGCGACCTCAATACAGCCCAAGTTTCCACCGAATCAAAGGCTTTCTCATAGTCCACAAACGCTAAGCAAAGTGGCCGGTTATACTCTTCTGTCCTGTCCTGTGTGTATAACCTGCCGCAGCGTATGAATGTGGATCTATGGTACCAAAACCTTTTCGGAATCCGGCTTGTTCGGGAGGCTGGAAGTCGTCAAACCTACGAGCGAGACGATTCGTAATGACTCTCGAGAACAACTTGTAAACATGACTCAGCAGCGAGATGGGTCTATAATTCTTCAGCAAGGTATTATCACCCTTTTTGAAGAACAGGACCACCACGCTCCTGTGCCATGCTTCCGGCGTTATACCCTCGTGAATGACGGAATTGAACAATCGCTGAAAGATCTTAAGTACCTGTTTTCCACTCGCTTTCAGGAGTTCCGCAGTGATTCCGTCATCACCTGGCGCCTTGTTGTTCTTGAGCTGTTTGAGAGCCATTCTAATCTCGTATAGGCTGACGTCCGGGATATCTTCGGTATAGTGACGGGTCAGTTTGGCTCTGGGATCTTTGGCCAAATCTTCAACAGGTCTTTGTGTCGTGGTATATAACTGTCCATAGAACTTCTCGACCTCTCTCAAGATCTCAGGTCGAGAAGAGACGAGACGACCGTCATCAGTTTTCAGCCGCGTCAGCTGGCTCTGTCCGGTAGACAGATCTCTCGCGAACACTTTTGAGCCTTTGTTCCGCTCGATAGTATCTTTAATACACTTGGTATTAAAGATCCGAAGAATCCGAATTCTTTTCCTGCGATGGGTCTTAAAGAATTTAGACCCCACAGTATGGACAGTTTCCACGAACCTGTTGTTAAGATCGTCCACAGAAACGCAGTCTGCGAGGCAATCGAATCGGTTCTGCAGTTCGAGTTGGAAGTTTTCGGGGTTTTGGATATGAGCACGAGAAGGTCGGAGAGTTGACTTCACCAGTCTGGCCCTTTCCAGCTTTACATTAATATTCAATGGGCCTCTTACCATACGGTGATCGCTCCCGGTTTTCACCCTGTTGATCACAGAGACATCATTGAATATATGCCGCCTGGTCGACAAAATGAAGTCAATCTCACTTCTCGTGGAACCATCGGGGCTCATCCATGTCCATTTTCTGTGTGGCCGCTTCCTGAAGAAAGAGTTCATCATAAAAAGGCCCTCCTTCTCCATGAAGTCGGCCAGCATTTGACCCCTCTGGTTCCTTCGCCCATACCCAAACTGCCCCACTCTCGTCTCTGCACCGCTTCGTTCGCCCAGTCTCGCGTTGAAATCCCCCATCACAACATTGTAGTGAGTGGTAGAGGTGTGTATGGCTTTTGATATATCCTCATACAGCAACTCCACCTCCTCGTCAGAATGTGTCGATGTTGGTGCGTAAACCTGTATAACCTTCAGCGAATACCGTTTGGTGATTCTGAGTATAAGGTACGCTACCCTTCTCGACACACTTTTGACTTCGACGATGTTGTTGACGAGGGACTTGTGAACGATGAACCCGACACCACCCTGGGACTGCTGGTCGCCCTCCCGGTAGTAGAACAAGTTGCCGGAATTGAGGATTATCGAGTCCTCCCCCTCTCTTTACACTAGCCTAGCTTAAATACCTGCTTTTAATTTAATTGCCTTTAAGTCTTCGACGAGGAGCTGAATTGCTTCGATATTTACGTAATGATTGTTCATGGGATTCAGTATATCTATCTATCTATCTATCTTATCTAATACCTTTAAACGAGCAATTCTTGTATATATAATCTGAATCTCGGAAACGGCTCCAACGATTTTCATGAAATTTAGCATGCAGGGGGTTTAGGGGGTGATAAATCGATCTAGCTAGGTTTCATTTTTATAAAAGGTCGTTTTATCCGTGTTTTTAGGCAATGAAAAACCCCTTACAATATCATTAGAATACGAAGGTAAATTTCGCCATCATCTATAAAGTTCCAATAGCTCGGGAAATCAGAAGTCCCCGGTTCGACTCCAGACGATTATGTTTTCGCCTATGAATTTTATTATTATTTTTTTACATATATAATTTCCAAAAAACACGATTTACAAAAAAAAAAAACAAGCAAAGCTCGGTCACCCAGATATTAGTGACAATAATTGTATCTATTTCCAGTCAGTTTAAGAAACTGTAGCGACACATTGCAGTTGTCGAGCCACTTCTCAAAAGATTCGCAATGGGTTCTTTTAAAATGAGAGATGCCACATTGTATTTACAATTTTTTATTTCGCATCAGTATTAGCGACCAAATCATCGATAAAGCGGTTTCGATAAATTAAATGATTCATGATATTTTTTCCTTGTGTTCTATGTACAAGCATCAACACTCATCACTTTCTCTACTTTACACTAGCCTAGCTTAAATACCTGCTTTTAACTTAATTGCCTTTAAGTCTTCGACGAGGAGCTGAATTGCTTCGATATTTACGTAATGATTGTTCATGGGATTCAGTATATCTATCTATCTATATATCTTATCTAATACCTTTAAACAAGCAATTCTTGTATATATAATCTGAATCTCGGAAACGGCTCCAACGATTTTCATGAAATTTAGCATGCAGGGGGTTTAGGGGGTGATAAATCGATCTAGCAAGGATTTATTTTTAGAAAACGTCGTTTTATCCATGTTTTCAGGCAATGAAAAACCCCCTACAATATCATTCAATCATCATCAATCATTACAAGGTAAATTTCGCCATTAATTAAAAAGTCCCAATAGCTCAGGGAAATCGGGCGGTTCCAAACTCCCTACTCCAGAACCAGAACAACTCGGTTCGAGTCCAGGCGATTTTTTTGTTCCCCTATGAATTTTATTATTATTATTATTTATTTTTTATTATTTTTTTTGGAAACTGTATACTTTTTTTTTGTAAATTTCCAAAAAACACGATTTACCGAAAAAAAAACCGAGCAAAGCTCGGTCACCCAGGTACTTATTTTTATTTAACTTTGGTTAAGTACGAAGAAAATTCAGAGTCTCAGTGAACTTTATTATTACTAGCGTAGGCATACTAGAGTGCGTTGACGATAGATACACTTATCTAGGTAGTTACTTTATTTTGGAGTCACTTAGTTATTTGATTATTGTTCATTTTGATACAACCCACATCTTGACACTGTAAGTCCACACTCACATAAATACTTGTATAAATATAAAAGTCCCTTATTCTGTGTTAGCAACTAATTTCCTACCAATGAGCCAGTAACCGAGCTGACGACAACAGACGACTCGCAATGGTTACTGGCGGCGTAAGACCGAGGCCTGTGGAAGTCAATGCAAGAGCCCTCTGTTCAGCAGTGGTTTTTTATCGGTTGATAAAGAAGAAGAGCCAGTAAATTTTTGTTCCTTGACCAATACCCAACAGATAGAGCTTATCGACCGAGCGAAGCGAAGGTCTTTGAGTCTACTTGAGTGAATTTGCACTTGTCCGTCCGTCCGTCCGTCCGTCCGTCCGTCCGTCCGTCCGCCCGTCCGTCCGTCCGTCTGTCAGAGCCTTATAACTTCTAAATTACTGAACGTAATTACTTCAATTTTAGATATAATATGTAAACCGATGGCCTCCAGCCGAAAATGGCTTAAAAAGTTATAAAAATCTTTATTTCAGGGGGGCTCTCATAGAAGCGAAAGCGAAGAAAAAAAAAAATTTTTGCGTTTCATAGGATTACAGTACTTCATTTTATAGATAATTTGGAACAGAGTACAAAAGTATTTTTTTTTTAATTTTTTTCCTAAAATTGACGAAATGGGGGGCTTTCAAAGTGGAGATTATATTTGACCTCACAACGGAATAACCATTGAAAGCTGGGGCTTGAAAGTTTTATAATTTTAGCGTAATATCATGTACTTGAACAACAAATACTAAAATTAGATAAATGTAATAAGGAAACTAAATTATTTAACTTTTAATGAGCAGCAACAACAGAACTTCATAATGATGTCAATAGATGGCGCTCTCATCTCATATAGCAAATGCAGCTAAATTATTATTCAATTAAAATTATGTTATTTTTAGTTTGGCCATCCACCCTATAATTTCGGCTCTAAATTCCAAATTCAATGTTTGGTATTTGGATGATGGAACCTTGGGCGGCGAAGTGAATTCGGTTTTGGAGGATTTAGAAATTATTATATCAAAATTTAAAACTATTGGCTTGGAACTTAACTTTGATAAATGTGAAATTTATATTCCTAATTCTTTTTCGGCGGAATCTAAACTGCACATATTAAATAAATTCAATACTTTAGCTCCGGGTATTAAAATTTTAAATGATGAGTCACTTCGCCTCCTAGGAGCACCTGTTCTAGAGGCCTCAGTTCCTCAATTTTTTACTGACTTAATTTCTAAATTCAAAAACACTTCCCATCACCTTTTCGATATTAATCCTCATATGGCAATGACCATCATTCGATTCTGCTTATTTGTCCCAAAATTTACTTATTTCCTAAGATGTTCACCTCTTTGGAAATTTAATAATTTATTGGAAAATCTGGATAATTTTATACAAAATATTCTATCTGACATCTTAAATTGTCCGATAGATGATCAAGTATGGGCCCAGGCTTCTCTTCCGATCAGGTATGGAGGTCTGGGAATCCGCAAAATTTCTAGTGTCTCTCTGCCAGCATTTCTTTCCTCTGTTTATAGTACACACACTCTCTTTGAAAAAATTATATCCCAGTCTTTGGGATCAATTGAGGTGTCGTGCTTGGCAGAGGCAAGAAATGAATGGTCAACGATTAGCCCAAATCAATTGCCGGTTTCTCTTCCTTCCCAGAGACAGTGGGATGACATTATTTGTAAAAAAACTTTTGACGCAATGTTAATGGAAGCAAATTCTAAAGACCGTGCTCGTCTTCTCGCTGTCTCTGCGAAAGAATCCGGCCACTGGCTCCATGCTCTCCCTTCTGCTAATCTAGGCACTCTTTTAAACCACGCCACTCTTGCAGTGGTAGTTGGCCTTAGGCTCGGCGCCAAAATAACCCAGCCTCACCGTTGCCACTGCGGTGACCACGTCGACGCTTACGGTCATCACGGACTCTCCTGTTCGAAGAGCGCTGGTCGTTTCTCCCGCCACAATGCCCTCAACGACATCATCCGCAGGTCTCTTGCTACTGCTCACGTGCCAGCTGTATTAGAACCTATTGGTTTGGCACGTAGTGATGGCAGGAGACCTGATGGTATGACGCTTGTTCCTTGGAGGGCAGGGAGGTCGCTTGTGTGGGATGCCACCTGTGTAGATACTCTGGCTGCATCCCACATCCATGCGACCTCCTCTGTGGCGGGTGCAGCGGCTACTAGCGCCGAACAGGCTAAGAGGCGCAAATATGAAAAACTTGACAGTGGTTTCATATTTGTGCCTTTTGGTGTAGAGACCCTGGGGCCGTGGGGCCCGGAGGCTCGAGCGCTTTTTGTAGAGCTAACTAAAAAGGTGATCGAGTCTACCGGGGATCCAAGAGCTGGCAGCTACCTTGCCCAAAGGATTAGCTTGGCCATCCAAAGGGGTAATGCTGCCAGCATCTTGGGTACCATGCCACACTGCGGTGGCTTCGATGGGGTTTTAGATTTTATTTAATTTTTTATTTTAGTTTTAATTTTAGAATAATTTTAATTTTAATGTAGTAGGTAGTTTTAATTTTAGAGTAAATTTAGGTTTTTTCAATATCTACTAGATGATAATGATCAAGATTATAATAATTAAAAGAATTAAAATTATTATTTAGTCATTTAGCAAACATCAATAAAACTTCACGTTTGTTTTTACATGCAGTTTGTTTTTACATGTTTTCTGATCGTGTCGATAGTTGACGCTGTGTACAAGTAATTTAATTTGAATGTTCCAAAAAACTATACCTAAGTTTGATTGAGGCCTTGAGGATTTCACTATAACAGTTCCCTAACCTTTACGGGCTACCTATGTTAAGTTAGTCGACACTTTCTGTCAACTTTGTTATTACGAACCTCTACGGGACAACTAAAGGTGAAAATGACATTGGGATGTTAGGATTGTATTTAGGGGCTACCTACGTAAAGAGACTTCTACAAAGGGGATGATTTAGGTATGGTTGGTGAAAACGGTAATAATAATAATATCAATTTTGATCGTCTTGTATCTATTGAATGAATAAGTAATTATGGGAAACCGTTACCGCGAGGTCTCAGTTCGGGGCGAACCACTAGTTATTTTGGCTCAGTTTATGTGATGCAGCCTACGGCGGCTGCTATATTATGTGCGAACGATTATATTAAGCTCTAGTTACTAGTAGTATCTAAGCTCTGAGCTTTCGTATCAGGCTATTAGTATTCACATAGACTATATGGCTTCAGAGCCATCACTGAGAAAACTCATTATATGAAGACTTCAATCTGTCGGTACCTACTCCGAGATTTTGGAAAGGGATTCCCAACCATACGAACATTGCCTTACCAAGTTGGATCTGAATTTTGGTGGACCCCATTTAAATTATAAAATACGCAGTACTTACGCAGGCATATAAAAAATATTACTCACACAGCCTTTAATAGCACCGAGAACCGACAATACTCTTTGTTATTTTTTTTGCATTCGTTACAGGAACTATTTGTAGCCACTAGACGGTTCTAATTGCTTTTAATTATATAAGGAAGTACCTTGCTGGCTGTGAATGTAGGTTTACTTCACATTTGTTTCACGAATAAATACTTTGTAATGAACACAATTCAATGTCACGTTAATTTAATATGCATTGATTGGCACGGCTTACCTCGAGGAATAATGAAATTCATTATAATTTTTCTGTAACGCCCGATCCCTAGGGCTCGCAAAATCGCTTCGTCTAGTGGGAGATTTCAGCAGTGGCTAGTTGAAACGCCACTTACAAAAACAGGACGCTGAGCTATAATTAGCGTTCCGGTACGATGCTGCGTAGGTATAAACCGAGGGGCACGAGGTTATAACTTACCCTCCCAGTTGAGCCCACTTAGGCTGCATCATTACTTACAACTTAGATCGCAATCAAGGGCTAATTTATCATCGAATAAAAAGTCGTTTCTACCCAGAATTAAATGACTGGAGCAATTCTCATTAATCGATTAAATATTTTATTATATTCAAAAGAAAAATAAGTTAGTTCATTAGTAGGCATCAGCTGGACAGACCTTAACTATAATATGGTGGCAAAAGTAAAATTATATATAAATATAATAACGACAGGTTATAGGTTAGGTTAATTTTCTGAGGAGCACTCTACAGGTACGTACGTACGAGGACTTTCTCCACGCTAACGTACTTTCATTTTTATTTTGTACTAGCTGATACACGCGAATTCGTCCGCGTGGATTTAATTTTTGATATCCCTCGGGAACTTTAATTTTCCGGGTTAAAAAGTAGCCTAAGTCACTCTCCAGGTCCTCACCTATACCCATGCAATAAATCACGTCGATCCATGGCTCTGTTGCGGCGTGATTGAAGGACAAACCAACAAACACTTTCGCATTTATTTTATATTTTAGTATGATTTGTATTAATAAAATTAATGCATTTACGTTGAGTAAAGAGGCACTACAAAAATTAATCTACGACTATGCGTTTGTTCACTTTAGTTATAACAGAGTAAGACATTATATTACTTCACACTATTTAATACAATAGCGCGAGATAAGAATAGAAAGCGCCATCTAGTTTAAATTGGAAAAACTATTAATTATAAATAGCGCCTGCTCCTAGTAGTAGGACCTACTTTTTATCCCGGAAAATCAAAGAGTCCCCGAGGGACTTTAAAAACTAAATCTATGCGAACGAAGTCGCGAGATCAGCTAGTATTATACATGCGAAAGTGTGTTTGTTTGTTGGTTTGTTGGTTCCAGGTCCTCAACTATACCCACGCAAAAAATCACGTCGATCCGTAGCTCTGTTGCGGCGTGATTGAAAGACAAACCAACAAACACACTTTCGCATTTATAATATTAGTATAATATCGGTATAAGAGTCTTCTAAAAATTAATTTGTGACTGTGCCTTAGAATAAATACTCATAGAAAAGCAATATTCGACGCGGTGATAAGCCATTTTTAGGAAGCGGAAAGCATATTCCTTTTCAGTATCGTCGCGTAAGTACGACGAGCTCGCAGAGAAAAAATAACGTACTGTGCTGTGAAAGGGTGTCATAATTCATCACAATAACCATCAAAAACGTAATCAGCAGTACCAGTGCAGAAAATAATTACATGGCACTCACACATTCATTGCTTGTTTTAAGCCTACGTTTGGAGGGGAACTTTGTTAGAAACTTCCGAACTATGAGTATATTTTAATCTAAGAATTGTGCTTTTTTTAAAAAGTTGCAAAAAATATACGTACCTATTTACTAAGTTACACTTGACAACCTGAAAAATACATCTATTTTAGACTTATTTTAGATCTATGTAGCAGATTTACACAGATAGCCTATCAAATGTGTGAACTTGGTTTGTCTTTCGTAAAGCCTTAACAAATTAGTATTGCTATCCAGAATCCACGTGAGACGTCCACTTTAAAGACAACGTCTGTAGCAAATTATGCTTATTGTTGTACATTTTCACAATAAGATTTCAAGAGATCTATCTCCCTTGAGGAGCGTAAAATCTTATTAAAGGCAAGAGACTCTCGGACGGTAGGTATCTGAGATTGCTTTTCCCTATATTACATTCCATTTTAAATTTCCCCTAAATAAGAACAATATTAATATGGATTGTGGAATAAGGCTTTTTAAGATTTGTGCGTTTATCAATGCCATGCGACCTTAACAACAAGTCTATTACACAACTATTTCGTAATCGCAGTGAATGTCTGTATTATATCACAGTTTTAATAGCTGTTAGTGTAAAATAGTTTGACGGTCTATCTATTCGTTTAAATGCCCATCACTCAAAAACAACGAGGCAATTAAAGCAAAACTAACGCATCCATTTTTATAAACATCCGTTCAATAAAACTGGAGATAAAAATAAATAAATAAATATACTGACTTATAGTAGGTAGTATAACTTAGTCTTGCTAAGTATATAAGTATAGAATCCTACAATTCTAATTTGAACGCGACGGTAAAGCGTATATTGTATATTGTTGACCGTTCGCGTTCAAATTACAATTTTAGGGTTGCTAGTTCCGACGGGATCGATTGTGTCCACAGGTACAAGCGTCCATAGGTCCACTTGCCCTTACCTAATTTAATTGAATAATACGCAGAATCTATATATAAAAATAATCAACATAGCTTCTGTGGACAATGCGGTTAACGCACGTGATATTGTCTTAAACAAAATATCGTCTTTTGGTACAAACACATAGTATATTGGTAACGTTGCAAATAATATTAATATGTTCCAAAATATTAGTCACTCAAAAGTGGAAAATTAAGCAATCAATTTGCGTTATTATGTGTCAATGTAGATTGAAGAAGTGACGTCACGAAATATATTGTATCTATTGAATAGCTCAATATATTATGAGCTGCATATCTATAGTCTAAAATCCATTTCAATCAGTGATCTTGACCATGATTATGACCTGCATCAATATAAAACGAGTTAAAAACAATGGCTGTTAGGGCTGTATATAATAATTTTACTTGACTTTATCCACTTAACGTAGCTCTAGCATAAAGGCAGCACATTTTTGCAAGAAATAGTGTTTGACCTAAAATATTATGTATTTCCTTCCTTTTATGAGTTATAATCATACGAGTGTTTTCCTGATCTCAAAGCGTTACACATACTATAATAAAAAGTTTCCTAAGTACAAGGTATATGAAAGGTAGGTACAATAAATAAAACGACAAAATCCACTCAAACACATATATTTTCTGTTTGATTTTTTTTACTTTTTGGTGCTCCATTTTTTAGTTCGTGTTCTCATTAAATTATAAATTAATACTAACATAATAGTTAAGGTCTCGCGAATGCGCACAGCCTCCTTAAATGGGCAATCGGGAGCTCCATGCACATTCCGAGGCCCGGGCAATGAGCTCGGCACAATAAATAATAAGGTACAAAAGGAATTCAACGAAGTACCATCCGATGGTTTCCACACACTCACGCACGTTCAACACGACAACAGTCTTACATCTAAAATATCACTAGCTATACAAGAAACGGCAAGGCCGCGTGCACTGATCTGGTGTAGAATGAAGGTGACCGGTTTACTCGAATTGCGATCCCCGGAGCTTGTGGACGGCGTTAGTGAGATGTAGCATTTCTGTGTTCAGCTGCCAGATGAGGGTTTCGAGCTTCTCTACCGAGTCGAGGACTTCAACGCGCTCTGTGTGTGGGTTGAAGCGAACCTCGAATGGTCGCGACATGGTGGACACCCAGCGTCTGTTCATAAAGAAAATCCAATTAATTTATAGTTGCACTCAAGATATATCATAATTTGAGGTAGATCGTGTAGACTCGTATGTCTCATAGTGGACACTTATATTTTGAAATTGCGATGCCGACGATTCGTAAATAGATGGCAATGCGTGCGTAAACAAATGAAAAATGCAAGTGGTGTACTGAAGTGTAATTTTGCACCTTTATTGTAAAAATTAAATACGCTAGATCATTGAAAGGGTGGAACGTCGAAGCTCCACCACATTTTAGGAGTTTTTCACCAACAGTAAAACAGCCTGAAGCACAAAACCACAGTTACCTGAATTTATCTTTGGCATCTTCGAAGCTGTCTGCCACGTAATAAATAGGTTGATACTCTTGGTCTTGATAAGGTTGTAATGACGTTGACGCGGGCTCGAAAGGTCGGAGTTCGGGTTTGTCACTGAGAGCATGCAAGAGTTCTCCGATGGAGGACAGGAGGGCAGCACCATAAGCCTTCAGCTGTTGGTTCTCTTTGCACAGTCCGAATTCAACCGTGAACCAGTATACCTGAACAAAGAAAACATTCTTTATAGTTTACCCCCACCAGCCATCAATGAAAAATGGAACAAAATCCAAACTGGTTTGGTCATTAAACCCAGTATCGAAATCATTTCGGTTTCGTTCACTAAACCGGTTAAAGAAGCTGTTTCTAATTCAATTTCATTTCATCATTTTAGCGAAATTAACCGGTTCACCAAAAATTGCGAAATCACTTCTTCTAATTTAAGTCTGTCAACCGAAATAATTACAGTTCTTTCATCAATTAACCCGTATTTAACCAAAAATTTTCAAGAAAATTATTTTAAGCCCTGCTAATGGCACAAAGCATAGCTTATAGCGTCGGCTTACTGCAAGAACTCATTAAGTGACATTATACTTGAGTATATGAAA
This sequence comes from Oeneis ivallda, assembly GCA_029955525.1. Taxonomy (NCBI): domain Eukaryota; kingdom Metazoa; phylum Arthropoda; class Insecta; order Lepidoptera; family Nymphalidae; genus Oeneis; species Oeneis ivallda. The sequence continues at coordinate 29,880,788 of JARPMR010000001.1, read as the reverse complement.
ATATTGGGTAGTAAACAACGAAATAGTTTTAGTTGTATTGATTGCCTTATATCATCTAAAATTATAATAATAGATTCCGGTAAGCCAACGATATATAGTATTTTAAGAAATTCGCAATTGCTTGCGCCCAAATACGAAAGTCTCGCTCAGCAATTTCTACAATGTGACCAAAGAAATTTTTATTGAGTAAATATTCAGGCAAGCGGCGCAAGACCGAAGCCTGTGGAAGTCCATGCAGGAGACCTTTGTCCAGCAGTGGACGTCTATAGGTTGATAAAGAAGAAGAAGAAGAAATATTCAGGGGTTTTGGAAACTTACAGTAGATAGCTTTTCAATTTCTGAATCTGAAGCGCCGAGTGAAGCGAGACCGATTTCTTGGGAGAATTGGGCGAAGCTCTGGTCAGCCAGAAGAGGAATGTGTCCAAGAAGCTCGTGGATGCAATCACTGAAATTACCACGTCGATTAAACATTTAACTTTATAAGGGCCGATTTCACCAACATAAAATAAGTTTTATCTGAGCGTTTTTTTATATTTTGACAGTATTTTCAATACAAAACTGTCAAAATGCCCAACTTATCCCTCGGATAAACGTCATTTCACGTTGGTGAATTCGGCACTAAATGAATAGCAAATATTGTGGTTCAGTTACGTGATCTCTGTATGTTTTCTATTATAATTTTAGAGCTCAGTTATTACAAGTATATAATCTTGCTGACCACGTATTTTGTCACAATTTAATTTTCTGAAGTGCTAATTTGCTAAATAATATCATTTTATTTATTTGTTTTACTAACCAAGTGTAAAATAAGCCTTGGTTACTTCCATAGTATTTAACAGCTTTATCACAATTTAACATTGAAAGCTGTATTTGCTTTCAATAATGTAACCCAGTAACCAAAACAGGGCAGGAAAGTGAAAGCTGTCACGTCAGTAAAGTAGAGTTAAATTCCTTGATAAACTAAAGCGTAAATAGAGCCTCAATGCCAGGCAACTAAAAGAGAACGATCAATTCAATGTAAATAGCCTTTGATGCTGAAAATCTTGTCGCAGTCGAGCGAAACTAAATTATAAGCGAGCTTTAATGAATTTACGACTCCATCACGTTACCCAGTTCCAGTTCACAAAGTGGTTAAAACTATTAATGGAGAAGTTTCATGGTGATGATATTATATAATATTGAGTTATAGGTAAATAAAATGTATATGAATAGGTACAAACTATGAATACATTCTAAATTCATGTGTCCTAGGGAAACGACAAAGATATTAAAACATTATTTTATGATCTTTACATTATTTACATAATATATAAAAATTTAAAGGTCACAACGATGTTATTTTAATTATTTAATTAATGCCTATGGCTGCCCTAAATAACATTATAAAGTCCTTGGCCTTTAGGACAAAATATAAATATGAAGGTGCAAGACTCGGCGGCGTGTGCTGTTCCTTAGAAGAGATCTATGTCCAGATGTGAATATTTTTGGCTGACGAAAGGGGAACAATAAATAATAATTAGTTAAAGAATACTTACGGTTCTGGTGTATGGAAGGGTGAGTTATTGTGGCGCACGTATTGTGTAGACTGGAAGACGCGGAAGGCCAGGGAAGCCAAGAAATCGCGGGCTGTGAGTAGACCGGCAGCTGGGCGAAGAGTGAATCCGGTGTGCTTGCGAAGGAAGTTGCTCACGTCTTCCAACTGTGGAATTCGGTGAGGCACAAAGATGTCAGCCGCCTGAAGCTTGCCAAACGCTGCCTTGTATTCCTTGCAGGCATGTTTGGGCATCAGTTCGAGCACAGTGTTGAACACTCGCTGCCAAGTCGCGTTCTCAGTTTCGGTGTAGGTGATGGAGGGAATCGAATCGCCGTACTTGTAACCGAATGCGATTTCCGCAATTTCCTTCCTACGCTCTCTGTAATCCTTATCAGCGAATCCAGGATGGTTCATATCGAGTTCAGGCTCGTATTTGGTCATCAGGTGGTTGCAGTTGTCGAGATCGGAGGCATGTCGAGGGAACCACGGGGTTTTGTTGGAGATATTGTCGGAGAGCAAGTTGACGCCTGCGAAGGAGGTCGACTGACGGAGAGATCTGATTAGTTGCAGCAGGTTGCTGCGAGTCATGCTCACTTTCACCAGAGCATCGAACTGCATGCCGGATACTTGTGAGGGGCGTGTTTCAAGGTGCTCTACGCAACCCTTGTAGTTGTCGATAGTTTTGAGGATGCGAGCTAGAGAGCCCATGCCGTCACGCATACGCAGAAGCAGAGCGGCCTTTTGAATAGCCTGTTCAGCCTCCGGGCTCTCGCTTGCAGCGTTCTGTAGGATCACCTCCTCTTCAGTGAGAGTGTAATCTGTAGAAAAATGAATCCATTACATAATTTGCTTTCTACAACACAATAACCATTTAAATTGGTGAAAACTTTGTGTTATGTTTTCACCAATTTTAAATTGGTGAAAAAAATAATCCATATTTAACATCACGAACATAAAAAAAAATACGTACCTTCGTCTGATTTGTTAGAACTGTCTGTAGAGTCTGTATCTGTTATAAAAAGAAAATAAAAAAAAAATTAAATGAAATTAAAGAAAAGAAACTTAATTGAAATAAGCATTGTCTAAAAAATATAAATTAAAAGCAACGAACGGTAATCTTCAAACATTATTACCATGACCGTTTTGGTTTCCATCTTCCTGCGTGCCATTTTCAAGTTTCTCGCCATCGCCATTATGAGCGGCGTCTTGGATAAAATCTGATTCCAAGCCAGAGTCTATTTTAAAACAAAAATAAAAACTCAAACATAGCCAAAAAATAAAAATAAAATAAACTATAAGTTAAATTGGAAAACTATAAGAAACTCTTTCACTTTTCAAAGCAAGTAGAGTCACCAAAATTATATCTTCTAAAATGCCCCCCTAGCCAAATTAAATTTGGTCGTATCTATTCTCTTTCTATGATCGTTAACGCTTTAGAGCGGGGGTGTCCAAATTTTTTTACCACGCCTACCGTCTGACGATGACGCGATAGGCGTCTTTATGCGTGATAAAAACTTTGGGAAACCCTGCTTTAGAGGAAGCGATCTTAGAAACGATTAATTGGTAGCCATGTCGACACACCGTTCTCGATCGCTCATTCGCTCCACGGTTTAGAATGAGCTAATAGAATGCCTCTTATCCTTTCAGAAGGGAGATGGATATAATATTATTATAGAAGGCTCAGGGTCAGGTAGGGCTTATTCCTGGGTTAAACATAACCCGGCGTCTCTGCAAGCCGGCCTTATAATTCAGTGCTACAACGATGCTGCAGAAGATCACAGGTGAAACCTGTGGTCTGATTTGATTTACCGAAAAAACTATTTTTAATTACTGGTTAAAAATATTGTTCTTGAATTAACCTATTAATTGATTGAAGGAACAGAAGTCATCTTTCAGCGGTACATAGAAGGAAGCAATTAGATAATGGTAACCGGTCAACTTCTATTAACCGGTTAATGCGATACGGCAATGGTTGCACATGTGCTCTACTTCCATTGACTGTGCTGTATGTGCGTGACGCATGTGAGTCGCTATATATCCAGCGAATTGTAGGCCATGCGAAAATAAACATTAAAGGTTTGATAAACCGGTTAATTTCGGTAAATTAGGCAAAATTGAATTTGAAACCGGTTCTCTGTTGGACAGATTGAACGTAAAATCCGAAACCTTAACCAATGATTCTGATCAGGGGATAATAGCCGAAACCGGTTGATATTTTTTCCGGTTTCTAAGTCCCACTGACATAATTATTGCTCACAAGTTAAATTTGTACATACCATTGGCGCGGGCGCGAGCCTCTTCAAGAACACTTTGTTTGGTCTGTTTGACAACCAGCGTTTCGAAGCGGGCGTCGTCTACGAGCGATCGACGCCGGGAAGGGTAGCCGTTCTGTAACAATAAACAATTAATCATTAGAGTAAATTCTTTGACGGCGTCCTTATAGATCAATAGTGAGTCTGTGGTCTTCTTAAAAGTAGGCATTTCTTATTTGAATCTTGGTAGAGGACTTACAATAAATTGTTAAGAAGCAGCAGTTTTACGTTACAAATATTGTTATCCTCCTTCCACTAGTCTCTACACGAAATTTAGTATCAGATCGTTCAAAATCAAATCAAAATAGTAAATTTTCTTAAAAGTAGGATTTCTTATTCGAATCTCGGTAGAGGAATTACAATAAATTGTTATGAAGCAGCAGTTTTAGGTTACAAAAAATTGTTATCCTCCTTCCACTAGTCTCTACACAAAATTTAGTTTCAGATAGTTCAAATCAAAATAATAAAATATGTACAAAAATCAGGAAGTTCCCTCTTCAACCTTCATAACCAATTAATTAACGAAATTAAAGACTAACACAAATTGAGGAAGTGCAGTACGGTTAAATATAGATATAAGTATTTGATTATAATAAATTACTTAATGGTGCCTTGAAAGCTAGCGGTAGCTATACAATGTAGTCATTATATTGTGTTTGACATAACAAAGGAGACAATTCTATAAAAAAACCGTTGAGCTTCTATATCCTTATGAATATAGAGCGGTCGTAAGGCATTAAATTTCATACGAGAGCAGGAATTGCTTTTACGAAGTTCCTAAGCTTATTTCCTGAGCGTGGTCGGGTGTAAAGTGCTGCCATTACTCCCCCCAACCCCTACCGGATCTCTGGGTGGAGTCGCACAAAGGCTCACAGTTTCTGGACCACTGAGTCTCGATGGAACCAATTATAATGTCGAGTGAACTTTTGAACTTCGAGACGCGAATGCTAAAAGCATTTCACGACTTGTTCTTTACAGTGGCGTGTCGGAAATCGTAGTTGAGAAAGTTAATTATTGTTATTAGTGAGTGCTACTATTCAATTTCGAATATCTTCAGTAAATTGTACTATTGATGCTTTTTTTTTAGTAAAATATTGTGGAGTATATATATTGTATTTGACCGTATAAAAATATAATTTCAATGTTTAAGTAATAAAACGCAAAAAGCATAATAAATATAACCGTACTTACATCATGATGGTAAAAATACTATTATGTACATGTGCAAGTTAAAGTACAGTTCTAGACACCGTGGTATAAATTATTACCTTACACAAGTAATTAGGAATTACCAAATTATTTTGGGGAATCGAATATTCGTCATTCTAAACGCCTGTCTTATGGAATGGGAATAATATATTAATACTGGCTGACCCAGCGAACTTTGTACCGCCAACAAAAATATTTAGGGGGCGACATGAGAATTTTATTTATATTAGACTAGCATTTGCGCGCGGCTTCGCTCACGTTAAGTTCGATTTTTCAAACCCCTATTTTAACCCCTTAGGGGTTAACTTTTCAGAAATCCTTTCTTAGCGGATGCCTACTTTATAATAGCTATCTTTATGCAAAATTTCAGCCCGAACGTCCAGTGGTTTCAGCTGTGCGTTGATAGATCAGTCAATCAGTCAATCAGTCAATCAACCACCTTTTCCTTTTATATATTTAGATAATTACTAATATTATTTAAATAATCTCAAAACCATCTTCATTTCAAAGTATTTAGTAATGAAAAAAAATAGAGCAAACACGGAGCCAAATTTAAAAAAAAAAAAACAAAGATAAAAATACCTACAAGCCTTGGTCTTCATTAAAAATACCTACCTACTTGTTTAATTTAATTTGAATTAAGTCTGTTGAAAATATTACAAAATATAAAAATATTACAAAATATTAACATCGATTACTTAACTTAACGATAATAAACTTTAATTTCTACTGGTATTAAAATCGATTACGCGAAATTATATAACTCAACAATAAAGTTTTTAATGTTAATAAATTTTTATGGCAATATCGTAATAACTACGATAATATTATTAGTTTTTAAACGTTATGGTGCACATTATTATTTCGTAATAATATTGCATCATTACATTGGTAGTAATATTATTTTGCTGTACAAAAATTTTCCTTTAGTGTCCGTACCTGCCTATAGTGTCTGCGAAAGAAAAGTACCTAAGTATACAAATGTGCCGTTTTTATGTGTCCTCAATCTACAAATGCAAGACTGGAGTTAAACTTATGTTTACTCGCCAAAATTGTATTGAAATGTCAAATAACAGCGTTTGCCCTTGCATACTAAATGACAGATTTACGGCAACGCATACCTATAAATGTCACGTTAACTTAGGTTAAAACATTACAGTTAAATAGGGCCTTCGGTATTAGGTCATTTAGGCATGTAGAATGTAAATGTTAAACAAAGTCCCTAGTCCCTATGAATATAATGAATATGTTTCACACAATCCCACACAAATCTTTTTGGATGTTTTTGACGATCTTCTCGGAATAGTTTCTGGTATTGTCGTAGATGTGATACTATACAGCGTAGTAAACGATTAAGGGTAGAGAAATAAACTGTCCATAGCCCATAATAATTCCAAATTAGCCTGCTTTTATAGATTGACTATGTAGTCACTCATTACTAGGTGAGAGCGCTAGTTTGTTATCAAATGAAAAATCTTACAGTACCTACTGTAAGATTTTTATCGTTCCAAACTGGGGTAGAATGACGAGCAATTTTGGTATTATTTTCGGATGAGGGGACGTTAAGTGGACCTGTTGAAACCCTCGCCGCTCGACTCTCGTGACGGCCTGTTAATTGTTATACCGTGTAACGCGACCCATATGAAAGGTCAACTAGCTATCGAAAAAGTAATTAGTTATCAATTTTGGTCGATGCTTCACGACTAGTTAGTTTTAGGTCTTAATACTTTATTCTCATACGGTTTATAAGTGGTTTTTGCGATAAAACGCTTTATATGGTGCGAGGATACGATGTCATGAGTAATTTTCTTTTAAGACCCTTATTGTTATACTTGCGATGTTTCTATAGGTGAAAAATATTTATATAAAAATCATTTGCCATATGTATTAATGATCATCAGTTGAGTATGGCTCGACCAACTAGTCAAATCATTCGCTCAAATAATTTTTTCATACAAACCATTTTATGAAAGGAAATTTTATGAAAAAGGGAAAATCCACCAAAGGGAAGTCTGAAAAGATTTTATTTTTAAACGAAAATCTCTATTGATTATTAAATTACACCCTTGCGAAGCCGGGGCGGCACTCTAGTTAGGAATTAAATATTAATGATGTAGTTAAACGGGAAAGTTATTCTAAGTTTCCCGTTTAGCTACATCATTAATTAATATAATTATATATAACATAATATAATTTATTGAAGAAAGTAGAACAGATGTAATTAAATAAATTTTATAAATTAGCACGCAAGAGCCCTTTTATTGTTCAAAGCCATAGTAAAAATAAGCACGTAAAAAGTGGCAATTAGCGTCAGCCGATGTATGGATGCGCGAGAAACTTTTTCTAGCAAATGAGGTCCCCCAGCCGTCCTCATGCGCAAGTAATATTATGTACAATGAAAGAAGCATTATGTGTCACAACGATGGAATAGTTAAACAATCAAAGCATATTTCAATCGTTCTTGAAGTTATTGATCAAGACTGCACGCAAGAACTTGACGTCATCTTCTATTAAAAAAATGCGAACTACGATTCAAGTCATCATTGATGCAAAGTACGTAAAGTATAGGTAGGTAGGTGTTTGGTTTAAAAGTTATTGACAGATTCACGTGCCTTTGTGAATTGCCACAATAAAAAATGTTTCGAAGGATGTTTGGAGGAAATACCGTTAAACGTAATCTTATCTCAATTTTTTCCTGTAACTGATTTTGTGATTGTCTTGGTAATTTTGCATTGGCCTCGCTGTGTTGGAATTACTATAAGATTTTCCTCTGTTAAAGGTTTGAATGTGGTTAAAGAATTTTTTACTTACGTTTAAACTTGTATAATTTGTTTACAATCTAAGAATACCTACTTTAGATAGAATCAGGCGTTACTTTGAGGAATTCCGTGATATTTAAAAAATAATAATATTTGTTTTCTATAGTTAGCCAAAAAGAATATATCCTTTTTCTTTTTAACCTACGTTGTCGAGTGTAAAAAAGATATATACTCTTTTTGGCGGATTATAGCATAGAAATATTAATTTTCTTTGAATATCTACTTTAGCGGTCTCCCTAAGCTCAAGTTTTCACATACGATTGTGGAAAACTTGAGCTTAGGGAGACCGCTAAAATCTTTCAATAAAATAACTGTAAATAATTATCATCTTACATTATATTAGGAGATTCTATTCGCGGTCGAGTCTCGAGACCACAAGCATTATTCATATAACATGTTGATTTTATTGATGCTATGAATAATGCTAATTAGATTGGCGCTCGATGATAAATTTGATTAATCGATATTATAATGTAAACAAAGGAGATTTATTCCTCGATGACGTCACGTTAATTTAGATGACGTTGTGATTTGGTGATACCCAAAGCTTATTAATTATTAATATCCTTACTGATAATATTTTATGCGAAAGTTTGTTAGTTTGATGATTTGTTGGTTTATCCTTCAACCACGCAGCAACGGATCGACGTAATTTTTTGAATGGGTCCAATAGTTGAGGACTTGGAGAGTAACATAGGCTTCCATTTGGGTACCGCAAGATTTTTAAAAACTTAATTCAACACGGACTGACCCCTACTAGGAAGATCGACGATATCGGACGAGTCGCAGGGAGCCGCTGGATACAGACAGCGCAAGAACGAGCCCTGTGGAAGTTCATGCAAGCGACCTTTATTCAGCAGTCGACGTCGATAAAGAAGAGGAAAAAGTTAGTAATCGCCAGTTGCCAGACTCATTGTGATATGTGTAGGTACTTCAGCCTTTACCCGCGGCCTCCTCAGAAGTCACTACGCTACCTTATGCGCTACTATAGAGGTGATACGTCACAGTGATCTAGCGTAATGAAGGTGCATAAGTTGATACCAGTGTGCCACGCGGGCGTGGAGACCTAGCATTTTCCACTAGAGTGGCTGCGCAAATGTGTGTCAAGGATTATTATTAATCACACGCTTTTGTTACACAGCCCCTGAAACGGTGCAAGGCAAGAGTGCACTTTGGATGACGTAATTGTGTAAAAAGTGCACAAAAATTAGCGACCGCCCTAAGGTTCAGTTCATCATAGCTAAGGTTACGCGATTTATACTTTTAACGTCGATAGGTATTTGTGAGCAATTTTTAAAGAGACTAATTGGGTAGGTATTATGAATGAACTATGGTTGGTACCGTACCTAGATACTATGTAGTAACAAAAAATATTTTAAAGTAATTTATCCCGATTTTGCTCTAATTTAGTTGAATTTGATTTATGCCGGACTATGGAATGAAATTATCAGTCGGGGATTGGTTTTAACACCCCATGTAATGTCGCACTCTGCAATCCAAAATCGTTACTTTCGGGAATCAACGAAAAACTATTTATTTAATGATATTATATATAAAATCGAACATAATAATATTATTTTTATACCTTATATCTTAAGGAAATAAGGTGTATTGTTTCGCCTAGATCTAGATCGGTATCTTGCTAAAACTCATTTTGCCAAAATTTCGTATTCGGTCGTTGTTTTAGATTTGTTTATTCATGCGACAGTGAATTTGAAATCAATTTAAATTCAGAATTATTAATTTAACGTAGGCCAACGTTTGTCTCTAATGATAAGTCAAGACTCTATCACCGGTCCGAAAAGCAATATTTATGTCGAAAACTCGCCGAATATAGGCTTTAGATATTTTATGAAGGGATTTTGCCGAAGAGAAAAATAACCCTAGGTAGATACGTTATTTTAACTTAAAAGAACTGTTTTATAAATTAAATAGATTTTAAAACTATCTATTTAAAAATAATAAAATTAGGTAGGTATGCAATAATTACTTATTTCAATTCTACACAGAAAATATTACAGAAGTATCTATCTAAAGTTTATATAGCAAAGAACATTATTTTATTCTTTTTTAAACAAAATAGGTAATTTGATATCCATTAGTTCTTTAATAAAGCTAATTAATTACCACCTATACAATTAATGTTATTACGTTTTAATTGAAGGTAAAACTATAAGGGCAAGTTCAGACAATCGAACAACGCGTTCAAATCATCAGACCTTGTCCTATTAAATAAATGCAGTGAGCATGCGGATATTTCAGAAGTGACAAAATATAATATATTTACGTCAATTTAATGCGCGGTTACAATATTTTGATCACCCTGGTCATGGTATCTTAAAGACGCTGTAACTTTCGGCCGACAAAATACGAAACACTTCATGTTAATAATAATGCCCTGTGTCTGACGAAACAGATTAGAAATGAAGAAGCGGCTATCCAATACAACATATTGTTATGTACCTATCCCCGCCGGCGTAACTCCAGGCGTTTGGGTAGAACAGATCATGAGAGGCAAGTTGACGTATCTAATTGTCATGCAAATCGCAAGGTTTCTACTATAGAGAAATGGTGTGAAATCAAAAAGGGGTTTGTTACCTGGAGAGAGCTACGATCCCCAAACATGACAGAACGACTCGAGAAGTTTAAACTAACCCTAAAGCTTAAAAGTAGAGCTTTAAAAGGACAACCGGTGACAGGAAAGGTTCTACTCAATTAATTCTACTTAATCAGATTGTTAGCACCAAAACCAAAGAGAATGCTAATCAGCTATACGGTTTGCTCAAATAGAAACATCCTTTCGTTTAAACGCCTGGCTAATACATAAAAATTTGCTAATTAACGTAACAAGCTTTGCAGATGCACTTGAAGCAATTTACAACTAAGTTTGTCATATTTTAAAATGAACCGAAAAATTAGTGAAATAGTATGTAGTACAAAGGCGCGACGACCTTTTTATAATAACTTAAACTCACTTTTATTTGTTTTGACATATGGTTGAAATGGATATATTGAAAATAAATACGTGGATGGTTTTTTTTCTTTCAACTGTATGCATTTTTATGCTGACAGTTATCAAACAGGCCGCCAAGCCTCCATACTGCAGGTGTGCCCTTCCACAGTTCTTATAACTTTTTCTCCTTTTACATATTTGTTTCTCGTGACGTGTAATACTTCTTAATAAGGAAAAAATCGCCCTAATAACCTTACTAATCACACTTATTATAAATGAGAAAGTGTGTTTTTTTATTGGTTTGTCCTTCAATTACACCGCAACAGAGCTACGGTGGATGTAATTGTTTGCATGGGTATAGTTGAAGACGTGGAGAGTGATATAGGCTACTTTTTATTCCGGAAAATCAAAGAGATCCCGCGGGATTTTAAAATCAAATCAAGTCGCGGGCACCGGCTAGTTATAAATTTAAAAGTGTGTCCGTATTGTCTGCTTAAAACTATAGATGTACTTGTAGCTTGAGGACCATCATGGGATATAAGAGCTCGCTGTTTTGGCAATTTCTGTTCGACCGAAGTCACATAGATCGGTAATTCTTTACGTAGTCTGCAGTTATGTACATTGTCCTTCCTATTAGAAAATCTAGGTTGCAATGACTGTTGTTAATTCTTTTGTAAGTGGTGTTATTGTCTCTGCGAATTGCAATCTGGAATAATCTGCTCAGGGTCGGCATTAATTAATTATTATTATTGTTTATAAATCATAATAATAATTATTGTTCCGTTTTCATTCAAAACGGATGTTTATTAATAATTGCTACGCTTTAATTTATTAACTCAATATAAAAATTTATTGCTTTTTAACTGCTATAACATGCTTTGTTAGACTGGTCTGGTGTAAGTTTTAAAATAATAATAATTAATTAATTTAATTTTGAAAATTCCATGTCTCTTTTTAAAAAAAAACAAAACTAAAACGCTACGCTGTCCGTCCGTCCGTCCGTCCGTCCGTCCGTCCGTCCGTCTGTCAGCGGGCTGTATCTCGTAAACCGTAATACATAGACAGATGAAATTTTCACATATTATGTATTTCTATTGCCGCTATAACAACAAATAATAAAAATTTAATTAAATTAAAAAAATTAAATTAAAATATTACCATGGGTACATGGAAATATTTTTATTTAATTTTTTTTAACGGAACCCTAAAAGAGCGAGGCCCGACTCGCACTTGGCCAATTTTTTTAATAAATTAATATAAAATAACTAGAAATGAGGAATGACCAGGTAATAAAAAAAACTGAAGCTCGAATTAAGACCGACTACAGATGACTTGAAGTATGTATGTAAAAGATCATATTGATTAATTGATTTTCAGACAATAATCAAGGAATGAACACCGAGGATTCAGATTTTAATTGTTTCAGTTTTTAGGCAATTACCTTACCTACTACAGTCAGCTCTTCGCTTCTATGCTAATATCAAAGGATACGAGACATTAGAGGAGTCTTTTGGAGAAGGTGTATATTTTATTATATCATTACGAGATGATGCCCGCGATTTCGACCGCGTGGATTAAGGTTTCCCGCGGAAACTCTGTAATTTTCCGGGATAAAAAGTAGCTTATGTGTTAACCCTGGTTATGAGCTATCTCCATGACAAATTTAAGCCAAATCGGTTCATTCGTTGTGGCGTAAAAGAGTAACAAACATCCATCCATCCAAACATCCATCCATACAGCCTCACAAACTTTCACATTTATAATACTAGTGGTTCGCCCCGAACTGAGACCTCGCGGTATCCCATAATTCCCATAAGGTAGTTTTAACTATATTATATTGTAATTAAAACGCGCCGAATCTGATGAACGTCAATCGTCATCTGCTTTCGTGGATGGGATGCATATTTACAATATTAAAGACAGCGCCATCTAGTAACAGTATAGTGAAGTTTTGTTAAAAACATTGATGCCCATTAAAACTCAAATAATTTCGTTTCTGTATAATATTTATCTAATCTTAGTATTTGTTGTTCAAGTACAGAATATAACTCAAATTATGTGTAAGTTTCAAGTTTTAAAACAAAGTGGTTTTAGAAATCTAGCCTCGAATACAATCTCCACTTTGAAAGCCCCCCATTTCGTATGGGAGCCCCCCTGAAATAAAGATTTTTATAACTTTTTAAGCCATTTTCGGCTGGAGGCCATCGGTTTACATATCATATCTAAAATTGAAGTAATTACGTTCAGTAATTCAGAAGTTATAAGGCTGTGACAGACGGACGGACGGACAAGTGCAAATCGCTCTAGTAAACTCAGAGACCTTCGCTTCGCTCGGTCGATTAGTAGGATTATTAGGATTTGTGCCAAAAGCTTTTTTTTTTGAAGAATATAGGTGTTTATGCTCGATATAAAATAGTCTAACCTCATCATATGTAGATACACGCTTCGCTCATGACTTTTAAGTGAATCTAAATTAGGTTTTTCACCAGTACTTAGGACGAGAAAGGCTTAATTATAATATTGTGTACTAGGTAGGTATTGTTACTTAGTTCTAAACAGTATTTTTTTGACATAACGAAGCTAACATTCTTCGTGTTTAAGAAACAAAAGGTCACCCGTGCGATGCAGGGGCAAGTCAGCTGGTTTATAAATAAAACATAAAATACAGTTCCGCGATTTAAAAATTATAAATTGTCTCGGTATTGTTGATTGCGGAAACCCCAGACAAGCTCGCAAGATAAAGGTTCGGCTAACTGGAGCGGGCAACACCGAAATCCGGTTGTATAGCCTTGGTCCCCGAGTGTCCACTTCACCTCTCCAATCCGTCGGTTAATTAAGCCCGAGTATCTGACCTGCCATTGCCACCCTCACTAAGGACATTCTCATACTTGCTACTTTAAGCGTTTATGCGACTGACGATTTTAAGTTTTGCACGACGATATTGAGATGGTATACTTAAACTTGTATACTTGTTATTAAGCATTAGACGTGAAAGTTGCGTTTGTGTGGTTTATTTTTACTATTTTTCCAAAACTACTAAATCTTATTTTAATGTGGTTTTTTGATTTTTTTTGAGTTTGCATGACTGGAAGGAGTATGACAGTAAAACATCTATTTCGGTGCTTTTTTACCCGACTGCGACAAAACCAAAAGGAAGGGTTACGATTTTAGCAGTTTATGTGTGAATGTATGTATGTGACTATTTACGGATGTTCCACCGTAGCGTATAAACTACTGAGGAGATTTTTATGAACGAGCCCTCAATCGTTCTTTATGATGAACCGCGTGACTACATTTATACGAACAAAATCAATATAGCGGATGTTAGAGCCAATTTCACAAGGAAATAACTATCTCCCATCCCCATAAACCATAACAGATCTCTACTAGTGACCCTTGGCATACACATCTCAAAAATGACGAACATCATTTAGACTGGCTTTGAAATATTTGCAGTCTTTTAGTTATTGCCTTAAGTTTTTAATACGATAACTAACACTCCGATGTGCACCATTAAGGCAGATTCTGTCGGAAAATTTACAGCGTCCGAAGAGCAATCAGATTGTTGACCGCGACTCGTGTATTTAGTGTGTTACAGACCTTACCTAGCAGGTGAAGCCAATGCATTTTATTGCGCATCAATTTGATGAAGTTAACATGTAGGTACTTGTTTAAATACGATCTTAATTTTAATAGACCACTGGCCAACTCAAACTCAATGCCATTATTAACCGATGAAACAAAGGAGGAGCTTCTCTACATCATATATTTTTGTTACGGTTTTTTGTGCTTCTGTTATGCTGCGCATATTATTTTTTTCAACATAGAGTATATTTTAATCAAATGTACTCAGAGCCTCTAATAGCGACTTTACCTTAGTATAGATTTAAAAAAATCACTCTCAAAATGACGGCTCAATAAAGATATTAATGAAAAAATTTGTTACTAAGTAAATATAATTCAATGACTACTACGACGGGTTTTCCAAGTTTTTAATTTATTTATTAAATTTTAAAATCGACCTGCATGCACTTTCCAAAATATATTATAATGTTTACTAATTAAACTAGCGGCACGTTATGATGGCCGGTTTGACGTTTGTCCGCTCATGAAGTTCCGTATTAATTGATAACGACTTTGAAGGAAATAATTGTATTACTTTATTGACGATAGTGATGTGCAGAGATTCATAAATTTTATCGAATGTAGTTTTAGGTTTAGGACTCAAAATTTATTTATTAAATTGATTTCTAAAATGTATACAAGTGTAGAAAAATCAGTTTGCACCATTTAAGGGGTGAATGTACTTGTGAATATGAACAATTTTCACTATGTGGACAAACCTCTGAAATCGCAAAAAAATATCAGCTGTTTCATACAAAAGGTAAAATTTTTATTTTTATATGATATATACCACAACTCGGCATTTGGTTTTCTAAATTGAAAATTTTTAAAAATGGAATCTAATACGATCGTCACATAGGATCGCTGGCTAGCACAACTACTACCTCCGGCAAACTCGCGTCAATGCTCAATGCAAAACAAAGCAGTTTCGAATTGACGTTGCTTCGAAAAGTATAAACTGTCAGTGCAATGCGATTGTGATATAGTTTTGACCTGGCTTTGGATTTCAAATATTGATACTGCATTACTGTTGACCCTTGCTCGTTAATTTGGACTCTGTTCAAGCCCTTTGTTGTGGATTTCGTCGATATGACCGAACTTACGCAGAGAACTGTTCTAAATAGTCAGACACGTGAGTTCGTAATACGCCTTCGTAACTATTTCGATCGTGAAGCTCAAAATGGAGGGCCAATTTTACCTATAACGTCAGTGGTTGAACGCGTAGCTGATGCGCTTAATATTGGACAACGAACTGTTAGACGGATAACTAAAAAAAAATATGGCGAGACTGGCACAGAAGAAAATAAACTTCACACACCAAAAAAGAGAAAACGAGCAAAACCAGTCGTAGGCATCGATAGCTTTGATGCCGATGCTATCCGAAGACATGTTTACGGCTACTATTTACAGAAGGAGTATCCAACAAGAAAAAAGTTGGTGCATTCACTGAAGGAAGCTGGATTATTCTTCGGTGGGGAAAGTTCTTTAACGAAGATTTTGAAGACCATTGGATTTCGATACAAAAAATGTAACAAACGCAAAATATTGATGGAAAGATTTGATATAGCGATGGCAAGGTATACTTTTTTACGGCAAGTGAAAGAAATCAAAAATTGGCAAAATGTTGTGTTCTTGGATGAAACATGGCTTAATGCTAACCATACTGTAGGCCGTTCTTGGAACGATGACACAGCAGCATCTACTTCCAAAGTTCCTGTAGGAAAAGGATCGCGACTTATAATTTGTCACGCCGGAACCATCAACGGGTTTGTCGAAGGTTCTCTCATGGCTTTTGCGTCAAAAACCACTGGAGACTATCATGAAGACATGAATGGAGAAAAGTTTACTGAATGGTTTACCTCAATGTTGTGTAGCCTCCCTGAACCATCTATTATAATTATGGACAACGCCCCATACCACTCGATGCAAATTGACAAGCCACCTGCCCAATCCCAAAAGAAAGCTGATATCGTCGCATGGCTTCGTAAAAATGGCGTAGATGCAAACATGAATATGTTAAAAGCGGAATTAGTACGTCTTTTAAAAGAAAACAAACCAACCAAGATCCGATACGTCATTGACGAAATAGCATTAGAACATGGGCACAGAGTTATACGGTTACCGCCTTACCATTGTGAGTATAATGCGATTGAGTTGGTGTGGGCTCAAATTAAGGGATATGCTGCAAGACACAATACAGAACCCCCATTTACCACAAAAAAAATGCTAAAATTATTAGAAGAAGCTTGTGAACATGTGACTAAAGGAGACTGGGAAAAGGTTGTGAATAGAACTGTTAAATTAATAAGGGAAGATTATGAAAGAGATGTGAAAATAGATAATATTATAGAAAACGAACATATAATTATTAATGTAGGTGATGATAGCAGTGACGACAGTGAAAATAGTAGTATGGACGAATCTGATTAATTATGGCCTTTTGTGGCACCTTTTTTGGTATCTTTTGTATTCATATGTTTCTTGTGTGCATATAAAGTATGTATATTCATTTTCATTCAAATATTCAGTTCGTTCAAATAAATTAAATAAACATATACATTTTTGTTTTATTAAACCTATTTAATCAGGTACAAAAACAAAACTTAATTGTTTTTTGTTCGAGAATAAATTGACATTCCACATCACTATTGTAATGTGTCAAACCGGCCATCATAGCGTGCCGCTAGTTTATGTACATTATACATAATATAAGTCATAAACGAGAAATATGTTTGAAATTTGACTCTCAATGACAATATTATTTTGTTACATAATTATAAGGGTTTTTTACTCGTGCGCGGGTTTTCCTGTTATGTGCATGGTGTTAGTTATCGCGGTGTTTACATGTTTAAAGACATTTTAAGGTTTTTACAAAGAATTTGTTTTGGATACTTAAAAAATGTGAATATTAGTTCCAATTTGAATTAAATAGAAAAGAGCACATCTCAGTCAAAGTTGTTTCCGTTACACTTGACTTTGACTATGAGACCTGCTAAAGGCCTAAAATAGAACATGCATGATTACTTAAAAAAATAATGCCAGGAAATAAGAGAAAACTAAAAGGTAAGTATATGCAATTTGTAAGACTACCCGAAACGACCATAATTCTGCGGATACGCACGATTGAGTTTAGCTAACATCTGAAGTTTTTATGTTAATTTGACCGCGACGAACAGCCTTCTTTGGTCAAGGGCAAACATCGAATCCGTTACAAACATCGCATTCGAATCGCGTGTTAATAAATATACCTGATAAGAAAAAGTCATAGGTTATACCTATACGTAACGGGTTTTTGGAACGTAAGTTCCTTATCGCGCGGTACGGAAGGGGGCTAGACGGAAAAAATTAAGGAACCGACACTCGACATAATTTTGAAACCGACACTTTTTTGTTAAATGTGAATTTTGCATTGTGTTCGGTATTTTCGCGATACTTCATTAGGTCTCGGTAGCCTAGTGGCTCCGGCAGTCGCCTAAAAGTTCAACGTCGTACCCCATCGACTTTGAACTGTTATGCGACTGCCGGAGCCACTAGGCTACGGAGACATAATGTTGTATCGCGAAAATACCGAACAGAATGTAATCGAAAGGAACTGTACGTTCCATCTGGGTGTCCCTTGACACCTCTCAAGTTTTTTTTATTGTATTGAGGTAGACAGATACGCGCCGTGACAACTTAAGAGGTTTGAGTTTTAATGATCTTAATTACTGTTTACAGTCGGTGGGCGTCTAACCTTAATGTTTCAAGGAAATAAAGCCATTCAGCTACCAATTATAAATTATACGTTAATTATAACACGTACGCTACAGATTTACAGACCTCGTTTTTCGCAAAGCACATTACGCATCAATAAATAAAAATACATCGCAACGCAGCTTGTATTAAAATTAGTGAAAAGTAGTTTAGATTCCTTTGTCTTTTTGAACATAATAAGAACTTTTCTGGACAAAGCGTCGAATAAAATGTACTTTTAGTACTTTTTATTCTTGCGCAACTTGATATTGGACTGTTCAATTATGAAGTAGCTTATTTTCTGCAAAACTGGTTTAAAGACTTACAAAGGAATTTAAGTGTTTAAACAAAAAGAATTAGTTTTAATATAATTCGCTAGAATACTTCGCACAAGCTAAAACTATTTACAAAATGGTCATTATGGAGATTACGGTCTGTAATTCTGCCTGCAGTTCTTCAAGATGAGGTAATTACTGTTGTCGATCGTCTTGAATATTGACAATGGCGATTAATCCCGCAGATAATTAGGAGTGTAATTGCAAACGGAATATTAATTTTATTAACACCTTGTAATGTTTTCTGAGTAAACAATCTTTCATAGTCCAAACTGGTAGCTCACCTAGTTTCTGTGGAAATTTCGACTAATACAATAGCATATTTATTTACGGGGGAAAATTGTTACGCCGCGATTACATCATGGTCGTAACGTGGGAAAGTGGATTGCCCAGAGATCTTACGCGCCTTCTCGAATTAAAGTGACATGACCCAAAATTTTAAGTTTTTAATTATAAGACAGCGTTTCCAGTGAAAATTGTATTATTAAGGCGTATTCGCTTTCACACGATTTCTTTGTTCTCCCTTTAATGTCGTGCGTGGTTTTTGTGTTAAATAATAATTTGAAATGGAAAATTACATAGGTACGTACATACGATAATTGCTATACTGCGTTAGGGTAGGTTGGTAAAGAGTTTGATTGTTTTTTATTCTAGGTAATTCTTGGCATCCATTGTTACGTGAGCAAGGCCGTTGACTGATTTGACATGTAACAAGTAGGTAAGGCAATAATGGCTATAAGATGATTACGTGCATTTGCGAAGGTCTGAACGTACAGAAGATTATAATATAATAGATACCCCAAGTGTCTCTAATACTTACCTATCACTTTTTGTGAGCACTGTAAAAAGTATTGTACCTATAATGTTTTTTTAATATTAGTCTATCGAGCTTCATTCTTATTCGGAGGTTGTGAAGTGAAAAACTATTTTGTTTATATTCGATCTGAGTCATTTAACCTGATAAAAAAGGTAAACGATATCGCGTTGTTTGTAAGGGGCTATTTTTTAAATATGCTTAATACAATATTAGCGGTGTGAAACAACGAAAAAATATAAAACACTAAGGCCCGCTTGCAAAAAAGCCGGGTTATGCTTTTAACCCAAAGTTAGCTGCTGCTTTGACAGATTTCGTGTAAATCTTCTGTCAAAAATACAAATTTATTCCTGGATTAAACCTAACCCGGTGTCTCAGCTAGCGGGCCTAAGAGACTGTTGCAACACTGTTTGTTTACGGATACAATAAGACGTATCCAAGTTCACGTACGTTTAATTTGCGGTTAAAGAGATCGTTGTCTATTATACTAACCTACTTGAATTATTATGAAGAAGTGAATAAATGCATGCGAACGAAAAATTAAATGTAACAATTTTAGAGCGGAATTCCGGTTACTAGTGTAAACTTATTTTATGATGTGAAAATGCAACGTTGTGAACTTTCATGCAAGAAAATGAGTTATTGTAGGTATGTAGTTTTTCAGAATTTGTGCAAAAGCTTATTATAAGATTATAGAACGGGACTCGGAAACTTTTGTAACTTAAACAAAAATTTATGCCAGACTTTTTAACACTGAGATCCAATGATCGAAGGGGTAAAAATCCGAGAAAATGGGTGAAACTGATCCAAAACTAGTGCAACTGAACCAAAATTAATGATGTAAGTGATCCGAATTTACATAAGGTTTAAGCAACAGCAAGCGTTATGGTGAGGTGACGGTAGGTTCTCACCTCGATGCTGTAGGATTTCTTGATGGCGAACATTTCGCGGTTCTTCTGGGCTGCGGCGACGGCCATAGCTTCACGACACACCACTTGGAAAGAGTAGAAGCCTGAACGTGAGTTCACTGCGCGCTTTGTTAGCTAGCGTCACGTCTGCGAGAGCTTTATGTTTCGACCACGGGCTGAAGCCTGTCTGTCTACGACTCGAGCTGTCGTATTACGGTGGCTAACTGAACTTTGGATTGCAAACAGACCAATGCATGTTGACCGTTCGCAAGAACAGTTTAAATAGTGTTAGGCGCGCCTCCCACCCCGCTACCTTTCGTAGCGCATGCGTCAGCGACCCGCGCTCTCGCGTCTTCGCGACTCCTGCCTCCTGCCTCCTGACTCCGGGCTCCGTTCAAGCTCCAGCTTGTTCCTACTAGCACACAACCTCCAGAACCATCATACTTTTTAGATACGAAATATCACCAAATTGATGGCTTACTTTTTCATAAATTTCATTTGCGTTTTAAATCTTTATCGCATCTTAGAAACTTCATCATTCCTACATTGTGGATCCAAATATTCGGAAAACTGGAGTTTTTGCTCAATTATTTACATTAAATTTCAGGTTAACAAGCTTTTGTCTAGAACCTGATCATTCTTCAACCTTCGGACACTTTTTGATATATATTCGTCGAAATTATTGTTTTAAATTAACAAATCGTACATTTGTGATTTAAAAGTAAGCTCACAATAATATTTGCAATCCGTATTTTCTGTGCATCAGCTTGAAACTTCTAAACTTTTAAGACGCTTTCAATGCAGCTTTCACCAAACTTGGAAAATGTCACAGACAACCGCTACTTTTAAATGAAACCGCGGTAATTAAATCCCTTTCTTCCTTGTCAACCGATAGACGTCCACTGCTGGACAAAGTAGAGACTACTTCCACAGGTCTCGGTCTTGCGCCGCCTAAATCCAGCAGCTCCCTGCGATCTGCTAGTGGGGGGTCTGCCAACACTGCGCTTCCCGGTGCGGGGTCGCCACTCCAACACCTTGAGACCCCAACGACCATGAGCTCTTCGAACTATGTAATAATGAAATACCTACAGATAAGGTAATTAAATACCTACAGATAATTCCTGCGTAACTAATTAACGAATACCTAGCTATATTATTTTATGAGTGCTAAAGCTTTAGAAATAATTTTCAGAGAAATTTTGCAAAAAATAACCTAAAAATCGATTTACGACTCTATGGCCCTTAAAATGTATATAATATTATAAAATTACATGAAGGTATGTAAAATATAATTATACCAATTTAATTATGCCTTAATTTAACTCATGACTAAATTCTTTTTAACAGCCGGCCCCGACGCAAAAAGAGGGGTGTTATAAGTTTGACCGCTATGTGTGTGTGTCTGTCTGTGGATTTTGGTGTGGTTTTTAAATCAAATTTCATAATCAAATTCGGTACAGCTTTTTCAAAGTTATCAGCTGTTTTGTTAGCTGCGATAGGGTTCTTAGACGCATAACGTGTACCTATTTACTTTACTTTCAAACATACGTGTGACCTAAAATTTGAAACACCTATGTATTGCTATTTATAACTATGCAAGATTATGGAACTCTTGGTCTGATGCTGCAGCCAGGATATCCAGCATACTAGCACACTCTTGAAAAAATAAAAGCAGATATGTCGTGTTTGGATATGTATGGTATACACGATATATATCTGACATCATGCCGGACATACTACACACTGTATAATATATCCGGCCATGGGAATTCATAGCCGGACATACGTGTCGGGGGTGTTTTATACATTTTCAATTTTAATAATGTTATTTGTTTATACTTAGGTAGACCGTATTATTAGGTAAAATTAAAATATAAAAATTTTGGACAGAATTCTCATTGAAAATTAAAGTTATGTATAAAATTAACCACCAAGGCAAACAATGAAACCTTTGGAATACTTTTTGTCAAAAAAAAAATTGAAGGTTAATAATAAGGTTTTGTCATTTTTTTTTAAATTAAAATGTTACAAAAAAACTTATAGCTAAACTAATCTAATACTATGGTCCAAGATCCCAGTGCCGCCAGACCTAAGTTATTTTCTCAGCAATTATTTGTGTACGATAGAGTACTGTTCGAATGTCCTTTCAGTATATGCGTACTAGCTAGATTGTGCCGACGGCCAATTTCCAGATACCAGGTGCTAAAGGTAGGTAAAAACTAGAATAACTTATCTTAAATTCTCAGGGCTGATTTTCATATATGTTTTAAAGAATATTGTAAAAATTAATAAATTAATACTGCCAGACGCTTACCGCCGGCGGTTACTTTAGCCAGACGCTTTGAAGCTCCCAAAAATATATATAATTTAAGTTAACTTATATTCTCAGTTCTGATTTTTATACATGATACTCAGGGAACTATTGCGATATTATCTGTAAGCTGCCAGACCTATTGGAAGGGTCAAACATCCCCCCAGACACACATTATGCGTCCCCATATGTATGAGCGCTAGAACATGATTCACTTGTTTAAGTGTGTGAGAGATAATATCATCATACTATAATATTATAAATGCGAAAGTGTGTTTGTTGGTTTGTCCTTCAATCACTCTGCAACAGAGCTATGGATCGACGTGATTTTTTGCCTGGGTATAGCTTAGGATCTAGAGAGAGAGAACTATTGCAATATCTTCTGCAAGCTATACCCAGGCAAAAAATCACGTCGATCCGTAGCTCTGTTGCAGAGTGATTGAAGGACAAACCAACAAATACACTTTCGCATTTATAATATTATAGTATGATGATATTATCTCTCACACACTTAAACGAGTGAATCATGTTCTAGCGCTCATACATATGGGGACGCATAATGTGTGTCTGGGGGGATGTTTGACCCTTCCAATAAGTCTGGCAGCTTACAGATAATATCGCAATAGTTCCCTGAGTATCATGTATAAAAATCAGAACTGAGAATATAAGTTAACTTAAATTATACATATTTTTGGGAGCTTCAAAGCGTCTGGCTAAAGTAACCGCCGGCGGTAAGCGTCTGGCAGTATTAATTTATTAATTTTTACAATATTCTTTAAAACATATATGAAAATCAGCCCTGAGAATTTAAGATAAGTTATTCTAGTTTTTACCTACCTTTAGCACCTGGTATCTGGAAATTGGCCGTCGGCACAATCTAGCTAGTACGCATATACTGAAAGGACATTCGAACAGTACTCTATCGTACACAAATAATTGCTGAGAAAATAACTTAGGTCTGGCGGCACTGGGATCTTGCTCTGCTATAGAAACCATGTTTTGTCTGTATTATATATTATTTTACTACTAATCCTATTATACTAGTGGTTCGCCCCAAACTGAGACCTCGCGGTATCCCATAATTCCCATAAGGTAGTTTTAACTATATTATATTGTAATTAAAACGCGCCGAATCTGATGACGTCAATCGTCATCTGCTTTCGTGGATGGGATGCATATTTACAATATTAAAGACAGCGCCATCTAGTAACAGTATAGTGAAGTTTTGTTAAAAACATTGATGCCCATTAAAACTCAAATAATTTCGTTTCTTTATAAAATTTATCTAATCTTAGTATTTGTTGTTCAAGTACAGTATATAACTCAAATTATGTGTAAGTTTCAAGTTTTAAAACAAAGTGGTTTTAGAAATCTAGCCTCGAATACAATCTCCACTTTGAAAGCCCCCATTTCGTATGGGAGCCCCCCTGAAATAAAGATTTTTATAACTTTTTAAGCCATTTTCGGCTGGAGGCCATCGGTTTACATATCATATCTAAAATTGAAGTAATTACGTTCAGTAATTCAGAAGTTATAAGGCTGTGACAGACGGACGGACGGACAAGTGCAAATCGCTCTAGTAAACTCAGAGACCTTCGCTTCGCTCGGTCGATTAATATTATAAAGGCAAAAGTTTGTGAGGATGGATGTTTGTTACTCCATCACGCCACAACGAATGAACCGATTTGGCTGGGAATGGAGATAGCTCACATCCAGATTAACACATAGGCTATTTTATCCTGGACAATTAAAAGTTTCCCGCGAGAATGAACAAACCTTAATTGTTGAATCATTTTTCATTATTTTTTTCTTTTAATTATTTTTTTAACAAGACCTTTGTCCAGCTATGGTCGTCTATCTATACTAATATTGTAAAGAGGAAAGATTTTTGTTTGTTTGTTTTTTTGTTTGTTTGTATCGAATAGGCTCTGTAACTACTGGACCGAATTTAACCATTTTTTCACCAATAGAAAGCTTATTTATCAGGAATTAACATAGGCTATAATTTATCCTCCAGGTCTCGGTCTTGCGCCGCCTAAATCCAGCGGCTCCCTGCGACCTGCTAGGGGGGGTCCGGTGCGGGGTCGCCACTCCAGCACTTTGAGACCCCAACGACCATGAGCTCTTCGAACTATGTAATAATTAAATACCTACAGATAATGTAATTAAATCATCAACATCATCATTAGCAACCCATCAACGGCTCACTACTGGTGGTGGTGGCGCAGGTCTCCTTTCAGAGAAGGGTTATAGGCCATAGTCCACCACGCTGGCCCAATGCGAATTGGCGGACTTCACACATCTTCGAGAACATTATGAAGAACTCTCAGATGTGCAGTTTTCCTTCACCGTCGAAGCAAGTGATATTTAATCGCTTAAACGCACTTTTGACTCCGAAAACGCATGCTTGACTCCGAAAAGTCAGAGGTGCGTACCCGGAATCGAAACTGCGACCCCCCGAATAGGAGACACAGTCCTAACCACTAGGCTATCACTGCTTGCCATAAACAATGGAGATATATTATATAGTAATAATTATAAGCTATCATAATAATATAAAATGTATGAAAACGAAACAGGAGTTCTTTCCAATGCAATACCTGTGGCAATACTTGATACAATATTACCCGCTCTTTGCGCGTATAAGTGTTATGTCGTATATAATATTATAAACAGTCGATAAGTATGTTTTTTTTTAAATTTTGGAATTTTAAATTAAGATCCGGGTAGTAATTTCCTAGGTATTTCTAGAACCTGTCTTTATTATACCAGGAAAAGAATTCAGTTCATCGTAAGTCGGAACAGGATGTACTAGTGCAAAGTGCGTATTTCAATGTCTCTAATACTAATTTTATTGACACAATGTAATTAAACTATCATAAATCTTGTAATGGAATAGGTATATATTTGTTTTAATTAACAACGCAGTCTAAGATGGAAGCGGGCTAGACTGGAAGGGACATACGATTACCACAGCCTCTAAACACGGTTTCAACGTGCTATAATATGAATATCGTAATGTAACACAGGGCATTAACCCGTTTTAACCAACGTTCCCTAATTCTTACGGACTACCTAAGCTAAGTTAGGTGACGCATTCTGTGAATTTCGTTTTCAAGAAACTTTAGGGAAAACCTAAAGGGGAAAATGACATTAGGTACTGGATTGTATTTAGGGGCTACCTACGTAAAGAGACTCCTACTTAGGGGACCATTTAGATATGGTTGGTGATCATTTAATATAAAAAAATATTTTTAAAAGAACAAAATACAATTACAAAGTATATAATTTATTGTTGATATTTTAAAAACCGCTCGACCGATTTCGATAAAATTTATATGAGACCTATACTTGGAAATTATACACTTTAAAACAAAAAGAATTTTTCAAATCGGTTCAGGCGTCTTCGAGTAATCTGTGAACATACATTAAAAAAAAAGATTCGGACGAATTGAGAGCCTCCTCTTTTTTTGAAGTCGGTTAAAAATAGACATTAATCGCTTTGCCCTAAGGCTTTACAGATACTATAATAACTAGCCATAGTCAAATTTTCCCAACAAACCAGACTAGCGCCCACAAAGAAAAAATCGAATAATATAGAAAGATTTTCGCCACTCTTTTACTAAGGATTCATGCCATTGCTAGGTTTTGAAGTGACAACCTCACCCCGAAAAGAATTCTAGTTGGACAGGCGGTTCGATACTGCTGAGTTTCTTGCCAGCTCTTCTCAGCAGAATTTGCTTTCCTAACCGGTGTTAGTCTTGAGCGAGAAGATCCACAGGTTGGCCTACATGAAATAAATAATTTTGTATTTGAATTTGAAGAGACGTCTATGACGTCTAAGCGTCTATCGGTCAATAACATAGACTTATTATAATATACTACCGTAATAGTCAAAGGCCAATAAAGAAGAAGAACTAAGTGCTTTGCCACAAAGCCAATTCAGGACCCGCTACTTCGAATACGTCGTGGAATACGTCGGCAACTTTGGGTTTTTTCCAAGAAATACCCAGAAATATCCGAATGTCAGGAATTACATATTTGAATTTTTAATTTATCGAGATCATTATATGCATTGAAGGTAACCACGAAGCAATTTATGACTATTTTGAGCGAGAGTGATATATTATATTTTGATAAACCTATAAAATACAGGAATCCGCCATATTGGTTTGAACACAGTCTATCTTCAACAAACTACAATGAAAAACATCAAGACGCTTATATAAAATTTAACCTTCTTGAAAAACATATAGGTGACGTAACAAACGAAGCCATGATACCGTCGAGCTTTTCTGCGTGAATTTTGAAACTTAAAACTGAATTTTATCTACCAACCTTATTTTTTTTAATGGAGTTAAGATATTTTTCGAAATAACGGCATCCAACAGTACTAAATGATATAACCTACAGTATTTCAAAATCGGTCGTCATTACCGATTACGGCTTATAAATAAAATATTATTCATATTATTGTATTTTTTTTCTTCAATCTTATAATAGTCTGATAATAATGATCTCGGCTTCGACCTAGCATTGTCTCGATGTAAATACAGGGTCTTATTATTATTCAAAGTCCAGGCCTACAATTGAGGTGTTACTAGATTATCCGGTATCAGAATAAAAGTCATAGGGCTTACGATTTATTAGGGGCATCATCTAGTTCAGAAATAGTACTGAACTAGCTGATGCCCGTAACATCGTCCGCTTGGATTAAGATTTTTTGATTCCGACTGGGACTTTAATTTTCCAGGAAAGCCTGTGAAAGTACCTACCGTCAAAATGTTTACAAATAGGTAGTTTACAATAGGTACAATGTTTAGGTAGAATAAACAGACCGTGTGCTTAGATGAATCTTATTGTGTGTAAGTGGCAGTTATTTCGAAATCATAGGCATTTCGTTATTTTATTTTCTTAGATTTATTGATTGATGCCCTTAAATCTGGCCAATCCGAACTTGGCCAGCGTGGTATAGCCTAGCTTATTAACCAATTAATTATTACCAACCAAACGGCTCGTTAATCTTTGTTAACTAAGGCTCTGAACAACGACTTGGAGCTCATGTTGAAACATTGGCGAAGGTTTTTGAGCCAGGATATTCTTAAGATAAGGGGGGGGGGGAGGTATTTTTTTCGACATTTTGGCCGATTAATCAAAAACTATTATATATAGAAATAAATAAAAAACTGTTTTAGAATGTACAAGTAAAGGCCTTTCATATGATACTCCACTCGGTATAGCTATCTTACTTTGAAATTTCAAACCCCCGATTTTCCCCCTTTTTTAATAAAACTAAAAATAATTTTCGATTTTTCTTTATTCCAATGATGTTGGGCCACTATTATAAACAACTGTGCCAAATTTCATATCGATAGCTTTAATAGTTACTGAAATAATCGACTGTGACAGACGGACGGACGGACGGACGGAGAAAGTCTCACCATAAGGGTTCCATTTTTACCATTTTGGTACGGAACCCTAAAAAAAGAATAGCGCAAACCCAAGAGAACAGCTGAACAGTAAAAAAATCAAATTTATTGGTCATTTTTAGTCGGCATCAAAAAGGAGGAGGTTCTCAATTCGTCAGAATCTTTTTTATGTATGTTCACCGATTACTCAAAGACGCCTGAGCCGATTTGGAAAATCCTTTTTTGTTTCAAAGGGTATATTTCGCAGGTGGATCCATTGAAATTTTATTGAAATCGGTCGAGCCGTTTTTAAAATATCAACAATAAAGTATATACTTTTTAGTGCCGCGGGCCGTTTGAAGTCGGTTTTTTAAAAAACAATTTTTTATATTAAATTATTATTAGTCTTAGGTATGTAGTACATGAACTAAGTACTATTAGGAATGAATTCCCGACACTGATCTAGAATGAACTAGTCCGTATGCTTAATAGTACATCGTTCTTTTAGTACATCGTTCTCTCGGCTCTGAAAGAGCGGAAACAAGGAACCATAGGCAATCATAATACATCGTTCATTTAGTACTTCTTTCCGTCTACTACTACACTAATAGTACTAGCCCAAACTAGTACATTATTTGGAATGTACATAGTACGGAGCACTCCTTTTAGTAACCGAGCAATAACAAGTCTGGTAATTTTGTATAGGAATCACCATTTCGAATCACTAATAGATGATGGGAGCGAAGCCGTGGGTAAAAACTAGTATCTAAATAGAATTACCATTTTAAAGCATTTTCATTCAACCCTACTATAAAATAAATTGTCCATTCACATTTAAATAAATAGTCATTTTGCGAACCGCAAAAGAAAATATTAGGTTAGTAATATCATAGAATACTAATACTGTGTTAAAAGGTTAATAACATAAACCTGCATTTATTTAATGACTAATAAGTAATTCCGCTTGGAAATAAATAATTATAAATTATTAATCAGTAGCAATTTTTTTGTTTGAGTTTGTGACCTATTCCACACTTTGTCTTATCATTTTAATGGTTCCATTTACCCGTATAGTAAATAATTTAACATAAAAAATCCTTTTTAAAAAACCGACTTCAAACTTCCGCGCTACTATACAAAGTATATTCATTGTTGATATTTTAAAAATTGCTCAACCGATTTCGATAAAATTTATACACGACCACCTGGGGAATATACCCTTTCAAACAAAAAAAAAGTCGTGTGGTGTCGGGGGTCACCAGATAGGAACGAAGTTCCTTATTATAAAATTATTAATTTCAAGTTCTATTCGAGGTATAAAGATTTTTTATCACGTTTTTTTAATCGATAAAAATCAAAAGAACTACTTTACAAAATTATCATAACACCTTTATTATGTTTACAATGATTTATGAAAATATATAATAACAAGTGTAATTTGTTTTTATTTTTTTACCAAATGTTATAAATTATAAAATTATAAATAATAATAAATCTATCTATCTATCTATATAAATAAAAATGAATGTTGGTAAGCGCATAACTCAAGAATGTATGGACCAATTCGGTTAATTTATTTTTTTGTATGTTCCTTAAGGTCCACGGAAGGTTTTAGTAAAAAAACAAACAAAAAAATTTAATTTTTACTTTTAACTTTTGACAGAACGAAGTCTGTCCGGGCAGCTAGTTAATAATAAAAATAAAATAAATAATGACTATCTGGTCAGGATTCGAACATCTGAACCAATAGTATCACTCCTTATTTTTACCGCTGCGCCATCGAAGCATTGATGGAATGTGTAAAATAAACGAAGACAACAAGGACTGTGGACAAGAAGGATCCGCTTTCCGAACCGGTGGTAGAGTCATGACTTGTCATAAGAGCCACAGGTTGGCCTACGTGAAATAAATAATTTTGAATTTGAATTTTGTGACGGAAAAATCTTGCGCTTTTATTTTTTAACGTTACGGACGTTTTTTGCCGGCTAGGATACCCCTCTGCAACGCCCCATAAGGAACTTCGTTCTAAAAGAATTTTCCAAATCGGTTCAGGCGACTTCGAGTAATCGGTGAACATACATAAAAAAAGATTCCGATGAAACCTCCTCCTTTTTTGAAGTCGGTTAAAAAAGAACCCTTATGTTGCGTCTTCTTAGCTATAAAGTAATTCAATGGGGTTAATTCTATTTTATTTAGAAAAAATAAAACGATACCACCAGCTTTTTTTAAATTAGGTAAACCCTAAATAAGAAAATTAGTTATGCAGTCCCGAATACAAGGCACGTAGTTAATACTGTCATTATATCCCGGCGGCAATTTTATTTTCATTTTTTATTTTATAAAATTATAGAGAGGGAGCCAGCACGTTTCAGACCTTCGTTATTTTATAAAAGCTGAAAATTCCTCTGCGTATGTTCCCAATAGAGATAAGAACGATCCCCGACTATGAAGTTTGGATCTTGGTGGCTTTGGGAGATATCAGGTAGTAAAGGTGCATAAATTTTGAGGATACTTTCGTCATAGTATAAATGCTGAGTTTTACATATGTTACTTGGGGACCTATCAGAAGATGTTTCCTCAGCAGTCAGACACTTCCGATAGTTACTCCCCGTGTCAGACACCCTTAAAGTATAGAAAATTATGAGTATACTTTTGTCATAGTATAAAAGCTGAGTTTTATATATGTTACTTGGGGACATATCATATATCGTATAAAAAGTAACCTCTTTGTTGATGCAAAGTATAGTCTATCTTCGTTCCAAATTTCAGCTAAATCAGACCATTAGTTATGGCGTGAAGAAGTAATGCGTGAATTTCAGGTTTTTAAAATATTTCTGGAACCATGAATTTTTATGGTATAAATAGTAAACTATAAGATGTTGCAAAGTATAGTCTGTCTGCTTTCCAAATTTCAGCTAAATCAGACCATTAGTTGTGGCGTGAAGAACTAAGGCGTGAATTTCAGGTTTTGTAAAATATTTCTGGAACCATTAAATTTTACGGTATAAAAAGTAACCTCTATTTTGATGCAAAGTATAGTCTATCTTCGTTACAAATTTCGGCTAAATCAGACCATCAGTTGTGGCGTGAAGAAATAATAGCTGAATTTCAGGTTTTCAAAATTCTGCGGGAACCATGGACTTCTACGGAATTGAAAGAAGCCTATATATAAGGTTATACCTTGGATTAACACATATGCTGCTATTTATCTCTTAAAAATCCATGGTTCTCGCAGGATTTTGTAAAACTGAAATTCACGTAGTGCTGCATTACTTCTTCACGCCACAATTTATGGTCTGATTTAGCTGAAATTTGGAACGAAGATAGACTATTGTTTGCATCAACTTAAAGGTTACTTTTTATACCATAAAAAATTCATGGTTCCAGAAATATTTTAACAACCTGAAATTCACGCATTACTTCTTCACGCCACAACTAATGCTCTGATTTAGCTGAAATTTGGAACGAAGATAGATTATAGCCTGGATTAGCACGCAGGCGCTACTTTATATCCCATAAACATGTATGGTTTCATCAAAGTTCGCCTACCTACCTACCTACGGCAGATTTTTAAAGCGTCTGACAGGGCGTAAGAACTATCAGAAGTGTCTGGCTGCTGAGGAAACATCTTCTGATATGTTCCCAAGTAACATAATATAAAACTCAGCTTTTATACTATGACGAAAGTAATAATTTACTATACTTTAAGGGTGTCTGACACGGGGAGGAACTATCGGAAGTGTCTGACTGCTGAGGAAACATCTTCTGATAGGTCCCCAAGTAACATACTTAAGTAAAACTCAGCTTATAAACTATGTATGAAATCAACTTTTATACTACGCTTTTATACTATGAACTCAGCTTTTATACTATGTATGTTTATGTGAACATTAAGATATTTTTAATTGTATTTTGTATTGTAAAAAAGCACTTTGTAAAGTACTGAATAAAATTTATTTATTATTAAAAAAAATATTATTAAAAAACTATGACGAAAGTATCCTCAGAATTTATGCACCTTTACTACCTGATATCTCCCAAAGCCACCAAGATCCAAACTTCATAGTCAGGGATCGTTCTTATCTCTATTGGGAACATACGCAGAGGAATTTTCAGCTTTTATAAAATAACGAAGGTCTGAAACGTGCTGGCTCCCGGTCCATTATTTTAATTTTAATATTTTATAAAATCGATATTTAGGCTTCCCATTTTGATTTTTATCGATAAAAAAATCATGATATAAAATGTATACCCGAATAATTATTTTCTTTATACCTCGAATAGAACTTGAAATTAATATTTTTATAATAATAACTTCGTTCCTATCTGGTGTCCCACGACACCACACGACTTTTTTTTATTTATATTTTTGGAACGTAGTTCCTTATCGCGCGGTGCGGATGGGGGCTAGACGGAAAAAATTAAGACAAAATTGAACCAACACTCGACACTGATCGACACTTTTTTGAATGTGAATCATTGTGAACATTATGGAAAATTATTGTACCGCGAAAATACCGAACACAATGAAAAATTAATTAATCAAAAGGAACTACGTTCCATCCGGGTGTCCATTGACACCTCTCAAGTTTTTCTTTATAATTTTTACGGAAGCCTAATGAGTGAGTCTGACTGGAACTTTGATGGATTGACCTATATTATCTACATGATAACGCAGTCTAGACGCGAAACTTGCCAAACTGGAATTAAACAGGTTTTTTGAGACTTTTACTTTATTTTTTACGCTAAGCCTCTACTTTGATGGTTGCAAATTGATGAGCTGCCACTGAAGCCTCTCACTAAGACCTGAGTCAACTTAGCTGTTCTTATTTTCTAAATTAATGACTATTTTAGTGCAGTGGAAAGCGCAATGTTAGACCCTCTACTATGTTACCCGGTAAGGTATGAGTGCTGGCGACGACGTATGAGTCGCGACGACCTTCCATGCGTCGATTAACCCTAGACGAAGTCGCCCCATCACGCTTCGATACATCAACCCTACTTTGTCCCGTAGGACCTACGCTTTCTTAGGTTATCAGTGACATCAACATGTCTTTTGAATTGGCAGAAAACCGTGTGGGAATCCCTTTGACCACACGGTTTTAAGGAAAAGAGAGGCCATGGCTGTATGTATATTGTATATGTCTATCGATTGAAATGACGACAAAAAATGTAAAGGATAATGTGAGTACATATACTAAAGTAAATTGCACCTGTTGCAACGTTGACTGATAAGTCCAACCACCTGCGCAGTCCTCTAAACATTATTGCTATAGTGTAATGATTTCAATCCCAAGGTGCTGGAGTGGCGACCCCGCACCGGGAAACGCAGTGTTAGCAGACCCCCCACTAGGTGGACCGATGACATCAAACGAGTCGCAGGGAGCCGCTGGATCCAAGGGGCGCAAGACCGAAGCCTGTGCAAGTTCATGCAGGATACCTTTGTCCAGCAGTGGACGTCTATAGGTTGATAAAGAAGAAGAATGACTGCAATCGCCTCTGATTGGCCGATACTAACTCGCTATTGGCTAGCATGCATTTTTGCAGAAGTAACGCAATCAATCAGCCAATCACCACAATAATTGAGCAACTGTAGCAATAATTGATGCAGCTTTGGCTACGCGTAAGGCTGGGGTCCAGCGTCAGAATCGGCACAGTACAGGTAGGAGACCGAACTTTGGCCATTACAGTGTTCAAAAAGCAGTGCCAAGGACGGATCCGCTTCTTACTGATATAAAATGCCGTTTAGCACATTCACACGTGTCAATCGTCGCGTTGGAGCAAAGAATAATCATCATCATCATCATTAACAACCCATCAACGGCTTACTACTGAGCCAAGTCTCCTTTCAGAGAAGGGTTATAGGCCATAGTCCACCAAGCTGGCCCAATGCGAATTGGCGGACTTCACACATCTTCGAGAACATTATGAAGAACTCTCAGATGTGCAGGTTTCCTCACGATGTTTTCCTTCACACGATGTTGAAGCAAGTGATATTTAATTGCTTAAATGCACTTGACTCCGAAAAGTCAGAGGTGCGTACCCGGGATCGAACCTGCGACCCCCCGAATAGGAGACCACAGTCCTAACCACTAAGCTATCACTACTTCAACTGCTTCTGCTGCAAGAATAATCTACCTACCTAATTAGGATCCACACGCGTAGGACAATAAATGTGGATGTTGCATTTTATTTCAAAAATTTATATCTTTTTTTCCTGATACTGAGTACCAAAGTGGTGCTCAGTAAAATCACAATCTAGCTTAACTTATAATAATGAGTAATTTTAATCAGTAATTTTAATTTAACCTAAACTTATAAATTAAAGATATTTTCCAATGACGCATCTTAGTCTTTCTTTCGGCGCAAGACCAAGGCTTAAGGAAGAAACCTATGTCCAGAGCTGTGGACGTCTATCGGTCGATAAAGAAGAAGAAGAGAATAAGGCTGAATCCTGTAAGCGGCGCAAGTATGTCTCTCTGATCGAGAGTTACATATTTGTTCCGTTTGCTGTGGAGACCCTAGGGGCATGGAGTCAAAGTGCAAAAAATTTTTACGAGACATTTCACCGCGGTTAATTGCTTCATCTGGTGACAGAAGAGCTGGCTCATTTCCTGCGCAAAGGATCAGCCTGGCTGTCCAACGCGGACATGCAGCCAGTATTCTTTGCACCATTCCACGCAAGCGATTTGTTTAGTAATTAGATTAGTTTAGTTATAAGATTTATTGTAACATTTAACAAAAGAAGAAGATTATGGTTATGTTTCGCAAAGGAAATTACTCCAGACAAGCTGATGCCCGCGCCTTCGTCCGCGTTGATTTAGTTTTTAAAATCCCTCAGGAGTTCGTTGATTTACCGGGATAAAAAGTAGCCTATGTCACTCTCCAGGCCCTCAACTATACCTATGCAAAAAATCACGTCGATCTGTAGCTCTGTTGCGGCTTGATTGAAGTTCAAACCAACAAACACACTTTCGCGTTAATAATTAATATTAGTATGATTCGTCCGCGTGCGTCGGGGATACGGTTCTCCAAAGTTGCATCCACGTCATTCATAATATAAATAAAACTAAAAAATTTAAAGGCATTAGCATCGCGAACTTGTTAGGAGTTCAAGTGTGCTTAGCAAGGCCTTCGATATACATACGTCACTGGGGGTTTACCGTTCGCAGGAAATGAAAACAAAGCCCCCATGACCCACGCGCGAGTCTACGAATTGCGTCAATCTCTGAATGCTTACATTCCGAAAGTGTAACACTTGCTTTATAGGAAACCAGTTCTTATTACTTGGCCCAAAGTACAAAGTAAAATCGACTACTCGTTAAAATGATGTCGATTAAATTAATCGCGACGGTTAGTTTGTCCTTTAATCACGCAACCACGTAGAGACGTGATTTTTTGCTTGGGCATAGTTGAGGACTTGGAGAGATACATAATTATGTTACGTAAAACAGAGGTTACCCCGTGGAACTTTCTGTAACAGAGGAAGTCGCGGGAAAAAGCTAGTTTCTTATTAAACTTGCCTAATACAGGTATAATTATTATGGAGTTTTAGTGGGTCGGCGAATAAATAAGTTTGCTCTCTTTTTTATTTAATTGCTTTATTTTTATACTGCCTAACATTTGTACGTTGTGTTGTGTATAATTATTATTAACATTTTTAAATGCGTTAATCAGAGGGATAAATACTGTATTTTTATTTCAATATAAACCTAACATTTTTCCCTCAACTTGGGGCTCATTAATGGAAAATTTGGATGACAGAAAATGTACGAACAACTGGCTGTTACCAATAGAATAGAATAGAATAGAAATATTTTTTATTCAAATAAACTTTTTTACAAGTGCTTTTGAATGCCCTTCCTGTCGAGAAGAACCAGCAAGAAACTCGGCGGTTGCGCTTTTCAAAACAAGTTTACATTTCAATAGATACTATGCTATTTAGGCAGTGTTTCCACAATGAGTTCCACAAAAGCATACCTAATTATAATTCAACACATGTTAAGACGGGCAGACAGAAAGTAGCCCCATTTCCGCCGGTGGAACCCGTTCACGAGCATGACGCATGACCCGCCAATGCTTCGCTCAACCATATTTGAGGGAACGTAACAACCCTCAGCACACGACACCACCACAGAAATGTTTAAAGAGAGCGTGACATACTTAGGCTACCCATGTTAAGGCATCGAATTGAAACTAATATTCAAATAATCATTTTAAGACATGACTTAGTGTGGTCAAGCAATAATTTTCTTAGAAAATCAGAACAGGCCATGCAATTTTGTGCCTGCTATAAAAAAAGGAACCACAATTGGCTCAATAATTCCAAGGAAAAATTAGATCTTCGCGCAAATCAAATTTTGTTCATGATGTTAATAAAAATTTGCCATGAAAAATTCTTCCACTTTAATTTTAATACATCTTCATCTAAGTACATACCTGTACTTTGGGAATGAGCCCACTAATTGTCCACTCTAAGAATATCTGGTATTACGAAAATGCATACCTTTCGCTCTGTTTGATGCCTCTGAGAATAGGCACAGAAACATATTATGGAGATAACAATAATTATAGTAGGTACGGTTTTCATGATATTATGGTGGACGACGTGCGTATTTGCATATTATTGTTATAGAATTCTTTCATACTCGTAGTTGAGCCTCATGAATGCCCTGACTGCGTGTTATGTTATAATATTTTGAGTAATTAGTAGGTAGGTAGCTATCAACGCCTTTTTGGAACTTCACTTCATTATGTAAATATTATATTCTATTCTAACAAAGTTGAATGGGTTAAATCGGCTTGACATCCAGCTGCCCACAAGATAGTATAAAAAATTTATTACAATGTAGCTTAGCTGTATAATAATATTGTAAAATGATTAATTATTTTAGAAAGAGCAACTGCTCAGTTTCTGCTGCTGCCGGCTCTTCTCAGCAGAATCCGCTTTCCAAACCGGTGGTAGAGTCATGACTTGTCATAAGAGCCACAGGTTGGCCTACGTGAAATAAATAATTTTGTTTTTTTTTTTGAACGGGCATTAGTCCAAATGTTCACGTCGCGCATAAAATAACGGTTCAGAGAAATATGCGATAAACATATTTTTGAATATCTATTAGTAACAAGTTCATGTGTTATAGCTACATAGCCACTTATCCAAACCTTCAGTGAAACTAAAGTCACTGAGTCAAAGTAGTTGTCAGAATTGGCCCCATTTCTATTCTCACTAAATTTCAATCAGTCTCATGAATAACAAGTGTAAATAAATAATTTAATTTTTAAAAAACTAGCTTTTAGTAGCTGGCTACATCGTCAGACCCTGGCTATCATCTAGAACTAGACTACTTGTCAAGACAAATCAAACGAGCCGAAACTCGATGGTATTACGTCATTTTATTACAGAGGTACCAAAACCACCTTCCGGTTTCATCATCAGACCCTGGTAATCATCTAAAAACAAAGTACTCGTCAAGACGAATCAAACGAGCCGAAACTCGATTGGGTTACGTCGTTTCATTACAGAGTTCCTATGACCACCTTCCAGCTCGATCATCAGACCCTAGTTACCATTGAAAGACATACTACTCGTCAAGACGATTCAAACGAGCCCAAACTCGATGAGGTTGTGTAGTTTCATTGCGAAGTTCCTATGGCCACCTTCCAGTTCCATCATCAAATCAGCACCATGGCATCATAAATTCATAATATTCCATCATCACGCGATTTACACATGTAGGTATGCAAAATTTCAGCTCTATCGGTAACCGGGAAGTGGATCAAATTTAATTTGCAAGATTTGATGACAAACATCGTTGATGACAAACATCGGGATAGGTCCAGGTGAAACTAAATAAAAGCTTGTAAAAGTGATATTTATCTTATAGACAACATTGTTTCATTCTTAAATTTAAAGTAAGTAAGAAAGTTCTAAGTTAGTTCAAGTTCAGTTCAGTTCAAGTTTCAACCCAACTAGGCAACTACCTACACATAGCAATTGAAATAAATTCCAACAAAATGTTTCAAAAAGTTCATCATCATCGTCATTAGCAACCCATCAACGGCTCACTACTGAGCGCAGGTCTCCTCTCAGAGAAGGGATATAGGCCATCATAGTCCACCACGCTGGCCTTCGAGAACATTATGAAGAAATCCGATGTGCAGGTTTCCTCACGATGTTTTCCTTCACCGTTGAAGCAAGTGATAGTAAGTTTAAACGCACTTGACTCCGAAAAGTCAGAGGTGCGTACCCGGGATCGAACCTGCGGCCCCCGACCACAGTCCTAACCACTAGGCTATCACTGCTTCTAACCACTAAGCTATCGCTGCTTCTTTGAAATTTGGTGTACTGTTGCTAAGGATTATTTCCAAGGCATGGTAACCTTGAGCTGCAGCATCCATTAGTCGCGGGATACCCAACTCCTCAGCTACCTACTTACAGCAGATATAGTGTGTTTGGGCTCATTTGAATGGTCTTATTTTATTCGTCGTTCGGAATATTAGTAAGATTCATCATCATCATCATCAGCAACCCATCAACTGCTCACTACTGAGCGCAGGTCTCCTCTCAGATAAGGGTTATAGGCACATAGTTCACCAGCGCAGCGTGGTGAACTATGGTTCACCACGCTGCGCTGGCCCAATGCAAATTGGTGGACTTCACACACCTTTGAGATCATTATGAAGAACTCTCAGGTGTGCAGGTTTCCTCATGATGTTTTCCTTTGACCTTCCTTTCCTTCACCATTGAAGCTTGTGATATTTAATTACTTAAACGCACTTAAGGATGATTATACGAGTCTGCCCGCGAAATTCAAATTTAATTTGTTTTTTCGCAATTTGTAAACTAATACGACAAACTACACTAGCGGCACGCTATGATGGCCGGTTTGACACATTACAATAGTGATGTGGAATGTCAATTTATTCTCGAACAAAAAACAATTAAGTTTTGTTTTTGTACCTGATTAAATAGGTTTAATAAAACAAAAATGTATATGTTTATTTAATTTATTTGAACGAACTGAATATTTGAATGAAAATGAATATACATACTTTATATGCACACAAGAAACATATGAATACAAAAGATACCAAAAAAGGTGCCACAAAAGGCCATAATTAATCAGATTCGTCCGTACTACTATTTTCACTGTCGTCACTGCTATCATCACCTACATTAACAATTATATGTTCGTTTTCTATAATATTATCTATTTTCACATCTCTTTCATAATCTTCCCTTATTAATTTAACAGTTCTATTCACAACCTTTTCCCAGTCTCCTTTAGTCACATGTTCACAAGCTTCTTCTAATAATTTTAGCATTTTTTTGTGGTAAATGGGGGTTCTGTATTGTGTCTTGCAGCATATCCCTTAATTTGAGCCCACACCAACTCAATCGCATTATACTCACAATGGTAAGGCGGTAACCGTATAACTCTGTGCCCATGTTCTAATGCTATTTCGTCAATGACGTATCGGATCTTGGTTGGTTTGTTTTCTTTTAAAAGACGTACTAATTCCGCTTTTAACATATTCATGTTTGCATCTACGCCATTTTTACGAAGCCATGCGACGATATCAGCTTTCTTTTGGGATTGGGCAGGTGGCTTGTCAATTTGCATCGAGTGGTATGGGGCGTTGTCCATAATTATAATAGATGGTTCAGGGAGGCTACACAACATTGAGGTAAACCATTCAGTAAACTTTTCTCCATTCATGTCTTCATGATAGTCTCCAGTGGTTTTTGACGCAAAAGCCATGAGAGAACCTTCGACAAACCCGTTGATGGTTCCGGCGTGACAAATTATAAGTCGCGATCCTTTTCCTACAGGAACTTTGGAAGTAGATGCTGCTGTGTCATCGTTCCAAGAACGGCCTACAGTATGGTTAGCATTAAGCCATGTTTCATCCAAGAACACAACATTTTGCCAATTTTTGATTTCTTTCACTTGCCATAAAAAAGTATACCTTGCCATCGCTATATCAAATCTTTCCATCAATATTTTGCGTTTGTTACATTTTTTGTATCGAAATCCAATGGTCTTCAAAATCTTCGTTAAAGAACTTTCCCCACCGAAGAATAATCCAGCTTCCTTCAGTGAATGCACCAACTTTTTTCTTGTTGGATACTCCTTCTGTAAATAGT
Organism: Oeneis ivallda; assembly: GCA_029955525.1. Taxonomy (NCBI): domain Eukaryota; kingdom Metazoa; phylum Arthropoda; class Insecta; order Lepidoptera; family Nymphalidae; genus Oeneis; species Oeneis ivallda. Next base: position 29,840,681 of record JARPMR010000001.1, on the reverse strand, counting down.
AGCCGTAAACATGTCTTCGGATAGCATCGGCATCAAAGCTATCGATGCCTACGACTGGTTTTGCTCGTTTTCTCTTTTTTGGTGTGTGAAGTTTATTTTCTTCTGTGCCAGTCTCGCCATATTTTTTTTTAGTTATCCGTCTAACAGTTCGTTGTCCAATATTAAGCGCATCAGCTACGCGTTCAACCACTGACGTTATAGGTAAAATTGGCCCTCCATTTTGAGCTTCACGATCGAAATAGTTACGAAGGCGTATTACGAACTCACGTGTCTGACTATTTAGAACAGTTCTCTGCGTACGTTCGGTCATATCGACGAAATCCACAACAAAGGGCTTGAACAGAGTCCAAATTAACGAGCAAGGGTCAACAGTAATGCAGTATCAATATTTGAAATCCAAAGCCAGGTCAAAACTATATCACAATCGCATTGCACTGACAGTTTATACTTTTCGAAGCAACGTCAATTCGAAACTGCTTTGTTTTGCATTGAGCATTGACGCGAGTTTGCCGGAGGTAGTAGTTGTGCTAGCCAGCGATCCTATGTGACGATCGTATTAGATTCCATTTTTAAAAATTTTCAATTTAGAAAACCAAATGCTGAGTTGTGGTATATATCATATAAAAATAAAAATTTTACCTTTTGTATGAAACAGCTGATATTTTTTTGCGATTTCAGAGGTTTGTCCACATAGTGAAAATTGTTCATATTCACAAGTACATTCACCCCTTAAATGGTGCAAACTGATTTTTCTACACTTGTATACATTTTAGAAATCAATTTAATAAATAAATTTTGAGTCCTAAACCTAAAACTACATTCGATAAAATTTATGAATCTCTGCACATCACTATCGTCAATAAAGTAATACAATTATTTCCTTCAAAGTCGTTATCAATTAATACGGAACTTCATGAGCGGACAAACGTCAAACCGGCCATCATAGCGTGCCGCTAGTATAGGCTAATGGCATTCTAATTGCGCCAGTAGAATTATCATCTTCACAGGTTTACATAAAAATCTTTACTTGAAAGTGACCAGTATCAAAATACTGAGTTGGACGTGAGTTTCTCACAAATTAGTCGATATTTTGATTAATTTCTTAAACTGGACACTTTCAAGTAAAGATTTTTATATAAACCTGTGAAGATGATACTGCCATTGTCGCAATTAGAATGTCATAAGTCTACTTTGTCGTACTAGTTTACAAATTGCGAAAAACCAAATTAAATTTGAATTTCGCGGGCAGAACTGTGTCCTCCACCTTAACTAAGAAAGGTGTGCCCGGGATTGAATCTGCGACTCCCCGAATAGGAGACCGCAGTCCTAACCACTACTAATCACTGCTTATATTAGTAAAATTACGTGAAGTCAATTATTGTCAAATATTATAATATTATTATGAAAGAGTAATTTTATTAATAAAATTAAATACTCATTTAAACCAAGCACGACCAGTGAGACAACGCTTTCTTGAGGCCATTTTATTGACAAATCAATAATTCAATTCAATCTCCAAATTGCGGTTCTTAGGTGTAAGTACCGACAGGGTACAGATTTTTCGCGAAAATCACATTGCTGGAGAAGGCCCTTTTATCGACAAAGCCGAGAGAGATATATAAATTGTGTTGCACTGATTCCGTGAATAATCTCACAGGATGCTGTGACAAGGTAGATGGGAAAAACCCTATACCCGCATAGGACTGAGAAATTAGAATCCGTACAAAAAATGTTCTAGGTGCATAATAAACTGGATTGCACTCACGTGTATAACCCTTATTTTCCCAACAAAATAAAACGTCAAGCTAAAAAGTACGTAGGGCGCCGGTCACATAGCGAACGTTCTAGCTTTCTGTTATTATTTTCTGCGTTCACTGCTGATTGGGTACATAACTTACCCGTGGTACTCCCCTGGGGGTATATAGAAGTACCTGGATGACCCGAGTTTTGCTCGGTATTTTTATTTGGTAAATCGTGTTTTTTGGAAATTAGATTTAGATACGAGTTACTTACTGATGAAATATGAATAATATTTTTCGATCTAACCGACATAATAATAAAATATAGTAATAGTTTTTCTCACAAAAGAAGGTACTTGAAAAATAAAGAAAAAAAAATAATCATCTAGACTCGAACCGCGTTTCGGGACCGCCCGATTTCCCATCTGAGCTATTATAACCTTGTAGGTGGTGGCTAAATTTACCTTCGTATTCTAATGATATTGTAGCAGTTTTTATTGCCTGAAAACACGGATAAAACGAAGTTTTCTAAAAATGAAACCTGAGATCGATTTATCGCCCCCGAAACTCCCTGCATACTAAATTTCATAAAAATCGGAGCCGTTTTCGAGATTTAAATTTTATATACAGGGTTAATTGTAAAATGCCAACAAGCTTCTACAGGCAACTTCCATGCATCAAAGTAAATAACTTTTCTTCCACGACTTTTTAAAATTCCTTAAAATAAAAAAGTTTTTTTTTTTCATACAATAATTAATAATACTTATTCTTCCGTTCTAAAATTTTAAAAACTCTATGTGACACGTGTCAAAGGGAATGGGTGGCGTATTTGACGCGCCGTCACTCGATACTTACGTCGTATGCTTGTCCGATACTTACGTCTGTCGCCGCGGAAAGCCTTTTTGGTGTTCGCGATAAACGCGAAATTATGGACTTGCAGACGATAGCTCAGCCTGATGTTAGTAATACACATCACAAAGCATTTGTAAATACCATGCGCTAATAATTTCGGACGTTAATTGTTGCACGGTTAGTAACTTAGTAGTTGACGCTTCAAGCAGGTGTGGAAGAGACATTACATAAAATGACCAAAGAGTTAAAAAATGACAGACTCTTCAACAAAAACTTCTAATTTTTTTTGGTGAATTTATTGAGTTACGTGCAAAGTCGTTGAACAACTTGTTCTTTTTATATTATATTATTCAGTTTTACTTCAATCATTTTTAGGGTTCCGTACCCAAAGGGTACCAACGGGACCCTATTACTAAGCCTACGCTGTCCGTCCGTCCGTCCGCCCGTCCGCACCGCATTGCCGCTATAACAACAAATAATAAAAATTAAATTAAATTAAAATATTTCCATGGGTACATGAAAATATTTTAATTTAATTTTTTTTAACGGAACCCTAAAAGAGCGAGGCCCGACTCGCACTTGGCCGATTTTTTGAACTATTTTCTATGGCTAATGTACAAAATATCTATTTAAGCATAATGTTTCTTTAGGCAAGTGTTGTGTACGCCTATAAGTGTTTAAAGAATAAGAATTTGTATATATAATGTTAACATAGTTTTGTGTACACGCTGTTGGCATACCTTAATTAATAAAAAACTTGAGAGGTGTCAAGCGACACCCGGATGTAACGAAGAATTCCACATGTAGAAATTATTTAAAATAAAATTGAAAATAGGAAATTCAGTCTGTCGAGCTGGGATTCGAATCATCGACCTTTATGCGACTGTAGAAACCACAAGGCTACGGAGATCTAATATTGTAGTGTGAAAATATTGAACACAATGCCAAATTCACATTCAAAAAAGTGTCGGTTCAATTTAGTCTAAATTTTTTCCGTCTAGCCCCATTTCGCATCGCGCGATAAGGAACTTCGTTCCAAAATAGATAAAAAAATCGTGTGGCACTCGGGGACTGCCGCGGCAAAGCTATTGCATAGCATTCGTCTAGTCGCACGCACACAAACACCGTCTGCCGAATATGCAATAGCTTAAAAATAAAAAATAAAATAAATAAATTTTTTAAACCCCCCTAATCCTTTTCTACACGCCGCATCGCGGTCGCGTCGTGCCGGAACGCTAAATGGCTAGGCGGCACGTCTTTGACAGTGGAATGATAGGTGTCGCTAGACGAAGACGACGTTGACTGTCGCTGTCAACTTATTTTGCGGAACAAAGAAGTCAGAACTCTATAACGTGAGTCAGTGAGGTTGACGCCTAAGCAAATACATGTTACAGCAGTGAAATACCTGGACAAAAATAAGTAATGAAAGTAGGCGGCCGGGGATTACCTGCATAAGTGATGCCGGGGAAAACAGCTGTTATACAAGTATCTACCTAATGACTGTGAGTCATTCACATCGCGCTAAGATCGTTCAATCTTTAGAGCGACCGGTTACGAAGAACGTTTGTATGGTATGGTACGTATAGGTGTACACTGTACATCAAATGTAAATTGTAAATGATGAATGATAATAATTGATGTAGTGTGGTCTCCTGTTGACCCCTCGGGTCACAGGTTCGATCCCGGGCACGCACCTCTGACTTTTCGGAGTTATATGCGATTTAGCAATTAAATATCACAGGAAAACATCGTGAGGAAACCTGCACTCCTGAGAGTTCTCCATAATGTTCTCAAAGGTGTGTGCAGTCTGCCAATTCGCATTGGGGCAGCTTGGTGGACTATGGCCTGTAAAATCCTTTTTTGAGAGGAGACTTAGGCTCAGTAGTGAGTAGCAAGAAAAGGTTAGAATTATTTTGCTATAATCCGCCAACAGAAAAAATCTGTATGGTCAAACATGCAGTTAAAAGCTAAGCACCACTGGCACTGGCAAAAATCTGTATGGTCAAACATGCAGTTAAAAGCTAAGCACCACTGGCACTGGCAAAAATCTGTATGGTCAAACATGCAGTTAAAAGCTAAGCACCACTGGCACTGGCACTGGCTGGGTAGGTGAGGGGTGCTTAGCTTTTAACTGCATGTTTGACCATACAGATTTTGTCTGTTGGCGGATTATAGCAAAATAATTCTAACCTTTTCTTGCTAATCATGAACTTCCGCAAAGTAACGCCTGCTTCTATCCAATATCAGTAGTGAGTTGTTGATGGGTTGCTGATGAAGATGATGTGAATAAAATTGATGAGTAGAGGAATATTTAGTGTCAGGTAAAAATAGGTCCACATCGGATGCGTCTGCTCATGCCGAAGAGGGCAAAAAGCAAAAGGTTGTTTGACGAACCAATAGTGCGGTAATGCACAAATCCATCGTGTAACTTTTTTACACGATGGATTTGTGCATTACCGCATTTCTTGGTGTATAATTGTACAAGTGACTGCCGGCTTAGTAACGTGAATTCTCAATAAAACACAAATAGTTAGATAGGTACAGACTGTTGCAATTACCTGCACTAAATTAAAACTGGTCAGTCCGTTCCAAAGTGGATCTTTTACAACCTTGTACATGTTTTATAATATAGTAAACAGACATAAAGGCTAAGAGTTTTTGATATAATATCAACATGCAATATGCATGCAAACGACGAAGAGGTTCTAAAAGTCTCATAGTTTTGTTGTTAAATTCTTAAATGTTATTATTACACATATTCAAACTCACAGAGTTCGGAGAACTGATGGTCGTTAGGGTTCCAAGGTGCTGAAGTGAAAAACCGGCCCTAGAGAGCGCAGTGTTGGCGGACCCCCCCTATGTGGACCGATGAGAACAGATGAGTCACAGGATGCCGCTGGATACAGTTAGCGCAAAACAAGGACCTGTGAAATTCCATGCAAGAGATCTTGACCCAGCTGTGGACGCCTATCAGTTGTTGATAAGAAAGAAGAAGAATATACTTTCTAGGTCCATCGATAACTTTATATTGAATAAGAATTGTAAAATTTTAAACTGAACGTGGATTTTTTTTGGTTAAATTTAAAATTGAATTGATCACAGATAAAATTTTAAATGGCATATATTTAAGCCTAAGGAATATTAATTTTATATGTCTCTGGAAGGAATAAGAAGAAAAAATTTAAAATGGTTTGTATATCTTTGATAAGTATAATATATTATATCAGCGGCAATAATAATATGTAGAGGTACTAGTTATATTTTGAAGACAATCAGTGAACGTACATCCGACCTCCGTCAGATTATTCTTTGTTTACTTGTAGGTAAAGGCTAATATATAATAATTAACTCTAAATTAAATATCCGAAGCAATGGCTGGATCATACGTCATGCTCGTGAACGGGTGGCACCAGCGGGAATGCGGCTGCTTTCTGTCTGCCCGTCTTAACGTGTTGAATTATAATTAGGTATGCTTCTGTGGAACTCATTGTGGTAACACTGCATACATATCATAGTATCTATTGAATTGTAGACTTGTTTTGAAAAGAGCAACCGCCGAGTTCTTCTCGGCAGGAAGGGCATTCCGAACCAGTGTTAGACTCATCGACGATTCAAAAGCACTTGTAAAAAAGTTTATTTGAATTAAAAAAAAATCTATTCTATTCTATTGTATTCTAAATATTCGCACCTATCTACTTACTTCAAAGTCTCCTATAAGCTCGAATAAATTCTAGTTTTGATAGAATGTTGGATCGAAATCAAACTGTGCAAATATAATGGGGTGAGACGTCTTATTAAGTTACAAAAAAGCACAATGATACAAAAACATTTTTTGCATTTAAACTGGAGAGCTTTATTTATCTTTATTTCCTGTTCTCTTTTAATTATGCAGCATAAAACCCGATTTAAAACCTCAACACCACTCCATTATATTTGAAAAGTTTCATAAAATCTTACGCGTGGTTTCTAAATCAAAATAAAACTACGTTTGTATGCAAACTCGAGCTTACGGGGGACCCGCTAAGCTTACAGAAGCTGGAAACGTCATCTGATAATGGAATTTGGCAGTGTTACACTCCTGAGCTTCATCCTGCGCCTAATCTTATGTCAGTCTTGTTGGATTGCCATCGGACCATAAGAGTGAGGTAATAGAGAGTGCACAAATAATGTACACTATATTTTGAGTAGGTCATGCGCAATTAATGAGTTTCTTGTATACATATGTCATTTATTGTAACACTTTGAATTGTAAAGAGCACCGCTGTATCTTTCACCGCAATCTGGTTTTCGATACTCGTACTTTTGTTCTATTCATAAGGGCCACAGAGTGAATGAAATAAATAAAATTAAATAAGTAAGTATATGGAATTTTTGTAATTATTTTACTCACAAGCCTTCGTTGAGATTGGCTGACGTGGGCGAAATAGGTCACGAGAACATTACATATTACATTATTTTAATATTATTAAACACGCAGTAATACCTATTTAATTTTTTTACCGACCTCAAAAACGGAGAAGGTTCTCAATTAGTCGGAACTTTTTTTGTATGTATGTTCACTGATTACCCGAAGACACCTGAACCGATTTCGAGAATTCTTTTTTGTTTCAAAGGGTATATATACTTCCGAGGTGGTCCCATTTAAATTTTATCGAAATCGGTCGAGCGGTTTTAAAAAAAAATCAACATTAAATTATATACTTTGTAGTGGCGCGGGCGTTTGAAGTCGGTTCTTTAAAAATATTATTTTATATTATAAACTTATTATCTATTTAATATGAATCAACATAATTATGTCATAATTATAATATAACAGCGTAGTCTGGTGGGGGGATAACTACGATCCATTGCTGAGGGTTATGACCCCTTCCATCGCTGAAAGGACCTTCATGGAATAAGTTACACAAGGAGAGTTTCTCGAAGGGGGCCACAATTTAGATCGCAGTCAAGGACCAGCTTGTCATCGAATAAAAAAAAAGGCAGTATCTTATATTGTCTGTTTCGTTTCGTCTAGTGTAGAATCTGTAAACACTAGATGAGAGTTTCACCTCTCGAACGCAATTATCGCTTCCATTCCTAATCTGTGATCGCTTCCCTAAACTCTCCTTGGTGACCGCGTGTGTATGCGATGGAATCCCAGATTCGACTCAACTATTAGCACAGAATTAGCAATTATTACCAGGTGCAAAACAATAGTTAGCCGAGATTGCAGGCCTAAAGTAGGTACCTCCGAAGTCGGTCACCCATCCAGAAATCGACTTGGGTCAACCTTAACCAGCTTCGCAACTAGACCACATCCCTATATATTGTCCTCTCCATAACTGCAAAAAAATATTATTAAAGAATATTAACTATGAAGAACCAAATAAGCGTAAGTTTGTGCTAGGAGTGGGTACGACACTAGTGCAACGGGTGGGGATTGAAACGTCGTCATCATTATTATCATCTGCAACACATTAACGTCTCACTAATGAAGGCCTAGGTCTCCTCTCAGAGAAGGGTTACAGGCCATAGTCCACCACGCTGGCATAATGCGAATTGGTAGACTTCACACCCCTTGGACATTATGTAGAACTCTCGGGCGTACAGGTTTCTTCACGATGTTTTCCTTCACCGTTGAACCATGTGATATTTAATTGCATACACGCACATAACTCCGAAAAGTCAGAGGTGCGTGCCCGGAATCGAACCTGCGACCCGCCGAATAGGAGACCGCATATCACTGCTCTTGAAACGGCAACCTATCAGTTTTCAGTCCACAAGCCTTAACTATGCTATGGTATTAAACCTTTCGTAAGAAAAAAACAAATATGATGTGATGCATACTTCTGTGCTCATGAATAATTAATTGATTGATCACTCCTGTGCAGTTTAACTGACCTTAGCGGGCTTGTCATGTTTGTGCTATACCTTATTGTAGATGGCATCTATGCCCACGGCATCACCCGGTTCGAATTCAGGTCAAAGATTTGGCCTTTTGTCTGTTAGGTTATGTTGACGTTTCAAGAGCAGTGCTATGCGGTCTCCTATTCGAGGGGACACAGGTTCGATCCCGGGTACGCACTTCTGACTTTTCGGAATTATCACATGCTTCAACGGTGAAGGAAAACATCATGAGGAAATCTGCACACCTTTAGAGTCCTTCATAATAATTATTTCAAAAGTGTGTGAAGTCTATCAATTTGCATTGGGTCAGCGGAGACTGCGCTCAGTAGTGAGCCGTTGATGGGGTGACTACGGAAGTAACATAGAAGTATTCCGTGGTCCATACGTGGCATAACTACGGAATTTTACTGCGTGTTCTGACACGCGCTTAGCAGTTGTTTTATTACTTTTAAGCGGCTCCTAATTGTACTATTCAACTTTTCTACTAATATAATCTATATCTAATAATATAAATGCGAAAGATTGTGAGGATGGATGGATGGATGTTTGTTACTCCTTCACGCCATAAGGAATGAACCGATTTGGCTGGAAATAGTTCATATCTATGATAAAACATAGGCTACATTTTATTTAAAAAATTAAGAGTACTCGCGGGAATCAAAAAAACTTTGATCCACAGGGACGATATAGCAGGCACACCTAGGTCCTCTATGAACCTCTTCATATACCCCCGAATCATGAAATTCGGGAAAATAATTATAAGAGTATTTGTTTTAGTAACGATTTCTTAATAACCGATTCATGTGTGTACAGACCGTTATTGTCTACGAGCTGGTGAATTATATGAATGAATACACTTTAGCTATACTTTAGACATCACGAGCTAAAACGTGAGTAAATATCACGATATTTAAATATCATCAAGTAATGTTCTTTTCTTTAGTTTTGTAAACACAAGCACATCTGTCTTATCAGATCTTCACATGGCAACAATCATTATGTGATGGGAGATATCTACTCGTATTGATCTACCCATCATCGAAGTAGGAAGGCCACCTATTGCTTTAAAGTTAAAATATTTATGTTATGCCAAAGTTAAATTAAACCTATATTACTATTTTACTACTACTATTTCTACTATTTATTTTTGAGTGTCCATTTTTGGTTTTTTATTTGACTGCTGGCATTGCTGTTAGTTGTGGCCTTCGTAATTCTTAATTGTATTTTTGAAAAACAATGTTATCCAATTACAGAATTACCATATTGGCAAGGTTTCATTTTGGAAAACATCCTGATTTTGAGAATTTTAATGAAAATATTTAAAGGTTAGCAGTGTAATAAAAACTAATAAATTAGAAAATACACATAATAAAATCTACAGCGGAAATGTAGGCAGCCGGAAATGTCAATGCTATTGTATCGATTCCAACTACATAGTTAATACGTAGGCAATTATAATTAGTAATTGAGACGGATAAAGGACAAAATCTTTCGAGTAGGTAAGTGCATATTGTATTGTGTTATAGTAAATACTAAAGCGATGCCTGAAAGAACATTATATTATGACAAGAAAAAATTTTAAAGACTAACCCAACTACGAAAAATTGGATGTATAACATCCGTTATATATTTTTTTGTATATATGAAGCCTAAGTATACCACCCGGAACAAAATAACCTACAATAACGATCGAATCGATTGACAGCTCTTTCATCAAAATAAAAATTTATTAGTTTAGGCGCTACGGTGGGACATACGTAAATATATACATACATACATAGACTTCTAAAAACATAGCCCTCCCTTTTGGCTATGCCGTAGTCGGGTAAATACGGTGTCTATTTTACGCTATTAGCTATTAGCTTTATCAAGAAAGACAGATACGTCATTGGACAATTTCATAGAAGATGATAATTGACAATTTTATGGTAAAAAATTGTCTGGTTATAATTCTATGGCTTATTAAGTTTTGGACTATTGGTTTTCCAAACTACAAAAAAAACTTGAGAGGTGTCAAGGGACACCCGGATGGAACGTAGTTCCTTTCGATTACATTGTGTTCGGTATTTTCGCGGTACAACATTGAGTCTCCGTAGCCTAGTGGCTCCGGCAGTCGCCTAAAAGTTCAAAGTCGATGGTTCGTATCCCAGCTCGACAGACTGAATTTAATTTTTTATAACTTATAAGTTACTAGCTGACCCAGCGAACTTCGTACCGCTAACTTATCTATATAAATAAAACAAATAAACTATCCTAATTAAAAAAACTATCCTATCTTTCAAGTTGGACCAAATTACGGATAGTTGCGAATTTTGATCAAAATCGGTTAAATAGTTTAAGAGTCCATCGCGGACAAACAACGTGACACGTAATTTATATATATTAGGAAGATAAAAAATGGGAACTAATTTTTTGAGTTGTTATTTAAATAATCGAGATGCTATTATGATCAGTTCAAAAACATATTGAGCAGTTATTTAATTTAATGGCAGTTGATTAATTATTGCGACAGTAAAACATGGACAGTAATAAAAAATCAATTAGTCGGTTATTTTATCATACAATGTCAATTCTAAAAATAATTGAGTAATAGTCCAATAACTGAATGAGCGGTAAAAATGATAGAATGAGCGGTTTGATAAATAGTTCGGCAGATCATAGCGAGCGGTGACACCCGAACTCAAATTCATTGAAAAGAGAGGTTAATGTTCGTTAGTTGGGCGGAGCTTATAAGCGCGCGTGGCGGAAGCGACCTATCACAGGGTTGGTAATCGTCTCGGGTGAGCTCGCGCTTTGAATTCTTGCATTTGTTTTCGTAATAATTGGGGTGTCATATCTTACTAGGAATATATGTAGCTATAATACGAACGCGATAGAACTATATTTGCCAAAATTTAAAGTTAGGTTAGGTTGGGGTCTGACATGAACACTCAGGTGCCCGGCCGCAGGCCGGCAGGAGGCACTTAGGTTCTATTTCGTCAATACCTAAGTTAATTCTCAAATTACCAAAGATGTCTCAATTAAGAAATTATCTCAGTGATCGTCGATTTTACCACCTCATTGTTTATAGAATTGCTTAGAATGAGATTTCTTACCGACAAATTCCGATTTATTACTGCCCACACGTAACCGCTCGTTAAATAATTTTTACCGCCCATTTAATTATTTTCCTGCTCAAGTATATATTCACTGATCCATTTCATTATTTTTTATTACTCATTTTTGTTTGCTTTACTGCTTAGTTTTAACTGCTGAACTAGTTATTAAACGTGCCATTTATAATTTTTAACTTACCAAAACTGCTATTTACAACTGCCTCTTTAAATCAGTCCCATAAAAAATTAGGGAAAAATTCCACATGTAGAAATTATTTAAAATAAAATTGAAAATAGAATATTCAGGCTGTCGAGCTGGGATTCGAACCATCAACTTTGAACTTTTAGGCGACTGCCGGAGCCACTAGGCTACGGAGATCCAATTTTGTATCGCGAAAATACCGAACACAATGCAAAATTCACATTCAACAAAAAAGTGTCGGTTTCAAAAATATGTCGTGTGTCGGTTCCTTAATTTTTTCCGTCTAGCCCCCTTCCGTACCGCGCGATAAGGAACTTACGTTCCAAAAAAAACATCCATCTGGTTTTTTGTTGGTAGGTCTCTACGGTGCGGAGGTGTTTGATGTAAGATTCTGCAGTGTCATGTCTGGTTGCTGGGGTGTCATACCCGGTGGTTGGGGTGTCATATCCGGTGGTTGGGGTGTCATAGAAAAAATCCTAAATTCCTAATCCATAATACTTATGCAGTCGCAATTAGTTTTCTAGCCGAGGGTGAGGCAACACATAGTGTCATATCGCTCTAACCCGCATAATTATGGGAAACCCAAAGAGAATATTGTTAAATAAATACATAACAGCTTAATATCTTTTGGGGAATCCCCCCAGTAGCAATTTGCATTGGTTGTTAGTTGGGCATTTGTCCCTATACTAGTTTGGTTGTCCAACAGTAAGACTTGTCATCCCTAAAAATCGTGGTGCCAACCGTAGAAAAGCGGGATGTGTTTAACCTTATGAAGGGACTTAGTCGGTTCCACCACTACCATCCCCCATCCGTTGGCTACCGTTGGCTACAAAACCCCAATGGAAATTGCTACCATATTCATTTAGCCGATAGAGAATGCTTACGGAAATTAGGTCATTTTTGAGATGGTCGATTTTACCACCTGCGGTGTCTACCGGTTATGAAATGGCTCATATAAATGTCACCAAATTATCTCTATATAGATAATTTTCAGATCTATTGGAATTTCTGATTAAGTTTTTTCAATCAACGTTGACTTTTTACATAGATACATACATAGGTAAAAAACGGCCAAGCCAAATATTTTGACTAAGGTGTAGAGATTGTAAAGTTAGGGCTTGTAGAGTTGGCTCTACATGAGATCTGATAACTTTTTGACAGTGCGAGCCATTAGTTCTCAGCAAAATTTTACATGAAAATGTTTTTTTTTGTGTAAATATGCATTTATCCTAACTCATAACTAAGTAACATTCCAAAGTGTACTTACTTCAGAGCTACACGGATCGACATAATTTTTTTGCACGGGTATAGCTGAGGATTTGTAAAGTGACATATCTATTAATATGCTACCTTTAGTGCTGATTTCACCAAAGTCCAGTGACGTTTATCCGAGGAATAAATTGGGCGTTCTGACAGCTTTTGTATTCAAAATACTGCTTATTTTACGTTGGTGAAATCGGCCCTTAATCTCGGAACATCAAAGAATTGACACAAGATTTTCAAAATGTAAATAAACGCAGCTCAGATCACGGGCATCAGATAGTTTAGGTACTCCATAAAAATGAAGTGGTAATAAAAATGAATAATTTTGGTTAATTACCTTAAACCACGATACCCGTGACATTGGGACTGTTGCATTAGTATGCAAAAACCCAGGTGTCATATTCAGTCGGAAAAGAAGGCTAAAGTTAAAAATAATATTTGCTCAGCACTCGATCATTCAGCATCACAATTCACAAAACATAATAATTTTTGAATTATTGAGAAATAACATTTCAACATAATACGTGCTTAAATATTAAATTAATAAATTAAATACTAATTGTCATTATATGACAGTTCCGTTATTGTACCTAAAAAAATTAACAACATCAGCACCCCATAAACAGGCCACTACTGAGCGCAGTTCTTCTCTCAGAGAAGGGTTTTAGGCCACAGTCCACACGCTGCGCGCTGGCCCAATGTGAATTGGCAGACTTTACAGAACTTTTATAACTTAATAGAGAACACTCAGATGTGCAGGTTTCCTCGCGATGTTTCCCTGCACCGTTGAAACATGTGATATTTAATTGCTTAAACGCACATAAAACCGAAAAGTCAGAGTTGCGTTCCCGGGATTGAACCTGCGACCCCCGTATAGGAGACCGCAGTCTAATCAGCTATCAGACATGCAGGTTTCCTCACGATGTTTTCCTTACCGTTATAACAAGTTATAAGGTTTGGAAGGTCTGGTATTCGAACCCCAGACTCCTTGAAAATTAGACCGTAGTCCTAACCTTTAGCCTAGTGGGTAGGACAGCTGTAATACTCAGTGTCTTATAATGTATAGGTAATGTAAAAGATAGGAACACCTGCTCTAGATCCAACAAGGCTGTGGACTTGTCTCTGTCAGTAATATTGTTATTATTTATGGGTAAAGTAAAGCATGAATATCTAGTTCTCTAAGAAGTGTCCTTATCTTAAACAACTAGATTTTACATGATTCAACGATTTTTAGGTACAAAACAATATTAATTGTCATTGTCTTAAAGTTTTTGTAACCGATACGTATTAATGTAATTAGCTACGGGCGCAAGGTCTAAAGGAAGTTTACTGGGAAATTTCTTCCACCAAGATGAATCATGGCGATCGTTTTGTTATCCGCTGGTGGTTTAGGTATCTAATAAAGTTGTTGTTTTGGTATTTTCCTGCAAGACGAGCCACAAATAACAAACTTTGAATGGAATTGTACAGGTGAGAAGATGTGACTGGGTAATTCTGTGTTGATTTAGAGTCCCTTCACACTATCTTTTTCTGACGTAGACGTCCGACTACGCGACGCATGCTTTCCGTAAATGTCGATTATTTATTAGCGTCGCGTAGACACCGCGTGAATACGTTATCGATCCGGTTTTGTCATTAACAAAATGGATTCCGATTGGCTGTTCTGTTAAAAATAATATTACCAGTAAAAAATGAACTTAAAAAAATACCTTTAAGAGGTCCCGTTATGCAATTTGCGACCAAGTGTAAGTTTTTTCTATATTGTAGGTATATAAAAAATAATTTTAAATATATCGCCTCTAGTCATCATCGCCCGTACGCGACGGTAATAATGGGACGGTAGTGTATTAAGGCCTTAAGAAGGGTGAAATGTCTAAATTCCATGGTTGTTTAATTCAATATATCAACATAATTGTTGATTTAAGCCGTAAATAAAAAAATATATAATGAAAGATAAAGATTCAATAACTGTTTAGGCTGTTAAAAATGTTTATTTTTGTCAACCCCCTCTTGTAAAAAAAATCCCCAAAGAGTACCTATTTTTGACATAATTTGCACAAGTTCTCCAAAAGCGCGCTAGCTTTTTAATTCGTTCTTGCACATAAAAAAGGTCTTAAAAATATTAATCTTTTCGCTGTTTAACTTTATTTTTACACCGCATAACAATCGTGTATAGTAATATTAACCTGAAATTCAACTAAATCCGAGCTGATAAACACTCGCGAGCCCCAACGACAGTCCCTGCCGGGACGTTGCGGAGAAAAGACTGCGCATCGGTTTCGCAGCGACTTCGTTGAAATTAATTTTAGCTTTTAAGGAGTTTATACCAATTTCTAAATATTTATATTAATAGATTTACTTAGTTTAGATAAAATCTTTAAATCAGTAACTGTAAATATTTTTTTGTAAATACATAAACTTTTATAAACTTTTTATGTAATCAAAGAATAGTGAATTCGAAAATGCCAAACAGGTGGACAATTAAAAATGTATTGGTGAATATTTACCTACAATTTTTAGTTAGTATAATATGTTATTTTTTCGATTATTACCTATGCTATGCATAATAATGTAAGCAGTGATAGCCTAGCGGTTAGAACTGTGGTCTCCTATTCGGGAGGTCGCAGGTTCAATCCCGGGCACCATTGATTTTTCGGAGTAATGTGCATTTAAGCAATTAAAATCATCGTGAGGAATCCTGCCCTCCTGCACACCTGAGAGTTCTCCATAATGTTCTCGAAGGTATGTGTAATCCACCAATTCGCATTGGGTGGATTATGGCCTGAAGCAATACCTGGGTCATGCGTCATGCCCGTGAACGGGTGCCACCGGCGGGAATGGGGCTACTTTCTGTCTGCCCGTCTTAACATGTGTTGAATTATAGGAATGCTTTTGTGGAACTTCCCCTCATTGTGGAAACAGTGCAAACATAGCATAGTATCTATTATATTGTAAACTTGTTTTGAAAAGAGCAACTGCCGAGTTTCTTGTTTCGGCAGGAAGGGCATTTCGAACCAGCGGTAGAATCATCGACGATTCAAAAATACTTGTAAAAAAGTTTATTTGAATAAAAAGCATTTCTATTCTATTATTTAACCCTTATCTAAAAGGAGACCTGCGCTCAGTAGTGAGTCGTTGATGGGTTGCTGATGATGATGATGATGATGATGATGATGATGATGATGATGATGATATGCATGTTGATAAAAATTGCTTGAGGTCTTAGACCATATTTTTTGAATGGTCTAAGTTTAAGGTAGATACCTAAAGTGGATAACAGCAAAACATCAAGTCAAGCCTGACAGTATGACTTTCAACGTGCCTTATTCCTATAACAATAGGGTTGACATTCGCAATTCACTCGTACCATTGAACAGCTGTCGACTGTAGGTACCGTAGATCTTGTGATTTAGTGGTTGTATAGGTATTATACAAGACGTGGTCTAGTGGTTAGCAAATTCGACTACAGATGACGAGGTCCCGGTTTCGATTCCCGGGATTATACTAATGTGTACATATTTTTATATTCATAGATTTAATATGTTTAGTTTTATCTTTAAAATTGTGTGTTGTGTGTGTGTGTGTGTTTTGTAAATAAGTTAACTTTTTAATCGGTCAAAGAATAGTGTAAAATTTACACTATAAATATTTACACTGTAAATAGTGAATAGTGCAGGTCAAAAATGCCAAAACATAAGAAAAAATATCTTGTTAAAAGAGCAAGAGAATTAAAAATGTATATGTGAGTATTTACTTACACTTTATATTTAGTACCTATATTTTATATTTGTTATTTTTCGATTACATAGGCATGTTGATAAAAATTGCTTGAGGTAAGTATAGATGATATACGTAGGTACCTACTGTGGACAACACGTACGTAGTACTATTATATATTCTGTGACGTCATGTAATAACTAACTGCCTCGTTGGTCTAGTGGTCAGCTTGTTCGACTGCGGATGACGAGGTCCCGGGTTCGATTCCCGGGTCGGGCTGCGGCCGTTAAAAAAAAGTATTGCGTTTTTCTGCCGAAGAAATTCTCAGTACTGGCCCGGAGTTAGGAAGTTGGTGGTTACTGGTTAGTCACCCCCGTGCCTCGGAGAGCACGTAAAACCGTCGGTCCTGCGCATGATCTCTCTCCGGTCGTGTCGGATTTCCGTACCATCGGACTATGAGAGTGAGGGAATAGAGAGTGCACCTGTGGTTGCGCACACACTTCTGCACTATAATATCTCCCGCGCAGATGGCTGACCTCTAAGGCGACGTTTTAGCATAGGAGGTTGGCCGCCGTGATCGGATTCGGTCGGGAGGACATCATGTAATAACTAGCTTATATGTTCGCGACTTCGTCCGAGAAGTTGGACCAAATTACAGATAGTTACGAAGTTTGATCAAAATCGGCGTAGTAGTTTTCAAGTTTATCCCGAACATACTTCGTGACTCGAGATTTTTAATATAGATAGGGGTTGACATTCGCAATTCACTCTTATTAACATAAAATAACTAGTTTTTATAAATTAATCTATACATATATTATAATAAAACTGTAACTGGAAGATTTCTGTACATTTAATATATTTTGAAAATTTTAATTGGGGGATGCTTTACTATCGATACTGAGCCCAAAACAGATTTGTATTTAATTTTTGTCTGTTTGTTTGTCCTTCTTTCACGTAAAAACTACCGCACAGATTTCTACAAAATTTTATACCGTGGTAACTTATTAATTGGGTCAACATCTAGGCTACTTTTTATCCCGGAAAATCAAGGAGTTCCCGAGGGACTTTAAAAACTAAATCCACGCGAACAAAGTCGCGGGCATCAGCTAGTATTATCTATACCTACTTATAATAAAACTGTAACAGGTCCAATTGTCTATAGTTAAGCGATTGATCGTAATCGTATTCGATGTCATTAGCGTCAAAGTAAAATAAACCATAACAGCATTGAATTAGAGCTCAATTTCGTGTATGCATTCTTATACATTTACCTATGTATGATACGCTCCATAACTCTCCATAATCGGTTGTACTTACTGAATTTGTGACTTTTTATCAATACAATCAAGGATTATTTTACTTTGACACTAAATGGATTATTAGAAGTATATATATAATTATTATTTAACTAGCTGATGCCCGCGACTTCGTCCGCGTGGATTTAGTTTTTGAACTCCCTTGGGAACCCTTTGATTTTCTGGGATAAAAAGTAGCCTATGTCACCCTCCAGGTCCTCAACTATACCCATACCATAGGTCTTACCTTGCTTTTAACCAAAATTGACAATTCTTGGTCAACCGGAAGTACCTACTCTATAGGTTTTGGGTCGAAAACCTATATGGTAGTTCCCGTTGACCTAGAATCACAAAATTTGACAAAATGCAAGGTCTACCAGCACAAATAAAGGAAAAATTACAAAAATAAAAAAGTTGAATTTTAAAGGGTGTCCCCATACATAAATAATACAAGCCAATTAAGATAGTCCTCCGAGTTGTATGGGCGCTCATACAATTTAGAGGTCTATCTTAATTGGCACTAACCTTAAATAAGGTAAATAAATAAAATTGTGCTATTTAGTCCAGTAAAAAGTTAAATGAAACCATGATCTGACCAGCTTTGGCGCAATGAGTAAAAATGTGTTCATTAATACTTAAATAATGATATTATAAAAGAAATTTTGATTTAAATTTAGGGGAAAGGGATGAAAAAAATAAAAAAAGGGTTGAAAAATGCCTTTTTTTTAAAATAACTTAATAACGGTAGGAAAAAGAAAAAACAGTTTCAAGTAAAAGAAGTAGAGAAAAAAATTTTACACAAAAAAGTTCCACTTCATTTTTAGGGTTCCGTACCCAAAGGGTACCAACGGGACTCTATTACTAAGCCTACGCTGTCCGTCAGTCCGTCCGTCCGTCCGTCCGTCTGTCAGCGGGCTGTATCTCGTAAACCGTAATAGATAGACAGATGAAATTTTCACATATTATGTATTTCTATTACCGCTATAACAACAAATAATAAAAATTAAATTAAATTAAAAAAGAGGGCAGGGAGGTCGCTTGTGTGGGATGCCACCTGTGTAGATACTCTGGCTGCATCCCACATCCATGCGACCTCCTCTGTGGCGGGTGCAGCGGCTACTAGCGCCGAACAGGCTAAGAGGCGCAAATATGAAAAACTTGACAGTGGTTTCATATTTGTGCCTTTTGGTGTAGAGACCCTGGGGCCGTGGGGCCCGGAGGCTCGAGCGCTTTTTGTAGAGCTAACTAAAAAGGTGATCGAGTCTACCGGGGATCCAAGAGCTGGCAGCTACCTTGCCCAAAGGATTAGCTTGGCCATCCAAAGGGGTAATGCTGCCAGCATCTTGGGTACCATGCCACACTGCAGTGGTTTCGATGGGGTTTTAGATTTTATTTAATTTTTTATTTTAGTTTTAATTTTAGAATAATTTTAATTTTAATGTAGTAGGTAGTTTTAATTTTAGAGTAAATTTAGGTTTAATGTATCTCAATAATTATAATTAATGTTTTTATTTGAGAGAATTAAAAAAATTAAATTAAAATATTTCCATGGGTACATGGAAATATTTATTTTTAATTTTTTTTAACGGAACCCTAAAAGAGCGAGGCCCGACTCGCACTTGGCCGATTTTTTCTTGTTATCTGCTTTAGTTTAGCTGCAAAAAATAAAAATTAAATTTGCTTTGTAATTAATTATAAAGATGTATAAAGGCGGGAAACATAGTGCCTATCTCAATTAATTAAGCTTTGAATAACGGTAGTACAGTCAAATTAATAAGGTATTTTTAGGGTTCCGTACCCAAAGAGTACCAACGGGACCCTATTACTAAGCCTACGCTGTCCGTCCGTCCGACCGTCTGTCAGCGGGCTGTATCTCGGTAACCGTAATAGGTAGACAGTTGAAATTTTCACAGATTGTGTATTTCTATTGCCGCTACAACAACAAATAATAAAAATTAAATTAAATTAAAAAAATTAAATAAAATATTTCCATGGGTACATGGAAATATTTTTATGTAATTTTTTTTTAACGGAACCTTAAAAGAGCGAGGCCCGACTCGCACTTGGCCGATTTTTTCGAAATAGAAGATACTTCCGAACATCATCCAACAGTTTTCAAAATCGGTCATCGTAGCTATTAAAATTCTAACCTGCGTGATGTCAGATTTCAGATTGAAACTTTTTCGCTTTCTATATTAAAAAGTTAGACTTTAGACTGTTTGACTTTAATTTGTTTTTAACCAATTTAAAAAAAGGAGGAGGTTCTCAATTCGTCGGAATCCTTTTTTTGTGTATGTTCACCGATTACACGAAGACACCTGAACCGATTTTCAAAATTCTTTTTTTTTGTTTCAAAGGGTATACTTCCCAGGTGGTCCCATTTAAATTTTATCGAAATCGGTCGAGCGCTTTTTACAATAACAACAATAAATTATATACTTTGTAGTGGCGCGGGCGTCTGAAGTCGGTTTTTTAAAAAGTATTTTTTAGTATAGATTATAGCGGCAGTGATCGGCCTAATTTTAGGCCTATATTTTACACACTTCTACTTAGAAGTGTGTACAATATAGGCCTAAAATTATACGCATAATATTGTGACTGGCAACTACGGAACCCTACACTGCGCGTGGCCCGACACGCAATTGGGCATTTATATTTTACAAATAAAACTACAAACATACTAGTTTCCAGAGCTTACAAACAGAATTCGATAACATAATCAAATAAGAATCAAACTTCATTTGTGTGGGGCTCGCTCGCTGAGTCTTCTATTGCAAACTTCAAAAATCTAGATACTCTGTTACAAAAATATGATTGAGTTGCACAGCACAAAACCTGACAATAGTTTGATGAAACGCATGACTTTTGTATACTTAGTTTTAAGCATGGACACGTCTCATATACTTAAAGTATTTTGATATGGTATGAAATTCGTATTTTGTCATACCTCCGTATTTTTCAGGTATTTTTCTATTACAAGTCAACTGACTTGGGTTGACTACGGATCGAATTTTATATTACGCCTCATGCGTACTGCAAATTCACACTGCTGTGATTTTTAATTTCGTACAACTTGGCAAAAAAGTGTAGAAACTGAACTAATTGTTCTCTTTATTGACAGCACTATTATGTTGTCAAGTTTCATCGCCGAAGTGTTTTTTTTATTCGATGACAAGCTAGTCCTTGACTGCGATCTCACCTGATGGTAAGTGACGATGCAGTCTAAGATGGTAGCGGGCTTACTTCGAAGGGGTATGGCAGTGAATATTCAACCCATACCCCTAATTGGTTTCTACACGCCATCGTGCCGGAACGCTAAATCGCTTGGCGGCACGTCTTTGACAGTAGGGTGGTAACTAGCCACGGCCAAAGCCTCCCGCCAGACCAGACCAGAGACAATTCAGAAATTATAAATTCCAAAATTGACCCCGCCGGGAATCGAACCCGAGACCTCCCAGTTATAAGACAACACAGCTCACCACTGAGCCAGGGAGGTCGTCAAATGTTATGTCAATGTTATGTTTTGAAATTCGTCAATATTTATTTGAATTCGTAAATACATACCTACGTATTAGTCTAGTCAACAAGTTCAAAAACGTGAAAAATAGAGATAAAGGTCCTAAAAATATGAGCGATGGCTCATTCGAGTCGGAATCACCTCTAGAAAAATGTTTTTGAAGGATTTTGGTGCATGTAAAAAATTGCAATTGTTATTAGAATAGAATAGAATAGAATAGAAATGTTTTTTATTCAAATAAACTTTTACAAGTACTTTTGAATCGTCAATGAGTCTACCACTGGTTCGGAATGCCGTTCCTGCCGAGAAGAACCAGCAAGAAACTCGGCAATTAACAAAATAAGATGAAAAAAAAATGATTTAATAAAAAATTGGTTTAATGTAGTATACTGTATAAAGTCAAAATGTCATAATAAAAAATATGTTATAATAAAAAAAATAAAAAAAAAATTATATTTCGTTTTTTGTTAGTAACTCGAAAAATATTGACATTTAAGCAATTTTGAAAAAAGCTCGTTAAGAGGAGGAAATTTCCAATAAAAAAGTCCCAAGTCCCGGAATTCTATCTCCATTATTTATAATTTTAATTTGACGTTGAAAATAGGGCTCCGCGCGGCTGTTACAGCATGCGCGCGCCCCCGCTAAAGAGAGTTCAGCAATAAAACTAGTGGTTCGCCCCGAACTGAGACCTCGCGGTAACGGTATCCCATGATTATTCATTCAATCGATACATGATAACCAAAACTGACATTATTATTATGCCCGTTTTCACCAAACATACCTAAATGATCCCCTAAGTAGGAGTCTCTTAACGTAGGTAGCTCCTAAATACAATCCTAAGTCCTAACATCCGTCCCAATATCCTTTTAGGTGTCCCGTACAGGATCGTGATAAATAAGTTGACAGAAAACATCAATCACCTAACTTATAGGTAGCCCGTAAAGGTTAGGGAACGTTAGTGAAAACATTGAATTATTATGTAGGTACTAACGAGTGAAACCGGGTTACGGGCATCTGTACAAATCGTCATCTATCGACGCGAATGGAAAATATACAATATTTAACTAAAATTTAACTAAAAAATAATTTTAATTGAATAATATGGTACAAAAAAAATTACAATACGTACGATAGGTCGTAGTCGTAACTCGTAGTTCCATGGGAATAGTTACTGACTGCGCCATCTATTAGCATTATTGTGAAGCTATGTTGATGCTATATGAATTACTGATGCCCATTAAAAATTAAATAATCTCGTTTCTTTATAATATTCATATAATTTTAGTATTTGTTGTTCAAGTACAGGATATAAGTGACCTAAAAAAATAAAATCAGTTTGAAAATCCATAGCGGATTTTCCTAGAGAGCGTCTTCAAGCGAGCGTATAAAATCGCCACTTTGAAAGCCCCCCATTTCGTCAATTTTAAGGGAAAAATTAAAAAAAAATATTTTTGTACTCAGTTCAAAATTATCTTTAAAATGATACGTAACAATTTTATGTAACGCGATATTTTTTTTTTTACTTCGCATTCGCTTCTATGAGAGCCCCCCTGAAATAAAGATTTTTATAACTTTTTAAGCCATTTTCGGCTGGAGGCCATCGGTTTACATATTATATCTAAATTTGAAGTAATTACGTTCAGTAATTCAAAAGTTATAAGGCTCTGACAGACGGACGGACGGACGGACGGACGGACGGACGGACGGACGGACAAGTGCAAATCGCTCTAGTTAACTCAGAGATGTTATTTTAAAAATTTGAAAAACTTCTAGTATCTTCTTAACACTTGAAAGAATCGAGCCCTGGAGAAACAAAAGTTTAAACACCATTTTTCAAAAAGTTATTCAATTGTTAACTAACAAATTATTTCCCAATCTCCATTGTCATAAACAATGGGATGAAAGGTATAAATAATTGGCCTATATTTTTGTATCAGAGTATCTAGATTTTTGAAGTTTGCAATAGAAGACTCAGCGAGCGAATTGAGAACCTCCTCTTTTTTTTAAATTGGTTAAAAACAAATTAAAGTCAAACAGTCTAAAGTCTAACTTTTTAATATAGAAAGCGAAAAAGTTTCAATCTGATATCTGACATAACGCAGGTTAGAGTTTTAATAGCTACGATGACCGATTTTGAAAACTGTTGGATAATGTTCGGAAGTATCTTCTATTTCGAAAAAATACCTTATTAATTTGACTGTACTACCGTTATTCAAAGCTTAATTAATTGAGATAGGCACTATGTTTCCCGCCTTTATAAATCTTTATAATTAATTACAAAGCAAATTTAATTTTTATTTTTTGCAGCTAAACTAAAGCAGATAACAAAAAAATGAAAAGGAACTTTTTTGTGTAGAATTTTTTTCTCTACAACTTTTACTTGAAACTTTTTTTTCTATTTCCTACCGTTATTAAGTTATTTAAAAAAAAGGCATTTTTCAACCCCTTTTTTTTCATCATTTTCCCCTAAATTTAAATCAAAATTTCTTTCATAATATCTTTATTTAAGTATTAATGAACACATTTTTACTCATTGCGCCAAAACTGGTCAGATCATGGTTTTATTTAACTTTTTACTGGACTATAATATCTCGTAAACAGTAATACATAGTTGAAATTTTCACAGTGTGTATTTTTATTTCCGCTATAACAACAAATAATAAAAATAAAATTAAATTAAAAAATAAAGGGGGCTCCCATGCATGGAAAAGATTCAAAAATGAAGAAATAGGGGCCTTCAAAGTTGTGACCAAAACCAACGAGCATTCTTTCCCCATATCCTAATTTAATCATCATCATCATTTCATCATTAGCAACCCATCAACGGCTCACTACTGAGCGCAGGTCTCCTCTCAGAGAAGGGTTATAGGCCATAGTCCACCACGCCGGCCCAATGCGAATTGGTGGACTTCACACACCTTCGAGAACATTATGAAGAACTCTCAGATGTGCAGGTTTCCTCACGATGTTTTCCTTCACCGTTGAAGCAAGTGATAGTTAATTGCTTAAACGCACTTGACTCCGAAAAGTCAGAGGTGCGTACCCGGGATCGAACCTGCGACCCCCCCGAATAGGAGACCACAGTCCTAACCACTAGGCTAACACTGCTTCCTAATTTAATACTAACTCAGAACTAAGTTATCTAAATGTGTATCTAGTTTTAAAAATCGGCCAAGTGCGAGTCGGGCCTCGCTCTTTTAGGGTTCCGTTAAATAAAATTAAATGAAAATATTTCCATGTACCCATGGAAATATTTTTATTTAATTTTTTTAATTTAATTTAATTTTTATTATTTGTTGTTATAGCGGCAATAGAAATACATAATATGTGAAAATTTCATCTCTCTATCTATTACGGTTTACGAGATACAGCCCGCTGACAGACGGACGGACGGATGGACGGACGGACGGACGGACGGACGGACGGACAGCGTAGGCTTAGTAATAGGGTCCCGTTGGTACCCTTTGGGTATACGGAACCCTAAAAAAGTGATTTGGTCATATTATGTACGGAACCCTAAAAGAGCGAGGCCTGACTCGCACTTGGCCGATTTTTTGTTTATTACCTAAATAAATATTTTTGATAAAACAGGGTTGGCACCTTTTGGGTACGAAACCCTAAAAACTATCAAAGAATACAATGATTTTAAAAGACTTATTAAAAATAATTAAGGTAAGAATAACAACAAAAAGAATTAATTACCTCGAACTTATAAACTACTTGCAAGCTCGTTATGGTACATGGCGCCTACTAGGTGAAGCTAAAGCAATGGAGACTCTTAGGGTGAGATCTATAGATCTTACTCTGGCTCTGCTCACGACTCAAGATAGAGTTAAAACGAGACACAAATTTATTTGTACATAAATCTGTCTCGTTTTAACTCAGTCTTGAGTCTGAGCTGAGTGAGAGTCCCATCTATAGATCTTATCCTTAATACCTGCACGTGACATCAATCTCAGTGAGGCCCAAACATACTAAACTAGCGGCACGCTATGATGGCCGGTTTGACACATTACAATAGTGATGTGGAATGTCAATTTATTCTCGAACAAAAAACAATTAAGTTTTGTTTTTGTACCTGATTAAATAGGTTTAATAAAACAAAAATGTATATGTTTATTTAATTTATTTGAACGAACTGAATATTTGAATGAAAATGAATATACATACTTTATATGCACACAAGAAACATATGAATACAAAAGATACCAAAAAAGGTGCCACAAAAGGCCATAATTAATCAGATTCGTCCATACTACTATTTTCACTGTCGTCACTGCTATCATCACCTACATTAATAATTATATGTTCGTTTTCTATAATATTATCTATTTTCACATCTCTTTCATAATCTTCCCTTATTAATTTAACAGTTCTATTCACAACCTTTTCCCAGTCTCCTTTAGTCACATGTTCACAAGCTTCTTCTAATAATTTTAGCATTTTTTTTGTGGTAAATGGGGGTTCTGTATTGTGTCTTGCAGCATATCCCTTAATTTGAGCCCACACCAACTCAATCGCATTATACTCACAATGGTAAGGCGGTAACCGTATAACTCTGTGCCCATGTTCTAATGCTATTTCGTCAATGACGTATCGGATCTTGGTTGGTTTGTTTTCTTTTAAAAGACGTACTAATTCCGCTTTTAACATATTCATGTTTGCATCTACGCCATTTTTACGAAGCCATGCGACGATATCAGCTTTCTTTTGGGATTGGGCAGGTGGCTTGTCAATTTGCATCGAGTGGTATGGGGCGTTGTCCATAATTATAATAGATGGTTCAGGGAGGCTACACAACATTGAGGTAAACCATTCAGTAAACTTTTCTCCATTCATGTCTTCATGATAGTCTCCAGTGGTTTTTGACGCAAAAGCCATGAGAGAACATTCGACAAACCCGTTGATGGTTCCGGCGTGACAAATTATAAGTCGCGATCCTTTTCCTACAGGAACTTTGGAAGTAGATGCTGCTGTGTCATCGTTCCAAGAACGGCCTACAGTATGGTTAGCATTAAGCCATGTTTCATCCAAGAACACAACATTTTGCCAATTTTTGATTTCTTTCACTTGCCGTAAAAAAGTATACCTTGCCATCGCTATATCAAATCTTTCCATCAATATTTTGCGTTTGTTACATTTTTTGTATCGAAATCCAATGGTCTTCAAAATCTTCGTTAAAGAACTTTCCCCACCGAAGAATAATCCAGCTTCCTTCAGTGAATGCACCAACTTTTTTCTTGTTGGATACTCCTTCTGTAAATAGTCGCCGTAAACATGTCTTCGGATAGCATCGGCATCAAAGCTATCGATGCCTACGACTGGTTTTGCTCGTTTTCTCTTTTTTGGTGTGTGAAGTTTATTTTCTTCTGTGCCAGTCTCGCCATATTTTTTTTTAGTTATCCGTCTAACAGTTCGTTGTCCAATATTAAGCGCATCAGCTACGCGTTCAACCACTGACGTTATAGGTAAAATTGGCCCTCCATTTTGAGCTTCACGATCGAAATAGTTACGAAGGCGTATTACGAACTCACGTGTCTGACTATTTAGAACAGTTCTCTGCGTACGTTCGGTCATATCGACGAAATCCACAACAAAGGGCTTGAACAGAGTCCAAATTAACGAGCAAGGGTCAACAGTAATGCAGTATCAATATTTGAAATCCAAAGCCAGGTCAAAACTATATCACAATCGCATTGCACTGACAGTTTATACTTTTCGAAGCAACGTCAATTCGAAACTGCTTTGTTTTGCATTGAGCATTGACGCGAGTTTGCCGGAGGTAGTAGTTGTGCTAGCCAGCGATCCTATGTGACGATCGTATTAGATTCCATTTTTAAAAATTTTCAATTTAGAAAACCAAATGCCGAGTTGTGGTATATATCATATAAAAATAAAAATTTTACCTTTTGTATGAAACAGCTGATATTTTTTTGCGATTTCAGAGGTTTGTCCACATAGTGAAAATTGTTCATATTCACAAGTACATTCACCCCTTAAATGGTGCAAACTGATTTTTCTACACTTGTATACATTTTAGAAATCAATTTAATAAATAAATTTTGAGTCCTAAACCTAAAACTACATTCGATAAAATTTATGAATCTCTGCACATCACTATCGTCAATAAAGTAATACAATTATTTCCTTCAAAGTCGTTATCAATTAATACGGAACTTCATGAGCGGACAAACGTCAAACCGGCCATCATAGCGTGCCGCTAGTGTAGGTAGGATAACATAAAACACTGTTCCCTCTGCACATTTACTTTATCGTTGGTATATTTTGAGGTACTCTCATGTACTTGCTGAGTTCTCGAGCAAGTACCGAGCGTAGCCGCTAGATGGCGGTGACGTTGAAATAAGTCTACGCTGGCTCCGTTTCTCAAGGTTATTTCACGCATCTTAAGGAGGAAGAGACATACCTTCTCAAGAAAAGATTCACGCTAGATGGCGCTGTTAGGGCGTTTGACAGATTTTTAATTTTTTCGCATAGTTGCTATGCACAGATTTTAAAAATATTGAAATTGCGCCAGTATACCAATGCCTATTATTTTATCAAATCATTAGCTTACTTTAAAACGAAGCCATTTAGATGATTAATCAAATATAAATATCTGTCATATCGAATTACTGTAGAGACGCGATACCCACGCACACATTGACAACATGGTTGGTATCCATTAGGGTTGTGGTTCTAACATGAACTACGAATTGTTTACTATAAAATTGAACTAGATGGCATTAAAACAAAAGCTGCTTCGTTTTGCTTCGTATTTTTTTATAAATAATTCAGATAAGTACAAGTTAGCCTTTTTTGAGCTTTGACATGGTGGTAAGTGATGATGCAGTCTAAGATAGGAGCGGACTAACCTGGAAGGGGTATGGCAGTTTTTTATGAAACCCATACTGTATGTATAGTGTATACCCCTTTGGTTTCTACGTGGAATAGTACCAAAACGCTAATCGCTTGGAGGCACGGCTTTGCCGGTAGGTTTTATTCGCCACGGCCGAAGCCTCCCACCAGACCAGACTAGAGAAAATTATAAAATTTTATAAATTATAAAATATACTTATTATAAAATATAAAATTCAAAATTTCCCTGCCGCGAATCGAACCCGGAACCTCCCTCTAATAAGACCACAGCGCTTACCATTGCGCCAGGGAGGTCGCAAAACTAAAGACTTTAGGTACCTACCTACATCAGCAGGACTCACATGCACGCTTTACCGCGGACGGCAAGGGCTGCGGCTAGGGTTGCCTATTGGGTTGTTATTTCAAATATACCTAATGAAAACGAGCAATAGGGTATTTGACTACTTTTAGAAAATCATATTAAATTGTTAATAATGCTATGCTGAAGCTAACAAAACGTATATTTCGGCATAATTTTCAGTATTTTTCATAAAAATCGAGAAATAAATTCAAAAAAATAAATTGCCGCGGAAACGTTGGTTCCATTTGTTTACATGACGTCACAGTTCACACACAGTTCAATGACAATTCCAAAGCCCAAAGGTGGCGTGAACTGTGACGTCATTCGAGATTCAAGAACGTTTTCGATCTCGTGAACATGGCCAGAATTAAAGCAATTTTAATTAATGTTTTCTAATTAAATAAACCTTTATTTTTTAGTTTTGTCGTATGGAATAATGTTTTTAGATAATAATCTTTTAGGATGACACCAGATGAATTAGGTGTGTGTGTAATGCCGTTCCTGCCGAGAAGAACCAGCAAAAAACTCGGCAGTTTTCAAAACAAGTTTACATTATACTTAGTAGATAGCTATGTATGCAGTGTTTCCACAATGAGGAAAAAGAGAATTTACAGGTTAATCATTACCTACTGTCTCATGAATCGCTGGAATAAATTATATTCACGTTTTTTGTCATTTATATAGTCTTCAATTGTATAATAATATGCTTTTTTCATGAGATTAGTTTTAACTGATTTCTTAAACTTGTGTAAAGGCAAGTCTAAGATGGACTGTGGAAATGCATGGACAAACATACATACATACATTATTATGTTTGTAAGCCCTAATAGATTGTGACATAGGTGATTTGCATTTCCAATAATATTACACACATGCATGTCGAATTGATAACCTCTTTTTGAAGTCGGTTAAAAATAGTTTTTTCTTCAAAAGTTGTGAAAATATAGCAGTTCTGTAAAATTAAATAATTTTAGGTTTTTAATGATTTCAAATATTTTAAACCTTATCAAGCCATTTGACAATTTTGAAATTCAGTCTTATGAGTAATAAAATAAGGTTAACATTCCAATCGTACAAATTAAAGCATAATGTCGCTGATCGCTAGTTTCGGCCGGCGCGGCGGTTTCTTTGATATTACTATGGAGTGTCGCGGCCGCCGGCCGGCGCGCAGCGCAGGTTGTTTCTTGTGATCTTGTCTAACTTCACTTGGTAGGTAGGTACTTACCCTAATACATGACTGCTACTTTCTTCAACGGGCTTTATTTTTTTAGCTCGCCAACCGGCTGCGGGGCGACTGTTTTTTATCATAAAATGCACAAAAAGTATTAAATTTTAGAAATGGTTGTTTAGATATAATATTTTTATACCTATTTTATTTTCTTCACGACACAATAATTAGGTAAAATATATACCTACTGAACCGATTTGGCTGAAATTTGAAATAGAGATAGCTTTTACCCTGGATATTAGTCTAAGCCCTGGATTAACATACCTAATTATAGAAAATTTTCATCCCGACAAATTCACAGTTCCCGCGGGATTAGTACTAAAAACTTAAATCCACACAGGTAAAGCCGCGCAAAAACAGTAGGTAAAAAATCAAAACATGAAGGCTACACAGTAGACATTAGACAATCATACTTCATAATATAAATGCGTAAGTGTGTTTGTTTAATTTGTTGGTTTGTCTTTCAATCACGCCGCAACAAAGCTACCTACGGATCGAGGTGATTTTTTGCATAGGTATAGTTGAGGACCTGGAGAGTGACATAGGCTACTTTTATCCCGGAAAATGATTCCCCAGGGATTTTAAAAACTAAATCCACGTAATAAAAGTTACCTAAACCGACTTTATATCACTTTTTGGACCACATCTTTTAAACTACTGAACCGATTTTGATAAAACTTGCAATGTTCCCTAAGTTGAAAAATTCCTTATCCAATTAAAAAAGAATTATTGCAATTTGATTAATATTTTTGGAGAAATACATGGACAAACATACATACATACACTTGTGAAATTTAAATCCGAAAATTGTGCAATTCTAATAATATAACATCCATTCGGATCGAATTGATAACCTCCTTTTTTCAAATCGGTTATAAAACAGCATTATAAAAGCAAAATTCGTCGTTTTAGCCGACGACGGTGTCCACTGAATAGATAGGCGGAGATAGTGTCGCTGTAGTTGGAAAATTAAATAACTACACTTTTTGCGAAATCGACTTTATTACATTTTCAGAAAGTCCAATATTTGAAATATTACCTTTTACTAGGGGTCCAATCAATACAAACTATCGTCGCTGTAGTTGGAAAATTAAATAACTAACAAAACCAATATCGCGAGTAAAACGCGATTTAATGTTTGTTTGTTTCTTGTTTTCATAAACAATTTAACGGTCCATGTTTTGATATGTTATAGATTGTTACTGTATCTATTTCTGAATCTACTTGACGTACATTTTTATTCATTTGTTTGTGAGAATAAAAATAAAAAGCAATTATTTAGTTTTCCCTCACCAAAGTTTTGAATATTTGATGCACTTATTTATTTTTCCATGTCAGTTGTTTAGTTCTTCCTCGTCAATATTGCGTTGAAGTACGATAATGTGACGATATAAGTACCTTTATTTAGTTTTTCCACTTTACTGAGATGTTAAAACGACCCGTTATTTACTTATTTTACTATGACAATCCTATTTAAGGGTATTAATTTAATAAAAAAACCGGCCAAGTGCGTATCGGGCCACGCGCAGTGTAGGGTTCCGTAGTTGCAAGTCACAAATATTATTGCTGACCTAGGATAGTGCTTTTGTTTTATTTATGAATATTGAATAAATTTTGAGTTCCATGGTTTAAATACTATAATATTCTACAAAATATGCAACTTACACTACGTGTAATACCTAACTTAGAAAAAACAGATATAACTCCTTAACTAATGAACCCTACTTAGCCGTGATAGTTTTCGTTTAAAATTCATTATATATACTACTGCTGTGAATTTTTTCTTGTATCCTATATACAACCATTTAGCTGGCAGAGGGGGGGCACTTGACTAATAAAATTTAGCACTTTAAAGTATCATATTATTTCACAAGCGGATCCCTGAATTGAAAAATGATGTTCCCACACCCACAATATTTTTGAAAGACCTATTCAACGACACCCCACACTATGGGATACACGAGAAATAAAAATTCATCCTCCACTTTACATGTAGCGGAGGTACCCTAAGAGAAATTATTTTTCACAATTTTATTTCACGACTTTGTCGGCGTGATTGATATTTATACCGTTGTCAAATTACAGATTTCTAGTACCAATAGTCTCTGAGCTAAACCGCGGACAGACAGACAGATAGACGGATGGACATGGCGAAACTATAAGGGTTTCTTGTTTACTACGGAACCCTAAAAAAGGAGGATTTTTAAAAGAAATCCAACAAATAAACATTTCTTTTTATATATTATTGTAAAAAGTAATCAATAAAACGACTGAAGCAACTAGATTCTTCTATCAGACTTACAAAATAAAACATAAAAAAAAAACAAAACCACATAACAATAAATTATACGATTCTACTCATAAAATCAACAAAATTTCACTTTGAATATAACAATTATACTTATTAAAAACTAAGTATCAACTGAAATGATAACTATCAACTTTTCTTCAGTTTTACCTTTATAAATTTAAATTTAACAATTGAGCTCAGCTGGTTCAAATCAAATAGCGAGTAAAGTTCAGTATAATCAAAACTATCCTTTTCAAGTTATAATTAACTAAGAATGGTTTAATCGAACTAGGGGTATGTAAGTGACGCTAGTAATTGTTATAATAACGACTCTACTCATAAAATAATAAAGATTTTAATAGTTTGTGGAACACTAGGATTGAAGACTAGCTAATGATTGATTCCAGCAGAAGTTCTCTAACTTTCTGGGATAAAATATAGTGCATGTTCTATTCTGATGTATAAGCTATGACATCGTGAAGCTTTATCAAAATCCGTCTAAATGTTTTTGCGTGAAAGTGTAACAAACATTCATCCACCCACACAAACTTTTGTATTTATAATATTAGTAGGATGCCAAAAAGAAAAAGGTACATAATTACGTCCATTTAAATTTAAACTAAGATTCTAATGAAATTATAACAGCTATCATCTTTCTTTTAGTTTTACCTTTGTATAAATGTACTTATTCAATTTTAATAGTACCTTTATCTTTGCAATCATGGGATGATAAATTAAATAACTGACTTTGTTTAATTTTTTCGAACTTAATACTAACTTTATGCATTTTATTCGCTTTTGAAGTGATGCAAGAGAGAACTTATTTATTTTTAGGGTTCCGTACCCAAAGGGTATCAACGGGACCCTATTACTAAGCCTACGCTGTCCGTCCGTCCGTCCGTCCGTCCGTCCGTCTGTCAGCGGGCTATATCTCGTAAACCGTAATAGATAGACAGATGAAATTTTCACATATTATGTATTTCTATTGCCGCTATAACAACAAATAATAAAAATTAAATTAAATTAAAAAAATTAAATTAAAATATTTCCATAGGTACATGGAAATATTTTTATTTAAATTTTTTTAACGGAACCCTAAAAGAGCGAGGCCCGACTCGCACTTGGCCGATTTTTTGCTAAGTTATCTACTTTTTCTTCGCTACTTTTATATCAATTTTTCAATATTTATTTTTCCAAGTATGGCGCCTTGCAAGATTCATTTTCATATAACTTTTTAATTAATGATGATAATCAAAAATTAGAATTAAAGAAAGATGCGGCTTTAATTGGACTTTCTGAAAATGCAACAAAGTCGATTTCGCAAAAAGTGTAGTTATTTAATTTTCTAACTACAGCGACGATATATCGTCGCTGTAGTTGGAAAATTAAATAACTAACAAAACCAATATCGCGAGTAAAACGCGATTTAGTGTTTTTTTGCGTCAAAAATGGCGATAACTTTGTTTTCATAAACAATTTTATATATGTTAAAGTTTGTTACTGCATCTATGTCAGAATCTACTTGCCATAAACTTTGATTAATTTGTTTGTGAGAAAAAAAATAAGATGCAATTATTTAGTTTTCCCTCACCAAAGTTTTGTATATTTGATACACTTATTTATTTTTCCACGTCAGTTATTTAGTTTTTCTTCGTCAAGATTCCATTTAAGTTCGAAAAACTAACGATATAAGTGCCTTTATTTAATTTTCCCACAGTAGTGAGACTTTATAACGACCTATTGTTTACTTATTCAACTTTGAAAATCCTATACATGTGTCTCATTAAATCAAAAATAGAATGTTTTTTTTAATGTAAAACCAACAAAAAACGTTTCTTATTATTAACAGCTTAAAAATAAAATGAGAAAAACACTGAAACACCTTCATTTTTCTATCTGACTTGATAACAACTTATCATGATCATTCGAGTGTTTAAAACCAATGGTTACGTTTGTCAAATGGCTAACTCAAACTCTTAAGGAAGTTCAAAGATGCTCATCGATTCGCAAGTATCTAAGAAATTATTAAGCTTTTCAATTAGCCGATTAGCTAAAGTAACTGAGAATTTTCTTACACATTCACTCTATGGAAACAAAACATTCACAAAAACAAATTCGATACATTATAGGTACTCACTTGATCACTATCATCTCTGATGAAAAGTGATCTGAAGTGAAGTGATGAAACGCATTTGCCTTGAAGATTGGCCTTTTCACTCTTGTAGTATCGGGAAACTCATGATTTCAGAAGAAATATCCGGAGCCTAGTCGTGCGAACGAGAAATGAAGACTTAAACGCTTCGTGTGCGTAGATGGGATATCAAAGATGTAGTAATGGAAAGCATCCGATGACTTAGTAGTCCACTCACTTATTAAACGACTTCTTACGCTCTCTACCTATAAAAAGACTTGTCATCATCACTGACTGACTGATTTATCAACGCACAACCTAAACCACTAAATTTAGAAGCTTGAAATTTTGACAGTAGGTTCCTTTTATAATGTAGGCATCTAATAAGTAGGGATTTTTGGAAATTCTATCCCCATGGAGGTTAAATAGGGGGTGAAAGTTTTTACGGTAGTCAAACATTTTTGCAAGTTAAGTACATCAATGAAACTTGCTATTTGAGCTTTCAATAAAAAATCGGCCAAGTGCGAGTCGGGCCTCGCTCTTTTAGGGTTCCGTTAAAAAAAAAATATTTCCATGTACCCATGGAAATATTTTAATTTAATTTTTTTAATTTAATTTAATTTTTATTATTTGTTGTTATAGCAGCAATAGAAATACATAATATGTGAAAATTTCATCTGTCTATCTATTACGGTTTACGAGATACAGCCCGCTGACAGACGGACGGACGGATGGACGGACGGACGGACGGACGGACAGCGTAGGCTTAGTAATAGGGTCCCGTTGGTACCCTTTGGGTACGGAACCCTAAAAATGAAGACAGGGATTTAGCTTTTCGATTATAAATAAAGAAGTACGTGTTTCACAATTTAAACCTGATTTCATGCGGATGAGATCACGGGGGCAAAATCTATTTTACTCATAATCTTGAACTTGATGGCTACAAATTCCAAGTACCCTATTCAGAACCATTTCCGGATTAAAAATCGTCAATGTTTTGCTTTGTGACGAAGGAATAGATGCATAGTGCATACCATGCCTGTAATTGAGCATGTATTAATCTCATTATGCGAAAATTATTAAGTTTTTGTAATCGGCAAAGGGTGTTATGCCATTGTAATTAACTCGTGAGCAATGTTAATTTCCCTTCCACTATCCTCCTTGTCGGTCGCCCAGTAGTACGGGACAAGCCCTTAGACATATATGGACCATCATTACCATATTGACAATAATGATGCCTGAAAACTGGACAGTGGAATCTTACTTACTTACTTTTCAATTTAAAAAGTACCCTTACATTGCAATCATGACACACGCAAAATTAAATAACTGATTTTAATTAATTTTTCTGGACTGCATGGCCCCTGTTAAGCAGAATATGTGTCGAGGGAAAACTAAATAACTAACTTTATGCATTTTATTCACTCTCGAAGTGATGCAAAGAGAGAACTTATTTATTTTTTGCTAAGTTATCTACTTTTTCCTCGCTACTTTTGTATCAATTTTTCAGTATTTATTTTTCCAAGTGTGGCGCCTTGCAAGATTCATTTTCATATATCTTTTTAATTAATAATGATAATCAAAAATTAGAATTACAGAAAGATGCGGCTTTAATTGGTCTTTCTGAAAATGCAATAAAGTCGATTTCGCAAAAAGTGTAGTAATTTAATTTTCCAACTACAGCGACGATATAAATGTGACCATTCCGTGAAAATGGCAACTCTGTAACTACTGTGAATACCTCATGGAACTAGGAATTGCGACTACGTGAATACCTATTAATGGGTATGACCACTGATACTGTGACGTCAACTCAGTATACTGTGAAGCCTTGCCTTTTTAATTTGCTATACCGGTAACTGTTTAAAACGGAACGCAGTCCAGTATACTGTCATCCCCATTTTTCAAATCTCTAGGCGCTGTAATTTTTTTAATCACTTGGTCAAAGTATTGAGAGCTCCTTACCTTGAAAGCGCCAGTGCTCAAAGTACAAAAATGGTAGCGATTTATGACGACCCTAGGGTAGGTACTGCGGCAGTGTGCTGGCAGTCCATAACGGAACGAATTTTTCACCAGTAAGAGCACTGAGCAGTGCTCGCAGTGTTTATCGGAACACACCCATTGTAAATTCAATTCTCGTTCTTAGATAAGAACCTTCATAAAATAGGTTGTCTATAGGTTCCTAGCTATCCCATATCATGCGAAGTACTTTTACAGTTTATTGAAAGATGGCGCTGAAAATATTTTTAAACTTTCATGATAGATGGCGCCAAAAAATTGATTAACCAAATGTAAATTGACACTCACACATTCGTAATTTGAAAGGTTTTGATTGAAATATAATGATAAATAATGAAAATATTTGCCTGAAATTTGTATTTGCGCCTATAAAAAGGCCTAAAGAAATGATAAAACAAATTAAATTAAATAAAAAATGTATATCTTTCAAGATTAATCAAAAAGAAAAATGTATGAAAGTCGAGCTCTGCACATGCACCTTAAAGCCTTAACGCGCGGCATGCGTCACGTTGTCGCGCCGCGGCGTCGTGTTCCGCATAGGTTCGACGAACGTCTATGCTGGAGAAACGCTAGTGTGTAAGGGCTCGATATACTAAATTTTATTTCGAATTCTTTAAGAAAGGACAGATTTTTCCGTCATTGTTTTCGGAGAGTGTGTTTAAGAACTACCTTTTTATCTTAGTTCCCCGATCACCATTCTAAATATTTTTTTTAATTATCAAACCACAAGGCATCGCTTGCGCCAGCTACGTACTTGAAATCTCATGGACACTAAGAGCTTTTCTTCCTCCTTCTTAACACCTGCGCAACGCCAAAACTTGGAGTGCTCTTCCGACTTCCATTTTTCCAACTAACTATAACGAACCTTTAAATCAATAGTGAATATGCATCTTCTAGGCAAGTACACTTCAATGGAGGCTGCATCGTCCCTTACCATCGAGAGATTGTCTGTTTCTAACCTAGATGAGTCTATAATATTTAATGCGGTTAATACAAATGGAGTTACAACACAGAGTTACAGTATAAATTTTATAAACACATATCAAAAATTCCGAAGCCAGCGGGATTCGAACCCACATCTCTTGGGAAACGCGCCCGAGTGTGTTAGCCACTTACACTATAGCCACGGTCGAACTACACGTCAGCATCGAAATTAGTGATATGTATCTACTTTCTCAGTTTAAGCAACTGCTAGCGACATCTAGTAGCAACACGTTACAGTTATTGATCTACTTTCCAAGACCCCATATTGCAATGGAGCTCGTTAGGAACTAGAGATGCCACAATGCTTTTTACTATTTTTATTTTATTAAAGTGTTTACCTACACTTAAGGAAATATCAGAATAAATTTTATAAACACATATCAAAAATTCCGAAGCCAGCGGGATTCGAACCCACATCTCTTGGGAAACGCGCCCGAGTGTGTTAGCCACTTACACTATAGCCACGGTCGAACTACACGTCAGCATCGAAATTAGTGATATGTATCTACTTTCTCAGTTTAAGCAACTGCTAGCGACATCTAGTAGCAACACGTTACAGTTATTGATCTACTTTCCAAGACCCCATATTGCAATGGAGCTCGTTAGGAACTAGAGATGCCACAATGCTTTTTACTATTTTTATTTTATTAAAGTGTTTACCTACACTTAAGGAAATATCAGAATAAATTTTATAAACACATAGGACCTACAAACTAAAATTTTGGCTAGCGTGGCGCATTCGTTTCATCGTTTCTATTTAGGCTCGCCCGACTTCAACATACGTGTACAAACTGAAATTATTTTATACTTTTCAGTGGCGTTTGGAATCGGTTTTTTTTAAGGAATTTTTATTATTATTATTGAGTCTCTATCATTTTCGTGTTTTCTATTATTGAGCGTTTCTATCATTGAGATTTATTTGCTTAACTTTTATGCATATTATAAAGGTGCTTGTGATGACTTCCATTTCCAGAGCCAGCCGTCTTAGAAATATTAAAATTTAATAATTTATCTACCGCCAATAGGCTAGTGGCTCCGAAAAGCTCTTCTGTCTGTCAATCCGCACTTGGCCAGCGAGGTGGACCATGGCCTCAACCCTTGTCAATACAGAGGAGTCCTGTGCTCAGTTGGCCGGTGATTTTGTTTGGTTGGTTTGGCCGGTTGAGATGAAGGAATGATGAGAATCTAAAAATATTTGGGACCTTCCTCGTGTCAGACCATAGTGCTCTCTGTCATCACTCTGCTATTAAAGTTATTTGTTATCAACAGTGATGATAAATGAGAAATAGATCGACCCACTGGGTAAACGCTTATTGTTTGTTGAACATGCTCACATGTTCTCCTTTTTTTTTTTCAGATTGAGTGAACTCCAGCCTAAATTACCGTGATAGCGTGACCAGGGAGTGCCGAGCGCGAAGATTCACCTAGGAGTTGAGCTATAGGACTCCAAAAAATCATCTCCTATAAGGCTTTGACCTCGGCTTTGGATAACCATAGAGTTGTTCAAGAGGAGGTAAAATATTTTACCACCAATGTTTGGCGCAACCAACTTGAGGCAACGATGCAATAAATGCACTGATATACGGGTACAACTTCCAGTATAGTTATGTTCATTAATTTACCTTAATCCAATATACCTAGCATATTAAGTACATGGCTTTATCTGCTCATAATTAATTTTCCGCATCGCAACAGAGCCGATTAGCTGGTACAGCGATCAAGGCGATTTAAAGCTAATCGATTTGTGATTGAGAGCGAAATTACATAGTAACAATGCAAAATAAAGATGAACACATTATTGAACATTAATACACAACATAGATTTATGTCCTTTTACACCATTGTGGTTGCCTGGAAGAGATCGCTAGGTAGCGTAAGGCCGCCAAATTGTATACTTTGTTTGCTATTTATATGTATAGAAATTTTATTTCACTGTAACCTTTGTGGTGTACATCATCATCATCATCATCATCAGCAACCCATCAACGGCTCACTACTGAGCGCAGGTCTCCTCTCAGAGAAGGGATATAGGCCATAGTCCACCACGCTGGCCCAATGCGAATTGGCGGACTTCACACACCTTCGAGAACATTATGAAGAACTCTCACATGTGCAGGTTTCCTCACGATGTTTTCCTTCACCGTTGAAGCAAGTGATATTTAATTGCATAAACGCACTTGACTCCGAAAAGTCAGAGGTGCGTACGCGGGATCGAACCTGCGACCCCCCCGAATAGGAGACCAAAGTCCTAACCACTAGGCTATCACTGCTTTTGTGATGTACAATAAAAGTATATTCATTCATTCATTCATTCATTCATTCAACATTTTTGCGAAATTGAACATTTTGCGAATAAAACATTCTGCGTGTAGACGACATAATTAATTATTAAATTAAGAAGGAAGTATTAAAAAAGTTTCATTCATTCATTTCAACTTATCGACGGCCCAACACAATCATGTCTCGAATAAGAAGGGTTTAGTTTAGACAAAAGGCAATAGTGGCTAAGTGTCGATTAGCAGACTTCACACACTTTTGAAAACATTGTGGAGAACTTTCAGGTATGCAGGTTTCCTCACAATGTTTTCCTTCACCAGGCGCTTCGTCAGGCAAGTTCTAAGATTATTAAATCCACCCACTATTGAAACGATTAAGATATCATGTTTGAGAAACTTATCGTTATACTCTACATCGATATCTAACCATATTTCTTTTTTGCACCTTTAGGGTCAAACCTTGATATTATTAAGTGAATGTTTAACCGACACAAGTCGTTTAACATTTTATATCTACTTGACACCAACTTATGCCCGCTAATTCCTCGTTTTTGTCTAAAACGACCTCAAATTGCATGCGTACTACTTTATAATTTCAAGTTGTAAATTATAAGGGCCCTTGCAGACAACAGGTTTTAATTTTTTTTAAGTTTATTTAAATCAATCTTACTAGTCTTAAACATAATTTAATATAATACTAGCTGATGCCCGCCACTTCGTCCGCATGAATTTAGTTTTTAGAAATTCCGTGGAAACTCTTTGATTATCCGATATAAAAAGTAGCTCTCCCGGTCTGAGGACCCACTACTACACCCATTACTATACCTATTACCCATGCAAAAAATCGCATCAATCCGTTGCTATGTTGCGACGTGATTGAAGGACAAACCAACAAACAAACACACTTTCGCATTTATAATATCAGTAATGCAAAATTATAACTTATAACACAATCTTCGAGATTTAGGTTTCTAGGTTGCCTAGCAACCTAAATCTGGAACTGTTTATATGACTGTCGTGTAATTAACATATTTTAATTTGCAATTACAAATATTGATGTCAATAATTAAGATAAAAACTAGCCTATCTTTTAATTTGGACCAAATTACAGATAGTTACGAAGTTTGATCAAAATCGGTTCAGTAGTTTTCGAGTTTATCCCGAACATACATCGTGACACGAGATTTTTATATATATACTAGCTGACCCAGCGAACTTCGTATCGCCAACTTGTCTATAAGTATAAATAAAACCAATAAACTATCCTAATCCAAAAAAAACTATCCTATCTTTTAAGTTGGACCAAATTACAGATAGTTACGAAGTTTGATCAAAATCGGTTAAGTAGTTTAGGAGACCATCGCGGACAAACAACGTGACACGTAATTTATTAAGACTAGCTGACCCGGCGAACTTCGTTCCGCCAACTTATCTATATAAATAAAACAAATAAACTATCCTAATCAAAAAAAACTATCCTTTCAAGTTGGACCAAATTACAGATAGTTACGAAGTTTCATCAAAATCGGTTAAGTAGTTTAGGAGTCCATCGCGGACAAACAACGTGACACGTAATTTATATTATATATATATACCTAATTGCGTGGCTTGACATTCTGTGTAAACGTTTTATGAAGTGATGATGAATATATTATATTGTATTCTAAAAATTTTAAACTATCCTATTTTAGTATCAATAAAACTGTGCGAACTGCTCCCTATCGAAAGAATCGAAAGAATCCGTCGTGATCACGGTCCATGCAACTGGATCGAAATGTCGACATTCTGAAAACAATTATCGTGGTACGTACTCGTATACTTAATTATAATTATCCGTAGGGATTTCTCAATGGCTTGCAGAAAGGCCGTCGAACTAAGCTCATTTAACTAATTGTATACACGGTCTATGAAGTCTTCAGTCTGTGGGTGATCTTAGTCTCGAAGTAAAACGAGTCTGCAATAAACGAGATCGCGTAAATACGACGTGTCACGTTGAAACCTTGAATGGAGTATTCGCGTAGAGTACATTGGAATCCCATTATTGTAATGATTGTATTACATTTACATTAGCTTCATTGATATCAAAACTAACAACTTTAAATAATATATTTTGAAGTAATCATCATCAGCAACCCATAAAATGTAACTAACTAGAACTAATTTGTGAGTAACTCACATCAAACTCGATACTCGGACTAATTTCTTAAACTGGACATTTTCAAGTAAAGATTTTTATATAAACTTGTAAAAATGATACTGCCATTTGTCGCAATTAGAATGCCATAAGCCTACTTTGTCGTATTAGTTTACAAATTGCGAAAAACCAAGTTAAATTTGAATTTCGCGGGCAGACCCGTTTAATGGGGTTTTCTTTCAGAGCGACGTATTGATAATATACTATATCCGACAATTAATATATGGTAGGTATAGCTATATTTTGTATTACACTATATTTCGAGCTATGTTCGGAGTATCCCTGCTAGATCAAATCGGAAAAAATGATATCCATAGGGAGAACCAAAGTTACCGACATAGCTCAGGAGTCACGAAGTGGAGACGGGGGGTATAGTTTGTAGAATGATGATCCTAGGCTCGTAGAGGTCGAAGGTGCTGGATGGCGAACCCACACAGGGTAGCGCAGCGTTGGAAGACCCTCCACTTAATTCAAATTCAAAATTATTGATTTCACGTAGGCCAACCTGTGGCTCTTATGACAAGTCATGATTCTACCACCACGGAAAGCGGATTCTGCTGAGAAGATCCGGCAAGAAACTCAGCAGTTGCTCTTTTCAAAATAATCATTTTACAATATTATTATGAAGCTATTACATTGTAATAAGTTTTTTATACTATCTTGTGGGCAGCTGGATGCCAGGCCGATTTAACCTATGCAACTTTGTTAGAATAAAATATAATATTTCCACAATGAGGGGAAGTTCCAAAAAAAGAAAAGTTCTACAATTAAATTCATGTTAAGACGGGCAGACACAAAGTAGCCCCATTCCCGTAGGCGGCACCCGTTCACGAGCATGACGCATGATCCAGCCGTTGCCGTTGCTTCGCTCGACCATATTTGAGGACTAGACCCGGAGGGACGATCTCAGGTGAGTCACTGGCAGCTGGATGCCGGCGGCATAAGATCCTGTTCTGTGGCTATCATTTCATGAGATCTATGCCCAGAAGTAAACATCTATCGGTTGAGTAGATCATGATGACCCTTCCGGGTTAGTCCACTCCCATGTAGATAGTATTTACCAGAGTAGATTGCTTACTTGTTAACGAATAAAAAAAAGAAAGATGTTGATTTACTAATTTAATATTCACGTATATCAGCGATTTGGCACAGAGATTAATTAATTAATAAAATATAGGAACAGTTATTTAGTTTTCTTGTTTGTGGGTTCGCTTTTTTGGTGGGTTTTTGTTGTCTGGTGTCTTCACGGATTAGTTAGAGCAACTTGATCGACGGCGTCTCCACCTCCTCACTTGTTTGCATATCCATCCGCTGTGGATACCGTACCAGAGTGCCAGTAATAGTACGACCGCCACACCAAGAAGCACGGTTTGTGTAGCTTTACTATCAATGTTGATCAAACTTTTTTGACTTTCATTTGGTACCTTTTTTGCGCTTGGTCCCTTTTTTTTAGCATTAAACAATCGGTACCGAGAACCCTTCTCTTCAATGTCTTCCATTTTGTAATGTAGATAAGCTGCCTGCACTGATATTTTTTACGGCTATTACATGATGATTAATATTACGTTTTATTTTGGAAACTAAGAGTAATATATAAATCGAACAAAGTCATAATTATAACTATCTCAATATCAATATTAATTTTAACAGGGTGTAAAAAAAATTGTATTTATAAACGCCATTTTTTGAAATATTTCGACGTTGCCGTTTGATTGATGGTCGGTCCTTATTTGATTAATGTTTGTCAATTCCTAAACAGATAAAAATGAAATGATAAAACGAAAATAATCACCTCTATCCATAGACGAATGAACAAGCCTCTATCACCTAATCGAAGCTCAAGTACAAAATATAATAACTTAATAAGTCTATGACTCAATCCTATACAGTAGAAAGAATAATTATTTATTAAAAAATCTTAATTAGTAATTCCATGCGTTATTCTTCTTATTCTTCTTCTTTATTAACCGAAAGACGTCCACAGCTGGATCTAGGTCTCATAGACGTCCACATGTCTGCGCCACCTCCCTAGTAGCAATTTCAGTTGGGGTTACAAGTCTAACTGTTGGGCAACCAAACTAGGGACAAAGGCCCACAGGTAGCTAGGACTATATCTAGCAGTTCGCTGCAACTCATCTTGTGCTCGGTCCACCTAGTAGGGTCAACTATGGGCCTCATAGAACTGCATAAGGTTCGGAGAGAGAGCTCGGAGTATTCCTGCGGGATCATTCGTTTGTATAATTCTGCCTATCCGCCTGTCACATTTTCAGAACCTTATCACAGATCTAAATTCAGCACAGACACTATTTGCTCACACGACTACTTTTATCCAGGAAAATGTCTTAGTCCAAACAAAAAATATGTTCTCGCTCGCGACGGCCTCCTCTCTTTTTGAAGATATTGAAGGTATTATAGTGCAAAAGTATGTGCGCAAACATAGGTGCACTCTCGATTCTCTAACTCTCATAGTCCGATACTTTTATCCAGAATACGTGAGCATCATTTAGTTTACAATAAAGCTATATATTAAACCATAGCTATATCTACAGTGGTGTTTATTGGTAAAAGCGTAATAGTACCTTGGAGTCGCGAATGACTAAGCCGTACCGTACCCAGTACATAATTGGAGCGGAGTGCCGGTAGACGTCACAAATTGCATTATTTCCGAGTTCCGTTTCTCGAATCAAACACAGTCGAATGGGGCTTTCACATAAGGGCACAACATATATTATTATGCATTTTACAGTACTTTTTGGGTTGCCGCTTTTTACAAGCTGTTATTTAACTTGCAATGTATGTATATGTATGTATGTATGTATGTATGCTTAGGTCAAATTTTGGAAGCTAAATTAGAACCACATCTCGTTTTCCGATTGAGCTGAAGTTTTGCATGTAGGTATATGTAAATCGGATGACAATGCAATATAATTGGGAAATGTAGCTGAAATGATGTTGGGGCTGGAAGATAGTTATCGGAACTCTGTACTAAAACG
This sequence comes from Oeneis ivallda, assembly GCA_029955525.1. Taxonomy (NCBI): domain Eukaryota; kingdom Metazoa; phylum Arthropoda; class Insecta; order Lepidoptera; family Nymphalidae; genus Oeneis; species Oeneis ivallda. The sequence continues at coordinate 29,795,781 of JARPMR010000001.1, read as the reverse complement.
AAATAGCCCCATCGAATTTCGGCTCGTTTGATTCCTCTTGACTCTGGTGTTACATGATATTTATGCAACTTTGGTAATAAAACGACTTAAACCCATCAAGTTTGGGCTCGTTTGATTAATCTTGACAAGTAGAAGTAGAAGTCTGGTCCTTGGAAGATATCCAGGTTCTGGTGGCGGAGCTAGAAGGTGGTTATGGGAAATCTGTAACTAAACGAAGTAACCCCATCGAGTTTGGGCTCGTTTGATTCGTCATGACTACTTTAATACTAGATGATATCCAGTAAAAATAAGTTTTTAATTTACACTTGTTTTATCCATGACATGATAGCCCTTGATCTCACTTGATGTTACCTAAATGACGATGCAGTCTAAGAATGTAGCGGGAAAACTTGGAAGGAGCTATGGCAGATTTTTTCGATATTAATTCAGAATATCTGGGTGACCGAGCTTTGCTCGGTTATTTTTTTTCATAAGTCGTGTTTTTTGGAAATTATATATTTAAAAAAAATAAAAAAATAAAAATTCATAGGGGAAAATATAATAATCGTCTGGACTCGAACCGGGGTTCTGGTTTCGGGACCGCCCGACTTTCCGAGCCAAAGAAATTTCATAGATGATGGCGAAATTTACCTTCGTATTTTAATGATATTGTAAGGGGTTTTTCATTGCCTGAAAACACGGATAAAACGACCTTTTCTAAAAATGAAACCCAGCTAGATCGATTTATCGCCCCCGAAACCTCCTGCACGCTAAATTTCATGAAAATCGTTGGAGCCGTTTCCGAGATTCAGATTATATCTATATAAATAAAAATGAATGTTGGTAAGCGCATAACACAAGAATGGATGGACCAATTCGGTTAATTTATTTTTTTGTATGTTCCTTAAGTTCCACGGAAGGTTTTAATACAAAAAAAACAAAAAACTAAATTCACGCGGACGAAGTCGCGGGCATCAGCTAGTATTTATATATATACAAGAATTGCTCGTTTAAAGATATTAGATATTATCCGCCAAACTATGGAAACCTACACCATCTGTGGGAATGTCTAAAAATGAAGGCATCAGTGTGATAAAAGTGAACATTAGTATGGAGAACTATCAGATGTGCACACTGCACAGGTTTCCTCACGATATGTGAACAGCATAAGTGGTGAAAAAAAAATATAACATGGAACATAACATAACATGGATAAGTGGTGAGTTTATGACAATAATGTACAAAGCTACAAGATTGAGCAGAAAACATGCACCAGGTTTTGTCATGCAATTATATTATCAGTAATATCGGAATTATAATTCGATTCCACGTTTGACATTAGCTACTGTCATTTTGTAAAATAATGATACCACATATAATAGTGTAGTGATGAACACAAAAATCGATAAACAATCGCGATTTATGTTTATGTAATCATAATATTGGTGTGCCAATTAAAGACTAAATTATTGATTTTTATTTAAATAAATACATAATTACTCATAATAATTATTTATTAATTAGTAACCGCTGCTTTATTTTATAAAAAGTTAATATTTTTGTTTTTTATATTAAAAACAAAACTTATAATAAAAGAACCTAGATAGTTTTCTGTATTGGCAACCCGTGCGCGCTCGTGCAGCTATCGCCATTTTGTTTATCTTGTCATTCGGCTTCATTCTCCCAGTCTGACTGCACGAATATCTTGTTTCATTGCGAATCGATATTTTGTTGGGTTTTTGTCAAAGTTTTGTTACGTTGTGTTTGTTGTTACGTTTATAGTTTTTTTATGAACTTTGAGTGAATCTATTTGTTTTGGTTTTCCATCAAAATGGATCCTCAGCCAAGTACATCACAAAAAGACGTGGATGTTTTCTTGTCCCCAAGAAAAAAACGTCCACGAAAAGCTTTCACTGTTACTGAAAAAGTAATGATCCGCAATGCCTACAAGTACGTGAAAAATGAAACTTCTGCGCAATTGGAGGCCTTTGAAGTAGTGGAAGAAAATGAATGTATGAGCAAAGTTGCAGACATATTGGGAATAACCTCACGCTCTGTTTGTAACGTTTTGAAGGAAGTAAATAAAGGTGCGGCGCCAACTCCTCCTAAAAAAACTGGACCAAAGCGAAGTTTCAAAGACAAAATTGATGAATTTACATTCTCCGCAATACGAAGACTTGTTCATCAGTTCTTTTACCGAAATGAACCTCCAACGATTGCAAAGGTTAGTCAATCAGTCAGACAGTATTATTTTATACCTACATCTTTTATATATATAAGTAATGATTCCAAACTATTATAAAATTTACTATTTTAGATTTTACAAGTGATGAACGATGATCCAGAAATGCCCAAGGTTTCCAAAGACACCCTCAGAAAAATTTTGAAGCATCTTAATTTTAAATTTGTTGCACGGTCACGCAAGAGCACACTTATTGATCGAAATGATATAATAACATGGCGCCAGCGTTACTTGCGATCTATATGTACGTTTCGACGAGAAGGGAGACATATATATTATCAAGATGAAACTTGGGTTAACGCAGGTAAGGCTAACATTTTGAATTTATATACATTTTACATTAAATTTAATAGTAATATTGAATGTTAATGTACTATATTTATTTTTAGGTCATACTGTAAAAAAAACTTGGGTGGACAAGAAAGTCACATCATCTCGGCAAGCGTTTTTGGAGGGACTGACCAGTGGATTAATCCATCTGGAAAAGGCAAACGTCTCATAATAAGCCATATAGGTAGTGAAGAAGGCTTCCTGGAAAAGGGGCTCATGATTTTTGAAGCTAAGAAAAATTGTGAAGATTACCATGATGAGATGAACGCAGTTTGTTTTGAGGAGTGGTTCGCTGGAGTCTTACCAAAATTAAGACCAAACTCAATTATGGTGATGGATAATGCACCTTACCACTCCCGAAAATTGGAAACGGCACCAAAAATGAGCTGGAAAAAAGCTGCCATTCAAGACTGGCTTTTAAATAAAAATATTCATTACGAACCAGATATGGTTAAAGCTACGCTTTTAGAACTGATTCCACATAACGAGTCTTTTAATAAGTACGCTGTAGACGAAATGGCAGCACAACATGGGATCACGGTTTTAAGACTGCCTCCTTACCATTGCGAGCTGAACCCTATCGAATTGATATGGGCGCAGGTAAAGGGGCATGTAGCTCAAAATAATAAAACCTTCAAATTGACAGACGTGAGAAATTTATTTGAGGAAGGCATTCAAAAAATTACGGCTACCGAATGGTCTAAATGCGTATCCCATGTTGTCAAAGAAGAGGAAAAAATGAGTAGGCTAGATATTTTAACTGACAATATCACAGACACATTTATAATACATGTTACAGAAAGTGACAGCGATAGCGATAGCGAAGACGGCGACGATTTATAAAATAAAATATTACCATAATACATCTATTTGTTTTATTTCTCATGTTCCTTCATGATCACATTTTTTTATTTATTTCACACACAATTATTAAAGAAAACTCTCAGATCCTTAATAAAATTAATCGTCATAACTAAATTATCCGTTCAGAAATATTTAATTTCCTGATATACTTAGTTTCTATTAAAGTAGTAGTTGTTTAGATATACTACCTACTATAAACGAGAGGAATCGATTCGGAAATATTCCATTTCCGTATCGAATAATTTCGTAACGTCACTATTTAGTACTTGTCATAACGTTGCAACACTGAAATTTTCAAATCTGGAATCGAATTAAAATTCCGACTTATCCGTCAACCATCAATCACAATAGCAATTTTGGTAATGTTGATAGCGAAGCCTATCGCGTTACGAACGCTGTAAAGAATATTGTTAAAATTCCTGCAGGACTATTCTGTAGAGCCCTTTTTAAGGTTCCGTAGTAAAGCAGCGAGGAACCCTTATAGTTTCGCTACGTCCGACCGTCGCTTGAGTAAGGAGTGGGTAGGACACTAGTTCATTGAGTAAGGTGATCGAAGCTGCGAAATTTTAGTTTTCAGCCGTTGGGTTTTTGAGGCTTTTGCGCATTGTGACGCTACACTGACAAAATATGTGTGTGGTGTAAACGGAGTTTCGATACCGAGATGGTATTTTTAGTGAATCTTTTTATCTGTCAACCGATAGACATCCACTGCTGGATAAAAGTCTCTTGCATGGACTTCCACAGGCCTTAGTCTTTCGAGTCGCGCGTCAGTCGCCTTCGGAAGCGGACGTGTATTCCTTTCTTCCGTCGCTGACCTCGATTACGTAGCTCGCTCGCGTTAGGCTGCTATCTAAGGTGCGCGCACATTAGGTTCGCGCGTTGTTGTGACGTGGCTAGACTGGATGCGTATGGTTAGGTGCGGTAAGGGTCAGTACGGTCAAGTCAGGTGCGGTACGGTTAGGTTGCGGCTGGTCGCGGTGTGGATAGGTGCGGTGCGGCAGGGCGCGTTGCGTTTGGGTGCGGTACGGCTAGGCTTGGCCCGGGTAGATGTGCGGCTAGGCGTGGCGCGGTTAGGTGCGGCTCGGTTACCTGCGGTTGCGCTTAGGTGCGGCGAGGTTAGGTGCGGCTCGGTTACCTGCAGTTGCGGCTAGGTGCGGCGCGGTTATGTGCGACTCGATTACGTGCGGTTGCAGTTAGGAGCGGCGCGGTTAGGTGCGGCTCGATTACCTGCGGTAGCGGTTAGGTGCGGCGTTGTTAGGTGCGGCTCGGTAACCTGCGGTTGCGGTTAGGTGCGGTGTGGTTAGGTGGGTTTGGTGGAATTGATTTAGATGTTGGTGTGTTGGGCACGGTTTAGAGATGGAGGAGGATTTTAGCACAGAGTCGGTAGTTGTTGCTGCTCGCAGATTACGGAGCCAGGTTACTGCTGGACCGAGGGATAGCTCTCGAACTCGGAGTCCGATCCGGTCGTCATACATTTTCGACTCGGACTCAGAGAGTTCGAGGGCATCCCCTGCTTGTCGTGGAACGCCTCTTACCTGAGAAGGTGCAACGCCCGTCCTTGGCAGGAGATAAGAAAAAACACGCAGCGTCTGCACCCCAGCCGATCACCACTCCTTCGACGTCCCAGACTATTCCGATAACCCAGAGGGCAACAGCAGCGCCAAGCACTGCTGATACCCCTGTTGCAGCTGCTGGGCCGAGTCGGACACAATCGACGGGTGACACTGATTGGGCCACTGTTGTAAGGAAAGGTAAGAAAAAAGTTAAGAAAACCGTAGCGAATGCTACTACGGCTACGGCACCTGCCGCCAAATCATCACGGTCAGCAGGTTCTAGACTTATGTCTCCTAAAACCGCAGCGGTCGTTGTAACCTTGCAGCCAGAAGCGGCAGAAAGAGGCGTGACCTACGCTCAAATTCTGGAGCGGGCAGAGCAATCTGTTAACCTGCAGGAGCTGGGGATCGGTGAGGGTGTGAAGATCCGTAGGGCTGCCACTGGGGCTAGGGTATTAGAGTTGCCTAAGGACCAGAACTATTTCGCCTCGCGAAAAACAAGGCTGAATTTACAAAGCTGACTGCCAACCTTCGCTAGTCGGAGAGGCACGCCAAGAAGAAGAAGAAGGACCAGACCCCAGAACAAGCCGAGTTGCTGGCAAATAGGCTTCGCACTGCCCTGGACGGCGTGGCTAGCGTAGTCCGTCCCACCAAAGCAGCGTCCCTCAGGATCACCGGTCTCGATGATTCTATCACAAAGGAGAAGCTGGCTGCCGCCGTCACGCGAGCCGGGAACTGCCCTGTGCAAACTATTAAAGCTGGAGAGCTACTATCTGGCCCCAGGGGAATGAGTTCAGCTACTGTTCACTGTCCCATTGAGGTAGCTATATCGCTGTCCAATGCTGGGAAACTCTTGCTAGGCTGGAGCTCTGCCGAAGTCCGGGCGCTAGAGCAGCGCCCTTTGCGCTGCTACAAGTGCCTTTTTATCAGGCACACAAGGCCAATGTGTCCTTCTACGGTAGACCGAGGCAATTTGTGCTTCCGGTGTGGCCATAAAGGCCATAAATCATTCCAATGCACAGCTTCGATGCGGTGTATGGTATGTGCAGAAGTCGGGCTGCCCACGGATCACTTGATGGGGGGAAAAAGTTGCAACCCACCCCCTGTGAAGGGTGGGATGGTCTCTCGCACAGCCGCTGACGCTGGAGGTCTTGAAATGCCAGAGGAAGCTGAAATTTCATCATGAATCAGCTGCATCGTATCAGTTTCCTTCTGTCGAACCTCAACCATTGCGCTAGGGCCCAGGATCTCCTGCTACAGTCGGTTGCAGGGTGGGAGATATACTTGGCAGTGGCCTGCGAGCCTTATTATGTCCCCCTTGCGGCTCACTGGGTAGGGGACCTGGATCATTCGGTGGTAATCCTAACTGGCAGAAATTCTGGACATCCTCTATTGGAAATTGAAAGAGGCTATGGTTATGTAGTTGCGAGGTGGGCCGAATTCGTGGTCATAGGAATTTATTTCCCGCCTAATCGAAACCTGACAGAGTTTGAGTCCTTTTTAGACTCTGTTAGAGCAGCGATCTGCAGACATACCGGAGGGCATGTAATCGTTCTCAGCGATTTCAATGCTAAGTCGCGGGCTTGGGGGAACCCCGCCACCAACGCAAAAGGAAGAGTGGTGCAGATCTGGGCCCTGCTATCGGGTCTTACTCTCCTTAATAGAGGTGCGGCACTTACCTGTGTACGGCAACAGGGGGGATCCGTAGTAGATCTTTCATTTGCCACCCTGCAGTCGCCAACAGGGTCCTCAACTGGAGAGTGGAAGAAGAAGTGGAGACTCTTTCAGACCATAATTACATCCGCTTTGAGATCTCCGCTGTTCCGGGACTGAGGAATCCTTCAAGGAGTCTGAGTAGGTTTCCGCGTTGGAGTCTGCATCGCCTAGACCGGGAGTTAGCCAAAAAGGCTGCTATTGTACAACGATGGGCCTCTCCTTGTGGTGATGGTGATGTTAGCGTGGATGAGCTTGCAAGTCGGATGTGCAAAGCCCTAACGGAGATCTGCGATGCATCAATGCCTCGAGTCCTGCGACAAACTCCCCGTAGCCGCTTTTATTGGTGGTCCACTGAAATTGCTGATCTTCGCGGGATTTGTAATAGAGCCCGCAGGGAGTATGTTTGCAGTCGTAGACGTTACGGAGGTGGTTCAGACTCTGAAGGTTTGCGGAGCATCTATCGGCAAGCAAAATCAGCGTTGCAGCCGGCCATAAGCCAGGCTAAAGAGTCTGCCCGTAAAGAGCTGTTGGAGGGACTAAACAATGACCCATGGGGACGTCCCTATCGCGCAGCTCGAAATAAACTCCGTACTCAGGGCGCCCCAATCACGGAGACATTGGAAACAAATCACCTTTACGAATTATTGGAGAACTGTTTCCTGACTCCCAGGGGCATGTCCCCCCAACGATGTCTACCGCCTCGGAAAGAGAGGATACGGATAATATCCCTCCCATTACTGAGTCGGAGCTGGACTTAGCACTTGAACGCTTACGGAGCAAAAAGACGGCACCGGGACCCGATGGTATTCCAGGAAAAGTCACTTTGCGTTGGCATAAATCACCTGAGGGAGAGATTCCGTGTACTGCTCAATTACTGTCTAAGTGCCGGACAATTTCCGAAATCATGGAAAGATGGTAAGTTGTGCCTGTTACGTAAAGATGGGCGTCCGCTAGACTCTTCATCGGCATACAGACCAATAGTCTTGCTTAATGAGACCGGCAAACTTTTTGAAAGGATCCTTGTCAGCCGTCTGTACCGAACACCTTGAAACGGTAGGCCCGGGTCTCTCTGAAGCGCAATATGGATTCAGGGAAGGCCGCTCAACTTTGATGCCTTGAATGCCCTTAAAAACCTGACTACAGATGCAGTGGAGAGAGGAGAAGTGGTTCTTGCAGTCTCACTTGATGTTGCAAACGCCTTCAATAGTCTTTCTTTCGAGACCTTGCTTGAGGCCCTCCGTTATCATGGAGTGCCACAGTATCTTAGGAGACTACTGGCGTCGTATCTACACAACAGGGAAGTCATTTGGGAGGGAAGCAATGGACAAATATTCCGGCACCGAGCCTGCAGCGGAGTCCCGCAAGGCTCAGTTCTGGGACCATTGCTTTGGAATATAGGATTCGACTTGCTCCTGCGAGGCCCGCTGCTCCCAGGGATGAGGATTATCTGTTATGCTGATGATACCCTCGTTACGGCCCGAGGAGGGACGTATGAGGAGGCGGCCCGCCTTGCTGTGGTTGGTGCGTCTCTGGTGGTAGACAGGATCCAGATGCTGGGCCTGAGGGTCTCTATATCCAAAACCGAGGCCCTTCTTTTCCACGGTCCACGTAGGGGTCCACCCCGGGGTGCGCAAATCACCATCCAGGATACGACAGTGAATGTGAAACCCCACATAATATACCCCCAATATAAAAAACCCCACAATAAAATATTTGGGTCTTATCCTGGACGGGCGATGGGGCTTTAAAGTTCACTTCGAGAAGTTAGGTACCAGGCTCGTTGATGCCGCCGCCGCCTTGGGAAGATTGCTGCCCAATATTGGGGGGCCACTAATTGCACTAATTGCAGGCGGCTATACATGGGAATCGTTCGAAGTATGGCACTATATGGCGCTCCAATATGGGTGCACGCATTGACTCAACAGAATAAGATACTTTTACGGAGGCCGCAGAAAATCATCGCGGTAAGAGCAATACGTGCGTACCGCACGGTATCATGGACTGCTGCTACGCTCCTAGCGGGTGACCCACCCTGGGAACTCCAAGCCGAAGTGCTCTCCGAAGTCTATCAATACCGAGCAGAGATTAGGGCGCGGGGAGAACGACCGGATGGGGAGGAAACAAAAAGACTTCGAGCGTTGGCCAGTGCATCCTTGGCTCGTAGATGGGAGGAAGACTTGGCGTCCCCCGCTGCGGACGTCTGGACGATGGAGGCTATCCGACCTCAAATTGGGCGATGGCTCAACAGGCGGCATGGGGCGCTTACGTACCGTCTTGTCCAGGTGCTTACAGGACATGGCTGTTTCGGTAAGTACCTGCACGAGATTGCAAGGCGTGAGGAAACACCGGCTTGCCATGAATGTGGCGCAATAGAAGACTCAGCGCACCACACTTTAGTCGAGTGCGCATCGTGGGGACCTCAGCGGCATATCCTGACATCGATAACGGGAGCAAACCTCTCGTTGCCAAGCTTGGTAAGTAGCATGGTCGACAGCGAGGCGTGCTGGACTGCAGCGGCTTCCTTCTGCGAGGATGTGATTGCGCTAAAGGAGGCTGCAGAGCGTGAAAGAGAGCTGGATATCAACGCTCACCCGCTCCGCAGAAGACGACTTGGGAGAAGGAGGCGACGTTACGCCCACCTGCTCGCCCTGCCGATGTAAGTACGGCCTTAAGCCTCTGCCTAATTAGCATCGGAACGTCTCAGTCGAGTCCGAGCCCGGGATCCTGAGACGTCCCATTCATGACGCGGACGGCGCCGCTGGGTTTTAGTGGGTATTACTATCATGTCGATTTCCACATACCCGCCTGGCAAGCGGGATGCGTAAAGGCATTTCCCAGCGATAAAAAAAAAAGGACTCAGTCTTTCGCTCCCATACAGCCCTTTTTCACGGCCGAGTCCGCGGGCGACGGCCGCTAAGCTCGCGGGCTACGGCGACCCGCGCGGTTCTACCGCGCCCGCCACGGGCGCAAACCGCGCCGTGAAATCACTTCGTCACATCGTTCATTTTCCATACAAATCTGCATTCTACGGAGGCCGCGGGACAGCAACTGTTGCGGGCGCGGATGAAAACCGCTCCGTAGGTACGGGGGCTTAATCCAGCGGCTCCCTGCAACTCGTTTGAAGTCGTCAGTCCACCTAGTGGGGAGTCTGCCAACACTGCGCTTCCCGCTACGTGGCTACACTCCAGCACCTTGGGACCCCAAAGACCATCAGCTGTTCGTAATAAGTGCGGCGTTAAATGTCTCGGATCCGTAAGTCATCACTGGCAACACACACTGTTCGGATACATTAGTCTTCAGGCACTGAGAGATTTTAGTGAATACCCCTACTGAAAGGTTATTGTGAAAAGTCCCGACGACTGCGATATTGTTTCCCAATATTTAAGGCCTATTTAGTACTTCTAGATCCCAATCCAAGGCCGGTTCTGATGTATTACTAGGATAAACTCAACCGGTCACCTAAAACAATTGTTTTTAATTTTTTATAACTACGAGCACTTATTAGGACAGTAGACTGCATGGATTCTAAGTATCTGTCTACATATAAAACCAAATTAATGTTCTTCAGACTGAATCCGACAACAGAGGGTCAAGTTCCACAGATATTAGCCATCTGCGCGGGTGATATTATAGAGCACAAGTGTGTGCAAAAACACAAGTGCACTTTCTGTTCCCTCACTCGCGTATTGCGATAAGATGTCAACGACTTCCGGTTGGCGGTAAGCTCTGTGCCTACGATGCGGTTTGCATTGCATTAACTTTTCGATTTTTCAAATTCCCGTCAGAACCTTTTGTTTTCCCCGGATAAATAGCATCTACCCTACTTATCCTACTTAAATATTATGAATGCGAAAGTTTGTGAGGATGGACGGATGGATGGATGTTTGTTACTCCTTTACGTCACAACGAATTAACTGATTCGGCTGGGAATGGAGATAGCTTATAGCCAGGGTTAACACATGGGCATCCCGAAACCCGCGCGAATTAAAAAACCTTAAACAACGCGGATGAAGTCGCGGGAATCATCTAGTCTTACATAAGTCTCCAGGATAATTACTATACAGTATATTGACTAATAAATAAAATTATTATTTATTATACAAAAGCAGTGAAAATGGATTAACAATACTGAAAGGTCATTTCGATTATAGCGAAAGAAATTTAATACATTTCATTGATGTCTCTAATACTTTAAGATTGATGCAGCTCATGCTCTTTATAAGCCTCTAGGGAAATAAAATTTTTCTTGATAGAATGTAGCTCTGAGGTTTCGGAGGGATAAAAGTTATCAATTTTCTTTGTTCTTGCGATTGAATTTTTCAAGGTAATTTAAGTTTCCGATCAAGTTGCAAAGTTGGGTTTTAAGTAGGTGTGTGGTTTAATGTTATCAGATCTGGTTATTCTAATTTAAGGTTTTTTCTATATCTAGTGTAAAAAGCAAAGGTACAAGCAATATACAGGGTGTTATATTTTTAGGATAGGACAAAGAGGCTAAAGTTTAAACGATTATGAATAAAATAACTAAAGGAATTTGGTCTAAGAAACCATGGCGCCAATTTTATAGAAAATATAATTTTAAACAAGCACTCATAGATTAAAAAAAACACCATTTCATCAGATCCTTAACGCCATATCATAATATTACTAGCTGATGCCCGCGACTTTGTCCGCGTAGATTTGGTTTTTAAAATCCCTTGGGACGCTTTGATTTTCCGGGATGAAAATAGCCTATATCATTCTTCAGGTCTTCACCTATACCCATGCAAAAAATCACGTCAATCCGTACCTCTGTTGCGGCGTGATTGAAGGACAAACCAACAAATGAACACACTTTCGCATTTATAATAATACTAGCTGATGCCCGCGAAATCGTGCGCGTGCATTTAGTTCCCTCGGGAACTCTTTGATTTTCCTGGATAAAGGATAGCCTATGTCACTCTCCAGGTCATCAACTATACCTATGCAAAAAATCACATCGATCCGTAGCTCTGTTGCGGCGTGATTGAAGGACAAACCAACAAACAAACACACTTTCGCATTTATAATATTATATGATACTATGATGATGTATGATTACAACGCATAGCTTGCACCATCTGATATATTATTTTAGCAGGCACCCACAGCCTCGTGAACTACATAATTAGATTGCCGTAGACCGTAGTATTAGGATAGTAGTATAGAGGATACAAATAGTACATTGTTGAGGGGTAAAAGTGACAGATCACTAACGAGGGTGAATAGATTAAGAATCGGTAGTCACTTAATAAGCTACCAATCCTAAATCTATGCGAGGTTGTAGTTTACTTCAAATACCTTTGCAATAAATATATAAAAAATTATTTCTAAAAAGCCGACTTCAAACTCCCGCGCCACTACGAAATATATAATTTATTGTTGATATTTTTAAAACCAATCAAACGATTTCGATAAAATTTATTTGAGACCTCCTGGGAAGTATATCCTTTGAAACGAAAAAGAATTTTCCAAATCGGTTCAGGCATCTTCGAGTAATCGATGAATATACATAACAAAAAAGATTCCGACGAGTTGAGAACCTCCTTCTTTTTTGAACTCGGTTAAAAAGGGTTGGGGTTACACACGAGATAGGAATCGCACTTTCTCCCGAATGATACATAGTGTATAAAGGCTTTATACTACATCTTCGAGGAAAATAATAGACAAATCATTGAATTTATTAGAATAGAATTTTCACAATTATTATTACAGCTCATGGTAATATTTGTCTCGCTTTTCCACTGTCAGAAATATTCATAAAATACTTTGTTGTATTTATCTATTTCTAGATTTCTCGGGCAATAGACACTAGACATTTTAGTATAGACATTTTGATTTGTTTATACGGCTACACGCTCCATTTTGCTTGTGCAGTTTTACCCGAGAACTGCAACCAATCATCCGCAAGTCAACAAACTGCGCGGGCTGCCGTCTTGCCGTCCACAAATTAGGCTAACAAAGTGCGCGAACTAGGCTTGTGCAGGTAAAGGCAGGTCAAGTCGCCAGGTAAGACAGAGCGTATAGCCTGTGCTTTACTAAAAGAAAGCGACTCGCGCGACGTTTTTCATTTTTTAACTTAAATGACGTTATGACCTACAGAAAACGCAAGTGGCCGGTAACATTGTTTATTACCTTTTTTATTACCGACTTCAAAAGGAGGGGAAGGGAGGAGATTCGTCGGAATGTTTTTTTTTATGTATGTTCACCGATTATTCGAAGATGTGTGAACCGATTTTAAAAATTATTTTTTGTTTCAAAGGGCATACTTCCCAGGTGTTCTCATATAAATTTTATCGAAATCAATCGAAAGGTTTTTAAAATATCAACAATAAATTAAATACTTTGTATAGCGTGTGTGTAATGTAGTAAAGCGGGAGTTTGAAGTCGGTTGTTTAAAAAGAATTTTTTATATTAAATTATTAGCGAAACACTCCTTCCACTCATCGGAGCTGATAATAATCTTTTATTAAAAATCCAAATACAATGAGTATATACCTAATATTCTGTACAAAGAAATCATGTAGACTTATTATTAATAATATGCAACTTTGGGTTAGTGGACTGGATTTAATAGGTAGGTCTTTGCAATGTTTTGCGTTATGGTCGATTTATGTTATACCATTGGTATACCATACTAGGTCCGCGACTGGGCGATTTAAGTAAATTCGGTGCTCGGGCTCAGTCAAAGAATGGTCATGGCAGTATCGTGAGCCTAGAAGGTACACTAGGGAGGGGTTTTTAATTCTCTCTCTAAAAAGTTCGGGAAAGCTTTAATAAAGAAAATTTAAGCTTTAATCTACATTCTACGTGGACGAACACGAACATGCGGAAGGTGAAGGAAGGCATAGTATCGGATAGTTTTATACATAGTAAAAATGTCTAAGGAAGTACTCATAACTCATTAATTTTATACGGGTAGTACTTTGGGTAGTAACGTCTCACAGGTCTAAGGGTCCATAAATTACGTCACACAAATTTTATGGTTTTTTGACACTTCTTCCCGTCCTTGTCACAGGTAGTATTTAGGAAACTCCTCCCCCTTGGTGTGACGTCAAATATTGTTGAATTTTATATTTAAGAAGTAGGTAATTAAATAAATAAAACAGCAGTTTTTCAAATTTTTTTTAAATTAATAATAACCTTTAATAAAATTAAAATAAAGTCAAGATATTGGAGTTACTAGTTATATTTTTGATTGTTTGGTTTACATTTAAATTTCACATTTTAGTATTTTAGATTTTAACATATGACGTCACATAGCTTCTCACCCCCCCCCCCCCCCCCTGACCCCTGTCATACAATGTCACATTTTGTTGGTCCCCCCTCCCTGAACGGGTGACGTAATTTATGGATGGCCCCTAAGTGCCTAAGCCAATCAGCTTTTGTAGAGACTCAGGAGCTCTGACAAACAAAACTGGATAGTTTGCAGGTCAGCTTACGCAACAATGATATTGTTAAACGTGTATAATTATCAATTTATCAGTCATAAACTTAAATGCCCGCCCCGCTCCCGTCTATGTCTCTTGACCTTTAAACACACCGGCGCGGCGCGGTTACTCACAATTTGAACGCAATTTTGCAAATCGTAATAATAAAATTTATCGCTGACATTGACCGACCCACACAAAGATAGGAAACTGGTTTTAATTAAATTAATAGAAAACGGATATGTCCATATTTATTTATAAGACTACGGAAGGATCTACGTTTGTTTACATAGAGTACCTACGTTCATCCATTTCTACTAGTTGCAGGTCCGGTTCCCGGTCCGAGGCACGGCCCGGTCCCGTAATGGAGTAACGTTTATCAACCTTTAAGCTATATTATGTATGACGTCATAACAATTAATATAATTTAGTAAATATATACCTAACATACAAAAGTATGCAAAGAAAAAACCGTTTATCAATCTGGTTTTAGTTTATATTATTTATCTTGTCTAACAAGCTTTTGTTGGACTTCCTCATTTCTAATACGCAAGTTTCTCAGATTCTGAATGTCCGAGCTCCGGCATCCGTTTTACTTTAATCATAGTAAGTAGGTACATTATATTGTTAATAATAATGTTCTCGGTCGAAATTCCACCATTCAGCGGCAGCCAATTTCAACCGAATGTGCGAAGATGCAGTGCGTAGATACAGGTGTACTCTCTATTTCCTCGCTTTCATTATCCGATAGTGAGAATTTCTTGTTCGGAAACCCCAATGAATTTTAAGCACAATACCTACCGTCACCAACAATTTTCCAAAATAAAGTTTGTTGTTTGTTTGTAAAGTTGTTTGTTTTTGTACGTGTCCGTGGCTTGAACTCAGGGCCTCGTGATCCAATAATGTAGAGCCCCTGATTTCTAAAATGACTCGTAAACACAGTAGGTGATGATGATTGAAATCAAGACTTTAGAAAATGTAGATAGGTACCTACCTATTTCAAATCAAAATTGCGTGCTATCAATATTTGATACTTGAAAAGATGTAGGTAGCTAATTCTAACGTTAAGAACGCGTATAACACCAAAAAAAAAAAAATCAGATTTCGCGATGAAATAAAACATAGCCGCAACCTCATGTGAGGCGCGACAAAAGAAAGCGTTTTGCGTGGAATAGGAGTGTAGTAAGCGACAAATAATTTGTAACTCGTAAAATATTAATTTTCTTTTCAATTCACTAGGCTACTCTCTTGATAATATCAATCGGAATTTAATGTACAAATTTTGGCTCTGAAATATGCAACATATTGAAAATAAATGAATATTGGTTAAAAATTAGACCTAACTTCGCGATTTTTTATTATCGAACAAATTTCATCATTTTTTTTGCCCAAGCACTTCCCTTGGCAGTATGATGTAATTTTTGCGTGTTTTTTTTCGGATAGTTGAAACTTGATCTACTACTGTAAAAATCAAATCTGTTTACTGTTAACGAACGTACACCCACTCTTAATATCTCTACCTTCTCTATTATTATGATGACTTAAGAAAGTTAAAGATTTGCCTTCATACCGATATTATGTACTTATGCGCGCCTAAGGCCTAAATCCTTGGCTCTAAGGTTGCATTGAATTGATGGGTTGACATAACTAGGTTATAACCGTTAGTTTATGATATACATATTAAACGCGTTTGAAGGCTTACTTCTTCATGCCATCACAGCTACCACGCATAGTGCCGATTTTACCAACATCGAGTGACGTTTAAGCGAGGAATAAATTGGTCGTCTGAAAACTTTTGTATTGAAAATCTGCCAAAATATCAAAACGCTCGTTTATGAGTTATTTTATGTTGGTAAAATCGGCACTTAATATACTAAATTGGAGTTGCATTTCATTCGGACATTGACCGGTTCAATGTCATAAGCTCAACCGTATAGAAAAGTGTTTAAGCAAGCCACACACGGGCCAGTCCACCTGGCCGGTCTGAAAACACTTGCGTCTGAATTTTTTTTTAATAATCCCACTATACTAGCGGCACGCTATGATGGCCGGTTTGACGTTTGTCCGCTCATGAAGTTCCGTATTAATTGATAACGACTTTGAAGGAAATAATTGTATTACTTTATTGACGATAGTGATGTGCAGAGATTCATAAATTTTATCGAATGTAGTTTTAGGTTTAGGACTCAAAATTTATTTATTAAATTGATTTCTAAAATGTATACAAGTGTAGAAAAATCAGTTTGCACCATTTAAGGGGTGAATGTACTTGTGAATATGAACAATTTTCACTATGTGGACAAACCTCTGAAATCGCAAAAAAATATCAGCTGTTTCATACAAAAGGTAAAATTTTTATTTTTATATGATATATACCACAACTCGGCATTTGGTTTTCTAAATTGAAAATTTTTAAAAATGGAATCTAATACGATCGTCACATAGGATCGCTGGCTAGCACAACTACTACCTCCGGCAAACTCGCGTCAATGCTCAATGCAAAACAAAGCAGTTTCGAATTGACGTTGCTTCGAAAAGTATAAACTGTCAGTGCAATGCGATTGTGATATAGTTTTGACCTGGCTTTGGATTTCAAATATTGATACTGCATTACTGTTGACCCTTGCTCGTTAATTTGGACTCTGTTCAAGCCCTTTGTTGTGGATTTCGTCGATATGACCGAACGTACGCAGAGAACTGTTCTAAATAGTCAGACACGTGAGTTCGTAATACGCCTTCGTAACTATTTCGATCGTGAAGCTCAAAATGGAGGGCCAATTTTACCTATAACGTCAGTGGTTGAACGCGTAGCTGATGCGCTTAATATTGGACAACGAACTGTTAGACGGATAACTAAAAAAAAATATGGCGAGACTGGCACAGAAGAAAATAAACTTCACACACCAAAAAAGAGAAAACGAGCAAAACCAGTCGTAGGCATCGATAGCTTTGATGCCGATGCTATCCGAAGACATGTTTACGGCTACTATTTACAGAAGGAGTATCCAACAAGAAAAAAGTTGGTGCATTCACTGAAGGAAGCTGGATTATTCTTCGGTGGGGAAAGTTCTTTAACGAAGATTTTGAAGACCATTGGATTTCGATACAAAAAATGTAACAAACGCAAAATATTGATGGAAAGATTTGATATAGCGATGGCAAGGTATACTTTTTTATGGCAAGTGAAAGAAATCAAAAATTGGCAAAATGTTGTGTTCTTGGATGAAACATGGCTTAATGCTAACCATACTGTAGGCCGTTCTCGGAACGATGACACAGCAGCATCTACTTCCAAAGTTCCTGTAGGAAAAGGATCGCGACTTATAATTTGTCACGCCGGAACCATCAACGGGTTTGTCGAAGGTTCTCTCATGGCTTTTGCGTCAAAAACCACTGGAGACTATCATGAAGACATGAATGGAGAAAAGTTTACTGAATGGTTTACCTCAATGTTGTGTAGCCTCCCTGAACCATCTATTATAATTATGGACAACGCCCCATACCACTCGATGCAAATTGACAAGCCACCTGCCCAATCCCAAAAGAAAGCTGATATCGTCGCATGGCTTCGTAAAAATGGCGTAGATGCAAACATGAATATGTTAAAAGCGGAATTAGTACGTCTTTTAAAAGAAAACAAACCAACCAAGATCCGATACGTCATTGACGAAATAGCATTAGAACATGGGCACAGAGTTATACGGTTACCGCCTTACCATTGTGAGTATAATGCGATTGAGTTGGTGTGGGCTCAAATTAAGGGATATGCTGCAAGACACAATACAGAACCCCCATTTACCACAAAAAAAATGCTAAAATTATTAGAAGAAGCTTGTGAACATGTGACTAAAGGAGACTGGGAAAAGGTTGTGAATAGAACTGTTAAATTAATAAGGGAAGATTATGAAAGAGATGTGAAAATAGATAATATTATAGAAAACGAACATATAATTGTTAATGTAGGTGATGATAGCAGTGACGACAGTGAAAATAGTAGTATGGACGAATCTGATTAATTATGGCCTTTTGTGGCACCTTTTTTGGTATCTTTTGTATTCATATGTTTCTTGTGTGCATATAAAGTATGTATATTCATTTTCATTCAAATATTCAGTTCGTTCAAATAAATTAAATAAACATATACATTTTTGTTTTATTAAACCTATTTAATCAGGTACAAAAACAAAACTTAATTGTTTTTTGTTCGAGAATAAATTGACATTCCACATCACTATTGTAATGTGTCAAACCGGCCATCATAGCGTGCCGCTAGTGTAATCCTACTAATATTATAAATGTAAAAGTTTGTGAACATAGATATCCATCTATGCTCACAAACTTTATAAATGTGATTATCTATATATCTTATCTATATCTATCTATTTCTATTATCTATTATATATATAAAAGAAAGTGGTGTTAGTTACACTATTTATAACTCAAGAACGGATGAACCGATTTGGCTGAAAATTGGTGGAGAGGTAGCTTAGAACCAGGAGACGGACATAGGATACTTTTTATCCCGTTCGACCGCGTTTCCGTCAAGTCACTATAAATCGTGGTATAACAAAAACGCATCTGACATGGAATAACAAAACGCAAATGACAGTGGAATAACAAAACGTAAATGACAGCTAAACGTAATTTTGTCTTTGTTGGTTTGTCCGTCAATCACGCTGCAAAAAACCTACGAATTGACGTGATTTTTTTTGGATAGGTATAGTTGAGAACCTGTAGAGTGTAAAGCATCCCGGAAAATCAAAGAGTACCCTCGGGATTTTAAAAACTAAATCCACGCGGACGAAGTCGCGGGCATCAGCTAGTAATAATATAAATGTGAAAGTTTATGAGGATGGATATTCATCCATCCTACGGTTTGATGTATGGATGGATGGATGGATGTTTGTTACTTTTTCTTTTGGATGTTTGTTCTTGCCACAACAAATGAACCGATTTGGCTGAAATTTGTTATGGAGATAGCTCATACCCAGGATTAACAAATAGGCGGGCCTAAATAGGAACAGTGAAACCGATGCGCAACGCTAGCCCGACTTCAACATACGAACTACAACATATGAACTAAAATTATTTTATACTTTGTAGTGGCGTTTGAAGTCGGTTTTTATTAAAGGATTTTTTTACTACTTTAAGCTTTTTAGTGTAGCTTCATAGGATTAATCTAAACACATTATCTGATTGCGAGCGATTTACCTGGATGGATCTTCACCAAATTTAAATGTGACCAACCTGAAATAAAAAAATATTGAAATCGGGTAAGATTTGACGGAGTTATGGAGTAACATGCCAGTTGAAGTCGGTTATGGCCCCCTTGCAGAAGCGCCGGCTTATCCTTTTAACCCAGAGTTAGCTGCTGCTTTGACAGTTTTCGTATACAGGCTTCTGTCAAAATTACAAATTTATTCCTGGGTTAAAACCAATCCCGGCGCCTCTAGAAGCGTGCCTTAATAATTTAGGGCCGACTTCACCAACGTAAAATAAGTCTTCCCCGAGGGTAAATTTGATATTTTGACAGTATTTTCAATACAAAAACTGTCAGAAAGCCCAATTTATTCCTCGGATAAACGTCACTCGACTTTGGTGAAATCGGCACTTAATGATATAAGTCTTTAACCCGAAGTGTAGCTTTTCCATAATCCGTGATAAAATGACAAAAATAATGTCATGACGATTTGGTAATTTTTTTCTGCCATCAGTAAACAAAATTGATTGATTGAACCCTATTTCATGCAAACATACAATACCTACTACAATTGCTTAACTGTACTATTGTATGTTTGTATGCATCAAGGCTAATTTGATTACTTAACATACAATCGTACCGCGCAAAAAATAAGCCAGGGCGTCTAGCATTAGATGAGGTAAATTAACTAAAAATTGACATACAATAATATTATGTTAACACCAGTTACCTGGTTTTGGAGAATTTGTGGAAAGGTCCAGATATAGAGCTGATCAGTGGTCACCCATAAAATATGTTTCTAGTATTTACCCTTGAAAAGTTGACAATTTGGCATTATCGGCTTAAATTCACAATTTTTAATTTCAATCTTAGATTAAGTATTCATAGATCGCAAGTTTGTAACAAAGTTCCGCTTCAAACGTATGCTCAAAACAAGCAATGAATGCCATGTAATTATTTTCTGTACTGGTACTGCTGATTACGTTTTTGATGGTTATTGTGATAAATTATGACACCCTTGCACAGCACAGTACATTATTTTTTAACAATTTTCTGCGAGCTCGTCGTACTAACGCGACGATACTGCGTAGGATATGCTTTGAGCTTCCTAAAAACGACATCACCGCATCGACTATTGCTCTTCTAAGAGTAAGTAATATTTATTCTAAGCCATCAATGAAGTAATTTCAACAATTTTAAAATATTATCATCTTCAATCTCGAAATTCATAATCCAGGGAAATACAGAACTTTACTGCACTGGGCAAATATTTTATACCGTAACGTCTGTGGCTTATATTATTGTTGGTAAATATTGGCTGTGTAACAGGTATCAAAGGTCAAGTAAAATAGCTGTCTGAGTCATTTCGTTCTGGTTTTAGAAGTAATAACTTTAAAAGTAGCCAAGTTTCTTGAGCCTACCTATACGTGTGTCTTTTTGTTCAAAGAACGGATGTAATACATCAATGAACTCTAATAAGATAGGTACCTATAGTAATTGGAAATGGAACTAAAAATGCCCGGGCTAAACCCCGATAACTTGATCGTATCTTATTAGGTAACTACATTTCAATATTATAGTTAAGATAATTATGTTTCAATCACAAGTGATTATTATAGATATTTCTGCTGTTACTATTTTGTATTACTTAATTTTAATTAACTTGTTCCGTACTATAAATTATGTACCTATAGTGTAGCAATTGCCTGGATGTGAACTAAGTAGCAACAATTATTGCCATGCAACTTATGGAGACAATTTTTATGTAGACTGTAGATTATCAAAAGTATCCAAGCACTCATTTTAGTAATCTGTGAGTCAACTTATTAGGAGTCTACTTAATATACCACAGTTTAAGGAGACAACCTGTCCTTAATCTGTGCTTATACAATGTTTATGTTTAGATTAGAATCTAGATAAATTGGAAAAATAAAATATAAATGACAGAACTTTCTCTATAGGAAGTGGATTGGACTTTAAGGAATCTACGAGTACTATCCATCTAATGGTGTTGAGTACCTACGAGATTTCAAAAGAAATAACGGGCAAGCACTAGTCTAATAGGATGTGGTCTGGCTGATAAAATATTGATTTTTATTCATTGTTAATCACCTTTTGTAAAAACCCGATTGCAATAATTATAAATGGTGATACCGGAATCGATATCACAAATAGGTATCTGTGGTGTTTTTTGTGCCTATTGTCACTAGAACATACAAATACATTTAATTATTGCTGTTAGTAATGTGGTCTATGTCTTTTTTTATCGCGTTTGCTCCGAACTAGTGGATTTTCGCAGTTTTGTCGAACAACAGCCTGGTTGTTTTTATTATTTTTCCTAGTTTTCTTAAGTTAATATAAAAAAGGCCTGCTTTGATGATATGATATGACTTATGGCTCGCAGCTTTTCTAAAATGATTAGAATATAAATTAAAAAGAGGTGTACACATACTAATGATAATACTCTCATACATTTTTAGACATAATATATTATTATTATTTGTGTAGTCTGTCAAAAACCAAAACAATAATTTAATATAAAAATATTAAAAAATATATAAAAAATATTTTTAAAATACCGACGTCAAACGCCCGCGCCACTACAAAGTATATAATTATTGTTGATATTTTAAAAACCGCTCGACTGATTTCGATAAAAAATTTCCAAATCGGTTCAGGCGTCTTCGAGTAATCGGTGAAAATACATAAAAAAAGATTCCGCCGAATTGAGAACCTCCTCCTTTTTTGAAGTTGGTTAAAAATAACTCAAAAAGCGCGGCTTTGTTGTTGCTTAAAACCAGTGAGCAAAAGACAATTTTCACACAGCAAAAAAATGTTTTAGAAATGTCTTTCACCGTGTTCACGAAGCGTTCTGAAACTCGCTTCCCACTAGAAACAAAACACCCTCTATTTCTCTTGTTCCACAAATTACTATTTTCTAAGCAAAAAAATCTTTAAGATTCTTAAAAAAAATCTTTCTGAGAGAGAATAGTGGACACCATTTTTATAGTATTTATTTACAAGAATATATTTTTTCCAAGACAAAAGAGAGAGAAAAGTCTACTTTTCAACGTACCTACAGATAACTTCACTTTAAGTTTGTAATAATAATAGGAAATAGGATAGGAATTTTATAGATATAGTAAAAAACGTTTTTAAATCTAAGCTTCATACATTTTGTATGAATTTCTTTTAATAATAATCTGGTCTGCCTTCAATCGTACGTGTGAATATTATTAAGTTTGTTTGTTTTTAAGTTCAATAGTAGACTAGTAGGGAATTAAGTAGGTCATTTTTGTATCATACAAAGTATGCATTATGGCTGCATTTTAAAAATTATGAATACGGGTTCATACCTACTAAGATATATAATTTTTTATTTGGAACTAACCGATGCCCGCGACATTGACCGCGTGGATTTAATTTTTAATAATCCGGTGGCAAATCTTTGATTTTTTGGAATAACAAGTAGCCTTCGGTTAGGATCCCATATCGGGTCGGATCGGTTAGCCTATAAACTTCCTCAAGAAATGGGCTATCAATAGCAAAACTAAGTTTTCAAATCCGACTGGTAGTTCCTGAGATTAGCGCGTTCAAATAAACAAACTCCACTTTATTATATTAGTAGAGATTAATGGCGAAGATCCTCATAAATATATGGTAGGAATGTATGTAAATCTTATGCGAGTGACTTATTGCTGCCATCAGTGAGGAGTTTTGTCCTGTATCTCCGATAATATTAATTATTAGGTTTTCACCAAAATTGTATCTAAAAAACTCACTTGATGATAATAATTAGGTAGATATTAATTTTAGCGCATTAATTTGTTGTGGAGATCACATCTTACATTTAACAACGTGAATTATGTTGTTAAAAAAATTATCTGCAATTTTTCAAGTGTATAATATTATTAACGTTATGATTTTGTGTTAGGGAAAACGTTTACGCAAAAATGAGGAAAACATATCAACGATTGTGCAGGTAAGTAAATGGGGCACTTGTTCTTAGTAATTGAGAATTTATTGCATTTTCCTAAATGTGACATTATCTTATGAAAAAGTTGTACCTAAATAAGTACGATTAAATGAGTAAATTCCCCTTGCGGTTAACCAATTTAAATTTAGACTTCCTACTGTTGGAGCCAATTCAGGTAGTTCATATTTATTGCTATCTTTAAAGCTGTTAAAGTTAAGTTTGACTTCCAAAATCATAATATCTAACATGTAATGAATTGTAAGTATGCATATGATCGCCACGAACTAAGACCTTGTTAACTGTCCAAAAACAATGCATTTAATTTAAATTTTTCGGTGTAAGCGCAATCTCTCATAACAAATTGTACAGAAGTTCTTGCTAAAAAAATGTACCTTGTAATAATTTTATGCCTAACGCATTACTAATAAGTTTATTTTAGTATTTATTGGTTAAATAAAATATATGATTAAAATTAAACGTAGATTACAGATTATAATGTACCTAAAGCCCTTTTTGTGACCAGTGACACCGAGACAAAATACCTATAATTACAGTGCTAAATTGTCACTCTTCGAAGTAAAATTAACCAAAAAAACAGTTCTATGCTTTTTTTAAAAATTCTTTTCAACGATACTCCATAGCGAAAAAAAAATGTTATTTATAGGTACTTATTTACTTTCTTGAGCGCGTCTTTGCACAAAGTTTTTTAGAAATGTACGAGCCTCTCATGGGCTGTACGTATATTGAGTATTGACTGTAACGTGGTGTTCCCTACAAGGGATGTAGTTAGAATTAAATGCAAGAAAAAATTCTATTACTGTTGTATTAAGTTAAGTCAAGGTTACACAACACATTATAATATTACCAGCTGATGCCCGTGACTTCGTCCGCGTGGATTTAATTTTTAAAATCCCGCTGGAACTCTTTGATTTTCCGGGATTAAAAAGTAGCCTATGTCACTCTCCATGTCCTAAACATACATATTATTATACCCATGCAAAAAATCATGTCGATCCGTAGCTCTGTAGCAGCGTGATTGAAAAAAAAAACAACAAACAAACACACTTTCGCATTTATAATATTAGTAAGATGCTTAATATCTTGTATGTTAATAAGTAATTATTAATGACTCAGGTCAAGATCCTCAAAAATCTATAGTAGGCATGTAAAGATCGTTAAATCTTACGCGAGTGGCTTATTGCTGATGTTCGATAATATGAAATGAGACTGGTGGTGCACACTTTCTAATAAAGAAAAAATTAAGTGGCACTCGTGGACTGCCGCGGTAAAGCTATTGCATAGAATTTTTTATCAACTTATGCAATTATAATATTTATGCAATATTTTTTTTTGCATAATAAAAATTATGCAAAAAAATAATTAAAAAACAAACAAACAAGAAAAGCGCACTGTAACTACTTCGCGAGTGAGATTCGAACCTGCGACATCATACACCATACGATAAAGAAAGCGGCCGCTCGCCCACTGCGCCAAACAGAGCTACTTGTGAACCTCTAAAATGTTGAACGCTTACTGAACGACGGTGTTAGGTTTATTTTCGTTACGGAATTTCTTGATTCGGTCGCCGCGCTCAAACTGTTTGTCCTACTTCAAAGCCCGCGATAAAAGCTATGCAATAGCTTAAAATATCAAAATCCGTCCAGGCTTGATGAAGTTATGGAGTAAAATCAACAAAAATTTTCATTCCCTATTTCACTCCCAATAAGTGTTATTTTGCAATAAAAGGTAGCCTATGACAGGACAGACAGACAGATTTTCGCACATTTTCTAAAGCGCCGATGCCTGCGATTTCTTTCGCGTGGAATGAGATTTTTTAATCCCACAGGTACTCTCTTATTTTCCGGATATAGATTATAGTCTATTGTAATTATCTATACTAATATTATAAAGAGGAAAGATTTTTTGTTTGTTTGTATGTACCGAATAGGCTCTGTAACTACTGGACCGATCTTAACCATTTTTTCACCAATAGAAAGCTAAGTTATCAGGAAGTAACATAGGCTATAATTTATTTTCAAAAATTTAGAGCTCCTTAAGAAAATTGCAATAATGTAACCCAAAGTAGCATAATTTTGCCTGTAAAATGCATTATTTGGCGTGTGCTGAGAAAACTATTGAAGATACATACAAATTATGTAGGTACTACATGATTAAAGTACCTATTATTCTCTACAAAAAAGTTCCCGAGGGAATATATCTCACTATCATTTTTAAGTCACAATAATAGCTTTTGTTCTAAAATTTAATTACATCGCCTTATTATCGTAGTATTAATTCTTCCTTACTTATACCTATTATAAATGCGAAAGTGTGTTTGTTTGTTGGTTTCACGCTTCAACAAAGCTACGGATTGACGCGATTTTTTGGATGGGTATAATAGGCATCCCGAAAAATCAAAGATTTCCCGCGGGATTTAAAAAACTAAATCCACGCGGACGAAGTCGCGGGCATCAGCTAGTGTGTTATAACAGAGTATAATCTGTCGTGTGAATATTTACCCAACAAACAAAAAACATTAACAAATTATACACTTAAACCTTCCTCGTGAATCACCCTGTCTATTGGTGAAAACCGTATGAAAATCCGTTCAGTAGTTTTTGAGTTTATCGCGAACAGACAGACAGACAGACACACGCGGTGGAGGACTTTGTTTTTTAATATGTAGTGATAGTGATGACGATGTCCGCGACTTCGTCAGCGTGGATTAAAGTTTTTTATTTCCCGTTGGAAATCTTTAATTTTCCGGAATAAAATATAGCCTATGTGTGAAGGAGTAACAAACATCCATCCATCTATCCTCACAAACTTTTATAGTAATTATAATTAACCTTTCCCTAATTTTTTATAACTTATAAGTTATAAAAAATTAGGGAAAAAATTCCACATGTAGAAATTATTTAAAATAAAATTGAAAGTAGAAAATTCAGTCTGTCGAGCTGGGATTCGAACCATCGACTGTTAACTGTTAGGCGACTCCAGAAGCCACTAGGCTATGGAGACCCAATATTGTACCGCGAAAATAACGAACACAATGCCTTCAAAAAGTGTCGGTTTCAAAAAAGTGTCGATCCGTCTAGCCCCCTTCCGAGTTCCGCACCGCGCGATAAGGAACTAACTTTCCAAAACTTTCGAAATCAAAGCACACACAACAAACAATATTTTTATATTAATTACTATTATATGTTAATGAATCGCGGAAAATAATAGAGATTTATTTCAATAAAATGTCAACAAACTTTCGAAACAACTTTTTATAATTCATCATTATCAACCTATCAACGGCTCACTACTGAGCGCAGGTCTTCTCTCAGAGAAGGGTTATAGGCCATAGTCCACCACGCTGGCCCAATGCGAATTGGCGGGCTTCACACACCTTCAAGAACATTATTGGAAAACTCTCAGGCGTGCAGGTTTCTGTTGTTGTTGTTTTAAACGATGTTTTCCTTCACCGTTAAGTCATGTGATATTTAATTTCTTAAACGCACTTAACTTCGAAAAGTCAGAAGTGCGTACCCGGGATCGAACCTGCGACCCCCGAATAGGAGACCACAGTCCTAACCACTAGGCTATCACTGCTTTTATATAATTACATGCACCTAAATGAATCGCGGAAAATACTAGTGATTTATTTCAATAAAGTGTCAACATCAAAAACGTCATACAGGTAAACCCCCGTTGTATTAGTAATGCAAATCGATCAGATTTTTTATTGTCATCTCATCTTATAAACCAGTTTTGGATTCGTGACGTCGAGAAAATTACACACCGCAACGCATCTCTAGTGATTAGTGATTCTGACGTATATTATAACGTATTGCTGTTACCGTGAAGAAATAACGGAATGTTACTCATGATTTTAGCTAATCTGCGTCACTAGTGATCATCCTTACTAATATTATATTGAATGCAAATGTGTTTGTTTGTTGGTTTATTGGTTTATCATTCATGGCTTATTTTCTTTCACCCATGTTCAAGACAAACCAATAAATTTCTTTTATGACGATGGAACTTGCAATTTCAGAAGCCTTAAAATTAGTGTTGCCCAAAATTGGTCTTGCGAGACTCTTGCGGTCTCGCACTTGGTATCAATATCGATATAGTTACCTATATATGTCGATTATAATGGTACATTGTACTTATATCCATGCAAGAGACCTTTGTCCAGCCATGGACAGACAGAGAGACCGCAAGAGTCTCGCAAGACCAATTTTGGGCAACACTACTTAAAATATATTGCAGGTATAAGCGGGCGAAATTTTGTTATCTTTGAGGAACTGGAGGGTGACATAGCGTCAGTGAAGTTCTAACAGTGATGCGTAAGTCAAAAAAGTCTACTTTAGAGGAGAGCAATAAAACTATATAAAATATTCGTTAGCAACCCTTTATGAATAATATTTGGAAAAAGGATTTAAAATGAAGTTATTGACAAAATAAAAGACGTTTTATTAAAATAAGGTTTTGTCATGACTTCCGCTCTGTTGATTAAATATTGCTTTGACTTACGTCATGTTTCCTATACAGACAGGGTTGAGTAATTACAGAAAGTTTCATCAAGTTATTGTTATTTTAATTCAGGAACCTAGAATAATGAAAGAAAAGTCACAAGTAAAATATTGGCGGAACATGTGTGTGTGTGCGGATGTGAACACGCGGGCGAAGTCGCGGGCATCAGCTAGTATGCTAATGAATTACATTTAATTAGTGTGTAAAAGAGAGACCCGATCATATCACTAATTGTTTCATGGAAGCAAGGTTTTATATAAGGTGCATTGTACATGTAGGTATAATCAACAGAACATAATGGCATTACCCGTATAAAAGGTAATAAAGCAATGTTATTTCTTGCAATAAAACATTAATTCCAATTTAAAAAGTAGGTATAGTAATAGTTTATCTACGTAATTGTAACAATTGTTTGCTTTAAAATGATTTTTTAAACAAACGGCTTCAATAATAAGATTATCTATCATCATCATCATCATCAGCAACCCATTAACGGCTCGCTAATGAGCACGGGTCTCCTTTCAGAGAAGGGCTATAGGCAATAGTCCACCACGCTGTCCCAATGCGAATTGGCAGACTTCCATACTTTTGAGAACACAGGTGTGCAGGTTTCCTCACGATATTTTCCTTCACCGTTCAAACATGTGATATTTATTTGCTTTAATCGCACATAACTCCGAAAAGTCAGAGGTGCGTGCCCGAAATCGAACCTACGACCCCCAAAAGCAGACTACAGAGTACTAGGCTATCACTGCTTATGATTATCTATAGATAATATTAAATATTTCCTTATTTATATTTCTTATCGACTTTACTAGTTTGCATGCCACCTGTTGCAGAAATGCGGAACCAAGCATTGTGGCCGCTGTTTCCTTCTTTAGATCATAAATAATAGTTTAACCAAATGTAACTTACGCCTTACTTAAAACACCTCTGACATGTGAATATGTATGGTAACATGACCATTAATTGTATGATATATTTTACCCAACATCCTGTTACCCAGTTTGCTGCAACATCCTTCACCTCGATCCTTTACTGATTGAGACCATTCTAATGAGTCAAACACAATCTGCTGTAAATTGCTGAAGAGTTGGGATCCCGCAGACTACTTGATGCTGCAGAATCAGCTCAATGTTACCAATTATCATGTCTTGGAAATAATACGAAGTAACACTACACCAAGCAAACACGAAACACTTTTAAAAGCTTGTAAAACCTTATAATAAGGTGAGAAATGAGCTAATGATCTTCAAACGCCTGAACAGATCTTCATAAAAGAGTAAATTAAAAATTTTATTTAAAGAAACAAACTTTCAGTAGTTGGCAGCATCATCAAATCCTGGATATCATCTAGGACCAGAATATTTGTCAAGACGAATCAAACAAGCCCAAACTCGAGGGAGTTACATCTTTTTATTACATATTTGGTGAAACTACCTTCCGGCTTCAACATCAGCCCCTGGATATCATCTAGGCCCAGTGTACTTGTCAAGACAAATCAAACGAGCCCAATCTCGAGGGAGTTACGTCTTTTTATTACATATTTGGCTAAACTACCTTCCGGCTTCATCATCAGACCCTGGATATCATCTAGGCCCAGTGTACTTGTTAAGACAAATCAAACGAGCCCAATGTCGAGGGAGTAACGTCTTTTTATTACATATTTGCCGAAACTACCTTCCGGCTTCATCATCAGACCCTGGATATCATCTAGGCCCAGTGTACTTGACAAGACAAATCCAACGAGCCCAATGTCGAGGGAGTTACGTCTTTTTATTACATATTTGCCGAAACTACCTTCCGGCTTCATCATCAGACCCTGGATATCATCTAGGCCCAGTGTACTTGACAAGACAAATCCAACGAGCCCAATCTCGAGGGAGTTAGGTCTTTTTATTACATATTTAGCGAAACTACCTTCCGGCTTCATCATCAGACCCTGGATATCATTTAGGTCCAGTGTACTTGTCAAGACAAATCAAACGAGCCCAATCTCGAGGGAGTTACGTCTTTTTATTACATATTTGGCTAAACTACCTTCCGGCTTCATCATCAGACCCTGGATATCATCTAGACCCAGTGTACTTGTCAAGACAAATCAAACGAGCCCAATCTCGAGGCAGTTACGTCTTTTTATTACATATTTGGCTAAACTACCTTCCGGCTTCATCATCAGACCCTGGATATCATCTAGGCCCAGTGTACTTGTCAAGACAAATCAAACGAGCCCAATGTCGAGGGAGTTACGTCTTTTTATTCCATATTTGCCGAAACTACCTTCCGGCTTCATCATCAGACCCTGGATATCATCTAGGCCCAGTGTACTTGTCAAGACAAATCAAACGAGCTCAATCTCGAGGGAGTTACGTCTTTTTATTAAATATTTGCCGAAACTACCTTTCGGCTTCATCATCAGACCCTGGATATCATCTAGGCCCAGTGTACTTGACTAGACAAATCCAACGAGCCCAATCTTGAGGGAGTTACGTCTTTTTATTACATATTTGCCGAAAATACCTTCCGGCTTCATCATCAGACCCTGGATATCATCTAGGCCCAGTGTACTTGTCAAGACGAATTAAACGATCTCAAATTTGATGGTGTTACATCGTTTTATTAAAGAGTTCCGACAGCTGTCTTCCAGCTCCATCATCAGCTCAGTTCCATGGCACAATAATATTGCATTGTCATCCGATTTACATATGCATACATGCAAAAATTTAGCTCAATCGGAAACCGCGAAGTAGTTCTAATTCATCTTGCAAGATTTGACCTAACCATAAAAACATACATACATACATGCATATATACTTACATACATGCATACATACATACATACATGCATACATACCTACATACATTGCAAGTTAAATAAAATAGCTAGGATCCATTTCGATCACGTTAGCTTTCAAACAGAAAAACCGCATCTAAGCATATCGGTCAATTCGTTAGGGAGCTACGAGGGAACAGACAGCCACACAGATGCATACATACACAAGTCAAACTTAAAACAGCCCTATTATTCTTCAGGGGCTAAAAAAGAGCTTTTGTAATATTTGTACACGTTAATAGTCTAGACTCAGTCTAGTCACTTTAAACACATTTTGTTCTCTAGACTCTAGAGAACAAAATGTGTCTAAAGTCCAGGAAATCATCACGTTCAAGAGGTCATCACCCCATTTAATGAGATCAAGGAGCCTAGCCGCTAATAGAGTTGCAGTTTCAATTATTGGTTTTGTATCATCATCATGACCATGACCAACCCATTAACGTGTCTCTGCTGAGCGCAGGTCTCCTCTCAGAGAACGTTTATAGGCCATAGTCCACCACGCTGGCCCAATGCGAATAATTGATAGACTTCACACACCTTTGACAACGTTATGGAGATCTAGCAGGCGTGCAGATTTTATTACGATGTTTTTTCTTCACCGTTCAAGCATGTGATGTTTCATTGCTTAAAAGCACCCATATAAATGCAAAGCAAAATATAACTCCGAAAAGTCAGAGGTGAATGCTCGGGATCGAACTTGCGACCCCCCCGAATAGGAGAACGCAGTCTGACTACATACTATCACTGCTCTTACTGAATTATAATTATACTGAATTAGATAATGCTATAGTTTTGCCTGACTGCCTTGACATTCGTAATCAATTTGTAAAAAACTCAAAAAATAAAGTTGAAGTGTCTCACTGTGATTTGGACTGACAAAACCCAGTACCACTGATTTTAATATTTTTGTTTGAACTGGCCGGTATTACTTAGCTCATTACATCTTCAGAAGGGCTGAACCGATTGTGACGGGATTTTTCAGAGCCAGATATAGGATAACACAACTCACTAACGGTGCTGAAACATGGACACTGACAGTGAGGCTAGTCCACAAACTTCAAGTCGCTCAGTGTGCTATGGAGAGCGGAATTTCTTTGAGGGATAAAATCCGAAACGAAGAAATTCGTCAAAGAATTAAATAGAAACGAAGCAACGGCTGGATCATGCGTCATGCTCGTGAACGGGTTCCGCCTACGGGAATGGCTACTTTGGGGTTTCCCGTCTTAACATGAATTGAATTGTAGTACTTTTTTTTTTGGAACTTCCCCTCATTGTGGAAATATATATTTTATTCTAACAAAGTTGCATATAGGTTAAATCGGCTTGGCATCCAGCTGGTATAAAAAACTTATTACATTGTAATAGCTTCATAATAATATTGTAAAATGATTATTTTGAAAAGAGCAACTGCTGAGTTTCTTGCCGGCTCTTCTCAGCAAAATCCGCTTTCCGAACCGGTGGTAGAGTCATGACTTGTCATAAGAGCCACAGGTTGGCCTACGTGAAATTAATAATTTTGAATTTGAATAACGTACCTAAAGTTAGACGGAGCGATGACATCCGGAATGTGACAAGCATCGATTGGATGCGAAAGGCCGTGGATAGGCAACGTTGGCGATACTTGAAGAGGGCTATGCCCAAGAGTGGATGCATTTGAACTGATGATCATGAAACTAGACTAGACTACAGACATTTTAGAAACATACAACAACTACAGGCCAACATATTATGCCACCGTTGTTTAAGAAATCATAATAAACTACGATAGTTGCCCCAGTGGTATAGTTGCCTCGATTGTATTTACTCTAGTTTCCCGGATGAATCATATGTTATTTTATTTATCTATCAAGAGACTCAACTAAGTGGTAGTTACCACTAAGTTGGCCGTGTTGCATGTCTCTGTGCGATTGCATGGAGAGGCAAGGTGCGATCAAAGTTTTTACGGGATAAATGTCCTCTTTATTTGCAGCGGGGCATCCGCCTAACGCCGAATTGAATTACGTTTAGGATAGCCTAAACGTAATTCATATGAATTAGGCAACTATCCCCTATATGGAATAGTTCTCCCAAAATATATAGGTCCGCAAAAATCGCCAATACCATAGAAGTATCGAACATAATGTTTTTTTACTTTTATAAAATTGAAGATATATACCAATGTAACTATCAGTTTTACAAAGGTGTTATTAAGGGTCCTATGTGGCGCCGGCCGTTGTCGATTGTAGGCATTTTCGCGCATGCACACATTGATCGGCGTGATCGGCGCGCGCTCACGCACACCTGTATACAGGTACAGTTGGAAACCGATACAATCTATGCGGCATAAACAAATTGATGACTAAAATTATTGTCAGTTTACGAGATTTCGCAAAACTAACTACCGATAAATAAAATGATGAGTTAAATTACAATTTATTTATTACAAATTACTAATTTATTAATTTAAGTAAAAAAACTCATTTAGGCTACTTTTTATCCTGGAAAATTACAGTTCCCGAGGTAATAAGGTAACTTTGACTTTATTTTTGACTCATCTTAATGTTGACCATTTCATTAATGTACATTTTAATTTTAATTTTGAAATATTTTGTTTTTATTGAATTGACTAATATTAGAATATTATAATGTAATAACAAAATAATTATTGTAACATTTGCAATGCCCTGACCGGGCCGTTTGTAACCCAATAAATATGAAAGCAAATAAATAAATAAATAAAATAATTTAAAAACTAAATCCACGCGGACGAAGTCGCGGGCATCAACTAGTAATAAGATAGTAGGAAGCAAGTTTAAAAATAGTATGTACCTACATACAATTGCCTCGTTGGTCAAGTAGTTATTAGCGTGTTCAAAAGCAGATGACGAGGTTCGTGGGTTCGATTCCTGGGTCGGGACAATAAATTAAGTATTGGGGTTTTTTGCCAAGAAATTCTCTGTACTAGCCCGGAGCCCTGGGCCCCGTGCCTCGGAGAGCACGTAAAGCTGTCGGTCCTGCTTCTGCGCCTGATCTCTCTCTGGTCGTGTCGGATTTTCCGTCCCATCGGACTATGAGAGTAAGGGAATAGAGAGTGAACCTGTGTTTGCGCAATATTTCCCGGCCGCGTTAATCTCTCTGAGGAGGTTGACCGCCGTGGTCGGATTCGGTCGGGAGGACGTTTTTTGTATTTGTATTGTTTATTTCTTCGATTGAGGCTACAAAAGCGCTTACGAATGTCAAAAATGTTACATCATTAAATAAATTACAAAATATACAAAATCTAGCACTTAAATAAATAAATAAAATAAAATAAATTAATTTGAAGTCATAAAAATTAGGTACCTACTAGGTATGTTATAGGGCTAGATACATTATTATTATTAAATATATTATACTAGCTTGTATGTAGTATACATACAAGCTAGTATAATAGCAGTGATAGCATAGCTCCTATTTGGGGGGGTCGTGGTTTCGATCCCGGCTAAGCACCTCTGACTTTAGGCTTCTGTGGGGTCAAGAAAGAGGAAATGTTTGCCAAAATTTTAAAAAGTCCCCGCCATATTGAAGTTCTTTGTTATTGAACCGATTTCGTTCAAAATCGATATTTAGGCTTCTCTGAGACCAAGAAAGAGAAAATGGTTGCCAAAATTTTAAAAAGTCCCCGCCACATTGAAATTCTTTGTTATTGGACCGATTTCGTTCAAATTCGATATTTAGGCTTCTCTAGGGTCAAGAAAGAGGAAATGGTTGCCAAAATTTTAAAAAGCCCCCGCCATATTGAGATTCTATGTTATTGGACCAATTTCGTTAAAAATCGATATTTAATGTCCCCTAGGGTCAAGAAAGAGAAAATGGATGCCAAAATTTTAAAAAGTCACCGCCATATGGAAATTCTTTGTTATTCGACCGATTTCGTTCAAAATCGATATACGGACTTCCCTGGGGTCAAGAAAGAGGGAATGGCTGTCAAAATTTTTCCAAAATTCCTCTTTCTTGACCGTAGAGAAGCCCAAATATCAATTTTGAAGGAAATCAGTCCAATAACAAAGAATTTCAATATGGCGGGGACTTTTAAAATTTTGACAGCCGTGTCCTCTTCAGGGAAGCCCTGGGTTCAAGAAAGAGGAAATGGATGCCAAAATTTAAAAAAGTCACCGCCATATTGAAATTCTTTGTTACTGAACCAATTTCGTTCAAAATCGATATCTAAGGTGCCCTAGGGTCAAGAAAGAGGAAATGGCTGTCAAAAATTTTCCAAAATTCCTCTTTCTTGACCGTAGAGAAGCCCAAATATCAATTTTGAAGGAAATCAGTCCAATAACAAAGAATTTCAATATGGCGGGGACTTTTAAAATTTTGACAGCCGTGTCCTCTTCAGGGAAGCCCTGGGTTCAAGAAAGAGGAAATGGATGCCAAAATTTAAAAAAGTCACCGCCATATTGAAATTCTTTGTTATTTGACCGATTTCGTTCAAAATCGGTATTAAGACTTCCCTGGGGTCAAGAAATAGGGAATGGATTCCAAAATTTTTAAATTTCACCGCCATATTGAAATTCTTTGTTACTGAACCAATTTCGTTCAATTCGATATTTAGGCTTCTCTGGGGTCAAGAAAAAGGAAATGGATTTTGAACGAAATCGGTCTAATAACAAAGAATTTCAATATGGCCCGGGACTTTTTCTTATTTTGACAGCCATTTCCTCTTTCTTGACCCTAGGGCACCTTAGATATCGATTTTGAACGAAACCTGTACAATATCATAGAATTTCAATATGGCGGGGACTTTTTAAAATTTTGGCAACCATTTCCTCTTTCTTGACCCCAGAATAGCCTAAATATTGATTTTGAACGTGATCGGTCCAATAACAAAGAATTTCAATATGGCGGGGACTTTTAAAATTTTGGCAACCATTTCCTCTTTCTTGACCCCAGAGAAGCCTAAATATCGATTTTGAACGAAATCGGTCTAATAACAAAGAATTTCAATATGGCGGGGACTTTTTAAAATTTTGACAGCCGTTTCCTCTTTCTTGACCCTAGGGCACCTTAGATATCGATTTTGAACGAAACCTGTCCAATAACATAGAATTTCAATATGGCGGGGACTTTTTAAAATTTTGGCAACCATTTCCTCTTTCTTGACCCCAGAATAGCCTAAATATTGATTTTGAACGAAATCGGTCCAATAACAAAGAATTTCAATATGGCGGGGACTTTTAAAATTTTGGCAACCATTTCCTCTTTCTTGACCCCAGAGAAGCCTAAATATCGATTTTGAACGAAATCGGTCTAATAACAAAGAATTTCAATATGGCGGGGACTTTTTAAAATTTTGACAGCCGTTTCCTCTTTCTTGACCCTAGGGCACCTTAGATATCGATTTTGAACGAAACCTGTCCAATAACATAGAATTTCAATATGGCGGGGACTTTTTAAAATTTTGGCAACCATTTCCTCTTTCTTGACCCCAGAATAGCCTAAATATTGATTTTGAACGAAATCGGTCCAATAACAAAGAATTTCAATATGGCGGGGACTTTTAAAATTTTTGCAACCATTTCCTCTTTCTTGACCCCAGAATAGCCTAAATATTGATTTTGAACGTGATCGGTCCAATAACAAAGAATTTCAATATGGCGGGGACTTTTAAAATTTTGGCAACCATTTCCTCTTTCTTGACCCCAGAGAAGCCTAAATATCGATTTTGAACGAAATCGGTCTAATAACAAAGAATTTCAATATGGCGGGGACTTTTTAAAATTTTGACAGCCGTTTCCTCTTTCTTGACCCTAGGGCACCTTAGATATCGATTTTGAACGAAACCTGTCCAATAACATAGAATTTCAATATGGCGGGGACTTTTTAAAATTTTGGCAACCATTTCCTCTTTCTTGACCCCAGAATAGCCTAAATATTGATTTTGAACGAAATCGGTCCAATAACAAAGAATTTCAATATGGCGGGGACTTTTAAAATTTTTGCAACCATTTCCTCTTTCTTGACCCCAGAGGAGCCTAAATATCGATTTTGAACAAAACCTGTCCAATAACATAGAACTTCAATATGGCGGGGACTTTTTAAAATTTTGGCAACCATTTCCTCTTTCTTGACCCCAGAATAGCCTAAATATTGATTTTGAACGAAATCGGTCCAATAACAAAGAATTTCAATATGGCGGGGAAAGTTTTGGCAACCATTTCCTCTTTCTTGAACCCAGAGAAGCCTAAATATCGATTTTGAACGAAATCGGTCTAATAACAAAGAATTTCAATATGGCGGGGACTTTTAAAATTTTGGCAACTATTTCCTCTTTCTTGACCCCAGAGAAGCCTAAATATCGATTTCGAACGAAATCGGTCCAATAACAAAGAATTTCAATATGGCGGGAACTCATTAAAATTTTGGCAATCATTTCCTCTTTCTTGACCCCAGGGAAGCCTAAATATCGATTTTGAACGAAATCGGTTTAATAACAAAGAATTCCAATATGGCGCTGTTTTTTTTAATTTTGGCATCCATTTCCTCTTTCTTTCTATTCGAAACTATTCGATACGATCCCTGTGTCGTATAGTATGGTTGTGATTCGATCCGAATCATTATAAATGCGAAAGTGTGTTTGTTGATTTGTCTTTCAATCACGCCGTAACAGAGCTACGGATCGACGTGATTTTGAATGGGTATGGTTGAGGACCTGGAGAGTGACATAGGCTACTTTTATCCCCGAACATCAAAGAGTTCCCGAGGGATTTTAAAAACTAAATCCACGCAGACGAAGTCGCGGGCATCATCTAATCGATCTATAAAAAATGATAGTGTAGACTGGCATTCAAATTCACTCACGGACTAACTCGATCGCGGAATCGCGCAGCAGCTGCGCAGTTAGCGCAAAAACGTGAAAACGCGCAGCTGAAAATCGCAGTGTGGCCGAGGCTCTAATAAGACCCTCATCACTGAGCGCTAGGAATTTAAATAAATATTATATACCTACTCACATAATATAATTTTGACGACCTCCCTAGCGCAGTGGTGAGCGCTCTGGTCTTAAAACTGGGAGGTTTCGGGTTCGATTCCCGGTGGGGTCAATTAAGGAATTTATTATTTCTGAATTATCTCTGCTGGAAGGCTTTGGCCATGGCTAGTTACCAGTTAGGTACCACCCTACCGTCAAAGACGTGCCGCCAAGTGCTTTAGCGTTCCGGCATGATAGCGTGTAGAAACAGATTAGGGGTATGGCTTGAATGCACACTGCCATACCCCTTCCAAGTTAGCACGTACCATCTAAGACTGCATGGTCACTTACCATCATGTGAGATCGCAGTGACGGACTATCTTATCATCGAATAAAAAAAAATTAATTGATTTAAATTGCCCCTTCCAGAAATCAAACCCAGGTCCCCCCAGTAATAAGACTCCACACTACTGAGACTAAGCACTATTGCTGCGCTAGGAATTTAAATAAATTACTGACTAGGTACTTTTAGAATATTATTAGAAATCTTCGTCCTCGATTCCGGTGTC
The DNA here is from genome assembly GCA_029955525.1 of Oeneis ivallda. Lineage (NCBI taxonomy): Eukaryota > Metazoa > Arthropoda > Insecta > Lepidoptera > Nymphalidae > Oeneis > Oeneis ivallda. The sequence goes on along the minus strand of JARPMR010000001.1, from coordinate 29,757,622 downwards.
CCACTGTACGGGCCTCTGTAATACACTATTTCGCTCGTAAAATTATTTTTGCCGGAGCGCGCGACGAGCAACGTGGATCCTCTTCGAAAGCCAGCGGCTGAATGAGAAAATGACGGCCCGAGCTCGCTTTCATACTAATTTGTATCGAAGATTTTTTATTATATTTTTCATTAATTATTGAAATGATTTATGTCATAAATAAAAATTGCTTAATAAAGTTTGATTCCTTTACTTTTCAAAAAGGAATTATTATTCTGATTTAAACCAGTAGAAACTTCACGCTTATGGGAACGCCACAAGTAGTTTTATATGGTTTTTCATGTCTAAGTGAGTAATTGAAATTTTTTTACTCAAAAAGTATTATTTTTATGACAAATCTGAAAGTTGCTCAATGTAGTTCAACTATTAAAATAGCCTACACAATTTTTTCTTCCTCAAAATATATCTGTTTACTATGTTAAACTACTGTAACGAAAGAGCATGTTTCGCGAAAAGGCTCGTTAAGCTATTGCATAGCTTTCATCGCGGGCTTGGAACTAGGACAAATAGTTTGAGCACGGCGACCGAATTAAGAAATTCCGTAACGAAAAAAACCTAACACCGTCGTTCAGTAAGCGTTCAACATTTTAGAGGTTTTCAAGTATCTCTATTTGGCGCAGTGGGCGAGCGACCGCTTTCTTTGTATGATGTCGCAGGTTCGAATCTCACTCGCGAAGTAGTGACAGTTCGCTTTTCTTGTTTGTTTGTTTTTAATTTTTTTTTTGCATAATATTTATTATGCAAAAAAAATATTGCATAAATATTATAATTGCATAAGTTGATAAAAAATGCTATGCAATAGCTTTACCGCGGCAGTCCCCGAGTGCCACTTAATTTTTTTCAAAAAGTGTGGCAACTTTCCGGCTTTTACCCTATAGCTTTTTTGGCGCAGGTTTTTTTCAAAATCGCATAGAGATACTAAATTCAATTTTATTAATTAGTTATTTGTCTTCTTACTTCATTTAAGACATTTTCACATCGAGGTTGAAGATAAATTTTTTAGTCCCACGAATTATAAATTATATTCTTTCCATAGATCGAACATTTTTATCAGTCCTTCAGGTAACAGTGTTTAGAATTTTTAACTTACACTAAGGAATATATTATATGTTTATGGTTTAGAAGGGCTCCAATTTTAATAACGTGTTTCTTTTATTATTTCACAAGATTCTATAGCGGCTCTATTATGCTTTAGTCTGGCCATCGTCTGCCACAATAGTACCTTCTATCTTTTTGTTGTTAGCTAAAAATAACATTTTGTCATTGATGTTTAATGATTCTTTTTTTGGAATGATTCGTTTTGCTTTGTTTGTGAAACTTGAAAATGATTAAGCTTGTATTGAGATAAAATTGCATTGCAATTGCATTGCATTGCCGTGGATATTTAAGCACCTTAGCATAAGGTGAGTTACCTCAATTAACTCTTCTTTTACTTGTACGTTTAGTTCTTCGAAGCTAATCAACAGAGTTAAACACGGCTTATAGTATCATTTAAACATTTTCCGTAAGGTATGTATGGCGTCAGCGGCTAGCCCCAGCGGTTAGCCCCAGCGGTTAGCCCCAGCGGCTAGCCCCAGCGACTGGCGTCAGCGGCTGGTGACAGGGGCTGGTCTCAGCGGCTGGCGTCAGCAGCTAGCCCCAGCGGTTGGCGTCAGCGGCTGGCGTCAGCGGCTGGTGACAGCGGCTGGTCTCAGCGGCTGGCGTCAGCAGCTAGCCCCAGCGGCTGGCGTCAGCGGCTAGCCCCATCGGCTAGCTCCAGCGGCTAGCCCCAGCGGCTGGCGTCAACGGCTGGCGTCACCGGCTGGCGCAGCGTAGTTATATTTTAGGTTTCCGTACGGAACCCTTTGTGTGCAGCTGACTCGCTCTTAGCTGATTTTCGCAAACTTACGAACATAGTCATAGTGCCTATTCATCATCATCATTAGCAACGGCTCTCTATAGCAGGTCTGCTCTCAGAGAAGGGTTTTAGGCCAAATTGGCAGACTTCACACACCTTTCTAGTTCCTATTGACTTAAGTGAAATACTATATCCAAATGAGTAATCTATCCGTAATGTTTCAATAACAATAAATCTAGATATCAGTCGGAAACGAGTTCATTTCGTGACCGGAAATACAGTGGTCCTTGCCAATCGAAATGTACACCCCACTTACGCGCGCTACACACTTAACGATTTAACGTACGATGAATCGATCGTTGCAAATCGATCTGCATAATTATATAGCACAGTCCATCGGTGGCAGTAGATTTTGCAATGAATAAAGCGTTGTTAAACTTTGTGCAGATTTAAACCGGAAAGATGCCGAGTAGAAAGTAGAAACCGATTAGTTATTAAAGGTAACCCCCATACTCTATCCAGGTTATCATAATCTTTTCTGTCATAATCTGCATTATCGCTTACTACAAGTAACAAACAGGTTGAGGTCACAGTCAAGAGCGATAAAAAAGCCATCCAAAACTAGGCAGAATCAAGTTTGTTTTTGGAAAGATAACAAGGCTCAGGGTCACTCAGCGGGCGGTGGATAGAGCTATGTTCGGAGTATCCCTGCGAGATCAAATCATAAATGAGGAGATTCGTAGGAGAACCAAAGTCGACATAGCTCAGCGTGTCGCGAAACTGAAGTGGAAATGGGCGGGGCACATAGTTCGAAGAGCTGATGGTCGTTGGGGTCACAAGGTGCTGGAGTGGCGACCCCGCACCGGGAAACGCAGTGTTGGCAGACCCCCCACCAGGTGGACCGACGACATCAAACGAGTCGCAGGGAGCCGCTGGATTCAAGCGGCGCAAGACCGAAGCCTGTGGAAGTCCATGCAGGAGACCTTTGTCCTTTGACTTTTGTGTGGAGGTATTTGGTATGTGCATTTTAAAATTGTGATGATATATCGCTACGTGTGTAGCTAGCTTAAGATCGTACTGTTCATGAATACGCTTGAAACAATAACGTATCTCTTACGATCTTAATGGCTTAAGACATTTTAATTTATTTTGTTTAGATATAGTTTAGTTTATTTTATTTCCGCAATATAATGCATTCCTTTCTTTTACGAACCTAATAAGTACTTACATTATATGCAGAATTCTCAGGCGTGCAGGTTGTAACCTCACGATGGTTTACTTCACTGTGGAAGCATGTGATGTTAAATAAGACTTAAAAGTACATAACTTCGGAGTTAGCATGTAAACTCAGATTCAGTACAGAGTCGGTGATTGAACGCGCGATCCCGAGAAGTGGACTACAGTCCTAAAGGCATTGCTCACTGCAAATAATAAGTGTAAACTAGCAAAAAGCTGAGCTTTGTGAGAGCTCGCGTAGTTTTTCTAACGGGTAATAATTTTTAAGTTAATGGTTATAAAGTTATATTTTTTTTGACAGATAACACATATCAGATAACATATATTTTTGGATATGAAGTTAAATTACTATGTTAAATCACAAATAGGTATATAGGCGTGATAGTTTTTCAGTAAAGTGTACCACAAAATGCTCAGGTTGTGGGATAGTGATAGGTCTCGCTCCGCTCGCCCTAAATTATTAATTTGGCCGGACTATGTACGATTTACCCGATATCATGTTACCCAGTTTTCTGCTCCATCATTAGATCCTCCGGCTCTTCCGGCCGGCTCTTCTCAACAGAATCTGCTTTCCGAACCGGTGGTAGAGTAAAAGCGCGTCGTAAGAGCCACAGGTTGGCCTACATGAAATAAATAATTTTGAATTTTTTTGAATCGATCCTCAATCATCATCTATCTAACACCTGCTCATTGAGACCTTTCTAATGGGCACAAACGCACTATATCAGCTGTAAGTTGCTGAGGTGTTGGATACCGCACTACTTGATGCTGCAGCATCAGCTCAAGATTACTAAGCCTTGGAAATAATCAGAAGTAAGTAATAGTTAAACCAAATCACAAATCAATCGCACTAGTGAAAGATCGTAAGACCCTTTAATCAAATACAAAAATAGCTGATGATGATTTTCAAACGCCTGAACAGATATTCATAAATTATACCTAAGGATCATCTCGATCACAAGTTTCAAACAAAAAAATGCATTAAAATTGGTCCATTTGTTGGGGAGCTACGAGGGAACAGATAGACATACAAACACATAGATACATTAAACCTATAACACCCCTCTTTCCTGGTTCACCTGCGAATCATATTCTTTAAGGAAACACTTATCTAGCTCGCTGCAATTTTTAATTAGTGGTTGTGAGAACGTAGCTACATATGACCTAACTAGCTGATCCGGCGAACTTCGTGCCGCCAACTAATCTACTATAACTACTACTACAACTACAATTTCATATTTTACAAGCTTTTGTGATACCAGAAATCAAACCCAATCTTATCCTAGGTGTTGATTTTTGGCGGAAATTTCATCTTTGCCCGAAATATGTCAGCAGTGTCATTACCACTAGTAATGATATTGATAATAACCAAAATTGTAAAATTTTGCCCAAAAAATAAAAACAAATTTTTGGGGTGGGCCACCCTTATCTTATCACTTAGGAGTGTATTAAGTAGTGGAGTAGGAGTTCCGTTTGTGTTTGCGATTGTTTAATAGTTTGAATAATAACTTGTATTGAATAATAACTTCAAAAAATCGGCCAAGTGCGAGTCGGGCCTCGCTCTTTTAGGGTTCCGTACATATGACCAAATCATTTTTTTAAAAATAGATACATATTTACATATCTTTTTCGACTCCTTTTCCATGTACTTATTTATTTATTTTCTAATTTTATTTTATTTTTATTATTTGCTGTTACAGCGGCAATAGAAATACAAATTATGTGAAAATATCAACTGTATATCTATTCTTCTTCTTCTTCTTTATCAACCGATAGACGTCCACTGCTGGACAAAGGTCTCTTGCATGGACTTCCACAGGTCTCGGTCTTGCGCCGCCTGAATCCAGCGGCTCCCTGCGACTCGCTTGATGTCGTCGATCCACCTGGTGGGGGGTCTGCCAACACTGCGCTTCCCGGTGCGGGGTCGCCACTCCAACACCTTGGGACCCCAACGATCATCAGTTATTCGAACTATGTGCCCCGCCCATTTCCACTTCAGTATCGCGACTCGCTGAGCTATGTCGGTGATTCTGGTTCTCCTACGGATCTCCTCGATTCGATCCCGCAGGGACACATTCACACATTCAGACATTCTGACGAGGAGGTAGAGGCGCTGTATGAGGATATATCAAAAGCCATACACGCCTCTACCACTCATTACAGTGTTGTGATGGGGGATTTCAATGCAAGGCTGGGCGAACAAAGTGGTGCAGAGACGAGAGTGGGGCATTTTGGGTATGGGCGAAGGAACCAAAGGGGCCAAATGTTGGCCGACTTCATGGAGAAGGAGGGCCTCTTTATGATGAACTCCTTCTTCAGGAAGCGGCCACACAGAAAATGGACATGGTTGAGTCCCGGTGGTTCCACGAGAAGTGAGATCGACTTCATTATGTCGACCAAGCGGCATATATTCAATGATGTCTCTGTGATCAATAGGGTGAAAACCGGTGGCGATCACCGGATGGTAAGAGGCACGTTGAATATTGATGTAAAGCTGGAAAGGGCCAGAATGGTGAAGTCCACTCTCCGACCTTCTCGTGCTCATATCCAAAATCCCGAAAACTTCCAACTCGAACTGCAGAACCGATTTGAGTGCCTAGCAGACTGCGTTTCTGTGGACGATCTAAACAACAGGTTCGTGGTAACTGTCCATACTGTGGGGTTTAAATTCTTTAAGATCCATAGCAGGAAAAGAACCGAAAAGTTCTCTGACCATACTCTCAAGCAAATGAAGGAGAGACAAGAGATGAGGCTGCAGTCATTGGCAGACGCGGCTGCCTACCAGCAGATTAATACGCAGATCTCTAAGGCGCAAACTCGCGACCTCCGTGTCTTTAATACCAAGTGTATTAAAGATACCATTAAGCGGAACAAAGGCTCAAAAGTGTTCGCGAGAGATCTGTCTATCGGACAGAGCCAGCTGACGCGGCTGAAAACTGATGACGGCCGTCTCGTCTCTTCTCGACCTGAGGTCTTGGGAGAGGTTGAGAAGTTCTATGGTCTATCTATTACGGTTTACGAAATACAGCCCGCTGACAGACGGACGGACGGATGGACGGACAGCGGAGGCTTAGTAATAGGGTCCCGTTGGCACCATTTGGGTAAGGAACCCTAAAAATGAAAGACTACCCGAACCTACTATACGAACATTCAACCCCTATTTAACCCCTTTGGGGGTAGAATTTTCAAAACCCGTGAAAGACGTACTTCTTTCTTTTTGATTTAAAGCCCAAATACCGAGTTTCATGGATATAACTTGAAAAATGACGTACAAACTTTAACCCCCCATTTAATCCCCTTGGGGGTAGAATTTCAAAAAATCCTTTCTTAGTGCTCGCCGACGTCATAAAAGAAAGCTATTTTCAAAATTTCAAGTTCTAACTTCGGTGGCTTAGGCTGTGCGTTGATAGATCAGTCAGTCAAACAGTCAGTCAGTCAGGAGTCAGGACAAGTCTTTTTATAAGAATAGATTAAAGAGCCATCTCAAAAGTAATAAAACAGCTGTTTTATCATGACTTAAAATAAGTAGTTAGATACTCGTACTAGGCGATAATTAAGTTTTCCTGTAGTGCTAATAAATTACCTAAATAAACGTACAGTACGTTAAGGTAATTCAAGATTGTTAAAATGGTCCTGTCATAAAGCCAATTACGGCCAGATTATGGCAAATAAATATAATTTATATTTTGTTTTGTAAAATTCCAAACGAGCTGGAATATAGATAAGTCCTTGGTAAAGTAATTACTTTGATGGAATAAAGGATTGTCGAAAAAAAGACTCCGATTTGCGTAACTTACCCGTATTACGACCGGTGGTCTTACTGGTAAGTACTACTGGAGATTTCTGTAGTTTTACTCAGGTAACTAGTTATTTATTTTATACTTGAAAGTGTCTGTTTATCAGCATCAATATTAAGGAGATGGAATGAAAATTTTTAAACGGAACACTCACAAGTGCCTCATGAAAATATTTTACGAATAGATCTAATAATCTCGGTATACATACGAGTACATGTTATTATGTACCTATAAAAAAATACCGACTGAATTGGGAATGCTTCTTTCTTTATTCTGAAAGAACTAGTCCGCACTGCGGAAAAAAATGCGCGATTTTTTCTCTCAATTCTGTAACACCTGCTGCGATTTAAAATTCGCGCGGTAAAAAAATCTGTGATTTAAATTAGTTTAATACTGGCATGCGGTGCGGTGCGGATTAAATTCGCGCAAACGAGAACTCTATAGCAAAATAGAAACGGCAAAAACTGATGTTTCGTTGCTATCCATGCTGGATACATACTCGTATGTAGCAATGTATTTTTATCGGTTGAAACGACACTGAAAAAATTCCGCACAAACAAAATCTGCAAAAATTATGCATCTAACAGATCTGTGTACATTTTTTACACCTATTTATTTCTCAAAGAGCACGTTGATTCATTGACCGTAACATCTAATGATATAATCAGTACAACCTTGACCGAAAAGTCGTTTTATACAGACACAACAAATGTAATTATACTTATATTGTATGGTTGCGAATAACATAATATTTTATACTTCGTAAGAAATATAATAACTGGTATTAAATAATATAAATAAATAAATAAAAACCGGCCAAGTGCGAGTCGGACTCGAACACCGAGGCTTCCGTACTCCAGAAGTAAAGTATTCAAGTAAAAAGATAATATTACATTCTTCTTCTTCTTTATCAACCTATAGACGTCCACTGCTGGACAAAGGTCTCCTGCATGAATTTTCACAGGCTTCGGTCTTGCGCCGCTTGAATCCAGCGGCTCCTTGCGACTCGTTTGATATCGTCGGTCCACCTAGTGGGGGGTCTGCCAACACTGCCTTTCCCGGTGCGCGGTCGCCACTCCTGCACCTTGGGACCCCAACGACTATCAGAACTTCGAACTATGTGCCCCGCCCATTTCCACTTCAGTTTCGCGACACGCTGAGCTATGTCGGTGACTTTGGTTCTCCTACGGATCTCCTCATTTTTGATTTGATCTCGCAGGGATATACCGAGCATAGCTCTCTCCATCGCTCGCTGAGTGACCCTGAGCCTTCTTATGAGGCCATATTATATTATTTGCTTATTTTTATTTTTATTTGTTTTTATTAATCGTTAACTTTGTTTGTAGAGGTTTATTGTTAATATTTAAAAAAACTATGCTAGTTAGAGCATTGTTTTTATTTTTCCTGTAAAATATACATAAGCTTCTATTGACCATATTTTTTTCTGATTTTTCGATCGGTAAACTTCGAACGGATTTTTTTTTGACATTTTGCACGATTAATCAAAAAACTAATAAGTATAAAAATAAATAAAAAGTTTTTTAGCCCTTTCATATGACACCCCACTCTGTATAGTTATCTTACTTTGAAATTTCAAACCCCCGATTTTGCCCCTTTTTTAACTAAACTAAAAATAATTTTCGATTTTTTATTATTCCAATGATGTTGGGCCAATATTATATTATACAAATATCCCAAATTTCATTTTTATTGCTCTATTAGTTACTAAAATAATTGAATGTGACAGACAGACGGATGGACGGAGAAAGTCCCACCATAAGGGTTCCATTTTTACCACTTTGATACGGAATCCTGAAAACGGCCTAGTACGAATCGGAACCGAAAGGTTTCCGTACCATTATAAAAGATTTTAACACCAGCTACTAAAAATGCAATAAATCAACAAATAAATCGATCTGTAATAATCGATCGATCGATAAAATCGATCTTAATAGATCGACCTAAAATAAAAGTTTATAGTATGGAGACTCTTTTATTTTGTGAATTTTGTATGAAGCCTGCCAATTTGCAATGGTTATGGCCTATAACCCTTCTCTAAGATGAGATATGTGCTCAGTAGTGAGCCGTTTATGGGTTGCTGATGATCATGGTGATGACGTTATAGGCAATTTGTTGATTTAATACCTTTATATGTCTAGATAGAAAGGGTGAAGGTTATATATATATTTTTGAAATAAGAAGAGAACACATTCCTATGACATATTCGATTGTGATTTTTCCATGTTGACTTATGTATGTTGGATAATAGTAAACACGGCTCTAAATATGTTATGATTAGTTTTATTTAATATATTTCCAACATTTGATAGCAGAGCGCGCGGTTAGTTGTTGTGGAAGCGGAAAGTCGCATGTAAACTCTAAAAATAATCGAGTATGACGATGTCTATAAATTATCGGACTGAACCGCTGAAAAAGGACAACTACGATACGATACGTGGTGCGTACAAGCTCAAGCCATCCTTATTAAAAATGAATTGTAGAAATACGTAACAGGCGAAGTCGCCGATAAAAAACAGGACATGATGGCGAAGGCTGAGATACTTATTACTTCTCATGTCACCCAATGAGCTTAAACAAGTAAGTGGCTGCACTACTTCAAAAGAGGTGTGGAATAAATTGAAGTCTATCCACCAAAGTTCGGGGCCTGCTCGAAAAGCTGGTTTGTTAAAACAATTAGTTGTAAAAAAGATGACAGCACATGAAGATGTTCGGGATCACCTTAATAATTTCATGAATATTGTAGACAAATTGCAAAACATGGAGGTAAGTATTCACCCAGAACTGCTGAGTATTATGATGCTTTATATTTTACCAATCTCCTACGAAAACTTTAGAATAGCTATAGAATCGAGGGATGTTTTACCGAACCCTGAAGATTTAAAAAAAAGCCGGCCAAGTGTGAGTCGGACTCGCGCACCGAGGATTCCATACTCCAAAAGTAAAAGTAAAACGATAATATTATATTAATTTGCTTATTTATCGTTAACTTTGTTTGTAGAGGTTTATTGTTAATATAAAAAACTGTGCTAGTTAGAGCGTTGGTTTTATTTTTCCTGTAAAATATACATAAACTTCTATTGACCATAATTATTTCAGATTTTTCGATTGGTAAACTTCGGAGATAAGGGGGGGGGGGGGGGGGAACGGTATTTTTTTCGACATTTTGGCCGATTAATCAGAAACTATTATATCTAGAAATAAATAAAAAACTGTTTTAGAATGCATAAGTAAAGGCCTTTCAAATGGTACCCCACTCGGTATAATTATCTTACTTTGAAATTTCAAACCCCTGATTTTCCCCCTTTTTTAATTAAACTAAAATAATTTTCGCGTTGATTTTATTTTTCCTGTAAAATATACATAAACCTCTATTGACCATAATTATTTCAGATTTTTCGATTGGTAAACTTCGGAGATAAGGGGGGGGAACGGTATTTTTTTCGACATTTTAGCCGATTACTCAAAAACTATTATATTATATAGAAATAAATAAAAAACTGTTTTAGAATGCACAAGTAAAGGCCTTTCATATGATACTCCACTCGGTATATTTATCTTACTTTGAAATTTCAAACCCCCGACTTTCCCCCTTTTTTAATCAAACTAAAATATTTTTCGCATTTCTTTTATTTTTCCTGTAAAATATACGTAAACATCTATTGACCACAATTATTTCAGATTTTTCGATTGGTAAACTTCGGAGATAAGGGGGGGGGAACGGTATTTTTTTCGACATTTTGGCCGATTAATCAAAAACTATTATATATAGAAATAAATAAAAAACTGTTTTAGAATGCACAAGTAAAGGCCTTTCATATGATACCCCACTCGATATAGTTATCATACTTTGAAATTTCAAACCCCCGATTTTCCCCCTTTTTTTATTAAAACTAAAAATAATTTTCGATTTTTCTTTATTCCAATGATTTTGGGCCACTATTATACACAACTATGCCAAATTTCATGTCGATAGCTTTAATAGTTACTGAAATAATCGACTGTGACAGACGGACGGACAGACGGACGGACAGACGGACGGACACACGGACGGAGAAAGTCTCACCATAAGGGTTCCATTTTTACCATTTTGGTATGGAACCCTAATTAAAATCATAGAAGAGAGTGACGCCCGACAAAGTTGCACAAGCAGAGAGGTTGAAGGTGCATTTTATAACAAAAATAAAAAATATTTTAAAACTAATTCTGCTGAACTGATATGTTTCAAATGCAAAAAGAAGGGACACAAGGCATCTGGGTGCTGGTCAAAAGTTAAATTTATAAGAAGAAATAGAAAAGATTCTTCTGTTGAGCAGCAGAAAAACTTCGGCATATTACCGACTTGTTTACATAGTACAGCCATAGAAAATAATATTATATGGTGCTTAGATAGTGGGTGCTCATCCCATATGACATGGGTAAAAGAGAATTTTTCTAATATACACGATGAAACAGGTTCTCTTAAACTAGCATCAGAAAATCACACTACAGATATAGCAGGTAAAGGAAAAGTTCAAATTAAAATGAAAAATACGCAGTATAACCTCCATGATACATTGTATGTACCAGAATTATCAGTGAATCTACTATCTGTGGGAAAAATTACTGATAAAGGAAACACAATTTTGTTCAATAAAAATAAAGCATTTATTATGGATGACAAAGGCGAGGTTTTAGTTACGGCTGTCAGAGAAAATGGACTCTATTATCTGCAAGTGGAAAATGTCATTAAAAATGTAATTGAAAATGCTAATTTAGTACCTGAAAAAGAAAATAATATTATGAAATGGCACCGAAAACTTGGTCATATAAATGAAAGTGATTTAAAACTACTATCAAGAAATAAACTGCTGCACGGATTAATATTAAACCCTGATGAAGTGTTAGGTAATTGCGAAACTTGTATTAAGGAGAAAATGACAGTTTTACCGTTCCCTATACATGAAGCATTGAAATCTACAAGGTCTTTACAAATAATACACACTGATGTCTGTGGGCCTATGCGTTGTGGAACTCTGGCTGAAAATAAATATTTCGTCACTTTTATCGATGATTTTACAAGATACGGACTACGGTGACGTAAATTTTATGAAAAATAAAAGTGAAGTACTAAATAAGTTTAAACAATACAAGACCGAGGTAGAAAACCAAATGAAAGAAAAAATACAGTTTTTACAGTCGGATAATGGAACCGAATACTGTAATAACGATTTTAATGAATATTTAGAGGAACATGGTATTCAGAGAAGGCTGTCTGCGCCTTATACACCCCAACAAAATGGTCTAAGTGAGAGAAAAAATAGATCACTACTTGACAAGGCAAGATGCTTATTAATTGAAGGTAATATCCCAGAATTCCTATGGGCTGAAGCTATAAATACAGCGAATTATCTAATTAATAGAAGCCCGGCAAAGGCATTGAAAGGTGAGACGCCATATCAAAAATGGACTGGTCGTATACCTTCAGGAAATCACCTACATGTTTTTGGTGCAAAAGCATTTGTCCTCAATAAGAAAAGGAAAGGAAAATTTACACCCAAAGCAGAAGAAGGTATTTTTATGGGATATGCATCAAATGCTAAAGCATTTAGAATATATTTGCCTAAAAAGAAAAATTTTATTGTCAGTAGGGACGTGAAAGTCTTAGAAAAATTTTACTACGATGAACAAATTGAGGTAGTAGAATTGGAGCATGAGGAACCTGAAATAGAAATAAATATTTTTGAAAATAATAAAGAAAAAGATTTAATTGCTCAAAAGGATGCTGAAAATAACTTACCTGTCTTACTAGAAAGAGAAACCAGGGAAAATAAAATAATGGATCAAAGTGTAGAGGACTCACATTCTGAGCCCGAAGTTTATGATTCATGTCCTGAAGAAGAACCAGATCAAATTATACCTGATAGGCATGAAAGACCTAAAAGAATTAGAAAGCAACCAGATTGGTTTAAAAGTTATTTTTTAGAAGATTATTATGAAAAAGTTCCTTATAGCAAACAAAGTAACGAGTATACTTATAGTTGTGACGTTGAAGACTACTCAGAAATGGACGATGAATGGCATGAAGCTATCAAGTCAGAAATGAGGTCACATGTAAAAAATGGTACATGGACAATTAAAACTAAAGATAAAAATAGAAATGTTATTGATTTTAAAATGATTCTGAAAGACAAAGGACAGAGAAAGAAAGCTCGTCTTGTAGCAAGGGGATTTACCCAGAGATCTGGAATAGATTATAATGAGACGTGGGCACCTGTTGCAAAACTGAGCTCGCTAAGATTACTACTAGCAGTAGCTGTAGAAGAAGATCTTTCGTTGAATCAGATAGATGTCACAACTGCATATTTAAATGGTGATTTGGATGAGGAAATTCAAATGAAAACACCAGAATATTTAGAAAAATATTTAATTGAAATTATAAATGATGAAAGTAGCAATCCAAATTCAAACTTATTAGTTAAAACAATGAGAATGTTAGAAGACCTAAGGAATGTAAAAGGAGAAAAGGTCTGTAAATTGCAAAAGGCATTATATGGTTTGAAACAATCTGGAAGACAATGGTTCAAAAGGTTAGACACAGAACTAAAATCTTTTGGATTCGAACTATCACCGGCAGATCCTTGTATGTATTCTTTTAAAGAAGGAGGAGATTAAATACTAATTTGTCTTTACATTGACGATTTAATGATTGCTTATACATCAGAAAAGAAGTTTAAAAAGGTAAAGAATTTTCTTACAACAAAGTTTGATATGAAAAACTTGGGAAAACCATCCGAATTTTTAGGTATAAAAGTTGATGTCAAACAAGGAAAAATTAAGCTATCACAAGAAAATTATATTAAGAAAGTTCTTTGTAAATATAATATAAAAGAGTGTAAACCAGTCAGTACACCCATAGAAGCACGATTAAAGTTAAATAAAAAGGAAAAGAAAGTAGAAAACTTACCATATCAGAATTTGATTGGAACATTGATGTTTCTTGCTGTGGCTACTAGGCCAGATATAATGTTTGCCGTTAGTTATTTATCACAATTTAATAATTACTACGGCGAAGAACATTTTAAATGTGCGAAAAGGGTACTAAGGTATCTAAAAGGAACTTTACAACTCGGAATAGTTTACGAGAAAACTGAATGCCCTGTCTATGGATTTGCAGATGCAGATTGGGCATCGTGTGCACTGGACAGGCGATCCTACACAGGATATTGTTTCAAATTATCTAGCGGATGCATTAGCTGGGAATCAAGAAAACAAAGAACAGTAGCCTTGTCTACGGCAGTGGCAGAATACATGGCATTAACAGAAGCCATAAAGGAGGCTATACATTTGAAAATGTTGTTGAATAGCATTGCCAACTACAAGCTACAAGAAGACATAGAACGATGGAGAGAGTCGCTGGAACAAAATGGCTTACGCATTAGCAGGACAAAAACCGATTACGTGTTCTGTAACTTCAATCCCAACGCTCCACTTGACCCGGGCATCACACTGGAAGGCAATGCCATCCCTAGAGTTAAAACATTCAAGTATCTAGGATCCGTTCTCTCCGAAGATGGCTCTATTGATGCGGACGTAACACAGAGAACGACATCTGGATGGATGAAGTGGCGCGCTCTGACAGGGGTACTATGTGACGCTAAAATGCCAATAAGAACTAAAGGCAATGTGTATAAAACGGCAGTACGACCAGCACTACTGTACGGCAGCGAAGTTTGGGCAACCAAAAAGACTCATGAACAGAAGTTACACACCACCGAAATGCGTATGCTGAGATGGGCGGGAGGAGTAACACTCAAAGATAAAGTACGCAATGAATATATAAGAGGTAGCTTTAAAGTTGCACCCATAACCGACAAAATATTAGAATCAAGGCTCAGATGGTATGGACACGTAATGCGTAGGCCCGACGATTATGTGGTGAAAAAGTGCCTTTCCATGGACACAAGGAGGAGGGTTAGAGGACGACCCCTAACTACCTGGACGACGAATGTCCAAAGGGACATGAAATGCCTTGGCCTCACCGATGAAGACGCAAACACACGGTCTACATGGCGTCGCATGATAAGAAAAGCCGACCCCGCATAACGGGATAAGGCGAGGACAAAGAAGAAGAAGAAGAAGTTGAATAGCATTGCCTGTAAGCAGCAAAATAGTGTACTCATATATAGCGACAGTCAAGCGGCCATGCAGATGTGCAAGAATGAAATTGTAAGCAATAGAGCCAAGCATATAGATTTGAGAACACATTTTATTCGACAGCACGTTAAGGAGAAAACAGTTCATATTATTTATATGAATACAGAGAGGATGGAAGCTGATATCTTAACTAAAGTGCTGCTATCCCAAAGATTGGAGAATCTGATCAATGGTCTAGGAATGCGTTAGGAGGAGTGAAGGTTTTATATATATTTTTGAAATAAGAATAGAACACATTCCTATGACATATTCGATTCTGTGATTTTCCATGTTGACTTATGTATGTTGGATAATAGTAAACACGGCTCTAAATATGTTATGATTAGTTTTATTTAATATATTTCCAACAAAGGGATTTTTGAAAACCCAAAACTGTGCGGACGTTGCCACTGCAAAGGTAAAATTACATTTCCGCTTGTTATCTAATGAACTTAGAGTTTGTGTGCAACTGAACAAGCACCATTATCCCTTTGACATAATCTAATTAAATTACCAATAATTGAGGCCAACCGGTATCAATAACAAAATAATACTAATGGACAACAAAAAGCGTAATTGATACCACGTAAATTCAATTTCTGATAAATAATGATCAATATCGAATAGTTTTACATTGATAATATCTCAGATTTATGACATAAAATTGTACGTTCAACTCAAGTAACAGTAGGTTTGATATAGGCAGTACATAGAGAGCGTTGTTTAATATTGACACCTGCATAAATTGTGTAAAATTTGAAAAATCCGGCCAATAGACATGATGACCGTTTTTGAAAAACGGTTGAATGATGTTCGGAGTATCTACTATTTCGAAAAATATGCTAAAAATGAAGTTTGAAGATTTAAGTGACGTATCGCTCTGATTATTGTTTTATCCAATATGGCAGATTGCTGTATTATATAGTTTTATTTTATTACTCATAAATATAAATGCGTTTTTTTATAATCCACGAGACCTATTGCATTGATTCAATGATGACAGTAAAAAATACTGTAATCATCATCATCCTCATCAGCAACCCATCAACGGCTCACTACTGAGCGCAGGTCTCCTCTCAGAGGAGGGTTATAGGCCATAGTCCACCACGCTGGCCCAATGCAAATTGGCAGACTTCACACACCTTTGAGAACATTATGAAGAACTCTCAGGTGTGCAGGTTTCTTCACGATGTTTTCCTTCACCGTTGAAGCTTGTGATATTTAATTTCTCAAACGCAATTAACTTAGAAAAGTTAGAGGTACGTGCGCGGGATTGAACCTGCGACTCCCCGAATAGGAGACCGCACTACTAACGTAGGCTGTCACTGCTTAAACTGTCATCATGCCTATTGCGAATCGGACGAAGTGTTCGTTGTCATCGTCGACAGATAGCGCGTGGAGGCCCAGGGTCCCGTTGGCATTTGAGAACGGAACCCTAAAATGCTTTATATACCTATAAGATACCCTTTCAGAATTTCCCAAATCGGTTCAGGCGTCTTCGAGTAATCGGTGCGCATGCATAAAACAAAAAAAAAATATTCCGACGAATTGATAATCTCCTACTTTTTTGAAGTCGGTTAAAAAGTACCTCTGTCTGTCTGTCTGTTATGTGTTCGGTCAGCGTTCGGGATATGTGACGGGACCTGTATACCTACATGGTTATTGGTTACCAAATATCTGTGAAAATTGTCAGCCGTGCTCGAATTAGGTCGGGAGGATTATTATTATTATATAGCCCCGCGTGTATGGGTGATTAAAAATTGCATGCAATTTTATAACGAGGGCTCTAAATTACCTAAGTGTTGTCAAGTGCCAGCCAACCCTTTGTCTTTTTGCTTGCATAGATTTTATGATTCTCTCCCGAATCTACTCTTTTAAAATATAAAAACTTGAGAGGTGTCAAGGGACATCCGGATGGAACCTAGTTCCTTTCGATTACATTGTGTTCTGTATTTTCGCGAGACAACATTGTGTCTCCGTAGCCTAGTGGCTCCTGCAGTCGCATAACAGTTCAAAGTCGATGGGGTTCGAATCCCAACTCGGCAGACCGAATTTTCCATTTTTAATTTTATTTTAAACAATTTCTACATATGGAACCTTTCCCTAATTTTTAGGGAATTTAAATTAGGGAAAAATTCCACATGTAGAAGTTATTTAAAATAAAATAGAAAATTCAGTCTGTCGAACTGGGATTCGAACCATCGACGTTGAACTTTTAGACGACTTCCGGAGCCACTAGACTACGGAGACCTAATGCTGTATCGCGAAAATACAGAACACAATGCAAAATTCACATTCAACAAAAAAGTGTCGGTTTCAAAATTATGTCGAGTGTCGGTTCCTTAATTTTTTCCGTCTAGCCCCCTTCCGTACCGCGCGATAAGGAACTTACGTTCCAATAAATAAGTCGATGGGTGACAAACATGGGCAGAACATTAGCAGAAAAAGACACGCCGAATTGAGAACCTTTCTTTTTTGAAGTTTCTAGTTTGTGAGTAGGTACATATACTTACAAAGATAGTAGTGAGTCCGCTATAAAAGTTGGTAGGTAGCAAAATATATCATACTAAGTACCTAAGTATGAATTATTTATTTATCTACTTGTAACCATATAACTCTGGCAAGGACGTGGAACGAGGAGTGGGGCTGCAATTTTTAATCTCAATGATTTTAGCACGCTTATATTAATTAGCTTGTTATATACCTATGTAACAGCATTTTTGAACTCAATTTTCATCCCCTTCCTCATTAATTACCCTATCGAATAGGGTGCTTTAAAACGATGGGAAATTGCCGATGCTAAATCAAAAGCAGATCTCAAACTCTCGATGAGTTCAACGGAATTGAGGCACGTTCGGTCTAACTTCGAGGGATGTATAGCATATATGTATAGCTTTTAACTTTAACCATAAAGCTAAATGCTATACATATATGCTTCAAAAGGAGCGGCAAGAAAAGCTACGTTGCTCAAGCAGATGATGATTGTTTCAATATACAAAACCTTATGAATTTTATGGAGATAGTAGAACTTGTACTTAGACTACTGGTTCTTTAAACATAGTACAATACCTACATGTATTTAGTAAAACGTATATTATTAATGGAATCATTCGTGTTAAAAAAAACTCAATGTGAGTTATAAAATAAGTTATTACTTATTTCCTCTGTCTACAAAGGGCCTCGCTGAAGGGCAATCGTGAAATACCAGCTTGTTGAAATAATGTATTACAAATGCATCCTGTACTTATCTAAATAAGCATGTAGTACAGATCCGGAACTGTCGTATTCAATGACTTTAAGTAGGCATTATAAACTATGTATTTACATAAACGGATTTTCTTGCGTACATTTTACCAGGTAAGTAAGTTCTGTATATTATGTATAATATTATGTATTTATTAAATAAATAATAGATGATGCCCGCGACTTCGTCCTCGTGAATTAAGATTTTTTCGATTCCCGCGGAAATATTATGTAGCACTAGCTGTTACCCGCGACTTCGTCCGCGTTTGATTCGGTTTTTTAATCCTGCAAACAAGCATGCAAGCAAACATGCAAGCAAGCAAGCATGCATGCAAGCAAGCAAGCATCGGTTTTTAAAATTCCAAGCAAGTGAGCAGTGGTTTTTAAAATCCCAAGCAAGCAAGCATTCAAGCAAGCAAGCAAGCAAGCGAGCAAGAGAGCGAACGAGCAAGCAAGAAAGCGACCGATATATTACGGAAAGTCGGAGTCAGGGAGAATGGACTCCATTTGTCGGTGAACAAACACGTTTGCATTATATGGTAGCATTAAATTGGACCAAGTTGGCGTCTCCCCAATGGAACTATATTTTGCAAAAAATTAAGCCAATCTCTTGCTCTGTTGCTGCGTGATTAAAGGACGAACTAACTAGAAAATACACTTTCGCAGTTAAATGCAATATTAGGTAAGTAAGGATATTATAATTATACAAATAGGCATTAAGTGTTCTGGTGGTAAATACATAAGTTATTTAATAACTATAACGGCACAATAATCAAAAGGCAATCACAAAACTACTGCTATTAAAAGCGCATTTGCTCAGGAACGCCAACTTAGTGATTTCTTCCGCGACACGCCGTCTCCGCTAGTAGGCATTAATAAAAACGTGGCTTGCTTGTACCAGTTGTACCTATTTGCATTGTATCAGTTGCTATAATAGTAAAATAATTATTCTTCATACAAAAATCGTTTAGTTTGAAGAGCTGTTGATCGTTGGGGTACCAAGGTGCTGGAGAGGCGACTCCGCTCCGGAAAGTAGTGTTGGCAGACCCATGTCAGACCCCTCTCTAGGTAGACCGACGACATCAAACGAGTCGCTGGGAACCGCTGGTTTCAAGCGACGCGAATCCGAGGCCTGTGAAAGTCCATGCAAGAGGCCTTTGTCCAGAAGTGGACGTCTATCGGTATGACAAAAGAAGAAGAAGAAGATACCAAAATCGAAGTTTCTTATAATGCATGGCGACAGCTTATGTATGTACTGTGATTATCATCAGCATCATTATCATTATCATCATCAGCAACCCACCAGCGACTAGCTGCTGAGCACAGGTATCCTCTCAGAGAATCTACATACTTATGTATTATCCATTACGCTGGCTCAATCCAAGTTGGCAGACTTTACCACCTCAGAAGTGCAGGTTTTCGTTCACCGTTGAAGCAATATAATTGCGTATATGCAAATATCTACGAAAATTCTGAGGTGCTCATGTTCGAACCTGCGACCCTCCGAATAGGAAACCTCAGTTCTTAGCACTAGGTTATGCTGCTGATGCGAGCTTAATAATATATATATATATATATATATATATATATATATATATATATTTTAATATATAGACTAGCGATTGACTGCAATCTCACCCGATGGTAAGTGTAGATGCAGCCCAAGATGGAGCGCGCCTGCCTAGAAGATGCCTATTCACTCTTGATTTAAAGGAACCCAAGTTATAGTCAGTTGGAAAAACGGAAGCCGGAAGGGCATTCCAAATTCTAGCGGTGCGTATTAGGAACGAGGAAGCAAAGCGCTTAGAGCGGGATCGTGGAATTTCGTGGAATATAATCAAATTGTAATTAAATACTAGCATGACCGAAGTCACGTCCACTCAACAGCTCATAAACTTGCAAGCCACCAAGGTGACGAGCTATAATAAGGACAGACTCATTATTGCTGTACGTACTAACCAAAACAATAGTGTCGGGTTAGTTACACCACTTAAAGCTCAAGAACAGCTCGACCGCTTTTTATATCTTTGATTTGTTTCCGCCCCGAATAGGAGATTAACTATTAAAACATCGGAAAATGCACGAAAAAAAAAATTTACGAAGAAAATCTTAAATCATTGGTAGACATAAAAATACAATATGACATCAATTAATACTACCTAACTAAAATCTATATAAAAACAGGTATCAGCTGTTTTCTGGGGCTTCTTAGATTTCAGATATCTTTAAAACAAGAGTGAATAAGGATCTTCATCAGGTACATGACAGAATAGAAGACGCTCACGTCACGCAGGGAGGTGTTGAGATATTTGGACACCAATTTCATGGAACAAGTGCCGATGACGAGATTTGATTTGAGAACAGCCCCGTCCAACTGCGTGCCTGTAAATACACCGAACATGGGAAATTTATATAGCCCCTATAATGTGCAAATGGGAGGTTCAGCATATGGAGTATTTCCTATGGTAGCATTGGGAACGGTATCCTGCCAATTCTTTTTAGTTGTTCGCCCTTAGTGTTCCCGGGGCAATTAGTCAAGCATGAGATGCAAGTTTACGGCAGTCCACCCTCCTTTTCAGCTAAGGCTGGTCCTGACACCTACGGTGGTATGGGTGAACATTATTCTCAACGAGTCCACCATGCCCAGAACAGACTACCTACTGACGCTAAATTATTGTGACGAGTTTTATCTAAATTTTCCTTAGGGAATTTATCGGTTTCCTTTATAATTTTTTTGTATAATAATATTCGTAGGACCGATGTACCTTACAAAATAAATGTAAGTTCGAAGCCTCATTTTATATTTATGTCTTATTTTTAAAACAGCATGAATGAATGTAACTGTGTCTTGTACGTATTAATGTGAATATGCTATAAATAAAACAAGTTTTCCGATATAATTAATGAAGTATAATAAGACTACTGAAATGAATTTTAATTCTTTGAAAGCTTTCAAATTAAGCTTTTGGTGGGTGTTTTCACATCTTATGCTGATAAATGCTGCAATGTTTCCTAAGACCAGTCTGATAATCCTATCAGACATACTATCAGACATATCAGACTGATCTTAGATTTATAAAGACGATTTATACCTTGTTTCAAATGGACGTGGAAAAAATTACTAACTTTTGCGGTCCAAAAGCCCCACCCACCACAATTTCCATAGATTTTTTAATGTTGTGACTCATCGTAATTCCAATTTCAATGTTATGAGGAGAAAACATAAATTACATGTGATCTCATAAGTTATTATTAAATCTCTACTACCTAGTAATACCTAAGTTGCAGGCATCAGCTAGTACTTATAAAAAAATAATAGTGGTTAGAGCTTTGTGGTAAAGATTTCTCCCTTTTTCGAGTGGTCTGGGATTCGAATCCCTCTCTTACTTTCTTTAATATCTGGGTGTTTTTTTTTAAATCGTGTTTTTTGGAAATTATATATTAAAAAATAATAATAATAAATAAAATAAGAATAATAATAAAATTCATAAGGGAAAATATAAAATCGTCTGGACTCGAACCGGGTCTTCTGGTTTTGGGAATGCCCGACTTCCGAGCTATCCGAAATTTATAGATGACGGCGAAAACCTTCGTATTCTAATGATATTGTAAGGGGTTTTTCATTGCCTGAAAACACGGATAAAACGACCTTTTCTAAAAATGAAACCTAGCTAGATCGATTTATCGCCTCCGAATACCCCTGCATACCAAATTTCATGAAAATCGTTGGAGCCGTTTCCGAGATTCAGATTATATATATACAAGAATTGCTCGTTTAAAGATATGAGATTATAATATGTGTGTTTTTACCCGACTACGGCAAAGCTAAAAGGAAGGGTTATGATTTTAGCAGTCTTATGTTATGTATGTTATGTAAGTTATTTAAGTACGCGTATACGTATGTTTCTATTGACATAGTTATGTTCCACCGTAGCGTCTAAGCTACTGAGCCGATTTTGATGAATGAGGAATCAATCGGTTCGTTATTATGGTCCGGGTGATATAGGCTATCTGCTCTCTGCTGAACGGAGCCTTTTCACCTTGGCTCACACTTTCCGGAATATATCCATACCAATTGCCGACCACATTGATCTCCTATGTCTCGACATCTCGGCTACTATAAACCTTGGAATAGCCATTGAAGCTAAGGCCAAGATTGCCGCCAAAAAACTAGGCATCCTTAATAAAGTGAAGCGGTACTTCACGCCACAACAACTGCTTACACTATATTAAGCCCAGATCAGGTCGTGCATGGAGTATTGCAGTAACCTCTTCGATGACTCGGCTAAGTACCAACTTATTACTCGACGATCTACAGCACTAGATGCTGTAGATCGTCGAGCTAGGAAACTCTTTAGACTCACCACTCTTAGCCAAAGTTCAGAGCCTCGATCACCGTTGAAAAGTTGCCGGCTTATTGGTGCTTTATAGAATATACTAGCGACCCGCTAGCCACATTTGGGTTGTAATTAATTGGGCACCCACTATAATCGGCTTTTGGATGCAGATTGCAGTTGACAAACCTGCATCGCAACTGCCGACCGACTACTTATTCCGCGTGCAGTTCACACTTTGTACCCATACTAAATGTAATGTATATACTTTATTGCACCACAAAACACAAATGAAACACAGGTTACAAAAAAGAAAACTTAAAATGTAGGTACAAAAAAGCGGTCTTATCGCTAAATAGCGATCTCTTCCAGACAACCTTAACGCTAAGGAGAAAATGAACACATAGACAGCTATAATGCTAACTGCACGTGGGCTGCAACTTAAATGGGCAGAATGCAACCAATACAACTGCAGTCGGCTTGCAGTTCAAAAACAGCCCGTATGAATAGGCCCTAAGAAACCCAGCCAGGTCTGGACGGCATACAGAATTAATCTTAAAATTTGCATGTATGAGGGTTAAAGTCAAGGTGAAACGTTCCACAGCCAATGCCGGTGAAAGTCAAGGTTGGGAACTTATTCGACACCACACGTGATATAATCACTTGTGCAATCGATTGTTATACAATAACTATTATGTCATGCTAAGGTCTTTCTATGTACGCTCTCGCGGTGACCTTTAACGGGTTAAATCATGGAATTACAATGTAGCATCAATTGGGTATTTGACTGATTTTTTTTTATTTATTTAAAATAGTTTTTAGATATTATAACACAATTTCAGTTTTCTTTTTTAAATATCTCAACTAGTCTCGGAAATATAGAGCTTTAAAATTACTTGTTAGACAAAGAGAGCGCTATTGAGTAGAGTACTTTTAGGTAGTAGATTTAAATAATAAAATAGTCTACAAGTTATTTTAGAAAATCACCTCTTGCGTTTGGTAAAATAGAGTACGAAATTTTCAAAATTAAAAAAAATACAATGAAATTGCGATCTCCGTGGGTGCGAAGTCGCAGTTTTTACTAGCGGTAGGACTTTTTTCGATAGGCTTGCAGCGGAAAAATTTACCTTTTTATAATCACATAGAATAATATATTATATTAAACAAATATATATTAATACAAATAACACACAATAACATATTATAAAAATACAATTTTTTTTTATTCTAATAAATTTTTACAAGTGCTTTTGAATATTCGATGAATCTACTACTGGTTCGGAATGCCTTTCTTGCCGAGAAGAACCAGCAAGAAACTCGGCGGTTGCTCTTTTCAAAACAAATTTACAATACAGTAAATACTATGCTATATATGCAATGTTTCCACAATGAGGAAAGTTCCAAAAATGCATACCGACTAACTTCTATCTTAAGATGGGCAGACATAAAGTAGCCCCATTCCCGCCGGTGGAACCCGTTCACGAGCATGACGCATGACCCAGCCATTGCTTCGAGGGAACGTAACAGTGAAGCAGGTAACTTTACCCTATGACACTGTAATAATTATTAGGGTAATACCACAGAATATATAGGTAATAGTACTACGTAGTAATACTGCAATCGTGAACGGAGTTCACAAGCAGTTCGTGAACTACCTACCTCCTCAGCGACTTACAGCTTTGCTTGGGTTCGCTGATTTAGGCTTGATGAATAATTGGCATACATATTATGGTGATGGGACGATGTAAAATTAAGTCAGTATTCCGACAAAATAGAAATAGAAAAGTTTGAATAGCCAAATAAACTCTTGCAAGGTACTTTTAAACCGTCGTGTGAACCTACCACTCGAGTGATCTTCAGAGATGTAGGACGAAGTATCCTCAAAGTTTTAGAAAAACGCTTGATGATTGGATCGAACTTATAATGTTTATTTATACCTATGTTTATTTTGTACTATAACTTAAATTAATAACATAAATGAGTTACATAAACTTATAAAGGATTTGCACAAGGACTATGAGAGGACTATTATCTCTAATAGCCTAGGCAATGGGGCGGTCTGTTGTATGGAGACCCCCACATCAAATCCTCAGTCGATGAAATTTGGCGGGGTTGTAGTATGGGATGACCCAAAATTTACACAAAAATATCCAAAAAAAATCCATGCGGAAGTTAGGTATTTATACCTAAAAGTACAAATAGCTCAATATTTTGAAATAAATAATTTCTCCGTCCAATTTTTTTTTACCAAACTAATTATTAGCCTTAATAAGAGGTACTTGATAAAAATCCAAAACTTTTTTCAAACGGAACTGTCACTTTTTAAAGAGGTTTCCTTTTTTGTCCGTAATTTCGACCACAAAATTGCTCAGTCAATTTTTCATTTTTAAATGTCCTTAAAATGTAATTTAGCATAACGTGTAAGAAAATCCAAAAAAAAATCCATACCAAAATCTATTTATCTTACTTCAACTGAAAATTGTTTATAACTCGGTATGAAAAATTTCTCAATCCAATTTCTTTTTTTTATCATAGTAGGTAGTCACATTTACACTCTTATCCTAAATATCCAAAAAAAATATCACGAAGAACATTGATATTGAAACAGATTTTTTGAAATCTAAACTGCGTTTTCGCGATAATGCACCTTAATTCTTGAAACATTGGGTATAGTTTAGCGTGCGCGAGCGAAGCGACTTCACAAAATAATATACATGTTACTACATGCCTTCTACAATGCTAAATATTGAACATAAACGTGTAACTGAACATTAATTTATTTGTACAAGATAAATGAGCTTAAATAAGGGCTCATAAATTTTTTTTTTGTAAGCTTATGTCTAGGTAAGTAAATTAAAATAAAAAATTAAGTGGCACTCGGGGACTGCCACAGTAAAGCTATTGCATAGCATTTTTTATCAACTTATGCAATTATAATATTTACCTATGCAATATTTTTTTTGCATAGTAAAAATTATGCAAAAAAATAATTAAAAAACAAACAAACAAGAAAAGCGCACTGTCACTTCTTCGCGAGTGAGATTCGAACCTGCGACATCATACACCATACGGTAAAGAAAGCGGCCGCTGGCCCACTGCGCCTAACAGAGCTACTTGTGAACCTCTAAAATGTTGAACGCTAACTGAACGACGGTGTTAGGTTTTTTTTCGTTACGGAATTTCTTGATTCGGTCGCCGCGCTCAAACTGTTTGTCCTAGTTCAAAGCCCGCGATAAAAGCTATGCAATAGCTTAAAATTCAATTTTTTTCATTACTTGGATTTGAGGAAATAAAGGAGGAAATGTATTAAATATATTTTGTTTAAGTACGTATTTGGCACGCCAGAAATTTGCAAACTGTTTAAAGCAAAATGCTAGACAGTTTATGCAACTGATATCGACGCTGGAAATTTCAAATGTCGTAAGGGACATTCTGTCGTAAGTACACTTGATTCACCATCGAACTTGAAATTTTTCTTTCTATCGATCTGTATATTTATTTAAAATTTTGATATCTCTTATAATTATAAATAAGGACTGGAGATACGAAATGTAATACTTTGTAGTAAGTAACAAAAAAGTAAAATTTTAGTTAGTATAGATCAAATTTTAGATTCTAACTTTCTTGTACAGTACCCGGCGATATATATGTATTGCACATCAGCCATAAAGCCGATGTGAGATATGTGCAATATATATGCCGATGTGCAATATATCGACGCTGGAAATTACAAATGTCGTAAGGGACATTTTGTCCTAAGTACACTTGATACACCATTGAACTCGAAATTTTTATCTCTATGTATATTTTAAATTTTGATATCTCTTATAAATAAGGACTGGAGATACGAGATGTAATATTTGTAGTAAGTAATAAAAAAAGTAAAATTTTAGATCGTATAGATCAAATTTTAGATTCTGACTTAGTAAATATTTTCACGATCGCTTCGCTCTCGAAAATTTCCATTACAGATTGATATTTTAGGTATCAAGTATGGAATACATAGCTGCGTAGTACGGCCGTTAATCACTGGCCTATATCATTGAGCTCAAGGTACCAACTCCTCAATCCTGATGCTGCTGGGCTTCGGCCCACCAGACTCAGCTAGCCTTAATTAAATCATTGGGTCGTTAAAATAATCTAGGAACTGACACAATATTGTAGAGATTTGTAGGGGCGGCAAAATTTGAATAGCCTACTGGCGGCAAATGTGTAAATCTGGTGTGCGTTGCGCCTCCGTTTGTTTCGACGTTTCTTATATGCCCATCCGACTTCAACATACGTGTAGAAACAAAGATTATATATGTAATTTATAGAGGCGTTTGAAGTTAGTTTTTTGAAAATCGTTATTATTTTTAGTGGCCTAGGAGTGCAATATTCTGCAGCATCAGGTCTGATTTTCAGGTCAGGTGATAGAATCTGGAGTTCGTGGTGTAGTCTAACTAAAGGTAATTGGTCTTTACAATATGAATTCACAATCAAAAATTCCTAAATTCTCACAGCTTAAGAGTGCAGCACCCTGCAGCATCAGAATTGAGGAGTTAGGGCCTCGAGCTTAACGATGTAGTCTATGCTTGATAGTCTTGATACCTATTACTTACATTATTAATACACAATCGATATTTTCTAAATCTTCATAGTTAATAGCAAACATTCTCTTTCAAATAAAAAAAAATGCGATACGGTCTGAAATCTCGAAGAAATTGGTGTACTTACCTGCATGGAAAAAAATATGAGCCGATTGCGCGCCGAAACTTCCTTTTTTTGAAGTCAATTATAAAGTATCTAACTTTATTTTAGAGTAAATGAAATACAAAAATGGAAAATTAATTTTTTTTTTGATGGCAGGCGGATTTTCGCACCCCGGCGTCCAGTGTGGTTAAGACGACCCTGTCTATGCAATTGTCTGATTCCAATCGAATGTTCTAGATAACATCCAAAGACAAATTACAAAGTATATTGTTTTTAACATACTTGGTAATGTCTTGAAATAATAAGTTTTAAATATTTAAGAATCGACCTTAGCCTAAACGACACAAACAGCAAAAGGCGTTAGCTTAGTTTATTTACAAATAGCAAAAGCTCTTTGTTAATAAACTAAGTCAATTTAGAAAAAATGCATAAAAGAAGTGTCTCAATGAAAATTAATGATTGTTAAAAATCAATGGAAGAAGAGTCCAACATTTCAAATGCACCAAAAATCTTCAAAGATGTAAGAATTGAATTGGAACCTGAAATATCTGTAGCAAAATGCAATAATCTGAAAAGTTTAATGCAAATATAGAACAATATCAATACGGTTTTATACTTCAAATGTTCTAAAAAAACTCTAAAATTATCAAGCAATGAGTTGTCTTCTATTTAAGAGTACTACTATTTTCTATTTATTGTCATCGAACCAATTTTGACAAGCGACTCACGTCATTAATCTGATAATTTTATAAGCTTTATATCATGAATTAATAGCTAAGTGAGCAAGACTTTTCAGGCAGTTACGACAAAATTACTTCTATTATACTATTAGGCTTAAGGTGTAAGATTCTTTTGACGTGATAACGTCTTATAAATCAATGAACACCAGCTGCACGCACGTCAAAGTGTCACGTTCCACCTGAGCCTGAGGGTGAAAGCGAGAGCGCGGAACAAGCGATAGAGAGGCATGATCGGCCCAAGCGTTGGCTTGTGACACATTTATTCATCGATGTTTCTTTATGACGTTATCACGTAAAACTATGGTCCGTAAACTGACTTTACAGACAACCAATTTTTTTTATGTTATTCCAAAATTTTTCGATATTATTATATTAAATTGATTATTCATATTTTTTTGTTATACTATACAAGATGATGCCCGCGACTTCGTCCGCGTGATTTAAGGTTTTTTGATTCCCACGGGAACTCTGTAATTTTCCGGGATAATAAGTAGCCTATGTGTTAATCCTGTTTATAAGCTATCTCCATTCCAAATTTCCGCCAAATCGGTTCATTCGTTGTAGCGTCAAAAAGTAATAAACATCCATCCAGACATCCATCCATACATCCTCACAGGATATACTGCATCACAAAAAAAAAAATTTGTGATGCAACTACAAATTTTCGATTTTCGGATTTTTTCCTTTACTTGTGCTACATGACATTGCTTAATGCCAAATTTCATGATTCTAGGTCAACAGAAAGTACCCTCTAGGTCTTGCGAGTGTTAAAATATGCGGCATAGATGGACCATAAAAGGCCGTATCTTTTGATTGCGTCGACTTAGACTTTGTCACAGCTACAAGGGATTGCAGACCTGAGTATTTGATACTATTTTCAACTTGATACCCTCCATGTGTTCCTGAGAAAAAGGGTATTGACAGACGGACAGACAGACGGACAACGAAGTGATTCTAGAAGGGTTCCGTTTTTAGTACGGAGTACGGAACCCTAAAAATGAGAGTTATGACAGTTTAAAAGGTAAAATTTTGTTTGGTCCTCCTGAAAATTAAGGGTTTGTCGCTTACAAAATTTGAAATATCCAGCATCGATGTATCGGATTACACACGGACCTCGGATTACAAAGGGCGTAAAGGACATTTTGGCCAAAACTTGAACTTTTTAATGGTATCATACTCAGTTTTTAACGCTCTTTCGATCTGTCTTATTTACGTCTCAATATTCGCTAAAAATGTCGTTGACGATCTAGATTTTTGGTGTTCTTAAACATGAATTTTCGAATAAATAGGTCACTACTAATGGTACTACACTATGTAATGCCTACATAGCATAATATCTATTAAGTATATTGTAAAATTATTTTGAAAAGAGCAACTGCCGAGTTTCTTGCTGGTTCTTCTCGGCAGGAACTTCATTCCGAACCAGTGGTAGACTCATTGACGATTGTAAAAAAACTTGTAAAAGTTTATTTGAATAAAAAACATTTCTATTCTATTCTATTCTAATGGTCGTAAAGCTTGAGCTAAAACATAATATCATCAAAAAAATTTTTTTTTTAATTTAAAAAAGTAAAAAATATTCATATCTATTTCTTCTTTATCAACCTATAAACCTCCACCCGCTTTCAGGAGTTCCGCAATGATTCCGTCATCACCAGGCGCTTTGTTGTTCTTGAGCTGTTTGAGAGCCATACTAATCTCGTATAGGCTGACTGACATCTGGGACATCTTCGGTATAGTTCATAAATCATAACGAATAATTGATCGTCATAGTCACCGTCGTTGGCAACAGTTTTTGATTGACAATTGCACTGTCGATTCAACGAAATACAGTCGATTATCGAGTGCAGGCTCGCGTCACCGTAGAAAAAATATGTCGATATAATAGGCAGATAATATGTCGGGTCTCGTGACGTCACCCCGCTCCTGCTTCCCTTGATGGATTAAATATAAAATATTTCTTTCTAAAATGTTTATAGTTTTTAATGCGCTTGATTATTTTTTTGGATATTTTGATACTTGATACAAATAAAATAATTGTAATCATATCAATAAAAAAAATGGATGGAGAAATTTTGCACTGTGAGTAAAAGGGTAGTTTTTGAAAAAAATATAGTCTCTTGGTATATTGTTTGGATTTTCAAGTTGTAGGTACAAAACGGCTATAAAAGGACATTCCAGTGAAAAAAATTCACAGAGCAATTTTTCGCTGCAAGTTACATTGTAAAACGTATTTTTCAAAATTTGGCGTTTTCGACTAGGAGTATATTTTGGATATTTTATATTTTGTTTCTAGACTTTACATGAATGTTTCAGGTGAAGAAAGTTTTGACCGAGCATTTTGCCGAACTGAGATATTAAGCATAAAAGAGTTTAGGTAAAAATACCTAACTTCCGTTCTAATTTTTTTTTGGATATTTATAAAGTACGTTTAACTACTGATACTTTATCATTCTGTAAAGTTTCGTCGCCTGAGGAATTGATGTTGGGGTCCACTAGCTTCATTGCCTAGACTATAAGAGATTTTTTCCAGATGCAATCGAATGTGAAAAAAATGAGATCAAGATATATTGCAGAGGTACTTTAAGATTTAGACATTTTAAAGGGGACCCGACAGACGTTACGTAACCACGTACAGAAGAATTATATTTAATAACTCAAATATATTATAATATATACTTAATTTGTTATAATAATATAACAAAAGTTTCGTTTTTTATTTTTTAAATCGTAATTCTAAGAATTGTATCTGTCATGGTTTTCTTGGACAGTAAATAATAATTATAGTAATCATGGAAATTTATTTTCATTCAATCAATCATCTACAATTCTTATTAACTTTATAATCGGAGTAATTTTGCCGCGAACACATTTTTTTTAACAAGGTAAGGAGAAATACTAAATTATTAAATAATAATATTATATTCATGGCGGAATTTAACAAACTTGAGTCGTTTTATTTTCTGTAATAATACATACTACTTAAAACTCTATACTTATTTTTAAAAGGCTATATAATTATATTATGCTTCCAAAAAAACTTTTTAGTTCAATAGAAACTAAAAATTTTAGCAATGAGAGGCCGTTGACCTCAGTATTCAGTATTCAAAATTTTAAGCCGTTTCTAAAAGGCATTGCCACAGGAAAAGTGATCGTACAAGGGATACATTTTCCATGGTATACGGAATTTTAAAAAAGGTGATAAAAAACTTGAGAGGTGTCAAGGGACACCCGGATGGAACGTAGTTCCTTTCGATTACATTGTGTTCGGTATTTTCGCGATACAACATTAGGTCTCCATAGCCTAGTGGCTCCGGCAGTCGCCTAAAAGTTCAACGTCGATGGTTCGAATCCCAGCTCGACAGACCGAATTTTCCATTTTCAATTTTATTGACCGAGCGAAGCGAGGTCTCTGAGTCTACTAGAGTGAATCTGCACTTGTCCGTCCGTCTGTCTGTCCGTCCGTCCGTCCGTCCATCCGTCTGTCAGAGCCTTATAACTTTTGAATTACTGGACGTAATTACTTCAAAAGATATAATATGTAAACTGATGGCCTTCAGTCGAATATTGCATAAAAAATTATAAAATCTTTATTTTAGGGGGCTCTCATAGAAGTGAATGCGAAGTAAAACCAACGCACGAAAACCAACCTTATTTACTCAACGTTAGGGTAGAAATTTCAACGTTGTGAAAAACGTAACGAGGTCATTGATAAATTGATTTTACTGCCCGGATTTTTCTCATACCGGGCTGCTAAAATCGATTCTTAAGGAGTAAACTCCAAAAAAATTCAATAAATGAACTTTCCTTCATAGGCTACTTTCCAGGCTTAGGACTGGCTGCAAAACTTTATTAGAATTTAAGTAGTTATTTTATATTTTTTGTTGTTTACGTTATGCAGGCGTATTTAGAAGTTCATTTTTTAGAATGTACATTATAATTTAAGGTTTAGTTTAGTTTTTTTACACTATTTGCAGTAGGTCTATTGAGTATATCTGTACATATGCAATTTTTAGTTAAATTTAAATCTATTTGGATCCAGGTTTACATTTAAATATGTTAACTGTACCACTTTTTTCGTTGTTAGGCGGGTGCGACGGTCATTTATAGTAAGGCCAGTTTTGCTGAAAATGCGCTCACATGGAACAGAAGTGGCAACTATGTTACCGTATCTCCTAAATAAAACAGCCAAGTTGGGATAAATATGACGATTCAGCTTCCACCATTCCATGGGCGAATTGAATTTTCCAGTTTGGTCAAAAACTGGTACTGTTTCGTCTTTGACATGAGCATCCACATCTCTGATTGCTCGAGAAAGTGGAGTTCCAGTGGCCTGCTGTTGTTTCCCTACAATCGTGTCAAGAATAGACCAAGGCGAAAACTTATCTCTAACTACGGGTTCTGCAGCACGTGTATGATCATCAGTTAGTTGGCTTTTGTTGATTAAAGCCGCGACCAGTTCTTCCACTTTTTTCTTAGTTCGGGTAGCTTCATTTACGTCTGAAAATATGCTCATCTTATAGCGGGGATCAAGAAATGTGCAAACTGTGAATGTACCACTTCTCTCCACTCCATAAAAAACGCATTTCCAAGCCAGAATAAACTTTTTGTAGCACTGAATTGGTGCTTTCCTTAAACTCTCACACATGAGCTGATTACAAGATCCTTTCAAACATCGTGTCATAACAATGATAGTGCTGGCTGTGATGTAATTTTCACCGCTCATTGCTTTAGTAGCTTCATATAAGGGTTTCAGTACTTTGCATAGTTCTCCAAACATTGTCCACTCCTCATTAGAAATTATGGGCAAATCTTTTTTTTAAATAGCTACGGTTGCACGTATATAACTTTCGAGCTCCACAAATCTTTCCAGCATGAGAAAAGTTGAATTCCACCTTGTAGGTACATCTTGTATGACCCGTTTCGGGATTTCACTAGGCTTTTCATTTGTTTGAGCTTTCAATAATTTCTCTAAAGCAGTAGTGCTTGTTTTAAAATGACGAACGATGGCTTTAACTTTGTCAAGATTATCTTGAACAAATCGCAAGCCATCTTGTACTATGAGATTGAGTGTGCGTGGCCATAACAACCATAATGTTTCCAACCCAAATCTACGATTGCTTTTTTTACGTTGGCTGCGTTATCACTTATGACAAAATTTACTTTATTGGTCAAATTCCACTCTTCAGTTGTTTCAAGCAATGCTGCTTGTATGTTTGCACTAGTGTGGGTGCCGTGAAACTCAGCGCATTTTAATAAAAATGTCTTTTGTTCTAGGTTTTGTGTGATATAATGGCCAGTAATGGCAATATATGCATCATTCACTCTAGATGTCCAAAGATCAGTAGTTAGGCATATGTACTCCACATCACTTAATTCTTGTTTGTTTTTTTCTAATGTTTTTTTGGTATAAATTTGGAATTAAAACGTTTGACACCGTTTTTCTTGAAGGGAGTTCGTAGCCTGGTATCCAACGTATAAATTTTTTGAATGCCCTTTCCTCTACAATGGAGAACGGCTGCTAACTGTCTATAAATAAATCTAATAGATCGCTATTTATTCTACGCTTTGTCTCTTCTGAATTTTTTTTTGTTGTACCATACCTCTCAATCCGCTGTTGGGTAGGTCTAGGCCGGTTGATATTTGAGCTAGTCTGCCCGGAGGCAGTACCAAGAGCCCCAGGGATTTGTGACGATGTTGAGGTGGAGGGTATCTCTACTGATAGCTCAGTCACTGGATTAACTCCAAGCTGCTCAATAGCTGTTGGAGCCGGTATACGAGAACTTGACTGAACGGAGGAGACTCTCTCAAAAGCGTCGAGGTGTTTTCGCTTCAAATGTGTTTTCAAATTTGCCGTTGAAGCTTTGTAACTATAAACTTCTGCACACGTACAGCACTTAGCTTTTTAGGGTTCCGTACCAAAATGGTAAAAATGGAACCCTTATGGTGAGACTTTCTCCGTCCGTCCGTCCGTCCGTCCGTCTGTCACAGTCGATTATTTCAGTAACTATTAAAGCTATGAATTAAGTATATTAAAGAAATCGGCTATGTATTTTCAAGCTGAACTTATTTTGTTATTTCACTTGTATCCTGTACTTGAACAACAAATACTAAAATTATATGAATATTATAAAGAAACGAGATTATTTAATTTTTAATGGGCATCAGTAATTTCATATAGCTTCACAATAATGCTAATAGATGGCGCAGTCATTAACTATTCCATGGAACTAGGAGTTACGACTACGATCTATCCCAAAAACAGTTTTGCGTCAACCATTATTCCCGTCTCTTCAAGAACCTGCTCTCTCAGCGTCGAGTGGACATCGGCCTGATCAGCGAGACACACCTCAGACCAGTGGACAAGTTGAAGGTTTCCGGATACTATGTCTACCGGGAGGACCACACCTCGCCGACTGGGACTGCTTATAGGGGATTAGCAGTCTTGGTCCGTCGGAACGTCATCCACCAACTGCTGCCAGTACCACAGCTGCAGTCATCGTAAGCCTTGGCGTGGAGATCTGCATCGACCGCCAGCCCACCCGCGTGTTCGCCTTCTACAAGCCGCCGCAGAATCGACTCGCAGTGGCTGATGTCCGCACCTTGCTGGACTCGCCACTGCCCACGATCCTCGCGGGCGACTTCAACGCGAAACACACGGCGTGGAACTCTAACATCATCGTGAGCCCGGATGGCAGACGCCTCCTGGATGATGCAGACCGCCACGGCTACGAGGTTCTAGGCCCAGAGGTCCCAACGCACTACCCGTACTGTGCAGCCCACACGCCGGACGTCATCGACATAGCAGTCGCTCGCGGCCTAGCCGCTGCGCCGTCGCTAGGCATCCTGGATGACCACCTCATTTCCGACCACCAAGCAGTCCTCATGACGCTGAAGACGACCCCGATGACGACATCGCTGCCTTCTCCGAAGCATCGCCAGGACTGGCGAATCTTCGCCAAACACATGGCTCAACATTCACCATCCTTCAGAGTAGAGAGTTCCGCAGACGTCGACCAACTCGCCGCGGACCTCAGTGCGGTAATGTCCAACGCGCTTCGAGAGACCAGACTCGACGCTGCATCTACTCGAAGACAACCCCAGCTCCCTGCCTACATACAAGCGATGTTGGAGGAGAAGAGGAAGCTGCGAAGGCAATGGCAATACCTGCGGTGCCCAACCATGAAGACGCGGCTCAGGGAAGCCGCCTCCGATTAGACCCCTCATGGCCAGTGACGGAACCCCACGTTACCGTGCCGAGGATCGAGCGGAGATCTTCGCGGACCACCTGGAGACGCAGTTTACACCTAACCCGACTGCGGATGTGCAGCACGTAGAGACCATCGAGCGACATGTGAAAGATTACTTCGAGTCGCCGATACCACCGACAGAAGACCCCGTCGTGTTCTCCCCTGGACAAGTCCAAAGGATGATTCGACGAGCTAGACTGCGCAAAGCCCCCAGCCCCGACCGAGTCACCAACGAAACCCTGCGTCACTTACCCCCGCGAGCAATCGCGACGCTGACGCGGCTCTTCAACGGAATCCTCCGTACCGGGCACTTCCCATCGTCGTGGAAGCTCGGCCGAGTCATCCTGATTCCCAAGCCTGGCAAGAACATCATGCTGCCTGCCTGCCTGCCTGCCTGCTAAAGCAGCTCGCGGGAAGTGTTATTACTAAAAGTAGGGCGCGTGGGTGCGCGGCCCGCTAAAGCGAACCTTGATTTTTCTACTCAACAAGTAGACCTTCGGATTCTGGTCATCTTTTGCCAAAAAACATTCTCATCATCTTTTGCCCAGAAACTACTCTTCGACGTTGTATACTCGCCGAGATAGACACCGACGAAATTTCTTATGGCCGCCATCTTGAATCCGCCATTTTGGAATTTATTTTCAGCTCGATGCCAATTGAATGAGGTTTCGAGTGACTTTAGTTCGAGCACCTTCTACCTATCTTCAATACACTGGCCGTGCTCCTCACCCGTCTCCGAAATCCTCAATCATCAGCTCTCTCCATATTTTATCTCCAAATGATTTATCAGAGTGAGAATTCTTCTATAAAAAATATTTTGAAAGGGATACTTCTAGCTCTTCAATATTCGCCATATATTTTGTATGGAAAAAATCCGCCATCTTGATTTTTTTCCTGTTCATCAAGTAGACCTTTGGGTCTTGATCATCTTTAGCCAAGAAACTACTCTTCCATCTTGTATGCTCTCCGAGATAGACAGCGACGAAGTTTGTATGGCCGCCATCTTGAATCCGCCATTTTGGATTTTTTTTCAACTCGTTGGCAATTAGATGAGGTTTCGAGTGATTTTTGTTCGAGCACACCCCACCTGTCTTCAATACCCTGGCCGTGCTCCTCACCCGTCTCCGAAATCCTCAATCATCAGCGCTCTCCATATTTTCCCTCCAAATGAATTTTTTTCCTCTATACGAAGCCATCGGTGAAAAAAAAAATTTTCATACAAAATTGTACAGGAGAAAATTTTTGGGGAAAATCTCGAAAATTACCCCAAATATGGCAACACTGTGTATATAACTCCATACTGCCGGTCGAGTCACACGATCGATCCATACATGTCAACTTTTTCTAATGTTGGCAACTGCCTCAAAAACATGATCGAAATTTTCAAAACCACAAAGAAAAATACAAAATGGCCGCCACCTCGTTCTGCAGAAACATTTCACATAGTTTTATAACTTTCCCATCAACTACAGGATATACCGCTCCCGATGACGTTGCAATTTTTCATCTCGCTCGCACCCAGCCGAAATGATCGCCCCTGATAGAGGGCCATCTCGAAAATCACCTTTACTTTGATAAATTCCAGTGTTGCCAGACCTCGACGACGAAAATACCCAAATGTCATTTGTGCGAGTGAGACACGCGGTTGTTGGTACTCGGATTTTGCAAAAAGTCCGTATTTCGATTTTTTCATTTTTGGGGTAAATCTTGAAAATTTCCCGAGAAATGGGGTAATTTTTTTTCCCCAATCCATACCTGGAGTCGGTAGTCGGTACACACAATCGCCCCGTAGAAGTCGAAACGCTCCGACGTTGCCAACTGTGAGAAATTTGAATTTCAAAATTGCGATTTTTCGTATCTCAAAACGAATGGCCGCCGCAACAGCCGCCATCTTGAATTTTTAAAAATCACTCCCATTCTGTTAAAATAAAGGATAATTGCAGGCGAAACACGAAAAAATAATTATCCTCGACCGCCCCGTTTCGGATCTGTGGCGCCACGGTTGGGAGTCGAAAAATGAAAAATTTTAAAACACTACAGCTCGGCCGCCATCTTGTTTTTCCAATTTTTTCCACTTTTTCCGTTGATCGTTTACTGATTTCTTCCATTCTTGCGAGTTGTAACGAAATCGGTTGGAAAACAAAAGAGTTGCAAGAATCACGTCGGCCGCCATCTTGTTTTTCCGAAATGTCATAATTTTTCCCTACTCGAATCCCCCACCCGGACATATCTCCCCTACATCACTGTATCGTTTTCTGTCTCTTTCTAGGAGAACAATCGTGTCAATCAGTGAGTGAGTGAGTCAGTGGTAATTGAGCTATATAATTATACTAGTAGGGCGCGTGGGTGCGCGGCCCGCAAGCGGACCGCGGTTTTTCTACTCGGCAAGTAGACTTTTAGGTCTTGATCATTGTCTATCAAAAAACCACTCTTCCATCTTTTATACTCTCCGAGATAGACACCGTTGAAGTTTGTATGGCCGCCATCTTGAATCCGCCATTTTGGATTTTTTTTCAGCTCACTGCCAATTGGATGAGGTTTCGAGTGACTTGTTCGAGCACCCTATCTTTATTACCATGGCCGTGCTCCTCACCCACCTTCCAAACCCTCGATCATCATATGTCATCATTTGTCATAATGAAAATTCTTCAATAAAAACAAATCTTGAAAAGGAACCGTATCAAAGTCTTGCATGAATCCCGCCTCCCGGCTTCTAGTCTCAGCAATATTCGCCATATATTTTGTATGAAGAAAAAAACATTCCGCCATCTTGGATTTTTTTTCTATTCATCAAATAGACCTTTTGGTCTTGATCATCTTTTGCCAAGAAACCACTCTTCCATCTTTTATACTCCCCGAGATAGACACCGACGAAATTTGTATGGCGGCCATCTTTTTTCCGCCATTTTGAATTTATTTTCAGCTCACTGCGAATTGGATGAGGTTTCGAGTGACATTTGTTCGAGCACACCCCACCTATCTTCAATACCCCGGCCGTGCTCTTCACCCGTCTCCGAAATCCTCAAGCATCAGCTCTCTCCATAATTTTCCTCCGAATGAATTTTTGTCCTCTATACGAAACCATAGGTGAAAAAAAAATTTTTCATACAAAATTTTACAGGAGAGGTGATCAATCAGTCAGTGAGTCAGTGAATCAGCACGAGCAGCTATATATATATTAATTATAACTAGTAGGGCGCGTGGGTGCGTGGCCCGCAAGCGGACCGCGGTTTTTCTATCGTCAAGTGGACTTTCAGGTCTTGATCATTTTCTATCAAATAACCACTCTTCCATCTTTTATACTCTCCGAGATAGATGCCTATGAAATTGGTATGGCCGCCATCTTGAATCCCCCATTTTGAATTCTTTTTCAGCTCATTGCCAATTGGATGAGGTGTCGAGTATTTTTTTGTTTGAGCACCTCCCACCTGTCTTCTATACCCTGCCCGTGCTCCTCACCCACCTTCCAAACTCTCGATCATCATATCTCATCATTTGTCAGAATGAGAATTCTTTTATAAAAACAAATGTTGAAAAGGAACCGTATCAAAGTCTTGCATAGTTCTCAGCTTCTAGTCTATTCAATATTCGCCATAACACATAACATAACAAAATATTCTATGGAGAAAAAAAAATTCCGCCATCTTGATTTTTTTTTCTGTTCATCAAATAGACCTTCGGGTCTTGATCATCTTTTGCCAAGAACCCACTCTTCCATCATGACGATTTGTACAGATGCCCGTAACCCGTTTTCACTCGTTAGTACCTACATAATAATTCAATGTTTTCACTAACGTTCCCTAACTTTTACGGGCTACCTTTGATAAGTTAGGTGATTATTTCTGTCAACTTCTTTATCACGATCCTGTACGGGACACCTAAACGGACATTGGGACGGATGTTAGAACTTAAGATTGTATTTAGGAGCTACCTACGTAAAGAGACTCCTACATAGGGGATGATTTAGGTATGTTTGGTGAAAACGGGCATAATAATAATGTCAGTTTTGGTCGTCATGTATCGATTGAATGAATAATCATGGGATACCGTTACCGCGAGGTCTCAGTTCGGGGCGAACCACTAGGTTTCTTCCACATGTAGAAATTATTTAAAATAAAATAGAAAATAGAAAATTCAGTCTGTCGAGCTGGGATTCGAACCATCGACGTTGAACTTTTAGGCGACTGCCGGAGCCACTAGGCTACGGAGACCTAATGTTATATAAATAAAAATGAATGTTGGTAAGCGCATAATTAATTTATTAATATTAATTTATTTTTTTGTATGTTCCTTACGGTCCACGGAAAGTTTTAATACTAAAAAAAAAAAAGTTGGCGGTACGAAGTTCGCCGTGTCAGCTAGTAATAAATAATTTTCGATCGAAAATTGATCAGAAAACTCAATAAAAAGAAAAAATATATTTAAGCGACGACTCTAGAACCTCCACCTTTATTATAGGGTGCCAACGGGACCCTATTACCACTACTACTAAGCCTCTGCTGTCCGTTCATCTGTCCTTCCTATTGCCGCTATAACAATTAAACTAGCGGCACGCTATGATGGCCGGTTTGACACATTACAATAGTGATGTGGAATGTCAATTTATTCTCGAACAAAAAACAATTAAGTTTTGTTTTTGTACCTGATTAAATAGGTTTAATAAAACAAAAATGTATATGTTTATTTAATTTATTTGAACGAACTGAATATTTGAATGAAAATGAATATACATACTTTATATGCACACAAGAAACATATGAATACAAAAGATACCAAAAAAGGTGCCACAAAAGGCCATAATTAATCAGATTCGTCCATACTACTATTTTCACTGTCGTCACTGCTATCATCACCTACATTAATAATTATATGTTCGTTTTCTATAATATTATCTATTTTCACATCTCTTTCATAATCTTCCCTTATTAATTTAACAGTTCTATTCACAACCTTTTCCCAGTCTCCTTTAGTCACATGTTCACAAGCTTCTTCTAATAATTTTAGCATTTTTTTTGTGGTAAATGGGGGTTCTGTATTGTGTCTTGCAGCATATCCCTTAATTTGAGCCCACACCAACTCAATCGCATTATACTCACAATGGTAAGGCGGTAACCGTATAACTCTGTGCCCATGTTCTAATGCTATTTCGTCAATGACGTATCGGATCTTGGTTGGTTTGTTTTCTTTTAAAAGACGTACTAATTCCGCTTTTAACATATTCATGTTTGCATCTACGCCATTTTTACGAAGCCATGCGACGATATCAGCTTTCTTTTGGGATTGGGCAGGTGGCTTGTCAATTTGCATCGAGTGGTATGGGGCGTTGTCCATAATTATAATAGATGGTTCAGGGAGGCTACACAACATTGAGGTAAACCATTCAGTAAACTTTTCTCCATTCATGTCTTCATGATAGTCTCCAGTGGTTTTTGACGCAAAAGCCATGAGAGAACCTTCGACAAACCCGTTGATGGTTCCGGCGTGACAAATTATAAGTCGCGATCCTTTTCCTACAGGAACTTTGGAAGTAGATGCTGCTGTGTCATCGTTCCAAGAACGGCCTACAGTATGGTTAGCATTAAGCCATGTTTCATCCAAGAACACAACATTTTGCCAATTTTTGATTTCTTTCACTTGCCGTAAAAAAGTATACCTTGCCATCGCTATATCAAATCTTTCCATCAATATTTTGCGTTTGTTACATTTTTTGTATCGAAATCCAATGGTCTTCAAAATCTTCGTTAAAGAACTTTCCCCACCGAAGAATAATCCAGCTTCCTTCAGTGAATGCACCAACTTTTTTCTTGTTGGATACTCCTTCTGTAAATAGTAGCCGTAAACATGTCTTCGGATAGCATCGGCATCAAAGCTATCGATGCCTACGACTGGTTTTGCTCGTTTTCTCTTTTTTGGTGTGTGAAGTTTATTTTCTTCTGTGCCAGTCTCGCCATATTTTTTTTTAGTTATCCGTCTAACAGTTCGTTGTCCAATATTAAGCGCATCAGCTACGCGTTCAACCACTGACGTTATAGGTAAAATTGGCCCTCCATTTTGAGCTTCACGATCGAAATAGTTACGAAGGCGTATTACGAACTCACGTGTCTGACTATTTAGAACAGTTCTCTGCGTACGTTCGGTCATATCGACGAAATCCACAACAAAGGGCTTGAACAGAGTCCAAATTAACGAGCAAGGGTCAACAGTAATGCAGTATCAATATTTGAAATCCAAAGCCAGGTCAAAACTATATCACAATCGCATTGCACTGACAGTTTATACTTTTCGAAGCAACGTCAATTCGAAACTGCTTTGTTTTGCATTGAGCATTGACGCGAGTTTGCCGGAGGTAGTAGTTGTGCTAGCCAGCGATCCTATGTGACGATCGTATTAGATTCCATTTTTAAAAATTTTCAATTTAGAAAACCAAATGCCGAGTTGTGGTATATATCATATAAAAATAAAAATTTTACCTTTTGTATGAAACAGCTGATATTTTTTTGCGATTTCAGAGGTTTGTCCACATAGTGAAAATTGTTCATATTCACAAGTACATTCACCCCTTAAATGGTGCAAACTGATTTTTCTACACTTGTATACATTTTAGAAATCAATTTAATAAATAAATTTTGAGTCCTAAACCTAAAACTACATTCGATAAAATTTATGAATCTCTGCACATCACTATCGTCAATAAAGTAATACAATTATTTCCTTCAAAGTCGTTATCAATTAATACGGAACTTCATGAGCGGACAAACGTCAAACCGGCCATCATAACGTGCCGCTAGTGTAATAGTAAAAAACTATAGAGGGTCTCCAAACAATAACTTTTTTTGTTCGATCTTAATAATAGCAAGTGTTAAATATTATACGATGGTACGGAACCCTTCATGTGCGGGTACAACTTGCGCTTGGCCGATTTTTTTACCAAAGGGTTTTTACCAGCTAGCTTGGCCAAAATGGGGCAATGCTGCCAGCATCTTGGTAGAGTATACCGCATAAACCGCTCTGGGGTGACGAGGTTTTAGGTTTAATTTGATTTTAATTTACATTTAAGATTATTTAATAAATTATGGACCTTTAGTTGTTGTTAAGTTTAGCTTAGTGTAAGTATAAATAAACAAGGCATACAATATTCATAGAAGTATTTAAACATGTTGATATAATCTATCTAACTATAAAACAATTCCTTTTTTTGATTTTTGTACATTTTTTATTAAAATGTTACTATAAAACAATTCCATGACACGATATTTAATTTCAGGTTTAATTGAACCATTTATTTCACGTAGGCCAATCTGTGGCTCTTATGACACGTCATGACTCTACCAACGGTTCTTATTATACTCTTATATTATAATTTTTTATGCTATCTTGTGGGCAGCTGGAAGGCAAGCCGATTTATCCCATGCAACTTTGTTGGAATAGAATAGAATATTTCCACAATTTGGGGAAGTTCCAAAAATGCGTACTACAATTCAATACATGTTTAGACGGGCAGACCGAAAGCGGCCCCATTCCGCCGCCGATGGAACCCGTTCACGAGCATGACGCATGACCCAGCCGTTGCTTCGCTATATATTTATTGTAATAGGTATCAGTTGATAAATAAAGATGAACTAAATTAATAGAAGCATTACAATATTATTGCAGATACATTAATTGCAATCGCAACGCCTAATTACACGGTCGCCAACGAATTCAGATCGCTATCGTGGCGGGACTGAAAAGTCGGGCCTTGTCCTCTTTGCGAGCCTTCGGGGCAAACGGATCAAGGTGATTGCGTCTGTACCGCGCACGGCATCTTGTCACGATATGGCTGTCTTTTTAGGGTTCCGGAAAAAGTGGAACTCTTATATACAACAGGGATGGGCAAACAATCGATTGCGGTCGACCGGTCGATCGCGATAGGCATGATGACTGATTTTGAAAAACTGTTGGATGATGTTCGGAAGTAAATAAAAAATATCTTATTTCAGCAAAAAATAAATTAGATAGACAAAGTTGCCATTTCAGTTTTAAAATTCACGCAAAATGCTTGACGGTGCCATGGCGTGGTTCGTGACGTCACCTCTATGTTTTTCATAGTAGTTTGAAGGTAGATATGTCGTATCGCTCTGATTGGTGTTTAATCTAATATGGCGGATTGCTGTATTATATAGTTTTATTAATACAAAATAAATATCAACCTCACTCGAAATAAAAAAATAAATACGTTTTTTATAATCCATGAATCCTATGTCATTAGATAAATTCATAATTTCATTGATTCTTGGTTATATCATGATGCCTATATTCGCAAGCGGTTTTAGGGTCTATCGCGTGCATACTTACAAAAACGTACCTAAATCTTAGTAAAAATACGTGCCTTCCTACGAGAAATTAGCTGAAAATATGCAGTGCCATTCATTGAAAATATTAAATAGGTACGTATAATAAAAGCTATACATGACTTAACCTAACAAAATTTTTTTTTGCGAATCAATCGCTCGTCGTCTAATTTTAACCGACTTCAGAAAAGGAGGAGGTTCTCAATTCATCGGAATCTTTTTTTAAGGTACATTCACCGATTACTCGAAGACGCCTCAACCGATTTGAATTTTTTTTGTTTCAAAGGGTAGGTATACTTCCCAGGTGGTCATTTAAATTTTATCGAAATCGGTCGAGCGGTTTATAAAAAAAAGAGACGTGTCAAGGGACACCCGGATGGAACGTAGTACCTTAGTAGTAGTATTTTAGTGAAGGTGAATTGAAGAAAGTGAATTGTAATAAACTAGTGGTGTCATCTAGTATTAAATTGATTAACTACGATGAATTATTTTTAGTTTATTTCTATTGCACTGATACAACACCAAAGAGTTACTCTGGTGGAGTTACTGTTTTTTCACAGATGGCGTTATCCAATTTATACAATAAAAAATTAGGGAAAAATTCCACATTTAGAAATTATTTAAAATAAAATTGAAAATAGAAAATTCAGTCTGTCGAGCTGGGATTCGAACCATCGACGTTGAATTTATAGGCGACTCTCCTAACCACTGGGCCATGCAGACGCCGAGTTCTAAGGCGAAAATACCGAATACAATGCAAAATTCACATTCAACAAAAAATTACGTTTCAAAAATGTGTCGTGTCGGTTTCCTTAATTTTTTCCGTGTAGCCCCCTTCCGTACCGCGCGATAAGGAACTACGTTCCAAAATCAACAATAAATTATATACATTGTAGTGGCGCGAGCGTTGTTTTTTAAAAAGATTT
Organism: Oeneis ivallda; assembly: GCA_029955525.1. NCBI lineage: Eukaryota > Metazoa > Arthropoda > Insecta > Lepidoptera > Nymphalidae > Oeneis > Oeneis ivallda. Next base: position 29,713,005 of record JARPMR010000001.1, on the reverse strand, counting down.
TTTTTATACTCGTAGATTATAAGTACGCATAATAATAGTGACGGGAAACTACGGAACCATACATTGCGCGTGGCTTGACTCGCATTTGATCGTTTATTTTCGTAGAGGGGAAATCCTCATGTATAGTAGTTGGCAGTGATGGCGGATGGCTGTTTTGATATCTGTATCTTGAACACAATTAGAAGCAAAAACCCTTTTTAGGGTTCCGTACCCAAAGGGTACCAACGGGACCCTATTACTAAGCCTACGCTGTCCGTCCGTCCGTCCGTCCGTCCGTCCGTCCGTCCGTCTGTCAGCGGGCTGTATCTCGTAAACCGTAATAGATAGACACATGAAATTCTCACATATTATGTATTTCTATTGCCGCTATAACAATAAATAATAAAAATTAAATTAAATTAAAAAAATTAAATTAAAATATTTCCATGGGTACATGAAAATATTTTAATTTAATTTTCTTAACGGAACCCTAAAAGAGCGAGGCCCGACTCGCACTTGGCCGATTTTTTTGAATCTATTTCATGTACAGAATTGGTTTCGTTTCTGTTTTATTATATGTAGTATAGATATAGATATAGATGATATTAGAGATTTAAATCAGTAGATCAGTTTGAAGAAACGACTGACTGAATTGTTTAAGTAAAGAGTTACACACGCCTAGTAGATATTGGTTACCAGACGGCAGTTCGCGTGTATTTGGAGTACTGCACCCCGATTCAGAACCTTACGATAACATAATTATCGATCGATTCGGTTTGCTATCGTACGATTAGATGAATTTTCAATTCAGAGTACTCGTATAGACAGAGAAGTTGTCGAAATCGAAACCGAATCGAACCGACGTAGATATCGTTCGATATCTTCTATCAAACGCTATTCACAACAACCTTATCGAATAAGATTTTCCGAACGTCCGATAATTTTAGTTGGTAACTTATCGAAAGCTACAGGGCATCCGGTATCCTTTTGTTTACGCACTGTGTTTACTGGTTTTTCGTATAAAATGATTATGATGAATGATTTTGGTATGTAAATGTTTACTTACCATATTGTACGTATTTTAACATTAAAATAACATATTATGTACACCACAACAAAATAAAATAAGAACCCAGAGGGATGAAACATGAACTTAGCGCCATCTATCGAAGAGGCTGAAAATTGGCCGTCAATAATTTAACAAGTTATCATTTTAAATAATTACTTCAATGACCTTCGAAAATGATTAAAATCTATTTATTTAGTGTTAACATGAATTTATTATCAAGTGGAATTTTGGTAAAACAACAAACTTTGTAAATCCACATGTAATTTAATGTAACTTGTCGATACCGATAACGAAGCCGATTCCGTAGTCGACATCGAATCGAATCCTCTAACCGAACGTTCTGAATCGCACGACAAAAAATTTTCGATACGAGATCGATATCTAATCGTATCGAAACGGGAAGTTATCGAAATGTTCTGAATCGGGGTGCAGGTCTGGCACTGAAATGCATACTTTAGTCACTCGTCTGCTTCAGTACAGTAATTTAACCTGCAATAGAAGTAATAATATAATAGCAGAAAGAGCGTTTGTTTGTTGGTTTGTCCTTCAATCACGCTGGAACACAGCTTATGGGTCGACGTGATTTTTTGCATGGTTGTAGTTGTCTTTCCGAAATATCTAATGCGATTTGTTTAACTTCTCATTTACTTTACTAGTACTCAAATAAAATATAATAGTTTCAAAAAACTAAGAAAAACACGCTTGACAAACTATTTAAATTATTGCATTGTCATCAAGTGTGCGAAGTTTCAAATCAATCCGAAGTTTTGAAGGGGATGAAAAACGAAAAAGTGGTCGAGGTATATTTAGAGGCATGAAAATTATATCAATCACCACCAAATCAATTACACTACCAAACCAACCTGAAAGGTCTCCCTTTCAGGTTGGAAAGATAAAATGTCAAGTCCTACTTCCTACTAATATTATAAAATATGCGGAAGTTGTGAGGATCTATGGATGTTTGGATAGATATTTGTTACTCTATAACTCCACAACGAATGAACCGATTTGGCTGAAATTTGGAATGAAAATAGCTCATACCCAGGATTAACACATAGGCTACATTTATCCCGGAAAATTAAGGAGTTCCCGCGGGAATTAAATAACCTTAATCCACACGGACGAAGTCGCGGGCATTTTCTAGTAATATTATAAATCCGAAAGTGTGTGTTTGTTGGTTTGTCTCAACCATTCAGCAACGAAGCCACAGATCAAAGTGATTTTATTTCACATGTGTTAAGGCGAGTTAACTACTTAATTATAAGTTTAATCATTGCTAAGAGTACGGTGATGGTCTTCAGATAATATTTTAAAACGTAAGTATGTAGGTAATAGGTATATACTCGTTATTTAAAAATTATAAGTACGTTTGAGAACATAAGTACAGGTCTTTTTTGGGGCTTTTAATTGTTACTTATGGATATTACGGTCTTAGGGTAAGTAATTATTTTTAAGAGAAGTCATTCAGAAATGGATGGATGGCCCTATCCGTTTCAGAGTCTGATTCCGGATGCTAACGTCATTCACTTTCCGAGACGCCTTCATATTTTTTAAGAGTAATGACACATATGTCTACATTTGCATTCCACATATTTTTTCCATAATATGAAACTGGGATAAAGCACGATCTGCTGGATAAGTTATGTATGCTTATAATTTAAAGCGATAATATTAATTATTAGGTACACGGAGCACTGCGGCGCCGCAACGTGATTTTGACAGACTGTCACAAGTTGATAGGCGATTCTCTAAAAATTGTGAATTTTGCAATCGCCTCTCATCTGCCGATATTCACTGCATTGCATTGTTGCAGATAGAATGCGATAAATTGGGTATTTGACTGTTGTCAAAATGTTGATATTTATTATTTATAATCGAAAATGTAACATGTAAGAATGACATTTGTAAAAAAAAACGGTCAAAAAAACAAATAAGTTATAAGCTGTTTTACCCTGGTTTTACTACGACTGTATTTGTCTCTTTCTAAAACGAAATTTTCTATGAAGAGTGTATGGAGCTTTGCGTTTTGACGTCACAACATAATAGAGCTCTCTTTGTCTAACAAGGTAACTTTAAAGCTTTATATTTCCAAGACAAGTTGAGATATTTAAAAAAGAAAAATGGCATTATGTTATAATATTAAAAAACGCTATTTTAAATAAATAAAAAAATTCAGTCAAACACCCAATTAAGCCAATCACCACAATTGAGACTGCAGCAATGTTTGATGCGGCTTTTACAGAATCAGCCCGCTGATGTGCGTTGCAAATGACATTGTTTGTAACTTTATTCGAAGATATTACGACCATCAGCAATGAAACTACTTACGACATAGAAAGAAAGAGAAATAAGTATATTATACATAGTTTAACGGAAACAGGCGACCGTGGTTCCGTATTCAAATAATCCGAGGTGCGAGGTTTCACATAAAAATTCAAGACATGTGACAGGTGAAATCAGGTTAAGGCCTCAGAATGATAGTAAGTAGAAGTGATTCTCAAGGAAAAACAAAATTCTTTTGCTATAATCCGCTAAACCAGAAAGAATCTACACCATATGTATACCATTACTCCTATGAGTGTAGAAGGATCGCAAGAACAACGCAACACCAACATGTAAATCAACACAAACTCTTCGAAATATACATTTCGCTCCGATACCGGAGCATCCTCGGGAGTCAAAAATGCACAATTGCAAGTCATTTTGCAAAGTTTTGCACAATTAATTGCGTTTTTAGGGTTCCGTAGTAAACAAGGAACCCTTATAGTTTCGCCATGTCCGTCCGTCCTTCTGTCCGCGGTTTAGCTCAGAGACTATATTGGTACTAGAAAACTGTAATTTGACAAGGGTATAAATGTTAGTCACGCCAGCAAAGTGGTGAAACAAAAATGTAATTTTTTTTGGGGTACCTCCCCTACATGTAAAGTGGGGATGATTATTTTTTTCTCTTCTATCCCATAGTGTGGGGTGTCGTTGAATAGGTCTTTCAAAAATATTGTCGGTGTGGAACACCATTTTTCGATTCATGAATCCGTTTGTGAAATATGATATTTTAAAATGCTAAATTTTATTAGAGACAAGTGTCGTTTTTCTATGTTAGGTATTACACGTAGTGTAAGTTGCATATTTTGTGGTATATTATAGTATTTAAACCATGGAACTCAAAATGTATTCAATATTCATAAATAAAACAAAAGCACTATCCTAGGTCAGCAATAATATTTGAGACTTTCAACTACGGAACCCTACACTGCGCGTGGCCCAACACGCACTTGGCCGGTTTTTATTATATTATACTAGCTGACCCAGCGAACTTCGTACCGCCAACTTATCTATATAAATAAAACAAATAAACTATCCCAATTCAAAAAACTATCCTATCTTTTAAGTTGGACCAAATTACAGATAGTTGCGAAGTTTGATAAAAATTGGTTCAGTAGTTTAGGAGTCCATCGCGGACAAACAACGTGACACGTAATTTATATATATTAAGATATCTGATCATTTATTTCGTATTGGTAATTGTCTTTGAAAAACTACGTTCGTCAAGTTAAACTTCGTGCTATTTTATTGCATTTTTAGTACTACCTACGTAGGTATTCCATGTATAACGTTACAACTTTATGATTAATAGATATCTATTTAATTAATACAAAACCTTGTATTATAATAACTTTTGTTCCATAAAATCAAGTTTTACACCAGTAATGATTAGCTAATCTTTATAAAAGTATAAAATATTAATTAAAAAACCGTACCAACCGTGTCGATACAACGTCGTAATAAAAGATAAACTAATCTATAATATAATAAAACTGTAAGAGGTCCAATTCTGTACATTGAAGATATTTTGAAAATTTTTATTTGAGGGCACTCTATAATCGATACTGAAGCCAAAACAATTTTTTTTTAATTTTTTGTCTGTCTGTCTGTCTGTCTGTCTGTCTGTCTGTCTGTCTGTCTGTCTGTATCTTGGCCGCGCATCACGCCGAAACTACTGGACGGATTTAAATGAAACTTAGCACGATTTAAGTTAATACTACGAGGTATAATATAGGATACTTTTTATCCCGAAATTCAGCACGGTTCCCTTGGGAGAGGGGATGAAAGTCAAAATGTGTATTTCGCTGTTATTCATTAAGGCGTATTACGATTTAATCCATTCTTTTTTTGTTAGAAAGCAGGTTCTTTAGAGATTGTCTTGTAATTATTTCAAGGTCGTCAATTTCGTAGTTCAGAAATTATAGACATCACGATCTTCAGTATAGGCCCAAATAACTTGAACCCCGGAATCTACAAGATACTTTGAATGAACGGCTCATCTTAAGCTGGCAAATGTACTTTATCGCATATAGCCATCGTGGATAGCCCTGTTTTGTCAAAGTCAAACTACTCCAAAGGCGTCAGATTTTGCCAAACGATCATTATACCTACATACTACATAGTAGGTATGGATGTAATACATCGTATGGACTTAATGCTACAGTGTTTACCTATGCAATTTAATATTCTAATCATACTAATATTATAAATGCGAAAGTGTGTTTGTTTGTTGGTTTGTCCTTCAATCACGCCCCAACAGAGCCACGGATCGACGTGATTTTTTGCATGGGTACTATAGTTGAGGACATAGGCTACTTTTTATCCCGGAAAATCAAAGTGTTCACGACTTTTAAAAACTAAATCCACGCGGACGAAGTCGCGGGCATCAGCTAGTTAAAGATAAAACAATATATTTCTCGGAGCTAATATTAATTAATTTTAAAAGCAATTAAATCATTAGGTATATGATAGTGTAACAAGCGCCCTCGCCTGCGCGTTAGCCAGCGTAGTTAGGTTTTTAAATATTATCCCGCTAGAACCTTCTGTTTTTCCGGGACAAAAGGAAGCCTATGTCACTCTTCAAGTTCTCAATTATGCCCATGTGAGAAAATCACGCGATCCGTGGATCCGTTACTGCGTGATTAAAGGAAAAACCAACAAACATTCTATTACATAAGTAAGGATGATTATTGTTATAACCCAAGGTCGTTTGGATAAATCTGTATAATTTTATTATTAAAAATATTTAAGTATTTTAATATACTCAAATATTTTTGTGCAGATAATAATACGATATATCTATAAAAATTAAGTGGCACTCGGGGACTGCCGCGGTAAAGCTATTGCATAGCATTTTTTATCAACTTATGCAATTATAATATTTATGCAATATTTTTTTTTGCATAGTAAAAATTATGAAAAAGAAATAATTAAAAAACAAAAAAACAAGAAAAGCGCACTGTCACTACTCCGCGAGTGAGATTCGAACCTGCGACATCATACACCATACGGTAAAGAAAGCGGCTGCTTGCCAACTGCGCCAAACAGAGCTACTTGTGAATCTCTAAAATGTTGAACGCTTACTGAACGACGGTGTTAGGTTTATTTTCGTTACGGAATTTCTTGATTCGGTCGCCGCGCTCAAACTGTTTGTCCTAGTTCAAAGCCCGCGATAAAAGCTATGCAATAGCTTAAAAAACACAATTATTAATTTTAAAAACACAATTATTCTTGAAATGCGGAAACTTCATAAAGTACTTAATTTCAAAGATATTTCTAGTCGTACCTATACATTAGAAGAAAAAACAATTTTTAAAGAATATTAAACAAGTTTAAGCGAATTCAAATTTAAAACTACTCTCATATTTATTTCTTGGCAGAAAAGCAATAATTAAAATAAATAATTATTATAACTACATAAGCTATAATAATTATTTATTTTTTATTTTTAGCTGAGTGTCGTTTGTTTCTTTCAAGGGACGTAAGTATATTAGCCCTGAAGAGATGGAATATTTAAATTTAACTAGCTGATGCCCGCGACTTCGTCCTCATGGATTTAGTTTTTAAATATCCCGCGGGAACTCTTTCATTATCCGAGATAAAAAGTAGCTCTCCCGGTCTGAGGAACCACTACTACATCCATTACCATACCCATGCAAAAAATCGCATCAATCCGCTGTTCTGTTGCGACGTGATTGAAGGAAAAACCAACAAACAAACACACTTTCGCATTTATAATATCAGTAATGCTTTATTATAACACTTTTTATAATTGTCAAATTTTTTACCATACTTAACCAAAGACAAAATTACGTTTAGCTGTCATTTACGTTTTGTTATTCCACTGTCATTTGCGTTTTGTTATTCCATGTCAGATGCGTTTTTGTTATACCACGTTTTATAGTGACTTGGCGGAAACGCGGTCGAACGGGATAAAAAGTATCCTATGTCCGTCTCCAGGTTCTAAGCTACCTCTCCACCAATTTTCAGCCAAATCGGTTCATCCGTTCTTGACTTATAAATAGTGTAACTAACACCACTTTCTTTTATATATATAGATATAGATGAATCATCATCATCGTAGTCATCTCAATCTATCCACTATCTATTAGGCGCAGTGTCGTTTTAGGTCTCAGAACGAGAATAGTCTACGCAATAGTCCACCACCCTGGACCCTGGTCAAGTGGATTGACAGACTTCATACACCTTTGAGAACATCATGGAGAACTCTCAGGAAACCTGCATAATTTACTCACGATGTCTACTTTCACTTTTCATGGAACTGATAATAAAAAAATTAATCACTTTCAAAGAATATTTAGCCTTATAAGAAGGCTCAGGGTCACTCAGTGAGCGATGGAGAGAGCTATGCTCGGAATGTCCCTGCGAGATAAAATCATCAATGAGGAGATCCGTAGGAGAACCAAAGTCACCGACATAGCTCAGCGAGTCGCGAAACTGAAGTGGAAATGGGCGGATCACATAGTTCGAAGAACTGGTGGTTTGTCTGGTGGGAGGCTTTCGTTGGCCGTGGCTAGTTACCACCCTACCGTACCGTCAAAGACGTGCCGCCAAGCGATTTAGCGTTCCGGCACGATGGCGTGTAGAAACCGATTAGGGGTATGGGTTGAATTTTCACTGCCAAATCCCTTTCAAGCTAGTCCGCTACCATCTTAGACTGCATCATCACTTACCATCAGGTGAGATCGCAGTCAAGGACTATCTTGTCATCGAATAAAAAAAAAAAAAAAAAAAAAACTGATGGTCGTTGGGGTCCCAAGGTGCTGGAGTGGCGACCCCGCACCGGGAAACGCAATATTGGCAGACCCCCCACTAGGTGGACCGACGACATCAAACGAGTCGCAGGGAGCCGCTGGATCCAAGCGGCGCAAGACCGAAGCCTGTGGAGGTCCATGCAGGAGACCTTTGTCCAGCAGTGGACGTCTTTAGGTTGATAAAGAAGAAGAAGAAGAAAGAATATTTAGAGCGCGTTCCTGGGATTCCGAACTCAGGAATACCCGAAGAGTAGTCCGAAGTTAAAATCCTCTTAAAAGTGAAACGTATTTAATTAATGAATATAAACCTTACTAGTTCATTAATTATATACTTAATTAATCATCATTCATCATCATTAGCAACCCATCAAAGGCTCACTACTGAGCGCAGGTCTCCTCTCAGAGAAGGGTTATAGGCCATAGTCCACCACGCTGGCCCAATGCGAATTGGCGGACTTCACACACCTTCGAGAACATTATGAAGAACTCTCAGGTGTGCAGGTTTCCTCACGATGTTTTCCTTCACCGTCGAAGCAAGTGATATTTAATTGCTTAAACGCACTTAAACTATCACTGCTTATACTTAATTAATACATGTACTATATCGTATATATATATGCCTCTGCCTGTATCGTTATACCTATAATACCTACTTATTGGATAATTATATTTCTTTCATTTTATTGAGTTCTTGCCTACTTGTCAAATACCGATGATGATCTCACATGGATCTCACACCTACGTTTTACGCAGAATGAAAACTCAGCGAATTAGAGAGCTAATACCTTTTTATAATAACTGGAAGGTGCCTATTAAATTTCTAATCATAATAAACATTCGCGCTTATCGCGGATTGCACAGCGAGGATAAAGTCATTATCGCATTCCAAAAAGCTCGAGGCTAACTCAGCTTAAATTGTACCTATGGGGATATTTAATGCCTGTGGAGACTAGAATCGAACCCTGGAAGTACCTGTTAAGTGTTAAATCCTAACCAGTAGGTAAAGATTTTTCATTGTAGCACAGTGTGGTAACAGGTCAATAGAATGTAATTTAATTTGCATTTGTGTGTTCAAATTCACACCATTAAGGTTGATTGTACGGGTCTGCCCGCGAAATTCTAATTAAATTTGGTTTTTCGCAATTTATAAACTAATACGAAATAGTAAGCTTATGGCATTCTGATTACGACAATGGCAGTATTATCTTCACACATCGATGTATTCACAGGTTTATATAAAAATCTTTACTTGAAAGTGTCCAGTTTAAGAAATTAGACAGAATATCGACTAATTTGCGAGTAACTCACGTCAAACTCGATGCTCGGACTAATTTCTTGAACTGGACACTTTCAAGTAAAGATTTTTATTTAAACCTGTGAAGATGATACTGCCATCGTTGCAATTAGAATATCATAAGCCTACTTTGTCGTATTAGTTTACAAATTGCGAAAAACCAAATTAAATTTGAATTTCGCGGGCAGACCCGTATAATCCTCCTTAAAATCGACTTTTTATAAAAATTATAAAAACCTTTATTTCAGGGGGGCTCTCATAGAAGTGAATGCGAATTAAAAAAAAATTTTTACATAAAATTGTTACATATCATTTTAAAGATAATTTTGAACCGAGTACAAAAATATATTTTTTTTAATTTTTCCCTTAAAATTGACGAAATGGGGGGCTCTCAAAGTGGCGATTTTATACGCTCGCTTGAAGACGCTCTCTACGAAAATCCGCTATGTATTTTCAAGCTGATTTTATTTTATTAGGTCATTTATATCCTGTACTTGAACAACAAATACTAAAATTATATGAATATTATAAAGAAACGAGATTATTTAATTTTTAATGGGCATCAGTAATTCATATGGCATGAACATAGCTTCACAATAATGCTAATAGATGGCGCAGTCAGTAACTATTCCATGGAACTACGAGTTACGACTACGACCTATCCCAAAAACAGTTTTGCGTCGACCATTATTATTTAGTTACATAATATAATACAATAATTGTATTGTAATTTTTTTGTACCATATTATTCAATTAAAATTATTTTTTAGTTAAATTTTAGTTAAATTTTAGTTAAATATTGTATATTTTCTATTCGCGTCGATAGATGACGATTTGTACAGATGCCCGTAACCCGGTTTCACTCGTTAGTACCTACATAATAATTCAATGTTTTCACTAACGTTCCCTAACCTTTACGGGCTACCTATGATAAGTTAGGTGATGTTTTCTGTCAACTTATTTATCACGATCCTGTACACGGACACCTAAAAGGACATTGGGACGGATGTTAGGACTTAGGATTGTATTTAGGAGCTACCTACGTTAGGAGACTCCTACTTAGGGGATGATTTAGGTATGTTTGGTGAAAACGGGCATAATAATAATGTCAGTTTTGGTTATCATGTATCGATTGAATGACGATTGAATGAATAATCATGGGATACCGTTACCGCGTCGGTACCGGTCTCAGTTCGGGGCGAACCACTAGTTATAATTGTTATTGTTTGTTAAATAGCTGAAGCCTTACCTGGAATCGCTTCGAATCCGAAGTTGTGATCCAAATACGCATATTTTACGCGGGTAGTCAACTACTTGACCATGATTTCTTGTCTTGTTCACCTTAACATACCATTTAGATTAAATATTGTAATTAATTGTAAGACAACCTATATTATTTAAAAAATCTTTAATGTGCAATGAGCAATATGCATATTGCATACCTACCATGTTAAAGTCTTAAGTTAATATCATATTACAATTATGTTTTAGTACCTGGGTGACGAGCTTTGCTCTTTTTTTTTTTTTGGTAAATCGTGTTTTGGAAATTAAATATTTAGAAAAAAAGTAATAAAAATAAATTATAATAACAATAAAATTCGTAGGGGAAAAAATAATCGTCTGGACTCGAACCGAGGTCTTCATGGTTTCGAGACCGCCCGATTTCGTAACTGAGCTAATGGAACTTTATAGATGATTAATTTCTTCGTATTCTAATGATATTGTAGGGGTTTTTCAGTGCCTGAAAACATGGATAAAACAACGTTTTCTAGAAATTAAACCTAGCTAGATCGATTTATTGCCCCCGAAACCCCATATTACTACATACTACTACTGCATACTAAATTACATGAAAATTGTTCGAGCTGTTTCCGAGATACAGATTATATTATATGTATAATATACATATATACGAGAATTGCTCGTTTAAAGGTATTAGATAGATAGATTAGATAGATAGATAGATTATAAGATATTTATAGAATCTATAATATTATACTTATAAGGTATTCTCTTCTTACAGACTTGTCACCTACAGGCTACATGGGATGTCGCCTTGTCGCCGCCTTGTCGTCGTCCAAAAGTACGCCCCGGTCCGCCTTTTTTCAAGCTTTTATTTAGCTTGACCAGTTTATTTATTTATTTGTTTGTTTGGGTCAAATCTTGCAAGATGAATTAAGACCCACTTCCCGGTTTCTGATCGAACTGAAATTGAAACTGAAACTGAAATTTTGCATTTATGTGTAAATCGGATGACAATGCAATATTATTGTGACATGGAGCTGATCTGATGATGGACACGGAAGATGGCTATCGGACATCTGTAATAAAACGACGTAACCCCATCGAGTTTGGGCTCGTTTGATTTAGGACAATCGAGAATTTAGGACATGTCAGGACACCATTTGCTTTTTTATTTCAGCGGATGGCCGATGATGATCTGACCTTAAGGTCTTATCGTTTTTTATCGATTTCCGACCTTTTTCTTAATGTATCAAATTTTGTCTTCGTTATATCTAATGAGAAGAAGAACGATCTAAGTTAAAAATTAATATCGCGTTAGGTTTTTAAAAACCCGCGGGATCCCTCTATTTTTCCAAATTAGAAGATAGCTTATATGGCACTCTCCAAGTCTTCAACTATAGGTACTACGTCACGCAAAAAATCACATCGCTCCATTCCTAGATTGCTGTGTGATTGAAGGACAAACAAACACACTTTCGCATTTATAATAAGTATTAGTAAAGATACTAATAACTAACTATGGGCCTCATAAGAAGGCTCAGGGTCACTCAGCGAGCGATGGAGAGAGCTATGCTCGGTATATCCCTGCGAGATCAAATCAAAAAAAAAAGCCGGCCATGTGCGAGTCGGACTCGCGCACCGAGGGTTCCGTACTCCAAAAGTAAAAGTAAAACGATAATATTATATTAATTTGCTTATTTATCGCTAACTTTGTTTGTAGAGGTTTATTTTTAATATAAAAAAAAACTATGCTAGTTAGAGCGTTGATTTTATTTTTCCTGTAAAATATACATAAACCTCTATTGACTATAATTATTTCAGATTTTTCGATTGGTAAACTTCGGAGATAAGGGGGGGAACGGTATTTTTTTCGACATTTTGGCCGATTACTCAAAAACTATTATATCTTCTTCTTCTTCTTCTTTATCAACCGATAGACGTCCACTGCTGGACAAAGGTCTCTTGCATGGACTTCCACAGGCCTCGGTCTTGCGCCGCCTGAATCCAGCGGCTCCCTGCGACTCGTTTGATGTCGTCGGTCCACCTGGTGGGGGGTCTGCCAACACTGCGCTTCCCGGTGCGGGGTCGCCACTCCAGCACCTTGGGACCCCAACGACCATCAGCTCTTCGAACTATGTGCCCCGCCCATTTCCACTTCAGTATCGCGACTCGCTTAGCTATGTCGGTGACTCTGGTTCTCCTACGGATCTCCTCATTTCTGATTCGATCCCGCAGGGACACTCCGAGCATAGCTCTCTCCATCGCCCGCTGAGCGGTCCTGAGCCTACTTATGAGGCCCTTAGTTAGCGACCATGTCTCGGATCCGTAAGTCATCACTGGCAACACGCACTGTTCGAAGACTTTAGTCTTCAGGCACTGAGGAATTTTGGCCCGCTGAGCGGTCCTGAGCCTACTTATGAGGCCCTTAGTTAGCGACCATGTCTCGGATCCGTAAGTCATCACTGGCAACACGCACTGTTCGAAGACTTTAGTCTTCAGGCACTGAGGAATTTTGGACGAGAAGACATCTCGGAGCTTCCCGAACGCTGCCCAGCCGAGTTGGATTCGGCGGTTGATCTCTTTCTCGAAATTGGACCTACCTAGCTGGACTGTGTGTCCCAGGTAAATATACTCGTCGACAATTTCGAGTGCAGAGTTCTCAACAATTACTGGGTGGAGCTGTGCATGAGCATTGGACATGATTTTCGTCTTGCTCATGTTCATTTTCAGGCCCACCTGTTGAGAAACCCTGCTGAGATCATTGAGCATTGTATTGAGGTCTCTCAGAGTCTCTGCCATGACTACTATGTCATCGGCAAATCGCAGGTGAGTGATGTACTCGCCGTTTATGTTGATGCCAAGCCCGTTCCAATCCAGAAGCTTAAAGACGTCCTCCAACGCAGCGGTAAAGAGCTTCGGGGAGATAACGTCTCCCTGTCGCACTCCACGCTGCAAGTGGATTGGCCTCGTAGTCTGGTCCTGTATACGTACTGACATTGTGGCGTTTTCATACAAGCACTTCAACACTTGGATATACCGGTAGTCAATCCGGCATCTCTGCAGCGACCTCAACACAGCCCAAGTTTCCACCGAATCGAAGGCTTTCTCATAGTCCACAAACGCTAAGCAAAGTGGCCGGTTATACTCTTCTGTCTTTTGTGTAACCTGCCGCAGCGTATGAATGTGATCTATGGTACCAAAGCCTTTTCGGAATCCGGCTTGTTCGGGAGGCTGGAAGTCGTCAAACCTACGAGCGAGACGATTCGTAATGACTCTCGAGAACAACTTATAAACATGACTCAACAACGAGATGGGTCTATAATTCTTCAACAAGGTATTATCACCCTTTTTGAAGAACAGAACCACCACGCTCCTGTGCCATGCTTCCGGCGTTGTGCCCTCGTGGATGACGGAATTGAACAATCGCTGAAAGATCTTAAGTACCGGTTTTCCACCCGCTTTCAGGAGTTCCGCAGTGATTCCGTCATCACCTGGCGCCTTGTTGTCCATAAGCTGTTTGAGAGCCATTCTAATCTCGTATAGGCTGACGTCCGGGATATCTTCGGTATAGTGTCGGGTCAGTTTGGCTCTGGGATCTTTCGCCAGATCTTCAATAGGTTTTTGTGTCGTGGTATATAACTGTCCATAGAACTTCTCAACCTCTCCCAAAACCTCAGGTCGAGAAGAGACGAGACGGCCGTCATCAGTTTTCAGCCGCGTCAACTGGCTCTGTCCGATAGACAGATCTCTCGCGAACACTTTTGAGCCTTTGTTCCGCTCAATGGTATCTTTAATACACTTGGTATTAAAGACACGGAGGTCGCGAGTTTGTGCTTTAGAGATCTGCCTATTAATCCGCCGGTAGGCAGCCGCGTCTGCCGATGACTGCAGCCTCATCTCTTGTCTCTCCTTCATTAGCTTGAGAGTATGGTCAGAGAACTTTTCGGTTCTTTTCCTGCGGTGGGTCTTAAAGAATTTAGACCCCACAGTATGAACAGTTTCCACGAACCTGTTGTTTAGATCGTCCACAGAAACGCAGTCTGCTAGGCACTCGAATCGGTTCTGCAGTTCGAGTTGGAAGCCAGCCTAGTCGGCGTCAATGCATCAAGGGATCCAACGTTCGATTGTCTGTCGTGGTAAACGTAAACATCCTTTTTATTGTGTCATCAGCGTTAAAAGTATCTGCATAAATCTATTGCAAATCGAAAATAAACCCACGGACTGCAATCAAACAACATCTAAGGGTTAGATAGTTTATAACCGACTTTAAAAAAGGAGGAGGTTCTCAATTCATCAGAATCTTTTTTTTATGTATGTTCACCGATTACTCGAAGACGCCTGAACCGATTTGGAAAATTATTATTTTTTTGTTTGAAAGTGTGTACTTCCTAGGTGGTCCCATTTAAGTTTTATCGAAATCGGTCGAGCGATTAATATAAATAATCAACTTTAAATTATATACTTTGTAGTGGCGCGGGTGTTAGAAGTCAGTTTTTAAAAATAATTTTTCATATTAACTATTATATCTACAAATAAATAAAAAACTGTTTTAGAATGCACAAGTAAAGGCCTTTCATATGATACCCCACTCGGTATAATTATCTTACTTTGAAATTTCAAACCCCTGATTTTCCCCCTTTTTTAATTAAACTGAAATAATTTTCGCGTTGATTTCATTTTTCCTGTAAAATATACATAAACTTCTATTGACCATAATTATTTCAGATTTTTCGATTGGTAAACTTCGGAGATAAGGGGGGGGGGAACGGTATTTTTTTCGACATTTTGGCCGATTACTCAAAAACTATTATATATAGAAATAAATAAAAAACTGTTTTAGAATGCACAAGTAAAGGCCTTTCATATGATACCCCACTTGGTATAGTAATCTTACTTTGAAATTTCAAACCCCCGATTTTCCCCCTTTTTTAATCAAACTAAAATAATTTTCGCGTTGCTTTTATTTTTCCTGTAAAATATACATAAACCTCTATTGACCATAATTATTTCAGATTTTTCGTTTGGTAAACTTCGGAGATAAGGGGGGGGGGGGGACGGTATTTTTTTCGACATTTTGGCCGATTACTCAAAAATTATTATATATCGAAATAAATAAAAACCTGGTTTAGAATGCAAAAGTAAAGGCCTTTCATATGATACCCCACTCGGTATAGTTATTTTACTTTGAAATTTCAAACCCCCGATTTTCCCCCTTTTTTATAAAACTAAAAATAATTTTTGATTTTTCTTTATTCCAATGATGTTGGGCTACTATTATACACAACTATGCCAAATTTCATGTCGATAGCTTTAATAGTTACTGAAATAATCGACTGTGACAGACGGACGGACGGACGGACGGACGGACGGAGAAAGTCTCACCATAAGGGTTCCATTTTTACCATTTTGGTACGGAACCCTAAAAAAGATTTCGACGAACTGATAACCTCCTCCTTTTTTGAATTCGGTTAAAAATTGAACATATATCTTATTCCAATTTCGAAGAATGATGATCGTTGGGGTCCCGAGTTGCTGGAGCAGCGACCTCGCACTTGGTTGGCAGACCCCGAGCCGGTCAAACGACTGACGAGGTGGACCGACGACATCACACGAATCATCTATGCAAGAGGTAGTGTCCGACCGAAGGTGGTATTTCTAGCCGGAGGTGGCCCAAGTCGAAAGTTCGGTCGGAGACTACAGGGATCTATGTAGGTACAGCAGTTGATGCCTATAGTTTGATAAAGAGAGTAGTATAAGATGTACCTATGTAATACCTACTACCTAGAGTACCTACCTATGTACGTGTCTTTTGCTTAGACAGAGTGTATTTTTATCAGCTTCGGGTTGATGAATCAACTGCGAATAAGTCATCATCATTCATCCATCAAGATTAAATCTATCCAGTTGCACACTTCATAAAATAAAAACATAGTTATATTCATCATAATGAGCAACCCACTAGTCACTACTGAGTCTCCTATCATAGAAGGGATGTAGGCCATAGCCCACCTGGCTGGCGCCATGCGAATTGGAAGACTTCACACGCCTTTGAGTAATTATCTAGAACTCTCAGGCGCGCAGGTTTCACCAGGATGTTTCTCTTCACCATTGAAGCATGTGATATAAGTACATAACTCCGAAAATTCAGAGGTGCGTGCCCTGGATCGAATCTGCGACCCTCTCGCATGGGAGACCGCAGTCTTAACCACTAGGATAATCGGGTGCTAGAATCATAATTATTATCCCTTCCTTTTAGCTTTGCCGTCGTCGGATAAAAACTAAAAATACACCGCGGTGTCACAAACGGATAAAGATGTTTCTTAAATCGTCAGAGGATTGTGGAAGCCGTGTAGCATTACGTCATACAGTCAAGATCACAACAATAAATTATATTAGCAATAGCAACTAGGACAAATCCGGGGAAACCCAGGTTGTCTGAAAACAGAACGACGAACGTAGAATCGCAGGCCGCAGCTATGGCGACGGCTGACGAATTTTATTATTTAGAGCCTGTTTATACATAAAGTAAAGGCCCTTCAAAAATTCTGAAAGCATCACAATAGTAACACTTCCAGAGACTGTAGGGAGATGCTATAGTTACTTAACAATTATCTAAGTTTTGCTTATATACTTTTCATTTAAATATCTCGATATCTTGTTATTTTACGGAACAGCGACGTCTTGTGTCAGTAGATAGGTTCTTCACAAAATCTGACTTCATCATAATAACATAATATCAATATTGTTAAATATAATACTAATTTCCGTAAGTTCTCGATTCCGCGTGATGGTCAATTTAGTGACGTTTGATACCATATATAACCATATAATAATGTATAACTAGTAAATGACTATAAAATTAAAATTTTTCACTATTAAAAGTATGACAACTCAAAACAAATTGATTTTTTGGTTTGTTTACAAAGATTCCGAATCGATTTTGACCATCACGCGGAATCGAGAACTTATGGAAATTAGTATTATAGTTAACAATATTGATATGTTAATATGATGAAGTCAGATTTTGTGAAGTGCCTACTACTGACACAAGACGTCGCTGTTCCGTAAAATAACAAGATATCGAGATGTTTAACTGAAAAGTATATAAAGAAGCAAAACTTATATCATAGATAATATAGTGCCATCAACTACAACATCCCCTGGAAGTATTACTATTGTGAATTGTGATGCTTTCAGAATTTTTGAAGGGCCTTTACTTTAAGTATATACAGGCTCTGATTAATAAATAAAAAATACTGAGTGCTCATAACCACCGTTCAGCTTCATCATTAGACCCTAGATATCATCTAGGACCAGAGTACTTCTCAAGACGAATCAAACGAGCCCGAACTCCATGGCGTTACATCGTTTTACTACAGAATTCCCATAGCTATCTTCCGCCTCTATCATCAGAACAGCTCCATGTTACAATAATATTGCATTGTAATCTGATTTACATGTACATGCACATTTTCAGCTCAATCGGAAACCGGAATGGTTCTAATACATCTTGCAAGATTTGACCTAAACATACATTGCAAGTTAAATAAAAGCTCGTAAAAATCTATATATATAAAAGAAAGTGGTGTTAGTTACACTATTTATAACTCAAGAACGGATGAACCGATTTGGCTGAAAATTGGTGGAGAGGTAGCTTAGAACCAGGAGACGGACATAGGATACTTTTTATCCCGTTCGACCGCGTTTCCGTCAAGTCACTATAAAACGTGGTATAACAAAAACGCATCTGACATGGAATAACAAAACGCAAATGACAGTGGAATAACAAAACGTAAATGACAGCTAAACGTAATTTTGTCTTTGGTTGTAAAAAATTTGACAATTATAAAAAGTGTTACAATAAACTATTACTGATATTATAAATGCGAAAGTGTGTTTCTTTGTTGATTTGTCCTTCAATCATGTCGCAACAGAGCAGCGGATTGATGCGATTTTTTTAATGGATGTAGTAGTGGTTCCTCAGACCGGGAGAGCTACTTTTTATCTCGGATAATGAAAGAGTTCCCGCGGGATTTTTAAAAACTAAATCCATGCGGACGAAGTCGCGGGCATCAGCTAGTAATATTATAAAAAGAAATTTAGCTTATGTATTTATGTTATGTACTAAGCATGGTTGAAAGTCTACACATACTCTGATCGCGAGCGATTTCCTCTCATTCATTGAGGAGTTCCGACCTCCATCTCCGAAGATATTCATCACATCTTTGCCAAATTTAAATGGGACCTACCTGCAAATACACCCTTTCCAATTAAAAAAAAAAATTGAAATCAGTTAAGATTTCATGGAGATATGGATGGACATCGATAAAAAAATACGCGTCGAATTGAGATCCTCCACTTTTTGGTTCTTTTTTGAAGTCGGTTAAAAAGAATTTTTTATATTAAATTATTGACCGAGCGAAGCGAGGTCTCTGAGTCTATTAGAGTGAATTTGCACTTGTCCGTCCGTCCGTCCGTCCGTCCGTCCGTCCGTCCGTCTGTCAGAGCCTTATAACTTTGAATTACTGAACGTAAATTTTACTTCAAATTTAGATATAATATGTAAACTGATGGCCTTCAGCCGAATATTGGATAAAAAATTATAAAAACCTTTATTTCAGGGGGGCTCTCATAGAAGTGAATGCGAAGTAAAAAAAAAATTATCACGTTACATAAAATTGTTAAATATCATTTTAAAGATAATTTTGAACCGAGTACAAACATATTTTTTTTTTAATTTTTCCCTTAAAATTGTCGAAATGGGGGGCTTTCAAAGTGGCGATTTTATACGCTCGCTTGAAGACGCTCTCTAAGAAAATCCGCTATGTATTTTCAAGCTGATTTTATTTTTTTAGGTCACTTATATCCTGTACTTGAACAACCAATACTAAAATTATATGAATATTATGAAGAAACGAGATTATTTAATTTTTAATGGGCATCAGTAATTCATATAGCATCAACATAGCTTCACAATAATGCTAATAGATGGCGCAGTCAGTAACTATTCCATGGAACTACGAGTTATCCCAAAAACAGTTTTGCGTCGACCATTATTATTTAGTTACATAATATAATACAATCATTGTATTGTAATTTTTTTTGTACCATATTATTCAATTAAAATTATTTTTTAGTTAAATTTTAGTTAAATATTGTATATTTTCTATTCGCGTCGATAGATGACGATTTGTAAAGATGCCCGTAACCCGGTTTCACTCGTTAGTACCTACATAATAATTCTATGTTTTCACTAACGTTCCCTAACCTTTACGGGCTCCCTATGATAAGTTAGGTGATGTTTTCTGTCAACTTATTTATCACGATCCTGTACGGGACACCTAAAAGGACATTGGGACGGATGTTAGGACTTAGGATTGTATTTAGGAGCTACCTACGTTAAGAGACTCCTACTTAGGGGATGATTTAGGTATGTCTGGTGAAAACGGGCATAATAATTATGTCAGTTTTGGTTATCATGTATCGATTGAATGAATAATCATGGGATACCGTTACCGCGAGGTCTCAGTTCGGGGCGAACCACTAGTTTTATTCATGGGAACTGGGAAAGCTAGAATTTCTAGCTGTATACATATTTTTTTTCGATGACAATATATATCTTGAATGCGTTTTTTTTGAAGTCGGTTAAAAAGAATTTATTATACTTATTAAATTATTTTATTCATGGGAACTGGGAAAGCTAGAATTTCTAGCTGTATATAAATATATTTTTTATTCGATGACAATATATATCTTGAATGCGATCTCACCTGATGGTAAGTGATGATGCAGTCTAAGATGGTAGTGGGCTAACTTGGAAGGGTTACGGCATTGTACTGCATATAGATACAACCCTTATATCCCTAATCTGTCTCTACACGCCATCGTGCGGGAACGCTAAATCGCTTGTCGGTACGTCTTTGACGGTAGGCTGGTAGTTGATACTTAAGTGGTAACTAGCCACGACCAAAGCCTCCCACCAGACATTTTTTTTTTGTTTCTACTCTGATCTTTTTACCCCAAAAATAATTGGTTGTCTCCTTTCAAATAAAAAAAAAGCCGGCCAAGTGCGAGTCGGACTCGCGCACCGAGGGTTCCGTACTCCAAAAGTAAAAGTAAAACGATAATCTATATATATAAAAGAAAGTGGTGTTAGTTACACTATTTATAACTCAAGAACGGATGAACCGATTTGGCTCAAAATTGGTGGAGAGGTAGCTTAGAACCAGGAGACGGACATAGGATACTTTTTATCCCGTTCGACCGCGTTTCCGTCAAGTCAATATAAAACCTGGTATAACAAAAATGCATCTGACATGGAATAAAAAAACGAAAATGACAGTGGAAGAACAAAACGTAAATGACAGCTAAACGTAATTTTGTATTTGGTTAATTATGGTAAAAAATTATGGTAAAAACAATTATAAAAATTATAGTTTAACGTAATTGATAATATCATCAGTAATATGTTTTCTCTTTGAATCATCATTAACAATGCCGCGAGCAAGACGATCAAATGTTTCCTGCTACAAAGCTACGGATTGACGTGATTTATTGGATAGGTATAGTTGAGAACCTGGAGGGTGACAAAGATTTCCCGCGGGATGTTATGAACTAAATCCACGCAGACGAAGTCGCGGGCATCAGCTAGTATTATATTAATTTGCTTATTTATCGTTAACTTTGTTTGTAGAGGTTTATTGTTAATATAAAAAAAAACTATGCTAGTTAGAGCGTTGATTTTATTTTTCCTGTAAAATATACATAAACCTCTATTGACCATAATTATTTCAGATTTTTAGATTGGTAAACTTCGGAGATAAGGTGGGGGAACGGTATTTTTTTCGACATTTTGGCCGATTAATCAAAAACTGTTATATATAGAAATAAATAAAAAACTGTTTTAAAGTGCACAAGTAAAGGCCTTTCATATGATACCCCACTCGGTATAGTTATCTTACTTTGAAATTTCAAACCCCCGATTTTCCCCCTTTTTTAATCAAACTAAAATAATTTTCGCGTTGATTTTATTTTTCCTGTAAAATATACATAAATCTCTATCGACCATAATTATTTCAGATTTTTAGATTGGTAAACTTCGGAGATAAGGGGGGGGAACGGTATTTTTTTCGACATTTTGGCCGATTAATCAAAAACTATTATATTTAAATAAATAAAAAACTGTTTCAGAATGTACAAGTAAAGGCCTTTCATATGATACCCCATTCGGTATAGTTAACTTACTTTGAAATTTCAAACCCCCGATTTTCCCCCTTTTTTAATCAAACTAAAATAATTTTCGCGTTGCTTTTATTTTTCCTGTAAAATATACATAAACCTCTATTGATCATAATTATTTCAGATTTTTCGATTTGTAAACTTCGAGGAGACCTTTGTCCAGCAGTGTACGTCTATAGGTTGATAAAGAAGAAGAAGAAGAAAGATACTAATTATATTATAACATCGCTCAGAGAATCGCGAAGCTGAAGTGAAAATTGGCGGGACATTGGCGGGCGGGGGGCACCAAAGATGAAGAAGAAGATGGCATACCTTAAACTATAGGTGGACCGTCGACATCAGATGAGTCGCAGGGAGCCGCTGGATACATTCGGCGCAAGACCGAGGCCTGTGGAAGTACATGCAAGAGACCTTTGGCCAGCAGTGGACGTCTATCGGTTGATAAAGAAGATGATTAGAAGACTCATAGCGGCCCACGCAAGGCTGGCCTGCGACGTTGCAGATTTGCGTCGGAAGAACCTCGTGTTAACAACTGAATACTAAGTAAGTACGTTTGTTTTGAAACTAGAGTACTGCTATTCTAGGTATCTATTTCATGATCTAAAAATATCCTGTTGATATCCAAATGGTTTCCGCTTAATCGCGACCACACAGTAGGTTTATCTTGAAGATGCCAGTTCGCTACTTGACAGCACAATCGCTGATATATAAGCGGAACCTCAGAAGATAAAATCTAAATGATAGCTGGTATATACTTATTTATTGAAATCACGTCTGTCAACAGGACTGTAACTTTAATTAAGAGAACACGACTATTAATTTTATTATTGCAAAAAATATATATATTTAGTAGGTATGTATGTATCTATGTATCTATGACAACCGACTCTGTCGGTTCTTGGAACCTAATGAACTCGATATTCAGTGTGGTTAGTCCGAGTTTTAATTCGTTTGATCGTAATAGTTACTATAACATTAGCATCAAAGTAAAATGAACATAATAGTATCGATTTAAAGTCACAAATACAATGCAGGCGATTTTAATTTGGAGCGTTTTCGTTACGTAAACGTATAAGAATACATACACGAAATTGAGCTCTAACTCAATATTGTTATGGTTTATTTTACTTTGATGGTAATGTCATAGTTTATTATTCATAACTATCCAATCTTGTACTAACCCTACTGAGCTCGTGTACGCTTAGATTACCCGCAAGTGTAGTAAGTATTTATATTTGCAACATTTATGAATTATCTACTAACAGAGGAACTATAGTGGCGAACTTGTGGCGTTTGAAGCCTTCAAAACCTATATTCATCATCATCATTAACAACCCATCAACGGCTCACTACTGAGCGCAGGTCTCCTCTCAGAGAAGGGTTATAGGCCATAGTCCACCACGCTGGTCCAATGCGAATTGGTGGACTTCACACATCTTCGAGAACATTATGAAGAACTCTCAGGTGTGCAGGTTTCCTCACGATGTTTTCCTTCACCGTTGAAGTAAGTGATATTTAATTGCTTAAACGCACTTGACTCCGACTCAGAGGTAGAGTAAAGCGTACCCGGGATCGAACCTGCGACCCCCCGAATAGGAGACCACAGTCCTAACCACTAGGCTATCACTGCTACTATAAACCTATATTATATTTCTTAAATTATTTTATGGAACAAAGTATCCTTAAAGTAATCCCAAGACGATAGCGTGAAGAAGTACTTACCTGAGATAACAGCTCTGTCAGATATCGTAAGTTGCACCATAAGGGTTGTTTTTTAAATCCTGACGAAAAATAGAGGGGTCTTATAAGTTCAGCGTGTATACCTGTGTGTCCAGTGTCTGTTCCATCGTAGCTCCCCAATGAAAACCGATTTTGATGCTTTCTTCTGTTTGGAAGCTAACGTTATTGAGATGCTCGAAAGAAGAAGGAACTTAGGTGTGCAATGTTCTGCAAATCTGGCGCAATAGCAAGGCTGGTGGCATCAGATACGGATACAGCCAGGTCGGCCTTCGGACCAACTCAGCCATGGCGAGACGAATTTTCAGAGTAATGGAAACGTGAAAGGTCAATATCGATTATTCATCAAGTTTCAAGACTAATTTGTACCGACTAAAATAGATAAAGGTTCACGACTGTTTATTGACTAAAAAAAAAACTTCGCTTGCAATTCGATTAACCCACATTTCATTCTTCTTATAGTGCCGTCTCCTATCTGATGTTGGCAACCATTAGGGCTATCTGCACCTTGGACACTGCTGCACGGAACAAGGATCGGGTACTTCTCCCATACCATTGACGCAGATTTTTATGCCACGATGTTCTTCTCCGACCGGGTGGTTTTACGGTGTTCGACGAACTATTTTTTCTTGAATAATGAGTTGCAGGACGTCGGTATTTGTTATTCCTTAGGATGCCAAAGTACTCCAGCATCCGTAGATACCTATTTTTATGGTCTTAAGGGTTTCAAAGACCTTTCCTGTAGCCTCTGCAGCGTGTTCGTGCACATTTATTTATAAGTAAGTAATAAATTAATATACTGTGTAAGTATAATGTGAGACATAAACTGGATAAGCGAGTTTTTACTGCTCATCAGTATGAGCAGTAAAAATTCTAGAGCTAAACTAAGATTTAAACTAAAAACTGAATATTGTTAAAAAATGCTTTAAAATAATTTAAATATATTACAACGAATTACACGTTTCGATAAAAATTTACTCTGTGGTAATTTGATTTGTTTTATTCAGATTCTTTTGTAACGTTACCAAGTTTGATTGTAAACAGATAAATACTTACCTAATATTTATTAAAATCTTTTGAATAATTATGCTACTTTCTAAAGTTAAAATTGGTACAAGGGGACCACCAGAATAAGTTACATCGATAATATTTGTTAGCGCACAAAGGAGTAGTCTCGCAGATAAACACACTACATCATCATCATCATCAGCAACCCATCAACGGCTCACTACTGAGCGCAGGTCTCAGAGTAGGGTCATAGGCCGTAGTCCACCATGCTTGCCCAATGCGAATTGGCGGACTTCACAAACCTTCGAGAACTTTATGGGGAACTCTCAGGTGTGCAGGTTTCATCACGATGTTTTCCTTCACCGTTGAAGCATGTGATCGATCCTGCGACCCCCCGAATAAGAAGACCACAGTCCAAACCACTAGGTTATCACTGCTTACGTACTAGTGGCCGAACCAACATATGATTAGAGAAATTAAATCACCTAAAGTTTGGGCACCTAGAGAAAATTGGAGTGCATCGTGCTGTAAGGAGAGCACACTTGGGTTGGGTCGTATAGGCGGAGGCCAAGATTCTCTTTGGGTCACTGAGCCAGCGAAGTTAGTAGTAGTAACCAACACACTTTCTCATTTATAATATTATTATGATACTGATAAATCATGAGTTTCATGAGTCTCTTGTTGTTATACTTTAAATCGCGATGTAAATCACAGCCTGTATTTTATTATACAAATACAATAAGAGACTCATGATGTATCAGTGTCATACTAATGTTATAAATGCGAAAGTGTGTTGGTTTTGTTAATTTGTCCTTCAATCACGCCGCAACAGAGCTACGGATCGACGTGATATTTTGCATGGGCATATACTCGTAGTAGAGGGCCTGGAGAGTGACAAAGGCTACTTTTTATCTCGGAAAAAAAAGAGTTCCCGAGGGATTTTAAAAACTAAATCCACGCGGACGAAGTCGAGAGCATCAGCTAGTGGGTCATTATGGCGTTCGCAGTCATAACGAGTACAACAATAAATGCGGTAAATAGATAGCTTATGTTAGATAGGCTATAGCTTATGTTAGAAAACTTAAACCTAGGTGAGTTGAAGTTATCGAACATTTATCTCGTTGTCATAACAGTTTATAGTAATTAAATTTTATATTTAAAAGAGATTATAAATCTGTACGTTCTATTGTGGTCATTTTCAACATCAATAGGTACAATAATAGTAAATAATAATAAAAATTATGCTGAACTGTTTGTCCAAACGAAAATGAACTGGAATTGTACGCAAAAAAACTGTATCTAAGGGATAGGGCAAACTGCGATTTTTAGCGGAAGCGATCGAGGCGTTTTTATGGCCTATTGCGTCTGCTGCGCGATTCCGCGAT
Organism: Oeneis ivallda; assembly: GCA_029955525.1. Classification (NCBI taxonomy): domain Eukaryota; kingdom Metazoa; phylum Arthropoda; class Insecta; order Lepidoptera; family Nymphalidae; genus Oeneis; species Oeneis ivallda. The sequence continues at coordinate 29,686,953 of JARPMR010000001.1, read as the reverse complement.
CAAACGCAAAAGGCCATAAAAACGCTAAAATCCATAAAAACGCGAACTCGTTTGACTCGCGAAAATGGGATGCAGTCCTTCGCAAAATGCCATAAAAACGCGCGAATCGCGCAATAGACGCAAAAGGCCATAAAACGCGAAAGGTCATAAAAACGCGCGAATTGTGCTGCAAGCACAAAGGGTCAGAAAAACGCTAAAGGTAATAAAAGCGCGCGATCGCTGCAGCTAAAAGCAGCCAAAGCTGCAGCCAGTGTGCCCTCTCCCTTAATTAAACTTTTTGTTACATCCATTAGTGGCACAGTAAGGTAAAAATATCCAATGCCTTGTCAGTTTATTTATCTGCTGACGATGATATCCTATTTTCAGAACAGAGTGTGAACAAAAGATTTTGTTGGCGTTTTCTTTCAGAAGCAGCACCAAGTTTGTATGGGATGGCGGTGCTACACCCCTAGATTGCCCTGGAAGCATGTATTGCGCGTCAGCTATTAGAACTTGCAGTATAGGATGGATAGTAGCGTATCTATTTTAAATATATATGCGTACCTAGTTAGTTATTCTTTTTAACCGACTTCAATAAAGGAAGAGTTTCTCAATTCGTCGGAATGTTTTTTATGTATGTTCACCGATTACTCGACGACGTCTACGCCTGAGCCGATTTGGAAAATTTTTTTTTCGTTTAAAGGGTATACATTCCAGGAGGTTCCTTTTTTTTATCGAAATAGCGGTTTTTAAAAAAATCATCGTTGAATTATATATTTTGTACTGGCGCGGGCGTTTGAAGTCAATTTCTTAAAAATAATTTTTATATTAAATTAGCTGACCCAGCGAACTTCGTACCGCCAACAAAAATATTTAGGGGGTGGGTCAAACCTATATGTATCATAGGTGTTATATGTTAGCCGATTCTCAGACCTACCCGATATGGACACAAAATTTCATAAAAATCGGTCCAGCCGTTTCGGAGGATTTTGGTAACAAACACCGCGGCATGAGAATTTTATATATTAGACTAGCTGACCCGGCGAACTTCGTACCGCCACCTTATCTATATAAATAAAAGAAATAAACTATCCTAATCTAAAAAAAACTATCCTATCTTTCAAGTTGGACCAAATTACAGATAGTTACGAAGTTTGATCAAAATCGGTTAAGTAGTTTAGGAGTACATCGCGGACAAACAACATGATTCGTAATTTATATATATTAAGATTTACTGAAATAATTATTGTCAATATATATACTTTTTTATTCGATGACAGGATACTCCTTCACTGCGAGCTCACCTGACGGTAAGTGATGATGCAGTGTACCTACTACCTACATCAAAACTAAACCGAAAAGGATTTATGCGTTATGCTTGCTTAGTGCAAAGATACGCTCGATTTCACCAGTTGTTCCTAAAATAATTTTATAAGTAAGTACGTATACTAAGTATATAATATATTTAAGTATATCTTAATCGTTGCTGACAACTTGTGGTAAAACCAAATTGTTCTTTAGTACCACTTCCTATAGCTATGGTCACCCAATTAGGCTAAAGTATTAGTAAAGGCATTAGAGTATTAGGCGTGATTTTTTTAATTATTGCGACTGAGAAGTTGGAGCGCGCTTGCCTAGAAGATACTATTCACTCTTACCTGAAGGTACTTAATTATGCGTCATTTATCCCTTAATCAATAAGTACGTCGTATAAGGCTTTGGGCCTATACCTAACGAGCATTTTTGCCTGCGGCTTGCTCACTTGAATTTCGAACCCCTGTTTTACCCTCTTAGGGGTTGAATTTTCAAAAATCTTTTCTTAACGGAGACCTACGTTAATAAGAGCTATCTAAATGTAGGTACAAATTTCAGCCCGTTCCGTCTTGTGGTTTAAGCTGTGCGTTGATAGACCAGTCGGTCACCTTTTCCTTTTGTATATGTTACCGTTAGAGTGCATAATACGTTAATGTGCACATTAACTAGCTAATCTGCAGATGCTCGGATACGATGCGTTAAAGTGCAAAATTTGAATTAAATAAAACCCGGCCAAGTGCGTGTCGGGCCACGCGCAGTGTTCCGTAGGGTTCCGTAGTTGAAAGTCTCAACATACATTTTGAGTTCCATGGTTTAAATACTACAAAATATGCAACTTACACTACGTGTAATATCTAACTTAGAAAAACCGATATAACTCCTTCCCTAATGAACCCTACTTAGCCGTGATAGTTTTCCTTTAAAATTCATTAATATATATATAGCTGCTGGGGCTGATTCACTGACTGATTCACTGATTCACTGATTCACTCACTCATTGATCACCTCTCCTGTAAAATTTTGTATGAAAAATTTTTTTTTCACCGATGGTTTCGTATAGGGGACAAAAATTCATTCGGAGGAAAAATATGGAGAGAGCTGATGATTGAGGATTTCGGAGACGGGTGAGGAGCACGGCCAGGGTATTGAAGATAGGTGGGGTGTGCTCGAACAAAAGTCACTCGGAACTTCATCCAATTCGTAGAGAGTTGAAAAAAAAATCCAAAATGGCGGATTCAAGATGGCGGCCATACAAATTTCGTCGGTGTCTATCTCGGAGAGTATAAAAGATGGAAGAGTGGTTTCTGGGCAAAAGATGATCAGGACCCGAAGGTCTACTTGATGAACCGAAAAAAAATTCAAGATGGCGGAATTTTATTTTCTCCATACAAAATATGTATATGGCGAATATTGAAGAGACTAGAAGTTGGGAACTATGCAAGACTTTGATACGGTTTCATTTCGAAAGTTTTTATTGAAGAATTCTCATTGTGATAAATGATGAACTATGATGATTGAGGATTTCGGAGACGGGTGAGGCGTACGGCCAGGGTATTGAAGATAGGTGGGGGGTGCTCGAACAAATGTCACTCAAAACCTCATCCAATTCGCAGTGAGTTGAAAAAAACTTAAAAATGGCCGATTCAAGATGGCGGCCATACAAATTTCATAGGTGTCTATCTCGGAGATATAAAAGATGCAAGAGTGCTTCTTTGGCAAAAGATGATCAGGACCTGAAAGTCTACTTGACGAGTAGAAAAACCGCGGTCCGCTTGCGGGCCGCGCACCCACGCGCCCTACTAGTTATATATACTACTGCTGTGAATTTTTTCTTGTATCCTATATACAACCATTTAGCTGGCAGAGGGGGGGGGGGGGGGGGACACTTGACTCTAATAAAATTTAGCACTTTAAAATATCATATTTCATAAACGGATCCCTGAATTGAAAAATGGTGTTCCCACACCCACAACGTTTTTGAAACACCTATTCATCGACACCCTACACTATGGGATAGATGAGAAAATAAAAATTCATCCCCATTTTACATGTAGGGGAGGTACCCTAAAAAAAAATATTTTTCACAATTTTATTTCACCACTTTGTCGGCGTAATTGATATTTATACCCTTGTCAAATTACAGATTTCTAGTATCAATAGTCTCTGAGCTAAACCGCGGACAGACAGACAGACAGACGGACGGACATGGCGAAACTATAAGGGTTCCTTGTTTACTACGGAACCCTAAAAAGGTCTTATTTGCACTTTACCTAGTAAGTCTGCACAATAACGAATGGTGTTGGTTTATTACTCAAAGGGTACATCGTTAAATTGCGGAAGACAGTGAACGAAATACTTTTGTTTTGCTCAACCGCTCCTCCCGCGCCCCTCAGGTTTTAAGGGTTCCGTACCAAAATGGTAAAAATGGAACCCTTATGGTGAGACTTTCTCCGTCCGTCCGTCCGTCCGTCCGTCTGTCACAGTCGATTATTTCAGTAACTATTAAAGCTATCGACATGAAATTTGGCATAGTTGTGTATAATAGTGGCCCAACATCATTGGAATAAAGAAAAATCGAAAATTGTCTTTAGTTTTATTAAAAAAGGGGGAAAATCGGGGGTTTGAAATTTCAAAGTAAAATAACTATACCGAGTGGGGTATCATATGAAAGGCCTTTACTTGTGCATTCTAAAACAGTTTTTTATTTATTTCTATATATAATAGTTTTTGAGTAATCGGCCAAAATGTCGAAAAAAATACCGTCCCCCCCCCCCCCCTTATCTCCGAAGTTTACAAATCTAAAAATCTGAAATAATTATGGTCAATAGAAGTTTATGTATATTTTACAGGAAAAATAAAATCAACGCGAAAATTATTTTAGTTTGATTAAAATAGGGGGAAAATCGGGGGTTTGAAATTTCAAAGTAAGATAATTATACCGAGTGGGGTATCATATGAAAGGCCTTTACTTGTGCATTCTAAAACAGTTTTTTATTTATTTCTATATATAATAGTTTTTGAGTAATCGGCCAAAATGTCGAAAAAAATACCGTTCCCCCCCCCCCCCCTTATCTCCGAAGTTTACCAATCTAAAAATCTGAAATAATTATGGTCAATAGAGGTTTATGTATATTTTACAGGAAAAATAAAATCAACGCGAAAATTATTTTAGTTTGATTAAAAAAGGGGGAAAATCAGGGGTTTGAAATTTCAAAGTAAGATAATTATACCGAGTGGGGTATCATATGAAAGGCCTTTACTTGTGCATTCTAAAACAGTTTTTTATTTATTTCTATATATAATAGTTTTTGAGTAATCGGCCAAAATATCGAAAAAAATACCGTTCCCCCCCCCTTATCTCCGAAGTTTACCAATCTAAAATTCTGAAATAATTATGGTCAATAGAGGTTTATGTATATTTTACAGGAAAAATAAACTCAACGCGCAAATTATTTTAGTTTAAAAAAAAAAGGGGGAAAATCAGGGGTTTGAAATTTCAAAGTAAGATAATTATAGCGAGTGGGGTATCATATGAAAGGCCTTTACTTGTGCATTCTAAAACAGTTTTTTATTTATTTCTATATATAATAGTTTTTGAGTAATCGGCCAAAATGTTGAAAAAAATACCGTCCCCCCCCCCCCCCTTATCTCCGAAGTTTACCAATCGAAAAATCTGAAATAATTATGGTTAATAGAGGTTTATGTCTATTTTACAGGAAAATAAAACCAACGCTCTAACTAGCATAGTTTTTTTTATATTAACAATAAACCTCTACAAACAAAGTTAACGATAAATAAGCAAATTAATATAATATTATCGTTTTACTTTTACTTTTGGAGTACGGAACCCTCGGTGCGCGAGTCCGACTCGCACTTGGCCGGTTTTTTTAAACTTAAGTTAGGTACATTGACCCAATACAACCTAAGTGCCCAGAGAACCTAAGGGCACCTGGCTATTCATATATAACCCCAACCTAACCTAACTTTAGATTTTGCCAAAATATGTATATAGCATTTGTTAGGTTTAGTTTGGTTATGTTAGGTTAGGTTAGGTTAGTAATTACCTACAACTAATTAAAATGTTTTATTCAATAAGAACCTGTTTTATGGAATTTACCATATGCATGGTCGTTAAACTAGCGGCACGCTATGATGGCCGGTTTGACGTTTGTCCGCTCATGAAGTTCCGTATTAATTGATAACGACTTTGAAGGAAATAATTGTATTACTTTATTGACGATAGTGATGTGCAGAGATTCATAAATTTTATCGAATGTAGTTTTAGGTTTAGGACTCAAAATTTATTTATTAAATTGATTTCTAAAATGTATACAAGTGTAGAAAAATCAGTTTGCACCATTTAAGGGGTGAATGTACTTGTGAATATGAACAATTTTCACTATGTGGACAAACCTCTGAAATCGCAAAAAAATATCAGCTGTTTCATACAAAAGGTAAAATTTTTATTTTTATATGATATATACCACAACTCGGCATTTGGTTTTCTAAATTGAAAATTTTTAAAAATGGAATCTAATACGGTCGTCACATAGGATCGCTGGCTAGCACAACTACTACCTCCGGCAAACTCGCGTCAATGCTCAATGCAAAACAAAGCAGTTTCGAATTGACGTTGCTTCGAAAAGTATAAACTGTCAGTGCAATGCGATTGTGATATAGTTTTGACCTGGCTTTGGATTTCAAATATTGATACTGCATTACTGTTGACCCTTGCTCGTTAATTTGGACTCTGTTCAAGCCCTTTGTTGTGGATTTCGTCGATATGACCGAACGTACGCAGAGAACTGTTCTAAATAGTCAGACACGTGAGTTCGTAATACGCCTTCGTAACTATTTCGATCGTGAAGCTCAAAATGGAGGGCCAATTTTACCTATAACGTCAGTGGTTGAACGCGTAGCTGATGCGCTTAATATTGGACAACGAACTGTTAGACGGATAACTAAAAAAAAATATGGCGAGACTGGCACAGAAGAAAATAAACTTCACACACCAAAAAAGAGAAAACGAGCAAAACCAGTCGTAGGCATCGATAGCTTTGATGCCGATGCTATCCGAAGACATGTTTACGGCTACTATTTACAGAAGGAGTATCCAACAAGAAAAAAGTTGGTGCATTCACTGAAGGAAGCTGGATTATTCTTCGGTGGGGAAAGTTCTTTAACGAAGATTTTGAAGACCATTGGATTTCGATACAAAAAATGTAACAAACGCAAAATATTGATGGAAAGATTTGATATAGCGATGGCAAGGTATACTTTTTTACGGCAAGTGAAAGAAATCAAAAATTGGCAAAATGTTGTGTTCTTGGATGAAACATGGCTTAATGCTAACCATACTGTAGGCCGTTCTTGGAACGATGACACAGCAGCATCTACTTCCAAAGTTCCTGTAGGAAAAGGATCGCGACTTATAATTTGTCACGCCGGAACCATCAACGGGTTTGTCGAAGGTTCTCTCATGGCTTTTGCGTCAAAAACCACTGGAGACTATCATGAAGACATGGAGAAAAGTTTACTGAATGGTTTACCTCAATGTTGTGTAGCCTCCCTGAACCATCTATTATAATTATGGACAACGCCCCATACCACTCGATGCAAATTGACAAGCCACCTGCCCAATCCCAAAAGAAAGCTGATATCGTCGCATGGCTTCGTAAAAATGGCGTAGATGCAAACATGAATATGTTAAAAGCGGAATTAGTACGTCTTTTAAAAGAAAACAAACCAACCAAGATCCGATACGTCATTGACGAAATAGCATTAGAACATGGGCACAGAGTTATACGGTTACCGCCTTACCATTGTGAGTATAATGCGATTGAGTTGGTGTGGGCTCAAATTAAGGGATATGCTGCAAGACACAATACAGAACCCCCATTTACCACAAAAAAAATGCTAAAATTATTAGAAGAAGCTTGTGAACATGTGACTAAAGGAGACTGGGAAAAGGTTATGAATAGAACTGTTAAATTAATAAGGGAAGATTATGAAAGAGATGTGAAAATAGATAATATTATAGAAAACGAACATATAATTATTAATGTAGGTGATGATAGCAGTGACGACAGTGAAAATAGTAGTATGGACGAATCTGATTAATTATGGCCTTTTGTGGCACCTTTTTTGGTATCTTTTGTATTCATATGTTTCTTGTGTGCATATAAAGTATGTATATTCATTTTCATTCAAATATTCAGTTCGTTCAAATAAATTAAATAAACATATACATTTTTGTTTTATTAAACCTATTTAATCAGGTACAAAAACAAAACTTAATTGTTTTTTGTTCGAGAATAAATTGACATTCCACATCACTATTGTAATGTGTCAAACCGGCCATCATAGCGTGCCGCTAGTGTAGTCTGCAGATTACCTAGTAGTTCTGCAGATTATCTAGTTAATGTGAGAACTCAATAATTTTTTCCACTTTAACTGACTCAGCCAGATAATCTGCAGAATACCTCGTTAATCTGCACTCTAACTGATTTACGCAAATTAACGGTAACATATATATTAAAGATGAACTCCCTCCAAAGAGACCTAAAGATTAAACCTTAAAATTAAAAGTTTTTATTCCAACTTTGTTATGTAGAGCCGGATTCAAGTCGACGCCCCTCTCCCCCTTAATCTGCAAATAAATTACTATAACAATATGACTAATAGGTAATTAGTTAATTACTTTCAACTTTGTCGGTCATTTAACTCTTTTATTATGATATCAGCTAGCAAATATTTTACCAATTATTTAGTCGTGACTAAAGACCACGTTTTTACAATTATACTCGCCACTGACATAATATTATACAGGGTGGAAACTATAAGAAGTACGTATTTTATTAATATGAGAGAAATCAAAAAACTTATATTTTCACCAGTTAATTTTATTTTATTATTTCGGGATAGGCTTGCGCTTGACGACAATCAATGCTGGACAGCACTGATGAGGTCTAGGTTGGAGCGCGCTTGCCTAGAAAATGCCTATTCACTCTTGCCTTGAAGGTACTGAGGTTATACGTGGCCGGAAACACAGATGTTGGAAGTGCGTTCCACAACTTAGCGGTTCGATTCAGAAACGTTGAACTGAAGCCTTTTGTGCGAGTAGGTTGGATTTCAACCACGTAAGGATGCCGACGCTCACGATTTCTCGATGTTCTGTGGTAAAACGGTGAAGAGGGCACAAGGTTGTGAAGTTCTTGAGCGCACTCTCCAAAGTATATCCGATAGAAGATCGATAGACAGGCAACATTGCGACGGTGTTGCAGACTGAGCATTTTTGCCTGCGTTAGTGACTGATCACCTATAATTCGGCGGGCACGGCGATCTATCGAGTCTAATGCATCCAGTTGGTACTTAGCAGAGCCGTCCCAGAGGTGGCAGCAGTACTCCATGGCCGAGCGCGCCTGAGCCTGATAGAGAGTCAGGCGCTGCTCAGGCGTGAAGCACCGCTTCACCTTGTTCAGGATACCAAGTTTTTTGGCTGTTGTTTTTGCCTTTGACTCGATGCATTTCCCGAAATTGAGGTTGGCGAGATGTCCATGCCCAAGAGCTCAATATGGTCACTCATCGGTATGGACACACTTTGGAAAGTTGGAGTCAAGATAAAGGGACTCCTTTTGGCAGTGAATAAACACGCTTGAGTTTTGTGTCGTAACACTCTTTTTTCCAGACTATACCCGGGTTCTCATGAACCACAGAAAACAATAAAAAATTAATCAACCGAAATAGTTCTTGAGATTTGACAAAAACAGCCCTTCAACAGAAAAACAAGGAAAAGGTGCCGAACTTTGGCTAGTCATGTATCCTATTATTTCAAAACTTTTTGTTTTATTAATTAGGTATTACAAAAAAATCAATAACCAGAACAAAAAGTTTAAATCCTACTAATAATATAATATATGAATGCGAAAGTGTGTTTATTTGTTGATTTTTCCTTCAATCACGCGTCAACAGATCTATGGAGCTACGGTTGTGAGGACCTAAATCAGGGATTCCCAAACTATTTTGGGCAAGAGACTCCTTTTCCAAAATGAACTAATACCTCATACCCCCATAGCCAAATTACTTTAAAAATCCTATCTCCAATTTTTTTTCCTATTGACACAAATAACTTACCAATTTAAAAACATTGCAGTTGGATTAAGAGAGTAAACTTGACATCATTTTCCCATCAAAATTAAATAAATATACATATAATTCAGTAAATATCAAATGTAATTAATAATTATATTAATACAAATTACTTACGTAAAAATTACAACAATAATACTTTCTACTAAAATATTAGTCATTCATTTATCAAGTTGCACCAACGTAACACAACTTATACAGTTTCTTGAAAGTTTCAAATAAGAACTTGTTAATTAATAGGAGCCGATTTTTAGACCTCGTCGACCCCCAAAATCCGTTTTCGTTTATGTCGACCCCTGGGAAACCGATTTCGACCCCAAGGGGTCGATATCGACTACTTTGGGTGTTATTGACCTACAGTATGACACGCTTACGGTACATATTAAAATATTATCTCGGAAACCAAAGAGTTCCCGCGATATTTTTACATGGCTTGTTCGTTATATTTGGTAAAATGGTTGTTGTTTCGTCATATAATATATTATTATTAAGATCATTCAAAAACCAACAGAACCAATTATTATGGAAAATAGACCCAAGCGCGTGTGTAAATGTTCCTTAATTTAACAAAAATGATTGTTTACTTATTAACCTTTCACAATGCCAAGGAGGTCGGTCGTCAACTTAAGTCAACTGAATTTTTGAACAGACTCTACTAAAGCGTCTACGCTTTGCCACAACGGAACGCTAAATTAATAATCTATATCTAGATCGATATGATAACTATAATTCTGAAATCGAACCGGTGCTTAGAAGGCATCAAAAGCCACTGCGCCAAAGAGGTTGGTCGTCAACTTATATGTCAACTGACTTATTGAAGACTACTCAAGCATCTACGCGTTACCACAACGGAACGCTATATTAGCTGGCTATGTCTAGATCCATAATTTATGAATAATCGCAGCCGCATCTATACCATAGAAAGAATAGTTTACTCAATGTACCTATTCTGAAATCGAACCGGCGGTGCTTAGAAGTCACCAAAAGCCACTGCGCCAAAGAAGTCGATCGTCAACTCGTCACAAAAGATTAATTAAAAACTATTTCACTAATAGGCAATTAAACCATACCATTGCATGCGCAGGTGGTTTGAAATAAAAAATGGGTAAAAATTTAATTCGCTTAAAATGATTAAGTACAATTACTTTTTTCACTGCTCGGATTCCTAGAATTATCAAAGAGGTAATTATTAGACGGCATTGACATGGAGTTACCCGCTGACCAGAGGTAGGTAGATAGTTAAAATCAACTCGCGGGTTTGAAGTTTTGTACCTACAGTATATTTGGATTTATGTATGTTTGTACAAATAGTTTCATCGGCTCTGTCATGTGCTATATGCGACAGTTTGACGCTGCTAGCGACAGGGACGACGCTCTACAAAGCTGAAGGAAGCCGATGTGTAGGTAATAATAATTGTTACCGGGTACTGTACACCGTAATTCGCATTCGCATTGGGCCAGCGTGGTGGACTATGGCCTAAACCCTTCTCTGAGAGGAGACCTGCGCTCAGTAGTGAGCCGTCGATGGGTTGCTAATGATGATGATGATGATGACTGTACACCGTACATTCATTTATTAATGTATGTACGGAAAATGGACGGAGAATTTTCCCATCATCATTATCACGTGAGACGTAGGGACAGCATACATACAGCATGATCCCGTCCAGATAACAATATCGTGTAACTTAAATAAAGGCTAATTCAAACCGAAACAAAAAAAACCGGCCAAGTGCGTGTCGGGCCACGCGCAGTGTAGGGTTCCGTAGTTGAAAGTCTCAACATACATTTTGAATTCCATGGTTTAAATACTATAATATACTACAAAATATGCAACTTACACTACGTGTAATATCTAACTTAGAAAAACCGATATAACTCCTTCACTAATGAACCCTACTTAGCCGTGATAGTTTTCCTTTAAAATTCATTATATATACTACTGCTGTGAATTTTTTCTTGTATCCTATATACAACCATTTAGCTGGCAGAGGGGGGGGACACTTGACTCTAATAAAATTTAGCACTTTAAAATATCATATTTCACAAACGGATCCCTGAATTGAAAAATGGTGTTCCCACACCCACAACGTTTTTGAAAGACCTATTCAACGACAACCCACACTATGGGATAGATGAGAAAAAAAAAATTCATTCCCACTTTACATGTAGGGGAGGTACCCTAAAAAAATATTTTTCACAATTTTATTTCACCACTTTGTCGGCGTGATTGATATTTATACCCTTGTCAAATTACAGATTTCTAGTATCAATAGTCTCTGAGCTAAACCGCGGACAGACAGACAGACAGACAGACAGACAGACAGACAGACAGGCAGACGGACGGACATGGCGAAACTATAAGGGTTCCTTGTTTACTACGGAACCCTAAAAAACAATAAATAACTAAAGAATACATGGTCGAAATTCCACGTAGGAGTGCCTTACCGGCTTCCGTTTTTCCAACTAACTATAACTTGGGTATCTTTAAATCAAGAGTGAATAGGTATCTTCTAGGCAATCGCGCACCATCCTAGGCTGCATCTTCCTTTAGCTAGTATATATATTTAAAAAAAAAAAATTGAGTGTCGTGGAACACTCGGCTGGAACGAAGTCCAGAATCAACGACTTCTCTCGTCACATGTTAGAACCATCTTGTAAAATAAACAGACATTAAAGCAAATTTAAGCAAGTTCGCGCTGCCCACAATAGATGGCGTTAGTAAATTTTGCCGCAAATATTTTGTTCGGAATTTCTCAGGATTCGAACCTCCGAAACGATAGTATCACTCCTTCGTTTAAACTGCTGCGCTACGAAAGCTTTGATTTGAACAAGGGTCGTGACGGGAAATTCTTACACATTTTTTCGTCTAGCCCCCGTCCGCCAAACCGCCCGAAAAGGAACTTCGTTCCAATCGTTCCAAGAAAATTGTTTTCCTTGAATGTTGCTATAAGTGGTTTACGTTAAGTTATTAAGTATATGACATAGCCTCATATTGCAGATAAATTGGTTAAGGTAACCGCGAGTAAATATTGTTGCAGCAAGAAAACAATATTCAGCAAATAACAACTTAGAGTGTACGAGTAGCTGTGTGGTGACAACTTTATAAGGGTGATAATATTATAAATAAGGCTTTCTACACAATACACTCACGTCCCGCTATTAATATGATTAATGTGCGAGGAAACTAAGAAATGCTCTTAGAGTAAAGATAGCGACTAAGGCTCTACACTAAATACCTTTCTGTACGTAGGTATGAAAAGCTTTCCCTAGCACTCTCTGTACAAACGAAGTTTTATTATTATTTTAATAAATAGTAACAAATCAAAAATATAAAAAATCGACTTGATTTGTATGGGGTGAGCTAGGGATGTTAATATGAATGCTTCCCGTTGAGTATTCAAATTGCTTCATTTTGAACTCATCTATCTATACTTCTATACTAATAATAAAAAGAGGAAAGATTTGTTTGTTTGTTTGTACCGAATAGGCTCTGTAACTACTGGACCGATTGTAACAATTTTTTCACCAATAGAAAGCTAAGTTATCAGGAAGTAACATAGGCTATAATTTATTTTCAAAAAAATTGGAGATCCTTAAGAAAATTGCAATAATGAAAATTCTTTTCAAAAAACCGACTTCTAACGCCACTACAAAGTATAAAAATAATTTTAGTTTGTCCACGTTTGTTGAAGTAGGGCGGGCCTATATACAAACTATGAAACCGATGCGCGACGCTACAGAATATGATAGACTCGTTTTTAGAAGTCGAGCGAGCATCGCGAGTCGGTTTCATAGTTTGTATTTTAGGCCCGCCCGACTTCAACAAACGTGGACAAACTAAAATTATTTTTATACTTTGTAGTGGCGTTAGAAGTCGGTTTTTTGAAAAGAATTTTTATTTTAAGCTTTTAAGTGTAGTATCCTATGATTGAGGAGCTAGGACCTGGAGCTCCATGATGTAGTCCATACTTGTTACCTACAATATCAATTCGTAATCGAAATTTCCTAAATCGCCATAGTTTTAGCCTGCAGCATCAGGCTTGAGGAGTTGAAGGTTAAAATTTTTATGGGACCATTTCGCAAACATACTCTGTCGATTAAAAAAAAAATCACGCGAATCGGTCCAGTAATCCCGGAGAAATCGGTGGACATACATAGAAAAAAAAAAAAATACCGGCCGAATTGAGAACCTCCTCCTTTTTGGAAGTCGGTTAAAAACCAAAGTAGCAAAATTTTGCCTATAAAATGCATTATTTGGCGTGTGCTGAGAAAACTATTGATGACAAATAAAAATGATGTACTACATGATTAAAGTACTCATTATTCTCTACAAAAAATTCCCGAGGGAATATAGCTAACTATCATATTTAGGTCACAATAGTAGCTTTCGTGTTCTAAAATTTAATTAGATCGCCTTTATTATAGTATAGTATTAATTCTTCCTTACTAATAATACATAATTATAAATGTGAGTGTGTTTGTTTGTTTGTTTGTTGGTTTGTCCGTCAATCACGCTGCAACAAAGCTACGGATTGACTTGATTTTTTGGATAGGTATAGTTCAGAACCTGGAGGTTGACATAGACACCCCGGAAAATCAAAGCGTTCCCGCGGGATTTTAAAAACTAAATCCACGCGGACGAAGTCGCGGGCATCACCTAGTCTAATAATAAAGTTGATTGATTATTTTTATGGCATACAAAAGATATCGTTAGGATTGAAAACATAATATTCTATGAAGATAGCTTCAGTATACTTTGTGCTGATATTTTACATTGGTGAAATCGGCCCATAATAAAATTAAGTAAGTAGGTATACTAATTAAAGTACCTAAAAATAGTCTAAGGTTAAAAATTAAAATATACATGACAAATTCTTTTAAATTAAGTTCGCCAATGATAGGAATCTTATATTACCTATACCTACTATGAAAATAGTATAAAAAAAATACTTTGGCGTAGTTCTATTTAGTTTTTAATACAATATTGTACAGATTTTTTAATATTTTATTCATATTATTATTTTATGTAGCTTAGCGACATCTTACGTTCAATACAAACACCTTTAGGCAAACGCTTGCAATGCATCTTCCGACGTGAAATTGGATCATTTATGCACTTCTGACGTTGAAACTGCATCATCTAGCAGCAAGTTTTGTTATAAAAGAAGTAGCACTATGATTTACTAGATGGCGTTATAGTTATAAAACGTGAGTCTATGAGATCTAATAGTCAAATGAGGTTTATTATCTTTTCACATAGCTTTCTTAGGAAAAAGAATTATTATATTTTCGAAGCACCGGTTAAGTTATTAAGTATTATTGATCTATGGTATTTTCGCCACTTTGAACATATCAATTCAAACACGTGTAAATTAAAAATTTATTTTTTTAAACACAAGCTTTTAGTAGCTAGGCACATCATTAGACAAAGTCAAGCACTGGGTCAAACGAGACCAAATTCTATGAGTTACGCAAAGTTAGGTATAGGTAGGTAGGTAACCTACGTCGTTTTATTACAGAGTTCCGACAGTTCCGATAGTCATCTTGCGTCTCCATCATCAGATCAGCTCCATGTTACAATAGTATTGCATCGTCATCCGATTTACACATACATGCACAGCTCAATCGGAAACCGGGAAGTGGTTCTAATATGTAATTCGATTCGAATTCAAATCCAGTAAATTTACTCGATTTGAATTTGAATTATTATGCACTTTTTTCGTAGAAAAACAGCTATGGAGTATATTGAGTTAGGTAAGTGTGAAGCATTTGTTATAATTAGGGTTCCATACCAAAATGGTAAAAATGGAACCCTTATGGTGAGACTTTCTCCGTCACTCCGTCCGTCTGTCACAGTCGATTATTTCAGTAACTATTAAAGCTATCGACATGAAATTTGGCATAGTTGTGTATAAAAGAGGCCCAACGAATAAAAGAATAAAAAAAACGAAAATTATTTTTAGTTTTATTAAAAAAGGGGGAAAATCAGGGATTTGAAATTTCAAAGTAAAATAACTATACCGAGTGGGGTATCACATGAAAGGCCTTGTGCATTCTAAAACAGTTTTTTATTTATTTCTATATATAATAGTTTTTGATTAATCGGCCAAAATGTTGAAAAAAAATGATCTCTATGATCTCTTATAGGTTTCTCTAAAATGTTAATCCCAAAATAGAAATCTGAAATCTTATAAGCAGGTATGTAAGTATTTTTTTGCACTTTACTCATTTGCTATGTAAAAACCAGAATCTGGTTTGATTTATTATTATTACATACAAGCTTTTATTTAACATGCAATGTAGGTAATATGTATGTTTAGGTCAAAACTTACAAGATGAATTATTAGAATCACTTCCCGGTTTCCGATTGAGCTGTACATGTATATGTAAATTATAACATAATAATTATTATGTTTGAAATAAGTAAAAGTAGGTACTTACTATATACATGTGCTTCAATAATAATATTATTATTATGTATATTTATATTTATATCCTACTACTTACTACTTCTTCTTCTTTTTTATCAACCTATAGACGTCCACTGCTGGACAAAGGTCTCCTGCATGGACTTCCACAGGCTTCGGTCTTGAGCCGCTTGAATCCAGCGGCTCCCTGCGACTCGTTTGATGTCGTCGCGTTGGTCCACCTGGTGGGGGGTCTGCCAGCACTGCGTTTCCCGGTGCGGGGTCGCCACTCCAACACCTTCGGACCCCAACGACCATCAGCTCTTCGAACTATGTCGGTTCGGTTGGTTGAAATTCAGCTGTTATGGTTTACTTTACTTTGACGAAGGTATGGTTAAAGCTAAATGCTATCTTCTTCTTTATCAACCGATAGACGTCCATGGCTGGACAAAGGTCCCTTGCATGGATATAAGTACAATGTACCATTATAATCGACATATATAGGTAACTATATCGATATTGATACCAAGTGCGAGACCGCAAGAGTCTCGCAAGACCAATTTTGGGCAACACTAGTCGCAACTCGCAACACTTGGAAAGAACGAATTAAAATAATATTATCAGCAAAATAACTTGACATTAACGTTGATAACACAAAAATTCAAGGCGCAAAATCAGTACCATAAAATAGTATTAAGTATTAGACATTTATTATCCCTAACACCACGTTCACACGAGGCGATTTGTGTTTTATTTTATCAAAATAAATATCAATCTCGCTTAAAATAGAAAAATAAATACGTTTTTTATAATCCATGAATCCTATTTCATTAGATAAATAATTCTAATTTGCATTGATTCTTGTTTACTGCCATCATTCCTAGTGTACCTTATGGACCGGGAGCCAAGACGTTTCAGACCTTCGTTATTTTATAAAAGCTGAAAGTTTCTCTGTGTGTCCCCAATAGAGATCAGAACGATCTCCGACTATGAAGTTTGGATCTTGGTGGCTTTGGGAGATATCAGGTAGTAAAGGTGCATAAATTCTGAGGATACTTTCGTCATAGTATAAAAGCTGAGTTTTATATATGTTACTTGGGGACCTGTCAGAAGATGTTTCCTCAGCAGTCAGACACTTCCGATAGTTCCTCCCCGTGTCAGACACCCTTAAATTATAGTAAATTATGAGTATACTTTCGTCATAGTATAAAGGCTGAGTTTTATATATGTTACTTGGGGACCTATCAGGAGATGTTTCCACAGCAGTCAGACACTTCCGATAGTTCTTACGCCCTATCAGACGCTTTAAAAATCTGCCGTAGGTAGGTAGATAGGCGAACTTTGATGAAACCATCGTTTTACGGGATATAAAGTAGTCTGCGTGTTAATCCAGGCAATAATCTATCTTCATTTCAAATTTCAGCCAAATCGGTTCATTAGTTGTGGCGTGAAGACGCAATACGTGAATTTCGGGTTTTCAAAATATTTCGGGTACCATGAATTTTTACGGGATAAAAAGGAGCCTATAAGTTAACGAAGAGTATAGTCTACCTCCGTTACAAATTTCTGCGAAAACAGTTCATTAGTTGTGGCGTGAAGAAGCAATACGTGAATTTCAGTTTTTCAAAATTCTGCGGGAACCATGGACTTTTTATGAGATAAATAGTAGTATATGTGTTAATGCAGGGTATAGCCGATCTACATTCCAAATTTCAGCAAAATCGGTTCATTAGTTGTGGCGTGAAGAAATAATAGCTGAATTTCAGGTTTTCAAAATATTTCTGGAACCATGAATTTTTTATGGTATAAAAAGTAGCCCATAAGTTGATGCAAAGTATAGTCTATCGTCGTTCCAAATTTCAGCTAAATCAGACCATAAGTTGTGGCGTGAAGAAGTAATGCGTGAATTTCAGGTTTTTAAAATATATCTGGAACCATGAATTTTTACGGTGTAAAAAGTAACCTCTATGTTGATGCAAAGTATAGTCTATCTTCGTTCCAAATTTCAGCTAAATCAGATCATAAGTTGTGGCGTGAAGAAATAATAGCTGAATTTCAGGTTTGCAAAATTCTGCAGGAACCATGGACTTTTACGGAATTGAAAGAATATATAAGGTTATACCTTGGATTAACACATATGCTACTATTTATCTCATAAAAATCCATGGTTCTCGCAGGATTTTGTAAAACTAAAATTTACGCATTACTTCTTCACGGCGCGTCGGACAGGGCGTAAGAACTATCGGAAGTGTCTGACTGCTGAGGAAACATCTCCTGATAGGTCCCCAAGTAACATATATAAAACACAGCCTTTATACTATGAGTGACGAAAGTATACTCATAATTTACTATAGTTTAAGGGTGTCTGACACGGGAAGGAACTATCGGAAGTGTCTGACTGCTGAGGAAACATCTTCTGATAGGTCCCCAAGTAACATAATTATGTAAAACTCAGCTTTTATACTATGACGAAAGTATCATCAGAATTTATGCACCTTTACTACCTGATATCTCCCAAAGCCACCAAGATCCAAACTTCATAGTCGGGGATCGTTCTTATCTCTATTGGGGATATACGTCGCAGAGGAATTTTCAGCTTTTATAAAATAACGAAGGTCTGAAACGTGCTGGCTCCCTCTCTATTATTTGTGTTTAATGGGGCCAAAGAAATTAATGGGGCCAAAGAAATTTTTTGTTTCCCGAGGGCGTTATTTTGAATTCCGAGTGTAGCGAGGAAATCAATATACGCCGCCTGAGAAAAAAATATTTTGGCCCCGAGTGACACACACAATTTTTCATCATTACCTACCTATGAGAAAAAGCTAGGAGTATCAACCTACTATGTAGACATTACTATCTTCTTCTTCTTTATCAACCGATAGACGTCCACTGTTGTACAAAGGTATCTTGCATGGACTTCCACAGGTCTCGGTCTTGCGCCGCCTGAATCCAGCGGCTGCCTGCGACTCGTTTGATTTCGTCAGTCCACCTGGTGAGTTTTTGAGAGTGAATTTCGAATGCAGAGTTCTCAACAAATACTGGGTGCTCATGTTCATTTTCAGGCCCACCTGTTGAGAAACCCCGCTGAGATCATTGAGCATTGTATTGAGATCTATCAGAGCCTCTGCCATGACTACTATGTCATCGGCAAATCGCAAGTGAGTGATGTACTCGCCGTTTATGTTGATGTCAAGTCCGTTCCAATCCAGAAGCTTAAAGACGTTCTCCAAGTTTCAATGCAGCGGTAAACATTACTATATCCGTTCGAAATTCAAAGAATATGTTGAGCGTATATTTTCCAATCGACAAATTGATCACGTGACAGCTTCTCAAACATTTTTGAATTTCGAACGGAATGAGCGATCGACAGTTTTCTGCAACACGCAGTAGTAATAATAAACAGAGTCATACTAAAGCACGAACGCGGACCAATTAGAAGAGAGAAATGAAAACTCCCATGGGCCTAAAAAATAAATTTTGCTCCCGTTATCCTCCTGAAGCCAATATTCGTTTTTCGAATAGGTATGATGAAAAATAATTTTTGAATCGTCTTACAAGTGACGATTATAATGATCGGATCGCACAGGTCTGTGTATATTTTTGCTCAATAAATGAGCTAAAAATCTCATATCTACACTAAAATGCTCTATTTATAATTAAAATAGTATGTAACTAATAACTATGCAGATTTTTATCGTGTTATAATAATATAAAAAAAAACTTGAGAGGTGTCAAGGGACACCCGGATGGAACGAAGTTCCTTTCGATTAATTAATTTGGCATTGTGTTCATTATTTTCACAGTACAATATAAGATCTCGGTAGCCTTGTGGTTTCGACAGTCGCTAAACAGTTAAAAGTCGATGGTTCGAATCCCAGCTCGTTACTTATTACTAACAACAACTACTTATTACTACAACTTATTTTTAAGTTATAAAAAATTAGGGAATAATTCCACATGTAGAAAATATTTAAAATAAAATTGAAAATAGAAAATTCAGTCTGTCGAGCTGGGATTCGAACCATCGACTTTTAACTGTTTAGCGACTGTCGAAACCACAAGGCTACCGAGATCTTATATAGTACTGTTAAAATAATGAACACAATGCCAAATTCACATACAAAAAGTGTCGGTTTCAAAAAAGTGTTGGTTCAATTTTGTCTTAATTTTTTCCGTCTAGCCCCTTCCGCACCGCGCGATAAGGAACTACTTTCCAATATTCACGAACGAACTTATATAACGCTATAAAACGTTATACGAGTAGTAGTAATTTGTAAACTTGCATTGTTTAATAGAAGCTTGCTGAACGGTTTTAAATTTCAATAATAGCAATCCTAGCACAAGATAAAGCACGAAAACTGAAACCCGACTACTGATCTTCATATTATATGCCACCATGTGAGTACGGTAATTTGAAGTCAAGATAGAAATACCTAATAGCACACGAGTAAATAATCCGTACATAGGAGAAGCTTCCTAACAACGTAGAAAATGTATACATTCTGCTAGGGCTATCACCGGATGAATTTTAACAATTTAAGGAAAAAATATACTTAATAAAGTTTGTATATAATTATGTATAATTTCAATTACTTATATCCTGAACTTGAACAACAAATACTAAAATTAGATAAATATTATAAAGAAAAAAAAAAATTTTTTTTTGAGCATCTCTTTAACATAACTTCACAATAATGTTAATTAATAGTTTTGAGTCAAATATTATTATTGTGTATAACAAGACGAACTAATTATGTTATTCAATCATCAAACATCTTTTCATGTATACTGTACAAGTTTTCGAGATTTTTGTTGAAGCAAAACACTATTTACATAAAAAACTTGAGAGGTTTCAAGGCCCCAAGGGACACCCGGATGGAACGAAGTTCCTTTCGATTAATTAATTTGGCATTGTGTTCATTATTTTCACAGTACAATATAAGATCTCGGTAGCCTTGTGGTTTCAACAGACGCTTAACAGTTAAAAGTCGATAGTTCGAATCCCAGCTCGTTACTTATTACTAACAACAACTACTTATTACTACAACTTATTTTTAAGTTATAAAAAATTAGGGAAAAATTCCACATGTAGAAATTATTTAAAATAAAATTGAAAATAGAAAATTCAGTCTGTCGAGCTGGGATTCGAACCATCGACCCTTATCGACCTTTATGCGACTGTAGAAACCACAAGGCTACGGAGATCTAATATTGTACTGTCAAAATATTGAACACAATGCCAAATTCACATTCAAAAAAGGTGTCGGTTTCAAGAAAGTGTCGGTTCAATTTTGTCTTAATTTTTTCCGTCTAGCCCCCTTCCGCACCGCGCGATAAGGAACTACGTTCCAATAAATCTAAATTGTATTATTTTTAAAATGAAATCAGTAAATTTGTTCAATCACGAAATTGATCGACCCGGACGGCGGCGGTGAGAGCTCACGCACACATCGCTGCGCTATGTATTGAGCCCGCTGCGAGCCGTTTGTATGTACAGCTTCCTCTCTGTACGGATTAATTACTCGTGTGCTAATAGGTTCTTGAAAATACTATTTAGTAGTAAAAATGCAAACCTAATCAAAAATAAAATAAACGGTCAATCGCGTGGGAGGCCACGTGCAGATCAGTGTAGGGTTCCGTAGTTGGCTGTCACATTATCATGCGTACTTAGAAGGTTACGACGACGACACATTAGCCGTAATTCTTCTACATCCATGGTTGTAGCAATTTTCAGTTCGTCGAAGTCTTTTTTTTATTGATGTTCACCGATTACTCAAAGACACCTGAACCGATTTAGAAAAGTCTTTTTTGTTTCAAAGGGTATACTTACCAGGTATATTCAAAGGTAGGTTTCAGGTTACCATTTAAATTTAATTGAAATCGGCGAATGGTTTTTAAAAAATCAACAATAAATATAATTATATACTTTGTAGTGGCGCAGGCGTCTGGAGTCGGTTACTTAAAAATATTTTTTTGTATCAGATTATTTACATTTTAAATAAAATCACAAATTGGTGACAAATTACAGCTCTTTAGTACCAATTGTCCTGTACTAGACCGCGGACAGACCGACAGACGGATGGACTCGGCGAAACTATATAAGGGTTCCTTGTTGTTTTACTACGGAACCCTAAAAATCCACCATCGAGTTACAAAGTTAAAGTGGCAATGGGTGGGGCACACGGCTCGATTAACCGATGGGCGTTGGGTTCCCAAGGTGCTAAAATGCCGACGCCGCACCGGGAGGTAGCGTTAGCGATTAGCGTTGGTAGGCGGTGGTGGAGCCAATAGTCCTGTACGCTGCCTATGCCTGGGCACCTGCCGCTTCAAAGCTCGGAGTGCGGAAGCGTTTGGGTGCACTCCAAAGGGGCTTCGCGCTGAAGATGACCAAGTCCTACCGAACCGTCTCCCTAAACTCGGCATTGATACTGGCTGGGATACTCCCCTTGGATCTTAGGATCCGAGAGGCCTCGGCATTGTACGAGGCCAAAAGGGGAGTGTCTCAGCGAGTACTCCTTGATAGGGAGATGGAGGGGAAGGTACCATATTGTGGGCGACCACACCCGGCGGAACAGACGTGCCTGCGGTTTACCAGCCTGGTGGACCGAGAAGACCTTGAGAACAACAACACTCAAGCAGTGCGCATCTTTACTGATGGCAGTAAAATTGACGGCAAGGTGGGGGCCTCGCTTTCCATATGGAATCACGAGGCCGAAACCAAAGCCGTCAAGCTAAAGTTAAGTGCGCACTGCTCGGTCTACCAGGCTGAGCTCCTTGCCCTGGATAGAGCTGCCTCTCTCGCGACGAAGCGCTCGGAAGCTTCCATCGGCATATACACCGACTCAAGATCATCTCCTGAGTCGGTGGTCGGGCGCAAATCCCTCCACCCATTAGTCGCACGCATTGTCGACAATTTAAAAATATGTCGCACCCAGAACAAGGAAGTTTCCTTGTTCTGGGTGAAAGCGCATGCGGGGTTGGAGGGAAATGAAAGAGCCGATGAGCTCGCGAAAGAGGCGGCTCTAGGCTTAAGGAGGAAACCAGACTATGACCGGTGCCCGGTTTCTTCGTCAAGCGACTGCTCCGTGAGGAGTCGCTTGAAGAGTGGAACCGGAGGTATACGTCCGAAGAAACCGCGGGCACCACAAAGTTCTTTCTGCCGGATGTGCTTTTTGCACATCGCGTGGTCAAAAAGATCGACCATAATATGGTGCTTTCCCAGGTGTTGACTGGTCATGGAGGGTTTGCGGAGTACTTGCATAGGTTCAAACGCAAGGACCATCCGGGTTGCGTGTGCGACGACAGTGTATCAGAATCGATTATACATCTTCTGATGGACTGTCCTCAACACGAAGCGGCCCGGGAGGACCTACAGCAAGAATTGCCGATGAAACTGTGCAGAGACTCCGTGCCCACAATACTGAGCGAGGCCTCTGGCAGAGATGCGTTCCTGGAGTACGCAAGCAAAATAGCGAGAGTAGCTATTGCCAGGAACAGAGCGACCGATAGAGATGCATAGTGCCTCTTATATCGTGAGCATATATATATGATAGATAGATATATAGCTATAGATATATAGCTATATATAGATATAGAGCATATAGATAAATCCGCGCTTGCCTGGAAGATGCCTATTCACTCTTGATTTAAAGATACCCAATCTTTAAATCAAGAGTGAATAGGCATCTTCTAGGCAAGCGCACACCATCTTTGGCTGGATCTCCACTTACCATAAGGTGCGATCGCAGTCAAGCGATAGTCTATATTTAAAAAAAAATTACGTTTTATTTTGCATGGGTATAGTTGGGGGCTTGAAGGGTGACATAGGCTACTTTTCCCGGAAAAACAAAGGGTTTTCGAGAGATTAAAAAAAATCTAACTCCACGCGGACGAAGTCGTGGGCAAAAGCTACTTTCATAATAAAGACCACCATCGACCACAGTATTGATTTCGTTCCTGGTAGTACCTAGCTACTCGTGCACATTCTTGCACATGCACATTCTTAAAAAGTTTATAGAATAAGTATAACTCTATATCCCGTTTGGTGAAAACGGGCATCACAATATCAACCCGAGCGAAACTGCCTAACACTGGTTATAATTTTTTGAAAAAAAAAAAATCAATATGGTGGCTGTATGGCACCATTTTCAAATAAGAAAAAGAAATTCTTCAATTATTAAATGTGCAATTGATATTTTTAACGCATTCGAGTTTTAATCATCATCGTCATCAGCAACCCATGAACGGCTCACTACTGAGCGCAGGTCTCCTCTCAGAGAGGTTTATAACTTATAGGCCACGCTGGCCTAATGCGAATTGGCGAACTTCACACACCTTCGAGAACACTATGGGGAACACTAGATGTGCAGGTTTCCTCACGATGTTATCATTCACCGTTCAAGCATGTTATATTTAATTGCGTGAACGCACATAACTCTGATAATCAGTGGTGCGTGCCCGGGATCGAACCTGTGATCCTCCGAGGAGACCACAGTCCTAACCACTAGTATATCATTGCTTTACGGATTTTAATATCATTCATACTTTCATACTATCACACTATTCATACTAATCATACTAATATTATAAATGCGAAAGTGTGTTTGTTGGTTTGTTGAATTGTCCTTCAATCACGCCGCAACAGAGCTGCGGATTTAAGTGATTTTTGCATGAGTATAGTTGAGGACCTGGAGAGTGGCATATAGGCTACTTTGTATACGGGAAGATCAAAGAGTTCCCGAGGGGTTTTAAAAACTAAATCCACGCGGACGAAGTCGCGGGCATCAGCTAGTCGTTTCATAATTTACTTGTTCGTTTATTGCCGGTAGGCGTTACAGCCAACCTTGCCACTCTGACATCCTACTAATATTATAAATGCGAAAGTTTGTGAGGAGGGATGTATGGATGTATGGATGGATGGATGGATGTTTGTTACTCTTTAACGCGACAACGAATGAACCGATTTTGCTGAAATTTGGCACAGACATTGATTATAGTCTGGAATAGCACATAGGCTACTTTTTATCACGGAAAAGCAAACAGTTCCTGCGGGATAGCATCGCAATTTTTTACGCATTTGTCCTTCAAAATACGCGCAATGGAGTTTTAGATTGACGTGGTTTTTTACACAGGTAAAGTTGAGGACCTGGAAAGTGACAAAGGCTACTTTTTATCCCGGGAAAACAAACAGTTCCTGTGGGATATTGGTATTCTACTTTATTTCACATATATAGTTACATATTGACGTGATTTTTTGGATAGGCAAAGATGAGGACTTGAAAAGTGAAAAGGCTACCTTCAATCCCGGGAAAACAAACAGTTCCTGCGGGATAATGGGATCCAATTATGCGCCAACGGAGTTACAGATTGACGTGGTTTTTTGGATAGGCAAAGATGAGGACTTGAAAAGTGAAAAAGCTACCTTTAATCCCGGGAGAACAAACAGTTCCTGCGGGATAATGGGATTCAATTATGCGTCAACGGAGTTACAGATTGACGTGGTATTTTGATAGGCATAGTTGAGGACCAGAAAAGTGACTAAAGCTACATTATATCCCGGGAAAACAAACGGTTCCTGCGGGATATTAGTATCCTACTTTTCACATATTTTAATTACGCGGCATTTATGTATGTATGTATGTATGTATGTATGTAGGTATGTATGTATGTATGTATGTATATATGTTTGTATGTATGTATGTATGTTTGTATGTATGTATGTATGTATGCGTCGCTATTTTTTACGCATTTGTTGAGTTTAGATTGACGTGGTTTTTTACACAGGTAATGTTGAGGACCTGGAAAGTGACAAAGGGTACTTTTGTCTCGGGAACAAACATTTGAAAAGAAATCTATAATAAAAAATTCTATTTTTAAAACCGACTTCAATCGCCCGCGCTAATGCAAAGTATCTAATTTATTGTTATTTTTTTAAAAACCGCTCGACTGATTTCGATAAAATTTAAATGAGACCACCCGGGAAGTATTCCCTTTGAAACAAAAAAGAATTTTCCAAATCGGTTCAGGTGTCTTCGGAGGAGGAGTAATCGGTGAACATACATAAAAACAGATTCCTTTTGAACCTCCTCCTTTTGAAGTCACAACCAAGTACAACTCGTAGTAACAACCATACATTCATCCATCCATCCATCCGAACGAAAAAGAATAAAATAATAAACATTAATAAGCCTTAATTAATTATAAATTAAATTAATTACAACTAATACATAAATAAAATATAATTATTAACTACATATTATTCACAAAAAATATAGTAAAAAATAAAACGTTCAAAAAATATATTTAAAAAACAATATAAAATATAATTATGCTTTAAATAATATTCTATAAAAAAATAAATTTAAATATAAAACGTTTAAAATGATATTTAAAAAAGATAATATATAAATAACAATAAATTAACTAACAATAAAAAATAATTACGATTAACAAATAAGAATAAAATAATATACATTAGTCTTAATTAATTAATCTTAATTAATTAATTGTTAACCACATATTTTAAATAAAAAATAAAGTAAAAAAACAAAACGTTTAATAATATATTCAAAAAAAAACAATGTAAAAACAACAAACAAACAAAATCCTAACTCATCCATCTAACTATACTTGTAATAAAACTGTAACTGGACGAATTCTGCTGGTGCTGGGTCCTGCTCACCTAAATGGGTAATGGGTACCAAGTATGATCTACGCAGTGGCAAGCTGCCGTAAAAAAAATTCGAGCTTCCGTTTTGCTTTTACAAAAACTTCGTACAGTAGCTTTGTATTCTTAAATGACATCAATCTATTCACCTAATTTCACAATCGTTCGATTTGGTTTAGGAATCACCCTCCCCCCATTGTTACACCACTGGGCTACATCACTGAATTCCAAGTACCAATTCCTCATTCTTTATGCTGCTGGGTACCGGCTGAAGAAAATGTCGATTGTGGGTTGCTATTGTAGCTCTATACCACGTAGTACGGACTAGATACTGGCGTAGTGCAACGAAAAAGCAATTTTTAAAAACTTTTTCCACGCGGACGAAGTCGCGGGCATCAGCTAGTATTGTATACAAACATTTTTCTAAATATTTTGTCTTCTTTGCCAGCATTTCGCATTTCGCCCATCGTTTCCCACCAGCTAGATTAGTGACGTGAACCAGCGAAATGGTTGTTTTCCCACATTTCTCTCACCGGTACGTGATCTCCATTCAAGTATCAAGCGAGTCCGTCGATTATTAGCTGGACTTTGTTGACCTGGACACTTGCAAAACAATATCTAAACACTTCACACTTCACATAATAATGTACAGCGGTCACTAGTCTATAATATTCACCTTATACCATTTAAGAATCGTATGTAATAAATTAATGATGCAATAGCAAGTTCACCGCGCCGCCATAGCTCGTGCCAAATACTAATTTGTCGATCGCGGAAAATCGAGACAAACAAGCAAGACTCTAGTCTAGAGCAACTCTGTTTACTTTGTCATACTCTCATTGCAAGTATATTGACCTTAAATGAAGGTATCGAGTCACCTTGCATCTGTGTCTGAATGTGTCAATATTTAGCTTGACTCGTGTGACATTTTGTTGATAAAATCATCGGCAATTGATCGGTAATTACTAATTAGAGGTTATCGAAAAATAATCGTAATCCATCTTAATATGTTGTTTTCTTGTAATTTTCCAAATGTCTATCACAAATTGTAGTTACAACATTGAATGTAGATCCAACAAAGACGATTTGCATTTTAAATTAATAATTGTACCTATAGGTACAGTAAACAAATGCCCGCCTATTTCGCGAACATTTATTAGTTAGTACTATGTCTTTATTGGTTTATTATCCACTTCGCATGCTCTACATATCCGAACTGATGCACGCAGTCTAAGTGAAATGAAAAAAATTAAGTGTTAAACATGAGTGATTTTTCCGTTCTCAATGGGACCTAATATTTTCTACTTTTTGGGATTCTTTATGGGTCTAATAAGGGTAAAACACACAACACATGACACGCAAGTTTATGTAAACAACGAAACTCTTCGTAGAAAACATTCAAAAAGCTTCATAATGATACTTTACCCGCGAAAAACTTTCTCAGAACCTGCAAGAAAATTAATTTTCATCGAATGAACAAGTATATTACTTGTAGCTTGCAAGCAAAAGCAAGTTCCAAGCAATCATCAATCGAACGAGCATTTCCTTGTGTAGGAAGCATAGAAAATTGCGAGATCGATGCACACTGCACAGCACTCAACAATGCAATTTTTCCAATTTTTTGTAAGTTGAAAGGTGAGGTGAGGTACTGGGGTGAGGATTGAGGAACCGTACGAAGTGTACAGCATTAGCATCTGTCTTTATCAGCTGACTACACGTTGCGTTGCAATCGTTGCAGATAAAGGATTTGCAGTCTGTTTATACCGGCGGAGAGGCACGGCGCGAGGGGCACTCAGTGCGCGCGCGATTCGATCGGTGGTGCACGTGGCTATCGTTACGCATTAGACAGTAATCAAACGAGAGTTAAACATGAGTGACTTTCCCGTTCTCAACGGGACCTACCCTAGTTGTTCGTACCAACCACACCCCAACAACCAGGGCACTCAGCACCAGCCGCCGGCGCAAATCCAGCCTTCGACGCACGCGGAGCCTACTCTACCGACCCGGGAGCCGATGGCTGGTCTCCTACCGCCGCCTCAGCTTCAACCTGCCCCCAAACCGTAAGTTTCCACAATCAATTTCCCATAGTTTATATTATTTTACGTATAATGTAATCATATTGGCATGGCATGATCGACACATATAAAACTGATTTATCGGTCGATGTAAACATTGTAGAGAGGTTTTTTTAAACGTTCTAAGTAGGTAGGCTGTTTGGACCGTGATTAGTACAATACACCGCATTATAGATATGTTTTAAATTTACATTAAATCAAACCTATATAAAATATGCGCCATAGTCGCTACTCGCACTAGCACGATGCATGAATTTCATGTTTCGCATTACTTAAACACTTAATTAAGAAACAGTACTTATTTAAGAAATACTAAGTAGGTTGTCTTAGCTTATGCGTTTATTATAAACGATCGAGAGAAATTGCATTTACTTAATTATACTTATCTCAAGTGTTGTTTTCCACTGAAAGTATTTGAAGGAGTCTGTAAGTAACACCTATTTCGTAATCACTAATCAGTCATTAGGTACTCATTATATAACAGAGATGCATTAATAAGTATAAAACACTATTGTCTTTCATTTCTTATCATTAATGCGACATACTGTCTCTCATAGTTTTTTAATTTATAGTTTATTATAACTAACGTTGTAATTTAGGTACTCGTATTTACAATAATATATTATGAAGTTACGGATTATACCTAAAGAGCGGTAGAGAAATGCATTATGCAAATAAAGTTAACTATTTAAATAGTTTTTAACTTATCAATAACTTCGGATTGCATAAGTATGTTTATTATGGTTAGTTTGCCACTCATAATAACTATTTGCTATTTTTCTTACCGGCTCTACTGAACAGAATCTTCTTCGCGAACTAGTGGTAAAGGATAAAGTTGACCCATAATAAAGCGATGATAGCTCTAAACTCCCAAATCTTAAACTCTTAAAACTCTTAAATCCCAGGCACACCCCTGATTTTAGGGGTTTAATGCCCATTTTCACGAACCATACCTACTAAATCATCCCCTAAGTAGGATTCACTTTGAGGTAGCCCCTAAATACAATTCCCTACGCAATGTCATTTCCACCTTTAGGTGTTCCCTAAAGGTTCGTGAAAACGAAATTGAAAGAAAGCCTCACTTAGCATAGCTTATGTAGCCCGTAAAAGTTAGGTAACGTTGGTGAAAACGGGCGTAAATATCACTTGCTCTAACGGTGAAGGAAAACATCATGAAGGAACCTGCATGCCATAGAGGTCATAGAGTTTGTCATATAAGTATACATATACAGTACGTTTTATTATAATATAATATGATCTAATACCTATATAAAATTCTCATGTCGCGGTGCTCGTTACCAAACTCCTCCGAAACGGCTGGGCCGATTTTTATGAAATGTTGGGTAGGTCTGAGAATCGGCCAACATCTATTTTTCATACCCCTAAATGATAAGGGTGACCCACCCCTAAATATTTTTGTTGGCGGTACGAAGTTCGCTGGGTCAGCTAGTATATGATATAATCTATATATATAAAAGAAAGTGGTGTTAGTTACACTATTTATAACTCAAGAACGGATGAACCGATTTAGCTGAAAATTGGTGGAGAGGTAGCTTAGAACCAGGAGACGGACATAGGATACTTTTTAATATTATAAATGCGAAAGTGTGTTTGTATGTTGGTTTGTTTTTCAATCAAGTAGCAAAAAAGCTACGGATCGACGTGATTTTTTGCATGGGTATAGTTGAGAACCTGGAGGGTGACAAAGGCTTTATCCGGGAAAATCAAAGAGTTCCGGCGGGATTTTAAAAATGAAATCCACACGGACGAAGTCGCGGGCATCAGCTAGTATATTGTATAATATATAAATAATCTATCTACACATATAATAAAACTGTAAAAAGACGATTTCTGTTTTCCTTACTAATATTATAAATCCGAAAGTGTGTTTGTTGGTTTGTTGCTTTGTTGGTTTATCCTTCAATCCCGCCGCAACAGGGCTACGGATCGACGTGATCAGATCGATGTGATTTTTTGCATGGGTATAGTTGAGGACCTGGAGAGTGACATCGGCTACTTTTTATCCCGGAAAATCAAAGAGTTCCCGAGGACTTTAAAAACTAAATCCACGCGGACGAAGTCGCGTGCATTAGCTAGTTGAATAAATTTTGAAACTTATAAACGGAGGATGCTCTATTATTATTATCGTCGATACTAAACTCAAAACAGATTTTTATTTAATTTTTGTCCGTCTGTTTGTCTCTGCATCACGCGAAAACTGCGGAACAAATTTAAATGAAATTTATTATAGTGGTAGCTGATACTTCGGGTCAACATATAGGATACTTTTTATCCCGATAAACATTTCCTCCAGGATAGGGGATGAAAGTTTTATCGATTTTAGTTTATAACTCCGTCAAATTTAACCGATTTTAATAATTCTGTTTGTATTTGAAACTGTATACTTCAGCCAAGTTTTGTCCAATTTTGATGAAGATCTGATAAATATTATCGGAGATAGAGGACATCACTCTTTATGAATAGCAGCCATTCACTAATCACTCGCATAAGAGACAACGATCAAATACATCCATTCCATTTATATGAGGGTCTTAGCCATAGGCATTAATTACAAATAGACTAAATCATTAACCTCCAGGCCCCAGATGGTTGTAACATTCTGTTTGTTTTGTAGCACACCCGTGCGAAGTCGGGGCGGGTCTACTAGTATATAATAATACATATATATTATTATACATTATATTTTTAAAGAATAATAGCCATGCTGCAACTCGACTAATACTCTGTTCACTCCTCATAATCATCAACCAACCAAAAATGCTTCACTCCTGAACATACAGAACAGGTCTCGTCTCAAAGAAGGGTTATAGGTTATAGACCTATAACCCTAGGGCCTCATAAGTAGGCTCAGGACCGCTCAGCGTGCGATGGAAAAAGCTATGCTCGGAGTATCCCTGCGGGATCGAATCAGAAATGAGGAGATCCGTAGGAGAACCAGAGTCACCGACATAGCTCAGCGAGTCGCGATACTGAAGTGGAAATGGGCGGGTCACATAGTTCGAAGAGCTGATGGTCGTTGGGGTCCCAAGGTGCTGGAGTGGCGACCCCGCACCGGGAAGCGCAGTGTTGGCAGACCCCCCACCAGGTGGACCGACGACATCAAGCGAGTCGCCGGGAGCCGCTGGATTCAGGCGGCGCAAGACCGAGGCCTGTGGAAGTCCATGCAAGAGACCTTTGTCCAGCAGTGGACGTCTATCGGTTGATAAAGAAGAAGAAGGTCTTAGACCACTGGGCTGGCCCAATGCAAATTGACAGAGTTCAAAAAGTTTCAGCACTTTATGAAAACCTCTCAGGCGTGCATGGTTTCCTCATGATGTTTTCCTTCACCGTTGAAGCATGTGATATTGGGCTGCTGTACGTGTATATACAGACGCACTTACCTTACATGTTTATATTATACATTTATTTATTACTAGCTGATGTCCGCGACGTCATGTATTTAGTTTTTAAAAACCCTCGGGAACTCTTTGATTTTCTGGGTATTAGTATGATGACATACTTAGTATGATACACCTATAACTATTTAATTACTCCCTATTACCACTTGCTGATTAATATTAATCGTGGACAGACGGACAGACGGAGGGACAGACGGACAGACGGACGGACGGACGGACAACGGGAGCTTAGAAATAGCGTCCCGTTGGCACCCTTTGGTACGGAACCCTATAAACTACTACTAATAGGAATTTGCGCCGCTTGTATCCAGCGGCTCTTTGGTTTTCCGGGATAAAAAGTAGCCTATATCACTCTCCAGGTCCTCAGACCTTGAGGTCTGAGGACCTGGAGAGTGATATAGGCTACTTTAGGATTTAGGCTTATAGTTGACTATACCCATGCAAAAAATCACGTCGATCCGTAGCCCTGTTGCGGCGTGATTGAAGGACAAACCAACAAACCAACAATAATAAACACACTTTCGCATTTATAATATTAGTAAGGATTAGTATGACTTTTAATATTGATTAGTGCATTTACGTTGAGTAAAGAGGCACTACAAAAATTAATTTACGATTACGCGTTTGTTCACTTTATGTATAAAAAAGTAAGACATTATATTACTTCACACTAGTTAATACAATAGCGCGAGATAATAATAGAAAGCGCCATCTATGTTTAAATTGGAAAACAATTATAAAAAGCGCGGCCTGCTCCTGCGACTTTGGAGTGTTTGGAATAGCTTTAAAGTTTATGTATATAATATTTTTACTTAAATATTTAAAAATTTATTATTATTAAATTTAATTATTAAAAAATTATTACCATTAAATTATTCTTAACTAGCTGATGCCCGCGACTTCGTTCGCGTGAATTTAGTTTATAAAATCCCTCTGTTCAGTTCGAAAATCAAATCTTTGATTTTCCAGGATAAAAGTAGCCTATGTAACTCTTCAGGTCTTCAACTATACCCATGCAAAAAATCACGTCGATCTGTAGCTCTGTTGCGGCGTGATTTAAGGACAAACAACAAACCAACAAACAAACACACTTTCGAATTTATAATACTAGCTGATCCCGCGACTTCGTCCGCATGGATTTAGTTTTTAAAGTCCCTCGGGAACTCTTTGATTTTCCGGGTATTAGTATGATGACATACTTAGTATGATACACCTATAACTATTTAATTACTCCCTATTACCACTTGCTGATTAATATTAATCGTGGACAGACGGACAGACGGAGGGACAGACGGACAGACGGACGGACGGACGGACAACGGGAGCTTAGAAATAGCGTCCCGTTGGCACCCTTTGGTACGGAACCCTATAAACTACTACTAATAGGAATTTGCGCCGCTTGTATCCAGCGGCTCCCTGCGACTCGTCGTTTGATGTCGTCGGTCAACCTAGTGGGGGGTCTGCCAATGCGTTTCCCGGTGCTGGGTCGCCACTCCAGCACTTTAGGACCCCAACGACCATCAGCTCGTCGAACTATATGTGCCCCGCCCATATCCACTTCAGTATCGGACATGCTGAGCTATGTCGATGACATTGGTTCTCCTACGGATCTCCTCATTTCTGATTTGATCTCGCAGGGATATACCGATACTCTACTTATACTATATATACTCTACATCGCTCGCTGAGTGACCCTGAGCCTTCTCATGAGGCCCATAGTTAGCGACTATGTCTCGGACCAAGACCGAAGACTGTGGAAGTCCATGCAGGAGACCTTAGTCCAGCAGTGGACGTCTATAGGTTGATAAAGAAGAAGAAGAAGAGAATAGGAACTTAATAAGAAGGCATTTAGGAAGTATCTTTTAGGAAGTTCTTGTACATAAATGAATGCGTCTTTAAATAGATCCAGACGTTTAACGGTACACTTGTTACAAAGTGGCCTCAAACTTTAGAGATCGACTCGGCAATACGACGTAATCTATTATTTAGACTCTACATAGACATCTAGATGCATTTCATAATGATATTGTACATCTCAATTATTTTTTTTGGCAGAGTCAAAAGGAAAGGTTATGATTCTAGCAGTCTATGTACACACATCAAAAGTGTCTATTGTAGGGATCAACATATATTTTTGCAATAACTTTTCTCCTGATTGATATTAATTAAAATTTTCTTTAAGGATTCATCAAATAAAGTGTTTTCGTTTGTCACAGTAACGATAAACCAAGTCACCTTTGCATTAATAAAGAAATTTGCCATTTTCCTAATAAAGGGATTTTTGACATTAGTGGTTCACTAACATTAAAGTTCGAAAAAAAGACTGAAATAACAGTTTTCTTTAAAATTTTATTGGGTAACTTAAACAATTAATAATCCGTGTTTCTACCGCGAACACTAACAACACAAGAACATCAGTTTGGCATACTCAAAATGAGTTCATCCAAATCACGCTGTGGAATGGCCGCCCATGTTCGTTGCAACAACAAAAAAAAGTCTTCTTGCCACTGGATACCCTCCATATTCGGCAGAGCTCTTCTCTGTAGCATATCCCATGCATACTCAATCGGGTTCAAGTCTGGCGACTGAGCAGGCCAGGGCAGGACATTGATGTTAGCTGCGGCGAGAGTCTGTCTTACAACTCTTGCGGTGTGCGGTCGTGCATTATCATGCATTAACTGAAATAAGGGATCGATTTGCACTTGTAGAGGAACGATGACGTCTGATACAATCGTCTCAGCATAAATTTGAGCGTTGAGGTTGCCTCTGATCCAAATCAACTCAGTTCTTCCGCCGATCCAAATATCCGCCCATACCATGATGGTTCCACCACTATAAGGATGGACTTCCTGGCAGGATTTTAATCGCTGATTATGAAATTATGAAATGCACCAAAAAGGATCCATATAAATTTATAAAATCATAAATTTATTACAAAGCCACATCTCAATCTCAAGAAATCCGCATAAAAATGCTTGATCCCTAGACACTTTTGATGTGTGTATTTATGTAACCAGTGATAGCCTAGTGGTTAGGACTGTGGTCTCCTGTTCGGAGGGGAGTCGCAGGTTCGATCCCGGGTACGCACCTCTGACTTTTCGGAGTCAAGTGCGTTTAAGAATTAAATATCACTTGTTTCAACGGTGAAGGAAAACATCGTGAGGAAACCTGCACATCTGAGAGTTCTTCATAATGTTCTCGAAGATGTGTGAAGTCCGCCAATTCGCATTGGGCCAGCGTGGTGGACTATTGCCTATAACCCTTATCTGAAAGACGACCTGCGCTCAGTAGTGAGACATTGATGGGTTGTTGATGATGATGATGATGATGATGATGATGATGTATTTATGTATGTATGTAAGTAAGTATGTATGTATACAATGTATGTATGTATGTGACTATTTACGAATGTTCCATCGTAGCGAATATCGAACCGATTTTGATGAATGAGGTGTCAATCGATTCGTTATAATGGTCCGGGTGACGTAGGTTACATTTTATACGAACAAAATCAATATGTCGGATGTTACAACCAATTTTCCGTAGACGGGTGATAGTTTTTAAACTTTTATACATACTTGTAGAGAGGGAGAGAAATTTGAAATGGAGATAGATTATACCCTGGATTAAGACATATGCTACTTTTTATCTCAAAATCCTTTGCTAACTGATATCTCTCATGATCTCTAAACTTCATAGTCGGGGATCGTTTTTACCATAATGGGGGGCATACGCAGCGAAACTTTCAGCTTTTATAAAATGACGAGGGTCTGATCGTCCTGGGCTCCCAGTCCATTGTTTTACAAGCTTTTATTTAACTTGCAATGTATGTATGTATGTTTGGGTCCAATCTTTCAAGATGAATTAGAACAACTTTCCCGGTGTCTGATTGAGCTGTAAATCGGATGACAATGCAATATTATTGTGACATGGAGCTGATCTGATGACGGAGAAGGAAGATGGCTATCGGAACTCTGTAATAAAACGAAATAACCCCATCGAATTTGGCTCGTTTGAGTCGTCTTGACAAATACTTTGGTCCTAGATGATATCCAGGGTCTGATGATGAAGACGGAAGGAGATTTTGGGAAATCTTTAATAAAATAACGTAACCGCATTAAGTTTGGGCTCGTTTGATTGATCTTGGCAAGTTGGGTGATTGATCTTGGGTCTGATGATGCGGCCGGAAGGTGGATTTATTCCATATAAATGGATCTATGAAAACTCTGTAATAAAACTAGGTAGCCCCATGAAGTTTGGGCTCGTTTGATTCGTCTTGTCAAGTAATCTGGTCCTTAATGATCCAGGGTCTGATGATGAAGCTACTAGATGGCTACTAAAAGCTTGTTTAACAAAAATATAATTTAAACTAGTTACTGATGACAAGATAGCCCTTGATTGAAATCTCATCTGATGCTAAGTGATGATGCAGTCCAAGATCTATATAATATATCTACCCTTACCAATATCTACGTGATGGCTTAATTGTTTTGAGTAAATAATCTAAATCTATATATATAAAAGAAAGTGGTGTTAGTTACACTATTTATAACTCAAGAACAGATGAACCGATTTGGCTGAAAATTGGCGGAGAGGTAGCTTAGAACCAGGAGACGGACATAGGATACTTTTTATCCCGTTCAACCGCGTTTCCGTCAAGTCACTATAAAACGTGGTATAACAAAAACGCATCTGACATGGAATAACAAAACGCAAATGACAGTGGAATAACAAAACGTAGGTACATGACAGCTAAACGTAATTTTGTCTTTGGTTAAGTATGGTAAAAAATTTGACAATTATAAAAAGTGTTATAATAAAGCATTACTGATATTATAAATGCGAAAGTGTGTTTGTTTGTTGGTGTATCCTTCAATCACGTCGCAACAGAACAGCGGATTGATGCGATTTTTTGCAAGGGTATAGTAATGGATGTAGTAGTGGTTCCTCAGACCGGGAGAGCTACTTCTTATCTCGGATAATGAAAGAGTTCTCGCGGGATTTTTAAAAACTAAATCCATGCGGACGAAGTCGCGGGCATCAGCTAGTATATATATAAAACAAAGTTTGTTTATTAACACCATTTATAACTCAAGAACGACTAGCTTGATTTTTTATAACCTTTGGTTTATAGGATTTGTCTCCGCCCCAAATAGCAGAATAACTTTAAAAACATCGGCAAAATTCAAGAAAAATTACAATGCAAAAAATCGTTATTTATTTATTTTTCAGTGAATTGATTTGGATACCAGTTTAGTAGTTTACAAATAAAAAACGAACATACAGGAGCATTAACGAACTAGAAAACAGCTATTGTAAGACGCAGACGCGTTTCCGAGACGCAGAGCTTATATTAAGTTTACATTAAGTATACGACAAAAATAATGCTCTCCGCAATTTCTTTAAATTGATATCTGTATATCAATTTAAATAAATTGCACGAGTAGCTTCCTTCCACTTGATCTATTTAGAAAGAGAATCCTAGAAAGCACGTTCACTGAAGAAAAGTTTATCTATACATATTATAATAAAACAGAAACGAAACCAATTCTATACATGAAATAGATTCAAAAAAGGGTTTTTGCTTCTATAATTGTGTTCAAGATACAGATATCAAAACAGAAGCTAAATTTTTTTGTCTGTTTGTCTGTTTGTTTGTCCTTCTTTCACGTAAAAAGTACCGCACAGATTTCTACAAAATTGTATACCGTGGTAACTTATTACTCGGGTCAACATCTAGGCTACTTTTTATCCCGGAAAATCAAGAAGTTCCCGAGGGACTTAAAAAACTAAATCCACGCGGACAAAGTCGCGGGCATCAGCTAGTGTAACATAAAACATTGCTTTTTGAGTGAGTCGCAAAGCTGCAGTAGCTATGGGCGAGGGCACATGACTTTTTCGAACTTTGCAATTTCTGTAACCTTTTCTTTACAAACACAAGCACTTAGACTTTTCACTCATAAATCTAAATTTTTCACGGGAGTAAAAAATTTGTGAGTGAATTTATGAGGGGTTTGATTTGAATTTGTTTGATATTTAACTAAAGAATAATTTTAATTGAATAATATGCTATTACTTATTATAATGTACCTATTAGTACTAGTATAACATACTTACAAAATAATAATGGTCGACGCAAATCTGTTTTTTTGGGATAGAAAATGACAGCGCCATTCTATTAACATTATTGTGAAGCTATGTTGAAAATTACTGATGCCCATTAAAAATTAAATAATTTCGTTTCTTTATAATATTCATATAATTTTAGTATTTGTTTTTTAAGTACACGATATAAGTGAAATAAAAATTTTTGACTCGGTTGATTCGTCTTGACAAGTAGTCTAGTTCTAGATATCCAGGGTCTGATGATAAAGTCGGAAGGAGACTTTGGGAACTCTGTAATAAAACGACGTAACCCCCATTGTGTTTGGGCTCGTTTGATTAGTCTTGTTAAAATACTCTGACGTAGATGATATCCAGGGTCTGACGGTTGAGCCGGAAGGTAGCTACGGGAACTCTGTAATTAACCACGTAACGAAGATTTTTTAACATTTGATTTCTCTATTAACAACTACTAAAAGCTTGTTCTTTTAAATATAAGAATTTTAATTTACATCTGTTTATTTATTAGAACGAAAGGAACAATTTTATTATTCATAGAAAAATATCTGCAATACTCCGACTTAATTTGTGTGCCCTCTTTATGTACCTGAACGTAGAAGCTTACGTATTGTACGCAAATAGGCTGAGCGTAGGGAGCAATTGCATTTACTAGAGTAGTACGTTTAATATTCTTTTAGAATTTAGATAGAGCCACTCCTACATTTCCTTAAATTCAACGGTAACTCCTGTATTCTTCCTAATCAATCTATACTTATAAAAAGACTTGTGCTGATTGACAGATTGACTGACTGATCTATCAACGCACATAATTATAAAGTTATTGAAGTTAGAAACTTTAAATTTTGATAGTAGGTTCCTTCTATGACGTAGGCACTCATGAAGAAAGGATTTTTTGAAATTCCAACCCCAAATGGGTGAGGGTTAAAGTTTGTATGAAAGTCTGTCATTTTCAGGGTTCCATACCCAAAGGGTGCCAACGGAACCCTATTACTAAGCCTCCGCTGTCCGTCTGTCCGTCCGTCTGTCAGCAGGCTGTAACTCGTAAGCCGTAATAGGTAGACAGTTGAAATTTTCACAGAATGTGTATTTCTATTGCCGCTATAACAACAAAATAAAAAATTAAATTAAATTAAAAAATAAAGGGGGCTATACATGGAAAAGGAGTAGAAATAAAATTTATTTTTTTTTACCCTGGCATGTGAAGTGTCATCTAGAACTCGTTAATTATAGTTCAAATATATTTATTATTATTTTTTAGCTACAAAAATGAAGAAATGGGGGGCCGTCAAAGTTTTCGGTTTTAGACCACTTTTGTTAATTTTTGTTATCTCAAAAACTAAACTACCAACTAAGGAATTTGAAATTTCTATATATTATGTATTATATAGTGTATTTAAACAACAAATACGGAAAACACCGATTTATGACGCGGTTTATTAGTAATTATGGCCAAAACAAACTAGCATTTTACCCCATATGCTAATTTAGTACGATCTAAGAACTAAGAAATTTAAATATCTAGTTGGACTAGAAAAGTGATTTGGTCATATGTACGGAACCTTAAAAGAGTGAGGCCCGACTCGCACTTGGCCGATTTTTTCAAGTTATACCCATACTAAGGTATTAAATTAAAATTTAATTGGGATTTATATTAAAATCAAAGAAGTACATGTTTCACAGTTTTTTAAAATTCTACCCCCAATAAAGGTACAAAATAAGGCATCCCCAAAAGTATAAAATAGGGGATGAAAATTTGTATGACAGTTCTTTCTTATTCGAGGTATTTTTCAAGTTATGTACTTATATGAAACTTGGTATTGGTATTTTGGCTCTTGATTAAGTATGAAAAATTACGTGTTTCACAGATTTTGTAAAAACTACACCCACATAGGGGTTAAATAGGGGTTTGTATGAAAGTCCGTCATTTTTAGGGTTCCGTACCCAAAGGGTACCAACGGGACCCTATTACTAAGCCTACGCTGTCCGCCCGTCCGTCTGTCAGCGGGCTGTATCTCGTAAACCGTAATAGATAGACAGATGAAATTTTCACATATTATGTATTTCTATTGCCGCTATAACAACAAATAATAAAAATTAAATTAAATTAAAAAAATTAAATTAAAATGGGTAGGTGGGTAGATGGAAATCTTTTAATTTAATATTTTTTAACGGAACCCTAAAAGAGCGAGGCCCGACTCGCACTTGGCCGATTTTTGAAGTTTTATCTACAAAACTTGGTATTTTGGCTCTTAATTAAGAATGAAGAAGTACGTATTTCACAGTTTTTGGAAATGCTACCCCCAAAACGGTAAAATAGGGGATGAACAAAATATCATTTATTGGCCCCATTGTAACACAAATAGGTATTGTTTATTCTTCTTATGTCTTAATATGTAGAGATTTTCTTTATGGTCGAGTATATATTCGATTTATGAATTACGAGTGGGTATGTTGCTTTTCATTTCGTTCGTTTAGACGTCAAGTAAGTATAAAAGATATTTGCGCATTCGTGAGAATCTGATTCAATATTTATTATTAGGACCGTCAGCTATAAAACAACAGCTTTCTCATAAGTTTAATGTTCAATATGACCAAGCTGAAAAATGATACTAGAGTTGCTATTCGTATTACTGTTGAGTTTAGTTTTTGAACTACGTTTTTCCTATCGAACCGTGAGAAATCATGGCAAATAATGACAATGAAACTTGATAGTAGCTGTTGATGCAGAAATCGATGAAACGCGCCGGCCTTATGACATGGAATAATAAATTCACTGTTACCTCACACAATATTGAAGTTGTTAATATCACTAATTTAGTAGAAGAAAACAAACATTTTTTATTATGGTTTCAAATAGAGAGGCTCGATTATACTTTTCAGTGGTGTTTGAAGTTGGCGTTGAAGTTTTAAGAATTTTTTATAATATTAATACTAGTTGATACCCGCGACTTCGTCCGCGAGGGTTTATTAAGTAAAATCCCTCGGGAACTCTTTATTTGATTTTCCGGGGTAAAAAGTGGCCTATGTCACTCTCCAGGTCCTCAACTATACCCATGCAAAAAATCCCGTTGGTCCATAGCTCTGTTGCAGAGTGATTGAAGGACAAACCGACAAATTAACAAACCAACACACTTTCGCATTTATAATATTACTAGCTGATGCCCGCGAGTTTGTCCGCGTGGATTTAGTGTTTAAAATCCCTCGGAAACTCTTTGATTTTCCGGGATAAAAAGTAGCCTATGTCACTCTCCAGGTCCTCAACTATACCCATGCAAAAAATCACGTCGATCCGTAGCCCTGTTGCGGCGTGGTTGAAGAACAAACCAATAAACAAACACACTTTCGCACCTATAATATTAGTAAGGACTATGACTAAACATGCTTTAAATTTTTATTTAAGGTTGATTATACGGGTCTGCTCGCGAAATTCAAATTTAATTTGGTTTTCCGCAATTTGTAAACGAATACGACAAACTACGCTAATAGATAGAATAGAACCAGTAGAATTATCATCTTCACAGGTTTACATAAAAATCTTTACTTGAAAGTGACTAGTTTAAGACATTAATCAAATTACTGACTAATTTGTGAGTAACTCACGTCCAACTCGGTATTTTGATTAATTTCTTTCACTTTCAAGTAAAG
Source organism: Oeneis ivallda (assembly GCA_029955525.1). Lineage (NCBI taxonomy): Eukaryota > Metazoa > Arthropoda > Insecta > Lepidoptera > Nymphalidae > Oeneis > Oeneis ivallda. Next base: position 29,645,174 of record JARPMR010000001.1, on the reverse strand, counting down.
ATTTTTTTGTTAACCTGTGAAGATAATAATTCTACTGGCGCAATTAGAATGCCATATACATATAAGCCTACTTTGTCGTATTCGTTTACAAAATGGGAAAAACCAAATTAAATTTGAATTTCGCGGGCAGACTCGTATAATCCATCTTACACTGTAGTTTAATGATTGCCACGAGTGAAGTTTAAACAGAGCTCCTATAGTGTCTTGAAAAATTTTGATTAAGAACACAACGGTGGATTAATAACGTTATCTGAGTTTATCCCCTAACTCGATTTATGTTACTTTGTAATGAGTGATGGACATTGTATACCCATTCCCACTTCTACGAACGAGGTTGACAACGCTCATTTATGGCATTGAACGGGCTCACAAAGAGCCAAAGAACCCTGAGACCAAGCATTATTTCACGTCTAGTGACTTGATCTAATTGATTCTGACCGATAAGCTACGACTGGAACGAGACAATACATTGTACCTAGGTCTAAGAAGACAGAACCTAGAAAATAGAAATTATAGGCCCGATTTACTCTGTCTATATTGTAGGGTAAGAATGTTATCATCATCATTTCAACCCAATCCTTACCTATAAATGGGAACTGGTTTTTTATCAGACTGAGAAGAGAGTAGGCAGGGCTGAGGCCCTGGGCACTTCAGAATCACGGGCATACGTATTGTGAGTACACATTAGCATTTAGTTTACCCAGGATAAGTTTTTTAGTATGCTAATTAGATAATTATTCCATTTACTTTGTCCCATTTTTAACCGATTTAAAAAAAGGAGGAGGTTATCAATTGGTCGGAATCTTTTTTTTCATGTATGTTCACCGTATGGTTCGAGTAATCGTACTCGAAGACGCCTGAACCGATTTGGAAAATTATTTTTTGTTTGAAAGGGTATACTTCCCAGGTGGTCCCATTTAAATTGTATCAAAATCGGTCGAGTGGTTTTTAAAAATCAACAATAAATTATGTATTTTGTAGTGAGGCGGGCGTTTGAAGTCGGTTTTTTAAAACTATTTTTTATATTAAATAATATTATACGTATTTTGATAGTTGGCTAATTGAATTTTTTTCATTGTTCAATTGAACCTAATTAAATTACATAAAATCAATAAGAGAAATATGATACTAAATATTTCATAGTTTTGGGGCTAGAAACTTATTTTAAACTAGCTGATGCCCGCGACTTCGTCCGCGTGGATTTAGTTTTTAAAATCCCGTGGGAACTCTTTGATTTTCCGGGATGCCTATGTCACCCTCCAGGTTCTGAACTATACCTATCCAAAAATCACGTAAATCTGTAGCTTTGTTGCAGCGTGATTGACGGACAAACCAACAAACCAACAAACAAACACACTTTCGCATTTATAATTTTGTATTAGTAAGGAAGAATTAATACTAAACGATGATAAAGGCGATCTAATTAAATTTTAGAACACAAAAGCTAATATTGTGACTTAAATAAGATAGTTAGATATATTCCCTCGGGGACTTTTTTGTAGAGAATAATGAGTACTTTAATCATGTAGTACATATTTTTTATGTATCATCAATAGTTTTTTCAGCACACGCCAAATAATGCATTTTATATGCAAAATTTTGCTACTTTGGGTTACATTATTGCAATTTTCTTAAGGATCTCTATTTTTTTGAAAATAAATTATAGCCTATGTTACTTCTTGATAACTTAGCTTTCTATTGGTGAAAAAATGGTTAAAATCGGTCCAGTAGTTACAGAGCCTATTCGGTACAAACAAACAAACAAACAAACAAACACACAAAAAAATCTTTCCTCTTTATAATACCTACTAGTTGTTCGCCCCGAACTGAGACCTCGCGGTAACGGTATCCCATGATTATTCATTCAATCGATACATGATAACCAAAACTGACATTATTATTATGCCCGTTTTCACCAAACATACCTAAATCATCCCCTAAGTAGGAGTCTCTTAACGTAGGTAGCTCCTAAATACAATCCTAAGTCCTAACATCCGTCCCAATATCCTTTTAGGTGTCCCGTACAGGATCGTGATAAATAAGTTGACAGAAAACATCAATCACCTAACTTATAGGTAGCCCGTAAAGGTTAGGGAACGTTAGTGAAAACATTGAATTATTATGTAGGTACTAACGAGTGAAACCGGGTTACGGGCATCTGTACAAATCGTCATCTATCGACGCGAATAGAAAATATACAATATTTAACTAAAATTTAACTAAAAAATAATTTTAATTGAATAATATGGTACAAAAAAAATTACAATACAATTATTGTATTATAATAAGTAACTAAATAATAATGGTCGACGCAAAACTGTTTTTGGGATAGGTCGTTAGTCGTAACTCGTAGTTCCATGGGAATAGTTACTGACTGCGCCATCTATTAGCATTATTGTGAAGCTATGTTGATGCTATATGAATTACTGATGTACATTAAAAATTAAATAATCTCGTTTCTTTATAATATTCATATAATTTTAGTATTTGTTGTTCAAGTACAGGATATAAGTGACCTAAAAACATAAAATCAGTTTGAAAATCCATAGCGGATTTTCTTAGGGAGCGTCTTCAAGCGAGCGTATAAAATCGCCACTTTGAAAGCCCCCCATTTCGTCAATTTTAAGGGAAAAATTAAAAAAAAATATTTTTGTACTCAGTTCAAAATTATCTTTAAAATGATACGTAACAATTTTATGTAACGCGATATTTTTTTTTTTACTTCGCATTCGCTTCTATGAGAGCCCCCCTGAAATAAAGATTTTTATAACTTTTTAAGCCATTTTCGGCTGGAGGCCATCGGTTTACATATTATATCTAAATTTGAAGTAATTACGTTCAGTAATTCAAAAGTTATAAGGCTCTGACAGACGGACGGACGGACGGACGGACGGACGGACAAGTGCAAATCGCTCTAGTTAACTCAAAGACCTTCGCTTCGCTCGGTCGATTATATATTATATTAGTAATATTATATATATTAGTATTAGTAATAATATAGATTGCACTGCAAATCAATTAATTCGTAATTGAATCTTGTTTCTACTAATAATATGTGTAGATTAAACAGCAGCGGCTGCAAATAATTATTTTTTTGAGAGCACCTACCTAACCTAGAGATGAAAATAATGTTGATGAAAACTAGTGTACACATAGCCAAAATAAAGAAATTTATCCACAGTTTTGAAACTTACATCTTCATGAATATATCATAAAGATATCAACTAACAACGTCAAAGCTCACTGAATTCAAAGAAACAACTTGGTTCCCTAACTTTGACAAATGAACCTCTAGTAAATATTATTCGTCTATGTTCCTTAATAATAGACTCAATAAGACATCCTTTGTTAGAGAAATATGAATTGTTACAAGCTTTTATTTAACTTGCAATGTTTGTTTGGGTCAAATCCATTTTTTTCGACATTTTGGCGGATTACTCAAAAACTATTATATATAGAAATAAATAAAAAACTGTTTTATAATGCACAAGTAAAGGCCTTTATGATACCCCACACGGTATAATTATCTTACTTTGAAATTTCAAACCCCTGATTTCCCCCTTTTTTTAATTAAACTAAAATAATTTTCGCGTTGATTTTATTTAAAATATACATAAACCTCTATTGACCATAATTATTTCAGATTTTTCGATTGGTAAACTTCGGAGATAAGGGGGGGGGGGGGGGACGGTATTTTTTCGACATTTTGGCCGATTAATCAAAAACTATTATGTATAGAAATAAATAAAAAACTGTTTTGGAATGCACAAGTAAAGGCCTTTCATATGATATCCCACTCAGTATAGTTATCTTACTTTGAAATTTAAAACCCCCGATTTTCTCCCTTTTTTAATCAAACTAAAATAATTTTCGCGTTACTCTTATTTTTCCTGTAAAAAATACATAAACCTCTGTTGACCATAATTATTTCAGATTTTTCGATTGGTAAACTTCGGAGATAAGGGGGGGGGTTTTCGACATTTTGGCCGATTACTCAATAACTATTATATATCTTCTTCTTCTTCTTTATCAACCGATAGACGTCCACTGCTGGACAAAGGTCTCTTGCATGGACTTCCACAGGCCTCGGTCTTGCGCCGCCTGAATCCAGCGGCTCCCTGCGACTCGTTTGATGTCGTCGGTCCACCTGGTGGGGGGTCTGCCAACACTGCGCTTCCCGGTGCGGGGTCGCCACTCCAGCACCTTGGGACCCCAACGACCATCAGCTCTTCGAACTATGTGCCCCGCCCATTTCCACTTCAGTATCGCGACTCGCTTAGCTATGTCGGTGACTCTGGTTCTCCTACGGATCTCCTCATTTCTGATTCGATCCCGCAGGGACACTCCGAGCATAGCTCTCTCCATCGCCCGCTGAGCGGTCCTGAGCCTACTTATGAGGCCCTTAGTTAGCGACCATGTCTCGGATCCGTAAGTCATCACTGGCAACACGCACTGTTCGAAGACTTTAGTCTTCAGGCACTGAGGAATTTTGGACGAGAAGACATCTCGGAGCTTCCCGAACGCTGCCCAGCCGAGTTGGATTCGGCGGTTGATCTCTTTCTCGAAATTGGACCTACCTAGCTGGACTGTGTGTCCCAGGTAAATATACTCGTCGACAATTTCGAGTGCAGAGCTCTCAACAATTACTGGGTGGAGCGGTGCATGAGCATTGGACATGATTTTCGTCTTGCTCATGTTCATTTTCAGGCCCACCTGTTGAGAAACCCTGCTGAGATCGTTGAGCATTGTATTGAGGTCTCTCAGAGTCTCTGCCATGACTACTATGTCATCGGCAAATCGCAGGTGAGTGATGTACTCGCCGTTTATGTTGATGCCAAGCCCGTTCCAATCCAGAAGCTTAAAGACGTCCTCCAACGCAGCGGTAAAGAGCTTCGGGGAGATAACGTCTCCCTGTCGCACTCCACGCTGCAAGTGGATTGGCCTCGTAGTCTGGTCCTGTATACGTACTGACATTGTGGCGTTTTCATACAAGCACTTCAACACTTGGATATACCGGTAGTCAATCCGGCATCTCTGCAGCGACCTCAACACAGCCCAAGTTTCCACCGAATCGAAGGCTTTCTCATAGTCCACAAACGCTAAGCAAAGTGGCCGGTTATACTCTTCTGTCTTTTGTATAACCTGCCGCAGCGTATGAATGTGATCTATGGTACCAAAGCCTTTTCGGAATCCGGCTTGTTCGGGAGGCTGGAAGTCGTCAAACCTACGAGCGAGACGATTCGTAATGACTCTCGAGAACAACTTATAAACATGACTCAACAACGAGATGGGTCTATAATTCTTCAACAAGGTATTATCACCCTTTTTGAAGAACAGAACCACCACGCTCCTGTGCCATGCTTCCGGCGTTGTGCCCTCGTGGATGACGGAATTGAACAATCGCTGAAAGATCTTAAGTACCGGTTTTCCACCCGCTTTCAGGAGTTCCGCAGTGATTCCGTCATCACCTGGCGCCTTGTTGTCCTTAAGCTGTTTGAGAGCCATTCTAATCTCGTATAGGCTGACGTCCGGGATATCTTCGGTATAGTGTCGGGTCAGTTTGGCTCTGGGATCTTTCGCCAGATCTTCAACAGGTTTTTGTGTCGTGGTATATAACTGTCCATAGAACTTCTCAACCTCTCCCAAAACCTCAGGTCGAGAAGAGACGAGACGGCCGTCATCAGTTTTCAGCCTCGTCAACTGGCTCTGTCCGATAGACAGATCTCTCGCGAACACTTTTGAGCCTTTGTTCCGCTCAATGGTATCTTTAATACACTTGGTATTAAAGACACGGAGGTCGCGAGTTTGTGCTTTAGAGATCTGCCTATTAATCCGCCGGTAGGCAGCCGCGTCTGCCGATGACTGCAGCCTCATCTCTTGTCTCTCCTTCATTAGCTTGAGAGTATGGTCAGAGAACTTTTCGGTTCTTTTCCTGCGGTGGGTCTTAAAGAATTTAGACCCCACAGTATGAACAGTTTCCACGAACCTGTTGTTTAGATCGTCCACTTAGACTATTATATATAGAAATAAATAAAAAACTGTTTTAGAATGCACAAGTAAAGGCCTTTCATATGATACCCCACGCGGTATAATTATCTTACTTTGAAATTTCAAACCCCCGATTTTCCCCCTTTTTTAATAAAACTAAAAATAATTTTCGATTTTTCTTTATTCCAATGATGTTGGGCCACTATTATACACAACTATGCCAAATTTCATGTCGATAGCTTTAATAATAATTACTGAAATAATCGACTGTGACAGACGGACGGACGGAGAAAGTCTCACCATAAGGGTTCCATTTTTACCATTTTGGTACGGAACCCTAATTATGAAAATCGGAAAAGTCACCTAGATAAAAAACAGAAAACTCTGTCTCAAAACAAGTATCTTTTCAATTGTTCATTGATATATATATAAGGTGTATGCTTTCACCACAACATCTACTGTCCCCTTCTTTAATTGACGGTATGTAACTTCTCTGTTCTGTTGTGGTCATCAAAGACTCCGCTCTTCCACTGCAAGAAGACCAGGAGTGTTGATATTTTTAGCCTCCGACAAAAAAGAGGATCTGAGGCAATAATTATTATGTTTGAGACAGAGTGTGTATCTGTGTGTATGTATCTGTGTATCTCTGTTCCTTCGTAGCAGACTAACCAAAGGACTGGTTTTGATGCGGTTTTTTCTGTTTGAAATCTAACGTAATCGAGGTGGATCATAGCTATAATTTATGAAGATCTACTCATTACGTTTGAAGATCATCAGCTCTTTTCAAACTTGATTAAAGCGTCTTACAAGCTTTCACTGGTGCAATTAATTTGAAATTCGATGTACTGTTACTTAAGATTATTTCCAAGGCATGGTAACCTTTAGCTGATGCAACAGCATCAAGTATTCTGCGGGATACGCAACTCCTCAACAACTTACTGCAGATATAATGTGTTTGGGCTCATTGGCATGGACCCAATGAGAATTTGTTAGATGATCGAGGATAAAGAAGGAGGATCTGATGATGGAGCAGAAAATTGGGTAACAGGATGTCAGGTAAAAAGTCCGGCCATAGATTTACATGTCGGGTTGTTTTAAATTTTCAACACTTATTGGGTTATTGGGTTGACATCCAATCTACTTGCTAGAAACGTTCTCGTTCTATTGTTCTACTGTTCAACGAACCGCCTACATGTGGAGCGCTCTTCCGTCGTCCGTATGAATGGCCGAATCCAACTTGGCTGTGCAGCGTTCGGGAATCTTCGAGATGTCTTTTCGTCCAAAATCCCTCAGTGCCTGAAGACTAAAGTCTTCGAACAGTGCTTGTTGCCAGTGATGACTTACGGATCCGAGACATGATCGCTAACTATGGGCCTCATAAGAAGGCTCAGGGTCACTCAGCGGGCGATGGAGAGAGCTATGCTCGGAGTATCGGAGCGGATGGTCTTTGGGGTCCCAAGACTCCCAAGGTGCTGGAGTGGCAACCACGCACCGGGAAGTGCAGTGTTGGCAGACCCCCCACCAACCGGCCAGGTGGACCGACGACATCAAACGACTCGCAGGGAGCCGCTGGATTCAGGCGGTGCAAGACCGAGGCTGTGGAAGCCCATGCTAGAGACCTTTGTCCAGCTGTGGACGTCTATCGGTTGATAAAGAGAACATTGTCATCAGTCATGATTGTCGTTTGCTTAGCGAAAAAAGCCAAGCTCCTTTTAAAAGAACAGAGTTACTTTCACTTAACAAATTTTGAAAGTAAATAATTATCATGTTTGATTGTATGAGGAAATGATAACTGATAAATTTAAAACGAAAGCTCTAAATTACGAGCCTGTAACGCACGCTGGTCTTGAGAAGAGTCAACAAAAAACTCAGCCAGGTTTTCTTCTTACTAACGCAAAATATTACAGTATTAAAAATAATGATTTTGCCTACGATTTTTAGGGTTCCGTACCCAAAGGGTACCAACGGGACCCTATTACTAAGCCTACGCTGTCCGTCCGTCCGTCCGTCCGTCCGTCTGTCAGCGGGCTGTATCTCGTAAACCGTAATAGATAGACAGATGAAATTTTCACATAATATTATGTATTTCTATTTCCGCTATAACAACAAATAATAAAAATTAAATTAAATTAAAAAAATTAAATTAAAATATTTCCATAGGTACATGGAAATATTTTTATTTAATTTTTTTAACGGAACCCCAAAAGAGCGAGGCCCGACTCGCACTTGGCCGATTTTTATGATAATGATTTATGGAAATTATTTCATAAATACCTATATAATTATATAATTATTTTGGTCACTTACATTTGCAATAATATTTTTCGTTAATTTTTAATTTGAATTTGTTGTGTAAGATGTCCTGATAAAATGACGTCTTCTAGTAGACCTGTCTAGTGTAATAAAACAAACTGTATTTTTAGTTTAGTTATCTATATCAATATCATAGTAAAGCTTACTCGTCCGCCATTATGATGTAAATAAGATCTAGTTTTTCCAGACACGTTATGTTGGGTGACCGTGACTCTTTGATCTCTAAGCAGAAAACTTAATATGCATTTCCTCTTATAATTTGAGGCGTATGCTGAATATATTTTGCATGCTTCTGTACCGACTGATCGCACAAATAAGGCGCGATTCATGTCTTCGATCAATCAACATTTGGAACGTAACAGTTAAAAGTCGATGGTTCGAATCCCAGCTCAACAGACTGAATCCAATCCAAACCATTGTATTGATGATTCTGCATATGAGAGCTTAGGTTACAAATCTACAAACATTTTTCTCGCTCTTTATATTCTTCTTGGATGAATAGAATAATACATATATTGTAATGAAGATTAACATACTGGTAGGTGAAAGTACAAAATAAACCAAGAAAATACATTGTTCATTGATCGGGATCGAATGGGACGGCATCCAATACATTGTGATGTTACATTCGACATAGCTATTGATATTGGATTATTGATAATAAATACCTATGTTTTGCAGCCAACCAAAACAGGATCGTTTCAGATTTTTATTTTTCGACACTGTACAACGTACACTTTTTGATCCCCCATGGAAAAGAGGGGTGTTATAAATTTGACGTGATCTTTGTGTCTGTTCCTTCGTAGCTCCCTACGCCAGCGTGGTGGACCATGGCCTATAAACCTTTCTCTGAGGGGAAACCTGCCCTCATTAGTGAGCCATTGATGGGTTGCTGATGACGATGATAATGATCTGTAGGAAATCGAACCCATGCCTTCTCATTTTTAAGCCGCAGAGCGCCATTCCAGCTTCAACATCAGACAGTAGGTAATACTGTGTTGCTTATCTTGCTTTTCCAAACGTTAAATATCTACAACATGAAGTATTTCAAACCAAAGTAATAAGATCTTTCAAAATTATTTAGAATTGAGTTTCCAGCTGTTTGTGTTCATCTCTAAATGAATAACGTTCCGAACGAACGAACTTGGCATTTTAATTTTCCAAGAAATTAGCATTTATTAGTTTTGAAAGATACAAAGCCATTTGAGAATTTAAAATTCTACAGTGAAAACTTTTCAAAGGAATATAATATTATGTAGTGAAGTATTAGAAATAAAACCGGCCAAATGCGAGACGGACACGAAGCATAATGCTCGAGGGATTAAATATACCACGGGGAAACGCAGCCTCCCTCCCGCTCTCCATCCACAAGGTGAGGTTTTATTGACGAACGTACTACAATTAAATCTACGGGGATAAAGTGATCCAGAGAAGAGCATACGACAAACTCGAAAAAGTATTTATTATTTTTGTCGTCGCAATCCTACTTATATTATAAAATATGCGAATGTTTGTGACGATGGATATTTGTTTGTTACTCTTTCACGCAAAAACTACTGAACGGGTAGTGATGCAACTTCACAATGTAGTAGCTTATAATAATAATCAAAAACTCTTCATCCGCGTGCACGAAAACGCGGGCATCAGCTAGTCTTATAATATTGCACAGACTAAATATCAATTATTAGAGTTATTAAAATCTTTTACATTGTAATATGATTCTTCGACTAGGCTCTTAAGCTAATCAAAATTTGGAACTTATGTATTAATGCACTTCAAGATGGGTTCTTAATTATACATATTTAAGCCTTCCATAAGTCCATAAAGGTTATATACAAAAATATAATTATGCTACCATTCTATTGGCAACAATAGTATATTACACATCTAGGGCAGTAAAATAAGAAATGTCTCAGATCACATGTAATTGTTGTCCGAGGCGAAGCCGAGGTCAATAAACATGTGATCTGAGGCTTTCTTATTTACTGCCCGTGGTGTGTATACTATTTTTCTCCTCGACGGAGGCGGATAGCGACATTTTCGTTTAGCGCAGCGGGAGGAAAATTGACGCTTTCCGCCCGGAGGTGAGAAAAATATATTGATGCGGATTTTACCCGACTTCCCAGAAAGAGAAAATATTTTTCCCATGTATGCGTATATAAGTACCGGCAGTGTACTTTTTTGGCACTATAGTTAAAAGTTTGACGGAATTTAAAATACGAGAGTTTATAATTTTTTTTGTTTTATTTGAATCTTTAGTATAACTACGAGGTCGAAGTTTTTGTTTCTTTTGATTCAATACGTAGGGTCATAACGTCAGTTCCGGTTCCAGGATATTATCTTGTAAGGTACTAAGCCACTAGGGTATAGACGCGTGGGGTTTCTTTCTATCTTCTAGTTGGGCTGGTCTCCACACATAATCTGCCGGTGTGTCCTCCACCACCATCACTCCTTACAATGTGTCACTCAACCATCCGATCTCACTCCAGAAGCCTAGCAGGCCGCCCAGGTTGCCGAGGACTTCGCGAGGTCAGATTGGAGATCCCAGATAGTTCTTGCGTTATTCTTCCACGCCCGTGCATAACAAGAGCACGTGCGTAGCGTAGGTGTTTCATCCGCCTCCATGGATACCCGGTGCAGAGGACTGTCGGTGACACCTATGTATATTAAAAAGGCGTTTGTTTTATGGGCTCTGCGTGGGGTTTTGAAACGTTTAATTTTTGTCTAGTTAAAAGTTTAACAACTTGCCTGCCTACCTGAGCTCAATAAAAATCGCATTAATTGACAAAGTCGTAAATGAAAGTACTTCTCACCTTATTTCCAATGTGACTTGGCGATCGGCTGTAATAGATTTTAATGGCAAGTAGTGGCTAAATTTAAACTTGGCGCCGTACTCTATGATGCTGCGATGATGTGCAGTGCTCGCGTTCCCACGACTATATTGCTAGTGTGTCAAGAATATTAAACATTACTTCATTAATTACCAGGTGCAACGTGAATGTTTCGCAATTTTATTCATATGTTGTAGGTCAAAGCTGAAATACCGACGCATCTCTAGGAAACCTTCACGAAAAGCTAAGTCCCCTCGGTAATCCTCAAGAATGAATCTGAATCTTCTTTTTTTTCAACCGATAGACGTCCACCGCTGGACAAAGGTCTTGAAAATCCATACAACAGACCCGGGATCGAGGCCGTGCGAATAGGAAACCACAGTCCAGCCCCCTAGCCATATTACATATCTATTGTCGTATCTATTCTCTTTCTATGATCAGATAAACCTTTTTAGCACGCCTCCCTTCTGAAAGGATAGGAGGCATTTCCAAAAAACTTTGGAAACCCCTACTTTAGAGGAAATGATCTTAGAAACGATTAATTGCTAGCCAAGTCGACACAACGTTATTGATCGCTCCTTCGCTTTTGAATTGTCAAATGAATCATGGATTCAATCAGATTATTATTTTGTGAGTTAGGACCCAAGGTGCTGGAGTACCGACCTCGCACTGGAAGTTCCAGTTAAGGCAGACCCCCCACTAGGTGGCGCAAGACTGAGGTCTGTTGAAATCTATGCAAGAGACCCAAGGGTTCGACAATGGATGTCTATCAGTTGATAAGGAAGAAAAACAGGCCAGGTGAGAGTCGGACTCGTACTCCAGAAGTAAAAGTGTTCAAGTAAAACGATAATATTATATCTATTAATTTGCTTATATACTTTTTTTTTTGTTTTTATTAATAGTTAACTTTGTAGAGCTTTATTATAAATATCACAAACTATGCTAGTTTATAATAGCGTGAGCGTTGGTATTATGTTTCCGGTAAAATATACATAAACTTCTATTGACCATAATTTCTGATTTTTCGATTGGTAAAATTCGGAGATTCGACATTTTGCGACAATCAAAAACTATTATGTATAAAAATAAATAAAAATCTGTTTTAGAATGTACAGTTAAAGCTCTTTTATATGATACCCCACTCGCTATAGTTATCTTACTTTGAAATTTCAAACCTCCGATTTTCCCCCTTTTAATATATATATAGCTGCTGGGGCTGATTCACTGACTGATTGATCACCTCTCCTGTAAAATTTTGTATGAAAAATTTTTTTTTCACCAATGGTTTCGTATAGATGACAAAAATTCATTCGGAGGAAAATTATGGAGAGAGCTGATGATTGAGAATTTCGGAGACGGGTGAGGAGCACGGCCAGGTTATTAAAGGTAGGTGGGGTGTGCTCGACCAAATGTCATTCGAAACCTCATCCAATTGGCAGTGAGCTGAAAAAAAATTCAAAATGGCGGAAAAAAGAAGGCGGCCATACAAACTTCGTCGGTGTCTATCTCGGAGAGTATAAAAGATTCAAGAGTGCTTCTGTGGCAAAAGATGATCAGAACCCGAAGTTCTACTTGATGGATAGAAAAAAAATTCAAGATGGCGGAATTTATTTTTTCATACAAAATATATGGCGACTATTGAAGAGACTAGAAGCTGGAAACTATGCAAGACTTTGATACGCTTCCCTTTCAAAATTTGTTTTTATAGAAGAATTCTCATTCTGACAAATGATGAAATATGATGATCGAGGGTTTGAAAGGAAGGTGAGGAGCACGGCCAGGGTATTGAAGATAGGTGGGAGGTGCTCAAACAAAAAATACTCGAAACCTCATCCAATTGGCAGTAAGCCGAAAAAAAAAATCAAAATGGCGGATTCAAGATGGCGGCCATACCAATTTCATCGGCGTCTATCTCGGGGAGTATAAAAGATGGAAGAGTGGTGTTGTGATAGAAAATGATCAGGACCTGAAAGTTTACTTGATGAGGAGAAAAACCGCGGTCCGCTTGCGGGCCGCGCACCCACGCGCCCTACTAGTTATAATATATATAGCTCGATTACCACTGACTGACACACTCACTCACTCACTCACTCACTCATTGACAGGGTTGTTCTCCTAGAAGGAGACGGAAATCGATATAATGATGTTCAGGAGATGTGTTCAGGGGGGGGAATCGAGTTGGGGAAAATTATGACATTTCGGAAAAACAAGATGGCGGCCGACGTGAATCTTGCAACTCTTTTGTTTTCCAACCGATTTCTTTGAAGTTTTGGATTAATGTAGAAATTAGTAAACGATTAACAGAAAAAGTGAAAAAAATTAAAAAAACAAGATGGCGGCCGAGCTGTGACGTCTCAAATTTCCGACCCCTCTCCTGTAAAATTTTGTATGAAAAAATTTTTTTTCACCCATGGTGTCGTATAGAGCTCATAGAATGTGTTTCGGAGAAAGGTGGAGAGAGCTGATGAGTGAGGAGTTCGGAGACGGGTGAGGGGCACGGCCAGGGTATAGAAGATAGGTGGAGGGTGCTCGACCAAATGTCATTTGAAACCTCGAGCAGTTGCAAGTGAGTTGAAAAAAAATTCCAAAATGGCGGAAAAAAAATGGCGGCAAATTTTGTCCGTCTCTCTCTCGGAGACTATAAAAGATGGAGGAGCGGTTTCTCGACAAAAGATGATCAAAACCCGGAGGTCTACCTGGTGAGTAGGAAAAAAATTCAAGATGGCGGATTTTTTTTTTCATACATTATGTATGGGGAATATTGAAGGGACTAGAATTTGGGAACTATGCAAGACATTGATTTTGATAGGTTCATAGGGCTTTATTTCTTTTTCTTTTTTTTCATTTTACATTTGCTTTTTTTCTTTTTTTTCTTTTTTTTTTTTCTTTTTTTTTCTTTTTCTTTTGTGAATGAGCAGCACGGCCAGGTTATTGCAGATAGGTGGGGTGTGCTCGAACAAATTTTTTGGCAAAAGATGACCAGAATCCGAAGGTCTACTTGATGAGTAAAAAAATCGCGGTCAGCTTTAGCGGGCCGCGCACCCACGCGCCCTACTTGTAGTAATAACACTTCCCGCGAGCTGCTTTAGCAGCTCGCGCACCGAGCGAAATAAATAAAGCCGAACAATCGCGGTCCGCTTTAGCGGGCCGCGCACCCACGCGCCTTACTTTTAGTAAAACACTTCCCGCGAGCTGCTTTAGCAGCTCGCGCACCGAGCAAACGCTAGTAATATATATATAGCTGCTCGTGCTGATTCACTGATTGACTGATTGACTCACTCACTGATTGATCACCTCTCCTGTAAAATTTTGTATGAAAAATTTTTTTTTCACCGATGGTTTCGTATAGAGGACAAAAATTCATTCAGAGGAAAATTATGGAGAGAGCTGATGATTGAGGATTTCGGAGACGGGTGAAGAGCACGGCCAGGGTATTGAAGATAGGTGGGATGTGCTCGAACAAATGTCACTCGAAACCTGATCCAATTCGCAGTGAGCTGAAAATAAATTCAAAATGGCGGAAAAAAGATGGCCGCCATACAAATTTCGTCGGTGTCTATCTCGGGGAGTATAAAAGATGGAAGAGTGGTTTCTTGGCAAAAGATGATCAAAACCCAAAGGTCTATTTGATGAATACAAAAAAAAACCAAAATGGCAGATTTTTTTTTTCTTCATACAAAATATATGGCGAATATTGAAGAGACTAGAAGCCGGGAATCATGCAAGACTTTGATACGGTTCCTTTTCAAGATTTGTTTTTATTGAAGAATTTTCATTATGACAAATGATGACACATTATGATGATCGAGGGTTTGGAAGGTGGGTGAGGAGCACGGCCATGGTAATGAGGATAGGTGGGGGTGCTCGAACAAAAGTCACTCGAAACCTCATCCAATTGGCAGTGAGCTGAAAAAAAAAATCCAAAATGGCGGATTCAAGATGGCGACCATACAAACTTCAACGGTGTCTATCTCGGAGAGTATAAAAGATGGAAGAGTGGTTTTTTGATAGAAAATGATCAAGACCTAAAAGTCTACTTGCCGAGTAGAAAAACCGCGGTCCGCTTGCGGGCCGCGCACCCACGCGCCCTACTAGTTTTTAATAAAACTAAAAAAAACGTTTTTTTTTTCAATGTTGTTGGGCCAGTATTATATACAACTATTTCAAATTTCATGTCGATAGCTTTAATAATTACTAAAATAATCGTCTGTGACAGACGGACAGACAAAGAAAGTCGCACCGTGGGTTCTTTTTTACCATTTTTGTACGGCACCCTAACAGTTTTACACAATATGATCAGTAGCAGACTAATTGATGATTGCAAACAATACGTGACATAATCAGTTACAGCTAAAAACATTATGGTGTCCAATAGCTTGCTGATTATAATAACATACCACACCTGCTGTGCGAAAGAGCTTCTTTATGCAATAACAATATAATATGCAGGATCTTCTTACAAAATAAATAATAATTCATGGGTTCACTCGAATTCATCTGCGTTAATATCAAAATTGTATAATTTTTAGTTTATCAACCTTTTTCTCAGAAAGATACGGGATTTAATGCTCCGTGTATGCCGCATATTTTGACACTCTTAAGGGAATCAAAACCTATAGGATCACTATAGGGTACTTCCTGTTGACAAAAATCCGAAAACCGTAAATGCGTCGCAAATTTTTTTTTTGCGATGATTAACTTGTTTGCATTTGGTAAACTAACCGCGACCTAAAAGTTTGTACGGAACCCTCGGTGCACGATTCCGACTCACACGGTATTTTTTATTCTTTACTAGCTAATGCCCTCGTGGATTTAGATTTTAAATTCCCTCGGGAACTCTTTGATTTTCCGGGATAAAAAGTAGCCTATGACACTCTCCAGGTCCTCAACTATACCTGTGCAAAAAATCACGTCGATCCGTAGCTCTGTTGCGGCGCGTGATTGAAGGACAAATCAACAAACCCACGACCAATCTTTTTTGTTTTGTTGATGTGGTGTATAAATAAAAGTATTTACTCATCTGATTGGTCGAAGGCCGAAGCACCCACTCTGCTTCAGTGAAGAGACGCCCTTCAGCTCTAGTTTCCTAGGATAGCGACATAGGACATCACTGAAACGTTGTCCATTGAAACAAGATGGCGTAGTGTCAAACTTGATATTTCGTCGGCAATCCTCATTGAATTATTATGTACTATAGGAACTTTCTAGATAGCCTTTCTTTCTTTCTGTCTTAGTTAAAGGAAAGGAAATAACATCTTAACTTTCATAATTTTGGCACAGATATCTTCTAAATATATAAAAGGAAAAGGTGACTGACTGACTGACTGATCCATCAACGTACAGCTCAAACCACTGGACGGATCAGACTGAAATTTGGTATACAGATAGTTAATAGAATGTAGGCATCCGCTAAGAAAGTATTTTTGAAAATTCAACTCCTAAGGAGGTAAAATAGGGGTTTGAAGTATCTGACTTAACGTGAGCGAAGCCGTGAGCAGAAGCTAGTACCTATTATGAGTCTTGACTCATAATAGGTACTAGCTTCTGCTACCCGCACCAGCGCATTCGGTTGGCATTTCATTAGCACATGCCATCAGCAATTTTGCAGTCGGCTATTGAAACGCAGTTAATCTGTTTAGAGTTCTAGACACTAAGAAGTAGACGCACCATCGTTGTAGTCCTTACTAGTCCTTTAATTATACATGCGAATGTGTTTTTGTTTGCTGGTTTGTCCTTCAATCACACAGCAATTGAGATTCGGATCGACATGATTTTTTGCATGTAGGTATATACCTAGTTGAGGACTTGTACATGTGACTTTTTATCCAGGAATAACAGAGAATTTCCGCGGGAAGTTTAAATAAACTACACTAAGACGTATCATCAGAAGGTTGAGTATTCATATCACTTCGTGATCACCAAATATGGGGTTCTTCACCCTCATATAATCATAAACTGGTAGTGAAATCAAACTTTAGTTGCTCGTATAAATATGTATATTACAACTTCAACACATGAAACTTATAAGACTACATAAACACAATTTTAATTTGTATAGCCAAAAGGTCGCTTAAGAGGTGAGATGTCGCGAGACAATGTTTTCGGATCTACGGTTCGGATAGTAATGAACAGAGAGTAACTTTGTGGGATACTAATGATAACGATAAACGCAAGAATTTAGTGGTCGACCAAAGCGATACAAAATAATAATGACATCTACGCAGAATGCTCGCTCAACAATCTGTTATCAATTCAAATTTGGCTTTTTCAGAACTCGCAAAAGACTGAAAACTCCGTAGCCAACATCAGCTGCCACAGTTGCGGATGAAAGCTAGTTTTTAAAGAAATAAAATTGTTACAGGGAGAACGTTCGGGAAAGCCGTAATAAGGCGGAAAAGCAGAGGCGGGACAAACTGAACCAGTCCATCGCGGTGCTTGCTTCAATGGTCCCACCGGTAGTCATGGCTGGCAGGAAAGTGGACAAGACCAGCGTTCTGCGATTCACTGCGCACTACCTGCGAGCTCATAGACACGGTAAGTTGACGTATTATATCCAGGGGCGAAATAGTTATTTTCATCATACCTATTCGAAAAACGAATATTGGCTTCAGAGGATAGCGATATTCAGAGGATATTCAGAGGATAGAAATTTAATTTTAACCCCATGGGACTTTTCATTTCTCTCTTCTGATTGGTCTGCGTTAGTGCCTTAGTATGTGTTTATTACTACTGCGTTCGTTGCAGAAACCTGTCAATCGCTCATTACGTTCGAAATTCAAAAATGTTTAAGACGCTGTTGTCTTCGATAAGTCACGTGATCAATTTGTCGATCGGATATATACGCCCATATCCTGTATCCAATATAAATATTAATGTTTAATTATTTCATAATAATTTATTTATGTTTTATTTAAACTTTCAATAGATATACGTATAGGTAATGTCTATACATAGTAGGTTGATACTCATAGCTTTTTCTCATAGGTAATGATGAAAAATAGTGTGTGTTATATAACATAATACAAAATAATTCCTCGCTACGCTCAGGATTCTACTCGTACTTTAGGATATTTCACTACGCTCTGAATTCAAAATAACGCTCTCGAGGAACAAAAAATTTCTTTTGTCCCATATGACAAAAATAACTATTTTCGAATAGGTTTGATGACTATGACGAAGACTATGTTCATCCGTGCGTTGCTTGAACTATTATATATATATTATCACTTATTTAGGCTAACGGGTAGTTCCAAGTTCGAAACTGGCTGTAGTGTCAAGTAAACTGAAGGCCTATTATGTGAAAGCTTCATCAATCATTGGTACAGTCTCAATCGCGTTCTGTCTGCAACAATGCATTTTAACCAATACGGAGTGAGTATCGGCCAACCAAAGGCGATTGCAATCGTCACACTGTAGCAATCATTTTTAGAGAATCGCAATTTTTAAATTAAAAAAAAAATACGTATGGAACTCGGTGACTGCCGCGATAAAGCTATTGCATAGCATTTTTTATCAACTTATGCAATTACTAGTGGGTGGTTCGCCCCGAACTGAGACCTCGCGGTAACGGTATCCCATGATTATTCATTCAATCGATACATGATAACCAAAACTGACATTATTATTATGCCCGTTTTCACCAGACATACCTAAATCATCCCCTAAGTAGGAGTCTCTTAACGTAGGTAGCTCCTAAATACAATCCTAGGTCCTAACATCCGTCCCAATGTCCTTTTAGGTGTCCCGTACAGGATCGTGATAAATAAGTTGACAGAAAACATCACCTTATCATAGGTAGCCCGTAAAGGTTAGGGAACGTTAGTGAAAACATTGAATTATTATGTAGGTACTAACGAGTGAAACCGGGTTACGGGCATCTGTACAAATCGTCATCTATCGACGCGAATAGAAAATATACAATATTTAACTAAAATTTAACTTAAAAAATAATTTTAATTGAATAATATGGTACAAAAAAAATTACAATACAATTATTGTATTATATTATGTAACTAATTAATAATGGTCGACGCAAAACTGTTTTTGGGATAACTCGTAGTTCCATGGAATAGTTACTGACTGCGCCATCTATTAGCATTATTGTGAAGCTATGTTGATGCTATATGAATTACTGATGCCCATTAAAAATTAAATAATCTCGTTTCTTTATAATATTCATATAATTTTAGTATTTGTTGTTCAAGTACAGGATATAAGTGACTTAAAAAAATAAAATCAGCTTGAAAATACATAGCGGATTTTCTTAGAGAGCGTCTTCAAGCGAGCGTATAAAATCGCCACTTTGAAAGCCCCCCATTTCGTCAATTTTAAGGGAAAAATTTAAAAAAATATATTTTTGTACTCGGTTCAAAATTATCTTTAAAATGATATGTAACAATTTTATGTAACGCGATAATTTTTTTTTTACTTCGCATTCACTTCTATGAGAGCCCCCCTGAAATAAAGGTTTTTATAATTTTTTATCCAATATTCGGCTGAAGGCCATCAGTTTACATATTATATCTAAATTTCAAGTAATTACGTTCAGTAATTCAAAAGTTATAAGGCTCTGACAGACGGACGGACGGACGGACGGACGGACGGACAAGTGCAAATTCACTCTAGTAGACTCAGAGACCTCGCTTCGCTCGGTCAATAATATTTATGCAATATTTTTTTTGCATAATGAAAATTATGCAAAAAATAATTAAAAAACAAACAAACAAGAACAGCGCACTGGTCACTACTTCGCGAGTGAGATTCGAACCTGCGACATCATGCACCATACGGTAAAGAAAGCGGCCGCTCGTCCACTGCGCCGAACAGAGCTACCTGTGAACCTCTAAAATTTTGAACGCTTACTGAACGACGGTGTTAGGTTTATTTTCGTTACGGAATTTCTTGATTCGGTCGCCGCGCTCAAAGCCCGCGATAAAAGCTATGCAATAGCTTAAAAATTTAAAATTTTTTAGATATTCAGATCGCGGTTGTCAACGTACGAAGTGATCCAATTTATTTAGACGCGTTATATAAAATTAATTGCATATGCATAAAGCAAAGAGCATTCTGTGCCATAACAATTACACGATGGAATGTGGTGAAACTAGAAAATGGTTCGCAAAACAAAGCGCAGATAAACTAGATCAAATACTGCGCCACAAGACGTAAATAAAATTATAGATAATCGTTAAAAATGACTCGAGAACTACTTGTAAATACCCCTGAATGATAAATTACGATATACATACATAATATTTTATAGGGATGTAGTAGGAGGATGTACGAATATAGTACAACTGGTGCGATTCGAATTTCAAACCATCAAACTTTTATTTTTCATGTTTTCAGTCCGCGCTTTGTAGTCGTAATTCCTAGTTTGACTTTGACGGCTCCCCAGTGAAGCTGTATCCAATTTATTTTTTATAAAGAATTTTTATTAAATGCATAAAAGTTTCAGTCTACTATCTACTAGATGATGCCCGCGACTTCGTCCGCGTGGATTAAGATTTTTTAATTTATGCGGGAACTCTGGAATTTTCCGGGATATAAAGTAGCCTATGTGTTAATCCTCGGTATGAGCTATCTCCATTTCAAATTTCAACCAAATCGGTTCATTAGTTGTTGCGTGAAAGAGTAACAAACATCCATCCACCCATACACACATCCTCACAAACTTTCACATTTATAATAATAAGTCCTACTAAGGGCTTATTCTGACAAACTGCTCATGCACTTTGTCGGAATCGAGTCCGTACTCTTACTAATTATTACAACTAGCCCTTACTAAATTTAATCTAAGTACCTAAAATAAACTAAAAGTATTAATACACTTAAAACTTACTTGGTTTAATACTCAAAGCTTACTACACCAAACTTCCTTTAACTTCCAGACTGATATTTTTACCTTCGCTTAAACAATTTGTACTATGAAATTTTCTAGGATATCACAGCGATGTTAGTCTAGTGGTTAATTCTTTTCCCTCCCGTTAGAGCTTTCCGAGGTTCCAATCCCGGGTACCTCTAACTTCTCGGAATAAGTAATGCAAGATGAGGAAACGTGCATGTCTGAAAACATTAAGATATATGAAGTCTACCAATCAAACTAAGTGGGATGGGTTGGGATGTTGAAATAACTTAGGTACAAAGTAACTTGACGAATTACTTGGCGCAGTGGTGCTGTGTTGTTACATGTTTGAGGTCCAAGAATCGATTCGTTCAGGCAGTTTCAATCAGGAGCGGTTTGGGAACTCAACTTTACATTCTAATAAGAATATAGCCAAGCTGAATTGACTGCTGGGAGTGGGTACGACAATAGTGCTACGGGTGGGGATCGAACTTGCGACCTTTCAGTTTTCAGTCCGCGCCTTTAACCATAGGGCTATTTAGGCTTGTCAAAGTGTCTTTGGTCTGGAGTTGGGCAAGTTACCGCTCTACCGGCAGGAGAAAATAATTTAATATAAAAAATCATTATTATAATTTAACTAGCTGATGATGATAAAAATCCCGCGGGAAATCTTTGATTATCCGAGATAAAATGTAGCGCTCCCGGTCTGAGGACCCACTACTACACCCATTATTACTACAACTAGCCCTTGCAAAAATCGCATCAATCCGTTGCTCTTTTGCAACGTGATTGAAGGACAAACCAACAAACAAACACACTTTCGCATTTAGAATATCAGTAATGCAAAAATTAAAACACAATCTAGAGAACCGAAGATATAAAAAATTATTTTTAAAAAACTGGCTTTAAAAACCGCTCGACCGATTTCGATAAAACAAGCCTTTCAAACAAAAAAAAGAATTCTCCAAATCGGTTCAGGCGTCTTGGAGTAATCGGCGGACATACCTAAAAAAAAAGATTCCGGCGAATTGATAACCTCCTCCTTTTTTGAAGTCGGTTAAAAACCGACTTCAGATGCCCGGGCCACTACAAAGTATATTTATTGTTAATTTTTTAAAAACCGCTCCACCGATTTCGATAAAATTCAAATGATGACCACCTGGGAAACTAAGTATACCCTTTTACAAAAAAAAGAATGTTCCTAATCGGTTCAGGCGTGTTCGAGTAATCGGTAAACATACACAAAAATGAAAATATTCCGACGAATTGAAAGCCTCCTCCTTTTTTAAAGTCGGTTAATAAAGATGTGCCACCGAGTTATTTAGCGCAATACCGCGTAGAAAGGAACCGAATAGGTTAAATCGGTTCGGAAAACAAATTTTTGTAGAGCTGGCCAGAACTTACAACTTACCAGTTGCTTTTTTAAAACTCAAAGTATTTAAATAAATTAAAGTGGCATAGTAGATAGTGTATTTTACCTATAATTTTATAAAAGGTTATTAATACTAATCCTATTAACCTACTAATATTATAAACTAGCTGATGCCCGCGACTTCGTCTGCGTAGTTTAGTTTTTTAAATCCCGTGGGAAGCAGTAACAGAGCTACGGATCGACGTGATTTTTTGCATGGGTTTAGTTGAGGATCTAGAGATTAGAATACTTTGTATCCCGGAAAATCAAAGGGTTCCCCAAGAATTTGTAAAAACCATATCGCAAGGATCAGCTAATCCAAATATAAATATTATTATATAAAAGGAAAAAATATAAATATTAATCTAAGTATCTCTATATAATATAATCTAAATATAAATATTATTATATAAAAGGAAAAGGTGACTGACGGACTGACTGACTGACTGACTGATCTATCAACGAACAGCTCAAACTTTTGAACGCATCTGGCTGAGATTTGGCATACAGAGTGCCTGGTGGGAGATTTTTTACTTATTCGGTCGTGATAGTGTTAACTTCGATTTGTATGGACGGGAAAGGGACACAGTATTTTTCTATCCCTTTTCCGTTCATACTAAGTGACGTACTATTTACGTAAGTTTGAAAACTCGCACTCGGCACTCTGATAGGACTCTTAAATGACGTAGGCATCCACTAGGAAAAGGATTTTTGAAAAATTCAATCCCTATATTTATTTATTTTGTTAAATAACTATGTATTACTTTTTAAATAATGAACTTCATTTTAATTAAGACTAGATGGTGACCGCGACTTCGTCCGCGTAGATTAAGGTTTTAAATTCCGACGTGAACTCTTTAATTTTCCGGGATAAAATGTAGCCTATGTGCTATTCCTGGGTATGAGCTATCCGTTCTAAATTACAGCCAAATCGGTTCATTCGTTGTCGCGTTAAAGAGTAACAAACATTCATCCATCCATCCATCCATCAATCCATACATCCATCCATCCATACATCCATCCTCACAAACTTTCGCATATATAATTCAGTTGATTGATAATAAAATCGTATTGTATATTTACCTGCTACTTAAACATTCATATGGTAAAATTAATCACTTAACATCTAAAATGATGACGTCATCCGTAGCAGTTTCTCGTAGGTTACTACAATACTACGCAACTTGTTATCGGATGACTCACATATTGGTATGTCAGTGTTAGGTCCACATTAGGTCGTCTAATCCTTACTAATATTATAAACTATAGCTGATGCCCGCGACTTCATCCACGTAGATTTTTATTCAAATAAAAATATTTAAAGCTTTTTAGCGTCAGGGCTTAATAGTTGAGAGCGGCATCTGGAATTCAACGATGAAGTCTATTTCGGCTTAGTAGTTACCACTTACCACTAGTTACCTACCTATAAGATCAATTCATAATCAACAGTTCCCAAACCAATACGGTGGTTAGGTGTCTTGGATAGGATAGGTTACCAGTTTCTTGCAGTATCGGGCTTGAGGAGTTAAATCCTGGAGTTTAACGATGTATTTGGTACCTACAATATCACTATCACTACATATTATAAAAGTTCCCCGCCGCGTCTGTCTCTCTGTCTGCCTGTCTGTCTGTCTGTCTGTCTGTCTGTCTGTCTGTTCGCGATAAACTCAAAAACTACTGAACGGATTTTAATGCGGTTTTCACCAGTAGATAGGGTGATTCATGATAAAGGTTTTAGTGTATAATTTGTTACGGTTTTGTGTAAATTGGTTGAAATATGACGATAATTGTTGACTATGTCGGAAAAATTTAAGCCACCTGGGAGCTTTCATCGAAAACGCTGGTTAATCTCTTTGAGATATAACAAAAGAAAGTATGGTGGTGATATGATGGGATATTTTTAAAAAAAAAAAAAAAGAAGAAGGTAGCTCACTATACCCATTTTAACTTCTAAAAAAATGTGCCGTGTCACGTACCATGCGGTAATTGGAAATCTATTTAGACAGATACAGTATTATTCAGTATCAACTTAAATACCTACGTTAGTTACCTTACGCATTTCGTGCACATTATGATAGTCCTGTACACCATACAATTAAAATGAACAATCTTAGGAGTTATCGCAAAATAAAACGATCGACGACGACGAAAATAATTTCAAGCGCGCTATATTGTAAGCCGAGCGCTACCGAGCGATACTTCTTTTAAATAAGCCTACGTACTGTTCAATATTCTTTTCAAGGTATAACTTATGGAATATTCCAAGGAGTTTGCAAAGTATAGGCGTAATATGCTCTACTACCCGTGCGAAGCCGGGGCGTGTCGCTAGTCTATTAATAAATAATCGACAGTTAATAAATCACCAGTAAAGCATAGCCTAGCGATTAGGACTGTGGTCTCCTATTCGAGGGGTCGCAGGACTCGCAGGTTCGATCCCGGGTACGCACCTCTGACTTTTCGGAGTCAAGTGCGTTTAAGCAATTAACTATCACTTGCTTCAACGGTGAAGAAACCTGGACATCTGAGAGTCCTTCATAATGTTTTCGAAGGTGTGTGAAGTCCACCAATTCGCGTTGGGCCAGCGTGGTGGACTATGGCCTATAACCCTTCTCTGAGAGGAGACCTGCGCTCAGTAGTGAGCCGTTGATGGATATTGCTAATGATGATGATGATGATGATGATGATGATGAATAAATCACCACAGTTTAGGTGGGTAGTACTCCTCCAGCATCAGAATTGAAAAGTTAGAACCCAAAGCTTTTATGGGACCATCTCGCACAATCGATTAAAAAAAGATACACGCAAATCGGTTTAGAAATCACGGAGATATCGATTTATACATAGGTAGAAAAACACAACTCCTTTTTTGAGCTTTCAAAAAACGTAAGCTAATTAGCTTACGTTACTCCTCAGCATCTGCTATCTGTCAGTGAAAGTCCCGTCAAAATCGTTCCAGCTATTTCCGAGATCAGCCTAGGTATACAAACAGACAGACAGACAGACAAAGTATGTTTTGTTATAAATAGCGAATATACTTTCATATTTATACATTTAGTAAAAAGCTGTTATTTTGGTATTACAAACAGACATTTCAATTTTATTTATTTGTATAGATAAATGCGAAAGAGTGTTTGTTTAAAATCGACCTGACCTGTAATGGACTCCAAAAATTGCCAAACTTATTTTCCATGGTTTATTTTATTAATCAAATCACAAGTGGCCTCTACGCTTGAGAGCTCTCCATAAATGTTCTCAAAAACGTGTGAAGTCTGCCAATTTGAATTGGGCCACCGTGGTGGACTATGGCCCATAACCTTTTTCTTTGAGACCTGCAATCAGTAGTAGTGAGCCATTGATGGGTTGCTAATGGGTCACTTAAATAGCGTCGCTCCGCATAATTTATAAGTGATATAAATTATGAATTTATATCACTTATATCAAATTTAATGAATTGATCATAAATATAAAGATCAATTCATTAAATTAGTTATTACTATAGCCAATACGATAAAATATGCAAAAGTGTCCATATATCCGATTAGCTGCTAAACCAATCTGAACGTTTGGTACAGAGATAACTGCCCTAGAGACTGACTAAAGTAACCTAAGTCATAACGGAACTAATATTATATTATATTTTAAGATACACAGTCACCTAAGTTTAAAAAATATTATTAGTATAGTAGTTATTTATTGGGGTCCCAAGGTGCTGGAATGGCGACCCCGCACCGGGAAGCGCAGTGTTGGCAGACCCCCCACCAGGTGGACCGACGACATCAAACGAGTCGCAGGGAGCCGCTGGATTCAGGCGGCGCAAGACCGAGGCCTGTGGAAGTCCATGCAAGAGACCTTTGTCCAGCAGTGGACGTCTATCGGTTGATAAAGAAGAAGAAGAAGAAGTTATTTATTCATTTTATCCAAGGAACAAGAAGGACTACCTGCTACCCAATTCTGTAACTCAGTGCCTATCAAAAAGTGATAGCCACTGACGTATATCTTTTATCCATTGAAGGTTTGCTTTGAAATAAAAATAACATTTTCCTAACAAACCTTCAATGGAAAAATATAATATGTCAGTGGCTGTCATTTTTTAATAGCCACTGAGTTAGAGAATACGGGGGCTGTCGTAGAAGATCTCATGGCTTAAATACTACGAAAATGTTACGGGAAAAGTAGGTACCCTATCCTTGTTCCTTGCAGCGGCGGGACCCAAGGTGCGGATAGCCCTAATAGTTGCCAACCTTCGATAAATAGGAGTCGGCAATACAAGAAGAAGAAGAATAGTGGACCGGGAGCCAAGACCTATCAGAAGATGTTTCCTCAGCAGTCAGACACTTCCGATAGTTCCTCCCCGAGTCAGACACCCTTAAACTATGGTAAATTATGAGTATACTTTCGTCATAGTATAAAAGCTGAGTTTTATATATGTTACTAGGGGACATATCAGAAGATGTTTACTCAGCAGTCAGACACTTCTGATAGTTCTTACGCCCTGTCAGACGCTTTAAAAATCTGCCGTAGGTAGGTAGGTAGGCAAACTTTGATGAAACCATACATTTTTACGGGATATAAAGTAGCCTGAGTGTTAATACAGGCTATAATCTATCTTCATTCCAAATTTCAGCCAAATCGGTTCATTAGTTGTAGCGTGAAGCCGCAATACGTGAATTTGGGGTTTTCAAAATATTTCGGGAACCATGACTTTTTACGGGAAAAAAAGGAGCCTATAAGTTAAAGAAGAGTATAGTCTATCTTGGTTTCAAATTTCAGCGAAATCAGTTCATTAGCTGTGGCGTGAAGAAGCAATACGTGAATTTCAGTTTTTCAAAATCCTGCGGAAACCATGGGCTTTTTATGAAATAAATAGTAGTATATGTATTAATCCAGGGTATAGCCGATCTACATTTCAAATTTCAGCCAAATCGGTTCATTAGTTGTGACGTGAAGAAATAATAGCTGAATTTCAGGTTTTTAAAATATTTCTGGAACCATGAATTTTTTATGGTATAATAAGTAACCTATAAGTTGATTGATTTTGCTGAAATTTGGAACGAAGATAGACTGTACTTTGCATCAACTTATAGGTTACTTTTTATACCTACCATAAAAATTCATGGTTCCAGAAATATTTTTAAAACCTGAAATTCACGCATTAGTTCTTCATGCCACAACTAATGGTCTGATTTAGCCGAAATTTGGAACGAAGATAGACTATACTTTTTATCAACTTATAGGTTACTTTTTATATACCGTAAAATTTCATGTTTCCTGAAATTCAGCTATTATTTCTTCACGCCACAACTAATGGTCTGATTTAGCTGAAATTTGGAACGAAGATAGACTATACTTTGCATCAACTTATAGGTCACTTTTCATACCGTAAAAATTCATGGTTTCAGAAATATTTTGAAAACCTGAAATTCATGCATTACTTCTTCACGCCACTTTGGCTGAAATTTGGAATATAAATCGGCTATATCCTGGATTAACACATATACTACTATTTATCTCATAAAAAGTCCATGGTTCCCGCAGGATTTTGAAAAACTGAAATTCACGTATTGCTTCTTCACGCCTCAACTAATGAACTGATTTCGCTGAAATTTGAAACGAAGATAGATTATGGCCTGTATTAACACGCAGGCTACTTTATATCCCGTAAAAATGTACGAAGATAGACTATACTCTGCATTAATTTATAGGCTCCTTTTTATCCCGTAAAAAGTCATGGTTCCCGAAATATTTTGAAAACCCGAAATTCACGTATTGCGTCTTCACGCTACAACTAATGAACCGATTTGGCTGAAATTTGGAATGAAGATAGATTATAGCCTGGATTAATATTCAGGCTACTTTATATCCCGTAAAAATGTATGGTTTCATCAAAGTTTGCCTACCTACGGCAGATTTTTAAAGCGTCTGACAGGGCGTAAGAACTATCAGAAGTGTCTGACTGCTGAGGAAACATCTTCTGATATGTCCCCAAGTAACATATATAAAACTCAGCTTTTATACTATGACGAAAGTAACCTCATAATTTACTATAGTTTAAGGGTGTCTGACACGGGAAGGAACTATCGGAAGTGTCTCACTGCTGAGGAAACATCTTCTGATAGGTCTCCAAGTAACATATGTAAAACTCAGCTTTTATACTATGACGAAAGTATCCTCAGAATTTATGCAGCTTTACTACCTGATATCTCCCAAAGCCACCAAGATCCAAACTTCATAGTCGGGGATCGTTCTTATCTCTATTGGGGACATACACAGAGGAATTTTCAGCTTTTATAAAATAACGAAGGTCTGAAACGTGCTGGCTCCCTCTCTATAGTAGTTATGCAGACAACACACAATTTTAAAAACAATTTCCAGACGATCTTTGTGCGTTTAACAGTAGTATATAATAAAACAAAGTTAAAAAATATATATATTATTATATAAGATAGAATTTCAAAAATGCAATTACCTACTCAAGAATAGAATAGAATAGTTTTTTGTTGAAATTCGTAGCTCTGTTGCGGCGTGATTGAAGGACAAACCAACAAACAAACACACTTTCGCATTTATAATAATAGTAGTAGTATGACTAGATGATACCCGCGACTTCGTCCGCATGGATTAAGGTTTTTGATTCCCGCAGGAACTCTTTAACTTTCCAAGGTAAATTGTAGCCTATGTGTTAATCCTTGGTATGAGCTATCTTCATTCCAATTTCAACCAAATTGGTTTATTATTTGTAATGTGAAAGAGTAGGTAACAAACATCCATCTGTAACAATATCTATTTTGTATACATGCAATCTTGTAAATAAAGGATTTATTATTATTTTATTTCCTCACAAACTTTCGCATCATACTTCCTATTATCCTATTAATATTATGCGAAAGTTTAGCTAAAAGAAAAAAAAGAAGGAGCTAGCCATGTACACGTGTATTTATTGTAGGTACTTCACAGGACCGACTGGCTCTTCAAACTATGTGCCCAACTATTTTGCCACTTCAGCTTCAATTATGTTGCAACGAGATCAGCATTCGAGCATTAATTTCTAAAGCTTTACGAGAGTTGTTTAGAGTTTGAATGGGAACTGATCCCATTCAAACTCTAAACAACTCTCCTAAAGCTTGGCGCTATTAATTCGTGTTCGCAGAATTAGTAATGCGGAATCGGTTTACAATAACAAATTGTAACTTAAAACAAGTTGTTGTTGCAATAAACTATTTCGCTAGTAAAATAAAACTACTAAGTTTAATTAAAGAGCTTTTTAAACTATACTAAATACTAATATTATAAACGCGAAAGTGTGTTAGGTTGTCCTTCAATCACGCTTCAAAGGATCGACGTGAATTTTTACTTGGACAGAATCACCACCACCATTAGCAACCCATCAACGGCTCACTACTGAGCGCAGGTCTCCTCTCAGAGAAGGTTTATAGGCCATAGTCCACCACGCTGGCCCAATGCGAATTGGCGGACTTCACACACCTTCGAGAACATTATGAAGAACTCTCAGGTGTGCAGGTTTCCTCACGATGTTTTCCTTCACCGTTGAAGCAAGTGATATTTAATTGCTTAAACGCACTTGACTCCGAAAAGTCAGAGGTGCGTGCCCGGGATCGAACCTGCGACCCCCCGAATAGGAGACCACAGTCCTAACCACTAGGCTATCACTGCTTACTTGGACTTGGACATTATGGGGAAAGCTACTTATTTTATAAAATTAAAAGTCTGTCTATCCGTCTTTATGCTTCGCTTATCATTCATCCGTAACTAAGTATTAAGAAGTAACTACTTAACTAGTAAGCAAGGTATTAAGTAGTAAGAGTATTAAGCATGTATTAAGTTGTAAGTAAGTATTTAGTAGTAATCAAGTATTATGTAGTACTAGTAAGTAAGTAAGTATTGGCTGCCCCGTTGGTCTAGTGCGTAGCATGTTCGACTACGGATGACGAGATCTCGGGTACGATTCCCGGGTTGGGACAAAAAATAATATATTGGATTTTCTCAGTACTAGCCTGGAGTTAGGAAGTCACCGTGTGCCTCGGAGAGCAGGTAAAGATGTCGGACGTCGGCCTGATCTCTCTCCGGTCGTGTCAGATTTTCCGTCCCATCGGACTATGAGAGTGAGGGAATAGAGAATACAGTCTGTGTTTGCGCACACACCTGTGCACTATAATATTTACATTTCTAAAGCTTGCAATCGGTTAGTAAGAACTTTTTGAGAACCCATATTTAGCAAATATACCAGAGAGTGGACCAGACGTAGCATTAATTAGGCGGCTTGTAAGCGCGAGCAGCAATGATCATGGAAATTTTAGCTCGGCTGATACGGCTGACAGGTGATCTAAGTTCGTAGTGCAATATCTTCAAGTAGGTACTTAATCTTCGGGACCACATTGATGCACCGAGCTTTGAATTTCAGTAGGACTTTCTGATCTTTTTGAAATAACTATAGCTTTGGTTTTTCCAACGTTTATGGATAACCTTTTAGCTTCTCCAGCTCTTGCTATTTCAATTATTAGTTACTAGATGATGCCCATACATAGTTCGAAGAGCTGATGGTAGCTGGGGTCTCAAAGTGCTGGAGTGGCGAACCCGCACCGGAAAGTGCAGTGTTGGCAAACCCCCACTAGGTGGACCGACGACATAAAACGAGTCGCAGAGAGCCGCTGGATTCAGGCGGCGCAAGACCGCGGCCTGTGGATATCCATGGAGGAGATCTTCGTCCAGCAGTGGGCGTCTGTAGGTTCATTAAAAAGAAGAAGATGATGCCCGCGACTTCGTCCGCGTGGATCAAGGCTTTTTAAATCCCGCGGGAACTCTGTAATTTTCCGGGATAAAACGTAGCCTATTTATTAATTCTGGGTATGAGTTATCTCCATTCCCGGACAAATCAGTTCATTCATTGTGGCGTGAAAGAGTAATAAACATCCATCCATCCATACAACGCATCCATCGTCACCAACTTTCACATTTATAATATTAGTAGAGTAGGATAGGATAATGAAGCAGTGATAGCCTAGTGGTGGTCTCCTATTCGGGGGGTCGCAGGACTCGCAGGTTCGATCCCGGGTACGGTACCTCTGACTTTTCGGAATCGAGTGCGTTTAAGCAATTAACTATCACTTGCTTCAACGGTGAAGGAAAACATCGTGAGGAAACCTGCACACCTGAGAGTTCTTCATAATGTTCTCGAAGGTGTGTGAAGTCCACCAATTCGCATTGGGCCAGCTTGGTGGACTATGGCCATATAACCCTTATATATGGCTATAACCCTTCTCCGAGAGGAGCCCTGCGCTCAGTAGTGAGCCGATGATGGGTTGCTAATGATAATGATAATGAGGATAGGAAGTAGGATTTTGTGGCCCGGTGGTCTCGTTACGATTGCATATCAGTCAGGTTAAGCAAAGTTGATCCGAGTCAGTAATTGGATGGACGAACGACTTTGACGAAGTACCAAATTGCATTTCCTTCGTACCTCTCGAACTCGTTAAGTTACAATATATCATCATCATTGGCAACCGTTCAACGGCTCACTACTGAGCACAGGTCTCCTCTCAGAGAAGGGTTATAGGCCATAGTCCACCGCGCTGGCCTAATGCGAATTGGTGAAATTCACACACCTTCGAGAACATTCTGAAGAACTCTCAGATGTGCAGGTTTCCTCACGATGTTTTCTTTCAACGTTGAAGCAAGTGATAGTTAATTGCTTAAATGCACTTGACTCCGAAAAGTCAGTGGTGCGTACCCGGGATCGAACCTGCGATCCCTCGAATAGGAGACCACAGTCCTAACCACTAGGCTATCACTGCTATTACAAGCTGTACTAAGATACATATACACGGACATAATATATACACGTACCTATACTTTCAAACAAAACGTACCTACTGCGTAACAATTAAAGTGTTGTTACGCCAACCTAGTAGCAATAATTATTATGTCTAAGTGGCTAGTACTTCCATGACTCAAAAACATAGCATATCGTTTTCTAGAATAGCCCACACACATTATACAAACGTAAACAGGTGTTACATTTCATGGTATCAACAGAATCAAAGGTAGGTTTCTGGGAAGGCAGATATCAAATGCCCACTCATTATATTATTATTTAGGCGCACAGTGACTTTGTCCATATAGGTACTGCAATCAGAAAGTTGACATAAGCTTCATATTTATAATTAGACTTCCAAACATTATGAACAAAACATTTACATTTGGAAGATAACGTATTAAATTTCTAAATAATATTTCAAGACGAATCAAACGAACCCAAACTCGACGGGGTTACGTAGTTTTACTACAGAGTTCCCATACCCACCTTCCGCGTCCATCGTCAGATCAGCTCCATATTATAATAACAATAATATTGCACTGTCATCGGTAAATATAATAAGTCTAGGTCCGATTCACATATATGTAGTACATGCAAATTTCAGCCTATCGGAAACCGGGAAGTAGGGTTCTAATTTATCTTGCAAGATTTGACCTTAACATACATACCTAGTACATACATACAAATAGTTTTTCATCATACCTATTCGAAAAACGAATATTGGCTTCAGAGGATAGCGGGAGCAAAATTTAATTTTAACCCCTTGGGACTTTTCATTTCTCTCTTCTGATTGGTTCGCGTTCGTGCCTAAGTATGTGTTTATTACTACTGCGTTCGTTGCAGAAACCTGTCAATCACTCTGCGGTCATTCCGTTCGAAATTCAAAATCTTTGAGAAGCTGTTGTCTTCGATAAGTCACGTGATCAATTTGTCGATTGGATATACGTATACCCATACTGTATCCAACATAAATATTAATGTTTAATTATTGACCGAGCGAAGCGAGGTCTCTGAGTCTACTAGGTGAATTTGCTCTTGTCCGTCCGTCCGTCCGTCCGTCCGTCCGTCCGTCTGTCAGAGCCTTATAACTTTTGAATTACTGAACGTAATTACTTCAAATTTAGATATAATATGTAAACTGATGACCTTCAGCCGAATATTGCATAAAAAATTATAAAAACTTTTATTTCAGGGGGGCTCTCATAGAAGTGAATGCGAAGTAAAAAAAAAATTATCGCGTTATATAAAATTGTAACATATCATGTTAAAGATAATTTCGAACAGAGTACAAAAAATTATTTTTTTATTTTTCCCTTAAAATTGACGAAATGGGGGGCTTTCAAAGTGGAGATTTAATACGCTCTCTTGAAGACGCTCTCTAGGAGAATTGACTATATATTTTCAAGCTGATTTTAGTTTTTTGTTTCACTTGTATCCTGTACTTGAACAACAAATACTAAAATTATATGAATATTATAAAGAAATGAGATTATTTAATTTTTAATGGGCATCAGTAATTCATATAGCATCAACATAGCTTCAAAATAATGCTAATAGATGGCGCAGTCATTAACTATTCCATGGAACTAGGGAGTTACGACTATCCCAAAAACAGTTTTGCGTCGAACATTATTATTTAGTTACATAAAATTATAACTTATTATTCAATTAAAATTATTGTTTAGTTAAATATCAAACTTCAATAAACTATTAATTACTGCATTTTGTATATTTTCTATTCGCGTCGATAGATAACGATATGTACAGATGCCCGTAACCCGTTTTCACTCGTGAGTACTTATTAATTCAATGTTTTCATTAACGTTGCCTAACCTTACGGGCTATGATAAGTTAGGTGATGATTTCTGTCAACTTCTTTATCACGATCCTGTACGGGACACCTAAAAGGACATTGGGAGTTGGGACGGATGTTAGGACTTAGGATTGTATTTAGGAGCTACCTACGTAAAGAGACTCCTACTTAGGGGATGATATAGGTATGTTTGGTGAAAACGGGCATAATAATAATGTCAGGTTTGGTCGTCATGTATCGATTGAATGAATAATCATGGGATACCGTTACCGCGAGGTCTCAGTTCGGGGCGAACCACTAGTTTCATAATTTATTTGTGTTTTATTTATTTAATCTTTCAATATAATGTCTATAGTAGGTTGATACATAGTAGGTTGAGACTCCTGGCTTTTTCTCATAGG
This sequence comes from Oeneis ivallda, assembly GCA_029955525.1. Classification (NCBI taxonomy): domain Eukaryota; kingdom Metazoa; phylum Arthropoda; class Insecta; order Lepidoptera; family Nymphalidae; genus Oeneis; species Oeneis ivallda. The sequence continues at coordinate 29,610,741 of JARPMR010000001.1, read as the reverse complement.
TAATGATGAAAAATAGTGTATATCATTTGGGGCCAAAATATTTTGTTCTCGGGCGGCGTATATTGAATTCCTCGCTACGCTCAGGATTATACTTAAGAATCCTTCACTTCGCTCCGAATTCAAAATAACGAAAAAAAAAATTTTTTGGCCTCATATCATTGTCAGTGAAATTTTAATCGACTTCAAAAAAGGAGGAGGTTCTCAAATCATGGGTTTTAGGGTCCTGTTCCTCAAAAGGTTAAATAGGAACCCTTATAAGATCACTCTCTTGTCTGTCTGTCCGTCTGTCCGTGTATCACCACCGATTTTCTCAGGAACGGGTGGACCTATCAAGTTGAAATTTATACCAGATACTGAGGTCTATTATATGTATAAAAATCAAGGTCCTGAGTCAACACGATAAAAGATAATTATGGGCAAATTTAGACTATCGCGAAAACTTGTAAGTACCAAAATTTACCTTAATTTTCAACTTTTTTTATTTTTCGGAATATTCCCTTTACTTGTGCTGTAAGACCTTGCTTTTAACCAAAATTGACAATTCTAGGTCAACCGGAAGTACCCTGGTAGTTGCCGTTGACCTAGAATCACGAAATTTGGCAAAAAGCAAGGCCCTACATTACAAATAAAGGAAAAATTCTAAAAAATAAAAAAGTTGGAAATTAAAGGGTGTCCCCATACATGCATATTTACCCCCAATTAAGATAGTCCTTCGAATTGTATGGGCGCTGATACAATTGAGGGGTCTAGCATAATTGGCACCAACCACAAATAAGGTAAATAAATAAAAAAATTGTGCTAAAATATAAGATAAAAGAAAATAAAAGAAAATACTTTACCTCTAAAACAAAAAAATATTATAAATAAGCAAATTAATGTAATATAATAATAAGCAAGAAAAGGTTAGAATTATTTTGCTATAATCCGCCAACAGAAAAAATCTGTATAACTTTTACACTACTCTCGACGCACGTTTCGCCCCGACACCGGAGCATCCTCAGGAGATGTTGACTTTACAATGATGTATTGTCTAGTGACTATAATAATTATTATGGTTTTACTTGAATACTTTTACTTCTGGAGTACGGAACCCTCGGTGCGCGAGTTCGACTCGCACTTGGCCGATTTTTTATTTGTATGTTCATTGTTCGCCGATTACTCGAAGATGCCTGTACCGATTTGGAAAATTCTTTTTTGGAACGAAGTTCCTTATCGGACGGTACGGAACTACGGACTTGGCGGGTGGGGGCAAGGCAAAAAAAGTGTAAGAATTTTCCGTCACGACCCTTTTTGCCTTCGTTTATTACACACGTTCCTTATAGAATAGAAATATTTTTTATTCAAATAAACTTTTACGAGTACTTTCTAATAGTCAAAATATGAATCTACCACTGAAACTGGTTCGGAATGCACTTCCTACCCAGAAGAACTAGCAAGTAACGCGGCGGTTGCTCTTTTTCAATACATATTGATATGTATGCAGTGTTTCCACAATGAGGGGACGTTCCAAAAATGTATACTTCCAATTCAAAATATGTTAAGACGGGCAGACAGAAAGTAGCCCCATTTACGCCGGTGGCATCCGTTCACGAGCATGACGCATGATCCAGCCGTTGTTGTTGCTTCGCTTCGTGGCCATCATAGCTTTGGTGGCGTAGCGGCTAAACGAAGCAGTGAAACTATCGGTTCGGGGGTTCGAATCCTGACTTCAGATCCTGAATTTTTTTCAATTTTTGGAACGTAGTTTTATAGAAGAGAAATTCCTTACAAAATATTTGCAACAAAATTTACTAGCGCCGTCTATTGTGGGCAGCGTGAACTTGCTTTAATGTCTGCCTATTTTTAAGAAATGGTTCTAACATGTGGCGATAGATGGCGTTAATTCTAAAAGGATATGTTTTAAAAGGCACTTCTTCGTTCCAACCGCACTCGGTACTTTTTATCAACTTCCACGAGACTCACGCATTTTATTTTTCTTTGTTGCAGTTTTCGGAAAAAGCATATGTTGCGGACAAAGATTCAGCCCGGATTTTACTCAATCTGTTCTTAGGACTATGAAAGGCTTTGTCTTAACGACAACCTACAAGGGCCTCCTGGTTGTGGTCTCACCAAATATTCAAGAATACTTGGGCTACACTGAGGTAAGGCGATATTATTAGGTATCTTAATCTAAATATGTAACAGAAAAAGGTGACTCACTGTCTGAATGATCTATCAACGCACAGCTCAAACCACTGCCCAGAATGGGCTAAAATCTGGCATACAGATAGCTATTATGACGTAGGCATGGGCTGCCGAAATGATTTTTAAAAATTCAACTCGTAAAGGGGTAAAATAGGAGTTTAAAAAAATACGTGTGGCACTCGGGGACTGCCGCGGTAAAGCTATTGCATAGCATTTTTTATCAACTTCGCATACGTCTAGTCGCACGCACACAAACACCGTGCCGAAGTCTGCCGAACTGAAACGACGTTAGACGATGCACGGCTTTCAACGCCGCACCGCTGTGCCGGTCGGAGTGGGGGGTGTTAGGTTTGTTTTCGTTACGGAATTTCTTGATTCGGTCGCCGCGCTCAAAGCCCGTGATAAAAGCTATGCAATAGCTTAAAAATCGAACTTAACGTGAGTGAAGCCGCTCAAAAGCTAGTTTATTCCTAAGATAGATAGATATATAAAGCATTAATAGCCTAGTGTTTAGGACTGTGGTATTCTATTCGATACTTCACGTGCTCGATCCCGAGCCTCGATTTGCGACAAGCGACCCCTGATTTTTCGGAGCTATGTACCTACCTACATTTAACAGGTTCCCTGTCTAGACACCAGACACAATAGTTATTATTTTGCAATAGACCGTATTATTACCGTTGAATATAATCGAATTTTAAAATATTTGAATTATACTCTCCTGCTCCAAAATATGTGGACCCTTTGGTGGATGCTGTGGGCTGTGCTGCGGGCCATGCTGCCCTTTGCATCGTCATATATAGGTACATGCTGTACGAAGATTTGTTAACATTGCTGCTGGAATGGCTGGCATGGTAAACTGCAGCGGCTTCCATAATGATTTAGCATAATGTTTACGTCAATAGAATTTGTGAATAAAAGTGAAATAGTTACACAATGACTATGCTCATGTAATTCGTGGTACAGGGAAAAGGTTAAAATTTAATATGCCATGCTTCAACGGTGAAGAAAAACATCGTGAGGGAACCTGCACACCTGAGACTCTCCATAATGTTCTCAAAAATGTGCGATATCTGTCTGAGAAAACATACGCTCAGTAGCGGGCTTTAGATGGGTTGCTAATGATGATGATGATATAAGTCATTAGATATTAAATTGGCAACCTGAAAAATGTATGGCAGTTATGGACTGGGAGCCGAGACTGTTCAGACCTTCGTCATTTTATAAAAGCTGTAATTTTCTCTGCGTATGTCCCCAATAGAGATAAGAATGATCCCCGACTACGAAGTTTGGATCATGGTGGCTTTGGGAGATATCAGGTTGTAATATGTTGTATATAATTTATGTTTAATCAAAGTTCGCCTACCTACCTACGGCAGATATTCAAAGTGTTTGACAGGTCGTAAGAATCATCGGAAGTGTCTGACTGCTGAGGAAACGCCTTCTGATAGCTTCTCAAGTCACATATATAAAACTCAGCTTTTATACTATGACGAAAGTGTACTCATAATTTACTATAGTTTAAGGGTGTCTGACACGGGGTTGGAACCATCGGAAGTGTCTGACTGCTGATGAATCACCTTTTGATAGCTCCCTAAGTAACATAAGTATATAAAACTCAGCTTTTATAGTATGACGAAAGAATACTCTGAATGTATACACCTTTACTATCTGATATCTCCCAAAGCCACCATGATCCAAACTTCATAGTCGGGGAACGTTCTTATCTCTATCGCAGACATACGCAGAGAAACTTTCAGCTTTTTTAAAATGACGAAGGTCTGAACGGTCTCGGCTCCCTCTCTATTAAGTTAAACCCATAAAATCGTTCTGCCCAAAATTCAAATCAAATCTAAAAAAGAGGAATTTATAATATGCATTGAAGGTCCACCGAAATAGTTGACTGAGTTGTGGGGCTCGATCGGCTTTGCACATAGTTAGAAGAAACTAAATACTTTGAGATCCCAAAGTGCTGGAATGGAGATATGAAAGTACAGCGTGCATACTCCCATTAGGATATGAGAGGAGTCACGAGCCGCTGGATGCAAGTAGGCAAGACTGCGCTGTGTGTAACTCCCTACGACTAATGCCCAGTATTAGACATCAACGACGATTCGAATGAATTGGATTCGACGCAGTACACATTATAATCTTGAAAGATTTCTCCATCTTCACGGTCAGTGGACTGGTATAATATGGTATCGTGACATGCTTGTCACGTTACCATATACCAGTCCACTGACCGTCGAGTATAATATATACCTATTTAGGACAATAACGCTTTTGCTTAGGTACTGAGAGTCCTTCCCTTTGCTACTGTTTTTATTGAAATACACTAAAAATATGTTTTATAGCCTCAATAGCCTAATGGTTAAAGGTGCGGATCGAAAAACTGAAAGGTCGCAGATTCAATCCCCACACGTTATAGTCTTACGCACTCCTAAGTCCTAACACTAGCTTTCCGCTTGAGAGGAGAATTAATAGTCAATTTCAGCTTGACTAATAATCTTTTTTTTGTACAGGACATTAACGAAAAAAAATATTTCCACTGAATAATCTATACTTATAATAAAACTGTAACAGGTCCAATTCTGTACATTGAAGATATTTTGAAAATTTTTTGGAGGGCACTCTATAATCGATACGGCCAAAACATTTAATTTAATTTTTTGTCTGTCTGCATCTTGGCCGCGCATCACGCCGAAACTACTGGACGGATTTTAATAAAACTTGGCATGATTGAAATTCATACTACGAAGTAGAAGATAGGATATTTTTAATCCCGAAATTCAGCACGGTTCCCTTGGGAGAGGGGATAAAAGTCAAAATTTATTTGTAATTCATTAAGGTGTATTTCGATTTCATTCATTCTTCTTTTGTTAGAAAGAAGGTGTTTTTGAGATTGTCCTGTAATTATTTCAAGGTTATCGGCTTAGTAGTTCAGAAATTATAGACATCACAATCTTCAATAAGAGTCCAAATAAATTGAACCCCGGAATGTACAGGATACTTTGAATGTACGGCATCTTAAGCTGGCGTGCACTTTATCAATGGACAGCCCTATTTTATCAAAGTTAAACTAAGTACTCCAAAGGAGTCAGATATTGCCAAACCATCATTATACCTACATATTAGATATGGATGTAAAAAACCTCGCGATTAACACAAAGTGATTCTTTTAAATTTATTTCCACGCGGACGAAGTCGCAGGCATCAGATAGTTAAAAAATATTAGTGAACGGTGAACCGTTGCCTTCACCGGGACCTTCCACTATGTGATCACTGCGCAGGGAGGTCAGCATATTCGTCACCGTTTTGTACGCAGCTCGAGCTTCTCGGCCAAAACCTCTACACAATAATACATCCAGAAGACCACGAGCTCCTGAGCCAGCAGCTGTTCCCGAGGAGCTGCAGGCTCACTTCCAACGGAGAGCTCTTCCTGTCCAACGAACCTGGTTCTGCCGAACGGACTGCTGCAGCTTTGAAGAATGAAAAACGATCTTTTATTGTCAGGCAAGTTTTAATTATATCCATGCCTCAGAGAGGTTAAGTCGTGGCCCCGGGAAGTACTCGTATCAACATTACCTGATTATATCCGTTAGTTAAATAACCTAAAACTGGAAATTTCGTTCGTACGCGGAAATTTCTGCGAACTAACCTCATTATCTCCAAAAAATCCTAACATTATTTGTGAACAATGGAAAGGGGTATCGAACCTCAGCAACGAGAAATAATTATTATCACCTAGGAAGTATGTGCGTACGTTTAAAATATGTTTTAATTCTAATAAACGTATGTAAAGTGCTTTGAATATTCTGACACTACACTAGCGGCACGCTATGATGGCCGGTTTGACACATTACAATAGTGATGTGGAATGTCAATTTATTCTCGAACAAAAAACAATTAAGTTTTGTTTTTGTACCTGATTAAATAGGTTTAATAAAACAAAAATGTATATGTTTATTTAATTTATTTGAACGAACTGAATATTTGAATGAAAATGAATATACATACTTTATATGTACACAAGAAACATATGAATACAAAAGATACCAAAAAAGGTGCCACAAAAGGCCATAATTAATCAGATTCGTCCATACTACTATTTTCACTGTCGTCACTGCTATCATCACCTACAATCTACATTAATAATTATATGTTCGTTTTCTATAATATTATCTATTTTCACATCTCTTTCATAATCTTCCCTTATTAATTTAACAGTTCTATTCACAACCTTTTCCCAGTCTCCTTTAGTCACATGTTCACAAGCTTCTTCTAATAATTTTAGCATTTTTTTTGTGGTAAATGGGGGTTCTGTATTGTGTCTTGCAGCATATCCCTTAATTTGAGCCCACACCAACTCAATCGCATTATACTCACAATGGTAAGGCGGTAACCGTATAACTCTGTGCCCATGTTCTAATGCTATTTCGTCAATGACGTATCGGATCTTGGTTGGTTTGTTTTCTTTTAAAAGACGTACTAATTCCGCTTTTAACATATTCATGTTTGCATCTACGCCATTTTTACGAAGCCATGCGACGATATCAGCTTTCTTTTGGGATTGGGCAGGTGGCTTGTCAATTTGCATCGAGTGGTATGGGGCGTTGTCCATAATTATAATAGATGGTTCAGGGAGGCTACACAACATTGAGGTAAACCATTCAGTAAACTTTTCTCCATTCATGTCTTCATGATAGTCTCCAGTGGTTTTTGACGCAAAAGCCATGAGAGAACCTTCGACAAACCCGTTGATGGTTCCGGCGTGACAAATTATAAGTCGCGATCCTTTTCCTACAGGAACTTTGGAAGTAGATGCTGCTGTGTCATCGTTCCAAGAACGGCCTACAGTATGGTTAGCATTAAGCCATGTTTCATCCAAGAACACAACATTTTGCCAATTTTTGATTTCTTTCACTTGCCGTAAAAAAGTATACCTTGCCATCGCTATATCAAATCTTTCCATCAATATTTTGCGTTTGTTACATTTTTTGTATCGAAATCCAATGGTCTTCAAAATCTTCGTTAAAGAACTTTCCCCACCGAAGAATAATCCAGCTTCCTTCAGTGAATGCACCAACTTTTTTCTTGTTGGATACTCCTTCTGTAAATAGTAGCCGTAAACATGTCTTCGGATAGCATCGGCATCAAAGCTATCGATGCCTACGACTGGTTTTGCTCGTTTTCTCTTTTTTGGTGTGTGAAGTTTATTTTCTTCTGTGCCAGTCTCGCCATATTTTTTTTAGTTATCCGTCTAACAGTTCGTTGTCCAATATTAAGCGCATCAGCTACGCGTTCAACCACTGACGTTATAGGTAAAATTGGCCCTCCATTTTGAGCTTCACGATCGAAATAGTTACGAAGGCGTATTACGAACTCACGTGTCTGACTATTTAGAACAGTTCTCTGCGTACGTTCGGTCATATCGACGAAATCCACAACAAAGGGCTTGAACAGAGTCCAAATTAACGAGCAAGGGTCAACAGTAATGCAGTATCAATATTTGAAATCCAAAGCCAGGTCAAAACTATATCACAATCGCATTGCACTGACAGTTTATACTTTTCAAAGCAACGTCAATTCGAAACTGCTTTGTTTTGCATTGAGCATTGACGCGAGTTTGCCGGAGCTAGTAGTTGTGCTAGCCAGCGATCCTATGTGACGATCGTATTAGATTCCATTTTTAAAAATTTTCAATTTAGAAAACCAAATGCCGAGTTGTGGTATATATCATATAAAAATAAAAATTTTACCTTTTGTATGAAACAGCTGATATTTTTTTGCGATTTCAGAGGTTTGTCCACATAGTGAAAATTGTTCATATTCACAAGTACATTCACCCCTTAAATGGTGCAAACTGATTTTTCTACACTTGTATACATTTTAGAAATCAATTTAATAAATAAATTTTGAGTCCTAAACCTAAAACTACATTCGATAAAATTTATGAATCTCTGCACATCACTATCGTCAATAAAGTAATACAATTATTTCCTTCAAAGTCGTTATCAATTAATACGGAACTTCATGAGCGGACAAACGTCAAACCGGCCATCATAGCGTGCCGCTAGTGTAATTTGGAACACCGTAGCTCCCTATAAACCAAGACTAAAACTAGGCGTATAATATTATGTTCTCTTTAAAAAAGTTAGTAATATCAAATAAGTAGGTATATTTTATAGCTACATATTTCTGACACACTGCTTCCCCGCTGATGACCGAGGCTTGTAAAAATTCATGCACGAAACCTAAACCTGGACGTCTGTCGGTTGATATAGAAGAAAAATAAGACCAGTGAAATGACCCTACGACATTATGTGCCGATTTCACCAACATCGAATGACTTTTAATCGAGGAATAAATTGAGCGTTCTGACAGTTTCAATTCAAAATCTGCCAAAAAATCTAAATGCTCGGATATAAGACTTTAAATTGGTGAAATGGGTACTATCACTTCCTACGAATCCTACTAAATTATAAATGCGAAATTTTGTGAGGATGTATGGATGGATGGATGTTTGTTACTCTTTCACGCCACAACGAATGAACCGATTTAGCTGAAATTTGGAATTGAGATAGCTCATGCTCAGGATTAACACATAGGCTACGGCTTACATATTTTTATCTCGGAAAACTACAGAGTTTAAAAACCTTAATCCACGCGAACGAAGTCGCGGGCATCCTTTAGTAATAAAATAAATCTTTTCCAGATTCAAAAAGCTATCACACCAGCGCTCAGAGCCAGCCATGTATCTCACCTGTCACGTTGAGGGGTCATTTCGTAAATCCGACAGGGCAGGGGTGTATGTTGACAAACAAATCCAAACCGGCCGCCGCGTCCGCTCCAGGGGTAACAATCCATACGCAAGTGGAAACGACATCGTAAGTACAGAGCCGCCAAATTATGTGTGCCAATGATGGAGTCACTAGAGGATGTACTGCTTCTTAAGAAATTTAGGAGGAAATGGGTGCTGCATTTCCATAACATTGAACGGCAGGAGATCCGTAGGAGAACCAAAGTCACCGACTCAGCGAGTCGCGAAACTGAAGTGGAAATGGGCGGGGCACATAGTTCGAAGAGCTGATGGTCGTTGGGGTCCCAAGGTGCTGGAGTGGTGACCCCGCACCGGGAAGCGTAGTGTTGGCAGACCCACCCCCCCCCCCCCCCCCAGGTGGACCGACGACATCAAACGAGTCGCAGGGAGCCGCTGGATCCAAGCGGCGCAAGACCGAGGCCTGTGGAAGTCCATGAAAGAGACCTTTGTCCAGCAGTGGACGTCTATCGGTTGATGAAGAAGTAAGAAGAAATATACCTATTGTTAAGCCTTTGTAGAAATTACGCTAACAATATGGTTTTACTAGGACTGCAAGAACTTTGGAACGAAGTTCCTTATCGGACGGTACTGACTTGACGGATATGGGCTAGGCGAAAAAAAGTGAAAGAATTTTTGCGTCACGACATTTGTGTGTTGCCTTCGTTTATTACACACGTTCCGTCATATCTTTGGTGGCGTAGCGGCTAAACGAAGGAGTGAAACTATCGGTTCGGGGGTTGAAATCCTGACTTCAGATTATTATTTTTTACTTTATTTATTTTTATTATTAATTTATTATTAAAAGGAACTTCGTTCCAACCGAGTGTTTCACGACACTCACGCATTTTTTGTTCTGTTTCGTCATGTTCATTTATTTGCAGGAACAGAAATGGAACAAAGCACAATTTTTTTATAAAATCATATTCAGATTGAGTGAGAATTGCAGTCTAAGATTTATTATTATTAAATTTGAAAGAAAAACAAACCTCTCACAGGTGTTTGTCGGCGTGGTTCGGCCAATCACCGAGACTTTCACGTTTGAGAGGAGAATCGAAGCCTTCCGGATGGAGTATCGTACCCGGCACTTGATCGACGGCAGAATCATCCAGTGCGAGCAGCGCATCTGCCTCGTCACTGGGTACATGACCAAAGAGGTCACCGGGGTCAATGCTATGCACTTCATGCATCGAGATGACGTGCGTTGGGTCGTCGTCGCCTTAAGGGAAAGTAAGTCCTATCCAATGTTTCGTGTACGCGCTGGTGGAAAACAACAAACACAAAGAAGGTCAAATGCACGCGGCCAATCGAATAGACGCGAAGCGCTTTCAGGCCTCTACAAGCCTTACAGTCGTTGCAATTGTAGGAAAAAGCTGCATTTATTGCTACAATCTCAACTGTGGTGATTTGCTGAATTCCTGTTGAGCAATCAGAGGTGCTTTCGATCGTCACAACGTAGCTGTCATTACAAGCTTTTATTTAACTTGCAATGTTTGTTTAGGTCAAATCTTGCAAGATGAATTAGAACCACTTCCCGGTTTCTGATCGAGCTGAAATTTTGCATATACGTGTAAATCGGATGACAATGCAATATTGTTGTGACATGGAGCTGATCTGATGATGGAGACGGAAGATGGCTATCGGAACTCTGTAATAAAACGACGTAACCCCATCGAGTTTGGGCTCGTTTGATTCGTTATAACAAGTACTCTGATCCTAGATGATATCCAGTGTCTAATGATGTAGCTACTAAAAGCTTGCATTTAAAAATATTTTTTTTTAATTTACACTTGTTTTACCATAATCGTCCACATTTTGTGTTATTTGTTTTTCAATAGCGTGTATAGTTCTAAGTTTACTGTAAATTATGCCAAAAACTGGATCTGAATTTAACAGTCTGCAGTAACAGAGTATTTTGTATGGAATGAAGTCATTAAATGGTCAATAAATATAAATTGTTCAAAGAAACAAACAATATAAAATACGAGATTTATTTGTAAAATTTATAGCTAAAATGTCTGTTATGCAAGTGACGTATTTTTCCGCGTGCGAATTTTTCAATGTAGGTATACCTACCACCAAGAAATACATAATTACTTATAGCGAAACCAAAATATCTGCAATTTATAGAACAGCTTCGACTCCATTTCACTTGTGTCATAGATTTCAAAGTTTTATTAATTTAGCATACAACTTTTGTGAGGAAATATGTCATGCTATGTATCAAGTATTTATTCGACGCTGGGCTATTTATTATTAACCATAAAGTATTAATTTATCCGATTATAGCGAATATTACTGTCGTCTAATTTGAAGATACCTTTGATTTTCTTCATCATCAGCAACCCATTAGCGGCTCATTAAAGAGCGCAGATTTCCTCTCAGAGAAGGATTATAATATAGGCCATAGACCACTACACTGGCCTGCATTATTAACATGTTTGAGTTCATCATATTATCTAATTCTAATATTAACATTGTAATTTTCCTAAGATTTCATGTACTGTCACTCGCAGAAACGCGTACAGCGCATTTTTGATTATGCTATGATATTTCTTCTTTCTTTCTGATATTTAGGTATAGCATATAAATTATAAAACGCATTTGGTCAGTATGGTAAAATATTGCCTAATCCCGTCTCTTCATTTGACATCCCACTCGACGCGATAGCAAAACCTATTTTCAAAGACCCCACTTTTCTGGATGTAAAATCCGCTATGTTGATTTTGTTCGTATATATTCGTTCGTATATACCCGGACCATAGTAATGAATCTATTAATTAAGACCTCATCTATCAAAATCGGCTAAGTAGTGTAGGTGCCACGGTGGAACATTGGTAAATACAGAGTCACATACATAGACTGCTAAAATCATAACTTTTCCTTTAGTTTTACCGTAGTCGGGTAAAATAAGAAATGACGTTATATTTAAATACAAAACAGCAATATACATTTAAATTTATGGAAGCTTACACTTGCGATAAGCTTCAGCAGTTCATGATTCGGTCTAAAATCTAAATGCCTACATCAAAGTACACACATCAAAAGTGTCTAGGGATCAACATATATTTTTGCAATAACTTTTCTCCTGATTGATATTAATTAAAATTTTCTTTAAGGATTCATCAAATAAAGTGTTTTCGTTTGTCACAGTAACGATAAACCAAGTCACCTTTGCATTAATAAAGAAATTTGCCATTTTCCTAATAAAGGGATTTTTGACATTTGAACCACTAACATTAAAGTTCGAAAAAAAGACTGAAATAACAGTTTTCTTTAAAATTTTATTGGGTAACTTAAACAATTAATAATCCGTGTTTCTACCGCGAACACTAACAACACAAGAACATCGGTTTGGCATACTCAAAATGAGTTCATCCAAATCACGCTGTGGAATGGCCGCCCATGTTCGTTGCAACAACAAAAAAAGGTCTTCTTGCCACTGGATACCCTCCATATTCGGCAGAGCTCTTCTCTGTAGCATATCCCATGCATGCTCAATCGGGTTCAAGTCTGGCGACTGAGCAGGCCAGGGCAGGACATTGATGTTAGCTGCGGCGAGAGTCTGTCTTACAACTCTTGCGGTGTGCGGTCGTGCATTATCATGCATTAACTGAAATAAGGGACCGATTTGCACTTGTAGAGGAACGATGACGTCTGATACAATCGTCTCAGCATAAATTTGAGCGTTGAGGTTGCCTCTGATCCAAATCAACTCAGTTCTTCCGCCGATCCAAATACCCGCCCATACCATGATGGTTCCACCACTATAAGGATGGACTTCCTGGCAGGATTTTAATCGCTGATTATGAAATTATGAAATGCACCAAAAAGGATCCATATAAATTTATAAAATCATAAATTTATTACAAAGCCACATCTCAATCTCAAGAAATCCGCATAAAAATGCTTGATCCCTAGACACTTTTGATGTGTGTACAAACAGCCGCTTGCGACGCGGACGCTTAGCGTGCATGCGCTTTTAACCCAGAGTTAGCAGCTGACTGTGGGTTAAAAAGACAGTTTTGACAGATTTCTTATAAAGCTTCTGTCAAAATGACAAATTTATTCTTGGGCTAACTAATCCGGCGTCTCTGCAAGCGGGCCTTAGTAGTTATCGACGTTCGTTGATCGCAGAACGAACAATATATAGTATATAACAGAATAAACAATAATATCAAATGACAATTTTGGTAGCTCAGCATTTTTAAGATACGTGGTAATTTGTAATTTCATAATCACTTCACAAAGTTTTCGATAGCTTTTGTTTGTGTTTATACCTATTACCTACCCTTCAGTATTTTCAAGGATTTTCTGTACATGCTGTATTTTATCTAGCGGAACCATCGATTTACAAGAGCAGAATAGTTTCGCAAAGTCTGAACTACCCTTGAACGAATAGGTGAGTATAATATCTATGTACGGCGCCTCATTCGGTCTTTAATGTTTTACCATGAAACTATAACTCTTAGTACAGAAGTTACTAACAAAGTTTCGCTCCAAACGTACGCTCAAAATTTCAATGAATGTGCGAGTGCCATAAATGTAATTATTTCATGGTGCTGGTAATGATAATAACGTTTTTGATGGTTATTCTCATGAATTATAACACCCTTTTACGTAATTTTTAAGCTATTGCATAGCTTTTATCGCGGGCTTTGAACTAGGACAAACAGTTTAAGCGCGGCGAACGAATCAAGAAATTCCGTAACGAAAATAAACCTAACATCGTCGTTCAGTAAGCGTTCAACATTTTAGAGGTTCACAAGTAGCTCTGTTTGGCGCAGTGGGCGAGCGGCCGCTTTCTTTACCGTATGGTGTATGATGTCGCAGGTTCGAATCTCACTCGCGAAGTAGTGGCAGTGCGCTTTTCTTGTTTGTTTGTATTTTAACTATTTTTTTGCATAATATTTATTATGCAAAAAAAATATTGCATAAATATTATAATTGCATAAGTTGATTAAAAAATGCTATGCAATAGCTTTACCGCGACAGTCCCCGAGTGCCACTTAATTTTTTTATCTCTGCGAGCTCGTCCTTACGCGACAATAATGCGCAGTCGGCCTTTAAAGGCTTACTAAAAATGGTCTAGATCACCACGTCGCGTCGTATTGCGCTTGTTAGCGTTATAGTTCGATGTTTTTTACCTAGCACTGTCAGTGAGTAGCTATTAGGTACTTTCACCTGCTCTTAAAGTTAGGGGCAAAATATATAATATACGAGTATAATATACTTATTATCTAAATGTTTCTGTGTTACGCCAAATTGCTCAATGTTTATTGCAAAGCGAATGCCATTTTTATTTGGGAAGTTAGCCTACCAAACAGTTTCAAATGTATCGTATTTATACGTGCGATTTCAAAGTAAAATTAAAGTTGTCAAAAAACCGAGTAATGACTACTGAATTAATAAATGGGCGAAAGACTGTGTGCGACTACAAAATATTAAAACCGGTCAAGTGCTTGTCGGGCCACGCGCAGTGTAGTGTTCCGTAGTTGAAAGTCTCAAATATTATTGCTGACCTAGGATAGTGAAAGCACTATCCTAGGTCATATTTATCCTAGATCTATTTTATTTATGAATACTGAATATATTTTGAGTTCCATGGCTTATGCTATAATAAACTACAAAATATGCAACTTACACTACATGTAATACCTAACTTAGAAAAAAACCGGCCAAGTGCGTGTCGGGCCACGCGCAGTGTAGGGTTCCGTAGTTGAAAGTCTCAAATATTATTGCTGACCTAGGATAGCGCTTTTATTTTATTTATGAATATTGAATAAATTTTGAGTTCCATGGTTTAAATACTATAATATACTACAAAATATGCAACTTACACTACGTGTAAAACCTAACTTAGAAAAAACCGATATAACTGCTTAACTTATGAACCCTACTTAGCTGTGATAGTTTTCCTTTAAAATTCATTATATATACTACTGCTGGGAATTTTTTCATGTATCCTATATACAACCATTTAGCTGGCAGAGGGCGGGGACACTTGACTCTAATAAAATTTAGCACTTTAAAATATCATATTTCACAAACGGATCCCTGAATTGAAAAATGGTGTTTCCACACCCACAACGTTTTTGAAAGACCTATTCAACGACACCCCACACTATGGGATAGTCGAGAAAAAAAAATTCATCCCTACTTTACATGTAGGGGAGGTACCCTAAAAAAAATATTTTTCAAAATTTTATTTCACCACTTTGTCGGCGTGATTGATATTTATACCCTTGTCAAATTACAGATTTCTAGTACCAATAGTCTCTGAGCTAAACCGCGGACAGACAGACAGACAGACAGACAGACAGACAGACGGACGGACATGGCGAAACTATAAGGGTTCCTTGTTTACTACGGAACCCTAAAAACAGATATAACTCCTTAACTAATGAACCCTACTTAGCCGTGATAGTTTTCCTTTAAAATTCATTATATATACTACTGCTGTGAATTTTTTCTTATATCCTTTATACAACCATTTAGCTGGCAGAGGGGGGGGATACTTGACTCTAATAAAATTTAGCACTTTAAAATATCATATTTCACAAACGGATCCCTGAATTGAAAAATGGTGTTCCCACACCCACAATATTTTTGAAAGACCTATTCAACGACATCCCACACTATGGGATAGACGAGAAAAAAAATTCATCCCCACTTTAGGGGGGAGGTACCCTAAAAAAAATTATTTTTCACAATTTTATTTCACCACTTTGTCGGCGTGATTGATATTTATACCCTTGTCAAATTACAGATTTCTAGTACCAATAGTCTCTGAGCTAAACCGCGGACGGACGGACGGACGGACAGACAGACAGACAGACGGACGGACATGGCGAAACTATAAGGGTTCCTTGTTTACTACGGAACCCTAATAAAAACGGTAAACTTGAATATTCTAACCAGCTATTCAAAACGACCAGTATAACGATTTCACATATATAATATTATATAATTATGTGAGTTGTCAAATTGTATATTTTACTTTAACAATGCTGCGCTATATTCTAGTTAAAGTGATTTAAATATATTCATTATTATTTTATACTTATGTTAGCCTATATTATATTAACCCAATAGAACCTTTTATTTATTTACCTCATTTGACGTTGGTGCCAATGAAGCTAGACCTCGAAATTGTATGAGCGCCCATACAACTCAGAGTTGACAAAAAGGGGTTGTTTCAAATATTGGAGCCTGGGCCAGGTCTTTGTACAGTCTCGCACTTGGCTGGTTTTTTTTTATTATTCGCCCGATTTCCGGTTCAAATTATCGGTTATATTTTTAATTTGTGCGAAATTTTCACATACATAGTTATAGGTACACTGCAGCAATATTTGTTTCTCTTTTGCTAGCGAATGTTTGCAAACTTCATTTTAATCTGCGAAGCGAATGTATTTTCCATTTTCCATTTTAGTTTAATAAAAGGCTGCAAATGTACTTTCATTTTAATTTGAACGAACTACTCTTTTTTCAGTGCGAATCATTGTTTTTCTTAAAAAGCTAGTACTAATACGCTAACGAAAAATGTTTTACAACCAAAGTATTTTGCAAACCAAAACGGATTAACTCTCACACGGTAAGTAACAATACGTTTACATACCTAGTTGTACCTACGAAGTATGTGTTCTATTATTAGCCATCTGTTAAAATAAATAAACCTCAGAAAAGTTAGTTTCTAAACAAAATAATATTATTTTTCATTAGTAAAGAAAAATATTTTGTAGTAAGGTAATAATAATGACCATATTTTGTAGTAAGGCAGTGCATATATTGGCAGTGATGATTTATAAATGAGAAACATAGTCGCTAACTGTGGGCCTCATAAAAGAAACTCAGAAGAAAAATGGAGAGAATTATGTTCGGAGTATTCCTGCGAAATCAAATTGGAAATGAGGAGATTTAGATTGAGGGATTTTCGACATACCTATAAAGCTCACGCGAAGGTTAAGCGGAAATGGGCGGATCACATAGTTGGAAGAACTGATAGTTGTTGGGGTCCTAAGGTGCTAGAGTGGCGACCACGTACCGAAAAGCGTAGTAGTAGTAGACCCCCCACTATGTGGACTGACGACATAAGACGACTCGCCGGGAGCCTCTGTATGCAAGTGGCGCAAGACCGAGACCTGTGGAAATCTTTTCACCTTTTTCCGCCTGTAAACGTCTATTGGTTTATGAAGAAAAAATATTTTTATAGTTATGACTTCTAATGTATTCAACTTAGGCAAATATTTAAAATATATAAAATCGTCCATTTTATTATTATCATATATTATTCTATTCGAATACGAAATATAATTTCAATTATCCTATTTTGTCCTTTAAAAATCATATAAAAGGTAAGCACAGTTCATTTTTGCAATTTTTGTACAAGTAATTTTAATTTGCAATTGCGTACTAAATATAAAGCTGTTTAATTTAGTAAAACTCGAGTCAGTTAGGACTTTTGCCTTTGATGTTTAAAATTCTAGTAGGTATAACTTTGGTGAGTATTTATCATTCTGGGTAGCAAATTGAATTTATTTCTAAACTATCCTTATCCTTACTTAATATTATAAATGCGAAAGTGTGATTGTTTGTTGGTTTGTTGGTTAGTTGGTTTGTCCTTCAATCACGCCGCAACAGGGCTACGGATCAACGTGATTTTTTGCATGGGTATAGTTGAGGACCTGGAGAGTGACATAGGCTACTTTTTATCCCGGAAAATCAAAGAGTTCCCGAGGGAATTTAAAAACTAAATCCACGCAGACGAAGTCGCGGGCATCAGCTAGTTTTAATAATAATTCCTACTAAACTATTTTAATATTAATTCATATTAGTCTAGTAGTGGATAATTTTGGTGAGCGTATAAATGATATCCTGAAAATTTACTGAAAACTAGCTTCTTGCACGCAATTTACTCCGAAGAGCGAGTAAGTTTTTGGTGACGAGCGGTCTCACAGGCTGAGCCAATCACAATATCACCTGTAGGTAGGCGACTAATGGCTGATTTACACGAATTTAGTAGTTCAGTAAATCTTTACTTAATCTTTAGTAACTTAATTGTTTAGTGACCGTTTACACGTATTATTTAGTAAGCTCTTAGTAGCCCAAGATGCCTGGGCGTGGGTCATAATCCTACTAATATTATAAATGCGAAAGTTTGTGAGGATGGATGTATGGATGTTTGGATGGATGGATGGATGGATGGATGTTTGTTACTCTTTAACGCGACAACGAATGAACCGATTTTGCTGAAATTTGGCACAGACATAGATTATAGTCTGGAATAGCACATAGGCTACTTTTTATCCCGGAAAAGCAAACAGTTCCTGCGGGATAGCATCGCTATTTTTTACGCATTTGTCCTTCAAAATACACGCAATGGAGTTTTAGATTTTAGTTTTGGATGTATGGATGTTTGGATGGATGGACTAATATTATGAATGCGAAAGTTTGTGAGGATGGATGTATGGATGTTTGGATGGATGGATGAATGGATGTTTGTTACTCTTTAACGCGACAACGAATGAACCGATTTTGCTGAAATTTGGCACAGACATAGATTATAGTCTGGAATAGCACATAGGCTACTTTTTATCCCGGAAAAGCAGACAGTTCCTGCGGGATAGCATCGCTATTTTTTACGCATTTGTCCTTCAAAATACACGCAATGGAGTTTTAGATTTACCTGATTTTTTTGCACAGGTGAAGTTAAGGGCCTGAAAAAATGACAAAAGCTTCTTTTTATCCCGGGAAAACAAACGGTTCCTGCGGGATATTAGTATGTTACTTTTCACATATTTATCTTTTAATTACGCGGCATTTATGTATGTATGTAAGTATGTATGTATGTATGTATGTATGTATGTAATAGATTTCACAATCATTCGATTTGGTTTAGGAATCACCCTCCCCCCATTGTTACACCACTGGGCTACATCATTGAACTCCAAGTACCAATTCCTCATTCTTTATGCTGCTGGGTACCGGCTGAAGAAAATGTCGATTGTGGGTTGCTATTGTAGCTCTATACCACGTAGTACGGACTAGATACTGGCGTAGTGCAACGAAAAAGCAATTTTTAAAAACTTTTTCCACGCGGACGAAGTCGCGGGCATCAGCTAGTAAGTAATATTAGCAGAACTCATTTGCACAGATTAGGAGAAAGTGACATTTCGTAACCCTAGATTGTCTATGAATCGTTGAGGTGGGCTATTTAATATAAATTTGCTTAAAAATTGTCTAGGTAATTTTAATCCTATTAATTGCTTAATAACATCTTGGAATACCAAATTGCACAAAACATACAATTGCACTTAATCCATACTTACGCAAATTTTTGGCATCCTAAAAACGACCTCTGTGATACCAATGTTACCCACATCCCCTGTAGTAATATTACCAACTTACTATATTTTCAGACTGTCAGGAATTAGAAAATTGCAATACCTATACCGGTATCGAAACAATACTCTTACCATACGTTATGTATAAATTACCGATATTATAATTTAAATTTTGATTTAATATAGCGTTAAAAAGTATCAATCTTATTAAGGTAAGGGAAGACACACTTCTGCCCGCGAAATTCAAATTTAATTTGGTTTTTCGCAATTTGTAAACTAATACGACAAAGTAGGCTTATGGCATTCTAATTGCGACAATGGCAGTATCATCTTCACAGGTTTATATAAAAATTTTTACTTGAAAGTGTCCAGTTTAAGAAATTAATCAAAATATCGACTAATTTGTGAGTAACTCACGTCCAACTCAGTATTTTGATTAATTTCTTAAACTGGTCACTTTCAAGTAAAGATTTCCATGTAAACCTGTGAAAATGATAATTCTACTGGCGCAATTAGAATGCCATTAGCCTAGTTTGTCGTATTAGTTTACAAATTGCGAAAAACCAAATTAAATTTGAATTTCGCGGGCAGACTCGTATAATCATCCTTAAGGAAATCATATTATTTTACCATCACCCTAATGTTTTTAACGATATCTAGGCGACGTCAAGTGTGTATATATAATACAACAAATGTGCCAATAACGTTGATTATAACGTTAAAATTATTTTTAACTTTATGTAATATTCGTAATCGTTGATTTTATAAATTGATAAAACATTGTGTCTCGTTATCATTCCACTATTATTTTTTACTAAAGAGAACAGGTAAATAAAAATACAATACAGTTTTTTTTTTTAAATTGTTTGTATCACAATGTTACCCACAAATGGGGGATACTTTAGAATAGGATAAAATATATCTGATTTGAAATAAATCTATGTTAATTTTTTCTTGTAAATTCCTCTTTTTAATTTAATTATGAAAAAGATATTGTTTAGTTACTTTTAACGTCAAATCTGTAGTAATGGTACACATCCATGACCATCGCAGTTGTGATGAAAATCATTCAGTTGTTTAATGCTTTCACATTCGTTCAATCACTTCATGAGGTAACTTTCCAACTCTATAAAATATTGTCTTTGGTTAACATTCGGCCAGTATTTTTAGGGTTCCATACCAAAATGGTAAAAATGGAACCCTTATGGTGAGACTTTCTCCGTCCGTCTGTCCGTCCGTCTGTCACAGTCGATTATTTCAGTAACTATTAAAGCTATCGACATGAAATTTGGCACAGTTGTGTATAATAGTGGCCCAACATCATTGGAATAAAGAAAAATCGAAAATTATTTTTAGTTTTATTAAAAAAGAGGGGGAAAATCGGGGGGGTTGAAATTTCAAAGTATGATAACTATACCGAGTGGGGGTATCATATGAAAAGGCCTTTACTTGTGCATTCTAAAACAGTTTTTTTATTTATTTCTAGATATAATAGTTTTTGATTAATCGGCCAAAATGTCGAAAAAAATACCGCTCCCCCCCCCCCCCCCCCCCCCTATCTCCGAAGTTTACCAATCGAAAAAATCTGAAATAATTATGTTCAATAGAGGTTTATGTATATTTTACAGGAAAAATAAAACCAACGCTCTAACTAGCATAGTTTTTTTTTAAATTAACAATAAACCTCTACAAACAAAGTTAACGATAATTATGCAAATTAATATATTATTATCGTTTTACTTTTACTTTTGGAGTATGGAACCCTCGGTGCGCGAGTCCGACTCGCACTTGGCCGGCTTTTTTACTTTAATATTCAAGGAAAAAGAAACAAGTCTTACATCTGAATAGGCTGCATAGTCATTGATAGCATATGCATGCATAGCCTGTCCTGAAGAGGGCGAACTAAAAACAACAACAACAACAACTGGACTATAAGTGATAAGCCGCGCCCACCTACTGAAACTGAAAAATAGACCAAATTCTATTTATTTCTCGTATAGGGGAGTTACTAAATTATATTTTGTGACTTGCTACTAACTTGGTCGTTTACCCGTATCAAATCACAAAATATTTACTAAAGATTTCGTAAACTACTAAACTCGTGTAAATCTGCCATTCCTTCTTCTTCTTCTTTATCAACCTATAGGACGTCCACTGCTGGACAAAGGTCTCCTGCATGGACTTCCACAGGCTTCGGTCTTGCGCCCCTTGAATCCCAGCGGCTCCCTGGCGACTCGTTTGATGTCGTCGGTCCATCTGGTGGGGGGCCTGGTCGTATTTAGTCTTCGTATTTAGTTGCGCCCAAGCCGTGGATGGGAGAAGCTGTGCCGGCCACGTGTAAATCGGTGAGTAAAATTTATTTAAATAGCTAATATATTTTCAGGCTGCTCGTCACCAATTGGGTACGTTTAACGTTAAACAAAAACCAAGCCACAGCCAAAGGCTATAGATCCTGTGGGAATCCTCTATTTTTGGAAGCAAAAATTATCCTATGTCGCTTTCTAGATCTTAACTATGAGCATCCATAAAAAAATCTATACGATACAAACCTTTATTGTATCGGAAATACCCACATTTTTGCTTATTTTAATATTTTTGTATGTACGACTAGTGTGGGACCTGAGTACATATTAAAAATTAGAAATCGTGTCTGTTTGTAATTTGTTGTGATGTTTGTGTGTATGTTGTGATTTAGTTGATTTGTTTAATTGGCACTAAGCTTGCAAACATTACATATTGATATACGATTTTATCCCCGCAAATGAAGGATTCCTGTAGATTTCTGAAAGTTAAATTTTAGTTACGTAACACGAAAGTCGCGGGAAATAGCTAGTTTAATATATATTTTTTTATAAACAGATCCTAATGCATTACGAGAAATGCGATCATAGATAAACATTTTTAAATAAATTATTTTTATTTAAAAATAGAACGAGGGTTCAACATGCAAATATTAGCCATTTACTAACCAAAAAATACTTTATACTTTTCCAGCAATCAATTCGGCAACACTAAAAAGTAAGTCAGTCTATAAGACAACATACTATAATTCTTAACAAATTACTCTACGCACTGTTACCAAGTATTAAATGCACAAATTTCATCATAATATTTGCATGTCTCCCATTTTTATTACATAGAACGCATATCTTTTCACCAACGCGGGTAGGTTGAACATGGTTGGAAGTTTCTAACAAAGTTCCGCTCCAAACGTAGGTAGACTCAAAACAAGCAATGAATGAGTGAGTGCCATGGAATATTTTCTGTACTAGTACTGTTCATTACGTCTTTGAAGGTTATTGTGATGAATTGTGACACTCTTTCACAGCACAGTAGGTAAGTTATTTTTTAATAATTTTCTGCAAGCTCGGCGACGATACTTCGTAGGAATATTTATTATTGTTGTGCGGGGTTGTTTATAAATGATTGCATCAGTTTGCCGTTTGCAAACATTTCTTATTGGATGAATTTATTTCGTTTTCGCTGCATCAATGCATTTTTAACCAACTACAAAAAAATAAGGTTTCAATTCGTCGGAATCTTATTTTATGTATGTTCACCGATTACTCGAAGACGCCTGAACCGATTTGGAAAATTCTACAAAGGGTATACTTTTCAGGCGGTCCCATTTAAAATTTTTTCGAAATCGATCGAGAGGTGTTTAAAAAATCAACAATAAATTATATACTTTGTAGTGGCGCGGGAGTTTGAAGTTGGTTTTTTAAAAATATTTTTTTTATAATATATTATAACTAATTGGGACAGCAGTGATAGCCTAGTCGTTAGGACTGTGGTCTCCTATTCGGGTGCCACAGGTTCGATCCCGGGTATGCACCTCTGACTTTTCGTGCGTTTAAGCAATTAAATGTCACTTGCTTCAACGGTGAAGGAAAATATCGTGAGGAATCCTGCACACCTGAGAGTTCTTCATAATGTTCTTAAGGGTGTGTGAAGTCCGCCAATTCGCATTGGGCCAGCGTGGTGGACTATGGCCTATAACTCTTTTCTGAGAGGAGACCTGCGCTCAGTAGTGAGCCGTTGATGGGTTGCTGATGATGATGATGATGATGAATTGGGAGAGAGTTGGTGCCAATCAGAGTCTTCAGAAGTGATCGCGACCGCCATACGGATGCAATCTTCTTTAGACAATCCCACAGTTTTTAACTACAGAATAGCTTTAAAATATATTTTTACGTTGAATTAAGGTCAAATATGAGAATGTATGTTGAAGCAGTGATAGCCTAGTGGTTAGGACTGTGGTCTCCTATTCGGGTGGTCGCAGGCTCGATCCCGGGTACGCACCTCTGACTTTTCGGAATCAAGTGCGTTTAAGCAATTAAATATCACTAGCTTCAGCGGTGAAGGAAAACATCGTGAGGAAACCTGAGAGTTCTCTTCATAATGTTCTCGAAGGTGTGTGAAGTCCGCCAATTAGCATTGGGCCAGCAGCGTGGTGGACTATGGCCTATAATAGCCCTTCTCTGAGAGGAGACCTGCGCTCAGTAGTTGATGGGTTGATGATGATGATGAGAATGTATCTCTTCAGTCGTAGCTTTCACGTTTATGCAAGTGTATTATATTACAGTTACCTATAAATTATAATACACTCGCAATTATAGGTATGAAGCAGTGATAGGTTAGGACAGCGGTCTCCCATTCGGGGGGTCGCAGGTTTGATCCCGTTGAAGTTTTGTGCGTTTAAGATATTAAATACCACATGCTTAAACGGTGAAGGAAAAAATCGTGGGGAAACCTGCACATCTGCGAGTTCTTCATAATGTTCTTGAAGGTGTGTGAAGTCCACCAATTCGCATTGGGCCAGCGTGGTGGACTATGGCCTGTAACCCTTCTCTGAGAGGAGACCTGCGCTCAGTAGTGAGCCATTGATGGGTTGATAATGATGATGACGACGGTCATAGGTATCTACTTAAACCGGCCGTCTATTAGCTCGACACTATTACGTATATTTCTACCCGACTTCGACAAAGCCCAAAGGAAGGGTTATGATTTCAACAATATAATATGTATCTATGTTTGTATTAACATATGTTCCACCGTAGTGCCTTAACTACTGAGCCGATTTTGATGAAAGAGGTGTCAATCGATTCGTTATGATTGTCCGGATGACACAGGCTATATTTTATGCGAACAAAATCAATATGGCAAATGTTACAGTTAAGTTTCCATAGTCGGGTTACAGTTTAAACTTTTTTCTTGTTAAATAAAATTTTGTAGATATTATTAAAAATGTTTTGTAAGTGCTAGCGTTGCAGTTTCATAGTTCTATTGAGGCCCGCCTGACTTCAACATTATTACGTGTACAAACTGAAATTAATTTATGCTTTTCAGTGGCGTTTGAAGTCGGTTTTTTTTTAAAGAATTTTTATGTATTATTATAAGTTTAATTATAAGTTTAAAATTAGCTTTGTAGGCTTCTGAAGGCTTCGAATTCATAGGCAAATATTTTTTAGGGTTCCGTACCCAAAGGGTACCAACGGGACCCTATTACTAAGCCTACGCTGTCCGTCCGTCCGTCCGTCCGTCCGTCCGTCCGTCCGTCCGTCTGTCCGTCCGTCTGTCAGCGGGCTGTATCTCGTAAACCGTAATAGATAGACAGATGAAATTTTCACATATTATGTTTTTCTATTGCCGCTATAACAACAAATAATAAAAATTAAATTAAATTAAAAAAATTAAATTAAAATATTTCCATGGGTACATGGAAATATTTTTATTTAATTTTTTTTAACGGAACCCTAAAAGAGCGAGGCCCGACTCGCACTTGGCCGATTTTTTTAGATCTTATTTAGATAAATTCACCGCAAATATAGCAGAATGGACCTAAATATAGACCTACATCGTCTTTACAACTTCTTGAGGCCATTTTTGACCCGATCACACAAAATGGGTTATGTTGCTCCACTGCTCATGTACCTGGTCTCTGCTCATGCTCATACCACAGAATATACATATAATGGTACTACCTCATACTGGCAAGAAATACCTACCACGTGATTGAATTTCAGTGCTTTTTCCACCATCAGCACAAGGTTCTTTAATTCCCGCGGTAACTCTTTTATTTTCTGGGATAAAATGTAGCCTTTAAGTTAATCCTGGATAATATAAGCTATTTCTATTCCAAACATCCAAATCGATTATTTCGTTGAAGGAGGATGTATGCATGTATGTTTGCTAAACATCCATAATATCCTAGATCCATACATCGTCACACACTTTCGCATTTAGAATAGGTATAAAAATGCGAAAGTTTGTGAGGATGGATGAATGTAGGATATTATAAAATCACGTTGATTCGTTGCTCCGTCACTGCGTGATTGAAGGAAAAATCAACTTACAAACAGCTTCGCAATTATAATATCAGAACGAATAGTATGATTTGCGAAACTTAAGCGCATGCGCTGATTTCAAATTTGCTTGTTGCACCGTCTGTAGTTGCATTGATAAATAAATCACTTTTCACGTTTTCATAACTACATATCCGCAAATAGAAATAAGATTACATAACATTTAACTTTGATTTTCTTATGACTGTGCTGTGACTGTACAAATTATGTGTAATTATTAGGTATATAAATATTCTCATAACATTGCTTCCAGCTTATTATTTACACGTGAAAACATCAACTAATTAAATCATCGAATAACAAACAGTAGTACTTACTTTGGTTAATAGTTCTAATATCCGTGTAGCTACTTTAATTGAAAGCTTTAATAGGTCAGTTTTGACGTTTTAAATTTAAATGAAATAATACTACTCAGTATAAGAACCGACCATTACCTAGAAACTTGTAAGGTGGCGGTCATAAGCTTTAAAATAAAGCGAAATCCTTCCTATCGTGTCATCGTCTCAACCCATCCCATTTTCACCCGATTACGGCGTCATTGTTTTAATTGTAATGTACTGGCGATCTCCTGCTCCCCGCGCGCCATCTCTTCCATCGACCTCTCACATTCGTAACAGTAGGGTTAGTATATGATTTAATTCGATTGATCGTATTCGTACTCGATGACATTAGTGTCAAATTAAAGTGAACCTTAATAGTATTGATCCACAATTCCACAATAATATTATTAATATTGAATAAAGTCACAAATCCAGTACAACCGATTTTAGTTTGGAGCGTATCGTATACGTAAACGTATAAGAATGCATACACGAAATTCAGCTCTAATTCAATCACATTATGGTTCATTTTACTTTAATGCTAATGGCATCGAATATGAATACGATCAATCGAATATTATATCTTATATTAATCGTACAGCCTCGCAACTCGACGAGCTATGTCAGTAGCTCTGGTATTACCTTGATAATTATTAATTCATTATTGGTTCTCGCTTCAGTGTACATCAATCATCGTCTGGTTGGAGAATCTTGCTACCGGCTTATGACGAAGAACGGCCAATTTATATATATGCGAACAACAGGTGCCCTGGACGTTGACCCTGACTCTAAAGAAGCTACCAGTTTCGTGTGCACCAACACTGTGGTACCAGAGGAAGAGGGCAAAGAACTCATCAAGGAAATGAAGAGAAAGTTTTCGTCCCAAATTATGAACGAAGAGCCAAAAGACGAGAACCTCAATGGGGAATCAGATGTAAATATTTTGAAGAGCTTTTAAGTTTTTGGAAAAGCGAAAAAATTTTACCTTTGATGAGCGCATAACTTTTAAAGTTATTTTCTACTTTTGAACTTAGATTTACACATTATTTGTGAATTTGAAGTAATTTAGTTCATTAATTCAGGAGTTATAAGCCTCTGATAGATAGGTACACAGATAGACAAGTGCAAATTTGACCAAGTAGACTTGGAGACTTCACTATGTTAAAAATTGATATCTATCTATATGCTGCATTTTGTAATAAATGCGAGTGTGTTCTTTTATTATTTCAGGGTGATGAAACTCCGTCTTTACCAATAGAAGATCCTCATCAACTTGAGCAAGTGATATATAACCTTGTCACGGATTTACCTTCGCCACGACCGGAGGAAGCCGGTGAGAATCACGAGACTTCAAATACAGAACTTGCAATTATACCGCCAAATAGAGAGCAAATCAAAGAAGCTATAGAGAAAAGCTATAACGTTCTTAAAACCATCCGACGAGCAGATCCAAGTATGGGTACTGAAAAGTCACCATTTGATGACGCACAAAATTCCAATACTTTGTCTACATTGGGTAACGATGAATCCAATTTCGAAGTTACACAAGAACCAGTCCTGCGAAACGAAAATGTGGGAAATGACTACTCTTTGCCTCTCTCACAATTTGAACCGAATTATAACCCAAACCAACCCAATCATGAAGATGTTAATCCTCATAAAATCAACCAGTTCGTACAGAGTCGACAATCGACTACGGAATTACAATTGAATATTGGCAAAGATTCGGAAGATAATGAAGAGATCCCCAAAAGCTACAACTATTTGCACAGCCCGTCTACTTTCTGTGATGTCTTTGACATAGTCACATCCGATAACACTGAATGTAGTATGGACACATTGGAATCAATTCAACCATCTTTTAATAAATTACCAGAAGATTCTATGACATCCTATATGGAAACAAATAACCTGTCATTCATGACTGTAGATAGAAGCGTTACGATAAAATTACCTGATGTAGATATATCGACAGAGGATATGGACTGTATCATAGATTCAACTCGTAAGTATTTTTCAATATCTTTAATGTCCTGCAGTTCTAAAAGAACCATCTCGCTGTTATAAATATATAATAAATTGACACTTTCGGGGCAAAAAAATATTATGTAATCACTAGAGAGGGCAAAAAGCAATCATATCGTGATGCAGCGAGAGAGAACCACAATAAAATGACCAGACGCAATAAATAAATGTTTACTCAAAAATATTAATATTTATAATTTATTTTACAGTTAACGACACTAACCTGTTCGAAACAGCAGCGCAAGCTTGTCGCATCCTAAATGGTACGTATATTTTTGATACGCAATAAGATATTTCACTATCTTTCCATTGTAAAATGGGGGTTGTCCATGCTAAAATAAATGAGTATCACCATAAACGTAACGTACCCAATTTCTGTTCAAAACTGCAAAATGTTTGAGGCATCCGAATGAATAGCTTTGAACATTTCAGTTAATAACTCAAAAGAGTGATTTTCTGAAAAATAATAGTCTCTAGATTGAAATGGTGTGAATTTGGACCTTATAATTGCAATAATGTATAATTAGTCCAGGGTAGATAATTTTTGAAAACAAAAAGAATTATAGTAGGATGAAACCGATTGGAAAAGGAAGAGAATGCAAAAAAATTAAAGGAAAAATAAATTACGGGCGATATGAGGTCGGGAAGTAGGGGGGAGGGGGGGGTTTAAGGGTAAAAAACGGGTTATCTCAATTTCTGTAAAAACTACAAGTCCTATGGAAAAAAGTTAAATGGCAAAGTTGTAGGTAATAAAAAGATCTACAACTTTTGTATTTTGACTTTTGTCACATAACCTCAAAATGTATATGAAAAATTCAAATAACCAAGTTTTTGGTTTTTTATTTTTATCTTTTACAAAAAAATATATTTTTTCACGAAATTTGGTGAAAACTTACCTTTTTATGTCCCGAACACACTGTAATTTTTCTGATTTAAAATATTTATTTTTTCACTTTTTTTTTTGACTTAATATTGAAAAAGCACCTAATTTTCAATCGAAAATTTCCCCGTCAAAATATCTGCTTTTTTAAAAAAGTCGGTGAGCTTTCTATTCGTTGAAATCTCTTCTTTCTGATGGTGTAAAAAAAAATATACATTACTATGGTAAATGCTCTCAGTAAATGAGGAAACGAAATACGAAATAACAGATAGTAAGGCCCAGACCCTCCTAGCTCCTTCCCCACTTCTCTATGAAATACCTTTTGATGGGCTAAAATTTTCCGTAGGTCACTCAGGTATATATAAGTTATCTTAAAATAGCAATAAATAGCCATCTACGCATGTAATTTAAAAGGTATTTCATAGAAGTGGGGAAGGAGCTAGGAGGGTCTGGGCCTTACTATCTGTTATTTCGTATTTCGTTTCCTCATTTTCTGAGAGCATTTACCATAGTAATGTATATTTTTTTTTACACCATCAGAAAGTAGAGATTTCAACGAACAGAAAGCTCACCGACTTTTTTAAAAAAGCAGATATTTTGACGGGGAAATTTTCGATTGAAAATTAGGTGCTTTTTCAATATTAAGTCAAAAAAAAAGTGAAACAATAAATATTTTAAATCAGAAAAATTACAGTGTGTTCGGGACATAAAAAGGTAAGTTTTCACCAAATTTCGTGAAAAAATATATTTTTTTGTAAAAGATAAAAATAAAAAACCAAAAACTTGGTTATTTGAATTTTTCACATACATTTTGAGTTTATGTGAAAAAAGTCTAAATACAAAAGTTGTAGATCTTTTTATTACCTACAACTTTGCCATTTAACTTTTTTCCATAGGACTTGTAGTTTTTACAGAAATTGAGATAAACCGTTTTTTACCCTTAAACCCCCCTCCCCCCCACTTCCCGACCTCAGATCGCCCGTAATTTATTTTTCCTTTCATTTTTGTTGCATTCTCATCCTTTTCCAATGGGTTTCACCCTACTATTATTTTTTTTCACTTTTTATTATTTTTTAAGGCTTCTACCCTGGTCTAAATGTGGTACAAAATAAGGTACGTTCGACCTATCACCCGCACCATTGATGCTACTACGAAAGAACTGTTAGCAGACACGACATGGTCATGGAGTTCGACTCAAGATTGTGTTCTGGGTACCAATTGTCTAAAATTTATTCCATTGATCGTATTCGTATTCGATGATATTAGCGTCAAAGTAAAATAATCCTTGACTGTATTGATTTAAAGTAACAAATTGAGTACAACCGATTTTAATATGAAGCGATATGGAGCGTATCGTACATACGTAAACGTATAAGAATGCATACACGAACTTGAGCTCTAATTTAATGCTGTTATGGTTTATTTTACTTTGACGTTCATGTTATTGAATACGATTACAATCAATGGAATAACTTTAGACAGTCGCACCTCTGATATATCGTAATTTTTCACAAAATAAAATGTAGAACGCGACTCTACGCGGCCACAAATATCGCAATTATTCGGTTCGTAATTTATATCTACCCCCATTGTATTATTGTATTGTGTATTGTTGCGTGAGTAGCCTGCTAACTATTTTTCTTACCTAAAAAATAATGTAATAGAAAATTAACATTTTGGAAAAGTGTGCCAAATCAAACTTATAACCGACGTCAAAGAAGGAGGAGGTTCTCAATTCGTGGAAATCTTTTTTTTATGTATGTTCATCGATTACTGGTGGTCCTATGAAATCGGTCGAGCGTTTTAAAAAAATCACCATTAAATTGCTTAATTAATTAATATACTTAGTAGCAGCGCGGGCGTTTTGAAGTCGGTTGTGTTCAAAAGATTTTTTATATTAAATTATTATTCGGCATGCGATGATGCACAGCATCTGTGAGATCACGTGGTACTTCCCTTTTAATCCTTCAACCAATCAGAGGGACCTGTTAAGCTATCAGCCAATCATTAGACACTTCCGTTTGTTGTTTGTCACGTGGTCACAGGTATGGCGGCGCTCGCCGCGCTTTGCTCATAGCGTCGTTACTTCCCGGTTTGAAAACACGTTTTCACCGAAAATAATTTTAGAATCAGTGAAATTATTTTAGCGTAATTGCTGTAAATAAATAAATTCTAAAATAGTGAATTTGAGTGTAATTACCGTAAAGTTTCGTTTAATGTGTGTTTTATCGGACTTCTAAATGTAATTATGGTCAATTCCTGTGTGGATAACGTGAAACACATCGCCACGTGGCATCGTTATCACCGCCGCTGGCACCAAGGCTGGGGCTTCTACCGGAATCCAGCGTCATGCAGCGTCGTCGGGGCGCTACGGATCACGAGTCCATTAATTTTGGATCGCGGGGTCGGGCACCGAAGTCAAGTGAGGTAAAAGGGAGAAATCTCGGTAAGTCAGCAAGTTTTTCTTCTATATATGGAGTCTGCTCAGCTGAGTCAGCACTTTGACCGACATTTTTGAGAAGCAATGTTCTTCTCGTATTGTGCAACCGGCTCCGGCGATATTGTTTAGTGATAATACACACAGTTTTGTGCGTGCACGCTACCGTCACTTTCGTTCGCAACGAGCGTAGCTATACCCCTATGTATACTATCTTTATGTCACGCGCTCTGTGCCGCCGCCATTATCTATTTCGTCTGTTGCTATGCCAGCGCAGATGCTACGCTGTGACTAGTACGAATATACGATGGAATAACTTTTTGCCTCATCCTGGTAACATCGAATAACTAAATGAAATTTAAAGAAGGCTTCGTTAGGCGTAGTTTATATTAACACTTGCAATAGAAATATACAAAAATACCTCGTGCCTACTCAAAGCTTTCCTTCCGATTTTAAGAATCTGCTTGTAATTTTACAAAAATTGATGATGATGATGTGATGTACTTGCCACTATCTTAACCTCCCTCAACAATATTTGTGATACGATAGAATACGATACGTTTCCCTGGATATATGCTTAGCTTAAGCATTACAGGGGGGGGGGGGGGCAGCAACTGAATAATATGTAACGGTATTTCAACCAATTCCTCTCAAAACTGGCATGCATCTATGCTCTGGAGCTTGAGGATATACATGTGTCTAAACCACAGTGACCCGTCAAAGTTCTCGCTGGAATGTAGGTATATTCTATTTCTACCAAGTGCTAGCCCCTCAGAGAATAACTTCTTGTTGAAGGATCTCGATAAGAGGTTAAGCAGTTTATGAATAAATGAAACCTAGAATGTTGGAGACTACTTTGTTGGTTCTAATAAGGCCATGGCTGCCATTTGTAATGCTTTGCTAGCCGAACGTATCTATGTTCAATGAGAACAAAATCTGTAACTATTTGTTGAGTGGTTGCTTTTTCGATCCTAATACGCAACGCCAAAATTTGGAATGCCCTTTCGGTTTCCATTTTCCCTATAACCTCTAAACTATAATTTGGATGCTTTTAAAACAAAAGTGAATAGGCATCTTCTAGGCAAGCGCGCTTCTTCTCGGGGTGCATCCTCACTTGCCATTAGCTGTCATGGCATTCGGGGATCTGCGTAAGATACCTCCGAGTTACAAATATCTTTTTGAATTTGATTATGATCAAGTGATCAGAGTTACAGTTGCGGTTGTAAGTCATGAATAAGTAACATTTGTGGGGATCTGCGTAAGATACCTCCGAGTTACAAATATCTTTTTGAATTCGATGACAATCAAGTGATCATGGTTACAGTTGCGGTTGTAAGTCACGAATAAGTTACATAAATAAAAATAAAATCTTTTGTGGGGATCTGCGTAAGATATCTCCTAGTTACGAATATCTTTTTGAATTCGATGATGATTTCATCGTAAGTCATGAATAAGTGACATAAATAAAAATAAAAACTTTGGTGGGGATCTGCGTAAGATACCTCCGAGTTACAAATATCTTTTTGAATTCGATGACAATCAAGTGATCATGGTTACAGTTGCGGTTGTAAGTCACGAATAAGTTACATAAATAAAAATAAAATCTTTTGTGGGGATCTGCGTAAGATACCTCCTAGTTACGAATATCTTTTTGAATTCGATGATGATTTCATTGTAAGTCATGAATAAGTAACATAAATAAAAATAAAATATTTTGTGAGGATCTGCGTAAGATATCTCCTAGTTACGAATATCTTTTTGAATTCGATGATGATTTCATTGTAAGTCATGAATAAGTAACATAAATAAAAATAAAAACTTTTGTGGGGATCTGCGTAAGATACCTCCTAGTTAAGAATATCTTTTTGAATTCGATGATGATTTCATTGTAAGTCATGAATAAGTTACATAAATAAGATAAAAACTTCTTGGGGATCTGCGTAAGATACCTTAGAGTTACAAATATCTTTTTGAATTCGATGATGATCAGGTGATCATGATTACAGTTGTGGTTGTAAGTCCTAAATAAGTTACATAAATACTAGTAAAACTTTTGTGGGGATCTGCGTAAGATACCTCCGAGTTACAAATATCTTTTTGAGTTTGATGATGATCAGTTAGTGATTATGGTTAAAGTTGCGGTTGTATATATAAGAAATGGGTGACGTGGACAGGTGGGGTCCGTTTTCGGCCAATGACTCGCGGCCATCGCAGCTCGAGTTTTTTGGAGGCTGCCTCTGAGCGTATCGGAGGCAGTGGTAGTTGCTTTGGGCTCCGAAGGCCCTTCTCTATATAAGGGAATGCGACTACCATTTACCTCCTAACTCATACTTATTCTTGTCCAGTTTGCTCCCATATCCTGCCTAGCTTTGAAACCACCAAATTCATGAGGGTCAGTTACTCTTGCGACAGGTGGTATGAATATGTGGGTCCTACTTTGGTATTTGCGCTGGATAAAGTTGGAAAGAAATGATAAGAACAAGTTTCACAATCGAACGATCTAACCAGTCCTTTCACGCTGGAAGGCGGCAAATCAATGCCACCAGTACCTCAAAAACATGACTCCGAATCTTTTGAAAATGTTAAGGAAAGGACAACACAACAGGTGCCTCGCGGTCATTTCAACCCGAGTTTCACTGGGGCTGCCTCTGAGCGTATCGGAGGCAGTGGCAGCTGCTTAGGGCTCCGAAGGCCCTTTCTCAATGTGATGATGAGAATGCGACTGCCATTTACCTCCTAACCTACTCTTGTCTAATCTTTTCGCGGGTTTGAAACCCCGGATAATAAATGCATTTACTGCAGATGATAGATCAAAAGAGAAATTTTTGAATCTGGTGATCTAAGATCGGAACAGGAGGGTGCAGGTTCTTTCCGACAATGTGTCACCAAGGAAGGACCATGGCCCGAACATACCTATTTCCAACCTAGAGTGTCTCTATGAAGACAAGACATCACATAGCCTTCTGAAAACCACTGGATGGTAAAGTTGGTCATGTCATGAATATATTTTAATCTGGGCGTCATGGAGTCGTAACGGTGATTCCTTCGACAGTTTTACAATTATTAATTACAGTATCCGACCGAAGGTCGATTTCGGGCCGAAGCCAATCGGCTATCATCACAATCAACCTTCGACCAAGGCCGAAGGTTGATTAACTCTAAAATTCCGTTCCAGCTTAAAGTGAATACCTTCTAACGGGTATAATGTTATCGAATGGCATTGTATTAATTTAATTTTTAGTCTTCTTATTCCTTTAAGAGAAATAGCGTTTCTCACTACCTTATGACACTTGTCTGTGTTGCCAACTTTTAGTCAGGTTAATTTAACTTGAGTTCACATTTCCAAGTTAAACAAGTGCTCAAAGCAATCTCTCTTCGGAGTCCAAAAGCAGAGAAATCTTCGACTTGGGACCCTAGTGACATATTTGCCAAATATTCTTTCAAATAGAGTGACTTTGTTTGAGGTGCTTCATAAACTGGCCTCTCGCTTTACACTTTTGATCTCGTCGTGTTAAAAGCCCATTCAGGGTGATGACAATGTAATACTAAGTCCGGTTCGAAAATTGATAAATAGGCAATGCTGACAGAAGGTAACCCAGAGTCACAATTGTTATTTGTTTATCGAAATAAAAGCGGAAACACGCAGCATTTGAGAATTAGATTGACGTATGGGCTTCATCCAAAAGCGTGTCTACGCTCAGCCCTATAGTCTTTCTGCTACTCTCTTACCTTATATAATGACCTCTTCAGGTTAGAAGAGTTCATTCTAAGTCAGTTAGTTATAATAATTGACAGTTCTTTAAGAGATTTAATGATGATATTTATATAAAAATGATTCAAGGAATGTCTGAAAGTTGGTCTGAAGTCACCTATTGAAGATAGTTTTTACCCAGAAAATTGGCTTCTCTAAGCCAAGTAATTACTTTAAATACCTACTGATGTTAATAATAGACTTGTTTTGATGTGCTGATGTTAATAATAACAAATTATTTATTGGCCAATCAAATTTTAGCCAACCTTTTAACTGGGTAACAAAAGATCTGGTTTGGTATATATAGTAACATATTGAATGCTGTCTGGAAGCTACAATTAGATTGCTACTTATTTGATGAGTACTTTCTATTTTATTTTGGAAAAATCCTCATGATTTTTATATTTCAGATATGCTGTTACTTATTAATTTATTTTGAAATATAGATCACATCCTTCTATGATATTATAATTTCCTTAGAATTATAATTTCTTCACATAGCGTCCTTTGTGGTCACCAGGAGATAATAAACACGTCTCTCACAGATGCTGTGCATCATCACATGCCGAATAATAGTGCAAGTTTTACAAAACAATAAAACTTGTATTATTTAGCAGAGATGATGCACAGCATCCTAATAAGGCCTCCTGGTGTGAGACTTCTATGAGCAAAGCGCGGCGAGCGCCGCCATACCTGTGACCACGTGACAAACAACAAACGGAAGTGTCTAATGATTGGCTGATAGCTTAACAGGTCCCTCTGATTGGTTGAAGGATTAAAAGGGAAGTACCACGTGATCTCACAGATGCTGTGCATCATCTCTGCTAAATAATACAAGTTTAATTGTTTTGTAAAACTTGCACTATTATTATAGTGAAAATGTTAATACGAGTTTTATTTTATTACAGAAACGAATATTGAAGAATTACCACAAGCTTTAGAAATAGAATATCCTGAAATGGTAAGTACCTAATGTATTATTATAACAAGCATTTAACTTACTATTTATGTATGTATATATGTATGTATGTATGTATGTATGTATGTATGTATGCATGTATGTATGTATGTATGTATGTATGTATGTATATATGTATGTATGTATGTATGTATGTATGAACGAGTATGTATGTATGTATGCATGTAATATATATATTATATTTAGGTCCAATCTCGTAAGAAGAATTAGAACCACTTCCCGGTTTCCGATTGAGGTGAAATTTTGCATTAAAATGTAAATCGGATGACAATACAATATTAATGTGACATGGAGCTGTTCTGATGATGGAGCTAAAAGGTGGCTATGGGAAGTCTGTAATAAAACGACGTAACCCCATCGAATTTGGGCTCTTTTGATTAATTTTGACAAAACTCTCTTCCTAGATGATATCCAGGTTCTGATGATGAAGCCGGAAGATGGCCATGGAAACTCTGTAATGAAATGACTTAACCCTATCGAGTTTGGACTCATTTGATTC
This sequence comes from Oeneis ivallda, assembly GCA_029955525.1. Classification (NCBI taxonomy): domain Eukaryota; kingdom Metazoa; phylum Arthropoda; class Insecta; order Lepidoptera; family Nymphalidae; genus Oeneis; species Oeneis ivallda. The sequence continues at coordinate 29,574,141 of JARPMR010000001.1, read as the reverse complement.
GTCTTGACAAGTACGCTGGTGCTAGATAATATCCAGGGTCTGATGATGGAGCCAGCTAATAAAAGCTTGTTTTAGATTTTTTTTAATTATTTATACTTGTTTTCGGTATATTTTAACTTAATGCATCTCTAGATTATAAAAGAAATCACATTTTTTTTTTTCATTGTTATGAGTATAAATATATACTCACTATAATTACAATCTAGCCTAATAATAGGTATGGCTAATAGTCCAGGGTAGATAGTTTTTGAAAACAAAAAAAATTATAGTAGAATGAAACCCATTGGAAAAGGAAGAGAATGCAACAAAAATGAAAGGAAAAATAAATTAAGGGCGATCTGAGGTCGGGAAGTGGGGGGAGGGGGGGCGGGGGGGGGGGGGGGGTTAAGGGTAAAAAACGGTTTATCTCGATTTCCGGAAAAACTACAAGTCCTATGGAAAAAAGTTAAATGGCAAAGTTGTAGGTAATAAAAAGATCTACAACTTTTGTATTTAGACTTTTTTCACATAACCTCAAAATGTATGTGAAAAATTCAAATAACCAAGTTTTTGGTTTTTTATTTTTATCTTTTACAAAAAAAAATATTTTTTCACGAAATTTGGTGAAAACTTACCTTTTTATGTCCGAAACACACTGTAATTTTTCTGATTTAAAATATTTATTTTTTCACCTTTTTTTTGACTTAATATTGAAAAAGCACCTAATTTTCAATCAAAAATTCACCCGTCAAAATATCTGCTTTTTTAAAAAAGTCGGTGAGCTTCTTATTCGCTCAAATCTCTACTTTCTGATGGTGTAAAAAAAATATACATTACTATGGTAAATGCTCTCAGAAAATGCAGAAACGAAATACGAAATAACAGGTAGTAAGGCCTCGACCCTCCTAGCCCCTTCCCCACTTCTCTATGAAATACCTTTTGATGGGCTAAAATTTTCCGTAGGTCACTCAGGTATATAAATTATCTTAAAATAGCAATAAATAGCCATCTACGCATATAATTTAAGAGGTATTTCATAGGGGCTAGGAGGTCTGGGCCTTACTACCTGTTATTTCGTATTTCGTTTCTGCATTTTCTGAGAGTATTTACCATAGTAATGTGTATTTTTTTTACACCATCAGAAAGTAGAGATTTCAACGAATAAAAAGCTCACCGACTTTTTTAAAAAAGCAGATATTTTGACGGGTGAATTTTCGATTGAAAATTAGGTGCTTTTTCAATATTAAGTCAAAAAAAAAGGTGAAAAAATAAATATTTTAAATCAGAAAAATTACAGTGTGTTTCGGACATAAAAAGGTAAGTTTTCACCAAATTTCGTGAAAAAATATTTTTTTTGTAAAAGATAAAAATAAAAAACCAAAAACTTGGTTATTTGAATTTTTCACATACATTTTGAGGTTATGTGAAAAAAGTCTAAATACAAAAGTTGTAGATCTTTTTATTACCTACAACTTTGCCATTTAACTTTTTTCCATAGGACTTGTAGTTTTTCCGGAAATCGAGATAAACCGTTTTTTACCCTTAACCCCCCCCCCCCTCCCCCCCACTTCCTGACCTCAGATCGCCCGTAATTTATTTTTCCTTTCATTTTTGTTGCATTCTCTTCCTTTTCCAATGGGTTTCATCCTACTATTATTATTTTTTTCACTTTTTATTATTTTTTCAGGCTTCTACCCTGGTCTATAATGAGTAATTTAACTTTAACCTAAACTTATAAATTATCTTACGTACTAAGAAGTAGTCCATAGACGCATCTCAGTTTTTCTTTATTCACTGAAGACACTTTGTTCTTGTGCTCTGCCACTACACTATCACTAACTAATCACTAATCACTATTCACTATTCACTATTTCACTACTAAGAAGTAAGAACTAGCTCATAAGGTCTCCTCACTAGCTGCGTTACGTCGAGCAGCTGGATCGTCTCAACGTTGACGTGATGATGAAGCCGATGTTCGTGGGCTTCAGCAAATTTTGCAATTATTCTATCAACATATTCAACTTTAAGGTACCGGTGAATATTATCGTTTCTGATGTACCAAGGTGCGTTAACAATATTCCTCAGTACTTTGTTTTGGAACCTTTGAATAATTTGCGTGTTGCTCTTTTTGGTGCATCCCCAGAGTTGACACCCATAAGCCCAGACGGGCATTAAAACTTGCTTATAAAGCAGAACTTTATTGGGAATTGATAGCAAGGAATGTCTTCCTAGCAACCAATGCAGGATTTTGTAGCGAAGTTCTAGCTCATCTCTTTTCTTTTTGACGTGGGTCTTCCAACGTAGTTTTGCATCCAGCGTCACACCAAGATACTTTGCAGTGTCAGCATACAGTATTTTTTGGTTATTCAAGAAAACAGGACAGTAGTGTAATTTCTTGTTGGTGAAATCAACATGCCTTGATTTCGTTTCGTTCAGTTTTATTTTCCATGTATTAGTACAATCGTATACTTTATTTATTCCAATTTGCAGTTTTTCTACTGCTTCCTTATGAGAACTACCCACTGCCATAATAGCAGTGTCGTCAGCAAAGGTGGCAATAGTACTGTTGTCTAGCTTTGGTATATCGGATGTGTACAGTAGGTATAGGACCGGACCTAGGACACTTCCTTGAGGTACACAGGCTTTGATTTCTTTTAGTTCAGAGTAAGCTTCGTCTTGTCTAACTCTGAACATTCTGTTTGTTATGTACGATTCAAGAATGTCAACTAGAGCTTTGGACAGCATCAGTCTAAGCTTGTGAATATGCCAAACTTTATCAAAAGCTTCTGCCACATCTAGAATAACAGTAGAACAAACTTTTTTCTCCTCAAGCGTTTTCTCAATTATATTGGTAATTCTGTGAACTTGATCAATTGTTAAGTATTTTTCTCTAAAGCCAAACTGATGTTTTGGAATTAGTTTTTTGTCTTCTATGATGGGTTTCAGCCTCTTAAGTAAAAGTTTTTCGAATAGTTTTGACATTATAGGTAATAAGGAAATAGGCCTATATGACGTTGTTTCATTGGGTGGCTTTCCAGGTTTTGCGATCATAATGACTTCTGCCACTTTCCACAAATCAGGTAAGTACATGCTTTAATCTGAATGCAGCATTAATGATCGTGGTAAGTTTTACAATCGCTTTGCGTGGTAAGTTCATTAAGACTTCTGCGGTAATAAGATCATATCCCGGTGATTTCTTTTTACTTAGTTCTAGTTTTATTGTTTGCTTCACTTCTTTTGGGGTAGCAAGCTTTATTTCAAAATCTTTCTCTAAATCTTCAGTAGTGTTGAAAGTATCTGTATGTCCTTCGTTAGGCTGGAATATATTTTCTAAATGCTGAGCGAATCTTTTTGCTTTCTGAACATTGTTTATTGCCCACTCTCCGTTATCTTGTTTTATTGGTGGAATTTGAGTTATAGGCCTTTTTAAGTTCCTAGTGGCCTTCCATAGGGAATAATTAGTTTTCCGATCACCTGTTAATTTTTGGAGATAATCGTTCATCAAATTGTCATTGTGGGACTTGATTGCTCTCTTGATTTGTTTGGTTAAATTATTCAGTAATCTTTTGTCAAGTGGTGATTTAGTCTGATGCCACTTTTTCCTCTGTTTTCTTTTTCTAGCAATAAGGGAAGTTATATATTTTGGGTAAATGGTTCCCTGGCATCTTTTTTTGAATGAAGGCGTATTTTTCCAAGCGGATTGCTGTATTAATAAGTATAAATTTCTCTAGTTCCAAATTTAGCTGTTCTGGGGTTTTTAAAGTAACTTTTAGGTTTATGACGTTATCTAAATCTAGTTTGAAACTATTCCAGTCTGTATTTTTATTCACTAATGATGAGTTACTTTCTTTGAATTTAATTTTTTCATTTAATGTTAATAGTATGGAAGAGTGATCAGAGCTCATATCATATTTTTGGTCTATACTTAAATATTTCAATGAAATTTTTTACATATAAAGAAATCAATCAAGTCTGGAATTTTTGATGAATCAGTGGGCCAATAAGTTGGACACCCTGTACTTAACACGTCACAATTCATTTCTTGAATAGCACCTAAGAGCTCTCTTTCTTTTGTGTTAGTTAGCCTTGAACCCCAGAAGAAATCACATAGGGCATCTTTTTTCTTAAATAATCGCATGACTTAGGCGATACATTTTTATATATTTATTTTTCTATAAAAATCTTTTCATTTATTAATTTTTATTAAGTCTATTCCATTATATATTAAGAAAATTACTATAAGTAGTTAATGCAAACTAGTAGTAATAATTTAAGTGTATTTCGCAAACATTTATTTATTTTATCAGTTATACTTTAGTAAGTACTTATTTATTTTATGTAATGTATTATATTTGACACAGATATAAGAGGTGCATATGTGGATGGTTGTAACTTTCTACCCGGTTCGTTAAGGAAGTTTTCCTGATTATTTCTAGGTAAGACGTAACATGAAGGTATATGAAACAATGTATGTATAAAGAAATTGGTTACGAATTATTGTGCCAGGCGATTGAGTTTCATAGCATTGCGAATGCATTTTTCGTATTAGTTAATGTATGTAATTTAGTTTTATAAAATGTCACTTATAAAAGCGAATTTTATTAATATTATTTATAACTAGCTGACCCGACAGACATCCTGTCTTAGATTGTATGAATATTCAAAAAACACTACTCAAAAAACTCAAAAAACTGGATATTGGATAAATGTTCCGATCGAATCGACCATTTGCGGCTGGCGAACTTTCAAATGCGATGAGTCAATTTTTTTTTTAAATCATGCACAATTATTTTGTTACAAAAAATACAGTCTGCTAAATTCAAATTCATCAAACGCGCGAACTGTCAAACTTGCGAAGTTAAAATAGTCGTTAAATCTGAACTTAACCACTCCGCAATATATTCGGTTTGGGAAAACCCTTCAAATACTTATCTTGATTTTAGGGCGAGGTAATTTTAACAAAACAAATTACCAGAATACTAACCTAACCTAGGTAATGATAAACATTTTAAATTACAATTTAAATATTTATTTTGATTAAAAAATATTAAATGGATTTCCAAAAATATACTTAATTTACTTTAAATTACCAAACACCGATTCATACAATCATAACATAGCGCCTTTGTAGCGCATTCTCTCATGCATCACAATATAAAGACGAGTGGTAATAACGAGAGCAGTTTTAACAATGTTTATTTACACATTATTGTTTTATATTCTTCATTAAAAATTACACTTACGCACTTTTTACTTTAAACTAAAAAAATTCATTGCAGGTATCCCACTCAACCGAGCAACAACAAGAGTTTTGTTTCGCCGAGAATTTTGAAATCATTCACAATACTGAGCAAGACACGGCAACTCATAATAATACTCACGAACGAAATAATCCACAGTTACCTGTGGAACGTTTCGAAAGTACTGGAAATGAACGTATAGTAATGCGTAAGTTCGAAGAAAGGCGAAAGGTTTTTTACGAAGAGAGTTTTGAAATCTCGCAAAATATAGAGAAAATCTTAACGGCAGATTCTCCAGAACAAAATGATCCTCAGTTACCTATGAAACCGATAGAAAGTACTGGAAATGAAGTCAAAGAAATATATAAGTTCGAAGAAAGGCGAGTGATTTTTTACGAAGAGACTTTTGAAATCTCTCAAAATACAGAGATTTCTCTCTCAACCCATTTAGAAACCGAGCAACAACAAGAGTTTTGTTTCGCCGAGAATTTTGAAATCAGTCACAATACTGAGCAAGACACGGCAGCTTATGATAATACTCACGAACTAAATAATCTACAGTTACTTGGGAAATCTGAGGAAAGTGTTGGTAATGGCGTTGTTCATAACGATCCGTATGAATTCCAATCTGACGATGAAGACCCAATTACACCTTTTAGGAAGAAACCATCTGGTAATGAGGAACAGTAGAACCGTCTTTTTTACAGTACAAGGAGTACTTATATTTAGTTTCAATTTATTCGTTTGTAAGAAAAGGTTCACACAAAGCTATAATAAATATAACATAGCATTGACTTGCTATTACTGATAACTTAAGTATACTATACTATGCAGCAGCGTGTCTGAAATGGCTTTTATACAGAGCATTTTATACCAAATATTGTATAAGTTACCGTAAGATTGTGAAAATCGTTAGTTTATAAACAAACTAGAAAGAAGCTTGTCAGATTGTAAACTGGCGCAAGATTGTGAACTATACGGCTAAGCTCGAGTGACCATGAGTTCTGGACTGCGATGATATTACCCGAGCATTAGATATACATAATATCTATCACCTATTGGGTAGAATAAAAATAAGAGATGTTTTACTACTAAAAATTATAATTTCTAATATTACCTAAAAACGAATTCCACGCAGTCTTGTCTGCCTTACCCCTGGATTGTTTTTTTAAAGCGCGGAGCCAGAAACTCGTGAAAGAAGTCCTGAATGAAGCGAGCCTACGAGGTCGAGTGGAGCGAAGCGAGCTGGTGACCTCAGTAGCGAAACGAAGGTCGAGTAGGTGAAGCTGAATGAAGGGACGAGTCTTCTGGCGTAGCCCATTTGATTTGTATTTGTTATGCAATACAGTACTAGCAGTGTACAGTACAAATCAAATGAGCTACGCCAGAAGACTCACCCCTTCATTCAGCTTCACCTACTCGACCTTCGGTCAGGATTTCCTTCGTGAGCTTCTGGCTCCGCGCTATAAAACAACACTCCAGCGGTAGAGCAGACAAGACTGCGTAGAGTCGGGGCGTTTAGCGTTTCGTTTTTAGATAACAATAAATACCGTAATATATTTTTACGTACGTTAAATTATAAACTAACCGATACTATTCGCCGAGTTCACAATCTTGCCCCAGTTTACAATCTGACTAGTTGTTTATGAACTAACGATTTTTAAAATGTTACGGCGAAATAAACACGTTCGCATGTAAGCTATACTATACAGTATTGGCTTGCTATGCTTATGAGTTATAACTTAAGACCCATACCATCTTTCTATACTATATAGCAGAATAGTATAGAGTACTCTGAACTGCGCTTTACATTTAATATAATTAAATCTAATAATATACATATTCGTGTAGGTAAGTAAGCATATTGAAATTTTCTTGCTCTCAAAAAAATTTAATACTAGTAAGGCTTTAAAATATTTAAAATAATATAGTTTTTTCGGTTTATCGAATTAAGTTTTCAAAGTTTAAAATATATTACATATTAAAGTATCGTATAGTTTTGATATAGAAGTATTTTATATTCTATATGAAATATATACCTGTAAGAAGCGGTAAAGCGCAGGGGACAGGGTAATCAAATCAAACCAAAGACATTATTTCAGTGCTATTATTTTTGACAAGTTGCAGGATAAGTTGTTTAAATACAGTCAACATAAACTTATGAAAAAATATTTCTTTATTTACTTTTAGCCAATCTTGAACAGAATTTCTTAGTAAACCTTCGGCTTCGGCTTCGCCCGAATGTTGTGGCGATTAATTAGATTCCGCTTTGGCCAAAAATTGACCTTCGGTCGGACACTGGCTACCTATTAATTTTATTGTTTGGGCGCCAACGTTTTCAACTCATGTTTCAAAACATTTGTTGGTACTGTCGCGAGGAAAGTCACTTTTGCTACGATATTTTTTCATATAAATAGGATCTAATAATAACTTGGTGCACAAGGTGACATTCTATATGTTTGGCGATATTGACTTATGCAAATCTCATGTATTCACAAGTATCTCGGTAATTGAAGTTTCAATACAAAGTAGTTAGATTTAGAGATGATCTACAATAAAAAATATTTTTAAAAGGACTGACTTCAAACGCCACTAAAATTTATTTTAAGCTTTTTAGTGGTAGCTTAATAGGATCAATTTCTCTGATCGCGTGCGATTTGCTCTGATTGATTCAGGAGTTCCATCCGTCCGTGACTGTATGAACTTCCAAATAAAAAAAATATTACGTTCCCTCAAATATGGTCGAGCGAAGCAATGGCTGGATCATGCGTCATGCTCGTGAACGGGTGCCGCCGGCGGGAATGGGGCTACTTTCTGTCTGCCCGTCTTTGACATGAATTGAATTGTAGTACGTTTTGTGGAAATGTCATATTCTATTCTAACAAAGATGCACGGGTTAAATCAGCTTGGCATCCAGCTGCCCACAAGATAGTATAAAAACTTATTACAATGTAATAGCTACTTATTAATATTGTAAAATGATTATTTTGAAAAGAGCAACTGCTGAGTTTCTTGCCGACTCTTCTCAGCAGAATCCGCTTTCCGAACCGGTGGTAGAATCTTGACGTGTCATAAGAGCCACAGGTTGGCCTACATGAAATAAATAATTTTGAATTTGAATTTGAATTGAAATTGGCTCAGATTTGACAGAGTTATGGAGTAACGTCGACAAAAAAAAATACTTTAAAAAATACGCGTTGAATTGAGAACCTCCTACTTTTTTGAACTCATAAAACCCCAAAAAAGCAAATACGTCCACACTTCGATTTGGACCAAAATGTTACTTGGATCACCATGTGCACCAAGTTAGATAATAATATGCATCAATTTAGCCTTAAGAGACACGAAATTACGAATAAGTAGTACGTTACGTACGTTAGTTTATATTTTTATATTTTAAGATAGTGGGAAATAAAACTTTTTTTGTATTAAGAAGTATTATACAATCTATTTTGCCTTAATTTTGTAACAAGATTTCACATTACATTAAGAGACTAAAGTTTGAAAGGAAATTTTATTTTATATAAAGTTTTATTTCTCATAGATTAAAGTTGATACAATTTACATAACATCAGTTTGTTTAAATAGATTTTTGGAACGGTACTCATGTGTCAATTTTATAATATAATAAGTAAACTTAAAATAATATTATATTTCATGTTCTTTGTGTACTTTAACTTCAAAACTTTAAAGTTTAAATACTTAAGCTAAGTTCTCAGGTTAGAATATTTTGTTTATTGGTCCAAAATGAGATAAAACCGGATTAAACAATGTATTGTTAACCCCTGACGCAAAAAGAGGGGCGTTAAAAGTTTGACGTGTGAATCTGTGTATCTGTTTGTCATTTCCCTCGTAGCTCCCTAACGAATGGACCGATTCTGATACGGTTTTTTCTATTTGAGAGCTTACGTGATCGAGATGATTCTTAGCTATTATTTATGAAGATCTGTTCAGGTGTTTCAGCTCATGTCAGTGTGTGTGTTCAGCTCATTTTCCACTTGATTAATGGGTCTTTCAAACTGGAGCGATTAATTTGGGGTACTGATACTTCGGATTATTTCCAAGACATGGTAACCTTGAGCTGATGCTACAGCATCAAGCAGCCTGCGGGATCCCAACATACTTATAAATGATGATGATGGTCGAGGATCGAGAGGGAGGATCTACAGATGAAACAGAAACTGGTTACCAGGTTATAACGTACATAATGTCCGGCCATAGATTCACATGTCTTTTAATTTACACTTGTAGTAAGCACCTACTTATAAATTTTTCAAACTTGGTATTTAAATGTTATAGATCGTGTAAGTAACTCAAGACAATCATCTTAGGTCAGTGTTAGCCTATATTTCCAATCTTGATATATTTAGTAATAAAAATTTATTGTAGTTGGTAATAAAAATTACCAAAATTAAATGTTAAATGTAACTCTTTAGCGATTAATTATTATTTTTGTTTTTTTTTTATAGATAAGCTGTTAGCCTATAATTCCAATCTTGATATATTTAGTAATAGACATTTATTGTAGTTGGTAATAAAAATTACCAAACTTAAATATTAGATGTAACTCTATAGCGATTAATCATTATTTTTGTTATTTTTATAGTTAAGTTGACATTTGATTTTGTTTTTCAATTTTATATTTACTTTTGAAAAGTAAAATAGTTATGACATATAAAATATATATCTTATTGTAAGACTTGGGACCTATTTCACAATCGTCATACTGTTAACTTTATTTGAATAAAGTTAAAATTTTGTTGCTTCGGTGAAATAGGCCGTTAGCCTTCAAGCAGCGACAGTCGAATGAAACAAGTTGATCGGCGTTTTTTCATTGATTACTGAATCTCTTCCCTTGAGTCTCTGGATCATTCTTGATCAAGACTAGGCCACTTTGCATTGCCTTAAAAGGACTATTAAATCATTGAAAATATTAGAATGTGCGAGAGAGCGATGCGAAATGTAATAGTCCTCTTAAGCCAATCCTCTCCTACTAAAATAATTCAGCGATCTACACGAACTTTCTTACTAAATTTTTTAAAGCACCATTAACGTTATCCCGAAAGTTATAGTAGAGCCAGTCGCTGCAGATGGCTCTACAACAGATTTTTCATTCTAGCATGGTGTAGGTTACCACATTGTTGCAATAGTAAAGTAAAGTCAAACCATTAAAATCTATGAGAATAGAAATCTGTTGTCATTATTTGCATCGTATGATTGCACGAATATGGTACAAAATAGGGATACGTTCTTTAAACCTGTCATCCGCACCTTAATACAATGAAAAAACTTAAAGACCTCTTAGGTTAGAGTTAATATTAGTAAACAAAACTGCAAAGATTCTTAAATTTATAAGAAAGAAATTAACTCCCAAGTATTAAGTTATCGACGTAAGCTGTTAATTTTTCGCTATAAGTGCGAACTTGGCTTTGCTAAACTCATATTATTTTGAAATTTCAGAGTTTATTTAGATGACCTAGTCATTAATTTTGATGTATTTTTGATTATAGGTAGGTATGTGAATGTTTGAATAAGTACACATTGACCAAAAATTCGCTGTTTTTGGAATTGCCATATCTTTAAACTTTATTGAAGTTATTTTTGCTTACGAAAAGACTGATATTTGTTTTATCTGTATTTTCCAAGATACATGATATCTTTAGCCAAGATTTATTCAATTTAAATGCAATTATTAGAGTTTAGTTATAAAGGAATATTTTTGACCCTATTACAAAGAAACATATTATAAATAAATAATATTTTAAAAGAAATGGTTAAGTGCTCTTCCCTTTGACAATTCAACCTTAAATATCATTCGTCTATGGCTCTTCCAAATGGCTGCAACTTTTGTACTTATTCTTAATTTAATTAAATGAATTATTTATCAACTTCATTAAAGCCAATTTAATTCACTATGTCACCATGGTACAGTCAGGTCTTTATGGTCGCTTATTTTTTATTATTCGATAATAAGATATATTATAGCCCTTGATTAGCCTGATTCAGTCTATGATGGTAGCGGGCTAACTTGGAAGGAACTTAACTTGGACTTAACCTATTCCCCAAATAAGTTTACAGGTGGTCGTGCTGGAACGCTAATCACCTGGCAACACGTTTGTCATAATATTATAAATTCTGCAATCAATACTTTTTACATTCTGTACATTCTGTACATTCTTTTATTTGCAATGAACTATATTTTTATAATAAACAGGAACTATTGATGAAAAAAATCATAAATTTGCAGCCTATTTTGACAAGCAAACAGGCAATTTAAATATGTGAGTCTTGATTGTTGGTTATGTTTCAAAAATAGTATTTCAAATAAACATATGGGTGAAGATATCATGCATTAAGATCTTGGAATATAAGTAAATACTTAATATTATATCTCAATTTACCAAAATGTTTGGGCATTTTTTGTAGTTTATGATATGAACGGTCTCTTCTAATATGTATTTTCTGTAGTAGGATACGAGGTAGTTATAAATTATGTTCCAGCTTTTGATATTATTTACCATCTTAATAGATGAAGAAATTTAAAAAACTATTATGGTAAACTTATAGTGATTTATGTGATACAAGAATAAGATAAATAACGTAAGTTTTTTTCCTAATAAAATTAGTAAATGTTTATTATGCTTTTTATTTAGTATTATCATTTAGATTTAGAGATATCCAAAATAGGTAGGTAAGTACTTTTTAAGGTAGACGTACAACGGTTAACAAGCATTTTGGTGATAAATCATTTGAACACAAATACTTAATATCTTTCCCTCGGAACAGTGATAGTGATAGCTGGATTTTTAGATTTTTCAATTTATTTTCAACATTGTGTACAATCGAACTGTCACCAATTTGTACTACTGTGAAAAACTTAATTGTTGCTGCAGATCTTTTCTATAGAAATACAGCTAAAAAGTATGAAGAATTATGAGGTACCTATCGCAAAAACGCATTGCGTTTTATCGACCGATTAAGACGCACCTGTGTAGGGAGGCTTTATTGCTTCTAATAAGTTAGGATCTAGTAAAAGAGGCATTAGATTAACCTCAGTTAGTCCATCTACATCTAACTCTTCAACAATTTTCGTGCTAGGGTCAGAATTTAATAAAACAAGATTTCTAGTAACAATTCGAAAGAAATATTATTTTAATGATTTTTATAATTAAATTTTCAATTTATAAAGATTTTAAGTAACAATTTGAAAAAAAATGTACCAATCCAATAACTATAGATATTTTGAACATAATATTAAATAACACAGTATTATCCATAATAATATAGGTAAATAAACACTCGCAAAGAAAGAAGCATTATAATTAATTGAGGCAGTGTAATTAAATTACTTAAATAATTTCAACAATCCCTATTTTCACACAATGTGTTAAGTAATTAAGTCCTTTTTGTACTTGGTCTTTAAAAATGCACAATAAGTAAAGTATACCTAGGATCAAGCAATAAAGCCATCATAATAAGCGGTCCGTGCTATAAGGTATTACAAAAACCCACCTCCATCATTTTAATGCAATATTTTATATTAAACATCTACCTTAACCATCACACAAGAGGCGAGCCGCAGTGCAGCGCACTGGTAAGTAAATTAGGTTTTTAATTTTTATATTATGAAAGAATATGGGTGACAAAATTCATCCCTGATACACACCCTTCTGGAAAATAAATGTGTCTTGCTCCACGTGGTTTTTCATTATAACGGAACCTACTGTCGTTTTTAGGGTTCCGTACCCAAAGGGTGCCAACGGGACCCTATTACTAAGCCTCCGCTGTCCGTCCGTCCGTCCTTCCGTCTGTCAGCGGGCTGTATCTCGTAACCCGTAATAGATAGATTATTGAATTTTTCACATATTGTGTATTTCTATTGCCGATATAACAACAAATAATAAAAAAAATTGTGAGCCGTCGTGGGACGCCTGGCAGATGTGAAACATCGACATTATTTTGTAAAAGTAATAATTGCAGAAAAGAACAGATTGTGATAGGAACTAGGAACTAAATACTACTAAGTCGATGGGTGCCGGGAACAAGACCGCAATAACCATTGCAGCATTTTTCCGATTAAGCCATTTTTGTAATCTACGGACCCGGATACACTTACTGATTTTTTTTCACAAATTTAAAATGACAGCTGCCCGATTTAGCAAAATCAGTATGGTTATTGCTTCGTTATTCCCTGTTCATCATTCTAATTTTGTTTACCGGAATAATCGTACTATGTGCAATGATAAAAGTTTTTTTTCAACCTTCTACAAGTAACGGCCAATGTGGCTTTGTTCACCGAAATGAACTTTGTATGCCGATTCACAATAAACATTGCTGTACAAATATTTTTTTTACAATTTCACTTGTAATAGTAAATAATAGTATTGCTTTTTTATACCACGAGATAAGAATAACATGTCATCATAAATTCTGCCCTCTGCAAATGAACTACTAAATAGCACAATTAGCGATTTCAATCATATTGAAATTTAAATATATTGTGCCGGTTGCCGACGCTTCTGATGATCCAGTCCCACTTATTTCTGATAATAACATGCCTTCTTCACTGATTAAGCCGGGCACTGTTGTTGAAGCTGTATGACCGACCGCTAGATAACGACCCTGAATATAACTAATCGGTTCCTACACATATGTCGTCTTCATCTGTTGCATCTCTAATACTCGAACCTGAAAATAACTTACCTGAGCAGCCATCACTTCTCGTTGAACCTATGAATGATGTAGCTGTAGATGCTGAACCAACACTTTCACTCGCTGCTGAAACTGAAAATCAATCAATCAAATCGGAGAAACGATAAAGAAAACGAAAACATGATGAACCAAACTGGAAATGCAACAAAAATAAAACTCTTCAGGATTCAGGTTTACCTTTTATAGGAAAACATTCAAAAGAAGAAAGAGTATCCAGCAACAACTATTGGATCTATCTGCAGCTGCAAAAAAAAAGCGTGGTGAGCGTATCACACGAAAGTAGATTGTTAAGGCTAAGGCCTCACCTTCTGATAAGTGTCGGATAGCCTAACCGTAAATTTTGGTCACTTTCTTACTTTATGTCAAGTGACAAAGACAAAATATGCGAATAAGCTACCCGACACTCATCAGAAGGTGGTGAAAATGGCCCTTAGACTTGTTAAGTCTTTGCAAAAATCATGACATGATTTTTATGAGGCTTTGGTGTGCGAAACTGATGAGGGTGTAGTAGCAGAACATAATTCCCAAGAAGAAACACCATTTCCCTATGAGTAATGTTGTTATTTATTTTGAATACTACCAAGATTGTAATAATATTGTTTCTGGTTTAATTTACGTGAGACTTTGATGATAAATTATTATAATCATAATATTAATACGTGAAGCAAAAACTTTGTACCCCTTTTTACGAAAATTGTGCGGACGGAGGAGCATGAAATTTCCCACACTTATAGTTTATATAGAGGAGTGCAAAATGCTAATATTTTTTAAATTATGCATAAGAACACATTAAATAAATAAAAAATTATCAAAGTATCACGTAAATGAAGCCAGAAATAAAATTATTAATTATTTATTAATACCCTTTGTAAAAGGCTCACCATCGTACAAAAATACATTTTAGATCGTAGAAACATAAACAGATTATACTTGTTGATACAAATTTCGTTTTTTTCCCTGTATATCCTTAAATATACTTATAAACATGTATATTAATGTATACAGGAGTCATCATCATCGTGTGCCTTCCTCGTGTTGAAGTTTGGCGGTCATCATGCGAAAAGCTTCTCTATTTAAAGCCGCATCTTTTAATTTTGGATGAGTCAGCCCAGTCCACCCCCTTATATCGTCCAACCACTTGCGTCTTTGGCGACCTGGAGCTCTCTTGCCTGCAATCCTCCCTTCCAGCACTAGTTTTGGGAATGAGAATTGGGTTCCTCTTTGTAGGTGTCCAAAGAAAGCTACTTTTCTTCGTATGATGGTGGACATGAGTTCTCTCCTTTTGTTTACTAATTCCAGTACCCTGCTATTTGGTATACAGGAGTATTATAATATAATTTATCATGATTATTTACAAAAAAATCCACTACATTATTTACAGATAATATTTATTTATAGATATATTAGAGATATTTTTACTAGAATTATGTACACAGCATTCACGAGTACATTTTCCAAGTCGATCATAAAATTCATGTAATATCACTGCAAAACGCTATTACTGTATTTGCCGTACATAGTTCAGAACAGCGCAAAAAGTTGCAATAGACTATTGCTGTTTGATTGATTTCGTACTTTTTACCGGAATATAACCACAATGGACTCTTACGGAAACGACTTTCAATGTATGAAGCGGCAATATCGTTTTTTTAGTTTTTTAGGTATTTCCTAAGCACTATTACCTTGTGTACATTATATGGTCCTTCAGAAAAAAATAACGCATCGTTTGATATACAACTCGTTTTGATGCGCCTCGTAGTTTAGTAATTATTAAAGATTTTCACTAAATCTTTTTTCCTGTAAAATTGTGTTTTGTCGATTGCGGCTTTGTTCCAATAAGCCATCAAAGTATACATATAATAATACTACCACTACCACTACCACTACCACTACCCCTACCCCTACCCCTACCCCTACCCCTACCCCTACCCCTACCCCTACCCCTACCCCTACCCCGACCCCGGCCCCGACCTCGACCCCTACCCCTACCCCTACCCCTACCCCTACCCCTACTACTACTACTAAACAGATTGTGATAGGAACTAAATATGTCACTAAGTATACATATAAAATCGCATGCCGTGGCGAGGCGTCGCGCCACGCGAGAAATCTGTTTTACGTGCCGCTGTAGATGTTCATCAAAAATAAAAATAAATTCAAAAATATGGGAAAGGAGTCGAAATAAAATTTTATTTTTTTACCCTGGCATGTGGGATGTCATTGTCTAGAGGTCATTAAGTGGAGTTCAAATATATATATTTTTATTTTTTTGCTACAAAAATGAAGAAATGGGGGGCCGTCAAAGTTTTCGGTTTTAGACCAATTTTGTTAGGGGGTCTATCTCAAAAAATATACTAGTTAGGAATTAGAAATTTTGGTATATTATGAACTATATAGTGTATTTAAACAACAAATACTTAAAACACCGATTTATAATGCGGTTTGTAAGTTGTGACCAAAACAAACGAGCATTTTTTCCCCATAATAATATGCTAATTTAGTACTTTCTAACTAAGATATCTAAATATGTATCTAGTTTTAAAAAAATGCTTTGGTCATATGTACGGAACCCTAAAGAGCTAGGCCTGACTCACACTTGGCCGATTTTTTGGTTTATAGTGGTACAAAAAAAGGTTGAGGTATGTCCAGATCTGTGAAATCCTTTCACAGACAGGCCTATACCCAGGGTCATAAGCTGCAATGCAGCCCACGAAAGTGATGACAGATTTTTGGCTCATGAATTGGAACACACGCAATTACATTAAATTCGAGCAGCTCAAACGATCAGTATTATGAATACTTAATTGCAAATTCAATCTGTAAACCTAATCTAAATGGCTTAATTTAATGGCTCTGGTAAGGAAAACTTAAATTATTCACAGGCCACAGCATATTATTCATATTAAAATCGTTGTCGATTTCTATGCATTTTTAGTGTTCATAAAAATGATCTGGATATGGCACTACATGCTAGGTACATCTTTCAAGTCATAAAATATGTTTTAAAATGTATCTAGACTGTCCATTTTACATAATAATATGTTCTATGATATATCGAGGCGCATGGCATAGCGTGTCGACCATGGTTAATTAATATAACTGTTTAAATTAAAGTCAACAGAGTGTATAAATATTATAGGTATAATACTACGGTATACAAACCACATTTACCTACTTCGTTATTCTTTTTTAGGATTCCGTAGTAAACAAGGAACCCTTATAGTTTCGCCATGTCCGTCCGTCTGTCTGTCCGTCCGTCCGCGGTTTAGCTCAGAGACTATTGTAACTAGAAATCTGTAATTTGACAAAGGTATAAATATCAATCACGCCGAAGTGGTGAAAAAAAATTTTTTTAGGGTACCTCCCCTACATGTAAAGTGGGGATGATTTTTTTTTCTCGACTATCCCATAGTATGGGGTGTCGTTGAATAGGTCTTTCAAAAATATTGTGGGTGTGGGAACACAATTTTTCAATTCAGGGATCCGTTTGTGAAATATGATATTTTAAAGTGCTAAATTTTATTAGAGTCAAGTGTCCCCCCCCCCCCTCTGCCAGCTAAATAGGTGTATATAGGATACAAGAAAAAATTCACAGCAGTAGTATATATAATGAATTTTAAAGGAAAACTATCACGGCTGAGTAGGGTTCATTAGTTACGGAGTTATATCTATTTTTCCTAAGTTAGGTATTACACGTGGTGTAAGTTGCATATTTTGTAGTATATTATAGTATTTAAACCATGGAACTCAAAATGTATTCAATATTCATAAATAAAATAAAAGCACTATCCTAGGTCCGCAATAGTATTTGAGACTTTCAACTACGGAACCCTACACTGCGCGTGGCCCGACACACACTTGGCCGGTTTTTTCTATTTAAAGTACCTACTACTAGCCTAAAACAATTTCTAGTCAAACATGTCATATGCTCGAACGGTGCCGTTTGGTGTTGACCTGAAAAAAAAAAAGATTTTTGTTTAATCTGTAACTTTTTGAGACTTTACCCCGGATATCCTGATTTTCGACTTAACCGATATTGTTAAAATTTGATACAGAGTTAGTTTGTATTCTTGAGACGGATATGGCATACTTTTAATCTCAGAAAAACAAACAGTTACCGCCAAGTTGGTTGTTATTGGCAAACTTCACACACTTTGTGGACATATTGAGAGCTTTGAGTATTAAAACAAGAGAAACGAAATCAAAATATTAGGTATAAAACAAATAGGTACTATTTAATTTCTTGAAATGCAGCTACTTACGTTAAATTATCGATAGATCGCCTCTCTTTCAGAATCATCAATTGGTTGACCATATCTGAAAAATTAAATTAAAAAAATACTATTAATTTGACTGTACCGTTATTCGAAGCTTAAATAATTGAGATAGGCACCAGGTTTCCCGCCTGTAAACATCTCTCTCTCTCTCTCTATCATATTGCCGTCTCTTACCAACCCCACCACCTGGCAGTGGAGTGAGCACTCAGCGCAAACGACAGTGTTCGCCATTTTAATCATTGGCTTTTTGTTATAAAGGTTGTGCTTGCTCAAACGCTAGCACTATTCAAACCAAGGAACATACTACTCTCTACCGAGAGATTCAGACTTAGGGTACCTACGTAGATACCTTGCAGAAAATATTTTTCCTTTTTGGAAATTACGGAACACATCACGTGGAGTTATTTTTTCTGTATCTTATTTTTCTTTAAATGTTTAGAAAACTTTGCTTTGTTGTAATACAAAGTTATTATTGCGTAATTCTCTTAGTGGAGGTTCTCTTAATGGAGTCGTATTCCTCTTAGTGGAGGTTGTATAAAATTTGCATGTGCACTTGTAAATGAAATAGCTAATTCGCAAAGTTTAACTCCTTTATTGGAGACTATAATAATTTGCATTATAACAATTTTTTTTGAATTCTTATATTTCTACTAGCTGACCCAGCAAACTTCGTACCGCCAACAAAAATATTAAAGTGTGGGTCATCCTTATCATTAAGAGGTATGAAAAATAAATTTTGGCTGATTCTCAGACCTACCCAATGTGCACACAAAATTTCATAAAAATCGGTCCAGGCGCCGTTTCGGATGAGTTTGGTAACAAACACCGCGACATGAGAATTTTATATATTAGATTGAAATATGAATTCTGGTTGGAATGTTCTAGTTGTTCTAGGAATTCTAGTTGGTGGAAATTTTCTTCAATTTTTGTTTTTCAGTGAAGGCAGTTTTACAATAATTCAAACAAAGAGATTGTAATTATTAAACGATATCTAAAATTGTATTGCAATTTAATTGCTGTTGTTGTTGATTGTAATTGTGTTCCGGGTATTTTATTGGTCTTTGTTTCAAAAACAACAAAGGGATGAAGAGAGCAGTTCTTCAACTACCAGTGATTATAGCAAAGATACAAAGGGGGAGCAAAAGGACAGACTTTTCGTTAACTAACGGAATAAGTTCAATATCTGAAAATTTTACAAGGAATAAATGTGAGTAATCAACATGATTGTTTATAATGATGCAGTTTGTCATAATATGTAAGACTTAATCTTTATCTCTCTTTACCTACTTTATGAAAAACTATTGATCAAAGTGATCGTGGTTATTAATATGCATAGTGATAAAGAATTACTATTTTTAATGTTTCAACATAATTGAAAGTACCTTCATTACCTAAAAGTTTTTATATAAGCGATTTAAGTTTTGACTGGTAATCTGTTTATTATAATAAGGTCCAGGAATAATTAGTGCATGTTGATAAAACATTTAACATTCCTTTTTTAAGCAATCGTGTGCTGATTTATGTCTTTTTTACAAGTTATTTAGTGGCAAATTAATTACGTGTCTAGCGCGGAAATGCAGCCAGTATTCTTGGCACCATTCCACGCGGGCATGATTTATATAGTAATTAGATTAGTTTAGCTATAAGTTTTTTGTAACATTTTAATAAAAAAAATTATGATTATAACGTCACATTGGCTTATATTACCACCACCACCAGGCGATAACAAACACGTCTCAATTATTTAAGCTTCCAATACGGTACAGTCAAATTAATGAACGCGTTTTACCTACCAATAAAACGCTTATTAATTTACTTACCTTATTCGAAGGTTAACTTTAAACTGCCTGATGATTTGTGATTGTCAACGCAATGATTAAAATGGCGAACACTGTCGTTTGCGCCGAGCGCTTGCCCCACTTCCAGGTGGTGGAGTTGGAACGGGACGGCAATATGATAGAGAGAGAGAGAGAGAGAGAGAAATGTTTACAGGCAGGAAACCTGGTGCCTATCTCAATTTTTTAAGCTTCGAATAATGCAAGTAAATTAATAAGCGTTTTATTGGTAGGTAAAACGCGTTCATTACGCTAAATTTAACTAACGGCTTGTTACCATATCATCAAGAAAATAAATATGGAGGTCAGCTTGAATTAGAAAAAGGACGTGATTTTCATAGCCAACACCTCGAAAAATTTATTAAACTTTAGCCCAATTTCACCAACATGGAATAAATTTAAAAAATAGAATAAGTTTTAGTTTAGTAGATAATTTTATCATTATCATATTCTCTGCGATTAAGTATCAAATCAATGCTATTATTATTATTATACTAGCTGACCGGGCGAACTTCGTACCGCCAACTTATCTATATAAATAAAACAAATAAACTATCATAATCAAATAAAACTATCCTATCTTTCAAGTTGGACCAAATTACAGATAGTTACGAAGTTTGATCTAAATCGGTTCAGTAGTTTAGGAGTCTATCGCGGACAAACAACGTGACACGTAATTTATATATATTAAGATAAGATTTCTATTGTCAGTTAATATGATGACGACCTCCCTGGCGCAGCAGTGGTGAGCGCTGTGGTCTTATAACTGGGAGGACTCGGGTTCGATTCCCGACGGGGTCAATTTGGGAATTTATAATTTCCGAATTGTATCTGGTCTGGTCTGGTGGGAGGCTTTGGCCGTGGCTAGTTACCACCCTACCGTCAAAAACGTGCCGCCAAGCGTTCCAGAACGATGGCGTGTAGAAACCGATTAGGGGTATGGGTTGAATGTTCACTGCCATACCCCTTACAAGTTAGCCCGCTACCATCTTAGACTGCATCGTCACTTACCATCAGGTGAGATCGCAGTCAAAGACTATCTTGTCATCGAATTAAAAAAATATATATTATTCAGAAAAAACATTTTCATGTAAAATGTTGCCACGACGCACGAGACCAATGGTTCGCAATGTCAAAAAGTTATCAGTAGCAAGCACGAATATTTTCACTATCGAATAGTTAACGTAAAGCTAACGCCGACAAGATATTTTATATGAAAACGACTGCACCGCCCGCACAGTGCAACGCCTGTTTTCATACAAAATATCTTGTCGGCGTTAACTTTACGTTAACTATTCGATAGTAAAAATATTCGTGCTTAGGCTACAGATCTCATGTAGAGACAAGCTTCTAAGGCACGCTTGCAGAAACGCTGAGTTATCCTTTTAACCCAGAGTTAGCGGCTAACTCTGGGTTAAAAGGACATATTTGACAGATTTGCTATAAAGCTTCTGTCAAAATTACATTCCTGGGTTAACTAACCCGGCGTCTCCGCAAGCGGGCCTAACTCTAGACGCCCTAAATCTACAAGCCCTTACATCACAAACTCTACACGTTAGTCAAAATACGTGACTTGACCATTTTGCCAAATAAACCCAAGTTGGGGTTGACTTGGGAGTAAAATCTCCAAGTTTTAGAATTTTTTTGTTGTTTGTGTACTAATACTAGCTTATACAGGGTGGGCCAAACCAGGTGGATATAAAATTTTTTTTAGATTGTTCACTTAGGGGCCTACCAGGACCCGGAAGGAAAAAAATCGGTTCCCACCCGATTACGAGAAAAAAAAATTTATTAAAAATTTTGGAATATCATTGCTTTGACGAACTTTTAATTTTTTTTTAATTTTTCCAGTGACAATTTCCGCAATTTTTTTATGGAATATCTTTACCTAATAACTGTACTCTCTTAGAAAAAAATTCCAGTCTGGTTAGCTGGTTTTAAGAGCATTAAATTTTAAATTATTTCAAGAAAATTAAGTTCATCCAAAATCTACAGAAAACTTTAAAATTCCATTAAAAATAAAAAAAGAGGTTCATAGCACTGGTGATTTTTTAAAAACTGTAACAACTTATGTTTTTTTGATTTCCATAAGAAAAATTATATGTCAATGTGCCGGATAAAAAGTTATGATTTTTCAAAAGTCTTCGTTCCTCATTCATGTAAATAACGACCTTATTGAAAAAAATGTTAATTGTTTGTGGAGACTGCAGTATGTCCTTTAATTTTAACTGCCTCGTTGGTCTCGTGTTTGACTGCGGCCGACGAGGTCCCGGGTTTGAGTCCCGGGTCGGACCATATCAAGTATTGGGGTTTTCCGTAAGAAATTCTCAGTACTAGCCCGGAGTTAGGAAGTTGGCGTTGTTTCACCCCCGTACCTTGGAGAGCACGTAAAGCCACGTTGGTCCTGTGCCTAATCTCTCTCTGCCTGCGCCTAATCTCTCTCCGGTCATGTCGAATTTTCCGTCCTTTAGGGTTATGAGAGTAAAGAAACAGAGAGTGCACCTGTGTTCGCGCACACACTTGTGCACTTTAATATCTCCCGCACAGATCGTTAATCTCTCTGAAGATAGGCCGCCGCCGTGGCTGAAATTTGGAAAAATAAAACATTGTTTTATTTTTCTTTCTCTTAAAAATGTAGATACCGTCAGTCATCATTAAAGGAATAATGTCCTCTCGACCAAATTTCGACCACGGTGACCTATCTACAGAGAGATTAACCATCTGTGCGGGAGATATTAAAGTGCACAAGTGTGTGCGCGAACATAGGTGCACTCTCTGTTTCTTTACTCTCATGGCCCGATGGGACGGAAAATTCGACACGACCGCGAGATTAGGCGCAGGCGGAGAGAGATTAGGCGCAGGACCAACGGCTTCACGTGCTCTCCAAGGTACGGGGGTGAAACAACGCCAACTTCCTAACTCCGGGCTAGTACTGAGAATTTCTTACGGAAAACCCCAATACTTGATATGGTCCGACCCGGGACTCGAACCCGTGACCTCGTCGGCCGCAGTCAAACACGAGACCAATGAGGCTGTTAAAATTAAAGGACATACTGCAGTCTGCACAAACAATTAACATTTTTTTCAATAGGGTCGTTATTTACACGAATGAGGAACGAAGACTTTTGAAAAATCATAACTTTTTATCCGGCACATTGACATACAATTTTTCTTATGGCAATCAAAAGAACATAAGTTGCTACAGTTTTTAAAAAATCACCAGTGCTATAAACCTCTTTTTTTTATTTTTAATGGAATTTTAAAGTTTTCTGTAGATTTTGGATGAACTTAATTTTCTTGAAATAATTTAAAATTTAATGCTCTTAAAACCAGCTAATCAGACTGGAATTTTTTTCTAAGAGAGTACAGTTATTAGGTAAAGATATTCCATAAAAAAATTGCGGAAATTGTCACTGGAAAAATTAAAAAAAAATTAAAAGTTCGTCAAAGCAATGATATTCCAAAATTTTAAATAAAAATTTTTTGCTCGTAATCGGGTGGGAACCGATTTTTTTCCTTCCGGGTCCTGGTAGGCCCCTAAGTGAACAATCTAAAAAAAATTTTATATCCACCTGGTTTGGCCCACCCTGTATACCTTATGCTTTCTAGGACTACAGAAAGTACCCTAAGAATTTTTGATCAGTGAGTGAGTCAGTAACGAATTGGGTTTTTTTAGATATCAATAAAATCTATATATATAAAAGAAAGTGGTGTTAGTTACCTATTTATAACTCAAGAACGGATGAACCGATTTAGCTGAAAATTGGTGGAGAGGTAGCTTAGAACCAGGAGACGGACATAGGATACTTTTTATCCCGTTCGACCGCGTTTCCGTCATGTCACTATAAAAGGTGGTATAAGAAAAACGCATCTGACATGGAATAACAAAACGCAAATGACAGTGGAATAACAAAACGTAAATGACAGCTAAACGTAATTTTGTCTTTGGTTAAGTATGGTAAAAAATTTGACAATTATAAAAAGTGTTATAATAAAGCATTACTGATATTATAAATGCGAATGTGTGTTTGTTTGTTGGTTTGTCCTTCAATCACGTCGCAACAGAAAAGCGGATTGATGCGATTTTTTGCATGGGTATAGTAATGGATGTAGTAGTGGTTCCTCAGACCGGGAGAGCTACTTTTTATCTCGGATAATGAGAGTTCCCGCGGGATTTTTAAAAACTAAATCCATGCGGACGAAATCGCGGGCATCAGCTAGTCTATACTATAATAGCTATGAAATTGAAACTTTATATGTTTAATAAGACCACTATTGACATCATATCCCGAGAATTTTGTCTATCTGGTATAATCCGTTTGGATTATACCAGATAAACAAGTTGTGAGGGTTCAAAAAACGACGAAGCGCTTCTAGAAAAGGTAGGTAGTACCCTTGCGCTTCGCTTGGCTCGTCGTGGCGGGGACACTCCCGTATCCCCAGATGAAGAGCGTTTATTGATCTTTGTATAGGTAGCTATTTTCGAGGATAAGAAAGTTTAAATCTGGTCTTAGTGTTCTCACACTGTATTTGAAATTATTTCAAGCAGTTCATTCTCGAGGAGGAAAAGCTTTATTGTGACTTCCTTCAAGAAATAACGAAGTCTCAACTAATGTTTTTCCTTCAGTAACCATGTCTTGAATGGCCTGTGTCCTATGATGAGTGAGTTGGTTTTGTATTTAACAACGTTGGTAAAGAAGTTTTAATTCCAAATCTGCTTACCTTCTAATTGAAAGAACTGCGCCTCCACTATTAGTAAATCTAGGTATTTATAGTCCCACGGAACCAGCACAGTGTCGTTTCTTAAAAAATTGAGGATATGCCGGAACATGCCGCCGTCCCGATCTATGAAATAATGTTGCTTCAATTTGTCCACCACAATAGGGATTTTGCCGGAAAACATCATCGATAACTTGGATTTGGGATATCTAAAAATGAGATTTATAATTTCTTAATAAATTTCAGCAATGGGCTCAGGGTCACTCAGCGGAAGATTTAGAGAGCTATACTCGCCGGAGTATTCCTACGGTTCAAATAAGACGTGAGAAGAACCGTATGTGAACCAGAGTTACCTACCATCATACCAGGCTCAGGATCGAACAACTATGGAGTACTGCAGCCAACTTTGGCTTAAGCCAGGATTGGCTCTGCCATATCCTAACTCGATTTATAAAATCCGGCACAACACCGCACTCGAAAAGCCATATACTGAATTTGCTGAATCTCCTAGAAAGCCACAATAAAAGCCCTTTTCATCACAGGGATCAGTTTAGGTATTATCTGTAGTTCAGTTTATCTGTAGGTTTGTTTGAATAATAAATCATTAATAAATCAAGAAAATTTTTCTTTTTTACTTTCGCACTTTTTGCCACAATTAAGGAGACGTGCCTGCATCTCTGATACTCGTACCTGGCCTATTAGAGGATATATCAGTTTTGGTAATTATAAAAGTCATTGTGATGGTAAAATCCGGTGTAGCTAATAAATTCGGGCATAATATGGTAATTACAATAACCATTAGGTGTTGATCATGAAGATTAGGGACTTTAGAAAGCTAAGTAGAACGTAACTAAGAATCCAAGGTATAATTTTACATGATGTAAGTTAGAAGATAGAGAGCTATGCTGGGAGTGTCCTTGCGGGATCGAATCAGAAATGAGGAGATCCGTAGGAGAACCAATAGTCACCGACATAGCTCAGCGAGTCGCGAAACTGAAGTGGAAAAGGGCGGAGCACATAGTTCGAAGAGCTGATGGTCGTTGGGGTCCCAAGGTGTTGGAGTGGCGACCCCGCACCGGGAAGCGCAGTGTTGGCAGACCCACCACCAGGTGGACAGACGACATCAAACGATTCCCAGGGAGCCGCTGGATCCAGGCGGCACAAGACTGAGGCCTGTGGAAGTCCATGCAAGAGACCTTTGTCCAGCAGTGGACGTCTATCGGCTGATAAAGAAGAAGAAGTTAGAAGAAGCTACCAATGAACACTTGGAGGGATATTATAATCTCATAAGCATAGATCCTCGTTGAGTTATTTTTATGATCGATTAGAAAAAAGCTAATGCCAATGCCATTTGGAAGAACTGGGCCCTTCTTCCAAACGTGAAATAGTGAAACTTCCTAAATGTGTATAGGTGCTTACTTTGTGAGAGTTTTCAGACTTGACGTGTATATTACGCCGCCCACGTCTATGTGCACTGGCGCCTCTTCGTGGGACGGGGCTGCAACTTGGGGGAACTCGGTCCACTTTCGTTTGCGGCTGCTTGAGTTACGAAGCTCCAGCTTCACCTCCATGTTTTCCATATTCTCCATAGTAACCACTTTTTTGCTAATTCGTTTCCCTGAAAAGAAACAATTACGAGTGTAAATTAATAATCAAAATCGCCCCCGTAATCTATACATATAATAAAACTGTTTCTGGAAGATTTCTGTACATTTATTATATTTTGAAAAATTTAACCGGGGGATGCTTTATAATCCATATTGAGTCCAAAACCGATTTTTATTTAATTTTGTCTGTCTGTCTGTCTGTATGTCCGGGCATCACTTGAAAACTATTGAATGGATTTAAATTAAATTTGGTATAGTGGTAGCCGATATTCCGGGTCAACATATAGGATAGTATTTATCCCGATAAATAATAAGCTTCCTCCGAGATAGGGGATGAAAATTTTTCCTCCGTCAAATTTAAAACAATTTGTTTTTTTTTTATTTGAAAGTGTATATTATCAGGCACGCTTTTTTCTAATTTTGATGAAGATCTGATAAAGTCACTCGCATAAAGGACAACGATCGAATACATGCAAGCCATATTTATATGTTTTAGCCATACCCATAGGTACCCATAGGGTTTTAGCCATATGCATAGACTAAATCATTAACCTCCAGGCCCCAGATGTTTGTACCATTATGTTTGTTTTGTAGCCTACCCGTGCGAAGCCGGGGCGGGTGAATGCCAAAGCAGTGATGAATGTAAGGTCTTATCATCAACTTTTCGACTCATCGACGCCCCACTACTGAGCCGAGGTCACTTCTTAGAATTAGAAGGGGTTTAGGCCATATTCCACCAATTTTTCTAAAGGATTCAGGTCTTTCAGATTGGCAGACTTCGCATATCTTTGAGAACATTATGGAGAACTCAGGCATGCAGATTTCCTCACGATGTTTTTCTTCAACTTTAAGACTGAGTTTCCACGGTGCGATTCGCGACCCGCACCCACAGCGGTTGCGGGCCCGCGGCCTCCGTAGAATGCAGACATTTGTATGGAAAATGAAGCAGCAATTTCCACGGCGCGGTTTGCGCCCGCGGCGGGCGCGGTAACAGCGGTGCCTCAACCGCTGCGGACGCGGGTGCGTACCGCACCTTGGAAACTCAGTCTAAGGGTACGCACAGGCCGAAGATGCCTCACTGTGATACCTCGCGGTCGCGGTTTAGCTCGCTACCTCGATGTCACCTCCATTTAAAACAAATGTATGCAAACAGACAAGCACGAACATGTCGAAGATACCTCACGCGATACATCGCGGTTCACTTCGATGCTTCGCCTCGATGCTTACATGAAAACAAAATATTTTGTTTTTATATCGCGGTCGACTGCAAGCATCGATGTGATCTGGCTTGTCCTTTTCTTCTTCGACTAAGCGTTATCCCACTAGGTGGGGTCCGCTTTCCGGCATGCTCTAGCCCACTTTGCCCGGTCTTCTGCATCCGATTTGCGTAATTTATTGGCTCTCAGATCGGCACTCACAATATCCAGCCAGCGCTTTTTTGGACGGCCGCGAGGTTTAGCTCCAGGTACGGCGATGTATATTTTGTTTTTATATCGCGGTCGACTGCAAGCATCGATGTGATCTGGCTTGTGATTGGTTAAATTGGTTCGCCGTCACAAGGAAGAGATTTAAAGGCGTTAACTTCAAGCCCCGAATACATTGCAGTTCGCACTGTACTCATTTTTTAAAATTTAATTATGGAAAAGGAGATGCTTATTGATTTAATTTTTAATGTCCCTGCCATTTGGGACAAGCGGCACAAAAACCACCACAATAGGTATGTTTTAGCCAAAGAATGGAAGAAAGTTGCTCTAGCATGTGAATCAACAGGTAAGCTGCATTTTTTATTGGGTCATAATTTTCCACCATTCATTTGTTGCTATTATAAATGCTATTGCTAATGCTATATATATATCCACCCCGTCTTCTCACGGTGTAAATAAGTCAGAGCGGTAATGCTTTAACATACCTACTTATACTGTAGTATTATAAATGCGAAAGTGTGTTTGCTTCTTCTTGGTTTGTCCTTTTATCACGTCGCACGCAGAGCTACGGATTGACGTGATTTTTGCATGGACATAGTTGAGGAACTGGAGAGTGACATAGGATACATACGATTAGGCACACTGGAAAGTAGCCACCATTTTTCGCTTGGTGACATGAATTCATCGTCACTATCACTCTCAACAGATAACATGTTTTTCTGCCCTTTACGTGGAACTTGTGATTACAATTTCGTTGCCACTTTACCGCGACCACACGACTGAGCACCTTAACAAGCATCGAGGTGCGACTGAACCGGCATGTTCGCACCGTCATCCATGTAGACATCGCGATATCGACATCGAGGTAGCGAGCTAAACCGCGACCGCGAGGTATCGCAGTGAGGCATCTTCGGCCTGTGCGTACCCTAAAGCGTGTGATTTTAATTGCTTTAAACGCACATAATCCGAAAACGCAAAAAAATCTGAAAAGTTAGATGTGCGTACCTGGGATTTGAACCCATTAAGGATCAAAGCCTTAACCATTATTTATCTCAATATCACAATGCATGTCACACATACCTAGATCTGAAAAACATTACCTTCCTTCTAGAGCGATTGAACCAGAAGTAAGGTAACTTGTATGTTTCCTATACCTATAGCCTATCTGTAGGTATGCTGCCAGATCCTTTCAGAGATTTGAGTTGTCCGTTGATAGATCAGTCAGTCAGTCAGTCACCCTTTCCTTTTATACTATACTTACTAGATGACTCCCGCGACTTCGTATGCGTGGATAAAGGGATTTTGATTCCCGCGGGAACTGACTCCCTCGGGTTTAGTTTATGGGATAAAATGTAGCTTATGTGTGATTTACCTATATTCCAAATTTCAGCCAAATCGGTTCATTGGTTGCGGCGTGAAGAAGTAACAAACATCGATCCCTCCATCCTCACCAACTTTCGCATTTATAAGTAGGATTCAGATTTACATGAAAAGTGGCTACGACCCTCAGCAATGAGGAAAGCGATGCAAAGAGAGAGAGAGACTCCGAACTGCCCTGCCTGAGACTGAAATATTTAGCGTTTAAAAATTACTGTGATCACAAGAGTGCTACTGTATTACGTGTTCCGGCACGTCGCAATAGCCGCGGGCTGCGCTACAATGCCCCTCCCTTGCTTGTGTGGTTTCATAATGAATATGCCTGCGGCCATTTAATATACATGTATGTAGCTACGAGGTACCCATAATCTGCCTACTTGGTCACCAAACAACTGCCATTTGCATTATTTCTAGGCACTTTAATGACTACACACTTGTGGGTACACTGAGGAATGTGTAACAGCGGAAATCAATCAATCTCGCTGGTTGACGTTGGTTGAGCAACGTTGACCCCGGTTAGTAACTAGATGGTTGACCGACGGTGGATGTCCTTTGACCTTACTGCTCCCTCCGCACGCACGGTAAGCCGTTGGTCCTAGTTGTTTTTAATATATACTAGCTGATGCCCGCGACTTCGTCTGCGTGGATTTAGTTCATAACATCCCGCGGGAAATCTTTGTCACCCTCCAGGTTCTCAACTATACCTATCCAATAAATCACGTCAATCCGTAGCTTTGTAGCAGGAAACATATTACTGATGATATTATCAATTACGTTAAACTATAATTTTTATAATTGTTTTTACTATAATTAACCAAATACAAAATTACGTTTAGCTGTCATTTACATTTTGTTCTTCCACTGTCATTTTCGTTTTTTTATTCCATGTCAGATGCATTTTTGTTATACCAGGTTTTATATTGACTTGACGGAAACGCGGTCGAACGGGATAAAAAGTATCCTATGTCCGTCTCCTGGTTCTAAGCTACCTCTCCACCAATTTTGAGCCAAATCGGTTCATCCGTTCTTGAGTTATAAATAGTGTAACTAACACCACTTTCTTTTATATATATAGATGTAGGTACTATAGGCACCCGAAATCTAACTACTCGGTCACCACGCAAGTACCAGCGCAATTCGCAATATTTCTAGGCACCTTAATGACTACTCACTGGTAGGTATACTGAGGAACGTGTGGCCTAGTGTGACAGCGTAAATCAATCGATCTCGCCGGTTGAAGTTGGTTGAGCAACGTTGACCCCGGTTGGTAAGTTGGGCGACCGACGTTGGATGTCCTTTGACCTTTCCGCTCCGTACGCATGCACGGTAAGCCGTCGGTCGTGGTTGTTATTAATATAACAACCAATATAACATGATAATTCTGATAATACTTAACCATTAAACCTAAGAGTCGAACCCTCGTTCTCTTAGTCAAGTCATATGGTTTAACAAACACAAAAGTTTTTGTTTGTTGGCTTCTTGATTTTACCTTCAATCACGTCACAACAGAGCTACGGATTTGCTTAATTTTTTCAATGGGTATAGTTGAGGACTTAAGGTTGAGAAGACGGGGCGGAGAAAAAAAACCATGCGGACGATGTCGCGGGAACAAGCTAAAGAATAAAATAATGATTCTACCCGCGTGGATACAGGTCGATTTATTTGTAATCAAAGGTCCAATTACGAATTTTCATATAATTATTATAATAGAAAATTAAATATCACATGCTTCAACGGTGAAAGAAAACATCATGAGGTAACCTGCACACCTGAGAGTTCTTCATAATGTTCTCAATGGTGCAATGATCATGATGATGAATGGAAATAATAAGTTAACTTAAAAAAATAGTTTTCTCTTTAAGGACGATAGTTTTACGTGATAACGTCATAAAGAAACATTGATGAATAAATGTGTCACAAGCCAACGCTTGGGCCGATCGTGTCTCTCTATCGCTTGTTCCGCGCTCTCGCAAGCGAGATGCTCAAGCTCAGGCGGAACGTGACACTTTTTCGTGCGTGCAGCCGGTGTTCATCGATTTATAAGACATTATCACGTCAAAAGTTACACAAAAGCCCCTGATGTACATAGAGGAACCTCTAAGGTGTACATCTCTATGGCCTATTAAACTCAATGGTTAAAACCTTGCAGCAAAGCTTCCAAAGTGGACACAGGCCTCAGGGGGCTTGGTTTTCGAATAACAGGCTTGCGCCTGCGGCGATACGAACGTTCGAGCTCGCCCGCTCGCCCTGCGGCGTTCATCGCGTTTCAGCCCCTAGGCAGACGCCATCTTGATTCCAACATTTATAGTCCGGGAGCCGGTTACACTAAAAGCCCCGTCATGCGGAATCGAAAACTCTTTATGGGAATAGTAGGTAGTTAACAATTATACGATTAAATTAAGCTTGATATGGGTTTATTTAAATAGCCGAAAAAGCGTATTTTTTTTTAAATTCAAACATGTATTACCGTCATCGCGGATATTGATTGTTTGCATTATTGTTTATATCGAATACATTGCAAACAATCAATACCTATCCGCGATAATATTCATACTTTATCAGAAAAACATTATGCAAATGCACAAGATGATGCAGAAATTTTATCGCCTATACACACTACACTTTAAGTAGGTGTGCGATCGGTCCGGCCAAAAAAAATTGTTTGCTCAATATTTTTCTACAAGAGTACGAACATGTCTAACAATGCAAACAATCAGTACCTGCGATACGGTAATATATTTTTGCATTAAAAAAAATATTTTTTTGGCTATTTAAACTTACGCATACTAAGCTTAATTTAATCGTATAATTGCAAAATATCAATTCCCATAAAGAGTTTTCGATTCTGCATGAAAGGACTTTTAATGTCACCGGCTCCCGGTATAATATCATGTACGGAACGTAAAAATATTATGACCTGTTTTATACTAAGGTATTTCATACCTTCGAGTAGGTACGGAGTAAATATAGTACTATAGTACTCTGGGATTGAGCTTGAGTAAATTCGAATTTTAGAAATTACGTCATGTTGGATTTATATTGAACTCTGTAAATATACACAATTGTATAAATATCGACGTATGTTGAAATAAAGTGTTATAAAAAAAAATAGAGCGACTTGAAAATTATTTTACATTTACGCATGACAGGCTATAGAGCAAGATCCCAGTGCCGCCAGACCTAAGTTATTTTCTCAGCAATTATTTGTGTACGATAGAGTACTGTTCGAATGTCCTTTCAGTATTTGCGTACCAGCTAGATTGTGCCGACGGCCAATTTCCAGATACCAGGTGCTAAAGGTAGGTAAAAACTAGAATAACTTATCTTAAATTCTCTGGGCTGATTTTCATATATGTTTTAAAGAATATTGTAAAAATTAATAAATTAATACTGCCAGACGCTTACCGCCGGCGGTTACTTTAGCCAGACGCTTTGAAGCTCCCAAAAATATATATAATTTAAGTTAACTTATATTCTCAGTTCTGATTTTTATACATGATACTCAGGGAGCTATTGCGATATTATCTGTAAGCTGCCAGACCTATTGGAAGGGTCAAACATCCCCCCAGACACACATTATGCGTCCCCATATGTATGAGCGCTAGAACATGATTCACTTGTTTAAGTGTGTGAGAGATAATATCATCATACTATAATATTATAAATGCGAAAGTGTGTTTGTTGGTTTGTCCTTCAATCACTCTGCAACAGAGCTACGGATCGACGTGATTTTTTGCCTGGGTATAGCTTGCAGAAGATATTGCAATAGTTCTCTCTCTCTCTAGATCCTAAGCTATACCCAGGCAAAAAATCACGTCGATCCATAGCTCTGTTGCACAGTGATTGAAGGACAAACCAACAAACACACTTTCGCATTTATAATATTATAGTATGATGATATTATCTCTCACACACTTAAACAAGTGAATCATGTTCTAGCGCTCATACATATGGGGACGCATAATGTGTGTCTGGGGGGATTTTTGACCCTTCCAATAGGTCTGGCAGCTTACAGATAATATCGCAATAGTGCCCTGAGTATCATGTATAAAAATCAGAACTGAGAATATAAGTTAACTTAAATTATATATTTTTTGGGAGCTTCAAAGCGTCTGGCTAAAGTAACCGCCGGCGGTAAGCGTCTGGCAGTATTAATTTATTAATTTTTACAATATTCTTTAAAACATATATGAAAATCAGCCCTGAGAATTTAAGATAAGTTATTCTAGTTTTTACCTACCTTTAGCACCTGGTATCTGGAAATTGGCCGTCGGCACAATCTAGCTGGTACGCAAATACTGAAAGGACATTCGAACAGTACTCTATCGTACACAAATAATTGCTGAGAAAATAACTTAGGTCTGGCGGCACTGGGATCTTGGACCATATAAATTAATCTGTTTTATTTTCAATGCGTTATCACGATACTCGAGCCTTGAGTGTAAAAATTTGAAGCTTTTGGTAAATCTGGCATAGGTGGGTTAAACGTCAATAGGTACCAACTTTTTGTTCGCCATTATTATCTAAGTAGAATGTTATATTATGTGCGCTTACGCACCTACACTAAAAACAGAAATGGCAATATCGCATCAAGCACCTGTGGGGGAGGCTTAGCGAAGCCTTTTTTACCCCCAACGGCAAAGTCAATAGGAAGGGTTATGATTTTAACGGTTTATGTATGTATTGACCCGCCCCGTCTTCGCACGGGTAGGCTACGACACAAACACAATAGTACAAACATCTGGGCCCCGTAAGTTAATAATTTAGTCTATTTAGAATAAATGCCTGTGGCTACGACCCTCATATGTATACATATTTTAATATAATATCTGGGTTACCGAGTTTTGCTCGTTTTTTTTTTTGGTAAATCGGTGTTTTTTGGAAGTTATATATTAAAAAAAAATAATAAATAAATAAAAAATAATAAAATTCATAGGGGATAATATAATCGTCATGGACTCGAACCGGGGTCTTCTGATCGTTTCGGGACCGCCCGACTTACCGTCGAGCTATGGGGAATTTATAGATGATGGCGAAATTTACCTTCGTATTCTAATGATATTGTAAGGGGTTTTGCATTGCCTAAAAACATGGATAAAACGACCTTTTCTAAAAATTAAATCTAGCTAGATCGATTTATCGCCCCCGAAACCCCCTGCATACCAAATTTCATGAAAATCGTTGGAGCCGTTTCCGAGATTCAGATTATAAATTTATATATATACAAGAATTGCTCGTTTAAAGATATTAGATAGATTAGATAGATTATTAATATATACGTAACTATTTACGAATGTTCCAGCGTAGCGTATAAATTTCTGAGCCGATTTCGATGAAATGTGTGAGGTGTGGAGAGGACATCAGGCTACCTTTTTTAACCGACTTCAAAAAAGTAGGAGGTTCTCAGTTACTTGAACAATTTTTTATCTATGTTCTGTGTTCACCGATTATTCGAAAACGTCTAAACCGATTTGGAAAATTCTTTTTTTGTTTGAAAGGGTATGTTAATTTTATCGAAATCGGTCGAATGGTTTTTAAAAAACCAACAATAAATTATATACTATGTAGTGGCGCGGGCTTTTGAAGTCGGTTTTTTAAAATAATTTCTTACGTACGGAGAAACAGAGAGCACCCGTGGGATTTTTAAAACGGCTCACTACTGAGTGCAGGTCTCTCAGAGAAGGGTTATGGGCCATAGTCCGTTAACGCTGGCCCAATGCGAATTGTCGGACCGGCCGAATTTCCATACATAGGTACACAGAGTAGGCTGATAAAATCATAACCTTCTTTTTGGCTTTGCTGAAGTCGGGTTCAAAGTCTCAAGTTTCTACACAGGTAAGTGTAAGCACATGATCAATATAAGGAATTTCGGAAAATAAAAATCGGCCAAGTGCGAGTCGGGCCTCGCTCTTTTAGGGTTCCGTTAAAAAAAAATTAAATAAAAATATTTCCATGTACCCATGGAAATATTTTAATTTAATTTAATTTTTATTATTTGTTGTTATAGCGGCAATAGAAATACATAATATGTGAAAATTTCATCTGTCTATCTATTACGGTTTACGAGATACAGCCCGCTGACCGACGGACGGACGGACGGACGGACAGACGGACGGACAGCGTAGGCTTAGTAATAGGGTCCCGTTGGTACCCTTTGGGTACGGAACCCTAAAAACCACTATGGGGTTCGTTGTGGAGTCTGCGGCTGAGAGACCGCCCCGGGATACAAGCGCTCTTCCCGTTTTATCAATAGCTTACATTTCGCTCCGGGCTCTCTTCTTTGCATTAAAGTAGGTCTCTTGATCAGTTTAGAATACAAGCGTTTGTGTTGTTAGTCCAAATATCGAAGCCATTTCTACTCCGTTGGCGGTAAATCATCATCATCATCATCATGAGCAACCCACTACCGTCTTACTACTGAGCGCAGGGTCTCCTTTCGGAGAAGGGTTAAGTATAGACCATTATCCACCACGCGGCGCGCGGCCCCAATTCGAATTGGTAGACTTCACACACCTTTGAGCATATTATTATGAGAAGGAGAATATTAGTGAATTTTGGCTGGCCTAATTATTCCGGAAAATGAAAGTTTCCACGAGATTTTCAAAAATCCTGAATTCATGAGAACAATTAGTCGCGGGCTTATACTATATTAGGACTAATAAACAAAGTTTTCATTTAATGAGTTGTTTACTTTTAATTTATATAAATTAAAAACACGCGTTTTGGGCAAAGACGAAGAGAAAAAATAACTTTTTACCACGGTTCCACGGTTAAGTTCAATTTTGAGTTTTTCGATTTTTCCGCCACCTCTAGAGCGAAAAACAAAAAAGTGTCAAATCGGTCAAGCTGTTTTTGAGTTTCAGCGAGATTAACGAACAGCAATAGCAGCAATATAATAAAATATATAGAACATAAATGTGTAATGAATTGAACCCGAGACATTTTTCTTAGATCAGGCCACTGTGCCATAAAGGTTGCAACCAACGCGGCGCGGCGCTGGCCCTTAGGGCGAACGAGTTGCTGCAGGCGAAATGCCACGACGTCGACGCCGGTGCCGCAGGCAAACAAAGAGTATCACAGTCTAACGATCATACAGTGAAAAAAACGACCACGTGCAACACAAGGAAAAAATTATTTCGCTATAATCCGCCAAATCATAAAATATTATCTACTAGCTTTTACCGGCGGCTTCGTTCCCGCTTTATAGTAATCCAGAGTAGTGATTCCTTTACAAAAATTATCCATTTTAATTTATTCGGTTCTTCTGGATCTGCTGTTCTTTTGGATTTTTCAATTGTTTTTTATTTTTATTTTAAACCACCGTGTATTCTGACAGACAAAACAAAAAATATTCAAATTGGTCCAGCAGTTTTTAGTTTTAGCCAGACTAACGAACAGCAAGTCTTTTTTATATAATCTATATAATATGAGTCACTCACTGAAATCTCAGGAACTATAAAACCTACAAACTTGAAATTTGGAATGTAGGTTCTTTCTAGGGGGTTACATGAAAGTCCTATGTTTTTGAAGTTAGACATATGAAAATCGGCATTTAGATTATTAACTTTAAATTATAAAGATTTGTATAAGTTATTTTGGAAAATACCCTTAAGGATGGTAAAATAGGGGATGAAAATTTTTATAGGAAAGTTTTAATTATTGTTATTGTTAAATTGTTTGGAACATAGGTTGCTTCTAGAGGGTAGGTGTCAGTAAGAACTTTTTTACGAAAATCCCCTCTTAAGGGGCTGAAATGGGGGTTGGAAGGTTAATTATATGAAAGTTCTATGTTTTTAAAGTTTGAGGTTTGAAAATCGGGATTTAGGTAACTAGCTTTAAATAATAAAAACCTGTATAGGTTATTTTGAAAAATACCCTCTTATGGATGGTAAAATAGGGGATGAAATTTGAATTGAAAAGCTTTAATCATCTTTATTTTTATTTAAAATTTGGTAGGTAGGATTTCTACATGTGGAACCTTTCCCTAATTTTTTATAACTTATAAGTTATAAAAAATTAGGGAAAAATTCCACATGTAGAAATTATTTAAAATTAATAAAAATGAATGTTGGTAAGCGCATAACTCAAGAATGGATGGACCAATTCGGTTAATTTATTTTTTTGTATGTCCCTTAAGGTCCACGGAAGGTTTTAATACTTAATAAAAAAAAAAAATTGGTTGCCTGTAAAGTCGGTATACGGGCGAAAGTTTTACGTGACAACCGAAATAGAAGCGCAAGACATGAACCGGTGTGTATGCCTATCTCTCTCACTCTCTCTCTCTCGCTCTGTCTCTCTCGCTCTTAGGCGGGCTAACTGTGCTCGAGTGGAAGGGACGCGTGCCTTTCACTTTTTATGTCTGTCTCTCTCGCTCTTAGGCGGGCTAACCATGCCTCTCACTCGCTCTCATTGTGAGCGCATAACGTGAGCGGAGCGTAACGCAGTTTCTTGAAGTGTCACCCGGCAAACCAATTTATAAGACGTTGTCACGTCAAAAACAAAAAAAAAATATAATAGATCAAGTTGGCGGTACGAAGTTCGCCGTGTCAGCTAGTTTAAAATAAAATTGAAAATAGAAAATTCAGTCTGTCGAGCTGGGATTCGAACCATCGACTTTTAACTGTTAAGCGACTGCAGAAACCACAAGGCTACGGAGACCCAATATTGTACCGCGAAAATACCGAACACAATGCCAAATTCACATTCTAAAGTGTCGGTTTCAAAAAAGTGTCGATCAGTGTCGAGTGTCGGTTCAATTTTGTCTTAATTTTTTCCATCTAGCCCCCTTTCGCACCGCGCGATAAGGAACTACGTTCCAAAAATATAACAAATGTGATATGTCTTTATTTATTAGTTTGTCCTTCAATCACGCCGCAACAGAGCTACGGATTGTTCTGATGGTTAAGGATTTGGAGTGACATAGGCTTGTTTTTATATCCGATTCCCGGATAATCAGAGTTCGTGCGGGATTTTTAATAAACTCGACACGAACAAAGTGGCGGGCAAAAGCTAGTATTCGTGGAAACACAATGGCCTGAACTGAATGGTGGGTAGGCTATGACGAAAAGGAACTAGCGAGTGCCGCGGGCAACGCTACGCCGCAAGCTCTTATTCATAGCACAATCGTTCAGAAAATTATTTTGTATTCGCCTACAGCAATTCCACTTTGAACAGCCGGCTTCGTGTAAATATATGTTTCCCATAGTATACTTATAATTATAATATAAAGTATAATTATAATTCAACAAATATTATTATTCAGCAAAAAGTTAGCCCTTGTAAGGTAATACTTGTACTTATAATATTATGATCTATTTTTCTTTAGCTATCTTTAAGTCGCTAGTTAAATTTAAATTGAACCATGACGTGATTCATGTTTAATTTAAAACAAAATATTATTAAAACTTAAATGCCAATATTAAGCAAGTACTAAAAATTAAACCACATTACGCATCTACTAAAAAACATAATAAATAAGTAATATTTTAGATTCAATTCAGATAAATTAGTCGCATTGCAATCACAGAAATAAAAATAATAAGTATAACAATATTTTCACATTAATAGTACGACGTCTAAAATATTCGGATGAGTTCAATTCAAAATATTTTTTCTTAACTGCCTGATAATTAAAATTAACCCTTTAAACCGAAACAATGCCCGTTACATAGAAAATCATAAATTCGCATA
This sequence comes from Oeneis ivallda, assembly GCA_029955525.1. Taxonomy (NCBI): domain Eukaryota; kingdom Metazoa; phylum Arthropoda; class Insecta; order Lepidoptera; family Nymphalidae; genus Oeneis; species Oeneis ivallda. The sequence continues at coordinate 29,535,281 of JARPMR010000001.1, read as the reverse complement.
ATAAATTAAATAACTTAATTAAAAATTTAGTCGTACAATATTAAACTTTAAACCTTCTTTATTTGTCTAATTAATACTTCAAATCCAATTTTAAAATTATTTATTTCAAGTAGGCCAACCTGTGGCTCTTATGACACGTCGAAACTCGACCACCGTTTCGGAACGCAGATACCTAAGCATATTGTGCCTAAATAGTATTTTTCAAAATGAAATACGGTACAAAATCACGTAAAGAAATTCAAAATACGGACTTACCAATATCGCTTCGACGCGTCTGGTTCTAGTGATGAGGTTTCACGTATTAACTTACCCCAGTCCCCATTCAAAGCTAACGTAGGCGGAGACCGCTCCTGCTAACTTCACTCACAACTTGGTATTGTAGCGTATATGTCTTCGTTTATTTAGTAGAGAGAATACTTTCAAGTTAACCTATGTTCGTTGGCGTAATTTAAGTATACTGACTCTTTTGCCTAACTTTTTCGTCGTACAAATCGGAAAAATGATAAAATAACAATCGAAAAACAATGTTGTTCAACTGCTTCAACTGAAGCATTTCCTGTTCGTACCTAGCTGAAAACTTTTCGTTTGATGGTCGGTATAAAAGTATTTTGAATTTATATAAGTTGATTGGGACTACAGGTGAAGGAAAACATCATGAGAAAACTTGCAGATTCAGGTGAGTGAAGACTCCCGATTCGCACTTCCTCATTCGAGGTTAGACCTGTGCCTAGTAGTGGATAGGCGATAGGTTGAGATGATGACGATGATGTTAAGGCCAGAATTATAAAATTCTTGTCAATAATAGGCATGATGACAGTAAACAAGAATCAATGAATAAAATACAGCAATCCGCCATATTGGATTGAACACTTTTCAGATCGATACGTCACATCTATCTTTAAACTTTGACGAACTACTATGAAAAAACATAGAGGTGACGTCTCAAAAGACGCCATGACACCGTCGAGCGTTTTTTGCGTGAATTTTAAAACTTAAAATTGAAATGGCAATTTCATCTACCAAACCTTCTTTTTTGCTGAAATAAGATATTTTTTTGAAATATTAAATACTTCCGAACATCATCCAATAGTTTTTTAAAATCGGTCAACATGCCTATTGTCACAGTTGGTGTATACTAAGGCTACGTTCACACGTCATTGTACTGCACGTTTTTTGCAGGATAATATTTTGCAAAAAACAGTGACGCATACGTGATCTATAGAACCGTTCACATGTCGCTAATACTGCAAAAAAAGTTTGAAATATTAAAGCAGTACAATGCCGTGTGAAACTGCCAATTTTCAGTTGTAGAAATATCGGGTTACGAGCAATTATTAAAACAAAACAATGAAATAATTAAGTACTGATTTAATAAATAAAACATTAAAAAATCAGAACGTCTTAGGGCACAAAAATATAAATACTATAATAATAATTAAATACAAAGCTATTATTTAGCTAACATAAATACTTAAATACAAAGTACTTCTTCAGTTAAAGGTGATCGTATACCACGGAATGTCCCGCAAGAAAAAAGCTTTTTACAAAATTAATGATTAGTACATAAAGAAAAAATTATATTCCTTTGCTATAATCCGCCAAACAGAATAAATCTTTTAACACTCGATGTACTTTTGCTCCTGATGATGCTCCAATACCGGAGCATCATCAGGAGAACATGTTGAATCCATATTTCGAGTCGCGGTATCGGACGTACGTCGTACGTAAACGTACGTTGAGTGTTAAATGATTTATTATGTTTGGCGGATTTATAGCAAAGAGTTATTAACTTTTCTTTAAATCATGGAATTCCGCAAAATAACGCCTGTTTCTATTCAAAATTACTATATAGACGATAAAAATTAATATTGACGAAAAAAAACAAATTTATCAAGATTTTGTGCAAACCGAGGATATGCTAAAAGCTACAGGAGATTTCGACGCTGAAGTGACCTGTACCCGGATTGGCTTTAGGATCTTGTGACGTCACTCTCATTTTCAGTGCAAACAGCTTTCGTGGCTTTTGCGTCTCTTGCGGGATCTTGCGGTCGTGTGCGATCACCTTAAGGCGGAATTTGGAGTTGATGGCCAGTTGTTGTTAAGACTGTAATTATAAGGAAAAGAATAAATTTTAAGCATTTCTTCATCATTCTTATTAAACCGAAAACTGAAAAGGTTGGCTGATGTAAAGAGGGCCTGGCCTATTCCAGGTTAGACTACATTGTCAATCACCAACAGGAGAGTTAAATAAAACCGGCCATGTGTGAGTCGGTCCCGCACAAGAAGGATTCCGACTTCCGTACCACCATACAAGATTTAACACCAGCTATTATTAAGATCAGTGAGCGTTAAGCTAACCTCTACAGAGATTAGCCATCAGCGCGGGAGATATTATAGTTCACAAGTGTGTGCGCAAACACAGGTGCACTCTCTATCGCTCGTGAACGGGTTCCACCAGCGGGAATGGGGCTACTTTCTGCTTGCCTGTCTTAACATGTATTGAATTGTAATTTGCATTTTTTGGAACTTCCCCTCATTGTGGAAACACTGCATACATAGCATAGTACCTATTGTAAACTTGATTTGAAAAGAGCAACCGCCGAGTTTCTTGCTGGTTCTTCTCGGCAGGAGAAGCATTCCGAATCAGTGGTGGACTCACCGAACATTCAAAAGCACTTTTAAAAGTTTATTTCAATACAAAATAATTCTATTCTATTCTAATCTATTCCCTCACTCTCACAATTTGATGGGACGGAAATCCGACACAAACGGAGGGAGATCAAACGCAGGACGACGGCTTTACGTGTTCTCCGTATTAGTACTCCAAATTAGTACTGAGAATTTCTTGAACGGAAAACCCAATTTGTTTGCCCCCACACGGGCAACGAACCCGGGACCTTGTCATCCGCAATTAAACATGCCGACCACTAAGTCAACGAGGCAGTTGAATGATAATATTACATAACCCGCACCGGGAACTCCGCACCGGGAAGCGTAATTTTGGCAGACCCCCCCACTAGGTGGACCGATGACATCAAACGAGCGCAGAGAGCCGCTGGATTCAGGCGGCGCAAGACCGAGGCCTGTGGAAGTCCATGCAAGAGATCTTTGTCCAGCAGTGGACGTCTGTCGGTTGACAAAGAAGAAGACTCACATAACAACACTCGACTCCAAGGTGTCTCTGGGCAGGGCACAAAACAGCCTGATAGTTCATCCGGTTGCTGGGGGGGCAGTCTTCAACGAGCATGCACAGCCCGCCTTGACGCACACACGGCTCCTCCAATTGGATGATCGTGGCTACTGGAATGACAAAAATAATGAATAGGCATTTTCTAGGCAAGCGCGCTCCAACCTAGACCTCATCAGTGCTGTCCAGCATTGATTGTCGTCAAGCGCAAGCCTATCCCGCAATAAAATAAAAAAATACTACAAAATAATCTCTCTCTTCGCATCGTATTCCTTTTTGCTGAGGGTGTTGCGTGAACCCTTACTATTATTCATAATATAATGGTAGTTTCTATTGGGATAATAATGCAATCGGTTCCCATATCCTTCCGCATAAATATTCCAAAGCACTTTGTAAAAATTTAAAGAATATCAGCCAAGTTGAATAGAATAGAATAGAATAGAAATATTTTTTATTCAAATAAACTTTTTACAAGTGCTTTTGAATCGTCGATGAGTCCACCATAGGTTCGGAATGCCCTTCCGACATGGCCCTGCGATGAGTTGAAATGACGATGCGACAATATTTTAATCACCCTCAGTCTACGTTACCGACCGTAGAACAAACAAACCGACTTTCTCAGTAACTTAATGCATAAGTTTTATTTATTTTAGTCAAGTGCTCGTAGGTACTTTGCTTTACAGATTCATAAGCTCTCTTCCCCCCCCCCCCCCGGCTCTCGGCTGGCGACGCCCTTGGCACACCACATTAAAAAAAAGAAATAAAACTAAAGATAAACTTCAAAATAACACATGGTGGTACAAATGGCTATTTACTATTAATAAAATTATATTATAGCAGGTACTAAAAATATCATTACAGTAGGTATCTTGTGCAAACACAATTTAACGTATTTCACGTATTTTATATGCAATCCCGTGGGGTGTTTATGACGCAGAATTAGTTCATTTTATAAATAGACATTAAATTAGCACAATTATTTATAGAAACCAAAACAGTTCAACCTACTCTGACGAGTGGGTTAAATTATAAAGTCGATTGTAATCACGAGGCAATAATATGATTTTATGGCATAAAATAAAAAAGTTCTAACCAGTCGACATCCAACCAAAACATCTAAGGTCCGATTGCACCACCGAAAAATAAGTCTTATTTGAACGTAATTTTTTTTTGTTACCACGCTTACAACAATACACAAAATCTATCAGAACCTCCAATTTATTCCCCGGTTTAAACGTCACTCGCCGTTAGTTACATGGTACGTTAACTAGCGTACACTATCTTAATTATTTATTAACTAATTTACAGGCTAAATTACGCCTATTATTTTTTTTTGCAGAAGACTGAAGAGCTGATACATGTATAGGTATTATTAATTACAATAACATTGTATTAGGTATGTATATGCGGGGGCACTTAATTAATCTCGTAGAAATTCATAGCAGAAATTCGAATCCCAGACCTTCCATAAAAGAACGAAACCTCAAGATTTCAGGCTCTATGTACCTACTATTTTCTTTCTACGGCTACTTTCACCCATCATCGGCCATATACCAAGAGTTGTTGGATGTAAGCAGTGATAGCCTATTGGTTAACACTGCGGTCTCCTATTCGGTTCAGGTTCTATCCTGGCCTCTGACTTTTCGGAGTTATGTGCGTTTAAACAATTTAAAATCACATGCTTTGAAGGAAAACATCGTGAGGAAACTTGCACACCTGAGAGTTCTCTATAATATTTTCCAAGGCGTGTGAATAGAATAGAATAGAATAGAACAGAGAATAACAGAACAGAATAGAATAGATCAGAATCAGAAATCAGAACAGAACAATTTTTATTCAAATAAACATTTACAAAGTGCTTTCGAATCGTCAAGTAAATCTGCCACTGCCTATCTAAAAGTGAATCTAAACTGTGAAGTCCGCCAATTCGCATTGGGCCAGCGTGGTGGAATATAGCCTATAACCCTTCTCTGAGAGGAGACCTGCGCTCAGCAGTGAGCAGTTGATGGGTTGCTGATAATGATGATAATGATAAAATGGATTGAGGTTGATAATAAAAATTAAAAATTAGTCAATCAGTTTGTATATCGCTCGAGTTCGCGGGTATAATGATGGTATTATTGTTGTCATTTATAACTAGGTTCCTCTTACTTTCCACGTATTTGCTCTATCTATGACGTTCGGTTTTACACCCCTTAGACTGAGTTTCATCGGCGCGGTTCGCGCCCGCGCCCACAGCGGTTGCTGGCCCGCGACCTCCGTATAATGCAGATTTGTATGGAAAATGAAGTAGTAATTTTCACGGCGTGGTTTGCGCCCGCGGCGGGCGCAATGCTAGCGGTACCGCAACCGCTGCGGGCGCAGGTGCGAAACGCGCCGTGGAAACTCAATCTAATGGTATTAAGGAATAATATGCATATGCTTGGAGCGAAATCATTATTTGACGACGAATAAGATCATTACGTTTAAATTCCTCTTTTTTGGATAGAAGCGGGCGTTCCTTTGTGGAATTTAAGTAATATTTTTTTCTAAAATCCGCCAAACCAGAAAAATTCTGTACGGCAAAACGCGCCGTTCGTGCTGAACACCATCGCTTCTCCAGGTGTAGAAGAAATGCAGGAACAACACAACTTTAACACGCAGCACCTCACAAACTCTTGGAAACACATATTCGCTTTGCACTTCACACTCCGATAACGGAGCATCATCAGATGTTAACTCCACAATGCACAATTGCAAAGAATGTCTGTTGAATTGGTGTTGGATGTGAATTGAAAGTTTGCATTATTGTACATTGTAGAGTCAACATCTCCTGATGATGCGACGGTATCGGACCGAAACGTACGTCTATCTACTAACTAATATACATTCTACTATGCTACTAATATTATACTTTCTACTAATATTACTTATGGCCGATTTCACCAAATCCCTCAGTGCCTGAATACTAAAGCCTTCGAACAGTGCGTGTTGCCAGTGATGACTTACGGATCCGAGACATAGTTGCTAACTATGGGCCTCATAAGAAGGCTCAGGGTCACTCAGCGAGCGATGGAGAGAGCTATGCTCGGTATATCCCTGCGAGATCAAATCAGAAATGAGGAGAACCGTAGGAGAACCAAAGTCACCGACACAGCTCAGCGTGTCGCGAAACTGAAGTGGAAATGGGCGGGGCACATAGTTCGAAGAGCTGATGGTCGTTGGGGTCCCAAGGTGCTGGAGTGGCGACCCCGCACCGGGAAACGCAGTGTTGGCAGACCCCCCACTAGGTGGACCGACGACATCAAACGAGTCGTAGGGAGCCGCTGGATTCAAGCGGCGCAAGACCGAAGCCTGTGGAAGTCCATGCCGGAGAGCTTTGTCCAGCAGTGGACGTCTATAGGTCGATAAAGAAGAAGAAGAAGAAGAAGAAGATTTCCCCAACGTCGAGTGTCGTTTTAGCGAGGATTAAATTAATAGAAAGAAAATTAAATAGTTGACAATTTTGGATTTAAAATTTTGTTTTTGTTCTTACTGAAAAGCAAGTTTCCCCCTACGTGGGCTTAATACTCAAAGCTTACGACATTTGCCAGCGTCGATATATTTATGACGTGCGGACGTATTAGATATTATACATAATTAATATAATGGGTATCTTTAGCACACCTACTTAGCCCATATTTTTTTCATAGTTTATTATTTGCAAAAAAGATTTATAACAGGCAGCCGCTACACTCTGGCTCCCTATAATAAATCTATGATTTGCACTTTTAAATTACACATACATGTTTTTGCTTTGGTAATAAATATCTGGGTGACCGAGCTTTGCTCGGTAATTTTTTTTTTTTTTTGTAAATCGTGTTTTTTGGAAATTATATATTAAAAAAATAATAAATAAAAAAATAATAATAAAATTCATAGGGGAAAATATAATTCGTCTTGGACTCGAACCGGGGTCCTCTGGTTTCGGGACCGCCCGATTTACCGTCGAGCTATCGGGAATTTATAGATGACGGCGAAAACCTTCGTATTCTAATGATATTGTAAGGGGTTTTTCATTGCCTGAAAACACGGATAAAACGATCTTTTCTAAAAATGAAACCTAGCTAGATCGATTAATCGCCCCCGAAACCCCCGTCATACCAAATTTCATGAAAATCGTTGGAGCCGTTTCCGAGATTCAGATTTTATATATATATACAAGAATTGCTCGTTTAAAGATATTAGATTTTATGTACATGCTATGACGCGGATGATATTTTATAAAATTTTACTCATTTAAAAATCGCTAGCAAAACTTATTTAATAAAAATTCAATAACGCCAGATAAAATAAAAGCAAAAACGCTATATTAGATTGCTTACATTCCAAAGGCTTATGTGTGGCTGTTGACCTCGCCTCGAACCTCTGCCAAGGGTTGCCCACCACTAAAGGAACAAGCACGATCAACACAGCAAGACTGAACACAGTTTTAAGATACATTTTGAGTTATTTGAACAAATCGCAGTAATACCGTTTATCTCGCAACTCAAGGAGCGTGTGGGCTCGCCGCTCCCGCCACCGGTTATATATATAGGGTCTTGTTGATAAACAACGGGCTTTAATATGAGCGAAATTAGAAATAACCGCCGGCTTAAGGATGATTGTACGGGTCTGCCCGCGAAATTCAAATTTAATTTGGTTTTTCCCATTTTGTAAACTAATACGACAAAGTAGGCTTATGGCGTTCTAATTGCGCCAGTAGAATTATCATCTCCACAGGTTTACATAAAAATCTTTACTTGAAAGTGACCAGTTTAAGAAATTAATCAAAATACTGACTAATTTGTGAGTAACTCACGTCCAACTCGGTACTTTATCGTATTAGTTTACAAAATGGGAAAAACCAAATTAAATTTGAATTTCGCGGGCAGACTCGTATAATCCACCTTAAGTACAAATATCGTGGGTCATGGCTAACTTAACTCATGGAAAAGTGACACTGACGTCCGGGTCCTTAAAGATGTTTTAAAAAGTTTAATAACTGTAACCCAACTACGGAAAATGAATATTGTACGTATGGACCGGGAGCCAGCACGTTTCAGACCTTCGTTATTTTATAAAAGCTGAAAGTTCCTCTGTGTATGTCCCCAATTGAGATCAGAACGATCCCCGACTATGAAGTTTGGATCTTGGTGGCTTTGGGAGATATCAGGTAGTAAAGGTGCATAAATTCTGAGTATACTTTCGTCATAGTATAAAAGCTGAGTTTTATATATGTTACTTGGGAAACTATCAGAAGATGTTTCCTCAGCAGTCAGACACTTCCGATGGTTCTTACGCCCTGTCAGACGCTTTAAAAATCTACCGTAGGTAGGTAGGTAGGCGAACTTTAATGAAACCATCAATTTTTACGGGATATAAAGTAGCCTGCGTGTGAATCCAGACTATAATCTTTCTTCATTTCAAATTTCAGCCAAATCGGTTCATTAGTTGTGGCGTGAAGACGCAATACGTGAATTTCGGGGTTTCAAAATATTTCGGGTACCATGAATTTTTACGGGACAAAAAGGAGCCTATAAGTTAAAGAAGAGTATAGTCTATCTTTGTTTCAAATTTCAGCGAAATCAGTTCATTAGTTGTGGCGTGAAGAAGCAATACTTGAATTTCAGTTTTTTAAAATCCTGCGGGAACCATGGACTTTTTATGAGATAAATACTAGTATATGTGTTAATCCAGGGTATAGCCGATCTACATTTCAAATTTCATCCAAATCGGTTCATTAGTTGTGGCGTGAAGAAATAATAGCTGAATTTCAGGTTTTCAAAATATTTCTGGAACCATGAATTCTTACGGTATAAAAAGTAACCTGTGCTGCTGGCTCCCTCTCTAGTACTATATTTATATTTATGAATTCAGAGTTTTATCCTCTTTCACATGACACGATAGCAAAAAAAATTTTTTGGATGTAACATCTGCCATATTTAATTTGTTCGTATTAATTTTCCGGGATAAAAAGTAGCCTATGTCACTCTCCAGGTCCTCAGCTATACCAATCCAAAAAATCACGCCGATCCATAGCTCTGTTGCTGTTGTTCCATAGCTATAATATTAAGGGCCAATTTCAACAACGTAAAATAAGTCTTATTCTTATCCGAGCATAAATTTGCTATTTTGACAGTATTTTCAATACAAAACCTGTCAGGACGCCCGATTCATTCCTCGGTAAAACGTCACTCGACGTTGGTGAAATCGGCACTTAGGGCCAGTTTCACCAACAATAAATAAGATTTATCCAAGTGTACGTACTATTTACCTTTATACAGGGTTAATTGTAAAATGCTAACAACCTTCTACAGACAATTTCTATGCATCAAACAAAATAACTTTTGTTCCACGACGTTTTAAAATTCCTAAAATTAAAAAAATATTTTTTCGTACCACTTGCTCAAAAAAGTGACATTCTGTGCCACAAAAAGCGAACATAACAATAGTCATTTTTAATCTGTTAAAAACAGGGAAAGAAAATTGTACTGAATTTCATTCATCCTCTAGGGGGAGAATGTGATTTAAATTTGGAATACTTACCGAAATTTATACCGAATTCTTTGACAAATGAACCACAGTTAAAAAGTCAGCGCCATATTGAAATTCTTTGTTATTGCGCCGATGTCGTTCAAAATCGAAATTTAGGGTTCCCTGGGGTCAAAAGAGACGAATTGGTTGCCAAATAACAAAGAATTTCAATATGGCGCTGACTTTTAAAAATATTGGCGACCATGTCCTCTCATTTGACGCTAGGGGACCCTAAATATCGATTTTGAACGACGTCGGTGCAATAACAAAGAATTTCAGTATGGCGCTGACTTTTTAAAATTTTGGAAACCATTTACCTAATACAAAATACTAAATACAATAACTCACTATAGTTAAAGGTATTAATAAAATTATTGTTTTAAGATAAAAATTTAAAAAAAGTAGATATTAATTTTATTTTTAAAGTTTAAAAAATTTTAATGACATAATTCTCCCCATTTTATTGGAATCACCTGCGTACCTGGTATCATTATGCACGCTCAAGAATCCACGCCGCGCATGCGCGGCACTTACGTCACGCACACTATCATATTCTCATTGGCCTGTTTTTTTTCGTTCTTTAGTAGCGCGATACTCCTTCTAGACATATAAGTATTCATAGGTTACGTTTTAAAAGTTTTGATAAGTTTTAATTAGTTATTTATTCTTGTTTGAATACTATTGCTTGCGTTTCGCATTCTACGATGAGTTAAAAAAGGAAAAGTTTAGCCTAGCGCAGAGTATATTTCCTTACTTTAGTTAATGACTTTTTTTGAAGAGGAAAAAATAAGAAATTAAAAATCACGCACTTCAACATTCAAGACGTCATTGTCATGAAAAGCATTAACAGTAAAAAAATTACACTCATTTTTCTATCAACGGTACAGTATGGCGTCATTTTTTAACAATCGTTGACGGCCAACTTGAAGCGAACCAATAGTATTAATATTAATAGGTAGGTATTTAAAAAAAATAACAAACCATAAACTTTTTCATTAAGGTTCTTTTATAAGTACACTTTCTCTTCGAAGTACCAATGTATAAGTATATTTTTGTTTTTAAATACAGCTAACCTTTTTAGGGTTCCGTACCAAAATGGTAAAAATTGAACCCTTATGGTGAGACTTTCTCCGTCTGTCCGTCCGTCCGTCACAGTCGATTATTTCAGTACCTATTAAAGCTATCGACATGAAAATTGACATAGTTGTGTATAATAGTGGCCCAACATCATTGGAATAAAGAAAAATCGAAAATTATTTTTAGTTTTATTAAAAAAGGGGAAAAATCAGGGGTTTGAAATTTCAAAGTAAAATAACTATACCGAGTGGGGTATCATGGTGGGCGACAGGGAGATGTAATATTCCCGAAGCTATTTACCGCTGCGTTGGAGGACGTCTTTAAGCTTCTGGATTGGAACGGACTTAGCATCAACATAAACGGCGAGTACATCACTCACCTGCGATTTGCCGATGACATAGTAGTCATGGCAGAGACTCTGAGAGATCTCAATACAATGCTCAATGATCTCAGCAGGGTTTCTCAACAGGTGGGCCTGAAAATGAACATGAGCAAGACGAAAATCATGTCCAATGCTCATGCTCCGCTCCACCCAGTAATCGTTGAGAACTCTGCGCTCGAAATTGTAGACGAGTATATATACCTGGGACATACAGTCCAGCTAGGTAGGTCCAATTTCGAGAAAGAGATTAACCGCCGAATCCAACTCGGCTGGGCAGCGTTCGGGAAGCTCCGAGATGTCTTCTCGTCCAAAATCCCTCAGTGCCTGAAGACTCAAGTCTTCGAACAGTGCGTGTTGCCAGTGATGACTTACGGATCCGAGACATGGTCGCTAACTATGGGCCTCATAAGAAGGCTCAGGGTCACCCAGCGAGCGATGGAGAGAGCAATGCTCGGTATATCTCTGCGAGATCGAATCAGAAATGAGGAGATTCGTAGGAGAACCAAAGTCACCGACATAGCTCAGCGTGTCGCGAAAATGAAGTGGAAATGGGCGGGGCACATAGTTCGAAGAACTGATGGTCGTTGGGGTCCCAAGGTGTTGGAGTGGCGACCCCGCACCGGGAAGCGCAGTGTTGGCAGACCCCCCACCAGGTGGACCGACGACATTAAACGAGTCGCAGGGAGCCGCTGGATTCAATGAGATGCAGGAGATGCAGGAGACCTTTGTCCAGCAGTGGACGTCTATAGGTTGATAAAGAAGAGTGGGGTATCATATGAAAGGCATATTTACTTGTGCATTCTAAAACAGTTTTTTATTTATTTCTATATATAATAGTTTTTGAGTAATCGGCCAAAATGTCGAAAAAAATACCGTCCCCCCCCCCCCCCCCCTTATCTCCGAAGTTTACCAATCGAAAAATCTGAAATAATTATGGTCAATAGAGGTTTATGTATATTTTACAGGAAAAATAAAACCAACGCTCTAACTAGCATAGTTTTTTTATATTAACAAAAACAAAGTTAACGATAATTAAGCAAATTAATATAATATTATCGTTTTACTTTTACTTTTGGAGTACAGAATCCTCGGTGCGCGAGTCCGACTCGCACTTGGCCGGCTTTTTTAAATACTTAACTAAACCTTTCAAAAGCTAGAACTATTATAAAAACCTATTGAATCTATGAATGCTTTTTGATGTTCCATTTTTAAATTTAGAAAATAAAATAAAGATAGAATATTACTATCCTTTTATAATTATGTATGTATGCGTCAATATCTTTGTAAACAAGAAAAAATGGTTGGTATTGCCGCGAAATCAAGAATTTTTACGTAATACAAATTGAAATAGAGTTCATCATCATCATCATCTCAGCCTGCGGACGTCCACTGCTGAACATAGGCCTTTCCCAGAGAACGCCACCACACCCGGTCCTCAGCCTTCCTCATCCAGCCACTTCCCGCCACCCGCTTTATATCGTCGGTCCAACGTGCTGGAGGGCGCCCCACACTACGCTTACTAGTTCGCGGTCTCCACTCTAGAACTTTTCGGCCCCAACGGCCATCGCTTCTACGACAAGCATGGCCTGCCCACTGCCATTTCAGCTTGCTAATGGTTTGGGCTATGTCGGCGACCTTGATTCTCTTGCGGATCTCTTCATTCCGAATCCTGTCCTTAAGAGAAACTCCTAACATAGCCCTCTCCATAGCTCTCTGTGTGACTTTAAATTTGTGGATCAAGCCTTTTGTAAGTGTCCACGTTTCAGCGCCATAAGTGAGGACGGGAAGGACACATTGATTGAAGACTTTCGTCTTCAGGCATTGATGTATTGACGATGAGAAGACCCGACTTAATTTTCCAAATGCCGCCCAGCCCAGCCGTATTTTTCTGTTGGCTTCTTCGTCGAAATTGTTTCTACCCAGTTGTATGATCTGGCCAATACCTACACTGAAACAATTTCGATTCCAACATTTTCGACGTTCACGGGTATCGGGACAACGTGTTGATTGAACATAACCTTGGTTTTGTCCATGTTTATCCCAAGACCAACTCGTCTGGAAGAGCGGCTTAGGCTACTCAGCATCTGTTCCAGATCTTCTGGAGTCTCTGCCAGGATAACCACATCGTCGGCGAACCGCAGGTGTGAGATGTATTCGCCATTTATATTAAAGCCTCGTCCTGTCCAGTTCAGCGTTTTGAAGAGATCTTCTAGAGCACTATTAAACAGTTTTGGGAATATTACATCCCCCTGTCTAAACCCCCTTCTCAAGTTTATTGGTTTTGTTTGCTGAGACTGTACTTGGACGGTCATTGACGCAGTATCGTAAATACATCGCATCACCTCGATATAACGCCAATCGACTTGGCATCTCTGCAGTGACTCCAGAACAGCCCAAGTTTCGATAGAGTCGAAGGCTTTCTCGTAGTCCACAAAAGCAAGGCAGAGTGGGAGATTATACTCTTCCGCCTTCTGTATAATCTGTGGATGTAGTCTACGGTGCTGTAGCCTTTTCGAAACCTAGCCTGCTCCGGAGGTTGAAAATCGTCAAGTCTTCGGGCGAGGCGATTTGTGATCACCCTCGAAAACAACTTATAAACATGGCTCAAGAGTGATATCGGCCGATAGTTCTTTAGAAGCTCCTTGTCACCCTTCTTAAAGAAAAGGATTACCACACTCTTGCTCCATGCTTTTGGCGTAATTCTGTTTGCAATGACGTCATTGAAGATAGAAGAAGAAATAGAGTTAAAAGTGAATATTTTTTTAACAATGTCAAGTGAAAATCAAGATTCTAACTTGAAAATAGAACAAAAAGGCCAAGAAATAATCCAAAATCTGTCGCCACTCAAAAAACGTGCTATTTCACTCACTCGAAATCACGTGCTATTTAAATAAAGTCGAAAACTTTATTAGCTGGAGAAATGAAAAACGTATGCATTCATTCGCGGAAGGAGTTTTACGTATCTATTTTGATGAAGTACCTACATATTATCTATAAATCAACCGTCGCGCGTCGTCTCTTTGGAGCATTTAATATCAAAAATTGTTCCAACTGTACTTTTCATTAATTTTTGTTATCATTTTAATACACCGTTTTTTAAATTTTGTACCTGGTAATTTTATTTTCTCGCTTTCGAAGTGAAAAGCAGAGTGTTTAACTCGGGACTAAACCATTAATACTCGATTATATAGCAACCCTCGCTGCCGCTCTGGAACTAAACATCTCGTATATAATGGGATCGTTTAGTCCCTTGATAAACAATCTACTATTATTTTACTATTCTATAGTTTAAAACTCTACGCGGCACGTGTCAAAGGGAGTGGCGTATTTGAAGCGCCCGCGCCGTCACTCGATATTCGGTACTTAAGGCATGTCCGATACTTACGTCTGTCACCGCGGAAAGCTTTTTTGGTGTTCGCGATAAACGCAAAATTATGGACTTGGAGACGATAGCTCAGCCTGATGTTAGTAATGCACATCACAAAGCATTTGTAAATACGAAGCGATAACTTCGGACGTTAATTGACGCGCGATTAGTAGTCGACGCTTTACGGAGGTGTGGAAGAGACATTACATAAAATGAACATAGAGTTAAAAAAATGACAGACTCTTCAACAAAAACTTAGATTTTTTTTTTTGCTGAATTTATTGAGATAAGTGAAAAGTCGTTGAACAAAATAATGTTGTTCAGTATTATGCACAGAAGTTACATGTGGGAGGTTGTTGGTAAATTAAAATTAACCCTGTATAACTTCCCACGTATTTTTTTCCGCTCCGGAACTAACTAAATCGAGCCCATCGGTCTTCTGTCATTTTTAACCGACTTCAAAAAAGGAGGAGGTTCTCAATTCATCGGAATCTTTTTTTTATATGTATGTTCACCGATTACTGGAAGACGCCTGAACCGATTTGGTAGTGGCGCGGGCGTTAGAAGTAGGTATTTAAAAATATTTTTTTATATTAAACTAGCTGACCCGGCGAACTTCGTACCGCCAACTTATCTATATACTTAAATAAAACAAATAAACTATCTTAATCCAAAAAAAACTATCCTATCTTTCAAGTTGGATCAAACCGACACGGTGTGCAAATTTGATTAAAATCGGTTAAGTAGTTTAGGAGTCCATCGCGGACAAACAACGTGACACGTAATTTATATATAAGATAATTATTACCATGATGATGATTTATGAAAAAGTACTTAGAAAGTTAAAAAGAATTAATTACTGTAAGCTATTAAGGTGTAGCTAGCTCAAACGTAACAGTATCTAAAGAAACTTCTCTACTACATTCTACTGTCACTTATGAATTATGATTCATATTAGCACAAAACGCTCTCTGTAATGCTAGACAAGAAGGGTCTTATTAAGTACATTGGAATGTTATAATGTTATAACGCCTAGTAATGATTATCTAGATTTTTCATTTTACTGTATGCTATTTTCTATTTATCATTATATTATAATATCTATTATTATTAAACATCGGCATTCCCCGTAGGTACTAATACTATTCCAACTGTATTAGAACCTATTGGTTTGGCACGTAGTGATGGCAAGTGGCATGACGCTTGTTCCTTGGAGGACAGGGAGGTCGCTTGTGTGGGATGCCACCTGTGTAGATACTCTAGCTGCTTCCCACATCCATGCGACCTCCTCTGTGGCGGGTGCAGCGGCTACTAGCGCCGAACAGGCTAAGAGGCGCAAATATGAAAACCTTGACAGTGGTTTCATATTGTGCACAGGCACAATTGTGCCTTTTGGTGTAGAGACCCTGGGGCCGTGGGGCCCGGAGGCTCGAGCACTTTTTGTAGATCTATCTAAAAAGGTGATCGAGTCTACCGGGGATCCAAGAGCTGGCAGCTACCTTGGCCAAAGGATTAGTTTGGCCATTCAAAGAGGTAATGCTGCCAGCATCTTGGGTACTATGCCACACTGCAGTGACTTCGATGGGGTTTTAGATTTTATTTAATTTTTATTTTAGTTTTAATTTTGTTAGTTGTATATAATTTAGGCATATTTTAATTTTAATGATATGGTATTATAGAAATTTAGACGTTATTCCAACTTATTTAGCTTATTTATTAAATCGCGTTTTTTAATATTTGTCTGTCTGATTGCCCAGGCTAATCTTCGGAACAGCCAAACCGATTTTGAGTGTATTTTCACATGCAGATAGAAGATTAAACAGAGAGTGGTCTAAAATACTTTTTCCGCCGGAAATATTTTAGTCCCTGCGTGAAAAAAATCTCTGGAGAATCAGTTTTAGTACTCAATTAATAATACTACTATTCTCTTATCCTTCTTCGTACTAATATTATAAATGTGAAAGTTTGTGAGGATGGATGGATGGATGTTTGTTACTCCTTCAAGCCACAACGAATGACCCATTTTGGTTGAAATTTGGAATGAAGATATGCAGGACTAACACAAAGCCTACATTTTATCCCAGAAAATTGTAAACCAACTATACTAAGTACTCGCTTACTAGGCTTGAAGGCGCGGGAATTAAAAAAACTATCCACGCAGATGAAGTCGCGGACATCATTTAGTAATTAATATAATATTACTAGCTGATGCCCGCGACTTCGTCCGCATGGATTTAGTTTTTAAAAATCCCGCGGGAACTCTTTCATTATCCGAGATAAAAAGTAGCTCTCCCGGTCTGAGGAACCACTACTACATCCATTACTATACCCATGCAAAAAATCGCATCAATCCGCTGTTCTGTTGCGACGTGATTGAAGGACAAACCAACAAACAAACACACTTTCGCATTTATAATATCAGTTATGCTTTATTATAACACTTTTTATAATTGTCAAATTTTTTACCATACTTAACCAAAGACAAAATTACGTTTAGCTGTCATTTACGTTTTGTTATTCCACTGTCATTTGCGTTTTGTTATTCCATGTCAGATGCGTTTTTGTTATACTTACCACGTTTTATAGTGACTTGACGGAAACGCGGTCGAACGGGATAAAAAGTATCCTATGTCCGTCTCCTGGTTCTAAGCTACCTCTCCACCAATTTTGAGCCAAATCGGTTCATCCGTTCTTGAGTTATAAATAGTGTAACTAACACCACTTTCTTTTATATATATAGATGTGCGATTCTTATGCGATTAGACGATTTTCGAACCGATCCTGATATTAGGCAGTATGGCAGACAGTTTTTTATTCCGGAGGCAGAAATGGCTGCTTTTATCCTATGGGATTTTACTAAAAAATTGAATCCACGAAGAAAATATCACGGTGTTGGATACTTCTAGGTACTAAATGCTGCGCGCCGTTTGACTCAAGCCCTAACCGCCATTTCTAAAAAGAATTGTTTGCTATAATTTATTGTTACGAGTTAGGCACGTGACGTTTATTCCTTGAATTTGTTCTTGACCTTGCTACTTGTTTACTATCACAAGAAGCTCGTGGTCTTAGTGACCCGAAGACCTGCCCAATCAAATGTTCCACATATTGAGATCATCTCCCAATTTAAACAAGAAACATTGTTTAAATTTTTAACTTTAAAATAAAAGGAATAAAACTCATTTTTATTTGCCTTCGAATTATCTCTAGTGTGCCGAATAATGGAATATACCTACACAATAAGCCTTTGCGATTGCATTATCTTTACTACCAGGAAATAAATGATATTTTCATTTTAGTTTTCACAATAAATTATACGCTGTACCTACGCATCTTCATTTACAACAAAACAACCCATAGATAAAGCAATAAAAGGGAATACCTACTTGCAAACGTAGGTGTGGAATAATGAATATATTGATTGCAAGCCAAGCCAGGTTATCCCAGACATCTGTATTTCTCAGACCAGATATTTCATAAATTATAAATTTCTAAATTGTCATCTCCGAGAGTCGAACCCAGAACCTCCCACTTTATAGCCACAGCACTCACCTGTGGCAGTTCGTTAAATAGTTATGTTATCTAAGATAAAAAAAGCCGGCCAAGTGCGCGTCAGACTCGCACACCGAGGGTTCCGTACTCCAAAAGTAAAATTTATCTTATTTATCGTTAACTTTGTTTGTAGCGGTTTATTGTTAATATAAAAAAAAACTATGCTAGTTAGAGCGTTGGTTTTATTTTTCCTGTAAAATATACAGAAACCTCTATTGACCATAATTATTTCAGATTTTTCGATTGGTAAACTTCGGAGATAAGGGGGGGAGAACGGTATTTTTTTCGACATTTTGGCCGATTACTCAAAAACTAATAAATATAGAAATAAATAAAAAACTGTTTTAGAATGCAAAAGTAAAGGAGGCCTTCCATATGATACCCCACTCAGTATAGTTATCTTACTTTGAAATTTCAAACCCCCGATTTTTCCCCTTTTTTAATCAAACTAAAATAATTTTCGCGTTGCTTTTATTTTTCCTGTAAAATATACATAAACCTCTATTGACCATAATTATTTCAGATTTTTCGATTGGTAAACTTCGGAGATAAGGGGGGGGGGACGGTATTTTTTTTCGACATTTTGGCCGATTACTCAAAAACTATTATATATAGAAATAAATAAAAAACTGTTTTAGAATGCACAAGTAAAGGCCTTTCATATGATACCCCACTCGGTATAATTATCTTACTTTGAAATTTCAAACCCCTGATTTTCCCCCTTTTTTAATTAAACTAAAATAATTTTTGCGTTGATTTTATTTTTCCTGTAAAATATACATAAACCTCTATTGAGCATAATTATTTCAGATTTTTCGATTGGTAAACTTCGGAGATAAGGGGGGGGAACGGTATTTTTGTCGACATTTAGGCCGATTACTCAAAAACTATTATATAAAGAAATAAATAAAAAACTGTTTTAGAATGCACAAGTAAAGGCCTTTCATATGATACCCCACTTGGTATAGTTATTTTACTTTGAAATTTCAAACCCCCGATTTTCCCCCTTTTTTAATAAAACTAAAAATAATTTTTGATTTTTCTTTATTCCAATGATGTTGGGCCACTATTATACACAACTATGCCAAATTTCATGTCGATAGCTTTAATAGTTACTGAAATAATCGACTGTGACAGACGGATGGACGGACGGACGGATGGACGGACGGACGGACGGACGGACGGAGAGTCTCACCATAAGGGTTCCATTTTTACCATTTTGGTACGGAACCCTAAAAACTAGACTGGTGATTAGAGAATGTCGGCAAACCGCTCCCGCGCGAGTGTTACAGTTTCTAAAGCTATTAAGTATAATACGGCTGCGTCAGATATGTATCCAGGACGATATGGGCGTATACTAACGTCTAAGGAGAAATTAGCTTCCCGGCTATGAGCATTTCACATAAGCCGTATACTTATTCACGAGCTGTCACCTCTACACTAGCGATTTGCAAATATTCGCATTCGCAAGAAACGATGCGGTTGTTTGACGAATATAGGCTGATTCAAAATAGCCGAAATTGACAAATTGATCTATAATATTAATATCTGATGGACCTAAGAATAGATATACGACCTGACAAATTAACAATGCCCTAATTATATTTGAAATTCATATATTCCGGGATTATTTATAATATCATATCATTAAAATTAAAATATGCCTAAATTATATACAACAAAATTAAAACTAAAATAAAAATTAAATAAAATCTAAAACCCCATCGAAGTCACTGCAGTGTGGCATAGTACCCAAGATGCTGGCAGCATTACCTCTTTGGATGGCCAAGCTAATTCTTTGGCGAAGGTAGCTGCCAGCTCTTGGATCCCCGGTAGACTCGATCACCTTTTTAGATAGCTCTACAAAAAGTGCTCGAGCCTCCGGGCCCCACGGCCCCAGGGTCTCTACACCAAAAGGCACAAATATGAAACCACTGTCAAGGATATTTGCGCCTCTTAGCCCGTTCGGCGCTAGTAGCCGCTGCACCCGCCACAGAGGAGGTCGCATGGATGTGGTAAGCAGCTAGAGTATCTACACAGGTGGCATCCCACACAAGCGACCTCCCTGTCCTCCAAGGAACAAGCGTCATACCATCAGGTCTCTTGCCATCACTACGTGCCAAACCAATAGGTTCTAATACAGCTGGCACGTGAGCAGTAGCAAGAGACCTGCGTATGATGTCGTTGAGGGCATTGTGGCGGGAGAAACGACCAGCGCTCTTGGAACAGAAGAGCCCATGATGACCCTAAGCGTCGACGTGGTCACCGCAGTGGCAACGGTGAGGCTGGGTTATTTTGGCGCCGAGCCTAAGACCAACTACCACTGAAAGAGTGGCGTGGTTTAAAAGAGTGCCCAGATTAGCAGAAGGGAGAGCATGGAGCCAGTGTCCGGATTATATTCCGGGTATTTTTTGATTATGCCACGAACATTCCCATTCGCAAGAAATGATGTAAATGCGAATGTACGTGATCCAAAAATAGACAGAACATTTTTGAATAACGAGTATAATAATAATTATGGCATTGTAAGATCCTATTAAGAATCGCTAACTAATGGCCTCATAAGTAGGCTCAGGACCGCTCAGCGGGCGATCGAATCAGAAATGAGGAGATCCGTAGGAGAACCAAAGTCACCGACATAGCTCAGCGAGTCGCGAAACTGAAGTGGAAATGGGCGGGGCACATAATTCGAAGAGCTGATGGTCGTTGGGGTCCCAAGGTGCTGGAGTGGCGACCCCGCACCGGGAAGCGCAGTGTTGGCAGACCCCCCACCAGGTGGACCGACGATATCAAACGAGTCGCAGGGAGCCGCTGGATTGTAACGTATTTTGGTTCTGGCTGTGCTGTATATTGGATTGGTTGTGTACTATGTCACTCTCAGTACACCAGATAAATTCTACTTGTGCGTTGCCGGCCAACCAATACGTCAACAGTGGGTTCTTTAGGCTGTGGTGAATAAATAAGTAACAAATCCCAACATTTGGATCTTTGTTTAATTGGAGATAAAAGAAATTACTAAAAGTTAGGCATGACAAAAGAGATAGGTATCACTAAGCAAGGTTCTAAACAAGGTTTACACTATTTCAACACAAAACAAATATAAGATGTCAGCCTACTTAATTAATATGATCAAACACCATATACAGGTCGACCAGCATACCTGTCAGTCTACGGTTAGGCTAGCTTCGGGTTGAGTCATGAGATTTCCCTGCGCGGGTTCAAAGTACAACGCACAAACAGATAGACTGACAGTCACGCCTTGCCGACCGATTGACACAGTTAGGTACAATTAATTATAAGTTCAAGGTCATACAGATGACCTGTAATTCAGAAAGGTAAAGACCCTTGTGTCCACCAGCGTTATGTAATACAACAGTTATTATAAGAAAATTTTAAAGGCTACTATTTATCTAAAGTTTGAGTTGAGTTTGTTCTTCTAGGCACATTATAAGGGGTGTCTAACAAAAATAAAAATAAGGAATGAAAGCACCTGAGATCCGGGTGTCCTCCTCAAGAAGACGGCAGGCCTCCTCACTAAAATACCCCCAAGGGCGAGCATGCCGTCGCCTCGCCGAACATCCCAAGAGCTTGCTGTCGCTCCATCCTCCGAGATGTCACTGATAGGGCACGATGCAGCCCTCGACGTCACATGGCAGACCCCTCGAAGTCACATGGCACTATCTGAGACTATTTGCGTTTCTCACGTATCCACGAGTTTTAATTTAGTTCTTGAGTTAATTTTTAAGTTAATTTAATTTCATTTCAATTTACTTTAAATTTACTTTTAATTTTACTTTTAATTTTACTTTTAATTTCCCACGCACGCTGGAAAGAAGGAAAACTCCCGTTAACACATTTTCCACGACACGTGTATCAATTCTTTTTGGAATGACGTGGTCACTTACATTGCACCGCAATCGGCGTTCCCAGCCCCTTCCACACGTTTTTACAGGTTAATCCTGGAACGAAATCCGAAGATGAACAAGGGAATGCAACCTACGGCGTTTCAAAGGTTATTTTTCAACACTACACTCCACACTTACCATATCAGGTATAAAAATTCGCCACACAGAACTAGATGGCTTCCGCCATTTTGTGAAGGCCTACGGCTCACGTTACATAGTTGTTTGCACTCGATGTCCGCAGGAAGAAAAAGTGACTACGCCCGAAGCCAACGCTTATATAGGCGTACCAATAAAGGCCGGTTCCACAGAATAACCATGCTCTTGCATCGAACCTAGAACGGTCTAGCTTTCACACATAAAGCTATCACGACCAAGTTATTTCAGAGAACCGGTTAAGCCATCATTTTAGTATTCTTTCTCATAACAGATTATAAAAACATATTTTGTTGGTGGGCTTATGTCCCAGCGCCCTCTCTAGGCGTCGCGACAAATCGCCAACAAAACCCAATGTTACTTCACCTAGTTCGTGAATATCCACTAGGTGGAGTTACTGGTCCTAATTTTATAATTTAATAAAAATTCACAATTGTAACTTAAATATTATGTTACAATACCCGGTTTCCCCCGGAAAAGGTTCACCGTAGGTGAACCGTTCGCTGCCCTCAGCGACCGTCACACACACAACAAGCAAACGTTATCAATTGCGAAGAGAAAAAAAAAACGTCCTATGTACATACCTAAAACAAATTCCTAACTAAACAAAGATCAAATTTCTTTACGTCTAAACTGACTATATATATACATGTGTGGATTCCTGATATTATTAACCTATAAATATTTACAAAATAATACTCGCGGATAGTATCTGAAAAGAAAACAACAATGTTGTCATGCACTTGTTCCACGATTGTAGTTGCTATGGGTGTTGGCATTACTACCGTAGGAGTTAGTCCCTAGGCAATACCTGTAAGCCTACGACCTTTGCAGCTAAATCTAAACTTTAAACAACAGACTAGCTGTTAGAATGAAGGAGAACCTGTCTCGCTATTCATTAAAAGAAAACAGATTAACTGTTTCTAAATCGAGAGAAATAGTCTCTCAAAGAATTCGGTTATAATAACCGTCTACCCCTAGCGTCATGGAACTAGCATCAAAAGAGCTACAATGAACACTGTGGCAGAATGTCTCTGCGCAAGCGCAGCAAAATTGCCATGCGAAATAATAATTCACATGCAAAAGTCTCTGTGCATAGCACAGCAAGGTAAATGCGAATACAATTCGCTTTTCACCATCAAAGTGCACAATCAATAAGTGCGATGGTTGAGAAAAAATATATATATATAAGGTAACGCGATTGTCTCAGCTCACTTGCCATTCAACAACCCCATCAACGAACTTACATCTCACACAAACATCTTTCATACCTCACGCTTATACCTAGGTAGTAACTTACAATTTTAAGTGTACCACACCCTAACACATCTGTGTGTGAATACTGTATCGTATTCAGACACTGATTCGGAATTGGATTTGAACTGAGTAACAATCTAAGCCTTTAAATCTTTAATGTGCCAGGAACCAATTTTAGTGCCGTCCATTCTCTCTAACTCATAAACTAGTGGGGATAGTACTTTGGTTACCCTACATTTCTCGAACTTTGGAGCTAGCTTTGCCATCTTAAATTTATTGGCATCACTCTGAGTGTAGGAAGACCTCCATACCCAATCTCCAACCGAGAATTTAGCATTCCTACGCCTGAGGTTATAATATTTGGCGTTTTTGGCGTGTGCTTGGAGTAGCTTTTCGCGCACCTTGACAAAGATCTCTTGCAAACAACCAAAGTTCCCTGCATACTCCTCACGTGGCATACCAGCTGTATACTCATTGTTTGTATCCATGTAGAAGTTACCATTTACTACTGGTTCGCGGGCATGAACCAAGAAAAATGGAGAGAATCCAGTGGATTCGTTCACCGCACTATTTATTGCAAACTGAATCTTACTGAGGTTCTCATCCCAACTGCGGTGGTTGTCTTCTACGTAAGACGCGACCGCGGTCATAACAGTTTTGTTGTAACGTTCTACAAGGTTTACCTGTGGTGTATACTTTGGAGTATAGTCCAATCGTGGCACATTGTATTTCTGGAGGGCCTTTTTGAACTCTGAACTAGTTAGTATCGAAGAATTATCGAGGATAACCCTCTCTGGCACCCCCTGTACCAATATGAGACCATTTTCCAAGTGTTTAACCACCTGAGCTGATGTTGCACGACGCAAAGGGAAGAGAAGGGTGTATTTTGAGAAACAACACGTAACAACCAGAAGGAAAGTGTAGCCAGATCTGGATCGTGGCAGCGGACCAACCAAATCCACTGACACTACCTGAAACGGTCGACAACAAACCTTCGGTTTACCCATCAATCCTGGTGTTGCTAGAGTAGAGTGTTTATACGCCTTGCATACTTCACAAGCATTCACAAATTCTAATACATCCTTATACATTCCTGGCCAATAGTACCTCAGACATAACCGTCTGTGGGTTTTAAAAATACCGAGGTGTCCTGCAGTTGCTTCACAGTGATTTTCTCGGATGATTGCAGATCTCTTGTTTTTAGGTATAACCTCTTTCCAGTCAAACTCACTGGTGAGGTTATACTTACTTTTACTAAAACGGAAAAGAATGTTATTTTTAATCATGAAATTTGGAAAATTTGTTGGATATGATCTGCAACCATTAAATAATCTGTCATACCATTCATCATTCGTACTGGATGTAGACGTTGAAGGAGTTGACTGAATCGCCTCTACTTTCATTAACCGAGACAAGGCATCTGGGACCACATTGTCCGTGCCCTTCCGGTGTTCGATTTCGAAGTTAAACTGAGACAATCGGCAACCCCACCTAGCTAATCTTCCAGACGGGTTTTCTAAGTTTAAGAACCATTTTAGTGATGAATGGTCAGTGACGATTTTGAATTTTCTAGATCCTAGATATGCTTGAAATTTCTCTACTGAGAAGATTACGGCTAATGCCTCCCTCTCAGTAGCACTATAATTCCTCTCACTTTTATTCAAGGATCTGCTGACGTACGCGATCGGATGTTCTACCCCGTCAACGACTTGCGACAACATACCTCCTAGACCATACGATGAAGCATCGCAATGTACGATAAATGGTTTCTCGAAGTCGGGAACTGCAAGTACAGGTGCAGATACGAGCGCGTTCTTCAGCACCGTGAAAGCTTCCTCTGCTGCGTCGTTCCACTGGAACTTCGGCGCGTTCTTTCCTTTACTGGTGAGCTTATTCAACGGGGCTGCAATAGTTGAGAAATTTCGGATAAAACGCCTGTACCATGAACAAGTTCCTAGAAACACTTTTACTTCATGAGCTGTGGTCGGAGTCGGAAAATTTAAAATCGCTGAAATCTTGTCAGGGTCCGTACGTAGACCATACTCGTCAACGATATACCCGAGATACTTAATGGATTCCCTAAAGAATTTGCATTTATCAAACGACACGGTAAGATTTGCCGATTTCAATTTGTCAAGTACTCGGTTTAATAATAACAGGTGCGTTGAAAAATCAGACGAACAGATGACAATATCGTCAATATAACAGAATACGAATCCATTTTCAACGTCACTGCTAAAGTTCTGATTGATCAGCATGTCCATAAGTCGTTGCTGACGAGCTGGTGCGTTGCATAAACCAAAAGGCATCACCTTGAAATGAAATAAACCCCGACCTGGGACCGTGAAGCTTGTTTTCTCTTGAGAACTCTCTGACAGAGGAATCTGCCAAAATGAGGATGATAGATCTATTGTTGATAAAAACTTAGCTTCCTTTAAACTGTCCAAGATCTGTGGAATATAAGGAATTGCATAAGAGTCCCCTTTTGTAACAGCGTTCAGCTTCCTACAATCTAAGCAGAATCTCCAATCGCCGTTTGATTTTTTCACCAGAATAGCCGGATTATTCCATGGACTTTCACTAGTAGCAACAACGTCTAAGGCTAACATCCTGTCTAATTCCGCTTGAAGAGCTAACTTTTTCTCTGGAGACAATGGATATTGATTCACCCTAATCGGTTCAGCATCTCTAGTGTCGATCACATGCTCCATTAACGAGGTTCTACCTAACCCTTTTTTCTCAAAAGAAATATCGTTATATTTTTCTATTATGGCTTTGGCTATTTCTCGTTGATCGGAGGACAAATTGTCGAACGGCTGGATAGCGTGGACATTCTTGGTAGTTAAAGCATCACAAAAACTTAAAGGTGAACATCGGTAATCTATTTTTTCAAATATTTCTGGGGCTACACTAAACGCCTTCCAGAAATCGCATCCTAGAATCATATCCGAGACTATGGCAGGAACTACATGAAACTTTATGGCACAGGTAATGTTATTGAAAGATACAGGTAAATAAATATGACCTAGTGATTGAAGTTGAACTCCATTTGCCACTGTACATGAACTGTCAAAGAAAGGATTGAATGTATAACCCAGTTGTACAAAATGTTCATGGGCATTGTTGCCTAAAATAGACATACACGCTCCTGAGTCGAGTAATCCGTAGACTTCTAAGTTAGCAATATTAATTTTTAAATATGGCCTAATATCATCTTTTTGAGGTGAGAATCGAACTGTAGCTAAAGAGCCAAAAGTATTGAATTTTGAAATATTATTATTCAAGTTGCCACAGTTCGAGCTAACTAGTTTTTTGAATTTGCCTTGTTCTTCTTACAATTCGGGCAGGTTAACTTTGTAAAACCTGGAGTTTTACAAGTAAAGCAGTATACCTTCCTTTTCGCGGGCTGTTTCTGTACATTGCTAGGCTTGCAATGACAGCAGCTACCTGATAGACCTGGTTGTTGTGGGTTAGCACCACTACTATTTTTATATTGATTTGATGAACCGGTCTTGATGAAAGGCTTATCAGGAACCTTATTTTGATGAAATTTTGGTCCTTGCTTCTCCATGCCCTGGTTATTTACAGAAGCTACGGGTTTACTCTTAGGTTTATATGAAAATTCTGGGGTAATTACATTTGTGGACTTGCCAGGCTCAGCAAAGTAAGTTGCTCGCTGGCTAGCCGCTTCAATTTTCCTACAACTTTCTTTCAGTTGACTAATCGATTCAATGGGAACCAGCGCTAGTTGTTGAGAAAATGTTGGGCGAATATTGTGCATGAGAATTTCCAGTTTCGCAGCCTCCGACAATTCTGTCCTTAACCTACCGAATAGACAGGCCATAACAGAAAAATATATGTGGATAGGCTCATCCACCCCCTGAGTTCTGGATCTAATTTCACCCAGTAGCCGGTAATCGTAGTCTACTGGGTCAAATTCTTCCAGTATCAGGTCCTTTAGGTCAGACCAAGTACATACCTGCTGCTTGATTCCTCGGAACCAAAGAAGCGCTTGATCGCTGAACAACTGTGCCGCAGACTTGAATAGTTTCTGATCAGATACCCCGTAACAGCACTGCAACTCCTCGATTCTTTCAAGGAACGAGCGAGGATCCGTTGTTCCGGTGAACTTAATGTTCCACTTGGCAATATTTTTCTCACTGGAACACTCGACCGTTGGAGCCTCTGGTGCTGCTGTTGATGTTCCTGGAACGGCAGTGGTTGGGGATTCAATATATGTTGAAATCAACTTTTCAAGTTTGCGTTTTAAATCAGCTGTTTTTGTGAGGATCTTATCAGGTTCACTGTCTGAAATCCTATTCAACCTATGATAGAGGTGGTACGCTAGGGCTTGAGCTCTAGCGAAGGAAACCTTTTCTCTAGACTTTTCCCATTTCCCGAATAGAGTGACCAACTCTTGAAACTTTTCAATGATAACTGTCAACTCTGAATCAGCGCTTAGATCAGTCTCTACAATGGCTTCAGATGGACATTCTAATGTAAGTATACGCATTTGGCGTCTAAGGTCATCAACAGTGCTACCGGGTGTTTCCGAGCGAATGGAAACTTCATAGATTAATTCATCTTTCCTGAGTGAGTGAAACTGTATATTTCTAGACTTATCCATTTCTATAACTGGTGGTGTACACAATTACAAACCAAAACAGTATTAATTAAGTTTAAAAGTACTTAAATTAATTTAAATATGCTAAATTATTAGAGTTTTTAGCTAAAAGTAAGTCTAGTCTAATGCATACAATCATATAAATGCACTCTTAACACAAGTATCAAATAATACTTTCAGGAAGTAATGGTAACACTGACATTTACCTATTTTAAAAAAAATAACAAAGTTGCATGGTGGTTCACAAGGTCTAACCTAAAAAATCACTAGCATACAGCCATAAAAAAACCCTATTTAAAATTTTACACATAAACAACATGCTAAAAAAAATGCAATAAATTAGTATTCGCAGAATGCTTATTTAAAAAAATAATTTATCACTATATGTAAAGTAAAAATGTAAAGTACACCAGTGAAATGTCACTGGCTATATAAAAATCACAAATGGACACCAGTGTAACAGCACTGGGTATAAAAAGAATCACGAATGGACGCCAGTGTAACAGCACTGGCTAAAAAATCACGAATGGGCGCCAGTGTAACGTATTTTGGTTCTGGCTGTGCTGTATATTGGATTGGTTGTGTACTATGTCACTCTCAGTACACCAGATAAATTCTACTTGTGCGTTGCCGGCCAACCAATACGTCAACAGTGGGTTCTTTAGGCTGTGGTGAATAAATAAGTAACAAATCCCAACATTTGGATCTTTGTTTAATTGGAGATAAAAGAAATTACTAAAAGTTAGGCATGACAAAAGAGATAGGTATCACTAAGCAAGGTTCTAAACAAGGTTTACACTATTTCAACACAAAACAAATATAAGATGTCAGCCTACTTAATTAATATGATCAAACACCATATACAGGTCGACCAGCATACCTGTCAGTCTACGGTTAGGCTAGCTTCGGGTTGAGTCATGAGATTTCCCTGCGCGGGTTCAAAGTACAACGCACAAACAGATAGACTGACAGTCACGCCTTGCCGACCGATTGACACAGTTAGGTACAATTAATTATAAGTTCAAGGTCATACAGATGACCTGTAATTCAGAAAGGTAAAGACCCTTGTGTCCACCAGCGTTATGTAATACAACAGTTATTATAAGAAAATTTTAAAGGCTACTATTTATCTAAAGTTTGAGTTGAGTTTGTTCTTCTAGGCACATTATAAGGGGTGTCTAACAAAAATAAAAATAAGGAATGAAAGCACCTGAGATCCGGGTGTCCTCCTCAAGAAGACGGCAGGCCTCCTCACTAAAATACCCCCAAGGGCGAGCATGCCGTCGCCTCGCCGAACATCCCAAGAGCTTGCTGTCGCTCCATCCTCCGAGATGTCACTGATAGGGCACGATGCAGCCCTCGACGTCACATGGCAGACCCCTCGAAGTCACATGGCACTATCTGAGACTATTTGCGTTTCTCACGTATCCACGAGTTTTAATTTAGTTCTTGAGTTAATTTTTAAGTTAATTTAATTTCATTTCAATTTACTTTAAATTTACTTTTAATTTTACTTTTAATTTTACTTTTAATTTCCCACGCACGCTGGAAAGAAGGAAAACTCCCGTTAACACATTTTCCACGACACGTGTATCAATTCTTTTTGGAATGACGTGGTCACTTACATTGCACCGCAATCGGCGTTCCCAGCCCCTTCCACACGTTTTTACAGGTTAATCCTGGAACGAAATCCGAAGATGAACAAGGGAATGCAACCTACGGCGTTTCAAAGGTTATTTTTCAACACTACACTCCACACTTACCATATCAGGTATAAAAATTCGCCACACAGAACTAGATGGCTTCCGCCATTTTGTGAAGGCCTACGGCTCACGTTACATAGTTGTTTGCACTCGATGTCCGCAGGAAGAAAAAGTGACTACGCCCGAAGCCAACGCTTATATAGGCGTACCAATAAAGGCCGGTTCCACAGAATAACCATGCTCTTGCATCGAACCTAGAACGGTCTAGCTTTCACACATAAAGCTATCACGACCAAGTTATTTCAGAGAACCGGTTAAGCCATCATTTTAGTATTCTTTCTCATAACAGATTATAAAAACATATTTTGTTGGTGGGCTTATGTCCCAGCGCCCTCTCTAGGCGTCGCGACAAATCGCCAACAAAACCCAATGTTACTTCACCTAGTTCGTGAATATCCACTAGGTGGAGTTACTGGTCCTAATTTTATAATTTAATAAAAATTCACAATTGTAACTTAAATATTATGTTACAGGATCCAGGCGGCGCAAGACCGAGGCCTGTGGAAGTCCATGCAAGAGACCTTTGTCCAGCAGTGGACATCTATCGGTTGATGAAGAAGAAGAAGAAGATCCTATATTTTTTCTTTTCCATCAAATATTTATTTAAAACCTATTTGTTCGGCTATTTTGGATCAGCCCTTTGCCAAATGTTCGCATCGTTTCTTACGAATGTGCATATTCGCAACATCTCAACTCTCAAATCATGATAGAGGTAGGTTAGGTATAAGGTATTTTGAATTAGGATAATTTGAATTTTATGCCAAAGATAGAAATAAAAAAGAATCGAGAGTATGTTTCAAATCAATCATTTATATTTTAATTATGGTAGAAAATCCATCGTTTGAATAAGATAGAATTCAACCTCGTATACAGAGTCATTATCAAATCACATTTTCATATATTATTGGAATTTCTGAAAAAATTATAAATTATAATCTGGTGCTGAAATAGCATTGCATGAAAGACCTTTTTATTACTTCGATTTTTTAGGTTTTTTTGCTTTTGGTTCTTCAGTCATCTCTTCACGCTTATGTTGGTTGTCCTTGTTCGTATTACAGTCTGCTGTTTCAGCTTGATTCAGTTCCGGCGCGACTGGTTTGGAAGACGCTTCTGTGAGCGCTTTCGTGTTTGTAGCCTTCGCAGATTTCTTGGCAGGAGCTCCTGTAGAGAAATATTATCTTTAAGGAGAACTACTGCAGTAGTTAGTACATATACTTGGTAGTTATATATGTTATTATTTTACATAGTTTGACATAATTTATAGGATGTAGATTGTATGAATAGCGAAAAAACTTGCGCTCACTACGCTCGGGCTTAGAGTGGACAATTTTTCTGATTCTATTGTACTGAGTTTGTAAAGTAAACTAAATTGACAGATTTAAAACCATGCTATATTTTCCGCAGGGAGTATTTATGAAAGGAATAGCGCGAGATTTTGAGACTTAGTCAGTTCAATTTACATTTTGTGTACCTAAAACAGAATTATTACCCTCATTGATTACTTTCAATTAGGTACTAATTTACACAAGCTTTCCGCTTATTTGTAGGGGAGAGTAATAATACGACATCTACCATATTTCTGCGCGTATCCCGGCGGCGATTTGTATGTCCGCATGTCGATGCCCAGCTTCTGCGCGAACTCCGCCCCGTAGAACACCATCAGCTCCGTGAAGCGCGGGATTATTTTGATCGTCCTGAAATGGGTACTTTTTTAAACTAGACGATAGTTTCTTTAAAAATCACTGAATTCTATAATTTATCTATTATTTATTACCACTGGACAGGCTGCTCTTATATTTTTTGGACCTACTCGATTGACGCCGTTTTGGCGCTGTAAGCAGATAAACGAGTGTCTCTGGAACTAGAATTATTGCAAATGGCGCCCAACCTCTATAATTAATCAACCATCTTCTTTAATTAATCTATGATTTCATAGATTAGTTAAAGAGGATGGGTATATAATAATAGCTATTATAATATACTAGCTAATGCCCGTGACTTAGTCCGCGTGGATTTGGTTTTTAAAATCCCTCGGGAACTCTTTGATATTCCGGGATAAAAAGTAGCCTATGCCACTCTCCAGGCCCTCAACTATACCCATGCAAAAAATCATGCGATCCGTAGCTCTGTTGCGGCTTGATTGAAGGAACAAACCAACAAACCGACAAACCAACAAACAAACACACTTTCGCATTTATAATCCATATAATATATACTATATATATATATAAAACCGAAAGGTCACTGATTCATCACGAAATCTCAGGAACTATAAAATCTTCAAACTTGAAATTTGGAATCTAGGGGGTAGGTATCAGCTAGGAAACGGATTTGTGAAAATCCCCCCCTAAGGGGGTGAAATGGGGTTTCGAAGGTTGTATGAAAGTCCTATGTTTTTGAAGTTAGGCATATGAAAATCGGCATTTAGATTATTAACTTTAAATAATAAAGATTTGTGTAAAAAAATTGGGATGGAAAGATTTCAAAGGAAAGTATAATTTTATTGTTATTTTTAACTTGGAATTTGGAATATAGGACCTTTCTAGAGGGTAGGTTTCCGCTAAGCATTTTTTTACGAAAATCCCCTCCTAAGGGGGTGAAATGGGGGTTGGAAGTATAATCATAAAGTATATAATAAAACACTGTATAGGTTATTTTGAAAAATCTCCCCTTATGGGTGGTAAAATAAGGGATTAAATTCGAATGGAAAAGCTTTAATGATTTTTATTTTTATTTAAATTTGTAGGTTCTTTGTAGGGTTTAGACATCAGCAAAAAAAAAGGTTTGAGATTTTACTAGAGATGTAAGACTTTTATCGATAGGCCAAATCTTGCAGCGGGAAAATTTATCTTTTTAAAATCTCATAGAAAATCAGAATTTCTACGCGGACGAAGTCGCGGGCGACCGCTAGTAGTATAAAAGTATAACTAGCTGACCCGGCAAACTGATGAAAATGATGCCCGCGACTTCGTCCGCGTGGATTTAGGTTTTTTTAATTCCCGCGGAAACTCTGTAATTATCCAGGATAAGAGGTAGCCTATGTTTTAATCCTGGGTGTGAACTATCTCCATAGAATTTGAATTTGAGCCACCCTTATCACATATAGGTAGGGGTCTAAAAATAGTTTACGACCTATTCTCAGACCTACCGAATATACACAAAATTTTTTATAAAAATCGGTCAAGCCGCTTCGGAGGAGTTAGGTTATAAACACTGTGTGTGACGAGAATTTTATTTAAATAGATTTTGTATTGGCGGTAATTTGTCGGTTTTGAAGATCATTTTCAGTGGGGGACTTCTCTGAGAGGTGACCCCCGCTCAGTAGTGGACCGACGATGGGTAGAGTAGAGAGATGCTGATTCACGTATATTGATGTCAGGCGACGATATAGCTTAAAGCTGGTTAGCATCAGGTTAGAGGAGCAGTGGAACTGTGTCTGTGTATATACGCAGCGCACCGACCTGTAGTACAGCTGCCCCCGGTACTGGGTCTGTGTGTGTACGCAGCGCACCGACCTGTAGTACAGCTGCCCCCGGTATTGTGTATCTGTGTGTGTACGCAGCGCACCGACCTTTAGTACAGCTGCCCCCGGTACTGTGTGTCTGTGTGTGTACGCAGCGCACCGACCTGTAGTACAGCTGCCCCCGGTAATGTGTGTCTGTGTGTGTACGCAGCGCACCGACCTGTAGTACAGATGCCCCCGGTACTGTGTTTCTGTGTGTACGCAGCGCACCGACCTGAATACAGCTGCCCCCGGTACTGGATCTGTGTGTGTACGCAGCGCACCGACCTGTAGTACAGCTGCCCCCAGTACTGTGTGTCTGTGTGTGTACGCAGCGCACCGACCTGTAGTACAGCTGCCCCCGGTACTGGATCTGTGTGTGTACGCAGCGCACCGACCTGTAGTACAGCTGCCCCCAGTACTGTGTGTCTGTGTGTGTACGCAGCGCACCGACCTGTAGTACAGCTGCCCCCGGTACTGGATCTGTGTGTGTACGCAGCGCACCGACCTGTAGTACAGCTGCCCCCAATACTGTGTGTCTGTGTGTGTACGCAGCGCACCGACCTGTAGTACAGCTGCCCCCGGTACTGGATCTGTGTGTATACGCAGCGCACCGACCTGTAGTACAGCTGCCCCCAGTACTGTGTGTCTGTGTGTGTACGCAGCGCACCGACCTGTAGTACAGCTGCCACCGGTAATGTGTGTCTGTGTGTGTACCTACGCAGCGCACCGACCTGTAGTACAGATGCCCCCGGTACTGTGTTTCTGTGTGTACGCAGCGCACCGACCTGTAGTACAGCTGCCCCCGGTACTGTGTGTCTGTGTATGTACGCAGCGCACCGACCTGTAGTACAGCTGCCCCCAGTACTGTGGGTCTGTGTGTGTACGCAGCGCACTGACCTGTAGTACAGTTGCCACCGGTACTGTATCTGTGTGTGTACGCAGCTCACTGACCTGTAGTATAACTGTCCCTGGTACTGGAAGGCGACCAGGTTCTGCTCGTACCAGTGTCGCGAGCAGTTCACATAGCGCATCCAGTTGGATCTGCGCGCGTCGGCCGCGTCGATGACGTGCGCGCGCCTGCCGTGGCGGTCGTACATCTGCGATACAGGACATTATATACATCGTGTGTACAGCACGCCACGTAAAAAAACGCCAGACCGGCCCCTGCGACGCATTATAAGTGTGTCATTGCCTGCTGGATGCTCACCTGCCAGCAGTACGAGGAGCTGACGTCGTCGGCGCGCTGTCCGCGGTACGGGCCGAACCACACGCCGCTCGACAGCGTCAGCGTCGCGAACACGCCCAAACCGGCCCCTGCGGCACATTATGAGTGTGTCGTCGCCGGCTAGCTGCTCACCTGCCAGCAGTACGAGGAGCTGAAGTCGTCGGCACGCTGTCCGCGGTACGGGCCGAACCGCACGCCGCTCGGCAGCGTCAGCGTCACGAACACGCCCAGAGCGGCCCCTGCGGCAAATTATAAGTGTGTCGTCGTCGCCTGCTGGCTGCTCACCTGCCAGCAGTACGAGGTGCTGACGTCGTTGGCGCGCTGTCCGCGGTACGGGCCAGACCACACGCCACTCGGCAGCGTCAGCGTCGCGAACACGCCCAGACCGGCCCCTGCGGCAAATTATAAGTGTGTCGTCGTCGCCTGCTGGCTGCTCACCTGCCAGCAGTACGAGGTGCTGACGTCGTTGGCGCGCTGTCCGCGGTACGGGCCGAACCGCACGCCGCTCGACAGCGTCAGCGTCGCGAACACGCCCAGATCGGCCCCTGCGACATTATAAGTGTGTCGTCGCCTGCTGGCTGCTCACCTGCCAGCAGTACGAGGTACTGACGTCGTCGGCGCGCTGAACGCGGTACGGGCCGAACCGCACGCCGCTCGACAGTGTCAGCGTCGCGAACACGCCCAGATCGGCCCCTGCGACATTATAAGTGTGTCGTCGCCTGCTGGCTGCTCACCTGCCAGCAGTACGAGGTACTGACGTCGTCGGCGCGCTGTCCGCGGTACGGGCAGGACCACACGCCACTCGGCAGCGTCAGCGTCACGAACACGCCCAGAGCGGCCCCTGCGGCAAATTATAAGTGTGTCGTCGTCGCCTGCTGGCTGCTCACCTGCCAGCAGTACGAGGTGCTGACGTCGTTGGCGCGCTGTCCGCGGTACGGGCCGAACCGCACGCCGCTCGACAGCGTCAGCGTCGCGAACACGCCCAGATCGGCCCCTGCGACATTATAAGTGTGTCGTCGCCTGCTGGCTGCTCACCTGCCAGCAGTACGAGGTACTGACGTCGTCGGCGCGCTGAACGCGGTACGGGCCGAACCGCACGCCGCTCGACAGTGTCAGCGTCGCGAACACGCCCAGATCGGCCCCTGCGACATTATAAGTGTGTCGTTGCCTGCTGGCTGCTCACCTGCCAGCAGTACGAGGTACTGACGTCGTCGGCGCGCTGTCCGCGGTACGGGCAGGACCACACGCCACTCGGCAGCGTCAGCGTCACGAACACGCCCAGAGCGGCTCCTGCGGCACATTATGAGTGTGTCGTCGCCGGCTGGCTGCTCACCTGCCAGCAGTACGAGGAGCTGAAGTCGTCGGCGCGCTGTCCGCGGTACGGGCCGTACCGCACGCCCCTCGGCAGCGTCAGTATCGCGAACACGCCCAGACCGGCCCCTGCGGCACATTATGAGTGTGTCGTCGCCGGCTAGCTGTTCACCTGCCAGCAGTACGAGGAGCTGAAGTCGTCGGTGCGCTGTCCGCGGTACGGGCCGAACCGCACGCCGCTCGGCAGCGTCATCGTCGCGAACACGCCCAGGCCGGCCCCTGCAGCACATTATGAGTGAGTCGTCGCCTGCTCACCTGCCAGCAGTACGAGGAGATGACATCGTCGGCGCGCTGTCCGCGGTACGGGCCGAACCGCACGCCGCTCGACAGCGTCAGCGTCGCGAACACGTCCAGATCGGCCCCTGCGGCACATTATAAGTGTGTCGTCGCCTGCTGGCTGCTCACCTGCCAGCAGTACGAGGTACTGACGTCGTCGGCGCGCTGTCCGCGGTACGGGCAGGACCACACGCCACTCGGCAGCGTCAGCGTCACGAACACGCCCAGAGCGGCCCCTGCGGCAAATTATAAGTGTGTCGTCGTCGCCTGCTGGCTGCTCACCTGCCAGCAGTACGAGGTGCTGACGTCGTTGGCGCGCTGTCCGCGGTACGGGCCGAACCGCACGCCGCTCGGCAGCGTCAGCGTCGCGAACATGCCCAGACCGGCCCCTGCGGCACATTATAAGTGTGTCGTCGCCTGCTAGCTGCTCACCTGCCAGCAATACGAGGTGCTGACATCGTTGGCGCGCTGTCCGCGGTACGGGCCAGACCACACGCCACTCGGCAGCGTCAGCGTCGCGAACACGCCCAGACCGGCCCCTGCGGCAAATTATAAGTGTGTCGTCGTCGCCTGCTGGCTGCTCACCTGCCAGCAGTACGAGGTGCTGACGTCGTTGGCGCGCTGTCCGCGGTACGGGCCAGACCACACGCCACTCGGCAGCGTCAGCGTCGCGAACACGCCCAGACCGGCCCCTGCGGCAAATTATAAGTGTGTCGTCGTCGCCTGCTGGCTGCTCACCTGCCAGCAGTGCGAGGTGCTGACGTCGTTGGCGCGCTGTCCGCGGTACGGGCCGAACCGCACGCCGCTCGGCAGCGTCAGCGTCACGAACATGCCCAGACCGGCCCCTGCGGCACATTATAAGTGTGTCGTCGCCTGCTAGCTGCTCACCTGCCAGCAGTACGAGGTGCTGACGTCGTTGGCGCGCTGTCCGCGGTACGGGCCAGACCACACGCCACTCGGCAGCGTCAGCGTCGCGAACACGCCCAGACCGGCCCCTGCGGCAAATTATAAGTGTGTCGTCGTCGCCTGCTGGCTGCTCACCTGCCAGCAGTACGAGGTGCTGACGTCTTTGGCGCGCTGTCCGCGGTACGGGCCGAACCGCACGCCGCTCGGCAGCGCCAGCGTCGCGAACATGCCCAGACCGGCCCCTGCGGCACATTATAAGTGTGTCGTCGCCTGCTAGCTGCTCACCTGCCAGCAGTACGAGGTGCTGACGTCGTTGGCGCGCTGTCCGCGGTACGGGCCAGACCACACGCCACTCGGCAGCGTCAGCGTCGCGAACACGCCCAGACCGGCCCCTGCGGCAAATTATAAGTGTGTCGTCGTCGCCTGCTGGCTGCTCACCTGCCAGCAGTACGAGGTGCTGACGTCGTTGGCGCGCTGTCCGCGGTACGGGCCGAACCGCACGCCGCTCGGCAGCGTCAGCGTCGCGAACACGCCCAGACCGGCCCCTGCGGCACATTATGAGTGTTTCGTCGCCGGCTAGTTGCACACCTGCCAGCAGTACGAGGAGCTGAAGTCGTTGGCGCGCTGTCCGCGGTACGGGCCAGACCACACGCCACTCGGCAGCGTCAGCGTCGCGAACACGCCCAGACCGGCCCCTGCGGCAAATTATAAGTGTGTCGTCGTCGCCTGCTGGCTGCTCACCTGCCAGCAGTACGAGGTGCTGACGTCGTTGGCGCGCTGTCCGCGGTACGGCCCGAACCGCACGCCGCTCGGCAGCGTCAGCGTCGCGAACATGCCCAGACCGGCCCCTGCGGCACATTATAAGTGTGCCGTCGCCTGCTGGCTGCTCACCTGCCAGCAGTACGAGGTGCTGACGTCGTTGGCGCGCTGTCCGCGGTACGGGCCGAACCGCACGCCGCTCGGCAGCGTCAGCGTCGCGAACACGCCCAGACCGGCCCCTGCGATGTGTTGCAGAACTTACAACATTATACAGACACTTATATAAATAAGAAAAAAAAAACTAGTTGACCTGACGATCAAAATTAAATTAGGTACATTTTATTCTCACTACTAGTAATATTGTTAGAGATAAAGCAAAGAAGCCACACATTTTTGCCGATTTCAACTTTTTTTTATTTAACTTTTTTTTATTTAACTAATTCACATAATTAATAGAAAATAGCCTACAGGTAATTAATAGAAAATAGCCTACAGGTAGCGGAAAGGAAATAGACAATTGGGATAGGAAATGTACTTACTACTTAGTATTACTTACCTGTTTAATTGTCAAAATTACACTAAAGTATCAACCAACTACTATAATATAATATCACTCTACTATTACCGAGTTAAGAATGCCACCTGGGCCCCATTTATTGATAGTATTTCTAAACACCTAAGAGGCGAGATCTACCAACGTTGATGCAGAGTGTAAGGCTGAGATCTAAACATCCTACTCTGGCTCTGCTCAAGTCTCAAGATAGAGTTAAAAATATGACACAAAAAATAATATGTCCTGACATAAATCTGTCTCGTTTTAACTCAGACTTGAGTCTGAGCTGAGTGAGAGTGCCTTCTTAGATCTCTCTCTTAGGGTCAGTTCAGACAGAACGAAAAAATGCCCGAGCAATTTACTGGCTCCATTGAAAATAGGACCGTATTCATCATCATCATCATTAACAACCCATCAACGGCTCACTACTGAGCCAGGTCTCCTTTCAGAGAAGGGTTATAGGCCATAGTCCACCACGCTGGCCCAATGCGAATTGGCGGACTTCACACATCTTCGAGAACATTAAGAAGAACTCTCAGATGTGCAGGTTTCCTCAAGATGTTTTCCTTCACCGTTGTAGCAAGTGATATTTAATTGCTTAAACGCACTTGACTTCGAAAAGTCAGTGGTCTGGCGTACCCGGACCTGCGACCCCCCGAATAGGAGACCACAGTCCTAACTACTAGGCTATCACTGCTTCCACCGTATTACCATACGCTAAAAAAGAAAAGAGTGCGTCTATTACTACAGGTACTGTACGAACAATTTATAATTATTAATACGGGTACTGGACAAACAATTTATTATTATTTGTACAGAAGTCGGACGAATAATTTTGGTCAAATATTTGAATCATGCTACCTGAATTTGGGGGAGGGGAGGGGGGGGACCCCCCCTGCAAAGGAAAACCGTCGAATCCTGATAGTTTTCGAAATATATATTTTTTAATATTGTAATTTTTTAGGTTAGTCTTGCCAAAATTCGCTTAGTGAAGGAGTGAAAGTAAAAAAATTGTGGGAGAGGGGAAAAGGAGTAGAAGAAACCCCTCCAAATTAATTTATCATTTTAAACCAATAGAACCTAACCAATAGTTCTAAGTTCTAACCCAACCTAGCCTAACTTTAGATTTTCCACCGTCTGGTGGTTCTCCCAACGTGTTATAGTGTAACTAATTTAAAAAAAAATTGCCAAATAAAAAACAAGCTAATCATCCAATTCATTCTTAATTTAAAAAAAAATTGAATAACTGTACGAATAAATATAATTTATTCATCCAGTACCCGTACAAATAGTCACTTCGAATAGAAAAATTAGAGCGCGCGCTATTTCGCACCCGCTCGAGACTAAATTTTCTACTTTAGCAAACACAGTCCTATTTTCAATGGAGCCAGTAAATTGCGCGGGTATTTTTCCGTTCTGTCTGAACTGACTCTTAGTCTCGGTGTTAGGGCTGGTTCACACGGCGTGGGCGTGGGGTCCGGGTGTTAAGCGCTCGGCGGTTACCTGGGATGATGGAGCGGTTGAGGTGCAGGAACACGTGCGGGATGGTGAGTGCCGCGCGCGGGACGATGGGGGGGAAAGGTGACTTGGACGGCACCTGCGTGCGAGCGAAGCGAGCTTAGCGACTGGTAAGATGGTAACGCTATTGGCACCGGGCGTTCGCAGTGCGCGTGGCTAGTGTGAGTCATGCTTTACT
Source organism: Oeneis ivallda (assembly GCA_029955525.1). Taxonomy (NCBI): domain Eukaryota; kingdom Metazoa; phylum Arthropoda; class Insecta; order Lepidoptera; family Nymphalidae; genus Oeneis; species Oeneis ivallda. Next base: position 29,495,192 of record JARPMR010000001.1, on the reverse strand, counting down.
ACAGTTGAATGTGCAGTGTGATGATCGCAATCACATCAGAATTGCTGGAATTTTCTCGCTATTGGTTGCAATGCATTGGTGCAGCAATAACGCCATAGAAATCAATTGTATGTCTGTCTGTTGCCGCGGCTACCTTGTCGTCGGGCACGATCAGCAGCGAGTTGTGTATGGCGCAGTGTGTGTGTGTGTGTGTCGTCGCGGCTACCTTGTCGTCGGGCACGATTAGCAGCGAGCTGTGTATGGCGCAGTGTGTGTGTGTGTGTGTGTCGTCGCGGCTACCTTGTCGTCGGGCACGATCACTAGCGCGCCGTGTATGGCGCAGTGTGTGTGTGTGTGTGTGTGTGTGTGTCGTCGCGGCTACCTTGTCGTCGGGCACGATCAGCAGCGCGCCGTGTATGGCGCAGTGTGTGTGTGTGTGTGTGTGTGTGTGTCGTCGCGGCTACCTTGTCGTCGGGCACGATCAGCAGCGAGTTGTGTATGGCGCAGTGTGTGTGTGTGTGTGTGTGTGTGTGTGTGTGTGTGTGTGTGTGTGTGTCGACGCGGCTACCTTGTCGTCGGGCACGATCAGCAGCGAGCTGTGTATGGCGCAGTGTGTGTGTGTGTGTGTGTGTGTCGTCGCGGCTACCTTGTCGTCGGGCACGATCAGCAGCGCGCCGTGTATGTTGCAGTTGCTGTGTGTGTGTGTGTGTGTGTGTGTGTGTCGTCGCGGCTACCTTGTCGTCGGGCACGATCAGCAGCGCGCCGTGTATGGCGCAGTGTGTGTGTGTGTGTGTGTGTGTCGTCGCGGCTACCTTGTCGTCGGGCACGATCAGCAGCGCGCCGTGTATGGCGCAGTGTGTGTGTGTGTGTGTGTCGTCGCGGCTACCTTGTCGTCGGGCACGATCAGCAGCGCGCCGTGTATGGCGCAGTGTGTGTGTGTGTGTGTGTGTCGTCGCGGCTACCTTGTCGTCGGGCACGATCAGCAGCGCGCCGTGTATGGCGCAGTGTGTGTGTGTGTGTGTGTCGTCGCGGCTACCTTGTCGTCGGGCACGATCAGCAGCGCGCCGTGTATGGCGCAGTGTGTGTGTGTGTGTGTGTGTGTGTGTGTCGTCGCGGCTACCTTGTCGTCGGGCACGATCAGCAGCGCGCCGTGTCTGGCGCAGCTCTCGTACACGTAGTCGCCGCACTCCGCGCAGACTAAAACAAAGCGATTATGGACGCTCATTATAGAATAAAATAGAATAGAAATATTTTTATTCAAATAAACTTTTACAAGTGCTTTTGAATAGTCGATGAATCTACCACTGGTTCGGAATGCCTTTCCTACCGAGAAAAACCAGCAAGAAACTCGGCGGTTGCTCTTTTCAAAACAAATTTACAATACAGTAAATACTATGGTATATAAGCAGTGTTTCCACAATGAGGAAAGTTCCAAAAATGCATACCGACTAACTTCTATCTTAAGATGGGCAGACATAAAGTAGCCCCATTCCCGCCGGTGGAACCCGTTCACGAGCATGACGCATGACCCAGCCATTGCTTCGCTCAACCATATTTGAGGGAACGTAACAAGGTATACAATACAGGCTGAACTGATGACCGCACTTTGTATATCTTAATATATATAAATTACGTGTCACGTTGTTTGTCCGCGATGGACTCCTAAACTACTGAGCCAATTTTGATCAAACTTCGTAACTATCTGTAATTTGGTCCAACTTGAAAGATAGGATAGTTTTTTTATTAAGATAATTTATTCGTTTTATTTATATAGTTAAGTTGGCGGTACGAAGTTGGCCGGGTCAGCTAGTATATATATATATATATATATATATATATATATATATATAGATAATCCTCTGTTTCATGTGGTGCCAGTTTTCATCAATCATACCTAAATCAGCAAGCAGTGATTTATTTACTACAAGTAACCAAGACTCATTTCGGTACATAGGCCAGGCCAACCAGCCAGGCCAGGCCAGGTTCAGGCCAACCGGCCTACGTGAAATAAATAATTTCGAATGTTGAACTTTACAAAACTAATTTTAATATTACTTTATAATTTTCAACTAAAGTTTTCTCACCGGCACTGGGACTGAAACGTCTCTCGCAGCAGTACCGCGGATGTACGGCCAAGCTGTGTATCTAACTGCTATTATATTCATAATGGTGAGGAGACCTGAGCTCGGTAGTGAGCCGTTGATGGGTTGTTGATGATGATGCCGCCGGCGGGAATGGAACTACTTTCTGTCTGCCCGTCTTTGACATGAATTGAATTGTAGTACGTTTTGTGGAAATGTCATATTCTATTCTAACAAAGATGCACGGGTTAAATCAGCTTGGCATCCAGCTGCCCACAAGATAGTATAAAAACTTATTACAATGTAATAGCTACTTATTAATATTGTAAAATGATTATTTTGAAAAGAGCAACTGCTGAGTTTCTTGCCGGCTCTTCTCAGCAGAATCCGCTTTCCGAACCGGTGGTAGAGTCAAGACGTGTCATAAGAGCCACAGGTTAGCCTACATGAAATAAATAAATTTTGAATTTTGATGATGACCTAAATCATCCCTTATGTAGGAGTCTCTTTAAGTAGGTTGCCCCTAAATACAATCCCTTACACAATGTTATTTTCTTCTCCCTAAAAGTTTCGTGAAAACAAAATTGACAGAAAGCGTCACCTAACTTAGATACACACAGCTTAGGTAGCTCGTAAGTTACGTGACGTTGGTGAAAACGGTCAAGTAAATAGTAATTGAGGCTACTTTTCTTGAAATATTTAAGACTGATGATGCCCAAGGCTTCCTCCGCGTTGAGTTCTGAGTTAAGGTTTATTAATTCTCGCGCGAACTCTTTTTTTTATATGAGCTATCTCCACTACAAACAGCCAAATCGGTTCATTCGTTGTGGCGTGAAAGAGTAACAAACATCCATCTATTCTCACAAACTTTCGCATCCTACTAGTACGAAAGTTTGTGAGGATGGATGTTTGTTACTCTTTCACGCCACAACAAGTGAACCGATTTGCCTGCAACTTGGAATGAGGTGAGCATATATATTTAACCCGGAAAATTGAAGAGTTACAAAACGTCAATCCTCGCGAACGAAGTCGCGGGCATCATCCAGTTGATATAATTAGTAGGAAGTAGGATTTTGTACAAGCAGTGATAGCCTAGTGGTTAGGACTGTGGTCTCCTATTCGGGTGGTCGCAGGCTCGATCCCGGTTACGCACCTCTGACTTTTCGGAGTCAAGTGCGTTTAAGCAATTAAATATCACTTGCTTCAACGGTGAAGGAAAACATCGTGAGGAAACCTGCACATCTGAGAGTTCTTCATAATGTTCTCGAAGGTGTGTGAAGCCCGCCAATTCGCATTGGGCCAGCGTGGTGGACTATGGCCTGCGCTCAGTAGTGAGCCGTTGATGGGTTGTTAATGATGATGATGAGGATTTTGTACTCACACACATACTCGTCCAGGCTCGGCTCCTCGAACTCGGCGTAGCTGATGCGAGGCTTCCTGCGCAGTTCGCGAGACATGTTCTGCGGAACACAACAGCAAACTATCTCACTAGCGGGTAAAATGCATTTAAGGTTCAAGACAAGGGTCTGCCCGCGAAATTCAAATTTAATTTGGTTTTTCGCAATTTATGTAAACTAATACGACAAAGTAAGCTTATGGCCTTCTAATTGCGCCAGTGGAATTATCATCTTCACAGGTTTACATAAAAATCTTTACTTGAAAGTGACCAGTTTAAGAAATTAATCAAAATACTGAGTTGGACGTGAGTTACTCACAAATTAGTCGATATTTTGATTAATTTCTTAAACTGGACACTTTCAAGTAAATTTTTTTATATAAACCTGTGAAGATGATACTGCCATTGTCGCAATGGTCGTTGGGGTCCCAAGGTGCTGAAGTGGCGACCCCGCACCGGGAAGCGTAGTGTTGGCAGACCCCCACTAGGTGGACCGACGACATCAAACGAGTCGCAGGGAGCCGCTGGATTCAAGCGGCGCAAGAACGAAGCCTGTGGAAGTCCATGCAGGAGACCTTCGTCCAGCAGTGTACGTCTATAGGTTGATAAAGAAGAAGAAGAAGAATGACTTTATTTCTAATGCATAATTTTGATGAACTTGTTATGTAGGTAAGGAGGTATTCGTTTTACAACGGAGTAGCTAGCTGCTTGATCTGTGATAGACAAAACATAGTCTTCTATTCTTCTTCTTCTTCTTTATCAACCTATAAACGTCCACTGCTGCCACACCACTGCACCTGCCAACACTGCGTTTCCCGGTGCGGGGTCGCCACTCCAATACCTTGTCTCAAAAGTAATAAGTCTTCTATTACTAAAGACTTATTACTTTATCTGTTGTTAAAGAACTGTGTTTTCTACTTAGGCCAAGCACAAATCACTTTAAAATAATGCAAATCTTACCTTCAACGTCTGATGGTGCCCAATTATTTATTAAAAACAATTTATTCGTTTCCCACTTCTTCCCACTAATTTCCCGCTGAAATGAAACTAAACTCACTTCGCAGGCATCGACCAATAGGAATAAGACACAATGGTGCCAACATAAAAAAGAGTTCTCGTACCTTTTCACGCCAAGAAGCGTAGGAAAAACACATTGTTTCCCAATTTAATAAAGTAATTTATTAAAGTTTACTAAAGATTATTAAGTTAAGTTAAGTTTCCTGCCTAAATGTAACTAAATTACAGGAACCCCTCCAAAACGATGCCAATGGTACCAACATCAAAAACATGAAGTTAATATACAAACCCGAGTGATAACTCGGAAAATAAGTATTTACGAAAATGAACCTTATAACAAGCAGATAAAGTATATTTCCTGTTGCGCATTACACAGAGGCTAATCCGAGCCGAGAGGGATAGTAATAACGGAGGCCGTGTGTCTCGTTCTTTCCATAATTTGTCTGCGTTTGGAAATTTTGTGTCATTCATAAAAAAAAAATAACTACTTAATTAATTTTAATATCTTTTACGTTTCATGTTGTTTAACAGCAATTTAACAAATTTATAAATTCTAAAACACATATTAACATTAAATTAATAGTTTAAATAATAATTTAAATAATAAATTAGAATGAAATAAAAATAATAAAATGTATGCAATATTCCCGAACTTTTTTTGAGGCGATGAAACTAAATAAGGGTGTGTTCCGAAATACACTGGGAGCACTGCTCAATGCTCTCAGTGGTGAAAAATTCGTTCCGTTATAGACTGCCAGTATACTGCCGCAGTACCGTAGGGAAATGTATAAACTAAAAATCAGCCAAGTGCGAGTCGGGCCTCGCTCTTTTAGGGTTCCGTACATATGACCAAATCACTTTTAAGTAACTAGATATTTTAGTTAGTTAGTTTTATAGATATATTAGTTCTAACATAGTACTAAATCAGCATAATATGGGAAAAAATGCTCGTTTGATGTGGTCACAACTTACAAAACGCATGATAATTCCGTGTTTTCAGTATTTGTTGTTTAAATACTCTAATAAAGTAAAAAAAAAGTAAAGTAAAATAAAATAATAAAGATCCAAATCCGTTCTAAATTCAAATCACTTTTTCTCACTGAGTGAGCAAAAACAACTTTTGCTCACTAGTTTTGGGCAGCAAAGGCGCCCTTTTTGAGCTAGTGAGGTGAAAATAAAACTAAATTAACAAATAAAGGTGGCTCCCATAAATGAAAAAAAAAAGAGTCGCAATATAATTTTATTTTTTTACCCTGGCATGTGGGGTGTCATGGGCAAAATAATGGGCATGGGGTAAATATATTTTTTTTTATTTTTTAGCTATAAAAATGAAGAAGAAAGGGTTTAAATGGGGATTAATGGGGGAAGTTGTCGTTTTTAGACCATTTTTGTTACGGGGTCTACCTATCTCAAAAAAAAAGTGTGTGTCAGCTCCGGCCTCCGACGCACGACTGGAGTTTACGCGCGACGCTATATCCTTCTCTATGCGCGCGACTCGAGTCCAAGCGCGCCCCGACCGACTTTCGCACGAAAACCAACCTTATTTACTCAACGTTAGGGTAGAAATTTCAACGTTGTGAAAAACGTAACGAGGTCATTGATAAATTGATTTTAATGCCCGGATTTTTCTCATACCGGGCTGCTAAAATCGATTCTTAAGGAGTAAACTCCAAAAAAACTAAACAAGCTACGAATTTGAAATTTCTGTATAATAAATAATACAGTATCTATCATACTAATATTATAAATGCAAAATAACTGGACGAATTCTGTACATTTAATATATTTTGAAAATTTTAATTGGAGGGCGCTTTATTATCGATACACAGCCCAAAACAATTTTTTTTTAATTTTTGTCTGTCTGTATCTTGGCCGCGCATCACGCCGACACTACTAGACGGATTTAAATAAAACTTGGGATGATTTAACTTCATATTACAAGGTAAAACACAGGATACTTTTTATTACGAAATTCAGTAGGTACGGTTCCCTTGGGAGAGGTGATGAAAGTCAAAAAGTGTTTGTTGTAATTTTAGCGTATTCCGATTTCATTCATTCTTTTTTTGTTAGAAAGGATGTACTTAAGAGTTTGCCCTGCAATTATTTCAAGGTCGTTGGTTAAGTAGATCAGAAATTATAGAAATCACAATCCTCAGTATTAGGTCCAAATAACTTGAACCCCGGAATGTACAGGAAACTTTGAATGTACGGCTCATCTTAAGCTGGTTTTCACACTATCGTATAGCGATAATGGATAGCCTTATTGCGTCAAAGTCAAAGGTCGCAGTGAGCCGCTGGATTCAAGCGGCGCAAGACCGATGTCCATGCAGGAGACCTTTGTCCAGCAGTGGACGTCTACAGGTTGTTAAAGAAGAAGAAGGCTTAGTACGTAATTTTAAAATTACTCCAGAACATCCAGATTGCAGCTATTTAGAGATACATGTAGGTACATTCCCAGTAGGTAATTAAGGCACATATTGCATGCAACCTTGGGATTGTATACTGTTTTTATTGGAACATCTGGTGCAAAGAAATGGGCACGAGGTTTGGCAGTAAAGATTTAATAGCACAAAATCCTAATTTCCTGAATGGATGCGTATAGTCTTAAGGGTAAAGTTAAATTGGCGATTTTTTGATGCAAAAAACTAGGACGACACAACACATCTAGTCTAAGATCCGAACCTAAGTCGACCTACACCGAGCTGATAATAGAATAAAACTTATTTTATAATAAAATAATGAAAAATATTCTGTCCAGGATTTTTTTTAAAAACCCATTTTTAATATATTTTCTAATATACTAAATTTATTATAAAATAAGTTTTATTCTATTATCAGCTCGTTGAAGGTCGACTTAGGTTCGGATCTTCTACTAATCGTGTTTTGACAATCACGACAGGAGTTTCCAAAAAACCACCAAACGCAATGCAAAAACGTAGTAATTCCTAAAACGCTATGTGTATGTATAATTTATTCTTAATAGATTAACTCTTGCACCGATTCAAATAATTATCGAACTACTAAAAATCGGCCAAGTGCGAGTCGGGCCTCGCTCTTTTAGGGTCCCGTACATAAGACCAAATCATTTTTTAAAACTAGATACATATTTAGATATCTTAGAAAGTACTAAATTAGTTTAAGGGGAAAAATGCTCGTTTGTTTTAGTCACAAGTTACCAACCGCATTATAGATCGGTGTTTTCAGTATTTGTTGTTTAAATACACTATATGTATACTACATAATATACCAAAATTTCAAATTCCGAACTAGTTTAGTTTATGAGATAGACCCCCTAACTAAATTGGTCTAAAACCGAAAACTTTGACAGCCCCCCATTTCTTCATTTTTGTAGCTAAAAAATAAAAAAAATATATTTGAACTCCACTTAATGAGCTCTAGACAATGACACCCCACATGTCGGGGTAAAAAAATAAAATTTTATTTCAACTCCTATTCCATGTATTTTCAATTTAATTTTATTTTTATTATTTGTTGTCATAGCGGCAATAGAAATACACAATATGTGAAAATTTCAACTATCTATTACGGTTTATGAGATATAGCCCGCTGACAGACGGACGGACGGACGGACGGACGGACGGACGGACGGACAGCGGAGGCTTAGTAACAGGGTCCCGTTGGCACCCTTTGGGTACGGAACCCTAAAAACTACTTACCTGAGGTGCGATTTTGTAAAGTTATTCCGTTGATCGTAATCGTATTCGATGACATTAGTGCCAAAGTAAATTAAACCATAACAGCATTTAATTAGAGCTAAATTTTGTGTATGCATTCTTATACTTTACGTGTGTACGATACGCCGTATGTTAAAATCGGTTGTAGTGAATTTGTGACTGTTAATCAATACAATCAAGGATTATTTTACTTTGACGCTAATGTCATCGAATACGAATACGATCAATGGAATAATTTTTGGACAATATTGGTACCCTGGTGACTGAATGCATTTTACGGAGTTACAACTTATCTGGCTTGACGTTATTGTGCGATCAGGGTACCAATTATAAGAATGCATATACACGAAATTGAGCTCTAATTCAATGCAATTATGGTTTATTTTACTTTGACGCTAATGTCATCGAATACGATTACGATCAATGGAATAACTTTAGATAATCGCACCGCTGAATTTTACTGTCGAACGACTATACATCTGGTGTGACCTAATCCTTATATATTTAGTGACCTTCGTGCATTGATGACGTTAACCAGTTTCCAAAAATCGTACCAAAATAGACATAAAATGACGATTTTTATGTTAGGTTAGTTGTAATCGTTTTAATAATAGCTGCTATTTCAATATAATCTATATATTTAATTTTACAAGCTTTTATTTAGTTTCACCTGTCCCGATGTTAGTCATCAAACGATATTTGTCATCAAATCTTGCAAATTAAATTTGATCCACTGCCCGGTTACCGATTGAGCTGAAATTTTGCACACATGTGTAAATCGCGTGACGATGCAATATTATGATGACATGGTGCTGATCTGATGATGGAGCTGGAAGGTGGCCATAGGAACTTCGCAATGAAACGACACAACCTGATCGAGTTTGGGCTCGTTTGAATCGTCTTGACGAGTAGTTCGTCTTTCAATGGTAACCAGGGTCTGATGATGGAGCTGGAAGGTGGTCATAGGAACTCTGTTATGAAACGACGCCACCCCATCGAGTTTCGGCTCGTTTGATTCGTCTTGACGAGTACTTTGTTTTTAGATAGTTACCAGGGTCTGATCTGATGATGGATCTGGAAGGTGGTCATAGGAATTCAGTAAAGAAACGACGTACTCTGATCCTGGATGATGAGGTCTGACGATGTATCCAGCTACTAAAAGCTTGTTTTTTAAAAATAAAATTATTAATTTACACTTGTTCTGTAGTAAGTACCTAATCATCACGCCCCGTTTGTATTTTTGTGATAGCATGTACATATTATAAACTTAAAATCCTTAACTTAAAAATAAGAGCCACAGTAATCCTCTGTTTCATGTTTTCATCAATCATACCTAAATCAGCAAGCAGTGATTGCCTAGTGGTTAAGCAGTGATAGCCTAGTGGTTAGGACTGTGGTCTCCTATTCGGGGGGTCGCAGGTTCGATCCCGGGTCTCGACCTTTGACTTTTCGGAATCAAGTGCGTTTTAAGCAATTAAATATCACTTGCTTCGACGGTGAAGGAAAACTTCGCGAGGAAACCTGCACATCTGAGAGTTCTTCATAATGTTCTCGAAGGTGTTTGAAGTCCGCCAATTCGCATTGGGCCAGCGTGGTGGATTTTGGCCTGTAGCCCTTCTCTGAGAGGAGACCTCGCTCAGTAGATGGGTTGCTAATGATGATGATGATGATGATAACGTATTAGAGACTTCGCGCACTATATACGGCCATGTCCACATCCGTTGGACGCAGGGTGCAAGGATATCGTACCGTTACGCATCGCTTGACTTCAAAGACCGCACGATGTGCCGTGACAAGTCGTTACGACCTTTTGTGTGTGAGCGTCCGCTTCGTAAGGGCTTCTGCGACTAAGGCGTAAGTTACACAAGAGTTTCTCGAATGTGAGCGGCATTAGTATGCAGGCAGGGGATTTTCATGCGACGAACAAAAAATATATGACCATCATTGAAATTCAAATTTTATTACAATACAATTAAGGTATAATTATTTCTTGTTCGTCGCATTCAAATTGTCGCAGGCCCTGTAAGAAAAACCGCATAGATATTCACCAAACAGACAATCACTAATGGAGATTTAATGAATACTTATAAATATAAATATAACCTACTGGAGGATTTTGTAAGTAGGGGAGGTAGGGGAGCATTGGGCACTTTTTTACATAAATGTTAATAAAACTGTTATTTTTTATCAAAATTAAAATTTTATTCCAAATATATCGAGCACACATATTTGGCAGTAATTATTGCTAAAAAAAGTTTTGGTAATATAATTAGTCGCAAAGTTACAAAAGATCTTCGAACACATGTCCAAAGTGCCCAAACCTCCCTCCCACCGGGAGGTTTGGGCACCCCTGTAGGGAGGTTTGGGCACTGTATTTAATATGCACGATATTGCTTTACTATACTACTATGCTTAAGTATTATACAACATTGCTATAAAAATTGTAATACAAACATTTTTTCTTATCATAGACTTTAGAAAAATTAAACAATGTGACTGAGAATCAATACTGCACGATGTTGGACTTAATTAAACTTATCTTACGCTGACGCTACCCTGCTTTATGTATCTTTGAAGGTTAGACCTGGGTATATCATATTTCATCGCAGTAGTTTTAATTTTTCCTCCTTTAGAAATCTCTTGCAATGCGCGCAAAATAACATCTTTAGGGATTTCACGTCGCTTATTTTTCTTTTTAAATGAAAACGGCATTGTCCTGAAAAGAAATGATTAACCATTCAATCCAATAGGCATATCAAAAAAGCGCAAAAGTATGACACCAAAATACACTAAAAACAGAGGGAGCATTGGGGCATGCCCAAACCTCCCTCCTACCTGCGTGCCCAATGCTCCCCATAACCTCATTTTTCAAATATATTTGAATAAGTTTATTTTTATCAAATGTTGAATCCTAATTGACAGGTAAATATAATCTTTATTAAACACAATAGAAGAAGTTAACACAGATACTTACACTTTCTTGCAGATTTCTTTGTTATGCTTCTTCAAATCACAATCAAAATATTTACTTCTGTACGCAACAAACCGTTAAGCGCATGTAACTTGACAACCAAGTGAAATGACAGCTGACACTTTTGGTAAGCGGTGTTGCCAGTTATTAAACTATAGTGCTGTGGTAGAAAACAAAATATATCTAGAATAGATTTTGAGGAATGAGGGGGTGCCCAAACCTCCCGACTGCCCAATGCTCCCCTACCTCCCCTACTGGGTTTGTTATTAGGATAGATTATAGAATATTTAGAAAAATATACAGTATTCTTTTATTCGCACAGGAAAGCTCTCGTCTGCTCTTTCCTGCGTCTCGTACCCTGCCCCCATAGTCATGTTACATTTAAGATTGTCTATTTCGTAGAAAATACTATTGCAAACGCTTGAAGCTTTGGCTAGGGCTAGACTAGATGGCGCAGCAGCTGATCAAAGACAGAAGTGTATTGATAGCAATGTTGAAAGCTTTGAGTTTCAAAATCGAAAACTAGATGGCGCTTAAATTACCTAATTATTTTAATGTGCATTCTAAATGGACACTACAGTGAATAATTTATGCATTTTAAATGCTAAAAAAACATTTAAAATACAAAATGCCGCGAAATATTATTAATACTCTTCTGTCTTTGATCAGCTGCTGCGCCATCTAGTCTATCCCTAGCTAAACCTTCAAGCGTTTGCTATCTTAGAAAGAGAAATAGACAATCGTAAGTGTAACATGGCTAGGGGGGATGCACCAAAGAGATAGGTATAGAAGAGCGAAATTAAGAAAATACTGTTTTTGACGTATGGTTGGCAGCCCAGATCGTTGTCGGCCATATTGTCAGCTACAGTGCCACCAACTTATCTGTGCAGGTGGACAAAATTGGAACTAAGCATCACTTCGCTCAATTCCGCTGTTAAAGTGTTCGACATGCTGTTTGCTGCTGTCAGGGTACCAATTGTCTGTTGTCGTATTCATATTCGATGACATTAGCGTCAAAGTAAAATAATCCTTGATTGTATTGATTTAGTCACAAATTCAGTACAACCGACTTTAATATGGAGCATTATGGAGCGTATCGTACATTCGTAAACGTATAAGAATGCATACACGAAATTGAGCTCTAATTCAATGTTGTTATGGTTTATTTTACTTTGACGCTAATGCCATCGAATACGATTACGATCAACGGAATAACTTTAGACAATCGCGCCTCAGTTTTTTCTAGGTTCTTTCCAGTGCAAGTCCTTACAATGTTATAAAAATGCAGTACCGATTTCAGCGTTTTGTTAAGCAATACCACTCTCCACTAGCAACTCCGTCACCAATAAATAAGTTGGTGGATCTATATGTGAACTAATTTGTTAAGGTGCAAGACAAGCGTCTGCTCGCGAAATTCAACTTTAATTTGGTTTTTCGCAATTTGTAAACTAATACGACAAAGTAGGCTTATGGCATTCTAATTGCGACAATGGCAGTATCATCTTCACAGGTTTACATAAAAAACTTTACTTGAAAGTGACCAGTTTAAGAAATTAATCAAAATATCGACTAATTTGTGAATAACTCACGTCCAACTCAGTATTTTGATTAATTTCTTAAACTGGTCACTTTCAAGTAAAGATTTTTATGTAAACCTGTGAAGATGGTAATTCCACTGGCGCAATTAGAAGGCCATAAACCTACTTTGTCGTATTAGTTTACAAATTGCGAAAAACCAAATTAAATTTGAATTTCGCGGGCAGACCCTTGTCTTCCACCTTAAACACACAACATACACAGCATTTCCAATTTCACCAATATAAACAATAAAATTATGCACAAAATAAATTTATTGACGTACAAATTTCATTCTATATTATATTAAATCGATTACAAAATTACATATCTATTAAAATGTTACAGAGTCAACTTATTTTTAAAATCTACTATCATATCATTAATAGAAAAGATAAACTAAAGTAATACCTCGTTTTCGTTTTGGTGCTAATTCGATTGTATTATTTAAAAATATATAATATCAAATACTAAAATAAATAGACTAAAGTTACGCTTCCACTGCAGCAGGGGCGAGTGGAGAAGAGTAGACGTGTTCAAAGCCTAAAACAATTTGCTGGTTGATTGTTTAAAAGCGGTATCGCTACAGTCTCAGTTGTGGTGATTGACTGAATGTATGGTAATATTACAACAATGTGTGTCGGCCAACTAGAGGCGGTTGTTGCACTGCAGCAATAAATTTTAGACAATCCCGCAGCCGATCGCAATGGATTATAGTCTCGTCTACGCTCTAACAAAAACTCACCCTAAAACGAATGCTTTTTTTTTCTAATGCTTTGCGTTAAACGTGGCAAGACATTTGTTCCTTCTTCTGTTCATAAAAAAAAATAGTTAATTTATTTAAGTGTACAACCGAATTAACATCGATCAGCTAATCGTTTAGGGTGATTCTAAACAAACGTAATATCTCACTCTCAATCACAGATTACGTTTGTTTGGTCGCACCCTTATAGAACTTAACTATTTCTTATTACTATTGATACTGATATAGAAATGCGGATGACATCAACACGTGATCTATGAGACGATGAAATCTTCATCAATTTCAATTCATTCCGGTATTAGTGAGTGTTTTAGCGGATAAACAAATCGCTCATTTGCTAAACTATTTTATCTTCAAGGGGTGATTGCCCATTTTTTAGGAGCTTTAGGCCCACGATGACAATAGGTTAATTTACGTTACGTTAACCTACTCTTAAAGGAAACAGTTGCTTAAATTAATTGAAAAAGTAGATAAATTTAACAGTTGCTTAAATTAATTGAAAATGTAGATACATATCGCTAATTTCGTTTAATTAACGCTAAAATAAAAAGCTAATTATTTAAAAATTCGGATGTTTTCTTTATAATAAATAGTCTGCTGGGATCTTTTTTCAACTAATGTAGTTTTCATAGTGCTAGAAATGGAGATTTTTTTCTTTTTACATTATTAATTAAAATCGGTACTTCTTCGAGATAAAATATTGTTGTAGCAAATGAGCGAAATATTATTTATTTGCCATCATCTTGCAAACCGTTAAAATTCTTCCGGCTTCCGTTTTTCCAAGTAGCAGAATTTGGGCACATTCAACTCGTGAATAAGCATTTTCTAGGTAAGCGCGCTTAATCTTACGCTATATCTTCAACACGCAGTCAAACGTTGGTCTATATTATATTTTGTTTAAACATTTAACAAGTAGAATACCTGATGACATCATACGCATTTTTAGCACTGAAAAATACAATAAATCAAAAAGTCAGAACAACACAAAAAGATATAACATAACATACGGACACATAAACTTCATTATATTGTGTTATTACCTACTGATACACAAGGGTAAGTACATATGTTGGAAACATTAAATACAAATTTTATTTTATGTTTTAGCACAAATTAAACAGTAAAAGTAAATAAAATTCAGATCTCAATAAAAATGCTGTTCGGAATGCAATATCTAATGTAATGTGAACATTTTGAAAACATCTTTAATTCTTATAAAATTATATCATTAGTATTTAGTGCGTGGCGTTCAGGGCTTGGAAACTGATTTTTTTTTTCAAACTAATTTCGGTGATAAACCCCGATATCGGAATAATTTCGATTCGGAAACTAAAGAAAAGGTTTTGGTAAATGGTGTAGATTCCTGGCCAATACCCTGAGAGCTCTATAGAAATGGTGCACAAGTAAAAAAAAATTATATAAAAAAAAAATTTTACAAATTCGATAGTTTACGTTTAAATTCAATCAATCATAAGCTTATAACAACCACAGGTACACACCACGGTAAATAATTTCAATATCATAAAGTGTTTCTTATTACACTGCTGTGAAAAGGCAGGATAAAATAATAGTTTAGTAATGAAGTAGAAAATTACCGCCCAATAGGTAATGCGATAATAATCATTATTACACATGTGCAGTATTCTACCTCTTATCAAAATGCTAGCACCAGCTCTCACTAACTTCACTCACAAAAATTATGTTGCTAATATAACGACTTACTGAGTGGGATGATTATACGGGTCTGCCCGCGAAATTCAAATTTAATTTGGTTTTTCCCATTTTGTAAACTAATACGACAAAGTAGGCTTATGGCATTCTAATTGCGCCAATAGAATTATCATCTTCACAGGTTTATATAAAAATCTTTACTTGAAAGTGACCAGTTTAAGAAATTAATCAAAATACTGACTAATTTGTGAGTAACTCACGTCCAACTCGGTATTTTGATTAATTTCTTAAACTGGTCACTTTTTTATGTAAACCTGTGAAAATGATAATTCTACTGGCGCAATTAGAATGCCATAAGCCTACTTTGTCGTATTAGTTTACAAAATAGGAAAACCCAAATTAAATTTGTATTTCGCGGGCAGACTCGTATAATCCACCTTAACATGACTTAAGAAGATGAAATGTTACATGAGGCATGAAAACGCGCGCCTATTATCGTTCAAATAGCCTCGCCTCGTTGATGTAAGTAATTCGGAATGTCTACATACAGAGCAATGGAGAGAGCTATATGCACTTAGTATCCTTGCAAGATCATATCATAAAATAAGGGATCTAAAGGAAAACCAAGTTACCGAAATAGCTAAGTCGCGAAGCTGAAGTGGAAATGGGAGGCGCACATAGTTCGAATAGCTGATTGTCGTTGGGGCCCTAATGTGCTAGAGTGACGACCTCGCACCGGAAACCGCAGTATTGGTAGACCCCCCACTAGGCGCACCGACATCATACGAGCCGAAGAGAGATTCTGGATACATTCATTTATTTAATTTATTAAAGACAAGCGGCACAAGACGAAGCGAGAGCGAGGCTTTTGGAAGGTACGAGATCTTTGTTCAGCAGTGATGATCTATCGGTTGATAAAGAAGAAAAAGAAGAAAGGTAGAACAGCCCCCTTAGCCATGTTACACTTACGATTGTCTATTTCTCTTTCTACGATAGCAAACGCTTGAAGGTTTGGCTAGGGCTAGACTAGATAGCGCAGCAGCCGATCAAAAACAGAAGTGTATTGATAATATTTCACGGCATTTTGTATTTTAAATGTTTTTTTAGCATTTAAAATGCATAAATTATTCACTGTAGTGTCCATTAAGAATGCACATTAAAATAATTAGGTAATTTAAGCGCCATCTAGTTTTCGATTTTGAAACTCAAACCTTTCAACATTGCTAACTAGATGGCGCTTAAATTACCTAATTATTTTAATGTGCATTTTAAATGGACACTACAGTGAATAATTTATGCATTTTAATTTTTAAATGCTAAAAAACATTAAAAATACAAAATGCCGCGAAATATTATCAATACACTTCTGTCTTTGATCAGCTGCTGCGCCATCTAGTCTAGCCCTAGCCAAACCTTCAAGCGTTTGCAATCGTAGAAAGAGAAATATAATCGTAAGTGTAACATGGCTACGGGTGCTGAAAAGACTTAAATTTTTATACATTACCTAGGGCCGTTTAAGAGTTGCATACAATTCCTATGCAATTAAAGATCCTTCGATAGACTTATATCGCAATAAATATTTTTTTTCTTTTTGCTTAAATTATGTAATTAATTCCCTAAATTGAATCGGAATTGTATACATTGGAAACACTTTATGTATGAAACGAATTTTTAGATTTAGTTTTACATTTTATTTTTTAACTAAACATCTTTGGTCCGGCGCATTTCCACCACCAGAAAATGGCGCCGCTTAAACTAACTAAAATCATAGCGACTGGTCAGCTTACAACTCGGCCTTAGTAGTATCCTTGTAATAGTTTTAATAATCGCTAGCACCATTCATAAGAAACAAGTACATTCAAAATTCATTACAATAAGTCAATAAATAAATAAAATTTAATGAGATTACGACTGGTCGACGATTGATAACTGCGCGAAGCCTATCAACGTCTTATCGTTGAATTGTTCATTGGGTCCCGCCGAGTTCTGAAACATTAAAAAGTCACAAAGTCACAATTTGACAGGTTATAGTTAAGTAAACAAAAAAGGAAGCAGTGATAGCCTAGTGGTTAGGACTGCGGTCTCCTTTTCTGGAGTCGCAAGTTCGATCCCGGGCACGCACCTCCGACGTTTCGAATTTATATGCGTTTAAGAAATTAAATCTCACATGCTTCAATGGTGAAGGAAAACATCGTGAGGAAACCTGCACATCTGAGAGTTCTCCATAATGTTCTCGAAGGTGTGTGAAGTCCGCCAATTCGCATTGGGCCAGCGTGGTGGACTATGGCCCATAACCCTGACGACGAGACGAGACCTGCGCTCAGTAGTGAGATTTTGATGGGTTGCTGATGATGATTTCAGTTAAGTGTAAGTAGAATGCACTAAGTATATATTTTTCAGTTTATACATCTATTCAGTGTTAGTTAACAATACATCTTAATATATATAAATTACGTGTCACGTTGTTTGTCCGCGATGGACTCCTAAACTACTTAACAGACTTTGATCAAACTTCGTAACTATCTGTAATTTGGTCCAACTTAAAAGATAGGATAGTTTTTTTTGGATTGGGATAGTTTATTTGTTTTATTTATATAGATAAGTTGGCGGTACGAAGTTCGCTGGGTCAGCTAGTTATGTATGTAATGGAAAGCCTTTACAGTAAACTTTTTATTTAAAGAATATATTACCTCAACTGAACCTAATTTATATGCTCCTTTCTTATCCAAATAAACGGAAAGCTTGGGTACGACAATAGTGCAATGGGCGGGGAGTGAACCTGTGACCTTTAAGTTTTTAGTTCACACCTCCATTGGACTAGTGAGGATAAAAATTGCGTATAATAATTGCTGCGAGACCCTGACTTCCCACTCATAAGACCACAGCGTTGTCCAGTGCACCAGGAAGTTCAAAAGATCGATCTATCGAGATCGAGGGACTCACCAGATGGAAGATTAAAGTCTTCATGGGCGCTAGGATGCCGTGAGAGGCCAGCAGCTTTTGGAGGTTGACGGAGATGGGCACAGAGTCCTGTGGGTCAACTAGACCAGCGCCCACTAGCTCTCCCGCAATCCCTTCCGGCGTGTCCTTGCCCATTATGAACTCGAAACGTATATCGTTGAGCTCATTATCAGAGTTTCTGGAAAGGAAATTATATATATATTGAATTATAATTTAGGTATGCTTTTGTGGAACTTCATTGTGGAAACACTGCATACATAGCATAGTATCTATTGAATTGTAAACTTGTTTTGAAAACAGCAACTGCCGAGTTTCTTGCTGGTTCTTCTAGGCAGGAAGGGCATTCCGAACCAGTGATAAGACTCATCGACGATTCAAAAGCACTTGTAAAAAGTTTATTTGAATAAAGAACATTTCTATTCTATTCTAATGGGGCTACTTTCCGTCTGCCTATCTTAACATGTATTCAATTGTAAGTATGCATTTTTAGAACTTCCCCTCATTGTGGAAACACTGCGTACACTTCATACATAGCATAGTACTTAAAGTAAACTGTATTGAAAAGAGCAACCGCCGAGTTTCTTGCTGGTTTTTCTCAGGAGGAAGAGCATTCGGAACCAGCAGTGGTAGATTCATTTGACGATTCAAAAGCATTTGTAAAAGTTTATTTGAATAAAAATATTTCCTTTCTATTCATTCATTTATCTCAAATAATAGCCAGCGCACTACATGGCACAGGTCTTCATTTCGGACACACAGATCTATATTTTATTTCTGTCTATTTCAAACTTAAGACACACAGGACAAGTACTGATTGGCAGTCTTCACAGGCCTTTGAGAACATTACGGAGAACTCTCAGGCGTAGAGGTTTTCTCAGGATGTTTTCCTTCACTGTTGAAGCATGCGTCATCATTATTCCAGGATTATTTCAACAAATGGATATTTAGTTGGACTACTGGATGAGATATATATTAATATATATATAGCTGTTCGTGCTGATTCACTGATTCACTGACTGATTGATCACCTCTCCTGTAAAATTTAGTATGAAAAAATTTTTTTTCACTGATTGTTTCGTACAGAAGACAAAAATTCATTCGGAGGAAAATTATGGAGAGAGCTGATGATTGAGGATTTCGGAGACGGGTGAAGAGCACGGCCAGGGTATCGAAGATAGGTGGGTGGTGCTCGAACAAATATCACTCGAAACCTCATCCAATTCGCAGCGAGCTGAAAAAAAATTCAAAATGGCGGAAAAAAGATGGCCGCCATACAATATTCTTCGGTGTCTATCTCGGGGAGTATAAAAGATGGAAGAACGGTTTCTTGGCAAAAGATGATCAGGGCCTAAAGGTCTATTTGATGAATAGAAAAAAAATCCAAGATGGCGGTTTTTTTTTCTTCATACAAAATATATGGCTAATATTGAAGAGACTATAAGCCGGGAATCATGCAAGACTTTGATACGGTTCCTTTTCAAGATTTGTTTTTATTGAAGAATTTTCATTATGACAAATGATGATATATGATGATCGAGGGTTTGGAAGGTGGGTGAGGAGCACGGCCATGGTAATGAAGATAGGTGGGGGTGCTCGAACAAAAGTCACTCGAAACCTCATCCAATTGACAGTGAGCTGAAAAAAAAACCAAAATGGCCGATTCAAGATAGCGGCCATACCAATTTCATCGGCATCTATCTCGGAGAGTATAAAAGATGGAAGAGTGTTTATTTGATAGAAAATGATCAGGACCTGAAAGTCCACTTGACGATAGAAAAACCGCGGTCCGCTTGCGGGCCGCGCACCCACGCGCCCTACTAGTTTTTAATATACTTAGTAGCTTCCCAAGTTGATTAATATTCTAATACCCCCTCCAAATAAGCTAAAAGCTTGTGTTAGGGGTGAGTACGACAATAATACCACGAGTGGGGATAGAAACGTTTACCGAGAACCGTTGACTTTAACCTTTCAGTCCATACCTTTGACAGTCAGGCTATTGAGGCCGCAAATTAAATTAATTAGATTAAGCTATTTTTAATGTTGCATGCTGTATTTAAGCAGAGTTGGTTGCTCATGTATTTTTTTTTTCAACACCTGTATGTACATTATCCAAATTCGCAATAAAGAAATTGAAAAAAAAAATTGAAACTACCTCTTAGTTAAGGTTGATTATACGGGTCTGCCCGCGAAATTTAAATTTTATTTGGTTTTTCGCAATTTGTAAACTAATACGACAAAGTAGGCTTATGGCTTTCTAATTGCGACGATGGCAGTATCATCTTCACAGGTTTACATAAAAATCTTTACTTGAAAGTGTTTAATATTTAAATAATTATTTAAGTATATCGAGTTGGACCTGAGTTACTCACCAATTACATAGTTGATATTTTGACTAATTTCTTAAACTGGACACTTTCAAGTAATGATTTTTTTTTTTTTTTTATTGCGGGATAGGCTTGCGCTTGACGACAATCAATGCTGGACAGCACTGATGAGGTCTAGGTTGGAGCGCGCTTGCCTAGAAAATGCCTATTCACTCTTGCCTTGAAGGTACTGAGGTTATACGTGGCCGGAAACACAGAAGTTGGAAGTGCGTTCCACACCTTAGCGGTTCGATTCAGAAACGTTGAACAGAAGCGTTTCGTGCGAGCAGGTTGGATTTCAACCACGTAAGGATGCCAACGCTCACGATTTCTCGAAGTTCTGTGGTAAAACGGTGAAGGGGGCACAAGGTTGTGAAGTTCTTGAGCGCACTCTCCAAAGTATATCCGATAGAAGACCGATAGACAGGCAACATTGCGACGGTGCTGCAGACTGAGCATTTTTGCCTGCGTTAGTGACTGATCACCTATAATTCGGCGGGCACGGCGATCTACCGAGTCTAATGCATCGAGTTGGTACTTGGCAGAGCCATCCCATAGGTGGCAGCAGTACTCCATGGCCGAGCGCACCTGAGCCTGATAGAGAGTCAGGCGCTGCTCAGGCGTGAAGCACCGCTTCACCTTGTTCAGGATACCAAGTTTTTTGGCTGCTGTTTTTGCCTTTGACTCGATGCATTTCCCGAAATTGAGGTTGGGCGAGATGTCTATGCCCAGGAGCTCAATATGGTCACTAATCGGTATGGATACACTTTGGAAAGTTGGAGTCAAGGTAAAGGGACTCCTTTTGGCAGTGAATAAACACGCTTGAGTTTTGGTGGCATTAAACTTAACTAAATTGGCGTCGCCCCAATCGGACACCTCCTTCAGAGTTAAGTTAATGCGATTCACAATGGCCTCTCTATACTCATGGATCTCAGTAGCACTGGCTCGAGAGCTGGACATGTATCTGTCCGTAACAGTGCTGTCATCAGCGTACCCAAAGATACCGGGCTTTAGAAGATCGTTGATGTGCAGCAGGAAAAGTGTTGCGGACAGAACAGATCCCTGAGGAACACCGGCGTTGACAGCCATTAGGTCAGATGAGCAGCCGTTAACGACAACTCTAAATGACCTCTCACTCAGGAAATCAGATATCCAGCTACATAAGCCAGTGGGTAACCCGTATGACGGAAGCTTACTGAGAAGACTGTCATGCCAAACCCGGTCAAAAGCCTTTGAAATATCAAGAGACACGGCGAGTGCCTCACCCTGTTTCTCAATGGCTTCGCCCCAAGTATGTGTGGCATACACTAGAAGATCACCCGTGGACCGGTTTTTCCGAAAGCCGTACTGGTGGTCAGACAGAAGATCGTTTTCTTCCAGGTATGCCAGGAGCTTATTGTTAAGCACACGTTCCATAGCTTTACAAAGGATGGACGTGATTGCTATCGGTCTATAATTGGCCGGGTCAGCACGACTCCCCTTTTTCGGTACTGGCTGCACGTTTGCAACTTTCCACGACTTGGGGACATGAGCGGTTTCAAGAGAGAGACGAAACAAGCGTGTTAATACAGGAGACAACTCAGGGGCGCAACTCCTCAGGACAACTGCAGGTATACCATCAGGGCCACTGGCCTTGCTCACGTCGAGGTTACGAAGAGTTTTTAGAACCTCTTGCTGGTGTATGCGTATCTCCGGCATAACGGAGTCACAAGTTGGAAGGGTGGGCGTGCATTTGTTTCCAGCAATAAGACGTGAGTTTTCAGCAAACAGAGATGCTAGAAGATTAGCCTTGTCTGTTGCAGAAACAGCCAGTGATCCATCTGGTTTCTGCAGAGGCGGCAGCGAAGGACGGCAAAAGCTCGCTTCAACCGACTTCGCGAGGGACCAGAAAGCTTTGCTACCACTGGGGTGAGAGGCTAGCTTACGCCCGATGCGGTTAGTTCGACTGAAGCGAGCTCTTTCCAAAACCCTCTTGTAGGATTTGGCGGCAATATTGAATTCTCTTTTCTTGATTTTGACATCCGGAGCTTTGAGAGCGCGAGCGTCCGCCCATGATACAAACGCTGAATGCTTACGAGCCTCTGCAACAGCGCATTCAGCGTTGTACCACGGGGGTGTCTTACCATCGGGCGATACGTCTGAAAATGGTATAAAGTATTCCATTGCCTGGCGTATCACATCCGATATAGCACTCTCACAGCTCGACGGATCGTTGGTAGAGAAACAAGCCTGCCGCCAAGGATAAGATGCAAAAAAGTGCCGCATCTCATCCCAATCTGCTGACCTGTATCGCCACACCCGTCTTTTAACTGAAGAGTCTGAGGACGGAGGATAAAAATTGGATACAGTTTTCACAACACAGTGGTCTGAGGTCCCCAAGGGGGAAGAAACTGAGACCGAAAACCTGTCTGGATCAGTTGTCAGCAGAAGGTCCAAGCAATTGGGTGTGTGTCCATCAACATCTGGTATCCGAGTGGCCTCCTGGACTAGCTGAGAGAGATCTAGCGATAGTGCAAATTTGCGCGCCTCTCTCCCGGCATGGTCAGTTTTCAAGTATGGGAAGAGCCACTCCTGGTGGTGGGCATTAAAGTCTCCCAGAAATACCAGCTGTGCGGCAGGATATCGATGTTGGACGATGTCAGCCTTTTCGCTGAGGTAGTTGAACAAGCGAGTCGTCTCCTGGTCACCGCTATGCGAACGATAAACGCACGCATATACTGTTTGCTCACAACCTGTATCAACCAAGCACCACAGAACTGAGAACTTAGGTACCTCCAAATTACGGAGACGTTGGCAGCAGATATTATCACGAGCGTACAAACAAACCCCTGCGCGAGCTTTAAAATTATGCTCAAGCGAATACCCGGGGTACTGCAGGTACGCTGTATCTGCTGGGCTCTGAATTTGGGTCTCCGTGAGAAAGAGTAGGTGCGGCTTTGTTGTCTCAAGATGGTGGTGGACAGCATTGAGATTAGAGTGCAATCCTCGAATGTTTGAGAGGTGCACTGAAAAAGAGAGGATGTGCAGCCGCTGTTTAAAACCTTTTCTCTTTTTGTTGCGCTTCATTTTTAGGGGGAGTGAATAGGTATGGGAAGATGGAAGTTGTACGCGATGCTGCATTCTTGACACCGTGACCCCAAATTGAAACAGTGCTGATGGTAGACTCAACTGGAGACCGCGGGGACGCCCGAACACCCCTGGAAATCGCCATCGGGTCCTCTCTCCGGTCGCCAACCGGCACGATGGAAGCCATTCCAGGATTTTTCGCCAAAGGTGGCGGGGCAGCCTTTCATAGGTGGCGAACCTACTAATTGGGCCCCCAACTACCTGCGGTCGGCCAGCGGTGCACCGTGCTTCGGATCCCGCTACTCTCCAATTGAGCCGCCCGGCACCGTTACAACTCAGATCAGAACCTGTCATCAAAATGCAGCACAACTGTACAAACCCATTTCCCCATGAATGGCTGCAGCGAACAACGCACCGGAACACGACACATCCCATGACGCGACGAATCGTGTCACAAAATGAGTCACTTAGCGGTTCGACTTTGTTTGCTGGGTGGTGATACTAGCCACGGCCGAAGCCTACCACCTCTGATATTGTTGCTCAATTAGCACCACCCGGGGGTCACGTGTAGGGCAGCGAGGATTTGAACCTGATTTTAGTAAAACCTACGGACGCGAGCAACTTTAACCCCCAAAAATTTTGTATAAACCTGTGAAGATGATACTGCCATCGTCGCAATTAGAATGCCACAAGCCTACTCTGTCGAATTACTGCAATTAATTATTATTATATAATATTTTAACACAATCTTACTAACCTTAGCCTCAAAACT
Organism: Oeneis ivallda; assembly: GCA_029955525.1. NCBI lineage: Eukaryota > Metazoa > Arthropoda > Insecta > Lepidoptera > Nymphalidae > Oeneis > Oeneis ivallda. The sequence goes on along the minus strand of JARPMR010000001.1, from coordinate 29,470,882 downwards.
AAATTGATGACGACAGGTTCTGTGGTTTGGTGAGTGGTGGCTTGAGGCAAAACTGCTTGCTGAGTAACTTTGACCTGCGTATCCTACAAATCATGAAAAAATAAATAAAGATACAGATTGTAGACCAGTGAAACCCTAGAAACCCTAAAGCTAAGCCCTGTTCATTCGAGGAGACTTCTGCCTAGTGGACCAGTGATGGATTGAGATGTATGTATACAAGTATACAATAGTGAAAAAGGGCAGAAAGGAGAGATGTTAGGATATCATTGTCTGACAAATATAATCTATACTTTGAAAAGACATAATTATATCTAGGGGAGATCGAATCAGATATGAGGAGATCCATAGGTGAACCAAAGTAACAGACATAGCTCAGCGAGTCGCGAAACTGAAGTGGAAAAGAGCGAGGCACATAGTCCGAAGAGCTGATGTTCGTTGGGATCTCAAGGTGACAGACCCCCCACTAGGTGGACCGACGACATCAAACGAGTCGCATCGAGCCGCTGGATTCAGGCGGCGCCAGACCGAGGCCTGTGGAAGTCCATGCAAGAGACCTTTGTTCAGCAGTGGACTTCTATCGGTTGACAATGAAGATATCTTCGGATCTCCTCTGAGAATGAAAAGGGTTTAGGCCATTCTCAACCAGACCAGTGGGGTCATTTGAGAACATTATGGAGAACTCTCAGGCGTGCAAGTTTCCTCAAAATTATATAAGATAATTTGCTTCACTGATAAAGCAAGCGATACTTGTTTGCTTAAAACGCCTTGGTGTATACTGAGCCTAACCATATACTTTATTACAGAGCTCAGTGATTAAAAGATAATGTTTTGAGAGTAGTTTTTAGGGTTCCGTACCCAAAGAGTGCCAACGGGATCCTATTACTAAGCCTCCACTGTCCGTCCGTTTGTATGTCTGTCTGTCAGCGGGCTGCATCTCGTAAACCGTAATAGGTAGACAGTTGAAATTTTCACAGAGTGTGTATTTCAAATAATAAAAAATAATAAAAATGATATAAATTAAATGAAATTAAAAATATAAAGGAGAGGATCCCCTACCTACGTGACAAAGGAGCCGAAATAATTTTTTTTTTCATTTTGAAAGTTACTGTAACTAGCTGAATCCCGCGACTTCGTCCGCGAAGATTTAGTTTATAAAATCCCTCGGGAACTCTTTGATTTTCCGGGATAATAAGTAGCCTATGTCATTCTCCAGGTCCTCAACTATACCCATGCAAAAAATCACGTCGATCAGTAGCCCTGTTGCGGCGTGATTGAAGGACAAACCAACAAACAAACACACTTTCGCATTTATAATAGTAGTAAGGATCTCTTGGAACTATGAGTATGACGACTTGCTCATAGATTAGTACGTGCGAGTGGTACAATCTGTCTACAGTACCCGGCGATATATATTGCACATCGGCCTTTGGAATAAAACGCTATTCTATTCTATTCACAGTTCGACTGCATTTTTTTATATATGTTACGTGATGTGCTCGCCGATTGTGAAGAGATTTGAGTAATTACTACGTGAATTTCTGGCTAGCTTTCCTTGCAATATAATAGAAATAGCGTTTTATTCCAAAAGCCGACGTGCAATATATATCGCCGGGTACTGTACCTCTTTTGCCGTGTTTGCCGTGTTTCTTTTGCGGTGTTTGCCGTGTGGTGACGGCATATCAGAATACAGTTGTCACCAACCCTACTCTTCCCGCGGGTGTCGTACGAGGCGACTAAGGGAGTATAGCGGAGAACGGGCAGCAGCGTCCTCTGTGCTACTACTACCATCTACTGCGATCACCAACCCGTCTGCCCCGCGTGGTGATTACGGGCAAACCCTCCCCTTGGGAGAGGCCTTTAGTCCAGCAGTGGACTGTTATAGGCTATTGATGATGATGATGACTGTACCTCTTCATTGTCGCTGCCACTCGAGTCAGCTCGTTCCAGCTTGTTCATCGGGCGCTTATCGGGCGTCTCCTCGTCGGAGCCGGCCGTATCGCACTCATCCTCCTCCTCGCTCCACACCCACTCGCCGGTCACCGAGCGGTGGAGGCGACCCGATGTGCCGGGCTGACTTCGTTTACTGGCCTACAAAGTTACAACCATGTCGAATTTTATATTCAGAACTAGCTGACCCAGCCACGCGTTGCTGTGACTCAGTAGGTAGGTAGTGAATGATGTTACAGTTGTATCCATAAATTAACCTACAGAGCCATCTATTAACAATTCGTCGAACTAACAATAAATACACACAACTGACTGTCGTGTAATAAACATTTAAACTAGCGGCACGCTATGAAGGCCGGTTTGACGTTTGTCCGCTCATGAAGTTCCGTATTAATTGATAACGACTTTGAAGGAAATAATTGTATTACTTTATTGACGATAGTGATGTGCAGAGATTCATAAATTTTATCGAATGTAGTTTTAGGTTTAGGACTCAAAATTTATTTATTAAATTGATTTCTAAAATGTATACAAGTGTAGAAAAATCAGTTTGCACCATTTAAGGGGTGAATGTACTTGTGAATATGAACAATTTTCACTATGTGGACAAACCTCTGAAATCGCAAAAAAATATCAGCTGTTTCATACAAAAGGTAAAATTTTTATTTTTATATGATATATACCACAACTCGGCATTTGGTTTTCTAAATTGAAAATTTTTAAAAATGGAATCTAATACGATCGTCACATAGGATCGCTGGCTAGCACAACTACTACCTCCGGCAAACTCGCGTCAATGCTCAATGCAAAACAAAGCAGTTTCGAATTGACGTTGCTTCGAAAAGTATAAACTGTCAGTGCAATGCGATTGTGATATAGTTTTGACCTGGCTTTGGATTTCAAATATTGATACTGCATTACTGTTGACCCTTGCTCGTTAATTTGGACTCTGTTCAAGCCCTTTGTTGTGGATTTCGTCGATATGACCGAACGTACGCAGAGAACTGTTCTAAATAGTCAGACACGTGAGTTCGTAATACGCCTTCGTAACTATTTCGATCGTGAAGCTCAAAATGGAGGGCCAATTTTACCTATAACGTCAGTGGTTGAACGCGTAGCTGATGCGCTTAATATTGGACAACGAACTGTTAGACGGATAACTAAAAAAAAATATGGCGAGACTGGCACAGAAGAAAATAAACTTCACACACCAAAAAAGAGAAAACGAGCAAAACCAGTCGTAGGCATCGATAGCTTTGATGCCGATGCTATCCGAAGACATGTTTACGGCTACTATTTACAGAAGGAGTATCCAACAAGAAAAAAGTTGGTGCATTCACTGAAGGAAGCTGGATTATTCTTCGGTGGGGAAAGTTCTTTAACGAAGATTTTGAAGACCATTGGATTTCGATACAAAAAATGTAACAAACGCAAAATATTGATGGAAAGATTTGATATAGCGATGGCAAGGTATACTTTTTTACGGCAAGTGAAAGAAATCAAAAATTGGCAAAATGTTGTGTTCTTGGATGAAACATGGCTTAATGCTAACCATACTGTAGGCCGTTCTTGGAACGATGACACAGCAGCATCTACTTCCAAAGTTCCTGTAGGAAAAGGATCGCGACTTATAATTTGTCACGCCGGAACCATCAACGGGTTTGTCGAAGGTTCTCTCATGGCTTTTGCGTCAAAAACCACTGGAGACTATCATGAAGACATGAATGGAGAAAAGTTTACTGAATGGTTTACCTCAATGTTGTGTAGCCTCCCTGAACCATCTATTATAATTATGGACAACGCCCCATACCACTCGATGCAAATTGACAAGCCACCTGCCCAATCCCAAAAGAAAGCTGATATCGTCGCATGGCTTCGTAAAAATGGCGTAGATGCAAACATGAATATGTTAAAAGCGGAATTAGTACGTCTTTTAAAAGAAAACAAACCAACCAAGATCCGATACGTCATTGACGAAATAGCATTAGAACATGGGCACAGAGTTATACGGTTACCGCCTTACCATTGTGAGTATAATGCGATTGAGTTGGTGTGGGCTCAAATTAAGGGATATGCTGCAAGACACAATACAGAACCCCCATTTACCACAAAAAAAATGCTAAAATTATTAGAAGCTTGTGAACATGTGACTAAAGGAGACTGGGAAAAGGTTGTGAATAGAACTGTTAAATTAATAAGGGAAGATTATGAAAGAGATGTGAAAATAGATAATATTATAGAAAACGAACATATAATTATTAATGTAGGTGATGATAGCAGTGACGACAGTGAAAATAGTAGTATGGACGAATCTGATTAATTATGGCCTTTTGTGGCACCTTTTTTGGTATCTTTTGTATTCATATGTTTCTTGTGTGCATATAAAGTATGTATATTCATTTTCATTCAAATATTCAGTTCGTTCAAATAAATTAAATAAACATATACATTTTTGTTTTATTAAACCTATTTAATCAGGTACAAAAACAAAACTTAATTGTTTTTTGTTCGAGAATAAATTGACATTCCACATCACTATTGTAATGTGTCAAACCGGCCATCATAGCGTGCCGCTAGTTTAATTTGCATTATCAAATATTATTGTCAATAATTAAGATTAAAAACTATCCTTCAACTACTTCAAGTATACTTCAACTATCTTTCAAGTTGAATCAAACCACACACTGTGCAAATTCGATTAAAATCGGTTAAGTAGTTTAGGAGTCCATCGCGGATAAACAACGTGACACGTAATTTATATATATTAAAAGATAGAATAATTTTTATGGTCTGGGAGCCGGTAACATTGAAAGACTCCTCATAGCGGATTCGAAAATTTTGTATTCGAATTAAATTAAATTAAAAATATTGAATTGAATTAAAAATTTATCCGTTCATAATAAGCTCAGTATGCGTTAATTTGAAAAGCCGAAACAATGTTAAAAACATTTTTTTTTTCAAAAATTCGATAGAAACTTTTCTTACCCTTTCAGTAAAAAAATACACAAACCACTTTTTTGACTGGAAGAGTCTCGCATATCTACCATACTTCAAGTAGGTATGCGAGACTCTTCCAGCCAAAAAAAGTGGTTTGCGTAATTTTTTCCTGAAAGAATAAGAAATCTGTTCAATAAGTCAGTTTACTGTACTGTACCCATTGTAGGGTTACTTTTTCAAATTATTCCACCTTTCCACATTATTGTGTGCATAGTCTTTTTTTTTTAATTAAAATCAAATTTCTTATTATTTTTTATGTAAAGTATCAAAAATATTTGATCAGCCCTTTCAGTGTTGCTACAACCTATTCTTCAATTTACTCATTTAAACTGACTTATTGAAAAGACAAAAAAATATATTTTAAGCATTACTTAAAAGATAAAAAAAAATTCTTACTTTATTAACTCTTGTCGCCATACTAGGTCCAATATCAACAAGTGTTTGAGTAAGGTACTTCTTATCTTTGGCTTTTTTGAAGAACGGATGCTTCAGAAGTTCTGAGGCAGTCGGCCTTTTGGTTGGATCCTTTTGCAAACAATCTATTATCATTTTCCTAAATGTCTTCCCGTAAACTTTGTACTGATCTTTTTCTTCAGCGCCTGAAAAACATTATTAAAGTGTTAGTGATATTGCTGTTACTCAAAGTATGATTTAAGAGTAAATTACGTAAAAACGAGAAATCATAAGGCTAGAAGTTAGCGAAAAAGAAGAAGAAAATGGGAAAAATAGAAAGAAATGTCATTTGAGTAATAAAATTAATGTGAAGATTTCTAGCTGTTGAATGTTGATGTTCATATTGTATAACAGATACTGGATTAAAAGCTGAATACAATCTGAGTTGAGTTTGACTTATTTTATAAGTAATATTTTAATTTTATAATCGGTATAATGAACTCTAAGAAATGTGGAAAAAATGCTCCCAAGACAAGACGATGCTTGAAATCATTATGTATTCTTCTTCTTCTTCTTTATCAACCTATAGACGTCCACTGCTGGACAAAGGTCTCCTGGCATGGAGTTCCACAGGCTTCGGTCTTGCGCCGCTTGAATCCAGCGGCCCCCTGCGACTCGTTTGATGTCGTCGGTCCACCTGGTGGGGGGCCTGCCAACACTGCGTTTCCCGGTGCGGGGTCGCCACTCCGACACCTTGGGACCCCAACGACCATCAGCTCTTTGAACTATGTGCCCCGCCCATTTCCACTTCAGTTTCGCGACACGCTGAGCTATGTCGGTGGCTTTGGTTCTCCTACGAATCTCCTCATTTCTGATTTGATCTCGCAGGGATATACCGAGCATAGCTCTCTCCATCGCTCGCTGAGTGACCCTGAGCCTTCTTATGAGGCCCATAGTTAGCGATCATGTCTCGGATCCGTAAGTCATCACTGGCAACACGCACTGTTCGAAGACTTGAGTCTTCAGGCACTGCGGGATTTTGGACGAGAAGACATCTCGGAGCTTCCCGAATGCTGCCCAGCCGAGTTGGATTCGGCGGTTAATCTCTTTCTCGAAATTGGACCTACCTAGCTGGACTGTATGTCCCAGGTATATATACTCGTCAACAATTTCGAGCGCAGAGTTCTCAACGATTACTGGGTGGAGCGGAGCATGAGCATTGGACATGATTTTCGTCTTGCTCATGTTCATTTTCAGGCCCACCTGTTGAAAAACCCTGCTGAGATCATTGAGCATTGTATTGAGATCTCTCAGAGTCTCTGCTATGACTACTATGTCATCGGCAAATCGCAGGTGAGTGATGTACTCGCCGTTTATGTTGATGTCAAGTCCGTTCCAATCCAGAAACTTACAGACGTCCTCCAACGCAGCGGTAAATAGCTTCGGGGAGATTACATCTCCCTGTCGCACTCCACGCTGCAAGTGGATTGGTCTCGTAGTCTGGTCCTGTATACGTACTGACATAGTGGCGTTTTCGTACAAGCACTTCAACACTTGGATATACCGGTAGTCAATCCGGCATCTCTGCAGCGACCTCAATACAGCCCAAGTTTCAACCGAATCAAAGGCTTTCTCATAGTCCACAGACGCTAAGCAAAGTGGCTGGTTATACTCTTCCGTCTTTTGTTTAACGTGCCGCAGCGTATGAATGTGATCTATGGTACCAAAGCCTTTTCGGAATCCGGCTTGTTCGGGAGGCTGGAAGTCGTCAAAACTACGAGCGAGACGATTCGTAATGACTCTCGAGAACAACTTGTAAACATGACTCAGCAGCGAGATGGGTCTATAATTCTTCAGCAAGGTATTATCACCCTTTTTGAAGAACAGGACCACCACGCTCCTGTGCCATGCTTCCGGCGTTATACCCTCGTGAATGACGGAATTGAACAATCGCTGAAAGATCTTAAGTACCGGTTTTCCACCCGCTTTCAGGAGTTCTGCAGTGAGTCCATCATCACCTGGCGCCTTGTTGTTCTTGAGCTGTTTGTGAGCCATGCTAATCTAATATAGGCTGACGTCCGGGATATCTTCGGTATAGTGTCGGGTCAGTTTGGCTCTGGGATCTTTGGCCAAATCGTCAACAGGTTTTTGTGTCGTGGTATATAACTGCCCATAGAACTTCTCGGTACCTCTCCCAAAATCTCAGGTTGAGAAGAGACGAGACGACCGTCATCAGTTTTAAGCCGCGTCAGCTGGCTCTGTCCGATAGACAGATCTCTCGCGAACACTTTTGAGCCTTTGTTCCGCTCGATGGTATCTTTAATACACTTGGTATTAAAGACCCGAAGGTCGCGAGTTTGTGCCTTAGAGATCTGCCTATTAAGCCGCCGGTAGGCAGCCGCGTCTACCGATGACTGCAGCCTCATCTCTTGTCTCTCCTCCATGAGCTTGAGAGTATGGTCAGAGAATTTTCCGGTTCTTTTCTTGCGATGGGTCTTAAAGAACTTAGACCCCACAGTATGGACAGTTTCCACGAACCTGTTGTTTAGATCGTTCACAGAAACGCAGTCTGCTAGGCAATCGAATCGGTTTTGCAGTTCGAGTTGGAAGTTTTCGGGGTTTTGGAAATGAGCACGAGAGGGTCGGAAAGTTGACTTCACCAGTCTAGCCCTTTCCAGCTTCACATTAATATTCAATGTGCCTCTTACCATATGGTGATCGCTCCCGGTTTTCACCCTGTTGATCACAGACACATCATTGAATATATGGCGCTTGGTCGACATAATGAAGTCAATCTCACTTCTCGTAGAACCATCGGGGCTCATCCAAGTCCATTTCCTGTGTGGCCGCTTCCTGAAGAAGGAGTTCATCATAAAGAGGCCCTCCTTCTGCATGAAGTCGGCCAGCATTTGACCCCTCTGTTTCCTTCGCCCATAACCAAATTGCCCTACTCTCGTCTCTGCACCGCTTCGTTCACCCAGCCTCGCGTTGAAATCCCCCATCACAACATTGTAGTGAGTTGTAGAGGCGTGTATGGCTGTTGATATATCCTCATACAGCGCCTCCACCTCCTCGTCATGATGTGCCGATGTCGGTGCGTAAACCTGTATAACCTTCAACGAATACCGATTGGTGATTCTGAGTATAAGGTACGCTACCCTAATCGACACACTTTTGACTTCGACGATGTTGTTGACGAGGGACTTGTGGACGATGAACCCGACACCACCCTGGGACTGTTGGTCGCCCTCCCGGTAGTAGAACAAGTTGCTGGAATTGAGGATTATCGAGTCCTCCCCCTCTCTTCGGACTTCAGACAATCCTTATAACATTCCAGCGCAACTTGCTCACTGCTTCTTCCAGCTCGATGATCTTCTCGTCAGTCCTCAAAGTGCGTGCGTTATACGTCGCCAGGTCCAGTCGTCGGGGTTAGCAGCGGAATCTCATCCGGAGATTCTTAGCACCCCCTGTCCCGCCATTACCGTGACCGCTGCCAGGGTCAGGCACAGCGAGGCCGCCGGGAATTAGGGGCCTTGGCCTTGTGTTAGTTACCATTTGGATTTTGCCCATAATGACCACGCTGGGCAGGCGTGTTGGTCATCGCAGGGCTAGACTGATCGCGCCGATGTCGCTGCTGCCCGACACCGGCCTGTGCCATTTGTTCAGTCTAGCTAGTATGAGATGGTTATACCGTCATCTGTCGGTCGCCATAGCCTCGTCAGTAAACCAGCAGGGGGCACCGCGGGCAGGTGAGGTTGACTGTTGGAGCGCTAGATGAAGGTGCGCTCCCTTACCCCTCCCTTATGTATTATGATTAATGAATTAATGTAAGGGTCCACACACCGAATTTCTACAGAGACTAGCCAACTATGCAGCAGATATTATTGTGCACAAGTGTTTGCGCAAATACAGGAGCACCCTCTATTCTAAGGAGACGGCACGACCACTGATACGACCAGAGAGACTTAAATAAAAAATAAAATCTACAACAATAATAATTTTATACCTGTATCTAAATTCGGTGGTTCATTCTGTAAGGTCAGCATTAAAACCTTCATCGGTGGGTATTTATGGTAAGGCGCTGTGCCCGTTGCCATCTCTATTGCAGTTATCCCGAACGACCAGATGTCTGCCTTGAAGTCATAGCCGTGGTCCTGAAACATTAAACCAATAAAATATAATAGGCGTGCTCTTTAAAGCCTTCACGATGTAAAATCTATATTTTTAAGCTGTCTTAATCGCAGGCAATGTATCGAAACGCGTAAGCGACGACAGTAGCCGACCGCTAACGACATACTTAAGATTTTTTGTTCAGTTGTAACAGGGTTTCATTGTCAATGCGGTGAGAACATCCTATGCGCTGTGCTTAGCAAGTCGCTTACGCTTTTCTGCGAGAAACCACTTGTTTACCATCTTAAAATGTATTGAATTGCATTTTTGGAACTTCCTCTCACTGTGGAAACACTGCATACATAGCATAGTACCAATTGTAAACCATTTTGAAAAGAGCAACCGCCGAGTTTCTTCTGGTTCTTCTCGGTAGGGACGGCATTCCGAACCAGTGGTAGACTCATCGACGATTCAAAAGCACTTGTAATAGAGCAAAATCCCAGTGCCGCCAGACCTAAGTTATTTTCTCAGCAATTATTTGTGTACGATAGAGTACTGTTCGAATGTCCTTTCAGTATATGCGTACTTGCTAGATTGTGCCGACGGCCAATTTCCAGATACCAGGTGCTAAAGGTAGGTAAAAACTAGAATAACTTATCTTAAATTCTCAGGGCTGATTTTCATATATGTTTTAAAGAATATTGTAAAAATTAATAAATTAATACTGCCAGACGCTTACCGCCGGCGGTTACTTTAGCCAGACGCTTTGAAGCTCCCAAAAATATATATAATTTAAGTTAACTTATATTCTCAGTTCTGATTTTTATACATGATACTCAGGGAACTATTGCGATATTATCTGTAAGCTGCCAGACCTATTGGAAGGGTCAAACATCCCCCCAGACACACATTATGCGTCCCCATATGTATGAGCGCTAGAACATGATTCACTTGTTTAAGTGTGTGAGAGATAATATCATCATACTATAATATTATAAATGCGAAAGTGTGTTTGTTGGTTTGTCCTTCAATCACTCTGCAACAAAGCTATGGATCGACGTGATTTTTTGCCTGGGTATAGCTTGCAGAAGATATTGCAATAGTTCTCTCTCTCTAGATCCTAAGCTATACCCAGGCAAAAAATCACGTCGATCCATAGCTCTGTTGCAGAGTGATTGAAGGACAAACCAACAAACACACTTTCGAATTTATAATATTATAGTATGATGATATTATCTCTCACACACTTAAACAAGTGAATCATGTTCTAGCGCTCATACATATGGGGACGCATAATGTGTGTCTGGGGGGATGTTTGACCCTTCCAATAGGTCTGGCAGCTTACAGATAATATCGCAATAGTTCCCTGAGTATCATGTATAAAAATCAGAACTGAGAATATAAGTTAACTTAAATTATATATATTTTTGGGAGCTTCAAAGCGTCTGGCTAAAGTAACCGCCGGCGGTAAGCATCTGGCAGTATTAATTTATTAATTTTTACAATATTCTTTAAAACATATATGAAAATCAGCCCTGAGAATTTAAGATAAGTTATTCTAGTTTTTACCTACCTTTAGCACCTGGTATCTGGAGATTGGCCGTCGGCACAATCTAGCTAGTACGCATATACTGAAAGGACATTCGAACAGTACTCTATCGTACACAAATAATTGCTGAGAAAATAACTTAGGTCTGGCGGCACTGGGATCTTGGACCATAAAAGTTTATTTGAATAAAAAATATTTCTATTCTATACTATTCTACCTTTTAGGACAGCTAAGGAAAAATAGACTATTGAATGAGATGACTATTGAATGAGTGCCTGCCAAAGAAATGTGCGGCAAACACCAGCAGATTACACGTGGACTCTCTAGGTCTATATATCCTTATAGTGGAAACAATGCATACATAGCATAGTACCAATTGTAAACTATTTTGAAAAGAGCAACCGCCGAGTTTCTTCTGGTTCTTCTCGGTAGGGACGGCATTCCGAACCAGTGGTAGACTCATCGACGATTCAAAAGCACTTGTAAAAGTTTATTTGAATAAAAAATATTTCTATTCTATACTATTCTACCTTTTAGGACAGCTAAGGAAAAATAGACTATTGAATGAGATGACTATTGAATGAGTGCCTGCCAAAGAAATGTGCTGCAAACACCAGATTACACGTCGACTCTCTAGGTCTATATATCCTTATAGTGGTAGATTCACTTGATGATTCAAAAGCATTTAAAAGTTTATTTGAAAAAAATATTCTATTCTATAAAAATCAAGTGATTTTGCACAGTGATAGGTCTGAAAAACCTACAAATGGAGACACTTCACACTTTATAATATTACTAGCCTTTGCCCTCAGCTTTATTCGGGTTAGTTACTTTCAAACATCGTAAACATCGTGAATTACAAAAAAAAGGGTGATTTACACGATAGGCAAGTTAGAAATCCAAACAGGCTCGTGATTCCTCGATGTCGCCTCAAGAGGGTCCGAAAGACATTTGTGGGAATGGGCGTAACGTTTTATAATAAAATTCCACAGTCGATCTTAGACTTGCCTTTACACAAGTTTAAGAAATCAGTAAAAACTAATCTCATGAAAAAAGCATATTATGCAATTGAAGACTATTTAGATGATAAAAAAGCGTGGACATAATTCTTTCCAGCGATTCATGAGACAGCAGGTGGTAATTGAACTGTTTAACTATTCTATTGAATGTAAACTTATTTTGAAAAGAGCAACTGCCGAGTTTCTTGCTGGTTCTTCTCGGCAGGAACGGCATTCCGAACCAGTGGTAGACTCATCGACGATTCGAAAGCACTTGTAAAAAAGTTTATTTGAATAAAAAACATTTCTATTCTATTCTATTCTAAACCTCTATTTTACCCCCTTATGGGTTGAGTTTTCAGATTCTTAGCGGGTGCCTACGTCATAATACCTATTTGTGTGCCAAACAGCCCGACCCCTCCAGAGGTTTGTGCTGTGTGTTGATAGATCAGTCAGTCAGTATTTCTTTTATACATTTAGAGACTAGATGATGCCCGCGATTTCGTCCGCGTGCTTTAAGGTTAGTTAATTCCCACGGGAACTCTTTGATTTTCCAGGATAAAATTTAGCCTATGCGCTAATCCTGGGTATCCATTCCAAATTTAAGCCGAATCGGTTAATTCATTGTGGCGTTAAAGAGTAACAAACATACATCCATCCATCCATTCATACATCCATGCTCACAAACTTTCACATTTATAATATTAGTAGGATTATTGTGTTTTTACCTGCTCCATAACTTCGGGTGCCATCCAACACGGGGTGCCCACAAAGGTGTGTCTAACCTTTTGCCTAGACAGGTCCCTGCCTGTTGCCAGCCAGGCGGACACTCCGAAATCAGCTATTTGAACTGTTCCGTCTTCACCTAGCAAAATGTTACCCGCTTTGACATCCCTGAAAGGAATTGTAATACGGTTCTATGAAAAACAAGAACGATTAACTAGTTGGGGGCAACAACCAGCGCTATCAAACCTATTTCTTTCCATTATTTTTATTTTTTATTATTAAAGTGTTAACCTACACTTTAAGGAAATATCAGACTAAATTTATAAACACATCAAAAATTCCGAGGCCAAATTGAAAAAAAAGCAATGTGGCATCTCTAGTTTCTAAAGAGCTCCATTGTAATATGGGGTCTTGGAAAAAGTAGATCAACAACTGTAACGTGTTGCTACTAGATGTAGCTTACAGTTGCTTAAACTGAAAAAAGTAGATCACATAATATCACTAATTTCGATAATGACGTGTAGTTCGACCGCGGCTATGTAAAGCCAACACACTCGGGCGCGATTCCCAAGAGATGTGGGTTCGAATCCCGCTGGCCTCGGAATTTTTGATGTGTTTAAAAAATTATTCTGATATTTATTTCCAGTCTCTATCTCAAGAGATCGCAAACATATTTCAGTCATTCTGGACTTGGGAAGCACCAGTACCAATTTATCCTACTAGCTGTCGTATTTTACATACATTTTTACTTGTTTAAAAAAATATATGTGACGAATTGAAGGCCTCCTTTTTTCGCCGGTGGAAAATAGATAAACATTTACCTATGCGCGATAGGGAATGATTCCAGTCGAATTATTCGACTTTATAAATCATTCGAATTGTACGATTTAGAAATTGAGTCTTATACTTAAACAATAAGGTTAACAGTCCAATCGTACAATTGAAACCATATAAGCTATACCTTTCCGAGAATTCGAGTCGCGTATAATCCAATTGAAACGCCTTTAGTAATAATCATACTTACTAATAATAGTAAGAGCTGCGAAAGAACTGGAGTCGCGCCGAACAATGTAGTCGAAACGCGATTAGTAATTACTAATTAGGAATCGTCATTCGATTATGAGCATTAGTATATTACTAATATTCAATTCGAATGTGTACTTCGACAATTTAATGTAGGATGTGCCTTAAAGCAGATTTTAGTTCTTGCAATTCACGAGGGCGACTGACTTATGGTTGTGTGTGTGTCGTATCTGTATAAGTGTGTGCGAGCGCAATGCTCGCGCCTGCCCGCTCCCACCTAGGCTTTGACAGGCACGCACACTTATGCAATGTGCATGTACACGAAGTAACCACAAGCAAAGCTAGCACTCACCTTCGTGAATTGCAAAAACTGTACTAAACAAATTCTGCCACTATCCGCGGGAGGTGAGGTAAATACGTACAGCACACATTTACTAACTCACTACGTCTTCATGAGCGCACACTAACTCAAAAGCTGACACTTACAGAAAATGAGCACACAGCATAGAAATAGGAAGACTATTGTCGTAGCTCCGGCACACAGCATATTATGACATAATTGACAAATACGTCTTATAATATAGTTCTTGCAATTCACGAGGGCGACTGACTTATGGTTGTGTGTGTGTCGTATCTGTATAAGTGTGTGCGAGCGCAATGCTCGCGCCTGCCCGCTCCCACCTAGGCTTTGACAGGCACGCACACTTATGCAATGTGCATGTACACGAAGTAACCACAAGCAAAGCTAGCACTCACCTTCGTGAATTGCAAAAACTGTACTAAACAAATTCTGCCACTATCCGCGGGAGGTGAGGTAAATACGTACAGCACACATTTACTAACTCACTACGTCTTCATGAGCGCACACTAACTCAAAAGCTGACACTTACAGAAAATGAGCACACAGCATAGAAATAGGAAGACTATTGTCGTAGCTCCGGCACACAGCATATTATGACATAATTGACAAATACGTCTTATAATATAGTTCTTGCAATTCACGAGGGCGACTGACTTATGGTTGTGTGTGTGTCGTATCTGTATAAGTGTGTGCGAGCGCAATGCTCGCGCCTGCCCGCTCCCACCTAGGCTTTGACAGGCACGCACACTTATGCAATGTGCATGTACACGAAGTAACCACAAGCAAAGCTAGCACTCACCTTCGTGAATTGCAAAAACTGTACTAAACAAATTCTGCCACTATCCGCGGGAGGTGAGGTAAATACGTACAGCACACATTTACTAACTCACTACGTCTTCATGAGCGCACACTAACTCAAAAGCTGACACTTACAGAAAATGAGCACACAGCATAGAAATAGGAAGACTATTGTCGTAGCTCCGGCACACAGCATATTATGACATAATTGACAAATACGTCTTATAATATAGTTCTTGCAATTCACGAGGGCGACTGACTTATGGTTGTGTGTGTGTGTCGTATCTGTATAAGTGTGAGCGAGCGCAATGCTCACGCCTGCCCGCTCCCACCTAGGCTTTGACAGGCACGCACACTTATGCAATGTGCATGTACACGAAGTAACCACAAGCAAAGCTAGCACTCACCTTCGTGAATAGGGTATTTGACTATATTAAAAATATCGTTTCATTTGGTGTCATCCTAAAAGATTATTATCTAAAAACATTATTCCATACGACAAAACTAAAAAATAAAGCTTTATTTTATAAGAAAACATTAAATAAAATTGCTATAATTCCGGCCATGGTCACGTGATCTAAAACGTTCCGTGATCTCGAATGACGTCACAGTCCACACCACCTATGGGCTCTGGAATTGTCATTATTTGAAATGTGAACTGTGACGTCATGAGAGCAAATGGAACGTTTTGGCGGCAATTTATTTTTTTGAATTTATTTCTCGATTTTTATGAAAAATACTGAAAATTATGCCGAAATATACGTTTTGTTAGCTTGAGCTTAGCATTATTAACAATTTAAGATGATTTTCTAAAAGTAGTCAAACACCCTATTGCAAAAACTGTACTAAACAAATTCTGCCACTATCCGCGGGAGGTGAGGTAAATACGTGTACAGCACACATTTACTAACTCACTACGTCTTCATGAGCGCACACTAACTCAAAAGCTGACACTTACAGAAAATGAGCACACAGCATAGAAATAGGAAGACTATTGTCGTAGCTCCGGCACACAGCATATTATGACATAATTGACAAATACGTCTTATAATATAGTTCTTGCAATTCACGAGGGCGACTGACTTATGGTTGTGTGTGTGTCGTATCTGTATAAGTGTGAGCGAGCGCAATGCTCACGCCTGCCCGCTCCCACCTAGGCTTTGACAGGCACGCACACTTATGCAATGTGCATGTACACGAAGTAACCACAAGCAAAGCTAGCACTCACCTTCGTGAATTGCAAAAACTGTACTAAACAAATTCTGCCACTATCCGCGGGAGGTGAGGTAAATACGTACAGCACACATTTACTAACTCACTACGTCTTCATGAGCGCACACTAACTCAAAAGCTGACACTTACAGAAAATGAGCACACAGCATAGAAATAGGAAGACTATAGTCGTAGCTCCTAGTTCCATGGCACACAGCATATTATGACTTATTTGACAAATATGCCATATGATAGTAGTTTTGCACATGGAACTTACTAGGAATTACAACTTTTTTGCATAGCCCATGGAACTAGGAAATCGACTACGTAACCCGAACATTATAGTAGCATGGGAAGGGACTATTGCCTTGCCACAGATCAAAAAATGTTACACTTAAAAAACTAAGCTTTTAGCAATGTCAAAAATGGAACATCAAGAACTCAAAAGCTGGAGATAATTCTCTGGTAGGGACTTTCACACGCCGCGGTCTTGTTTCTTATTCAGCTACTTTTATATTCGCATAAATTCACATGAAATAAAATCGTTTACAAAATAACAGCAGAGCACAAGCACACCTTATAAAAAAAAATTGAAAGATTGGTTGTTAAGTATTCCAAAAAGTATATTAGTTAAAAGTATTAGTTAAAAGTATATTAGTTAGTTATCATTTGCTAGAATTATTTTGAAAAATTGCCTCTATGCGATCATTCATTTTATTAGTAATAAAAAATATAATTATAAATCCTTGTGATAAATCCAAAGAATTCAAAATAATAATGAATAATGTTTTTACAATTCACGAAGCTTTACTTGTGGTTACTTCGTGTACATGCACATTGCATAAGTGTGCGTGCCTGTCAAAGCCTAGGTGGGAGCGGGCAGGCGCGAGCATTGCGCTCGCTCACACTTATACAGATACGACACACACACAACCATAAGTCAGTAGCCCTCGTGAATTGCAAGAACTATAACGCAGGTACGATATATTGAGGAAAATAGTTTATCCAGAGAGTAAAATAAACAATTTTCCAATCATTTCTGAATTTGGCTCTTATCTCTGGTTCCTGGCATCCTTTACATAATATGAAGATGTTTTAATTTGTATGCATAGCTTTCGTAAACGTTTTAATTAACTTATTGTACAAAAAGTGTCTAAATGACTTTATTTATATAATAAAGAACAACAAAATCGCAAAGCCAACAATTCCTAACACAAAACAAAACAGTTCTAAAAACAATAATTATGCACTCATTTTACAATGAATTGGACAAGTCTAGTCACGTAATCGTAATGTCGAGTCATATGAGCGAATTTCGCAGACATTTTTATATGGAAATATATGAAGCAATGCACATTTTTAAGAGTGGGTGTATGTTCGTTAACAGTAAACAGATTTGATTTTTACAGTAGTACATCAAGTTTCAACTATCCGAAAAAAAAAACACGCAAAAATTACATCATACTGCCAAGGGACATGCTACTGCTTGGGCAAAAACATAAAATGATGAAATTTGTTCGATAATAAAAAATCGCGAAGTTAGGTCTAATTTTTAACCAATATTCATTTATTTTCAATGTGTTGCATATTACAGAGCCAAAATTTTCACATTAAATTCCGATTGATATTATCAAGAGAGTAGTGAATTGAAAAGAAAATATATATTTTACGAGTTACAAAGTATTTGGCGCTTACTACACTCCTATTCCGCGCAAAACGCTTTCTTTATTTCATCGCGAAATCTGATTTTAGGGTTCCGTACCAAAATTGTAAAAATGGAACCCTTATGGTGAGACTTTCTCCGTCCGTCCGTCCGTCCGTCCGTCCGTCTGTCACAGTCGATTATTTCAGTAACTATTAAAGCTATCGACATGAAATTTGGCATAGTTGTGTATAATAGTGGCCCAACATCATTGGAATAAAGAAAAATCGAAAATTATTTTTAGTTTTATTAAAAAAGGGGGAAAATCGGGGGTTTGAAATTTCAAAAATAAAACAACTATACCGAGTGGGGTATCATATGAAAGGCCTTTACTTGTGCATTATAAAACAGTTTTTTATTTATTTCTGTATATAATAGTATTTATCTACTCCAACATCGAAAAGTTCCAATTTCGAATTTGACACCTGAATCGAAATGAACCCTCTTTCGGTTTTGCTTCTCATTTCGATGCAGCTCGTTGTATGGGAGCTGAATCGAAATGGTTATCTTCTTAAAATAGGATACCTAAAAGTAAGGCTCTGAGTTCTGGCACTTTTGTACCGTTCATATGACAGAGGCGCCACAGGCGGCTGGTGGCGGTTTACGGAGTTACTTTTTGTTGACAGAGGCGCCACAGGCGGCTGGTGGCGGCTTACGGAGTTACGGAGTTTTTGTCACTTTATTGAGCCTACGGCGTATTTTGTTAATGATTTTATTTTCCTTGTCGTAGATAAAATCTTGTATGCAACTGAACGTAATTAGTCATTTTAATTCTCGTACTATCCTATTTTGATACTCGGCAAGCCTCGTATCAAAAAACAGCACTCGAATTAAAATGACCCTCATTACGATGCAGTTGCATAAATAGCTATTAAGTAATCGGCCAAAATGTCGAAAAAAATACCGTTCCTCCCCCTTATCTCCGAAGTTTACCAATCGAAAAATATGAAATAATTATGGTTAATAGAGGTTTATGTATATTTTACAGGAAAAATAAAAGCAACGCGAAAGTTATTATAGTTTGATTAAAAAAGGGGGAAAATCGAGGGTTTGAAATTTCAAAGTAAGATAATTATACCGAGTGGGGTATCATATGAAAGGCCTTTACTTGCGCATTCTAAAACAGTTTTTTATTTATTTCTATATATAATAGTTTTTGAGTAATCGGCCAAAATGTCGAAAAAAATACCGTTCCCCCCCCCCCTTATCTCCGAAGTTTACCAATCGAAAAATCTGAAATAATTATGGTTAATAGAGGTTTATGTATATTTTACAGGAAAAATAAAAGCAACGCGAAAATTATAATAGTTTGATTAAAAAAGGGGGAAAATCGAGGGTTTGAAATTTCAAAGTAAGATAATTATACCGAGTGGGGTATCATATAAAAGGCCTTTACTTGTGCATTCTAAAACAGTTTTTTATTTATTTCTATATATAATAGTTTTTGATTAATCGGCCAAAATGACGAAAAATATACCGTTCCCCCCCCTTATCTCCGAAGTTTACCAATCGAAAAATCTGAAATAATTATGGTCAATAGAGGTTTATGTATATTTTACAGGAAAAATAAAACCAACTCTTTAACTAGCATAGTTTTTTTTTAATTAATAATAAACCTCTACAAACAAAGTTAACGATAAATAAGCAAATTAATATAATATTATCGTTTTACTTTTACTTTTGGAGTACGGAACCCTCGGTGCGCGAGTCCGACTCGCACTTGGCCGGTTTTTTTTTTGGTGTTATACGCGTTCTTAATGCCTGCGAGATCTGCGCTCAGTAGTAAGCCATTGATTGGTTGCTGATGATGATGTAATGTCGTGAAAGTAACTATAATACACTGATCTGATACATACCTACATACAATTTGTACAGGAACTTAATAGTTATCTATTTAATTATTTAGGTTAATTGATAAATCAAACTGAAATGTTTATAATAAGCTTTAATTAATGATAACATATTCCTAATTTATTGGGGTAAAAAAAAAAAAAAAGAACAATTCCCAATTTGATTTATTGTTACTTTCTGACTGGTATGTGTAGAATGAAAATTTATATAGGTAATGATTTTTTTTTTTTAGTTAAAAACTTATGAAAAGAAATTAGAAGAATTTAGAATGTTTGGAATTCGCTAAAGAACTATTAAAATAAATATGCAATAGCATAAGCAAGTCAGTTCAAGGATATAGTCTATCTATGGTATCTATGATATAGAGGTATATGTGCCAGGTGGCACAGCCACAATATACAGCTCTAACATAGACCAAGAATGGATTTAGTGTATAACTAATGCCCAATTTGGCCTATGGAAGAGATGAAACTGTTAATCCTCATATTGAAGATGACATTATTATAACACTCATTGAAATAATATATTTATGCATAATTTGAATTATCTTACCTATGTATTTGTCCGTTGCTATGAAAGTACTCAAGGCCTTTCAAAACCTCCTTGAGGACAGTGGCTATTGTTGCCTCGTCAAAAACTCCGTGCTTACAGTTTGATACTCGCATCTTATGCTTTATTACGTCTAGGAGACTTCCACCTGAAAAAAGTACCATAGAATAGACTTGAATAGAAATATTTTTTATTCAAATAAACTTTTTTTTCAAGTGCTTATGAATCGTCGATGAGTCACAACTCACAAGTGAGCAAGAAACTCGGCGGTTACTCTTTTCAAAATAGTTTACATTAAGTAAGGAACTTAAACTCTCAACAGGTAGTTGTTTGTTTCCACATTTTGGAAACATATCTTCAAGTTATAAAACTAACTAAAAGAAAATTTTGTAAATTAAAAATTACCTTCCAACAATTTCAAAACCAGCCACAGCTCGTCCTCTACAACAAAGCTTGTGTAGTATGTAACAACATTCGTATGGTTACAACTTGACATAGCCTGAAAGTAAACAACAAAAATTACATCATCCCACCATCATTGCCACCCCTCTACTTTTTTTTATTCAATGATAAGATAGTCCTTGACTGCAATCTCACCTGATGGTAAGTGACAATGCAGTCTAAGATGGTAGCAGGCTAACTTACTAACTTATAAGGGCTATGGCAATGTACATTCAACCCATACCCCTAATCTGTTCCTACACACCATTGTGCTGGAACTCTAAATCACTTGGCAGCAGATCCTTATTTACTTTAGGGTGGTAACTAGCCACTGCCAAAGCCTCCCACCAGACCAGACCAGAGACAAATCATAAATTATAAATTCCCAAATTGCCCCTGCCAAGAATCGAACCCGAGACTTCCCAGTTACAAGACTACAGCGCTCACCACTGCGCCAGGGAGGTCATCAAACTCTACTTGCCATGGCTTTCCTCTCAGAATAAGAGGGTTCAGGCTACAGTCCACCACACTGTCCTAGAGCGAATTAGAAGACTGACTACATTATGAAGAACTTTCCGACATGTAGGTTTTATCACAAGTTTTAGCTCACTGTTAAAACAAGTAAATATAATTTAAGAAAAAAATTGCATAAAATACATAAATAGACACTAACTACCATGTTTTTACTGTACGAATTTCAACCATATTTAATGCAAATAAGAATGAGTTTTAGTTGTTATTAAAAATATGCTGCTGATCGTATACATTGACTCTTAGGAGGGCAATGATTTAGCTCAGTGAAAGTTTATTCAAAGATGAATATCAACCTATCATAACTTAATGAAAAATTAACTTGTTTCTTGCAAATGACTTCTCAGTAGATTCAGCTTTTGAAACTGATGGTAGTCATATTAAAAACCTATTTGAAATGATTTGACTACTGCAATTTCTATGCTACACAGTATGTATGACTCTGTATATCTACTGAATGATTTTCTGTCATAATTTACTACATAGAAATTAGTTAAGGTATACCTACTTGAATTTCTTTTAGGAGCTCATCCATCGAGGTATTCCATTTTTCTAAGTTAATCCTTTTAATGGCACATTTTTCACCTTTGGGCTTGCAATAGGCCGAATAAACAACGGCTGTCGCTCCAACACCTTAAAAAAGCATAGGGAAAAATTATTAATGTCTTTAAATTAAAATTGAATTGCTAATATTATCTAGGTGTAATATTAACTCATATATGTAGAAGGTACTGAAGGCAATGAATTGTTAAGCAAATCAAGTGTGTCCACAAACAACTGTGCACTCCGCACCAAAGAGATCAGATTCCAGAACAGCTGCTTCACATGCTCTCTAAGGCACAGGGGTGTAGTCTTGCTACTAATAGAATTTCTTGGTAGAGAAACACTTCTGTGGCTTAGTCTGGTTCCTCATGATCCACAGCCGAATAATCTAGCGACTAGACCAACACAGCATCTAATTATGTACTATAATAATAATTGTTTTATTACATGTAACTAAAGCACGACTTCAAGTTTATTAAAGTAAACACTTTCAGGACACTCTGTTCTGTTTATTGAGCAGTTAGTTATATATAATTAAACATGAAGACGCCCCACGGCAAGCCATCGATCAAGACTTAGCGTAAACACAATGTTTACAATATACTATTTCATAAACTGTGGAAATGGGCGGATTCTGTCATAGTATGTTTGGATATTCAATGTGTAAAAACTCAATATTTTATGGTGAACATGCTCAAACCAATTCTCCTCACGTTAAATACCAATAAATCAAGACAGGAATTCATATTTTCGTTCGCAATTTGGCGTCGAAGGTGAATTTAACATTTTAATTATTATTCTATTTGAATTGACGTGCCTAGAAACAATATTGACACATTGGTTATTAATAAAATTAAAACCAAAAAATACAGCGGGTATCCATAGTTTTGGAAATTATTTTATTTTATTATATAGGGTAAAAAGTATAAAACTATCACATACCGATGACATCTCGTAATTCGTAGTCCACTTGACTATTTGACCACGGACATGTAGTTGAAGCAGTGGCCGCCATTTTGCGATTGAATAAATTTCCAATGCCGGCTCCAGTTTTGTTTATACAACAAGCATTTCGCACCAACGATGACAATGACGATATTCCGCGTTCGCAGGCCCCAGATGATTTCTGAAATAAATAATAGTATTTACAAATATTTTCATTTTCATTATAAAAAGGCTATATATAAGTTCGATTAAAAATATAATCAAAGAGTTTTATTCATAGGGCAATATAATTGTATTGCCAATTGTAATGGCAAGTTGGCAACACTATATTGACAACAGGAAATTGGAAATCCATAGACGTTAAATAAGATAACTACACACCGGCGGATAATTTAAACCTTTTGCAATTTCGTTACACGGTTTTACGTGTATCTTGAAATAGGTATACACTATACAGCGTAATAATAATATTATGCAGTTGTGTATAAACTTTATGATGGTTTGCTCAAGAATGATTTAGGTACTCACTAAATAATTAAACATCATTCATTATACACTGAGGTAGGATTTGCGCGCGACTTAGTCCGCTTAGAGATTTAAAAAAAACTAGAGGACAAACTAACATACACATCCTTTCGCATATGATAAACTAATTAGAATAAAGTGAATAATACCTTATTATAATACCTGGTCGCTAACTATGGGCCTCATAAGGAGGCTCAGGGTCACTCAGCGAGCGATGGAGAGAGCTATGCTCGGTATATCACTGCGAGATCAAATCAGAAATGAGGAGATTCGTAGGAGAACCAAAGTCACCGACATAGCTCAGCGTGTCGCGAAACTGAAGTTGAAATGGGCGGGGCACATAGTTCGAAGAGACAGGTGGACCGACGACATCAAACGAGTCGCAGGGAGCCACTGGATTCAAGCGGCGCAAGACCGAAGCCTGTGGAAGTCCATGCAGGAGACCTTTGTCTAGCAGTGGACGTCTATAGGTTGATAAAGAAGAAGAAGAAGAAGAAATAATACATACAGTAAGTACTAACCTGACGAAATACTCCAGACGTGCCGCCCTGAGGTACATTGTTGTGTTGCTGTATTGGGCTAAAATTCCAATTCCTGTAAATAATTTCTTACATTAGTACCAATTATTTTAAGACAAAACAGAAGACACTACAAGTGCAACACTAGTGTGTACACTAGTGTGAACTCTCTTACGGGCAACCCTCGAGTATTAAAATGGATACAATATATATTATATCTAAACTAGGATATATAGCTGCTGATGCGAAAAATACTCTCAAAAAATAAACTATTTTATACTAGCTGATGCCCGCGACTTCGTCCGCGTGGATTTAGTTTTTAAAATCCCGCGGGAACTCTTTGATTTTCCGGGATAGACACCCTCCAGGTTCTGAACTATACCTATCCAAAAAAATCCGTATCCATCAATCTGTAGCTTTGTTGCAGCGTGATTGACGGACAAACCAACAAAAAAACACACTTTCGCATTTAAAGAATTAATAATATACGATACTAAAGGTGA
Source organism: Oeneis ivallda (assembly GCA_029955525.1). Classification (NCBI taxonomy): domain Eukaryota; kingdom Metazoa; phylum Arthropoda; class Insecta; order Lepidoptera; family Nymphalidae; genus Oeneis; species Oeneis ivallda. The sequence goes on along the minus strand of JARPMR010000001.1, from coordinate 29,446,660 downwards.
TCTAATTAAATTTTAGAACAAAAAGCTACTATTGTGCATTAAATATGATAGCTAGATATATTACCTCGCGGACTTTTTTGTAGAGAATAATGAGTACTTTAATCTTGTAGTACATAATTTTTATGTATCATCAATAGTTTTATCAGCACACGCCAAATAATGCATTTTATAGGCAAAATTTTGCTACTTTGGGTTATTGCAATTTTCTTAAGAATCTCTATTTTTTTTGAAAATAAATTATAGCCTATGTTACTTCCTGATAACTTAGCTTTCTATTAGTGAAAAAATGGTTAAAATCTGTCCAGTAATTACAGAGCCTATTCGGTACAAACAAACAAACAAAAATTCTTTCCTCTTTATAATATTATAGTATAGATTAATTATACACTTACAATATGTAATTGCTAATATTTACATCATAACTAATGTCCCCTTGACATAATCCGGTCACGTTAGCTAACTCCTCCGTGATTAGCCATCTGCGCGGGAGATATTATTGTGCACAAATGTATGCGCAAAGCAAATGCAGGTGCGCCTTCTATTGCCTCTCTCATAGTCCGATGGGACGGAAATCCGACACGACCGGAGAGACATCAGGCTTGGCATGGACGTATTTAAGGGGAGTATCCAGGGGGTCCGGACTGCTCCCCCCCCCCATTTAAGGCGGTCATATCACTTTTAGTAATAAGACCTTTGTGTACTGTATTTCACTGACATTGCTCGGCGCCCATACAAAGTTCGGAACCAAAAGTCATAAAACATTAATTATTGGGTTTAAAATAACACATATGCAGATCCATGAAAGCATCAACACTTTGGAGAAGTTATTTATTAACAAAAATATTTACGATTTTGAGGTTAGTTATAAACCAGCATCGCTTTAAGCGCTGTTCGAGCAAACTCAGTTTAAGATTTATTACAAAATATCTTTGTTCTTTGGTTCTAAGTAGATACAGTTTTTGCAATTCACGAAGGCGAGTGAGCTTTACTTGTGGTTACTTCGTGTAAATGCACATTGCATAAGTGTGCGTGCCTGTCAAAGCCTAGGTGGGAGCGGGCAGGCGCGAGATTGCGCTCGCTCACACTTATACAGATACGACACACACACAACCATAAGTCAGTCGCCCTCGTGAATTGCAAGAACTTATACTTAGAGTAAGAGTTACCCGAGATTTATTTATAATAGTTTGCCCGCGATTATACCTATTTGCGTGTTTCTAATAATAAAATTATTTATATGTAATAATTGGCATTTGAACTCTGATTTTTTTTCCACTAACTTCGTAACTTCGGGCTAGTACTGAGAATTTCTTCCAATAAATTTTTTGGCCCCACCCAGGAATCGAACTCGGATTGGATACCTTATTGGGGAAATCTCTTTAAGATATCCAACCTCCTGGGGACAGATTGGATTCATCAGCAACCTATCAACGGCTCACTACTGAGTGCAGGTCCCCTCTCAGAGAAGGGTTATGGGCCATAGTGCACCACACTGGCCCAATGCGAATTAATCAAACTTCATACACCTTCAAAAACATTATGGAGAACTCTCAGTTATGCCGGTTTCCTCACGACATTTTCCTTAATCGTTAAAGCATGTGATATTTAATTGCTTAAACGCACATAACTCCGAAAAGTCAGAGGTGCGTGCCCGGGAACGAACCTGTGGGCTGTGATCCCGCGAATAGGTCTCCTATTCACAGTCCTTACCACTAGACTATCACTGTATGTTTAGAGATTGGATTATAGTTATTTATATATATATATATAGTATATTAAGGTACTTTTAAGTTGTAGCCACTAAAACCCCCCTGGTGGATATCCTCAGAGATTAATCCAAGGCTCCGGGACTCTAAAATCGAAACACGCGCCACTGCCTTAGCTGCCTTATACGCGGCAACCTATTTTTAGGGTTCCGTACCAAAATGGTAAAAATGGAACCCTTATGGTGAGACTTTCTCCGTCCGTCCGTCCGTCTGTCACAGTCGATTATTTCAGTAACTATTAAAGCTATCGACATGAAATTTGGCATAGTTGCGTATAATAGTGGCCCAACATCATTGGAATAAAGAAAAATCGAAAATTATTTTTAGTTTTATAAAAAAGGGGGAAAATCGGGGGTTTGAAATTTCAAAGTAAAATAACTATACCGAGTGGGGTATCATATGAAAGGCCTTTACTTTTGCATTCTAAAACAGTTTTTTATTTATTTCTATATATAATAGTTTTTGAGTAATCGGCCAAAATGTCGAAAAAAATACCGTTCCACCCCCCCCCTTATCTCCGAAGTTTACCAAACGAAAAATTTGAAATAATTATGGTCAATAGAGGTTTATGTATATTTTACAGGAAAAATAAAAGCAACGCGAAAATTATTTTAGTTTGATTAAAAAAGGGGGGAAATCGGGGGTTTGAAATTTCAAAGTAAGATAACTATACCGAGTGGGGTATCATATGAAAGGCCTTTACTTGTGCATTCTAAACCAGTTTTTTATTTATTTCTAGATATAATAGTTTTTGAGTAATCGGCCAAAATGTCGAAAAAAATACCGTTCCCCCCCTTATCTCCGAAGTTTACCAATCTAAAAATCTTAAATAATTATGGTCAATAGAGGCTTATGTATATTTTACAGGAAAAATAAAACCAACGCTCTAACTAGCATATTTTTTTTTATATTAACAATAAACCTCTACAAACAAAGTTAACGATAAATAAGCAAATTAATACAATATTATCGTTTTACTTTTACTTTTGGAGTACGGAACCCTCGGTGCGCGAGTCCGACTCGCACTTGGCCGGCTTTTTTTCTATCTAGGCTTAAAATATCCTTCATTTTACGAACTAAAAAGGATTGATATTTTCAATTACCTACGGGATTTCTTTTTTCTTCCTTTAATTCTTTGAGTACAAACCAACATTCAAAGCTTTCATTAAATAAAATACGGCCAAATGAATGACATTAATCCGGATAAAAATGATATTTATTTTTAGCCTGATTAATTTCATTCGATTTCTTCTATTCTTTTACTACTTTGGTATCTGTGTGCCAGGATACTTAACATTATTTCATTGAAATGAATTGTTTCTTGGAATTTCTTTAGAATTAGCAAGATTTTTACGTTATCAGACCGACGCGACGCTGGTGTCAAGGAATAAAATAATTAATACTTAATATTAAATGAAAAATTAATTTACAAAACCGACTTCAAACGCACAACAAAGTAGATATAATGATTCTTTCAAAAAGCGCTGCATCAATTTCAATCAAATTTATATGGGAGCACCTCTGAAATAAGACCTACCAAATCATCAAAATCGGTTCATAATTGACGGAATAACCGCGTTGCTAAGGTACAAAAAATATACAGTCGAATTGAAAAGCTCTTCCTTTTTGATATCGGTTAAATACTAATTAACTACAGACGCCTTAATAAAATAAATAAATTTTGTTTGAGAACTCTCTACCAATGAATCTTTTCTAAGATCGCTTACTCTAAAGCAGGCGTTACCATAGATTTTTTTTAAATCACGCCTCTCTTCTGAAAGGATAGAAGGAACCCCTGCTCAAGCATTAACGATTATAAATAGAAAGAAAATATACTCGTATGACACATAATATGTAATTCGGCTAGGGCTGCAGAACTGATAAGTTTGTGGATCTATAAATGTTGACGTCAGTTGTTAGGATTTTTCGTCTTGTTCATATTAATCATGGGTTCACTAATTTGAATGACAATCTCGGAGAGCGTCGATAACATCGAGATAATCCCGCTTTTGTAAAACAAAAATTGCGGCTAATATAACAAATGAAATGCTGGACTTTGGATAGCTGTGGATATTCCTTTTCTTCTACACGTGTACATCAATAAATATGATTTCTATGTTTCAGTTTTTTTATATTATTTATTTTTATGGTTCCGTAGCCAAAGATTGCCAGTGCGAGCCTATTAATAAGCTTCCGCTGTACGTCCGTCCGTCTGTCAGCAGGCTGTATCACATGAAGCGTAATAGGTAGACAGTAGATAATGAAATTTTCACAGAATGTGTATTTTTATTGCCGCTATCGTTTTAACAACAAATAATTTTAAATAATAATACAACGTAAAAATTATTTTTAAAAAACCGACTTCAAACGCCCGCGCCACTACAAAGTATATAATTTATTGTTGATTTTTTTTAAAACTGCTTGACTGATTTCGAGAAAATTTAAATGGGACCACCTGGAAAGTATACACTTTCAAAAAAAAAAGAATTTTTCAAATTGGTTCAGACGTCTTCGAGTAATCGGTGTTAATAAAATGTGGTAAATCGGAGTAGTATATATACATAAAAATAAAAAAAGATTCCGACGAATTGAGAACCTCCTCCTTTTTTGAAGTCAGTTAATTTCGATAAAATTTATATGAAACCACCTCTGAAAAAAAAATCATCTCAAAATCAGTTCCTAATTGGCGGAATAATCGCTAATAAATGTACAAAAAAAAACTCACACACACACACACACACACCCAGTACAATTGAGTACCTCTTTTTATTTTAAGTCGGTTCTAAATTATGTAACACTACTATGATAAAACAAATCGATTAGTAGGTACCATTTTTATTAAAAAAAATCAAATAAAATCATGGAATCTATAAACTTACACAAACTAATAAATGCAATACTCTGTCGTCGTCGTATTCTGGTAAAAATCCGAGTTTCCCAAAATAAATTAAAACCCACTTTACAGTTCGAGAATATCCTTGCTTTTCTACAGTACGGATTAACTACGGTATTTTATGAAAACAAATTCACGATTGTGTTCGAGCGATAAATCAGGATATAAAAAGAGTTGGGAACCCAAGTTTTCCTTCACAATTAATTTTCACTGTCCATGATCAGTTCTGTTAGTTAATATATTTCCCAGAATGTCTAAAGTTAAAATTTTTCCCAAGGTAAGTTCAAAGTTCTTTGTTCATTGGTGTTGAATTAATACCTACATGTTAAATTAATTGATTACGAAACTTAGTAGGTATTGGATTTTTCGAATTATGCGGAAGCTTCAGAAAACAGTATTTGATTCCGAGACTGAAATGCATTAGTAGTTCTACCTACTCTCTGTGTTTTGAGTATTTTAATTACAGCCGTAAATTGGATAAAAAAATCTCCAAAAATCCGTCCCAATCTTCGGTTTCTACCTCGGCTACCTTCAGTCAAAAATACCTCCCTCGTCCAAATCTTCGGCCAAAGCTGAAGATTTCTAGCGTGCGCTGAAATTGAACTAATTGTTGCGAATGCGTGAGAGAGCGCTAAAAGACGACGCGCATTTTTCTCAAATTTTTTTAAGTTGATAGGTAATTTAATTATCTCGTTATGTTGTTTTTAACTGACTTCAAAAAAAAGGAGGAGCTTCTCAATTCGTATTTTTTTTTAATTTTTTGTTTGGCGATGTTACTCCGTAACTCCGTCAAATCTAAACCGATTTCAGTATATTTTTTATTTGTAAAGACCAATACCGTCAGGTTGGTCCCATTTAAATTTGGTGAAGATCTGATGAATATCTAAGTACGGTGATGGAGGACGGAACTCCTCAATGAATAGAAGCAAATCGCTTGCGATCAGAGAATGCGTGGATTTATCCTATGAAGCTATACTAAAAAGCTTAAAATAAAATATAAAAATTCTTTTAAAAAAACCGACTTCAAACGCCACTGTAAAGTATAATATAATTTTAGTTCAGTTATTGGTTTCAACGTTTCTATTTAAGCCCGCCTGACTTCAACATACGTGTACAGACTAAAATCATTTTATGCTTTGCAGTGGCGTTTGAAGTAGTTTTTTTAAAGGATTTATATTACTTATTATACAGTCAACGTGACCTTTTAAATAATACATAAATTTATTCAATTTTAGCCAATCTATATCAATAAGAATTTCTTAGGGTTAAAGTAGGCGTAGTCTAATTAGAGGAATTTATTACCTTTTGAGTATATATAAAGGTATAACATCTTCGGCTTCGGCTTCGAAAGCCAAAGGTATTGTTAGTAGTACCTATCTAGTGTTAGCCGATTAATTGGTTTCGGCTTCGGCCAGAATTCGATCTTCGGTCGTACACGAAATAGTTAGTAAGTAGGAAAATTTTGACGTCCCCAGTTACTCGTTTAAAACGATGTGCACAGTGTATATAGAGGTAATTATTAATAATCACCGAATATTATATTAATAATTACCACATTTATCAATTTTACCGTAACATAATTACTGCTTTGAAAAATCTATTTATTCCTTAGTTCTAGATATAGACAACCGGTCTTAAAAACATTATAACAACAACTAGTGCTCATATTATCTACTTACGTAGGTAGTAGGTACTTTACGTTCACGAGTAGTTTTATTAGTCAGTTTTAAGTAGTCTAATTAGTAATTTACTTTGACAATAATTGTTTAATAAGAGCTCTATACCAAGTCATTTCGTAGGTACCCAAAGTAAGTACCTAATCAATATTTTTATTTTTAGTGCTCAAAAAAATTGTAAGATGCTAGTCCGTCGACTTCGTCGTTTGTCCGTATGTCATACATAGCTGCTTATTTCAGTATCTTGTCTAATGCTAATTATGTTTATTCAAAACTAGCTTTTGCTCGCGACTTTTTCTGCTTGAGTTAGGTAATAATTATTTTTACGGGGTAAAACATCACTCTCTTTGCCCTCAAAATAGTTTACTATGTATTTATGTAAAAAAAAACATCGAAATCAGTCAATCTGTTCTCAAACATTAAAAAAGCCGCTGTATACAAAATGTACGAGAAAGTGAATTTTCTTTTATTTCGTGATATTTTCCGCTGTTTTAATAAGTAGATAATTATTCTGCTATTCGGGGTGCTAGGTTGCCTAGCAACCTAAATCTCGAACTGTTTATATGACTGTCGTGTAATTAACAATTTTAATTTGCAATAACAAATATTGATGTCAATAATTAAGACAAAAACTATCCTATCTTTTAATTTCGACCAAATTACAGATCGTTACGAAGTTTGATCAAAATCGGTTCAGTAGTTGTCGAGTTTATCCCGAACATACATCGTGACACGAGATTTTTAGGGTTCCGTAGTAAACAAGGAACCCTTATAGTTTCGCCATGTCCGTCCGTCTGTCTGTCTGTCTGTCCGCGGTTTAGCTCAGAGACTATTTTATACTAGAAATCTGTAATTTGACAAGGGTATAAATATCAATCACGCCGACAAAGTCGTGAAATAAAATTGTGAAAACTAAATTTTTTTAGGGTACCTCCCCTACATGTAAAGTGGGGATGAATTTTTTTTTTTCTCGTCTATCCCATAGTGTGGGGTATCGTTGAATAGGTCTTTCAAAAATATTGTGGGTCAACATCATTTTTCAATTCAGGGATCCGTTTGTGAAATATGATATTTTAAAGTGCTAAATTTTACTAGAGTCAAGTGTTCCCCCCCCCTCTGCTAGTTAAATGGTTGTATATAGGATACAAGAAAAAATTCACAGCAGTAGTATATATGTATAATGAATTTTAAAGGAAAACTATCACGGCTAAGTAGGGTTTATTAGTTAAGGAGTTATATCTGTTTTTTCTAAGTTAGGTATTACACGTAGTGTAAGTTGCATATTTTGTAGAATATTATAGTATTTAAACCATGGAACTCAAAATTTATTCAATATTCATAAATAAAACAAAAGCACTATCCTAGGTCAGCAATAATATTTGAGACTTTCAACTACGGAACCCTACACTGCGCGTGGCCCGACACACACTTGGCTGGTTGTTATATATCAAACTAACTGACCAACAAAAATATTTAGAGGTTGGTCAACCTTATCATTTAGGGGTATGAAAAATAAATGTTGGCCGAGTCTCAGACCTGCCCGATATGCACACAGAATTCCATAAAAATCGGTCCAGCCGTTTCGGAGGAGTTTGGTAACAAATACCGCGACATGAGAATTTTATATATTAAAAGATATACTTAATAATACAACTTACCAATTTGTATCCTGGTTCTCCTTCGCCGGACTTCCATCTTCCACGCCGAGATTCAACTTAAAATACCCGCTTTTACGCATCTTCTCGTTATCAAAAGCAAACCTTCAAAAATTTTTCTACAGGAAGCTTGATTCTGTAATAAGTATAAGAAAAACTAAGTTATATTTTTACTTTTCATAAAAGGCTGAGCTGCTTAATTAACTCCTCTAACCAAGCAATGATAGTCTAGGCCATAGATAGACTATCATTGCTTGGTTAGAGGGTTCCCTAGACTCTAGGGAATCAGTGATAGCCTATTGGTTAGTACTGCGGTCTCCTATTCGGGGGGTCGCAGGTTTCGAGTTTTCGGAGTTATGCGTTTTTAAGAAATTAAATATCACAAGCTTCAACGGTGAAGGAAAACATCGTGAGGAAACCTGCACACCTGAGAGTTCTTCAAAATGTTCTCAAAGGTGTGTGAAATCTGCCAATTCGGATTGGGCCAGCATGGTGGACTTTGCCGGACTTCCATCTTCCACGCCGAGATTCAACTTAAAATACCCGCTTTTACGCTATGGCCTATAACCCGTCTCTGAGAGGAGACTTACGATCAGTATTGAGCTGTTAATGGTTTGCCGATGATGATGATGAAGTATTTATCAAAGAATCTTATTAATTATCCTCAAGAAAAAAGTTTACTACCGACTACTGAACATTGGATACACCTAACATCCGTTATATTGATTTTTTGCCCTAGCCTATGTCACCAGGACCATAATTGTAACGAATCGATTGACATCTTATTCTTCACAATCGGCTCAGTAGTTTAGGCGCTAAGGTGGAACATACTTTAATACATATATACATATTATATAGACAGCTAAAATCACAACCCTCCCTTTTGGATTGCCAGATTAAACCACGGGGTTTCTAGGTACATCACATCCAAGATAGAATCCGACGTCAAACCGAAACGCCGCGAAAAGTGAACGCGAAGAAGCAAAACCGAGCTTTGATTATACCTACACTGAAAAAAAATATATTGGCAGTCATAGGCATACCTTCAAAAAATTTGATTACTGCCACCAAAATTTTGTTTATCAAGTAAAATATTCGTATAGATAGGGGAACATAAAGCTACTTAGTTGCTAGCAATAAAGCTAACTTTATTACTGATTTCACTACGTAACATAGTACAATTAACTAAGTTATTAGTTGAATTGATAAGTGGTAGTTATTTATTTGATACTTCTAATCATGTTTTTTGATGATAGCGACAGATTTCAGCGATTCAATCATTTTGACTTTATCGCCAGTACTTAAATATGTATGGTTGATCGGTACTATAATTTTCTCTTTGGAATTAAACATAAAATACTTAAACAAGTGAAATTCTTACCACCTTCACCACGCTTCTGTAATTTTTCGCGAGCATTTGTTGGACAATACCTTTATTGAAATACAATAAAGATATGTGCTTAGAATAAATACTCGTAGAAACGCAATAATCGACGCGGTGATGAGCCAATTTTAGTAAGCCGAAAGCATATTCCTTAGCAGTATCGTCGCGTTAGTACGACGAGCTCGCAGAAAATTATTAAAAAAAAACTTGAGAGGTGTCAAGGGACACCCGTATGGAACGAAGTTCCTTTCGATTAAATAGTGAAGGAATTATAATAAAATTTTATCAATATTTTCACACTACAATATTAGATCTCCGTAGCCTTGTGGTTTCTACAGTCGCTAAACAGTTAAAGGTCGATGGTTCGTGTCCCAGCTCGACAGACTGAATTTTCTGTTTTCAATTTTATTTTAAATAATTTCTACATGTGGAATTTTTCCCTAATTTTATATAACTTAAAAGAAATAAAATTTTATTGTACATGTAGAAATTATTTAAAATAAAATTGAAAATAGAAAATTCAGTCTGTCGAGCTGGGACACGAACCATCAGCGACTGTAGAAACCACAAGGCTACGGAGATCAATATTGCAGTGTGAAAATATTGAACACAATGCCAAATTCACATTCAAAAAAGTGTCGGTTCAATTTAGTTTTAATTTTTTCCGTCTAGCCCCCTTCCGCACCGCGCGATAAGGAACTACGTTCCCAAAAATTAGGGAAAAATTCCACATGTAGAAATTATTTAAAATAAAATAGAAAATAGAAAATTCAGTCTGTCGAGCTGGGATTCGAACCATCGACCTTTAACTGTTTAGCGACTGTAAAAACCACAAGGCTACGGAGATCTAATATTGTAGTGTGAAAATATTGAACACAATGCCAAATTCACATTCAAAAAAGTGTCGGTTCAATTTAGTCTTAATTTTTCCGTCTAGTCCCTTTCGCATCGCGCGATAAGGAACTACGTTCCAAAAATAACGTACTGTGCTGTTAAAGGGTGTCATAATTTATCACAATAACCATCAAAAACGTAATTATCAGTACCAGTGCAGAAAATAATTACATGGCACTCACACATTCATTGCTTGTATGGGCCAGTGAGCCTACGTTTGGTGCGGAACTTTGTTAGAAACTTCCGATCTATGAGTATTATTTAATCTAAGGTACTTAGGTAATAATATTAGTGTAGAATTTCCAAAATCAACGCCGCGAGGTCGCAACCTGTGATGTTTGTACGCTGAATATCAGTTTCCAAGTAACATGAATATGATATTATAACTTACAATAACCAAAATTAAACAACCTCATCAAAATACGCCAACAGGGTTTTTCATAAACATTAACAACATAATTATTTATTTATTAAATAGCTTCTGAGAATTTTCAAACCTCTCTTTTACCCCCAGGGGGTTTAATTTTCAATTATCCTTTCTAAGCGGATGCCTACGTCATCCATAGCTATCTGTATGCCAAACAGCCCGATCCGTCCAGTGGTTTTATCTGTGCGTTGATAGATCAGTCAGTCAGTCAGTCAACTTTTTCTTTTATATCATTTTTATTTAGATAAGAAATTACAGATGCGGCATCGGTAACGCTGTAGGTATAACTCTAATCATGCTTGCTCATTGACCATTAAAGTTCGATCGTTTGACAAACCAGCAAAACAGCTAAAGGTTTGTGTTCGCAAAAATCATTCTATATATTAGGTACCGTGATAAAAAGTACTTATCCTAGACCTAGATCATGCGACATCACGAGAAGTTGTGTAGACAATAATTTATCTCATGGCATGTATGTTAAGCCCATAAACCAAGTATTACCACAGGATAAGGACAGTCTAAGTATTACTACGTAGTAAGTACTATTATATACTAGCTGACACGGCGAACTTCGTACCGCCAACTTATCTATTATAATTTTTTTTTATTAAGTATTATAACCTTCCGTGGACCTTAAGGAACATACAAAAAAATAAATTAACCGAATTGGTCCGTCCATCCTTGAGTTATGGCTTACCAACATTCATTTTTATTTATATAGATTTTGTGGTATTACTTAGTACCGCAGGCCTACAAGGCCTATACCAACTCTTTTTCTTCTTCTTGTCAACCGATAGACGTCCATTGTTGGACAAAGGTCTCTTGCATGGACTTGCGTCGCCTGAATCGAGACTGAAACGAGACTAAAGTCTTCGAACAGTGCGTGTTGCCAGTGATGACTTATGGATCTGAAACTGGTTACTAACTATAGGAAGGCTCAGGGTCACTCCCTGCGAGATCAAATCAGAAATGAGAACCAAAGTCACCGACATAGCTCAGCGAGTCCCGAAACTGAAGTGTAAATGGGCGGGGCACATAGTTCGAAGAGCTGACGGTCGTTGGGATCTCAAGGTGCTGGAGTGGCGAACCCGCACCGGAAAGCGCAGTGTTGGCAGACCCCCCACTAGGTGGACCGACGACATCATTCGAGTCGCAGGGAGCCGCTGGATTCAGGCGGCGCAAGACCTGTGGTAGTCCATGCAAGAGACATTTGTCCAGCTGTGGACGTCTATCGGTTGACAAAGAAAAAGAAGAAGACGATAAACTTCTTGGTAGTATAGGCCCAAATGACCTCAATCATATTAATATTATAAATGCAAGTGTGTTTGTTTCTGGTTTGTCCTTAAATCACGCCGCAACAGAGCTACGGATCGACGTGATTTTTTGCATGGGTATAGTTGAGGACCTGGAGAGTGATATAGGGTACTTTGTATAACGGACGGTCACCGGGGGATTTTAAAAACTAAATCCACACGAACGAAGTCGCGGGCATCAGCTAGTAAACAATAAAATCACTTCTCCCCAATCCTTCCGTCCGACAGCTATTCAAGGCAAAAGTTCTAAAAATAGTTGCTTAAACGATTGAACCGTATTAACTTCCAATATTCTTTTCATGAATTTAGGAGCCAACCATAAATTACGTCACACGTTGTGGTGGGAGGGGGCCAAAAAAAATGTGACAAGAGGGGGGGGGGGGGGGGTTAAAAAGCTATGTGACGTCACTATTTAATATCTAATATTTGACTTTATTTTAATTTTATGAAAGATTATTTTTAATTTAAATAAAAAAATATCGGGAAAACTGCGGTTTTAATTAGGTACTTCTGCAATATTAAATTAAATAAAAATATGTGACGTCAAACCAGTGGGAGGGGGTTTCACAAGTGTGACCACCTGCGACAAGGACGGCGGGGGTCAAAAAACCATAAAATTTGTGTTACGTAATTTATGGATGGTCCCAGATACATAGGTGCCCGCAAATTCGTCCGCGCATATACATATATTTTTATAATATTACACCTCAGAAAGTACCTTCTTATTTGTGTCATATCGAGAAAGAGCGAGAAAGAAAATACGTCATTACGTGGAGACAAATCTGCGGGCTGAAAAAATTTATGAAATTTTTATTATAGAGCAAGATCCCAGTGCCGCCAGACCTAAGTTATTTCCTCAGCAATTATTTGTGTACGATAGAGTACTGTTCGAATGTTCTTTCAGTATATGCGTACCAGCTAGATTGTGCCGACGGCCAATTTCCAGATACCAGGTGCTAAAGGTAGGTAAAAACTAGAATAACTTATCTTAAATTCTCAGGGCTGATTTTCATATATGTTTTAAAGAATATTGTAAAAATTAATAAATTAATACTGCCAGACGCTTACCGCCGGCGGTTACTTTAGCCAGACGCTTTGAAGGTCCCAAAAAAATATATAATTTAAGTTAACTTATATTCACAGTTGTGATTTTTATACATGATACTCAGGGAACTATTGCGATATTATCTGTAAGCTGCCAGACCTATTGGAATGGTCAAACATCCCCCCAGACACACATTATGCGTCCCCATATGTATGAGCGCTAGAACATGATTCACTTGTTTAAGTGTGTGAGAGATAATATCATCATACTAAAATATTATAAATGCGAAAGTGTGTTTGTTGGTTTGTCCTTCAATCACTCTGCAACAGAGCTATGGATCGACGTGATTTTTTGCCTGGGTATAGCTTAGGATCTAGAGAGAGAGAACTATTGCAATATCTTCTGCAAGCTATACCCACAGAGCACTCTGCAACAGAGCTACGGATCGACGTGATTTTTTGCCTGGGTATAGCTTAGGATCTAGAGAGAGAGAACTATTGCAATATCTTCTGCAAGCTATACCCAGGCAAAAAATGACGTCGATCCGTAGCTCTGTTGCAGAGTAATTGAAGGACAAACCAACAAACACACTTTCGCATTTATAATATTATGGTATGATGATATTATCTCTCACACACTTAAACAAGTGAATCATGTTCTAGCGCTCATACATATGGGGACGCATAATGTGTGTCTGGGGGGATGATTGACCCTTCCAATAGGTCTGGCAGCTTACAGATAATATCACAATAGTTCCCTGAGTATCATGTATAAAAATCAGAACTGAGAATATAAGTTAACTTAAATTATATATTTTTTTGGGAGCTTCAAAGCGTCTGGCTAAAGTAACCGCCGGCGGTAAGCGTCTGGCAGTATTAATTTATTAATTTTTACAATATTCTTTAAAACATATATGAAAATCAGCCCTGAGAATTTAAGATAAGTTATTCTAGTTTTTACCTACCTTTAGCACCTGGTATCTGGAAATTGGCCGTCGGCACAATCTAGCTGGTACGCATTTACTGAAAAGACATTAGAACAGTACTCTATCGTACACAAATAATTGCTGAGAAAATAACTTAGGTCTGGCGGCACTGGGATCTTGGACCATTACTTACGTGCTTCAGCGGGCTGAAAAGTTGTAAGAAAATCGTACCTATACTTATTTTAGTTACTACAAAGAAGAAAATCCATTACTAACGTGTTTTTTTTTTAATTTTTGATAAAATCAGTTCAGTAATACCAATACTTAAAAAATGATTTAAAAAATACAAATCTGTTACAACCTCAAACAAAACTCATTATTTTCACAGTAAGTGCCTAATAAATAATTAATTAACAAATTATATACATAATTAAATATATATAATATAATAATTATAAAAATATATTTATATTTTAATTATTTTTAGACAATTCTGTTATTTATACGAGGTTCCAGATTCTATTACATAACTACTTATTCTATGAAATAAAATAAAACTGATTATAGATAATATTGTTAAAAAAAAATGTTATCTCGTTGTTTTCTGGTCTGTGGTTGCTGGGCTCTTGCGTTTTCTTTACAGTGTAGGTCATGCCTACGCCAATAGGCTATTTGACTACTTTTAGAAAATCATCTTAAATTGTTAATAATGCTATGCTGAAGCTAACAAAACATATATTTCGGCATAATTTTCATTATTTTTCATAAAAATCGAGAAATAAATTCAAAAAAATAAATTGCCGCCGAAACGTTCCATTTGCTCTCATGACGTAACAGTTCACATTTCAAACAATGACAATTTTATAATATGTGTTTAGGCCGCGTGTCGCATACTATTTGGTATTTAATAAAATAGTAACGATGAAAAACAGACGAAATTAGCCTATTACGCCGCACAAACACGTCGAAATGTATTGACAAAATGAGAATTCCATAGGTGGTGTGGACTGTGACGTCATTCGAGATCACGGAACGTTTTCGATCACGTGACCATGGCCAGAATTATAGCAATTTTATTTAATGTTTTCTAATTAAATAAAGCTTTATTTTTTAGTTTTGTCGTATGGAATAATGTTTTTAGATAATAATCTTTTAGGATGACACCAGTTGAAACGATATTTTTATTATAGTCAAATACCCTATTAAAGAAATTAAAAATTAGAGCGAGTCGCTTCTTAGTAGTTCTTTTGTTTTATTTAAATTTAGAATTTATAAAATTGCAAGCTTTTAGTAGAAACCATAAATTTTATGTTAAGAGCTCAAAATGTCAATAGGCGATAGTAGTGTGAACTCAAAATGTCTTTAGTGAAAAAATATGAAAGTCTCTTGCCCGAGGAATCTAAAAATCGATAAATACAACAAAGCATTTTATGAAGATTTATTACAGTGGAAAAGCGAGAAAAATACTACCAAGAGTTTTAATAATTGTATAATAGATATATAAACTTCAATTAAATGATTTGTCTATTATTTATTTTCATCGTAGGTGTAGTATAAAGCACTATGTATCACTTGAGAGAAAGTACAATTCCTAAGTCGGGCGTCATAGATATACAAGATCGAGTCTCAAACCTGTGAACGCGTCGAAAATCAGTGCAGCCAACTCTTGGCTGCACAGCCCTTTTCCCGCGCTCAGTTTGAATTAGATCATCGCTAGAGACGTTTCTGTTGCGAGCCAATATTTTGTTTTTTAAAATGGCGATTTTTGTGGTTAAAATGTGAAAAAACTAAAAATTTCGATTTATAACAACCAATAACATCACCTACCATCAGTAAATAACATAATTCACATCAGTTCCTGCAAAATAAGAAATTGAAATTTTTAGAAAATAATTAAATTTGAGTTCGCCATTTGTTGTGTGTGGCCAGTTTACGAACCCAAAATTTCCCTAATAATTAAAGAAACCTTGGTATGTAGATACCGATATTCGAAAAGCGATTGTGGATAATAACATTTTTAAATTTCCTTCCCGGATCAAAAATAGGAAATGGTTGCCAAAATTTTTAAAAGTCAGCGCCATATTGAAATTCTTTGTTATTGCACCGATGTCGTTCAAAATCGATATTTAGGGTTCCTTAGCGCCAAAAGAGAGGAAATTGTTGCCAAAATTTTAAAAAGTCAGCGCCATATTGAAATTCTTTGTTATTGCACCGATGTCGTTCAAAATCAATATTTAGGGTCCTTTAGCGTCAAAAGAGAGGGAATTTTGCCAAAAATTTTGAAAGTCAGCGCCATAGTGAAATTTTTTGTTATTGCACCGATGTCGTTCAAAATCGATATTTAGGGTCCCCTAGAGTCAAAAGAGGGGAAACGGTTGCCGAAATTTTAAAAATTCAGCGCCATATTCAAATTCTTTGTTATTGCACCGATGTCGTTCAAAATCGATATTTAGGGTTCCCTAGCATCAAAAGAGAGGAAATTGTTGCCAAAATTTTAAAAGTCAGCGCTAGAGACGCTAGGGGACCCTTAATATCGATTTTGAACAACATCGCTGCAATAGCAAAGAATTTCAATATGGCGCTGACTTTTAAAATTTTGGCAACAATTTCCTCTTTTTTGACGCTAGGGAACCCTAAATATCGATTTTGAACGACATTGGTGCAATAACAAAGAATTTCAATTTGGCGCGGACTTTTTAAAATTTTGGCAACCGTTTCCCCTCTTTTGACTCTAGCGGGCCCTAAATATCGATTTTGAATGACATCGGTGCAATAACAAAGAATTTCAATATGGCGCGGACTTTTTAAAATTTTGGCAACCGTTTCCCCTCTTTTGACGCTAGGGGAACCTAAATATCGATTTTGAACGACATCGGTGCGATAACAAAGAATTTCAATATGGCACGGACTTTTAAAAATTTTGGCAACCATTTCCTCTCTTTTGACGGTAGGGAACCCTAAATATCGATTTTGAACGACATCGGTGCAATAACAAAGAATTTGAATATGGCGCTGACTTTTTAAAATT
This sequence comes from Oeneis ivallda, assembly GCA_029955525.1. NCBI lineage: Eukaryota > Metazoa > Arthropoda > Insecta > Lepidoptera > Nymphalidae > Oeneis > Oeneis ivallda. The sequence goes on along the minus strand of JARPMR010000001.1, from coordinate 29,429,654 downwards.
TTGGCAACCGTTTCCCCTCTTTTGACGCTAGGGAACCCTAAATATCGATTTTGAACGACATCGGTGCAATAACAAAGAATTTCAATATGGCGCTGACTTTTTAAAATTTTGGCAACCATTTCCCCTCTTTTGACGCTAGGGAACCCTAAATATCGATTTTGAACGACATCGGTGCAATAACAAAGAATTTCAATATGGCGCGGACTTTTTAAAATTTTGGCAACCGTTTCCCCTCTTTTGACGCTAGGGAACCCTAAATATCGATTTTGAACGACATCGGTGCAATAACAAAGAATTTCAATATGGCGCGGACTTTTTAAAATTTTGGCAACCGTTTCCCCTCTTTTGACGCTAGGGGAACCTAAATATCGATTTTGAACGACATCGGTGCAATAACAAAGAATTTCAATATGGCGCGGACTTTTTAAAATTTTGGCAACCGTTTCCCCTCTTTTGACGCTAGGGGGCCCTAAATGTCGATTTTGAACGACATCGGTGCAATAACAAAGAATTTCAATATGGCGCGGACTTTTAAATATTTTGGCAACCATTTCCTCTCTTTTGACGCTAGGGAACCCCAAATATCGATTTTGAACGACATGGGTGCTATAACAAAGAATTTCAATATGGCGCTGACTTTTTTTATTTAAAATTTTGGAAACCATTTACCTAATACAAAATACTTTAAACAATTGGCCACAAGAGTTAATAAAAAAAAAACTTGAGAGGTGTCAAGGGACACCCGGATGGAACGTAGTTCCTTTCGATTAATTAATTTGGGATTGATGTGTTCGTTATTTTCGCGGTACAATAATGGGTCTCCGTAGCCTTGTGGCTTCTGCAGTCGCCTAAGAGCCAAAGGTCGATGGTTCGAATCCCAGCTCGACAGACCGAATTTTCCATTTTCAATTTTATTTTAATCAATTTCTACATGCGGAACCTTTCCTTAATTTTTTATAACTTATAAGTTATAAAAAATTAGGGAAAAATTCCACATGTAGAAATTAATTAAAATAAAATTGAAAATAGAAAATTCAGTCTGTCAATCAATCAATCAATCAATTCGAACAATCAACTTTTAAGTGTTAGGCGATTGCAGAAGCCACAAGGCTACGGAGACCCATTATTGTACCGCGAAAATACCGAACACATCAATGCCAAATTAATTAATCGAAAGGAACTACGTTCCATCCGGGTGTCCCTTGACACCTCTCAAGTTTTTTTTAAATTTTTTATATAAGAAAAAGCACCGCTAGCAATGTAAGCCATCTACTTTTACCCTACAGGTAATATAATTTAAGCCACAGACGAGTAAAGAGGGGTATAAATTTAACGTGTGTATGTCAAAAAATGGATCGATTTTGATGCGGTTTTTTTGTTTGAAAGCTGACGTAATCAGATAGTTTTAGCTATAATTTAGGAAAACTGTTCAAGGATTTGAAATTATCAGCTCATTTCCTAGATACGTGATTAAAGGGTCTTACCAAAGATTTACAAGATGGAGTCTAAAGTCTGTGAACGCGTCGAAAATTTGTGCTGCCACGTGTGGCACACGCCCTTTTCCCGCGCTCAGTTTGAATTAGGTCATCACCTGATATGGAGCTCGCGAGCCAATATGTTTTTTTTTTAATGGCGGTATTGGTAAATAAAATGTGAAAAAACTAAACAGGACGATCTAAAATAACCAATAACATCACCTACCATAAGTAAATAACATTAATTCACATCAGTTCCTGCAAAATAAGAAATTGAAAGTTTTCGAAAATAATTAAATTATGCTTTGTCAAATTTAGGATGATAATTTTGGCAGATCACGTACATGAAGTTTCGTATTTTTTTGTTCGGTAGATGTACTACAGATAATTTTGTACTTCATTGATGGGTACCGCCCACTTAGTAAAGTGTCATACCTCTCGAACAACCACAGACAATATAAAATCGATTTTGAAATGAAATAAATCGATAAACATTGTTTAGGTTGTGCACCGTTGTACTAGTATTAAATAGCCTTATATATTTATTTCTTATTTCATTTCACCCTAAAGGCCCTCTCACAGCAACAATTTCGACTTACAAGGTTAACTGATGAAACAAAAATACGCACGAATCGAAATCGTCGTTGTGGGAGGACTTTTATAGTCATATTAATTAATAAATTATATTAATTTAATAGAATAAAATAGTTTGATTTGTATTATTATCTGACTATACAACATAATATCGAATATCCATGCGACTATCGATTCTAAGTTCTATGGAAATATTAATCGATAATCGAATAAGTTCGGTAACGACTACAGACGCCGCGCATGCGCGGCACTCACGTCACGCACACTAGCATATTCTCATTGGCCTGTTTTTTTTCGTTCTTTAGTAGCGCGACACTCCTTCTAGACATATAAGTATTCATAGGGTCTTACAAACTATCGCAGGTGCGAATGATTTGAACTGCGAATGGTCGTATATTACTAATTAAAAAATATCAAAAAATAAAAAGGTACATGTAAGTTATTTATAAATATTATAAACTACTTACGTAATAAAATCGTTTGGGGAGGATCCTTGCATAAAATACTTAAAATATCCCGTAGAAATAACTACATACAAACGCAAATTCATAACAAACATCTCACCGTTTCATGCATTCTAAAGAACTGGGCGGATGCGTAAAAATCGCGGATTTGCTATGGTAGTACATTTTCATGTTGCAATCTAAAATATGGTTATAGCTTGGCAGCTCGACCTTAAAGTCAATCACAATTTCAAAACTCCGGGGTCCTGGACACAATAACAACTAGCTCCAACTAAAGTAAGTAACTCAGAGGGCAGAGTTGAGCCTGCAGGGAACCTCAACATTTTATACAATTTCTTACACCATTAAATACTCGTGATATACAAAATTTTTAACCCCCGACTAAAAAAGAGGGGTGTTATAAGTTTGACCTGTATATCTGTGTATAATTTGTGTGTCTGTACAGTCTGTTCTGTCGTAGCTCTCTATCGAAAAGACCGATTTTGATGCGGTTTTTTTTGTTTGAAAGCATGATCGAGATGGGTCTTATAAATCGTTTAAGGCGTTAGAAGATCATCAGTTCATTTAGGGGCTTACAAACTTTCACAGGTGCGACTGATTTTTTGATGTAGGTTTTTTGATGTTTTGTGTGTTACTTCGGACTATTTCCAATACATGGTAACCTTTCAAGTAGATTCACATGTACTCGTAGGGGGTATTTTTTTAAATATACAGTCGCGGTCATAATTGCATGCACACATGACACATCTATGTCAGACGGTCGATATAGTCTTGTTGTGATTTAATTAGCCATAGATGATTTTTTTTAGCATGTACCGGTTGCTATGCTGCAGTAGGTGACTGCTAAATATTTAGGTTAGATGTAAGAAACCTTTTTTGTAAAAAACAAACTTATAAGTATAATACTATAAATGCGAAAGTGATTGTTTGTTGGTTTGTCCTTCCATCACATAACTATACGGAGCAACGGATCGACGTGATTTTTTGCACGTGTATATAAGTTTAAATGTGCATTGCTGATTTGTGTTTAATATCGTCCTTTGTACTTTTTAGGGTTCCGTACCTCAAAATGTAAAAAAGGAACCCTTATAAAATCACTCTTTTGTCCGTCTGTCTGTCCGTGTGTCACCACCGATTTTCTCAGGAATGGGTGGACCTAACAAGTTGAAATTTATACCAGATACTGAGGTCTATAGTCCAGTTAAGTTGTATAAAAATCAAGGTCTGGAGTTAACACGATAAAAAGATATGGGCAAATTTAGATTTTCGCAAAAACTTGAAAGTAGGTACCAAAATATACCTATATAATGGCATACCGCCATTATATTCCGTAGGGTTCCGTACTTACCCTCGGCACACTAGTTCGACTCGCACTTGACCGGATTTTTTCAATTAAATTCTAGTTGAGGTACATTTTATGAACGATCTGAACGAATAAGAAAAAACCTCGTCAAAGTTAGGAAAAGATCGATGAAAAATTCAATAATTGAGTGACTAAAGCTGGAAACAAACTATCGGACGCGGCTGACGGACGCGGCTTACGGACGCGACTTATAGGGGATCTGGTTACTAAATGTACACTGAACTGTGCAAACTATCGGACGTAAGTCGCGGACGTGACCTTGAGCGTTCGGACGTCCGAGAGCTATCTGGCCCGCTGGATGCGTAAACGTCCGCGGACGCTATGTACGGGGTGCGGGACGCGTCCGTGCGTCAGAATGACCACAGAGAAGGACTTTAATGAATATTCGGGAGCTCGCACGTTCGTGCCAAAGAGAATATAAAGTACACTACGATTTTACGTGTGTGGCATTAGTGATTAAATTCTGCGGGCAAGCCGTCACAAGATCCTTTTAATGCATTTTCACTATATTACATTAATGCCATTTCACTAGACATGTTTCTTCGACGAAGAATCTTCGTCAACAGCAAAGACCATCGATTAGACATAGTCGTAATTCCTTGTTCCATATAATAAACACTATGTCTGTAGAATATTCTGGGGTTGGGTCTGTGGGCGCTCGAACGAATCCGCAAGACGCGTCTTAACGACTGTGCACACTTATCAGTCGCGTCCGTAAGCCGCGTCCGTCAGCCGCGTCCGATAGTTTGTTTCCAGCTTTAGAATCCTGCGCCGCATTTCTGGTTTTAGTTTTCTTAGCATACCCCTAATACCCATACCTACGTGTGGTTTTGACAACAATAGATGATATTAGACCACTGATTCTGGTGATGACAGAGGTTAGCGAATACACTACACTATGGTACTTTGATGGCATCATATAAAAATTATGTAGATAAAACAACCTTTTCCAATAAAAAGCAATTATTGGAAATACTATATGCTACCCGCGACTTCGTGCACGTGGATTAAAGTTTTTTTATATCCCACGGGAACTTAATTTAATTTTCCGGGATAAAATGTAGCCTACGTGCTAATCCTGGGTATGAGCTATCTCGATTCCAAATTTCAGCCTAATCGGTTCATTTGTTGTGGCGTGAAAGAGTAACAAAAATCCATCCATCCATAAAACCATCCATACATCCATCCTCACAAACTTTCGCATTTATAATATTACTAGGACTAGGATTAGTCCAAATTTGACAGAGTTAGAAAGTAATACCTACAAAATATTCATTCCCTATCCTGGAGGAATCCTATTGTTTATCAGGATAAAAAAATGTTAGTCCAGATTATCCGCTAGCAATACCTAATTGCAGTTAAATCCGTTCAGTAGTTTCGGCGTGATGGGTGCAAAGACAGACTGACAGACGAACTAAAAAAACTGTTTGTGGATCTATATCGACAGTAAAACTTGCTATTACTAAAATTCAAAAAATATTTTTTACTAAGTAAAAAGAAAAAAACATTCAGATACAGTTTTGAAATACAAAGCGGTCAACCATTTTTTCAAGTTATCACCTTCTTTTTGCGACGAGGGTTAAAACTAAATTTTTATCTAAGAATTATTTAGGTACTTTCTAATTCCAAGATTTTTAGATCATTTATTTATATTCAATGAAACGCGTGTTTGAAAGGCGTATTACTCCTGGATTGGAATATTCTTCACGTGTTTTTTCTAAGAGAGCTTCAAACTTTTCATTTTAATTAATCAATATTTTCGAAATTTTGAGTCAAATCAAAAAATCAAACTCGTTATGATTAAAGTATTAAGTCTCAAACTTAACTATTTCTTTTGTTTCTTAAAATTTCCGCACCATAACGTTATTATCTTTTATTAATGGAAAATATTTCGTGAAAATAAATAAAAATAAAAATCTTGTATACCTAAACAATGTAATAAGTACTAATTATACAAATCAAGAGAAATTCAAATTTTGTAAGCAGAATTTTTTATACTTATACTAGCTGACCCGGCGAACTTCGTACCGCCAACTTATCTATATAAATAAAACAAATAAACTATCCTATCTTTCAAGTTGGACCAAATTACAGATAGTCACGAAGTTTGATCTAAATCGGTTCAGTAGTTTAGGAGTCCATCGCGGACAAACAACGTGACACGTAATTTATATATATTAAGATTATACTAGCTGACCTAGCGAACTTCGTACCGCCAACAAAAATATTTAGGGGTGGGTCACCCTTATCATTTAGGGGTATAAAAAATAGATGTTGGCTGATTCTCAGACCTACCCGATATGCACACAAAATTTCATAAAAATCGAGCCGTTTCGGAGGAGTTTGGTAACAAACACCGCGACATGAGAATTTTATATATTAGATTTAGGTATATAATTCTATAGCTCTCTACTTTAATTTGTGAAGAGTGTTTTCTGTGTTCTTTTTACTGCAGTTTGTAAAGCATTTACATTTTTATTACAATGTCTAATTTTAAAATTCTTGACATTCAATGAGACGAACAATCACCATACTATATTATGTGAGCGTATCGAAATTCTTCGTAACGTATGATGATTGCATCTTAATCTATTGCGCTTAAGATGGTATGTAGGTATATTTAAAATTAAAATACTTATACAGTGAATAAATTATTTTACAGTCCGAAATATCTTTTAACAAATAATAATAAATAATTGACTACCTTAACTGACATCAATATTATATTTTATTATTGCAAATGTAATTATTTATTAATCTTCCAATTAAAATTTTCAAAATATCAAATCAAATCAAATCAAATCACTTGCCTGATATATTACGTCACACAAAATAAATAAATAATGACTTATTTATAGACTTGAAAAAAATATTAATAATAATTAATAGAGATAAATCCGCCCAGTCCCTTTTTATTACTCTCTAGTTTAGGTTACCTGCAAGAGATCACTATTAGTGATAAGGAAGCCTTTTGTATTAGCTTGTTTCTTTACTTATTGTATATTTTTTGATCTTGTATGCAATAAAGTTATAAATAAATAAATAAATCATATTTTAATTATGAACAAACCCTAAACTAAACCATAAAATCAATGAAGGTAAGTCGAGTGTATAAGAAGTTACAAAGGTTTGATATACTTATAATAGGTAACTGAAACTATTCTATTAGAATGACTAAGCATAAAAATGTGCGTTTAAGCAATTAAATATCACTTGCTTCAACGGTGAAGGAAAACATCCTGAGGAAACCCGCACATCTGAGAGTTCTTTATGATATTCTCTAAGGTGTGTGAATTCCGCCAATTCGCATTGCGCCAACGTGGCCTATAACACTTCTCTGAGACGAGACCTGCGATCAGCAGTGAGCCGTTGATGGGTTGCCGATGATGATGATGAAATAGTAGTGTATGTACTTGGTTATTTTATTCCATAATAAAAGACTTGAAACACATACCTGGTTATCGTATCCTGTACTCGCAATCGTCAGACCAAGGGCTTCGTTTTTCCGTCGAAAGTAAGATTAATTTCAAACTTGTACCAACTGTCAAAACCTCTGGTATCCTGCACTTGCCACCTCCGGATGGCAATCAAAGCTATAGCGCGGGCCAATCGCAACTAATCAACTGAACGATGAGAGCCCGTGGCGTCACGAGTCACATCTTTCAACTGTGTTATTAAATTTATACCTCCTTTTGGGACATTATATTTTCATGTCTTGTTACATGCAACTTGGTCGCTTTATATTAGGTATTGTATCAATTACAAGTTGCATCCGAATTTGGAGTACCCACCTTATACGTATATCACTCAATTTAAATATATTCAGATGGAGATCAGTATAATGTTACAGTTATACTAATAAGCTAACCTAATTACGATAATATAATAATCTTCTTCTTCTATATAAATAAAAATGAATGTTGGTAAGCGCATAACTCAAGAATGGATGGACCAATTCGGTTAATTTATTTTTTTGTATGTTCCTTAAGTTCCACGGAAGGTTTTAATAATTAATAAAAAAAAAACAAACAAAAAAAAATTATAATAGATAAGTTGGCGGTACGAAGTTCGCCGTGTCAGCTAGTATTATATAAAAAATTATCAGCTATATAATAACAAAAATCAATTGCCGCATGTATGAAAGAACATCACTCGATAACAGCTCAATCGATTTGGTGTGTATCCGAAATTGTAGAAGACGAGGTGCGTTTTTTTAATGAAATTTTTTGGAAAATTCACCGGACAAGTCGGTATATTGGATGGTATTTTCGTACGAAATTCTCAATTTCTCCATTGGTAAAATGTACTGTGTAAATAATAATAATGTCCACATGGAATGGTACCAAGACTTATGTTTCCACTTCCGCGCTTAACAGCCAGGCTGATTCTTTGCGCATACTATATGCCATTGTTTCTGTCACCAGATAGGTATCTTTTTTCTATACTAATATTATAAGAGGAAAGATTTTTTGTTTGTTTTATTGTTTGTTTGTTTGTTTGTACCGAATAGGCTCTGTAACTACTGGACCGATTTTAACAATTTTTTCACCAATAGAAAGCTAAGTTATCAGGAATTAACATGGGCTATAATTTATTTTCAAAAAAAAATAAAGATCCTTATGAAATTGCAATAATGTAAACCAAAGTAGCAAAATTTTGCCTATAAAATGCATTATTTTGCGTATGCCGAGAAAACTATTGATGATACATAAAAATTATGTACATGATTAAAGTACTCATTACTTTCTACAAAAAAGTCCCTGAGGGAATATTATCTAACCATCATATTTAAGTCAGAATAGTACCTTTTGTGTTTTAAAATTTAATTAGATTGCCTTTATTATTAATTATTATACTATATATGTATATATCTGCTGGGGCTGATTCACTGACTGATTCACTCACTCATTGATCACCTCTCCTGTAAAATTTTGTATGACAAATTATTTTTTTCACTGATGGTTTCGTATAGAGGATGGTTTCGATATAAAAATTCATTCGGAGGAAAAATAAAAAAAACCGGCCAAGTGCGAGTCGTACTCGCGCACCGAGGGTTCCGTACTCCAAAAGTAAAAATAAAACGATAATATTATATTAATTTGCTTATTTATCGTTAACTTTGCTTGTAGAGGTTTATTGTTAATATAAAAAAACTATGCTAGTCAGAGCGTTGGTTTTATTTTTCCTGTAAAATATACATAAACCTCTATTGACCATAATTATTTCAGATTATTCGATTGGTAAACTTCGGAGTAAAGGGGGGGGGGGGGGGCGGTATTTTTTTCGACATTTTGGCCGATTACTCAAAAACTATTATATATAGAAATAAATAAAACACTGTTTTAGAATGCACAAGTAAAGGCCTTTCATATTATACCCCACTCGGTATAGTTATCTTACTTTGAAATTTCAAACCCCCGATTTTCCCCCTTTTTTAATCAAACTAAAATAATTTTCGCGTTGCTTTTATTTTTCCTGTGAAATATACATAAACTTCTAATGACCATAATTATTTCAGATTTTTCGATTGGTAAACTACGGAGATAAGGGGGGGAACGGTATTTTTTTCGACATTTTGGCCGATTACTCAAAAACTATTATATATAGAAATAAATAAAAAACTGTTTTAGAATGCACAAGTAAAGGCCTTTCATATGATACCCCACTCGGTATAGTTATCTTACTTTGAAATTTCAAACCCCCGATTTTCCCCCTTTTTTAATCAAACTAAAATAATTTTCGCGTTACTTTTATTTTTCCTGTAAAATATACATAAACCTCTATTGACCATAATTATTTCAGATTTTTCGATTGGTAAACTTCGGAGATAAGGGGGGGGGGGGGGGCGGTATTTTTTTCGACATTTTGGCCGATTACTCAAAAACTATTATATATAGAAATAAATAAAAAACTGTTTTAGAATGCACAAGTAAAGGCCTTTCATATGATACCCCACTCGGTATAGTTATCTTACTTTTAAATTTCAAACCCCCGATTTTCCCCCTTTTTTAATCAAACTAAAATAATTTTCGCGTTGCTTTTATTTTTCCTGTAAAATATACATAAACTTCTAATGACCATAATTATTTCAGATTTTTCGATTAGTAAACTACGGAGATAAGGGGGGGGGGGGGGGGGGGGAACGGTATTTTTTTTCGACATTTTGGCCGATTACTCAAAAACTATTATATATAGAAATAAATAAAAAACTGTTTTAGAATGCACAAGTAAAGGTCTTTCATATGATACCCCACTGGATATAGTTATTTTTCTTTGAAATTTCAAACCCCCGATTTTCCCCCTTTTTTAATAAAACTAAAAATAATTTTCGATTTTTCTTTATTCCAATGATGTTGGGCTACTATTATACACAACTATGCCAAATTTCATGTCGATAGCTTTAATAGTTACTGAAATAATCGACTGTGACAGACGGACGGACGGACGGACGGACGGAGAAAGTCTCACCAAAAAAACTTGAGAGATGTCAAGGGACACCTCGTGACCGGATGGAACGAAGTTCCTTTCGATTAATTAATTTGGCATTGTGTTCAACATTTTCACACTACAATATTATTAGATCTCCGTAGCCTTCTGGTTTCCACAGTCGCCAAACAGCCAAAGGTCGATGGTTATTAACTTACTTATTTTTAAGTTATAAAAAATTAGGGAAAGGTTCCACAAAAATTGTTTAAAATAAAATTGAAAATGGAAAATTCGGTCTGTCGAGCTGGGATTCGAACCATCGACTTTTAACTGTTTAGCGACTGCAGAAACCACAAGGCTACGGAGAACCAATATTGTACCGCGAAAATACCGAACACAATGCCAAATTCACTTTCAAAAAGTGTCTGTTTCAAAAAAGTGTCGATCCGTCTAGCCCCCTTCCACACCGCACGATAAGGAACTACGACCCAATATGAAGAGAGCTGATGATTGAGGATTTCGGAGAAGGGTGAGGAGCACGGCCAGGGTATTGCAGATAGGTGGAGTGTGCTCGAACAAAAGTCACTCGAAACCTCATCCAACTGCAAGTGAGTTGAAAAAAAATCCAAAATGGCGGATTCAAGATGGCGGCCATACAAATTTCGTCGGTGTCTATCTCGGAAAGTATACAAGATGCAAGAGTGGTTTCCTGGCAAAAGATGATCAAGACCCGAAGGTCTACTAGTTGATCAGAGAAAAAAAATCAAGATGGCGGATTTTTTTTCCATACAAAATATATAGCGAATATTGAAGAGAATAGATGTTGGGAACTATGGAAGACTTTGATACGGTTCCTTTTCAAAATTTGTTTTTATAAAAGAATCAGTCTTATTCTAACAAATGATGAGATATGATGATCGATGGTTTGGAAGGTGGGTGAGCAGCACGGCCAGGGTATTGAAGATAGGTGGGAGGTGCTCAAACAAAAAATACTCGACAACTCACCCAATTGGCAGTGAGCTGAAAAAAAAATCAAAATGGCGGATTCAAGATGGCGGCCGTACCAATTTCATCGGCATCTATCTCGGAGAGTATAAAAGATGGAAGAGTGATTTCTTGGAAAAAGATGATCAGAACCCGAATGTCTACTACGTCTTGGTGAATAGAAAAAAATTCAGGGTGGCGGAATTTATTTTTCCATACAAACTATGCAAGACGAAGTTTCCTTTTCAAAATTTTTTTTATGGAAGAATTCTGATCCTGACAAATGATTCGCAGAAAAAATATGGAAAGTAATGCTGATCGAGGATTTGGAAGATGGGTGAGGAGCATAGCCAGGGTATTTAAGATAGGTGGGGGCTGCTCAAACAAAAAATACTCGAAACATCATCCAATTGGCAGTGAGCTGAAAAAAAATCAAAATGGCGGATTCAAGTTGGCAGCTATAAGAATTTCATAGGTGTCTATCTCAGGGAGTTTAAAAGATGGAAGAGTAAGGATGGAGATAGAAAATGATCAGAACCTGAAAGTCGTATTTGATGAGAAGAAAAACCGCACCCACGCGCCCTACTAGTTTAATATATATAAAGCTGCTCGTGCTGATTCACTGACTCACTCACTCATTGATCACCTCTCCTGTAATATTTTGTATGAAAAATATTTTTTCACTGACGTATTTTCGTATATAATTACGATTTTCGTATAGAAAACAAAAATTTATTCGGAGGAAAAATAAGGAAATATCTGATGATTAAGGATTTCGGAGACGGGTGAGGAGCACGGCCAGGGTATTAGGTGATAGGTGGGATAGGTGGGATGTGCTCCAACAAAAGTCACTCGAAACTTCATCCAATTGCCAGTGAGTTGAAAAAAAATCCAAAATGGCGGATTCAAGATGGCGGCCATACAAATTTCGTCGGTGTCTATCTCGGGGAGGATAAAAGATGGTAGAGTGGTTTCTAAATAATTCTTTTACTATTAATACATAATTATAAATGCGAAAATGTGTTTGTTTGTCGGTTTGTCCGCCAATCACGCTGCAACAAAGATACGGATTGACGTGATTTTTTGGATACGTCAGAACCTGGAGGGTAACATAGGCATCCCGGAAAATCAAAGAGTTCCCGCGGGATTTTAAAAACTAAATCCACACGGACGAAGTCGCGGGCTTCAGCTAGTATCGTTTATATATCGAAATCGTAATTGATTTGCACTTGGGCCCAGGGATTCCACTACTCCTTCCATACTAGGAGTCTTCTAACGATAATGTACCCATGTACCTACTCTGAGTTACATAGGTGTACGTAATGTTCTAAATGGGGTCAAAGGGTTAAGTATATTAAGAGGCCGGGACCTAAACTATTTAATCGTTAATTAAAACATAGCTGCATTAATCACACGCACAGTTTAAAATAATTATATCGAGATAGTTCGATGCGAGCAGCGAGCCTATCTACTATCGTCAGCATCACGGAATAGATAAATTATCTAATCAGTGGTCAGCATAAATAGCGTCAAAAACACGTATTTCTCCCCCCACGCAGATTTCTCCGAATGCTGCCTTTCCTGAGGCGGAATCGCCTTTTATAATAGAATAGAATAGAAATGTATTTTATTCAAATAAACTTTTTTACAAGTGCTTTTGAATCGTCGATGAATCTACCACTGCTTCGGAATGCCGTTCTTGCCGAGAAGAACCAGCAAGAAACTCGGCAGTTGCTCTTTTCAAAACAAGTTTACAATATAGTAGATATTATGCTATGTATGCAGTGTTTCCACAATGAGGAAAAAGAGAATTTAAAGGTTAATCATTACCTACTGTCTCATGAATCGCAGGAACGAATTATATCCACGCTTTTTTGTCATTTCTATAGTCGTAGTATTGTATAATATGCTTTTTTCATGAGATTAGTTTTAACTGATTTCTTAAACTCGTGTAAAGGCAAGTCTAAGATCGACTGTGGAATTTTATTATAAAACGTCACGCCCATTCCCACAAATGTCTTTCGGACCCTCTTGAGGCGCAATCGAGGAATCATTAGCCTGTTTGGATCTCTAGCACTTTTGGACACCTAAATATCATATTGTCAATAAATTATTTAATGGAACGTAGTTCCATTTCGGACAGTTTGGCGGATGGAGCCTAGCCGAAAGTGTAAGAATATTCCGTCACGACACTTGTTGCCTTCGTTTATTACACGCGTTACTGAAACTATCGTTTCGGGGTTCAAACCCTGACTGCAGACTATTATTTTGTTTTTATTATTATTAAAAGGCACTTCGTTCCAACCGAGTGTTCCACGACACCCACGCATTTTTTTATTATAATCCATAATTATAATTTTCTACTAGGATATCAAATGCGACCTTCTGCAGCTTTATTTTTTCAAAGAAAATAGCGATCCTTGTTCCTTGCAGCAGTGTCCAAGGTCAGATAGCCCTAATGATTGCCAACATACGATATGAGACGGCATTATATGAAGAATGATTAGAATAGAATAGAACAGAATATAATAGAATAGAATATTGTTTATTCATTGACAAAAAAAATAGAAACAAACAAAAAATAGAAATAAATATGAAATGAAAATACAGTACTTAAAATCTAACTTATCCCGTGTCTTACTATGTGTCATGCCAATGAAAGGGTCCTAGCTCAGCTACTGGATACTGATGTAGTAACCACAACGCTGGTTCTGCTGGAGCCCGAACGAGGAAAGTTCATGATTTCAAATGAAATAAAATAAAATAGCGGATATACATCATAACATATCAAACATGATTTCCGAGATGTCTTCTCGTCCAAAATTCCTCAGTGCCTGAAGACTAAAGTCTTCAGTGCGTGTTGCCAGTGATGACTTACGGATCCGAGACATGGTCGCTAACTAAGGGCCTCATAAGTAGGCTCAGGACCTCTCAGCGGGCGATGGAGAGAGCTATGCTCGGAGTGTCCCTGTGGGATCGAATCAGAAATGAGGAGATCCGTAGGAGAACCAGAGTCACCGACATAGCTAAGCGAGTCGCGATACTGAAGTGGAAATGGGCGGGGCACATAGTTCGAAGAGCTGATGGTCGTTGGGGTCCCAAGGTGCTGGAGTGGCGACCCCGCACCGGGAAGCGCAGTGTTGGCAGTCCCCCCACCAGGTGGACCGACGACATCAAACGAGTCGCAGGGAGCCGCTGGATTCAGGCGGCGCAAGACCGAGGCCTGTGGAAGTCCATGCAAGAGACCTTTGTCCAGCAGTGGACGTCTATCGGTTGATAAAGAAGAAGAAGAAGATATCAAACATACATTAGTTAAAAGAAATACTATATTATAAAGATGAGAAATATTATAAAGTTTTTGTTGTTAAAATATTAATATCACTACTGTGCCGCTAGACACACTAAGTCTACTACGACACACTAGTGATGTTCATGTCTACAACACGTGTATTTAGGAACTAGCTGATGCCCGCGACTTCGTCCGCGTAGTTTTAGTTTTTCAATTTCCGCGGGAACTCTTTGATTTTCCGAGATGCCTATGTAACCCTCCAGTTTCTCAACTATACCTATCCAATAAATCACGTCAATCCGTAGCTTTATTGTAGCGTGATTGACGGACAAACCAATAAACAAACACACTTTCGCATTTATCATAACATGTATTAGTAAGGAAGAATTAATACTACGATATTAAAGGCGAACTAATTAAATTTAAGAACACAAAAGCTATAATTGTGACTTAAATATGATAGTTAGATATATTTCCTCAGGAACTTTTTTGTAGAAAATAATAAGTACTTTAATCATGTAGTACATAATTTTCATGTATCATCTATAGTTTTCTCAGCACACGCCAAATAATGCATGTTACAGGCAAAATTTTGCTACTTTGGGTTATATTATTGCAATTTTCTTAAGAAAATTTAATTTTTTTGAAAATAAATTATAGCCTATGTTACTTCCTGATAACTAACCTTTCTATTGGTGAAAAAATGGTTAAGATCGGTCCAGTAGTTACAGAGCCTATTCGGTACAAAAAAACAAACAAACAAAAAAATCTTTCCTCTTTATAATTTTAGTAGGTATAGATAAGATACTCTGGTTGCCGGAATCTCCAACCTATCTCCTTAACTATTCTAACTCTTACTTGGAGGGTTTTCTTAAATCTTACTACTTATTGTTTTTTCAACAGGTCATCTGTCTGTGGGTAGCATGGCTCACGTTAGCAGAAACAAGCACCCGCGAGGAGCTCGCAGAAGATATCATTGAACGCGTTCTAGGAATCTCGAACTCTGATAAAGGTTTCAACTCGGTACTGGGGAGGTTACAGAAGAACCGACAAGGATTTCTTCAGCGATTGAAACCCAATAATGACCCTGATTGTAATCATTCCGAGGTTTGTACCCAGTGCCAGGAACATAACTGTGATAATAATCTATACATACTTATAATAATTTAATATGAAAAAATATTTTTAAAAACTGACTTCAAACGCCCTCGCCACGTAGCATATAATTTATTGTTGACTAGCTGATGCCCGCGACTTCATCCGCGTGGAAAAAGTATTAAAAAAAGAATCTCTTTGTGTTGAGCGCGAGGTTTTACGATTGTCTTTTCTAAAGTATAAGACAATCATAAAAACACGTATCGTAATCGTAAAGTAAAAGACACTTTCGGGAGCGAAGCGAGCGCGAAATTTTTTTGATTGCACTGTTCCTCTAGGTCAGGTAGTTCATACTTGACAACTGCAATAGCAATTTAAAACCGATATTTTCGTGAACAAAGCGAGCGCTAAAATCTTTCGATTGCACTACGCCTCTATCATCATCAGCCTGTATTCTTCCACTGCTGGACATAGACCTTTCCGAGAGCGCGCCACCAAACACCTCCGCCTTCCTCATCCAACCGCTTCCCGCCACCTTCTTAAGGTCACCGGTCCAACGAGTTGGAGGTCGTCCTACACTGCGCTTGCCGGTACGCGTTCTCCACTCCAGAACACGTCTGCCCCATCGGCCATCGGTTCTGCGACAGATATGACCTGCCCACTGCCACTTCACCTCTATGTGAAAGTGAAATTAGCTGAATAGATTGATACACACAATATCAATTCACAATCGATAGTTTCAAAATCCCACCAATTAGGTGAGCCGTACCCAACAGCACCAAGATTTAAGGTAAAGCATTTTCTATACTTGGCACCTACATAAGCAACATAAAACCGACGCTGTAATCAAACAATAATCGACATCATCGCGAGTAAAGCGAGTGCGATATTTTTTACAATTGCACTACGCCACTATATAGTCCATACTTGGCACTTACAACAGCAATGCAACATCAACATTTTCGCGAAATTTTTTAGGACTGCACTACTTCACTGTGGCCTTCATACTTGGTTCTTACAATACTAATTAAGAAAAGACACATTTTAGCGAGCGAAGCGAGTGCAAAACTTTCGATTACACTACGCTTCCTTGTAGTTCATACTTGGCTCCTACAGTAGCAATTGAAAAATGATATCTTCGCGAGCGAAGCGAGCGCGAAATTTTTATTAGTCGCACAACGCCTCTGTGTAGTGCAAACTAATTGGTATCTACAAAAGCAATCTAAAATCGACATCATCGCGAGTACATTGCATCACTGTAGTCCATACTTGGTCTTGGTCGGTTCAGGCGTTTTCGAGTAATCGGTGAACATACATAAAAAAATTTAAAAAAATGATTACTCCTTTTTCGAAGTCAGTTAAAAAGAAATCTACAATCGATATTATCGAGAACGAAGTGAGTGAGACATTTTTTACAATTGCACTATACCACTATGTAGTCTGCACTTGGTACCTACAATATCAATTCACTATCGACATTTTGTAAACGGCCACTATTTAGGTGGGTATTATCATCAGCAGCATCGGGATGGAGAAGTTGGTATCAGTAGTTCAATGTTGTAGCTTACTGGTTTATTGTGGGTAGGAGGATGATTCCTAAATCGAACCGAGCGATAATGAAATTAGCTGAATAGATTGATGCCATCTATGAATTTAAAGCTACTGTGGGAAATTTTAGTAAACGGAAAACGGAGACGCGAAATTTTTTACGGCTGCGTTATGCCACTACACTACGTAGTTCATACTTGGTACCTACCATTGGTGAGCAGTACCCAGCAGCATCAGAATTGAGTCCACTTTTCCGGCTCCACTACGCCATTATATTTGAAATATTTGGAACCTACAATATCAGTCCATAATCGACAGTTCGTAAAAATCCATGATTAAGGTAGGCAGTTCACAGCAGCATCAGGATTGAGGAGCTAGGGCCTGGAGTTCAATGATATGGCTATGGTATGTATGTAATAAGATCTATACGTATCATTTTAATAAGTCTATGATACGTATATATCGTATGCGAGTGACCTGGAAATCCAAGAGAATTTCTGTCCTCTATCTCCCATAATATTAAGCAGATCTTCACTTAAATTAGACAAAATATTTCTTAAACTACACACTTTCTAATAAAGAAAGAATTATTAAAATCGGTCATATTTGACTGAGTTATGGAGAAAAATCAACAAAATTTTCATCCCCTATCCTGGAGTAACCTTATGTTTTATCGGGATAAAAACTATCCTTTATGTTGACCCGGAGTATCAGCTACCGCTATACCAAATTTCATTTAAATCCGTTCAGTAGTTTTCGCGTGATGCGCGAACAGACAGACAGACAGACAAAAATTAAATAAAAATCTGTATTGCGTTCAGGATAGATAATAAAGCATCCTCCGATTAAAATTTTCAAAATATATTAATTGTACAGAAATCTTCCAGTTACAGTTTTATTATAAGTATAGATAGATATAGATTTTTAGGATTCCGTCTGTCCGTCCGCGGTTTAGCTCAGGGAAGATTGGTAGGTACTAGAAAACTGTAGTTTGACAAGGGTATAAATATTAATCACGCCAACAAAGTGGTGAAATAAAATTGTGAAAATTAATTTTTAATAGGGTACCTCCCCAACATGTAAAGTGGGGATGAATTTTTTCTCTCGTCTACCCCATAGTGTGGGGTGTGGTTGAATAGGTCTTTCAAAAATATAGCAGTAGTATAATAAAGAATTGTATAGGAAAACTATCACGGCTACGTAGGGTTCATTAGTTAAGGAGTTACGAGTATATCTGTTTTTTCTAGGTCAGGTATTACACGTAGTGTAATTTGCTTATTTTCTAGTATATTATAGTACTAGCTGATGCCCGCGACTTCGTTTTAGTTTTTAAAATCCCTCGGGAACTCTTTGATTTTCCGGGATAAAAAGTAGCCTATGTCACTCTCCACGTCCTCAACTATACCCATGCAAAAAATCACGTCGATCCATAGCCTTGTTGCGGCGTGATTGAAGGACAAACCAACAAACAAACACACTTTCGCATTTATAATATTAGTAAGGATTTAAACCATGGAACTCAAAATAGTATAATATATTCAATATCATCATACTAATATTATAAATGCGAAAGTGTGTTTGTTTGTTGGTTTGTTGGTTTGTCCTTCAATCACGCCGCAACAGAGCTGCGGATCGACGTGATTTCTTGCGTGGATATATTTGAGGACCTGGAGAGTGACATAGGCTACTTTTTATCCCGGAAAAACAAAGAGTTCCCGAGGGATTTGAAAAACTAATTCCACGCGGATGAAGTCGCGGGCATCAGCTAGTTCATAAATAAATTAAAAGCACTAACTATCCTAGGTCAGCAATAATATTTGTGACTTGCAACTACGGAACCCTACACTGCGCGTGGGCCGACACACACTTGGCCAGTTTTTTTTAAAACCACTCGACCGATTTAAATGGGAATAATATTTAAATGCATGAAATGAAATTTTGCATGTCTATTTGAATCGGATGACAGTGCTGATGAAAATTATTGTTATTATATATGGAGCCGATCTGATGATGGATGCGGAAGGTGGGTATGGGAGCTCTGTAGTAAAACTACGTAACCCCGTCGAGTTTGGGCACAGAATATATAATAGTACTACGTGCTTTGGGCTCGTTTGATTCGTCTTGAAATATTGTTTTGAAATATTATTAGTTATTACGTTATCGTCCGAATGTAAATGTTTTGTTCATAATGTTTTGAAGTCTATTTATAAGAAACTTATGTATTTCTAGTTCATCATTCATCATTAGCAACCCATCAACGGCTCACTACTGAGCGCTGGTCTCCTCTCAGAGAAGGGTTATTGGCCATAGTCCACCACGCTGGCCCAATGCGAATAGGCGGACTTCACACACCTTCAAGAACATTATGAACTCTCAGGTGTGCAGGTTTCCTCACGATGTTTTCCTTCACCGTTGAAGCAAGTGATATTTAATTGCTTAAACGCACTTGACTCCGAAAAGTCAGAGGTGCGTACCCGGGATCGAACCTGCGACCCCCCGAATAGGAGACCACAGTCCTAACCACTAGGCTATCACTGCTTATTCTTTTGCTTTCTACTCAACAGCACCTAATTAAAATTAAAAGTCGCTGTGGGCCTAAATATTATCTAATAATATATGAGTGGCCATTTGACCGTGCATTTGATCTGCCTTCAAAGAAACTGACAATTGAACAACCGATTTAATTTTGTTGATATCATGAAATGTAACACAGCTGCTTAAGTTGGTATAATTAATAAAATAA
Organism: Oeneis ivallda; assembly: GCA_029955525.1. Classification (NCBI taxonomy): domain Eukaryota; kingdom Metazoa; phylum Arthropoda; class Insecta; order Lepidoptera; family Nymphalidae; genus Oeneis; species Oeneis ivallda. Next base: position 29,409,673 of record JARPMR010000001.1, on the reverse strand, counting down.
TATGTGTGGGCTGTTCTTGAAAACGTTATGCTATCTATGTCTTTGAGTAGCCACTTAGACAAAACAATAAGCTACTGTCAGTTATTAGTTATGTTGTACCTACACCAATCTATAATATAATAATATCTGGGTGTTTTTTTTTTTGGTATATCGTATTTTTTTGGAAATTATATATTAAAATAAAATAATAAATAAGAAAATAATAATAATAATAATAAAATTCATAGGGGAAAATATAATCGTCTGGACTCGAACCGGGGTCTTCTGGTTTCGGGACCGCCCGACTTCCGAGCTATCGGAAATTTATATAATGGCGGCGAAATTTACCTTCGTATTCTAATGATATTGTAGGGGTTTTTCATTGCCTAAAAACACGGATAAAACGACCTTTTATAAAAATGAAACCTAGCTAGATCGATTTATCGCCTCCGAAACCCCTGCATACCAAATTTCATGAAAATCGTTGAAGCCGTTTCCGAGATTCAGATTATATATATATCAGAATTGCTCGTTTAAAGATATTAGATAAATAGATAGATAGATTATAGGTTGGTGTACAACTCTTTGTTACATAGTACGTTAGGTTGAAAGTACGTGGGCTGTTCCAAAAATTGTTAGTGAAATGAAAAATAGTTCGAATGTGAAAATAGTTCATTTACAGTTTTTCAAAATATTTCCTTCTTACCCCAATGCACTTATATTATATGTATTCGGGTGAACCAGCTTTGGAAACATTTAAAAAATATATCTTTTGGGAGGTCGAAAAATAACCGCCGAAATTCGAAAACTTCAGAGATAAGGGGGTGGGACCATATTATTTTTTTTTTCGTCATTTTGCACGAATAATTAAAAATATATAAAAATAAAAGCTATGCAATAGCTTAATAAATAAAAATCTGTTTTAGAATGTACCTACAGGTAAAGCCCTTTCATATGATGTACCCAACTCGGTATAGTAATCTTACTTTGAAATTTGAAACCCTCACTTTTCCCCCTTTTTTAATTAAACTAAAAATAATTTTCCATTTTTTGGAACGAAGTTCCTTATGGGGTGTTGCGGAGGGGTACCTAGCCGGCAAAAAACGTCCGTAACGTTAAAAAAAATGAAATAAACACTACTTTTTGTACCAATTGTTTAGTGTTTAGTGCAAGTGTTTAGTGCTTAGTGCAAATGTTTAGTGCGTGTTTAGTGCAAGTGTTTAGTCCAAGTGTTTAGAGTTAAGTGCATGTGCTTAGTGTTTAGTGCAAGTGCTTAGTTTTTAGTGCAAGTGTTTAGTGTCTAGTGCAAGTGTTTAGTGCAAGTGTTTAGTGTTTAGTGCTAGTGTTTAGTGCAAATGTTTAGTGCAAGTGTTTAGTGCAAATGTTTAGTGCAAGTGTTTAGTGTTTAGTGCAAGTGTTTAGTGTTTATGGCAAGTGTTTAGTGCAAGTGCTTAGTGTTTTTATTATATATTTTTATAAATCGTTTTAAACAAAATAAAGGCGTTAAGATAAAGTACGAGTAGTTTTTCTGATTTTTGTCGATAAAAAAATCATGATAAAAAATGTATACCCAAATAATTATTTTCTTTATACCTCGAATAGAACTTGAAATTAATATTTTTATAATAATGAACTTCGTTCCTATCTGGTGTCCCACGACACCACACGACTTTTTTTTTCATTCCAATGATGTTGGGCCACTATTATATACGTCGATAGCTTTAATAGCTCTCACTGTTATTCTAGGAAATTATAAGGGTTATGTAAACTTAAAGTGAACCTTTGTTCACTGGGAGCTTGAACTTGTGAGTGAACTTTTTGTGCCACATTATGAGTAATGTGACTCATAAGTCATAAAAGAATGATGCACGCGAAGAGTCGCGTGCATCATTCTCCGCGTGAAGGAATTAAAGATCATAATTATTATTATTAACTAGCTGATGCCCGGGACTTCGTCCGCGTGGATTCAGTTTTTAAAATCCTGAGGGTACTCTTTGATTTTCAGGGAAGCTTTACACTCTACAGGGTCTCAACTATACCTATCCAAAAAAATCACGTCAATCCGTAGGTTTTTTGCAGCGTGATTGACGGACAAACCAACAAAGACAAAATTACGTTTAGTTGTCATAATTTACGTTTTGTTATTCCACTGTCATTTGCGTTTTGTTATTCCATGTCAGATGCGTTTTTGTTATACCACGTTTTATAGTGACTTGACGGAAACGCGGTCGAACGGGATAAAAAGTATCCTATGTCCGTCTCCTGGTTCTAAGCTACCTCTCCACCAATTTGCAGCCAAATCGGTTCAGCTGTTCTTGAGTTATAAATAGTGTAACTAAAACCACTTTCTTTTATATTTAAAGATATAGATATAGATAAACCTTTGGGAACATTGATATTCCATTCCGGGTCATCATCAATTTTTAACCCATGACGCAAATAGAGGGGTGCTATAAAATTAATGTATGTACCTATGTGTCTATCTGTTACCTCGTACGTGCCCAATGAATGGATCGTATTTGATGGGTTTTTTTGTTCGAAAGCTGACGTGACGAAGTTGGTTCTTAGCTATATATACTTAATCTACACAAATAAACTAGTGGTTCGCCCCGAACTGAGACCTCGCGGTATCCCATAATTCCCATAAGGTAGTTTTAACTATATTATATTGTAATTAAAACGCGCCGAATCTGATGACGTCAATCGTCATCTGCTTTCTTGGATGGGATGCGTATTTACAATATTAAAGACAGCGCCATCTATTAACAGTATAGTGAAGTTTTGTTAAAAACATTGATGCCCATTAAAACTTAAATAATTTCGTTTCTTTATAATATTTATCTAATCTTATAATAAAGTATTTGTTGTTCAAGTACAGAATATAACCCAAATTATGTGTAAGTTTCAATTTTTAAAATAAAGTGGTTTTAGAGATCTAGCCTCGAATAAAATCTCCACTTTGAAAGCCCCCATTTCGTCAATTTTAGGAAAAAAAAATTAAAAAAAAAATACTTTTGTACTCTGTTCCAAATTATCTTTAAAATGAGGTACTATGAGGTAGGAAATGCAAAAAAAATATTTTACTTCGCATTCGCTTCTATGAGAGCCCCCCTGAAATAAAGATTTTTATAACTTTTTAAGCCATTTTCGGCTGGAGGCCATCGGTTTACATATCATATCTAAAATTGAAGTTATTACGTTCAGTAATTCAGAAGTTATAAGGCTCTGACAGACGGACGGACGGACGGACAAGTGCAAATCGCTCTAGTAAACTCAGAGACCTTCGCTTCGCTCGGTCGATAAAATTGAAGTGTATGTTTGTAATATCAAAATAACAGCTTTTTACTAAATGCATAATATGAAAGTATATTCGGTAGGTACTTATAACAAAACTGCTATTTTTAAATTTTTGTCTGTCTGCCTGTTTGTTTGGGCTAATCTTGGGAACGGCTGGACTGATTTTGACGGGACTTTCACAGACAGATAGCTGATGTTATGCGGAGTAATAGGCTACTTTTTAACCAACTTTCAAAAAGGAGTTGAGTACTGTTGATTATGAATATTTTTTGTAGGTACCAAGCAAAGATTACATAGTTAAATTCCAGGACCCAACTCCTCAATCCTGATGCTGCAGGGGTAACTGCTCACCTAAACTGTGGTGATTTAATTATTATTGTCGAATATTAAGGTTGAAGACAAGGGTCTGCCCGCGAAATTCAAATTTAATTTGGTTTTTCGCAATTTGTAAACTAATACGACAAAGTAGGCTTATGGCATTCTGCTTGCGACGATGGCAGTATCATCTTCACAGGTTTATATAAAAAAAAATTACCTGAAAGTGTCCAGTTTAAGAAATTAATGAAAATATCGACTAATTTGTGAGTAACTCACGTCCAACTCAGTATTTTGATTAATTTCTTAAACTGGTCACTTTCAAGTAAAGATTTTTATGTAAACCTGTGAAGATGATAATTCCACTGGCGCAATTAGAAGGCCATAAGCCTACTTTGTCGTATTAGTTTACAAATTGCGAAAAACCAAATTAAATTAGAATTTCGCGGGCAGACCCTTGTCATCAACCTTAATAGATATTGTAGGTACAAAGTAAAGACTTTATATTTGAACCCCTAAAGCCTGATGCTGCAAGAAACTGCACTCCTAACCCGTGGTGATTTGGGAGCTAACGATTGTGAATTGATCTTATGTAGGTAGGTACTTAACTTCTAAGTGGAGTGAAGTTTCTTTTGGGACAGTTTTCGGTCCATCCGCCGGCTAGTCGAAAAAAAGTGTAAGAATTTTCCGTCACGATACTTGTTGCCTTCGTTTATTACACACATTGCATCTTATGATGAATAAATATAAATAAAAAATAAAAGTATTCGCTTCTATGAAATAAAGATTTTTATAACTTTTTAAGCCATTTTCGGCTGGAGGCCATCGGTTTACATAATAAATTAAGTCTAAAATTGAAGTAATTACGTTCCGTAATTCAAAAGGTATAAGGCTCTGACAGACGGACGGACGGACGACGGACAGACAGACAGACGGACAGACGGACAGACGGACAGACCTAGACGGACGGACGGACAAGTGCAAATTCACTCAATATGACTCAGAGACCGTCGCTTCGCTCGGTCAATAATGGGTATTAATATTATGTTGGAGTAACTACCTACCAGTATTCTAAATCCTTCAAAAAGGATTTATGTTTCTTCTACTTGGCTTCATGTTGGATCCCAACTATAGAGCCGATGAGGATTACATGTGAAAATGATTGTTCATTTCTTTGGATTATTAATTTTCTAGCTATATTTTTATTTGTTTACATTTTCTCTCATCGCTTACAGGGCTTACCGGAATATAGTGAATCGCTGGAGAACTCCCAGGACCGCGGCATGAGACACATAGACGCAAATACCGTAAGTGAATATCCGACCGCACCGTAAAATTCAAAGGGCTTAACCTAGAATCCATCCTACTATCCTACTAATATATTATAAATACTAATATCCTACTAATATTATAAATGCGAAAGTTTGTGAGGATGGATGTATGGATGGATGTTTGTTACTCTTTCAAGTTACAACGAAGGAACCGATTTGGCTGAAATTTGGACTGGAGATAGCCCATACTTTTTATTAATACACTGGTTACATTTTATCCTCGAAAATTTAAGAATTCCCGCGGGATTTGAAAAACCTTAATCGACGCGGACGAAGTCGCGGCCATCTTCTAGTAATATTATAAATGCGAAAGTCTGTGAGGATGGATGTATGGATGGATGGATGTTTGTTACTCTTTCACGCCACAACGAATGAACTGATTTGGCTGAAATTGGGAATAGTGATAGCTCATACCCAGGATAGGCTACATTTTATCCCGGAAAATTAAGGAGTTCCCACGGGATTTAAAAAAACCTTAATCCACGCGGGCGAAGTCACGGGCATCATCTAGTAGATTTATAAATTGGTAGCTAGTACAAGATACCACAATTTCTACTAACAATAGCTCGTAATTTCACAGTTTGATAATGAATTGTTTTTAAATAAAACCGGCCAAGTGCGTGTCGGGCCACGCGCAGTGTAGGGTTCCGTAGTTGAAAGTCTCCAATATTATTGTTGACCTAGGATAGTGCTTTTGTTTTATTTATGAATATTGAATAAATTTTGAGTTCCATGGTTTAAATACTATAATATTCTACAAAATATGCAACTTACACTACGTGTAATACCTAACTTAGAAAAAACAGATATAACTCCTTAACTAATGAACCCTACTTAGCCGTGATAGTTTTCCTTTAAAATTCATTATATATACTACTGCTATGAATTTTTTTTTGTATCCTATATACAACCGTTTAGCTGGCAGAGGGGGGGGAACACTTGACTCTAATAAAATTTTGCACTTTAAAATATCATATTTCACAAACGGATCCCTGAATTGAAAAATGATGTTCCCACACCCACAATATTTTTGAAAGACCTATTCAACGACACCCCACACTATAGAGCAAGATCCCAGTGCCGCCAGACCTAAGTTATTTTCTCAGCAATTATTTGTGTACGATAGAGTACTGTTCGAATGTCCTTTCAGTATATGCGTAACAGCTAGATTGTGCCGACGGCCAATTTCCAGATACCAGGTGCTAAAGGTAGGTAAAAACTAGAATAACTTATCTTAAATTCTCAGGGCTGATTTTCATATATGTTTTAAAGAATATGGTACAAATTAATAAATTAATACTGCCAGACGCTTACCGCCGGCGGTTACTTTAGCCAGACGCTTTGAAGCTCCCAAAAATATATATAATTTAAGTTAACTTATATTCTCAGTTCTGATTTTTATACATGATACTCAGGGAACAATTGCGATATTATCTGTAAGCTGCCAGACCTATTGCAAGGGTCAAACATCCCCCCAGACACACATTATGCGTCCCCATATGTATGAGCGCTAGAACATGATTCACTTGTTTAAATGTGTGAGAGATAATATCATCATACTATAATATTATAAATGCGAAAGTGTGTTTGTTGGTTTGTCCTTCAATCACTCTGCAACAGAGCTACGGATCGACGTGATTTTTTGCCTGGGTATAGCTTGCAGAAGATATTGCAATAGTTCTCTCTCTCTAGATCCTAAGCTATACCCAGGCAAAAAATCACGTCGATCCATAGCTCTGTTGCAGAGTGATTGAAAGACAAACCAACAAACACACTTTCGCATTTATAATATTATAGTATGATGATATTATCTCTCACACACTTAAACAAGTGAATCATGTTCTAGCGCTCATACATATGGGGACGCATAATGTGTGTCTGGGGGGATGTTTGACCCTTCCAATAGGTCTGGCAGCTTACAGATAATATCGCAATAGTTCCCTGAGTATCATGTATAAAAATCAGAACTGAGAATATAAGTTAACTTAAATTATATAATTTTTTTGGGAGCTTCAAAGCGTCTGGCTAAAGTAACCGCCGGCGGTAAGCGTCTGGCAGTATTAATTTATTAATTTTTACAATATTCTTTAAAACATATATGAAAATCAGCCCTGAGAATTTAAGATAAGTTATTCTAGTTTTTACCTACCTTTAGCACCTGGTATCTGGAAATTGGCCGTCGGCACAATCTAGCTGGTACGCATATACTGAAAGGACATTCGAACAGTACTCTATCGTACACAAATAATTGCTGAGAAAATAACTTAGGTCTGGCGGCACTGGGATCTTGGACCACTATGGGATAGACGAGAAAAAAATAATTCATCCCCACTTTACATGTAGGGGAGGTACCCTAAAAAAAATTATTTTTCACAATTTTATTTCACGACTTTGTCGGCGTGATTGATATTTATACCCTTGTCAAATTACAGATTTCTAGTACCAATAGTCTCTGAGCTAAACCGCGGACAGACAGACAGACAGACAGACAGACGGACGGACATGGCGAAACTATAAGGGTTCCTTGTTTACTACGGAACCCTAAAAACCGACTTCAAGTAAGTTTAAGCCCGCAGTTTTTGTTTTATTTAAAAATTAGCTGATGCCCGCGACTTCGTCTGCTTGAATGTAGGTAGTTTTTAAAATCCCTCGGGAACTCTTTGATTTTCCGGGATAAAAAGTAACCAAGTCACTTTCCAGGTCCTCAACTATACCCATGCAAAAAATCACGTCGATCCATGGCTCTGTTGCAGCGTGATTGAAGGACAAACCAACAAACCAACAAACAAACACACTTTCGCATTTATAATATTAGTAAGGATACCAAGTACCTAGTTATGATTTTACATGTATTCAAAGTCCTCATAAATATAGTCCCGTTATCAATCACGTGACTGCGATTTTACATGTATTCAAAGTCCTCATAAATATAGTCCCGTTATCAATCACGTGACTGCGTTTGAGGTCATTTTCTCATTTTCCAACGCTCCGCAAGTTGCCAGCTGTAGTAGCAGTAGTTTACTCGCGCAGTGTTTTGTTTTGTTTCATCGCTTCCAGTTGAAATGCAAGCGCTGAATACCTAAGAACGCCATACGGAAGAGCGGGAACGGGCTGAGCGAGTATTGTACTATGACGTCATAACGACGCGCATTGAACGCTTCGTCGCGCGGCACTTTAAAATTCTATATCTTTGAAACTAATTGACGTATCGAAATAATTCTTTCACGAGTATGATTTATTTTCAACGGAGGATTCAAACATTTAAAATTAGTGAACATACTCAATCTATCTATCTATCTAATATCTTTAAACGAGCAATTCTTGTATATAAATATATATATATATATATATATGTTACGGTAAATGTGATAAATGTGATAATTATTAATAATTTTCGGTAATTATTAATAATTACCTCACCATTTGGTAAATTTGATAAATACTATGAAATTCATCACTTTTATCGGTTATTATTAATAATTCACTGTTGTCTTTGGTAAAATTGATAAAACAAACGAGAAACCATCTGACAACCCCTCTAAACCCCACCCGACTCTTTTCTCCAGCCACCTTTAACCTCACCAACAGTAAGGATTTTCGGGTGCAAGTATTCCTACGTTGTCAAAAAAAAATAACAACGAAATCTGTGATGAACCTAACTAACAGTAAGGATTTCCGGGTAAAAGCATTTCTGGGTGGTTATAAAAGTGGCCAACCCAGCCACAGTAAGGATTTCCAGATGCAAGTATATACGGGTGGTCCTAATGGTGTCGCCCAAAGGCAATATTTTGATTCCTCGTACCTAGACCTATTAGAAAATACCAGCGATATTTTGGATAGGGACCGAACCACTAAGCATAAACTACATCATGGAGCTCTAGGTTATAGCTCCTCAATGCTTATGCTGCAGGGTACTGCCCACCCAAACTACGGGGATTTAGGAATTGTCGATTACGAATTGATATTGTTGCCACTAAGCATAGACTACATCATGGAGCTCTAGGTTATAGCTCCTCAATCCTGATGCTGCAGGGTACTGCCCACTCAAACTGCGGGGATTTAGGAATTGTCGATTACGAATTGATATTGTTGCCACTAAGCATAAACTACATCATGGAGCTCTAGGTTATCACAAATCCACAAATTTTATTCAGGGAAACAACACCACTTTGCACACGTGCTTTCAAAACAAATGACGCGTTAATATTGAACAATCACATGATACATCATAGGAATGTTCGAATAAAGAATGTTCTGATAATACAGAAAGTTTAGATTAATGTTAATGTGTGTTTTTGTATTGCCTACTTTCAATTATGTATGCGAATAATAAATAAAAAATATTAAAGACCCTTGTTTAAATTATTTTTTTAAGTTTGTTCATTAGATCACTATTAGAATATAATAATCGGTTAAGTTTTAATACATATTTTTAGTTCTAATAGAATAAAATAATGCATTTGTTTAAAAATGTCATGTATGTATTCGTTCTTAAGTCGGTAATTCCGTCGCATCGTTTATACCCGAACACATCACCCGCCCCAAGCCCTATTAGACCATCGCGATATAATATATATATGTTACAGTAAATGCGAATAATTGAAAATTATAAATAATTACCGATCATTATTAATAATTACCAAGATTGATGGTAAGAGTAATAAATTATTCACTTTTTTCGGTGATTATTAATAATTACACCTTACTCTTGGTAAATTTAATAAATTTTTAAAAATAACATTCACTTAAAGGTAAACAGTCGTAAACTTGGCCATATATTTATATATATATATATATATATATATATATATATATATATATATATATATATATATATATATATATATATATATATATATATATATATATATATATATATATATCGTATTATCCGTGTTTTCGGGCAATGAAAAACGCCTTACAATATCATTAGAATACGAAAGTAAATTTCGCCATCGTCTATAAATTCCCGATAGCTTGACGGTAAGTCGGGCGGTCCCGAAACCAGAAGATCCCGGTTCGAGTCCAAGACGATTATATTTTCCCCTATGAATTATGTTGTTTATTTATTTATTTATTTATTTTTAATACATAATTTCCAAAAAACACGATTTACCAAAAAAAAAATAACCCACCCAGATATTTCTATAGAAATGAATAGGATTTAAAGACTGAATCAAGTTGAGATAGATTACATGTACACAAGTCTATGTTCAATATAAAATGTTGCCTTTCAGAAACACGATTGGATTTGCCATGTAGAAAGGACCACCCACAGACTAAATACAACTGAATACGAATACAGGCCGGCCTACTATGAGGAGGTCCGTTGCAACACTTCCTCTGGGCAAGAGTTCGGACATAAGGATCAGGTAAACTTTTGTGATAGGTTTTAACTATTGCAGGCTACTACATTTTGACATCATAAAAATCTTTTAAGCTTTAGTGGGTCGATATTTTTTTTCAATATCTACAGCTGTTAGGTCCATTTCTGGACATAGGTACGTAAGTCTCCGGGAAAATAAACAAGAAAATAAGAAACATCTATATGTTTTAATTATTAAATCGATTCAATAATAATTGTTGTAAAACAGTCTAATTTACATCTTACCTTTTTTAATAACCTTTTTAGGGTTCCGTACCCAAAGGGTGCCAACGGGATCCTATTACCAAGCCTCCGCTGTCCGTCCGTTTTGTGTAAATTGGATGAAATATTGTCATTCATATTTCATTCAATTTACACAAAACCTAAAATATACACCTAAACCTTCCTCATGAATCACCCTATCTATTGGTGAAAACCGCATGAAAATTCATTCAGTATTTTTTGAGTTTATCTTGAACGAACGAACGCGAACAGACAAACAGGCGCGGCGGAGGACTTTGTTTTATAATATGTAGTGATTAGTATAGGTAGATAGTAGGCAGGAACCTACTTTTTGCAATAGCTGCAAAATCGAGACGTTCCATGTAGCAAATTGATTATTTCCTCGTATTCAGGTATTGCTGAAGCTGTGATTAAGATCTAATTAATTATTATAGAGTGTAACTTTTGAAAACGCTTCACTGAAGGCTGGTGTTTGCGAAAATAAGATAATTAAGAATTATTAAAATTCTAAACGTGAAATTGAACAGTGGACGGTAAAAACTACTCCGTACGGTAAAATAGCCTAGTGGTTAGAACTGCGGTCTCCTTTATTCGGCAGGTCGCGAATTCCGTCACCTTTGACTTTTCGAAGTTATGTGCGTTTAATCAATTTAGGACCTGTTTCACCACTGGCTGATAATAGTCTGATAGCCTATCGACAACTTATCTGACGGATAACGTTTAAATTTCTGTTATCTGGCAGTTAAACTCAAAAAGATATTACACAGATTTATCCAGCATAAATTTTATCTGTTACATATTTATCAGGCACTTTATCAGCAAGTGGTGTAACAGACAATAAATATAATAAGTTTCAACGGTGATGGAAAACATGGTGAGGAAACCTGCACTCCTAAGAGCGCTCCATAATGATCTCAAAGGTGTATGAAGTCTGCCTATTAGCATTGGGCCAGCATGATGGATTTTGGTTTACAACCCTTGTCTGAGAGGAGACCTGCGCCCAGTGATTACCCGTTAATGAGTTGCTGATGATGATTGTAAAGTCAACATACGTACCTAATATAATAACAAATATTATACTGCGATACTTCCTAACTAAATATGGTCGAGAAGCAACGGCTGGATCATGATCGTGTTCGGGTTCTGCCGGCGGGAATGGGGCTACTTTCTGAATTGTAGTACGTTTTTTTGGAACTTCCCCTCATTGTGGAAATATTATATTCTATTCTAACAAAGTTGCATGGGTTAAATCGGCTTGGCATCCGGCTGCCCACAAGATACTCGTAGTACATAAAACTTATTACAATGTAATAGCCACATAATAATATTATTGTAAAATGATTATTTTGAAAAGAGCAACTGCTGAGTTTCTTGCCGGCTCTTCTCAGCAGAATCCACTTTTCGAACCGGTGGTAGAGTCATGACGTGTCATAAGAGCCACAGGTTGGGTTGGTTGAAATAAATATTTTTATGAATTTTAAATTTTGAATTAACCATAATACACATCTACGACATCATTTTACCATAATAGGTATACTCCTACATACGTGTATTATTTTTATTTACAGTTATGCTCCAGTTTTGGTCTATCTTGTGTACAGTGGACCAAAACTATACACCTGATCAGGAGGCGATATACAAGGTGATTTTTTTATAGTTTTTGACCTCTGATTATTTCTAATGTTACGCTAAGGACTTTGACTGAAGTTAAGCGGCATGATACATATTTTAAAACTAACAGTCAGGTGTGTTTTATAGTCTAGTTAAAGACTACTGTAACAATTACAACAATTAGGTATCGGGAGCCGCAGCTGAAATGGCTGAATCCTGTAAGCGGCGCAAGTATGCCTCTCTGATCGAGAGTTACTTATTTGTTCCGTTTGCTGTGGAGACCCTCGGACTATGGAGTCAAAGTGCAAAACAATTTTTACGAGACATTTCACCGCGGTTAATTGCCTCATCTGGTGACAGAAGGGCTGGCTCATTATTTGCGCAAAGGATCAGCCTGGCTGTCCAGCGCGTAAATGCAGCCAGTATTTTTGGCACCATTCCACGCAGGCATGATTTGTATAGTAATTAGATTCTCTCTGGATCTCTGTAATAAAACAACGTAACTTCATCGAATCTGGGCTCGTTTGATTTATATAGACAAGTATTCTGGTCCTGGATGATATTCAGGGTCTGATGATGAAGTCGGAAGGTGGTTTTGGCAACTTTGGTAATAAAGCGTAACGTAACCCCAGCACACGCCAAATAATGCATTTTATAGGCAAAATTTTCCTACTTTGGGTTACATTATTGCAATTTTCTTAAGGATCTCTAATTTTTATAGTTATGTTATGTGTTAGTTTTATGTTACTTCCTGATAACTTAGCTTTCTATTGGCGAAAAATGATTAAAATCGGTCCAGTACGTCATTGCATTTAGGACCAATCATGCAGGAACTTTTGTTTTCGTGATGCACTATGTCCGGGCTTGAGTGCAAGCTCTGCTGTGCTGTTTATTTAAGACTAGCTGATGCCCGCGACTTCGTCCGCGTGGATTTAGTTTGAAAAATCCCTTTCCACGGAAACTCTTTGATTTTCCGGGCTAAAAAGTAGCATATGTCACTCTCCAGGTCCTCAACTATTTTTATTTTTAACCTTTTTTTAACCTTTTTCACCGTTTAAACCTTCCCTGGACCCAGCCCAGCCGTTCTCGAGTTTTAGTGAGACAATCGAACAGCAATTGATTTTTATATATATAGATATTTTCTATGATTTACAGTGACTGCTGGGAAACTAAGACCCTGGTGATACCTGCTGGTTGCGAGTGCATGTGGCCCGTTCACAAATAATTGTGACCAATCTCATCTTCCAAACGTTCGACTATGAAATAATTTCACTTCACTTATGGCTATAAATGTGATATATAATTAAGCATTACTTATTGTTTTAATTAAATTTTGATTTAGTAATAATAAAAATAAGTAAAACTAAAACATAAAACTTTTAAGTAAAACACAAATGAAAAAGATTAAAAGTACAATACAAAGTGTAGTTACCAAACTTATGAAGCTATGAATTCTTTTGAAAATAAAGCATGAGATATCAAAATGAAATTATTATTTATCGAATATTATCACTATTATCTAAATATATAAAAAGAAAAGGTGACTGACAGACTGACTGATCTATCAACGCACAGCTCAAACCACTGGACGGATCGGGCTGTTTGGCATACAGATTACAGATAGCTATGGTAGGTAGGTAGGCATCCGCTAAGAAAGGTTTTTAAAAATTCAAACCCCTAAAATAGGATAGGGGTTTGAAAAATCGAACTTAACGTGAGCGAAGCCTCGGGCAAAAGCTAGTACTAAATAAAATTATTCGTTGTATCATTCAAAAACCAATAGGCAGAATTCAGAAGTAGCTATAATATCTAGATTTCTAGAAAACAAACGTGTTATATAAGCTCTCGGTAGTACTATGTAATACTTTTTTAATTCATGGTATGACAATGACAATAGTGCCACAGATGGGGATAAAACCTTTCAGTTTTCAGTCAGCACCTTTAACCATTGGGCTACTGGCTATCGATATTGATTTATTAGTTCTTTCTCCTTCTCTTCTTCCTGGGAATCGTCTCCGCAAGAAGGCGATGTTCGCCCGTTTTTCGCGATTCCGCTGGTACGGCTCCCCGCCGAACCACTCCAGCCAGCCGAGCTCACTCCAGGACCCGAGCAGGCCATCCAGGTTGGCGAGGAAGTGTTGGTGAAGAGCCAATGTATCTATCTTTGTCGTTGGACGGATTCACCTCTGCATTAAAGCAGTACGTGTTCCGGTGTCACCCTCCATGCATGCTCTGCAATCTGCATTGAGGGTTGTCGTGTCGATGACAATGTGTGTGATATAAGAGGTATATTATGAGTTATATAAGTTCTTGATATAAATATTAGCTTTGGTCCGCCTCAGGAATGCATAAATAAATATTTCCAAACAGAGTGATATATTTATATACTCTTGCAATATTTCTGTATCATATTTCACCAAGATCAGCGATTTGCCATTGACTGACATTGTGCCACATTATACTTAATATAAAAAACCGGCCAAGTGCGTGTCGGGCCACGCGCATTGTAGGGTTCCGTAGTTGAAAGTCTCAAATATTATTGCTGACCTAGGATAGTCGAGCAACTTGACTCTCATACCTGTACAGCCCCTACATAGCATACATCATGTAGTTACGTTGAATCTTACAATGAATATATTCAGTAATTTTGACGAAACCGATAGCAAAATACCATGAGCCGAACTTGACACAGGCGAAAGCGAAAGGATACTATTACTAGTCTGAATATACTTAGGTTTTGAAGAACAGTAAAGGTAAAATGTTCGATAGTTTACTCTTACAAATCTATATATATAAAAGAAAGTGGTGTTAGTTACACTATTTATAACTTAAGAACGGATGAACCGATTTGGCTGAAAATTGGTGGATAGGTAGCTTAGAACCAGGAGACGGACATAGGATACTTTTTATCCCGTTCGACTGCGTTTCCGTCGTCACTATAAAACGTGGTATAACAAAAATGCATCTGACATGGAATAACAAAACGCAAATGACAGTGGAATAACAAAACGTAAATGACAGCTAAACGTAATTTTGTCTTTGGTTAAGTATGGTAAAAAATTTGACAATTATAAAAAGTGTTATAATAAAGCATTACTGATATTATAAATGCGGAAGTGTGTTTGTTAGTTGGTTTGTCCTTCAATCACGTCGCAACAGAACAGCGGATTGATGCGATTTTTTGCATGGGTTAGTAGTGGTTCCTCAGACCGGGAGTGCTACTTTTTATCTCGGATAATGAAAGAGTTCCCGCGGGATTTTTAAAAACTAAATCCATGCGGACGAAGTCGCGGGCATCAGCTAGTATAATCTATATATATAAAAGAAAGTGGTGTTAGTTACACTATTTATAACTCAAGAACGGATGAACCGATTTGGCTGAAAATTGGTGGAGAGGTAGCTTAGAACCAGGAGACGGACATAGGATACTTTTTATCCCGTTCGACCGCGTTTCTATACAACGAGTCACTATACAACGTGGTATAACAAAAACGCATCTGACATGGAATAACAAAACGCAAATGACAGTGGAATAACAAAACGTAAATGACAGCTAAACGTAATTTTGTCTTTGGTTAAGTATGGTAAAAAATTTGACAATAGGGAATATGCATAAAATTTAAATTTGTCTCAAATATTTTTTTCTAGATTCTTTATTGCCTTAACATTATACTTAAAAGGTATTTTTTTATTTAGTTATTATTTAAACCCAGAAAATATTATATAGAAAGTGAAAAATAAAGGAGGGAAATTCAAACTTACAAAACGCGTCGCCATTGGTCGAAACGAAATGTGACGTCATTTGGTTTACGGTTGATTTACGGCGTCGATATTCATACAGTGTTTGTGAGAAAAATTGTTTAAAACTGTATTCCTGTGTGATTACTTGTGAATTTATATTTGTAGTCAATCTAGGTCGATGACTGAAACTGGTTTTGTCAAAGCACAATCGGATAATCTACCGAAAATACAAGATGCATTTATGATGTCAGCATATTTTGTATCAAATCTCGATTTTACGAGCGCAGAGATCAAAGGAGTGAAAGCTGCAATGTAATTATTATGTTACATGGTATATTATAGTCCTTAACATAGATTTTTATTCTTATATGTTGAAATAATACTTAAAACAAAACATAACCTTTAAATAACCATCTGTGTTCCTAAACTCCTAATTTACGTCTATATCATGATAATTTATACGTAATATTATGTTATTGAAGCTCACTCAAGTTTGATATGTTTATATACTTTTTGGTTCCGTACTCTAGTTGGGTTCCGTACTCTAGAAGTAAAAGTGAAAGGATAATATCAAATTAATTTGTTTTCGCTAACTAAGGGCCTCATAAGTAGGCTCAGGACCGCTCAGCGGGCGATGGAGAGAGCTATGCTCGGAGTATCCCTGCGGGATCGAATCAGAAATGAGGAGATCTGTAGGAGAACCAGAGTCACCGACATAGCTCAGCGAGTCGCGATACTGAAGTGGAAATGGGCGGGGCACATAGTTCGAAGAGCTGATGGTCTTTAGGGTCCCAAAGTGTTGGAGTGGCGACCCCGCACCGGGAAGCGCAGTGTTGGCAGACCCCCCACCAGGTGGACCGACGACATCAAGCGAGTCGCAGGGAGCCGCTGGATTCAGGCGGCGCAAGACCGAGGCCTGTGGAAGTCCATGCAAGTGACCTTTGTCCAGCAGTGGACGTCTATCGCTTGATAAAGAAGAAGAAGAAGAAGATATACTTTTTGTAAATAAGTATTAGATAAATACGATATTCCGTTTTACATGAACAATTTTCTTACACTTTTTTTTCGTACTTTCGCATCTCGTGGAATACGAAACAACACTTTATCGGGTGTACTAATAATAGTGTTTTTGTACTTAGGTACCATACAATACTTGTAAGAAGGTTTTTTAACTTCTTCCATGGTTTGTGTAGCAATTAAAACTGAAAATGAGTATGAAGTAACTGAAACGCTATAGTAAACAAACACGGGACATGTCGAATGACGTCATCAAAAGCGCGCGCTAATGGTGGCGTTTGAACGGCTCAAATTTATTCAATGTTTTAAATTTCACTTTTAAAAATTATTTGACTATTTTCAAACCTATTTATATTTTTTATATGTTATAAAGATGTAAATGATTAATTTAAGGAATTAAAAAAAAATCATGCATATTCCCTATTATAAAAATGATAGCTAAACTTAATTGATAATATCATCAGTAATATATGTTTTCTGTTTGAATCATCATTAACAATGCCGCGAGCAAGACGATCAAATGTTTCCTGCTACAAAGCTACGGATTGACGTGATTTATTGGATAGGTATAGTTGAGAACCTGGAGGGTGACAAAGATTTCCCGCGGGATGTTATGAACTAAATCCACGCAGACGAAGTCGCGGGCATCAGCTAGTTATGTATAATCGCATTCTACATACTTAGTGAAAGGTAAATATGAAACCCGCTTGGTACTTATTTATTATTTTTAGCCGATTACGGCATTTGATTTTAGCATTGAGGAAACAATGAATAATTATTCTTCTTCTCCTTTATCAATTGATAAAGGAAAAGCATAAGCAGTGAAAGCCTAGTGGTTAGGACTGTGGTCTCCTATTCGGAGGGTCGCAGGTCCGATCCCGGGCACACACCTCTGGCTTTTAATATATCACAAGCTTCAAAGGTGAAGGAAAACATCGTGAGGAAACCTGCACACCTGAGAGTTTCACGTAAAGTTCTCGATGGTGTGTAAATCCGCATATAGCCATGAGAGTCTGAGAGGAGACCTGCGCTCAGTAATGAGCCGATGATGGATTGCTGACGATGATTTTGTTGATCATGATGCTCACCCCTGCGCCAGGTAAGTTGACAGACTGAAACTGAGAATGAAGTTTTTGATATATATACTATATACTAAAGAGATCCAGGAAGTAAAGGTTAAAAGACTCCGATACCCGTTTTCACCAAAGTTCCCTAAACATTTACGGGTTACCCAAGCTAAAGAAAAAAAAAAGTCGTGTGGTGTCGTGGGACACCAGATAGGAACGAAGTTATTATTATAAAAATGTTACTTTCAAGTTCTATTTGAGGTATAAAGAAAATAATTATTCGGGTATACATTTTTATCATGATTTTTTATCGATAAAAATCAAAATAACCCTAGGGAAGCCTAAATATCGATTTTATAAAATATTAAAATTAAAATATATATAGTTGACGTGGTTTTTTACACAGGTAATGTTGAGGATCTGGAAAATAACACAGGCTACTTTTTGTCCCGGGAACTTACATTTAAAAACGACCGCGCCACTACAAAGTATATAATTTATTGTTGATTTTTCGATAAAATTTAAATGGGATCACCTGGGTTCCTTTGAAACAAAAAAGAATTTTCCAAATCGGTTCAGGTGTCGTCGAGTAATCGGTGAACATACATAAAAAAGATTCGTTAAATTGAGATCCTCCTCCTTTTTTGAAGTCGGTTAAAATAATAATAAAAATTAGTTTAAATTCAACGAAGTTATGGAGTAAAACAGTCAAAATAGTTCAACCCCTATCTCAGAGAACATACATCCATCCATCCATACATGCCTATACTACATCTACACAAACATACATCCGTATACAATATACATCCATCCTCACAAACTTAACACTAACCTAACAACATTAATAATATTAGTGGGATAAGTAGGATCGAATATAGTTAATGTAGTTATTGGAGGGGGAGGATACAAACATACATACATACATGCATACACACATAGATATGTACATACATGCATGCGTACGTACATACATACATACATACATACATACATACATACATACATACATACATACATACATACAATATACATACATACACACACATACATACATACATACATACATACATACATACATGCATACATACATGCATACATACAAACATGCATACTTGCATACATACATGCATACACACAAACATACATACATGTATGCATGTATGCATGCATGCATGCATGCTTGCATATTACCGCATAATTTAAGGATAAATATGTGAAAAGTAGGGAGCAGGTATCCCGCGGGAACTGTTCTTTTTTCCCGGGATAAAAAGTAGCCGTTTCAGTTCCTCAACTATGCCCATCTCAAAAATCACGTCAATATGTAACTCCCTTGGCACATAATTGAAGGATAAAAATGTGAAAGTACCATACGAATATCCCGCGGGAATTGTTTGTTTTCCCGGGATAAAAGTAGCCTTTTCACTTTTCAGGTCCTCAACTATGCCTATTCAAAAAACCACGTCAATCTGTAACTCCGTTGGCGCAAAATTGAAGGATAAATATGTGAAAAGTAGCATACTAATATCCCGCGGGAACTGTTTGTTTTCCCGGGCTTAAAAGTAGCCTTTGTCACTATTCAAGTCCTCAACTATGCCTATCCAATAAACCACGTCAATCTGTAACTCCGTTGGCGCATAATTGAAGGATATATATGTGAAAAGTAGAATACTAATATCCTGCAGGAACTGTTTGTTTTCCCGGGATAAAAAGTAGCCTTTGTCCCTTTTCAGGCCCTTAACTTTACCTATACAAAAAAAACACGTTAATATAAAACTCCATTGCGCGAATTTTGAAGGAGAAATGCGTAAAAAATAGCGATGCTATCCCGCACGAACTGTTTGCTTTTCCGGTATAAAAAGTAGCCTTTTCACTTTTCAGGTCCTCAACTATGCCTATCAAAAATACCATGTCAATCTGTAACTCCGTTGGCGCATAATTGAAGGATAAATATGTGAAAAGTTACAAACGAATAACCTGCGGGAACTGTTTGTTTTCCCGGAATAAAAAGTAGCCTTTTCACTTTTCAGGTCCTCAACTATGCCTATTCAAAAAACCACGTCAATCTGTAACTCCGTTGGCGCATATTGAAGGATTAATATGTGAAAAGTAGCATACGAATATCCCGCGGGAATTGTTTGTTTTCCCGGGATAAAAGTAGCCTTTTCTCTTTTCAGGTCCTCAAATATACACATACAAAAAACCACGTCAATCTGTAACTCCGTTGGCGCAAAATTGAAGGATAAATATGTGAAAAGTAGCATACTAATATCCCGCGGGAACTGTTTGTTTTCCCGGGTTTAAAAGTAGCCTTTGTCACTATTCAAGTCCTCAACTATGCCTATCCAATAAACCACGTCAATCTGTAACTCCGTTGGCGCATATTGAAGGATTAATATGTGAAAAGTAGCATACGAATATCCCGCGGGAATTGTTTGTTTTCCCGGGATAAAAGTAGCCTTTTCTCTTTTCAGGTCCTCAAATATACACATACAAAAAACCACGTCAATCTGTAACTCCGTTGGCGCAAAATTGAAGGATAAATATGTGAAAAGTAGCATACTAATATCCCGCGGGAACTGTTTGTTTTCCCGGGTTTAAAAGTAGCTTTTGTCACTATTCAAGTCCTCAACTATGCCTATCCAATAAACCACGTCAATCTGTAACTCCGTTGGCGCATAATTGAAGGATAAATATGTGAAAAGTAGAATACTAATATCCTGCAGGAACTGTTTGTTTTCCCGGGATAAAAAGTCACTTTTCAGGCCCTTAACTTTACCTATACAAAAAAAATCGGCCAAGTGCGAGTCGGGCCTCGCTCTTTTAGGGTTCCGTTAAAAAAAAATTAAAATATTTTCATGTACCCATGGAAATATTTTAATTTAATTTTTTTAATTTAATTTAATTTTTATTATTTGTTGTTATAGCGGCAATAGAAATACATAATATGTGAAAATTTCATCTGTCTATCTATCACGGTTTACGAGATACAGCCCGCTGACAGACGGACGGACGGACGGACGGACGGATGGACGGACGGACAGCGTAGGCTTAGTAATAGGGTCCCGTTGGTACCCTTTGGGTACGGAACCCTAAAAAACACGTTAATATAAAACTCCATTGCGCGAATTTTGAAAGACAAATGCGTAAAAAATAGCGATGCTATCTCGCAGGAACTGTTTGCTTTTCCGGGATAAAAAGTAATTATATATTCCGGGATAAAGCCTATGTGCTATCTCAGACTATAATCTATGTCTGTGCCAAATTTCAGCAAAATCGGTTCATTAGTTGTCGCGTTAAAGAGTAACAAACATCCATCCATCCATACATCCATCCTCACAAACTTTCGCATTTATAATATTAATAGGATTAATAGGATAGGATAGGAAGATATTTTTTAAGCCATCAAATAAAAGTGTCGTTACAACTTTTGGTCTTAATTTTTAAGACCAAAAGTTGTAACGACACTTTTTCCTTCTAGCCCCCTTTCGCAACGCACGATAAAGAAAAAAGTTCCAAAAAGTTAAAGTAAAGTAAAAGCTAAAGTTTAATATGTGGGTGACGCCTTCTGTCAATTTCGTTTTCAATTTTCACTGGTTTTTAGGGAAAACCATAAGGTGGAAATGACATTGGGTAAGAGATTGTCTTCAGGGACTACCTACATAAAGGGACTCCTACCTAGGGGATGATTTTGGTATGCTTGGTGAAAACGGGCATAATTAATAAGTACGACAGCGAATATGTAACTTTTCATATTATATTAGCTGACCCAGCGAACTTCGTACCGCCAGCAAAAATATTTAGTGGTTGGTCACCCTTATCATTTAGGGCTATGAATAATAGATGTTGGCCGATTCTCAGACCTACCCGATATGCACACAAAATTTCATAAAAATCGGTCCAGCCGTTTCGGAGGAGTAAGGCAACTAACATTGTGACACGAGAATTTTATATATTAGATTGTTTACGTGACTCTGCCATTCGGTGTCGTAGGCAACGTTATTCTATATGTTAATTTCCACACTGTGACAGATTGAAGGTCGGTACGGTGAGACCAGTGAGACAGAAAAACTTAAAATTTTCGAATATAATAAATTAATTCTGCGTGAGAGTTCGCAATAAAGCATTAACATAATTGGATCGGCTTATTTTTATCCGAAAGCGAGCCTGCGCCGACGCCAGTCAGTTGCGAGTGTGCGTGAGAGTTGGTTCAAGTATCTCGCGAGGGCTTAGGAGTAGTCGAACTGGTAAGTGCAATTATTTGATACACGTACAACAAAATTATCATCAGCTGCCGGTCGAATAATGAAAAGTCAATAATAATTATTAATAACCTTTTAATATTACTAATTATCTTCTTAATATATATATTTCTTGTGTGCGTGTGTATGTCACTGAACTCCTCCTAGACGGCTGGACCGATTTTGATGAAATTTTTTGTGTGAGTTCAAGGGGATTCGAGGATGGTTTAGATTCACAATTTGGTCCACTGGAAAATGTTTATTTAACTAATTTTTCATTTATAAGTAGTGGCGGTACGAAGTTCGCTGGGTCAGCTAGTAATTATTATAAATCTGAAAGTGTGTTTTGTTTGTTTGTTTGTCCTTTAATCAAACCGCAGCAGAGCTACGGATCG
The DNA here is from genome assembly GCA_029955525.1 of Oeneis ivallda. Taxonomy (NCBI): domain Eukaryota; kingdom Metazoa; phylum Arthropoda; class Insecta; order Lepidoptera; family Nymphalidae; genus Oeneis; species Oeneis ivallda. The sequence continues at coordinate 29,387,074 of JARPMR010000001.1, read as the reverse complement.
ACGTGATTATTTGCATGGGTATAGTTAGTCGATAGGAGAGTGACATAGGCATAGGCTACTTTCTATTCCGGAAAATCAAAGAGTTCCCACGGGATGTATATAAATCATACACGACGACATCTAGCAAGTCGCAGAGACGCTGGATTCAGGCGGCGCAAGACCGAGGCAAGTGGAAACCATTCAAGAGACGAATCGAACATTCTATTATTGGTCATTGTTGTCCAGTAGTGAGCCATTGCTATTTTGGGCTTTTTAACTTTTTACCATTAGACCATTAACTGTCAACATCGAGATACTTATACTATACTGACTTATGCAAACCACTTTGCAAATTTTTCGGTGGGCATAAAGTGACATCCACCTTTAGCAATACTGTAAACAATGCAGTAAACAGAGATATAATTATTATTACTCCATAGTTTGAGACCTCGGTAACTTAGTGGTAATTAAAACGATGCGTGACGATGTACACCTATTCAATTAATAGCCTCAATAGCCCAACGGTTAAAGGTGCCGACTGAAAACTGAAAGGTCGTAGGTTCGAATCCAACCCGTTGCACTATTGTCGCTTCCACTTCTAGCACAAGCTTTCCGCTTAGTTGGAGGGAATAGGAGGATATTAGTCAACTTCAATTTGACTAATATTCTTTAAAAAAAAGAACAAAAAAAAATTATACTAGAATTATACCTAGTAACTATGACAACAGCTGAAGACTTCCAGCTGAAGCTGAAAATATCTGCTATGTATATAATATAGTTTAATATAGTATAGTAGTTTATATATAATAATACAGTATAGTACATAATAATTATATAGAAAATCGAATTATAAAAAAATGTTTTAAAAACCTGACTTCAAACACCCGCGCCACTACAAAGTATATAATTTATTGTTGATTTTTTAAAACCGCTGAACCGATTTCGATTAAATTTAAATGGGACTACCTGACAAAAATAAAGAATTTTCCTTTCAGCCGATTTTGTCTTATAGCGTCGAATTCAATTTTCCACATTGGAAGCCCCCCATTTCGTCAATATTAAGGGAAAATTCAAAAAAAATACATATTTTTGTACTCTGTTCCAAATTATCTTTAAAATGATATATTGCAACCCTTTGTAACGCTATAAAAATATTTTACATCGCATTCGCTTCTATGAGAGCCCCCCTCAAATAAAGATTCTTATAACTTTTTATGCAATATTCGGCTCAAGGCCATAGGTTTACATACTATGTTTAATTTTGAAGTAATTACGTTCAGTTATTCAGAAGTTATAAGGCTCTGACAGACGAACGGACGGAAGGAAAGTGCAAATTCGCTCAAGAAGACTCAGAGACAGGACTTATTTATTTAGTTATTATGTTGAATACATTAAGTATATTACAATATACATAAATAATTCATTTCTTACTAACGCGTATTCAGAAGAACCAATCTAAATAATGATAAGACTATTTTCATTCAATAAAACATCGTATCAACTCTTCACTACGAAAAAGGCTGGAATCACATCTGTGCGCATCGATTCGCATTTTGTTCATGTAAAATTGTCATTTTTCATAGTCGTGTACGCATCAATTCGGCTTTTCGATTAAATCTGCTGCGATTAATTAATTAATTATTAATTATTAATTATTAATTGATTAATTCGAGCTGCGTTTAAATCTATTTTTTCGTCAATCCAATTTTTAGGGTTCCGTAGTAAACAAGGAACCCTTATAGTTTCGCCATGTCCGTCCGTCTGTCTGTCTGTCTGTCCGCGGTGTAGCTCAGAGAGTATTGGTACTAGAAATCTGTAATTTGACAAGGGAATAAATATCAATCACGCCGACAAAGTGGTGAAATAAAATTGTGAAAAATATTTTTTTAGGGTACCTCCCCTACATGTAAAGTGGGGATGAATTTTTTTTTCTCATCTATCCCATAGTGTGGGGTGTCGTTGAATAGGTCTTTCAAAAACTTTGTGGGTGTGGGAACACCATTTTTCAATTCAGGGATCCGTTTGTGAAATATGATATTTTAAAGTGCTAAATTTTATTAGAGTCAAGTGTCCCCCCCCCCCCCCCCCCAAGAAAGAATTCACAGCAGTAGTATATATAATGAATTTTAAAGGAAAACTATCAAGGCTAAGTAGGGTTCATTAGTGAAGGAGTTACATCGGTTTTTCTAAGTTAGATATTGCAGGTAGTGTAAGTTGCATATTTTGTAGTATATTATAGTATTTAAACCATGGAACTCAAAATGTATGTTGAGACTTTCAACTTCGGAACCCTACACTGCGTTCCGTTCCGTTAAAAAAAAAATTAAATAAAAATATTTCCATGTACCCATGAAATATTTTAATTGAATTTTTTTAATTTAATTTAATTTTTATTATTTGTTGTTATAGCGGCAATAGAAATACATAATATGTGAAAATTTCATCTGTCTATCTATTACGGTTTACGAGATACAGCCCGCTGACAGACGGACGGACGGACGGACGGACGGACAGCGTAGGCTTAGTAATAGGGTCCAGTTGGTACCCTATGGGTACGGAACCCTAAAAAGGGGGAAAATCGGGGGTTTGAAATTTCAAAGTAAAATAACTATACCGAGTGGGGTATCATATGAAAGGCCTTTACTTGTGCATTCTAAAACAGTTTTTTATTTATTTCTATATATAATAGTTTTTGAGTAATTGGCCAAAATGTCGAAAAAAATACCGCCCCCCCCCCCCCTTATCTCCGAAGTTTACCAATCGAAAAATCTGAAATAATTATGGTCAATAGAAATTTATGTATGTTTTACAGGAAAAATAAAAGCAACGCGAAAATTATTTTAATTTGATTAAAAAAGGGGGAAAATGGGGATTTGAAATTTCAAAGTAAGATAACTATACCGAGTGGGGTATCATATGAAAGGCACTTGGCACTTGCGCATTCTAAAACAGTTTTTTATTTATTTCTATATATAATAGTTTTTGATTAATCGGCCAAAATGTCGAAAAAAATACCGCTCCCCCCCTTATATCCGATGTTTACCAATCAAAAAATCTGAAATAATTATTCTCAATAGAGGTTTTTGTATATTTTTTAGGAAAAATATAATCAACACGAAAATTATTTTAGTTTGATTAATAAAGGGGGAAAATCAGGGGTTTGAAATTTCAAAGTAAGATAATTATACCGAGTGGGGTATCATATGAAAGGCCTTTACTTGTGCATTTATTTATTTCTATATGTAATAATTTTTGAGTAATCGGCCAAAATGTCGAAAAAAATACCGTTTCTACCTTATCTTCGAAGTTTACCAATCGAAAAATCTGAAATAATTATGGTCAATAGAGGTTTATGTATATTTTACAGGATAAATAAAACCAACGCTCTAACTAGCAGTTTTTTTTATAATAACAATAAACCTCTACAAACAACGTTAACGATAAATAAGCAAATTAATATAATATTATCGTTTTACTTTTACTTTTGAAGTACGGAACCCTCGGTGCGCGAGTCTGACTCGCACTTGGCCGGCTTTTTTTTAATCAGCTTAAATATTAATAAAACCGGCCAAGTACGTGTCGGGCCACGCGCAGTGTAGGGTTCCGTAGTTGAAAGTCTCAACATACATTTTGAGCTCCATGGTTTAAATACTATAATATACTACAAAATATGCAACTTACACCACGTGTAATATCTAACTTAGAAAAACCGATATAACTCCTTCACTAATGAACCCTACTTAGCCGTGATAGTTTTCCTTTAAAATTGATTATATATACTACTGCTGTGAATTTTTTCTTGTATCCTATATACAACCATTTAGCTGGCAGAGGGGGGGGGAGACACTTGACTCTAATAAAATTTAGCACTTTAAAATATCATATTTCACAAACGGATCCCTGAATTGAAAAATGGTGTTCCCACACCCACAACGTTTTTGAAAGACCTGTTCAACGACACCCCACACTATGGCTCAGATGAGAAAAAAAAATTCATCCCCACTTTACATGTAGGGGAGGTACCCTAAAAAAATATATTTTTCATCATACCTATTCGAAAAACGAATATTGGCTTCAGAGGACAGCGGGAGCAAAATTTCATTTTAACCCCATGGGACTTTTCATTTCTCTCTTCTGATTGGTCCGCGTTATAGTGCTTTAACATACTAAAGCACTAACGCGGACCAATCAGAAGAGAGAATTCAAAAATGTGTCGAAATTCAAAAATGTTTGAGAAGCTGTTGTCTACGATAAGTCACGTGATCAAATTTGTCGATTAGACATATACGCCCATACTTCCAACATAAATATTAATGTTTAATTATTTCATAAAAAAATTGTGTTTTATTTAAACTTTCAATTACATACGTATACGTATTGGTAATGTCTATACTCTATATGTATATAGTAGGTTGATACTCCTAGCTTTTTCTCATAGGTAATGATGAAAAATAATGTGTGTCATTCGGGGCCAAAATTTTTTGTTCTCGGGCGGCGTATATTGAATTCCTCGCTACGTTCAGGATTCTACTTTAGAATCCCTCGCTGCGCTCGGGAGTCTACTATAGAATCCTTCACTTCGCTCTGAATTCAAAATAACGCCCTCGGGGAACAAAAAATTCCTTTGGCCCCATATAACACAAATAACTATTTCACAATTTTATATCACCACTTTGTCGGCGTGATTGATATTTATACCCTTGTCAAATTACAGATTTCTAGTACCAATAGTCTCTGAGCTAAACCGCGGACAGACAGACAGACAGACAGACAGACAGACAGACGGACGGACATGGCGAAACTATAAGGGTTCCTTGTTTACTACGGAACCCTAAAAATGGAGGAACATTTTTTGATTCTATGGCAATGAATGATCTTGATGGGCAGTAAAAAATTTAATAAAGTTTTCCTATAATTTTGTAAACTATGAATTTTCGTATAATTAATTATTTATATTTGTTTAGTTTGGGCAATGAGGGAAGACAAAATATGTACACCACTACATAAAAACAAAGTCCCCGGCAGCGTCTGTCTGTCTGTTCGCGATAAACTCAAAACTACCGAACGGATTTTCATGCGGTTTTCACCAATAGATAAGGTGATCCATGAGGAAGGTTTTAGTGTACAATTTGTTAAGGTTTTGTGTATATTAGTTGAATATAAATACGATAAATGTTTTCATCGAAAATCCCTTGCTGCCCCTTAATCCCTGCCTAATCCCTTTAAGATATAACAAAAAAAAATTTATGGTGGTGGTATGGAGGGAAAAGTCTTTACAGAAAAGTCCGAGATGGCTTATATCTATCTTTTCAGGATAGCTCACTATACCCATTTTAACTTCTAAATAAAACCGGCCAAGTGCGTGTCGGGCCACGCGCAGTGTAGGGTTCCGTAGTTGAAAGTCTCAAATATTATTGCTGATCAAGGATAGTGCTTTTATTTTATTTATGAATATTGAATACATTTTGAGTTCCATGGTTTAAATACTACAATATACTACAAAATATGCAACTTACACTACGTGTAATACCTGACTTAGAAAAAACAGATATAACTCCTTGACTAATGAACCCTACTTAGCCGTGATAGTTTTCCTTTAAAATTCATTATATATCCTACTGCTGTGAATTTTTTCTTGTATCCTATATACAACAATTTAGCTGGCAGAGCGGGGGGGGACACTTGACTCTAATAAAATTTTGCACTTTAAAATATCATATTTCACAAACGGATCCCTGAATTGAAAAATGGTGTTCCCTCAACCACAATATTTCTGAAAGACCTATTCAACGACACCCCACACTATGGGATAGTCGAGAAAAAAAAAATTCATCCCCACTTTACATGTAGGGGAGGTACCCTAAAAAAAATTATTTTTCAAAATTTTATTTCACCACTTTGTCGACGTGATTGATATTTATACCCTTGTCAAATTACAGATTTCTAGTACCAATAGTCTCTGAGCTAAACCGCGGACAGACAGACAGACAGACAGACAGACAGACAGACAGACGGACGGACATGGCGAAACTATAAGGGTTCCTTGTTTACTACGGAACCTTAAAAAATGGTCACATACTATGCGGTAATTTAAAATCTATTTAGACAGATACAGTATTAATCCTTAAATACGTAAGTTACCATAAGCATTTCATGCACATTATGATAATGTTTTACACCATACAATTTAAATGAAGATCTTAGGAGTTATCGCAAAATAAAAACAAAATAAATATGCGGATTTGAACCCGAGCGACGGCGATGACGGGACTCGCTCACGTGATGCGACCAGTGAACACCCCCGCGCGGCGCCGCCTTGACATTGCTATATATATATATATATATATATATATATATATATATATATATATATATATAGCAATGTCAAGGCGGCGCCGCGCGGGGGTGTTCACTGGTCGCATCACGTGAGCGAGTCCCGTCATCGCCGTCGCTCGGGTTCAAATCCGCATATTTATTTTGTTTTTATTTTATATATATATATATATATATATATATATATATATATATATATATATATATATATATATATATATATATATATATATATATATATATATATATATATATATATATATATATATATATATATATATATATATATATATATATATATATATATATATATATAGCTGAGCGATACTTCTTTTATAAGCCTACGTACTGTTCAATATGCTGTTCAATATAACTTAGAGAACATTTCAAGGAGTTTGCATAGCATAGGCGTAATATGCTCTACTACCCGTGCGAAGCCGGGGCGGGTCGCTAGTATATTATGAATCAGAAAGCCAAAAATCCCGGTAATATCAAAATGTGTTTGTTGCTTTCGGTTTCGTGACGACCTTTGACCTAATGCCATGGGTCGGCGGATACTTTCTCAATGCTTAGGTACCTTTATTAATATGTATAATTTCTTAAGGAAATACATAAAGAAGTTTCCATTTACCTACTACCTTTGGTTTCATCAAATTGATGAATTATGATTGCTTTGCGAATTTTTATTCCTACTATTCTACTAAAAACTATTATTATTTAAAATCAGATACTATCTATACCAAATATTTATTGCCTGTAAACAAAGAAAATTTATTTGTCAAAATCGATACTTATGTATATTTTTGTTGGATTATTTATTAGCCTATTGAATTAAAAAGGTTGTTTATGTTTGTTATAATATTATATTTATTTTACATTAATGCATTTGCGAACTCTGAAATTTTACCTACTTATTGTTTTAATTATTAGGACTTAACTAGGACTTAGGACCTATTTAATACATGGAAATCATTAGAATAGATTAGAATAGAATAGAAATGTTTTTTATTCAAATAAACTTTTTTACAAGTGCTTTTGAATCGTCGATGAGTCTACCACTGGTTCGGAATGCCGTACCTGCCGAGAAGAACCAGCAAGAAACTCGGCAGCTGCTTTTTTCAAAATAAGTTTACAATTCAATAGAATAGTTATACAGTTCAATTACCACCTGCTGTCTCATGAATCGCTGGAACGAATTATGTTCACGCTTTTTTATCATCTAAATAGTCTTCAATTGCATAATATGCTTTTTTCATGAGATTAGTTTTTACTGATTTCTTAAACTTGTGTAAAGGCAAGTCTAAGATCGACTGTGGAATTTTATTATAAAACGTCACGCCCATTCCCACAAATGTCTTTCGGACCCTCTTGAGGCGACATCGAGGAATCACGAGCCTGTTTGGATTTCTAACTTGCCTATCGTGTAAATCACCTTTTTTTTTGTAATGCACAATGTTTTCTCTGACAAATATTATATTGTTGTAAATATATTGTGAAGCTACTGTAAGAATGCCTAATTCTTTAAATTTTTCTTGAAGGGAATCCCGCGGTTTTAAATTATATATTGCGCGAATTGCCCTCTTCTGCAATACAAAAATTTTTCCAATATCGGCTGCTTTACCCCTATAATAAGATTCCGTATGACATAATACTATGGAAATATGCAAAATAAACAATTTTTGCAGTTTCTATGTCAGTTAACTGTCGAATCTTCCTAACAGCGTAAGCAGCAGAGCTAAGCTTGCCAGCAAGTGTTGCTGGCAATTATTATTGTAGATGCGAATTTTAAAAATAACTCATGAAACCATAGGACCTCAGGTACAGTTTTACGGTTTTATGTATTATTTTACCTACTTAATTCAGTTTTCGTAATTCATTCCCCGTTGTGAAAGATCTTTTAATATTATACTACCTACATGATACATCTAAAAAATGCTGTCTTTGCCGAATTTTACCAAAAACAGTTCAGCGCGTATTGTTCCTTCCTGATTTTGCAATTTGCAACCAATGGACATAACTAAAATTGTAATAGGTAGACAAAAATAATATCTAACTAGCTGATGCCCACGACTTCGTCCGCGTGGATTTAATATTTAAATTCCCTCCGGAACTCTTTGGTTTTCCGGGATAAAAAGTAGTCTCCAAGTTCTCAACTATACCCACGCAAAAAATCAATTCAATCCGTTGCTCTGTTGTGACGTGATTGAAGGACAAACAAACATACTCTCGCATTTATAATATTAGCATGATAAGTAGTCTATTTGAGTTAAAACTATCTCGCAATCTAACTTCGTTCGAGATTTTGGTTGCCTAGCAACATAATATCCTCGTAATAACATCGTTCAAGATTTAGGTTGCTAGGTTGCCTAGCAACCTAAATCTCGAACTTTTTATATGATTGTCGTGTAATTAACATATATTTTAATTTGCAATAACAAATATTGATGTCAATAATTAAGACAAAAACTATTCTATCTCTTAAGTTGGACCAAATTACAGATAACTTTACGAAGTTTGATAAAAATCGGTTCAGTAGTTTTCGAGTTTATCCCGAACATACATCGTGACATGATATTTTTATATATAACTAGCTGACCCAGCGAACTTCGTATCGCCGTTACTTATAAATGAAAAATTAGTAAAATAAACATTTTCCAGTGGACCAAATTGTGAATCTATACCATCCTCGAATCCCCTTGAACTCACACAAAAAATTTCATCAAAATCGGTCCAGCCGTCTAGGAGGAGTTCAGTGACATACACACGCACACAAGAAATATATATATTAAGACTAGATGACCCAGCGAACTTCGTATCGCCATCCACTACTTATAAATGAAAAATTAGTTAAATAAACATTTTCCAGTGGACCAAATTGTGAATCTAAACTATCCTCGAATCCCCTTGAACTCACACAAAAAATTCCATCAAATTCCATCAAAATCTATCCACCCGTCTAGGAGGAGTTCAGTGACATACACACGCACACAAGAGATAAGTTGCTATTCTTGAATAAAAAGCAGTGATAGCCTAGTGATTAGTACTGCGGTCTCCTATTCGGGGGGTCACAGGTTCGATCCCGGGCTTTTCTAAGTTAAGTACGTTTAAGAAATTTTAAATATCACAAGCTTCAACGGTGAAGGAAAATATTGTGAGGAAACCTGCACACCTGAGAGTTCTTCATAATGTTCTCAAAGGTGTGTGAAGTTTGCCAATTTGCATTGGGCCAGCATGGTAGACTATGGCCTATAACCCTTCTCTGAGAGGAGACCTGCGCTCAGTAGTGAGCCGTTGATGGGTTGCTGATGATGATGATGTTGATGATTCTTGAATGTGGAAGAGTCTCTAGGTATATTATTAGTACGGATTTGCAAATGTGGAATTTTATCTTAAAACAACCTCAAGAATCCCAACTCAGTTCTAGTTGACATAAACGGTAAATGTTTCGCAATACGCACATAAAATGCCTACACCTTTTCTTGCATGTAAATTAGTTTGAAATCGGCTGGCCGCTAGGTCAGCACAAAAGTAAATTTAAAAATAACCAGTTTTCTCAATACAAATAGGTTCAGGTGTCTATTGATTTCTAATTATTGCATCGTAACATATATTTAACCGACTTCAAAAAACACAAAAAGAGGAGGTTCTCAATTCGACGCGTATTTTTTTTTGTCGATGTTCTCCGTCAAATCTTAACAGATTTCAATAATTTTTTTTTTGTTTGAAAGGACGTATCTGCAGGTCAAGGTTCCATTTAAATTTGGTGAAGATTTGATGAATATCTTTGGAGATAGAGGACGGAACTCCTCAATGAATGAGAGGAAGTCGCTGGCGATCAGAGTATGTATAGACTTTTAACCATACCTAGTACATAACATACATACATAAGCTAAATTTCTATTTATCATCTTATTTTTACAAGCTTATATGTACCTTGCAATGAATGTTTAGGTCAAGTCTTGCAAGATGTATTAGAAAGATTCCGGGTTTCCGATTGAGCTGAAAATGTGCATGTACCTACATGTAAATCGGATTACAATGCAATATTATTGTAACATGGAGCTGATCTGATGATGGAGGCGGAAAATGGCTATGGGAATTCTGTAGTAAAACGATGTAAAACCATGGAGTTTGGGCTCGTTTGATCGTCTTGAGAAGTACTCTGGTCCTAGATAATATCCAGGGTCTGATTATGAAGCTGAACGGTGGTTATGAGCACTCTGTAATGAAACTACGTAACCATATTTAGTTTGGGCTTATTCTTATTGACAAGTAGTCTTAAATGATATCCATGGAATGATTGGAATGGCTCTGATGATGAAGATGAAACTGCAGCCATGATATGCAGCATACTAGTACAGTCTTGAAAAACTGATAGCTGATATGGAGTGTTTGGATTCGTTTTGATCAGTATTTGATTTTACATAGATTGCAATGAGCTGATGAGCTGATGCTGCAGCCAAGATATACAGCACACTAGTACACTCTTGAAAAGCACATACCGTCAGGTTGGTCCCATTTAAAATCGCTGAAGATATGATGAATATCTTCGGTGATTGAGGACGGAACTCCTCAACGAATAGAAACAAATCGCTCGCGATCAGAGAATGTGTAGATTTATCCTATGCTACACTAAAAAGCTTAAAATAATAATAAATAAAAATTCATTTAAAAAAACCGACTTCAAACGGCACTGAAAAGTATAAAATAATTTCAGTTTGTACATATATGTTGAAGTCGAGCGGGCCTCAATAGAACTATGAAACTGCAACGATAGCCCGACTTCAACATACCTGTACCAAGTACTAACAAGTAAAAACAAAAAACGACGTAAATATTATTTTATTTTAGTTTTAACTAATTAATTAATTAATAATTAAAACTTAATATTTTTTTAACTAATACCTACTTACTAAACTGTACTTTATCTGGTCAGATTATAAACCTATTCCTAGCCAGATTAACGGTGCTGTGTGGAATTTCCTAGAAAATACTAATTCAAAGAATTAAAAAGGGCCTCGCGTGAGGCTCCCTTCGGGGTGACTTAAGACCGAACGCTATGAACTCTTAATATGTAGTACGATTCGTATCCTAAGGAACCTGCTAAGCATAAGTATTATCGATTCCACACATAATAATTAGTTAATTTGATTGATTTTACATTTAGCACGGAAATTGCTGGTCTGTTATTTTTACAATCTTCTTAATATATATAAATTACATGTCACGTTGTTTGTCCGCGATGGACTCCTAAACTACTGAACCGATTTTGATCAAACTTTGTAACTATTTGTAATTTGGTCCAACTTGAAAGATAGGATAGTTTATTTTTTTATTTAGATAATTTATTCGTTTTATTTATATAGGTAAGTTGGCGGTACGAAGTTCGCCGGGTCAGCTAGTAATATAATAAAAATTCTTGAATCATTGAAAATGATCAATGAATAGAAACAAATCGCTCGCGATCAGAGAATGTGTAGATTTATCCTATGAAGCTACACTAAAAAGCTTAAAATAATATATAAAATTTCTTTTAAAAAAAACCGACTTCAAACGCCACTGAAAAGTATAAAATATTTTCAGTTTGTACATGTATGTTGAAGTCGGACGAGTCTAAATAGAAACGATGAAACGAATGCACCACGCTAGCCAAAATTTTAATTTGTAGGTCCAGGCACAGAATATAATAGTACTTGGTACAGGTACGTTGAAGTTGGGCTAGCGTTGCATTTTCATAGTTCTATTGAGGCTCGCCCGACAAACTGAAATTATTTTATACTTTTCAGTGGCGTTTGAAGTAGGTTTTTTTTAAAGAATTTTTATATATTATTTTAACCTTTTTAGTGTAGCTTCATAGGATAAATCTACACATTCTCTGATCGCGAGCAATTTGGTTCTATTCATTGATCAAAACGAATTCAAACACTTCATAGCTTCATTCTTTCAAGAGTGAACTAGTGTGCTAGATATCCTGGCTGCAGCATCAGCTCATCGTGTTGCCACCATTGCATTTCATGTAGAATCAAATACTGATCAAAACGAATCCAAACACGACATATCTGCTATTATTTTTAAAGACTTTACTTACTAGTGTGTTGCATATCCTGGCTGCAGTTTCAGCTCCATCATCAGAGCCATTCCATGGATATCATTTAAGACTACTTATCAATACGAATGAAACGAGCCCAAACTAAATTTGGTTACGTAGTTTCATTACAGAGTGCTCATAACCACCATTCAGCTTCATCATCAGACTCTGGATATTATCTAGGACCAGAGTACTTCTTAAGACGAATCAAACGAGCCCGAACTCCATGGTGTTACATCATTTTACTACAGAATTCCCATAGCCATCTTCCGCCTCCATCATCAGATCAGCTCCATATTACAATAATATTGCATTGTAATCCGATTGCAAGATAAATAAAAGCTTGTAAAAATAAGATGATGAATAGAAATTTAGCTTATGTATGTATGTTATGTACTAGGCATGGTTAAGTTATACTCTGATAGAGTATGTGTAGACTTTTAAAGATATTCATCAAATCTTCACCAAATTTAAATGGGACCTACCTGCAAATACGCCCTTTCATATTAAAAAAAATTATTGAAATCGGTTAAGATTTGAGGGAGATATGGAATAACATCGACAAAATAAAATATGCGTCGAATTGAGAACCTCCTCTTTTCGTATTTTTTGAAGTCGGTTATAAATGACAGAAAACATTTGAATATTTTCCGCGCCGTTATATTTCACTACCATGCATGTGTCATGGATTTGCTTTTGTATTTACAAAAATAATATGGTAGGACCTCTGCATTAATTTTGGGAATAGGTACTGAAATAAAAGGGCCTCGCTGATGCGTAATCGCCCACGTCTATAAGTCCACGCTACGCCACTGTCCGATGAACGTCTATCGATTAACATAGACGATGGAGAAGATACAATTTAGCGCAATTTGCTCTAAAAAATTGTTAATTAAAATAAACACAAAGCTGTGAACAAGAGGAGTTGCAACAACATCGACACGCTAGAGCGATGTGCTGGTGCATGTTGTAACTTTGTACGAAAACGACAATTGCTTTGAGATAGGTGATATTTTAAGACATAACGTAACAGTTTATACCTGTTGTTTTATTAACAATGGCGTGCTGAGGGTTTTTGACAACGGGCATTATGACGAATTATAATTTAATATAAAAAATTATTTTCAAAAAACCGACTTCAAATTCAAACGCCCGCGCCACTTCAAAGTATGTAATTTATTGTTGATTTTTTAAAAACCGCTCAACCGATTTCGATAAATTTTAAATGGGACTACCTGGGAAGTATACCCTTTCAAACAAAAAAAGAATTTTCCAAATTGGTTCAGGATTCTTCGAGTACTCGGTGAACATAATAAATAAAAAACAGATTCCGACGAATTGAGAACCTCCTCCTTTTGAAGTCGGTTAAAAAGTATATCACAGTCATAAACATTTATTATTATAGTACTGCAGTATTAAAATAGTGTATCTCGGCCCTTCATTCAACACTGAAAAGGGAATTAAGCAGGGTGACTCTTTATCCCCAAAATTATTTAATAACGCACTAGAAAAAGTTTTTAAGATACTAGCTGCAGAGTGGATCAGTATGGGAGTTCAAGTCAACGGGCGAAGGCTAACAAATCTCCGTTTTGCTGATGACATCATTCTATTGTCATGTCATGTCTTAAAATGAGTATTTGAATATTAGTATTCAATTCGATGCCCTAACATGGGTAGCCTAAGTATATTGTCATGATCTCTTTAAACATTTCTGTGGTGGTATCATGTGATCCGGGTTGTTACGTTCTCTCAAATATGGTGGAAGAAGTGGAAGGATTGGAGGGAGGCCTTTGCCCAGATTAGATTAGATACAGCCATCGAATTGTTTCAACCGACGAATTAAGTTTCTGTTTTGACAGTTTTTCTAATACTTTACAATTACCTCAAAACGTCATCTCAGTTAAAGCTTTCTTGGCAATGCAATACCTGAGTTACGGGATAATGGCTCGTCTTATATCATAGGTAGCTACACAAAGAAAATGTATTTTATTATGAATGTTGTGAAGTCCCTTCTACAGTTTAAATAGGTGGTTACGCACTTAGTCGTCGGTCGCCCAGGCGACTCGGCGACTCGCCGCGTAGTGGCGACGCACAAGCGACTGCCGGTCGCCGGCGACTAGTCGACAGTGCGTAATAGCCCCTAAGGATCAAGGAATCTCTTCTGGGTAGTACTCCTCTGTACGTACCTCTGACCTTTTGGAGCTATATGCGGTTAAGCAGTTAAATATCACATGCTTCAATGGGGAAGGAAAATATAGTGAGGAAACCTACACACCTGAGAGTTCTCCATAATGTTCTCAAAGGTGTGTGAAGTCTGCAAATTCGTACTGGGCCAGCGTAGTGGACTATGGTTGGTCTATGGCCTATAGCCCTTCTCTAAGAGGAAACCTGCGTTCAGTAGTGAGCCGGTGATGGGTTGTTAATGATGATGATGATGACAAATCTTTCTTTCTTTTGAATCTATCTGCAATAGATTCTGCTTATATAATCTGCAGGGTTGACAGCAAAGCTTTAATAAAACTATTATAACGGTACTGAGCATGCGTAGTAGGTATAATCTTAATTGGCCAGCCTACCTACCTACGGATTACGGTCTTACGTTATCGCCGTGATCACGAATGAGTACCTATACCTACCGGAGAAATAGTATTACATGGTAGAGTGGGAGCGGGCGATGAGCAATAGAGATAGAGATCTAGATTGGGTCGAATCGATATCGCCGATATTACTTTTCTTTCATAATAGTTATACAAACAAGAAACAATTTGGATTCAACAGTGCCGACACAGTACAACAATCGATTGTTCCGAATGTTTATTATTTTAAAATTAAAATAATAGATACTTTCATTCAACTATGCGAAATTTTTTTCAATCGAATAATTTTTGTTGATTTAATATTTTTTTTAATTGAGTTTAAATCGAATAATAAGAATCTATCTATCTGTATCTATCTAATTCCTTTAAACGAGCAATAGCATATATATATATCTCGGAAACGGCTCCAACGATTTTCATGAAATTTAGTATGCAGGGGATTTCAGGGCGATAAATCGATCTAGCTAGGTTTCATTTTTAGAAAACGTCGTTTATCCATGTTTTCAGGCAATGAAAACCCCCCACAATATCATTAGACTACGCAGGTAAACTATCCATCCTATATCTCCGCCATCATCTACAAAGTTCCAATAGCTCAGATAGGAAGTCGGGTGATCCCGATACCAGAACACCCCGGTTCGAGTCCAGACGATTATTTTTTCCCCTATGAATTTTATTATTATTATTATTTATTTATTTTCTAAATATATAATTTCCCAAAAATACGATTTACCAAAAAAAACGAGCAATGCTCGGTTACCCAGGTACTGATCATTATAATAACATTCAAATTCGTGAACATGTATCGAAATTCGACAAACTCTCTGATCTGATCTGAGTGCGGTAGCTGAGCCTGTCTTTCTGAGATTTGCAGTCAAGGAAAATCTCTCATATTTAAAAAGAACCAAAAATTCACGTGGATGAAGTCGATAAAAATAAGAGAAAAACAATTGAGTTACGGTAAACGTATTTTTGCATCACTACGACTACTCCTAAGTATATACAACTGCAAGAATGATGTAAGTAATCTGTGGCCAATCTTAAAATTGGTTCACTCTAAATGCAGCTTGTGGTTACTGAATCTAACAGTACTGGCTTATTTGTTGCTGAGCAGCAATAACCAATTTTAATGTGCATTAATGGTAGTGTTCGCCTGCCATAGCGGCGGAAACCTAGGGATTAATACTGAAAAAGGCCCCCTTCTTTTTGATTTTCCAAAAAATCCTTGTTTTTTAATATTTTGCTTGATTAAGAAAGCCAACATGAAATTATCATTCTGACAATATACAATAGCAAAGACAATAGAATAGAGAGAGTCAAAAAACGAAGAGATCTTTTACGTATTCAAAGACAAATTAAGCGCGGGTGAAACGAGCGCGAATTTTTTTACAAGCTTTTATTTAACTTTCAATGTAGGTATGTATGTTTGCTTAGGTCAAATTCTTAGAAGCTAAAATGGAACCACAAATATATTTTGCATGGTTATGTAATTTGGATGACAATGCAATATTATTGTTACCGAGCTGATCTGATAATGGAGCTGGAAGATGGCTGTCGTAATTCTGTAATAATTATTAAAATAAATTTTTTAATTAATGCAATTTAAAGGAAACCAATTACTGACTAATTAGCAAAAGTAGGTTCTTTTATTGAAGGTAAGTAATCCGTTATAGCAAAGGGACATAATTTAAAGATGGTTTTGATGGTAAACTTTCGATAGTTAATTAATACGTTAACATAAATACGGACTTAAGTAAAAGTTTGTACCTATAGCTAGACAGTGGAATGAACTTTACTATCCAGGTACCATAGGTTAAATGTATGTACCTAATATAGTAGCGTCCTTCCAGAATAACCAGTTTTGATTTCACTTAGAGAAGATTACGACAGTAATTATTTACATAACTAAAAATATAGTTTCACATCAACACACAGTGTTACCTAAAGCAGGAGATCCATAGTTATATATCCTCTTTCGGAAAGCATATAAAATGTACCTAGTTAGCATCTTTCATTTAACCAACTTAACTGGTGTAAGGTTAATTCATACTCTACAAGGGAGAGTAGTATCTATATCTATAGGTACATAAAATAAAACTGTAACTGGACGATTTCTGTACATTTAATCTATTTTGAAAATTTTAACAGGGGGATGCTTTATTATCAATACTGATCCCAAAACAGATTTTTATTTAATTTTTGTCTGTCTGTCTGTCTGTCCGTCCGTCTGTCTGTCTGTCTGTCTGTCTGCACGGGCAAAAACTACTGAACGTAATTGTATGAAATTTGATATAGTAGTAGGTGATACTCCGGGTGTTGACCCGGATAGTTTTTATCCTGATAAACAATAAGGTTCCTCCAGGATAGGGGATGAAAGTTTTTATCGGGTTTTCTTCATAATGCCGTCAAATTTGAACCGATTTTAATCATTCTTTTTTTATTTAAAAGTGTATAATATCAGGCATAGTATATCTAATTTTGATGAAGATCTGATAAATATTATAAGAAATAGAGGACATAATGCTTCACGGGTAGCAGCAAAAGTCACTCACATAAAGGACAACGATCGAATACAGGCATTCCATATTTATATGAGGGTATGAGCCATAGACAATCATTAACTTCCAGGCCCTAGATGATTATACCATTGTGTTTGTTTTGTAGCCTACCCGTGAGAAGCCGGGGCGGGTCCACTAGTATATAATAAACCGACTCCATTCATACCTTCACGTTCACGTGTCGCTCACGTGCTGTTTACTACGAAATTACACACGATGGTTACGTCTGGTACTTAAATTAAAGGTACCAGCCATTCACCTTACTCGTAGCGAGCGCGAGGTCATTACAGCCATCAAATATTAAAGAGATCTTAGCGGCTTGGTTACTTCAAGGTTTTACTGGAATTCAAAGTCTCGACTGTGATCTTATGACCTGAGTGCAGACCTATTTCGTGTCTCACTGGCTAAGTATGTAGGTATATTACTTATTCACAAAGAAATGGAGTTTTGCGTATATCTCTGGAACTGGAAGTAAGCGACCGATTCGCGTGCGCGAGGGCTTGTTTGACTCGTCTCGGTGAGAACTACCGAACGCCGCTAAAAGGCGAAAGATTAGATTTCCCTCGGGAAAATTTCCAAGGAAAAACTGATTTTTCTGAGTGCATTGGGTAGCCTTTGTCCGACTCCCGTAGGTAAATGCGAAGAAATCGGAAGCGACTTTGCAGGTAGGTGCGCAGCCACGACCTGAGGCGGAAGTCAGAGATAATTTTCATATTGACCCTCCTAGAGTATTTAACCAACTAGATGCTCTGAGTATTGAACAAATAGACCAAAAGAGAGTTCGAGATGAGTCAACCTTCTTGGAATTGACCAGAAATTTGTTGGTAAATTCAAAACATGCGTCGAGTATTCTTCTTTCTTCACCGACATAGCTCAACAAGTCGCGAAGCTGAAGTGGAAAAGGGCTGAGCATATAGTTCGAAGAGCTGGATGGTCTTTGGCGTCCCAAGGTGCTGGAGTGGCGACCCTGCACCGGGAAGTGCAGTGCTAGCAGCAGTCCCCCAGTAGGTGGACCGACGACATCGCAGGGAGTAGCTCGATGCAGGTGGCGCAAGTCCGATACTTTTGGAAGTCCATGTAAGAGACGTTTGTGCAGCAGTGGACGTCTTTCGGTTGTTGAAGAAGAAGAAGAATGTCGATAAAATCTATTGCCACGGCTTCGTACGGAATACACTGTTAACTCACCCAAACCTTTAGGGTAATCATTGAAAACTGTAAGATCAAAGGTTCAAATTCCACCGTCGCACTAAAACAGATACGATTATCGTACCAGCAAAATCGAAAAAAAATCAACCATCCTGGGATGGAACCCGAATTCTTTGGCTTTCAGGCTCCCATTAAGCGGGTTGCAGACCGAAAACTAAGATAACTTAGTTTAGCTTAGCTCGCATAGCTGACGCAGTTATTCATTCTGGTTAACTCACATAAGTTTGCAAATGCAAACTGCACAACAACAACAAACAAATACACACAAGTATCAAAAACTGCGTCAGCTATGCGAGCTAAGCTTAAACTAAGTTAGCTTAGTTTTCGGTCTGCAACCAGCATTACGAGTGTAATGCGACTGCGTGTGACAGAGTTGTCACTTGTCACGCTCTGTTGCATCGGCGTCGTTTTGTTGTCGTTTTCCGAGATACCTACCGTTATATATGGTTATTGGTTACTTATGCCATGTTAAGCGCACATCAATGGAATATTCCAGCAATTTAACGTTCCGTACGCTTAGAACTAGATTTGATAGTTAACTAAAAATAGTAAACTATAAGCTTACCATCAAAGTAAAGTAAACCATAACATTTTTGAGTTAGAGCTCAATTTCGTGTATGTATTCTTATACGTTTACGTAACGAAAACCCTCCAAATTAAAATCGTTTGTGTTGAATTTGTGACTTATTATGGTTTACTTTGATGCTAATGTCATCGTTTACTGTTACGATCAAACGAATTAAAACTCGGACTAAACTGTGCGGACGGGTCATGGATGTCAGAATAATGAGAATAGAGAAGGATGAAGCGGCAGAAAGCATGCCGAAAAAGGCCAAAAAAAGTAGTTGCTGTAGAAGAGAGAGGTACAAACACGTCGACTGGAGGTGAAATGGACGAATTAGAACGGGAGGACGACTTAAACATGGAAACTGACTGGAAGGAAGTTAAACTAAAAAAGAAGCGACAGCAGAGGAAAGAGAAGAAAAAGTCCGACGAAAACGGATCTAAAATAAACCCGGAGAAGACAAGGAACCAGAAAGGGATTGAAAAAAAAGAGCAAACGATGAGAATCAAGGACCAAGCAAGAAGAGAAATATGGAAAAAACTCAAGTAGCAAAGAAGGAAGAAATTAAAATTGGAAAAGAAAGAATAAAACCAGGTGGTAGGAAATCGGCACGGAGGAAACCAAAGGCAAATCAGAGGTGCCTTACAAATAAAGGAGAAAGTTGGAGAAATATGTCCAACATTAACGCTGAGGGCACTCAAGGAGTCTGCTGATATAATAATAAAGGGACTTGATGCTACAGTCGAAAGAGCGGAACTGGAGGAATCACTTAAACAGAAAGTAAAAGAGTTCCGTATTAAAAGTTTTTGGGAAAATAGCTTCGGTACCACGACAGCCATATTAGAGCTGCCGAAGGATGAGGCACAAAAACTAGCGGATGAGAAGAAAATTAAGATAGGGTGGATGAGAGTACCAGTTGGACTCTTAGTGCAAAAGAAAAGATGTTACCGATGTCTCGAATACGGGCATATTTCCACAGGTTGTGCAGGCCAGGATCGAAGCAGAAAATGTTATAACTGCGGAAACGAAGGCCATAAAGCCAAAGACTGTGAGAACAAAATGACGTGCGCTATATGTAAGGATAAGGGCCTAGTTAGCACAAACCATCGCATCGGTTCGAAGAGTTGCCCATCCTGGAAGGCAAACGTACCCGGAACACGAAACACGAGGCCAAAAAACGGAGTATAGAAGCAGGAAGGGGAGTGTTAGGCTCACAAATCAAGGTGCTACAAATAAACCTCGACAGAACGAGAGCCGCCCATGATCTGCTAGAGGTTACAGCAAAGGAACACGAGATAGACGTAGTGATTGTGGCGGAACCAAATAGAAAGAGGGCGGAGGCCCGGGAATGGTTGACGGATCAGAGAGGAGATTCATCAGTGGTTGCGCTCAACAAAGGGATTCAAATGAAATTAGTGGGTCGAGGAAATTGCTTCATTGCGGTAGATTTAGGGGGGCTCACAATATACAGCTGCTACTTCTCGCCAAACTATAGTTCAGAGGAATTTGAAAAAGACATAGGTGATCTTTTTGAATGTATTGAGGCACAGCGTGGGGACGTACTGGTAGCCGGAGACTTCAACGCGGCTTCAAACGTCTGGTCGACTAAGCCCGAAAACGCCAGAGGACGACACATTATGGAGATGCTAGCGAGCCATGACATGGTCATAGTCAATGAGGGGTTAACACCGACGTTCCAAAGAGGCGCTAAGAATTCTACTCCGGACATCACGTTTGTTAGCTCCAGTTTAACGCAGAAAATATCGGAATGGCAAGTACTAGACGAGGATAGCATGAGTGGACACAGATACATAAAGTTCCACGTTCTTCAGAGCGAAATAAAACCCACAACACAACCGCCTTTGGGATGGAGACTAGACAAACTTGATCGAAAGGTATTTTGCAGCGTTCTGACGGAGAATGAGATTGGTACACCGGAAGAACTAGTAGAAGCTACTATTGAAGCATGCGATAGAGCGATGCCCAGAAAAGGCCTACGCAGGAAAGTACCAGTCTATTGGTGGAACGAGCAAATAAGAGAGAAGAGAGAAATCAGTACAAGATGCGGCAGAAAATACACGCGGCAGCGATGGAAAAAGGATGAAGATTACTTGGATAAGTACAAAGATGACGAAGATAAACTAAGAGAGGAGTATAAGTGTGCAAAAGTGGCTCTGCAACGGGCAATAACAAAGTCAAAGGAAGACCATTGGAAGGAGCTTTGCGAGGAAATAGACAGGGATACGTGGGGCCTAGGTTACAGAATAGTGACAAAAGAAATGCGGAGAAGTCCTCCAAGCCTTGATAAGGAATTAATAACATCAGTAGTCAAAGTGCTTTTTCCACTCCATAATAACTTTTATCGAATCCTAGCAGATGCTTCTCAGAAAATTGAAGTGACTTTAGAGGAGATAAAGAGCGCGGCTGAAAGCCTAAAAGTAAAAAAGTCGCCAGGGCCAGACCTTCTTTACCCGGAAGTAGTCAAAATTGCAGCGGAGATCATTCCAGAAAAAATTAAATACATAATTGAAGTGGTCTTTGCATCAGGCATATACCCTGCAGCGTGGAAGATAGCTAGCCAGTTTTACTCAAAAAAGCAAACAAACCAGCAGATGACCCGACTGGGTATAGGCCCGTTTGCTTACTAGACTGTTACGGAAAGCTGACAGAGAGAGTCCTCTTGAATAGAATTGAAGAGCTATTGCCAGACCATGTTGGACTCTCCAACCATCAGTACGGTTTCAGAAAGGGTCGTTCTACGTTAATGGCAATAGGAAAAGTAGTGCAAACTGCCATGGCGGCCAAACAGGGTACACGCAAAACTAGGAAACTTTGTGCTCTGATATGCCTCGATGTTAGGAATGCCTTTAACTCAGCCCCCTGGAAAGAAATAATCCTGGAACTACGGAAAAGACAATTCCCTGGGTACATACAGAACTTGATTAGCAGCTACCTTGAAAACAGGTACATTAAAGTGAAGGATAGCAAGGGAAGGGAGGAAATAAAAAACATTACCAGCGGAGTTCCTCAGGGCTCAATTCTTGGTCCAACCCTCTGGAACATTCTTTATGACGGGGTCTTCCACCTAAAACAGGAGGATGGGGTTCAACTAGTGGGCTTTGCCGACGACTTGGCATTAGTAGTTGTAGCCAAAACAGAAAAGCTCCTTATGACTAATACAAATACAGCGCTTGAACGAATTAGTAGGTGGATGCAAGGAAAGCAGCTGTCACTAGCGCCCGAAAAGACAGAAGCAATAGTTTTTGGTGGCAGGCGGAAACTAGACCCTATAAAATTTACAGTCCAAAATGTGATAGTCTCTCCAAAGGACTGTATCAAATATCTTGGGATTTGGCTCGACAAAAGTCTCAACTATAAAAAGCACGTTGAAGAAGTAGCCAACAAGGCGCAAAATTTGACGGAGGCGTTGAATAGACTAATGCCGACAAAGGGAGGCCCCAGAGCAAGCAAGAGAAGAGTACTTGCATCGGTAGCCCACTCTGTTATACTTTACGGGGCGCCAATTTTCGAGGGTGCAATGAAGGTGGAGCTGTACCGGAAAAAACTGGAAGCGGTACAGAGACGAATGGCAATTGGTATCTGTGGAGCGTACCGAACGATCTCTACCGATGCGGTGCTAGTTATTGCAGGACTGATCCCGATCAATAAAATGGTCAGAGAACGTGCTCAGCTGTTCACTAATAAGGAACAGACGCCTTTAGAAGTACGGGAGAGCATCCTTACGGAATGGGAGAAAGAATGGTTGGGAGTAGGAAAAGGAACCTGGACAAGGGAGCTACTCAAGGACCTAAAGAAATGGCACAGTAGGAAGCATGGAGAGGTGAACCGGTGGATCACGCAGGCGCTGAGTGGTCATGGGGTGTTCAACACATATCTCTTCACAATCGGCAAATCACCAACTGAAGAATGCTACTTTTGCGGAGAGGAGGACACCCCTAGACATGCCATTTTCGAATGCACCGCTTGTGCGGACTTGAGATCGGCGGCACAAGGAGCGAGTACCGATCTAGACTCCTGCAACTTAACCGCACGTATGGTCTCTAGTGCAGAGGAGTGGCAGAAATATGGACAAATGCTTAAAGGCATTATGGTGAGGAGAGAAGAAAGAGAAAAAGAGGAGAAGAGAAAGAGAGAAAATATGTAGACGGTCTGCACGAAGTAATGCAATGCGGTTCCGTGCTGACCTAGAAGTCTTGAGGAGGTTGTTTTAGTCCGTGCGAGTCGGACACACCCTGCCTAAGGCAGAAGTCCGTAGGGATTTTTTCCTCCTCAAACAGAAAAAAAAAAAAACTCGGACTAACCACACCGTTCTACTGTATAGTTTCTAAAGTTCTCACGGCAACCCCAGTCCCCAACCTATCAAACAGTAATAGTAAGTTAGATTGAATTGACTTGAGAAATTTTTCGAAAGCACTAATGACTAAGCTATTTGATGACCGCAGTTGAGTTTACACTGCTAAAAGCTATAGAATATTATCTAATTGATTTTTACGATACCTGGGTAAACAAAGCACACTTCATCTAGTGCCACAATCGATCACTCATCATAGTGTCTTTCCAATAGATAGATACTGAAATTTGGACGTCATCGTCACTTCGTAATTAATGCTCCTGGAGACGACCATCTGGGATATAAGCCTGTAATGACACGACCACTTTTTTATTCGATGACAAGATAGTCCTTAACAAGGGACGATGCAGTCCAAAATGGTAGCAGACTTACTTGTAACGGGCATGGCAGTGAACATAATTGATGGTTTCTACACGCCATCGTGCCGGAACGCTAAATCGCTTGACGGCACGTCTTTGACGGTAGGGTGGTAACTAGCCACGCCTAAATCCTCTCACCAGACCAGACCAGAGACAATTCAAAAATTATAAATCCCCAAATTGCTCCCGCCGGAAATCGAACCCGATCCTTCCAGTTATAAGACCACAGCGCTCACCACTGCACCAGGGTGGTCAGCCTATCACCTCAGCCTATTTAGCTCTGCAATTCGTCAAAAGAAAAAGTTACGTCACGTTAACTATCTCACTCTATATTCCGGGACGTTTCTGGCCACAAATTGCCCATCATCATGATTTGAGAAAGGCAATACTTACATCGCTGAGAATATGTCTATAACAATTTCTTTGTTTGATGGTAATTGGGAAAGTACGTGTCTACTTTTTACAGCTCATTTCTTGTTTCTTGAACCCAACAAATTATAAAATGCTAACCATTTTATAATTTGTAAAATGCTAACCATTTTATAATTTGTTGGGTTCAAGAAACAAGAAATAAGTACATACGAGTACTACATACCAACACAAATTAAGCTTTATTTACTATAAAATATGCAATCTTTTCGTTCGTGTACCTTTGTGTCTTTATCCAAGCTTTATCCTCTAGCTATCCTTTCAAAGGACCTATGTCCATTTTCAAGCAGTGGAAGACTATCGGTTGAGAAGATGTCTTCGTAGGCTTCTTAGGTGCTTCCCCGAATTATCTAGCATGTGAATGTACCTACCGTTACGGTAACGTTGAGTAGGTTTATAAAATAGCAGATGTTAGTCATAATAAGAGCGATTATGAACTAGCTTTAACCCGCGTTGCTCCGTCGCAGCGTGATTGAAGGACAGACCAACAAACAAACACACTTTCGCATTTATAATATTAGTATATGTATCTAGATTCTAGATGATATCCGTGACTTCAACCTCGTGAATTTAGTTTTAAATAATCCCGTGGGAACTCTTTGATTTTGCAGGATAAAAGTAGAATATATGTCACTCTCCAGGTCCTCAACTATACCCATGCAAAAAATCACGTCGATCCGTTGCTCCCTTGCAGCGTGATTGAAGGACAAACCAACAAACAAACACACTTTCGCATTTATAATATTAATAAGATATAAATAAGGATAAGAATTTTCCTTTATTAGAATTATCTATCTTTTCCTTGAGGTGAGATTAGGACGAAGCGTGAGCCTTGTCCTTCATGATACAAAAGGAGGTTGGCGAATTTTGACCCAGCATTTTTAAAAAACGTTCAGATTCAGAAAACATTTAATTTTAATTAAATATTTTTCAGAGTATTTTTCTGTGTAAACCCCATATTTTTAGAAGATGGAGACCAAAAATATAATTATTCACAAGTACACATTATAAATAACCGTTAAATGGCAATACAAGTGAATATCTTTTTTCTCCCAACTTTATTTGATAGACTTTGATTAATTTTTTGTTAGTCTGGTTAACTAGAACAAGCATGAGAAGTTTGATTCGTGAACGTTTGGAGAAAGTGATATAAGATTTTACCTACCTAGTACCTTCTATTGTTGCCTTTATATAAAAAACCGGCCAAGTGCGTGTCGGGCCACGCGCAGTGTAGGGTTCCGTAGTTGAAAGTCTCAAATATTATTGCTGATAGGATAGTGCTTTTATTTTATTTATGAATATTGAATACATTTTGAGTTCCATGGTTTAAATACTATAATATACTACAAAATATGCAACTTGCACTACGTGTACCTAACTTAGGAAAAACAGATATAACTCCTTATC
This sequence comes from Oeneis ivallda, assembly GCA_029955525.1. Lineage (NCBI taxonomy): Eukaryota > Metazoa > Arthropoda > Insecta > Lepidoptera > Nymphalidae > Oeneis > Oeneis ivallda. The sequence continues at coordinate 29,361,181 of JARPMR010000001.1, read as the reverse complement.
AAATGAACCCTACTTAGCCGTGATAGTTTTCCTTTAAAATTCATTATATACAGGGTGGGCCAGACCAGGTGGATATAAAATTTTTTTTAGATTGTTGACTTAGGGGCCTACCAGGACCCGCAAGGAAAAAATCGGTTCCCACCCGATTACGAGAAAAAAATTTTTATTTGAAATTTTGGAATATCATTACCTTGACAAACTTTTAATTTTTTTTTAATTTTTCCAGTGACAATTTCCGCAATTTTTTTATGGAATATCTTTATCTAATAACTGTGCTCTCTTAGGAAAAAAATCCAGTCTGATTAGCTGGTTTTATGAGCATTAAATTTTAAATTATTTCAAGAAAATTAAGTTCATACAAAATCTACAGAAAACTTTAAAATTCCACTAAAAATAAAAGAAGAGGTTCTTAGCACTGGTGATTTTTTAAAAACTGTAGCAACTTATGTTCTTTCGATTGCCAAAAGAAAAATTGTATGTCAATGTGCCGGATAAAAAGTTATGATTTTTCAAAAGTCTTCGTTCCTCATTCGTGTAAATAACGACCTTATTGAAAAAAATGTTAATAGTTTGTGGAGACTGCAGTATGTCCTTTAATTTTATCTGCCTCGTAGGTCTAGTGATAAGCGTGTTCGACTGCGGCCGACGAGGTCCCGGGTTTGAGTCTCGGGTCGGACCAAACCAAGTATTGGGGTTTTCCGATAAGAAATTCTCAGTACTAGCCCGGAGTTTGGAAGTTGGCGTTGTTTCACCACGTGCCTTGGAGAGCACGTAAAGCCGTTGGTCCTGTGCCTAATTTCTCTCCAGTCATGTCGAATTTTCCGTCCCATCGGGCTATGAGAGTAATGAAACAGAGAGTGCACCTGTGTTCGCGCACACACTTGTGCACTTTAATATCTCCCGCACAGATGGCTAATCTTTCTGGAGATAGGCTTCCGCTGTGGCCGAAATTCGGAAAAATAAAACATTGTTTTATTTTTCTTTCTCTTAAAAAGTAGATACCGTCATTCATCATTAAAGGATTAATGTCCTCCCTATACCAAATTTCGGCCACGGCGGCAGCCTATCTCTTGGGGGGGGGGGGGGGGGGGCACTTGACTCTAATAAAATTTAGCACTTTAAAATAGCATATTTCACAAACTGATCCCTGAATTTAAAGATGGTGTTCCCACACCCACAATATTTTTGAAAGACCTATTCAACGACACCCCACACTATGGGATAGACGAGAAAAAAAATTCATCCCCACTTTACATGTAGGTAGGTACCCTATGTACCACAATTTTATTTCACCACTGCGTGATTGATATTTATAACCCTTGTCAAATTACAGATTTCTAGTACCAATAGTCTCTGAGCTAAACCGCGGACAGACAGACAGACAGACAGACAGACAGACAGACAGACAGACAGACAGACAGACGGACGGACATGGCGAAACTATAAGGGTTCCTTGTTTACTACGAAACCCTAAAAAGACCACATTCCCAATAAATATAACTTTTTAAAACAAATATAGAAAAAATACACGTTGAATAGATATAGAATTATTTTTAACTTCAAAAAAGTTCTCAATTCGTTTATATAATATTTTTCTGTTAGTGTGAACATACTATCCTACTAAACTGTTTGGAAGGGAGATGCTCCTACCCAGGATTATTAAATAGGCATTTAGGCACATTTTAGGCCATCTGGAAGAGATCCACTTTTTGTAGCGATAAGATGTGCTTGTACACGTCCTTTCCATATTTAAGTTTAGTTTTTAGTTTGTACAGAATAAATAAATAAATAGGCTTCATTGAACGAGGAAAATCAAGGAGCTTCCACGGGAGTTAAAATAAATCTTAACCCACGAGGACGAGGACGAAGTCCCGGGCATCATCTAGCTAAGTGAAATTTTCGCCGGTTGTGAACCGATTTTAATTATTTTCAATTTATTTAATAGACATCGAAAGTTTCCGCATAATAATATTGTTACAAATACCTAGCGATTTCTCGAAACTCCGAGAGTAGGTACCTACCCATTTGTTTTGAATGGAACTTTCGAGGCTTGTTTGTTGTTGTTTACATCTAATCGAACTCTCGAATGTTCTTTTGGGTAGAGCCGGCTATTATATAAGCCGCGCCTTTGTTCGCCGACAGTTAGTGGGGGTCTCAAAGGGCCTCCAACAACAACCGTCACTGGAGGTCCTCTGTGACCAACTCGGCTCTGACCACCAGCCCGTTATAGCGGTATCCCGTCCGGACTCCGGACCTACAAAGAACTCCGCAAACCCTCCTCGGAGGACCATCAACTAGCAGACCTTCGAGGAGAATATCAGGAACAACACCCCTAATAGACCGGTGACTCTACCAGAAGACGTCGAGGCTCTCGCGGAAGACTTGACGAGCAACATAAGAGCAGCACTTGCCAGTGCCACCCTAGAAGCCCCTCAGACGCTAAAACCGCCGCTCTCCCGTGAACTAAAACCGTAAAGACCTTAGTGGAGGAAAAACGGAGAGTCCGTCGCCAATGGCAGACCACACGCTGCCCAACCCTCAAGACCCGCCTCAACCAACTAGTGAGAAAGGTCTAAGACGCGCTAAACCAGAGAGCCGCCGAGGATTGGGACTCGCGTATAGAAGCCGCGGATGAGAACCCGCAGTCTCTACACAACTTATGCCGACAATTTACGAGGAACCTTGAGCCAATACGCCCGCTCTACCATGAAGACGGTAACTTGAGATACCGGGCTATTGACCGAGCGGAGATACTGGCATCACACCTGGAACACCAGTTTTCTCCTTTCCCAATCCAGGACGCCGCCCACTGTGAGATGGTCGAGGAATTCCTGCAAGAATACTTCGCCTCCTCTACACCAGCCGACGCAGAACCCTTGTTCTTCACCCCGGGCATGGTCAAACGCGCCATCGCCAAAACCAAACCCAGGAAGGCTCCAAGTGCTGATGGCATTACCAACGCCGCACTGAGACACCTTCCCAAACCGACAGTCGCAGCAGTGACCCGCCTCTACAATGAGATACTGCGCACCAGTCACTTCCCGAGCGGATGGAAATCTGGGTTGGTGATCATGATACCGAAACCGGGGAAGAACGTACTGAAGCCGGAGAGCTACAGGCCAATCACCCTCCTGCCGACCATCTCCAAAGTGTTTGAGGTGCTACTTCTCCAGAAGTTGGTGCCACAATTGACGCCACGACCGGAACAGTTCGGATTCCGGTCTGAACACAGCACCACTCAACATCTTGCGAGAGTAATACACCTCATCACTGCAGCCCTCAACAAGAAAAAGAAAGTAGCGGCGATCTTTCTCAACATGGAGAAGGCGTTCGACCACGTATGGCATCCAGGTCTGCTGTACAAGGTCGCAAACACCACGACGCCTCTCCAAATCACCAGAACCATCAGATCCTTCCTGGAGAACAGGAGCTTCCGAGTCAGGGTGGACTCGGAACTGTCATCCACGAAGCCCGTACTAGCAGGTGTACCCCAAGGCAGTTGCCTATCGCCGGTACTGTACACCTGCTACACCGACGACATCCCATCTCCCGATGGAGTCACGCTGGCGTTATACGCAGATGACGCTGCATACGTCTCTTCCTCACTTAACCAAGTGCACGCAGCGAAGAAGATACAGAAAGTCCTGGATCAAATCCCGGAATGGTTGCGGAGATGGAGACTGAGCGCAAACGCCCAAAAGACACAGGCGATTCTTTTCGGCCCTCGCCAACAGACCGCACCTCCACAACTTTCACTCACTGGCGTCCCAATTGAATGGTGCAACCAAGCGAAATATCTCGGGGTCACCCTCGACGCCAAATTGACGATGCAGCACTACGTGAGGAAGATAAGTGCGCAAGCCCGATCCGCGACCCGTCTTCTATACCCAGTGCTGAAGTCCCGACTCCCACTACGCACCAAGATCGGGGTGTACAAAACCTACGTACGCCCCATCCTCACGTACGCCGCTCCAGCGTGGTTCGCGTTAGTGTGCGAGTCGAGGAAGAAGACGCTCAGAGCCCAGCAGTCCAGAGCCCTAAGACTGATCGCGAATGCCCCTCGATTCGTGAGGAACTCTACCATCAAGAGGGACTTGCGGGTCGAGGATATAGACGAATTCGTCGAAAAACTGGCGGCCAGAGTATTCACCAGAGCTGAGGCCTCTGAACATCAACATCTCAGAGGCCTCGCTCCATGGCACGCCTGACCGCCAGATAGGTGGGCGCTCCCTCGCGATCTTTTAAAAGACAAAGGAGGCGGAAGAGCTGACGGGACCTCATCCCCCAAATAATGTCAAGCTCTATGAAGATAGAAATCACAACGACGAAATAAACAAACCCCAGAAGGGATAATAAATATCACCATGTAATTATCCAAGGACCGTGTCGTCTTTACGACACGCGAGAGAAACTATCCGCAGAGCCATAAGCGGCTGATCGGATTTTCCCGGACCCGTGAGGGTTCCGCATGAGGATCAGGCACCGACAGTTAGTTTGTTTTCTACAAGCGATCGAATCGAGTGACCAGTGCAAAGTCGAAGGTGATTGTAAGAGTGCTTTATTTGTGATCAGTGTGTGTTATAGTGTAAGAGCTAGTGGACTGTTGTACAGTGCGTGAATAAACGTTCTTGTTTTTGGACTGGCATTTTAATCGGAACCCCATACACAACAACAACAAAACACAAAACAAACTTGTAACAATATTATAAGGGTGGAAAATTAGGGGTTTTTCTTTTATTCAATAAACTAGCTGTTGCCATCACGACTTCGTCCGCATGGAATTAGGTTCTTTGAAAATCCCATGGGAATATAAAACCAGAAGATTTTATCCGGATAAAAGTAACCTGTAACTCTGCAGGTCTGCAACCATAGAATCACGTCGATCCGTTGCTCGATATAACTAACTCGAAAAATTATGGACTTTCATACAAATAAAATTTCAACCCCCTATTTCAACCCCCTTTGGGGGTAGCATTTTCAAAAACTGTAAAATACGTACTTCTTTTTTTTTAGTCAAGAGCCAAAACACCAAATTTTATGGATATAACTTGAAAAATGACGGAATATGTATGAAAGTCCGTCAAATCTTTGTAAGAAACATTCAACCTCTATTTAACCCCTTTAGGAGTAGAATTTTCAAAAACTGTAAAATGCGTAGGTACTTCTTTGTTTTTAATCAAGAGTCAAAATTGGTATTTTAGTTTCGTGGATATAACTTGAAAAATTACGGACTTTCATTAAAAAATCCATCCCTTATTTAACCCCTTTGGGGATAGAATTTACAAAATCTGCGAAAAAGCTAAGCCTTTTATTTAATTAAGATCCCATATAACAAGTTTCAAATACATAACTTGAAAAATAACTCTAATAATAAAGGGCTGTCATAAAAACTTTTATACCCTATTTTCTGCCTTTGGGGGTAGAATTTTCAAAAACTGTGAAACACGTACTCTTTATTTTTAATCAAAAACCAAAATACCAAGTTTCATAAATATAACTTGAAAAATAACTTGAAAAATGAAGGACTACCATACAAACATTTAACCCCTATTTAACCCATTTGTGGGTAGAATTTTAAAAAACTGTGAAACAATTATCGAGTTTCATGGGTATAATTAAGGACTACCATACAAACATTTAACCCCTATTTAACCCATTTGTGGGTAGAATTTTAAAAAACTGTGAAACAATTATCGAGTTTCATGGGTATAATTTGAAAAATGACGGACTTTTATTTCATACAAAATATTAACCCCTATTTTACCCCTTGGGGGGAAGAATTTTCAAAAAATGTGGAATACGTACTTCTTTATTTTTAATCAAGAGCCAAAATACCAAGGTTCGCAAACATAACCTGAAAAACTAACTTGAATAATGAATGACTATCATACAAACATTCAACCCCTATTTAACCCCTTCGGGGGTAGAATTTTCAAAACTGTGTAACACGTACTTTTTGTTTTAATTTAAAGCCGAAATACCGAGTTTCATGGGTATAACTTGAAAAATGACGGACATACAAAATTTAACCCCCCATTTAACCTCCTTGGGGGTGGACTTTCAAAAAATCCTTCCTTAGTGCTTGCCTTCGTCATTAAAGGAGCCTACTGTCAAAAATTTGAAGTTTCTAACTTAAGTGGTTTAGGCTGTGCGTTGATAGATCAGTCAGGACAAGTCGTTTTAGGGTTCCGTAGTAAACAAGGAACCCTTATAGTTTCGCCATGTCCATCCGTCTGTCCGTCCGTTCGTCCGCGGTTTAGGTCAGAGACTGTTGGTATTATATAAATCTGTAATTTGACAAGGGTATAACTAGTGGTTCGCCCCGAACTGAGACCTCGCGGTATCCCATAATTCCCATATGGTAGTTTTATAAAATAAAATAAAAAATAAAAAAGCCGTTTATTCCCATATCATTTCCTTATCTTAATTTACATGTATTGTCTAATTTAAAATTACTAATTACTATTTGCTACTAAATTATTAATTATTTACTAATACTACTATTAAAATTACTAGTTACTACTAACTAATTAGCATTTTTAAGAGATATGGGCCCCTTCTCGGGTAAAGGCCTCCCCCAACCTCTTCCACTTTTCCCTATCTTTTCCTAGTTTTGTCCAGTTTTTCCCCACTGTTTTTAAGATGTCATCAGCCCACCGTTTACATGGTCTTCCGACAACCCTTTTGCCCTCGGGTCCCCTCCAACGCGTAGCCTGGATTGTCCACCGTTCGTCTGTGTATCGCGATATGTGCCCTGCCCATTGCCACTTCATGGACAGAGCCTGTTTTAATGCGTCAGTTATCTTCGTTTTTTGTCGCATTTTATCAGCTCTCACCCTGTGTGTTCTCCTTATTTTAAGTATGCTCCTTTCTATTGCTCGTTGTGTGGTTCTTATTCTTCGTTTTACTTTATTTGTAAGTATCCAAGTTTGGCAACCGTAGAGTAGACATGGTAGGAGGCAGGTATCAATCACTATTTTCTTCAGGTTCATACTATAATTTCCTTTAAGAATCTCTTTAAGTGCCCAAAATTTTTTCCATGTTAAGTTTATTCTTCTTTCTATTTCTTCCTCGTTACTTGACTTCTTGAATGATACTTGTTTCCCTAGATAAATGTAACTGTCTACGTAATCTATGTTATTCTCATTTAGGACAATTGGTATTTTGTGGCTGTTGGTCATTATTTTTGTTTTTGTTTCATTCATTACTAAACCTACTTTTGAGCTTTCTTGGTCCAATGAGTGGATCATTTCTTCGAGTTCTTGAGCTGTTTCGGATAATAGGACAATGTCGTCCGCGAATTTAAGATGGTTAAGGTAAGTACCAAAAATCTTGATGCCTTTTTGTGTCCAGTTTAAGTTACGGAATATATTTTCTAACACCGCGATGAAGATTTTTGGGGACAAAGGGTCGCCTTGTCTGACTCCTCTTTCTATTTTGATATGGTCACCTCTAGTTTCGAGTTTAACATTGCTAGTGCTATTTTCGTATATGTATTTCAAGATGTTAATGTATTTTTGTTCTACGTTAGACAATTTCAATGCTGTCCAGATTGATTTATGGCTGATACTGTCGAAAGCTTTGCTGTAGTCAATAAAGCATAAATACAGAGGTCTGTTAAACTCCTTGTATTTTTCGATCAACTGTTCTAACGTCTGGATGTGATCTGTGGTACTGAAACTTGACCGGAAGCCTGCCTGTTCAATTGTTTGAAATTCGTCAATCTTCGAATTTATTCTTTTTAATATTATAGACGCAAAGAGTTTATATATACTAGCTAATAAGCTGATTGGTCTATAATTTCCGATGTCCAGTGGGTCACCCTTTTTGTATAGCAATATTATATCAGATGTGCACCATTGCGACGGTACAGTTTCTGTTTCTAGAACCATGTTAAATAGTTGAGTTAAATGCATCAGTAATACAGGTGCGCCTAGTTTTAGAATTTCGTTGGTGATTCCATCTGGACCTGGAGATTTTTCAGCTTTCAGCTGTTTTATTTGTTCATATATTTCTATTTCGTCTATTGGTTTGATTGATTCTGGAGAATTTTCAACGTTTGGTAGTTCGATCGTGTTGTTATCCGTATCTCTTTTTTTGTACAGCTCCGTATAGAACTGTGTTGCGAAGCCTAAAACATCTTTCCGGTTTGTTGTCTCTTCCATTTGTCGTTTCAGTTTATGTATCCATGTTTTTTTGAGTTTTAGTTCTTTAAAAGCTTTTTTAGTACTTCTGAATTTATTGAGATTAGTTGTTATAACAGTTCTTCTATGATTAGTATAGTCATCGCGGATTGATTTGTTAGTTTTTTTAAATATTTCACTCAGTTCTTTTTTCATATTTCTATCTTTGTTTTTTGTCTGGATCAATTCTGTTCGTTTTTTTATTAGATTTTCAGTGGTTATGCTAAATATTTTATGACCTTTCGTTTGAGTGTAGTTCTTTGTCTTCAAACTCCGTTGGATGGCTTCTACCAAGTAGTTATAGTATGTTTGGACATTTGTTGATAATATTCCGTCTTCAATTTCTAATTTAAGATGGTCTATAAAAATTTTAATTTCATCTTCTGTTTTCGGTATTTTTGGCTGAACTTTGAAGGCTTTTCTACTCTTACTAGGTCGGTTTAACAGGAAAGTTGCTCTTAGCATTCTATGATCGGAGGCAAATTTTATGTTGTTTAAGACTTCGACATTAGTTATTAATTTCGGGTTGGTGGTCATTATGAAATCAATTTCATTCTTAGTCTTTTGGTCAGGTGATATCCAAGTCCATTTCCTGCTTTCTCTTTTCTTAAAAAAGGTATTCATGATTGATAATTTGTGTTCTAGTGCGTAGTCTATTAGTCGTTCTCCTCTTTCGTTTCGTTCGCCGAATCCGTAACTGCCCATGATCAGGCTTTCTTCCTTTTTTGGGTGCCCTATTTTTGCATTAAAGTCACCCATTAAAATAACTTTCGTGTCAGCCAATGAGTGTGCTTTTGAAATATCAGTGTAGAATTTTTGAATTTCATCTTCATTTGATCGTTCTGTGGGTGCATATGCCTGAATTAAAGATAAACAAAGTTCGTCAAATTTGAGTTGGAGTAGGGCAACTCGTTCCGAGATTCCAATAAAGTTGGCTATGTTTGATTTGTAACTTTTCTTTATTAGAAACCCTACTCCATGTAACCCCTTAGTTTCACCAATATAACATAGTATATGATCTTTGTACTCTTCGATGTTGCAGCCCATCTTTTTTACTTCTGACAGTCCTAATATGTCAAAATTAATGTTGTCTAAGGCGTATGTTAATTGTAAATATCTCTTTACAGATAACAAGGATCTCACATTATACGTACATATTTTTAGAGATTTTTCTTTAGGCTTTAGTATGGATCTGTTCTCCCTAGGTGGGGGGTTTTGGTCTAATTTCCCACGAGGACCAGTCGGCTTGGGAAATGTTTGGTTTTTGCTCAGTTCTGGTTTCATGGACATCTCGTTCCGGTGGCTGATGACTGTTTCCTATAGTTTTGGATCTGGTGAAGGTTTGTTTGAGGAAAAAGAGCTGCTTCTGCCTCTCATTACATCAAATGCGTTTGTTCTGTTTGTTTTAGATTGTAACGTGACATATTGCTTGCGAGGCTGGACTGTTGCTTCTGGTGACATCGTTGAGGTTCTTTTGCGTTTGTCATTATCTTTGCCCCGACCTCCTTCTCTGACTATCAATTTATCGTATTTAATGATAGCATAGTTCCCCTTTTTCCTCTCCTCTATGAGTTTTTCTTGTAGTTCTTTTCTTTTTTCCAGAACCTCTCTTGGGAAGTCTTCTGAGATGTGGATGTCTTTTAGTTTCTTCTTTTGTTTCATAATTTCTGTTTTCTTCCACCAGCTTACGAAGGATATCATTACTGGTCGTGCTTTCTCGTTCTTGCTGTCTTTTATACCAATTCGACGGATTGAGTTTATGTCGTTACTCTCCAAACAAGTTTTTAAATCAGTATTTATCTTCTCACTTACTTTTTCTAGTAGATCGATAGAAGATTGTTCTGTTTCTTTTAGTCCATGGATAATAATATTGTTTGCTCTATTGTTTCTTTCTAAATATGCTACTTTTTCTTTTAGGTGTTCGTTTTCGATTTTTAATTTTTCTAGTTCTTGTTTGAAGGGTAATAGTTTCTGGTCTATTTGTGATATAATATCTTTAGTTTGTTTTGACATTTCGATTTTCATTTGGTCAAATAGTGATTGTAATTCTGCCATGTTGGTTAGTTTGTATGTATAACTTGTAATATCAAAGCGTTATCCGCTACTTATTCTGAATAATTAATGATCGAGATAGATGGGGAGTTGTGGAAATCCGGAGGTGGCCTTCACTCAGTAGTAGGGTGAACGAAACTTAATTATAGTTAGTATACTGCTTAGCAGTCAAGGTACGAGGTTATGACACTTAAGAAGTTCAAGTTAAGCTTACAGTTTTGATTCTACTCTAATTTAATTTCTCTTGTGTGTCAGGCTTCTTTATTTTAAACAGATAGGTATAACAATTACATTAAGCAATAATATTTAATTTCCTTTTAGTTAGTTTTCGTTATAAACTACTAAAAATGTATAATTACAATTCTATTAGTAATTTATTAATTATATGTTAGTCAAAGAATAATTTTGCATTGAATAGTATAATAAGAATCATTAAAAGTAATTATTATTTCATTTACTCTGGCACAGTTTCAATACTTCCTAAACTTCAAACAAGAAACGAGGTTATGACACTTAAGAAGTTCAAGTTAAGCTTACAGTTTTGATTCTACTCTAATTTAATTTCTCTTGTGAGTCAGGCTTCTTTATTTTAAACAGATAGGTACCTATAACAATTACATTAAGCAATAATATTTAATTTCCTTTTAGTTAGTTTACATTAAAAACTACTAAAAATGTATAATTTCAATTCTATAAGTAATTTATTAATTATATGTTAGTCAAAGAATAATTTTGCATTGAATAGTATAATATTAATAGTAATTATTATTTCATTTACTCTGGCACAGTTTCAATTCTTCCTAAATTTCTAACAAGAAAAATTCTTATCACGTGATTACTTGCTTAGGAATGAAATAATTATAATATATAATATATAAACCTACATTCGTTATTTAGTTTGTCATTACACCCATTTTCACAGTCAGGTTATTAAATATTTAATGATAATTGCAAACACTCAGCTTCCTATCTCATTAGTTATGTCATACAGATCTAGTTAGGTATTTTGTAATTTTGTAATTTAAATTCTTTATTTTATCAATTTATTTAAGCTATGTTACATCCAATACTTAATCCCAGTCAAAACAGAGTTTTCTTAACAAACTTAGCTTAACAATTTATAATCAAATCTAACAAAAATCAAAACATATCAAAAGTATCTAATCTCCAGAAATTATGTCATCATCAATTATCTACCAAGCTTAATAAATTAGTAATTCACGAACATCTTAAACTTATTTCTTTTGGTACTTTTCTCTCACTTCTAACAACAATCGGTCAGTATACAGTTTTTAAGAGGATCAGTCAGAAAGGTTAGTATCACATAAAAATGTATCCTGACAGATCAAGTTAATTAACTAACTCAGCACATATCCGTATTTCCATATAATTAATAAGCTGTGAATTAGATACAAATATTATTTATATTATACGCTCACAAAGATTTATAACTCATACATATTGTCTTATATTATTATGTTCAGATATTGTGAGGTCTGAGTTCTGACATTAGATTTCAGTGCTTTCTCATTAGATAAGTTTTAAGGTCTAATACCTATGTACTTTCTCTTTAGTTCTTTTTAGTTTAGGTATTAAAGAAATTGCAACCGCTATTCTGTTGCACTGATCCAAGACAAGTATAAGGCAGTTGTGTAGGATCAAATCGACATTAACTAAGTTCCTAGTAGTAATTAAGTTAAGACTTGAAACTCCCCTTAGTTCCTTTCTTTAGATGTAGTCCTTTATAATGCAGTCCTCAGCAGTTCCCTAATATACTACTTAACTTATTCAGTTCTGAACTTTATATTTCGGTGTATAGCACTCCCAAATATTACTTGATTAACAACAAATCACACATATTTGGACTCAATCTTAAATGATTAAGTAGCAAGTCTTTATCACTTTCAAGTTTCAGTAGGTATGATCAGGTAGGTACAGTTCCTGCTGAGGGTCACTGTTCACTATCACTACAATGGCTAGGCTTGCAGAATACAGCAGCTTCGTTATTCCGGTACTCAGGTGAAGTTTAAATGTCTTCAGAATGGAATAGTTGAGCTGTGAGCACGTTATCTAAAGTTTTGTGTGGAAAGTAGATGCTAGCATACATACTTCGACTCGGACGAATAGTGGATGGGCATCAGAGTTGTTGCTATTCGTGATTCTTGGCTAACTGTCCCGCCGCCTGGTTTTAGTTCGTCTCTGTGAGTGATGACTGATGACCTTGCTTGACCTCACTTACGCATATGGACGATTTAGTTGTTTTTGGTACTTTGTTAACACTTTATTACGATCTTTGAGCATCAAGTATTTTAATAGGATGTCGTAAGTAGTTGGATTTAGACTTAAACGCGAAACACTGTGCAAATTTCTGTTTCAAAAGTCCGTTAGGGCACCGTTTGCTCGTTGACGTTTTAGTATGTAGGTAAATGTCAAGTTCGAGTGATCCTTTTAATCTTTCTTTTTCACTATTTCTTTGCGTTGTTCGTCTTGCTAACACTTTCACTGGTGGGATTTTGTATTAAACTACGATTGGTATCGTAAAGAAACAGTCTGCTTGCGATTTCAAAATTTTAATTTCACTGTAAATACGGACCTAGTTTACAACTCAAGCAGTGTTGCCAACCCATTTCAGTTTAACTATATTATATTGTAATTAAAACGCGCCGAATCTGATGACGTCAATCGTCATCTGCTTTCGTGGATGGGATGCATATTTACAATATTAAAGACAGCGCCATCTAGTAACAGTATAGTGAAGTTTTGTTAAAAACATTGATGCCCATTAAAACTCAAATAATTTCGTTTCTTTATAATATTTATCTAATCTTAGTATTTGTTGTTCAAGTACAGAATATAACTCAAATTATGTGAAAGTTTCAAGTTTTAAAACAAAGTGGTTTTAGAAATCTAGCCTCGAATACAATCTCCACTTTGAAAGCCCCCATTTCGTATGGGAGCCCCCCTGAAATAAAGATTTTTATAACTTTTTAAGCCATTTTCGGCTGGAGGCCATCGGTTTACATATCATATCTAAAATTGAAGTAATTACGTTCAGTAATTCAGAAGTTATAAGGCTGTGACAGACGGACGGACGGACAAGTGCAAATCGCTCTAGTAAACTCAGAGACCTTCGCTTCGCTCGGTCGAATATTAATCACGTAAAGTGGGGATGATTTTTTTTCTCGTCTATCCCATAGTGTGGGGTGTCGCTGAATAGGTCTCTCAAAAATATTATGGGTGTGGGAACACCATTTTTCGATTCAGGGATCCGTTTGTGAAATATATTTTAAAGTGTTTTAAGATAAATTTTATTAGTCAAGTGCCCCCCCCCCTCTCTCTCCCCCCTCTGCTAGCTAAATGGTTGTTTATAGGATACGTGAAAAAATTCATTTTTGCCCGTTTTTTGACGTGATAACGTCTAAATCGATGAACACCGGCTGCCACGGATGTCACGTTCCGCCTGAGCTTGTGCGTGCAAGCAAGAGCGCGGAACAAGCGATAGAGAGGCACGATCGGCCCAAGTGTTGGCTTGTGACTAGAGAGCGGCGCCTCGCCTTTTACTCGCCACTCGCCAGTCATCGCGTGCGCGCTGTGGTTAGTGAATGTGTTCATCATGTTTCTTTATGACGTTATCACGTAAAACTATCGTCCGTAAACCGACTTTACAGACAACCAAATTATTTTTATTTTGTAGTTTGTTGAAAATTACTTATACTATTTTTTAAAATGCAATACAATATATTAACAGACTAACTTTGAGCTCATAACTATCTAATTATTAAGTCCTTCAAATGTCGAAACATATTCACTAATTTATTATGCAACTCGTGAATGTGACATGTGATGTAGTAATAGTTGAGTGTGCAAAAATTTACTGACAATATCTAATTAGGTAGGTACTTGTATAAAATTAAAGCAATTGATTTCGTATATAAATAAAAAAATACTTGTTTGTGATTTTGAAGAAACATGATCAAAATTTTAAAATTATTCATAAGCAAAATACATATAAGCAAAATACAGGTAGGTTTATAGTAGTTTAATACTCAAAGGTAGAGGAGTGATTTTAGCTACTTTTTACCCGACTGAGGAACGTACAGGGTTATGTGTTCATCAGTCTATACATATATGTTTGTCTGTTTCTTGCAGCGAAGCTACAGCCTAAACGCGTGGACCGATTTTGATCATTCTTGCTCCAGTACATGCCGAGTATATCGTCCGAGTGCAACTGTGTAAGCCAAATTCCCAGCAGGGTTTGATTACAGAACATGAGTACGTAACTACCAAAAATGTCTACAACTATGTACTTTAACTGGGTCGATGGACGGACGGTTATGCAAAATGTTTACTAGTGGGATTCAGGTTAGGGTTGTCACTGACGAGTTTTTTGTTTTGCTCCAGTTTTCCTTAGTTTCAGATGTCGTATAATGGTAGAGCATTTTGCACGAACCTAATAAGCTTCTGTACGACCAAATATGGTCGAGCGAAGCAACGGCTGGATCATGCGTCATGCTCGTGAACGGGTTCCGCCGGCGGGAATGGGGCTACTTTGTGTCTGCCCGTCTTAACATGAATTGAATTGTAGTATTTTTTTTTTTGGAACTTCCCCTCATTGTGGAAATATTATATTTTATTCTAACAAAGTTGCATAGGTTGCATAGGTAAATCGGCTTGACATCCCCTTGCCCACAAGATAGTATAAAATTTTTATTACAATGTAATAAGCTGCATAATAATATTGTAAAATGATTATTTTGAAAAGAGCAACTGCTGAGTTTCTCGCCGGCTCTACTCAGCAGAATCCGCTTTCCGAACCGGTGGTAGAGTCATGACTTGTCATAAGAAGCACAGGTTGGCCTACGTGAAATAAATAATTTGGAATTTTGAATTTTTTTGAATATAATAAAATTATTTTATTTTTCATTCAAGTGAACTTTTACAGAGTGCTTTTGGATCGTTGTATTGTCACTGGTTCGGAATTTTACAACAAGCAAGAAATTGGACGCATGATGAATTATTATGAGGTGTTTTTTAAGTAACAAATTATAAAATGATCTCCAAAGTTACTGTTTATCCCAACTCCCATGTCTCCAAAAAATTATACCTTTTTTTGGCTGGCGTATGGCGTAGCGTAGTTGTGAGCGCACTGGTCTTAAAACTGGGAGGTTTCGGGTTCGATTCCCGGCGGGGGCAATTTGGGAATTTATAATTTCTGAACTGTCTCTGGTCTGGTCCGGTGGGAGGCTTCGGCCGTGGCTAGTTACCGTCAAAGAAAGTTCGCCGGGTCGATCCCCGTTGCGGTATTGTTGTACCTATTCCTAACACAAATTTTTAGCTTATTTATTGGAAGGGAGAAGAGAACATTAATCAAGTTCAGGCTTGCTAATATTCTTCATTATAAATAAATAAATAAATAACGTGTAAAAACAAATCAGGGATTATATAAATGGGTTGCATGTACACTGCCTTCAAAGTTAGCCCGCTACCATCAAGGATTATCTTGGCATCGAATAAAAAAAAGCCTAAGAAGTTCACAACTGAAATTGACAACCCTGATTGTTGTATAGTAGAACACGTGGTTGGGCACGTTTGAGAGAACTAGGTGAAACCTACTAGTGAAAGGAGTTCAAACCGCCGAATCTTACGATCATAAAATGATAAGTTCGGCTATTGAATTTATTAAAATTTACTGTGTAGGTACTCGTATTTTATATTACCGAGCCGACTTGCCAGCGGCCTTTTTAGATGTCCCGCTTTTGGCAGGATGTCCCGATTTTTAATCTTCTTCAGGATGCGTCAAGTACACATAAACTGTCAAGAACCAATACCTTGGGCGTCATTTATGGATAATAATCGATGCATGTCTATATGGACTCCAAAACAGCTGGACCGATTTTTATGAAACTTTCAGGCAATTTTCAGATTAGCGCAACGGGTGACCCTGTGAAGTTTGGTAGCGATCGGATAATCAGTTTTTTTTGTTTTTGGCTATAAATAACAATCAGTGCTACCCGCGCGAAGCCGGGGCGGATCGCTAGTGTAATATTATAAGTTACATTAATATTTTTAGTTTTTTTTTTGCGGTGGGTTTTTTTAGTTTTTCCGCCAGCTCCCACATAATTTTTATTAAGGTACAGATATTTGGGTCTATAAGTGAGAAGTCGTGAGTTTGATTCTTGGGAGGAGCAATTTTGGGATTCATGGTGGGAGGCTTCGGCTCCTGGCTAGTGGCACACGTACCACCAAGTAATTTAACTATCCTTGACAATGCCATAATATGAATAGAAATCTAATATTGGAAACAGTTATATAAAAAAAAACCGGCCAAGTGCGTGTCGGGCCACGCGCAGTGTAGGGTTCCGTAGTTGAAAGTCTCAACATACATTTTGAGTTCCATGGTTTAAATACTATAATATACTACAAAATATGCAACTTACACTACCTGTAATATCTAACTTAGAAAAACCGATATAACTCCTTCACTAATGAACCCTACTTAGCCTTGATAGTTTTCCTTTAAAATTCATTATATATACTACTGCTGTGAATTTTTTCTTGTATCCTATATACAACCATTTAGCTGGCAGAGGGGGGGGACACTTGACTCTAATAAAATTTAGCACTTTAAAATATCATATTTCACAAACGGATCCCTGAATTGAAAAATGGTATTCCCACACCCACAAAGTTTTTGAAAGACCTATTCAACGACACCCCACACTATGGGATAGATGAGAAAAAAAAAATTCATCCCCACTTTAGGATGTAGGGGAGGTACCCTAAAAAAAATTATTTTTCACAATTTTATTTCACCACTTTGTCGGCGTGATTGATATTTATACCCTTGTCAAATTACAGATTTCTAGTACCAATAGTCTCTGAGCTACACCGCGGACAGACAGACAGACAGACGGACGGACATGGCGAAACTATAAGGGTTCCTTGTTTACTACGGAACCCTAAAAAGTCATGTGGAAATGCTCATGCCCAACTTATTTTTATTTGGGTTGATAAAATGAAATGAAATTGTAATTTGTAACAATAGCGCTCAATGCAAATCAAAATATCATTAGAGTAGGTATTAGGAAAAGAGATCTTTCCACTCGTAAGTAGGTCAGGTCAGGTGGGTCGCTATTTCAAGTTGAATAATGTGTAACCTTTTGGTACTACATTGGTATGTAATTTTTCGAAGTATTACCAGCATCATCAGCACCCATTAACGACTAAGCGCACATAGGCTCTGTGGAGAGCCTATGCCAGTAATGGTCATCTTGGTCTTTTTTGGACGACGACATCAACAGAAGGATGATACATAAATGACTTACTAAACTGAGCACAGATCTCTTTAGAGAAGTGTTACGCCACAGAACGCCACGCTGGCGAATTCGCAGATTTAACATACCTTAGAGGTATTTAATTGCTAAAACGCAGAAAGCTCCATAAATAGTCTGCCTGGGATTGAATCTCTGACCGCCCAGAAAAGAAAGCCGAGTTCTACCATACGGCATCAAAATACCTATTATCATTTATCATGTGTAATTATTTTTATAAATTGTTTAGTTGTTCTACGCATAACGATTTCAATAATTGCTAAATTTATTCAGTCAAGCATAATATATGTACAATATTATAATTACAACAAATGTAATTTGTTATTGTTTTGTTATTAATATTTATTTTGCGTTGAGTAATGGTAGTTTTCCCATGCGAATAGCATTACATCACAGTCCATTGCAAGGCAGGTAACATGAAACATCTGCCATGATTTATGAATAACATTTACATATTATACAATAATAATAATATGGAAAATGAATTTTAAATTAATTCAAAAGATAACGTAATAAATATTTTCTAAAACGGCCCAGATTCATAGGCCTAAAAATATGATAATAATATGCTAAACTAATAGAAATTGGAAACTATAAAATGCTTATTATATAATGCATATTTATACCTAGGACGCGATGTACGGATTGTTTGTTTGTTTATATAATTATGCGTTTTTAATAACTATGGTACCTACCTTAAAAGCTAATAGGCCGATTATGATACGTTTTTTGAATCAAACAGGCACCTCAAATTAGGTTCTTTATCTCGTAAGGTTTTTCACGGTTTTTTATATATGACTATATCTTTTGCCCGCGACTTGGTCCTGCGAAATCTCGCGGAAACAGGAGCCCTGAGTTTTAATTAGTTTTCTTAATTTTCACATTATGAATCAATTACACACACACACAACCACATCAAATTTTCACGTTTCAAATTATGAGCTATAAATGATCTTCAGAGATCTTATAAAGGTCGGAATCTTAGGTAATATAAATTTTAAATGAATAAAATTATATTACATAATGAATATTATACCTAACTAGCTGATGCCCGCGACCTCGTCCGCGTGGATCTAGCTTTTGAAATCCCTCGGGAACTTAAATTAAATAAAAAATAGTTTATGTCACCTTCCAGGTCCTCAATTATACCCATGTAAAAATCAAGTCGATCCGTAGCTCTGTTGCGGCGTAATTGAAGAACAAACCAACTAACAAACAGATTTTCTCTATTAATAAGCATGACTTTTTTATAATAGTATAGTTCCTTGTGAAGGAGGTAGAGTATTTTTACATGCACGGACCAGGGAATAAAAATAAAACCATCTTTATTTATGGGCAATCAAGGATATGTTTCGACTGAAGCGGAGAAAAGCATGATGCAAGTAATGTGCACTGATTCTATAGAAACAGCTTGTGTTTTTTCTCCATTGTGAGAACCTTACGAAACACCCACAATCACAGATTTCATGGTCTTGCTTTGTTATAAGTACATGTTGTATGGTCAATTTTCAAGTATACATCAAATGCACGCATTGGATGGAAAAATACTAAACAATCGGTTTTCTTCTCTATGGAACTGAACCGTGCGTTTATATCTGTCACAACTCACAAGGCTATATTTCAAAAGCCGTGATATTATAATGATTTTACTAGCGATGTTTATAATTGCACATACCTTAGTCAACCGTCTCCGTTTCAATATCATGGACCAATTTCTTTTACGAAACGATGCCTACTTTATCTAGTGCAAATATATGTCAGCACATTAAGTTAATAGCAAGTTTTAAGCAGTGATACCCAGCAGCATGTATGCACCATGTCCAGCAGTGGACATCTTTAGGTTGATAAAGAAGAAGAAGAAGAAGAAGCAGTGATAGCCTAGTGGTTAGGACTGTGGTCTCCTATTCGGGGGGTCGCAGGTTCACCTCTGACTTTTCGGAGTCAAGTGCGTTTAAGCAATTAAATATCACTTGCTTCAACGGTAAAGGAAAACATCGTGAGGAAACCTGCACACCTGAGAGTTCTTCATAATGCTCTCGAAGGTGTGTGAAGTCCGCCAATTCGCATTGGGCCAGCGTGGTGGACTATGGCCTATAATCCTTCACTGAGAGGAGACCTGCGCTCAGTAGTGAGCCGTTGATGGGTTGCTTTTAAGTTTAGCGCTTTTAGACAACAATGAGACAATCGGGGGAGATTTTTTTATTTGATGACAAGATAATATGATCTTGACAGCGATCTCACCTGATGGTAAGTGACGAATGACGATGCACTCTAAGATGATAGCATGCTAATTTGGAAGGGGTATGGCAGTGAACATTCAACACATTACCCCTAATCGGTTTCTTGTTTTCTACACGCCATTCGTGCCAGAACGCTAAATCGCTAGGCGGTACGTCTTTGACGGTACTTATGGTATACCTAGAATTTTCAAAAATCTTTTCTTAGCGGATGCCTACGTCATAATAGCTATCTGTATTAAATTTCAGCCCGATCCGTACAGTGATTTGAGCTGTGAGTTTATAGATCAGTCAGTCACGTTTTCTTTTTATATATTTAGACAACTGATTTTTGTACGCAACATCTTACGTGAATCATCAATTTAGAAAGCCTTTGTTATTGTTTCTATGGACTCTTTAGGATACATGCTATCATTTTGAAGACCTCCTTAGCTCAGTGGTGAGCGCTGTTGTCTTATAACTGGGAGATGTCAGGTTCGATTCCCGGCGGGGTCAATTTTTAATTTCTGAATTGTCTCTGGTCTGGTCTGGTGGGAGGCTTTGGCCGTGGTCAGTTACCAGGCTACCGTCAAAGACGTGCCGCCAAGCGACTTAGCGTTCCGGCACGATGGCGTGTAGAAACCGATTAGGGGTATGGGTTGAATGTTCACTGCCTTACCCCTTCCAAGTTAGCCCGCTACGATCTTAGACTGCATCGTCACTTACCATCAGGTGAGATCGCAGTCAAGGACTGGCTTGTCATCGAATAAAAAAAATCATCATCAACCCAGTACGGCGTTAAAGGGAGGTATGGATGTCCCCACAGAGACCATAGGTATGTCCTATGCACGTCTATCAGTTGACAAAGAGAAAGAACTTTCATGCTTTGGCACCTTTTGATCAATCAATTTACAGAAAACTTCATTGTTACAGAAATGGAGTCCAAAATGTCAATAAGGGAATTCTACAAGGGCAGAAACATTCTAGTGACTGGCGGAACGGGTTTTATGGGCAAAGTACTCTTGGAGAAATTGCTCTATAGCATACCGGACCTCGGAAATGTGTATGTGTTAATGAGACCCAAAAGGGGAAAGTCGATCAATCAACGGTTCGACGGCATGCAACGTTCACCGGTGAGTAGAAGGTTTATTACTTCTTTTTTCATCTCTTTCTGCACAACATCTAAATCAAAACAGATCTAAAAAATAGTGCTATCTCTTTCACAGTGTTCCCTATGAAAAAGGATGTTATTAAAAGAGCCGTCAAATCAGATTAGTAGGTATACCTAGATGTACGTCATCACCATAATTATGAATCAAACTAAATTAAAAGTTCGCGACAAAATCTATCTATTCGTCATGTACTTATTTTCCGGCCCTACGTACCACTAAGAACTTTCATTCGACACCAAACTCGATTTAAAGGGAGCGACTCGATTAAATGTTGTTTTCCTAACGTAATTTCTTTATAGAATGCCTGTGACTTCCGAAGTATCTAATATAATAGGTTCTTAAAAATCCCGTGGAAACTTTGATTTTCCGATATAAAAAGTAACAGTCATGTGCTAAATTCCGTTTCTATCAAATTTTGAGCCGAGAAGCAAATATTTTGAATTGCATAGGCAGTATATGAGCAGTACTTAAGTAGATAGCCTATGGACGCTGTATTACATATAAAAGCTGTCAAAACTGCTTAAAACTCATAGTACGAGATCCGAACATAACATCGACCTTCACCCATCTGTTTACCGAATGAAACATTTTTTTTATAAAATTCCATACATAGACAAATACGTCTTGTATGTATTGCCTATCAAAATATGTTCATGACTATCATTAATTAAAAAAAATATTAATTAAATTTTTTTAGCGAGTTTCACCCACTTGTTTACCAATCAAAATATATATCAAAAAAAGATTATTTAATAACAAACGCGATGGTATAGTATTGCCTGCAATAAACCGTTCATGAAACACTATTGCCAGGATTTAAAGTTTAAAAATCAAAGCAAGTAAAGTTGCGCAAAAGAGAAATCCGAGCTTATTTAGTGTAATAAAGAAGGATAGAGCATAGTGGCTGCGAGCGACGCCTTCGTTGAAACTCGCTAAAAAAAATATTTAATTAATATTTTTTTAATAAATGATAGTCATGAACATATTTTGATAGGCAATACATACAAGACGTATTTGTCTATGTATGGAATTTTATAAAAAAAATGTTTCATTCGGTAAACAGATGGGTGAAGGTCGATGTTATGTTCGGATCTTAGACTATCAATTAAGTACTTATAACCTTATGCTTAAATGGACATACCTACATATACCTACCTAATAAGCATCCTAAACTGATGGTAAACTACGGGTCCCTTATATAATCGGATATTAGACCGTAAAGGTTTCATAAATATTTTTTTATTATACTTATAAAATGATTGGCCTTGCACTAAAATTAGAGTAGAAACACCGGACTTTTCGTACATTCTAGTTCACACAACTTACGATTGGTAACTTCAAACTTGCTACTCTCTGCTGACGAAATCGTTATTTTGATCGAGCAGTCCACTTCAGCTCAGATATTATTTTGAGCTAATCAGATGCGTTGGTCTTCAATGCATACTAAATTATTATGCGAACGTGTGCATCTTTCTTCCCAGCATCTGCATATCAATGTGTATGTAATCCGAAGCCTGAACATGGACCCATTCCTACCTATGTTTCGCAGTTGTATAAAAACTTCTTGTTGCCCAAATGCAAGACTAAGACGAGACTCAGCCAGTCTTGGTCTTGGTCTTGCAAAAACGCAAGAACAAGACCAAGACTGCAAGACCAAGACTATTTTTGGGCTACACTATAAAAATTACAGGACGCCTAGGACCTAGATCAACGAACATTATATAAAATTTCATTTCGTATCTTTTGCAGCTCTTCGACCGTTTGAGAAAAGAAAATCCATCAGCATTAAAGAAAATCAAGCCGCTTCAGGGTGACGTCCTATTTGAAAATCTAGGGTTGTCAGACAGGGAAATAGAGATATTATCGGATGAAATAACCGTGCTATTTCATTTTGCGGCAACCCTAAAATTGGAAGCGCCCCTTAGAGACAATGTGAACATGAATACTTGTGGCACACAGAGAACTCTGAACGTGGCCAAAAGATTGAAACATTTATTAGTTTTCGTACATCTTTCTACTGCCTTCTGTTACCCGGATTACAAGGTTTTGGAGGAAAAGGTAAATATAAATAATTGGAACAATACTTTGTAGGTACCTTATCTTACTACATTAGGTACAATATGACAATTTTATAACCATATTTACAGCCTCAATAGTGTAGGTAATAGGTATTCTTAAAAAAATATCCTGCAGCAGGAATCACAGAATTGGAAGATTCCCTACAACACGAACGGGCGATCTCAAGCCGCTGGATACAAGCTTCATAGATCGTGTTCTGTGGCGATTATTTCAAAAGATGTCCAGTTGTGGGCGTCGGTCGGTTGAAACCACAAACATATTATTATGTAATATCGAAACCAAAAGGAGTAATCTCGCCAATACAACTGAAAACAAATGAATACCTACAGACCTAATTCAATCAATATTCTTAATAAAATTTATTGATACTTGCGGGTAGTTCTTACTAACTTATAAAACGATCAAGTTATCCTAGGGCCTTAATTTAATCAAGTACAAGATACTATGTACTATTATGTACTATAGAAATTTAATCAAGCATCCTGTACCTACTTGATTAAATTATGCTCTACGATAACTTTTCATGAAAAGATTTAACTCTTGAAGTCATCGTTAAATCCGCGAAAATTAATATCTGCCATTCAGTAGCACCTATATAAGTAGGTATTCAGATGTCAAAGTTTTGCGTTTTCCCCGAAGCTTTGTGTTTTCCCCTTTTCCCAGAATTACAGATTCATACACAAACACACGGTACCCAATGCTAACTATCTATGGTATGGTAGTGTCGCGTTTCGCGGTTATTAACCTCAATTAGTGCTCTCCGTAATATATTTACAACATACAACATACATACTACGTATGCAAAGTACCGAGTGTATTTATTATTCTGTATACTTCTGAATGTATAGTGCAAACGTCGCCTCGCTGGTGTCGCATTTCGCATTCGCGCGTGTCTGTCGCATCGTCGGTTAAGATTGCGATGCGACAGCGATGCGATAAACGATGTGTAAATTTATAAACACATATCAAAAATTTCGATGCCAGCGGGATTCGAGCCCACATCTCTTGGGAATCGCGCCCGAGTGTGTTAGCCACTTACACTATAGCCACGGTCGAACTAGCGTCAGCATCGAAATTAGTGATATGTATCTACTTTTTCAATTTAAGCAATCTGTTAGCAACATCTAGTAGCAACACGTTACAGTTGTTGATCTTCTTTCCAAGACCCTATCAGATGTAGCTAACAGTTGCTTAAAACTGAAAAAGTAGATACATATCACTAATTTCGATGCTGACGTATAGTTCGACCGTGGCTATAGTGTATATAATAATAATAATTTATTATATGTGTATATATTTATGTTTATTATATTTCCCTTTGGTTTTATATGTATTTATATTGTACGCGGGTGTGAGAGTCAAGATATATAAAAATAATTTATTTATTTAAATAAAGTTTCACACTTGCAATAATTATTACAAATACATAAGTAAAAATACATAAGCATACAAAATATGATCATAAAGCTTTTTCGCTTCTCTGAACTCCCAAACTAGGAGAACCCGTGTCTTGGGAGTCAGTTTCTTTCCAATTAGTTCATAGTTGTGCAATGTACAGAACAACAGAAACATCACAACATAAGTTCATCAAGATTATATATGTACATTTGCTTTTATATCGTTAAGTTTGTCTGTGCTGGTGTATGTGTGTGTGTGTGTGTGTGTGTGTGTGTGTGTGTGTGTGTGTGTGTGTGTGTGTGTGTGTGTGTGTGTGTGTGTGTGTGTGTGTGTGAGAGTGTTTGTGTGTGTGAGTGCGCGCGCGTGTGTGTATGTATGTGAATGGGCATTTTTTTTAGTGATAGGTGTAAGAAGTAAGTTTATATTACCTGTAGTAGTACACTACATTGCTATCATTATACACTACCCACACTAATTTTTTGAAAAACGAATTAGGTTTTCGGTAGCTTCATATAGAGCAAGATCCCAGTGCCGCCAGACCTAAGTTATTTTCTCAGCAATTATTTGTGTACGATAGAGTACTGTTCGAATGTCCTTTCAGTATATGCGTACCAGCTAGATTGTGCCGACGGCCAATTTCCAGATACCAGGTGCTAAAGGTAGGTAAAAACTAGAATAACTTATCTTAAATTCTCAGGGCTGATTTTCATATATGTTTTAAAGAATATTGTAAAAATTAATAAATTAATACTGCCAGACGCTTACCGCCGGCGGTTACTTTAGCCAGACGCTTTGAAGCTCCCAAAAAAATATATAATTTAAGTTAACTTATATTCTCAGTTCTGATTTTTATACATAATATTAAGGGAACTATTGCGATATTATCTGTAAGCTGCCAGACCTATTGGAAGGGTCAAACATCCCCCCACCCCAGACACACATTATGCGTCCCCATATGTATGAGCGCTAGAACATGATTCACTTGTTTAAGTGTGTGAGAGATAATATCATCATACTATAATATTATAATTCGAAAGTGTGTTTGTTGGTTTGTCCTTCAATCACTCTGCAACAGAGCTACGGATCGACGTGATTTTTTGCCTGGGTATAGCTTGCAGAAGATATTGCAATAGTTCTCTCTCTCTAGATCCTAAACTATACCCAGGCAAAAAATCACGTCGATCCATAGCTCTGTTGCAGAGTGATTGAAGGACAAACCAACAAACACACTTTCGCATTTATAATATTATAGTATGATGATATTATCTCTCACACACTTAAACAAGTGAATCATGTTCTAGCGCTCATACATATGGGGACGCATAATGTGTGTCTGGGGGGATGTTTGACCCTTCCAATAGGTCTGGCAGCTTACAGATAATATCGCAATAGTTCCCTGAGTATCATGTATAAAAATCAGAACTGAGAATATAAGTTAACTTAAATTATATATTTTTTTGGGAGCTTCAAAGCGTCTGGCTAAAGTAACCGCCGGCGGTAAGCGTCTGGCAGTATTAATTTATTAATTTTTACAATATTCTTTAAAACATATATGAAAATCAGCCCTGAGAATTTAAGATAAGTTATTCTAGTTTTTACCTACCTTTAGCACCTGGTATCTGGAAATTGGCCGTCGGCACAATCTAGCTGGTACGCATATACTGAAAGGACATTCGAACAGTACTCTATCGTACACAAATAATTGCTGAGAAAATAACTTAGGTCTGGCGGCACTGGGATCTTGGACCAATAGTTTAACTGGCTCAACATATTATTAAGTTTATTTTTAATTCCATATCTATTAGAATGCATTATTTTGAGTTTATTATTAATAATCTTATGTAGAAATTGTCCTAAATAGCTAAATTGCCGTTTTGCGAATACACTACTTGTTCGGGGAACATATATATCAGGTCGTCGCCGAGGAGTACTGTTGGGTGGTGGAGGATCGTGTATCTGGTGGCATCGAATTACACTCCTTTCGATGTACAGTTGCCGTACTGTAAGTAATTTGGACATTTTGTACAGTTCCTCTGTGGGAAATCTGCGAGGTTTGCCATGCATGACTTTTATGATAGCTCTTTGAGCTCTTTCTACTTCGATCATGTGTGTGGTTGCTGCACCTCCCCATGCTGAAATGCAATAAATCAGTAGGGATTGGCATAAAGATTTATAGACCTGTGTCATCAGTTTATTATCGACAATATCACGGAGGTTCCTAAATATCGGAATTAACCTTCTGACTCTATTGGCAAGAGATGTAATATGGGGATGCCAATTCAAATTTTCATCGATGATTACTCCCAAATATTTCATAGTAATTTCTTTATCAAGTATTTCACAGGTACAGTCGTTTGGTGGAGTTCCAGATCTGTTGCATGGGAAGATGTGCATTCGAATCCGGCTGGCCTCGGAATTTTTGACATGTGTTTATAAATTTATTCTGATATTTCCTTAAGTGTAGGTCAACACTTTAATAAAAGAAAAATAGTAAAAAAGCAATGTGGCATCTCTAGTTCCTAATGAGCTCCATTGCAATATGGGCCCTCGGAATTTTTGATATGTGTTTATAAATTTATTCTGATATTTCCTTAAGTGTAGGTCACCACTTTAATAAAAATAAAAATGATAAACTGTGTGTCCGCATTGCAATTGCGATAGTGGCGGAATCGCTATCGCGTCGTCAGTGTTTCCCTGGCCTTTAATTTAAAAAGTTATACATTCTTGGCTCATGACTCTACCTATCAGAAGGAACTTAATATGAGATCTTGTACTGTTTATGATTCCAGACACACGCACCCCCAGTTAAACCTTCAGAAGTGATGCATCTAATTGAATGGCTCGACGACCAACAGATATCTTTGCTCACCCCATCCCTTCTGGGTCCACATCCAAACTGCTATACATTTTCAAAGAGGCTAGCCGAAAGCGTGGTAGAGGATGAGTACGAGCAATTGCCTGCAGTTATTGTACGGCCTAGTATAGGTGAGAAAATATTTTTTTCGCTTTCAACTGACCTAGACTTTAGAATGTATTAGAATTTGAATTGTTACAATCAGCTTTTGCTTTACCTTCCCACAAAATACTTATAACAGTGTAACAACTTATTACAGAGTAAGTAATAGCTCTATTTATTTTAACATTTTCGTCATATTTCGTATTTTTCACACAAGTGCCTAATAAACTATAAACATAGTATGACCACAGATAGCCTTATACTGTGGTATTACTTTATGGTATAAACTTGCACGCCTCTTAATGATCTCAAAGGTAAGGGTCTGCCAATCCGAACTTGGGCAGTGTGGTGGACTAAAGCTTAGGGCTCGTTTCTGAAGACGAGGCGCGTTGGGCGGCGCGTGGTGCGTCACGTCGCGTATGGCCAAGTATGAGAGGGTTCTTGCAGAAGCGTTCTGGCGTAGTACGCGGCGACGGGCCGCGCGACGCGAAGCACCGCGCGCCGCGCAACGCACCGCGTCTCCAGAAACGAGCCCTTAAACTTATTCGAAAGGATACTAAGGAGGAGAGGATTCTAAGTATAATGGGCCGATGATTGGTTGAGAATGATGACCTATGAATGATTTCAGTTTGTCCAGCGTTGAAGGAGCCCGTGCCAGGTTGGGTGGATAACCTGAATGGGCCAGTAGGCCTGATGATCGGGGCTGGTAAAGGAGTCATACGGTCGATGTTGTGTGACGGCAGTCTTTTAGCGCAAGTGGTACCAGTGGATACGGCGATCAACGCGATTATAGCTATTGGGATGATAGAAGGATCACGCAGTGATAAGTATGTAAATTGTTATTTATTGAAGTAAAACTTCTCAATCCTCGATGAAAGACTATAATTTTTAAGAGGAAAATACCATAAGCATAGTATTCCATACTAAGACTGGGTTTCCACCGCGCGGTTCGCACCCGCGCCCGCAGCGGTTGCGGTAGCGCTAGTACTGCGCCCGCCGCGGGCGCATACCGCGCCGTGGAAATTGAAACTTCATTTTCCATACAAATCATTCATTCCAGCGCCCGCAACCGATGCGGGCGCGGGCGCCGAACCGAGCCGTGGAAACCCAGTCTCAAGGAGGAAACATAATTATAATATTACTAGCTGATGCCCACGACTTCGTCCTCGTGGAGTTAGTTTTTAAATTAACTCGGGAACTCTTTGATTTTCCAGGATAAAAAGCCTATGTCACTCTCCAGGTCATCAGCTATACCCATGCAAAAAATCAAGTCAATCCGTTGCTCTGTTGCGGCGTGATTGAAGGACTAACCAACAAACAAACAAACACACTTTCGCATTTATAATATTAGTAAGGATTAGTAAGATAAGTAGTCTATTTGGATTTTGGGTTAAGGCTATCTCGCAATCTAACATCATTCGAGATTTAGGTTGCCTAGCAACATAATAATACTCGTAATAACATCGTTCGAGATTTAGGTTACAACCTAGTAGTAGGCAATCTGCCTAGCAACCTAAATCTCAAACTGTATATATGACTGTCGTGTAATTAACATATTTAAATTTGCATTAACAAATACCTATGGATGTCAATAATTGAGACAAAAACTATCCAATCTTTTAAGTTGGACCAAATTACAG
Organism: Oeneis ivallda; assembly: GCA_029955525.1. Taxonomy (NCBI): domain Eukaryota; kingdom Metazoa; phylum Arthropoda; class Insecta; order Lepidoptera; family Nymphalidae; genus Oeneis; species Oeneis ivallda. The sequence goes on along the minus strand of JARPMR010000001.1, from coordinate 29,332,154 downwards.
GTAGTTACGAAGTTCGATCAAAATCAGTTCAGTAGTTTTCGAGTTTATCCCGAACATACATTACATTAAGGAAAAGTGGTAATAAGCGTAACGGATATGACGTCATCTAAGCAGGCTTTACTTATGGCTCTTTTGACAAGTAATGACTAGTTAGAGCCCGCCTAAGGCCCGTTTGCAGAAACTCCGAGTTATCCTTTTAACAAAGAATTAGCTGCTGCTTTAACAGATTTCGTATAAAGCTTCTGTCAAAATTACAAATTTATTCCTGGGTTAAACCTAAGCAGGCGTCTCTGCAAGCGGGTATTAGGGTAATAATGCTCCGTGAGCTAGATTTTTGACTTGTCAAAAGAGCCACATGTGGGCCTACATAATTGAAATTATTTATTTCGTATACCAAATTATTTATTTCATATACCTATTATGTTGTTGGTATATTACGTTAATTATGTAATATACATTTTATATTCTTTAATACGTTCAGGTCGGAGCTAATACCAGTTTACAATGTGAACATCGGCCACCAGAAAGCGACTTCGTGGGGCGAAGTGATACAAATCGGCAAGGACTATGGACGCAAGTACCCCCTTTCTTGGCCACTCTGGTATCCGAACGGCGATATCACGACGAACGTCTTGCTCCACGAATTCAAACGGATTTTCTTCCACCTGCTCCCTGCATATGCAATCGATCTCTTGATGTTTTTGTTGGGCCAAAAACGATTGTAAGTTTTGTGCTGGAAACATTACAGCAGTTTTGTGCTGGAAACATTACTGCAGTGTTGTGCTGGAAACATTACTGCAGTGTTGTACTGGAACAGTACTGCAGTTTTGTTCTGGAAACATTACTGCAGTTTTGTGCTGGAAACATACTACTGCAGTTTTTAGGGTTCCGTAGTAAACAAGGAACCCTTATAGTTTCGCCATGTCCGTCCGTCTGTCTGTCTGTCTGTCTGTCTGTCTGTCTGTCCGCGGTTTAGCTCAGATACTATTGGTACTAGAAATCTGTAATTTGACAAGGGTATAAATATCAATCACGCCGACAAAGTCGTGAAATAAAATTGTGAAAAATAATTTTTTAGGGGTACCTCCCCTACATGTAAAGTGGGGATGAATTTTTTTTCTCGTCTATCCCATAGTGTGGGGTGTCGTTGAATAGGTCTTTCAAAAATATTGTGGGTGTGGGAACACCATTTTTCAATTTAGGGATCCGTTTGGGAAATATGATATTTTAAAGTGCTAAATTTTATTAGAGTCAAGTGTCCCCCCCCTCTGCCAGCTAAATGGTTGTATATAGGATACAAGAAAAAATTCACAGCAGTAGTATGTATAATGAATTTTAAAGGAAAACTATCACGGCTAAGTAGGGTTCATTAGTTAAGGAGTTATATCTGTTTTTCTAAGTTAGGTATTACACGTAGTGTAAGTTGCATATTTTGTAGAATATTATAGTATTTAAACCATGGAACTCAAAATGTATTCAATATTCATAAATAAAACAAAAGCACTATCCTAGGTCAGCAATAATATTTGAGACTCAACTACGGAACCCTACACTGCGCGTGGCCCGACACGCACTTGGCTGGTTTTATTTCGTGATAGTATGGTGCTGAGTGACAGATCAATAGAACAAATGTTTTATTATTCGGTCGATCATTTCAGGAAATCTGTTCAGGTGTTTAATTTGAACCTTATAATAATTGCAAGTATCTATACATCTATACATACAGGGTGGGCCAGACCAGGTGGATATAAAATTTTTTTTAGATTGTTCACTTAGGGGCCTACCAGGACCCGGAAGGAAAAAAATCGGTTCCCACCCGATTACGAGGAAAAAATTTTTATTTAAAATTTTGGAAAATCATTGCTTTGGCGAACTTTTAATTTTTTTTTAATTTTTCCAGTAACAATTTCCGCAATTTTTTTATGGAATATCTTTACCTAATAACTGTACTCTCTTAGAAAAAAAAATCCAGTCTGGTTAACTGGTTTTAAGAGCATTAAATTTTAAATTATTTCAAGAAAATTAAGTTCATCCAAAATCTACAGAAAACTTTAAAATTCCATGAAAAATAAAAATCATCAGTGCTATGCACTGGTGATTTTTTAAAAACTGTAGCAACTTATGTTCTTTTGATTGCCAAAAGAAAAATTGTATATCAATGTGCCGGATAAAAAGTTATGATTTTTCAAAAGTCTTCGTTCCTCAGTCGTGTTAATAACGACATATTGAAAAATATGTTAATTGTTTGTGGAGACTGCAGTATGTCCTTTAATTTTAAATGCCTCGTTGGTCTCGTGTTCTGCGTCCGACGAGGTCCCGGGTTCGAGTCCCGGGTCGGACCATATCAAGTATTGGGGTTTTCCGTAAGAAATTCTCAGTACTAGCCCGGAGTTAGGAAGTTGGCGTTGTTTCACCCCCGTACCTTGGAGAGCACGTAAAGCCGTTGGTCCTGCGCCTAATCTCTCTTCGCCTGCGCCTAATCTCTCTCCGGTCGTGTCAAATTTTCCGTCCTATCGGGCTATGAGAGTAAAGAAACAGAGAGTGCACCTGTGTTCGCGCACACACTTGTGCACTTTAATATCTCCCGCACAGATGGTTAATCTCTCTAGAGATAGGTCACCGTGGTCGAAATTTGGTCGGGAGGACATTAATCCTTTAATGATGACTGACGGTATCTACATCTTTAAGAGAAAGAAAAATAAAACAATGTTTTATTTTTCCGAATTTCGGTCACGGCGGCGGTCCATCTTCAGAGAGATTAACCATCTGTGCGGGCGATATTAAAATGCACAAGTGTGTGCGCCAACACAAGTGCACTCTCTGTTTCTTTACTCTCATAGCCCGATAGGACGGAAAATTTGACACGACCGGAGAGAGATTAGGCACAGGCGGAGAGAGATTAGGCACAGGCGGAGAGAGATTAGGCGCAGGAACAACGGCTTTACGTGCTCTCCAAGGTACGGGGGTGAAACAACGCCAACTTCCTAACTCCGGGCTAGTACTGAGAATTTCTTACGGAAAACCCCAATACTTGATATGATCCGACCCGGGACTCGAACCCGGGACCTCGTCGGCCGCAGTCAAACACGAGACCAACGAGGCAGTTAAAATTAAAGGACATACTGCAGTCTCCACAAACAATTAACATGTTTTTCAATAAGGTCGTTATTTACACGAATGAGGAACGAAGACTTTTGAAAAATCATAACTTTTTATCCGGCACATTGACATACAATTTTTCTTTTGGCAATCAAAAGAACATAAGTTGCTACAGTTTTTAAAAAATCACTAGTGCATAGCACTGTTGATTTTTATTTTTCATGGAATTTTAAAGTTTTCTGTAGATTTTGGATGAACTTAATTTTCTTGAAATAATTTAAAATTTAATGCTCTTAAAACCAGTTAACCAGACTGGAATTTTTTTCTAAGAGAGTACAGTTATTAGGTAAAGATATTCCATAAAAAAATTGCGGAAATTGTTACTGGAAAAATTCAAAAAAAATTAAAAGTTCGTCAAAGCAATGATTTTCCAAAATCTTAAATAATTTTTTTTTTCTCGTAATCGGGTGGGAACCGATTTTTTTCCTTCCGGGTCCTGGTAGGCCCCTAAGTGAACAATCTAAAAAAAATTTTATATCCACCTGGTCTGGCCCACCCTGTATAATAAAACAGAAACGAAACTAATTCTGTACATGAAATAGATTCAAAAAGGGTTTTTGCTTCTAATTGTGTTCAAGATACAGATATCAAAACAGAAGCTAAATTTTTTTTGTCTGTTTGTCCTTCTTTCACGTAAAAACTACCGCACAGATTTCTACAAAATTTTATACCGTGGTAGCTTATTACTCGGGTCAACATCTAGGCTACTTTTTATCCCGGAAAATCAAGGAGTTCCCGAGGGACTTTAAAAACTATATCCACGCGGACAAAGTCGTGGGCATCAGCTATTTTGGTATAAAATAAGTTACGTTCTATTGACTTGTCATTCGCGCTATGCTGCTATGGAACAAGTAAATTAAAATTTTATTTTTAAAAACAAACTTTTAACTTGTCTACAACATCATACCCTCGATATCATCTAGGTCCAGAGACTTGTCAAGACGAATCAAACGAGCCCAAATTCGATGGGGTTACGTCGTTTTATCACAGAGTTCCCATAGCCATCTTTCAGCTCCATCATTAGATCAGCTCCATGTCACAATAATACTATTACATTGTCATCCGATTTACATATTCATGCAAACAGCTCAACCGGAAACCAGGAAGTACTTTTAATTCATTTTGCAAGTTTTGACCTGAACATACATACATGCATGCATACATACATACATATATACATACATACATACATACATACATAGACACATTATACATACATACATACATAGATATATTGCATGTTAAATAAAAGCTTGTAAAAACTGTAGTTTAAGTACATCCGCGACAGACCGCTTCGCAAAACCGCACATTGAGTAGGTAAATAAAAACTGTCCGTACAAGTAAGGATAGGTACAAGTGCACACTTTTAGGGTTCCTTAATAAGTAAAGGAACCCTCATAGTTTCGCCATGTCTGTCCGTCTGTCCGTCCGTCCGCGGTTTAGCTCAGAGACTTTTGGTACTAGAAACCTGTAATTTGACAAGGGTATAAATATTAATCACGCCAAAAAGTGGTGATACAAAATTGTGAAAAATATTTTGTTAGGTACGTCCCCGACATGTAAAGGGGGGGGATGAATTTTTTTTCTCGTTTATCCCATAGTGTGGGGTGTCGTTGAATAGATCTTTTAAAAATATTGTGGGTGTGGGAACACAATTTTTGATTCAGTGATCCGTTTGTGAAATATGATATTTTAAATTGCTAAATTTTATTGGTCAAATGTTGTCCCCCCCCCTCTCCTCTGCCAGCTAAAAATGGTTGTTTATAGGATACGTGAAAAAATTCACAGCAGTTGTATACTCGTATATAAAGGATTTTATAGGAACACTATCACTGCTAAGTAGAGTTCATATAAGTTAAGGAGTTAGGTATATCTGTTTTTCCTAAGTTAGGTATTACACGTAGTGTAATTTGCATATTTTGTAGTATGTTATAGTATTTAAACCATGGAACTCAAAATATATAATATATTCATAAATAAAATAAAAGCACTATCCTAGGTCAGCAATAATATTTGTGACTTGCAACTACGGAACCCTACACTGCGCGTGGCCCTACACGCACTTGGCTGGTTTTTGAATAAAATTGTCATTAGGTATTTTACAGGTTTACCTTACTTATCGTAGTACTTATCATTATAATCATTATCATTATGCAAGTGAGATAATGGTGATTATTATCTACGAAAAGTCGAAAACATAAAACTAAATCTCATCATCATCTTCATTAGCAACCCATCAACGGCTCATTACTTAGCTCAGGTCTCCTCTCAGAGAAGGGTTATAGGCCATAGTCCACCACGCTGGCCCAATGCGAATTGGCGGATTTCACACATCTTCAAGAACATTATGAAGTACTCTCAGGTGGACAGGACAGGACAGTGGTCTCCTATTCGGGGGGTCGCAGGTTCGATCCCGGGTCCTCTGACCCGGACGCACCTCTGACTTTTCGGAGTCAAGTGCGTTTAAGCAATTAAATATCACTTGCTTCTTTGGTGAAGGAAAACATCGTGAGGAAACCTGCTTTTAAATTAAAAAAGCACAGCTAAATCCACAGACAGACACACACAAATAGCGGTCAAACATATTATAAAACCCCTCTTTTTGCGTCGGGGGTTAGAAAATCGGGATTTTTGGGATACCTAAAACAGTGTTGCCATTGAGTAGGTATTTAATCTAAGGTTGCAGCAAATGAGCGATATAATATGTAGGTACTTATGCAAAGATCACATCTAGGATGCGTATAGACATGTTTTTGATAATTCCAGCATGGTGCGAATTCAAGAAAGAATAAGTCAAGGTCTAGAAGTATTGCAATACTTTACGATGAGGCCCTGGAACTTCCTTTGTGATAACTACGACGGTATTCAGTTGAAGCTGAATGAAGAGGAGCGGGTTATATTCAACACTGACGTCACGTCCGCCGACAGAGTTGAGTACATGCAGCGAAGCGTCGAGGGCGGGCGTTTGTACTGCCTTAAAGAAGACCCCAGCAAGATACCCTTAAACAGGGCATATCACAATTTGTAAGTTTATTTAATATTCGATGACAAGATAGTCCTTGACTGCGATCTCACCTGATGGTAAGTGACGATGCAGTCTAAGATGATAGCGGAATAACTTTGAAGGGGCATGGCATGAAACATTCAATCCATACCCCTGTAACGCTTTATTTGTAGTTTTTACTCGTTAGGTGCAATTGTAACTGTTTGTTAGGGTTTAGTGGGTGATTTAGGTCACCTGAGTCAATTAGGCGTTACATGGGTGCATGGAGCTAGTGAGGATGCTTATTTGCAGTCGCAAATTAAATAAATCACTACACCCCTAAACGGTTTCTATACGCCATCGTACCGGAACGCTAAATCGCTTGGCGGCACGTTTTTGACGGTAGGTTGGTAACTAGCCACGGCCAACCAAAGCCTCCCACCAGACCAGACCAGAGACAATTTAGAAATTATAAATTCCCAAAGTGCCCCCGCCGGGAATCGAACCCGAGACCTTCCAGTTATAAGACCACAACGCTCACCATTGCGCCAGGGAGGTCGTCAAACCTTCGCTCGGTACAAGCAAGGATTTAGGACCCATAATTGTACACAAAGTGTGATTTAAGATATTTTATCTACTCCCATGCTTTAAATCCTCTATAAAAGACTAGCTGATGCCCGCGACTTCGTCCGTGTGGATTTCATTTTTAAAATCCCGCGGGAACTCTTTGATTTTCCCGGATAAAATTTAGCCTTTGTCACCCTCCAGGTTCTCAACTATACCCATGCAAAAAATCACGTCGATCCGTAGCTTTTTTGCTACTTGATTGAAAAACAAACCAACATACAAACACACTTTCGTATTTTTAATATTAAAAAGTCCTATGTCCGTCTCCTGGTTCTAAGCTACCTCCCCACCAATTTTCAGCCAAATCGGTTCAGCCGTTCTTGAGTTATAAATAGTTTAACTAACACGACTTTCTTTCCTATACTACTGATAAGTAGCCAACTATTCTAGGACTTAAGTATAATAGTGCTACCTATCAACGTATTATATTTACTACCGACCGACATACGTGTAGCTCATGGAGTAGCGATAGTAAAAGTGGCAACAGCGGGGCACAAAGTTTCAAGAATCGATGATCCCAAGGTGCTGACGTCATGATCTACCAACGGAAGAACCCCCCCCCCCCCTACCCCCAACAACTAGGTTGATTGATTCGCAAGGAGCAGCTTGATACACAAGACCGAGGCATGTGGAAGTCCATACAAGAGACCTATGTCCCAACAGTCATGACATACTGAGTGTCAGACAACACACAACCTGAATGAGTGAACCTAGAGATTTGAAACTTGGGGGAACTATTGTAAATTGTAATGCTTTACCTATTAATTGTTGAATCTTATTGCTCCTTACAGCTTGTTCGTTGTGGACTGCTTAGTGAAGATATTCTTCGTGCTGCTGATATGCTCCTTCTTGGCGTCATGGTTCAGTCCAGTGAAGGACGTCTTCAGGCTTGGAGAACCTGTCGTGAAATATCTACCAATATTGGGACGGACTGTGTTTGACAACTGAACAACTTTGTATTCGATTGAAGAAAAGAAACATAACTATGTATAATAAGGGTGGAACCACATAATTTGTGAGGATCGATTCGGATTTTGCCTATACAAATCTGTCATTTTCCATACATTCGTGTACGCATCGAAAAGCCGATTTGATCCGTACACGTTTCTATGGAATTTGACAGTTTTGTATGGACGAAATCCGAAAGGATCCTCACAAATGCGGTTCCACCTTTAAACGTAATAGTAAATTGCAGCAATTCATAGTAGGTACGCCTGAACTGGCGTACCCTTGTCAGTCTCTTAGCAACCAATGAAGTTTTCAAATAGTCCATACACACTATGATACTATTACGTTGCCGCATGCATGGAGATATTGCTTAAGGAAGGGCGGTATCTAGTAGGTGCGTAGCGACTACCTACACTAAATCTATGCCCACAAGATATTTTTTCTATAATGCCTGTTCCATTAAAGAAAAACCTGTAGCAACCCACAAACAATGAAACATACAAAGATTTGTTTTAAAGTATTTTTATTAAAGCTACAGTTCGCGTGGGCTATTAACTTTGTATTACTGCTTTTTGACACTATCTTTTTTTAGCCCCGCCAACTAAAGGCGAATCTTGTGTTGAGTGGGTACAACAATGGTGCAACGGGTGGGGATCGATCCTGCGACCTTTCAGTTTTCAGGCCGCACCTTTTTTCCTTTGGGCTATTGAGGCTATATCTTACAGATAAGTTGGTACTAAGTAAATCTAATATATAAAATTCTCATGTCTTTTGTTACCATACTCCTCCGAAACGGCTGGACCGATTTTTATGATATTTTGTGTGCATATCGGGTAGGTCTGAGAATCGGCCAACATCTATTTTTCATACCCCTAAATGATAAGGGTGCCCCACCCCTAAATATTTTTTCGTTCGCTTGGTCAGCTAGTAATATTTATATTATGCAATATTATAGCAGTTTATGTGCTGGAGTGGCGACCGCGCACTGGGAAGCGCAGCTTAGACCCCCACTAGGTTAACCGACGATATCAGAGGATTCGTTGTGGACACAGGCGGCGCAAGAATTAGACCTGTGGAAGTCCATGCACCTTTGTTCAGCAATGGTTAATCAGTTATAAAAGTTATCTTTGAGATTCAACTGACTCATTGCTATCATAGTAATAGACTTTTTAGGGTTCCGTAGTAAACAAGGAACCCTTATAGTTTCGCCATGTCCGTCCGTCTGTCTGTCTGTCTGTGCGCGGTTTAGCTCAGAGACTATTGGTACTAGAAATCTGTAATTTGACAAGGGTATAAATATCAATCACGCCGACAGTCGTGAAATAAAATTGTGAAAAATAATTTTTTTAGGGTACCTCTATCCCATAGTGTGGGGTGTCGTTGAATAGGTCTTTCAAAAATATTGTGGGTTTGGGAACATCATTTTTCAATTCAGGGATCCGTTTGTGAAATATGATATTCTAAAGTGCTAGGAAAACTATCACGGCTAAGTAGGGTTCATTAGTTAAGGAGTTATATCTGTTTTTTCTAAGTTAGGACACGTAGTCTAAGTTGCATATTTTGTAGAATATTATAGTATTTAAACCATGGAACTCAAAATTTATTCAATATTCATAAATAAAACAAAAGCACTATCCTAGTTCAGCAATAATATTTGAGACTTTCATCTACGGAACCCTACACTGCGCGTGGCCCGACACGCACTTGGCCGGTTTTTCAATATTATTAATTGATTCATAGGGTTACCACATGTTAATATGAGAAAATATATTATTAGTCGATAATTTTCTTGTATTTAGATATTATTAGTCGATAATTTTCTTTTATTTAGATATTATTAGTCGATAAATTTTCTTGTATTTAGAAATTAAGCAGTGTCCACTTGCAAATTAATTTATGCAATCGCGTCATTTAAAAGAACTAAAACTTGTAGAAGTTAACTTGCTGTGCGTGTTTACATGGTGCACGTGACTTGGTTTTATGCTATTTGCTAGTGGACAGTTTAGTTGCTGTTGTATTTTATTTAGTGAGGGATCTATGTAGATAAATTTTACACGATGCACGTCAGGTATTAGTTATTGTATAAGAGGACGATTAGATTTCGCATCCCTCTCTCGCACATTCTAATATTTTCAATGATTGTAAAAATCTCAGATGCTTGTGACAACATTGTTGGTTGCTTTTGTTGGTTAAGTTAACGGTGGCTTTACTTTAACCGACTATAGGTATATAGAGGTATAAATATATAAATCGTTGTTTAAATATACAATATGCTGTACTATCCGTGCAGCCCGTGCGCGATAATTTGAGACCCGTACTCCAAAAGTAAAAGTAAAACGATAATACATATTATATTAATTTGCTTATTTATCGTTAACTTTGTTTGTAGAGGTTTATTGGAACGTAAGTTCCTTATCGCGCGGTACGGAAGGGACGGAAAAAATTAAGTAACCTACACTCGACACAATTTTGAAACCGACACTTTTTTGTTGAATGTGAATTTTGCATTGTGTTCGGTATTTTCGCGGTAGAACATTGCGTCTCCGTAGCCTAGTGGCCCCGACAGTCGCTTAAAAGTTCAAAGTCGATGGTTCGAATCCCAGCTCGACAGACCGAATTTTCCATTTTCAATTTTATTTTTAACAATTTCTACATGTGGAACCTTTCCCGAATTTTTTATAACTTATAAAAAATTAAGGAAAAATTCCACATGTAGAAATTATTTAAAATAAAATTGAAAATAGAAAATTCAGTCTGGCGAGCTGGGATTCGAACCATCGACTTGAACTTTTAAGCGACTGTCGGAGCCTTTCCCTAATTTTTTATAACTTATAAGTTATAAAAAATTAGGGAAAGGTTCCACATGTAGAAATTATTTAAAATAAAATTGAAAATGGAAAATTCGGTCTGTCGAGCTGGGATTCGAACCATCGACTTTGAACTGTTAAGCGACTGCCGGAGCCACTAGGCTACGGAGACCCAATGTTGTACCGCGAAAATACAGAACACAATGTTATCGAAAGGAACTACGTTCCATCCGGGTGTCCCTTGACACCTCTCTAGTTTTTTTATTGTTATAATATCAAAAAAACTATGCTAGTTAGGGCGTTGGTTTTATTTTTCCTGTAAAATATACATAAACCTCTATTGACCATAATTGGAACGTAGTTCCTTATCGCGAGGTGCGGAAGGGGGCTAGACGGAAGACAAAATTGAACCGATACTTTTTTGAAACCGACACTTTTTGAATATGAATTTGGCATTGTGTTCAATGTTTTCACGGTGCAGTATGAGATCTCGGTAGCCTTGTGGTTTCTGCAGTCGCTGAACAGCTGTTAAAGGTCGATGGTTCGAATCCCGGCTCGACGGACTGAGTTTTCTATTTTCAATTTTATTTGAAATGGTTTCTACATGTGGAGTTTTTCCCTAATTTTTTATAACTTATTTTTAAGTTATAAAAAATTAGGGAAAGGTTCCACATTATCTTACTTTGAAATTTCAAACCCCTGATTTTCCCCCTTTTTTAATTAAACTAAAATAATTTTCGCGTTGGTTTTATTTTTCCTGTAAAATATACATAAACCTCTATTGACCATAATTATTTTAGATTTTTGGATTGGTAAACTTCGGAGATATGGGGGGGGGGGGGACATTTTGCATAATTAATCCAAAACTATTATATATAAAAATAAATAAAAATCTGTTTTAGAATGTACAGGTAAAATTGACCCCTCCATTGAACCGACCAATCAGACGCTGTGAACCATAAACCGGAAGGAATGCTGTCTCAAATATGTTTAATCGGCTGCAAAGAAGACGAAGGCTTAAAATGGAGGTTTTAGTTTTAGAACACTACCTGTTAGAAGGTAGACAGAAAAGCAGTTGAGAATATTGCACATACAATTTAAAAGCTTTTGAAGACCACAACTCTCGCAATTAATTAAAAAGCATTGATGAAGCCAAATCACCATTTTCAATTTTTACAAATTTTTCAACCTCTTCGATTGGTAAGCTTGATAAATTACACTAGGCACATCATAATTATTAGTATCAGTTTCGTATGATGTAACTTATCATGTAAACAATTGAAATTCATTTATTTCTTCTTCGTTTGCTTACACTAGCGGCACGCTATGATGGCCGGTTTGACACATTACAATAGTGATGTGGAATGTCAATTTATTCTCGAACAAAAAACAATTAAGTTTTGTTTTTGTACCTGATTAAATAGGTTTAATAAAACAAAAATGTATATGTTTATTTAATTTATTTGAACGAACTGAATATTTGAATGAAAATGAATATACATACTTTATATGCACACAAGAAACATATGAATACAAAAGATACCAAAAAAGGTGCCACAAAAGGCCATAATTAATCAGATTCGTCCATACTACTATTTTCACTGTCGTCATCACCTACATTAATAATTATATGTTCGTTTTCTATAATATTATCTATTTTCACATCTCTTTCATAATCTTCCCTTATTAATTTAACAGTTCTATTCACAACCTTTTCCCAGTCTCCTTTAGTCACATGTTCACAAGCTTCTTCTAATAATTTTAGCATTTTTTTTGTGGTAAATGGGGGTTCTGTATTGTGTCTTGCAGCATATCCCTTAATTTGAGCCCACACCAACTCAATCGCATTATACTCACAATGGTAAGGCGGTAACCGTATAACTCTGTGCCCATGTTCTAATGCTATTTCGTCAATGACGTATCGGATCTTGGTTGGTTTGTTTTCTTTTAAAAGACGTACTAATTCCGCTTTTAACATATTCATGTTTGCATCTACGCCATTTTTACGAAGCCATGCGACGATATCAGCTTTCTTTTGGGATTGGGCAGGTGGCTTGTCAATTTGCATCGAGTGGTATGGGGCGTTGTCCATAATTATAATAGATGGTTCAGGGAGGCTACACAATATTGAGGTAAACCATTCAGTAAACTTTTCTCCATTCATGTCTTCATGATAGTCTCCAGTGGTTTTTGACGCAAAAGCCATGAGAGAACCTTCGACAAACCCGTTGATGGTTCCGGCGTGACAAATTATAAGTCGCGAACCTTTTCCTACAGGAACTTTGGAAGTAGATGCTGCTGTGTCATCGTTCCAAGAACGGCCTACAGTATGGTTAGCATTAAGCCATGTTTCATCCAAGAACACAACATTTTGCCAATTTTTGATTTCTTTCACTTGCCGTAAAAAAGTATACCTTGCCATCGCTATATCAAATCTTTCCATCAATATTTTGCGTTTGTTACATTTTTTGTATCGAAATCCAATGGTCTTCAAAATCTTCGTTAAAGAACTTTCCCCACCGAAGAATAATCCAGCTTCCTTCAGTGAATGCACCAACTTTTTTCTTGTTGGATACTCCTTCTGTAAATAGTAGCCGTAAACATGTCTTCGGATAGCATCGGCATCAAAGCTATCGATGCCTACGACTGGTTTTGCTCGTTTTCTCTTTTTTGGTGTGTGAAGTTTATTTTCTTCTGTGCCAGTCTCGCCATATTTTTTTTTAGTTATCCGTCTAACAGTTCGTTGTCCAATATTAAGCGCATCAGCTACGCGTTCAACCACTGACGTTATAGGTAAAATTGGCCCTCCATTTTGAGCTTCACGATCGAAATAGTTACGAAGGCGTATTACGAACTCACGTGTCTGACTATTTAGAACAGTTCTCTGCGTACGTTCGGTCATATCGACGAAATCCACAACAAAGGGCTTGAACAGAGTCCAAATTAACGAGCAAGGGTCAACAGTAATGCAGTATCAATATTTGAAATCCAAAGCCAGGTCAAAACTATATCACAATCGCATTGCACTGACAGTTTATACTTTTCGAAGCAATGTCAATTCGAAACTGCTTTGTTTTGCATTGAGCATTGACGCGAGTTTGCCGGAGGTAGTAGTTGTGCTAGCCAGCGATCCTATGTGACGATCGTATTAGATTCCATTTTTAAAAATTTTCAATTTAGAAAACCAAATGCCGAGTTGTGGTATATATCATATAAAAATAAAAATTTTACCTTTTGTATGAAACAGCTGATATTTTTTTGCGATTTCAGAGGTTTGTCCACATAGTGAAAATTGTTCATATTCACAAGTACATTCACCCCTTAAATGGTGCAAACTGATTTTTCTACACTTGTATACATTTTAGAAATCAATTTAATAAATAAATTTTGAGTCCTAAACCTAAAACTACATTCGATAAAATTTATGAATCTCTGCACATCACTATCGTCCATAAAGTAATACAATTATTTCCTTCAAAGTCGTTATCAATTAATACGGAACTTCATGAGCGGACAAACGTCAAACCGGCCATCATAGCGTGCCGCTAGTTTAGTGGCTCCGCGCGTCGAGCGCCTGAGCCATAGTCAAGTTTTTCTGATCCTTTCCAAAATTCCGTTTCTTCAAATCCCGATTCCACCATTACAAAATAAGTTTCTCCGTTCCAAACAAAAATCTATTTCATTAGTTTAATAGCTTCTATAAAATGTTAGGTCAACTTGAGGCTCTTATGACAAGTCAGCAGGGCCATCGTTACCCGGGGGTGAAACAGGTGCGGTACCCGGGCAACCTAGGGGGCGCAAGTTGATCGTCCTATACACATACCATGCGTAATCTGCTAGTTTTGCAAATAATTTAACAAACATTCAATATAGGCCACCGATAATGTTTTTATTGTTTGTTTATAAAAGAGGTCACGGCTCCTCAATCCTGATGCTGCTGGGTACTGCTCACCTAATTTGTGGGTAGGTAGGTATTTACGAATTGTGAACTGATTATGTAGGTACCAAGTTTGGACCTACATAGTGGACTAGTCCAGTCGAAAAAATTTCGAGCTCGCTCCGCTCGGAAAAATGTGGATTTCTGGATTGCTTTTGTAATTATTAGTATGGGCTACATGGTAGAGTAGTGCAGTCCTAAAAATTTCGCCGAAAATTTTCGTTAAATCGGTTTTTAATTGCTATTGTAGGTGCCACTATCGAGTATGGGCTACATAGTGGAGTAGTGCAATCGTAAAATTTTCGCGCTCGCTTCGCTTGCGAGAGTTTCTATTATTGTTGCCAATTGGTATTGTAGGTATCAAGTATGGACTACAATCTACATACATAAAAACCTGCGATCCCCCGAATACGAGACCACAGTCCTAACCACTAGGCTATCACTGCTTAGTCCTAGCTGCTGGGGAGTCCGTTTCTACACAGTATGGCAGTGTTGACGGAGGGCTGCTCTCTCCGTATTTGGTTTCGCGCAGTTTGTGGTTGCTGCACGCGATTACACAGATGCACTGGAGTATCAGGTGTTATTACATCAATATAATTATCAACCTTTAGATGTCCACTGCTGGACATAGGTCTCCTGTATGGACCTCCACAGGCTTCGATCTTGCGCCGCCTAAATCCAGCGCCTCCCTGCAACTCGTTTGATGTCGTCGGTCCACCTAGTGGGGGGTCTGCCAACACTGCGCTTACCGGTGCGGGGTCGCCACACCAGCACCTTGGGACCCCAACGACCATCAGCTCTTCAAACTATGTGCCCCGCCCATTTCCACTTCAGTTTCGCGACTCGCTGAGCTATGTCGGTGACTTTGGTTCTCCTACGGATCTCTTCATTTCTGATTTGATCTCGCAGGGATACCCCAAGCATAGCTCTCTCCATCGATCGCTGAGTGACCCTGAGCCTTCTTATGAGGCCCACAGTTAGCGACCATGTCTCGGATCCATAAGTCATCACTGGCAACACGCACTGTTATACACTATGTATTAATTTAAGTATGAAATACATAGCTGCGTAGTAGGGCCGTTAACCACTGGCCTACATCATTGAGCCCAAGGTACCAACTCCTCAATCCTGATGCTGCTGGGCTTCGGCCCACCTGAATCAGCAAGTCTTAATAAAATCGTTGGGTTGATAAAATAATCTAGGAAATGAAAAAGTTAGTAAAATCTCGAAGAAATTGGTGTGTACATACCTACATAGAAAAAAAAATACGAGCCAATTACGCACCGAATTGAGAACTTATTTTTTTGAAGTCAGTTAAAAAGTATCTAACTTTATTTTAGAGTAAAATAAATACAAAAATGGAAAAACAATTAATTTTTTTTTGCAATTGGGGCCCAGGCTAATTTTCGCACCCCGGCATCCAATACGGTTAAGACGGCCCTGCAAGTCAGGAATCTACCACCGGTTTTGAAAGCTGATTCTGCTGAGAATAGCCAGCAAGGGGTCATCCATAAATTACGTCACACGAATTTCATGATTTTTTGCCCCTCCCCCCGTCCTTGTCACAGCTGGTCACATTTGTAAGACTCCCCCCCTCCCTAGTGTGACGTCACATATTTTGCAAATTTACAATTAGAAATTATTGAATGAAAACAGCGGTTCCGAAATCAGTTTTATTTCCATTTAAATTATTTTTTAATAAAATTAACATGAAATCAATCAATTAACAAAACAAAAAACGATTAATTATATTATATTAATTAAAGAAATTAACAAAACAAAAAACGATTGACTATGTTAATTAAAAAAATTAACAAAACAAAAAACGATTGAATATATTAATTAAAGAAATTAACAAAACAAAAAATGTTAATAGAATAATATTAATTAAAGATACAAACTTAAAAAATCTTGAGTCCATGGACTTTAAACCCACTCCTTTAAATTATTATTTATAACTGGCATAGCAGCCACTTCGTTCTCGTTTGGGTTGTTAATGTCAGGAACATTAGTTGTGTCAACATCTTTTTCATCCAACCATACAGCATCATCGTCATCATCCACACAAAGAAGTTCTCTGGCACGTCTAGCAGCAATTCTTTGAGGACGAAATTCCGCGATAGGTAAAACTTCTTGTTGCCTCTTATGTAATTGTTTGTGTTGATTAGTGGCCTTGTATGATGCAAAATATAGACCACAGATGCCACATGATCGCTTAAACAAATATGATTCGACACTAGGGCAATAGCTATCATACGGAACTTGCTTCAAATGTGATGACGCTCGGAGATCCAAAGCTAACTGAAGTAATAGTAATAGCGAATTTACCTTCGGAGTCATCTTTTTCTGTGGTTACGTACCCGTTTGACGTCTGACTAATTAAAACAGGTGGTGGTAAGAACCCCTCTCGCAATAGTCGCCAAAGACTGGATCGTCGCACACCACAACATGGGACAACCTCGCATTTTACTATTTGTAATAAATATTGAGATTCACGCACATGATTTGCGTACCAAGTCGCATCACTTTTCAATTCTTTCGCCTGTTCAACATTTAGTCTAATATCTGTTGGCACAATGTATTCTGCAACCACAGGAAAATCATCAACGATCAACTGGCTCCAAATATTAGCCAGCACAATGCCTGTACTCTCAAAGTTTCGCTCTTCTAACTCCAAATCAGTAGTTCGATTACTGGAATCTAGATGTGAACCGAAATTGTCATGTTTTAATACAACACCAGTAAGTTCGCGACTAAGAGGCGCCTTTCGTCGTTCCACTCTGTTGAAAGCACTTCTTCCCGGAGCATTTGTGGTAATGTAAATAGCATCCAAATCAAAATCTTTGAAATGTTGTATAGCGGAAACTATAACTCGCTCGTATCGTGGATTCTCGTCTGGTCCGCCATCGCAAGTAAAAATAAATACTGGTTTTACAAAGCCTTCTCGAGTTCTCATAAACTTTTCGAAAGCAGGCATTTCAGAAAGTCTATGAATGTCTGTGGCATGAGTCTCTGCATTGGATGAAGAATGTTTTCCACTACGAATTGCTACGTATGTAGGCCCAGAGTGTGTCACAGCTTCAGGTTTCCCTTCACCATCTTTCTTTATTACAATACCTGCATAGACAGAGGGAATGAGTTTATGTTTTTCCGCGACCACGAAATCATGATCGGGTAATTTTACACGATAATCAAAACAATTGGTATCTTATATTTACACAGATATAGTTGTAGATGTTTTTGAGGTTTTCGTAAAGTATAGTATAAAGTTCGTGTTTTAATACTTAAATTATACTTAATAGATTTTGAAATGTGACGTCACGAAATTTAGGACCCCTCTCACCCCCTTGTCACACAATGTCACACTTCGTCGACCCCCTCCCTCCCCCTAAACGTGTGACGTAATTTATGGATGGCCCCCAAGAAACTCAGCAGTTGCTCTTTTTCAAAACAAAAATGTTACAAAATGTAGCTTAAAAAGCCAAATTAGAATAAAACAGAAATATTTTTTATTTAAATAAATTTTTACAAGTGCTTTCGTGTCTATGAATAATATAAATGAATCTGAATCTACCACTAGTTTGGAGTGGTACTTACAATTCAGTACATGTTAAGTTGGGCAGACTGAAAGTAGCCCCATTCCCGTTCATTCAATTTTAGAATCATATGTTACATGAGGTTAATTGAAGTTTGAAGGAAAATTCTCGTAGGATGTTAACATTATTATTGATCGAAGATTAAATATCTCAGCCCAGTATACATGCGCAGTTCAAACTTAAAGAGGCGTTTTGAATATAGAATAGAATAGAATTATTTTTTATTTGAATAAACATTTACAAAGTACTTTTGATGCGTCGGTGAGTCTACCACTGGTTTGGAACGCCCTTCCTGCCGAGATCAGAAGAACCAGCAAGAAACTCGGCGGTTGCTCTTTTCAAAACAAGTTTACAATACGTACTATGCTATGTACGCAGTGTTTCCACAATGAGGGGAAGGTCCAAAAAATGCAAAATTTATAATTCTATACATGTTAAGATGGGCAGGCAGAAAGTATTCCCCATTCCCGCCGGTGGCACCCGGCAATATAGATCATTAGTATACATTTGACTTAATTTGTTTAAAGTTAGCTTTTATAGCTTTACTTCAATGTGAGATTAAATAAAAAAATTTACATCACATACAAAATTATTTATTAATTTTATTTAACTCTTAACATAATTTAAATGTAATAGTCAGAAATTGGTTCAGTCTTATATATCAGGAATGTTGCAATAATAATAATATTATAATCATAATAAAACACCAACAATTCAAGGTCATCATTCTAGCAATTTGGGAGTTGGGAGCCTGACGAGAGAAGTGATAGTCGTCATTTTAATATTACAAACAGATACTTCAATTTTTTTATTTGCATAGATAGTAAGGATTGTGCAATAAAAAATTGATTAAATGAAACGGGTAAACAAAGGTAAAAGAAACTTAAAGCTCGTAAGAAATAATGTGATAAGTAATGTATAAGTAGGTATTGTAAAAATTACCATCACTTTGTATAAAAAACTAGTGTTCAACCTTGTACTTTAAATAATTTATATTACACTAATATTAGAAGGATTCATATGCATAATATATAAGATCAGACAAGATTCAATACCCTTCTAAATAAGTATTATGTATAAGAGCCTCAATACAGATTTTTAACAAACATTTTAAGTTGGAAAAATGATTTATAAGACATAAGTTACAGACAATGCTATTCATACTATCAGCCATATTATTTTTAAAAATATAAATTATTTTTGAAAATAGTATTATGAAATTAATAAATTCTATGAAAAAATATTGTGCCATTGATTAAACATTAAATCGTCATAATAAATTACTTGTAGAAAACTAGATAGATACCATTTTATATGAAAAATACCTAAATCTAAATTGTTCATAACTTTGTCACTTAGTAAAAAAAATACCTATTTCGCACCTTCCTTCGGTAGAACAAGGGTAAAATTGCACCTGTCTTGAAAAAGAAATTAATAAAAAAACCCGGCCAAGTGCGAGTCGGACTCGCGCACCGAGGGTTCCGTACTCCAAAAGTAAAAGTAAAACGATAATATTATATTAATAAATAAATAATCAATATTTATCACCAGGAAGACGGAGAAAGTTTATTTCAAACAAAGGAGAATTATTTAAAAAGCAATATCAACAGAACAAGACAATGTTGCCAAAAAAATTTTTAAAATGGCTCTCCTGTACAATTGCAAAACCTGCAATAATCCCCTTATTCTACCGAAGGTGCGATTTGATTCACCACAGAAAAATTAAATAGATTGACTTAGATTATTTCTCCACTTGTAAAACTAAACCTGCTGCGGAAATGTTATCGCCAGCACCAGCAGTTATCTGAGCCTCTGTACAGATAAGAACAGGCGCTACACAGATTTCTACTTCATCGTTGTCCAAGACTTCTTTCCAACAAGCTACAGGTTTTGTTGGCTCAAAGAAGACCCTGCTGTTATTGTTATTGTCAGTTGTCATTGAAAAACTGTCATCCAACAACAATTTACATTTGTCCAATACAATATTTTGGCTGTTACAGACATATCTATGTGCTGTTAATGAAGCTTTCGCTGCAGCTGCCTTCGTTCTCTTCCATTCTGAACCTTTGACAGTTAAAATAGCTTGATAAGCCAATGTGTGTATGTGTATGCGTGTTAGTTTTCTCTTACTGCCATGCTCCTTATTCTTTTGTCTTATTAGTTGGAATGTTTTACGAAGTTGGTCTAACGCTGTGGCTACCCTAGGATTCGAATCAGCTACAACTACTACTTTTCCATACTCTAGTACACTGTTAAGATTTGACAGTTCCTGTTCATTCATACCGACAGAATCAACATATGGTAAAATTTTTGTCGTCAAATGTAATAGTAATTCTAAATCTACATAGCTTGCCATCTCGAAATGAGATAGTGTATCCAATGGTTGTGATAAAATTTGTTTTTTAACTAAATCCAATCTTTCTTCCCTAAAATCTGAAACAAATAAAAAATAATATCATTAATAACTATCTAAGTTTTTTTTTTGAACTGTGTCATCAAATGATCAATCTCATTTTCCCACCCACTTAATTTTCTGATTTTATTGATTTGATCAATAAGAATTAAGTGGGTTGCAGACTTTCGGCCTGCAACCCACTTAATTTTAGCTAACTAAGCTAACTTAATTTAACTTTACTTCCATAGTTGACAGAGTTTTTCATACTTGTGTGCAGATTGCAAACTAAGCTATGTGAGCTAACTAAAATATGTGAAACTAAGTTATGTATATGTGCAGCTACAGGAGCTAAGACAATGCTGTTCAGTGTCTTTACAGTGTGTCGTTTTAGTGTGTGTAGTGTACCGCTGCTTAGTTCGTGCACAGGACATATTTCTAGTTTTGCTTAGCTGGCTTAGCTTTAGCATAGCTTAGTTTTTGGTCTGCAACCCATATTAGTAAGGACGGCTTTTAAACGTTAAAGTTTTCAACAGTCATAATTATGTTCATATTCACCAAGCTACAAATCTCATATTATACAAGTAACTGGTTGATTTTAAGTAAATAAAAAAAAATACCTCTGCCATCTTGCTTGAAGGGGAAATTGTCCATCATATGCAGTCCACTGATGACTAGTAAATGAGGATTGAATTTAGGCAAATGTTCCCCCAGCTTCTCCAAAGATGTCAGCAGTGGATTATTTTCATCACTATGCATAATATATCTATTGGCCCTTGGAGACTTGTATGGACCAAATTTTTCATCTGCTTTGTACTCTAAAATCATATGTACATCATCACGCACCTCTTCATCTTCACTACCAACTATTTGAATGTCGCTTGGCATGTAGGTTCTCAGTTTGCGACTCATTTTTGCACCAAGTACAACTTTCCAGCCTTCCATGTAAAATCTTTTCGCCATGAGAGGTGCGTTGCCTCCAATAGTCCATCTAGAGTCTGGTAGTTTCAGAGATTCCTCCACAAGTTCATCATATAATTTGCTGTTAGACATGAATCTCCTGCAATTGAAAAAACATGGTTAGTATTATATGATCCTTACTAATATTATAAGGAGGAAATAAAAAACTTCTATCATCAAATAACTACAACAATAAATGAATATGGATCCAAAAATTTAATATTAATGGGTGATTTCAATGCCCAAATAGGAGGTTGTCTCCAGAGTGAAAGGAATATAATAGGACCTTACAAAACTGGTAAAAGAAACAGAAATGGTGAAAAAATGGTAAATCTTTGTCTCGAAAACAACCTTACAATTCTAAACGGTGTATTTAAAAAGAGGAAAAACAAAATATGGACCTGGTGTTCTTCTGACGGTAAACACAAGAACCAGATAGACTTCATTCTATCAAATAAGTTCAAGTTATTTGACGACTGTGGCGTGGTATGCAATTTAAATTTCAATACAAACCACCGAATGGTAAGAGCTAAACTTAGAATAAATCCACAAAAAAACTCCAGAAAACATATAAAAATTGTTCAGCGCCCAACAAAAGAAATTATACCACAAATAAACACGAACTTAAAACATCAAATTAGAAATTTTAATACTGAAACTGAACGATTCAGTCTCCAAGAGAAGTACAAAACACACTGAATAAGGTATTGACTGGAATACGAGACAAAGCGGGCAAGAAAAACAAAATATCAGATCACATTTTTAAGCTACAGGAAGGAAGAGCACGACTCATAAACGTACATAATAAAACCACAAGTCAACCACATTAGACAGGAAATCACAAGTCTGTCGAAGCAATTAAGAACCCAGATGAGGCAAGAACGTATAAATCAGCGACAAAAATTATTTGAAGAAAATATTATCAGAACTGGAGGTATTAAAAAAGCGATACAAAGTTTAACAAACAAAAAGACTGGATCCCAAAAATTAAAAGCAAAACAGGAATACTTAACACCAAAAGACCGGATATCATCAACATAGCTACCGATTTTTACAAGGAACTATACTCGAAACAAACAGAAACAAATAGTGTAATAATCGAGGACAAAACTGAAGGTAGTATTCGAAATGGAGGTAGAGAAAGCAATAACATCACAGAAAATAGACAAAGCCCCAGGGTCTGATAATATTACCAATGAATTTCTTATTGGAGCACGAAGTGCATTAATTCCAACCTTCAACTCAATATTTAACGATGTGCTGACATGTGAAGAAGTCCCCACTCAGTGGACGACATCCACTATAGTATTAATACATAAAAAAGGTGACAGAACCGACGTGGGAAACTATCGACCGATCAGCCTGATGTCTAATTTGTATAAAATATTTGCTAAAGTTCTTCTAAGCCGCATAGAAAAAGTTTTGGACGAAAATCAGCCTAGAAAACAAGCAGGATTTAGAAGCAAATATTCGGTAGTCGATCACGTTCACGTTGTCAAACAGGTGCTGGAAAAATATGAGGAATATGGTCTGCCATATTACTGTTGCTTTGTAGACTATTACAAGGCCTTCGACTCTTTGGAACACGACAAAATATGGAACGCATTAAAAAAGCAAGGCGTAGAAGGTAAATATATGAGAATAATAAAGAACATTTACACTGGAAGCACAGCAACAGTAAAAGTGGAAAGGGAAGGGGAAAGGATAAACATAGAACGAGGCGTACGTCAAGGAGACCCGCTGTCGCCGAAGCTATTTACTGCAGTGTTAGAAGAAGTATTCAGACAAATTGAGTGGAAGTACTATGGTCTTAAAATCAACGGAGAATATTTAACAAATTTAAGGTTCGCTGATGACATTATTCTCTTTGCTAAGTCTTCACAAGAATTGCACGAAATGCTAGCAGATCTAGACGCCCAAAGTAGGAAAGTTGGTTAAAAAATGAACATACTCAAAACTAAAGCCATGACAAATAGAAAGGAAGAAACAATAACAGTAAATAATAATAAAATTGAGTATGTAAATGAATACATGTACCTTGGCCAACTGATCACTACAATGAAAATATCAACCAAAGAAATAGAAACAAGGATAGGGAATGCCTGGAAACAATATTGGTCATTCAAGGAAATAATGAAAGATCCCAAAATGAGTGCAATAGTGAAAGGAAAACTGTTTAACACCTGTATCCTTCCCATACTAACATACGGGTGCCAAACATGGGCGCTCACCAAGGCCCATGTATCTAAACTCCGAACCTGCCAGCGGAGCATGGAAAGAAGCATGTTGGGCAAGCGTAAACTGGACAAAACACCCCATACAAATATAAGAAAAGTTACGCGAACCCAAGATGCAACGCTTAAGGTAAAGCTCCTTAAATGGCGATGGGCTGGCCACACTATACGGGGTGAGGATAAATGGAGCAAAGCGGTCAGTGTTTGGTACCCCAGAGAGGGAAAGAGAAGGAAGGGACGACAAAACAAAAGATGGCGAGACGAAATTGAGGCTATAACAGGAAAAACATGGTTGAGACGAGCAGCAGATAGGAAGGATTGGAAAGGATTGGAGGAGGCCTTTGCCAAAGGGCACACGGACTAGCGAATATAAACAGCAATAAACTATTAAAAATATTTTATATTAAGTCCGATATAGGCTTATAAATAAATAAATAAAAAATATTATAAATGCGAAATTGTGTTTTTTTGTTGGTTTGTCCTTCAATCACACTGCAACAGGGCTATGGATCGACGTGATTTTTTGCATGGGTATAATTGAGGATCCGGAGAGTGACATAGGTGTTATAAGTTGGTGGAGGAGCAGAGTCTACTGTATGAAGAATAAAAACCTTGATGACCAGATAATAATATGTATTCAGACATCAGCTTACGATAACAATAGTTTGTTTATAAAATGACAAGTTGACAAGTTAATTAAAATAACCTGCCTGCCAGTAGTTACCATAGTTTTCATTACATTGGTATTTGATAAAACCTATTTTAATAACCCCCACTGAATCAATACCAATGTACTGCACACAAAATTCAAATTTTAGTTTACACAAACTCTTCGTTAAAAAATCAGCTGGCATAAATTTTGTCTCGCAATATTTGACACTTTCCTTTGCTTGAGCTAACTCTCTAACGTAATGATAACGTATATTTATGTGCTTTGACCTCCTACCTACTGAGGAGTATAGACTAATTTAATAGCGCTTTGACTATCGCTATGTAACTCAATACTATATGAATTACCTGTTATTTCTTTGAAAAGCCCTTTAATTTTTTTTTCCAGTAAAATCTGCAATCAGTCCCAGGACTATAAGCAAATGGGTTGGGCAGTAGCGTCTTGTGTAGAGGCCGATCCTCCGTAGGAGTCGACACTCGTATGTTATAGCCCGGATCAATTAGGCTTGTCCAGGTCTAGTATTCGCTTCTTTTTCAGGCGCCTTGGACAGTCATCGATCAAGGGCTTGCTTGCGAGTGCATTTGGATGGATTTGAAGCCTTTTCTTATAAGCTTGTGCTAGCCCCCGAACTTCCTCCTTTACTGTGTGTATATTCAGGTTCTGGTGGAGTAACCAACACGCCATGGTACATAACCAACGAAGAACTATTCTTCGTTGGTTATGTACCATGGCGTGTTGGCAATAGAACGTAATATTATATTTTGCATTCTTTGTAGAATGTTTAGACTGGAGTCGCACGCACTACCCCACAGTTGTGCGCCGTAGGCCCAAGTTGGCTTTAGTATTGTTTTATAAATTAAGAGCTTATTATCCACTGATAATTTTGAGTTTCTACCGAGTAGCCAATGGAATGTTTTGAAACGGATGTTAAGTTCTTCCCTTTTTGTTTTAATGTGCTTCTTCCACGTCAGCCTTCGGTCAAGGTGTAGCCCCAAATATTTCACATGGTCACTGTGTGGCAAAGTGTTACTACCCAGACTAACTGGTGGACAGTTTCCTTGTCTTAATGCGAATGTCACTTGCACTGATTTATTAGCGCTTGCCTTGATCCTCCAGTTCTGTAGCCAGAGAGCAATCTGATCAAGTCCTTGTTGCAGTAGTGCAGAGGCTGATGCAGCATTTTTGTGACTTGCTAAGATTGCTGTATCATCAGCAAACGTTGCTGTAGTGATATCGGGACTTGTTGTTGGCAGGTCTGATGTATATACAGTATACAGCGTAGGCACAAGAACGGATCCTTGAGGTACCCCAGCGTGAATACTGTAGAACTGGGAAGTAGTATCACCATCTTTAATCTGGAAAATTCTTTCAGACAGATAAGAAGCTAAGAGTGGTACATAACTATGTGATAGGATTTCAGTTTGCAGAGAAGGCCTTTGTACCAGACCTTGTCGAATGCTTGCTGTATGTCTAAGAAAGCTGAGGCACAATATTCTCTTTACTCTAAAGATTTTCTGATTTTATCATAAACTCTATGGACTTGTTCAACCGTAGAGTGATATGGTCTGAAACCAAATTGGTGAGAGGGTATGGTGCTATTTCTACTTAGTATTGGTGTTATTCTATGTAGCAGTGCTTTCTCGAACAGCTTGGACAAAGTTGGTAACAAGCTGATAGGCCTGTAAGATTTAATGTCTTGTGGTGGTTTCCCTGCTTTATGTATCATTAGTATTTGAGATACTTTCCAAAGGCTAGGAAAGTATTGTGTTCTTAATATTCCATTGAACAAGTATGACAAGAAAACTAGTGCCTTTTTTGGTAACTCTTTCAGAACTTCTTTAGTTATTAAGTCAAATCCAGGCGCTTTTTTGCTGTCGAGATCCCTAATTAGTTTTGCTATTTCACAAGGAGATATCGGCTTTGGTGGAATGTCTAATTGATATGGAGCATTGATTGTCGCATCACAAGTGTCCTCAAAGTTGTTGTTATTCCCTGCTTCATTGTGTGTGTTTGCTGAACACCTTGCTACAGTAGCAAGGTGTTCAGCAAAAGCATTAACCTTCTCTTGGCTACTTCTTGCCCAGGTACCATTTATTAACTTTATAGGTGGTTTTGCTTGAATGGGTTTGTTAATAGATTTTGTTAACTTCCACAGTGAATAATTTGTAACAACCGTTGGTGTAGCTGTTGCTAGTTTATGCTCTATCGTACTGTCTTGTATCTCTTGTAGCTTATCCTTTAACTCTTTACACGCTTTATTAAAGGCTGTTTTATCAGTATGATGTCTACTGGTATGCCATACTCGTCGCAAGCGTCGTTTTTCTAGAATTTGCAGTTTAACTTGCATAGGAATATTTTCACAGATGACATCATTGTGCTGACTAGGTGTACTTCTCCAACACGCCTCTTGTATAAGCGTAGTTATATGATGAGTCGCATCATCGATATCTTCTAGTGTTTTCAAAGCTATATTTAGTTTGATGTTTTGTTCCAGGAACTCTCGGAACGAGTCCCAATCTGTATATTTGTTGTACAGGATTTCTGGTTTCTCATTATGTATGATGGTAGTGCTTACAGTTAACAACACTGGCGTGTGGTCGGAGGAGCTATCATAGCAGGATTCAGCTTTGAAGTAATGTTGGGACAATCCCTTCACAATAAAGTCCAAAAGGTCAGGGATTTTATTCCTGTCTGTTGGCCAGTATGTTGGTTCAGCTGTGGAGATAGGCGTAAGGTGGTTAGAAATTATAGATAGATTTAGTTGCCTGCCCCTTGTTGTCGTAAGTCTTGAGCCCCAATACGTGTGTTTCGAATTCCAGTCCCCACCTGCTACAAAGCGGTTGCCAAGTTTTGTAAAAAGCTCGGTGAACATGGCTTCACTAATGTTATGTTTTGGTGGACAATAGACTGAAGCCATATTGAAGTATCCGCATTTGTCTTTTACAGCTACTCAAGTGGCTTGAATATGACTAGTTTGAAAATCTGGAAGGGAATGATGTTTTATCTGGTTTTTTATTATAATACATGTTCCACCGTGGGCCCTTTCATCAGGGTGATTGGTCAAATAGGTGCTAAACCCATCAAATTTTATAAAACTGTTACTTGTACAATGGGTTTCTGTGACAAGTAGAACGTCAATTTTATGTTCTTTTAAAAGTAGTTCAGCCTCAGCCTTATTAGGGCATAAGCCATTTATGTTCCACGTAGCCACTCGTAAACCTATGTTTTAGCTAACTTATCAACGAGAGTTGTAATGAGGCTCATTACAGTACTCATCTGTTGTAGGATTAAATCGAATTTCTCACTTTGTTTTATAAGTATTTGTTCTAAATTTAAGAGGTTATTTTTTGTTTGAGGTTCTTCAGATCGTGGTTTATTAGATTTGAGGGCCTCTGCATATTCCATCTTATGTTTAGCTGTTGAGTGTTCAGTAGTTGGTTCAACCAGTTTTCTCGTTGTTTGAGGTGGTTTTCTAAACGGTTTAGTAATTTTCCTTGCCAATATTTCTGCATAGACTTCACAGCCTTTATAGTTGGCTGGATGTGGACCCAGGCACAGTGCACATTTCGCCGGAGTATTTCGATCTTTTTTAGGGCATTCAGAAGTTTTATGTGACAGTGCACATTTAACACAACGGTAAGGTCTCATGCAGTAATTCTTAGAGTGGCCATACTGCTGGCATTGTTGGCATTGTACTACAGTTTTCTTTTTCCTAGGGTCTTCAATGATTACAGATTGGTGATATATATACTTGATTTCTTTAGCAAGTTTGTTGTTTGTATGAGGAAGAAGATTAACAAAAAATGTAGAAGTTGGTTTCTTTTCGGGGCCATATCTAGCATTAATTATTTCACCAGACACTGTATTTCCAGTTCTTTCAATTTCTTCTTTAATGACCTCAGTAGGTGTGGTGTGATGCAGGTTCCTTATCACCAGTCTGCAACATTTGTTATCCTTACTGTTGAATGTGTGGCCAATTAGTCCTTGTTCCCTAATAATTGATATTAATTTTTTATAGACCTCAACATCATTTGAATTTACTCGCAACTGTTTTTTATTGATAATTTTGTAATAAAACATACCTTTGTCAACAACACTACTTAAAAGCTCTGTTAACTTATTGACGTTGTCTATGCCATAAAGGATGATTGGTGGGGGTTTAGTAAGTTTTGGTGGTTGTTTTTGCTCTTCATTCTCGTCTACCGGGAGATCGCTGTACCTGTTAGCAGTAGGTATTTTATCTTGAGAAGGGCTGGATGTCAATTTTTTCCTCTTAGGGTTTCTCAATGTAGGAATTCTTTGCCATTCTGGTGGCGCTTTGGGTGTAGTTTCATCTGTGTTATCTGGGTTCTCCAGAGTTGCAGGTGTTTGTTTATTGCAGATGTTTGCTTCGACACTAGTGTTTGATGGTTTACTACCCAGTGATGAACTTCTTGGCCGGGTAATAAATAAGCTTGGATGGAAAGCTTGCTGTACCATAGTCTTCTTTCCAGTAGTATTAACTGGCACAGGAGCCTGGTCACTCACTCCTGTGGAGTCTTCGGTAGCATACTTCACACTATCAGACCCGGGTACCCGATAGCGCCGCAGGCTAGCCGGATTGCATGGCATATCGCAGCCTTTTAATATAAACAATCTCTTTTGAAGCTTCACAAAGTGCAATATATTCAGCTTCCGCAGTACTTAAAGCAACACAAGGTTGTTTGCGAGCCTGCCAAGAAACTGCTGCACCTCCAAACATAACCACGTACCCAGTAAAGGAATGTCCGTCATAATTACTTCCCCAATACGCATACGCAGTCAGAGGCTTGCCTGTCTTCTTATAGATTAATTTATAATCTGGTGTACCCTTCAGATATCTTAAAATTCTTTTGAGAACGGTCATGTAAGTTGAATTCCAACAAGAATTAAATTGACTGAAATAACTAACAACTTAAGTCAGATCTGGTCGAGTACCACAGGACAAATACATAAGTGAACCCAGGATCTCCTGGTAAGTCATATCTTGAGTTTTATCACCCTTATCTAATTTCAAATTAGGTTCCATAGGAATTTTCACTGGCTTGCAGTCTTCCATGCCATACTTACGGAGGACTTTATTCACAAAATTTGTTTGATTTAAGTGAATTTCCCCCCTTTTTAGAGTCAATTCTATGCCCAAACAATCTTTTGCCTCACCTAAATCTTTTGTCTTAAAAGCTTCTCCTATTTCCCTCTTCACTACTTCTATATCTTTGACAGAATTTCCTAATATATAGAAGTCGTCAACATAAAGAGCAATAACGATAATTCTGTTATTTACCCTCTTCACATAAACACATGGATCATATTTACATCTCGTAAATCCAATTTTTACTATATGAGCGTGAATTTTTATGTTCCAGCAAAATGCAGCCTGCTTAAGGCCATATATAGCCTTCTGTAGCTTGCATACTTTACTTTCATTTCCATTGGCAATAAAAGCCTCTGGTTGTTCCATGTATATGTCTTCCTGTAAATCGCCGTGTAGGAAAGCCGTTGTAACATCTATGTGATGTACCACTAAGTTCATCTCAACTGATAAAGCCAATAGTAACCGAATTGATGAAAGCTTTACCACTGGTGCAAATGTCTCAGAATAATCTTCTCCCCACTTTTGAGAATATCCCTTTGCGACCAGTCTTACCTTATATTGTTGCACATTCTCATCAGCACCAGTTTTTAGCTTAAATATCCATTTACATTTCACAACGTTTACCCCCTTTGGACGATCAACAAGCTTCCAAGTTTTATTACCAATAAGAGAGTCATACTCTTGTTGCATCGCATCAAACCAAAGTGTTTTATCACTACGCTCCATTGCATCCTTAACTGACACTGGATCGTTTGATATCATAAAGATATAATCAAAATCCTCCTGTCTATTTCTAATTCTATTTCTAAGAGGATTTTCATTTCATTTCATAGCCTTTATTGCTGATTACAAAAATTACATAAATAGTGTTTTTAGGGTTCCGTACCCAAAGGGTACCAACGGGACCCTATTACTAAGCCTACGCTGTCCGTCCGTCCGTCCGTCTGTCAGCGGGCTGTATCTCGTAAACCGTATAATAAAAATTAAATTAAATTAAAAAAATTAAATTAAAATGGGTAGGTGGGTAGATGGAAATCTTTTAATTTAATTTTTTTTAACGGAATCCTAAAAGAGAGAGGCCCGACTCGCACTTGGCCGTTTTTTTTTTTTACAAAGTTTAAATTAAACATCAGCTTATCTTGCGATATAGGCCTCCTCCAGATACTTTCAGCTGCTCCTCTCTTGTGCTGTTCTGTGCCATGAAGCACCAGCCACCACTCTTAAGTCATCCTCCCATCTTTTTCATTGCCTTCCTTTACACCTTATCCCATCCCTAGGATACCACTCAGTCACTTCTTTTGTCCATTTTGCAACCTTGTCCCTCATCATGTGCCCAGTCCAACGCCATTTTAACCTTCTTATATGCTATGTCACATCTTTTACTTTGCTGCGTTTTCTTATAGATTTTAGGTTTATTCTGTCTTTTTTTTTTATGTTTATCATACTTCTCTCCATACTGTGTTGACAAGTTTTTAGTTTCTTTATGTTGGTTTTTGTAAGAGGATATCGACGCTCAATAGCTTCACATTCAAGTTGATTATTTTCAAATTCAGCATCATTGGACTCAACTGAATCATGAAATTCTTCACAGTCACTATCTGGTATAGCAGACTCAACTTGTATTACTCCTTCGATGCTTTGACTTGGCAACTCCATTTTCTCCAGGTATTTCAAACTCAATAGTATTTTGAGTTGAACTTTCTACTCTCTCAATTGTAGAAACATCTTCAACAGGCTTATTATTACAAGGTATCGATTGAACATCACTTATCTTAGATGTAAAGTTCTCATCAAAAACTGCATCCCGAGCTATAATACAATGCTTAGGATTCTTCACTACATCGCAAAATCGATATCCCTTTTGAACTTCACTATATCCAATAAAAGTTAACTCTCGTGTCTTCGGATCTAATTTCTTTCGAGTACCGTTTTTAATGAGGACTTGAGCCGAGTACTTTTAAATGAGAGACATTTACGTCTTCTCCACTCCAAATCTGCTCTGGTACTTTACCTTGAAGGGCCATGGTGGGCGATCTGTTTTTCAAGTAAATTGCTGTATGCATCGCCTCACCCCAAAAATTTTTATGCAGCTTACATTCTGAAAGCATGCACCTGGCCTTCTCAGTAAGCGTCCTTATCGTTCTCTCGGCAATACCATTTTGTTGTGGAGTATTGGGTACGCTCGTTTGATGAATGATCCCATTCTTCTTCAAATAATTTTGAAATTCTTTACTGGTGTACTCACCACCATTATCAGATCTTAACTTTTTAATTTGCTTACCCGTTTGTTTCTCAACAAGTGCTCGAAATTCTCGAAAACATTCAAATGTCTCCGACTTGCACTTTAAAAAGTATCCAAATACTTTCCTGCTGTAGTCATCTACAAATATCAACATATATCTCTTGCTACCCCAGGTCTCCACTTCCATGGGACCAGCACTGTCACTATGTACTAACTCTAACACATGTTAAGCCCTTTTGAACTTTCTTTTCGGAAACTTCTTTGAACTAAGTTTTCCTTGACTACAAGGAATACATGGAACCTTGTAATCCCTTGGGTTATAACACAGACCCTTGACGATACCCTTCAATTTCATCATTTCCGGTCGAGATAGTCCGAACTCAAAGTCGTCCTGACCTTGACCTATAAGTACCATCCTCGTGTTATTAGTAGAACCCAAAACATACAGACCACCAACGCGCGGTGCGCTGAATAAAGGGCTTTCCATCACAGATATATCATTATCAAATACCTTACAGCTATACTTATCAAAAACAACTATCTTGTCATCATCTGCAATCCTGCCAACAGACATTAAATTGGTAACTAATTCAGGAATAACTAATACATTGTTCATAGTCAATCCTTGAGTACGGCCCTCATGACTTACCTTTAACTGTATACTACTTTCTGAAGTTGACACAATTTTTTCATTATTAGCACAAGTAATAACCTTTGCACAAGGTTTGGTAGGTGTCAAAAATAGCTTTATTTGAAGTCATGTGGGATGTCGCTCCACTATCTATTACCCAACTATCACTACTACCACTAGTAACTAGCGTAACAAAATCCCTAACCACTAACATGTTAGTATCTTTCTTGACGTCACCTTTCGGCTTTTTGCATTGCCATTTATAGTGCCCCTTCTTTTTACATAAATGACAAATAATGTTCTTACTACGATTAGGATTACTACTAGTACGTGAAACCAACACTGAATCGTCCTTAACAACACTGCTGCTGCCTGCTAATTTCTGCCTTTGTCCTTCTCTTAACAAGGCGGATGTGACATTCTCAGAAGATATTCTCGTCCCAGAGTGTTCCATAGCCATAACAAGAGGATTGTAGGCTTCCGTTAGCCCA
This sequence comes from Oeneis ivallda, assembly GCA_029955525.1. Taxonomy (NCBI): domain Eukaryota; kingdom Metazoa; phylum Arthropoda; class Insecta; order Lepidoptera; family Nymphalidae; genus Oeneis; species Oeneis ivallda. The sequence continues at coordinate 29,299,364 of JARPMR010000001.1, read as the reverse complement.
GCCAACATAATGATGCCGATGAATTCATCATCAAGACCAGCTTCTATCGTTTGAAGGGCTTGTTGTGCAGATTTTATTTCAGTTACATACGATTCCATGTTTGAAAAGTTATCTAACTTCATTGAAAATAATTTTCTAAGCAAACTAAGCCTTCTGATAAGCCCTGAATCCGCATAAGCCTTTTTAACGCAGACTATGCTTCCCAAGCTGTCTTTGTGGGTTGCACAATCGGATAAATATGCTCCGATATCGATAAACAAATTTTTGCGCGAGCTTAATTGTCTCGCTTTTTGCTCTCATTTTTAGTAGTATCATAATTGCTACTCACACAGTCCCACAGATCAAGATCTACGAGCAGCAACTCTATAGCAAACGCCCATGAACCATAATTCGATTCACCGACTAGCATCTGTATATTACACGTAGTATTACATTTACCGTTACTATTCTCCATTTAGGCAGGAGGGCGGGCCAGCCCATAACCTGTTATAAGTTGGTGAAGGAGCAGAGTCTACTGTATGAAGAATAAAAACCTTGATGACCAGATAATAATATGTATTCAGACATCAGCTTACGATAACAACAGTTTGTTTATAAAATGACAAGTTGACAAGTTAATTAAAATAAACTAGCCTGCCAGTAGTTACCATAGTTTTCATTACATTGGTATTTGATAAAACCTATTTTAATAATAGGCTACTTTTTATCCCGTAAAATCAAAGAGTTCCCGAGGGATTTTAAAAACTAAATCCACACGGACGAAGTCGGGGGTATCAGCTAGTTAATTTATATATTACTGTGACCAGAATCAATGTGCAAATAACAGTAATGCTAGTAAAACTGTATTTTGTATAACTTTTATTAAATCCAGTCCTCAACCTAGTGAGGACAGGTAGAAGAAATAATGACATAGACATATTTGTTTACTACACGTTCGTTTCAAGTTGAGCCTTGCACCATAGAGCAAAGTAATCGACGTAGTCGTAATTCCTAGTTCCATGCCGACAGTACGGACACAGTATAGGATATGCAGTAGTTTGACACCTTTGATCTAGTGGTACTACGCGTTACAAATTTCCCCTAGCTCCCTCGAGCTTCCCCGCACCGCACCTCAAGTCAGACCCACTTAGTAAACCGCTCGCGAAGCACCGCTTATTAAAAATAAATTTCAAATTCAAATTCATTTATTTGCACAGATTGACTAGTACAATGGTGTTACATTATAATAAAAGTCCTTACAATCTGCCGGATAGGCATGCAAAAATAATATTTAATAATAATTCTTATTCTAAGTTTACGTATTAAAAATTCAATTTATTAAATTGAACTTTGGATATTAGGAGTTTTGGTATGTTTGGTTAAAAAAAAACTAAGAAGGTATACAACATTCTTAGTTTTTTATCGTATCGTATCGTATCGTTTGTATCGTAAAGCATTAGAATAATAAACACTTTTTTTATATATATTTTATTATTTATACCAATTCGAATTCAATATTCATAGTTAAGACAGGTCAGCTAGTACTTAATAAATAAAACAATAGATAAACTATTATACTGCATCTTGTTATACTGTGTCTTTACTGTGGGTCTGACTTGAGGTGCGGTGCGGGGAAGTGCGAGGGGTGAAGATTTCTTTACTCTATGGTGCAGGGCTCAACTTGAAACGAACGCGTAGTACATGACAGTAAGACTGTAATGCCCATTTCACTAACAATCCCTATTTTAGGGAATGCCTGAGCCCTCTTAGGTGACACTTAACCACAAGTAGTCCCACCAACATTTAAGGAATAATTAAACCCTTTAAAATGTTGACTAGATTTAGGTGACATCTTATGCTATGGGATCCTTAGTTAGGGAGTTGTTTATAAAATCGGGCATGTCTGGTAAACAAATACCTAGTAATAGGTACATTATTAGTGGGACTTTGAGAGATGGCAGGAGAATTATTCCTTCTCTAAAAAATCTTGAACTTTTATTTGAAACTAAATAAATATTTAACACTCACTCAGCAGCTGCACCATGTTTGAAGAAATAAGTGAAACTCTTCAGAAATTCTTCTTTGCTCGATATCTCGTTGAAATGTTCGGGACTTCCCTTCAAGTCTTTAAGGTTTAACAAAGAGGTTGCATTCACAAAGATATCGTGGCAGGCACCAAAACCTATTGCAACTTTCGGCTGATGCTTACCGGCACCTACTTTGTTCTCACTCTCTAAATACAGCAGATGTTCCTTCACAGGCGACAGCCTAACGTCCCCGAAGTCATCTTTCCTAAAAAACACTGCATATAACACTATACAAAAGGATAGAATCGAGCCTAATTTTACTGGCGCGCCGGCCATTCTTCCACTTTTATATGGAATTATCTTAAACAAACTGGAACAGCTTATGGTGGCACCACACATGGCTATTTGTGTTTGCGTATTTGTTATATTTGTCAAATAACTTCCATGTGTGGAGAGTATATTTGCCAAAATTATTGCCATTTTTGCCTATTTGGCAAATACAGCCAATAACAAATACGGTTTACCGAACGGCTGTCGGTTTTTTGAAGACACATCAAAGGAGGCAAATAGGCAAACACGCAAATATACTGGCCACACATGGTCGGCTTCATAAGCGCGCGAATGGTCGACCAGTACGGGCGGACCGCCTTAATAACTTAAAAAAAAACGTAAATAAGCAAAGACTTCTAGAAGTCACTGTAAATAAGTGATAATTATTGTTTTAACATGCATTCATATAATAAAATCCAGCTGCCAGTGTAACGTCCATTTTGTACAGCTAATTTACTTTCTGGTGGCAAATATCTTATTTTTTTGTTGTATTTGGCTCCATGTGTGGACGGTTGTATCGCCTATTTGCCCATATGTCAAAAATTTTGGCAACTACGTCAACATCAAATCACAACTACAAATAGCCATGTCTGGTGCCACCATTAGGTTAATATCTTTGCACTTCGATCCACGTCAGCTCATTTGAATAGTTGTAGGTAATTCGAATCGAATTTGAACATTCACCTCTCGAATTCGATATTTTAAGTACTCTTAGCTAAATAATTTTTAAACAATAAATATTCGTTGATTCGTTGAAAAGTTGAAATACGTCCACAGATTATATACTAGAATACGTCCACAATACGTCATAACTCATGTTTTTTTTTTTTTTAATTTATTTAACGGCTCTGGGCCCTGATTCTGTAACTCATAAAGTGATAGCCACTGACATATTATATTTTTTATCCCTTGAAGGTTTGCTACGTAGCTTAGGCAGAGAATTCTCAATCAACGGTTTGCTACGAAAAACGTACTTTTAGGGTGGAACCACATTTGTGAGGATCGTTTCGGATTTCGCCCATACAAAACTGTCAAACGGATCAATTCGGCTTTTCGCATCGATTCGGCTTTCGCATTTTTTGTACCTAAAAGTGCCTAAAATCCTTACAAGTGTATGTATGTATGTATGTATATACTTTATTGCACCACAAAACACAAATGAATTACAGGTTACAAAAAAGAAAACTTAAAATGTAAGTACAATAAGGCGGTCTTATCGCTAAATAGCGATCTCTTCCAGACAACCTTAACGCTAGGGAGAAAATGAACAAATAGACAGTGGGAGGTGGTGTATATAATATACCTAAATACTAATAGGTAAATAAACTAAACCATATAATATAATAATAATAACATATTAACACACTAATATATACAAAATAAATATAATACACATACATAAGACTATACATATAATATACATACATATATATACATTACTGATTTCAACCGTAAACTATGTCGTTATTGATGATAGCACAGAGATAGGTAATAATCTTTGACGTCAGTTTTAAATTTATTAAGGGATTCAGCCTTTGAGTATTAAACCAACACAGGAGAGGACTTGACCCCCAATTTATTTGCAAAAAAGTCTGTCAATTACGGTGGGGGGCGAGGTAGCACACATGAAAACTTGCGTACTACAGGTGCATTTTTCCATCACGTCGCTATGCACGCACACAATATAATTAGCAAACACTACCTTAAAGTATATGCACACAATCACATTCACACACAGGGACGCTCTATCATTACATGAAACAATCGCATCATATGTGTAAGCATTTTAGGGATTTGACACTATCGATTATCGACTTTCGATAAGTTCTTCTAATAATTATTTATAACAGAGTTACTTTATTCGAGAGTAAATTTTTTTGTTCGGGATCTTTAACATGGTAGGTATATAGAAGCGCTAGGAAACGAGGCTCTTGCCGTTATTTTAGTCATAATATGCCTTTGCTATTAGATTGACTCTTTGTAGGCATTTAGTACTTGCGTAAAGATACAGCTAGAAACTTTGGACTATATTGACGCTGGAAAACGATCTAGCTTATTTCGAAAAATAACAAAATAACTTCTTTACATATTTGGAAGAAAAAGATACTGCGTCGGATTGTCGGATTTTCGTTTTCCTATGACATTATTTTTCTAAGATACTATGTTGACCTTCTCTGCATGTTTATAGTATATATTTTTTGTTATTGATATTTTTAAACGTACTCAAAAATGCTGTAAATACTAAGACACAATCTATTTTTCAATATTATACAGATACTTCAAAAAAGTTATCAATGCTTTTTAGCAGTGCAGTGCACTTAGGTGTACTGTAAGGACTTAAGATTATCTGATTATTAACAGATTTTGTAGATACCAAGGTATTTACTCCGTCACTATACTCTCAATCTCATGCTGAAAGCATGCTGTAGGTACCACAGTATATCACCTTAGAGCAGCTGTTTAGTTATGATTTAAGGTTATAAGCCACCAGGGAGTGCTGTACTTTGTCATAGGTTTTTATAATTTTTAATAATATTGTTTATTAAGTTGAGAGACATTTAATTTTTATTTGAATACGTAGTGGGCATTAATATTGAACACATTGATTTTTTAAGTAATCTTGTTTAAATAAACATACAGCATTTTTAATGAAACATCATTTGTTTTATTTATGTTTAAAGCAAAATTTACGATGTATCTATTTCTAAATAGTATATTAATTATTAAGTATAAACTGTTAGGACTACATCATGTTTCCTTAAAAATAGATAAAGCATAATCAGCATTTCAGATTTTAGAGTTATTTCGTGGTTTCATATGTTTCAAATACCAAGTTACAGCAACATTGCTTCTTGAAATTGAAAAACTATAAGTCGAAATTGATATAAAACTAATGTATAAAAATAAAGTAATTCTACTTTACAATTATATAATTAGTATCATCTGATGTGTTACACTAAAAAATATGCTTTTTGAAAAAATCTGCTCCTGATAGCTTATTATGAGCTGTTATGATTTTTTAAAACGTTACTGGCTCTGGTTTAAAGTTCAATTTTTCGATTTACAAGATCGTTTTCCAGCGTTGAATAATATTCTCTCTGTCCAGCATGGAGGAAACATAAAAAGTAAAAACTGAACACTAAAAAAAAATTTTATTTAAAGTTATGATTGGTAAGTTAAAACTTGTACCTACATACTTTACTTGGAAGGCTTATTTTTTTCATCTACTTCATCTGAACGAAGTGTATATTTGTTTGTAATGCTAGGCTGCCGCCATGGCTATAGTGGCCACCCCATCTGTAATAAAACACCGCCAAGCTATTTAGCTTTCCGGTAAACCTAGCGGGATGAATAAGAAGTATGGGTACTTTAATTCAATTGCCAAGTTTTAATGAACCAAATATGTATAGAATTTAAATTTTTTTTTCGTCAATGAACCATTAGTAAGACGATAAAAATATTTCGGTATAAATAATTTATACAATCCCCCCACCAATATCGACATATGAAATCTTGCTGTCCAGCCCTAATTTTATTGCGGTGTGGCCGACTTCATAAAATTAAAGTCCTAATTTTCGAGTAAGAAAGACTTACGTAGAACTTATCATTATTATTAAACAATTTTTTAGTCTCCTTTTCATTATTTTTTGTATTATATTTGTAAAAATCCTTTCTTAGCGGATGCCTACGTCATAGTAGATGTGCGTTGATAGATCAGTCAGTCAGTCACCTTTTCATTTTATATATTTAGAAAATTATATCACACTGGCTATATGGAAATATATACCTATAACTTTTGAAATAATTGAGTAAAAAAACTAATTTTATGAATTCGCTGAGTTTATGGAGCTCTAGCTGCATCAATGCATTTTAAATAATAGTGGGAGAGTACCAGCCAATCAGACACCATTGCGATCGTTATAATAATGCAATCATTTTAACCGACTTCAAAAAAGGAGGAGGTTCTCAATTCGAATTTTTTTGTATATTTGTTACGCAATTATTCCGCCAAATAATGAATGGAATTTGATTTTTGAAGTGAAAACTTCTTTAGCGGCGTTGAGCACTTTTTCTGTAATGGGTATAAAATCTTAAACTCGCGTCAGGACACGTGACCTGATCGAAAAAGCGTAAGACGGATGGAGAGTAGACAGCTATCCCCTAACTACGGCGCGGCGAAAATGTATGCCTGGGCCTACTGTTTCGTTTAGGCAGCGCAGGGCGCTTGCGCGAATGTTCGTGTATGTTACAGCGTGCCACGCGCATCCATGGATGGTGACAGCTGATGGCTCGACCGTCTGTGTAGTGATCACATTGTTGTGTATTCGTAAAATTCGTGAATGTAAAGTGCTTAAAATATGGAAATTGAACAAAGTGCATCTATTAATGATAAAAGTGATGAAGAAATAGCGAAAGAAAATGAGTGAGTACTTTATAAATATACTAGATGAAAAATATACTAGATGAAAATTTGCAACCAAAGCCGAAATCAGTGAAAAATGTTTTCTTTTTGCCACTATAGTTTTATTTCTGTTGAGTGGTATTGACGATGATTGTAAAGAAATTGGAACAGCGTCATTGGATACACTCCGGGAGTGCCGGCAGAAAAGCGTTGAAATTATGGATGAAAGTTGATTTTTCGGAGAGATAAACTTTTTAATGTAAAATAATTGTAATAGTTTTAAAGTGTTAAATTTTTAATGTAATATCTGATATCGGTGATATTTGTATGGAGTGCCGGGAGTGAAAAAAGCGTTGAAATTATGGATGAAAGTTGATTTTTCGGAGAGATAAACTTTTTAATGTAAAATAATTGTAATAGTTTTAAAGTGTTAAATTTTTAATGTACCTAATATAAATTGTCATGTTTGTGTACGATAGCGCAATAAATGAATATTGTATTCTACCACATAAATGATAGTACTTTTATACTGATAAAGCAATTGGTGTAAAGTTTATTCGGAGAGATAAACGTTAATAATCAAGTTTTCACTTCTGCCGGCACTCCCGGAGTGCAACCCGTCTTTTTTTTTTGTTTAGTAGGGCATACTTCAGAGGTGGTTCCCATATAAATTTTTGTTGATATAATGTTAGATGTTACCTACTCTACGTCTAATCTGAACCGATTTCAATTTTTTTTGAAAGAACGCATAATAAGGTTGGGCCTATTTAAAAGGTGAAGAGAAGGTGATTCATATCTTCGGTGATGGAGGAAGGAACTCAATGATTAAGAGCAAATTGCTCGCGATCAGAGATATACACTAAAAAGCTTAAAATAATAATGTAAAAAAAATATCTTTAAAAAACCGACTTCATACGCCGATCGGGCAAAGTTGGGCTAGCGTCGCGCATTGGTTTCATCATTTATATTTAGGCCCGCCCGACTTCAACATACAATAATGTGTACAAATTAAAATTGTTTTATACTTTGTAGTGGCGTTTAAAGTCGGTTTTATAGAAAGAATTTTTTATCATTATTTGATAATCCCACAGACGATCAAAGTTCGTATTTATATATCCAGTCATATTTTACTTAAAGCTTATAAATTAGTCGTTCACCCCTTCCTATTCTATCGTAATTTTAATTCTATGGGATCAATTTATAATGCAGTTCATGAAAAAGGTCTCTAAACGAATAGTAAGTAGGAAGATTAATTTCCAATATTTTCCCCAAATTATTTCATGTACGATTAAGTAGCAACATTTTCAGATCGACAGTTTTCTTAAGTTTTCTGCATAAGTATTGCATTATTTTGATAAAATAATACATCAGAAGTAAATAAATGTTATCCTTTAGTAAACTGGATTTTTTAAATATTTTTTTAGAAGAAAATACTCTCATATTCGGCATTTATAGCGGAGCTCATTCCCCGCTAACCATACGTAGTTGACAGGCGCGTGACTCGAGTCAAACAGTTTTATATAACGGGTATGACCACTGGTCATACCCAACTTACAGAGGGGTACGCGCGTCAATTCTTCTCCTGTGTTGGTTTAATACTCAAAGGATTCAGCACGATGAATTTGCGAGGGAAGCTCGTTCCATAGATAAATAGCCTTGACCGTGAAGGAGTTACTAAAATACTTCGTCCCATGTGTAGGTGTCACTAGCTTGAGTTTTTCCGCAGGCCCTGACTCTATCTGGTTTGTCATGACCACGAAATTTAAAGTTCTCCTATAAATAACTTGGAGTCATAGGATTGAACAATACACAGTACAGAAGAGAAACAATATGTAAATTCCGGCGAAAGCGAATGGGTAACCACTTGAGCTTTGAACGAAATTCGGAGACATGGTCATATTTGCGCAAGCCAAATATAAACCTAATAGCAAGGTTTTGAATACGCTCAAGTTTATTAAGTTGGTCCTCGGTTAAATCAATATAGCTTGCGTCTGCATAATCGAGAATGGAGAGGAGTAAAGATTGTGCTAACATAATCTTAGTAGGAATGGGGAGAAAAGAACGTAGACGCCTGAGAGAACCCAAGGAAGCAAAGGTCTTTCTACTAAGCTCTTTTAATTGCTGAGACCACGAGAGAGTAGTGTCCAAATGGACACCAAGATTTTTCACAGTGGCACTATAAGGAATAACAACGCCATTTAATATAACTGCTGGAAGATTATCCCAATCAACCCTTGAAATCCAGCCAGCTCCACCAATAATAATAGCCTGGGACTTACAAGGATTGACTTTTAAACCATAACACTTACTCCATTCGCTGACAGCCACCAGGTCATCATTAATGGTAAAAATAGCAGAGGGCAAGTCTTCAAGAGTTGACTGAGTGTACACTTGGAGATCCTTCCCTGGGGTCAAGAAAGAGGAAATGGTTGCCAAAATTTTAAAAAGTCACCGCCATATTGAAATTCTTTATTATTCGACCGATTTCGTTCAAATTCGATATTTGGGCTTCCTTGGGGTCAAGAAAGAGGAAACTGATGCTAAAAATTGAAAAAGTCGCCGCCATATTGAAATTCTTTGTTATTCGACCGATTTGGTTCAAAATCGATATTTGGGATTCCCTGGGGTCAAGAAAGAGGAAATGGATGTCAAAAATTAAAAAGTCGCCGCCATATTGAAATTCTTTGTTACTCGACCGATTTCGCTTAAAATCGATATCTAGGCTCCCCTGTGGTCATGAAATAGGAAACGGTTGCCAAAAATTAAAAAAGTCACCGCAATATTGAAATTCTTTGTTACTGGACCGATTTCGCTCTAAATCGATATTTGGGCTTCCCTGGGGTCATGAAAGAGGAAACGGATGCCAAAAATTAAAAAAGTCGCCGCCATATTGAAATTCTTTGTTACTGGACCGATTTTGATTCAAATGGTTGCCAAATTTTTAAAAAGTCACCGCCATATTGAAATTCTTTGTTATTCGACCCCAGGGAAGCCCAAATATTGATTTTGAACGAAATCGGTTCAATAACAAAGATTTTCAATAGGGACTTTTTATATTTTGGCATCTATTTCCTCTTTCTTGACCCACGGGAAGCCTTAATATCGAATTTGAACGAAATCGGTCGAATAACAAAGAATTTCAATATGGCGGGGGACTTTTTTATATTTTGGCATCTATTTCCTCTTTCTTGACCCAAGCGAAGCATAATTATATAATTTTAACGAAATCGGTCGAATAACAAAGAATTTCAATATGGCGGTGACTTTTTAAATTTGTGGCATCCATTTCCTCTTTCTTGATCCAAGAGAAGCCTAAATATCGATTTTGAACGAAATCGGTTCAAAAACAAAGAATTTCAATATGGCGGGGACTTTTTCAATTTTTGGCATCCATTTCCTATGTGTAGAAGAAGATTAATATCGTGGTTGAGCTAGCAATTAAAATATCGATGCCATCATCGACCATCCCTACGCATACAACAATGCTTACAGGCTTTTGTTTCCAGCTTAAAGCGCCCTATACATTGTCTATCTTGCTGTACGTCCCGCCAAGGACGCGGTGCTGGACAGTAGCATACGCACTACGGCACTATCTTGCATGACAGTATCCTAGTGTTCGTGGTCTATGATGACAGATGAAACGAAACTTTAGTAGCGAACGCACGCAATTTTTTTGTAATGCCACCAGTGTTGTCAAGATGTCAAAAGATGACAATTCTACTTGTGTTATCTTTAGAACAAAAGAAGGAAAAGGATCTGGATCAAAACAATCTATAAAAAACGTACCCAGTCCTTTTTTATTTGTTATGTAAAATATTCCACAAACAGGTGTGGAATTTGTATTTTTCAATAAATCACGATATAATTTTGCGATCTGCCATTTTTAGGGTTCCGTACCAAAATGGTAAAAATGGAGCCCTTATGGTGAGACTTTCTCCGTCCGTCCATCCGTCCGTCCGTCCGTCTGTCACAGTCGATTATTTCAGTAACTATTAAAGCTATCGACATAAAATTTGGAATATTTGTGTATAATAGGGGCCCAACATCATTGGAATAAAAAATAATCGAAAATTATTTTTATTTTTATTAAAAAAGGGGGAAAATCAGGGGTCTGAAATTTCAAAAGTAAAATAACTATACTGAGTGGGGTATCATATGAAAGGCCTGTACCTGTATATTCTAAAACAGATTTTTATTTATTTTTATCTATAATAGTTTTTGATTAATTGGGCAAAATGTCGAAAATAATACCCCCCCCCCCCCTCCCCTTATCTCCAAAGTTTACCAATCGAAAAATCAGAAATAATTATGGTCAATAGAGGTTTATGTATTTTTAACAGGAAAAATAAAACCAACGCTCTAGCTAGCATAGTTTTTTAAAATATTAATAATAATTAACCTCTACAAACAAAGTTATATTAAAAGATGATTAAGCAAATTAATATATTTAGAATCGTTTTACTTTTACTATTGGAGTACGGAGCCCTCGGTGCGCGAGTGCGACTCGCACTTGGCCGGTTTTTTGATTTTGCCACAGAATACAATCACTCACAAAGGGCATTTTGCCGTGCACATAATCTGTGTTGCACACAAAGAGTATAATAATATATACGGAGATATATATGGTTGCACACTTCTCTCGGCCACAGATTAACCTCGGCGGCCAAATTCTGTGGGCTGAATGACGACTCTGCTGTACAGCAAGTCTCCACACCATCTAGTTTATACGATACACGACCGTCTTGACGTACGTCAAAGCTATTCACAGTCACTATCCATCGGCGACGTACGTCGCGACTTAGTAAGTGGTGGGGGAAATCTGCTGGATGGAAAACGGCTCGTGCACGTCCAGCAAACTGTTATATAAATACTGTAATACTGTTACTACTGTTAATACTGTAATAATAATTATTGACATACGTCAAGCCTATTCACTGTCGTTTTTGATCGTGCATCGGTGCATCGTACATGAGCTTGGCGGGACGTACAGCAAGATGGACAATGAATAGGGCCTATTAGTATTCTGTGGTCTACGGGTTAGGTCAGTACTCAATGGTCCTAAACTTATTTATAGATATTTCTAGACTCTATGCTCTATGCTTTTGTTTTTAGGTTAGATCAGTTTATGTACTTAAACTTAATTTTGAAAATTTTTAAACAATTTTCTTTAATATTAGCCCTGTGCTTTTAAAATGAATGATATATTGAAAGACAAACGTTTCGCGAAGTATCTTAATGACCCACGATACAGACAAATACCGAAACATGAGAGGAAGGTTAAAATAGATAAAAGATTTCAATCTATGTTTAGTGATGAAAAGTTTAAAGTGAAATATACAGTCGATAAACGAGGACGGCCCGTGAACGAAACATCTACTGAAAATTTACGTAAATATTATGATCTAGATGAGTCCGACGATACTACAGATGAAGAATCAGTAACTCATGATGATGAATCAAAAGTACAAAAAACAGTCAATTTACAAGAAAAGAATGATATACAGCCAGGTCGTTTCGTCAAACGGATGCCCAGCGATGACGAAGATAAAGAAAAAGACAAAACTCTCACCAATTTTAAAAATGATAAATTAATCAGAGGGAGTTTGGATGTTAAAACGAAGAAACGTTTGTTAGACTTAGATATTGATTATGCCCGTGGAGAAGGTATTAAATAAACTTAATGTGTTTATTACATCATTACCTCTTCTTATTTATCAGCTGATAGATGTAAACTGCTGATCAAAGGACTCTTGTATGGACATCCATACCCATAGGCCACAGTCTTGCACTGCTTGTAGCCGTGGTATTGCACTGCCTGTAATTATTTTTTAACTGACTTCAAAAAAGAATGAGGTTTTCAATTCATCTGTATCTTTTTTTTTATGTATGCACTGATTACTGAAACTCGATTTGGAAAATTCTTATTTTGTTTGAAAGGGTATAACTTCCCTGGTAGTCCCATTTAAATTTTATCGAAATTGATTGAGCGGTTTTTTAAATATAATAGTAGTGGCTCGGGCTATGCAAGTGCATGAGATTTTCTGGTAGGGACTTCCACATTCTACAGTCTTATGTCGCCCATATCTAGAGGTTCATTGAATCTCGTCTGATATCATTTGATTAAGGCTTTTTAATTCCTGCTGGAACTCCTTAATTTTCCAGGATGAAATGTAGCCTATGTGTTAATCCTGGGTATGAGCTATCACTATTCCAAATATCAGCCAAATCGGTTCATTCGTTGTGGCATGAAAGAGTAACAAATGTTTATAAGGATAGATGTATGGATGGATGGATGATCCATCCATACATCTATCCTCACAAAATTTTGCATTTATAATATTAGTAGGAAGTAGGATGAGATAACTTGACTCTATTTTGTAGGAGTGCTTCTAACAGACTCTTCTAGTGAGGAAGAGACCAGCGAGAGTGAGGAGGAGAGTGATTTGGAGCATGAGTGGGGAGAACTCGATGCTGATGCAGAAACAACTGAGGAATCTACTAAAAGGTAAATTTTTAAACAGGCAAAACATTATGAAAAAGTTGTTTAAATAAAAAGTTATTATTTATTACTAATTTTTTATGATTACTAATTAGTGATAAGGCCACCTTTTGTATTAAGTACATCGTTTCTTTACTTATATATTTTTTTATCTTGTATGCAATAAAGTTGTATAAATAAATAAATGAAATCTCTATTTAGTCAGAATTTATAAATTTTATATTCATGCAAAAAAATAAAATTGACTGTAGTTTTTTTGTGGGATGATTGAAGGACAAATCACCACATTTTTGCATTTATAATATTACTAAGGATTTAATTGCCATGCAATACTCACTCTTGGCATGATTGAAATGTGTTATAATTTAATAAGGGTAACTTTATTGTGTTACAGGCTAGCTATATGCAATATGGATTGGGATAACTTAAAAGCAACTGATTTAATGGTTCTTCTCAGTTCCTTCTTGCCTCCTGGAGGTGTTATTCATCAAATAACTGTTAGTACAATATTTTCTACCACTCAGAGTAACACAGTCATTAAATTTGGCCCAAATCACTGACGTCTATAAATAATTAATCTCTGTTTAACACTGGACAAGCTGAGCCTATATAAATATAACAGCTTAATAAATTATGGATCAAATTGAAGAGCCACATTTGAAATATGAGTGACTGGAACTAATAATATTGCAAATGGCACACCCACAATCTCTCTATGAAGAGTCTATGGTAATAGGGTATTTTACTCTTTTTTGAAAAGTGTCTAAATTTGATTCTAAGCTGATGTTATGTATACCAGAAAATTTACTAAAATTTTATTCAATTGATAAGTACCAATAAAATGCATTTAAAGTTTGCCTTTTAAATTTCCGCGCGTAAACGCTAGACGCCATGTGATGACGTCGTATGGACAGTAAATTCGTTCGCTCAAATGGTTGGCGCCCTTTGTAAACCTTTGTAAGCGACCGCCGGTACATGCTGGAGGTGGCGCGACTTATTTGACCCACTGTGTACTTTAGTGTGTCACGCTAAATGTTTGTGTGCTGTATTATGATGATAGTTTATTTATTTATAGCCCCTTTTCGGACATGACAGTGTTTTCTTTATTTTCGTAGATTGATATTTTTTTCCACTTTTGCGTGCGTGTCCGTTTGCCAGGTGGCAAAGGCCTCCTCCAATCTTCTCCATTCTGGCCTTTCTATGGCCACTCTACCCCATGTTGTTCCCGCAACTTGTCTAATGTCGTCGTCCCACCTTTTTTGTGGTCTACCTCTCTTTCTCTTACCATCCCTTGGGTGCCATTGTGTGATTATTTTACTCCATTTATCCTTTCCCCTGATCATGTGGCCTGCCCATTTCCACTTTTGTCTTCTTATTTTCAAGTTTAGCTTCAATCCGGCCTTTGCACTTTCCGATGCTAGATCATTTATCATCTTACTTAGATCAGCTGGTGTTTTTGCAAATAATACGATATCATCAGCGAATCGTAGGTGCGTTAGCGTGCGGCCATTAATAGTTATGCCCATGTCTCTCCATTCCAGATTCCTGAAGATCATTTCTAATACGACCAGAAAGAGTGTTGGTGAAAGGGGGTCACCCTGTCTCACGCCTTTTTGTATTTGAAATTTATTTCCTTCTTTTTCTAGGCGGATACAAGCCGAACAGTGTTTATAAATATTTTTTATAATTCTCTATTATTATTTCATTAATTCTCTATTCTCTATAATATTTGTGCTCTATACCCAGTTCCTTAAAGGCTTCCCAGATTTTTGAGTATATCAAAGAATCGAAAGCTTTACTGTAATCAATAAAAGCTATGTAGTATACAAGCTGGTACTCATTTTATTTTTGTATAATTTGTCTTACAGTGTGGATGTGGTCTAGTACCGAGAAATCTTTACGGAATCCTGCTTGTTCTATGGGCTGTTGCTCATCTAATTTCCTTCCTATTCTTTCCAAAATAATCTTTGCAAAAATCTTATAAATTACTGACATTAGACTGATGGGTCTATAGTTCCAATATCGCAGTGATTTCCTTTCTTGAATATAAGGATTATGATGGATTCAGTCCACTGTTTTGGGATGATTTCTGTGTTGATCACGTAGTTGAAAATTTCTGTAAGTATCGGTGCCACTGCTACTTTCGTTTGCTTTAGTATCTCATTGCGTATGCCGTCTGGCCCTGGAGCTTTTTCGTTTTTCTGTGTGTCAATAGCTTTTTCAGTTTCTTCCTGCATGATGTAAGGTATCATTTCGTTCCCTGGTAAGTCTATTTCTCTTTTATTTGTGTTATTTTTGTATAGTTCGGTGTAGTAGTCAGTAGCGATCTTGAGTATTTCCTTGTCTACCAATTTTCTTCTCTCCACTTCTATCTTCCATCTTAACAATCCATTCTTTCTTGTTAGTTAATTCTTTGTACGCCTTCTTTATTCCTCCTGTCAATCTAATATGTCTCTCTATTGTTTCCATACGATGTTGTCTCCTGTCTTTCCTTATGTTTTCTTTTATTTCTTTGCTAATTCTTGCAATTTCTTTTCTATTTTTATCTGTATTTTTCGCACTTATTAGAACTTCTCTTTCCTTTTGCTATGTTCTTTGGTAATGGTTGTAATTTTATTTTCCAACCAATTGTATTTCTCCTGTGTGTCAGCGTCTTTTGTTTCATTTTTGTAGTCTTTAAGTTTCGAGTTTAGTGAGTTGGCTATTTCTCCTATCAGATGTTTGTTAAGTTTTATATTCTCAAGACTTATGTTTGGTCTGGGGTTCTTGGGTTGGGATGAGTTTAATTCAGCCCTGACTATGCGGTGGTTGGTGTTAAAATTTAGGTTATTGATGACATTTATGCTTGGAAAGAATTTATGTTTGTTGGTCAGTATAAAGTCAATTTGGTTTTTTGATTTTCCATCGGGTGACAACCAGGTCCACATTCTGTTTTTCTTTTCTTGAAGACGGTGTTTAATATGGTCAAGTTATTTTCCATTGCAAAGTCCATGAGCATTTTTCCATTCCTGCTTCTAGGTTTTGAGCTGTATGTATAGGGTCCTATAATTGCATCCTCGTCCCGTTGGCGTTCACCAATTTGACCATTGAAGTCACCCATCACGATGATATTTTTGTGGGCATATGTCTGCAAAGTTTTATTCAAATCTTGGTAAAACTGGCCAATTGATTATATATCTGCTTGTTCTGTAGGTGAATAGATCTGGATAATGGTCTATGAGTCCTTGTACTCTGGTAGTTTTAAATTCAATAATGCTATGCGCTCTGATACACCATAAAATCCATCTATGTGCTTTGCTAGGTATATTTTTTTACTAAAAATCCCACACCATGTTTTCCTGGGGTTTCGCCTATATGATATAGTATAAAGTCTGGGTGTACGACAATGTTTTCTCCCATTCTTCTCACTTCACTCATGCCGAGAATATCCCAGTTAGTGTTTTGTAATGCTATTGACAATTCCGATAAGCTTTCTTCTGATCTTAGTGTTAATACGTTTAGGGTAGCAATGTATATTCTTGTGTGCCTGGAATCGTTGGAATCTCCGTGTTAACGTTTTGCTTGGGTAGAGTTTGTTTAATGTTTTCTTCATTATGTTGTTGTTGATTTATTATTGGAGGGTTTCGGTCTAATTCCCCATGGGGACCAGCCGGGTTGGGGAATGTGTTTTTGTTTTGCTGTTGTTGTTATTTATTTTTCTGTGTGATATTCCGTTTCCGGTTAGTAATTGAGGTAGGTATTTCTTTCAGACATGGAGTAGGCTCGCTCACGCATGAGTTGGAAAGCGTCTGTTCGTTGGATTTTCTTGTTAGTGCTGTTGGTTGTTTCCTTCGGACTTGGTGTCTCTGGGATTCTTTTTCTTTTTTCATTTTCACGAAAATTACTTGCTCTTCTTGCTTTGCGTTTCTCCATGGTTTCCTTAGAATATTCATTGGTTATATACGTGTTTTCTTTCATTTTCTTCTTATTTCTAAGGATTTGGATTTTTGTTATAGTATATGTTAAAAGTTGTTAATGTAAGCAGAATAGGTCTTATTTTTCCCATTTTCCTCTCTTTTACCAAGACGTTGCACTTTATTTATTTCGCTATTTTCGAGAGACACTTCCAACTCCGTGATTGTTTTTATTACCGAAGCGTTTAGTTCCTCGTATCTTTCGGTGCTAGGTTCTACGATTCCATGTAGAATGATGTTGTTTTTTCTAGCGTTTATGTCTAAGGTCTGGAGCTTCTTGTTCAGTGTTTCGACTTCACGTGATAGTCTTTCGTTTTCCGCTATTATTGGCTGTATCTTCTCGTCCACCGCCTTTAGTACTGTTTTTGTAACATTTTCTGTTATTTGTACTGTTTGTTTATTTAGTTCTTCTCTCATCATATCTAGAAGCAATGACATTTCACCTGACAGTTGAGTACTCATGATGACAAATTGGCAACCACAGATCAGGTAAGAGATGTGAACGAACGCATACACTTGAAATGGAACGGAACGTGCCGACACGCAGTGTACTGCGAAATCTGGCGAGCAATGTACGCCGAAGCGTCAATATGTCACTGTTGGTACCCTTGAGTAATCTATTCTTTGGCAGAGCACGCAATGTACCGCGAATATCTAACGAGCAATGTACATCGAAACGTAAATATGTCACTGTTGGTGCACTTGATTTCTGTAGTCTTTGAACTGAGTTTGTATAACCTCAAAATTAGTTTCGTTTATTTAGTACTATCGAATTTCACTTTATTTTCCACTTCTCGCGTAGATTTTTAGCGACTAATTCCTGCAAATGTTTTTACACTACAGTTGTTGTGTTTTTAGCACAGATGCACTTATTTTTATCACTTTTATTATATAAAAATCCAGGAGTGATTGACAGCACGTCTTTACGAATACAATACCGGAAACGGACTTTCTGATGATAGTATATGTATATAAAGTGATGATTCAGATCTAATACTGCCAGTATTTTGATTTTGTGTTTTTCATTCAACTAAAAAAAATTAAATAAATGATGTACTAAATGATTAAATAATGTATATTCATTATTTTCACATAGTTTCTAAAATACCGTGTATTTGTACTGCAAACTATTTGAGCGGATGAACTATACAGACTACTGACATTATGATTTATGACGTAGTGTAATGGCGGGTAATGTTTGACGTTTCGCATATTTGTAGCTTAGACAAAAAAAGTGAAAACTTTGAAATTAAATATAAAATTTATTTTATAATTTTGTGAACTGAAACTTCCACTTGCCGATTCCTTATTGCCAAAACTATCTTAATTTTATATTTTTAAATTATTTCTCACTAGGCGTAAAATACCCTATTATATCTATGAATTCATAGATTAATAATTATAGAGGTTGGTGCACCATTTGCAATATTAATAGTACCAGAGAGACTCATAGTCAGATCAAGTACCTATAGATGGTGCTTGGATGGTGCACTAATGGTACTCGCACTGTTAGAGCAAGATAGCTTTATGCAATTAAGTCAGTAAAGAGTATTCTTTCTTTAACTATTTTCTGGCAATAGGAATCACACTCAATCACTTATCTTTAGATATTATGTTTTCAGTCAAGCATAAATTGTTTATGTTAACAGATATATCCCTCAGAATATGGTCTAAAAAGAATGCAAGAAGAGGATTTGAGAGGCCCTATTGAGCTCACAGAGGATAAGACAAATGAACGCGATCTGTCTGATGATGGTGGCAATGAAGAAGGTATCTTGTCTGATTATTAATTGAATTCTTGAGATTTCTCTTACATGTATATGAATAAATAAAATTGAAGCATCTGTCTGTGATTTCGAAATATATTGAGCTTATATTATGATGAATGATTACTAGCTGATGCACGCGACTTCGTCCGCGTGGATTTAGTTTTTAAAATCCGATGGAACTCATTTTCCGGGATAAAAGTAGTGTCACTCTCCAGTAAGCTAATATGCAGGGGGTACCAATAGTTTTGGACTTGGAGAGTGACAGGCTACGTTTGATCCCGAGAAAACAGGGTTCCTACTGCATTTTTAAAAACCTTAAGTACCCCATGCGGACGAAGTCGAGGGCAAAATGTAGTTAAGTATAAGTTTTATGGCTTCACAGTTGAAGATTTGGCAGTGGTATCTGGATTTCAATGATGAAGTATCTTCTTCTTCTTCTTCTTCATCAACCGATAGACGTCCACTGTTGGACAAAGGTCTCTTACATGGAATTCCACAGGCTTCGGTCTTGCGCCGCCTGAATCCAGCGGCTCCCTGCGACTCGCTTGATGTCGTCGGTCCACCTGGTGGGGGGTCTGCCAACACTGCGCTTCCCGGTGAGGGTCGCCACTCCAGCACCTTGGGACCCCAACGACCATCAGCTCTTCGAACTATGTGCCTCGCCCATTTCCACTTCAGTATCGCGACTCGCTGAGCTATGTCGGTGACTCTGGTTCTCCTACGGATCTTCTCATTTCTGATTCGATCCCGAAGGGACACTCCGAGCATAGCTCTCTCCATCGCCCGCTGAGCGGTCCTGAGCCTACTTATGAGGCCCTTAGTTAGCGACCATGTCTCGGATCCGTAAGTCATCATCAGTGGCAACACGCACTGTTCGAAGACTTTAGTCTTCAGGCACTTAGGAATTTTGGACGAGAAGACATCTCGGAGCTTCCCGAACGCTGCCCAGCCGGGCTGGATTCGGCGGTTGATCTCTTTCTCGAAATTGGACCTACCTAGCTGGACTGTGTGTCCAAGGTAAATATACTCGTCGACAATTTCGAGTGCAGAGTTCTCAACAATTACTGGGTGGAGCGGTGCAAGAGCATTGGACATGATTTTCGTCTTGCTCATGTTCATTTTCAGGCCCACCTGTTGAGAAACCCTGCTGAGATCGTTGAGCATTGTATTGAGGTCTCTCAGAGTCTCTGCCATGACTACTATGTCATCGTCAAATCGCAGGTGAGTGATGTACTCGCCGTTTATGTTGATGCCAAGCCCGTTCCAATCCAGAAGCTTAAAGACGTCCTCCAACGCAGCGGTAAAGAGCTTCGGGGAGATAACGTCTCCCTGTCGCACTCCACGCTGGAAGTGGATTGGCCTCGTAGTCTGGTCCTGTATACGTACTGACATTGTGGCGTTTTCATAAAAGCACTTCAACACTTGGATATACCGGTAGTCAATCCGGCATCTCTGCAGCGACCTCAATACAGCTCAAGTTTCCACCGAATCAAAGGCTTTCTCATAGTCCACAAACGCTAAGCAAAGTGGCCGGTTATACTCTTCCGTCTTTTGTATAACCTGCCGCAGCGTATGAATGTGATCTATGGTACCAAAGCCTTTTCGGAATCCGGCTTGTTCGGGAGGCTGGAAGTCGTCAAACCTACGAGCGAGACGATTCGTAATGACTCGAGAACAACTTGTAAACATGACTCAGCAGCGAGATGGGTCTATAATTATTCAGCAAGGTATTATCACCTTTTTTGAAGAACAGAACCACCACGCTCCTGTGCAATGCTTCCGGCGTTATACCCTCGTGGATAACGGAATTGAACAATCGCTGAAAGATCTTAAGTACCGGTTTTCCACCCGCTTTCAGGAGTTCCGCAGTGATTCCGTCATCACCTGGCGCCTTGTTGCTCTTGAGCTGTTTGAGAGCCATTCTAATCTCGTATAGGCTGACGTCCGGGATATCTTCGGTATAGTGTCGGGTCAGTTTGGCTCTGGGATATTTAGCCAAATCCTCAACAGGTTTTTGTGTCGTGGTATATAACTGCCCATAGAACTTCTCAACCTCTCCCAAAATCTCAGGTCGAGAAGAGACGAGACGACCGTCATCAGTTTTAAGCCGCGTCAGCTGGCTCTGTCCGATAGACAGATCTCTCGCGAACACTTTTGAGCCTTTGTTCCGCTCGATGGTATCTTTAATACACTTGGTATTAAAGACCCGAAGGTCGCGAGTTTGTGCCTTAGAGATCTGCCTATTAATCCGCCGGTAGGCAGCCGCGTCTACCGATGACTGCAGCCTCATCTCTTGTCTCTCCTCCATGAGCTTGAGAGTATGGTCAGATAACTTTTCGGTTCTTTTCCTGCGATGAGTCTTAAAAAACTTAGACCCCACAGTATGGACAGTTTCCACGAACCTGTTGTTTAGATCGTCCACAGAAACGCAGTCTGCTAGGCAATCGAATCGGTTCTGCAGTTCGAGTTGGAAGTTTTCGGGGTTTTGGATATGAGCATGAGAGGGTCGGAGAGTTGACTTCACCAGTCTAGCCCTTTCCAGCTTCACATTGATATTCAATGTGCCTCTTACCATACGGTGATCGCTCCCGGTTTTCACCCTGTTGATCACGGAGACATCATTGAATATATGCCGCTTGGTCGACATAATGAAGTCAATCTCACTTCTCGTAGAACCATCGGGACTCATCCAAGTCCATTTTCTGTGTGGCCGCTTCCTCAAGAAGGAGTTCATCATAAAGAGGCCCTCCTTCTCCATGAAGTCGGCCAACATTTGGCCCCTTTGGTTCCTTCGCCCATACCCAAAATGCCCCACTCTCGTCTCTGCACCGCTTCGTTCGCCCAGCCTTGCATTAAAATCCCCCATCACAACACTGTAATGAGTGGTAGAGGCGTGTATGGCTTTTGATATATCCTCATACAGCGCCTCTACCTCCTCGTCAGAATGTGTCGATGTCGGTGCGTAGACCTGTATAACCTTCAGCGAATACCGTTTGGTGATTCTGAGTATAAGGTACGCTACCCTACTCGACACACTCTTGACTTGTACAATGTTGTGATACAATGATGAACCCGACACCACCCTGGGACTGTTGATCGCCCTCCCGGTAATAAAACAAGTTGCCGGAATTGAGGATTATCGAGTCCTCCCCCTCTCTTCGGACTTCAGACAATCCTATAATATTCCAAGGCAACTTGCTCACTGCTTCTTCCAGCTCGATGATCTTTTCGTCGGTCCTCGATCTGCGTGCGTTATACGCGTCACCAGGTCCAGTCGTCGGGGTTGGCAGCGGAATCTCGTCCGGAGATTCTTAGCACCCCCTGCCCCGCCATTACCGTGACCGCTGCCAGGGTCAGGAATAGCGAGGCCGCCGGGAACTAGGGGCCATGGTCTTGTGCGAATATCCATAAAAGGTTTTGCCCATAATAACCACGCTGGGCAAGCGTGATGGTCATCGCAGGGCTAAACTGATCGCACCCGTGTCGCTGCTGCCCGACACAGGCCTGTGCCATTTGCTCAGTTTAGCCAGTATGAAATGGTTATACCGCCATTTGTCGGTCGTCATAGCCTCGTCAGTAGACTAGCAGGGGGCACCGCGGGCAGGTGAGGTTGACGTTTGGAGCGCTAGATGGAGGTGCGCCTTCTTACCCCCCTGAAGTAGATACTTCAGGGGGGTAAGAAGGCGCACCTCCATCTAGCGATACTAGTACTATATTTTTCAAATGTCTAGCTGCCCCTACGTACCCCCCCATGGCGACGCCCAAGAATATAAGTCAAAGAACTTTTCTCCTTTACCTCCAAATAAGCGTAAAACTTGTGTTAGGAGTGGTTACGACCATAGACTACCGTAAGTAGGGTCTACTTACGAGTTACGGTAGACCCTACAGTAGGGTCTATTTACCTGACAGCCGCCAAACGCGTAACCGATTTTGATTTATCAATAAGTGGCAACTTCTAGTAACTTATTATTTTGGCGTGACCGTGACGAATTGTCTTTAAATCTGGTCACAGCTATATCACATTCGCTTTCCTTGTCTAACTTTTAGATATTGCCCTAAGAGATTTTTGATCGATCGTGAGGAGCCATCACACCTTTGTATATCTCATTACGGTAGTAAATATATTAAGTCTATGGTTACGACAATAGTCTACAACGGGTGGGGATCGAACTAGCTTTCGTCCATAATTTCAACTTAATTAAAAACTAGATGATAACTAGATGATGTATGAGCTAAGAGCTATATCCTTTCCAAATTTCACCCAAACCGGTTCATTCGTTGTGGTGTCAAAGAGCAATCAATATCCATCTAAACATCCATCCATACATCCTCACAAACTTTCGCATTTATAATATTAGTAGGATTAAAGCAAAACTGTGTCTTTATGGAAAGTCGAACTTACGGGACCCTTAAATAAATTTCAGGGTCCACATACCATATGGAGAAGCTCCGTAGGTATCAACTGAACAGGTTGAAGTATTTCTACGCAGTAGTGGAATGCGACTCCGTGGCGACTGCAGACAAGCTGTACTCCGACTGTGACGGCATGGAGTACGAGAGCAGTGCAACCAAACTTGACATGAGGTTCATACCTGATGACGTCACCTTTGACCAGGTGTGGGATTGTCTAAAAACCCGCCAAGTGCGAGTTGGACTCGCACACGAAGGGTTCCGTACCATCGTAACAACGATTGTTAAGGTCGAGCTAAACGCTGAAAGCATCGCGGTTTTTTATGGGTCTCCATAATTTTTACCTTTTTGTTATAGCAGCATATTAGTAATACACATTCTGTGAAAATTTCATCTACCTATTACGGTTCATGAGATACAATGCAGCCCGCTGACAGACGGACAGCGGAAGCTTAGTAGTAGGATCCCGTTGGCACTCTTTGGGTACGGAACCCTATAAATTATTACTAGTCTATTTTTTTTTTAACAAACGAGTACTGAGTATGTTTCTCGCACATTTCCGATATTGACAGAGTGAGGTGGGTCATTGTTAGGGGTGGGGTACTGAGTATGTTTCTCGCACATTTCCGATATTGACAGAGTGAGATGGGTCATTTTAGGGGTGGGGTCCTGGGACTCTTATGTTGATTATGTGGACCAATAGCAACGCAGTCAAAATTTTCGGTACTCGTTTGTTCGATCGCCGTCACCTCTGATTGGCTGTTACTTTCTCGCTATTGTATTAGATGCGTATGATGCAGTAAGAACGCCATACAATTGGCCTATAAGAGGTGATTGCGTTCTTAAGTTACATCAGTAATATTCGTTAGCGCAGAAAAGAGTAATCGAATTGTTGCAAACGAAAACCCTTATTAACCTTACTAATATTGTACAACATGCGTGTTTGTTGGCTTTCCCTTCAATCACGCAGCAACGGATCGACGTGATTTTTTGCATGGGTATAGTTGAGGATTCGGAGAGTGACATTGCCTGCCTTTTATCCGGGAAGAACGGTTCCCGCCGGATTTTTAATAACCTAACTCCACATGGTCGAACTACATAGTAATTTAAAAAATAATTGGTCTGTTTTAATTTGATTGATCGTGTAAGAATTCAATGAAGTTAGCGTCAAAGTAAAATGAACCATAACATTTATTAAGAAGACAATTTCGTATATGCATTATACGTTTACGATACGCTCAAAAATAAAATCGGTTGTGCCGAATTTGTGAAAACTTCTTGATCAACCTATAGACGTGCTGGACAAAGGTCTCCTCCATGGACTTCCACAGGCTTCGGTCTTGCGCCACCTGAATCCAGCGGCTCCCTTCGACTCGTTTGATGTCAGTCCACCTAGTGGGGGGTCTGCCAACACTGCGCCTTCCGGTGCGGGGTCGCCACTCCAGCACCTTGGGACCCCAACGACCATCAGCTCTTCGAACTATGTGCCCGCCCATTTCCACTTCAGTTTCGCGCGCGCAGTATTAAAACTTAGACTAAGCATACTGAACAGTACCTACCTATTGTACTATTTGTATAACTTTGGATTTAAATGATCGTGTTTCAGGAACCTCGTGAAACGTGCACCAAACTGCCAGATCTGAGTAAATACAAGCCTCGGCTGTTCACGACGACGGCGCTGCAGCAAGCGAAGGTGGATCTGACGTGGGACGCCACCAACCCGAAGCGTGCGGAGTTGATCAAAAGTGCACTCGACGGGAAAATTGATGATCTAGATCTCAAAGAATATTTGGCTTCTAGTACTGACGGTATGTTTCCATAAATAAATAAATAAAGCCTTTAGCAACAGCTGGATCATGCGTCATGCTCGTGAACGGGTGCCGCGGGCGGGAATGGGGCTGCTTTCTGTCTGCCCATCTTAATATGTATTGAACAATTGTAAGTAGTACGCATTTTTTTAACTTCCCCTCTATTGTACACATCACACAACATCTTTTGTATTGTAAACTTGTTTTGAAAAAGAGCAACCGCCGAGTTTCTTGCTGGTTCTCGGCAGGAAGGGCGCTCCGAACCAGTGGTAGACTCATCGACGATTCAAAAGAACTTGTAAAAAAGTTTATTTGAATAAAAAATATTTCTATTCTATTTCTTTTTACAAGTTTGATATTTGACTGTTGTCAAAATGTTGATACTCATTATTTATAATCGAAAATGTAACATGTAAGAATAACATTTGTAAAAACAGAAAATAAATCAGTCAATCGGTAAAATACAAATAAGCTGTTTTACCATGTTTTTACTACGACTATACAGTCGTCTTTCTCTTTCTAAAATTAAATTTTCTATTAAGTGTATGGAGCTTTTGAGTTTTGACGTCACACCTCAATAGCGCTCTCTTTGTCTAACAGGTAACTTTAAAGCTCTATATTTCCGAGACTAGTTATAATATTTAAAAACGTGATTTTAATCATATAAAAAAACTAGTGGACCCGCCCCGGCTTCGCACGGGTAGGCTACAAAACAAACACAATGGTATAATCATCTAGGGCCTAATGATTAAGTCTATGTCTATGGCTAAAACCCTCATATAAATATGGAATGCCTGTATTCGATTGTTGTCCTTAGTGAGTGACTTTTGCTGCTACCCGTGAAGCATTATGTCTTCTATTTCCTATAAGTATTGTAACAAATTTTAGATAAAAAACGTGTAATTTTATTTTCTTGCTTCTTAATTTTGAAAATGAATAATTTTTTTAAAGTATATAATTTTTAATAGAATTTTTTTCTAATTTTTTTATTTTAAACATGAATAATAAAAACAATTTAAAAAAATTATTATGAAATTAGTGAGCTACACAAATAAATTTTTAGGTTAGGTTGGTTATTATAAAACTTACGTGTTTTGATAAAAAATTTATACAAAAATATACTTACTTCGATTCCACCCTAAATTCGCAAAAAGTATCGTTTTTTAGGCACACTTCAAAACTCTTCAAACATCAATTTCTATTCGTAGTTAATATTTTAATTAGCACACGACTTGAACGAACACAATAATAACACAAAATTTCAAATATTTTTCTCAATTTGATCGCAGCACCAACTGTCGGGACAAACTGAAATTAAAATAGAATAATATTTAATATTTGATGCTGCGATGGTAGCGCAGTCTACCGGATCCAATGTAAAACATTCCAAAATTAACAACTACTTATAAATGAAAAATTAGTTAAATAAACATTTTCCAGTGGACCAAATTGTGAATCTAAGCCATCCTCGAATCCCCTTGAACTCACACAAAAAAATTCATCAAAATCGGTCCAACCGTCTAGGAGGAGTTCAGTGACATACACACGCACACAAGAAATATATATATTAAGATATCAGTCAAATACCCACTTTTCACTTTACTACATTTTGCACTTTAGTTAGTCCGCAATCAGCGCGTCCTATGACGCGTAGGACTCCTCCAGGTGTTTCGGTTTTTGGCTATTCCTGGCCATAGTGTCCCAGCCGTATGTTCAATGTCGTCGTCCCAGCGCTTCCTTTGTCTACCGCAGTCTTTTTCGTTTCGAGCCATCTCTAATTAATTAATTAAAAAAAAAAAATATGATGCCATAGTTTTTTGTATAAAGTGTTTTTGAATCCTCAAATGAATCTACCTCTAGGTCGGAATGTCGTTCCAATTGAAAACCGGCAAGAAACTCTGCGGTTGCTCTAAAAATATATATTATGTTCTGTACAGTTTAGTTGTAACTGTCTCATGAGCTCATGATATCTAAGCTTTCTTATCATAATATAATTTTCAATTGTATAATATGATTTTTTCTTGTGTAAATGAAATTGACGATGAAATTGTGTACTGAAATTGACAGTAAATTCTAAAGAACTATAAAAAAAGAAGATTTTAGAATTAAATCTATTATAGTCTAAATTAGGTGAGGTAACATTGCTAAAAAATTTAATTATTCTTTTGTTTGTCCTACAAATACACATATTTTAAAACTATAAATTAATTAGATTACAGTGCAGAAGAAGAAGCCAAATCTGATATTGAAGATGAAAATGAAGACCCCATTAAGAAGTACAAGATGTTACTAGATGATATTGAGAGTAAGGAGCACAAGAAACAGAACAAAGACATGGAAATGGAGATCACCTGGGGGTTGGGCGTTAAAGACAAAGCTGAGGAACTGGTTAAGAAAAAGATTAATAAAGGTTTGAATTTTTTTTGAACGCGATAAAAGAAATAGTGATGTCAAATAACAAAAATACACTAAAACTTTGAATAAGAACTTTTTTGCACTAGTTTTAACCAAAAATGCACTAACTACAGCCATTGCCAGCAGTATTTTCTCAGTTTTGAATCTGGTCCATTAAAATTATTAACAGTTGACTCCCAAGCGATTTAACACAATATACTGTTGTAAATTGTGTCTTGCTGTAATGTGGTTTATATTATTATGTATGCACTTCAATTAATTTAAGATTTTTTTTTTCAGATGATAAGGATTTAACTCCTTTCGAAAAGCTATTACAAAAAAGAAAGGAGAAGAAAAAAGAAAGAAAACTGAAAAATAAACAAAAGACTAACGAAACAAAATCAGATTCTGGTGGAAGTTCATCTGATGAAATACCTTCAGACGTCGACATTAACGACCCATATTTTGCAGAGGAGTTTAACAAACCTGAGTTCAAGAATAAGAAATCAAATGCCAAAACGAAATCTCAAAAAGATCACGACAGTTCAGGTGACGAAGAAAGAAGAAAGGCAGTGTTGGAACTCTTAATAGACGAAGATGATGCCAAAGAACACTTCAGCCTGAAGAAAATACAAGATGCAGAGAATATTAATAAGAAATCTAAAAGGAAAAAGAAACTCAAAGAAAAAATCAAAGAGCAGAAGGAAGCAGTGCCAGATTTCGAGATAAATTTGAACGATCGCAGATTTGCGGCGCTGTATGATTCACATCTGTTCAACATTGACCCAACCGATCCCAACTTTAAGAAAACGAAGAACATGGAGAAACTTATTCACGAGAAATTGAAACGAAGACCGGCAGACGAGCCTGTGCCTGAAGTAATAAACAAGAAATCAAAGGAAGATGCAGAATTAAATGTTTTAGTAAAAAATATAAAGCGAAAAACTAAAGATGTATTAAAGAAATGAAATGAGGACTGTTTTCTTTCAAAAATGTTTTATTTTCTCTTGGTAAATTAAAAGATAGAAAAATATGCAAATCTTTTCAATTGTTTGAAATACAACTACCCCTACAACCTACATATTTCAAACAATTAATTATTTGTATAGAGGTATTGTCAAATTATTTATAAGGCACTCAAAGCTTTCTTGATTTCTCTGCCCAGTGCCGCACCCAAGGGCGGCGGTACAGCATTTCCAATCTGAAATAAAAAGATTCATTGACAGGGCGTAAAAAAAAATGTTTTGCGCAGGCTATTAGCTAAACATGAGTTCCATATCCAAATTGGCGCTTTCCTGTTTAGAATAAAAAAAAATTGGCAATCATAGGGGCTGCCGATAGAAGTGAAAAATAGATTTGCTAATAATTAAAAAAAAATAAGAAAAGCGCACTACAACGATTTCGTGAGTTAGATTCGAACCTGCGACATCATACATTAAACGGTAAAGAAATCGGCTGCTTGCCCGCTGCGCTGTAAAAGTTGCTTGGGAACTTCTAAAATGTTGAAAGGTGACGATGACGCGAAATCCATGTTTTTTGCTGACCCAAAAAAGTGCTCAACGCGCCTAAAGAAGTTTTCACTTCAAAAATGAATTAAAATCCATAATGATTTCGCAGTGAAAATGCTCTGTGGTACGTCGGCACTAAAATGCTTAAGGTGGAAGACACGGTTCTGCCCGCGAAATTCAAATTTAATTTGGTTTTTCGCAATTTGTAACCTTATACGACAAAGTAGGCTTATGGCATTCTAATTGCGACAGTGGCAGTATCATCTTCACAGGTTTATATAAAAATCTTTACTTGAAAGTGTCCAGTTTAAGAAATTAATCAAAATATTGACTAAATTGTGAGTAACTCACGTCCAACTCAGTATTTTGATTAATTTCTTAAACTGGTCACTTAAAGTCACTGGTCACAGTAAAGATTTTTATATAAACCTGTGAAGATGATAATTCTACTGGCGCAATTAGAAGGCCATAAGCCTACTTTGTCGTATTAGTTTACAAATTGCGAAAAACCAAATTAAATTTGAATTTCGCGGGCAGAAGTGTGTCTTCCACCTTAAAGCAAATACACGTCACCTGTCTGTGTTTGTCCTGCACGGAGCCGGCGAAGAGGTAGGTGTCGCGGAAGCCCTGCGAGCGCGCGCACTCGCGCACCGACACCACGCGGTGCTGCGCGGGGTGCAGCACGCGGCCCTGCTTGCCCATCGGCTCGGGGTCCGTCACCGTCGTGCTGAAGTAGCCGTCCCACGAGAGGCGCCCTACGCGATATACACGTACAAATAGCAACAAATCCGTATCCGTCAGAATGGCGGGTGTAGGTTTTCGGATTTCATCCAAACTTGTTCAAAAAATTTCATCCAAAAACAATAAATGTGCGATAAATGTACGTAATGGAAAACATGAAATCAAAGTGAGCAGCCATTCTGACGTCAGAATGGCTGCTCACTTTGATTTCATGTTTTCTCAACATACAAAAACGTACAATTTCCTTAGTTTAGTACCATTACGTACATTTATTGTAGGTACATTTATTCAGTAAAGTTTGGATGTAATCCGAAAACCTACACCCGCCATTCTGACGGATACAACAAATCGACGTGATTTTTAGGGTTCCGTACCATAATGGTAAAAATGGAACCCTTATGGTGAGACTTTCTCCGTCCGTCCGTCTGTCACAGTCGATTATTTCAGTAACTATTAAAGCTATCGACATGAAATTTGGCATAGTTGTGTACAATAGTGGCCCACCATCATTGGAATAAAGAAAAATCGAAAATTATTTTTAGTTTTATAAAAAAAGGGGGAAAATCGGGGGTTTGAAATTTCAAAGTAAAATAACTATACCGAGTGGGGTATCATATGAAAGGCCTTTACTTGTGCATTCTAAAACAATTTTTTATTTATTTCTATATATAATAGTTTTTGAGTAATCGGCCAAAATGTCGAAAAAAATACCGTTCCCCCCCCCCCCCTTATCTCCGAAGTTTACCAATCGAAAAATCTGAAATAATTATGGTCAATATGTAGAGGTTTATGTATATTTTACAGGAAAAATAAAAGCAACGCGAAAATTATTTTAGTTTGATTAAAAAAGGGGGAAAATCGGGGGTTTGAAATTTCAAAGTAAGATAATTATACCGAATGGGGTATCATATGAAAGTCCTTTACTTGTGCATTCTAAAACAGTTTTTTATTTATTTCTATATATAATAGTTTTTGAGTAATCGGCCAAAATGTCGAAAAAAATACCGTTCCCCCCCCCCCCCCCTTATCTCCGAAGTTTACCAATCAAAAAATCTGAAATAATTATGATCAATAGAGGTTTATGTATATTTTACAGGAAAAATAAAACCAACGCTCTAACTAGCATAGTTTTTTTTTATATTAACAATAAACCTCTATAAACAAAGTTAACGATAAATAAGCAAATGAATATAATATTATCGTTTTACTTTTACTTTTGAAGTACGGAACCCTCGGTGTGCGATTCCGACTCGCACTTGGCCGGCTTTTTTGCATAGGTATTGAAGATAGGGAAGCATGCACACGCGAGAAAATTTTCAACACCTTTTCTCGTATTATCTCTATATCTCTATCGAAACTAACATGGTTGCACACATGGATTCGTCGAACGAGAAATTAGTCTACATCGACAATATCTTTCTCCGCGCGAGATATAGAATAAAATAGAATAGAAATGTTTTCTTCAAATAAACTTTTTTTACAAGTGCTTTTGAATCGTTGATGAGTCTACCACTGGTTCGGAATGCCCTTCCTGCCGAGAAGAACCACCAAGAAACTCGGCGGTTGCTCTTTTCAAAACAAAGAGTTCGGAGGGATATCTCACTGTTGATATACTTACACAAAATTTTGCACTCATATATTGACTCCCCCGTGCTATTATCTTTAATTAATATTAATACAAGGTATCCCATGAAGATAAGTCGTTGTCCTAAGAAATGTAAAACCTTCTCTCTTAACATTTATAAAAATAATACATCTTACTATAACCCAGTGGTTCGCATGTGCCGTTTGTATAATGAGCTGGTTTCCTCTAGCAATATTGACATTTTTAGGGTTCCGGAGTAAACAAGGAACCCTTATAGTTTCGCCATGTCCGTCCGTCTGTCTGTCTGTCTGTCCGCGGTTTAGCTCAGAGACTATTGGTACTAGAAATCTGTGATTTGACAAGGGTATAAATATCAATCACGCCGACAAAGTGGTGAAATAAAATTTTGAAAAATAATTTTTTTAGTGTACCTCCCCTACATGTAAAGTGGGGATGATTTTTTTTTCTTGACTATCCCATAGTGTGGGGTATCGTTGCATAGGTCTTTCAAAAATATTGTAGATGTGGGAACACCATTTTTCAATTCAGGGATCCGTTTGTGAAATATGATATTTTAAAGTGCTAAACTTTATTAGAGTCAAGTGTCCCCCCCCTCTGCCAGCTAAATGGTTGTTTATAGGTTACAAGAAAAAATTCACAGCAGTAGTATATATAATGAATTTTAAAGGAAAACTATCACGGCTAAGTAGGGTTCATTAGTTAAGGAGTTATATCTGTTTTTACTAAGTTAGGTATTACACGTATTGTAAGTTGCATATTTTGTAGTATATTATAGTATTTAAACCATGGAACTCAAAATGTATTCAATATTCATAAATAAAATAAAAGCACTATCCTAGGTCAGCAATAATATTTGAGACTTTCAACTACGGAACCCTACACTGCGCGTGGCCCGACACGCACTTGGCCGGTTTTTTTTTTAAATAATAAATCTGTTGCTTTTGGTAAGTCACTTGACAGCTACGATGCTTTGTCCATTGAGTGAAAATAATACTTATCTATGTATACTTTGTTTTTAAATATCTCTTTTCATTACTTTTTTCGTATTTAATTCTCTTTTTGATATCTATAATTACAATTTGTCATAGTCATGTAAAACTTTGTTTAGTTTAAGTTTCTTTTAGTTTTAATTCAAGACACGTCCGATTATTTGCTGCTTTTGTGGACACATTTTGTATTGGAGAGTGGCTAGTTCTTATCATGGCTGTATTATTTTTGTTGTTTTATTGTCATAATCTGTTGTGTGTCTAATAAATGAATAAATAAATAAATAAATAAATAAATAAACAAGCTTACAATACAAGAGATACTATGCTATGTATGCAGTGTTTCCACAATGAGGGGAAGTTCCACAAAAGCATACCTAATTATAATTCAACACATGATAAGACGGGCAGACAGAAAGTAGCCCCATTCCCGCCGGTGGCACCCGCTCACGAGCATGACGCATGACCCCAGCCATTGCTTCGCTAAACCATATCACTTCGATGTGCACGCTAGGCGGCATGGAGTACTTTTTTATCCCGAAAAGACGCAGGTTATATACCGTAGAGGCCAGCCCAGTTGTTGTGCCGGTTGGCGGTGTGCGGCAGGCACCAGGGGATGAGCGTGTTCTCCTGCCTGTCGGCCGGCGAGCACGCGCCGCCCGCCGCGCACGCGCACACGCCGCGCATCGCGCCGCTCGACGAGCGCCCGTGCTTCTTGTCCTCGTAGCGGTACTGCAGCACCTGCGCCAGTCGCGGGGAATATGCGTGTGGATTAAACTGGACTCAAATAGTTTTTTCTGTTATCTTCATCGATACGAAATCATACTATACACATCGATTTTTTATTTAAATTAAACCCGAAATATCAAAAAAACTTAATTGTTGACATGTTCATTGTCAGACGATGGCAATCGTTTAGTGCAAAGCGATTAAATTATACTCAGTGGTTTGGATTCGATTGGAGCTAACCACGAAGTGGTTATAAACTCAATGAGCTAACATGTTTTGAATACGCGGCAACATGGCAACGGTTTAAATCGCCCGAATCGAATGGCAGTTTTAGTGCGCAAGTGAAACTTCTTAAGTGTAGTAATGATAGACGAACCTTGCATTTGGTTCCATCGGAGAGCGTGACGGATATGTTGGGCAGGTCGCGCCAGTCGGAGCCGGGCGCCGTGGGGATGCGGGCGATGCGCGCCTGGATCAGCGGCGCCATGTTCTTGCAGATGTGGTCGCGCAGCCGCGCGCCCTCGTCGCGGCTGCGCACCAACCGCTGGAAGTGCGTCTCGGGCATCGAGCCGTACTCTATCTCGATCTTGTTGACGCCGTTGCATATTTGAGGCAAATCGCTCATCGCGTCTTGGATCGTGCAGGTCCGCCGCGGGGCGGACTCGTCCCACTGGATGTTGCTCGAGAAGCGCTTGCCGTCGATGGTGGTGGTGAGCGAGCAGGCGCGCCGGCTGAACACGTGCGTGGGCTCCGGGTAGGCCGGCAGGCGCTGGCCCGGTGCCGCCGCCAGCACGATGAGCCGGCGCCGCGTCTGCGGCACGCCGTAGTTGCCGGCCTGCAGCACGCCGAACGTGCACTGGTAGCCCATGTCCAGCAGCGCGCGCAGCGTGAGCTTCAGCACCATGCCCTTCTTGAACGCGACGAAGTTCCGGACGTTCTCGAGGATGAAGTACTTCGGTCGGTAGTAGTCGCAGTAGGACAGGTAGGACGCCACCAGCGAGTTCTTAAAGTTGGAGTACTCGCGCGAGTTGAAGCGGTTCATGCCGGAGAAGCCCTGGCAGGGCGGGCCGCCGCACAGCAGCTCCACCTCGCCGCGCGTGGGCAGGCGCAGGCCGCCCGCGCTGTGCGTGGCGCCCGCCATCGCGTCCTTGAGCAGCGCGTTGCAGTCCTCGTTGAACACGGTACAGTTCTTGTTGTTCAGGGCGTAAGCGTGCGCCGCAGCTTCCAAGTTCTCGACGGCCCACTTGCACTCAGCGACGCCGGAGCGGTGCAGGCCCTCGGACAGGCCGCCGCAGCCGGCGAACACGTCCAGAGTTCTCAGAGGTCTCACGTTTGTCTCCACAGTCTTAGCGACGGTCGAGTCCGACGGTTTGCTCGACTTCCCTTTCCCTTTCCCCTTATCCTTCCCCCGGTCCCCGCGACCGATGAGCCTCGCGTGGTTAGGGACGTCACCGAATTCACCCAAAGCCTTATCGAAACTTTGCCTGAAGTAAACTCTGCTAGGATCAGCCTCCAGCCATTCATGTATGGAGTCCTGCTGAGGAATGTTATCCACGTACACTAAGTGGCAAAGCCCTACGACGGCAGAGAACGGTATCTCTTTAATTTCCTCGCTCCAGTAGACCACGTTGAGGTCCTCGTGACGCGCGAACCTGCTGGTCGTGTTCTCGGGCCGGTAGAGCACGTGGACGCGCAGGTAGATGTCCTGCGGCACGACGAGCGGCCCGTCGCCGGCCGCGGCCACGGCGGCGACGTGCGCAATGCAGAAGGGCTCGCCCGTATCCACGTTGGAGCCGCGCAAATTGTGGTCACTCTTCCTGTAATACTCTGGATATATGTCTTCGTCGACATTTTCTAATTTTATTTTCCCGTTACTAGTGTTCTGAGTAATAGTATTTTTTAATTTGAATGTCCCTGGCTTAAGAAAAACTCCACAACCCTTCTTATAGTCATTGTCACGCCATCTGACGGTCGTCCACTCAGTTCTATTTTCTTCTTGCACCAAGTCCGACTTTTCTGTAATTTTGCCGAAAACTTTAGGAATGTTCTTGGCATCGCGTCTCATTTTGCGCTCGCAACTAGGGCAAAATCTATGTTTCCTTAGGACATTTGGACATTCTGGGTCAACCGGTAAGTCTTCGAAACGTGCAGTAAACCTTTCATAAAATTTCTGATAAAAATATGTTTTGCCATCATCCTCGAAAAATTCTTGATCTACTTCCTTTCCTCCCATTTTGGACCAATCTTTTGGTGGATCTCGCCTTTCGACAAAAGCTTTTCTTAAAATAGACGACAAAGGGGCGCCGTGACAACATCGATCCCCCAAAAATACTTCTCTCGCATCGCCAACCTCTCCTAGTACAGTATCCGAAGCTCTAATGAAAACTTCACCATGGAAGTAACCACTTTTAGTATTATTAACATCTTTCCACATATATGTCACTCTCGTAACCAGGGCAGGGAGATTGGATTGCGAAGTTTCCACCATTACAAAGTCTCCCACTGTTAACTCTGCACCATCTATTTCAACTCTCTCATAATACACTTTCGTAGCATCTGTCTGGATCGGTTCCCCTACCCATTTGACCTTCTTGCAGTTTACTGCTGTCACTTTAACGGGCACAGCATCTTCGATCTTTTGCTTTTCGACTGTGTGTTGGTAATCCTCCTCTTCTTCCAGCTCGGAGTCGTCGGCCTGCTGCACGGCCATGTTGGGGCAGAGCCGGCGTACGCAGGCCTTCTTGGTGCGCCCGTGACCACCGAACTTGCTCATCGCGCGACACGCGTTACACTCTCCACAGTCCGGCAATTGACAAGCTTCACATACACCACACCTTTTTCTTCTCAAGGTAAGCTCATGGTTTGTCTTATCCAATTGATTCGAAAAGAAACTTTCGAAAGTTCTTTGTATGAGAGGAGTAGTAGTAGCCTTGGTCCATGCTTTTTTGTCGACCTTTTTGTAATCGATTTTAGCGCGGAATTTTCGTTTACCGAATTTAATTCCCATTAACTTAATGAGTTCTCTCATACATGGTAATGTGATCAAAGGTTCATTGTCTTCATTTGCCTCCAAGCTTACAACTTGGTCGCAAACAAACTGTGCATGTTTGTGGAGCATTTCTTCTGACATTTTTTTATCATCCAGATCTGGAATTGTATGGCCTCTGATTATTTCTAGTAAATCTTCATACGTAGGTTGGAGATAATGATACTCTTCTATGTACTCTACAACAACTTTACTGAGCCATATTTTTTCATACATATTATCCATAAGAGGTTTATACTCTGCACTAGGTTTGAGTAAGTTGTATTCACCAAATTCAGTAGACAATGTGATACAGTTGTTGACTCCACCGTCAAAACCATGGATATACCTTTAAATAGAAAATAAATATTTTGTGTGATATACAGCTATATCTTCTTCTTAATATATATAAATTACGTGTCACGTTGTTTGTCCGCGATGGACTCCTAAACTACTGAACCAATTTTGATCAAACTTCGTAACTATCTGTAATTTGGTCCAACTTGAAAGATAGGATAGTTTTTTTTTTATTAAGATAATTTATTCGTTTTATTTATATAGGTAAGTTGGCGGTACGAAGTTCGCCGGGTCAGCTAGTATATATATATATAAAAGATTTGTTTATATTTAACATAACGTATTGTGAAATGTTAATTTTACCATTCTATTATAGGCCCACAGTCTTTAACTGGTATAGATTCTTCGTCAATTTCACCGGAGTCCGAGCAAATAGACTTCAGATATCCAGACATATAAATCCGTTCATCACTTTCAACAAGACCTCCATCTATTGGACACAAGTGGCCATGCTCATCAAATACTGAAAATCCAGTTATATTGGTTTGCGGTCTCTCTGTTATATCTCCATCATCACCTAAAAATAATTTAGTTGAACATAAATGCAAAAAATTATATTATTTATTACAACAAATTATATACATTTAAATATATTTAAACATATTGGACGCTAGCTAATGGCCGCGACTTCGACGCGTGGATTTAGTATATAGAAATCCAGCGGGAACTCTTTGATTTTCTGAGATAAAAGTAACCTATGCCACTCTCCTGGTCCTCTCTTTCTCCCACATTTGGGCTAAAACTGACAAAAATTATGAATAGAAGGAGCAGGATTAGGGGATATAACAGGGGTTTTTTATAAGAATTAACTTTCTATAAAATTTTCAACTTACCAGAAGAAAGTACTAATTTTTCATTAGTTAATGCTATAAACTCTTCCACTGCATTCTGGGGGTGACCTTGATAGTAAATAATATCAGAGTTATTCAAATACTGCTTGCAAATGGTACATTTCTCAAGATTGGAAAGCTGGTCTTTTGCATTTACATTTGTCTTCATTGTCAGGCCATCATTTTCAGCGTTCCCATTTTCATTCAATTCAATTAGCTTTGCTGTATTATCATTATGATCTTTGTTAGTAATTTCTTCAGTTTTATTAATTTCTGAAGTATTGCATATTTCATCGTGTTTACTGATTTCATTTTTATCCGATGAAATTTTAGAGTCAAAAGAATTAACATCTTTCTTTTCTTCCAAAGATATGTTTTCATTAGAAATTTTATTTTCTGTTGTAGATTTAGATGAATCGACTCCTAACTTAATTTTTTTCTGAAATAAAAAATCCATTTATAATGTTCTGAAAGAATATCAACCACAGTGGCCAGTCGCAAGTACTAACCACTCAAATGATTAATTATAGCTCACTGTTAGGCGCTGCACAAATGTGTCAACTTTTTGTCGCCGACACAGGACACTATCACAGCAAACCGTTGTTGCTGTGTCCTGTGGCAGCAATCAGATACAGTTGCCATTGCCGGACACAGCTGCCGTCAACAGTCCCGGGTTGCTGTTTTTGTTTCAGTTGGGTGCTAGATTTCCATCAGTTTCTTTTACTGTGTGTGTGTGTGTGTCAGTTGCCATGTGCAACACAGGCGACTGTGTGCAACTCGGCCAAATTGTATGGAAAGTAAATATTGCTTGTATCTTCAACTGACTGCTTTTAGTGTCTAGTTACTTAAATTGAACACATTTCAAGTGGAAGCAACTGGACAATGGAGCAAAGTGTCTAGGCATGTTTACGCAGTTGCTGGTTGATTTCATATTTTTAATTTTTTTTTATTCGATGACAAGATTGTCCTTGACTGCGATCGCACCTGATGGTAAGTGACGATGCAGTCTAAGATGGTAGCGGACTAACTTGGAAGAGGTACGGCGGTGAAAATTCAACCCATACCCCTAATTGGTTTCTACACGCCATCGTGCCGGTACGCTAAATCGCTTGGCGGCACGTCTTTGACGGTAGGGTGGTAACTAGCCACGAACAACGAAAGCCAAAAACAACGAAACCAGACCAGACCAGAGATAATTCAGAAATTATAAATTCCCAAATTACCCCGCCGGGAATCAAACCCGAGACCTCCCAATTATAAGACCACAGCGCTCACCACTGCGCCAGGGAGGTCGTCAAAATTATATGAAAATAAGTATTCAATGGTGGCTTGTGTCTGACACAGGACTCAAAAGTATCCATGTTAGCTCAGCGCCTTATGGTCCGAGGGGAATCCCATCATAGGACAGCAATCTAACACAATCAGAGAGATCAAACACAGGTCCAATGGCTTTACATGGTCTCCAATGGCATAGGGTTGTAACACTACTACTACCAACTTACTACTACTACTCTGCTCTGGAGTAGTAGACTCCAGAGCTTTGGGCTGCCACTGAGAATTTCTTGATAGGAGAACCCATTTCTTTATAGGCTTCCATACTACATTATACAGCTGCATTTTGGTGAGTAAATCAATCTGTCTATCTAACTAATAAAATGTTAAATGTACTCATGGTTCCTACAGACGTCGGAACTTCATGAACACCTAAATGTGAACACAGTGAAGCAAGAAATTAAGAACTTCAACTGTACTTACAAGGCAAGGCTGTCTGGTCATCCAAATGACCTAGCAGTACAATTAACTATGCCAGAAGCGATACGCCGCTTAAAGAGACGGCATATACTGGATAGTGTGGCTTCTGCTGCTGGGGAAGTTGAAGGGGAAGAAACTAATTCCCAGAACTAATCTGCTCATAGTCTGGCCACTGATCGCATGATGTACACATATAAAAAAAATGTACTCATAGACTTACGTTTTCATTATCTTCAAGATCATTCATCGGACTCCTGCTACGTTTAGTGGGAAACATACTGGTAATTTTTAATTGTTTACTCTTTCTAACAGAGAGTTGTGGAGACCTGAAATAGACCTGGCATATTAGTACTGGTTTTGGGCCAAAAAACAAATCATTTGATTACCACAAATTAACTAGGATTGAATTTAGGTGGATTTGTGGAGTGCTTTGCATCAAGTTGCATGAGTCTGCTCATAAGGCCCCCACAATACATACATAAATAGACACATATATACATCCATAAAATATACATAGTACATAGACTGCTAAAATCATAACCCTGTCTTAACTTAGTTGTAGTCAGGTTTATAGTAAGAAGGGAATTCAATAATTACATTACATTACCACTAGATGATGCCCGCAACTTCGTCCATATGGATTAAAGCTTTTTAATTTCCGCGGGAAATCTTTGATTATCCTAAATAATAGATAAAATCTTTGTGAAGTTTCATCAAAATCCGTCCAGTAGTTTTTACATGAAAGAGTAACAAACATCCATCCATCCATCCATCCTCACAAACTTTCGCATTTATATTATTTATTACCGTATTGAACAGGTTACAACAAGTGTTCAATTCAACTAACACCAAGATAGCTCCTGCCTCACTTTGTGAATCTATTTTGAAGTCGATGAGAAGAGTATAGTATATTATTATTCGAGTTAAAACAAGCAGATATGGAACATATCTATCTGATTGTTTTAACTGGAATCTTCTTCTTCTTCTTCATCAACCGATAGACATCCACTGCTGGACAAAGGTCTCTTGCACAGACTTCCACAGGCCTCGGTCTTGCACTGCCTGGATCCAGCGGCTCCCTGCGACTCGTTTGATGTCGTCGGTCCACCTGGTGGGGGGGTCTGGCAACACTGCGCTTCCCGGTGTGGGGTCGCCACTCCAGCACCTTGGGACCCCAACGACCATCAGCTCTTCAAACTATGTGCCCCGCCCATTTCCACTTCAGTTTCGCGACTCGCTCAGCTATGTCGGTGACTTTGGTTCTCCTACGGATCTCCTCATTTCTTATTTAACTGGAATAATAACATTGAATTGCATATCTTTAATAGGAATGATAATATATTTCATGTCCAATTTTTTTATGGATCATAAAAAATTATCATCATCATCATTATCATCAGCAACCCATCAACAGCTACTGAGCACAGGTCTCCTTTCAGAGAAGGGTTTTAGGCCATAGTCCACCACGCTGGCCCAATGCAAATTGGCGGACTTAGCACACATTCCAGTACATTATGTGAAACTCTCAGATGTGCAGGTTTTCTCACGATGTTTTCCTTCACCATTGAAGTATTTGATATTAGATTACTTAAATGCACACACCTCTGAAAGTGTGGGGGTTAGTTAATATCTGTTCTGTGTTAATATGCTATGTGGGGATATAAGGCGTAGGCAAAAGTATGTACTTAATACGCGGGATAGCACTATTTTTTGGACAACATACTGACGAAGTGGTGAAACTGATGCGTCATCTTTCTCATTTGAAGAAGTCCCATTTTCCCGGAGAATATCGTTTTCCAAAGACGCCGGCATAGTGGCACACTTGTCACGACGATTATCGTTTCTATGCTAAAGCACTTATTAGAACAATTTTGTAGGATGTACGTTTATTTTATAATATTTTCTTAAGTATATTCACTTTACATTAGCAATTTAAATAAGTACCTAATCGCAGCAACAAAATTGTATTCATTGCATTTCAAAAACAATTAACAAACTACTTTTACACCAAAGTTTTACACTTTTACACTGTCTACCCAATCTGTCATTTTTCGCGCGCAAAGCCAGTGAGGCAATATTTTTTATTGTTTTACGGCCCTGGATACTAAGTCCTTTAAGTCCTTTCAAAAGAATACAGAATTGCATACATAAATCCATGGAATTATTATGTACTAGTAGTACATAATAATTCCATGCATAAATCTAATTAGGGTGGAACCACATCTGTGAGGATCGATTCGCATTTATGCCGATGGTTTAAGACACACAAAGGATCGCGTCCTTTCGGATCCGTAAGGAGGCAAAAGCCTATAAACATTGTTGTTTGCGTAGGGATGTTCGATGATGGCATCGATATTTTAATTGCTAGCTCAACCACGATATTAATCTTCTTCTACACACAAAAAAGGTAACCGCCATATTGAAATTCTTTGTTATTCGACCGATTTCGTTCAAAATCGATATTTAGGCTTCCCAGGGGTCAAGAAAGAGGAAATAGATGCCAAAATTTTAAAACGTCACCGCCATATTTAAATTCTTTGTTATTCGACCGATTTCGTTCAAAATCGATATTTAGGCTTCCCTTGGGTCAAAAAAGAGGAAATAGATGCCAAAATTTTAAAAAGTTACTGCCATATTGAAATTCTTTGTTATTCGACCGATTTCGTTCAAAATCGATGTTTAGGCTTCCCTAGGGTCAAAAAAGGGGAAATGGTTGCCAAAAATTTAAAAAGTCACCGCCATATTGAAATTAATTGTTATTCTACAATAAAACGGGGACTTTTTTTATAATTTGGCATCAATTTCCTCTTTCTTGACCCCTGGAAGCCTAAATATCGATTTTGAACGAAGCCGGTCCAATAACAAAGAATTTCAATATGGTGGTGACTTTTTACAATTTTGGCAACCATTTCCTCTTTCTTGACCCCAGGGAAGCCCAAATATCGATTTTGAACGAAATCGGTCCAATAACAAAGAATTCCAACATGGCGGAAAAGTGGCACCTGTGTTTGCACACATACTTGAGATATAAACTAATTTCATCGATATATCGATACTTTTTGGCACTTCATGCATTGCTCTAGTTGCCGAAGACGCTTTCGCACGCGTAAGGAACCTTACGGATCCGTAAGGATCCTTTCGGATCCTTTCGCATGCGAAACGTAAGCTACACTTGTAAGGATTTTAGTCACCTTTAATAAAGCCTTTATTAAACCAAAACATCGGTTATCGTTAGAAAAAAAAAGTACGTTAAGCTAAATACATTAAGCTAAATATGTCATGGCCCC
Source organism: Oeneis ivallda (assembly GCA_029955525.1). Classification (NCBI taxonomy): domain Eukaryota; kingdom Metazoa; phylum Arthropoda; class Insecta; order Lepidoptera; family Nymphalidae; genus Oeneis; species Oeneis ivallda. The sequence goes on along the minus strand of JARPMR010000001.1, from coordinate 29,256,972 downwards.
TTTCGGGTATAGGCCTCCTCCAGTTGCCTCCATTTTTTCCTATCGGTAGCTGTTTTCACCCAGTTTCTTCCTGCTACTTCTGGTATGTCGTCGACCCAGCGAGCTGTTGGTCTGCCCTTTTTTTTTTTTTGCTCCAGGACCTCCAGGGCCCTTCCAAATAGTTGCTCGCTTGACCCATCTGTCTGCAAAGGAGCGGCCAACGTGTCCTGCCCATTTCCATTTTAAGCGTAGTGCATGTTTCAGTGCGTCTATCACTTGGGTCTTTTGCCTTATTTTTACACCATTTTGTTTATCTAAAATTTTTAAACCGAGGATGCTCCTCTCCATAGCCCGTTGACACGCGCGTATTTTTGACATATTTTTTTGTTAAAGATCTGTGTTTGGGCTCCGTATGTTAAGCAGGGCAGGAGGCTCGAATCTATCACTTTCTTCTTTAGTGTTATTGGGAGTTTTGATTTTAATATTTCCTTGTTACTCCAGTATTTTTTCCACGTCATGTTAATACGCCTCTGTATTTCGTCTAGGTGTCTTGTGTTTTGGAATGATATTTGTTTTCCAAGGTATATATAGCTCTCTACGTACTCCATTGTTGTTCGGTTTATTATTATGGTATCTGTAGTGCCGTTGGTAGCTATCTTTGTCTTTGAGGTGTTAAGTTGAAGCCCAATATTTTCGCTAGCAGCGCTTAGTTCTCTCAGCATTTCCTCAAGTTGTTTTGATGACTTAGCAAAAAGTACTATATCGTCGGCGAATCTCAGGTTACTGAGGTTATTCCCCTCTATATTTATTCCTTTTTTATCCCAGTCTAGGTCTTTCATTATATTTAGGCACCTTTAGGTACAAAAAATGCGAAAGCCGAATCGATGCGAAAAGCCGAAATGATCCGTTCACGTTTCTATGGAATTTGACAGTTTTGTATGGGCGAAATCCGAAACGATCCTCACAAATGTGGTTCCACCCTTATTTTCAAAGTTATATTTAGCTGGTTTAACCTATGAGTATTATATCCAACACGGTTTAACGCATGGTAGGTAGGAAATACATGGAGATGCCCTTCCTACAAAAATTGGGTGCATACATACAGAAAAAATCTCATAAAATGGCCGCCCATTAGGGAGTGTGCTTCGAAACTATCGACATCGATAAGGAGTGAAGCGATAATCGAGCATTTATGTATAGGTACGTAGTATTTATAGGTAATAATAATTACGTAACATACGTTTGTACTCTATCAGGTACCTATTATTCGCGCGAATTTAGGTTTTTTAAAGATCTTGGAATATCCAAACAGTTTCGCTGCCGTTTTGTGAAATTGAACGAGATCACCAGATATAAAAAAGTACTCTATATTAGATGCAAAACTGATTTTTCAGACCACTTTAACTCATTTATAAATTATAATATGTATCAATCGTTTGTTTGTTAATTAAAAACCACTATTTCTTTTCAAAGAAAGCAAGAGCAACTAGCAAAATAAATTGTCAAATAATAAATGAAATAAAATACAGCAGTGTATGATTGATAGGTATGTATTTAATTGATGAAAATAGTGTAAGTACACATATTTTATTAATATTACGATTTTTTAACTATCGAAATGGGACACTTTTTATGAAGCGAACCAAACCAATTTTCATTCGTTTCTGAATAAAATTAAGTTAGATAGAAAACTCTTTTGCAACACTGCATCGTTTATTTTAGTACCATATTATTGTTAATGGAATCTTAGGTCTAAATATGTTTAAATCACACTTTTTATGGGCATCAATTAGTCATTAGTGTTGTGCTCAGGATCATTCCAAAAGTATTTTCTGTGTCGTATTTAATGAGAACCTCAATATATAACCTTATATGGTTTAAGTATACTTACGTTTCAGGTTTCGTTTTACCATTTAAAATTGGTTTCATCAATTTCCTTTAATAAAACTTAATTTAAAATTTTAATTTATTTTTCCATTAATTCAAAATTTCCTTGCAGTGAACCTGCGATATATTCAACAACTTCGGTTTAATTTTCCAAGTCAGAACGTATATAGTTTATGTACCTCTCATAAAGATTGCTGCGGTCCTCTTGAATCTGTAAAAGGTATTTTTCTGTTAAATCATTGTTTGTATTAGCTGGGTTTTTCTTGAACAATTGAATATTTATTTGTTAAGAGGAACGCAATTCTTAATTCTGCCATCTTTTATATCAGCTTTTATTAATTAGTAATCTCTTGTAAGCCCTCTTGTTGTAATTGAATTGCACAGAGATTATTATTAAATCAACCTCTTGCTCTTACCGCAGAAAATAAATGTATCATACGATCTTTTCATATTTTATGTAGAGGGATGTGTTTCAATATATTTATATTTTCTACGCCTACAGCATCCATCCATTTTTTCTCTAAGTTTTCATTAGCCGGAAATCTGAAGATAAGAAGTATATTAGTAAAATCTATACTGATATTATAAATGCGAAATGTGTCTGTCTACCTGTCTGCTACGTTTAAACGGCCCATATTTTTAATTGTTTTCGATGAAATTTTGTACCTACCTATAGAGATAGAATCCTGCAAAATTGAGGAGTTTCCATGGGAAAAAAATCTTAAACGACAGCAGAAAACATGGACATTATCATCTATTATATAGAGGGATTAGATTCTAGCATATATTATTTATATGAAGTATTAAAGTAACCGGACAAATGATATAAATTTCAACTATAAACACCAAACTTCTTGTATTATCTTAGAATTTATTCAAGTCGTTTAACGTCACCTATAATAATATCGACAAGTCGATACTCCACTGACACAAATAAACAATGGACATCCCTAAGGCTCATGTTTACATTACATTATATAATGTGTTGTATATAACACTCATAAAATGGTGGATGGCACCCGGCTTGACTAGTAATTACTTTATATACTTCATCTCCATCTATTTCCTACCTACCATGGTTTAACAGCTCTGGCTGTAGAATGAGCATCTTCTGCATGGAACTAGGAATTAAGACTTCCTAGTTCCACGATTTTTGGGGACAACTCTGGCCCTCAGGCACAGAATAATATCTAGTAACTAGCGTCACAGAACACTGTAACCCTACACCAACTATAATTATAGTCTGTTCACAATAAATATGTGCCTGGAAATGGAGTGCGCTGTTGTGCTTAACCTCTTTTGTTAGGCGGGCAATACCATAGCCAGCTCGATTCCGTAACTTCGGTATCAAATCAATCAATCAAACTGCATCAATGTCAAAGTCTTCTTCTTCTAAAGTCACGCACAAGTCAAAGTCAGTAAAGGGAATGCCCACTTTTGGGCCCTCCGCGGACAGCACGATAGATTTTATCCAAATTACAAAACCATTTTAAAATAAATAAATACGAATTATCATAATATTAAGAAACCCGCCACTATTATCAGTAATTTACAGAAATTAAAAGTATTTATATTGACTCGAGTAAGCTGAATCTATAGTCTGTGATCCAATTTGTAGCCATTTTCTTTAAAATGTTGCTAGCATTAACCATGATACTAATCAATACTGTCGATTTTTTCGATTATTATCAGATTTGTGTGGCATTTAATGGGTGTGTGTATATTTATATTTTAAAAGTATAGACTACAATAAAGACCTTTAGTTCATTTCTTGAAGTGTATTCATAATTCTTATCACTACATATTATAAAACAAAGTCCCCCCGCCGCGTCTGTCTGTCTTGTCTGTTCGCGATAAACTCAAAAACTACGGAACGGATTTTCATGTGGTTTTTACCATTAGATAGGGTAATTCATAAGAAAGATTTAAGTATGCGTTACACCATACAATTTAAATGAATATTTTAGGAGCTATCGCAAAATAAAAACGAACGCGCGCCAAAATAAATACGAGGATTTCAACCCGATGGCGATGATGGGACTCGCTCACGTGATGCGACCAGTGACCACCCCAGCGCCGCGTTGACATTGCTATATTATAAGCCAAGCGATACTTCTTTTATAAGCTGTACAATATACTGTACAATATGCTGTTCAATATAACTTAGGGAACATTTCAAGGAGTTTGCATAGCATAGGCGTAATATGCTCTACTACCCGTGCGAAGCTGGGACGGTCGCTAGTTATGTATAATGTGTCGAGAGAGGCGAGGTTACGTCATCATGATTTTAGACATAAGACATCAAGATATGATATGAATAGATACACAGCAGGATTACGTCTTAACAATAACATATGTTAAAGTGACTCTGCAGTACCGATTGTGTTCGAGTATTATTCAAGAATCGATTATAAATATTTTCACTCACGAGTGAAATGGTAAATGGCAACATTCATTTTTTGACATCAGATGACATTTCCTTTCACTCATGTTTTTGATGATGGTGTCTCTGGCTGATACATGGAACTAGGAATTACGAATGGGCTGATATGTCTATTGTCTGTCATCTTGCGAAATGCGTATTTGCGTAGGTTTTAATGTTTTAAAGTACTAAACAGTGATATTTTGAATCAAGAACAAGTCAGGGAAAGTGTAAAAATACAGACAATTAAGCTCTCTGTCAAAAACATAACCCCAAAATGGTTACAAAAATACGCTATATTTCTCATATCATTAGTCTGGCGGCCACCTGAACCAGATTTTTATTATTAAAGATACGCTAAAGAACCTAAATAAATAATGCATTATTATATCTTTGCATGTCCGCGAAGGGCCCAAAGTTGTATGGACAGTGGGCATTCCCCTCTTCGTTACTAGATACCGCCCTTCCTACAAACAATAGCTCCATAAATGCGACATGCATCGTAATATCATAATTTGTGTGAAAACAACAAACATTAGTTGCTATGAGACTATGTGGGTACGCCAGTTCCAGCGTACTATGAATTGCTGCCATTTCCTAGTACGCTGGCAGTATCTAGTAGCGACTAAGCTACCAATCCTAAATCTATTGTGAAAGTATGGTTTTCGCAGCAACGTATCATTGCAACTATCTATTAGAGATCGATGTGAAACAAAAATATTTTTGACAGTTCATAGGCCAGTAAATAAAGCAGTTTTTAGTGTTCCGTACCCAAAGGGTAACAACGGGACCGTATTACTAAGCCTACGCTGTCCGTCCGTCCGTCCGTCTGTCAGCGGGCTGTATCTCGTAAACCGTATAGATAGACAGATGAAATTTTCACATATTATGTATTTCTATTGCCGCTATAACAACAAATAATAAAAATTAAATTAAATTAAACTAGTGGTTCGCCCCGAACTGAGACCTCGCGGTAACGGTATCCCATGATTATTCATTCAATCGATACATGACGACCAAAACTGACATTATTATTATTATGCCCGTTTTCACCAAACATACCTAAATCATCCCCTATGTAGGAGTCTCTTTACGTAGGTAGCTCCAAAACACAATCCTAAGTCCTAACATCCGTCCCAATGTCCTTTTAGGTGTCCCGTACAGGATCGTGATAAAGAAGTTGACAGTAATCATCACATAACTTATCATAGGTAGCCCGTAAAGGTTAGGGAACGTCAGTGAAAACATTGAATTATTATGTAGGTACTAACGAGTGAAAACGGGTTAGGGGCATCTGTACAAATCGTCATCTATCGACGCGAATAGAAAATATACAAAATGATATTTAACTAAAGAATAATTTTAATTGAATAATATGTTATTATATTATGTACCTAAATAATAATGGTCGACGCAAAACTGTTTTTGGGATAAATCGTAGTCGTAACTCCTAGTTCAATGGAATAGTTAAGGATTGCGCCATCTATTAGCATTATTGTGAAGCTATGTGAAATTTACTGATGCTCATTAAAAATTAAATAATCTCGTTTCTTTATAATATTCATATAATTTTAGTATTTGTTGTTCAAGTACAGGATACAAGTGAAGTAAGAAAATAAGTACAACTTGAAAATATAAAGAAAATTTTCCCAGAGAGCGTCTTCAAGCGAGCGTATTAAATCACCAATTTGGAAGCCCCCCATTTCGTCAATTTTAGGAAAAAAATTAAAAAAAAAATACGGTTGTACTCTGTTCCAAATTGTCTTTAAAACGATACACAGAAAACTTATGAATCGCAAATAAAAAAAATTTCTTCGCATTCGCTTCTATGAGAGCCCCCCTGAAATAAAGATTTTTATAACTTTTTAAGCCATTTTCGGCTGGAGGCCATCGGTTTACATATTATATCTAAATTTGAATTAATTACGTTCAGTAATTCAAAAGTTATAAGGCTCTGACAGACGGACGGACGGACGGACGGACGGACGGACGGACGGACGGACGGACAAGTGCAAATCGCTCTAGTAAACTCAGAGACCTCGCTTCGCTCGGTCAAAAAAATTAATTAAAATATTTCCATGGGTACATGGAAATATTTTTATTTAATTTTTTTTAACGGAACCCTAAAAGAGCGAGGCCCGACTCGCACTTAGCCGATTTTTTTGGGTCAACCTCGCACTAAATTTCCGATCCAATTGTAATTTTTTTTAGGTTAAGGGTTACTTACTAACCATAAAAACACAAAATGCTGACAGATCCAGGTAGAGCTTCGACCGCAATCTTAAAGAAAAGTTTTTGACCGATATCTCGGGAACTATCCACTTTAGAGCAAAAGTTATTAAGACCTTTTTTGTAGAGAATAAAATTTTGCATCTTATATTTCCTGTAAACTTTTTTGTAAAACTTACCGTTTACGATTTATGGCCCATTTAATGAACCCCACACAAACACACAAACACGCTCGCATGCAACCTTCGAACCTTTTGCAGGCGATATATCGTAAACGGTAAGTCAAAAAGTTAACAGGAAATAAAAGATGCAAATTTTATTCTCTACAAAAAAGGTTTGAAAGTGGATAGTTTCCGAGATATCGGTCAAAAACTTTTCTTTAAGATTGCGATCGAGGCTCCACCTGGATATGTTATGGTCAGTAAGTAACCCTCAAGGTAAGACCGCACTGGGCGTAACTGCACTGCAGCGGAGCGACGCGACACTGCACTTCAAAATATTGTATCTATGTAAACGTATTAGACATATCACACTACGCGGCAGCGGAACGCGGAATTTCGTGGTCATGACAGACCAGATAGTCTTACGGCCTGCGGAAAAACTCAAGCTAGTGACACCTACACATCAGACGAAGTATTTTAGTAACTCCTTCACGGTCAAGGCTATTTGTCTATGGAACGAGCTTCCCTCGCAAATTCATCGTGCTGAATCCCTTAATAAATTTAAAACTGACGTCAAAGATTATTACCTATCTCTGTGCTATCATCAATAACGACATAGTTTACGGTTGAAATCAGTAATGTATATACGGACTATACATATAATATACATACATATACATGTATGTATATTATATGTATAGTCTTATGTATGTGTATTATATTTATTTTGTATATATTAGTGTGTTAATATGTTATTATTATTGTATTATATGGTTTAGTTTATTTACCTATTAGTATTTAGGTATATTATATACACCACCTCCCACTGTCTATTTGTTCATTTTCTCCCTAGCGTTAAGGTTGTCTGGAAGAGATCGCTATTTAGCGATAAGACCGCCTTTTTGTACTTACATTTTTAGTTTTCTTTTTTGTAACCTGTAATTCATTTGTGTTTTGTGGTGCAATAAAGTATATACATACTTACATACATACATACATACTAGTGATGATAATACTATTCCCGAACTTGAACCAGTAGCTTCGCCACTATCATCTACATCGACGGCATAGACGTTCAAAACAATTACAGCCCGAAAAAAGAACCAAATTCAAAAACAAAATCCATCAGTTGCCAGTATGCTACAAAATTATTTGGATTCGCGAACAACTCCAAGTTCAGCAAGTCAGCCAGAAAATCCTATAAATTCTTTTTTTAAAGCTATGGCTGATACAGTCATAACCTTGCCACCAGATTTGCAATTAAAAGCTAAAAATAAAATTTATAGTATAGTCTCAGAGATAGAATATGAACATTTTCTAAGAAAGTCGACATCATCCACACACCAAGCTGTAGTGGTAACAAATCCGTCCGTTTCCTACAATTTTGAAAAGCAACGTCATGATCCAGTTCCATCTACAAGTACTGAAGGACCACCTCTCAACAATAAAGTCCAGGAAATTCAGATAGACTCTGATAATATTCTTATTGACCGTTTCGTCGATATTCCTGATTCAGATACATGTACTGGTATTCTAGATGAAACAAATGACATATCACAAAGTATCCTAAATCCTCATGCCACAAAGTATATTCTAACCCCCGATGGTCGTCTAATTCGTCAATAATAAATGTAATTGTCATTACTTACTAATTAGCTATTACTTAAATAAAAAGTACTTACCTCATTGTCACCATGAGTTTTTCTTCTACACCTATAGCTTTTCGGAATAGAGTGTCCTCTCTTTTAATATATGGCTGCATAATTTGTACTAACTCGTTAAACTTATGCAGCGATATTCTAAAATATGTATGAAATCTTTTTGAGTCTCTTTTAAGGCGTGGTAAAAGTACATGATATTCTCCTTCTTCATATCGCGATTTCAGAATGTCATGTATCCACAGTCTCAGCTTTTTTCTTAATTGCAATAGCCTTTCTTCTTCCTCGCAAAGTAGTGATACTATGATCACGTCCTCAATTTCATCCATCGCGTTTAAAGGTTTCCGACCAACTAACGAACAAAAGCCGCGCCGCTGCAGTTCTAGTGCGACATACCGAACTTCATAAAATAGTGTCGCGTCGCTGCGCTGCAGTGCAGTTACGCCCAGTGCGGGCTTACCTTTAACCTAAAAAAAAATTAAAATTGGATCGGAGTGCGAGGTTAAATGCTTTATCTACTGGACTATCAATCTCACTATCGAAAAATCTTTTTGTATGAAAGATGCGCTGTGAATGCGATTTTGTTTTAAAGTAGATTTTCCTTTCTGGATCTCGAAAAAATTAAGTTAAACTAGGTTTTCACTGAGACTTAACTTAAGAGGTGTTAAAGAAGTGACATTAGCGATCCGATAAACTACAAATATATATTATCTGAATAAAATAAGTACCTATATTAAAGTGATTTAAGTGTTGAAATAGGAGAAGAAAATATACTCAGCTAGGGAAAAAATACGAGTTTTCTTTGCAGGAATAATAAATATAACTAAGCTAAATTTTCAATACACATATTAGAAGGCCATATTATTATTGATATTATACTATATCCTCTATGCTCTTTGACAGTGTCTCCAACTTGGTACTATTACTATAAACTAAAAATGATTATGGACACATAATTTCAGATAAGAATAAAAATATTTAAATATTGTAAGTAATAATATGTATTTTGATTACATATTATTATTATTTATTGATTAATAACAAGAAAACTAGAAATTAATGCCATGAAAAAGTAAACATATTTATTACGCTTATGTAAGTAAACATATTTATTTATGTAATGTCTACTTTGCAAAATATTACAAAATATTAGAAGATTCACATTAGGCATAGACTAACATTTCTGGACGATTCTTTTTTAAACTTATTTTCTAAATAAAATGTCCATAATTTTGTCGATAATTGCATGAAAGAATAACTATGCATCATCTCATCAGTTTTTGTACTCACAATAGTAATTACGTATACCTACGTAAAACGAAAACAAAATTATTTATTTTTTTAAAAGAAACCACAGATCATCAGTAAATATCAACAGTTAGTATATAATGCTGTTAATGCAGCTATTTAGAGTGAGTAATATAAAATGGTGCCACATGCGAGTATGTCATTTTTAGAGAATCGACGCACTGCTAAGTTTGATAGTTGTCAAGTGGCTTGTGTAGGTTGCCATGTAAAAATCGTAGGTAGCGTTAATTCACACTTTGGCCACACACATTCCTATTGTGAACAAAATTTATAATCCGGCAGCCCGACCACGTAACTATTGTCTCACATCTCACATCCAAAAATATCCTTAAGGATCGTTATCGTTACAGTCCTTATAACCGGTACCGCGTAAGCTTTTTCAGGAGTGTATAATCCGACTAATTTGAACATCTATGATAATCTAGCAATCTATACGGCTATAGCAGTCTTCCTTATTTGACTGCGTTATACCAATTGAAATAATTAACGCCATAGCTAATAATAATTGCTCTTGAATTAAATGTTTAATATCTGCAAATAATATACGCAATATTTATTTAAGTAGGATGGTACTTCTTACACACAAACACCTATAAAACTTATTCCCGCATCACAGACAGAATTTACCCAGGCGCAAATTATTATTGAATAATACTTATGTGCCATAAGTCATAATACCTATGTAGGTACATACCGCGGCTAGTTCATGGAACTAGGAATTACGACTACGTTAATTAATCCAACAATGATAACAACTGCGAGTTTGATGCCACCCAAACACCAAACTATTTTTATGATTTCAGATTTTTATACTTTATACTTTGTATCAAACTTTCAGACGGCAAACCAGAGATTACTCTTTACTTAGACGTAGTCGTAATTCCTAGTTCCATGCTCTTTAAACTATCCGTAAACATACGAAAGTGTCAAAAAGTAACCTCTAAATCTAAAAATTATTCTTCAATGATTTTAACATTAAACATACTTCTTAAAATACTACTAATTGCTTTGCTAATTTGACAAATTATTTAATAAAGCTTTTTAAAACACTTTAACAGAAAATATGAGTAGTAAAACGATTAGTGGACACCTTATGTCACCGATAAGAACACCTCACGGCTTGTATCAATGAAAGCCTAGTTTGACGTAACTTTTGTCGTAGTCCTTAACGACATCTTACTTCAAAAGTCTTACGTGGAACCAATTTTCAGCAATGTTCATACAAAAATTGTATAGATAGTGTACTGCATCAATGTCAAAACATTTTTTTGTCCTCAACGATCCTTTAAGGACTGTATCAATGATACGTGGAGCCAAAACCATGTTTTGACATTGATGATGTCCTTTAATGATTGATATATTTCTTAGCCGGTCGCCCTGCTGGTTCCGTTACCGGCCCATGGAACTAGGAATCACGACTAGTCTGTCATGCGGCTGAAACCACATTTGTGAGGATCGATTCGGATTTTGCCCATACAAAACTGTCATTTTCCCTAGAAACGTATACGATAAATTCGGCTTTTCGCATCGATTCGGCTTTCTCATTTTTAGGGTTCCGTACCAAAATGGTAAAAATGGAACCCTTATGGTGAGACTCTCCGTCCGTCCATCCATCCGTCCGTCTGTCACAGTCGATTATCTATGGTGGAAGACACGGGTCTGCCCATGAAATTGAAATTTAATTTGGTTTTCCGCAATTTGCAAACTAATACAACAAAGTAGGCTTATGGCCTTCTAATTATGCCAGTGGAATTATCATCTTCACAGGTTTACATAAAAATCTTTACTTGAAAGTGACCAGTTTAAAAAATTAATCAAAATATCGAGTAATTTGTGAGTAGCTCACGTCCAACTCAGTATTATCCAAAGGGGTAATGCTGCCAGCATCTTGGGTACCATGCCACACTGCAGTGACTTCGATGGGGTTTTAGATTTTATTTAATTTTTATTTTAGTTTTAATTATAGAATAAATTTACTCGTAATTAATTTTAAAAATGAGTAGGCTGCCTCAAGATGTTGAGTAATAATTTTTTTTTTCAAAAATTTTTGTTTTTTATAAGCTACAAACTTGACCCCCAGGCTAAGAAAAAAAAATTGTTTTTTTCACTCCACCCTAATATACAACCTCATAACAGACGATTTGGGGTGGTGCATGCGGTAGAGTCATAGTCGTGCGGACTTTTCTATCCAGTGCGTCTAGTTCGGTCTGAGTCCATCTGAGTACGCCAAAGGTGTACATGAGAACGGGCATGACCCAGCCGTTATATGCTCGGACCTTATTGGCGCCCGACAAATAGCTTTTACAAACTTTTGTAAGGCGGCCAAAAAAGACCTCGCAAACTGACTGTTTCACGTCCGCCTCCTTCACCCCCACGGATTGTGACATACCCAGATACCGGTATGACTCAGCTTCAGAGAGGGTCCTGATGTTGGATAGCTCGAGATTGATCTCGGCCGAATGAGTAACCTGTCCCCTCTCCACATGTAAGCAACCACACACTTTTCTAGTCCAAGCTCCATCCTGATGGAGTTACTGAACTCAGTGGTGATATTCAGCAACTCCCTCAGGCGGGTGGCATTGGGTGCTAGCAGCTTGAGGTCATCCATGTAGAGAAGGTGAGGCACTTTTGTCCCTCCTCTCCGAAACTGAAAGCCTGTCCCTGAACTCTTCAGCAAAGAGCTGAGAGGGTTCAGCGACAGACAAAACCATAATGGACTCAGACAATCGCCCTGGAAGATACCCCGCCGTATCTTGATCTGGTCACCCGCAGCCGTCAACAGCTCGCCATGGAGACAAAGGATCGTACTCCATTGCCCCATACACTCTCCGAGGAAGTCTCGAACTGTACTATCGACTTTGTACAGCTCAAGGACCCTCAAGAGCCATGAATGGGGCACCGAGTCGAATGCCTTCTTATAGTCAATCCAGGCGGCAGAGAAATTCCGGCGATTGCGTTTGACCAGTTGGCCCGCGACGGAGCTCCTTAGTACTACGACCACCGCCCCGACATCCGTTCTGAGCCCCAGACATGATGTTGTTCTCGTCTACGTGACGGGAAATCTTAAGGCTCAGAACGGATGTCAATGTCTTATAGATGGTAGTAAGACATGTGATGGGGCGGTACTTAGCTGGGTCAGCGGTATCGGTTGACTTAGGAGCTAAATGAGTGATCCCGGTGGTGAAAAGGCTCGGGAGTGCCCTTTGCTCGAGAGCATCTTGAAATTGTCGAGCCAAAGTAGCATGGCAGAGCGAAAAACCCTTCAACCAGTAGTGATGCAGCCCATCGGGTCCCGGACTTTTCCAGTTCGGGGCCCGGCGCACCGCACCAGCTACATCCTCCGAAGAGATGGCGACAGGGTTCATCGGCTCTATTGAGGCACATGCTTCCTCTACCGCCGCAATCCAAGGGCCCTCCTCATGCTCCACCTCTCTTGACCATATACTTCGCCAAAAGGCGACAAGGTCAGCCGGTCTCGGCCGCTGAGAGGTAGAACAGACTGCTGGGCACTCCAGTTTTTTATAGAACCTTTTCTGATCACTCGAGAAGAGGCGATTTTGCTGAAAGCGCTCGACTCTTTCCGAGTATCGTCGGATGCGGTTCCCCCATGCAACGATTTTCTGCTTCAGGTCGTCGATGCGCTCCGTTAGTTTTTGGGTTATATCGGGCTGATCTAGCCGCACCCCGAGCCCATTAAAGGCATTAAAGACATTATTCTAACGGAGCGCACAATCCTTGGCCTAGTGTTGCCCGATCTGAAACTCTGCAGTCTGCCAATGAGAGCTCTGGCCAGGGTGATACGGTGTTCTATTCTCCTTTTCCAGGCTGGTTCCGTGCTGCGCCTTAGAGTAGCGCGTCCACGTTCCTGGGTCTTGACACCCATGAAACGGTGAACAGCTAAGGCCGCACCAAAGAGAATAGAAGCCGTATCATCCAGGCCAGTGCTGCGCTCAAGGTATTGAGGCAGCATTTGGTTTATGGCCTCAATGACATCCCGCGTCGCTACATTTAATGTGAGTCGGGAGAGCCGCGGACGGATCTCTAGAGGAGCACTCCGGATCTCCGAAATCGCCTCTTCTAAAATCCTTCCCATCCGCTCTATGTCAAGGGAAACTGTTTCCTCCGTGTCCTCCTCCACAGGCAAATCTTGCGCGATAGCGTCGGTCTCTTCGCGGACAGGTTCCGCCAGAGAGACAATTTGCTCTGTGGTAGGGGTTGTCACATCGGGAACAGCCTCACGTCGTAACCTTTCGAGCTCGGTAGCGCTAAAGATGTTCGAGCGCTGAATATACCGAGCCCGGTCTGCCAGGTTTTGTTCCGTGACAGTCAGATTCGGCTCAAGCAGCAAGAACTCGCGGTACATTGCCGCTCGGTAGCCAGTCCGTCCGGTTTCCCCTCCTGTCGCCCTGTAGTACGCACGCATGACATTCTCGTTCATTTGAGATGTCCATCTCATGCGGCGCACTCCACCAGCGGCGGGCTCCGAAGATTGGGTCCTTGAGGACCCTGTCGGTGCCAAGCCCTCTGGTGGGGATGATGGATTGGCCGGCCGCCGAGATGGTAGTGGCGGCCGGCTGGTGTGACTGGCGGTCCGCATGCTGTCACGTCCAGCGCCAGTCCCAGACGCGCCCTGGCGCCCCCCAGGTAGCGGCCGTGTTCGCGCATTCTCATTATTTTTTTCCATCATCATAAAAGGGGGGTGGGGGGTGAGTGGCAGTTACGTCACTCGGGGTCCACTCAGGTCCCCAAGGAGGCTGTTTTAGAGCCAGCTCGCTCGGTTGAGGGGGGAACTTAGATGTTCATTGGTTCCCCAGTTCCCTTTAGTCGCCTCTTACGACACCCACGGGATAGGAAGGGGTGGCAACATTCTAGTACGGCGAATATCACAAATCATTATTATTATTATTTATATATATTATATATATTTATATATTTTTTGCTTTCAGGAAGAAAATAAAGTAGTGAAAAATAATTGTCTGATTTTTTATAAAACTTTAATTATCACACGATACCGAAATGAAAGCAGCTATGGTTATATTTTTTTTTACTTTTAGGAAAAAATAAACCGTGGGTTAAAAATTGTTTATGACAAATTGTTAACTTATTACAAAATAGGCTATTTGACTACTTTTAGAAAATCATCTTAAATTGTTAATAATGCTATGCTGAAGCTAACGAAACATATATTTCGGCATAATTTTCAGTATTTTTCATAAAAATCGAGAAATAAATTCAAAAAAATAAATTGCCGCCGAAACGTTCCATTTGCTCTCATGACGTAACAGTTCACATTTCAAACAATGACAATTTTATAATATGTGTTTAGGCCGCGTGTCGCATACTATTTGGTATTTAATAAAATAGTAACGATGAAAAACAGACGAAATTAGCCTATTACGCCGCACAAACACGTCGAAATGTATTGACAAAATGAGAATTCCATAGGTGGTTTGGACTGTGACGTCATTCGAGATCACGGAACGTTTTCGATCACGTGACCATGGCCAGAATTATAGCAATTTTAACTAATGTTTTCTAATTAAATAAAGCTTTATTTTTTAGTTTTGTCGTATGGAATAATGTTTTTAGATAATAATCTTTTAGGATGACACCAGTTGAAACGATATTTTTATTATAGTCAAATACCCTATTATTTATAAAAAAAAATATTCTGTTAACCTTTAGAGAAATGCCAAATAAATAGTAAATATCATTCGTCTATGCCAATCAATGATTGTTTTAGTTCCATGGATGACCTAATCTGTGGCCTGCTCCATGTCAGATGACAGCCAGGCCTAGTCAACTTTGTTCTACGTCATTGCGACATACCTAAAAATACTTGGGCAAATCAATATGTTGCCAAGTGTAAACAACTTTTTTATTTTTCATACTAGTAATACTGTTCCGAATTTCGAAATAATTGAGGGTTACTAGCAACTAGCTTAAACTCCTGTTTTGGTAGTTAAGTTTTACACAATAAACAACGCGTACAGAATAATAAATCCAACAAAGCAAACATTACCTACAATAATAATTGTTATCATTTTTTTCTATGTCTAGTGACCCGTACACGCAACTCATACATAGCATATAGAGAAAATATAAAAAAATAGTTAATAAAAATATATTATCTTTGTTTAAATTTATCTTAACATTATCAAGAATATTTAATTAAAAGATAGCGGTGGCATAGATCTCAATTATCGGGTCGTAAAAATCACTCCTGGTACAAAAATTATTTTGTTTATGGCAACTTTGTTTGAATTCTTGAATTTTCTTCAGAACAAGAAAACGTACTTTTTGAGGTTAAAATTTCTACAAAAATAGTAATTTTCAAACACAAAAAAGTACATTTCAGATTTCAGAGTTTGCTTTTCTGAAAATGTTTACTTTGCCTGCGTTGCTGTTTAAACGTTTTACTTCGAGTCGAGCTTCTGCTCCTCCGTAACCGTAGAAATAGTGTGAGGTGCTCGTTCAATTAAAACTTATCTGGACAATAATAAGTGAAATAGTGGTTTTAAAATGGCAGAAAATAGCAGGAAGTGTTTAAAGTGTGGCCATTCACCGGGTGTAGACCCCGACACTAAACTATTCCGCTATCCTAAGCCTGGCAAAACCAACATTCTCAGGTACAGTACTAATTTATTTTATTAAAATCACTAGATGATGTCCGCGTTGATTATTTTTATTGCTGCGGGAACTCCTTAGTTTTCCGGGATAAAAAGTAGACTAGTGTCCTTCGCCGGGCAACCTATCCATATATGCCAAATTTCATCAAAATCGGCTGAAAAGAGGGGTCGTCAAAGCCTAACAGACACTTTCGCATTTATAATATTAGTATGAATTTGAAACATCTGAATGCCAATAATCCAAATTTTATCCATTATCCAAGGATTAAGACATGGTAAATAATTTGTAGAAAAGCCATATTATTGTGTCATTTTTTCTAATAGTGATTGAACAAGAAGGTATTTGATCACATAATTATTATAAACAAACTACTTGTAAGAAGTACCTTTTACATATTTGGTCTGTAGGAGCATTCAGAGTATCATTCCTTTGTAATGCTAATGACATAAATTGTTATTTTAGGTGTGAATTATGGGCCAAATACTGTTTCCCCGATGGAGAATGGTCTTCACAAGAATTCCAACAAAAACTGCACAGGGAACATAGAATGTTGTGCCACAGACATTTTAAAAGGACTTCATTCAGTGATTATCCCCATAGTACAAAGAAGCTACATAGATTTGCTGTTCCAGATGAAGAGGTAATGTGTACTTTACATAATATTAATAATAAAATGTGTGAAAGGTTAAATTAATAGGACAGCCCCCAATAACAAAGTCACATCTGCTAAACTCCTGACTTCAAATTTGAGCCTTAGCTTTAGTAAACTATAAATTGAATTTCTGCCTTAAGGGGCCTCAGTCCATATGTACGCTCTTACTAGTGATTTATTATTGCACACATTATTGCATATTGTGCTTTCAAAACTAAGTATTAGTTCGATTTGTCTCATCATTATCTAGGTTTATTGATGTTTATAATATCGAAAAAATATTAATCTTAAAGTTACGAGCATTTCTATAGGAATCTTTCAAGGCTCGTAACTTTAAAATCATAAATTTCTTCAAAATTTTACATATCAATAAACCTAGATAATGACGAGACAAATCGAAATAATACTTAGTTTTGAAAGCTTAACAAAAAAAACTGGGATCAATGAATTCATAAAAAATAGGGAATACCATCAAAGATGTTGCTTGCATATATTTCAATAAATAATAGCTGATTAATTGTAGATTAACACACTAAGCATACTATTATTGTTAATAATTTCAGATGACAATATTTGTTCCTCAACCAAAACCTTTGAATGTTGTGCCTTTACAAGACAAAACAAATGTGTTTACTGGTGTGGATAATCCAACCAAAATAATGCAGCCTACAGAAGAAAATGAAATTAAGCTGTGTTTGCTAAATCAGCCTAGCAACAGCAGAAGCTTAGTAGAAGGAAAGTGTCCTGAAGCCAAACAGCCTTTAGATGAAAATGTCCAAATTCCAATGAGTTCTAAGAAAACTGCAGGAGAAAGGTATCTCTACAATAAATGCCGAAAGCACATGAAAAGAATATGCCAACTGCGCAATAGAATAAATAAATTAAAAAATAAGGAATATTTAAGAGAAATTTCAAACAATGATTCAGTGCAAGAGTTGATGAAAAAACTGACACCAACATTTGCTTTGTTGCTCCAAGCTCAAATAAAAAATTATTGTAGGAAATCTAAAGGAAGACGGTGGACACCAGAAGAAAAAATCATTGCCTTAAGGCTTTATAAACGATCACCAACATGCTACAGACTAATGAGGAGGCTTGTGTGTTTACCAGCTCAATCCAGTCTGAGAACCTTATTAGGTCAATTTGAAATGAATGTTGGAATAAATAAGAATATTTTCAGCATTTTAGCAAAATTTTCTAAACTCCAGAAACCCTCTGACAATGAGTATATTCTCCTTTTTGATGAAATGTCTATAAAAAAAACTTACGATACAATAGAAAAAGTGACATTATTGAAGGATTTCAAGACCATGGGCATCAAGGCAGATCTCCACATATAGCATCAAATGCTCTAGTGTTCATGGTGGCAGGGATAAGAAAAAAAGTGAAGCAGCCTCTTGCTTTTTACCTGTCTAGTGGCTATGTGACAGCAGATAGATTAGCAGCATTGATAAAAGAGGTACACACTTAATCAAATTCGATTAAATTTTATGATTTCACATATTAACCAACCTTATTTATAAATTGAATCGGCACATGCTAAAAGGGCATTAGTTCAGAGCACATAGTTTTGAGAAAAACAAAAAATCGGTTTCTAGGCAACACATATTTTTTTTTAACCAATCCACTGCGTTCACAAGCCAATATTTAGGTATACCAGGCATGGGACTGAATTCCTTTTAGCATGGAAGCTATGCAGAAGATCAAAGATGTGATTTTCATGCTTAACTCAATTTGCCATTTTTTGTGACAGATTCCCTTTTAGCATGTGCCCATTCTATTGAAGTATCAAAAATTATGCCAAATTGTTTTAATTCTAGTCATAGTACTTCTATTACCTTTTATGGCCTTTCAGTCTTTCCTTCTTCCTTTAATTCAACTGCCTGAATTTAAAATGAAAGTATTAATCTACTTCATGTATTATTTTTAGGTATTATGGGAATGCTACAGAGCTGGTCTCAATAAAGCAGCAACAGTTTGTGACATGGATGGTGTTAACCGCAGAGCGTTAGGCATCTTGGGTGCCACTGTAGACAGGCCATGTATCAATTTGGATGACAAAGATATTGTTAGTATCTTTGATCCTCCTCATCTTCTAAAATGTTTTAGAAATTTACTAATGAAATACGACATGAAATGTAACACTGATATAAAGTCAAGCAATAACCGTGGAATAGGTAAGATTAATACTACCATAGCCATACCAATATATCATACCCATATTTCTTTCATTGGCTAAAGTGATAGCAAGCCTAATAAGTTGTTTGTACAAGACAACGGAGAAGCTCTGTATATTAAACAAAGAAAGCAAAGAACTAGAAGTAGACTTATTTCTAGAAAAATATGATACACATATGTTGTGTTTTAGGGAGCATTGGCTTCTTAGCCAACAGTTGCCAATATTTATTAAAAACTTAACATAGTCAACTGTGTTCACTAGAGTGGTTGATCCTTAATTTTGGTTCATGAAAATAAAATGACTAGTAAAAGAACAACTGATGAGTTTGTTGCCAGCTCTTCTCAGCGAAATCTGCATTCCAAACCAATGGTAGAATCTAGACTTATAATAAGAGCTACAGGTTGGCCTACATGAAATAAATAGCTTTTGAATTTGAATTTATGATTTATTCACCCTTTCAGGAGTTGCCAAATGGAGCCATATCATCACATTTTATGAACTGGACAGCAGCAACCCTAATTTCGTATTTGCACCTGCACTGAAACAGGAACACTTGAATCCGAACACTAAACAAAAAATGAGAGTTAAATTAGCTGCTCAAGTTTTCAGTCATACTGTTGCAGCTGGAATGATGGCTAAAATATCACAAGGTAAATAATATTATTTATTTGGGTTTAGGTACAGAGGCATCATTGTTATTTTTTTGTCATATTTATTACTGAATATTCTCCGATTACTCAGCCGTGCCTGTGATTCCAACATATTCAACAAAAAATAATTATAGTGTGACAAGTAGTATTGTAATAATGTAACTATAATCACACTATAATATTTGTGAATAGTTGTGAAGTTTGAGTGTGTGTGTTGTGTGTGTGTATGTTACTCTTTAACACAAAAACTACTGAACGGATTTGGCTGAAATTTGGAATGGAGATAGATTATACCCTGGATTAAAACATAGGCTACATTTTATCCTGGAAAATTAAAGGGTTCCTGTGGGAAACCAAAAACCTTAATCCATGCAGACGAAGTTGCTGGCATCATCTAGTATTATAATATGTTTGTGTAACTATAATCATAATTGATGAGAATTCTGGAAAAAATCCTGTCATAATATGAATGTTGATATTATACTTATGCTACCAGTGTGATTTCATCAGAAGTCCCAATTTCATAATAATATATTAGTTAAATGTTTAATGTTAAATTAATAGTTTATAATATGTATTGAATATGCTTCGAATAAACTTACTTAAGATGTCATAAATAACAAAACCTTTTATTTGATATGTTGCAGGTGAACTAACTACAGATGCTGTAACAACTCTGCATGTTATAGAAAACATAGATAAACTTTTTGATTCGCTGAACAGTGACTCATCGGACTTGAGAAGAGGGAAAATATTTGCAACAAATATAAAAAACTCCAGCCCACATTTACAGTTCTTCCGAGAGATGAGGACTTTCTTCAAGTCAATAGAATTTATAGGGTGCAACCGAGCACCACCTTCTAAAGAAGGCTGGATTTGGACCCTGAATGCAATCGAATTACTGTGGGAAAAGATTACTAGTAAACATTCAGACGTTAAAAGTCTTGCTACCCGCAGGCTACAACAAGACCCTCTCGAAAATCTGTTTGGCTGCATTCGGGGTCACTGTGGTGCTAATGTTAATCCCACTGCTGGGCAATTCGTAGCAGCCCTAAAAACTACTATTTTGACCAATTTAGAGCACATTACAACATGAAATTGTGAATCTGACAATAATGATAGCATTATTGATAATTTTAAAATGTTATTGAGGAAAACACCCACAAATATATGCACTGAAGCTTCAACTTCATCACAAAATGTTATAAATTCCTCAGATATGCTTGATGAATTTGAAACATTTTGCGATACAGTAATTCACAATGAGGACAGTGGAGAGATGCAGGCATGCGCATATGTTTGTGGGTTTTTAATTAAGAATTTAAATAATGATGCTTGCGAAAAATGTAAAACTATTTTCATAGCAAGTGAAAAATCACAAGTACATTTATTTAGCCAATGTAAAGAGTATAATGAATTAAAAAGTAGGTTAAGTTACTGCACAAAAGAATTAATCAAATATATTGAGTGTTGCAGTAAGGAGGTAAATAAAATTTTACATGATAAAGGCCACGAAGGCTATATAAAATCAAATGTATTGGCAACTGTAATAATAATAAACGATGAGTTTTTAAGAATTTGTCCTCTGCATTATAGAAAAAACAAAAACTATTTGCTAAATAGTGTATTTCATATATGTGTCAATAGATTTTGTGTTTTAAAAAATAGGCTTTTACAAGAAGAGGCTTCAAAAATAGCTCTTAAGAAAAAAATTGATTTATTAAAACATATTTAAATAAATTTCAAGTATAAAAGGTACCCAAGAATTTGTTTTATTTCAATCGTAATAAGTAAACCGTTTTATTTTCAATTATTTTCTGTCTGCCTATGCATGTGCCTTTACTTACTTATCCTCCTCTTCAGGTTTCTTTGTTTGTCTGTGTATGTTACCTATTATTATTGTAACTGTAGGTACAAATACTGAAAGAAACCTGAAGAATCCAGAAGGATAAGTAAATAAAGGTATAAAGTAGGTGGATATAAGTAGCAGAAAAATAAACATTCAGAATTTCCCGCTCATAATTTGAAATTGCCGCCATTGAAAATTCGAATATCCCTCTCAAGCTATTTAAACTTGGCGCACAAAGTTTTTATCTTGGGGAGCCAATAGATGGCGGTATTAATTTTTGTTCCCCGTTTCTTTGTATGGACTTGTAATTCTTCTCCCCTGAGTATATGTTGTTCTGTGATGACAGCAGAGCAGAAACCATGCAGAAACATGGCAGAAACTCATGGAAGATTACGACCACATTACGACTACGATGCAGAAACTGCACAGTGCACGACATGTGCGCTTTGACATAATTCAAAGACTTACGAGTCATACCATCGATGAGCCATCGATATATAAATACATTTTTAAAAGCTCATGCGAACTGCGAACAAAGATGAGCATATGATGAGTACCAATGAATTAACATTTTATTTAGCGCTCGCAGAGTAGGTATACAATGTAGTATGTCCAATTATTAGCTGCGGCTGCGTCGCGTCGCTGCAATCGCTCTACTATAAATGTGTTGTACTCGCCTGCGGTTGATCATACGTTTGGTCTGTCCAGTAATAGTGTTCTGTGGGTCTGTCTAATGTACTTTGTGATCAATGATCATACGCTTTTAACCCAGGGTTAGCGGGTGGGGGATCGCATTCAACGAAGCGCAGGTCTCAAGTTATCGAACACAAATATTACCTAATGTTTATATTGTAAACAAAAAGGATAATAGATAAATCAATAATATTATAATACTTACCAATTTTATGCTCACGTTAAGTCTTAGTATTGTTTTTATATTAAAAATAAAACAATTTATTTTTATGTTTCTACAGCTTTTATTTCATATTTAAATAAATAATGTGTAGACATCGATTCGTTATATATTATATATTATGTAGTATAAAAAATAACATGCATGCATGAACATAGGCAGTTGTTGTAGATACTTATTCTAAGTACTTAGGTACCTGCTGATGTTGATGGGGCCCTGGGGTACTATTTTAGCTATTTATGCAACTGCATCGTAATGAGGGTCATTTTAATTCGAGTGCTGTTTTTTGATACGAGGCTTGCCGAGTATCAAAATAGGATAGTACGAGAATTAAAATGACTAATTACGTTCAGTTGCATACAAGATTTTATCTACGACAAGGAAAATAAAATCATTAACAAAATACGCCGTAGGCTCAATAAAGTAGCAAAAAGTAACTCCGTAAGCCGCCACCAGCCGCCTGTGGCGCCTCTGTCAACAAAAAGTAACTCCGTAAGCCGCCACCAGCCGCCTGTGGCGCCTCTGTCGTATGAACGGCACAAAAGTGCCAGAACTCAGAGCCTTAGCTTTAGGTATCCTATTTTAAGAAGATAACCATTTCGATTCAGCTCCCATACAACGAGCTGCATCGAAATGAGAAGCAAAACCGAAAGAGGGGTCATTTCGATTCCGCTGTCAAATTCGAAATTGGAGCTTTTCGATGTTGGAGTAGATAAACGTATTTATGTGTAGAGAATTATGATGAAACATATTGATTATAACATAATATCATTTCATCATTTATATTGAAAGTTCATTATGATAATGTATATTGAAAATAATTCATCATTTTAAATAAATATAATATGGTGCTTATTCGGTTAAACATAAATAACTTAAGATGTTTCAAAAATAATAACTAGGGTGGGTCAAAAAAATTTTTTTAAGTACCCAGATCCTTTTGTAATAGTGAAATTATGTCTTACAAGTTCAATTCGAAATGTGTAAAATGTTATTAATTTATTTTAAGTGTAATAGCCCGCGCCCCAACCAGAAGTATATTGAACTAATATAAAATGGTGATGGTAGATATCGACACCCTAAACAAATAAAAATAATTATACTTGTAAAAAAATTCATACTATTGTGCCAGTAATGAGATTTAATGGCATTGTGCTTTAACGCCCGCATTTTTTTACTTACATTTTTGATTTTATAATTTTGAAACTGGTAGTACACTCCTAATCGTCGTAAGCGAATCGCTTAGCGCATTTATTTTAACTTAGTTTAAGTATTTAGTGGAGCAAATATATTATAGCGGTGCTGTACCACGTTTGAAATGAAATGTTATGAATAGAATAATAGATTACAACATAAAATCAGAAATACTATCAAAGAACCATCATTTTTAGATATTACCGAGCTGGTGTTGATGATAATTTTTTATTAAAGTGTTAACCTACATTTAAGGAAATATCAGAATAAATGTTTGAAGAAAATCGTCCCTGCCTCTCCTTTCACACAAGAGAGTCATTGAGTTATTTAAGGTGTCTCATTTAAATTGCGAAAACCATATCAAATCAACAAACAGTAACATATTTACTGTTACAGAATAAAAAAGAACGACCACCTGGGAACCAAGTGAATACAATTATATCATAGTACTTCTGTGATTTAGTACTTCGTTACTTATGGACCTATTATTATTAGTCTGTAATTCTGTCGTTGGCTCGGAACTAAAGTACTAATAGTACTAGAAGTCTGAACTAGTATTTGGAATGTACTAGTACATCGAGCAAGAACATGCCTATTCTGCTACCAATGAGAAGTGTACAACCGAATAAGAACCTATGAATTACCCCAAGGCTTAGACCGCCTGTCCATTAGAGCAGAGAGGTGTATGCGTTGACCAATCAGATTAGTGAACTTAAAATTACTTACATCCTCATTTAGTAGTATGATTGTTCTGTTAGACACCTCTCTGTTTCAGTGGTGAGGCACCCCTTTGCATTAATGAAACAATGAACTATACGCTCTGAAACTTTACACACAAGCACTTTAATCTTAAAAAGTAAGAGTATAAATAATATTTACACAATAAAACTGACAGTAAACTTCAGATTTATCGGTTTGTATTTAATCAAAGTAATACAAATTAGGGCTTTCGTAAACACATTTTTGAAATGTTTACGAGAAATTACAGGTTTAACAGGTTTTTATGGAATCGCAAATTTGAACTGATATTACTTTAAGGCTGAGACCTATAGAGGTTGCTCTGACTTTGTTCGGACTTGAGATAGATTTGAAAAGAGACACAAAATCCCAAAGTAAACTTGTTTTATATCTGTCTTGACTCTGAGCAGAGTGAGAGCGCAATCTATATATTATCGTCCATGAACTTCTGATACTTCCTATAACAGACAGCTAAAGGAAAATTTTACAGGATGAACAATAAAGTGATTTATTTTCTTTACAAAGTGAAAAATAGGTGCTTGACGTATTTTTAAGTATTTTTACAATTAATAATGCAACTTAGCTAGTGGTTTGAGTTTGTCGATTTCTTCTTTTAAAAATAAATGTCTGTAAAAAAATGGCAGTAACTTCACGGATCTAAGGTTGCTCAATAGGGTGGGTCAATTTTTTTTACCCCAATAATCCTTTTGTAATAGTGAAATTATGTTGTCTTACAAGTTCAATTTGAAATGTGTAAAATGTTATTAATTAAGTGTAATAGCTCGATCCAGAAGTTTATTAAACTAATATAAAATAGTGACGATAGATATCAACACCCTAAACCAATAAAAATAATTTTATTTGTAAAAAAATTAATTAAATTACTATTAAAAAATGATAAAAGTATAAAAAAAAATTCCATACATGAGTGACATTACTACAGTGCTCAAGACTCAAGATAGAGACACAAATATGTCCTGATATTAATCTGTCTTGTTTTAACTCAGTTTTGAGTCTGAGCTGAGTGAAAGTGCCATCTATAGATCTCACCCTAATATCTCAGCCTCAACCGACCTATGCATAATAGTACATACAGTCTACTGAGTAGCATTGACGATATCAACAAACTCTGGTTTGAGGCTGGCGCCGCCCACCAGGAATCCGTCGATGTCTGGGCAAGCGGCGAGCTCCTTCGCATTGGAAGCGGTCACAGAGCCTCCATACTGGATGCGCACAGATTCCGCGACGGCTGCTGACGCATTCGAAGACAGCCAGCCGCGCAGAGACGCGTGGACATCCTGAGCCTGAAAAGAGAGAACCATTATATACCATATGCTTGTTTAAAGACACAACTGCTATTGGAAATGAACCGATCACTGTCGAAAAGTTGCCGGCTGATCGGTGTTCTATAGGATATATTTCGGTGTGTGCTCTTCAACCTTGTCCCCCCCTTCGCCTTTTTACCACCGCACTGCAAGATATCGGAAGGGCTTCCATCCCTAAATCCCCTGTCCCTTG
This sequence comes from Oeneis ivallda, assembly GCA_029955525.1. NCBI lineage: Eukaryota > Metazoa > Arthropoda > Insecta > Lepidoptera > Nymphalidae > Oeneis > Oeneis ivallda. The sequence continues at coordinate 29,231,005 of JARPMR010000001.1, read as the reverse complement.
TCACACAATGTCACATTTTTTTGCCCCCCCCCCCCCTCAACGTGTGACGTAATATATGGATGGCTCCTAAATTACCTGTTGCGGTGATGCAGTTTTCCCCGTGCCAATAGCCCATACCGGCTCATATGCCAGCACAACATTGGCCCAGTTGTTGCCAATGGCTGGCAGAAGGGCCTTGGTCTGTCTGAAGACGACCTCCTCAGTTTTACCGGCCTCCCTCTCTTCAAGCGTCTCCCCGATGCAGGCAATGACTTTCAAACCAGACTCAAGGGCGTGTGCCACCTAAATTAGATAATACAGTTTTAATGTATACAGTCAGGTAACACAACAATTTGCTTATTATTCATTTTATTACAAATATTTGTTCAATTTGACAGACCAATTTCAGATGAATTGTGATAACTTGTGTAACCCCTCTTGTGTTATCATTGTGATGTAGGATAAAAAATATATTTTTTTACATACAAAACAAATACACAGTATTCTCGCATACACATGTTTATCTCTAAAAATCGAAATGTTCTCAGGGCAAGTCTTAAATAAAGTAATGGAAAATATTTTAACAAAGGCTCGCCTCACCACAAAACATGAGTATGCTTACGTTTAAATTAATGGGCATCAACAAAATAACATTTATTTAAAACAGTATATATTAACCCTTCTCTTTAAATCTTCTTCTTCTTCTTCTTCTAGGCAAGCGTGCACCATCTTAGGCTGCATCTCCACTTACCATAAGATGCGATCGCAGTCAAGCGCTAGTCTATATATATTTAATAAAACAAGCTGGCCATGGCAGATGTTGGCCATTAGCAGACTTCACACACCTTTGACAGTTATAATGCTAAGAGAACTCTCAAGTATGCACAGTGTTTTCCTTCAATTTGATGTTTCTGGTTTCTAAGCATAAGCTGATGTATTATTACAAGGTAATCTTACTTTATCAGCTACCAAGTCATCCTTTTCCCCAAAGATGGTCCTCCTCTCAGAATGTCCTAGAATCACCCAGCCAACACCAACATCTTTAATCATTGCAGGAGAAATTTCACCTGAAAATGAAATTAGTATGTCAATATAATCCTACCATCATCCTATAATCTCTTTACAAGAACATGGGTAATATAAGAATGTTACCCATATTCTTGCAAATAAAAGCTTTTCATTTCAATTTTGAATTCAAAAATTTTGTCCCTTTTATGCAGAAAATGCTGACATCACATCAACATCTAGAATCCCTGATTTGCTGAAAACTTATTTAATACTAGATAGATAAGACTGTGCGGGGTCCTCACTCCAGCACCTTGGGACCCCAACAACCATCAGCTCTTCGAACTATATGCCCCGCCCATTTCCACTTTAGTTTTGCGACTCGCAGAGCTATGTCGATGACTGTGGTTCTCCTACGGATCTCCTCATTTCTGAATTGATCTCGCAGGGATACTCCGAGCATAGCTCTCTCCATCGCTCGCTGATTAATTATACTGTACTATTATTATTAAAAATAAATACCTGTAAAAGCTCCCTTGGGCACCTTCCAGCAGTTTTGAGCGGCTACGCTAATCGAATCAGGGACAATACTTTTGACGTAGGCTAGGTAGATAGCGGGTACTCCAATTACAACCTGTAAAGAAAAATATCATTTTATTAACATTACGACTTTGTATAATTATTATGAAATGGTGTTCATAGATGAAATGCATGTATCACATTGAAAAACTCTTACTTAAGAGAATGAAACCAATTCTAGATACTAAAAACCTGATACCAGATCATCAATTTGGCTTCAGAGAGAAACATTCAAGAATTGATCAAGTCCATAGAATTGCCAGTATTATAGAGAAAACAATTGAAGAAAAGAAAGTGTGCTCCACTGTGTTTCTTGATATTGAAAATGCTTTTGACAAAGTCTGGCATGAAGCCAATGCCACTTTTCCTGATGTTACAGCTATTATAGCTGTAGGAGAAATGCACAGTGAGGCAGTGGAAAAAGAACAAACAGCGCTAAGTAAGGTGTACAATTGGACCAAAATATGGAGAATAAAGTTGAACGAAGCAAAATCAGTATTGATTTTACTAATAAAACAGGAAATTATCACCCTGTTTTCATTAATAACAAACAAATTACATAAGTGGATACAGCTAAATATCTAGGAATGACAATTGATGTGAAGCTACGCTGGAGGGTTCATGTCAAGACAAAAGAAAAGAACTTGACTTAAATTATAAAAAAGTTGTATTGGTTACTGGGGAGACATTCCTCCTTATCAATACACAACAAGATAGTTTTGTACAAACAAGTCCTGATGCCGGTTTGGACTTATGGCCGATTTGGGCTTTGGGGCTGTACCAAAAAAACTAATATTCAAATCATACAAAGGTTCCAAAACAAAGTACTGAGGAATATTGTAAAAGCTCCTTGGTACATCAGAAATGATGACATTCATCAGGAGCTGAAAATTGAATTCGTTGACAAAATTATAACAAAATTTGCCGAAGCCCACGATAAACGGCTTCACCATCATGTCAACGTTGAAGCAATCCAGCTGCTTGACGTAACGGAGCTAGTGAGACGATTAAAACGAACAAAGCCTATTGAGTTGGTATACAGTAAAATTAAATAGAGAATAGTGAAATAGTGATAGTGTAGTGTAAGTGCTGCCTGAAAGAACACATGAACAAAGTGTCTCTAAAAACTATTATCAAGAAATACTAAGATGTGTGATTGGACAATCTCTTAGTATATAAGATAATAATTTATAAGTTTAGGTTAAATTAAAATTACTCATTAGCCAACTAAGTTAGGCTAGATTGTAATTGAATTGAGCACTACTTTGGTACTCTGTATCAGGAAAAAAAATGTATCACACATATACAAAATTTCTAGAAAAAAAAATGGTCTAAAAGATAGTGAAAACCAAATTGTCTAAATACGTTACAATAAGAGAATTATATTTTTACGATCTGCATTTTACTGAATTTACAGTACAATCATTTAAAATAAATTAAAAATTAAAGTGAAATTATAAAAAATCTGTAGGAATGAAATTTTTTATTTAAAAATTTATGATAAAAACGCGTCGGAAATTATTTCAAATAGCTGTACTGTAAAGTTAGTAAAAAGCAGTTCCATCATTATTTTATCATAAGAAGCGAATAGACATATATGTAAACATTATAGATAGCAACTTAGGTTAGGTTAGAGATTCCAATATTCACCTCCACATTAGGATCCAGGGGTCCTTTCTTCAAATTGTTGATGATTTCATTTATCTGGTTCTTGTCACCATTCATTTTCCAGTTACCGCCAACAACAAATTTACGGCCCATGTTTAATATGTAATCTTGAACAGAACATCTTAAATGTCACTTAGTGCCAATTTCACTACTGCCAACTAACATTTAACCAACAAATATAATAATATATGGTACTAGCTGACGCAGCGTACTTCATACCGCCAGCAAAAATATTTAGGGGTGGGTCACCCTTGGTTTGGGAATTCTTGCTCTAGAGCAAGGATTTCCAAACTAGGTATTTTGGGCAAGAGACTCCTTTTCCAAAATGAACTGATACCTCAGACCCCCATAGCCAAATTACTTTAAAAATCCTATCTTGTTTTTTTCCTATCAATACTTATCATTAAAATTTAACAAAATAAAGACATAATATTGGGTTGGGTATAGATATACTGGTACTCGCGTACGAGGTTGGGGGTTGGGGAGGGGGGGAGGGGGGGGGAGGGGGGAAGCCCCCCCCCACCTTTCCCGTTTGGCGGAAATGTATAGTTTTTGAGTAATGATTTTTTTTATAAATCATAACCTCACTTCTTTTACACAGGAATATTGACCTATATATTAATTATCCTGTGTTAAATATACTGTTAAAACATAATATCCCTTAGCACGTGGGGGGATGGAGGTGGAGGGAGGGGAGGGGGTGATACTCAATGCTCAAGTTTTTCTAGGCGGTAGAAAATAATAAACACGAAGGCTGTGGCGTGAGTTGCGTTTTGTTCAAGCTACAAATCAAATGGGCTACGCCAGAAGACTCGCTCCGTCGCCTCTTCATTCAGCTTCATTAGGTTGGGTTAGAACATAAGGAGGGGAAAAGGAGTAGAGTGATGGGAGCTCATGTTTATAAAATATAAAGAATGACAGACATGGACTGATATAGGTCGAACAGTGTGACAGAACCGAATTGGCCAACCCCGACTCCACGTAGTCTTGTCTGTCCTACCCCTAGAGTGTTTTTATGAAGCGCGAAGCCAGAAGCTCGCGAAGGAGGTCCTGAATGAAGCGAGCCTACGAGGCCGAGTGGAGCGAAGGGGGGAGGTGGCGAGCGAAGCGAGCCGGCGACCTCCGTAGCGAAACGAAGGTCGAGTAGGTGAAGCTGAATGAAGGGGCGACGGAGCGAGTCTTCTGGCGTAGCCCATTTGATTTGTAGCTTGAACAAAACGCAACTCACGCCACAGCCTTCGTGTTTATTATTTTCTACCGCCTAGAAAAACTTGAGCATTGAGTATCACCCCCTCCCCTCCCTCCACCTCCATCCCCCCTCGTGCTAAGGGATATTATGTTTTAACAGTATATTTAACACAGGATAATTAATATATAGGTCAATATTCCTGTGTAAAAGAAGTGAGGTTATGATTTATAAAAAAAATCATTACTCAAAAACTATACATTTCCGCCAAAGGGGAAAGGTGGGGGGAGGCTTCCCCTCTCCCCCCACCCCCCCTCCCCCACCCCCAACCTCGTACGCGAGTACCAGTATATCTATACTTTACCCCTTCTGTTAAGTAATAGGGCTCAATTTTTAGACCTTGTCGACCCCCAAAATCAGTTTTCGTTTATGTCGACCCCTGGGAAACCGATTTCGACCCCTAGGGGTCGATATCGAAGAGGAACAGAAAGGGCGGCTGTTTAATCTGGGATTTAGTTAAAGGGGATTGCCTATAATCTATAATTAGTAATGCACAAACGCTTTCGCAGGCATTGATTAATGAATAGTAATTATTATAGGGACTTTGGGTACTTACAATAATAGGTTACAGAAAATTTTCTAAAGCCGGTTATGATTCGCTACTATATCGAGTTAAATCACGTCTTTTCTGTAGGTATTCGACACACCACATCGACAGTTGATTTGGAGCTAGAGGTGACCTTAGAAGAAAGTTTGTTTCCGTTGATCAAATCTGAGGAATTAGTGTTACTGGTCTGTGGATGCTATTTGCTGATAGGCTAGAAATACTGAAACTAACTGATTGTCGCTAAATAGAACCAATCGGAAGCCTGCTTTTGTACTAAGAATATCAGTACCAGTTAAAACCAGCTAATAGTAATGACCTCTGTGACATTGAGAATAGGGTATTTGACTATATTAAAAATATCGTTTCATTTGGTGTCATCCTAAAAGATCATTATCTTAAAACATTATTCCATACGACAAAACTAAAAAATAAAGTTTTATTTAATTAGAAAACATTAAATAAAATTGCTACAATTCCGGCCATGGTCACGTGATCGAAAACGTTCCGTGATCTCGAATGACGTCACAGTCCACACCACCTATGGGATGTGGAATTGTCAGTGTTTGAAATGTGAACTGTGACGTCATGAGAGCAAATGGAACGTTTCGGCGGCAATTTATTTTTTTGAATTTATTTCTCGATTTTTATGAAAAATACTGTAAATTATGCCGAAATATACGTTTTGTTAGCTTCAGCATAGCATTATTAACAATTTAAGATGATTTTCTAAAAGTAGTCAAATACCCTATTGAGATTTTTCACCCCACAGCACAAACCCTGCACAAACGTACAAATATAATTCTTCTCTATGGCACAAACAACAAGTTTGTGCCCCACAGACAACAAGAAGTGACAAACATTGACAACCATTGACAGTGAACAAACATTGACAACCTGACAAAACGTTAAGTAACACATGTTCAAAGAGAATGTAACCACTACGTTTTTCACATGTTAAACGTAAGGATGCGAAAGAATCCTTGCGAATCGAGAGTTACGCTGATAAGGATTTATGATACAAAAATGCGAAAGCCGAATCGATGCGAAAAGGCGAATTGATCTTTACACGAATGTATGAAAAAGAAAAATGACAGTTTTGTATGGGCAAAATGCGAATCGATCCGCACAGATGTGGTTTCAGCCTATTTGTGATTTATATAATACAGTGATGGCGGGTAACTTTAGAGACGTGTCAAACGTTGTAAGAAAAACAATAAAAAACATAAAATCTCAAAACACAAATGATTATGAAATGATATGATGATCAATAATTATGTAAAGACATGTCCCAGTTTAGTATGGAGGGTGGTTTTTTATTCTGAGTGTCCATTAACCAGAACCAAACTCATTACGTGAAAGAGAAAAAAAAAATAAAATTAAACGCCATAAAAATAATAATTTTAGTGTCCTCGGTTCTTTTTAAATTAATTATGAAAAATACCGTTTGTAGAAAATATTTTTCAATGGATGGTAACACTAAAAACTTTTATAATCTATAGACTATCAAATCTGGCACCGGTTAATGTCACGTAAATGTCATTTTGAACCAAATACATGTCATTTTGAACCATGGAACTAGGAATCACAGACCAGGAACTAGGAATTACGACTAGGTACTTTTGAACTGCCTATTCGAAAATGAAATTATTTGTTCCTGACAATCATCTGACATTGACAACTTACATAGAATAATATTTTCAGTTTTTTAACGGTGTATAAATCACATGGAACAAGGAATTACGACAAATCACAAGCAAAAAGATGAGTCAAAACAAAAAAAAAATTTTATTATCGGAGGCTTTAAAAAATCTGTAAATTATTTTGATAGAAGCCTTTTGGGATCTTTATCCAACTACATTAAAATCATCCTTGTTAATTAAATTCAAATTTAAAAAACCAATTTTGGACAACTCCTTTATGAAATGTTGATTTTATTAAGTAGGTAGGTAATCTAAGCTTCCGCCCTCATTCCTGAACTAAATACCTATCACTGAAAAAAAACTAGGTAGATATACATAATTATGGCCAAACTACTTTGGTAGTAGTTAAAATACCAAAATAATTTATATTTAAAAAAAGTCTATGCCAGCCTATGCAAAACTTTGTGGCAAAACTACATTAAAAAAATATTAATAAAACACTCAGGAGTATTTAAAAATTTTAATTACTTGTTATCATTTTAATTAATAATTATTATTAGATATATTATCTAAATAAATAAGAAATAACATCAAATTAATCATTAGGTACAGTTTAAAATTAAAAAATTAAAATGTTGGTCACCTTAATGATAAAAGTATTGGCAAAACGCAAAATGTAAAGGTTTTAAAAATAAATTAAGTATCATAAATAGTTCATGATTTATTTAAAATAATATCACGTCCGTTTAATAGTTTTTAGTGCAAAATTTCAGCCCAATCCGTCCAGTGGTTAGAGCTATGCGTTGATAGATCAGTCTGTTAGTCAGTCAGTCATTCAGCCACCTTTGCCTTTATATAAATATATGAAAGCCAAAATACCAAGTTCGATGGATATTATTGAAAAACAACTTAAAAAAATCAGAATATTCATACAAATTTTCATCCCCTGTGAAGCTTGTGATATTTAATTTTTTAAACGCACTTAACTTAGAAAAGCCAGACATGCATGCCCGGGATCGAACCTGCGACCTCCCGAACAGAAGACCGCAGTACTAACCACTAGGCTATCACTGCTTACAATATCACTACATAAAACAAATTCCCCCGCCGCGTCTGTCTATCTGTCTGGTCGCGATAAACTCAAAAACTACCGAACGGATTTTCATGCTGTTTTCACCAATGTGTGAGGTGATTCGTGAGGAAGGTTTTAGAGTATAATTTGTTAAGGTTTTGTGTAAATTGGTTGAAATATGAACATAATTTGTTTTGTGAAATAACAAATTCTGACAAATTCAAGGCGCCTGGTAGCTTTCATCGAAAACACTGCCTAATTCCTTTGAGATATAACAAAACAATGTATGTTGGTGTTATGGTGGGATAAGTCTACAGAAAAGTCCACGATGGCATATATGTATCTTATGAGGATAGCTTAATATACCCATTTTAACTTCTAAAAAAATGGTCACATACCATGCGGTAATTGGAAATCTGTTTAGACGAATACAGTAATTAATTACATTTATAAATTACAGTTAATCCTTATCAACTTAAATACATTAGTGACCATAAGCATTTCATGCACATTATAATAATCATTTACACCATAAAATTTAAATTTATATCTTAGGAGTTATCGCAAAATAAAAACGAACGCGCGCCAAAAAAACATACGTGGGTTTCTACCCGATGACGGGACTCGCTCGCGAGTGATACTTCTTTTGAAAGTCTATGTACTGTTCAACATGCTTTTCAAGGTATAATAACTAACATATTATGGAACATTCCAAGGAGTTTGCAAAGCATAGACGTAATATGCGCTACTACCCGTGCGAAGCCGGGGCGGGTCGCTAGTAAATAATATAATATCCTAATGGAGCAGTGTTCTGAACTAATGTATTTATTGTTTTTTCTTTAAGATTTACGTATTTTTTTCTAATAATATTATTATACCAGACCCAAAAGTATTATATTATGTAGCTATACTGCTTATATTTAAATGTCAATTAAGTCAAAGTCAAATGTCAAAGAAAATGTCATTTTCTTTTTGCTACATCCACATGTTTGTGACCAATCAATGACTACTTCTCAGAAGTTGGTGCTTAGCTTGCTTGTGTAGGCTTACAAGCGCTTTAGGTAGTTTTGAAGGGCTGCCTGCATTTGACCTTTTTAGTGATCTGTATCCAACAGGAGCACCATATTACTAAGCCTCCGCTGTCTGTCAGCAGGCTATAATTAATTAATTATGTTATGAACCGTAATCATACTATCTTACCAAGGCTGGAATCACATTTTATTCACAGATTCGCATTTTATACGTAATATAGGTAAGACTGTCATTTTTCATAGTCGCGTACGCATCGAAAAGTCGAATTGATGCATACACGACTCCATGAAATGATAAATGATGCGCACAGATATTATGATTCCAGCCTAATATTATAAATGCGAAAGTGTGTTTGTTTGTTCTTCAATCACGCCGCAACAGAGCTACGGATCAACGTGATTTTTTGCATGGGTATAGTTGACGACCTGGAGAGTAACATTGCTGCTATAACAACAAATAATAAAAAAAGTTAAAAATGAAAGAGGATTGATTTCCATACAATAAACTCTTTCTTTTGCTCGATCTTAATAATAGCTGGTGTTAAATCTTGTACGATGGTACCGAACCCTTACTATGCGGGTCAGACTCGCACTTGTCCAGTTTTTTAACATAACATGTTGTTTGTCACAAGCATGTGGATGTAACATGTATTAAAGTTAGTTACTAAATTAATTGTCGATCCCCCCCTCCCCCCCAATTCACCAACCTTGAGTAGTGAAGTTAAAGATAAAATATTGTTCTACTGATAATAATGTTTGTTCATTTTCCTTTCCATTTTCCTCTTCTTCTTTTCGTCCATTTCCGTTTCAACAGGTGCTTCCTGGAAGAACCACGGCCCCAGGATATTGGTCCACAGAAGCCAGAATGCCCTGAGTGGCAGGAAGAGAAGCAGCAGCCAAAAGTAGTTAGAAAAAATTGCGAGCACGTGCGTGATTGAAGCCAGTATGATGACGTCTTTTACGTGCCTGGAAAAGAAATGAGTTACCTAATAGTTATTTGTGTTATATGGGGCCAAAGAAATTTTTTGTTCTCCGAGGACGTTACGCCGTTACGTTCAATATACGCCGCCCGAGAACAAAATATTTTTCATCATTACCTATGAGAAAAAGCTAGGAGTATCAAGCTACTATGTATCATCATCATTCATCATTAGCAACCCATCAACGGCTCACTACTGAGCGCAGGTCTCCTCGCAGAGAAGGGTTATAGGCCATAGTCCACCACGCTGGCCCAATGCGAATTGGCGGACTTCACACACCTTCTAGAACATTATGAAGAACTCTCAGATGTGCAGGTTTCCTCACGATGTTTTCCTTCACCGTTGAAGCAAGTGATATTTAATTGCTTAAACGCACTTAACTTCGAAAAGTCAGAGGTGCGTACCCGGGATCGAACCTGCGACCTCCCGAATAGGAGACCACAGTCCTAACCACTAGCCTATCACTGCTACTACTATGTATAGACATCGTATATTGAAAATTTAAATAAAACACAAATAAATAAATTATTATTACATAATTAAACATAAATATTTATGTTGGATACAGTATGGGCGTACATCCGATCGACAAATTGATCACGTGACTTATCGAACAGCTTCTCAAACATATTTGAACATACTAAAGCACGAACGCGGACCAATCAGAAGAGAGAAATGAAAAGTCCCATGGGGTTAAATTAAATTTTGCTCCCATGGGGTTCAAATTGAATTTTGCTCCCATGGGGTTAAAATTAAATTTTGCTCCCGCTATCCTCTGAAGCCAATATTCGTTTTTCGAATAGGTATGATGAAAAATTATTTTTTTGTTAATTAAAACGAGACATTTGGGATAAATTAAAGAGTGTCTATACAATAAAGTTTGTTTTTTCTTGATCTTAATAATAACTGGCATTAAAACATCTCGTACGATGATATAATATATTCAATGATAGCCAACGAGTACCGACGACGTCTTGGGCCATTCTGCTTCTCACTATACCTACTTTGTTGTTTTTTTACTCTTTTGTTGATTTTTTTCATTGTGAAATGAAGGAATTCCTTACTTTGTGTGATCAAAGTCCTATTTTCAGTAAAAATTATAAGTGACCGCCATTCATATGATATTGAAAGTATCTTACTCGCCCATTCCACCTTCCATGTTCAAGTCCAGACCCGGGTCCAAAAGTTGGCTGTTTTCATGAAAAGTTGGCCGACTGATATACAGCAAGGTTTGATAGCACAGTGTGTAAATACCTATTACAAAGGCATTCATGAACTGCAACAAAATATTCAATATGAGAATGGTTGTAGTAGCCAATAGTTTAATATATAAAAATTATTTTTAAAAAACGACTTCAAACTCCCGCGCCACTATACAAAGTATATAATAATTTATTGTTGATATTTTAAAAACCACTCGACTGATTTCATACAATTTAGGGACCCACCTGGGAAGTATACCCTTTGAAACAAAAAAGAATTTTTCAAATCGGTTCAGATGTCTTTGAGTAATCGGTGAACATACATTTAAAAAATCCTGCTTTTTTTTAAGTTACTTAAAAATAAAAGGAAATCCTGACTACAAGTCACTAATTTGTACTCTATTAGAAAGACTAATCTCATTTTCACCGACCATACCCAAATCATCCTCAAAGAAGCAGTCACTTTAGGGTCTTGAGGTAGATAACCACTAAATACAATCTCTTACCCATTTCCACCTTAAAGTAAAGTCCCTAAATGTTCTTAAAGGAAATTGACAGAAAGCTGTACCTAAGTTAGTTTAGGTAGCCTGTAAAAGTTAGGGAATGTTGGTGAAACCCAGCGTCTCTGCAAGCGGGCCTAATTGATATAGGCGCATTAGCTACAGCCGCATATGCCTATAATAATAATAATAATCTGAAGTCGGGGTTTGAACCCCTAAACAGATAGTTTCACTCCTTCTTCATCCTGAATGTATGTATGTATCCACTATGCCACCAAAGCTATAATGAAATGTGTGTAATACTAATAAATGAAGGCAACAAGTGTTGAGACGGAAAATTCTTAAACTTTTTCTGCCTAGCCTCCATCCACCAAACTGTCTGAAATGGAACTTCGTTCCAGTAAAATTTTGAATAGGAGACAGCAGTTTTAAACACTATAGGTGACATATACTTAATTTATAATAAAATTAAGACTTACTAAGACTACAGTGGATAAACTCTCATAGTAGAAGGCAAGGGTAACAATGTTGTACACCATCCCAGCAGCCAGCCCCATGTTGCGGTAGAAGCTAACTGTTGCTGCATTTTCCGTCAGGATCTGCTTAGCCCCCTTGGTTGGAGCTTTGCCTTTCTGTTGGTAACAATTATTGAAAAGTAGTATTAGTATATGTTAAAGAGAATTGGATACAAAAAATCAGGCAAAGTGGGCAAAACCATGCCAGGAAGTGAACCCCACCAAATGGGATAATGCTTAATCAAAGAAGAGTTATTTATGGTAAAAGTGCAGTTAGTCAAATATTCAAGGTGAAATGTACACAGACACCATACTACTACGAGCACAGAACTCAGTCATACTACTATGAGCATTATTTTTACATTGTGAACAATTACTACAACAACAGAAACAGAACAGACATATTGTTATTACAAAATAATACAGTAGAAGAATTTAGTTCTTTGGTTTTCTGCACACATGCTCACCTTAAACTGCTAGTCTTCAATAAGATTTAAGTACAAAATAATATATTAATTATTAACACTTCTTAAAATGTATTGTAGCCAAATATGGCACATGACCAGAGTAGGCTAGAAATTTGGCATTACTTACCTGTTTTTCTACAAAAAGTGTTAATCCTTACCTTGCCTGCCTTACTCTTAAACATTGTTAGTAAAATAGATTGTTAGTATACTTAAATGCTTGATACTGATGACTTGGGACTTAAATATAATTCCTCAGTTAGTATGAATCCTGCTTCGCTATAACAGGACATAAATAAATGTAACAGAATGGTGGAGAATTTATTTGAATTCTTACATATAAATAAAAAGATTATTTATTATAATCAAGTTAAAATAAATCTATGCTGAAGTGTCTTACTTTTAAGTTTAAGGCTGGAATCATATCTGTGCACATAGATTAGCATTTTATCCATACAAAACTGTCTCTTTTTACAGTTGTGTACGCATCAATTCAGCTTTTCAATGTGTACATGTCTCTATGAAAAATGTTAGTTTTGTATGGACAAAATGTTAATCGATGTTCACAGGTGTGATTCCAGCCTAAAACTACAAAATGCATACAAATCCTGGAGTTTGCTAACAAAATTAAAAAACATTTGTAGACACTCTCAAGACACAAATGAAATAGTGACAGTATATGGTCCTTGATCATTCACATTGGCAATCATCATTATATAATTAAGTAACTACTTGTGTGTTCTCTCATGGGACATAGCCCGGATTTTAAGCTTGCGTAGCAACTATTGATTATTGCACCTTGTCAATGATAATAATTTTAACAATGAAGTTACCTACTTACAGAACTGGTCTAGTGGTAAGCTTAATAACGAGGCTATTAGATATTATCAGACTATTCGATATTACTAGCAAAAAGTTACTGAACATGAGTTGGGAGAGTGAGAAAGAGTGCACCTGCTTTATTTCGATTGGTTTTAAATTAAGTATACAACTAAATACTACTTGGCTAACAGTTAGATCAATAACAAATATTTTATGATTTCTGTCTTACCGGTGCCATGAATATAATTTTGTTTTCGACTCGATCTCCTAGAGATTTATATTTTTATGAAAATAAGTAAGGAGCAAAATTTGTCTTTCATTGAACTTTAATGTATTCCTAACGAATGCAATAGCAATACAATTATTTACGTAAATTCATCTATTTTTTACTCTTTTATTTATCTTCTATTGTAAAGAATTCCAGGATTTTATAATAATTTATAAGTTAAACCTAACCACGACCTATCCAACCTCGACCTGTAACTGTCAGTGTCAAAATCATGTCAAAATACTCCATGGAATTTGAAAGTTGGAAGTTGGGTTGGAACTTGGTTGGAAGACACGCATTTGACACGTACCTACCAGTTGGATTATACGTAATCGCAAATTCTAGTTCCATGGATTAGAGCATCGTAGTCGCAAATCCTAGTTCCATAGCTTGAGAGCTTGAATATTGTGACAGTTGTCAGAGTGACATAAATAGGGCTGGCACTATGTTGAAAATCCATCATAATGATATTATTGATACTAGCTACAAAATTTAGATTTAATTATTACTATATTACGACTTATGAACTCACTCACCTAATCGCTACCTATATTATTGTATTCAGTGTTGTTAGCCCTTAAATCTGTTAATATTACGTTAATTCAAATAGAACCAGCGGATTTAAATTGCTGTAGTTTTGCAATTACATATATATAAAAATCTCGTGTCACGATGTATGTTAGATTGTGAAATAGTCTTAACCCAAATAGACTACAAAATCTTATTAATCCTTACTAATATTATAAATGTGAAAGTGTATTTGTTTTTTGGTTTGTCCTTTAATCACGCCGCAACAACGAATTGACTTGATTTTATGCATGGGTATAGTTGAGGACCTGGAGAGTGACATAGGCTAATTTTTATCCCGGAAAATCAAAGAGTTCCCGAGAGAATTTAAAAAGTAAATCCAAACGGTCCAAGTCGTGGGCATCAGATAGTTACTTAATCTTACACCGGCGGGAATGGGGCTACTTTCTGTCCGCCAGTCTTAATATGTGTTGAATTACAATTAGGTATGCTTTTGTGGAACTTCCCCTGATTGTGGGAACACTGCATACATAGCATAATATCTATTATATTGTAAATTTATTTTGAAAAGAGCAACTGCCGAGTTTCTTGCTGGTTCTTCTCGGCAGGAAGGGCATTCCGAACCAGTGGTAGACTCATCGACGATTCAAAAGCACTTGTAAAAAAGATTATTTGAATAAAAAACATTTCTATTCTATTCTATTAATAAAATGCAAATAATAAGATTTTTTAATTTAAAAGTAACAACTTATTCCGATTTAACGTATATGTAGTGCCCATAAGTTATAGACTTTGGTTACGATAACAAAAGGAACGTCACTATTAATGTGCTTAAACCAAGGAAGTCTGATATTTTTCGCGTTTATTCTTCATACATTAAAATACTTTCTTTAGCGTCATTTGGATGACATCACCACCTTTTTTAGTGACCCTTCAATAAAACTTGTCCCTTGCCGTCATGTTGACACTATTGCTTATCTCAAGCCGTTTGTCAGGGGCTTGTCAGGATTTTCTCGACAATTAGGGTGGAACCACATCTGTGAGGATCGATTCGCATTTATGCCGATGGTATAACAGACACTATAAGACACACTTGTAAGGAACGCGTCCTTACGGATCCGTAAGGATGCGTAGGGACGCATCCTTTCGGATCCGTAAGGAGGCGAAAGCCTATATATACATTGTTGTTTGCGTAGGGATGTTCGATGATGGCATCGATATTTTAATTGCTAGCTCAACCACGATATTAATCTTCTTCTACACACAAAAAAGGTCACCGCCATATTGAAATTCTTTGTTATTGGACCGATTTCGTTCAAAATCGGTATTTAGGCTTCCCAGGGGTCAAGAAAGAGGAAATAGATGCCAAAATTTTAAAAAGTCCCCGCCATATTGAAATTCTTTGTTACTGGACCGATTTCGTTGAAATTCGATATTTAGGCTTCCCTTGGGTCAAGAAAGGGGAAATAGATGCCAAAAAATTGAAAAAGTCGCCGCCATATTGAAATTCTTTGTTATTCGAACGATTTCGTTCAAATTCGATATTTAGGCTTCCCTGGGGTCAAGAAAGAGGAAATGGATGCCAAAAATTGAAAAAATCGCCGCCATATTGAAATTCTTTGTTATTCGACCGTTTTCGTTCAAATTCGATATTTAGGCTTCCCTTGGGTCAAAAAAGAGGGAATAGATGCCAAAATTTTAAAAAGTCACAGCCATTTTGAAATTCTTTGTTATTCGACTGATTTCGTTCAAAATCGATATTTAGGCTTCCCTAGGGTCAAAAAAGAGGAAATGGTTGCCAAAAATTTAAAAAGTTACCGCCATATTTAAATTCTTTGTTATTGGACCGATTTCGTTCAAAATCGATATTTAGGCTTCCCAGGGGTCAAGAAAGAGGAAATAGATGCCAAAATTTTAAAAAGTCCCCGCCATATTGAAATTCTTTTTTATTGGATCGATTTCGTTCAAAATCGATATTTAGGCTTCCCTGGGGTCAAGAAAGAGGAAATGGTTGCCAAAAATTGAAAAAAATTGCCGCCATGTTGAAATTCTTGGTTATTAGACCGATTTCGTTCAAATTCGATATTTAGGCTTCCCTTGGGTCAAGAAAGAGGAAAAAGATGCCAAAAATTGAAAAAAATCGCCGCCATGTTGAAATTCTTGGCTATTAGACCGATTTCATTCAAATTCGATATTTAGGCTTACCTTGGGTCAAGAAAGAGGAAATAGATGCCAAAAAATTGAAAAAGTCACCGCCATATTGAAATTCTTTGTTACTGGACCGATTTCGTTCAAAATCGATATTTGGGCTTCCCTGGGGTCAAGAAAGAGGAAATGGATGCCAAAAATTGAAAAAAATCGCCGCCATGTTGAAATTCTTGGTTATTAGACCGATTTCGTTCAAATTCGATATTTAGGCTGCCCTTGAGTCAAGAAAGAGGAAATAGATGCCAAAAAATTGAAAAAGTCGCCGCCATATTGAAATTCTTTGTTATTCGAACGATTTCCTTCAAATTCGATATTTAGGCTTCTCTTGGGTCAAGAAAGAGGAAATAGATGCCAAAAATTTAAAAAGTTACCGTCATATTGAAATTCTTTGTTATTGGACCGATTTCGTTCAAAATCGATATTTAGGCTTCCCAGGGGTCAACAAAGAGGAAATAGATGCCAAAATTTTAAAAAGTCCCCGCCATATTGAAATTCTTTTTTATTGGACCGATTTCGTTCAAAATCGATATTTAGGCTTCCCTGGGGTCAAGAAAGAGGAAATGGTTGCCAAAAATTGAAAAAATCGCCGCCATATTGAAATTCTTTGTTATTCGACCGTTTTCGTTCAAATTCGATATTTAGGCTTCCCTTGGGTCAAAAAAGAGGGAATAGATGCCAAAATTTTAAAAAGTCACAGCCATATTGAAATTCTTTGTTATTAGAACGATTTCCTTCAAATTCGATATTTAGGCTTCCCTTGGGTCAAGAAAGAGGAAATAGATGCCAAAAGTTTAAAAAGTCACCGCCATATGGAAATTCTTTGTTATTCGACCGGTTTCGTTCAAAATCGATATTTAGCAGGGGTCAAGAAAGAGGAAATTTATGCCAAAATATAAAAAAAGTCCCTGCCAAATTGAAATTATTTGTTATTGAACTGATTTCGTTCAAAATTGATATTTAGGTTTCCCTTGGGTCAAGAAAGAGGAAATAGATGCTAAAATTTTAAAAAGTCACCGCCATATTGAAATTCTTTGTTATTGGACCCATTTCGTTCAAAATCGATATTTGGCTTCCCTTTGGTAAAGAATGAGGAAATAGATGCCAAAATTTTAAAAAGTCACCGCCATATTGAAATTCTTGGTTATTGGACCCATTTCGTTCAAAATCAATATTTAGGTTTCCTAGGGGTCAAAAAAAGAGGAAATAGGTGCCAAAATTTTAAAAAGTCAATTTTAAAAAGTCAAGTGAACTGAATCGGTTGAATAACAAAGAATTTCAATATGGCGGTGACTTTTTCAAATGTTGGCAACCATTTCCTCTTTCTTGACCCTAGGGAAGCCTAATTATCGATTTTGAATGAAATCGGTCCAATAACCAAGAATTTCAAAATGGCGGGGACTTTTTAAAATTTTGGCAACCATTTCCTCTTTTTTGACCCCAGGGAAGCCTAAATATCGATTTTGAACGAAATCGGTCCAATAAAAAAGAATTTCAATATGGCGGGGACTTTTTAAAATTTTGGCATCTATTTCCTCTTTCTTGACCCCTGGGAAGCCTAAATATCGATTTTGAACGAAATCGGTCCAATATCAAAGAATTTCAATATGGCGGTAACTTTTTAAATTTTTTTCTTGACCCCTGGGAAGCCTAAATATCGATTTTGAACGAAATCGGTCCAATAACAAAGAATTTCAATATGGCGGTAAGTTTTTAAATTTTTGGCAACCATTTCCTCTTTTTTGACCCTAGGGAAGCCTAAATATCGATTTTGAACGAAATCAGTCGAATAACAAAGAATTTCAATATGGCGGGAACTTTTAAAAATTTTGGCATCTATTTCCTCTTTCTTGACCCCCTGGGAAGCCTAAATATCGATTTTGAACGAAATCGGTCCAA
Source organism: Oeneis ivallda (assembly GCA_029955525.1). Classification (NCBI taxonomy): domain Eukaryota; kingdom Metazoa; phylum Arthropoda; class Insecta; order Lepidoptera; family Nymphalidae; genus Oeneis; species Oeneis ivallda. The sequence continues at coordinate 29,212,855 of JARPMR010000001.1, read as the reverse complement.
TAACAAAGAATTTCAATATGGCGGTAACTTTTTAAATTTTTGGCAACCATTTCCTCTTTTTTGACCCTAGGGAAGCCTAAATATCGATTTTGAACGAAATCAGTCGAATAACAAAGAATTTCAAAATGGCGGTGACTTTTTAAAATTTTGGCATCTATTTCCTCTTTTTTGACCCAAGGGAAGCCTAAATATCGAATATGAACGAAAACGGTCAAATAACAAAGAATTTCAATATGGCGGCGATTTTTTCAATTTTTGGCATCCATTTCCTCTTTCTTGACCCCAGGGAAGCCTAAATATCGAATTTGAACGAAATCGTTCGAATAACAAAGAATTTCAATATGGCGGCGACTTTTTCAATTTTTAGGGTTCCGTACCCAAAGGGTACCAACGGGACCCTATTACTAAGCCTACGCTGTCCGTCCGTCCGTCCGTCCGTCCGTCCGTCCGTCTGTCAGGGGGCTATATCTCGTAAACCGTAATAGATAGACAGATGAAATTTTCACATATTATGTATTTCTATTGCCGCTATAACAACAAATAATAAAAATTAAATTAAATTAAAAAAATTAAATTAAAATGAGTAGGTGGGTAGATGGAAATCTTTTAATTTAATTTTTTTTAACGGAACCCTAAAAGAGCGAGGCCCGACTCGCACTTGGCCGATTTTTATTTGGCATCTATTTCTCTTTTTAGACCCTAGGGAAACCTAAATATCGATTTTGAACGAAATCGGTCCAATAACATAGAATTTCAATATGGCGGGGACGTATTCAATATCGTGAGCTACACTTGTAAGGATTTTAGGCACTTTTAGGTACAAAAAAAGCCGAATCGATGCGAAAAGCCGAATTGATCGGTTCACGTTTCTATGGAATTTGACAGTTTTGTATGGGCGAAATTCGAAACGATCCTCACAAATGTGGTTCCACCCTTAGGGGTGACACCACATTTGTGAGGATCGATTCGGATTTTGCCCATACAAAACTGTCATTTTCCAAAACGTGTACGGATCCAATCCGCTTTTCGATGCGTATACGAATCTATGGAAAATGACAGTTTTGTATATGCAAAATCCGAATAGATCCTCACAAATGTAGCCTTATTTAATGAACGGTCTGTATTTTAATTCTTTTTATGCTTAAACGAAATATATTTACTACCGTGAATATTATGGGAGCATGGAACTAGGAACTACGACTACGTCTTCCTCCTACTTCAATTTATGGGAGTCAGACTCGACTAAAATCTCTTTGGTCCAAAGACCAGGGCCCTGATTCTGTAACTCAGTTGCTATCAAAAAAATGATAGCCACTGACCGTAGACAGCCACTGACATATATTTTTTATCCATTGAAGGTTTGTTACGAAAATGATACTTTTTTTTCATAGCAAACCTTCAATGGATAAAAAATATATGTCAGTGGTTACCATTTTTTGATAGCAACTGAGTTACAGATTCAGGGCCCAGAAACAAGGAAGGAGTGAATCGTGATATCGTTTAGCTATGTGACGAGTTGGATTTTGTTTTGATTCGAGTTACTCGAGTTGGTATGGCTACTGACTCGACTCGCAACCTGAGTTGACTTGACTCGGTGCTTATAGTAGAATAATAATTCAGTAGAGAGAATTGACATTTACAGTATTGTCAGTTTCTGATGAAAATAAAATAGTGTTGTGACTAAAGGATCCACATCAATCACTTACTCATTACGTCGTGTACCAAATCACTTATTTTTTTTTATTTACTATGAAAATTCCCAAATTGTGTTTATAATTGATACAAAAATATTTTCAATAGCAATTATGATCTTATGGAAAATCTGATCTCGTCTTTTTCGGCCTATACTGAGGAGATAAAACAACTTTTAGTACTAAAAATAGATCTTAAATATTTCTATTCGTACTTTCTATTATTACAGCTATTAGTATTTCTATTACATATTATGTGATCTTATGAGATTTATAAAATGAAATGTAAAAGTACAGTACTACAGCTATCACTACCTACTGAACTAGAACATCACTATTACAGTCAATATGGCAATATTATTTTACAAAGTGACATTAGCAACTGTCATTTCACTGATGAATTATTGATTCTAATTTCTACGTAGCGCGGGCCGCGGCGAGCCAATGCAACCGAGTAAGTCAACGCACCACCCGCGCCCGAGTCAACTTGAGGTGCGAGTTACGTATGGTCGCACCTCGAGACCCTCGAGTTGACCCGCAGGGCGACCGGCTAAGAAATATATCAATCATTAAAGGACAGCAACAATGTCAAAACATGGTTTTGGCTCCACGTATCATTGATACAGTCCTTAAAGGATCGTTGAGGACAAACAAATGTTTTGACATTGATGCAGTACACTATCGATACAATTTTTGTATGAACATTGCTGAAAATTGGTTCCACGTAAGACTTTTGAAGTAACATGTCGTTAAGGACTACGACAAAAGTTACGTCAAACTAGGCTTTCATTGATACAAGCCGTGAGGTGTTCTTATCGGTGACATAAGGTGTCCATTAATCGTTTTACTACTCATATTTTCTGTTAAAGTGTTTTAAAAAGCTTTATTAAATAATTTGACAAATTAGCAAAACAATTAGTAGTATTTTAAGAAGTATGTTTAATGTTAAAATCATTGAAGAATAATTTTTAGATTTAAAGGTTACTTTTTGACACTTTCGTATGTTTACGGTTAGTTTAAAGAGCATGGAACTAGGAATTACGACTACGTCTAAGTAAAGAGTAATCTCTGGTTTGCCGTCTGAAAGTTTGATACGAAGTATAAAGTTTAAAAATCTGAAATCATAAAAATAGTTCGCTGTTTGGGTGGCATCAAACTCGCAGTTGTTATCATTGTTGGATTAATTAACGTAGTCTTAATTCCTAGTTCCATGAGCTAGCCGCATAGGGTATGTACATTACGTACGACTTATGGCACATAAGTATTATTCAATAATAATTTGCGCCTGGGTAAATTCTGTCTGTGATGCGGGAATAAGTTTTATAGGTGTTTGTGTGTAAGAAGTACCATCCTACTTATATAAATATTGCGTATATTATTTGCAGATATTAAATATTTAATTCAAGAGCAATTATTATTAGCTATGGCAATTATTAATTATTTCAATTGGTATAACGCAGTTAAATAAGGAAGACTGCTATAGCCGTATAGATTGGTGGATTATCATAGATGTTCAAATTAGTCGGATTATACGTATGACCCACCACTATAGTATCGATAGTCACGTGATAGTCACCTGATTGCGACCTATTGCTACACTCCTGAAAAAGCTTACGCGGTACCGGTTATAAGGACTGTAACGATAACGATCCATAAGGATATTTTTGGATGTGAGATGTGAGACAATAGTTACGTGGTCGGGCTGCTGGGTGTCGATGTGAGTTGCGACGCGACATCTGTAGTCTGTAGATTTCGGACCGAGTTGATTCGAGTTGTTAAAATCTGAACTCGAGTTTGACTCGTTTAAGATTTGATTCGAGTTACTCGAGTCAAATAACTCGTCTCGCACATCGCTAATTTAGTTTCATTTTATTGATTTTTTTTCGAATGGATTGGTCTGCAAAAGAAACCTGAAAAGAAATACCTAAGGTTTACTAAAGAGAAACCTAAAAAATCTTGATAGAACTTTCGAATCAAGTCATTCAAAATATGAACTTTGCAAAAAGATTTGTATTTAAACCTTGACACAAGTTTCGAGTAACGTTTTTATAGGAATTCTTTCGGTAAGTATACATCGCTAGTTGATACTAATTGATTTCTTACAGTTTTTTGTTCGAGTGGTTCTAGCAGTTAAGTTAGAAGAGATACAGTAATACATCAACAGGTATTTAGGGTATTTTGGGTGACCTAACCCTAACATTACAGTGTCAAAGATTAGCTTAATAGCAAAGCAAGACTGTGCGAAGTGTTAACAGGCAGTAATAATAATAAATAAATATAGAATTCCTATATGTGCAATGCGAATTTAGAATTTTGAGGCTTTGTTTTATATCAGTGTTCAATTTTGAGAGTTTAATTACATGTCTGCAGCTACATAAAAACATTCGAAGACATCTAAAATAATTTATAATTTTTTTATTGAATAAACATACTTAATAATATGTATAGTAACACAACCAACATCATCCACTTGCCAGTGAAGTAAGCTGCAGGGATAAGCTTATTAATTGTTAAAGAAGGCATCATCATGACATTGGTGGTTCCCTGCACATAACTGAATTCAACATGTTTGTGTAATTCAGCACTGTTGCATATGATTCGCTCAACCATATTGTCTCAAATATGGTTGAGCGAAGCAATGGCTGGGTCATGCGTCATGCTCGTGAACGGGTGCCACCGGCGGGAATGGGGCTTCTTTATGTCTCCCCTGCGATGTTGTTAGTTGGAAAGCTGTCGCGTTTTGTATGTTTTAATTTTAATTAAAATACTCAAAAACCATGTCGTAAAATATGAACCAACATTGTTCTACGGAATGCCGAAAAACCAAGTTCAAAACTTTAAACTGCTCTTCTGAAGTAACAATTTTGTAGAAACAATATATGCTATCATAGCTGTTGCACCACAATATCTGGGGGCTCCTACGTCTTAAATTAGGGATGCCCATAAGCAGGCTTTTGTCAATATGATACAAGTATACACAAAAAAGTATTACAGATATTGATACAGTTAGTGAATCCTATTCAGGCGAACAAAACGGGTCTGCCCACGAAGTTCAAATTTAATTTGGTTTTTCGCAATTTGTAATGTTAACTAATACGACAAAGTACACTTATGGCATTCTAATTGCGCAAATGGCAGTATCATTTTCACAGGTTTATAAAAAAAATCATTACTTTAACTAATTTGTGAGTAACTCACGTCAAGTTCGATACTCTGACTAATTTCTTAAATTGGACACAGTATGTGCAGTATGTGACCTTTCAAAAAAAAATATATTGGAATTGGGTCATTTTTGACGGACTTATGGGATAACATCAACAAAAAGAAATTAAGCATCAAATTGAGAACCTCCTCCTTTTTTTGAAATTAGTTAAAGAGCTTTTGAATGAATTTGCGAATTGGCTGGATAACATGATATAGACTAATTCATCATAATGAAAGCTTGTGTTAGTACTCTTGATCAACAGTAAAAAAAGAAATGCTGCTAGACAATGTTAGAAATGAAATTTATGAAATTTTATTTGCTGAATTGTACATAGTAAAATGTTAACAATTAAGCCCCGATTTCACCAACGTCGCGTGATGTTTATCCTCTGAATAAATTGGGCTTTCTGACAGATTTTGTATTGAAAATACTGTCAAAATATCAAATTTACCCTCGGATAGGACTTATTTTACATTGGTGAAATAGGGACTTAATAATTTTAATTCCTTCATGTTCTACTAAATACCATGCAAATATTTAAATTACTCATATGAAAGTTTCGATGAGCTCAATAAATCGAGAATGGATTAAAAATGTCATTTAGGTTAGTTAAAATGTAAAAATGACAGTTAGTTTAATATAATGTCAAATAATAATTCTTAAAATGACAAAGGCTAGAGTAGGTTAAATTATACTATTTGTAGGTAATCATTTTTTTCAGACTAAACTAAATGATACGGGAATTCTATGACAGCTCAGATGAAGATGAAATGGAAAGCCAGTATCAGATAGATCCAGAGTGCATGATACTCACTCGGCCTGATCGTGACATGCATAATCGCTGTTGTGGTGGCAAAGCATGGTGTATAAAGGTACCATATACTATACTACTTCTTCCTGGAAATTGTTTCTGCAAGTACTGTGTACTATGCCACCCTTTTGCCTGAAAAAGTACAGATATGTTTTAACCTGCCTATCACTACATATTTATTATAAATGCGAAAGTTGGTGAGGATGGATGTATGGATGAATAGATGGATGTTTGTAAAGCCTCATCCGCACGTTTGGCAAACCTCGGCAAGCCTTCACAAGTTCAAACATGCAGATAGAGCGTTTGGCATGGCTTGCGTAGGTTTGGCATGGCTTATGGCCGATCCGAAACGTTTGTAGAGGTTTGAAGTGGTTTGGAGTTTGCCGCAAACGCCAAACGTGTGGATGAGGCTTTACTCTTTCACGCCACAATAAATGATTTGGCCTTAATTTGGAATGAAGATAGCTCATACCCTGGATTATAACATACAGGATACATTTAATCCTAAAAATAAAATAGTTCCCGCGGGAATCAAAAAAACCTTAATCCACACGGATGAAGTCGCGGGCATCATCTAGTATGATTTATTGAGATGTATTTGGAAACTTTTAATTCAAAATATCTATATTAATTATTATAATATATATAGCTCGATTACCACTGACTCACTCACTCACTCACTGATTGACATAATTGTTCTCCTAGAAAGAGACAAAAAACGATAAAATGATGTACGGGAGATATGTTCGGGTGGGGGATTCGAGTGGGGAAAAATTATGAGATTTCGGAAAAACAAGATGGCGGCCGACGTGAATCTTGCAACTCTTTTGTTTTCCAACGGATTTCTTTGAAATTTTGGATTATTGTAAAAATTAGTAAACGATTAACAGAAAAAGTGAAAAAAATTAAAAAAACAAGATGGCGGCCGAGCTGTGACGTCTCAAATTTCCACCCCTCTCCTGTATAATTTTGTATGAAAAAAATTTTTTTCACCCATGGTGTCGTATAGAGCTCAAAGAATGTGACTCGGAGAAAGGTGGAGAGAGCTGATGAGTGAGGAGTTCGGAGACGGGCGAGGGGCACGGCCAGGGTATAGAAGATAGGTGGAGGGTGCTCGACCAAATGTCATTCGGAACCTCGAGCAGTTGCCAGTGAGTTGAAAAAAAATTCCAAAATGGCGGAAAAAAAATGGCGGCAAATTTTGTCCGTCTCTCTCTCGGAGACTATAAGAGATGGAGGAGCGGTTTCTCGACAAAAGATGATCACAACCCGGAGGTCTACCTGGTGAGTAGGAAAAAGATTCAAGATGGCGGATTTTTTTTTTCCATACAAAATGTATATGGGGAATATTGAAGGGACTAGAAGTTGGGAACTATGCAAGACATTTGACAGATGCAAGACAGATTTTGATAGGTTCATAGGGCTTTTTTTCTTTTTCTTTTTTTTCATTTTACATTTGCTTTTTTTCTTTTTTTTTTCTTTTTTTTTCTTTTTCATTTGTGAATGAGGAGCACGGCCAGGTTATTGCAGATAGGTGGGGTGTGCTCGAACAAATTTTTTGGCAAAAGATGACCAGAATCCGAAAGTCTACTTGATGAGTAAAAAAATCGCGGTCCGCTTTAGCGGGCCGCGCACCCACGCGCCCGACTTGTAGTAATAACACTTCCCGCGAGCTGCTTTAGCAGCTCGCGCACCGAGCGAAATAAATAAAGCCGAACAATCGCGGTCCGCTTTAGCGGGCCGCGCACCCACGCGCCCTACTTGTAGCAATAACACTTCCCGCGAGCTGCTTTAGCAGCTCGCGCACCGAGCAAACGCTAGTTATTATAATATATATAGCTCGATTACCACTGACTCACTCACTGACTGATTGACACGATTGTTCTCCTAGAAAGAGACGGAAATCGATATAATGATGTTCGGGAGATGTGTTCGGGGGGGGGATTCGAGTTGGGGAAAATTATGACATTTCGGAAAAACAAGATGGCGGCCGACGTGAATCTTGCAACTCTTTTGTTTTCCAACCGATTTCTTTGAAATTTTGGATTATTGTAGAAATTAGTAAACGATTAACAGAAAAAGTGAAAAAAATTAAAAAAACAAGATGGCGGCCGGGCTGTGACGTCTCAAATTTCCGACCCCTCTCCTGTAAAATTTTGTATGAAAAAAATTTTTTTCACCCATGGTGTCGTATAGAACTCAAAGAATGTGACTCGGAGAAAGGTGGAGAGAGCTGATGAGTGAGGAGTTCGGAGACGGGCGAGGGGCACGGCCAGGGTATAGAAGATAGGTGGAGGGTGCTCGACCAAATGTCATTCGAAACCTCGAGCAGTTGCCAGTGAGTTGAAAAAAAATTCCAAAATGGCGGAAAAAAAATGGCGGCAAATTTTGTCCGTCTCTCTCTCGGAGACTATAAAAGATGGAGGAGCGGTTTCTCGACAAAAGATGATCACAACGCGGAGGTCTACCTGGTGAGTAGGAAAAAAATTCAAGATGGCGGATTTTATTTTCCCCCCATACAAAATGTATGGGGAATATTGAAGGGACTAGAAGTTGGGAACTATGCAAGACATTGATTTTGATAGGTTCATAGGGCTTTTTTCTTTTTCTTTTTTTTCATTTTACATTTGCTTTTTTTCTTTTTTTTCTTTTTTTTTCCTTTTTTTTTCTTTTTCATTTGTGAATGAGGAGCACGGCCAGGTTATTGCAGATAGGTGGGGTGTGCTCGAACAAATTTTTTGGCAAAAGATGACCAGAATCCGAAGGGCTACTTGATGAGTAAAAACATCGCGGTCCGCTTTAGCGGGCCGCGCACCCACGCGCCCTACTTGTAGTAATAACACTTCCCGCGAGCTGCTTTAGCAGCTCGCGCACCGAGCGAAATAAATAAAGCCGAACAATCGCGGTCCGCTTTAGCGGGCCGCGCACCCACGCGCCCTACTTGTAGCAATAACACTTCCCGCGAGCTGCTATAGCAGCTCGCGCACCGAGCGAAATAAATACAGCCGAACAATCGCGGTCCGCTTTAGCGGGCCGCGCACCCACGCGCCTTACTTTTAGTAAAACACTTCCCGCGAGCTGCTTTAGCAGCTCGCGCACCGAGCAAACGCTAGTTATAATATATATAGCTCGATTACCACTGACTGACTGATTCACTGACTGATTGACATAATTGTTCTCCTAGAAAGAGACGGAAATCGATATAATGATGTTCGGGAGATATGTTCGGGTGGGGGATTCGAGTGGGGAAAAATTATGACATTTCGGAAAAACAAGATGGCGGCCGACGTGAATCTTGCAACTCTTTTGTTTTCCAACCGATTTCTTTGAAATTTTGGATTATTGTAGAAATTAGTAAACGATTAACAGAAAAAGTGAAAAAAATTAAAAAAACAAGATGGCGGCCGAGCTGTGACGTCTCAAATTTCCACCCCTCTCCTGTAAAATTTTGTATGAAAAAAATTTTTTTCACCCATGGTGTCGTATAGAGCTCAAAGAATGTGACTCGGAGAAAGGTGGAGAGAGCTGATGAGTGAGGAGTTCGGAGACGGGCGAGGGGCACGGCCAGGGTATAGAAGATAGGTGGAGGGTGCTCGACCAAATGTCATTCGAAACCTCGAGCAGTTGCCAGTGAGTTGAAAAAAAATTCCAAAATGGCGGAAAAAAAATGGCGGCAAATTTTGTCCGTCTCTCTCTCGGAGACTATAAAAGATGGAGGAGCGGTTTCTCGACAAAAGATGATCACAACCCGGAGGTCTACCTGGTGAGTAGGAAAAAAATTCAAGATGGCGGATTTTTTTTTCCCCCCATACAAAATGTATGGGGAATATTGAAGGGACTAGAAGTTGGGAACTATGCAAGACATTGATTTTGATAGGTTCATAGGGCTTTTTTTCTTTTTCTTTTTTTTCATTTTTCATTTTTTTTTTTTTTTTCTTTTTTTTCATTTTTTTTTCTTTTTCTTTTGTGAATGAGGAGCACGGCCAGGTTATTGCAGATAGGTGGGGTGTGCTCGAACAAATTTTTTGGCAAAAGATGACCAGAATCCGAAGGGCTACTTGATGAGTAAAAAAATCGCGGTCCGCTTTAGCGGGCCGCGCACCCACGCGCCCTACTTGTAGTAATAACACTTCCCGCGAGCTGCTTTAGCAGCTCGCGCACCGAGCGAAATAAATAAAGCCGAACAATCGCGGTCCGCTTTAGCGGGCCGCGCACCCACGCGCCCTACTTGGAGCAATAACACTTCCCGCGAGCTGCTTTAGCAGCTCGCGCACCGAGCAAACGCTAGTTATAATATATATAGCTCGATTACCACTCACTGATTCGATGACTCACTCATTGACATAATTGTTCTCCTAGAAAGAGACAAAAAACGATATAATGATGTACGGGAGATATGTCCGGGTGGGGGATTCGAGTGGGGAAAAATTATGACATTTCGGAAAAACAAGATGGCGGCCGACGTGATTCTTGCAACTCTTTTGTTTTCCAACCGATTTCTTTGAAATTTTGGATTATTGTAGAAATTAGTAAACGATTAACAGAAAAAGTGAAAAAAATTTAAAAATCAAGATGGCGGCCGAGCTGTGACGTCTCAAATTTCCGACCCTCTCCTGTAAAATTTTGTATGAAAAAATTTTTTTTCACCCATGGTGTCGTATAGAGCTCAAAGAATGTGACTCGGAGAAAGGTGGAGAGAGCTGATGAGTGAGGAGTTCGGAGACGGGCGAGGGGCACGGCCAGGGTATAGAAGATAGGTGGAGGGTGCTCGACCAAATGTCATTCGAAACCTCGAGCAGTTGCCAGTGAGTTGAAAAAAAATTCCAAAATGGCGGAAAAAAAATGGCGGCAAATTTTGTCCGTCTCTCTCTCGGAGACTATAAAAGATGGAGGAGCGGTTTCTCGACAAAAGTTGATCAAAACCCGGAGGTCTACCTGGTGAGTAGGAAAAAAATTCAAGATGGCGGATTTTTTTTTTTCATACAAAATGTATATGGGGAATATTGAAGGGACTAGAAGTTGGGAACTATGCAAGACATTGATTTTGATAGGTTCATAGGGCTTTTTTTCTTTTTCTTTTTTTTCATTTTACATTTGCTTTTTTTCTTTTTTTTCTTTTTTTTTCTTTTTTTTTCTTTTTCTTTTGTGAATGAGGAGCACGGCCAGGTTATTGCAGATAGGTGGGGTGTGCTCGAACAAATTTTTTGGCAAAAGATGACCAGAATCCGAAGGGCTACTTGATGAGTAAAAAAATCGCGGTCCGCTTTAGCGGGCCGCGCACCCACGCGCCCTACTTGTAGTAATAACACTTCCCGCGAGCTGCTTTAGCAGCTCAGAGCGAAATAAATAAAGCCGAACAATCGCGGTCCGCTTTAGCGGGCCGCGCACCCACGCGCCTTACTTTTAGTAAAACACTTCCCGCGAGCTGCTTTAGCAGCTCGCGCACCGAGCGAAATACTAGTTATAATATATATAGCTCGATTACCACTGACTGACTGATTCACTGACTCATTGACAGGGTTGTTCTCCTAGAAGGAGACGGAAATCGATATAATGATGTTCGGGAGATGTGTTTGGGGGGGGGATTCGAGTTGGGGAAAATTATGACATTTCGGAAAAACAAGATGGCGGCCGACGTGAATCTTGCAACTCTTTTGTTTTCCAACCGATTTCTTTGAAATTTTGGATTATTGTAGAAATTAGTAAACGATTAACAGAAAAAGTGAAAAAAATTAAAAAAACAAGATGGCGGCCGGGCTGTGACGTCTCAAATTTCCGACCCCTCTCCTGTAAAATTTTGTATGAAAAAAATTTTTTTCACCCATGGTGTCGTATAGAGCTCAAAGAATGTGACTCGGAGAAAGGTGGAGAGAGCTGATGAGTGAGGAGTTCGGAGACGGGCGAGGGGCACGGCCAGGGTATAGAAGATAGGTGGAGGGTGCTGGACCAAATGTCATTCGAAACCTCGAGCAGTTGCCAGTGAGTTGAAAAAAAATTCCAAAATGGCGGAAAAAAAATGGCGGCAAATTTTGTCCGTCTCTCTCTCGGAGACTATAAAAGATGGAGGAGCGGTTTCTCGACAAAAGATGATCACAACCCGGAGGTCTACCTGGTGAGTAGGAAAAAAATTCAAGATGGCGGATTTTTTTTCCCCCCCATACAAAATGTATGGGGAATATTGAAGGGACTAGAAGTTGGGAACTATGCAAGACATTGATTTTGATAGGTTCATAGGGATTTTTTTCTTTTTCTTTTTTTCATTTTACATTTGTTTTTTTTCTTTTTTTTCATTTTTTTTTTCTTTTTTTTCTTTTGTGAATGAGGAGCACGGCCAGGTTATTGCAGATAGGTGGGGTGTGCTCGAACAAATTTTTTGCCAAAAGATGACCAGAATCCGAAGGTCTACTTGATGAGTTAATAAATCGCGGTCCGCTTTAGCGGGCCGCGCACCCACGCGCCCTACTTGTGGCAACAACACTTCCCGCGAGCTGCTTTAGCAGCTCGCGCACCGAGCGAAATAAATAAAGCCGAACAATCGCGGTCCGCTTTAGCGGGCCGCGCACCCAAGCGCCCTACTTGTAGCAATAACACTTCCCGCGAGCTGCTTTAGCAGCTCGCGCACCGAGCAAATGCTAGTTATAATATATATAGCTCGATTACCACTCACTGATTCACTCACTCACTCACTGATTGACAGGGTTGTTCTCCTAGAAGGAGACGGAAATCGATATAATGATGTTCGGGAGATGTGTTTGGGGGGGGGATTCGAGTTGGGGAAAATTATGACATTTCGGAAAAACAAGATGGCGGCCGACGTGAATCTTGCAACTCTTTTGTTTTCCGACCGATTTCTTTGAAATTTTGGATTATTGTAGAAATTAGTAAACGATTAACAGAAAAAGTGAAACAAATTAAAAAAACAAGATGGCGGCCGAGCTGTGACGTCTCAAATTTCCACCCCTCTCCTGTAAAATTTTGTATGAAAAAAATTTTTTTCACCCATGGTGTCGTATAGAGCTCAAAGAATGTGACTCGGAGAAAGGTGGAGAGAGCTGATGAGTGAGGAGTTCGGAGACGGGCGAGGGGCACGGCCAGGGTATAGAAGATAGGTGGAGGGTGCTCGACCAAATGTCATTCGAAACCTCGAGCAGTTGCCAGTGAGTTGAAAAAAAATCCAAAATGGCGGAAAAAAAATGGCGGCAAATTTTGTCCGTCTCTCTCTCGGAGACTATAAAAGATGGAGGAGCGGTTTCTCGACAAAAGATGATCACAACCCGGAGGTCTACCTGGTGAGTAGGAAAAAAATTCAAGATGGCGGATTTTTTTTTTTACATACAAAATGTATGGGGAATATTGAAGGGACTAGAAGTTGGGAACTATGCAAGACATTGATTTTGATAGGTTCATAGGGCTTTTTTTCTTTTTCTTTTTTTCATTTTACATTTGCTTTTTTTCTTTTTTGTTTTTTTTTTCTTTTTTTTTTCTTTTTCATTTGTGAATGAGGAGCACGGCCAGGTTATTGCAGATAGGTGGGGTCTGCTCGAACAAATTTTTTGCCAAAAGATGACCAGAATCCGAAGGTCTACTTGATGACTAAAAAAATCACGGTCCGCTTTAGCGGGCCGCGCACCCACGCGCCCTACTTGTAGCAATAACACTTCCCGCGAGCTGCTTTAGCAGCTCGCGCACCGAGCAAACGCTAGTTATAATATATATAGCTCGATTACCACTCACTGATTCACTGATTCACTCACTGACTCATTGACATAATTGTTCTCCTAGAAAGAGACAAAAAACGATATAATGATGTACGGGAGATATGTCCGGGTGGGGGATTCGAGTGGGGAAAAATTATGACATTTCGGAAAAACAAGATGGCGGCCGACGTGATTCTTGCAACTCTTTTGTTTTCCAACCGATTTCTTTGAAATTTTGGATTATTGTAGAAATTAGTAAACGATTAACAGAAAAAGTGAAAAAAATTAAAAAAACAAGATGGCGGCCGAGCTGTGACGTCTCAAATTTCCGACCCCTCTCCTGTAAAATTTTGTATGAAAAAAATTTTTTTCACCCATGGTGTCGTATAGAGCTCAAAGAATGTGACTCGGAGAAAGGTGGAGAGAGCTGATGAGTGAGGAGTTCGGAGACGGGCGAGGGGCACGGCCAGGGTATAGAAGATAGGTGGAGGGTGCTCGACCAAATGTCATTCGGAACCTCGAGCAGTTGCCAGTGAGTTGAAAAAAAATTCCAAAATGGCGGAAAAAAAATGGCGGCAAATTTTGTCCATCTCTCTCTCGGAGACTATAAAAGATGGAGGAGCGGTTTCTCGACAAAAGCTGATCAAAACCCGGAGGTCTACCTGGTGAGTAGGAAAAAAATTCAAGATGGCGGTTTTTTTTTCCCCCATACAAAATGTATGGGGAATATTGAAGGGACTAGAAGTTGGGAACTATGCAAGACATTGATTTTGATAGGTTCATAGGGCTTTTTTTCTTTTTCTTTTTTTTCATTTTACATTTGCTTTTTTCTTTTTTTTCTTTTTTTTTTCTTTTTTTTTTCTTTTTCTTTTGTGAATGAGGAGCACGGCCAGGTTATTGCAGATAGGTGGGGTGTGCTCGAACAAATTTTTTGGCAAAAGATGACCAGAATCCGAAGGTCTACTTGATGAGTAAAAAAATCGCGGTCCGCTTTAGCGGGCCGCGCACCCACGCGCCCTACTTGTAGTAATAACACTTCCCGCGAGCTGCTTTAGCAGCTTTTTTTTCTTTGAAATTTTGGATTATTGTAGAAATTAGTAAACGATTAACAGAAAAAGTGAAAAAAATTAAAAAAACAAGATGGCGGCCGAGCTGTGACGTCTCAAATTTCCGACCCCTCTCCTGTAAAATTTTGTATGAAAAAATTTTTTTCCACCCATGGTGTCGTATAGAGCTCAAAGAATGTGACTCGGTGAAAGGTGGAGAGAGCTGATGAGTGAGGAGTTCGGAGACGGGCGAGGGGCACGGCCAGGGTATAGTAGATAGGTGGAGGGTGCTCGACCAAATGTCATTCGAAACCTCGAGCAGTTGCCAGTGAGTTGAAAAAAAATTCCAAAATGGCGGAAAAAAAATGGCGGCAAATTTAGTCCGTCTCTCTCTCGGAGACTATAAGAGATGGAGGAGCGGTTTCTCGACAAGAGATGATCAAAACCCGGAGGTCTACCTGGTGAGTAGGAAAAAGATTCAAGATGGCGGATTTTTTTTTCCATACAAAATGTATATGGGGAATATTGAAGGGACTAGAAGTTGGGAACTATGCAAGACATTGATTTTGATAGGTTCATAGGGCTTTTTTTCTTTTTCTTTTTTTTCATTTTACATTTGTTTTTTTTCTTTTTTTTCATTTTTTTTTTCTTTTTTTTCTTTTTCTTTTGTGAATGAGGAGCACGGCCAGGTTATTGCAGATAGGTGGGGTGTGCTCGAACAAATTTTTTGGCAAAAGATGACCAGAATCCGAAGGTCTACTTGATGAGTAAATAAATCGCGGTCCGCTTTAGCGGGCCGCGCACCCACGCGTCCTACTTGTGGCAACAACACTTCCCGCGAGCTGCTTTAGCAGCTCGCGCACCGAGCGAAATAAATAAAGCCGAACAATCGCGGTCCGCTTTAGCGGGCCGCGCACCCACGCGCCCTACTTGTAGCAATAACACTTCCCGCGAGCTGCTTTAGCAGCTCGCGCACCGAGCAAATGCTAGTTAATATATATATAGCTGCTGGGGCTGATTGACTGATTCACTGACTGACTCATTGATCACCTCTCCTGTAAAATTTTGTATGAAAAATTTTTTTTTCACCGATGGTTTCGTATAGAGGAAAAAAATTCATTCGGAGGAAAAATATGGAGAGAGCTGATGATTGAGGATTTCGGAGACGGGTGAAGAGCACGGCCAGGGTATCGAAGATAGGTGGGGGGTGCTCGAACAAATGTCACTCGAAACCTCATCCAATTCGCAGTGAGCTGAAAAAAAATTCAAAATGGCGGAAAAAAGATGGCCGCCATACAAATTTCTTCGGTGTCTATCTCGGGGAGTATAAAAGATGGAAGAGTGGTTTCGTGGCAAAAGATGATCAGGACCCAAAGGTCTATTTGATGAATAGAAAAAAATCCAAGATGGCGGAATATTTTTTCTCCATACAAAATATATGGCGAATATTGAATAGACTAGAAGCTGAGAACTATGCAAGACTTTGATACGGTTCCTTTTCAAAATTTAGTTTTTATAAAAGAATTCTCATTCTGACAAATGATGAGATACGATGATCGAGGGTTTGGAAGGTGGGTGAGGAGCACGGCCAGGGTATTGAAGATAGGTGGGAGGTGCTCAAACAAAAAATACTCGAAACCTCATCCAATTGGCAATGAGCTGAAAAAAAATTCAAAATGGCGGATTCAAGATGGCGGCCATACCAATTTCATCGGCATCTATCTCGGAGAGTATAAAAGATGGAAGAGTGGTTATTTGATAAAAAATGATCAGGACCTGAAAGTCCACTTGACGATAGTAAAACCGCGGTCCGCTTGCGGGCCGCGCACCCACGCGCCCTACTAGTATATATGTATAGCTGCTCGTGCTGTTTCACTCACTCATTGATCACCTCTCCTGTAAAATTTTGTATGAAAAATTTTTTTTTCACTGATGGTTTCGTGTAGAAGACAAAAATTCATTCGGAGGAAAAATATGGAGAGAGCTGATGATTGAGGATTTCGGAGACCGGTGAGGAGCACGGCCAGGGTATCAAAGATAGGTGGGGGGTACTCGAACAAATGTCACTCGAAACCTCATCCAATTCGCAGTGATCTGAAAAAAAATTCAAAATGGCGGAAAAAAGATGGCCGCCATACAAATTTCGTTGGTGTCTATCTCGGGGAGTATAAAAGATGGAAGAGTGGTTTCTCGGCAAAAGATGATCAGGACCCAAAGGTCTATTTGATGAATAGAAAAAAAAATCAAGATGGCGGATTTTTTTTTCCATACAAAACATATGGCGAATATTGAGAAGACTAGAAGTTGGGAACTATGCCAGACTTTGATACGGTTCCTTTTCAAAATTGATTTTTATAGAAGAATTCCCATTTTGAAAAATGATGAGATATGATGATCGAGGATTTGGAAGGTGGGTGAGGAGCACGGCCAGAGTATTGAAGATAGGTGGGAGGTGCTCAAACAAAAAATACTCGAAACCTCATCCAATTGGTTGTGAGCTGAAAAAAAATTCAAAATGGCGGATTCAAGATGGCAGCTATAAGAATTTCATAGGTATCTATCTCAGGGAGTTTAAAAAATGGAAGAGTGGTTTTTTAGACGACGACGACGTAGAAAAACCGCGGTCCGCTTGCGGGCCGCGCACCCACGCGCCCTACTAGTCTCTTATAAAGCTAATATGATAATCTAAATCAAGTATAAATGATTCTGATTTACCAAAAAAAAAAAAACTGAGTCACATTATAAATTACTTGTATCTGTTCATCCTGGCTAATGTTCAAATGGCTGAACCGATTTTGACATGACTTATGCAGGCATGTTAACAATATATGTAATTCAAGAAGTGATCTATTCTACTACAGCTGGATTTACATACATGTATTAAAAAAATCAAAAAATATTGCAATGTATTGCGAAATACAATAGAAAAAACAAAAAAATAAAATTACAATAGAAAAACAGTGTTTGCTTTTTAAAATAAACCATTTTTCTTTTTTTTTATAATGTTCTGTGTAGACATATTGGAACACTACCCAATTAATCTCTTATATCGAAACCATGAACAACAATTTTTGTCAGGTAGGAGGCTTTGGGCGTGGCTAGGTGGCTCCCTACCGTCAAAGACGTGCCATCAAACAATAAAGCGTTTCAGCACGATGGCATGTAGAAACAGAATAAGGCGCTTAAATGTGTCACAAGTCAACGCTTGGGCCGATCGTGCCTCTCTATCGCTTGTTCCGCGCTCTCGCTTGCACGCGCAGGCTCAGGCGGAAAGTGACACTTTTTCGTGCGTGCAGCCGGTGTTCGGACATTTCAACTCATGCATTTACATATTATTTTTTTCAGGACATTTGTGGAATAATATGCGCTCTCCTAACATGGTTCCTCATACTATACGCGGAGTTTGTTGTGATGATGGTCATGCTTGTGCCTGGGTTATCGACATATCCGATATACAGTTATATCAACATAATCATCTTCCAGAGCCTGGCTTTTCTCGCCTTTGCGTCACACTTGCGTACTATGTTTACGGATCCTGTAAGTTTTTATATTTATCTTATAACTAATTTTTGCTTTTTTTTAATTTCCATTATTACATTTAACAGTTTCACAAATAAATAATACAAATGAAATACTAATTTCCTGGTTATCTTCAGTCAGTAATAATGGACCCCATATAAAAAAAGCTTATTATTATTAACTAATTTTTACCCGCGACCTCGTCCGCGTGAAATTAGGTTTTAAAAATTCCGTGGAAACTCTTCATTTTTTCAGGATAAGGCGTCAGTTACACAAGAATAGTTTCTCGAATCGGCAAGAAATCGTTTGCGATTATCCTATGGGATAACTTTCTCTACAATTCTCGCCTGTGATTATACATTACATTATTATACATTATGACAAAAACTCGTATCAGTTAAGCGATGCTCAAATACAAGTGTCGAAAATTTCTTTTCGCATTCAAGTAACTCTCCTTGTATAACTGAGCCTTACATAGTACACTATGTCACTTTCCTAGTCCTCAACTACGCCCATGCAAAATGTTATGCACATCTGTTGCGGCGTGATTGAAGGATAAACCAACAAACAATCACACTTTCGCATTTATAATACTAAAGGAAATAAGTATTATAAGAAAATCATTGCAAAATTTCATATCAGTTTTGGTCATAAATCCAGTGAAGGAATAGTTTCCACAAAGGTTTTGGTTTCATTCCTTTAACCAGTCACAGAATTAAATAGTTTGTTGTTTAATTTCTCTAATGTTAAAATTAAATTATTGGAACAAAGCGGATGGGGCTAGACGAAATAATGTGTAATAATTTTCCGTAACGACCCTTGTCGCCTTCGTTTATTATACACGTAACATAAATGCTTTGATGGCGCAGTGGTAAAACAAAGGAGTGAACCTATCGGTGCGGGGGTTCGAATCCTGACTTCAGATCATGTCTTCTTTTTTTTGGAACGAAGTATCATAGGAGAGAAATTCCGAACAAAATATTTGCGGCAAAATTTACTAACGCCATCTATAGTGGGCAACGTGAACTTCCTTGAACTTTTTTTAATGTCTGTTTCTTTACGAGATGGTTCTAACATGTTGCGAGAGATGGCGTTGATTCTGAACTTCGTTCCAGTCGAGTGTTCCACGACAATCTTGCATTTTTTTATTGAAATTAATTTAGGCTTTAATTATGAATTGAATTTTCAGGGGGCTGTACCAAAAGGCAATGCAACCAAAGAGATGATAAAACAGATGAGCTTCCGAGAGGGCCAGGTGATATTCAAGTGCACTAAGTGTTGCAGTATTAAGCCCGAGAGAGCGCACCATTGCTCAGTGTGTCAGCGCTGCATAAGAAAGATGGACCACCATTGCCCATGGGTCAATAACTGTGTAGGCGAGAACAATCAGAAGTATTTTGTTCTATTTACGGTCGGTTTATAAATTAGCCTTTTTTTAACAAGCTTCCGTAGCTTTTTACATCATCATCTTTCAACATCTTCATATGTTGTCATAAAAAATTTGATTAAGAGTTTTTTATTTTAAAGTGTGCATGAATAAACCATTGTCATAAATTTATACTTAAACATTCATAACATAATTATTTTTTGTTTGAGCTCCATACTCTTACTACAAAAAGTTAAATAAATTTAAGTTTTAACTGGTGTGGTATTTTAATTTAAATTTTGAACTAATCACATCGCATCTTCAGTAGAACGAGGGCACAATTGCACGCCTGTCTTGAAAAATAAATTAATTAAAAAAAGTAATGGCTCATAATTCTTGAAAATAAAGATGTTGATGCCTCGAATTTTTAAAGATTAAAGTTTATTTCAAACAAAGGAGAATTATTTAAGAGCAATATCATTGGAAAAAGATGTTGCCAAAAAAATCTTAAAATATCACTCTTGTAAAATTGCAAAACTTGCGATTGTGCCCTTGTTCTACCGCGAAGGTGCGACATGTTTAATTTGTAGACAGAATTAAATGCTTACGCTTGCTAATTGAGGAGGTATTTGAGCATTAAAATAACTGCTATATTATATTTTCGTTACAGTTCTATATAGCAGCCATATCAATCCACTCCCTGACACTGTCAGTGTACCAGTTCGTGACATGCATTCGCCACGAATGGCGCGAATGCAGCACCTACTCCCCTCCGGCGACAGTCGTCTTGCTGCTGTTTCTGATCGCCGAGGCGTTGTTGTTCGCGATCTTTACGCTTGTGATGCTAGCGACGCAGTTGCACGCCATATGGAACGATGAAACTGTAAGTGTATCTTTCTTTAGAGTTCTACATGTTCGCGTCAAGTTGGCCGTCGACGAACGTTACAAAATAACGTCATACTGTACAGTTGTCACAAACAAATGATTGGTATCTACGAGTATTACTGTTACAGTTTTTGCAATTCACGAAGGCGAGCTTTACTTGTGGTGACTTCGTGTACATGCACATTGCATAAGTGTGCGTGCCTGTCAAAGCCTAGGTGGGAGCGGGCAGGCGCGAGCATTGCGCTCGCTCACACTTATACAGATACGACACACACACAACCATAAGTCAGTCGCCCTCGTGAATTGCAAGAACTATACCACGACTGTGACGGAAGTTTTCAGTTCTAACAATGCTTTTCATAGCAATGACGTCTTGAATGTTGAAGGGCGTGATTTAAAATTTCTTATTTTTCTCCTCTTTGAAGAAAGTCATTAATTAAAGTAATAAATAGTCTGCGCTATGCAAAACTTTTCCTTATTTACTCATCGTACAAAACTACATGTTCACAATAGTAACCAAACAACAATAAATAACTAATTAAACTTAACAAAAAAAAAAGTAACAAAACAAAAGTTAAAAAAAAAAACACCAGGTACTGACAATCGCGAGCGGTATGTTGCTATCTGTACTAAGTGGGTAGGGTGCGGTGCGGGGAAGCGTAACGGGAGGTAGCGGCCAACTTGAAATGAATGTGTAGTAGCTATTATTTAAAATAGTTATTATTTTTTACTTATGTTCATCTTTTCCATCAAAAGAAGCGGGGGGATCTAACCTTCGACCTCTCAGTTCTCAGTCCGTACCTTTAACCATTGGGCTATTGAGGAAAATGATTTAAGTTGAGGCGATAGTAGTTGGTAACATTTCCCCCAATTGTGACTGTTGTCTTGTGGCTATTATTTAATGACGTCATGGATCTTTATGTGTGTTTACATCTATATAAAGTACGGATGACAAAAAATCTATAGTATAAGTATTTAATCTGTACAAAAAAGAAATCATAGAATATATACTTATACAGAAACACCAATGTGCAAAGTGTGAAACAGTTTAACACTTAACTTAAATACAACTTATTGCACGTAGATTTTTTAGAGACCAGTCTATTTTCTACCTCTTATGTCTATGGTTCAGTTGCTAACTAAAACTGTCGAACACGTACTATGTACGAAGAAATGGGGAGTTGACTGTTCTTATTTGGCAAATTTCCATTTTTTTAACTAGCCATTGAAAATGTCTGCATGCATTGCATCAACTGCATGATCCCCGCTGATCATAAAAAAAAATTCGACCATATTGTGTCAGTATATAAATAACTAGCGTTTGCCCCCGCAACTTCGTCCGCGTGGGATGCGGTTTTGGGGTGTAATTTTCAAAAACTGTGAAACACGTATTTCTTTATTTTTAACTAAAATCCAAAATACCAAGTTTTTTTAGATATAACTTGAAAAATTACGGACTTTCATACAAACTTTCATCCCCATATGGGGTGGAATTTCAAAAAATCCTTTCTAAGTGCTTGCCTACGTCATAAAAGGAACCTACTGTCAAAATTACTAGTTTCTAACTTCAGTCAGTCAGTCAGGACAAATCTTTTTATAAGACTAGTGTAGATTAGTCATGAATATATCTTATTTTTCAGGGCATTGAGCAATTGAAAAAGGAGCAAGCAAGATGGGTCCGCAAGTCTCGATGGAAGAGCATACAGTCAGTATTCGGTCGATTTTCAATCCTCTGGTTTTCACCTTTCACCCAGCCATCACCAAAAACTAAACTCGAAAGTTATCTGTACAGTGTTTAAATGGTCAGATTTTATATTAACCAGTAAATAGAATATATCTCCTTGACTTAATTAAAAGGTAAAATAATCGCAGATTAAGAGAGATGCACACTCTAGATGAATCGAAGGTAGATTTAATAATATAATATGACATTTTTTCTTTCCGACACTGTTCATTTACCTTTTATGTATACTAGGGAAAAAGGATAAACAAAATCAAGCTGAAAAAGTATCTGTTAAAAATAAGTAATATACGAGAAATATGCAATGTACAATTTCTTTCAAAGTTTTTAAAGCCTTAAATACTTGTTTTAGTAATAATGCTGTGCTTTCTCTCTGAAAATAGGTTCG
This sequence comes from Oeneis ivallda, assembly GCA_029955525.1. NCBI lineage: Eukaryota > Metazoa > Arthropoda > Insecta > Lepidoptera > Nymphalidae > Oeneis > Oeneis ivallda. The sequence goes on along the minus strand of JARPMR010000001.1, from coordinate 29,190,506 downwards.
AAATTGTGCGCGAGATCTTATTATTCACGGATACTGGCGACCGATTTATTTGTAGCACGTTTTATTGATCGAAAACTTCATACCAAGAGGTATCAAACTTATTAATAAATGCTTAAAAGCTCTCAAACAAGTTGTATTTTGCTGAGGCAATTTTTTTCGTGGTTTTGATTTTGACAAGAGCTGCAAAATTATCGAGCGGAATTACAGTATGAATCATTCGATATTCCGTACTTGATGAGAGCTTAAAGTCAATAAGATCACTATGGCAATAGTTTAGTTGTCATAATAAAATGTTAAATAATATGTGGGATTTGTAAAAAGTTAATATAATATGTGGGATTTGTATTAAGTGGTTGATTAAGTTATTAACGTGCCGTAAAAATAATTTGATAAAACAGAAAAAGAATGATATTGATACAAAATGGATAGGCATTCGCACCTATTTTATATTAGGATGAGTATATAATTTCAGCCTTCTTTACTTATTCCGTGATTCGTAAAGTAAGGTGAATTGAATTTGCTTGCGAAGTGTGTTGGTATTTTACTGAATAGCGGTGTAACTAAGAGATCACGAATAACCTGTTGCATTTAAATAACTATATGTAACTTTCGTAATGCTCTGAACATAGCCGCGTCTGATGCTGAGAGCGCAAACGCAAACGCTGCGAGGTTCAGAGCGTTCAAAAACTTTGGTGCGGACTTTGCCCTATAACCATTACTAACAAAACCGGATAGAAACAAGGAAAGTTATATTATTTAAATTAACCAAATATGATCGTTTACATTTATCAATGATGAACAAAATTATGTTGATTGAATAAAATTATAAACACATAATATCAAAAATTCCGAAGCCAGCGTGATTCGAACCCACATCTCGTGAGAATCGCGCCCGAGTGTGTTAGCCACCTACACCATGGCTACGGTAGAACTACACGTCAGCATCGAAATTAGTGATATGTATCTACTTTTTTCAGTTTAAGCATCTGTTAGCGACATCTAGTAGCAACACGTTACAGTTGTTGTTGTTGGTCTTGGAAAGTAGTAGTAGGCTCGCGGTCGATCATTCGAACGGCCGCGTTTTGTGAATGTAGACTGGAGCCTCATCTGCCCCTGTGCGAGGAGCAGTACGGGTTCCGCAGCAGCCACTCAACAACGCTCCAGCTGGCAAGAGTGACCAACCACTTGGCCAGCCAACTCAATAACCAGCACTACACCGTCGGGGTCTTCCTTGATATCGAGAAGGCTTTCGACCGAGTGTGGCACGCTGGGTTGCTGGCCAAGTTGATCAACACCACTACGCCGTCAGCAATTGTGCGAGTGCTGGCGTCATTCCTCGAAGGCAGATGTTTTCATGTCTCGGTAGAGGGCATGGACTCCCAACGACGTTCCATCAGAGCTGGTGTTCCCCAAGGTAGCTGTTTGCCACCACGTCTCTACGCGGAGTACACAGATGACATTCCTACCCTCCGGGACCATCTGCGTGAGGGTAAAGAGGACGTCATGTTGGCCCTATATGCGGATGATAGTGCGTACTTCACTTCGTCCCACCAGCAAATCAACGCCACTAACAAGATGCAACGCCTGCTGGACCTGCTTCCGGAGTGGCTGGATAAGTGGAGAATTGCTGTCAACGTCGGGAAGATGGCCGCTCTACTAACCGGCGGCTTCAGGCCACTGCGCCACCTCAAATTGCGAGGTCAGGAGATAGAGTGGAAGACTTCAGTGCGGTATCTGGGATGTCACATTGACCGGAAGCTGCGCATGGCCCCCATGGTTGATCACGTGGTCTGCCAAGCAGCGGCGGCAAGGTCAATGCTCCACTCACTCTTCGCCTCCAAGCTTACCACCAGAACCAAACTAAAGGTCTACGGAGCCTACGTCCGTTCGCGCCTGACGTATGCGGCACCAGCCTGGTATGCTCTCTGTCCTGAGTACCAGAAGAAGCGACTCCAGGTCCAGTAGAACAGATGCCTTCGTTTCCATAGGGATACCAGAACACCAACCATGGAGGAGTATGTCCGTCATCTTGCACGCAATATGTTTGCTCGGGCGGACACAAGTGCGTGCGTACCTCCACGGAATAGCCCCACTTCAAGAGCGAAAATCGGACGGACGTCCTCTGCCCCGCGAACTCCTACGTACCCAATTGATGGCGCCGCCCGACTTAAGCATCAGTGGCGACGATGGAGAAGACGCATTATACGTGCCACACATCACACCGGATATGACGATGTCTCCAAGGCTGACGCCAGACCGACGCAGCCTCAGCTCCATTTAAAAGGGCTGAAACAAATAGTCCAAGTAGCTGCAGCTATCTGCGAGGACGCGCCCGGGTAAAGAGGCTCAGCCTCGAGACCCGTACCCCCTGACTGACCTGTCAGCCAGAGAAGAACCAACAACAATGGAAAGTAGTTCAACACACTCGGGCGCGATTACCAAGAGATGTGGGTTCGAATCCCGCTGGCTTCGGAATTTTTGATATGTGTTTATAAATTTATTCTGATATTTCCTTAAGTGTAGGTTAACACTTTAATAAAAATAAAAATAGATGTTGACTGAATATGGTCAACCAAAGAACAATTTACTCGTAAATGAGCGAATTAGATTGTATAATATATGAAAGTGGCAAGCAATTTCTTGTATCAATTGTAGATATCTGATTAGATTTTCGTATCTTGCAGAAATTGACTTCTGAAAATTGTATTGCAAGTTGGCACTTAATGGTTTTTAATTTAAGAATAATTTATTGGTATTGCAGGCAATCTTTTCAATTTCTCCTAGTTAACCTCAAATTTATAAATAATCTAAAAGCTATATTTCCATTTAAAGCGAAAGGTGAAAATTCTTCACTGTGTAAGATCATATTGATTTGGATTATTTTTGAAGCCTAGGCGAAATTAAATTTTATAATTTATTATATTATAATCAAATGAGCTGATATTCTAAAAGCGTCGAACGCTTATTAATTAGGTGTTCTTTTAAGGTATGTGAAAATGAATGTGTTTTACAAAAACCCCTATTTTAATTGCAATATTAAATATTATTAATATTAAATCAGTTTATCTATCTATATATATAAAAATCAATTGCTGTTCGTTTGTCTCGCTAAAACTCGAGAACGCACGTATTAAATTAAGGGGTTTGAATTGACAACATATATCCACATTACTCGGATTAATCGCATAATATCTGGGTGACCGAGCACTGCTCGGTTTTTTTTTGGTAAATCGTGTTTTTTGAAAATTATATATTTAAAAAAATAATAATAAATAATAATAATAATAAAATTCATAGGGGAAAAAAATAATCGTCTGGACTCGAACCAGGGTCTTCTGGTTTCGGGACCGCCCGATAACCTAACTGAGCTACTGGGAATTTACAGTTAAAGTTCGGCCGTTCAGAGAATGTGTTCCTGACACCTGTCAGTTAGTCACGACAACTGTCACAAAATTATAACATTAATTGATTATTGATATAATAATGTTGTTTTAATGCTCATCAATTGTTAAAACGGTAAACAACCAGCAATATTTTTATCGTAACTGCAACGCCATTACAAAGTTACGTCGTCAGTTCAATCGCGACGTGTCAGGAACGCATTCTCTGAACGGCCGTAGTTTAATGGCGTTTACCTTCGTATTCTAATGATATTGTAGGGGGTTTTTCATTGCCTGAAAACATGGATAAAACGGCGTTTTCTAAAAATGAAACCTTGCTAGATCGATTTATCGCCCCCGAAACCCCCTGCATACTAAATTTCGTGAAAATCGTTGGAGCCGTTTCCGAAATTCAGATTATATATATATATATATATATATATATATATATATATATATATACAAGAATTGCTCGTTTAAAGATATTAGATAGATAGATTTAAATTTTAATATTTTGATGGTTGTCATTCATTGTTTGGAATGCAAATAAAAATAAGTCTTTATTGTGCTATTTCACACACACAATATCTGTTTTGTTGGAATGCAAAAAAAATAATTTCTGATTGTCAGTTGGTTGTCGAATGTCTTGCTCTTCGAGGGTTATATTTAAATCTGGAAAACTTTCTCCATCAGAGATTGATGAAATTAATGAAGTGACGAATTTTTGGTTTTATCATAGAAATAGGAAGACTAGTCGTAACTCCTAGTTCCATGGGTTTGATGTTAATTTGTGCTTCAATTGATTTTTCTGTAGTTTAGCTATAAATGCGTTTTGGTCAGCATAAGCATTGACCACATTTTACATAAATATAGAAGCAATCTGTGGTTATTGTTTTTCATTCAGCAGTCAGCACAACATAACAGATAGTTACAACAACTAGGACATGAACTTCGGTTGTCCTGCCGCTCGATCCACTTTTTGCTAAACGGGCAATGCTATAGCTATTTAATAATCTTAAAACTATTTTGATATTTTTTTTCAAATAACTATTAGACTAACGTTATCTTTTCTAAGATATTTGATGAAATTTTTTCATGACATTTTGTGTTGCCAGGTTTTTAGATCTGAAAAATAGTAATGTGGCGCAACCGGCACAGATCGAAAAAAAAAATTGTAGGCACCTTATTTGTCGACATTATGAGTGTAATAGAATAACTGCATAAACCGTGACGTGCAAAAAAGAGACATTATTGTAAAGTCACAATATTGTTACGAATAAAGAGTAAAAAATGGAAGAAAACGGTACTAAAGTAAGTCCAACGAGTCGAGATCCTACATATAAACATTGCCCGACGACAGAACAAAATAAAGTTTATCTCTTTCTATCTTGTTTGTTTGCTATCTGCCGCACGGCTCACGGATACAATGCTCAAGGTCAAACGAGGCTATAGAAGGGATTGAAAACATTCGGATGGCCATTTGATTTTGTAGTTTTTTAATCTATTTCATGCCGTGTCCTAAAGCGCTCGGGGTGATACATAATTTCGTTCGTTCTCTGTTATTTCCTGTTATTATTTTCGCTTTAATTATTGTTACCTGTTACTGTTAACTGTTACTGGTTTTATAGTTATAGTTATTTGTTGTATTGGTTTTTGTTTTTGTTATTTGTGGCTGTAAAAATCTAGTTGGCTATGATGGAACCTCAGCCAAGCACTTCAAAAGGAACACCCACAGATTTTAATTCCCCAAAGAAAAAACGCCCAAAGGTACGTACCTAACTACCTACTTATTACAAAGATAGCCTACCTTTAACTTGCTAACTTTAACTAACTAAACCAAATTGAATTTCGTAATGCCTTAATAATGGGTTTATTTAAATACACATTATATTATCTTTTTTTTTAGAAGACGAGTTTCAGTGTTTTTGAAAAGAATATGGTAATTAATGCCATTTTGAATCCACCATTTTGGAATTTTTTTAGTTTACTGCCAATTGGATGAAGTTTCGAGTGACTTTTGTTCGAGCACCTCCCACTACCCTGGCCCTATATAACCTGGCCATGCTCCTCACCCATCTTCGAAATCCTCAATCATCAGCTCTCTCCATATTTTAGCTCCGAATGAATTTTGTTCCTCTATACTAAACCACCGGTGAAAAGAAAGAAATTCATACAAACTTTTACAGGAGAGGTGATCAATGAGTGAGTCAGTGAGTCAGTCAATCAGTGAATCAGCACGAGCAGCTATAAATGTAGTAATTATATAAGATTTAATACTTCTTAAATAGTATTAAATATCAAAATATTTTATTTTACATTTTCCAAATTACTTTAAGTAAAAAAGGTTACAAAACCCTGTAGGTTTGTTTATATGTAGGATCTCGACTCGTTGGATAGACTTTAAAATAAAACTTTACCTGACAACAATATTGTCCTAACAAACAAACAAACAAAGGTGCTTGGTGTAGCTCATTCTATCAATATTTATCACCTTATAAATCACCTTTAAAATACTGTTTTTTTTTCTCGAAGAGGAAACACAAAATATAATACATACTTGTTGATTTTATATAATGTCTATAATAAATATTGGTATAGTAATGATTTCATAATAGGGATAAATGCAATACGTGTATGTTAGTTATACTTTTTATGTCCGCTACAATTATCGTGGGAATATAATATTGAGTTGTATGAGCTAGGTGTAACATTCGCTAATGTAGATGAAAATGTTTTATAATAATATTTTCTGCCGTAAATACGGGTTATTTTTATAAGCGCGGATAGTTAAAAATAATAAAATAAAGGGCGATCTCTACTCCCTTACATTAATGCTAATGATCGACGCTTTTCATTCCTCTTTCAATATGTTTTAAGGTTTTATATCGACACTAAGAATACCGACGTTCCGAACAACGCTTTATCGTTTTAGGCATACTCTTGGTTTTTTGCTGGGAATACTTTAATTTGTAAATAAATATAAATAAATAAATATTTTTTTAACGATTTTAATTCGATGACTAGTTTTCGCTATCTTGATCTTCTATTTTTTAGTCTTTTTCAATAACTACCACTATTTTATTCCATTAGACAACATTGTTTGTAGTTCACAAACTATCATTAGTGTTTAATTCATAAATAAATAAACATTTACTAGCGTCGCTCGAGAGAACTAAAATTAAACTTAAATTATTAGTAGAGAAGGAATGGAATAGAATGTAATAATAACTTAAAATAGCGTGATCGCGACGCGTAACACTCAAGGGACAAGGATACCGTTAAAAGCGGGGTTTGATTAAATTATTTGAACATCAATCAAACTAGTTAATCAATAAAATTGTGTGGTAAATCCTTACTAATGTTATAAATGCAAAAGTTTGTTTGTTTGTTGGTTTGTCCTACAATCACGCCAGCAAGCAATCGATCGACGTGATTTTTGCATGGGTACAGTGGAGGACCCCGACAGTGATATATACGACTAATTTTTATCCTCGATTGTCAAAAGGGTTCGAACCAAACTTCCTTTGTATGTAGAGCGAGGGAGGATCAATAAATGTCGCGCACTTTAGGTGCTGCGCAAACGTGGACACTTTGTCACCGACACGGGACACCATTACAGGAAACCGTTGTTGCTGTGTCTGGTGTTGGCAACCGGACACAGTTGCCGTTATTGAAATGTACAATGTAATAACCACAATAATATTGACATTTTCAATAATTACGCAAACCTATTTAAAAACCATATACATAAACTTATTCTGACCTCATAATCAAGCAACTTACAACTTGGTTTTAGACAGGCATTATTTATATTCAAAAATGCACTTTAAGTTTTTATTAAGTTTTGAATATTTATGTTAACTTTACTAACTGTGTAACTGAGTAAACTGTGTAATTCTGACTATAATTTCTGTAGATCCTATGCATAAATTTTATAACCACTGTGTACACATATTAAGGGTTGTTACCTGGAACCCAAATCTGATGTTATTGTATTACGTTTATATTTGGTTGCAACCTGTTTTGTGTACCTTTTCAATAAATAAATAAATGTTGCTTGTATCTGCAACTGATAACTTCTAGTGTCTAGTTGCTTACACAAAAATTGGTCGATACACGTTTGCGCAGTTGCTGGTTGATTTCATATTGATTGTATGAATATAAAATATTCAACGGTAGCTTGTATCCGACACCGGACTCAAAAGTGTCCACGTTTGCGCAGTGCCTTAAAGTCTACCCGTAAAACCAATAGTTTAGTTTTGTTTCGTCTGAATTGGCGCCCTACTTAAGGCAGTAGTGTAACCAAGTAGTAAGTTAAAATATATGCGGCCTTTACGAATAGAAATAGCTCATGACAGCATTTTATTAGAATAATATTTTAATAAAGTAAAGTTTCGACGCTGTATTTGGGTAATAATAATTATAAACTTAGTATAAAGAGGTTGTTTCAAATATATATATATGGAGCATGGGCCAGGTCTTTGTACAGTTTTTCAAAATGTTTGGGGTCATGAAATAGTGATTATTTTTCTTTATTTCTCATTAAAAGGTCCTTTTTACGAGGTACAATGCGAAATTATTTTTCAAAATAAAAGCGCATCAAACTGTCGTTCTTTTTGACAATGACACGTACATTAATAAGTCATGATGACATTTGACATAAAAATAACCACAATTGAGAGCAATTGACATTTGACTTATCAGCAATTGACGTTTGACAATTGAAATGACATTAAGATGATGTAACGTCATTACAAACATAGATAACAAAATCAGATGGATGCACTTCGGGAGTTGCCATTCTACAAATGTGCCCAATTATCAATTTTATATCTTTACCTCTTATTCACTGTAATACTACCAAAAAGCATATTTTATTTCAATTTCTATGATTAAATACTATTTTTTGGTATAGCGTACAAGTACCTGGCCCAAGATGAAACAACATTAGTAGAAATAGACCGCAATTAGAGGGTGCAACTATAAAATAATTTTTTGGTTATTTCTCATTTCACATAAATTGATAGTTTTGGCCTTTTCGGACTCGATACATATTCTCAAGACCAGATTTTTTGAAACATTTACATACTTTTAAAAAAAATCTTTGCCATGGACCTTAAAAATATATGGACGTCATCGTCGTTTTTTAAAAATATACCCAAATATCGCAATATATAATATATTATACATAATTATAATATAATGTTATATCTTTTTATTTTTAAGGTTCAATTATTTTTCAGATCTTATATATATTTATAGCGCGACTAGAAAAATAAAATACATTTCATTTTTTTCATTGTAACACTAAGCCATGCTCACGTGACCATTATTTTACATTTATTGTGATTTAATATTCACAGATGACATAATAGAATATTGTCGAAAATAAATTAGTTTTCAACATGTAATGTTTTTTCTGGTCATGCTATTGCAGTGTTTTCCATAGTAAGTAATACTATGTCTATGTTTCCATACGACACAATATAAGTGACACGAGTATTATTAATAGATAGTCTAGACTCTAGGATTTTTCGCAGTGGAACATTTTAATAGGTTAGGTTAGGTTAAGTTAGATGCAACCCTAAATTAGTTAATACCTACTAGCTAATGCTCGCAACTTCGTCTGTATGGATTTGGATTTTTTTAAATTCCGTTCTCTTTGATATTTAGAGATAAACAGTAGCCTCTATCTGTCTGTAAGAGTCCCATTAAAATTGGTTGAGCCGTTTCGAATTCACTGTAACAAACAGTCACTCAAAACTGTCGAAACTTGTGTTTGGGTTATACTTCCGTAAACATGTGAGCCTAATAGGAAGCAATTAGAAATCATAGTCACTTCAATTTAATTTATTTGTAAAGCGCAATTTGTATTAAGCGCAATTTCACCGTCGTGGACTCAAATTTATTCCTCAGTTAAATGTTAATTTAACCGAGGAATTAATTGGACGTTCTAACAGCTATTGTATTGAAAACCTGCGTAAACGTCAAATTTATTCCTCGGTAAAACGTTACTCGGCGATGATGGAATTGGTATTAAGTAAGCGTCATATATTATGGTTTATTTTAAAAACAATGGAATTGGGTGAGGTAGCACTTCGCTAGTTTTTGTTTTCGTTGTTATTAAGTTTTAAGCTAAGCGCGAGTGTAATTTTTATATAATATATACTTCTTTATTTATACTTTCAAGTGAATAGATCTGCTTTAAATTAAGCAAATAAAAAACCGTCTGCAGAAATCTGAAAGACATATTGTAACTAAGATTCAGTAACATTATATCTCCTTTGATTTCTCTTAATAAAAGTTAACTTTATGTACTACCACACTTGTGGTATATATAATTTATAATTTAATCCATTGTGCAATCCTTTTAAAACTTTAGTAGCTTTTTGCACTTCTTCATATCTTTAACTATGCCAAATCTCAAACTTCTCCGTGCGCGCTATACTATATGCTTAAAAATGGGTACAAAGTTTATAGGTTTAGTTAAACATTATAACGCATTTAATAATAATTTATTGTTAGATAAATTACCATTAGTTTACATTTTATTGTATTTATTGGTCTCGTAATACTATGCCATGTTTTAAAAAAAATTTTGCAATTTTTATGTAACGTTGGCAACACTTAAGAATCACCACGTACAGCCTATCAGTCTTATATTTTTTAAGTCGCTTTCTTTAAGAGAAGAAGTTATAATAAAATTATGACATAATAAAATTATGACATTATTATCATACTGTCAGGCCGTAGAGTAAAGCTAACTAGTATTTCGACATTTTTTATATCGCAAGCTAGCAAAACCATCAGCTCCGACGTCAGGACATCGAGTGGTAGATTTCGGTGTGTTACTTGGGGTGCCGCGTCGATCTCAGCCGGAACCTGATTCCCATGGTAACACTCATGTCATGCTAAGGTGGCCCTTTCGATGCTACAGCAAGTCTTCACCTCAAGTTTATCACCGAAGACCAAGCTATTCATCTATATGGAGCCTATGTCCGCTCAAAGCTGAGTCGCTTGCAGGCTTGCACGTCCTACCAATCTACTTAATACCTATTTAATATAATCTTGAAAGGTTATCGGAACCCTCAGTGCGCAAGTATGACTCGCACTTGGTCGGTTTTTTCTTGTAGTCCAAGCGTCAAACACATCACTTAATTAATATTTGAGGTGTGCTTGAAAATTGTTTAGCATTTCGGTATACATATAGTCGTTAGTAAATCTTTATCTAATTAGCGAATTAAAGAATATTTATTAATATTTAACAAATCGGTTACCTTGTTAAAATATTGTGTTTACAAAATAATTCTCATAGTGTTATATTTTGTAATGTGTTTAAGGATGTCATTATACAATTTAATAAAATATTATGAACTGGCTGATAGTCGATACTTGTGACTTCTCCGTGAAATAGAATGGCAAAACCTAAATTTTTATACCTTTTGTAATGCTTGATATTCCAGCAGAAAAGTATATTCCTAAATATAGTCTTTCAGAATGTAAGTTAGCGCCTTGCAAAATGTTGAAAAGTTTTAATAATAATAATAATATTTTTTATTAAAGGCAAAAATGAACTCAGATCACCGGTTTTATTTTTGGCAATTTAGTTACCAGAATTAATTTAGGGTTTAGGCAATAGCCATGTTTCCTGTGAGACAACAATCTCGGTCTTACGACGCACGCACGCACGCACGCACGCACACACACACACTAGAATGGCCTCTTAATTGATTTATAATTAGATAAGTTGACGCATTTTTCTGAACGGCAACAGACATACAGACAGACAGACAGACAGAGTTACTTTCGCATTTATAATAATAGTATGGATTAACATTGTATATACCTACTAGTACTCATTGGTCTTACAAAGGTCAACTACAGAATTTTTATTTTAGTACAACTGCTGGAATTAGGGAAGATCGATGATAAGGTAACCGTAGATAATCCTGAAAGTACCAGATTTTTGAAGGCTTTACAAGTCTCATACTTTGAGGTCAGGCCAAAGATCTTTACTATGCTTTTGCATGAACGAATTAATGTTACACTCTGACCCTGGCATGTAAAAATGTGATTCAGTTAATGCGGTCCCAATAGTGAGAACTACCTGACTGTTCAGTTTATGTATTATTGTCTCAATTAAAAATAATAGGTTATATTCCAGTAGATGTCGTGAAATGTAGTTTTGTAAGTGTTGTTCTATGGTGAACTCAAACATCACTGTAAATTATATATCATTATGTTAGAATTAAGGATTGCAATGAAATTAGAATGAAATTAGTTTTAAGCTGGCTGCTGATAAGTGCTGGCGGGAAAAATAGCAAAGTTTTAATACAGATAGTATCAATCTTATTCTTTGTCAGTCTCCCGTAAGTAAACGTGAATTTTCATAGAAAAATAGTTTTGCTTTGCTTTGTTTGCTATAATAATATGTCGGATTGATACCAAATAGAACAAAAAAAGCGTTTCTTTTTGTACTGGAGACACTAAACTATTTTTTTGTTTTATTCTGTTAATAAAACCCATTGCGCTCGATACCCCATTAGGTTGGCATAGTTCGTAATGAATCCAATATGTGCTCGTAGTTTCTAAATTAAAACATAACTACTTATTACAAAACTTCACGTTTCAAGGTGGATAGATAATTTTCTACTTTTCCACATTTGGGTTAAAAATTTTACTTTATATTTTTAGATTTTTGTTTAGACTAGGTAATTGAAACTGTCCGGAAATCCATAGATTGCAGATAGATTCATATAGAAACCGGGGCGTTATTGTATTTCAGTGTGATAGCCTGGTCATGAATTCCATATTTACATATTCAAATGATTCCTTTTTCTGAGACCAAACTTGGGGTATGTTCCGCTATTACTGTGACCACTGAAAGGTGTGACGTCAATCCAGTATACTGTGAAGTCGTTCCTTTTTAGTTTGCTATACTGGTTACTGTTTAAAACGGAATGCAGTCCAGTATACTGTCATCCCCATTTTTCAAATCTGGCGCTGTTATTGTTTTTGATCACGTGATCAAAGTAACCTTACCTTACCAGTGCTCACGGTGCAAAAATGGTGGCGATTTATGACGTTATATGTTTCCCTAGGGTACTGCGGCAGTGTACTGGCAGTCCATAACGGATCGAATTTTTCACCAGTGAGAGCACTGAGGAGTGCTCGCAGTGTATATCGGAACACACCCTTGGTCTCTCCGCTTATTGTCTTCAAACACAGTCTTGGAATTGAGATACTCATAGATTAAACCACATCTTGTTTTCAATCTCGGTCTCTTTGCACTATGCAGATGCATAGCTTCTGCACATATATGGTTTCCAACAATAGTTTATCTAAAAACCTAGACATTTCTTAGTTTTTAGGGTTCCGTACCAAAATGGTAAAAATGGAACCCTTATGGTGAGACTTTCTCCGTTCGTCCGTCCGTCCGTCTGTCACAGACGATTATTTTAGTAACTATTAAAGCTATCGACATGAAATTTGGAATAGTTGTGTATAATAGTGGTCCAACATCATTGGAATAAAAAAAAAATCGAAAATTATTTTTAGTTTTATTAAAAAAGAGGGAAAATCGGGGGTTTGAAATTTCAAAGTAAGATAACTAACTATACCGAGTGGGGTATCATATGAAAGGCCTTTACCTGTACATTCTAAAACTGATTTTAATTTATTGTTGTATATATTTTTTGATTAAATGGGCAAAATGTCGAAAATAATACGGCCCCCCCACCCTTATCGCCGAAGTTTACCAATCGAAAAATCAGAACCAACGCTCTAACTAGCATAGTTTTTTTTGATATTAACAATAAACCTCTACAAACAAAGTTAACGATGAATAAGCAAATTAATATAATATTATCGTTTTACTTTTACTTTTGGAGTACGGAACCCTCGATGCGCGAGTCCGACTCGCACTTGGCTGGTTTTTTTCCTTTTTATTGGTCTACAATCAGTCCCTAGACTGTGAACGTTTCTGAAGTACTTAATTCCTAATGTTCAGGCTTTGCTCATCCTCAATGATGCGGCGTCTTACAAAGTAGAGCTTAAGCAGTTATGGCCAATTTTATCATTTTAAGGTGGATCGTGCTACGAGTTTAGTCCATTCAATTCTAATGGTCTAAGGCTGCGACTGGCTTCTATGACGGGATGGCATTTCTGTGTTTGTGACGCTCAAGTATCAGCCTGTAGGCCTCGAAGTGACTTCTCTGCTTGCTGCTTCACCGTAGGGATGTCTGTAATACTCGTGAACTTCGGAATATTTTGTGTACAATGGTGCATTATATTAAAGTAATAATTTAATTTAAGTAGTCTGATAATTTCTTAGTTATGAATGATAGAGTTTTTCGAAGCACAAGATTTTATGATAATGGGGATTGGTATACTGTCTGTGTTGGCTTTGATTCTTTGCGATTTCTCGGCAGCATGGCCAGGAATGGTGTTGGTGTTACGAGATACATTTTGGATATTATAAGTCTATGCATTTTGGTTAACCAAATGCATTGCGTTAGTGTAGACTGTAGACACTGATAAACTCTCCTTATTAGTCACAAGAACCATTTAATTTTTTGCAGCCTAAAGACTTAGATAATAAGCATATTGGTCTGAGCAACAATTTATGTAGACATATGTAAAAATATTTATAAGCAAATGTATATTTTATCTATTGTACCTACTATTTAGTGTTACGATGCTATAAATATAACTTTGTTTCACGGATGCTTACTTAAGCAAGAAATACATACACTTTAAATTTAATCAGCCTCTTATTTTATTCCTTACATACTTATTATATATTTTCTACAAAATGATTCTTCTTCATCATCATTATCATCCCATCATCGGCTCACTACAGAGCGGGGTCTCCTCTCAGAGAAGGGTTATAGGCCATAGTCCACCACGCTGGCCCAATACGGATTGGTGGACTTCACACATCTTCGAGAACATTATGGAGAACTCTCAGGTGTGCAGGTTTCCTCACGATGTTTTCCTTCACCGTTAAAGCATGTGATATTTTATTTCTTAAACGAACTTAACTTCGAAAATTCAGAGGTGCGTACCCGGGATTGAACCTGCGACCCCCCGAATAGGAGACCACAGTCGTAACCACTAGGCTATCACTGCTGACAAAATGATAGGTATACATAATAGCTATTTATGCAACTGTATCGTAATGAGGGTCATTTTAATTCGAGTGCTGTTTTTTGATACGAGGCTTGCCGAGTATCAAAATAGTATATAGTACGAGAATTAAAATGACTTATTACGTTCAGTTGCATACAAGATTTTATCTACGACAAGGAAAATAAAATCATTAATAAAATACGCCGTAGGCTCAATACAGTAACAAAAAATACCTCCGTAAGCCGCCACCAGCCGCCTGTGGCGCCTCTGTCAACAAAAAGTAACTCCGTAAGCCGCCACCAGCCGCCTGTGGCGCCTCTGTTGTATGAAAAGGTACACAAGTGCCAGAACTCAGAGCCTTAGCTTTAAGTATCCTATTTTAAGAAGATAACCATTTCGATTCAGCTCCCATACAACGAGCTGCATCGAAATGAGAAGCAAAACCGAAAGAGGGTTCATTTCGATTCAGCTGTCAAATTCGAAATTGGAACTTTTCGATGCTGGAGTAGATAAAATATGTTACCGTTTATAAGATTGTAATGGAAAACTTCATAATGCTCTCAAAGGTTTGTGGAGTTTGCTGATTCGGCTTGGTGAGCCATAGCCCAAATCTCTCATCCTGAGCCCATATTGGACTGGCGATAGCTTGAGATGATGAACGAAAAATTTCAAAACTTTTGTTTCGATACTTATAAGTCCTTATAAGTACGTACTTATAGATAAAGTAATGTCATGGTTACCCAACTTATGTAAAAATTGTTCTTAATTAATTAATTAGTAATTTTCTGTTAATTATGTAATAAGTATTATAAGGCATACGGTATGCCTTATAATACTACATACATAGATATTAGTTACTAGCTACTAAACATAGATATTAGTTTTACAATAAGTTAATAGCTATTATTGTTTTATAAATTAAAACTTATTAAAAATGCGGTTTTTTTTTTCATTTTGAACCTAGGCCGGTGTTCATAAAGGAAACTTAAGCTTGATGTCGCTACTTAAGCTCTCCAAAATGGAGAGCTTTATTAACGAGATCAAAATTAAGTTTCCTTTTTGACTCGAGCCAAATAAATTGCAATGTAAATAAACCGAATGTCCCGTTTTGAGCCAAAAAATAAATGGTCACGTTAGGCATACCTAGCATGCGATAAACTTTCCAAACACGTTTTTTTGCTTGTAATGGTTATTACACCTAATGGAATCATTTTCATGCTTAATAGCTACCTGTTTGGTCGGTGTTACATAAGTGTTGCGAAATTGATATTTTTATAAAATAATGTTAGGATCTTATAAGACCTTGAGACGTTACACAGACAGTCGCCTAGTTTTACTTATGGGTGCAACAATGTTGGAACTGAAGTCTTAAAACGTGATTGACTCAATAACATAGGCTTTATGTCTACGTGGAGCTGATTGGCACTGACTCATATTGAATTCACATGGTGTGCTTGTTTTTACTTGATAATTATTGAGTGATGTAAAGGGAAAGTGTGGCGTAGTGGTACATCGCGGCAGGTCAGACGCGCTGTTAGGTTTAGCCTGTTGTGCCCCGCCAAGGTGACCGACGAATCGACCTGTCGCATTCTTACAAAACGATCAACATTAAAACTAAGCTCACTTCATTTGCATCTCCAACCGTCACGGTACGTTACTTCTAGTACCTTCCATTTTTTTTTTTAGAAAGTGTTATATCTAGATCAGTTTTGTTTTAGATGTGGCTGCGTGTCGCGTGTTTGTTGGCGATGCTGGCGGCATCTGTGTGTCCGTACGACCCAGATGACGGTGAAATAAAGAACGTACTGCCATCTAACGGGCAGTTCGAGGCGTTCTACCCGCGCAAGACGCACAGCATACCGAACGGCTCGTCGAGACCTGCGCACGGGCATGGCAGTTTCTATAAACACCGCAATCCGGCGCTAGTGGATGTGAAAAATGCTGCCGCATACGGGTTTCGCTTCGACGGTATGAGGCGCTTCAATTTTGATGATGACGATGAATAATTATTTCTGTGAGAAAATACAATGCTTGTTTACTATTTTATTGTTTTATTTTAGCTCGCTCTTCGTATTTGCTTCCGTTAAACACATACAAATCTAAAATTGATTTGGATAATTGAATAGAATAGAAATATTTTTTATTCAAAAAAAAACGAGTGTGCTTTATACCACACGACTGAAGTAAAACTTACGAAACGCATGGCTATGGGAGAAAGAAAATGTGTGCTCGCACCTCTCTCTCTTGCCCCTACAGTAATATTATACGAAACGTAACTCGCTCTCTCTTTCTATCTTCACTAACTCATATCTCCCTCTCAACTTCCGTTTGCCTCGCACGATCACACTTTTCGTAACGCGTTCACCAGCTTACTCCCCAAGTCAAGCGTGTGTTAGGAAATATAATAGAGCAGCACGTGCATAAAGAAGTTTTACTTCACTAAACTTTTTTACAAGTGCTTTTGAACCGTCGATGTGTCTACCACTGGTTCGGAATGCCCTTCCTGCCGAGGAATTTAAATACCTAACTGATTTAAATAATCACTTCCTAGTTGATCTTTTGAAAATGTAAGTTGGAGTTGGACACAATCATGATAGCTAATGTTAGAATAGTCAATCTTGAACTCAATTTATTATGTTTTCATGAGAACTTTTCAATACACCTGATGAAGCTATATGGAACTCCCCATGGCATTAATGTAAAGACAAATGGTAGAACAATCACTTTAGAATCTTTTTGAGTTATCTTAAGAACCATTTATAATCCAGAGATGCGATTGTCTAAAGTTATTCTATTGATCATAATCGAATTTGATGACATTAGCGTCAAAGTAAAATAAACCAAAACGGCATTAAATTAGAGCTCAATTTCGTGTATGCATTCTTATACGTATTTATACGTATGTACAATTCGCTCCATTGCGCTCCATATTAAAATCGGTTGTACTGAATTTGTGACTAAAAGTTTAAATCTATTCAATCAAGGATTATTTTACTTTGACGTTAATGTCATCGAATACGAATACGATCAATGGAATAACTTTTAGACAATTGGTACCCAGATCTAGTGTCTGTTTACGAGCGATGATAGGGCGCCTTGCGGCGTCTCTGCGTTGGTTCTTTGCTGCTGCTGCGGCCGGCGGCGTTCAACGTAGAGACTGCAATTTATTGCAGTGGTATCACTCTAAGGATGCAGCCACTACCTTAAGAGTATTGGTGTAGTCAAAGAAATCTTTGGTAAGCCACAAAATTGTAAGTAGGACCCCGCTGTGACAACACAGAATCAAAGCAAGAACGCTGCAACGAGACGTGTGGCATTACTTACACTCGTATAGTATGCAGGCAGTAGGCACTGGTTAGGTACCAGGAGTGTTGGCATGATCTTCTTTATCAACTGATGTCCACTGTCTCTTGCATGGATGTCCATAGGCCTCGGTCTTTGACTATTTAATAGTCAATGCCTAGTGGGTGGGGCTGCCAACACTGCGCTTCCCGGTGCGGGGCATTTGGCGGTAGGCATGGTCTAATCAAAGAAGACAATTCTACTAATATTATAAATGCGAAAGTTTGTGAGGATGGATGTATGGATGGATGTTTGTTACTCTTTCACGCCACAACGAATGAACCGATTTGGCTGGGAATGGAAATAGCTCTAACCCAGGATTAACACATAGGCTACATTTTCACCCGGAAAATCAATTTTAGTCGAAGTACTTCCCTCACAACTAAACTGTGACTAAGCTATGCACCCACAACTTTTAATGTAAATTTTCTAACATTAATTTAAGCCGTTGACATTTTAATCGATTTCTCATGCAAAGTAGAGACGTAAGTAGGTTCATATCAAGTTCATATAGTGACTTCGATGACAGTATATTGGTTATTAGGTTGTTTGTCGCATCTGAAAGTTAGGAATGTGATCATAACTGTAAAAGGCTACTAAAAGGGTTTTTTGATGTCCAGAAGACTGGTTTATAGGCTTATCGCTGGTAAGATAGTATAGTGGAAGAGCTGACGAATGCTTGATGGGAATCGTCTGTGCAATGAAAATATTTATTTGCACAGATGACTCACGCAAACCTTTTGGAAAGCAGATTCTGCTGAGAATAAGAGCCAGCAAGAACCTCAGCAGTTGCTCTTTTCTAAATTAAATGTTGAAATATACGTGTATAATATAAATATATAGATTTTTATAAAGAATATAAGCTAAGCTGAACTTGACTAGTATCCTCCTATTCCCTCCAAATTAGCGGAAAGCTTGTGCCAGGAGTGGGTACGACAATCGTGCAAAGAGTGAGGATCAATCCGACAACTTTTCAGTCCGCACCTATAACATGGCTATTAAGGCTTAATGAGCCTCATATGAGGATAGATACATAAGAACCGGCGCTATTCGAATTAGCCTTAACTAGAATTAATCCGTTGTTATAGTTTCTTTTTAATATGAATAGCGAGCAAACAAGCAGGCGGGTCATCTGATGTTAAGTGATTACCGCCGCCCATGAACATTTGTAGCACCAGAGGCACCACCAATGCGTTGCCGGTTTTTCAGGAATTTGTTGGTCCGCCCCTTGAATAACCCCATGTTGTAATTAATCGGGAACACCGTCGATGGGAGTTGGTTCCACAGTTTGGTAGTGCGTGGAAAAAAAGATCTGGCACAACGGATAGTCGAAGTGCTCCAGGCAACCAGGTGGTTTGGGTGAAATTGCTTTCGGTGGCGTGCGGTGCGGTTGTAGAAGGGAGAGGGAGGGATAAGTCAAATAGCTCTTCAGAACACTCCACGTAATATAGCCGATAGAATACGCAGAGAGAGAGCTTACGTCTCTGCGGTGCTTCAGGCTTTCCAGTGAGCTAGTTAATTTGGGATTGTCCACAAGCCGAGCTGCCCTCTTTTGAACCCAACCAGTTACTGAGGTCAACGTTGCCTGGCCAGCGCAACAACTGATATATTATGGCACTGTCTCAACTAGACCACATGTCTCTTGGCTAGCTGCATCGGAAATGATAAGGAAATGACGCAAAAAATAAGTTCGTGATCGCTTCCAGGGGCTACGGGAGGGACCACGGGGAATATATCGTTAAGTTAAACAGTTAAACTGACATGTGGAGGGCGGTCACAAGCTCTACGACAGAGCTTCCGTTATCTTTGATAGTCGGTAGGTCGGGTATGTATATCATAGCCACTTTCGTTAATGGCCCTTATTTGTTATCTCATATCTGTTAGTTATAGTCTAGTTACGAGGAAGTTCAAAGAATATGGGCCACAATGGCCTATACTTATTGTGTCCTTAACCTCGTTAACGCCACTTGGGGTCGTAAAATTGTAGTTATGTTTCAAAGGCACAAGTGGACCACACAATATCAATCTTTTAGGCCTTTATCACATCTTTGCTGCAAAAACGACACAACGAAATGAAAGGGATACCTAGATGCATAACCAAATGAGTGCGTTAGTACATGCGGTTTAGTTTAGTTAGTTTTTGACGACCTCTCTGGCTTAGTGGTGAGCGCTGTTGTCTTCTAACTTTTCTTTTTAACTTTTTTTGTTGTCTTATAACTGGGAGGTCTCGGGTTCGATTCCCGGCGGGGTCAATTTGGGAATTTATAATTTCTGAATTGTCTCTGGTCTGGTCTGGTGGGAGGCTTTGGCCGTGGCTAGTTACCACCCTACCGTCAAAGACGTGCCGCCAAGCGATTTAGCGTTCCGGCGCGATGGCGTGTAGTAACCAATTAAGGGGTATGGGTTGAATGTTCACTGCCATACCCCTTCCAAGTTAGCCCGCTACCATCTTAGACTGCATCGTCACTTACCATCAGGTGAGTTCGCAGTCAAGGACTAGCTTGTCATCGAATAAAAAAAAAGTTATGCTGGTCAATTGTGCAAAAGCTGGGTCTATGATTGCTATAGTTACAATTTATTTTAGTGATATTGGTTGAATTTATAGTAGGACTAGCTGATGCCCGCGACTTTGTCCGCGTGGATTTAGTTTTTAAAGTCCCTCGGGAACTCCTTGATTTTGCGGGATAAAAAGTAGCCTAGATGTTGACCCGAGTAATAAGCTACCACGGTATAAAATTTTGTAGAAATCTGTGCGGTAGTTTTTACGTGAAAGAAGGACAAACAAACAGACACGAAATCGTCCAGTTACAGTTTTATTATAAGAATAGATTCTAACTGCAACAACGTTTTTTAGCCGTTAGTTACAAGTCAGTGATCGAAATGAGCCTAAATTTTATGGTCTAATTGTTAGATCAACGTATCGATCAACGTATAACGTAGGTATCACCATCGGTGCAAAAGCCCTTTATGGGTCCCAGACGGTATCTCCGACGATCTCTGTCCTAAGCACTCTTTCAACAGTTCTTTCAACTAATTTACTAACAGCTGTTAACTGTTAAGTCAATTTTAATGAAATCCATCAAAACTGCAATTTCGCAGTTCGCTTGCAATGCGCCTATCTTTAGAGTATTGACATGCTAGCATATAGACACTGATAGCCATTGAATTAATATGTACTAAAGCACCCGATAGCTTAGTAAGTAGGTACACGTAAGTTGTAGGATTTAGGTATTTTCATTAGTCTGCGTAGTTGACATTTTGGCATCCTGGGCCCATTCCGAAGTGAACTAACCCGCACCGGAGCGGAAATTGTCGAAAAAAACATAATGAAGAACCTCAGTAAAATATCAATCAGAGGTAATTAAGCGGCCACGGCGCCGATGGAACTTTTTGTTGTTGTATTATAAATGTTGACGCTGCACCCATTTAGGATTTCACGCGTCGGGAAACCTGACGAGTCATGGATCCGCCGAAGCAAGTCGGCCGGTAATAGAGCCGTCTCGATTCGACACGACACGACCGCCCGGCGCATCCTTCCCATGCCATTACGAGGGCATCACACCGAGCGCCGGTCAAACCTTTCCCTTCATTTCGAATCACCCTATGTCCAAACACTTAGCTGACCCCATAAAAAAGTGTGAAATTATCTTAAGTGGTCAGTGTCTACGAAACTCATGTTTAAATTCGGGCGAATATAACGGTTCGTTCTAAGTAAAGATAGGAGTGTAGATAAGTTAATAAGATTATTATTAAACTACATGTTGGGGCCGGAGACCGGCTTTTTAGGGACGGAATGTTTCTGAAATCGTGTATAAAAAACGACTGGTCCCCTGGGATCGGTCATTCTGCGGTCGGTTTGGGCGCGCGCATCTTCGTTCCGATACAAGTGGGGACTTTTTGGATTAAATTAATATTCCCATTTTCGTAGACTCTAGTTACGAGATAGGTGTCGCTTGGGCCGCATGCCCTAGTTCGATAGTATTTAGAATATAGTGCAATATGTTCCGGCATAAAAACACAGCGGTGAGTTTGTGCTATTTTTGATACCGTAGACCTGCCTATATAAATTATATTTTCGTCAAGATTTTAACGTCCTTTATTTTTTTTTATAACTTGCGACTTATATGTACTGCATTGTTAAATTTTTTAAATTTTTTTATATCTTGAGTGGTTTTACCAGTTAGATAAAAACATAAAACTTTATATTTCAAGAAGTACCTAGTGTCTGATAAAAAAACCGGCAAAGCGCGAGTCAGACTCCCGCACCGAGGGTTCCGTACTCCAGAAGTAAAAGTATTCAAGTAAAACGATAATATTATATTAATTTGCTTATTTATAATATTTTTTTTGTTTTAGAGGTTTATTGTTAATATCAAAAAAACTATACTAGTTAGAGCCTTGGTTTCATTTTTCCTGTAAAATATACATAAAACTCTATTGACCATTAATTAAATTAAAATTAATTTTCAATTTTTTTTATTCCAATGATGTTGGGCCACTATTATAAGTATACAACTACTCCAAATTTCATGTCGATAACTCTAATAGTTACAAAAATAATCCACTGTGACAGATGGACGCATAAAGTCGCACCATAAGGGTTCCATTTTTACCATTTTGGTACGGAACCCTAAAACATCAATTTTATATTAATAGTCAACATCCTTCGAAACGAACTCAAACAAAGGAAGCTTGTTAAAACAAATCAAAGCAAATAAACCAAACCCAACTAGCATCTTTAAATAACAAATCAATCCGAATTGTATTGTAGAGTTATCGATCTTTAATGTTGACTTTACCATTAACGATTATCTATTGTTGTTCAAAATTTCAATTTACATGGCTTTATAGCCTCTAAATGGGATGCCGGGAGAGGCGAGTCATTGCATTGCTATAAAATATACTTTAGTGATGTGCTGTCGTTTTCGATTATACTTGCAATCATGGAGCGATAATTTATTATTTAAAGCAAATTGGTGAATAAAGTATGAATCCTAAATTGTAAATAATTTTTTATATCGGGGTTTACCTGATAATTTTTAATCATCATCATCATCAGCAACCTATCAACGGCTCACTACTGAGCGCAGATCTCCTCTCAGAGAAGGGTTGTAGGCCGTAGTACACCACGCTTCGCTGGCCCAATGCAAATAAGTAGACTTCACACACCTTTGAGAACATTATGAAGAACTCTCAGGTATGTAGGTTTCCTCACGATGTTTTCCTTCACCGTTGAAGCTTGTGATATTGGAACGTAGTTCCTTATCGCGCGATACGGAAGGGGGCTAGACGGAAAAAATTAAGGAACCGACACTCGACCTCGACACATTTTTGAAACCGACACTTTTTTGAATGTGAATTTGGCATTGTGTTTTTTGTTGAATGTGAATTTTGCATTGTATTCGGTATTTTCGCCTTAGAACACGGCGTCTGCATGGCCTAGTTGTTAGGGCAGTCGCCTATAATTCAACGTCGATGGTTCGAATCCCAGCTCGACAGACTGAATTTTCTATTTTCAATTTTATTTTAAATAATTTCTACATTTGGAATTTTTCCCTAATTTTTTATTGTATAAATTGGATAAAATGCTAACGCCACATGTGAAAAAACAGTAACGCCACCAGAGTAACTCTTTAGTTTTGTAACAATGCAATAGAAATAAACAAAATAATACAATTCATCGTAGTTAATCAATTTAATACTAGATGACACCACTTGTTTATTACAATTCCTTCACTATTCGGAAGGAGCTACGTTCCATCCGGGTGTCCTTTGACACCTCTCAAGTTTTTTTGATTTCTTAAACGTACTTAACTTAGAAAACTTAGATTTTTAATACAATTTCTTAGAAAGATTGTAAGGACTAATAATGACTTTACTTTCGCAAGTTTAGATATCAACACATTAATTTAAACGTTCTGTGGTCATTACCATCAAAATTATTCGTAAATTCTTTGGAGTTTTGGATATTTATATACTACCTACTTGACTTATCAACCTGAATTGAAAATGAGTTAAGTACGTGCTAGTCGAATCTGTAGACGCTTGTTTCTTCATTGGACATCACTAATGTTTTTTCACAATAACAGCCTCCGATCCCTTCGATATTGAACTATTAATATTATGTTAACAAAACTTTGATGTTTCTTTTATCAAATTTCGACGCTATAAAATTTTATACAAATTTCTTCACACCTGAAGAACATGTTTTTTAAGCTATTATACGCTTCTATAACACAATTTACCAAAAGAAATCTTGAATCAGCAGTAAAAGCGCCTTTTGTCAAAATAAACTATTAATTTTATATGTATTTGTTTTTTATGTCAAAATGCATGGAAGGTAGAAAATAGTGCTCTACCACTGTTTTGGGAAACAGAAAACATGAGAAGAGGCAGCAGAGATCTGTGCATTAATAACCCTTTTCAATACATAGGTATCTACTTGTACATTTTACATCTTAGGTAGTTGGCTAAATAAATAATTTTGAACTTAAACCGGAATAAGTTCAGCTTTATCGATAAAATTTCATTAACACATTATTGATATAATGGGCAGCTGAAACTTTAGAACTTTCATTTATACACAATATCCCACACAGTTATTTTTTAGTTGTTTTTTAACGAGGTCCTGAATGACGTGATGTATTAGTAGGTATGTTTGTCTGCTCGGGTAATTACGGAACGTTTCATTAATGATGATGTTTTAAGTTATAGGCAGTCATTAATCATCGCATAAGTATAAAGATTCCAAGTCGGGAGATGCTCCCTGCGGTGATGTGTAAATAATCATGGTATTTACCTTCTTCTAATATTAATGATAGGTTTACACAGGGTCAGTAACTATCAGTCAATAAAATACTTTTAAGGTGGTAGCGCTTCAAGTTCAACGAAGCAGTGATAGCCTAAAGTAGTAAAGATTCTTTAATATCACATGCTTATGCTTCAACGGTCAACGGTGTAGGAAAATATCGCGAGGAAACCTGCGTGCCTGAGAGTTTTTTTTTTTTAATTTGACTAATATCCTTCCTATCCCCTCCAACTAAGCGGAAAGCTTGTGCTAGGAGTGGGTACGATAATAGTGCAACGGGTGGGATTCGAATACCTGCGACCTTTCAGTTTTCAGTCCGCACCTTTAACCGTTGGGCTATTGAGGAGTAATTATAATCTTACTCTACCACATATTCTCAAAGGTGTGAGAGCTCTATCTATTCGCATTAAACCAGCGCGGTGGACCATATTGGCGTTTCTCGAAAGATTTTAAATGTTTTCTGCATTCTTTCATGACATTATAAAATCGTTGGAACACTAATTGATCCATAATAATATTCGTAGGTATTTTTTATTCCAATTGTTTCCATCAAGTTTCCAGAATAAAATGTAGCTTTAACTTACTCCTTGTAGGTATAATCCTCTGACTGCCTGTTATTTTAACACAAAAGCTCTAATAAACTACTAAAACACTAGACTACTTGCTAATCTACCACAACATGTTTACTATTAATAATAGTCAGTGAAACAACTATTCTGAATTAAGTGCCTAGGTAATAGCTATTCGTGGTTCTATTAAGCTACAGGTCTACTCTTAGGTACATTAACAAGTATTATAATAATAATAATCTAATAAATATTTTACTAGCAAATTCTTTTCTTTCCAGATTTGCCTACTCCTGAGTTTAGCCATCAGCGCACCTTCGGAGGCGTTCTTTCTCAAGTGGGGGTCAGATTCTGGGTATGTAATGATGTATCCTAGGTACCTACTAGTTACTAGTTATTAATTTCAGTTACGAGTAACTAGTAACTGAAATTAATGTTTCTGTCTATAATTTAAAATAAAAAAATTAAGTGGCACTCGGGGACTGCCGCGGTAAAGCTATTGCATAGCATTTTTATCAACTTATGCAATTATAATATTTATGCAATATTTTTTTTGCATACTAAAAATTATGCAAAAAAAATTATAAAACAAACAAACAAGAAAAGCGCACTGTCACTACTTCGCGAGTGAGATTCGAACCTGCGACATCATAAGAAAGCGGCCGCTCGCCCACTGCGCCAAAGAGAGTTATTTGTGAACCTCTAAAATGTTGAACACTTACTGAAGACGGTGTTAGGTTTATTTTAGTTACGAAATTTCTTGATTCGGTGGCCGCGCTCAAACTGTTTGTCCTAGTCCAAAGCCCGCGATAAAAGCTATGCAATAGCTTAAAATACCTTTTATGATTATTTGAATTAGGTAGGTATTGCATAATCCTAACACACGTTTTTAAATGAATTTTTATCCAGGCTAATATTCGGAACCGCTGAACCCATTTTGAAAGGCTTTTAATAGGCAGGTAGAGACTTGTAGAGAGGATCATCTGAGCTAATATTAAATATCGTGCTTTTTATTCCTTTGATATTTAGGATTGGGAAAAATAAAATTTGCTAAAATTTAAGCGACCGAACTTTTGCACATATTTTGATGAAATTTGGCACACAAATGACTCGCATTCTGATTTCAGACGAATGACGAATCTGGGCTAAATGA
This sequence comes from Oeneis ivallda, assembly GCA_029955525.1. Taxonomy (NCBI): domain Eukaryota; kingdom Metazoa; phylum Arthropoda; class Insecta; order Lepidoptera; family Nymphalidae; genus Oeneis; species Oeneis ivallda. The sequence goes on along the minus strand of JARPMR010000001.1, from coordinate 29,164,127 downwards.
CGAAATGACGAATCTGTGCTAATTTAAATTTTTTACAAAAGAAGTTTTTTTTAACTTCTTTATTTCACCCGACTAAAGAAGACTATGTGATTAATGGTCCAAGTACGTTTACTGGTCCCATCATAATAATTGATAATACTAATTAAATCATGCTAATTGAGCCGTTCGTTGTTGGCTTTATCTTAGCTGCGTGTGCAGTTCTATTGCATACCGTTACTAAACCTAATATAAGAAAAATAATGAGAAAAATGTATCAAGTTTGCTATCTATTGAAAGTTTTTATTGTGTACTACACAACACGCTTCTCTCAGTTTCTTAAGATTGTCTAGGAAATAACGCTATCCAGCATTATTTCCGCCCTACGAGTGGTTGCATATCAGGCGGTTAAAGTTATATAAACTTTAAAACCGTCTTTATACATGAAATGCGGATAACTGCGGCTACCAAATTTTGTACATATTATTATGTACAAAATTATATTGGACAATACAACCAAAGGAAGTGTCGTGTACACGTTTGTTATTTTGTTTTCATACGACACAAGTGTGGAGTCTCCAAAATCAGTTTTTGATCTCCAAATAAAAACAAAGTTAAGTTTGATGATCTCAAATGATGATGATGATGTTTAGGTCTGAAAGTTAATGAGTTGCGGCTTGAAAAACTTGTCTTTTTGGCATTCAACTTTAACCTTGATCTTACTTTAATCGCCTGAGCATCTGGTCCTAATACACCTTAACTGATTTTTCTTCTTAAAAATTCTTAGCTTAATATTCGATTGAATTTTTTTACATTTTAAACTTTGTAGTCAAAAATTATTAGTACGATTGAATATCCTAAATACATATTTATAAACATAAATATATGTCTGTTTGTCCTTGAGTTCGCGTATCGTTCATCCGATTAAGCTGAAAGTTGAGAACGGTTTTTGTACTCCTGACAAATATTTCTCGTGAACATGTCGCAAGAATGAGTGTACCTTTGGAAGAATACCTATACTATTATGAAACTTTTTTCTGAGTAATATTATTTCGAAGAACAGAAATACATACAGTTTTATTTCCTGTAAATAATAGGTAGGTATATTATGTATAGGTATAAAGCTTTTTTTTTTGGTTATGTAAGAATTGCTTAAGCGAATTTGATACTGAATTATGTTTGCTTGCGATTTTACTGAATGCGAATTATGTGACTATACTCTACTACTTTTGTAATCACACTTCCTTTACATATTATATAATTTACGTATGTTTATAGTTTTGTAATCATGCGTATAATGCGTACCTATAATATTATTTTTACAAAAACAAATAGTATAATATTTTGTGTTGATACATATAACTGTTTTGTTTTTGTGAACTATTTATTACATAATTTTATACTGTATAAAATGAAGGTGTGTATAGGTGGTATAAAACATTATATTATTATGTAAGTATGTATAATGAATTAGTGTCTACTGACTGGCTTAGTGTTGGAAGGAAGGAAGGGTCATGCCAATGAAGACTGAAATAAGAAATTCAGTACAGATACTGATTCTGAGTCGCTCAGCGTTGAGAATTTTCGTCAGTCCTTTCGTGACTTCAACAATATTTTTTTCAATATTGGATAGAAGCAGCCGTTACTTTGCGGAAGTTCATGATTAGCAAGAAAAGGTTAGAATTATTTTGCTATAATTTTTTTTTTCAGTTTTTAGGGTTCTGTACCAAAATGGTAAAATGGAACCCTTATGGTGCGGTGCGACTTTCTCCGTCCGTCCGTCCGTCGGTCACAGTCGATTATTTTAGTAACTATTCAAGCTATCGACATGAAATTTGGAATAGTTGTATTTAATAGTAGCTCAACATCATTGGAATAAAAAAAATGGACATAATTTTTAGTTTAATTAAAAAAGGGGGAAAATCGGGGGTTTGAAATTTCAAAGCAAGATAACTATACCGAGTGGGATATCATAATATGAAAGGGCTTTACCTGTACATTCTTAAACAGATTTTTGTTTAATCGTGCAAAATGTCGAAAAAAATATCGTCCCCCCTTATCTCCGAGGTTTGATAATCGAAAAATGAGAAATAATTATGGTCGATAGAGGTTTATGTATATTTTACAGGAAAAATAAAACCAACGCTCTAACTAGCATAGTTTTTTGATATTAACAATCAACCTCTACAAGCAAAGTTAACGATTAATAAAAACAAAAAAATATGAATAAGCAATTATTAATAATATAATAATATTATCGTTTTACTTGAATATTTTTACTACTGGAGTACGGAACCCTCGTCTGACTTGCACTTGGCCGGTTTTTATTTGGTTAATTACAACATGGAATGAAATTGATTTTAATTGAAAAGACAAGAAATGACAATATTTAACACAAAGGACAAACCTACAAACCGCCGTTTGCGACGCGCCGTACCTAATGCGTGTGTAGGTATCGGCGTTCGTTATTTGTGATACATTGCGTGCTCCAAAAATACAATATTGGTAACCCATCATTTCCGAGATAAATGCGAGTAGTAATTTTGTTAGAAGAATCAAGTGTAACCTATTCACAAAGTTTTAAGCTATTGCATAGCTTTTATCGCGGGCTTTGAACTAGGACAAACAGTTTGAGTGCGGCGACCGAATCAAGAAATTCCGTAACGAAGAAAACATAACACCGTCGTTCAGTAAGCGTTCAACATTGTAGAGGTTCACATTTAGCTCTGTTTGGCGCAGTGGGCCGAGCTGCCGCTTTCTTTAGATGTCGCAGGTTCGAATCTCACTCGCGAAGTAGTGACAGTGCGCTTTTCTTGTTTGTTTGTTTTTTAATTATTTTTTTGCATAATTTTTATTATGCAAAAAAAAATATTGCATAAATATTATAATTGCAAGTTGATAAAAAATGCTATGCAATAGCTTTACCGCGGCAGTCCCCGAGTGCCACTTAATTTTTTTTCATTTTCCTTACACCCTGTATATCTTACTAGCTGATGCCCGCGACTTCGTCCGCGTGGATTTAGTTTTTAAAATCCCACGTGAACTCTTAGATTGATGATTTCCTAGGCTAAAATGTAGCCTATGTCACCCTCCAGGTTCTCAACTATACCCATGCAAAAAATCACGTCGATCCGTAGCTTTTTTCCTGCATGATTGAAGGACAAACCAACAAACAAACACACTTTCGCATTTATAATATTAGTATGGAAGAATTAATACACGATACGAATGTAACCAATACCTTTGTTTCTACCGGCGGCGATCTAATAAAATTTTAGAAAAAAACTACTATTGTGACTTAACTATGTTAGATATATACCCTTCTGGACTTTTTAGTAGAAAATAATAGGTCTTCTTTACCTATGAAATTGCCGTTTTGTATGCAATAAGTGAAAGTACTTATTTTTTCAAACTTTTTTATTTCTGTTATTCGAAGTAATCACCCATGCAATCGACGCATCTTTGCCAACGCATTGGCAGTTTATTGATGCCCTTCTTGTAAAAATCAGCTGGACGGGAGGCAACAAACTCTTCAAAGGCATTTTGTACTGCCTCTCGGGAATTGAATTTTTTACCCACTAAAAAGTTGTCTAAATTTTGGAAAAAGTAATAGTCGGTAGGTGCAAGGTCTGGTGAGTATGGCGGATGAGGGAGAGCTTCCAACCCCAGCTCTTGCAGCTTGGAGACTGTCTGTTGCGCAGTATGGGATCGCGCGTTGTCGTGAAGGAGCAGTGGGGACGACCGATTGACCAAAGCTGGTTGCAGATGTGCAAGCTTCTCCATCATTCTCTCCAGTTCTTCACAGTACACATCTGCATTAATGCTCATGCCGTTTTGTAAAAAGCTGTGGTGAATCACACCCGCACTAGACCACCAAACAGTGACCATCACCTTTTTAGGGGTCATTTTTGGTTTAGGGCATTGCTTTGGTGCTGAACCAGGGTCTAACCAACTTGCTGAGCACTTTCGATTGTCGAACAGAATCCATTTTTCGTCGCACGTAACAATTCGTTTCAAAATTCCTTCATTTCTTTGCCTGTTGAGCAGCGCAAGGCAGGTCTCGACGCGTACGTTGCGCTGGCGATCGTTAAGGTCGTGGGGCACCCATCTATCAAGCTTTTTTACCTTGCCAATTTGTCGCAAATGGATCAATATTGTTTTGATGCTTACATCAAAAGCTGCTGCCAGCTCAGCTGTAGATTGAGTTTCGTCAGCTTCCACAATCGCCTTTAATTCATTATTGTTCACCAAAGTCTCCGGACAACCACGAGCTTCATTTTTCAAGTCAAAATTTCCAGAACGGAACCGGGAAAACCAATAACGGGTTGTGCGATCGTTTGTACAGTTCTCTCCGTAAACGTTTTTGATGTTACGGGCCGTTTGTGTCGCGTTGGTGCCACGACGGAACTCATATTAAATAATTACACGAATTTCCATTAAATTATGAATTACAAGTATCCATTATGACGAAAAATGTTCAAATGTAATGAAAATACAACGCTAATCAAAAAACAAAAGACTTAGTTTGTAATAGAATGTCATGGTTTTAAAACAAAATTAATTTGAATTTAGAATACAGAGCCATTACAAACTTTTTTTTATTTGAAATGACCAGTACTGAAGAAAGGCAATTTCATAGGTAAAGACCTAATCGACCGAGCGAAGCGAAGGTCTCTGAGTTAACTAGAGAGATTTGCACTTGTCCGTCCGTCCGTCCGTCCGTCCGTCCGTCTGTCAGAGCCTTATAACTTTTGAATTACTGAACGTAATTACTTCAAATTTAGATATAATATGTAAACCGATGGCCTCCAGCCGAAAATGGCTTAAAAAGTTATAAAAATCTTTATTTCAGGGGGGCTCTCATAGAAGCGAATGCGAAGTAAAAAAAAAAATATCGCGTTACATAACATTGTTACGTATCATTTTAAAGATAATTTTGAACTGAGTACAAAAATATTTTTTTTTTAATTTTTCCCTTAAAATTGACGAAATGGGGGGCTTTCAAAGTGGCGATTTTATACCCTCGCTTGAAGACGCTCTCTAGGAAAATCCGCTATGGATTTTCAAACTGATTTTATGTTTTTAGGTCACTTATATCCTGTACTTGAACAACAAATACTAAAATTATATGAATATTATAAAGAAACGAGATTATTTAATTTTTAATGTACATCAGTAATTCATATAGCATCAACATAGCTTCACAATAATGCTAATAGATGGCGCAGTCAGTAACTATTCCCATGGAACTACGAGTTACGACTAACGACCTATCCCAAAAACAGTTTTGCGTCGACCATTATTATTTAGTTACTTATTATAATACAATAATTGTATTGTAATTTTTTTTGTACCATATTATTCAATTAAAATTATTTTTTAGTTAAATTTTAGTTAAATATTGTATATTTTCTATTCGCGTCGATAGATGACGATTTGTACAGATGCCCGTAACCCGGTTTCACTCGTTAGTACCTACATAATAATTCAATGTTTTCACTAACGTTCCCTAACCTTTACGGGCTACCTATAAGTTAGGTGATTGATGTTTTCTGTCAACTTATTTATCACGATCCTGTACGGGACACCTAAAAGGATATTGGGACGGATGTTAGGACTTAGGATTGTATTTAGGAGCTACCTACGTTAAGAGACTCCTACTTAGGGGATGATTTAGGTATGTTTGGTGAAAACGGGCATAATAATAATGTCAGTTTTGGTTATCATGTATCGATTGAATGAATAATCATGGGATACCGTTACCGCGAGGTCTCAGTTCGGGGCGAACCACTAGTAATATAATAAGTACTTTAATCATGTAGTACATCATTTTTATGTATCGTCAATAGTTTTCTCAGCACATGTCAAATAGTATAGGCAAAATTTTGCTACTTTGGGTTACATTATTGCAATTTTCTTAAGGATCTCAAATTTTTTGAAAATAAATTATAGCCTATGTTACTTCCTGATAATTTAGCTTTCTATTGGTGAAAACATGGTTGAAATCGGTCCAGTATTTTCAGAGCCTATTCGTTACAAACAAACAAAAAAAAAATCTTTCCTCTTTATAATATTATATAGTAATATAGTAAATAGTATAGTATATAGTATAGATGAGACCAAAAACAACGCCGCATATCGTCGTAACTTTTCTAGATATATTTATAATACCTATTACCTATTGCAATAGTATACAGGGTGGGCCAGACCAGGTGGATATAAAATTTTTTTTAGATTGTTCACTTAGGGGCCTACCAGGACCCGGAAGGAAACAAATCGGTTCCCACCCAATTACGAGAAAAAAAAATTTATTTGAATTTTTTGAAAATCATTGCTTTGACGAACTTTTAATTTTTTTTTAATTTTTCCAGTAACAATTTCCGCAATTTTTTTATGGAATATCTTTACCTAATAACTGTACTCTCTTAGAAAAAAAATTCAGTCTGGTTAGCTGGTTTTAAGAGCATTAAATTTTAAATTATATCAAGAAAATTAAGTTCATCCAAAATCTACAGAAAACTTTAAAATTCCATTAAAAATAAAAATCTCCAGCGCTATGCACTGGTGATTTTTTAAAAACTGTAGCAACTTATGTTCTTTTGATTGCCAAAAGAAAAATTGTATGTCAATGTGCCGGATAAAAAGTTATGATTTTTCAAAAGTCTTCGTTCCTCATTCGTGTAAATAACGACCTTATTGAAAAACATGTTAATTGTTTGTGGAGACTGCAGTATGTCCTTTAATTTTAACTGCCTCGTTGGTCTCGTGTTTGACTGCGGCCGACGAGGTCCCGGGTTCGAGTCCCGGGTCGGACCATATCAAGTATTGGGGTTTTCCGTATGAAATTCTCAGTACCAGCCCGGAGTTAGGAAGTTGGCGTTGTTTCACCCCCGTACCTTCGAGAGCACGTAAAGCCGTTGGTCCTGCGCCTAATCTCTCTCCGCCAGCGCCTAATCTCTCTCCAGTCGTCTCAAATTTTCCGTCCTATCGGGCTATGAGAGTAAAGAAACAGAGAGTGCACCTGTGTTGGCGCACACACTTGTGCACTTTAATATCTCCCGCACAGATGGTAAATATCTCTGGAGATAGGTCACCGTGGTCGAAATTCGGTCGGGAGGACATTAATCCTTTAATGATGACTGACGGTATCTACAATTTTAAGAGAAAGAAAAATAAAACAATGTTTTATTTTTCCGAATTTCGGTCACGGTGGCGGTCTATTTTCAGAGAGATTAACCATCTGTGCGGGAGATATTAAAGTGCACAAGTGTGTGCGCCAACACAGGTGCACTCTCTGTTTTTTTACTCTCATAGCCCGATAGGACGGAAGATTTGACACAACCGCAGAGAGATTAGGCGCAGGCGGAGAGAGATTAGGCGCAGGACCAACGGCTTTACGTGCTCTCCAAGGTACGGGGGTGAAACAACGCCAACTTCCTAACTCCGGGCTAGTACTGAGAATTTCTTACGGAAAACCCCAATACTTGATATGGTCAGACCCGGGACTCGAACCCGGGACCTCGTCGGCCGCAGTCAAACACAAGACCAACGAGGCAGTTAAAATTAAAGGACATACTGCAGTCTCCACAAACAATTAACATTTTTTTCAATAAGGTCGTTATTTACACGCATGAGGAACGAAGACTTGAAAAATCATAACTTTTTATCCGGCACATTGACATACAATTTTTCTTTTGGCAATCAAAAGAACATAAGTTGCTACAGTTTTTAAAAAATCACCAGTGCATAGCGTTGGAGATTTTTATTTTTAATGGAATTTTAAAGTTTTCTGTAGATTTTGGATGAACTTAATTTTCTTGAAATAATTTAAAATTTAATGCTCTTAAAACCAGCTAACCAGACTGGATTTTTTTTCTAAGAGAGTACAGTAATTAGGTAAAGATATTCCATAAAAAAATTGTGGAAATGGTCACTGGAAAAATTAAAAAAAAATTAAAAGTTCGTCAAAGCAATGATTTTCCAAAATTTTAAATAAAAAAATTTTTCTCGTAATTGGGTGGGAACCGATTTTTTTCCTTCCGGGTCCTGGTAGGCCCTTAAGTGAACAATCTAAAAAAAAAAATTATATCCACCTGGTCTGGCCCACCCTGTATAACATCCCATAAACTATTTTGTTTTGAACTATCTATTTAATATAAACTAAATTTTTGTAGAGAAAATCACCAACTCACATAATTATAAAATGTTTTATTTATGAAAAACTAATTTATATAAAAGAAAAAGATGATAATGATCTCTCTACCAAATAATATGAAAAATCAATCGCAAACATAGAATCTTTATGTTTATAAATAAATTTTTATAAACATAAAGATAAAATATTTTTGATAAATAAAAATGATCAATAAATAATAATTAGATTTTCCGGGATATTATATCAACTTATCTAAGCGGAATCTGTCCATCTCTATGTTAAATATCTAGGTCGATTTAGGGATTAGTTCACGCCAATGTTTTAACCTATGTCTATGTATGAACGTTCAATATTTTTAATCAGAAACCCTAAATATTTTTTTAATAAAGCGTAGTCTAGGCACTCCTTGTACATCTTTGGTGCATACATAATATTCAACTTACCTGTGAAAGCCCCTTCTAAATCGTTTCAGCCTTTCTAGACATTAGCCCGGATACACAGATAGACAATGTGCTGTTTATGCTATCATTCCAGTTATTTCGAAATCAAAAACAAACACTTCAACTTAGCTAGAGTTAGTAAATAATATTTGTAACGACCTATTTACTAGTGTATAATTACTACACTATACGGTAACACGAGATTTCGGTGTATAACTTTGCGGACTGCACGTTTCCCGGACCATTCTCCTGCTTATTATCCCTAAATACTAAATAACTCTTATCCATTGTTACAGAAGTCAAACCCCATCTAGAAATTGGGTACAACCGGTATCACCATATCGATACCAATACATGTACCCCTACGAGTCGAGAAAGCTGTACCAGATACCACAGCAGTACCAGCAGCCTGAGATACTCCAGCAGAACATGGCGCCCATTCCTATAAGCGTTCCCGCGGGGGCCAGTTTAACACCAGTTTCGTTACAACATGTCCAGCTGGTGCCCTGCATGTGTCCTGTGGCCCCCGAAGAAGCCGAGAAACTCCAAGAACAAGTCGGGCCTGGTCCCTACGTCGCGCAATCTTACCAGCAAACCTACTCCGTGCCACAGCAGTTGCCGGTCGCGGACACCCAAAAAACGACGTCTCAGCAATAAATATCAATCGTTTAGTGTAATGCCAAGCTTCCACGTGCGTACATGCTTGACGATTTTAAGTAAGTACCTTGTAAGTAAGCAATACCTCACCTCGCGTTTTAGGCAGTGTTTCGCGATACAATCGCGTTTCCAACGATACAATGAGGGAGATATACGTGTGAACAGATATTTATCTCACGTCTTACCACTATGGTGAATTTGTATAATAAGCTTTTAGGGGTCCATTATAATATGATAGTTTTTCTTTCACTTTTGTCTGTCACTGCTGTTACTGACGGATTATTTGACCTATCGTCTGATGCGATGAACGATGTTTGCACCACATAATATTGGGATAAGTTTCATTGTTCATCACTCATCAGTCATGGTGAATTGTCTGATGCAGAAGCTATCGTGTAACGGGCCTTTAACTTGCTTTTCGAGCGTGTATGTGCGTAGGGACCCATATTTGGATACCACCTATGTAAATCTCGTTACGAGCATATAAGTAATAATAATTTATTTTCCATCCGAGTTATTTATGTATATTTAAGACTGATAGATTTAGTAAATAATTATGTTCATGTATTTTGGATAATAAATTAATATAAAAATTACATGGTATCTTTTATTTTAAAATAGCTGTTAAAAAGAAAACAAGTGTAAATTAAAAATTTTATTTTAAAAAAAACAAGCTTTTAGTAGCGGGCTACATCGTCAGACCCTGGCTATCATCTAGAACCAGACTACTTGTCAAGACGAATCAAACGAGTCTAAACTCTATGGTATTAAGTACGACATTTTATTACAGAGTTACCAAGACCACCTTCCGGTTTCACCATCAGACCCTGATCAGATCAGACCCTGGTAAACATCTAAAAACAAAGCACTCGTCAAGACGAATCAAACGAGCCGAAACTCGATGGGGTTGCGTCGTTTCATTACAGAGTTCCTATGACCACCTTCCAGCTCCATCCACAGACCCAGGTTACCATTGAAAGACAAACTACTCGTCAAGACGATTTAAACGAGCCCAAAGTCGATCAGGTTGTGTCGTTTCATTGCGAAGTTCCTATGGCCACCTTCCAGCTCCATCATCAGACCAGCACCATGTCATCATAATATTGCATTGTCACGCGATTAACACAAGTATGCAAAATTTCAGCTCAATCGCCAATCGGTAACCGGGAAGTGGATCAAATTTACTTTGCAAGATTTGATGACAAACATCGTTGATGACAAACATCGGGACAGGTGAAACTAAATAAAAAGTTGTAATGAGACAGACGATAGACTGCAAAGACAAAATAAAGGCTCCTTCATAACGTAAACCATATAATGTAAAATACGACGAACATTTTCTCTATATCGAGACAAGAAGTAGGTATCACTTCGTGACACGCAGCAAATAGTAAGTATAATCAGATAATGATTTCGTTATAGTGGGAGATCTGGTCTAAGAAAATACCTTAAACTGTTATTGATAAGAAATAAATGATAAATAATATACTCATCGACATAATATCGCTATATATGTCGCATATCGACATAAAGTTTGTATGAAAGTCCGTCATTTCTCAAGTTATATCCATGAAACTTGGTATTTGGGCTTTCGGCTAGACATAAAGATATTGGTATTCCACAGTTTTTGAAAATTTTCCCCCCAAAGAAGCCAAATAGGGGATGAAAGTTTGTATGAAAGTCCTTTATTTGTTATGTTACTTCCACAACTTTCTTACTGATCTATTTTACTGATCGATTTTGTATGAATAAAAAAAAATTATATCATTATGTAATTTTTTAACAAATAAATGCGTGCGAAAATAATTTGATTTGTTATAATTTAATCTGCATTGAATTCAGTATTTGAACTATTGAACGCGCTTACGCTATGGTAAAAATCTTCATTAATAACAACTCACTTCATCATTGTCTGTCGCATATGGAGTCGCGCACGCAACTTATCTCTGTCACTCTCGCCGCTCGTGTTTAAAATTTACATCTAAAATCTAGGCAACCATGGATTAGATCAACTTTATAATAAGGCAACCTAATACAGTTAGATTCAGAATAAAATGAGCTTTAATTTGATATGAAATACGATTAAATAACTGATGAGAGTATAACATTTACTCACCTGTTTATACCTGGCAACTCCACAGTTGCGCAGAAGGGGAAGAAGGCAACCTTTACTTTTTCAATTATGTTGGGTATGTTCTCTTATCTAGTGTACGATTTTTTTAAATAACTAATGAGAGAAGTACATTTAATAACTTTAATAAAAAAAATTTTTTTTAATATAATTATCCGCACGCAATTTAACTATGCAACCTCGTCGATGAGTATATTATCTATTGTTATTTCTTATCACTAATAAATAACAGATGAGGGTATTTTCTTATACCGGATCTTAGACCATTGTAAAGCGAAGAAGTTTTTCAACACACCTTTGTCCAGCAGTAGACGTCTTTAGGTTGATAAGAAGAAGAAGGAGTATTTCTCCATTGTGTCATAGCCCTAACACCGTAGTTAGAGTAATACATGGTGCGGAGCGCGCATTGCTTTTGTTGCACGAATGAGTGCGGCGGCCACTCGGAAACCCAGGAAGTTGCGTCACCAATGAAAGTCATTGTATTCTAGATAATGATCCAATTTGTAGCATATGTAATAGCTAGATAACAGCTTATTTAGGACATACCTAACAATATTTAGCCTAGTAGCAGTGATAGCCTAGTGGTTACAACTGTGGTCTCCTATTCGTCGGGGGTCGCAGGTTCGATCCCGGGTCCACGGGATCCACGCACCTCTGACTTTTCGAAGTTAAATGCTCACATGCTTTAACGGTGAAAGAAAACATCGTGAGGAAACCTGCACACCTGAGAGATTTCCATAATGTTCTCGAAGGTGTGTGAATTCCGCCAAGTCGCATTGGGCCAGCGTGGTGGATTATGGCCTATAACCCTTCTCTGAGAGGAGACCTGCGCTCAGTAGTGAGCCGATGATGGGTTGATAATTATGATGATGATGATGATAATGAACAATATTTAAGAGCTTAATGCCCGGTTTCAACAGTGTTCTCTAAATTTTACGGGCTACATAAGCTTTAGGTGACGCTTTCTGTCAGTTTCGTTTTTAAGAACCTTAAGGGATCACCAAAAGGTGGAAATTACTTTGGTTTGTATATGGGGGCTACCTACGTAAAGAGACTTCTACCACACGAGTAAAACTTCTACTTAGGGGATGATTTAGGTATGGTGGGTGAAAACGGACATCAATAGCCCAACGGTTAATAGTACGGACTGAAAGCTGAGAGGTAGACAGTTCAACCCTACCCGACCCACTACCTGACCCCTACCCGATGCCCTATTGTCGTACCCACTTCTAAGTTCTAACATAAACTTACTTAGAGGAGCTTTTTAGTCAAGTTCAGCACGGCATTCTTTATAAATATAGAAAAAACCGGCCAAATGCGAGTCGGACCGGGGTACCAACGGTCTAAAAGTTATTCCATGGATCGTATTCGTAATCGATGACGTTAGCGTCAAAGTAAAATAATCCTTGATTGGATTGATTTAAATTCACAAATTCAGTTTAGCCGATTTTGACATGGAGCGTAGAGCTTATCGTACATAATTAAACGTATAAGAATGCATACACGAAATTGAGCTCTAATTGAATGCCGTTATGATAATTATTATTATAATATTATATATAGCTCGATTACCACTGACTCACTGACTCACTCATTGACACGATTGTTCTCCTAAAAAGAGACGGAAAAGGATACAATGATGTAGGGGAGATATGTCCGGGTGGGGGATTCGAGTGGGGAAAAAATTATGACATTTCGGAAAAACAAGATGGCGGCCGACGTGATCCTTGCAACTCTTTTGTTTTCCAACCGATTTCTTTGAAATTTTGGATTATTGTAGAAATTAGTAAACGATTAACAGAAAAAGTGAAAAAAATTAAAAAAACAAGATGGCGGCCGAGCTGTGACGTCTCAAATTTCCGACCCCTTTCCTGTAAAATTTTGTATGAAAAAAAATTTTTTCACCCATGGTGTCGTATAGAGCTCAAAGAATGTGACGTGAAGTAAGGTGGAGAGAGCTGATGAGTGAGGAGTTCGGAGACGGGCGAGGGGCACGGCCAGGGTATAGAAGATAGGTGGAGGGTGCTCGACCAAATGTCATTCGAAACCTCGAGCAGTTGCCAGTGAGTTGAGCTGCTGTAGCAGCTCGCGCACAGAGCAAACGCTAGTTAATATATATATAGCTGCTGGGGCTGATTGACTGATTCACTCACTCACTAATTGATCACCTCTCCTGTAAAATTTTGTATGAAAAAATTTTTTTTCACCGATTGTTTCGTATAGAGGACAAAAATTCATTCGGAGGAAAAATATGGAGAGAGCTGATGATTGAGGATTTCGGAGACGGGTGAGGAGCACGGCTAGGTTATTAAAGATAGGTGGGGTGTGCTCGAACAAATGTCATTTGAAATCTCATCCAATTGGCAGCGAGCTGAAAAAAAATTCAAAATGGCGGAAAAAAGATGGCGGCCATACAAATTTCGTTGGTTTCTATCTCGGAGAGTATAAAAGATGCAAGACTGCTTCTCTAGCGAAAGATGATCAAGACCCAAAGGTCTACTTGATGAACAGAAAAAAAATTCAAGATGGCGGATTTTTTTCCATACAAAATATATGGCGAATATTGAAGAGACTAGAAGCTGGGAACTATTGATACGGTTTCATTTCGAAATTTGTTTTTATAGAAGAATCCTTATACTGACAAATGATGAGATATGATGATCGAGGGTTTGGAAGGTGGGTGAGGAGCACGGCCAGGGTATTGAAGATAGGTGGGAGGTGCTCAAACAAAATATACTCAAAACCTCATTCAATTGCCAGTGAGCTAAAAAAAATTTCGTTGGTGTCTATCTCGGGGAGTATAAAAGATGGAAGAGTGGTTTCTTAGCAAAAGATGATCAGGACGCGAAGGTCTATGAATGGAAAAAAATCAAGATGGCGGAATTTTATTTCCATACAAACTATGCAAGACGAAGGTTGCTTTTCAAAAGTTTTTATAGAAGAATTCTCATCCTGACTAATGATTCGGAGAAAAAATATGGAAAGTAATGCTGATCGAGGATTTGGAAGATGGGTGAGGAGCATGGCCAGGGTATTCAAGATAGGTGGGGGCTGCTCAAACAAAAAATACTCGAAACCTCATCCAATTGGCAGTGAAATGAAAAAAATTCAAAATGGCGGATTCAAGATGGCGGCTATACAAATTTCAAAGGTGTCTTTCTCAGAGAATATAAAAGATGGAAGAGTGGTTTTTTGATAGAAATGATCAGGACCTGAAAGTCTACTTGACGAGTAGAAAATACGCGGTACGCTTGCGGGCCGCGCACCCACGCGCCCTACTAGTATTATACAATATATTTATTTTACTTTGACGCTAATGTCATCGAATACGTTTACGATCAATGGAATAACATTAGCAGAGAGCCGCTGGTGAGATTTTTTGCATGGGTATAGTTGAGGACCTGGAGAGTGACATAGGCTCCTTTTTATCCCGGAAAATCAAAGAGTTCCCGAGGGATTTTAAAAACTACATCCACGCGGACGAAGTCGCGGGCATCAATTAGTAAAAAATAAAATAAGGTAACCAAACGAACAGCTGAAAAATCGAAAATATCAAAATTGGTAATTTCATATAGGAATAACCACTTCGTATTATTTTACTGCGGGTAAAAGCTAGTTCATAATAAATCAGATAAATTCCGTTATACTGTCTTTCGGTTTTAATCGCATCGCGTTTATTTTTCAGGTACAGGCAGATAATAAGTGAATGTGTACTTAGATCCATACTATATTATAATATAATATAATATGCAATAGGTATCTTGTTAAACGATCTTTAAAATAATGACTCACGTTCATTAAGGGAGGTGAAAAGGAAAGTTATCGTGCTCTAGATAAGTATCAAATTACTATAGCGTCTACACTATACCTAACTAAGCAGTATTTTAGTAGGAAATACGTTCACGTCCTCAGTGATAAATCATAAGATTGTATTCCTACAGACATCCGTCTGATGAGATATGATGAACGGACCGACGACGAGCGGACGGGCAGACGGACAGCGGCGGCTTAGTAATATGGTCCTGTTGGCACCCTTTGGGTACGGAACCCTAAAAATGCAGAAAGATACTTAACAACGATCAAAAATATTATGAGCTATCTTATAACAATAGTAAATGTAGGAAATTACTGTCTATAGGTATTACCCATCAGCATATAGGTAAGCCTATTATAAATTATGATATGATTTTTAATATAATTTACAATATATTTTTAAAATGATTTACATATTTATAAAAAAATAATAACATAAAAACAGATTCATTATAGGTCGACCGTTTAACTCGCGTATCGCCTGCGCGGTAAGAAGGGAGCGGAGGGAGATGTTAGAGATGTTAAAACTTAAAAATAAATACTTAATTCTTTACTAACAATGTCTATCTCGAGATAAATCTTTGGATTATTGACTCCGTGTGTAGCGTTACCCGCCCCCGCTCCCTTCTTACCGCGCAGGCGATACGCGAGTTAAACGGTCGACCTATAAGTAAGTATACTTCTCTTACATGGAATTCCATAGGCCAGGGTCTTGTACCCCATGCATCCAGCGGCTCTCTGCGACTCGTTTGGTGTCGTCGGTCCACCCGCAAGATACCCGGTGCGAAAATATTAAATCAAATTATACAAATCCCATAAATTTTTTGACAGATAACACATCTGGATATGTAGTTAAATTAGCACAAATCTATAAGCATGATAGTTTTTCAGTAAAGTGTACCACAAAAATGCTCAGATTGTGAGATAGTGATAGAGTTCGCTTCGCTCGCCCTAACAAAATAATTCTTTACTAGCTGATGCCCGCGACTTCGTCCGCTTGGATTTAGTTTTTAAAATCCCTCGGGAACATCTTGATTTTCCAGGATAAATAGTAGCCTATGTCACTCTCCAGGTCCTCAACTATACCCATGCAAAAAACCATGTCGATCCGTAGCTCTGTTGCGGCGTGATTGAAGGACAAATCAACAAACAAACACACTTTCACATTTTTAATATTAGTATGAAGTATGATACAAATAAATAACTTCAAACAACTTCATGTTTTCATCAAGACATGATCACTATGATCATGATCAAGAGAGACCTAAGCAAGATATACTACGCGTTCGTTTCAAGTTGAGCCCTGCACCATAGATTAAAGTAATCGACGTAGTCGTAATTCCTAGTTCCATGCCGACAGTACGGACACAGTTTAGGATATGCAGTAGTTTGGCACCTTTGATCTAGTGGTACTACGCGTTACAAATTTCCCCTAGCTCTCTCGAGCTTCCCCGCACCGCACCTCAAGTCAGACCCACTTAGTAAACCGCTCGCGAAGCACCGCTTATTAAAAATAAATTTCAAATTCAAATTATTTATTTGCACAGATTGAGTAGTAGAATGGTGTTACATTATAATAAAAGTCCTTACAATCTGCCGGATAGGCATGCAAAAATAATATTTAATAATAATTCTTATTCTAAGTTTACGTATTAAAAGTTCAATTTATTAAATTGAACTTTGTATATTAGGAGTTTTGGTAGGTTTGGTTAAAAAAAACTAAGAATGTTGTATATCGTAAAGCATTAGAATAATAAAGACTTTTTTTATATATTTTTTTATTATTTATACCAATTCGAATTCAATATTCATAGTTAAGACAGGTCAGCTAGTACTTAATAAATAAAACAATAGATAAACTATTATACTGCATCTTCTTATACTGTGTCTTTACTGTGGGTCTGACTTGAGGTGCGGTGCGGGGAACGCGAGGGGTGAAGATTTCTTTACTCTATGGTGCAGGGCTCAACTTGAAACGAACGCGTAGTACAATGTATATATAATCATTAATCTGTGGTTAAAATGTCATAGAAGTCAATTAAAAGAGCGAAGCAGCGAACAAAAAATTTGCAACAAAAATAGAAAATAATGATGTAGTTTTTTCTAAGGTATCCCATGATACTTTAACGCTACAGATGATTTAGGTGACCACTTACGCTTAAGGATTCTTATTTTAAGTATTGTTTATCTGGTGAAAACGAGTACCTACTATCGGTTGAAGGGCGTCCTACGGAAAGTGATTGCAAAATGTTTCAACCATCGTCACCAGATGTTCTCAAAGGCAGTGAGTTGCAAGATAAAATCAATCATCTCCAACATCTCTACCACCCCATAGACCTGAACGACATGTTTTACGGAAATAAAGTGAAGGCGATGAAAAACCTGAGATACATCTTAAAATATTCCAACAGACGAAGCGTACACGACAGCGATTTTGATCGAATAGTAAAGTGCTCTTTGACTCTAGTCTACTTTTTTGGAATGAGAGTGAAACTCAACTTACTTAAAGGCAGAAACTGGTTTCAGTGTGACAAGAAACTCTTCAGGCAAGCAGAAGCAACGTTCCAAGACACGATGAATCTGCTGCTACCGGAAAATAATGAGGACGTTATTCGTATCACACTCGATTTCTTTTCGAAAATATCCCTCTGGCCTTTCGAGAATTTTGTCACTCAAATATTAGAAGTTATTCTTTATTATAGCAGGGGCAGGATAACATTGTTCAATTTAATGCTGACTGATATACATTGCGTGGTTTTCAGCGATGTCAAATCAGCGCGGCATCGCATGCGAGTTTTCTACGAAATGCTAAAAAGTGAGAATTGGATTATCAATAAGCATAAGCTACTGCCGTTCATCACACGACTTTTGGATTTCTTCACGTGCAGTATTTCTAAGGGCGTCGAGATCTGTTCAGCGTATCGATACCTGCAGAGGGGATTTGACGTCAGCTTACGGAGAATATTCGAAAGGGCGGAGAATAACCATCGTTTGACGATAATAACTACAATGTTAAACTGGTTCTCCATGGTAACAATGAGCAACGATGAAATTCTAGAATTCTCTTCATTGATACAGCATGCTGCACAGCTCTACAAAGTTGGTCTATTCAGTGAGAGTTTGAATGAAAGCGTTCTAAACGAGATATTGTCGAATTTCATCGGTTCTTCCAATGGAGTCTACAGCCTCGTTGGATGCAGGCTTTTAGTGAGTTTACTCGATAGACAGAAAAATGCAGCTGACTTGTTGATACCTACGATATATTATGACTTTTCCCAGGTACTTACATACACTATTAAAGATAATCTGTAGTGGGAGGTAGTCGGTATTTATAAAATTGTATACGTGATTTTATTTTATATGATTGTATATGTATGCTATAATTTGGGTTTTTATCGTCACAGGTCCCGCTTAAAATAGGCGACTACGACAGCAACGATAAAGTATTTATGCGACAAAATAGAGATCAATTCCACGATTACTTGTTCAAAGTCGCTCAGAATCATCATTACAGCTTGATCAACTTGAAGATGATGTACTCATTAATAGCTTGCACAATCCTCGAGGTCCCCTGCGGATTGACCGCGGCCGCTGCTTCCTGTCTAGCGATGACCATCCAAGATTTTGCACTTACAGCAGAAAAGCTACCCGATAAAAGCCGATACTGGTTGCATGCTATTGTCCTAGCTATAATGTCTTTAATATGCTGGGTCCATAAAGCACCTGACTTATACCGGTATGTGAACGAAATGATATCAAGACGTGCGAAGTTTGCACCCCAATTGAACCCTCCCCTGTTGAAAACATATAAGGAGTACAAAAAACAAACATATTTAAAGAAGCCAATACTCTACTTCGAGGATTGGGAGCTGCGGTATGGTTTATGGAAACACTTTCAAAATACACGTGTAAGTACTACCTGTATTTTGTGAACAATAAAGATAATATTGTAAGTAATTTTAAAATTGAAATAATTAATTAAAAATTATAATTATATTATTGAGTAGAATAGGAAAAAACTGCCTCAATAGTAACTACCACAGGCAAAGAGCGGATTCCGAAAATCGGAATCCGAAAGGGTGGTCGCGGTGTTTCAAACCCCCCTTCCATTGCACAAATCTTATTGTTAGTAAGTTTTAACAAATATATATTTTTTATTTTAGAACCATTTATAAATTTCGTATTTGTATTTTCAGCAACAACAGGGGAAACTTCAGAATGATATCATGAGTGCAAAGAAAAAACCGATAATTAATGCCGAAACTTAAGGTCTAAAATCTACACGAAAGTCGATTAGTAATTTTGTTCACATTATTTCAGAAGAATATAATATAATCTGAACAAATATAATTTTATAGGAGATAATATATTGTCAATTAAGAATATCCTTGCATGTGTTGCAATTTAATTTAATTAAAATAGGCTACTTATGCACTGAACAAGTTTTATTTTCAAATAAATTAAATCGAAATCTACAACGGTCTTTTATTACACTTTCTTTTAATATGCTCCTGTTTTTAAAATAATAATTACCTATCATAGAAGTTACCTTTGGCTGTACCTTCTCGAACATGGAC
The DNA here is from genome assembly GCA_029955525.1 of Oeneis ivallda. Taxonomy (NCBI): domain Eukaryota; kingdom Metazoa; phylum Arthropoda; class Insecta; order Lepidoptera; family Nymphalidae; genus Oeneis; species Oeneis ivallda. The sequence goes on along the minus strand of JARPMR010000001.1, from coordinate 29,144,378 downwards.
TATGTCACGCAGCTGGTCCGACGTCATCTCATTGCTTTTGCGCTGATTGCGCGTCCTACATAGAAAATCTGTAGTAAGCATCGATACATCGATGGTAGTAAGATATTACACGGTGCGCTGCGGCACAAAGTGGATAAAATACTGACTCTGCTGCGGTACGTAGTAGGTGCAGTAGGAATATACGGTGCCGGCCTATCATACAAGATTTCACTGTAGTGTCAGGTTTCTATCTGCCCGTCTTAACATGAATTGAATTGTAGTACGCTTTTTTGGAAGTTGAAAATATCATTGTGGAAATATTCTATTCTATTCTTACAAAGTTGTATGGGTTAAATCGGCTTGGCATCCAGCTGCACACAAGATAGTATAAAAGACTTATTACAATGTAATAGCTACATAATAATATCGTAAAATAATTATTTTGAAAAGAGCAACTGCTGAGTTTCTTGCTGGTTCTTCACAGCAGAATCCGCTTTCCAAACCGGTGGTAGTGTCATGACGCGTCATAAGAGCCACAGGTTGGCCTACGTGAAAGAAATAATTTAGAATTTGAATTTACAGCACTGACAAAATGTTGCTTATCTATCGATCTTCCATCTACCATTCACCATTAGGTACCTATATCACAGACAGCGAGAAGCGAACATCTAAAGCTGAACAAAGGTCTCTTGCGAGCATCGTCACAGAGTACTACCCTATGCCACCCAAATTTTGCGGCTGCCAGAGACATCATCCGCCCACATATTATAGTTGGGGATCATCAAGGCTGCAAAGACTTAGGACCAGAACTTCTTTCGATTCTTCGAGCTCATTCAACTTCGCGATTCCTAGAGCTATAAAGGTCACTCTGGACCTTCGGATCTCATATCTGATTCAATCCGCGGGAAAGTTCAAGCAGCTAAGCGTTCTGAGACCACCAGACCATGACTGAGACTACCAGAGATGTAGATTTTGTTTCGGATCTTATCACTGGTATGTTAACACTTTTCGAAGACTTTTGTCTTCAGATTTTGAGAACACGATGAACTCAGACGAATCGATTTGTTCAAAGTTTCTGATACTGAACTCTATGTGAATGCTCTTCTAGTAACGTCCGTTTTTAACCTGGACATTATCCAATTCAGCATTGGAGGTTAAATGCTAGATAATAATTAGGAATTATTAAGTTAGATAACAGTAAGTATAACTCTGAAAAAGAATATATTTAAAAAAACCCGCATCGAATTAGTAAAAGAAATGGATAGATGTGGCAAAAAGTTTCTAAAAGAGGGATGGGCACGCCTGGATGTTAGCATGTGTGGCATATATAAGTTATAACAATTGGATCGGCTTCCATTATCGGTTAGAATTCACGCGCATTAACACTGCATTTTCGATCACACTCGTCTTGTAATTTGCTCTCTCATAAGAGCTTCAGTTTTTGCTTGAAAAGTGCTTTCCATCACATTGTTTTGATAACAATAGATCCGTGATTATGGATTGCCGATCGGTGGTACGTTTTTTTTATGAGTTTAAAACAATACTATCTTGAACTATTGCGCACTCATTGGTACTAATTATTTAAATTACTTTCTCATGTGTTGTTTCTTTTTGCTATTATGTTATCTTATATAAAGTGTTTTTATTTTAATTCTATTACTATCAGAGATTACGTTTTATGTTATCAATATTATCTCAACATTGGTTCTATATATCTAGGAATTGATACAATATTCCGCTAAGATTTTATTAATTATAAAGCTATATTTTGTCATATAGCTTTAACCCGCGACTTTCTTAAGTTATAAATGGTGTAACTAAACCCGACTTTGTTTTACATGTTTAAAAAAGCTAATCGAGATCAAGCTTTGTTATATTTCTGTTTTTGAACTTGCGATCCTGTTATGTAGAGCAATAGTTTGTAGTACCTTGTACCTACCATTTCTCCATGGTATCCATGGTAGATTCATTGACTATTCAAAAGCACTTGTAAAAGTTTATTTGAATAAAAAATATTTCTATTCTATTCTATTCTATTCTAAATGAAAGCCATACCTAATATAACTAAGGCTAATTCTGCTGTCCTTTTAATATTCAAAGGCTATAATCTCTAAACTAAACTTTGAAGACCTCCCTGGCGCAGGTGAGCGCGGTGGTCTTATAACTGGGAGGTCTCGAATTCCATTCGCGGCGGTGTCAATTTGAGAATTTTTAATTTCTGAATTGTCTCTGGTCTGGTCTCTTTGGAGACTGGTTGGCCGTGGCTAGTTATCACCCTACCGTCAAAGACTTGCCGCCAAGCGATTTATCCGTAGTAACCAATTAATGCTATGGGTTGAATGTTCACTGCCAAAGCTTACTTCATTGTTCACTTTCAAGTTAGCCCGCTACCATCCTAGACATAGCTTGCAACCTCAAAGAGTTCCCGCGGAGAAAAAAACTAAATCTACGTGGACGAAGTCGTGGACACCAGCTAGTTATGGAATACAAGTGAACTATGGAAATTAATGTAAACAAAATTGGAGTACGTTTCTGTCTGTGATTTCGTGTGATCACCTCAAGTGAAAACTTTAGTTCATTTTGTTTTTGTATGCCCGTATCATCAGGTATCCTCTGACAAACATCTGGCCGAATATGTGGCACCTGCACATTAAAGTGATCTTTTGTTTCTTGCAAATTATTACATTTTTCTCAAAATTACCGTTGTCTCCCAGACCCAATAAATAATAAACCTTAATTTTATTCATCCACAGCTCCTTTTTTGCCTTGCGGTCTTGCTAGTACTCGTCACATGCACTGAAGGGTAAGTAAAATTGGATATTGCATAGAGGTACATAATTTATCCCGTGAGGGAACATACAATAAATAATTATACCTACTAGCAGTTGAGTTAGTATTGTGGCGAATTATATTATCAAAGATAACTAAGGTCCGAGCTGCAAGCTTACTTATAGGAACTCTATATAGGGTCAATAGACCCTAATAACTGAATGGGCCATTAAAGTAAAAATTCTAGAAATAATGCGATTTTGATACGCAGGTTAAGTATTAGTAAAACTAAAAGAAATAATAAAACTACCAACAACACCCGACAACCAGGCTGTCTTGTTCAGAGAAGGAATTAGACGTCTTTGAATAATAGCACAGTTCTTTTTTAGGGTTCCGTAGTAAACAAGGAACCCTTATAGTTTCGCCATGTCCGTCCGTCTGTCCGTCTGTCCGTCACGCCGACAAAGTGGTGAAATAAAATTGTTAAAAGGATTTTTTTTTATGGTACCTCCCCTACATGTAAAGTGGAGATGAATTTTTTTTCTCGTCTATCCCATAGTGTGGGATGTTGTTGAATAGGTCTTTTAAAAATATTGTGGGTGTGGGAACACCATTTTTCAATGCAGGGATCCGTTTGTGAAATATGATATTTTAAAGTGCAAAATTTTATTAGAGTCAAGTGTCCCCCCCCGCTCTGCCAGCTAAATGGTTGTATATAGGATACAAGAAAAAATTTACAGCAGTAGTATATATAATGAATTTTAAAGGAAAACTATCACGGCTAAGTTGGGTTCATTAGTTAAGGAGATATAGCTGTTTTTTCTGAGGTAGGTTTTACACGTAGTGTAAGTTGCATATTTTGTAGTATTTAAACCATGGAACTCAAAATGTATTCAATATTCATAAATAAAATAAAACCGGCCAAGTGCGAGCCGGACTCTCGCACCGAGGGTTCCGTACTCTAGAAGTAAAAGTAAAACGATATAATATTATATTAATTTGCTTATTAAACGTAAACTTTGTTTGTGGAGGTTTATTGTTAATATAAAAAAAAAACTATGCTAGTTAGAGCGTTGGTTTTATTTTTCCTGTAAAATATACATAAACTTCTATAAAACATATTATTTCTGATTTTTCGATTGGTAAACTTTGGTGATAAGGGGGGGGGGGGTTATTTTTTGCGGCATTTTGCCCGATTAATCAAAATATATTATATTTAAAAATAAATAAAAATCCGTATTACAATGTACAGGTAAAGCCCTTTCATATTATGATACCCCACTCGGTATAGTTATCCTTTTTTAATGAAACTAAAAATATTTTTTGATTTTTTTTATTCCAATGTTGTTGGGCCACTATTATAGACAACTATTCCAAATTTCACATCGATAGCTTTAATAGTTACTTAAATAATCGACTGTGACAGATGGACGGACGAACGGAGAAAGTCTCACCATAAGGGTTCCATTTTTACCATTTTGGTACGGAACCCTAATAAAAGCACTATCCTAGGTCAGCAATAATATTTGAGACTTTCAACTACGGAATCCTACATTGCGCGTGGCCCGACATGCACTTGGCCGGTTTTTTTATTTAACCGGAGCCAATGCATTAATAGGTAGAAGAAAACCTAGCATGCAATAACCCGGAAGGTTAGAAATCACAATCTACGGATACCACAATATAGACGATACTAGACATCACAATATCACGCCGTGTTTGTGTGCAAACCTTAACGGAATAAATCTTGAATTTATTGTTATTGGTTTTTATCTACTTTATTATTTTATTTTATTAGGTTATTGGTTAAACATCTATTGTTACATGACTATGTAAGTCATGTAATAATAGATGTTTAGTTATAGATATTATTTTTATTATAGAATTTCACGTGGAAGTACTGTATGTACTCGTACGTATAATTATATAATCTTGAAGCAGTTATTTTATGGGCAAATGCTTTCACGTTCACGTTTACGTTCAGACATTCACTGCAGGACCTAGCGCATTTTATTATCACCATAGAGCAGTATCTTGTGCCGCTTGTATCCTCACTCTATCTCCTATCGATATCTCGTAGTACCCTGACTTGTCGTAAGACCCACATGTGACCTACCTAAGAAAAAAATTTTGGATTATATTTTTTTTTTAATTTAGAATTCTCGTTCCTAATACGCACCGCTAGAATTTGAAATGCCCTTCCGGCTTCCGTTTTTCCAACTGACTATAACTTGGGTACCTTTGAGTTTAAATCAAGAGTGAATAGGCATCTTCTAGGCAAGCGCGCTCCATCTTAGGCTGCATCTTCACTTACCATCAGGTTAGATTGCAGTCAAGCGCTAGTCTATACATTAAAAAAAATTATGGAATTTTTGCATAAAGATTCGCTAAGAGTTTACACAGTTTAATGGCTAATTTTAATCATCCATTTTTACATTTCAGTCGAACAAAAAAAGTAGTCATCCACGTCCCATACAAAGTGAAAAAGATCAAACACACGCATACAATTTATAAGACGGTGCATCATCATCACACACATCACGATCACTTGGACCATCACGAACATCATGACCACTTGGATCATTTGGACCACTTGGACCATTTGGACCACTTGGACCATTCGGACTTCGATCACTTTGACCACTTGCCGTCAGCTGATGAGCACGAACATTTCCACCATATGCACCTCGATGAGCCATCGATCAAATCGCACAGTCAGGCTGTGATCCCGGAGTTCTTGCCGGATGGTCCACTGAACCTGCCGCTGGAGCTCAATACTTTGCCCCGGGATATACCAGGGATACCAAAACGTCTGAGCATCCCGATTTTCAGGCGTGATGACAAAAATATTGCATATTTTGTAAGTATACCTACCTTATTCTATTATTTAGTGTAAGGTGGAATTTCTACCCCAAGCGTAGCTAGTTCCGCGTAGTTACTCCGTTTAACTTGCAGAGAAAAAGTGTCTAGCGGAAAGAATTGAGCGAGCTTAGAGCTCTGCTTACCCGAAAATGGCGTTACGGCAACTGTCATAATTCTTTAAAGGAAGCTTAGATTAATATTCTAAGTATGGAGGTGACCTATTTATCTACACCGAGCCCGTTCCGCTTAGCTTAGCTTAGATTTTCCGCTAATTACCATTTTGCTGTGGAAACCGCTTTATGCGATAGACGTTACCATAGAGTCACAGAATATATTATAGTACTGATAGAGTCAACAAGCTTATATCATGCGTCATTGAAGCGTGCTAACTTCCGACTTGTTCAAACAATGAAGTAAGTGTAGTCTGTCCTGATAAGGTCCTGATAAATAGCAGCAAAAGCCAATTTCAAACAGGAAAGATAGGTACAAGTTCGATATATTTTTGTAGTTTCTAAAAATAAGCGAAGTTGCGCTTGTATTAAAATTCGTGTCAACCTAACGGGAGACATTCAATATCTAGCTGATGTCCTCGTGGATTTCGGTTTTTCAAAAATCCCGTGGGAACGCTTTGATAACTGATCACTGAAGTGTGCTAACTTCCGACTTGTTCAAACAATGAAGTAAGTGTAGTCTGTCCTGATAAGGTCCTGATAAATAGCAGCAAAAGCCAATTTCAAACAGGAAAGATAGGTACAAGTTCGATATATTTTTGTAGTTTCTAAAAATAAGCGAAGTTGCGCTTGTATTAAAATTCGTGTCAACCTAACGGGAGACATTCAATATCTAGCTGATGTCCTCGTGGATTTCGGTTTTTCAAAAATCCCGTGGGAACGCTTTGATAACTGATCACTGAAGTGTGCTAACTTCCGACTTGTTCAAACAATGAAGTAAGTGTAGTCTGTCCTGATAAATAGCAGCAAAAGCCAATTTCAAACAGGAAATTTCATTCTTGTATGAAAAGTTTCCAATGTCCTTTCTCAGGATGCAAGCCTTGGCAATTAGGCCCGAAAAGGTTATAAACAGACAGACGTATAGATAGAGTAATTTATTTTCATATTTATGATATTAGTATGGATGTGGATTTTATTGTTTCAGATAACATCGTCGGCTCAACCTGACGAAAAAAATTCAGACCCCACACTCGCCAGTTTATTCCAGTAAATGTAAAAGTTCCTATAAACTACCAAACATGTTTGTCAAGTAGCCTAGAAGCACGAGAATTGTGGCAGCGAGCCAATTTTGGGAGCACTAAAACTGTCAAAAAAAAACTTAGCGCTTCGCATGCTCAGTGCCTAAGACTAATATTTGGCTCGATCGTTAATAGTAAAATATTTAGCATGTTCTGATCACACTGGTTCGTCGTGGATTTTGTTTATAGGCCGTGTAAACCTTTCACAAACATTTAAACATCAGATTCAAGGTATATAAGTTATCAAAAGCATTTAAATTGTAAAGACCGTTGAAGAAACGAGTGACCAATGTTTACATGTGTATTTTTTGTTTATCAATTGCTTGTGTGAAATTATATTACAAATTGTAGTTTGACAAACATGTTCGGTCGTTTAACGGCATTTTTACTTGGAAGTCTCAACGTTGAATGCTAGAAACAAAAAGCCAAATGATATGTACAAAATAAGAGTATATTTAGCAAGACAAATGTTTATCTGATTTACTTATTTTATTTTTAAGTTCACTCTTACTTACCAAAGACTCATATTTTTACTTTTATTTATTATACAATAAGGTACCTAGATAGATACCTATGTCCATGAATGCAGTATCTGATCATAATTATATCGATATAGATATAAATAAAACCGCACCGGTAAGCGCAGTGTTGGCAGACCCCCCACCAGGTGGACCGACGACATCAAACGAGTCGCAGGGAGCCAAGACCGAAGCCGGTGGAAGTCCATGCAAGAGACCTTTGTCCAGCAGTGGACATCTATCGGTTGATAAAGAAGAAGAAGATATAAATATACCGATCATAGTTATGTTTAGAAAATCTGTTTAGTCACTATCCAGGCACAAAAATTTAATGAAGAATCGAATGATTGTATTTGTTATTTATTTGTAATGTCATAAATCAAATATTTATTATTAATATTAAATCTTTGTTCAAATCCTTAAACCTAAATGTAAATTAAATATTACATGAAAACATAGTTGTATGTAGTTTTACGAGGTATAAAAATTTGGTAATAAATATTTACAAAATAAGGTATTGTTTTATTAAATGCCGAACTGAAAATAAAATTGCGCAAAGCGAAATTCTACTAATAGAATATTGAAAAGCAATATATTTTTTATGTAAAGGCTGCAGCTGCGAAATTTATCGATAAATATATATCGATAAATTTTTATTAGAGCTTTATATACGCAGGTATTTTCGATAAAACTCTTGCGACTGTCTCATGAGAAGTGATTTATTCTCCATATGTAGGTAACGGGAGAACTCACAGGCGTGCAGGTTTCCTCTCAATGTTGTCCTTTACTGTTATAGTTTGTGAAAACGGGCATCCCTTAAAACGCACGTAACTTCAAAATGTCAGAGATACGTGCCTGGATTCGAACCCCGGACCCCTTGAGAAAGAGGTAGAAAATTATCCACTAGACTAGCACTTGCACTTTTTTGTTAATTGAAAGTTATTAAACCATTCAATAGAATCTAGAAATTTCTATTATCTTTGACTATGGAGAGATTATACTCTGTACATACAGCCCGATTGAATACCTAAATTATATTTTATGGGATTTATTTTATTTCCAACTATTACCATAATTGTGGTCAAAAGAATGAAGGATGGCTTAATTCTCTACACGCTTATAATGCTAGTACAATCGTTGGTTCCCGAGGGAATCCAATAAATCGGGTCAGGAAGGGACGTAACGGTCAATTAAAATCTAATGGGAAATCAGATTTGAAACATTTACCGATCTCTATGACGCCTACATAACTTGAATGGTGTGCTGAGGGTCGATTCACATTTAACAGAACAGCTTCGTTATAAAAATAGAAAGTATGTAAAAATAATCTTTATTCAGAAGAGAATATTATGGCTGTGGCTACAAAAAAGCTGGCTTATTCTTGAAAAGCTGACAATACTTTGGTGATGCCTCTGTGCTCTGGTGCTACAAATGTTAACCATAAAATACATAATATTATATTCTGGTAATTGTATCGGAATGCGCAGTTAAGAGGGCCCTTCTACATCAGACGATTCAACGAAGAGACCCAACGATTAGCAGGGAGCCGCTAGATACAAACGACGCAATACCAAGGCGCCTGGAAGATTTGTGTCCAGATGTCTTGGTATTAGGTCGTTTGTAGGGAACTTTCTCTCCTACAACTTCCTCTCTTCTACGACCGCACCGACCGCCACCGAATGCAATTTCACCCTCACCACCTGTGTGCGACGGTGGTCTCAGTTAATTACAACAAGGGGTTAATCAAGGGGCGGACCGACAAATTCTTGAAAAGCTGACAATACTTTGGTGGTGCCTCTGGTGCTACATTAATGTTCATGGTGACGGTTATCACTTAACATCAGGTGACGCGCCTGCTCGTTTGCTCGCTCTTCACATAAAAAAGTCCTGAATTTGACCTCAATAGGTTCACGATGAAGTTAAATAACAAATTTTTTACTCGTAGGTATCTCTTACTACTAAAAAGTTTATTAGACATTTTTATAATGTCATCAAAATCATTTATCTAATTATTTTCTATAAGAACCTAAAACAAAACTCACAAGGGGTTTATTCTGATATATCAGGAATGTAAGTTTCCACCACATGTTATACAATAGCAGTTGAGAGAGCAATCAGAATTAATGTGGAGAGACCCCTAGAACATTCCCTTTACTTCTTGATTTTTATCTATAAAATGTTAGTTTTTATTTTCTTTCAGTTCAGAACATCAGTTGTTATATAACGCAACTGATGTTCTATTTTTAGGGTTCCGTACCAAAATGGTAAAAATGAAACACTTATGGTGAGACTTTCTCCGTCCGTCCGTCCGTCTGTCACAGTCGATTATTTCAGTAACTATTAAAGCTATCGATATGAAATTTGGAATAGTTGTGTATAATAGTGGCCCAACATCATTGGAATAAAAAAAAAAAATATTTTTAGTTTTATTAAATAAGGGGGAAAATCGGGGGTTTGAAATTTCAAAGTGAAATAACTATAACGAGTGGAGTATCATAAATGAAAGGCCTTTACCTGTGCATTCTAAAACAGATTTTTATTTATTGGAACGTAGTTCCTTATCGCGCTGTGCGGAAGGGGGCTAGACGGAAAAAATTAAGGAACCGACACTCGACACTTTTTTGAAACCGACACTTTTTTGTTGAATGTGAATTTGCCATTGTGTTCGGTATTTTCGATATTATTTCGATATTATTTATATTGGTTCTCCGTAGAATTGTGGTTACTGTAGTCGCTTAATAGTTAAAAGTCGATGGTTCGAATCCCAGCTCGACAGACTGAATTTTCTATTTTAAATTTTATTATAAATAATTTCTACATGTGGAATTTTTCCCTAATTTTTTATAACATATAAATTATTTTGTATTGTATAAATTGGATAAAATGTTATTGTACTACTAACGCCATCTGTTAAAAAACCAGAGTAACTCTTTGGTTTTGTAACATTGCTGCAATATAAATAAACTAAATATATTTCATCGTAGTTAATCAATTTAATACTAGATGACACCATTAGAATCAAGTTGTAAAAATATAATGGCGGAGTTTTGACGGGAAAGTGAGAATGGTGGATTATTAACTGTGACTGTGGCCATGGGCATCGCAAAATAATATCAACTTGTTTTCAATTTTATTTTAAATAATTAATAACTTATAAGTTATAAAAAATAGGGAAAGGTTCCACATGTAGAAATTGTTTAAAATAAAATTGAAAATGGAAAATTCGGTCTGTCGAGCTGGGATTCGAACCATCGACCTTTGGCTGTTAGGCGACTGCAGAAGCCACAAGGCTACGGAGACCCATTATTGTACCGCGAAAATACCAAACACAATGCCAAATTAATTAATCGAAAAGAACTGCGTTCCATCCGGGTGTCCCTTGACACCTCTCAAGTTTTTTTCATGTATCCTTTAGACAACCATTTGGCTGGCAGAGAAATGCAAAAGTGTGTTTGTTTGTTGGTTATTTCCGTCAATCACGCTGCAAAAAAGCTACGGATTGACGTGATTTTTTGGATAAGTATAGTTGAGAACCTGGAGGGTGACATAGGCATCCCGGAAAATTAAAGAGTTCCCGCGGGATTTTAAGAACTAAATAACGCGGACGAAGTCGCGGGCATCAGCTAGTATATAATATTTACGAATGTACAACCGTAGCGAATAAGCTACTGATAAGATTTAATTGAATGAGGTGTCAATTGATTCGTTAGGATCGTCCGGGTGACATTTCATACGAACAAAATCAATATAAAAATGAAGGATAACATCCAATTTAACGTAGTCGGGTTACAAGTTACCTAGCTTTAAATCTTTTTAGCATTTTACAAAATATGTGCATTCTGAGCACGCGTAGCCCGGGCAAACTGCATCGAGCTATACCTTTGCTAAGATTACTAGGACCACAGAGGCAACCTAGAGATATATAGGACAAGTTAGCAATGCGCAGGAAACCTACACATGCGCTATGAGCCAGACTCGCCCCAGAATCTAGTTATTGAACTGTTACTCATCGGGAAATACCAGGAGTCTATAAAGCTGAAGAGATACCTATGATCAGCCTATGGTGCTGAGTCTGCGCGGGAATTAGGGTATTTTATTCTTTTTTGAAAAGTATCTAAATTTGATTCTAAGGTGATAATAAACTACCAGAAAATTTACTAAAATTTTATTCAATCGAAATCCAAAAAAATTGCATTTAAAGTTTGCCTTTTTAATTTCTCCGCGTAAACGCTAGACGCCTCACGTCAAGTCACGTCAAACGATGTGGTGACGTGGCCGTGGTAAGGGCAGTAAATTCGTTCGCTCAAATGGTTGGCGCCCTTTGTAAAGCCGACACATTGAACCGCCGGTACATGTCGAAGGCGGCGCGACTTATGTGACCCACTGTGTACTTTAGTGCGTCACGCTAAATGTTTGTATGTTGTATTATGATGATAGGATATGTATATAATCGTAGTAATCGTTGAGAACCCTGCACTCGAAATTGTGGACGAGTATATATAACTGGGACTCACAGTCCAGCTAGGTAGGTCCAATTTCGACAAAGAGATCAACCGCCGAATCCAATTCGGCTGGGCAGCGTTCGGGAAGCTCCGAGATGTCTTCTCGTCCAAAATTGCTCAGTGCCTGAAGACTAAAGTCTTCGAACAGTGCGTGTTGCCAGTGATGACTTATGGATCCGAGACATGGTCGCTAACTGCGGGCCTCATAAGAAGGCTCAGGGTCACTCAGCGAGCGATGGAGAGAGCTATGCTTGGAGTATCCCTGTGAGATCAAATCAGAAATGAGTGAAATCCGGAAAAGCACAGGGTTCCCGCAGGATTCCTAAAAACCTAACTCCACGTGGATGAAATCATAGGCATAAACTAGAAATGAAATAAATGGCGTAAGTACATATAGTTACAATACGTGGACGAAGTCGCGGACAAAGCTTTTTACATAATATATAAGTTATATGCTTTTGTTTCTTTCTTGTGTGTTTAAAATATTTATGTAAGTATGCATAAATCTATAGGTACTAATATTATAAAGAGGAAAGATTTTTTGTTTGTTTGTTTTGTCAGTTTGTTTGTTTGTATGTTTGTTTGTTTTTTGTAGGAAAATTTTGACTATAAAATGCATTATTTGGCGTGTGCGGAGAAAACTATTGATATTACATAAAAATGATGTACTACATGATTAAAGTACTCATTATTCTTCACAAAAAAGTCCCAGAGGGAATATATTAAACTATCATATTTAAGTCACAATAGTAACTTTTGTGTTCTAAAATTTAAGTAGATCGCTTTTATTATCGTGGTATTATTTCTTTCTTACTAATACGTGATACTAATATTATAAATGCGAAAGTGTGTTTGTTTGTTGGTTTGTCCTTCAATCACGCCGCAACAGAGCTACGGGAGTTGAAGACCTGGAGAGTGACATAGGCTCTTATTTATCCCGGAAAATCATTGAGTTCCCGAGGGTTTTTAAAAACTACATACACGCGGACGAAGTCGCGGGCATCAGCTAGTAATTAAATAAAATAAACATGGCTGCATGTATCGTCAAGGAAAATTGCTTCTGATATTGTAATAAGACATAGATAGGTATACCTATTGTAATGCGCTATTACCGCCAGCATCCATAAATATGGCTATGGATATTCATTACCGAACCATAACCGACCGACTGAGGACCGAGCTTGGCCGGACGAAAAATATAACAACACAATGTTCCATCGTGGTGGCCGCCCTTTTTAAAGAGAAAAATAAATCATTTGGAAACCCTAAAATGTTTTGTCTTTGATTCCAAATTCTTCAAAGTATGAAAGACAGCGATGAACTGATTAAAAGGTTTGCTATGACGATTGTCGCTTAAGTAGGCGATAAGTTTTTTAAGCACAAGAAGTTTGTCCGAAGGCTTAGATAAGTTAATAAAAAATGTGTTAGGTACATTTTTGACGGAACTGATTTGACGGTCCGAACGCAACCCAATAACTCTGGTTACGGCATCCAGTCAAAGGCTTCATCGAATGCGTTCTTTTGTTGGTTTGGAACGGTAGCGAAATAGCTATTTTGTACACGTTCGCCTAGCACTTCAAAAGAATTAAATGACTACACGCGAATACGAACCTTAAGTTAAAATACTTTAATGCGATTGTTGCACGGATAGCTAAGTGCAAATTGTAATCTGTTGTTGTGTGCGATGAATGATATTGTTGTCTTTTTGTTGACATTACGGGTTTATTTAAGTGAAATAAGATAAATGGTCATCTCACAATATTACGTTGTTCAATCCAGATCGGAAAGCTGTGCGGGAGCTCGTGATGATAAGTGATCTAAATAAAAATATTTCAGCTAAATTAGGTTTATCAAAGAAATAATAACTAACAAATAAGTTGTAATAAGATGTGGGGCTGTCCACCGTGATACTTTATACATTAAACTTTGTGGTTGATTCTTAACGTATTCTGGGCAAAAACAGTTGCAGTGTATTGACTTTTAAATACAATGGATTACTTTAAGTACATAATATTATTATTAGTAGTGTTACTTGTGCAAAGCGATGCGGGAGGGCATGAAGAAAGCCATCAGTAAGTTGCTCTTTGTTATTATAAAAATGTACATACTTGTTTTTTTTAGATAATAATAATGTTGAATGATTTGTATTGTGTGATCAAAGGATGTTAGATTTTTAGATTTAGTGTGTTAAAGCCAAAGCGAATTTTCATGAAACTCAGTAATGTTACACCTGCGAAAGACATAAAAATGAATAGCTAATAGTTACCAATTAAATAATTCTCACAATCGAAGAAAACTAATTTAAATATTATTTTTTTCTAGTGACCACGTAAAGCTGCACGTCCCAGAATTCATTCATCACGATCATCACACGAAGGTGATCACAGTTCATCACCACCATCACGAGCCGAAGAAGGAGCATCACCACCACCACCATCATCATCACAAGCCACATATTATTCCGTACGGGCCGCCAAAGTATCATCACACTCATCATCATTCAAAAAGTTTGTCTCACACAGTATCTAAAGGACATACTAGCGTTGGCAAAAAAAGCCACGGGAATCATGGGCTTCATGGAAAACATGGACATCATGGGAAATATGGGCATCATCATTCCGGTCATGATGGTCACCACAGTTACAAGCATCACGATACACCAGAAAGTTATGATCCACCCTCGTTAAACTACAATCCTCCAACGGTAAACTACGCCCCACCGTCAATTAATTATAGTCCAAGCCCGTCATTCGGAAGTGATTATAGCTCCTTTTCACCATCAGTTCCGAATATACCTAGTCCTCAGGTGCATGGAGTCGTGCACACAGTACAACAAGTCCAAGTATTCGATTCATTACCTGGAGCTTTGAAAACAGGTTCCACAGGTTACCAAGTTACTGAAGAAGGGGACGAAGGGGAAGATGTATTTACTTCTGTGAATTCTTTATCTCAATCGTATCCAGGCACATTTGGACACGGGACGAGTGGAGCTGAGCAGAGCAATACTTTTTCAGATATAGCGCATTCTAATTCTAATCAATCGCCTAATTCTAATCCATTTTCCAACGCTCAACCACAGCCTTCCTATGCAAGTTTCGATGATTTTAAGGTTCAAAGCCAATCGGACCCTTCTGTACCAAGTGTTCAACCGTCATATTCAGAAGTAACCGGCTACGATAATGGCGATAATTATTCTGTAATAGGTAATGACTTAAGTGGTGCATCCGGACTGACGTTTGCTGAAGCCTCTCAAGATGATACTCCCGTTACTTTTTCTAGAGAGGCCGCTTTACAACATGCTATTAATACTGGAGGAGTTGAAACTGTTGCATATTAAACAAAAATTATAAATGACTACCTGATGCGCGTGACTTCTTCCGCGTGAATTCAGTTTTTAAAATTCCTCGGGTACTCTTTGATTTTCCAGGATAAAAAGTAGCCTATGTCACTCTCCAGGTCCTCAACTATACTCATGCAGAAAATCACGTCGATCCGTGGCTCTGTTGCGGCGTGATTGAAGGACAAACCAATACACTTTCACATTTATAATATTAGTATGATATGATACTGTACAGTAGTCTATCAAACTGAACTCTTAGAATAAGGAAATGAATATAATTTATATTAATTTTAGCAAATTTAATTTAATAAAGTATAATATTAATATTATAATTGTTGATAAGTTTTAAGATATTATAAGTTATGTTATATGCCATTGTTTTAATAATTATGATACTCGTAATCTATTTAAATTCGTCAATTGCAGAGTCAATATTCAACTTCGTTAATATAACTATGCTAAGTACAAATATTATTTTATAAAATATTATATAGAAACTGAATGTAACTCAATTATAATAAAAAAATATATTTTCTTGTATGATTTATATTTTGCGATCTTATGTGTTATACACAGTACATTACAATAATATTATAGTTATATAAGTAACTGTATACCTAGCCATATCAACACTACCTGATCCAGAAGTGAGTGCGTTGAATTTATGTAATTTAGGATAACCTTCTAGAATTTCGGAATTCCTGAAATATTCTTGTCTTATAAGTTACTCGTAAAAGAATGTATAGGCTTTAGGTTTATATGAACTATAGAATGTACAGACACATTTTTAATCATTTCAGAGTTGAATTTGATGGAATTTAAATAAATAATTTTTTTAAGGGGCCGATTTCACCAACGTAAAATAAGTCTATATGAGCGTTTTGATAATTGTCAAATTTCCAATATAAAAACTGTCATAACGCCCAATTTATACCTCGGTTAAATGTTAACGACTTTGGTAAAATGTGGAGAAATAAGCCATTTCAATTTATCCCGTTGATATTAAAATATTCTAATGGAAATTTTAAATCATAGTTTTCCACTTAAGAGTTCAATTTAGTGAAAAGGACATATTTCTCGACTTACTCGTATGTTGTCTAGTGTTTATGCTAATGTTTCAAGTGAGTATCAATTCTCTGCAAAAAAATAATATCCGCTACACTTTTGGTAATATGAGGGTACCAGTAATTTTATTATCTCTCTTTTGTAGTAAACTAATTTCCAAAAATCTTGTGCAAACAAGAAAAATCATTTTTATACTCTAGCCTAATAACTGAAATTTAATTTTTTTTTCATTATCATCATCATCATCATCATCATTATTAGCAACCCATCAACAACTCACTACTGAGCGCAGGTCTCCTCTCAGAGAAGAGTTATAGCCTATAAGCCTTAACTTATAGGCCATAGTTCACCACGCTGGCTTATTGCGAATTGGCGGACTTCACACACCTTCGAGAACATTATGAAGAACTCTCAGATGTGCAGGTTTACTCTCGATGTTTTCCTTCACCGTTGAAGCAAGTGATATTTAATTGTTTAGTTATAATATTTAAGTGCGTTTAGCACTTGACTCTGAAAAGTCAGACGTGCGTACCCGGGATCGAACCTGCGACCCCCCGAATAGGAGATCACAGTCCTAACCAATCGGCTATCACTGAAAAATTTTTTTAAGTGCTGTATTTTAAACTCAAAATTTAAGTAAAACCGACCACAAAAAAAAATACTTGTGTTAACTTTCACACCTCTTTTAACCCTTTACGGGCTGAGCTTAGAAATTCCCGCCTCGGTTCTCATCTGTGGTTCACACTGAATCCATGCACCAAATACCTTTACCCTTTTCAAGAAGAAGCAAAAATATTGTCTATACTCTATAAAGTGGTTCTTTGAACTGCTTTTAGAGCATCGAGTCAAAAAACAACAACAAACACGGGCGATATTTGAAAGCAATTATGTCATTAAACCACAATTGCAACCGAAAAGTCCATTACATCGGATTGGACACGGCCTAATTCCAATATTATGTAATGTAAAAATAAACCATCTGTGATAACTGATAAGAATTAGCTACAAACGTAACCAACGCAAAGAAAGGGGTTTGAAACTTGGACAACGCACTCGACTCTATGGTTATTCTTTTTCTATAGATAGAATAGGTAATAGAGGAGTTTTTCTGTCTACTTGTTTGTGCACGCAATTATTTGGTCGATTGTAATGGACTTTCAAATTCAAAAAGCAAAAAGCAACCACCAGATCCGGGGGTTTACCGTCAACACTTAAACTCTGCGTAACATTGGCCACAAACACTAGATTGAGTTGGGCATTTCAGGCACACGGTGTTTTCTTTTTTCTTCGATCCCTGGCTTGTTTGGCTGACAGTCCAGCATCTTTATTGTTTTCATAACAATGTATTACATCTCTGGCGAATAAATCTTCTTCTATGATCAACCTGTGATGAGTTCTTGAAAATTTTATGAAAAATTCTTTCCCAGCAGCTTTTCTACGTGGGCGGCGCGCGGCCAACTAACCTAATTATACTGATGGCGTGCCCTTTAAATTTTTGACAAGCAACGACAAGAACAAATAACAGCAAATCCGGGAGCCCACGTGGCAGGGGAGTATTAAAGCAGCTTTATTTCAAAATTGTTTTGACATGTCATACAATGTCAACCTTACTTTAAGTAACACAAGTATTGTATGACGTGAGATATCTCAAAACAATATTGAATTATTACTATTTTTAACATTTGTGGTAGACTTCAGCAGGTAAAAAACTTAACTCTTCATACGCGTACCTCAATGTTTTGGAACGAAGTTCCTTTTCGGAGGGTTTGGCGGGTGGAGACTAGCCGATAAAAATTGTAAGAATTTTCCGTCACGACACTTGTTGCTTTCGCTTATTACACACATTCTTCTTTTTCTTCTTTATCTTTATCGCCTGGATCCAGCGGCTCCCTGCGACTCGTTTGATGTCGTCGGTCCACTTAGTGGGGGGTCTGCCAACACTGCGCTTCCCGGTGAGGGGTCGCGACTTGCACCGCGCGCGAGCACCTTGGGACCCACACACATTGCATCATACTTATTGCAACTTTGGTGGCGTATCGGTTTAACGAAGGAGTGAAACTATCGGTTCGGGAGTTCGAATCCTGACTTCAGATTATTATATTTATTTTATTTATTTTCATTATTAATTTATTATTCGAAGGAACTTCGTTCCAACAGAGTGTTCCACGACACTCGACTTTTTTACCTTTATTTGTAACCAGATTTATCTCTGCTTGTATGTTGATCCATATTCAAGTTCAAATTATTCATTTCATGTAAGCCAACTTGTGGCTCTTGTGAGTAAGCTAGGACTCTACCACCCTACCACCGGTTCAGACACAGATTTTGCTGAGAAGTCATAGATTTTGTTCCGTCCCGAGAAGACACTGGAGACATGGAATCTTCAATTAAATTTCATCATGGAATTCAAAAACTTACCAGACATTTTACCACCATTAATTGCCTCCTGGTAGTAAGAAGAATCAGCCGAACTGTTCAGTAATAAAGCCAATACTAATGGCACTATTCCAAGGGGACATGAAAAATAAATTAAGGCTAGTTTTAAGCATTATTCTACCATTTTTCACAGGGAGTCTGAAAGAGGAGAAAAGTTATCAGATCTCATGTAGAGCTTCTATCTCTACAAGCTCTAGCTTCACCAGCTCTATTAGCCAAAATATGTGGCTTGACCGTTTCGGTACTACAAGAACTATTGTGTTTCAGAAAAGTAATGAACAGTGAATAAATTTTTCACCTTACGCCCATGTGAATGTAGCGAAACAGCCAAGCCCCATATTTTGACTAAGGTGTAGGTTTGTGAAGTTAGGGCTTGTAGAGTTAGAACTTAGAAGCTTGGCTCTACATGAGATCTGATAACTTTTTGACAGTGGAGCCTATATTATGGTCTCGGCATCATTTTACATGAAAATGTTTTTGGTGGGTATAATTTTAATAGAAGGCGAGAGAAAAGTCTCGTGTAAAAGCTAGTCATTAATAATATAAATAAATCTTAAATTTATATGGAGCTTATGCCAGCTTTATACATATTCCCATTGCCGCTCATATTGAGGAAGTAATAAGAAGTCTTTTTCCGGTACGCTTATCTCGCGTGGCTTTGTACCTGTATGCTTGCAGTGTTTTGTTTTGTTTCACTTCCTTCTTATGCGTACCAAAGAGAGTGGAAAGTATTGTGTAATGCTGACATTATTGTAGTTTTTTAACAGTAATCAGGTCAGAATTGTTCAGTTTTATATCAAACCAGAAAAGCAGTGATAGCCTAGTGGTTAGGACTGTGGTCTCCTATTCGGGGGGTCGCAGGTTCGATCGCAGGTACGCTGACTTTTCGGAGTCAAGTGCGTTTAAGCAATTAAATATCACTTGCTTCAACGGTGAAGGAAAACATCGTGAGGAATCCTGCACATCTGAGAGTTCTTCATAATGTTCTCGAAGATGTGTGAATTCTGCCAATTCGCTTTGGGCCAGCGTGGTGGACTATGACCTATAACCCTTCTCTGAAAGGAGACCTGGCTCAGTAGTGAGCCGTTGATGGGTTGTTAATGATGATGATGATGATGATGATATCAAACCATAGTTGCTTACTATATTATTATAGATCATATGCATATCTATTATTATGGGCATCAGAAGACTGATAACACAGCGACCGATGGAGAGAGCAATACTTAGAGTCTATTTGCAGGAACAAATCGGAAATGAAGAGATTTAAAGGACATTCAGAGAGAGATACCTAAGTAAAGTTTCAAAGACTGACTGGTCCTAAAGTGCTTTAATGGCGATCTTGTGATAGCTATAGAGTCTCGACCTTCTACTGACTACATGTGGTGCAAGATCACTTTCTTGTTACGATCCTTTCAGTCAAGGCAGTCCAGACGTGGACATCTATTGGTTGAAATGATTAAAATATATTATCGATCCAATATATTTTAACAGTATAACATAGTTCCAAGAGCTGATGGTCGTTGGGGTGCCCAGGTGTAGGAGTGGAGCCCTCACACCGGGAAGCGCAGTGTTGGCAGATCCCCACTTGTTGAATCGACATCAAACGAGTCGCAGGGAGACGCTGGATTCAGGCAGCGCAAGACCAAGGCCTGTGGAAGTCCATGCAAGAGACCTTTTTCCAGCAGTGGACCATCCACAATTATGTTATAGCGCTACCTACTTATGAAAAGCTCAAAATGGTAAGCTATGAGCTGTTGGTAAAGCCGAATTAATTGGTTGTACTATAGTGGGAAAGAGGCAAACTTTTCTTTTGTTTGCACCAGGATGAGTCTCTACTTTAAGCTAAACTTAACTCAAACTATCTTAACCTATCTTAGTATCTGCTTGAGTAGAAACAAAAGCTTTTACCACTACTGCTGTTGATGTCGCTCTGATTGATGGACGGTGCTATCTGCACCGATCCGATCGATGAAGTGTGTTAGAATAGAATAGAATAGAAATGTTTTTTATTCAAATAAACTTTTTACAAGTGCTTTTGTATCGTCGATGATTCTACCACTGGTTCGGAATGCCCTTCCTGCCGAGAAGAACCAGCAAGAAACTCGGCGGTTGCTCTTTTCAAAACAAGTCTACAATTCAATAGATACTATGCTATGTATGCAGTGTTTCCACAATGAGTTCCACAAAAGCATACCTAATTCAACACGTTAAGACGGGCACACAGAAAGCAGCCCCATTTCCGCTGGTGACACCCAGTGTTCAGTACCGAGTTACCTGTCCGCTAAAACGGAGAGAAAAGAGCTCAGTTGACCAAAGTATTAATAGATGACGTCGTATTAATAGATGACGATGATAGTTAGCACTGAAGTCATTCGAAGGGTCACGTTTTTAATTCCGAGCACCTCTGACTTCTCGGAGTTACGTGCGTCAATGCGTGCTTGAAGTGCGTGCGTGAAGGAGAAACTTCATGAGGGAACCTCATAGTTCTCCGTGATGTTTTCAAAGGTGAGTGAAGTCTGCTAATTTGCATTGGGCCTGTGCTCAGTAGTGGGCCTTTGATGGTCCGAACCAGTGGTAGACTCATCGACGATTCAAAAGCACTTGTAAAAAAGTTTATTTGAATGAAAAATATTTCATTTCTATTCTATTCTATTCTATATTGATGATGATGACGATCTCTCAATACGCAACAACATGTCCTAAGCAGATGTAGTCTAGGCAATGAAGCTAGTGGACCCTAACATCAATTCCTCAGGCGACGAAACTTTACAGAATGATAAAGTATCAGTAGTTAAACGTATTTTATAAATATCTAAAAAAAAATTAGAACGGAAGTTAGGTATTTTTACCTAAACTCTTTTATGCTTAATATCTCAGTTCGGCAAAATGCTCGGTCAACACTTTCTTCACCTGAAACATTCATGTAAAGTCTAGAAACAAAATATAAAATATCCAAAATATACTCCTAGTCGAAACCACCAAATTTTGAAAAATACGTTTTTTCAATGTAACTTGCAGCGAAAAATTGCTCTGTGAATTTTTTTCACTGGAATGTCCTTTTGTAGCCGTTTTGTACCTACAACTTGAAAATCCAAACAATATACCAAGAGACTATATTTTTTTCAAAAACTACCCTTTTACTCACAGTGCAAAATTTCTCCATCCATTTTTTTTATTGATATGATTACAATTATTTTTTTTGTATCAATTATCAAAATATCCAAAAAAATAATCAAGCGCATTAAAAACTATAAAAATTTTAGAAAGAAATATTTTATATTTAATCCATCAAGGGAAGCAGGAGCGTGGTGACGTCACGAGACTCGACATATTATCTGCCTATTATATCGACATATTTTTCTACGGTGACGCGAGCCTGCACTCGATAATCGACTGTATTTCGTTGAATCGACAGTGCAATTGTCAATCAAAAACTGTTGCCAACGACGGTGACTATGACGATCAATTATTCGTTATGATTTATGAACTATACCGAAAATGTCCCAGATGTCAGTCAGCCTATACGAGATTAGTATGGCTCTCAAACAGCTCAAGAACAACAAAGCGCCTGGTGATGACGGAATCATTGCGGAACTCCTGAAAGCGGGTGGACGGTTGATAAAGAAGAAATAGATATGAATATTTTTTACTTTTTAAAATTAAAAAATAATAATTTTGATGATATTATGTTTTAGCTCAAGCTTTACGACCATTAGAATAGAATAGAATAGAAATGTTTTTTTATTCAATTTTTTACAATCGTCAATGAGTCTACCACTGGTTGGGAATGCCGTTCCTGCCGAGAAGAACCAGCAAGAAACTCGGCAGTTGCTCTTTTCAAAATACTTTTAAATAGATATTATGCTATGTATGCATTACATAGTGTAGTACCAATAGTAGTGACCTATTTATTCGAAAATTCATGTTTAAGAACACCAAAAATCTAGATCGTCAACGACATTTTTAGCGAATATTGAGACGTAAATAAGACAGATCGAAAGAGCGTTAAAAACTGAGTATGATACCATTAAAAAGTTCAAGTTTTGGCCAAAATGTCCTTTACGCCCTTTGTAATCCGAGGTCCGTGTGTAATCCGATACATCGATGCTGGATATTTCAAATTTTGTAAGCGACAATCCCCTAATTTTCAGGAGGACCAAACAAAATTTTACCTTTTAAACTGTCATAACTCTCATTTTTAGGGTTCCGTACTCCGTACTAAAAACGGAACCCTTCTAGAATCACTTCGTTGTCCGTCTGTCTGTCCGTCTGTCAATACCCTTTTTCTCAGGAACACATGGAGGGTATCAAGTTGAAAATAGTATCAAATACTCAGGTGTGGCATAGTACCCAAGATGCTGGCAGCATTACCTCTTTGGATGGCCAAGCTAATCCTTTGGCCAAGGTAGCTGCCAGCTCTTGGATCCCCGGTAGACTCGATCACTCTTTTTGATATCTCTAAAAAAAAGTGCGCGAGCCTCCGGGCCCCACGGCCCCAGGGTCTCTACACCAAAAGGCGCAAATATGAAACCACTGTCAAGTTTTTCATATTTGCGCCTCTTAGCCTGTTCGGCGTTAGTAGCCGCTGCACCCGCCACAGAGGAGGTCGCATGGATGTGGGAAGCAGCTAGAGTATCTACACAGGTGGCATCCCACACAAGCGACCTCCCTGTCCTCCAAGGAACAAGCGTCATACCATCAGGTCTCTTGCCATCACTACGTGCCAAACCAATAGGTTCTAATACAGCTGGCACTTGAGCAGTAGCAAGATACCTGCGGATGATGTCGTTGAGGGCATTGTGGCGGGAGAAACGACCAGCGCTCATCGAACAAGAGAGCCCGTGATGACCGTAAGTGTCGACGCGGTCACCGCAGTGGCAACGGTGAGGCTGGGTTATTTTGGCGCCAAGCCTAAGACCAACTACCACTGAAAGAGTGGCGTGGTCTAAAAGAGTGCCCAGATTAGCAGAAGGGATAGCATGGAGCCAGTGTCCGGATTCTGTGGCTTGGATGGGGTTTTAGATTTTAATTAGTTTTTATTTTAGTTTTAATTTTAGAATTAAATTTAGGTTTAATTAGTATTGTATATATGAAATTTTCTTAAGTCAAAATAAAAACTATCAACAATACTCAGGTCTGCAATCCCTTGTAGCTGTGACAAAGTCTAAGCCGACGCAATCAAAAGTTACGGCCTTTTATGGTCCATCTATGCCGCATATTTTAACACTCGCAAGACCTAGAGGGTACTTCCTGTTGACCTAGAATCATGAAATTTGGCATGAAGCAATGTCATGTAGCACAAGTAAAGGAAAAAATCCGAAAATCGTAAATTTGTAGTTGCATCACAAATTTTTTTTTTTGTGATGCAGTATATCCTACTATCCTAGTTCCTACTATGCGATGCGATGACTATGCAAAAGTTTGTGAGGATCTATGGATGGATGTTTGGATGGATGTTTATTACTTTTTCACGCTACAACGAATGAATCGATTTGGCGGAAATTTGGAATGGAGATAGCTTATAAACAGGATTAACACATAGGCTACTTATTATCCCGGAAAATTACAGAGTTCCCGTGGGAATCAAAATTTTTAAATCACGCGGATGAAGTCGCGGGCATCATCTTGTATAGTATAACAAAAAAATATGAATAATCAATTTAATATAACTAGTGGTTCGCCCCGAACTGAGACCTCGCGGTAACGGTTTCCCATAATTACTTATTCATTCAATAGATACATGACGATCAAAATTGACATTATTATTATGCCCGTTTTCACCAACCATTACTAAATCATCCCCTTTGTAGAAGTCTCTTTACGTAGGTAGCCCCTAAATACAATCCTAACATCCCAATGTCATTTTCACCTTTAGTTGTCCCGTAGAGGTTTGTAATAACAAAGTTGACAGAAAGTGTCAACTAACTTAACATATGTAGCCCGTAAAGGTTAGGGAACTGTTATAGTGTAATCCTCAAGGCCTCAATCAAATTTAGGTATAGTTTTTTGGAACATTCAAATTAAATTACTTGTACACAGCGTCAACTATCGACACGATCAGAAAACATGTAAAAACAAACTGCAACGTGAAGTTTTATTGATATTTGATAAATGACTAAATAATAATTTTAATTGAATAAAATAATGTTACATATAGCTGCATTTGCTATATGAGATGAGAGCGCCATCTATTGACATCATTGTGAAGTTCTGTTGTTGCTGCTCATTAAAAGTTAAATAATTTAGTTTCCTTATTACATTTATCTAATTTTAGTATTTGTTGTTCAAGTACATGATATTACGCTAAAATTATAAAACTTTCAAGCCCCAGCTTTCAATGGTTATTCCGTTGTGAGGTCAAATATAATCTCCACTTTGAAAGCCCCCCATTTCGTCAATTTTAGGAAAAAAATTAAAAAAAAAATACTTTTGTACTCTGTTCCAAATTATCTTTAAAATGACGTACAGTAACCCTATGAAAAGCAAAAAATTTTTTTTTTCTTCGCATTCGCTTCTATGAGAGCCCCCCTGAAATAAAGATTTTTATAACTTTTTAAGCCATTTTCGGCTGGAGGCCATTGGTTTACATATTATATCTAAAATTGAAGTAATTACGTTCAGTAATTCAGAAGTTATAAGGCTCTGACAGACGGACGGACGGACGGACGGACGGACGGACGGACAAGTGCAAATTCACTCAAGTAGACTCAAAGACCTTCGCTTCGCTCGGTCGATAATATCGAAAAATTTTGGAATAAAATAAAAAAAATTGGTTGTCTGTAAAGTCGGTTTACGGACCATAGTTTTACGTGATAACGTCATAAAGAAACATCGATGAATAAATGTGTCACAAGCCAACGCTTGGGCCGATCATGCCTCTCTATCGCTCGCTTTCACCCTCAGGCTCAGGTGGAACGTGACACTTTATCGTGCGTGCAGCTGGTGTTCATTGATTTATAAGACGTTATCACGTCAAAAGAATCTTACACCTTAAGCCTAATTTGTCGTAACTGCCTGAAAAGTCTTGCTCACTCAGCTATTAATTCATGATATAAAGCTTATAAAATTATCAGATTAATGACGTGAGTCGCTTGTCAAAATTGGTTCGATGACAATAAATAGAAAATAGTATAAAAACGTATTGATATTGTTCTATATTTGCATTAAACTTTTCAGATCATTGCATTTTGCCACAGATATTTCAGGTTCCAATTCAATTCTTACATCTTTAGAAGATTTTTGGTGCATTTGAAATGTTGGACTCTTCTTCCATTGATTTTTAACAATCATTAATTTTCATTGAGACACTTCTTTTATGCATTTTTTGTAAATTGACTTAGTTTATTAACAAAGAGCTTTTGCTATTTGTAAATAAACTAAGCTAATGCCTTTTGCTGTTTGTGTCGTTTAGGCTAAGGTCGATTCTTAAATATTTAAAACTTATTATATCAAGACATTACCAAGTATGTTAAAAACTAATATACTTTGTAATGTCTTTGGATGTTATCTAGCACATTCGATTGGAATCAGACCATTGCATAGACAGGGTCGTCTTAACCACACTGGACGCCGGGGTGCGAAAATCCGCCTGCGCCCCCCTTGCCAACAAAAAAAAAATAATTAATTTTCCATTTTTGTATTTCATTTGCTCTAAAATAAAGTTACATAAATACTTTATAATTGACTTCAAAAAAAGGAAGTTTATATCAGCGCGCAATCGGCTCATATTTTTTTCCATGCAGGTATGTACACCAATTTCTTCGAGATTTCAGACCGTATCGCATTTTTTTTTATTTGAAAGAGAATGTTTTCTATTAACTATGAAGATTTAGAAAATATCGATTGTGTATTAATAATGTAAGTAATAGGTATCAAGCATAGACTACATCGTTAAGCTCGAGGCCCCAACTCTTCAATTCTGATGCTGCAGGGTGCTTAAGCTGTGAGAATTTAGGAATTTTTGATTGTGAATGCATATTGTAAAGACCAATTACCTTTAGTTAGACTACACCACGAACTCCAGATTCTATCACCTGACCTGAAAATCAGACCTGATGCTGCAGAATATTGCACTCCTAGGCCACTAAAAATAATAACGATTTTCAAAAAACTAACTTCAAACGCCTCTATAAATTACATATATAATCTTTGTTTCTACACGTATGTTGAAGTTGGATGGGCATATAAGGAACGTCGAAACAAACGGAGGCGCAACGCACACCAGATTTACACATTTGCCGCCAGTAGGCTATTCAAATTTTGCCACCCCTACAAATCTCTACAATATTGTGTCAGTTCCTAGATTATTTTAACGACCCAATGATTTAATTAAGGCTAGCTGAGTCTGGTGGGCCGAAGCCCAGCAGCATCAGGATTGAGGAGTTGGTACCTTGAGCTCAATGATATAGGTCAGTGAATAACGGCCGTACTACGCAGCTATGTATTCCATACTTGAATCTTGATACCTAAAATATCAATCTGTAATGGAAATTTTCGCGAGCGAAGCGATCGTGAAAATATTTACTAAGTCAGAATCTAAAATTTGATCTATACGATCTAAAATTTTACTTTTTTATTACTTACTACAAATATTACATCTCTTATCTCCAGTCCTTATTTATAAGAGATATCAAAATTTGAAATATACAGATCGATAGAGATAAAATATCAAGTTCAATGGTGTATCAAGTGTACTTAGGACAAAATGTCCCTTACGACATTTGAAATTTCCAGCGTCGATATCAATTCGTCGCTACTTACGTCAATGTTAATTCAAAATTTTTAAATACCAAAATAGATTTTAGATCGTAAAGAAATTTAATTTTTGTAGACGCGTTACAGCATAGAAACCAGATAGTTTGAAATGAATTACGACATTACAAAAAGCTACAGTACCCGGCCATAAGGCCGATGTGCAATATATATCGCCGGGTACTGTATGTACTACTACTATATACTATATATATATATATATAAAAATATATGCTTTATGGCCGATGTGCAATATATAGCGCCGGGTACTGTACAAGAAAGTTATAATCTAAAATTTGATCTATACTAACTATACTTTTTTGTTACTTACTACAAAGTATTACATTTCGTATCTCCAGTCCTTATTTATAATTACTAGTGGTTCGCCCCGAACTGAGACCTCGCGGTAACGGTATCCCATGATTATTCATTCAATCGATACATGACGACCAAAACTGGCATTATTATTATTATGCCCGTTTTCACCAAACATACCTAAATCATCCCCTATGTAGGAGTCTCTTTACGTAGGTAGCTCCAAAACACAATCCTAAGTCCTAACATCCGTCCCAATGTCCTTTTAGGTGTCCCGTACAGGATCGTGATAAAGAAGTTGACAGTAATCATCACATAACTTATCATAGGTAGCCCGTAAAGGTTAGGGAACGTCAGTGAAAACATTGAATTATTATGTAGGTACTAACGAGTGAAAACGGGTTAGGGGCATCTGTACAAATCGTCATCTATCGACGCGAATAGTAAATATACAAAATGATATTTAACTAAAGAATAATTTTAATTGAATAATATGTTATTATATTATGTACCTAAATAATAATGGTCGACGCAAAACTGTTTTTGGGATAAATCGTAGTCGTAACTCCTAGTTCAATGGAATAGTTAATGACTGCGCCATCTATTAGCATTATTGTGAAGCTATGTGAAATTTACTGATGCTCATTAAAAATTAAATAATCTCGTTTCTTTATAATATTCATATAATTTTAGTATTTGTTGTTCAAGTTCAGGATACAAGTGAAGTAAGAAAATAAGTAGAACTTGAAAATATATAGAAAATTTTCCCAGAGAGCGTCTTCAAGCGAGCGTATTAAATCGCCACTTTGGAAGCCCCCCATTTCGTCAATTTTAGGAAAAAAATTAAAAAAAAAATACGGTTGTACTCTGTTCCAAATTGTCTTTAAAATGATACACAGAAAACCTATGAATCGCAAATAAAAAAAAATTTCTATGAGAGCCCCCCTGAAATAAAGATTTTTATAACTTTTTAAGCCATTTTGGGCTGGAGGCCATCGGTTTACATATTATATCTAAATTTGAAGTAATTACGTTCAGTAATTCAAAAGTTATAAGGCTCTGACAGACGGACGGACGGACGGACGGATGGACGGACGGACGGACGGACGGATGGACAAGTGCAAATCGCTCTAGTAAACTCAGAGACCTCGCTTCGCTCGGTCAATAAGAGATATCAAAATTTTAAATAAATATACAGATCGATAGAAAGAAAAATTTCAAGTTCGATGGTGAATCAAGTGTACTTACGACAGAATGTCCCTTACGACATTTGAAATTTCCAGCGTCGATATCAGTTGAACTGTCTAGCATTATGCTTTAAACAGTTTGCAAATTTCTGGCGTGCCAAATACGTACTTAAACAAAATATATTTAATACATTTCCTCCTTTATTTCCTCAAATCCAAGTAATGAAAAAAAATTGAATTTTAAGCTATTGCATAGCTTTTATCGCGGGCTTTGAACTAGGACAAACAGTTTGAGCGCGGCGACCGAATCAAGAAATTCCGTAACGAAAATAAACCTAACACCGTCGTTCAGTAAGCGTTCAACATTTTAGAGGTTCACAAGTAGCTTTGTTCGGCGCAGTGGGCGAGCGGCCGCTTTCTTTGCCGTATGGTGTATGATGTCGCAGGTTCGAATCTCACTCGCGAAGAATTGACAGTGCGCTTTTCTTGTTTGTTTGTTTTTAATTATTTTTTTGCATAATTTTTATTATGCAAATAAATATTGCATAAATATTATAATTGCATAAGTTGATAAAAAATGCTATGCAATAGCTTTACTGCGGCAGTCCCCGAGTGCCACTTAATTTTTTATTTTAATTTACTTACCTAGACATAAGCTTACAAAAAAAATAATTTATGAGCCCTTATTTAAGCTCATTTATCTTGTACAAATAAATTAATGTTCAGTTACACGTTTATGTTCAATATTTAGCATTGTAGAAGGCATGTAGTAACATGTATATTATTTTGTGAAGTCGCTTCGCTCGCGCACGCTAAACTATACCCAATGTTTCAAGAATTAAGGTGCATTATCGCGAAAACGCAGTTTAGATTTCAAAAAATCTGTTTCAATATCAATGTTCTTCGTGATATTTTTTTGGATATTTAGGATAAGAGTGTAAATGTGACTACCTACTATGATAAAAAAAAGAAATTGGATTGAGAAATTTTTCATACCGAGTTATAAACAATTTTCAGTTGAAGTAAGATAAATAGATTTTGGTATGGATTTTTTTTTGGATTTTCTTACACGTTATGCTAAATTACATTTTAAAGACATTTAAAAATGAAAAATTGACTGAGCAATTTTGTGGTCGAAAATACGGACAAAAAAGGAAACCTCTTTAAAAAGTGACAGTTCCGTTTGAAAAAAGTTTTGGATTTTTATCAAGTACCTCTTATTAAGGCTAATAATTAGTTTGGTAAAAATAATTGGACGGAGAAATTATTTATTTCAAAATATTGAGCTATTTGTACTTTTATTGTAGGTATAAAATACCTAACTTCCGCATGGATTTTTTTTTGGATATTTTTGTGTAAATTTTGGGTCATCCCATACTACAACCCTGCCAAATTTAATCGACTGAGGATTTGATGTGGGGTATCCATACAACAGACCGCCCCATTGCCTAGGCTAATGGTGGAGCCAACTGAGAACGAGGTAGCCGTCAAGAATGACGGTAGTCGCAATCGACGCGTCCTTTTATCTGACACGTAGATAGTAGATATATAAAGTCTCAGAAGTCAGAACATTTACCATTACCTATGTAGGGATAAAAAAAAAACAAAGAAGAAATACTCAATATATAATTATCAATAGGTTGTCATTAATGTACATATTCACAACAGACTTAAAAACTAAATTCATAATATTAGGAATAATAAAGAATACAAAACTTTTACATCACGCATTTTTATCTCAAAATGCTATTAGGTAAGGGAATTTTCAATTTATTTTATGGTATTTCTTTATTTAAAAAAAAAAAACTTTATCAATAACTGTCTGATCCTTACTAAGAAAACGATCAGATTTTTGAATCTATTTATATAAAAGAAAGTGGTGTTAGTTACACTATTTATAACTCAAGAACGGATGAACCGATTTGGCTGAAAATTGGTGGAGAGGTAGCTTAGAACCAGGAGACGGACATAGGATACTTTAAAAAAAAAAACAAACAGAACAGCGGATTGATGCGATTTTTTGCATGGGTATAGTAATGGATGTAGTAGTGGTTCCTCAGACCGGGAGAGCTACTTTTTATCTCGGATAATGAAAGAGTTCCCGCGGGATTTTTAAAAACTTATTCCATGCGGACGAAGTCGCGGGCATCAGCTAGTCAAAAATAAATAAAAAGAGTTCTGAAATGGAGACGACTTCTCTAATCTTCTGGTGTAAATGTATAAGGGGAACTTAACAGGCTCTTGATTTATCGCTTAGATTACTGTAATTTATAGTTCGTAATAAAAATATCACATCGGCTTCTATTAGGAACACTACGATGCTGTATACTTTCAATAGTGCGTATAAAATGCTAGTAGGTACCCAAGTCTTTCGAATATTATCATTAAGATAAATGCTTTTTATACTCCGTGTAGACATTTTTTGTGCCTGTGAGGTATTTACGATGACAGAAGTATGTTTGAGTAAATTAGAATTTCCATACGCTCGTGGTTTTGCTTCTATTTAAAGTTCATGTTGGATTGATATCAAACTTAGCACATACCAGTTAGGGTTACCAGTTAGGGTTACAGTTAGGGTTAGGGTTACCAGGGTTAGGAGTTCGAAAGTTTTTTTTTGTAAATAAAAAAAAACCATATTTTTGATATTTAAGATTTAGATTCTAGTTTAGTAATATTTTGGTATAATTTATGTTATTAGAAACAAAAACAGACTTTATTTGAAGTTTCTTGGAGTCTCTCAAGTTGCTCTATTTTTTAGAATGCACGGAATTCGTTGCCTACCTTTCGTCTAATCCGGAACTAGCAAAGTTCTCCGTTGACAGGCACGTATGTGTATATTACCTTCAGCTACCCCTTATCAAAAATTGTTTTTTCCCACTACTTATAAAATTTTACTTTCTTAATAATTGTTCCGGCGGGTTGTTGTTAACACAAGATTAAAAATTTACAAATGTCGGAATTTCAATACTTTGAAATATAATAATTATGTAAGTAAAGTATAATCTACAAAATAAATATTTGACCATTTGAAAACCTTCATAAGAAGTAAGAAGACTTGCTAGGTCTTGATTTGATTAGTGTGCATTATTTAATGATTAATGCGCATTATGTAATGATTAGGGAGCATTATTTAATTTCTCAAATCACTGACAAACATCTTTAAAATAATTGTAAAATATAACACACAATATCCCCAATATAGTATGTATTATTTAGGAGTAGGATTTTTCTTTAGGATTTAGGTTTTTAAATCTTCAGAAAAGATTTTAAAACGTTCACTCAGAGTCATCCAAACGCTTCGTCAGTACATAAACGGCAACTCACGAAGAGATAAAAATATAATTTGACCGAGCGAAGCGAGGTCTCTGAGTTTACTAGAGCGATTTGCACTTGTCCGTCCGTCCGTCCGTCCGTCCGTCCGTCCGTCTGTCAGAGCCTTATAACTTTTGAATTACTGAACGTAATTACTTCAAATTTAGATATAATATGTAAACCGATGGCCTCCAGCCCAAAATGGCTTAAAAAGTTATAAAAATCTTTATTTCAGGGGGGCTCTCATAGAAATTTTTTTTTATTTGCGATTCATAGGTTTTCTGTGTATCATTTTAAAGACAATTTGGAACAGAGTACAACCGTATTTTTTTTTTAATTTTTTTCCTAAAATTGACGAAATGGGGGGCTTCCAAAGTGGCGATTTAATACGCTCGCTTGAAGACGCTCTCTGGGAAAATTTTCTATATATTTTCAAGTTCTACTTATTTTCTTACTTCACTTGTATCCTGTACTTGAACAACAAATACTAAAATTATATGAATATTATAAAGAAACGACATTATTTAATTTTTAATGAGCATCAGTAAATTTCACATAGCTTCACAATAATGCTAATAGATGGCGCACTCCATACACACATAACTATTCCATGGAACTAGGACTACTAGGAGTTACGACTACGATCTATCCCAAAAACAGTTTTGCGTCGACTACTATTATTTAGGTACATAATATCATATTATTCAATTAAAATTATTCTTTAGTTAAATATCAAACTTCAATAATTTGAGATTTCGGGTTCATTAAATTATGTGATTATAAAGGATTTAAATAAAAACTTGATGGGTTCGGCACGATTTCGTGTCGTCCGACTGCTATTACCAAGTTAAGTTACGTTAAGCTAAGTTGGGCCCAGTTTATTAAGCAATTAATTTGGGCCAAATTAATTGCTGCATTTTGTAGGTATATTTTCTATTCGCGTCGATAGATGACGATTTGTACAGATGCCCCTAACCCGTTTTCACTCGTTAGTATACCTACATAATAATTCAATGTTTTCACTGACGTTCCCTTACCTTTACGGGCTACCTATGATAAGTTAGGTGATGATTACTGTCAACTTCTTTATCACGATCCTGTACGGGACACCTAAAAGGACATTGGGACGGATGTTAGGACTTAGGATTGTGTTTTGGAGCTACCTACGTAAAGAGATTCCTACATAGGGGAAGATTTAGGTATGTTTGGTGAAAACGGGCATAATAATAATAATGTCAGTTTTGGTCGTCATGTATCGATTGAATGAATAATCATGGGATACCGTTACCGCGAGGTCTCAGTTCGGGGCGAACCACTAGTTATAAACAAACAAGAAAACCACTAATAATTATTATTAGTGATTTTCTAATTATATATAGTTTAGTGAATGTATCCGAGTTAAACCAAAAGATCTGTGGGCAAGAGCTACGTCATAAACTTTAAACTTTTATAAAGTTCCTTGTAGTCCCCATCTAAAGGCTCTCGGGTTGTATCCCGTAGTTACTTATTTGCATCGATAATACCTATTTAATACTGTAATTTTACAAGTTCAATGTTCAGTCCGAGGGTCAGTAGCCGTGGTCTCCGCCGCTGAGAGAGTAACTGCCGTGCTCACCACCTTCAAAGCTCACAGGAGAATCGTGGCCGTAACTTTCTTCCCCTGCCCCCCAGCCGTGGCCTGAAAACATCAATAAATACAATACATCATAATCATCTTCATCATCGCCCATCAACGGTTCACTACTGAGCGCAGGTACAGGCAAGACATCGGAAGGGCTTCCATCCCTATATCGTTGATATACCATCCACGCGCGCGAAGCGGTTCAAGTCTTCATTTCTGATTCGCACGGCTAGGGTCTGGAACGCTTTTCCGAAATCTGTGTTTCCTAACACGTACAATTTGGGTATCTTTAAAGAAAGAGTGAATCGAGCTATGAATGAATACCTCGGAGGAACAAGCATTGTAAGCATATTGTAAGCATCGAGAAACATATTTATAGACTATTCACGGCATAACTGTTTTAAAATATCCTCGAGTGTAAGTTTCAAGATTTGGCGCAAATACTGTAATGACCCTTTTCTCGTCAGTTGTTTTTTGTGGGGAAGTTTTAACTTTTATGTAAAGATACCTATTTTACTTAAAGCCGACGTTAGGCACACGTTAAACGTAAGACGTCCGCGTGGATAAGTTTTTAAAATCCCTCGGGAACTCTTAAAATTTCCGGGATAAAAAGTAGGTAGCCTATGTCATTCCTCATTTTGTCCTCATTTTCGGTTTGTCATAACCTCGGTATAACCACACTGGCCATTATATTTTCATGAACTTGAAATTTTCACCAGCTCCACGCCCTTGCCTGTTGTCTCAAAGCCATCTGCAGTCGCGATGCAGCAATTCATTCACTCATTCATACAATACATGCATATTTTCATGTTTATAATATTATAGAGAAATCAAATTATAGATAATAATATCTCAATATTTTTCAGGTGCCAACATGCTCTACATTTGTAAGTTGCTTAGATATATTCCTCTCTCATTAATAGGAAAGGTCCTTGTCCTGCACTGAGCATTAATGACCGTTTTTTCCCAAACATTTACTTCTCTGCATTCACTATGTGAATTTCAGCTGACACTGTTAAGGGTATCTACATTTTATAAATAATAATTATGAGTATAGACTATGATGTATATTGTATAATCTTCTAGGCAAACGCTTTCTACCTTAGGCCACATCATCACTTTCCATCAGGTGTGATAGTGGTCAAGCGAGTGCCTATAATGTATAAAAAAGGCACTACCCTGCAAATTGGCAGACTTCACAGTCACCTTTGAGAACATTATGGAGGAGTCACGATGTTTTCCTTCACCGTTGAAGCATGTGATATTTAATTGCTTAAACCCAAATAACTTCGTAGTCAGAAGTGAGTGCCCGGGATCGAATTTGCGTCTCCTCAAATAGGAGACCGCAGTCCTAACGACTAGGCTATCACTGCTCTCAAATACAAAATGGATGTTACCAAGTACTAATCAATCAGAAAATCAAAGGCAATAGAGCTTTAATAGCCCAATGATTTAAGGTGTGGACTGAAACTGTTAAGTTGACAGTTCAATATTCCTTAAAAAAGAAACCAGCAACTCTTTAACGTAACATCTCAAACGTAAATAATATCTTGAGTGTTTATGCGTCATACCAGCTGATGCCAATAACTTCGTAATCGTGGATTCAGGTTTAATGTTAAAACCATGCCTTTATCTAGTCTAGTCTAGATTTTATTCCGTGAGCTGATTTAAATAAAATAAAGCCTTAGTGAAAATCCCATCAAAATTCGTCTCGAAATTATAGAGATAGATTGCTAGAATTTAGTGAACAATATCATTTTTCACTGATCTCTGAGGGGAGAGGCCTGTAAAGATACTCGTAAGTGACTAGCTGATACTCGCGACTACATCCTCGTGGATTACGGGTTTTTCATTCCCGCGGAAATTCTTTAATATTCCAGGATAAAGTATTGCCTAAGCGACATTCTGATGTATAAGCTATTACATTACGAAGTTTCATCAAAATCCATTTAGAAGCTTATGCGTGAAAGCGTAACAAACATCCATCAATTCATCCTGCCAAACTTTCGCATTTAAAAAGTTTCTTAAGTTTGTAGGAGGCAGGTTAGGATAAGGTACTGACCTCCACCGAAATGCGGCGCTGGTTTCGGTTCACCATACGTATAACCGAGGACTTCATAGTGATCATCGCCCCCGCCACCACCACTCTTGTGGTGAACATGCTTCACGATGGTGTGTTTGTGGTGATGGTGTTTCACGAACACCGGGACGTGGATGATCACCTTTTTGTGACCACCGCCGCCGCCATCAGCTGATACCAGCGATGACAGCTCGGCCACACACACGAGTGCCAACTGAAAATAAAAGAGAACATATTTAGTACATTGTCACTCTCATTCTAACTAGCCTCAATAGACGAACGGGTCATCATCATCATCTTTAGCAACGGTTCACTACTGAGCGCAGGTCTCATCTCAGAGAAGGCTTATAGGCTATAGTCCACCACGCTGGCCCATTGCGAATTGGCGGACTTCACACACCTTCGAGAACATTATGAAGAACTCTCAGGTGTGCAGGTTTCCTCACGATGTTTCCCTTCAACGTTAAGGCAATTGATATTTAATTGCTTAAACGCACTTGACTTTTAAAAGTCAGAGGTGCGTACCCGGGATCGAACCTGCGACCCCCGGAATAGGAGACCACAGTCCTAACCACTAGGCTATCACTGCTATCGAACGGGTACCGACTGAAAACTGAAAGTTCGATTCCCATCAGTTGCCATTGCCCGTGCCACCGGACAGGACAACAGCGCGAGCTACTAGCATAAGCTTTTCGCTTATTTGGAGGGGAGAGGAGAATATTTATTTTAGAACAGCTTGCCTAATATTCTCTACAAAATATTTATTATCATGATCATCATCATCATCGACAACCCTTAAACGGCTCACTACTGAGCGCAGGTCTCCTGTCAGAGAAGGTTTATAGGCCATAGTCCACCACGATGCCCAATACGAATTGGCAGACTTCACACCTTTGAGTACAATGTACACTATAGAGAACTCTCAGGCGTGGTGGTTTCCTTACGATGTTTTCCTTCACCGTTGAAGCATATGATATGTAATCGCTTAAACGCACTTGACTCCGAAAAGTTTTTACCCGTCAGAGGCCCGGGTAAAAAAAATGTATGTAACCTATTTTTCCTTAGCTATCTTAAACGGTAAACAAGTGATTTCTCGTAGAAGGCGTAAGCGACGAGCTAACCACTGGGGTAACCGCTGGCGTATGACGTTACCGTTCTGATAATGAAACTTAAAAACTTTATGTGAAAAATCAAACTTAAAAACTTGGTAAGCACCCGAATACATTCGTCCGTTACAATATGCTTCTCTGAATCGCTTCCTGCGATGTGTTTTTAAGACATTTTTAAGACAGCAAAAGAAGTAAACCCTTTGAAACAAAATAAGTCGATTAATAAAACAGATTTACACCAAGGAGGATTCCAATTGGAACGTATCAGGCTTGGCTGACTACGATAAGTTGATACCCATGCCATACTAATATGTATTAGCAGAGCGAAAGTGATACTGTTCGTCTGTTTGTTACCTTTTCACTATGACAACGAACTTGTTATTTGGTAGAGATAGCTTTTATTCCGTTTATTACTCATGATATTTGCTTTTCTTAGCATAAATATAAACTTTTCAAAGGTTTGTGATACTAGTGTCTTTAATTTTTTTGTTTGCGCTTCGAAGTAGTAACACGGGAATTTTTTTATTTCCCTTCTTACAACTTACTTAGTATTTAAAGTAATCAAATTACCCATATTACTGCTGGTTGCAGCATTGGTTGTAACACGGGCAATACACGTTATAATAAAAAATGTAAATATCAGAAGACACAGGATTTTTTATTGACCGGAGAGTCAAATAATTACATGGGATTTTTAAAAAACCTATTCATGGATATCAGTTAGATTTAAATAAATGTTAAAAAAACAATACACATGAACGAAGTCGCAAGCTATAGATAAAAAAAAACTTGAGAGGTGTCAAGGGACACCCGGATGGAACGTAGTTCCTTACGATTACATTGTGTTCGGTGTTTTCGCGGTACAACATTGGGTCTCCGTAGCCTAGTGGCTCCGGCAGTCGCTTAACAGTTCAAAGTCGATGGTTCGAATCCCAGCTCGACAGACCGAATTTTCCATTTTCTAGGCTACGGAGACCTAATGTTGTCCGGCGAAAATACCGAACACAATGCAAACTTCACATTCAACAAAAAAGTGTTTGTTTCAAAAATGTGTCGAGTGTCAGTTCCTTAATTTTTTCCATCTAGCCCCCTTCCGCACCGCGCTCTAGGAACTTACGTTCCAATAAGATGGTTTTTTTTTCAATATTGGTTGGGGTGCGGTTGACCCAACCTTTAATATTAGGTGCGACGATAACGGGTCCCCATGCATTCATGCGACGATTTATATCCTATTAAATCGACGTCGTCACGTAGGTGGTTCGTAGGCATATTAGAGGGTATGTATATATTATATTAATATGTAATCTGTGCACTTATTGTGATGACTCGTCTCTCAGTACATTAAGTTATTTAGTATAGGTTGCCCGGGAGATATCACTAGTGATAAGGCCACCTATTGTATAACATTGATTCTTTACTTATATTTTTTACTACGTATGTAACTTGTATAAATACACTAGCGGCACGCTATGATGGCCGGTTTGACACATTACAATAGTGATGTGGAATGTCAATTTATTCTCGAACAAAAAACAATTAAGTTTTGTTTTTGTACCTGATTAAATAGGTTTAATAAAACAAAAATGTATATGTTTATTTAATTTATTTGAACGAACTGAATATTTGAATGAAAATGAATATACATACTTTATATGCACACAAGAAACATATGAATACAAAAGATACCAAAAAAGGTGCCACAAAAGGCCATAATTAATCAGATTCGTCCATACTACTATTTTCACTGTCGTCACTGCTATCATCACCTACATTAATAATTATATGTTCGTTTTCTATAATATTATCTATTTTCACATCTCTTTCATAATCTTCCCTTATTAATTTAACAGTTCTATTCACAACCTTTTCCCAGTCTCCTTTAGTCACATGTTCACAAGCTTCTTCTAATAATTTTAGCATTTTTTTTGTGGTAAATGGGGGTTCTGTATTGTGTCTTGCAGCATATTCCTTAATTTGAGCCCACACCAACTCAATCGCATTATACTCACAATGGTAAGGCGGTAACCGTATAACTCTGTGCCCATGTTCTAATGCTATTTCGTCAATGACGTATCGGATCTTGGTTGGTTTGTTTTCTTTTAAAAGACGTACTAATTCCGCTTTTAACATATTCATGTTTGCATCTACGCCATTTTTACGAAGCCATGCGACGATATCAGCTTTCTTTTGGGATTGGGCAGGTGGCTTGTCAATTTGCATCGAGTGGTATGGGGCGTTGTCCATAATTATAATAGATGGTTCAGGGAGGCTACACAACATTGAGGTAAACCATTCAGTAAACTTTTCTCCATTCATGTCTTCATGATAGTCTCCAGTGGTTTTTGACGCAAAAGCCATGAGAGAACCTTCGACAAACCCGTTGATGGTTCCGGCGTGACAAATTATAAGTCGCGATCCTTTTCCTACAGGAACTTTGGAAGTAGATGCTGCTGTGTCATCGTTCCAAGAACGGCCTACAGTATGGTTAGCATTAAGCCATGTTTCATCCAAGAACACAACATTTTGCCAATTTTTGATTTCTTTCACTTGCCGTAAAAAAGTATACCTTGCCATCGCTATATCAAATCTTTCCATCAATATTTTGCGTTTGTTACATTTTTTGTATCGAAATCAAATGGTCTTCAAAATCTTCGTTAAAGAACTTTCCCCACCGAAGAATAATCCAGCTTCCTTCAGTGAATGCACCAACTTTTTTCTTGTTGGATACTCCTTCTGTAAATAGTAGCCGTAAACATGTCTTCGGATAGCATCGGCATCAAAGCTATCGATGCCTACGACTGGTTTTGCTCGTTTTCTCTTTTTTGGTGTGTGAAGTTTATTTTCTTCTGTGCCAGTCTCGCCATATTTTTTTTTAGTTATCCGTCTAACAGTTCGTTGTCCAATATTAAGCGCATCAGCTACGCGTTCAACCACTGACGTTATAGGTAAAATTGGCCCTCCATTTTGAGCTTCACGATCGAAATAGTTACGAAGGCGTATTACGAACTCACGTGTCTGACTATTTAGAACAGTTCTCTGCGTACGTTCGGTCATATCGACGAAATCCACAACAAAGGGCTTGAACAGAGTCCAAATTAACGAGCAAGGGTCAACAGTAATGCAGTATCAATATTTGAAATCCAAAGCCAGGTCAAAACTATATCACAATCGCATTGCACTGACAGTTTATACTTTTCGAAGCAACGTCAATTCGAAACTGCTTTGTTTTGCATTGAGCATTGACGCGAGTTTGCCGGAGGTAGTAGTTGTGCTAGCCAGCGATCCTATGTGACGATCGTATTAGATTCCATTTTTAAAAATTTTCAATTTAGAAAACCAAATGCCGAGTTGTGGTATATATCATATAAAAATAAAAATTTTACCTTTTGTATGAAACAGCTGATATTTTTTTGCGATTTCAGAGGTTTGTCCACATAGTGAAAATTGTTCATATTCACAAGTACATTCACCCCTTAAATGGTGCAAACTGATTTTTCTACACTTGTATACATTTTAGAAATCAATTTAATAAATAAATTTTGAGTCCTAAACCTAAAACTACATTCGATAAAATTTATGAATCTCTGCACATCACTATCGTCAATAAAGTAATACAATTATTTCCTTCAAAGTCGTTATCAATTAATACGGAACTTCATGAGCGGACAAACGTCAAACCGGCCATCATAGCGTGCCGCTAGGTAAAATATATTGTATAACAAAAAACGTCTAAAAAATCGCAGTGCCACGTATTGTAATATGTCGCTGGAATGTCAAAAATTAATTCGCAATTGCCAGTCATCTTTATCTATACGATACATTGAGTTAAACAAAAAGCTATGAAAATGACGCGTACGCATATGAATCTCTATCTGCCTTCGATGACCTGTAAAAATTGGTGCAGGTGTTCAAAAGATTAACTGAGAAAGAGGCGCAAACTAAATTTGAACAATTGTAAATTACTTAATTTATTTTTAAACAAGCTCTTAGTAGCTGGCTATAGTGGCTACACCATCAAACCCTGAATATCATCTATCTAAACAAACCCAAACTCCATGGGGCTACGTCGTTTTATTATTATTACAGAGTTCCGATAGCCATCTTCCGGCTCCATCATCAGAACCTGGATATCATCTAGGATTAGAGTACTTGTAGAGACGTTTCAAATAAGCCCAAATTCGATGGGTTACGTCGTTTTATCACAGAGTTCCGATAACCATTTTCCAGCTCCATGATCAGATCAGCTAGGTACATGTTGACCTCCCTGGCTCAGTGGTGTACGCTGTTGTCTTATAACGGGGAGGTCTCGGGTTCGATTCCCAGAGGGTTCAATTTGGGAATTTATAATTTCTGAATTGTCTCTGGTCTGGTATGGTAGGAGGCTTTGGCCGTGCTAGTTACCACCCTACTGTCAAAGACGTCCCGCCAAGCGATTTAGCGTTCCGGCACGATGGCGTGTAGAAACCAATTAGGGGTATTGGTTGAATGTTCACTGCCATACCCCTTCCAAGTTAGCCCGCTACCATCTTAGACTGCATCGTGACTTACCATCGGGTGAGATCGCAGTCAAGGACTAGCTTGTCATCGAATAAAAAAGAATTGTCACAATAATATTGCATTATCATCTGATTTACATAAACATACATGCAAAATTTCAGCTCAATTGAAAACCGGGAAGTTGTTCTAATTCATCTTGCAAGATTTGTTCTAAACATACCTACATACGTACATACATTGCAAGTTAAATAAAAGCTTGTAAAAAGTGAGTTTGTGTGTTGAAATATTCAAATAATAATCAGAAATAATTTTAATAGAAAGTAAGTTTCAAAATCACACAGACTGTAAGTATAATAAGTCTATGAGGGAAATACACACATATGGCGAATAACTGCGACTGGAAAATGCGCTCGTGTTATTTCAAAAAACTTAATTTTTGAAAGATTTATCTGCAAATTATTTTCTTTTGAGCTTATAATAACTCCTACTCCGTCCCTAATAAATAACATAAAAACAATATCGTTTACGATTACTATAAATCATGAATTTTCTGAAATAAATTCCGAAATTCTGAAAAATTCTGAAATTAATTCTGCCGAACAAAAATTGGGCCACAACATGTCGGTAGTGCCACTGGAAATAAAAATCTCCCATGGTAGGACCCGGTAAACGCCCATTATCGTACTGAAATGTTAGGAA
Organism: Oeneis ivallda; assembly: GCA_029955525.1. Classification (NCBI taxonomy): domain Eukaryota; kingdom Metazoa; phylum Arthropoda; class Insecta; order Lepidoptera; family Nymphalidae; genus Oeneis; species Oeneis ivallda. Next base: position 29,102,084 of record JARPMR010000001.1, on the reverse strand, counting down.
AGCGCCATCACATCAGTCAAGCGCCATTGCCGTTGTCCGGTTGGCACACAAACGTAATTTATTTAGTGCAAAAGCATAAGTTCTTCTACTTCTTTGTCAACCTTTAGACGTCCACTGCTAGACAAAGGTCTCTTGCATGGATTTCCACAGGTCTCGGTCTCGCGCCGCCTGAATCCAGCGGCTCCCTGCGACTCGTTTGATGTCGTCGGTCCACCTAGTGGGGGGTCTGCCAACACTGCGCTTCCCGGTGCGGGGTCGCCACTCCAGCACCTTGGGACCCCAACGACCAGCTCTTCGAAATATGTGCCTCGAATATTTCCACTTTAGTTTCGCGACTAATTTAAGTTAATACTTAATAACCTTAAGTTAGTACTCCATTACCAACGTGCAGTTCAAATTAATCGGGTGATGGCTGCAGAGGGATTCCACGTGAGGAATTTCCGCTAGATTTGTCCCTTGCCTTAACTTTCTAAACGTAATACAAAAGAATGTCTCCATGCCCGCAGTCATAGTAATTTAAAGTGCCTCTTTGATGTTGTAACAAAATGATTTACTTTCAACCAAAACGAAAACAAAACAAAAAATCTGTGCGACCATGTTTAGCCTCTCACTCAGCTTTTATTTATGTTTTTTTTGTTAAACTGTATTCGATAGCTCAAACAAAAAGAAATAAAATATTTTCATTTCACGAAACGCGGACTTCAGACAATTTCGACGCAGCCACATCTAGACATGGAAATGATATTGACAGCTGATTTTTTTGCTATTCGTATCATTTCTTTAAAACTATTCAAAGTAGGTAACTCTTTTATATTTTCAAACAGAATATTGGACTAAAATATTACGAACTAAGTATTAAAAAGGTCCATAATACGCCCACCTTTTCATAAATTACAAAGTAACCAAAAAATATATTTGTTAAGTATAGATTAACTACTGTTTTCAAATTAATATACATAATACTAGGTATGTATTTGAATAAATATCTGCGATTACTAATTTCACAAAATAAATCAACACAACAACAAAACAACATTCACACAAAAAATATATAAAATAAAGGGGGACATCGAGTTTGTTCAATACATTTTAGTATTAAGCATTAGGTAAATAGCGTTTCAGTCTAAAGGATGATATTACTTTTAAGTCTAAAGTCTGTGCTTGCCCTAATTGCGATCGTTAGATCCGGTCTCAGTGATATTATCGCGTCTGTAGTCTGTTGCGTCATTTAAGCTTTTATTACAACTAAAATAATAAGTGTAACTGTAGTTTCATGAATTATTTGAGCTCATCGAAATTTTCAAAAATATGATGAGTAGGTACCTAGGTACCTAATTTAAACATTTGCATGCTATTTAGCAGAATATGGTAGAATTTTTATGACATTGTTAATAACATCTAACTATACTGTACTCATATTCAGCAAATACATTTTCATTTCATTTCATTTAAGATAATAGATATACATACAGTAAAAATTTATCAATCTTAGCACCATTCTACGCGGGCATGATTTGTATAGTAATGAGATTAGTTTAGCTATAAGTTTTAATAAAAATGGTTTATCTAGCATTTTTTTTATTAATTGACTTATTTATTTTTATTGTATATGAAATAATACTGCAATTTTTTTTGTAAACAAAGTAAGTCTAACTAAATTTAAAGCTCTAAGTAGCCTTATTCTATTCACAATGTTCCTAGCGGAAAACGTTATAATTGTTAGAGCTGTCTATTGATTGATTGTGTGTAACTGAATTAGCATCGATAGATAGTTTCGGAATGAGATGTTCACATGATGTCGCTTGACTTGCTGAGTACATACTTTTTGTGCAGAATTCCAGATCATTGTATCATTGTACATCACTAATTATAGAAAAAATAAAAGCATTTATGAACACACGTACCAGTAGGTGAGTTTTGTAAATTTTTTGTTAATTGTTCACCAACTCACTCTCACTTTACTTTTTTAACAATAGTTTTACTAAAATACGCAATACGCATATGGATGCGTTTTGTTATTGTTTCGCTTAACATTATGACGTCACATCACAGTTCGATAGAGCAAGGCACGCGCACGCAAATTATTATTTGTAAAGTTGATGGTCCACTCACCAAAAGCCTTGCGGACATTGCGAAGAAGAGACCAACCAATCTCTGGTACAGTTAGCCGGTGTGTGATAAAGAAATTTAAACAAAACTTCCTTTTATATCGCAACATGGTCGCGTTTCGCGACACTGCGTCTCGGTGCCTTCGATCTGATTCGCATTTCAAAATCACCGACGAGTTTTAAGCTCTATTTCAAAAGCTTTAAAGATTATAGTGCTACTAACTTTACCATGGTTGGAATTTTACATAAAAGTCCAACAGATAATATTTAATTGAAAACAGAACCTGAAAATAAGTGGAAAGTAAGTATATATCAAGCGAAAATGTGATTTTATTTGTGAAAATTTCAAGGCGCAGTACCAGGAGCTGGAAGCCTTATCATCAAGGCGAGATTAATTTTAATATATAGCTTAATTTTTGTACAGCTGCTCTGATTACCTAAAGATCGCGTGGTTTTATTGAAACATCTCCGCCAGGATATTCTTCTTTTGCCTTAAGTATGTGACTCAGAAATTTTAAGGATATTCAGCTTCAGCTGTCCATAAGATAGATAAGCTACATATTGTAACACTTTTTTTTGAAAAGAGCAACTGCTGACTTCTTTGCCGGCTCTCCCAATGGAGTCTGCTTTCATATATGAGCCATAGATTGGAGAGCCATAAGAAATAAATAATGTTGAATTTTAATATGAAATCAATAAAAAAATCACGCGGGTGAAATTGGGTGCATAGGTTAGTGGGAAAATAAAAAAAAATCGCGTCAAATTGAGAACTTCGTCTTTGAAGTTGGTTAAAATAGAATCATAGAAAGGGAACGGTTCCGCGATTGCTCGCTGAAAGTGAAAAATCCGCTGAGCTAATATGACCTGCATTACATACTACGAGCATGTTTACGGGCTGAGTGTACTCTTACTTTTTGCTCGATGCTGCTAAACTAATGAGGCGTTATATTATATTTCAATGTATTGGGTAATCAATCAGTTTTTCATTAACTGGTCAAGGGAACAGTTGAATTAAACGTAAATTAAAAAGTTAATCTTCCCTGAAACATTAAAGCCTAAGTTGGATAAACCACCACTTTTCCTGCTCCATCATCAGACTACGTCTAACGACTAAAAATTAATGTAAAACTCTACTCGAAGAGTCAAATCCATAAATATGTCAAACTTGGGTAAACTCGATAGATTTACATTTAATGGGGCTCTGTTGATATGATGTCGTTCTATTGCATCATCAGTAATCAAAGTACAGGGAAACTTTTCTACTTTTGTCACTCTCTGTAAGCTAAATATCCACACCGAAACCAAATCAATAAAAAATAACTAATTACACACTGCAGAAACAATTATATCTTATTAATTTTATATAATTATTTACAATATAGATTTGTATCTTATCATTAAAATTAAAATATGCCTAAATTATATACAACTAACAAAATTAAAACTAAAATAAAAATTAAATAAAATCTGAAACCCCATCGAAGTCACTGCAGTATGGCATAGTACCCAAGATGCTGGCAGCATTACCCCATCGGATGGCCAAGCTAATCCTTTGGCCAAGGTAGCTGCCAGCTCTTGGATCCCCGGTAGACTCGATCACCTTTTTAGACAGCTCTACAAAAAGCGCTCGAGCCTCCGGGCCCCACGGCCCCAGAGTCTCTACACCAAAAGGCACAAATATGAAACTACTGTCAAGTTTTCATATTTGCGCCTCTTAGCCTGTTCGGCGCTAGTAGCCGCTGCACCCGCCACAGAGGAGGTCGCATATACAAGATGTATTAATATATTTACCACTTGTCGTTGCAATGATATTATGAATTACAATTAAGTATTGCAATACTTGCTAATATTATAAATGCAAAAGTTTGCTGGAAATCCATCAAATGATTTGTTTGCTTGTCCTTCAATCACGCAGCAACGGAGTAACCGATCGTCGTAATTTTTTGCGAGAGTAACTATAGTTGATCACTTCAAAAAATGATGGGCATTTTTATCCCAGAAAAATGAAGTCGCGGTCAAAACTATTATTATGATAAGTCCCGTGAGCGTGAATGGAACAGAAAGCCTTTGAAGGTACCGACATATTTTCTTTATATTATACTAGCTGACCCGGCGAACTTCGTTGCGCCAACTTATCTATATAAATAAAACAAATAAACTATCCTAATCCAAAAAAATAGGATAGTTTTTTTGGATTTTTTTTCTTTCAAGTTGGACCAAATTACAGATAGTTACGAAGTTTCATCAAAATCGGTTAAGTAGTTTAGGAGTCCATCGCGGACAAACAACGTGACACGTAATTTATATATATTAAGATTATTTTACACTCATTACACATGTTCAACTCTACACCTTTACGGAAGTTTCAAAGAAAATGACATGGTTGCATGGTTTTACATAAATATCGCAAGCGTTGAAGTCTTTTGAATGGGAAATGCCAGGCGCCAAAAGTAGAGATACGTAGAACTGTACTTGATTTGCACATGAAGGGTTTCAGGCTTTACTATATAGGATATACTAGCTTTCGCCCACGACTTCGTCCGAGTGAGTTAAGTTACTGTTTTTCCGGGGTAAAAGATCACTCTCCTTGTTCTTAACTACACACATCAAAAGTGTCTAGGGATCAACATATATTTTTGCAATAACTTTTCTCCTGATTGATATTAATTAAAATTTTCTTTAAGGATTCATCAAATAAAGTGTTTTCGTTTGTCACAGTAACGATAAACCAAGTCACCTTTGCATTAATAAAGAAATTTGCCATTTTCCTAATAAAGGGATTTTTGACATTTGAACCACTAACATTAAAGTTCGAAAAAAAGACTGAAATAACAGTTTTCTTTAAAATTTTATTGGGTAACTTAAACAATTAATAATCCGTGTTTCTACCGCGAACACTAACAACACAAGAACATCGGTTTGGCATACTCAAAATGAGTTCATCCAAATCACGCTGTGGAATGGCCGCCCATGTTCGTTGCAACAACAAAAAAAGGTCTTCTTGCCACTGGATACCCTCCATATTCGGCAGAGCTCTTCTCTGTAGCATATCCCATGCATGCTCAATCGGGTTCAAGTCTGGCGACTGAGCAGGCCAGGGCAGGACATTGATGTTAGCTGCGGCGAGAGTCTGTCTTACAACTCTTGCGGTGTGCGGTCGTGCATTATCATGCATTAACTGAAATAAGGGACTGATTTGCACTTGTAGAGGAACGATGACGTCTGATACAATCGTCTCAGCATAAATTTGAGCGTTGAGGTTGCCTCTGATCCAAATCAACTCAGTTCTTCCGCCGATCCAAATACCCGCCCATACCATGATGGTTCCACCACTATAAGGATGGACTTCCTGGCAGGATTTTAATCGCTGTTGGCGTCCAGGGGTTCTCCAGTGTCGTATACGTCTTGTATCCGGTCTCATACCAAAACGAGACTCATCAGAAAAGCACACGAAACGCCATTGTTCTTCTGCCCAATTTCTGTGTTCAAGAGCCCATTGATATCGAATCCTACGATTGTGCATTGCTATAGGTGGTACCCGTAGCGGTCTTCGGGAATGAAGGTTCACTTCATGCAAGCGGTTTCTGACTGTTTGGTCGCTAATTAAGTTCCCTGAAGAGTGATGAAGCCTCACGGCTAACATCATGGCGGTTATTGTTGGAGCTCTTCGAGTTAAGATTTGAATGTATCGGTCTTGTCTCCGTGTGGTGCAGCGATACCGTCCTCCATGGCGCTCAGCCACGGTACCAGTGCTTCGGTAACGTGTCCAAAGTCGACTGATAACACTCTGACTTGTATTCAGAGCTAAAGCCACAGTACGTTGCCGGGAACCAGCTTCTATCATTCCCACGGCTCTGAGCATTTCTTCCCTGCTTAAATGACGTCGCCGCTCCATAATAACGTTGGTTTTAATCAGTAGTAGGGAAACAGTAGCACTAATAATGTCTTCAATGCGTTGTATGTTTTTATAGGGAAAATATTGACAGCTGATTTTCATCTTTTACTCGAATTTGATTGACAGTTCCTGATTCAAATTATGAAATGCACCAAAAAGGATCCATATAAATTTATAAAATCATAAATTTATTACAAAGCCACATCTCAATCTCAAGAAATCCGCATAAAAATGCTTGATCCCTAGACACTTTTGATGTGTGTATATTATACTATATAAAAATATATAAATATTTAAAAATTAAAATTCAACAAATGAAAGAGCATAAACATTCGTCCATCCGTTCTTGAGATAAAAATGGTGTATAAATAAGATTATAAAATAACAAAGGGTTTTTCGTGTATAATAATAATCATATACAATAATATGATACATGTTTTTAGGGTTCCGTACCAAAATGGTAAAAATGGAACCCTTATGGTGAGACTTTCTCCGTCCGTCTGTCACAGTCGATTATTTCAGTAACTTTAAAAACTATCGTCATGAAAGGAATAGTTGTGTATAATAGTGGCCCAACATTATTGGAATAAACAATCGAAAATGATTTTTAGTTTTATTAAAAAAGGGGGAAAATCGAGGGGGTTTGAAATTTCAAAGTAAAATAACTATAGCGAGTGTGGTATCATATGAAAGGGCTTTTCCTGTATGTTTTAAAACAGATTTTTATTTATTTTTATATTATAGTTTTTGATTAATCGGGCGGCAAAATGTTGAAAAAAATACAGTTTCCCCCCCTTGTCTCCGAAGTTTACCAATCGAAAAATCTGAAATAATTATGGTCAAAAGTTCATATATATTTTACAGGAAAAATAAAACCAACGCTCTAACTAGCATATTTTTTTGATATTAATAATAAACCTCTATAGACAAAGTTAACGATTAATACAAAAAAAAATCTGAATAAGCAAATTAATGTAATATTATCGTTTTACTTGAATAATTTTATACTTCTGGAGTACGGAAGCCTCGGTGCGCGAGTTCGACTCGCACTTGGCCGGTTTTTTATTGGGGCCACCTACAAAGGTGACTTATATGACGGCCCCATCGGTACACATCAATACAAATAAAATTATATGAAATCAATACTATAAATAACTAAGAGAGAATCACTAACAAATATACATACTTTAATAGCCGAATCGCTCAAAGATTCACAAAAAAAATTAAGTTCGTTGCAATACGAGGTAAGAGTATCATTGAGCTCTATATCATTTAAATAATGCCGCTATGTTTGTTTTGATTCTATGTAAGGTGTCACGAAAGCTGATACAATCGGTGAACCGTGGTGGAGCCGGTCAACTAGAGAGTTTCCTACGAGCAAGGTCAACCAAGAAACGCACCCGTTTCTCTTAAAGGCTGGCGTCCTTTAGGGACGGATCGGGGCGGGTCGCATTGGAACGGGCCGCGGTTCTGTGATGCTCTTGCGTCCATCTGTACGGGGCGCGGCGGACCGCCTAAGCGGATTTGATCTTGTAACGGAGTGGATCGGCCCGGCTGAGAGCGACCCACTTCGTTCATTAGATGTGAGGGATCGAACCTCGCTTTTCACTATTTCCTAGGACAAAGAATAAAATGCTCGATAAACAATAGCGACTTTTATTTACAATTCTCTTAACCTATTACATGATATCGAGAGACGTTGACGCAAGCCTAAACACGGTTACAATATTATATGAAGCGGGACCACCCGGGCGGCTGACGGGAGGACGACGGACTCCCGGTGGAGCGCGGGTGACGCGGCGGTCGCGGGGGGAACGCAGACGCTCGGGGTGGTTGGACGGGCCGGGCCGCGAGGCCAGGCGCGAGCAACAGCCCCTGTGGGTCCACCAGAGAGCTCGTACCACTCGTCAACCCAGAGGGTAATCAGGCCGACGATGGGATCGATCCAGAGGGAAATCAGACCGACCCCGATGGTACGAGCGCCGCTAGCGAACTGACGCTGGACGCTCTTGTTCGGCTTTTATACTTTTCTGCTGGCTGCTTCGGTGGGCCTCGGCGCGGTTCGGCGGAGATCGCGCCGCTGATGTCATTGGCCTGGCGAGTGCGTTCACGCCGGCCCCGCGTGGTGAGTCAGGCGGCACGTGTATTGTGGGCTGCTTGCGCTGTGACGGCGTGTTCACGTGGGTCCCTCGTGCGATGATTCACGCCGCCCGTGTAGGCTGCTTTGCGTTGTGACGGCGCTCGTCACACTCCCCCCTCTCGCTTTGGGATGTTTACCTGTAAACATCACCGTTGGTTACACACCATCCTCTGTATCAAAAGAACTAGAAAGTGGTTTACTGTCGTCTGTATGTCACTTTGTATTTTTCGAACCTATGCGTTTGGCTGTGCCTTCCCTCCTTTGTCACCCTTTTTGTATTTGGGTAACCTCACTATCCCCTTTCGGTGGTTACCCATGCGTTTTCTTCCTCTCCTTTTCTTTTTCTTCTTCTTTTGCCCCTCGGCTGCCACTACCTCTGTGGCCATTGCCTGGCATTCTGGTGACATCGTTCGGTCGTCATCGGGTTCCTTTTTGGTTGACGGACCTTGCATTGCCGCTTCTTTTTCCGAGCACGCTGGGGTTGTCGCGTCCGCCATCGTTTACTCCACTGTAAATGATCCTTTTTTGACGTTTTCTTAATTTCGATGTTATATTTTTTTGTCTTGAGGGTAGGTTGATTTCTTTCTAGTGACATTTGTGTATTCTGTGCTCTTTGTCTATGCTTTCTTATAGTCCGATGTTTGTTTGGTCGGACCTTCCCGGTCGGGTCTATGTTGGATGGTGTGTGTCGTCTTGGACTATTCGTGTTGTGTTCTGACTTTTAGCGGTTATGTTTCTTTCGTTTTATTCTTGGAATCTTTTTATATCCTTTATGTGTGCTGTGCATATTTTGCCTCCGTTGAGTGCTTTTAATAAAAATATCACGGGCGATTTTTTCTCTATTATCTTGTACGGGCCTGAGTATTTTGGTGCTAGTTTCGCGCAGAAATTTTTTTCTGCGTTTGACAGTGGAAAATCTCGTTTAAGTACGAGTTGTTCCATCTTTGGTTCCCATTCTCGTTTCGATTTATCGTAGTTTTTCTTTTGGTTTGTTGATGCTAGTTTCTGGTTCTCTCGTACCATTTGATAAATTTCTTCTAGTTTTTGTTTTTCTTTCAGTGTTGGAGTTGGGAGGTTGTTTTCGTCGTTAAAATGTCTGAGTTCCCTGCCGAATAACAAGAATGCGGGCGTGTATTTCGTTGATTCTTGTACTGAAGTGTTTATCGCAAAATTGAATTCACCTAAGTACTCGTCCCATTTTTTATGGTTTTTTTCTATAAAGGCGGCTATCATGGTTTCTAATGTCCTGTTTATTCTTTCTGTTGGGTTACACTGGGGTGTGTATGGTGCGGTAAGTCTCTGTTGTATACCGTACTTTTCGAGTGTGTCTCTGAACTGTTTACTTGTGAAGACCTTTGCGTTGTCACTGAGTAATGTCTGTACTCTGCCGTATCTCATGAGTATGCACTCTTTTAATGCGTTTATAACCGCGTTTGTCGTTGCGTTCCTCAATGGCTTTATTTCCGACCACTTTGTGAATTTATAGTGAAAAACGATGATCCATTGATATCCCTTTGACGATCGTGGTAGTGGTCCTATTAGATCGGTTGTCACTACTTGCCATGGTTCTTCCGTGTTATTGATATGCATGAGTCCTGGTCTTTTTTCCTGCGACGTTTTGTGTTTTTGGCATGTCTCGCACCTGTTTACGTATCTTGCGACGTCTCTAAAAATGCCTGGCCAATAATAACGTTGTGCCGTTTTGTTGAATGTTTTTGATACCCCTAGGTGTCCTGCGCTAGGTTCGTCGTGGTTTTGTGAGAGGATTCTTCTTTTGTCGGAGTTTTTGACGCATAGCTTCCATTCGGTGTCGGGGTCTAATTTGCCCCCGTATCGTGGATTGATTATTCTTCTATACAGTTTATCTTCCTGTATTCGGTAGTCTGGTTCTGTTTCGGGGTTCGCCATTACCTTATTTAATTTTCTTGTGTACCATTCGTTTTCGTCAACTGACGCGGCGCATACTGGGTTTCTTGATAGTTCATCTGCTATCACGTTTTGTTTTCCTGGTTTGTATACTATGTCGAAGCTGTATTGTTGTAGTTCTAATGCCCACCTCGCTAGTCTTCCTGATGGGTTTTTTAGATTGTTAAGCCATTTTAGTGCTTGGTGGTCGGTTATGATGGTGAAGTGGTACCCTTCCAGAAATGGTCTCATTTTCCTAACTCCCCATACTACCGCTAGGCATTCTTTCTCTGTGGTTGTATACTTCACTTCTGGTGGTTGTAGTGTGCGGCTTGCGTACATTACCACCTTTTGTTTTCCCTCGTCTTCTTGCATTAGTACAGCCCCTAGTCCTGTGTCACTTGCGTCTGTTTGTAATATGAATGGTTTCGAGAAGTTGGCTCGGATTAAGATTGGGTCTTCTATTAATAATTTTTTTATTGCCTCGAATTGTTTTTGTTGTTCTTCTCCCCAGGTGAATTTCGTGTCTTTCTTCAGTAGTTTTACTATGGGTGACGTTAATTCGGCGTAGTTCGGGATAAATTTCCTATACCACGATGTCATTCCTATGAATCGCCGTACGTCCTTTACGTTTGTTGGTGCCTGTAGTTGTTTAATTGCCTGTATCTTTCCCTCATTCATCTTTAAACCCTCTTCCGTTACCACATGGCCTAGATACTCTACTTGGTGTTGACAGAATTCGCATTTTTCCTTGTTTATCCGTAAACCTGCGGCTCTGATTCTTCGAAATATTTCTTTTAGGTGTGTCATGTGTTCTTCGAACGTTTCACTGCATACTATTATATCGTCCAAGTAGACGTACGCGTATGGTTCCAAGTCTGGGCCTATCACCCTGTCTAGTAGTCTTTGGAATGTCGCTCCACTCGAATGTAGTCCGAACGGCATGACTTTGAACTGATATAGTCCTCTTCCTGGTACGGTGAAGGCTGTGATTGGTTTGCTGGCGTCATCCAACTTCACGTTCCAGTATCCATTTTTCAGGTCGAACTTCGAGAAGTATCTTCCTTTATTTAACTTTTCTAGAGTGTCGTCTATTTGTGGTATCGGGTACGCGTCTTTTTCTGTAATTTCGTTTATCTTTCTGAAATCTATGCAGAAACGGTATTCGCCGTTGTCTTTTTTGGCCATCACTATTGGTGAGCTGTACGGGCTGTCTGATTTTTCGATTATTCCCTCTGCTAACATCTTATTTACGTGTTCGTATATCTTTTCCTGCATCTTCGGGTTCCTGGGGTAGTACTTCTGTTTTATTGGCTCTTTATGTTTTAGTTTTATGACATGTTTCACCCATGTATTGCCTTTTGGGCTTTTTTCTGCTTTTTCGAATTCCTCGGCTATTATGGTTTGTAGTCTTTCTTGTTGTTCCTTTGTTAACCTTTGCTTGCCCTCGCGTTTTTCCTTAGGTTTTTCTTTGTCGGTTTGTCTACTTGGTTTTTGTTCCCATCTTATTGCTAGTCCCAGTCTTCTTAGCAAGTCCATGCCCATTATCATTACTGTAGTTGTTGGTAGATATATCACTTGGTGTGTTAGTTTCTGTCCTGCGACTTCGAGTTCGATGTTCACTGCCGTGTCCGATGTTATTTTCGAACCGTCTGCTAATTTTATAGTGTTTGATTTGGGTATTACGTCCTTCCTAGTTTCTTTTATGTGGTTCATGATGGTCTTGTTTATGTACGTGTTTGTTGACCCTGTATCTACTAGTGCTTTGTACGTCTTGTCGCCTATTTTTACCTCTGTGAATATTCTATTGTCTTTTTTTTTCTCTTGTGCGTTCGTTGTGTAGGCTTGTGAACTTGTTTTTCTCGCTTTGTTCGTTCCGTTGCAGCAATCCCGAGTTAGTTTTCCTAGTAATCCGCAACGGCTGCAGAAAATAGCCTGTTTGCCTCGGCAGTCTCGGGCCCTGTGGCTTTTCTTTCCGCACTTCCAGCAGCATTTCTCTGGGTCATAGTCCGGTAAGATTAGTTTTCCCTCCGGCTTCTGCTTGTGTTTCTGGTTCCTGGACCCTGCTCTGGAGTGTTCTGGTTGGTTTCCCTTGTGGTAGTATGTCGGTGTCTTGTATGTATACTGATACTGATCTGTTCGAATTTTTTCGTATTCTTTTGCCAGCTGTATTAATTCCGTCATCGTGTTGAAATCTCTTCTTTTGATGTAGAACTGGTAGCTGCTTCTCATGTTGTCATAGATTCTCTCTAGTTGTTGTTCTGGTGTTAATTTCCCATATCTTCTGAATAATGTTTGCATGTTTGTTAGATAGTCGATGAAATCTTCACGTGCTTCCTGTTTCTTGTTTATGATCGTTTCTAAAAGATTTTTCTCATAATTTTTCGGGTAGTAGTACAACTTGAAGCTGTCTGCTAAATCTTCCCATGTTTCCCAATATTGATTGTTGTTCCTGTACCATAGTGCTGCTTTTCCGCTGAGACATCTTGGTATGACGTGTATTATCTTGTCTTTGTTAACTTCTAATGTTTCGGCCAGTTCTTCTACTCTTTCCAGAAATTCTACGGCGTCTCCTGTTGAATCGAATTGTATCTTCCATCGGGACACTGCTTTGTCGAAGTCTGTTGCTCCGTTTTCGGTACCCATTGTTTTGTCTTGGTTAGTTGCTTCTTCGGTTTTTATCGTTTTTGATAACAGCTTCCTCAATTCCTCCACTGTGCTTGTAGTTGGAGCTGGTATGTTTCTCTTCTCTAGCTCTTCTGTTAGTTTTTGTTTGTTTAGTGAGTTGATCCAGGCAGTTGGCATAGTTCGCCTTCGATTTGTTCTCCCTGTCTTGGGTTTTTTTTTTTTTTTTTTTTACGGTACGGGCGTTAGTGACTATCTTTTTTTTTCTCCGGTAACGGTACGGTTGATAGTTAATATCTTTATATTTTTAATACCTACGGTAGCGGTACTGGTGCTGGTTTATGTCTTTTTATTTTATCTATGGTGCGGAAGTTAGTTTATATCTTTTTATTTTTAATATCTACGGTAGTGGTACGGGTGCTAGTTTATAATCTTTTATTTTTAATATCTATGGTCACGGTACGGATGCTAGTTAATATATCTACGGTAACGGTACTGATGCTAGTTAATATCTTTTATTTTAATATCTATGGTAACGGTACTGAAGCTAGTTTATATCTTTTATCTTTAATATCTGCGGTAACCTACTCTGTTGCTAGGTTATTTCGCGGTGCTCGATTTAATTATTCCGGCGGTTACAGCAAGTACGGTCGGTCGGCGAGCGTTATTTCTACCTACTGTATTTTTATTATTAATTTTTCCCTAATTCTCGCGGTGTTCCCCCTTGTGTCGTACGTGTAGTAGTTTTCTAAACGATGAGATGCTTTTCCCGTGATTTATCTAACTACTCGAGGTTAATCAAGCCGACTAATCCGGGATAAGCATCTATTTTCGCGGTTTCTTATTCTTTTCCCTACGTTTTCTTTCTCTTTATACGATCGGTTACTCACCCTTTCAGTGGACCCGATAAATCGAATCGATTACGTGAAAGAGTTTGTAACCGTTAAGTTGTAAAAGTCGCGAGTATTCCTAAAGTGAAATGACCTACTGTTTGATTGCCACTCTGTGTTTTTCGGTACGGGTAGACACCACCACGGTCGCGTGGAGCGTGTCTATTTTTACGGAATATGCCTGTGAACGCGACGCGGTACTTTTTCTCGCGACGCGACGCGGGCGGACGGGCCGGCCAAGCGTAACGGATTGGCGCGGGTGAGTGGTTTTACGGATGCGACGCGATTCTTAAGCGACGCAAAACGAACCGGCTACCTACTTGGTTCGCGCGGTATTTTCACGGACGAGTAGGTGGTTTTTTTTTTTCACGTGTTCACGGAACGGTATCGCGGGTTTTTGCGGTGGGCGCCAAATGTAACGGAACGCACGTTGGACGCCAAATGTAACGGAGTGGATCGGCCCGGCTGAGAGCGACCCACTTCGTTCATTAGATGTGAGGGATCGAAGCTCGCTTTTCACTATTTCCTAGGACAAAGAATAAAATGCTCGATAAACAATAGCGACTTTTATTTACAATTCTCTTAACCTATTACATGATATCGAGAGACGTTGACGCAAGCCTAAACACGGTTACAATATTATATGAAGCGGGACCGCCCGGGCGGCTGACGGGAGGACGACGGACTCCCGGTGGAGCGCGGGTGACGCGGCGGTCGCGGGGGGAACGCAGACGCTCGGGGTGGTTGGACGGGCCGGGCCGCGAGGCCAGGCGCGAGCAACAGCCCCTGTGGGTCCACCAGAGAGCTCGTACCACTCGTCAACCCAGAGGGTAATCAGGCCGACGATGGGATCGATCCAGAGGGAAATCAGACCGACCCCGATGGTACGAGCGCCGCTAGCGAACTGACGCTGGACGCTCTTGTTCGGCTTTTATACTTTTCTGCTGGCTGCTTCGGTGGGCCTCGGCGCGGTTCGGCGGAGATCGCGCCGCTGATGTCATTGGCCTGGCGAGTGCGTTCACGCCGGCCCCGCGTGGTGAGTCAGGCGGCACGTGTATTGTGGGCTGCTTGCGCTGTGACGGCGTGTTCACGTGGGTCCCTCGTGCGATGATTCACGCCGCCCGTGTAGGCTGCTTTGCGTTGTGACGGCGCTCGTCACAATCTTACAGACGTGTTTTCGTGCTTGGACTAACATCGCGCTACCATGGACAGCTCCGACGAAGAGATGTTATGGTTTCAAATATATGGTTCATAATACTTTTGCACTAAAGAAATAAGCAATTCTTCGTTCATTTTCGTTTATTTTTATTAGCACGGCACCTGCGCTCACATCCGCCTGCCTGCGTCGACTAGACGGATCGGGGCGGGTCGCAGCGGCCAGCGCACCGCTGACAGAAATACGCCTGCGAAGCGATCCGCCAATGCGTTGCCGCCCGCCGCGCTCCGATCCGTCGCTGTACGATATTTCATACAAAACATAGCCAGGCGTATTTTTGCGTTGCGATGCGGCCCGACCCGATCCGCCTAGTGGACGCTAGCCTTTACGAGACAACTTTACGCACCTGAATTACTTCGTCAGCTTCTAAACAGAAATAATTTGGTACCTATGCTGGTCAAAGATAATATGTGTTTAGGACTGCGGTCTCCTATTCGGGGAGTCGCAGGTTCAATCCCCAGCATACATGCACTTTTCAGAGTTTATGCGTTTAAGCAATTAAATATCACATGCTTAAACGGTGAAGGAAAACATCGTGGAAACGAGCATGCCTGAGAGTCCCTCATAATGTTCTCAACGGTCTGTTAAGTCTATCGATTCGCATTGGGCCAGCGTGGTGGACTATTGATTATAGCCCTTTTCTAAGAGGAGACCTGCGCTCAGTAGTTGTAAACATTTAGGTATATGCTTACGAATTAATGAAATGAAAAACGAAACAAATGAAAAATGAAACAAATCTTTTACCATCGACTTTCAAATGAGTTTATCGAGGAAGCGCGTCCAATCATGAAACGAAAAAATAAAATTATAGTTGCGTAAATATTACAATTACATAAGTAATACTATACTTTCACATGCTATATTAATGTACCATTATGTATTTCTTCTTTGACAATGAGTACTCGATGAGAGCTCTTATTAGATCGAGCAGCAAACGTGAGGTTCATTTAAATTCTGATTTATATATTGAAAAAAAAACCATGTAAAGTATTCAGTATTTTGAATATGTAATCTTTTGAAGTTAGATTTAATACTTATAGGTAGATACTTTTCACGGATGATGTCGATTAAATTTTTCATGCGACTGCATACCTTGTTCATTTTTGGACTGAAGATACGGGTTTGTGAGTAGAATAAGACATCACTTCTGTACGCATGAGTCCAGTTTTAGGGTATTATTGACCTGTACTGTAAAATACAAGTATAAAAATATTTCATACTGGCAAGAGTATGAAATATTTTTATAATTATATTTTTATATTTACTTATTCATTTTGTTTTATGTTTTATGTTACAGTGTTACCTAGCAGTTATAGTTATTAAATAAATAAGTAAATAAACATTTTTATATTTTATTTCTACTACCGGATTGTACTACATCGTGATATAAACATTTTTTGTCTATTTCGCCTATTATGTAGTTATAAATAATAAATAATTTAAATACTATGTTTATTGCATTGCATTACAGTTTCACAATACAGATACATCTTACATCTATATATATAAAAGAAAGTGGTGTTAGTTACACTACTTATAACTCAAGAACGGATGAACCGATTTGGCTGAAAATTGGTGGAGAGGTAGCTTAGAACCAGGAGACGGACATAGGATACTTTTTATCCCGTTCGACCGCGTTTCCGTCATGTCACTATAAAACGTGTTATAAGATAAAATAAAAATTCTTTTTAAAAAACCGACTTCTAACGCCACTACAAAGTATAAAAATAATTTTAGTTTGTCCACGTTTGTTGAAGTCGGGCGGGCCTATATACAAACTATGAAACCGATGCGCGACGCTACAGAATATGATAGACTCGTTTGTAGAAGTCGAGTGAGCATCGGGAAGTCGGTTTTTTGAAAAGAATTTTTATTTTAAGCTTTTAAGTGTAGTATCCTATGATAGAGGAGCTAGGACCTGGAGCTCCATGATGTAGTCCATACTTGTTACCTACAATATCAATTCGTAAACGAAATTTCCTAAATCGCCATAGTTTTAGGTGAGCAATATCCCTGCAGCATCAGGCTTGAGGAGTTGAAGGTTAACATTTTTATGGGACCATTTCGCAAACATCCTCTGTCGATTAAAAAAAAAATCACGCGAATCGGTCCAGTAATCCCGGAGAAATCGGTGGACATACCTACATAGAAAAAAAAAAAAAGATACCGGCCAAATTGAGAACCTCCTCCTTTTTGGAAGTCGGTTAAAAAACGCATCTGACATGGAATAACAAAACGCAAATGACAGTGGAATAACAAAACGTAAATGACAGCTAAACGTAATTTTGTCTTTGGTTAAGTATGGTAAAAAATTTGACAATTATAAAAAGTGTTATAATAAAGCATTACTGATATTATAAATGCGAAAGTGTGTTTGTTTGTTGGTTTGTCCTTCAATCACGTCGCAACAGAACAGCGGATTGATGCGATTTTTTGCATGGGTATAGTAATGGATGTAGTAGTGGTTCCTCAGACCGGGAGAGCTACTTTTTACCTCGGATAATGAAAGTTCCCGCGGGATTTTTAAAAACTAAATCCATGCGGACGAAGTCGCGGGCATCAGCTAGTATTATACTAATTAAACAGATACAGACATTTTATTTTCACACTCGATCGCGCTACAGTTTGTTAGTATACTTTTTGATACATAGCATCCCTACATAATCGTCTTCTTCTTCTTTATCGACCTATAGACGTCAACAGCTGGACAAAGGTCTCCTGCATGGACTTCCACAGGCTTCGGTCTTGCGCCGCTGAATCCAGCGGCTCCCTGCGACTCGTTTGATGTGGCCGGTCCACCTAGTGGGGGGTCTACCAACACTGCGTTTCCCGGTACGGGGTCGCCACTCCAGCACCTTGGGACCCCAATGACTATGATATGAACTATGGTCAGGGTCACTCAGCGAGCGATGGAGAGAGCTATGCTCGGAATATCCCTGCTAAGATCAAATCAGAAATGAGGAGATCCGTGTGAGAACCAAAGTCACGGACATAGCTCAGCGAGTCGCGAAACTGAGGTGGAAATGGGCGGGCACATAGTAATAACATTATTAAAATTGAAAATTTAATAAAACACCATCCATCCATGCCCGACCGTCCATGAATCCATGGCCGGACTATTCTAAACGATATATTCGAAAGCACTTTATAAAAGTTTATTTGAATAGAAAATATTCTATACCTGACATCCTGTTACCCAGTTTTCTGCTCCATCATTTGATTCTCCTTCTTGATTCATCTATCTAACACCTACTCATTGAGACCATTCTAATGTGCCCAAACACACTATCTGCTGTAAGTTTCTGAGGAGTTGGGTATTCCGCGGACTATTGATGCTGCAGCATCAGCTGAAGGTTATAATGCCTTGGATCTGCCATCATACTGTAAATAGAATTAAATACTGATCAAAACGAATCCAAACACTACATAATATGTGCTACTATTTTGCCAAAGTTGTACTATATATTGTGTTGGATATCCTGGCCGCAGCATCAGACCAAGAACTCCATAATCTTGCATTGTTAATATAGCATACATAGATGTTTCAAATTTTATTGGAAAATAAATTAAAAACACTCTAAATTAAAAACACGCGTCTAAGAAACAGGTAGGGTACCGCGGTAGGGTACCGCAGCTAACAATTAAAACAGCTGATAACTTTAAACGGCCGAACCGATTTTCATAAAACATGTCTAAGTACCACCGCTAGAAAACTTGCTTTTAAATTAAATAAACCGCACACATAGCGGTCAAACTTATAATAACCCTCTTTTTGCTTTTGCGTCGGGGGTTAAAAATACAGTTTCGTACTCGTAATAATTTTTTGACTAAGTCTCCACTCTCAATGTACCAAGGGTGTCCACGTCGGACGAAAAGAAAGATAGAGATAGAGAAGATCTTAATGAGATCATGGATTTCAGTTTAACTCCCGATCTTGATGATATCTTCCTAATATGACACGTTACCAATCAAATATGTCAACGCAAGCTGCATACTCATATGAGGGCCCATCCCCATTCCCAGAAAACTAGCATCAATCAATCAAATATCTTCTCATCATAGTCATCATCATCTGATTGCTGATTCTGTGCGCGCAGGGATAATCAATATTGCCAATAATCCTGTTTTTTAGGGTTCCGTAGTAAACAAGGATCCCTTATAGTTTCGCCATGTCCGTCCGTCTGTCTGTCTGTACGTCCGTCCGTCCGCGGTTTAGCTCAGAGACTATTGGTACTAGAAATCATCTAGAAAAAGAATAGGAAGGGTATAAATATCAATCAAAGCGGTGAAATAAAATTTTGAAAAACAAATTTTTTTAGGGTACCTCCCCTGCATGTAAAGTGGGGATGAATTTTTTTTTCTCGATCATCCCATAGTGCGGGGTGTCGTTGAATAGGTCTTTCAAAAATATTGTGGGTAACACCATTTTTCAATTCAGGGATCCGTTTGTGAAATATGATATTTTAAAGTGCTATATTTTATTAGAGTCAAGTGTCCCCCCCCCCCCCCCCTCTGCCAGCTAAATGGTTGTATATAGGATACAAGAAAAAATTCACAGCAGTAGTATATATAATGAATTTTAAAGGAAAACTATCACGGCTAAGTAGGGTTCATTAGTTAAGGAGTTATACATATCTGTTTTTTCTAAGTTAGGTATTACACGTAGTGTAAGTTGCATATTTTGTAGTATATTATAGTATAATTTAAACCATGGAACTCAAAATGTATTCAATATTCATAAATAAAATAAAAGCACTATCCTGGGGTCAGCAATATTATTAGAGACTTTCAACTACGGAACCCTACACTGCGCGTGGCCCGACCCTACGGCACTTGGCCGGTTTTTTAAAGCAAGATACGCTCAATTGAGGAACATTTTTACAAAGCTATATTTAAACAACAAATTCACATGTTTAGAATTGTGTCAAACCTGTAAAACAAATAAGTACCATTGATTCCATAATTTATTAATATCTAATGCAAAAAATCATTATTTTTTACCGTTTGATATTTAAAACCCTTTCTATAGCTAAAAACACCGATTAATGAATTTTTACGGCTACGGCTATGAATTGTAACGGCTACACTAACGGCTACGCTATCTATTGTTCTATCATACAGTATGGTTTTGTGAAAACGAGAGACAGTGCGCGTTAGGTAAAATTAAGAGGGACGTTAAGAAAACATTCCCAAAAATTTCGTTATGGGTGGCATCCCAAGACCCGTAATACCGCATACAAATGGAGATATTTAGAATTATGACATCACATCTTTACTGGCTATTTCAATTAATTAACCGCGGCGGTCTAACCGCCGTCGGTAGCCATTTGTCGAATGGGAACTCCGGCTCCGTAACGATCTCCTCAATAACTGGATTATGGAATTTAACTACGATTAAGAAATTTTATAACGTATTAAGGGAATTTTGAAATATTATTGATTGGAAGCGGCATCCGAATACATAGTTTATACGTTCGTGTAATTCTTTATTTTGCCACTAATAAAAAACTATAAAAGCAAAGATTTATCGTCGGGTCGAATTGAAAACTCTTCAATTCCAATTGTCTACTTACTTATCTTTTTAACTGACTTCAAAAAAGGAAGAGTTTCTCAATTCGTCGGAATTCGTTCTATTAAAGCTATCGACATGAAATTATGTATTTCTATTGCCGCTATAACAACAAATAATAAAAATTAAATTAAATTAAAAAAATTAAATTAAAATATTTCTATGGGTACATGGAAATATTTTTATTTAATTTTTTTTAACGGAACCCTAAAAGAGCGAGGCCCGACTCGCACTTGGCCGATTTTTAGTAGCTTATATTATTATAGAAATAAAAAGTTAGTTTCCGTACAAAACGAATTCTGTGACTTGACATAATACATATTACATAGTATTATAGTAATAATTTAAAAATATCACTCGAATAGTCAAATGCAAACATTTAACTTATTTATTATAATCTAGTATCCACACAATATAAAGATGCCGAAGGGCATCTTGCCAAAAATTAGATTTCATGAGAGGCACCTGTAAAAGAAAATTATTCTTATCTTACCCGTATCTGTCTTATATCCTGTCATGCCACCTAGGTAAAACGCGATTTAACAACGAACAGCGCCATCTATTGCTCGCGTCTAAAACAAATTCTCATGGCTTCTTGGTGCGGGAGCCGGTAACACTAAAATTCCTGTCATACGGAATCGAAAACCCTTTATGGGAATTAGTAGTTAACAATTTTTATACGATTAAATTATGCTTGGTATGCTTTAATTTAGATAGCCGACAAAATGTTTAAAAGAACAATTTTTTTAATGCAAACAGTAGGTAGGTATGTATTAGCGTCATCGTGGATATTGATTGTTTGCATTGTATTAGATAGAAATATTCGTACTTTTTTAGAAAAACATACGATGACAGAAAAACATTATCCCATATCATACACTTTATGCTAAGCTATGCCCATTCATACGCGATCTCAAGGTTGCCCGCAGCGGTTGCGGGCCCGCGGCCTCCGTAGAATGCAGACTTGTATTGTACGCGGTTTATGCCCGCGGCGGGCGCGGGTGCTTGCGGCGCGGAACCGCGTGGGTCGCGGTCACCCGCGAGCTTGGCGGCCATCGCCCGCGGACTCTGCGATCGGTCGCGTCATGGTCGCGCAGACGCAGGGCGACGCGACCGCTCTCACCCGCGCCCGCAGCGTTTGCAGTACCGCTGTTTTATTTCAATACTCACGACACCGCAGGTAAGGTCAGGTTGCGGGGAAGGACCGCAAAAATGACGTCAGAAGGAGAGAGCACCTCCCGCCTGCGTCGCGTCGCACCGCGCACGGCGCCCGCGCGACCTACCGCAGAGTCCGCGGGCGTCCGCAATCCGCGCGGTTCTACTGTGGGTGCCGCGAGCAACCGCGCCTGCCGCGAGCCCGCCGTGAAAATTACTATTTCATTTTCCATACAAATCTGCATTCTACAAAGTAGCAGGCCCGCAACCGCTGCGGGCGCGGGTGCGAAACGCGCCGTCGAAACTCAGTCTAAAACTCCTAAAATAATCTACTCGCTCAAAATTATCACGCCTATGCTCCGGGCAGAAGGATGTATAACTACGTACGGATGATCAAATTGTTCAGGTCAATGAATAGCGTTCCACCCAACGAACAAGCAGCCGTAGGTGCCTTCGTATATGGACCGAATCTGTGTCTACGGTGGTTTATTCAGGCCGATATTATGTTATTTGAAGCATATACCTATAAAGGGTTAATTTTAAGATTTTTAGGGGATGAAACCAATCGACATTATTCAGTAAACCACGATTCGATAACTATTGGAATCTTATTAGAATTGAACTATGACGCTTAAAAAAGCGCATAAGTCATCGCGGTGATAAGTCATTTTTAGTAAGCCTTTAAAGGCCGACTACGCAGTATCGTCGCGTTAGCACGACGAAAACAGAAAGCTATTAAAAAATAATGTACTGTGCTATGGAAGGGTGTCATAATTCATCATAATAACCGTCAAAAACGTTTAATTATCAGTATCGGTACCAGACAATTCATTGGTTCTTTTGAGCATTATGTTTGGAGCGATACTTTGTTAGGAACTTGTGTTCGAAGCATTAGGGCTCTTGTGCACTTCCTCGTGTTCGATTCGTGATCGTGTTTGTGAAGGTGTGATTCGAAGTGGCCGTCATACAAAACTAAATGATAAAATACGAATACGAATCGTACGGTACGTAATACGGTAGGTATAATTTGATTTACTTAGTTGGGTCGATGATTTTTGACAGCCCGCACGGTCTATTTGGGCTGACAGCTGTTGCAATCACCAGCAATCAATTTTGTTCTTGTCTAATGTTTTGGTCTATAATTATGGTTTGAATTGTGTTCACTTTTTTGTTGAGTCAATAAATAAATAAAAGAGTGAGATTCGAACCTGCGACATCATACATAAAGCGGCCGCTCGCCCAGTGAGTCAAACAGAGCTACTTTGTGACCCTCTAAAATATTAAAACGCTTACTGAACGACGGTGTTAGGTTTATTTTCGTTACAGAATTTCTTGATTCGGTCGCCGCGCTCAAACTGTCCTAGTTCAAAGCTCGCGATAAAAGCTATGCAATAGCTTAATAAATAAATCGAATTGAGTGCACAAGCGCGCGTACATTTTGTAAGACGGCCACCTCGAATCGCATTTTCACGAATCACGAAAACGATTCGAATACGTATAAATAAGTGCACAAGAGCCTTCGATGAATATTAGTTTACAAGTTTCGTAGTCTTGTATTTTACCTATCGAAACATTAAGCTTATAAATTAAATTAGCTTATCTAAGAGCTTATCAGCTTCTATAAGTGATCATTCAGGAAATAGTATATGATGGACGTTTTATTTAAAGTGCAGTGAAATGGAAAAATGTAAAAATAAAAGTTATAGCGAGCAATAGAGTTCGTACAGAGAGCAAACGCTACGTATAATGAAAGGTAGCACTTACATTTATAATTCCAAAGTTCATCTTCATCCATTTGTGGTTCTGTGACAAAAATGTATATTACAGTCAGGGAATACATAAAAATATTTTTCAACTACATTTTTTTATAATTAAGAGATAGACAACCTATGTTGGAAAGTACTGAGGTCTAGATTGGAGCCTGCTCGCCTAGAAAATGCCTGTTCAATCTTGCCTTGTAGATATTCAAATAATAATTATACGTGGCCGGAAAAACAGACGCCGGAAGTGCGTTCCACACCTTAGGGCTTCGTTTCAGAAACATTTCGTGCGAGTAGGTTGGATTTCAACCACTTAAGGGTACCACAGGACTTCGAGAAATCTCGAGATATCTCGAATTCCTGTGGTAGAACTGTGAAGGGGGCACAAGGTTGACGCCCGCGACTTCGTCCACGTGGATGAGGGTTTTTTACACCAGCAGGAACTCTTTAATTTTCCGGGATAAACCATCAAAAGGGGTCGTTTCAAATATATATGGAGCCTGGGCCAGGTCTTTGTACAGTCTTTCAAAATGTTTGGGGGTCATGAAAAAGTGATTTTTTTTTCTTTATTTCTCATTAAAATGTCCTTTTTACGAGGTGCAAAGCGAAAATTTTTTGCAAAATAAAAGCGCAACAACATGGCGTTCTTTTTGACAATGATACCTATTTACACGATTTATGATGACATTTGACATACCAGCAATTGACGTTTGACAATTGAAAAGACATTAAGATGACGGAACGTCATTACGAACCTAGACAACAAAAGCAGATGCATGAACTCCGAGAGTTGCTATTCTACAAAAATGTACCCAGTTATCAATTTTATATTTGTACCGCATATTCACTGTAAAACTCCAAGAAATCTTATTTTATTTTCATTTCTATGATTTAATACTATTTTATCTACTCCAGCATCGAAAAGTTCCAATTTCGAGTTTGACAGCTGAATCGAAATGAACCCTGTTTCGGTTTTGCTTCTCATTTCGATGCAGCTCGTTGTATGGGAGCTGAATCGAAATGGTTATCTTCTTAAAATAGAATACCTAAAGCTAAGGCTCTGAGTTCTGGCACTTTTGTACCGTTCATATAACAGGCGGCTGGTGGCGGCTTACGGAGTTACATTTTGTTACTTTATTGAGCCTACGGCGTATTTTGTTAATGATTTTGCTTCCTTGTCGTAGATAAAATCTTGTATGCAACTGAACGTAATTAGTCATTTTAATTCTCGTACTATCCTACAGCACTCGAATTAAAATGACCCTCATTACGATGCAGTTGCATAAATAGCTATTTTGGTATAGCGTACAAGTACCTGGCGCAAGATGAAACAACCCCTTTAACATTTGGCTGACAATTCGGTGCAGTCGTTGTTGCCTGAAGGGGTAACAAACATCCAAATATTTTTATTTTCTGGTACTGGTATTGATAATTACGTTTTTGAAGGTTATTAAGATGAGTTTTGAAACCCTTTCGCAGCACAGTATGAAATTTATTAACATTTTTTTGCGAGCTTGTTTTACTAAAGCGACGGTTCTGTGTAGTCAGCCTTTATTGGTTTACTAAAAAAAACGCGTCGAATTCAGAACCTGCTCTTCTTTGTTAGGGTTCCGTACCAAAATGGTAAAAATGGAACCCTTATGGTGAGACTTTCTCCGTCCGTCCGTCCGTCCGTCTGTCACAGTCGATTATTTCAGTAACTATTAAAGCTATCGACATGAAATTTGGTATATTTGTGTATAATAGTGGCCCAACATCATTGGAATAAAGAAAAATCGAAAATTATTTTTAGTTTGATTAAAAAAGGGGGAAAATCGGGGGTTTGAAATTTCAAAGTAAGATAACTATACCGAGTGGGTTATCATATGAAAGGCCTTTACTTGTGCATTCTAGAACAGTTTTTATTTATTTCTATATATAATAGTTGATTAATCGGCCAAAAAGTCGAAAAAAATACCCCCCCCCCCCCCCCCTTATCTCCGAAGTTGACCAATCGAAAAATCTGTAATAATTATGGTCAATAGAGGTTTATGTATATTTTACAGGAAAAATAAAACCAACGCTCTAACTAGCATAGTTTTTATTATATTGACAATAAACCTCTACAAACAAAGTTAACGATAAATAAGCAAATTAATACAATATTATCGTTTTACTTTTACTTTTGGAGTACGGAACCCTCGGTGCGCGAGTCCGACCCGCACTTGGCCGGCTTTTTTTTGTTTGAAAGGGTATACTTTCTCGGTAGCCCCTATTATAAATTATATCGAAATCGCTTGAGCGGTTTTAAAAAAATCTACAATAACTTATATACTTTGTAGTGGCGCAGGAGTTGGAAGTCGGTTTTTTAAAAATAATGTTTATGTTAAATTATACTATTATTGACTTTCTTGTTAGACAACATTAGATTACGAATGATGAGATCCTGGGTTCGGTTTCCTGGATTGAGCAAAAAATTAGGGTTTTAGATCTATATAATATCCCTAGTAGTAGCACAGCATATAAGGTGCTGGAGTGGCGAAGCGCAGTGTTGGCAGACCCCCCACTAGATGGACCGACGACATCCAACGAGTCTCAGGGAGCCTGTTGGATTCAGGTGGCGCAAGACCGAGGCCTGTGGAAGTCCATGCAAGTCCATATCGGTCGACAAAGAAGAAGATTAGCACAGTATAAGGAGATAGTCTTTACTCTGTAGTGTTAGCCTGGCTGGAGTTGGGAAGTTAGTTCTAACGGTTCATCGGTTGATAAAGAAGAAGAAGAATGGAAACGGTAACTATAGGTATTTAATAGTTTGTAAAAAGGGAGTCACCAGATGTGTATCTACTTATTATTATTGAGTTCATGTAGCTAGTGACTCAGTATGCCATGGTAAGTATTTAAATTAAATTAAACCTAAACATATTTACATACATATCTACTAACATAGTTATTAAATTTAAAATTTAGTATACTTACACTTTGGTCTGAGATAAACAGATTTTTATTTATTTATATTTATATTTATTTATTTTATTATTAGGTACTTCAGTCTATTTCTAATATGTTCATAAGTTACTATCTCCTTTCTATAGTTATTGTTGCTAACAACATCGTTAATCGTAGTACGTAGTTACATACTTATGGTATAATATTATATTTCTCCATCTATCTTAAATTTTATAAGTCAATATTTTATTTCCCATGATAAAATAATTGTTTGTAACACCATCTAGGGGCAACACTGTGCAATACGGTTGCAGACTGTCGATATCAGCGTTACTAACGCTAGTATAACAATCAACATTCACTTCAAACGCAAGTTCAATATATCGTCTTCTAACATTGCAGGCGAAATGTTAGATGGAGATACTATTGATCGATCGTTGCAGGAAAGTTAAACCTAATATTACAGATTAAACTGTGCTAATTTATTATTACTAGCGGACGCCCGCGACTTCGTCCGCGTAGAATTTATGATTTTCTGTGAGATTATAAACAGATAAATTTTCCCGCTGCAAGAAGTCTATCGAAAAAAGTCCTACCGCTAGTAAAAACCGCGACTAACACACGGAAAATCCCACGGAGATCGCAATTTCAATGTATTTTTTATTTTTGAAAAGGAGAACGCCAGATCGTGACACAGCAATTTACAGAAAAAGTAAATTAATTAAAACTATCTTATATTAATATCCTATTAATTTAAGATAGTTTTAAATATTCATTTATATCGTAAAACTAGGGGAGAAAAATCCGTCAATATTTAATACCTAAAATATTTATTTTACTAAAAACCACTCACGATATTTTAAAACAGTTTCATAAGTCCAACTTTGACTTTGAATTAATCAAAAACCGCCAGTTCTAGAAGTTTTAACACTTATGTTTATTCATTACTAAACAATTATCAATAAAATTATGCATAATTCATTCTTGTAAACGACTTTTCGTAAGTATTGTGGGTCAAAGTTGCAAACATTTTTGGCATTGTCCTTTCGTCCTCTATTTGAGCTATACCACACTCAAGAGGTGATTTTCCAAAATAAATTTAAGACTACTTATTATTTAAATCTAGTGACCAAAAGATTCCGAAAGTTCATGAAAAACCGTTTTTCATGTCTTTGACTTCAAAACATAGGATTTTCATATCCCCCATTTCAACTCCTTTAGGATGGATTTTCTCAAAACCTTTTTCTTTGCTTATGTCTAGACTCTAGACCCTCGAAAGAACCTACCTACCAAATTTTAAATTAAAATAACAATCATTCTAACTTTCCCATTCAAACTTTCATCCCCAATTTTACCACTCATAAGGCGGGATATTTCAAAATAACTTAGACAGGTTTTTATTATTTAAAGCTAGGTAACTAAATCCCGATTTACAACTCTCAAATTTTAAAATCATAGGACTTTCATATAACCTTCCAACCCCCGTTTCACCCCTTAGGAGGGGATTTCCGTAAAAAAATTCTTAGCTGGCACTTACTCTCTAGAAAGAACCTACGTTCCAAATTTCAAGTCAACAATAAATAATTAAAACTTTCCTATAAAAACTTTCATCTCCTATTTTACCTCTTCTAACTTCTTATTTCTAACTTCAAAAACTTAGGACTTTCATATAACCTTCGAAACTCCATTTCACCCCCTTAAGGGGGATATTTCTCGAATCCGTTTCTTATCTGACACCTACGTCTTTAGTCTTAGAAGGACGCTCGCTACCTTCCAATTTTCAAGTTTGTAGGTTTTATATTTCCTGAGATCTCGTGATGAATCAGTGAGTGAGTGAGTGACTTTCGCTTTTATATATAATTATAGATTTACTAACCTAACCTCTTTTATTATTGCTAACAAAGTAGATATTCTTTTTTTATTTTGATTTTTTTTTTTTGAAAAATATTGAGAAACTCTCGTAGATGTTTATTTACTACTAGCTGATGCCCGCGACTTCGTCTGCGTATTCTTTTTTATTAAGTATTAAAACCTTCCGTGGATCTTAAGGAACATACAAAAAAATAAATTAACCGTATTGGTCCATCCATTCTTGAGTTATGCGCTTACCAACATTCATTTTTATTTATAAAGATTATAATAGTTTAGGTAACAATTTTAGGTATTTGTCGTGAGTTCAGTCACGAAGAAAGGGTGCATATAAACATCTAAATTTCTTAGGATTAGTCCTAATTTTTAAGTAACAAATCCACCTATACAGTGTTCGTGTTTGCTACAGCAAATCTCGTGATTATAATGACACTAGATACATTGAATTTAATCATTATTAATGATTTATAAATGATATAAAAAACTAGATTCAACCAGAACTGCTAACGACATTGTATGTTTTGCCTAGCCTCACTGTTAGGACCCCAGGGATCCAGGATAGATGTTTAAGTATTTGGTAAAGAACAACTGCTGATTTTCTTGTCGACTTTTCCCAACAGAATCTGGTCTTGCGAATTAAAAGAGCCACAAGTTGATCTGCATTAAATAAATCAAGTTGAATTCCGATTTTTTTATAGTAAAGATATGAAACTCACGAATCTGCAACAGATACTAAAAATAATTTTATTTTCAAAACATTTATCTGTATTTTACAGGGGAACGTTTTTCTTTCCCCTTTATTTTACAGGGATATCGGTATTTTGATACATTAGACAAACCTTTTTGTTTTGTTTGTTTTACATTTGTAAAGTGTAACCTTTACAAAACAAAATTTTGTTTGCTTTTAAAAATACATCTTTTGTAGATTTGACAATTTAGTAGATGTAACGATAAGACAAAATAGAAAGGATAAAGAAATAAAGGAGTTTCCTCGCCTCGTTCCCGGTTCGCCTACTTTGTTTATGGTAGATCTACTGAGGAGGGACCGGTCGCTTCAGCCCGGGGCCCGTTCGAGGGCCTGATTTACCGTAACACAAAAAATACTCAGATAAGCCGACTTTCTAATATATACCGCTACACGCTCGGCCCTTCCTCCCTTGTATATAATAAATCTTAAGGAGTGCTCTTCTTAAATGCATCGCTCCTCAAAGTTTACAGGAGCGTTACGCTAAATAAAAAAAGAGACGTGTCAAGGGACACCCGGATGGAACGTAGTACCTTAGTAGTAGTATTTTAGTGAAGGAATTGTAATAAACTAGTGGTGTCATCTAGTATTAAATTGATTAACTACGATGAATTATTTTTAGTTTATTTCTATTGCACTGATACAACACCAAAGAGTTACTCTGGTGGAGTTACTGTTTTTTCACAGATGGCGTTATCCAATTTATACAATAAAAAATTGGGGAAAAATTCCACATTTAGAAATTATTTAAAATAAAATAGAAAATAGAAAATTCAGTCTGTCGAGCTGGGATTCGAACCATCGACGTTGAATTTATAGGCGACTCTCCTAACCACTAGGCCATGCAGACGCCGAGTTCTAAGGCGAAAATACCGAATACAATGCAAAATTCACATTCAACAAAAAATGACGTTTCAAAAATGTGTCGTGTCGGTTTCCTTAATTTTTTCCATCTAGCCCCCTTCCGTACCGCGCGATAAGGAACTACGTTCCAAAAAGTATATTTCAATATTTATTTATATTTATTTCAATATTGTTTTGATATCGTCATTGCGTGACATTTCATTATCATTGCATGTCATTTTAGCATGATCGAGGTAAACTCCTCTATTTAATGTATTTCATGGACATGTCACAGGGTGGGCTCGTATTTCATAGAATTGATATACGTTGGGGTCTCAAGATAATAGAATAGCTACTTCTCACCTTTAAACGCAGTGTTGAAAGACGCCTAGGTGGACATATAACATCAAAGGATTCACAAGGAGCCGCTGGATGCAAACGGCACAAGCTTGTCCCAACTCAAGAAACCTTTGCCCAGCCGTGGACATCCGTTGAATTATAACAACAACAATTACCTGGAAGCTAGGGCCTCATGATTCGCCACTAGATCAATAGATAGTCAAAACTTTGCATACCTAAGGATAGAAGTATAAAACTGTCAACCAACTACGGAAAATGGGATATAATATCCGTTACATTGATTTTGCTTTTATAAAATGTAGCATATGTTACCCGGCCCATAATAACGAATCGATTGACACCTGGTTCATCAAAATCGGCTTAGTAATCTAGGCACTTCGATGGAACATACAAACTTAAAAACGAACAGACATAATATAGACTGCTAAAATCATTACCTTTTTTTTGGCTTTGCCGTAAACGGATAAGGGGCAGAATTCGGAGTTGATGTGCGTAATATCACATGCTTCAAAGGTGAATGAAAACATCGTGAAGAAACCTGCATGCCTGAGAGTTCTCCATAAGGTTTAAAAGGTGTGTGTCTGTGTCTAATTCGCATTGGGCTAGCGTGGTGGACTATGGCCTATAACCCTCCTCTGAAAGGAGACCTATTCTCAGCAGTGAGTCGTTGTGGGTTGCTGATGATGATGACGTTGATGGATAAAAAATCTTCCCTGTTCCAATTTAAGCAAGCAAAGAATGACAACACGAAGTTTGAGAGCAGCTGTCGGACATTTTAATGTGGCCTAATAATCAGAAAGAGTAAAAAACTGTGAAGTGTATTGGTGGGCTTTAGCATGCTTCTAGATTGATGCTCCTCGTTGGTGGCTATGGCTTACAAGCCCCCGCGGTTCCTTGGTGAAATACTCACACATTTATATTATTTGCTCCCTGGTGAAATACTCACACATTTATATTATTATTTGTTCCCTGGTGAAATACTCACACATTTTTATTATTATTGGTTCCCTGGTGAATTACTCACACATTTATATTATTTGCTCCCTGGTGAAATACTCACACATTTATATTATTATTTGTTCCCTGGTGAAATACTCACACATTTTTATTATTATTGGTTCCCTGGTGAATTACTCACACATTTATATTATTTGCTCCCTGGTGAAATACTCACACATTTATATTATTATTTGTTCCCTGGTGAATTACTCACACATTTATATTACTAGCTGCGCCTCGCGGTTTCACCCGCGTAAGTTTCGATTCCGCGGGAATATCGGGATAAAAAGTTAATACAATGATACGAATGTGACTTACTTTTGTTTCTACCGGCGATTAATTAAATTTTAGAACACAAAAGCTACTATTAATATGATATGTTAGTTAGATAGTTAGATATATTCCCTCGCGGACTTTTTTGTAGGTAATAATGAGTACTTTAATCATGTAGCACATAATTTTTATGTATCATCAATAGTTTTCTCAGCAGACATCAAATTTTGCTTACTTTACTATTTTTTTTTTTGAAAATAAATTATAGGTATCCTATTAATTTAGCTTTCTGTTGGTGAAAAAATGGTTAAATTCGGTCCAGTAGTTTCAAAGCCTATTCGGTACAAACAAACAAACTAATAAAAAATATTTCATTTTAGGCTCCAAGTATGGACTACATAATGGGGTAGTGACTTAGTGAGGCCGTAAAAAAGGAAATAAAATTGTATTTAAATTCATCTAGCGTGGGATTATCCTACTATCCTTACACCTTTATTAAAACAAAACCTTAAATATCAAAATTAAAAGCTAAATCCTACTTATATTATAAATGCGAAAGTTTGTGAAGATGGATGGATGTATATGGTGGATGTTTGTTACTCTTTCACGCCACAACAACGGATGAACCGATTTGGCTGAAACTTGGAATACAGATCAGAAGTCGCGTGCATCATCTATAGGTATCTACTTATATAAAAAGGCTTGTCTAGTATAAAATATTAATATGGGTACGAAGGAATGTGCCCAAAACGCTTAGCTGCCTTAACTCGCTGTTAAGCTATTGCATAGCTTTTATCGCGGGCTTTGAACTAGGACAAACAGTTTGAGCGCGGCGACCGAATCAAGAAATTCCGTAACGAAAATAAACCTAACACCATCGTTCAGTAAGCGTTCAACATTTTAGAGGTTCACAAGTAGCTCTGTTTGGCGCAGTGGGCGAGCGGCCGCTTTCTTTACCGTATGGTGTATGATGTCGCAGGTTCGAATCTCACGTAAGACGTCACGAAGTAGTGATAGTGCGCTTTTCTTGTTTGTTTGTTATTTAATTACTTTTTTGCATAATTTTTATTATGCAAAAAAATATTACATTAAATAATATTATAATTGCATAAGTTGATAAAAAAATGCTATGCAAATAGCTTTACCGCGGCAGTCCCCGAGTGCCACCTATTTTTTTTTTTTTTAAGTTATAGGTTTACCTATAGGTATAGTCGTATTTCTTGATGATCTTTATTTTAACTATCATGACTATATAGTATGCTTACTAAGTAACTACTGACTAATCACGTAGGTAGTTACTAAACACATAGATTAAATCTATGGAACCCATTGAGTGTAGTTCAAGTTTGAGCTTGCTCGATTCATTTTATTTTTATCTTAGTTTGAATATTATCTCTCATAATAAGTGGCCGACCGTTAAAAGGTTAAAACTCGGGAATGCGCGGTCAGTGAATGAACTCGAGTATCGATGATAACTGGGATCAGACATAATTTACCTTAAGGGAGATAGTTCATTTCCAAAGAAAATGAATACCTTCTGGCCTTCCACCATATATATTCTAATATGTAAAATTCTCGTTTCACAATCTTAGTTACCTTACTCCTCCGAAACGGGTGGACCGATTTTTATGAAATTTTGTGTGCATATCGGGTTTGTTGCAATATTTTTGTTGGCGGTACGTAGTTCGCTGGGTCAGCTAGTTTTTTTTATAAAAATGTTGAAATATAATTAATAGATACTCGTAGACTTATCCAATTACTGTACAAATCATGTCAAATTGAACAGCTTGACCATGCTGATTCTTAGCACAAAAAATATGCAAGCCTTTTTAATTTTTCTTTAAAGCCTTGCAAATTTTTTGTACTAAGAATCAGCATAGTCAAGCTGTTCAATTTGGTTTCAATTTATCAGTAATTAAAAAAAATTTAATTAATTAAAAAAAAATTAAAATAATTAAGTAATAATACATATTACTAGTTAAATTCATTAAACTGAAATACATTTATTTGATTTTATTTTCTTAATATCATTACGATTTAAAGTTTACCATAAATTACGGTTTACACTATACCTACCTACACCAGGGGTCGCCGACAATTGGTATATTTTCCATTATTTTATGCATAGACGAATGATATTTTATGTTTACCCTGGCTGCCTATGAATTACCATTAAAAATCAAGAGTCAATTCAAAAATAAAAATTAAATTCAAACCAAGTAATCAAGGTCGTTATTTGTTTATTTTTTGGTATACACGTGTTAAAAATGAATAACGTCCTACAAACAGTATTGAATGCCTACTTAGGTATATAATAACAAAAACATAATGAAGTGCGTCATATCAGCGTATCGATACGATAGTTAGGCTAAGAGCGCATTTCCTTTTTTCTACTACGCCACTGTATAGTCCATACTGATTAGTACCTACAATAGCAGACCCCAATTTTTGCGAGCGAAGCGAGCGCGAATTTTTTATGATTGCACTACACCAATATGTAGTCCATACGTCATGGTACACACAAGATCAATTCACAGTTGTTAGATTCTAAATCCCTACCATTGAGATGGGCCAGTACCCAGCAACATCAGGATAGGAAATGGTACCCGGAGTTCAATGATGTAGCTCAGTGGTTAGGTAATGGCTCTTCTACGCAGGATTATTATGTATTCCAGACTTGGTAATTACAATATCAATTCACAGTCAATCGATAGATTCTACATCCCCACAAATAGATGAGCCGGTTCGCAGCAGCATCAGGATTGAGCAGTGGGTTCCTAGAGATCAACGATGTAGGTTGATGGCTCTACTTCTCAGATATGTATTGCTTAATTGATACTAACAATACCAATCCCAACCAAAATTTTGCGAGCGAAGCGAACGGAAAAATTTCAATTGTGAAAAATTTTACTGATGCATTACACTACTATGTATAGTCCGTACTTGTTACCTACCATAGCAATCCACATCCGACACTTGAACTCACTTGACAGTTGAAATTGACTAATATTTTCTTCTCCCCTCCAAATAAGCAGAAAGCTTGTGTTAGGAGTGGGTACGACAATAGTACAACGGGTGGGATTCGAACCTGCGACCTCTCAGTCTTCAGTCCGCACCTTTAACCGCTGGGCTATTGAGGCTTTTAACTACGTCACGTACTTCTGCACTACGTCATTATGTAGTTTATACTTGGTACATACAATATCAATTCACGATCGATAGTTTCTAAATCTCCACCATTTAAGGTGGGCCGTAAAAAATTTCGCGCTCGCTTCACTCGTAAAATTTTATATATGTTTTTTATATATTTTATAATTTTATATTATTTTTTATTATGATTTAAAAAATCGCAAGATTTTAAAAACTAAATAAATGCCGATGAAATCGCGGGTTTCAGCTAGTATTTTAATAATATAATATACTTAAGCCATGTCTGTATACGTTTTCGGTGCATTTTAATTTCGGTGGACACATTCTTTCATTTCGGTGGTTATTTAATTCATTTCGGTGAACGAATGTTTCATTTCAGTGGCGTCCAAATTTCAAACACGAATTGTCATAGTATTAAGATATATTTTGATTACATTACATAAGAGAATAACCAATATCAAGAAGTATAATATACTTCAGCTTCGATTTAAAAAACCCTTATAAACCCTTATAGTTCACCGAAATGAAAGAAAAAAACCACTTTGTTGAAATTGACCCATTTAAGTAGATAAACTCTCTCAAGAAGCCTCTACGCGTTGAACCTATGTCCCCGCGCAAGCTTAAGATCCGGGCTTTGTACCCGTGAGAGTACAGGCCAAATCTCACAATCCTCCGTGCGCAATATGGTTAAAAAGGGGTGCAAAGTTTTCTCTTCATCTAATAGTCCTTCTCAGCACATTCCCTCGCAAGATGGATGGCCCCTTATAGAGTTTTTGGTGCCCACATCAGACAAAGTTTTCACGGCGCGGTTCTCACCCGCGCCCGAAGCGGTCGCGGTACCGCTGTTTTATTCAATACTCACGACACCGCAGGTTTATGCGGTCTCGCAGCCGCCGCGGTCGGTTGCGGGAAAGGACCGCTAAAATGGCGTCGGAAGGAGAGAACACCTTCCGCCTACGTCACGTCGCCCTGCAACCGCGCGACCGATCGCAAAATCCGCGGGCGACGGCAAGTACGCAAGCACCCGCGCCCGCCGCGGGCGCAAACCGCGCCGTGAAAATTGCTACTTCATTTTCCATACAATCTGCATTCTGCGGAGGCCGCGGGCCCGCAATCGCTGCGGACTCGGGTGAAAACCGCTCCGTAGGTACGTGGGCTTAAAGCTCGTCTCCTTTCCTCCCCGTATCAGTATTCAGTGGGCATGCCTTAATGCGCGCCAAGCCGGCGGTGCGGTGCGGGGAGGGGGGGTTGCGGGGGGTGCACGTGCGTGCACTCGATGCATTTCCTACCCGGCGCCCACACTGTCGGTGAAACTTATGAAAATGCGCGCGATCAGGGAAATGCCGGCGAAAGTGATTTATTAATTCGACCGAAATCGCTGGGGTTTTGGAGCGAAATACTTTATATTATTGACTAGTGATATATTGGCACACTTAATCAAGAACCGGTCTTCGGACACAGCGTGTCATCAACGATGCTTTAACGACTTAGTGCCGATTTCCCCAACGTTGAGTACATACGTTTTATCCGTGGAATTGATAAGTATTATTGCTGATTTTTAATACAAAAATTGCCGTCAGAACGCCCTCGGTTAAACGTCACGACGTCGGTGATGGTCGCTAACTATTATGGAGAAGCATCCAGGGTTACCGATGTAGCTATACGATTCACGAATCCGAAATGGCAAAAGCGAAATCTCAAAAGTCTTGACCCCTTTTAGTCATAATCAACATCATCATCAGAAACAGAAACACCATCAACGGCTCAATACTGAGCGCAAGTTTCCCTCTTATTCTGTGAGTCTCAGAGAATATGTTCAGGCCATGTCATAATATTATTATAATCCATAGTTAGGTTATAGTTCATAGTCCACCACGCTGCGCTTGCCTAAAGCAATGTGTCAGACTTCATACACTTTGAGAACATTATGGAGGCAACAACTCTCAAGCGTGCAGGTTTCCTCGACGTTGTTTTCCCTCACCGTTGAAGCATGTGAAATTTACTTAATTACTTAAACGCACATATCTCCTAAAAGTCAGAGATGAGTAAGTACCTATGATCTGGATCGAATCCCCGATCCTTCGAATAGAATACCGCGGTCTTAACCACTGGGCTACACCACTGCTCTTTTAGTTGTTTCTGACTGATTAATTAACTTGTTCTCCGAGACAGGACAATTTTGGTTACCAATCCAAAAACCGACTTGGGTGAACGTTGCCAGGCTACTCTCGTACCGCACAATTCGTTAATTGTGCACACAAAGCTAAACTTAATTACGGAGGAAGTTTTCAAATCACATTCAGGCAAATCAATTTTATGTTTGTACTAGCTGATGCCCGCGACTTCGTCCGCGTGGATTAAGGTTTTTGGAACGAATTTTCTTATCGGACGGTTAAAAAAGTGTAAAAAAATTCCATCACGACCTTTGCGTGTTGCCTTCGTTTATTACATACGTTTCGTCGTAGCTTTGGTGGCGTAGCGACTAAACGAAGGAGTGAAACTATCGGTTTGAGGGTTCGAATCCTGACTTCAGGTTATTATTTTTTATTTTATTTATTTTTATTATTGATTTATTAAAAGGAACTTCGTTCCCACCGAGTGTTCCACGACACTCACGCATTTTTAATTCAAGAGAGACCTCTTTAATTTTCAAAGAAAAGATGAACTCTTTAATTATCCTGAATAAATATGAGCTATCTCCATTCCTAACAGCCGAATCAATTCACTCGTTGTGGCGTGAAGAAGAAACAAACATCCATCCATCCTCAGAAATTAAAAAAAATATTTTTAATATTAGTAGGATATTAGTAGTAATAGTAGGATATCTGTACATACGGAACCGATATAAGTCTTCCCTTTACTTCTTTTATACCACCAATTACAGGCATCCTTGTGTAACCAAAGGCCCTACGTTCCCACACGGAATAGACGGGCTATTAAAATGTTACGAGGCTGTAAGCGGGGTAATTGTTCCAATTTCCGAACCGTTTTATTACCCATGCAACTAGCGTCTATTAAATTGTTATCTTCTAACACGCTCCGGTGACGATAGTTGGGCGACATTGAAAAGATTTGTGACGCTTGTGACCGATAACATTTTTAAGGATAGCCACAATAATTGTCAACCGAAGAAACAAGTGTAAATTAAAAATTTTATTTTTAAATGCAAGCTTTTAGTAGCTACATCATTAGACTCTGGATATCATCTAGGATCAGAGTACTTGTTATGACGAATCAAACGAGCCCAAACTCGATGGGGTTACGTCGTTTTATTACAGAGTTCCGATGGCCATCTTCCGTCTCCATCATCAGATCAGCTCCATGTCACAATAATATTGCATTATCATCCGATTTACAAGCAAAATTTCAGCTCGATCAGAGACCGGGAAGTGGGTCTAATTCATCTTGCTAGATTTGACCCAAACAAACAAACTGGTCAAGCTAAATAAAAGCTTGTAAAAAATGAAGAGGAGGTTCTCATTTTGTCGCGTATATTTTTCAACCAACGAAAAAACGGAGGAGGTTGTTTTAGTCGCGTACATATTTTTTGTTTTATTTAGCTACAACATAGTTCAGTTGTATCCATTTGTATCTAACAACCACCTTTCTTCAGAGGATCCTTGAATACTTCGGCCACATTACTAGAATAGAGAGAGAGAGACAATCTTATAATAGTACTACCTACCGAATCCGGCCTCCACAGATTACCACGGAGATTATAGCCATCTTCGCTGGTGATACTATTTGTGCACAAGTTTGAACGCAAACACAGGTACAATCTCTATTCCCTCTCACCATGGGCGCCGGCAGAAATAATTTCCAGGTGGTGCAGATTTTAGTTTTCTTACAATCTTATTCTTTGCCGTATATGATTGTTAATAAAAAGATGAAATTTTAGTCGGAATGTTCGAGACATTTACAAATTTCTGACTATTCATTATGAATTTATTTTATAGGTACCAATAGACGGCTTTTTATTTCAATAATTCCTGTTGATCCCGAGATTCCCAAGGGGTGCAAGTGCATCACCTGGCACCCCCCTGCCGGCGCCCATGCCTCTCACAGTACGATGGGATAAATATCCGACCTGACGGCGACGGCTTTACGTGCTCTCCGAAGCACAGGGGTGACACGCCGCCTACTTCTTAACTCCGGGTCAGTAGGTTCAACACTGTGTACCCATACCATAGATTTAGGATAAGTACAAAGCGACACCAATCCTAAACCAATACCTACGGCGCGGCGTTCTGATACGTTCCGAAAGTTAACAGTTGGGTTTGTATCCGTATAGAGAGAATAAAAATATGCAGAAATGTGTCTGCTTACCATGTGCTTACCTACTCATGAATAATTCCATCAAATCCCTTAGGTGCCGATTTCACCAACGTCGAGTGACATTTAACCGAGGAATAAATTAGGCGTTCTGACAGTTTTGTACTGAAAATCTGCCAAGATATCTTTACGCTTGTATAAGACTTTTTTTACGTTGGTGAAATCGGCCGTGAGTATAAAATCGAATTAAGAGCAAATCGCATATATTATAAAGAGGAAATATTTGTTTGTTTGTTTGAATTGAATAGGCTCCGAAACTAGTGGACGGATTTGAATGAAACTTGGCATGATTTGTAGGTACCAAGCAACGACTTCATGATTGTACTACAAGTCTCAACCCTCAACCCTGATGATGCAGGGTACTGCACTCCTAAGCCGTTGGGATTTAGGTAAGGTTAACGGTATATTGCGGGATTCTTAAAAACTAAATCCACGCGGACGAAGTGGCGTGTGTCAGCTAGTATTTAATACACACAAGAATTCAGTTTTACTGCGTAGTATAGATCCAAGATGAAGCTAATCGTTAGAAAGTAGGAAGACATTATTAATAATATCAAGTATGCTCAGTCTATAATTTTTCCTTATTGCAGTATACGATAACATAATGAATCTTACGAGTGTGAATATGGTTTTGATCAAATATCTGAATAAAATAAGAACTCTTACTAAACTTCATAGTAATTTTGAGCAAATCAGAGGTTTAATGAAATATTTGGATTGTTTTACACAAACTTGTGGCGCTTGTATCCCAGCTACTCGATGGGCATATCTAACGCAGCTTTTATCAGTACACCTGCATCTAGGGATACCTAGTTAAAACGTCTATATTTCTTACTTCGAATGTAAGCAGCCTCTTCATCTTCACGACTCATACGACGAGTAGATCGTTGCCGCTTGTAGAAACGCCGGGTTATACTTTTAATCCAGAGTTAGCTGCTAACTTAATAGATTTGACAGATTTCGTATAAAGCTTCTGTCAAAATTACAAATTTATTCCTAGGTTAACTAACTCGGCGTCTCTGGAAGCGGGCCTTAATTACCTAAAACCAAAATACACAAGATAATTATACTTTAACCCTGTCATCATCACTCCTCTCAGAGAAGGAATAGTTCACCACGCTGGCCCAATGCGAATTGGTAGACTTCACACACCGTTGAGAACATTATGAAGAACTCCCAGGTATGTAGGTTCCCTCACGATGTTTTCCTTCACCGTTGTAGCTTGTGATATTTAATTTCTTAAACGCACATAACTTAGAAAAGTCAGGGGTACCCGCACCCGGGATCGAACCTGCAATCTCCCGAATAGGAGACCGCAGTACTAACCCCTAGGCTATCACTGCTTCTGTCTTTAACCCTGTACGAGTGATTTAAAGTCCCGGAACTCTAATAAATACACCTAAAGAAAGTAAATTAACTATCCTTTTCTTGCGTAACATTAGGTTCACTTTTCTATTTGCGCATGATAGGCTTCAAATTGTTTTAGAATATTGCATTAATAAATACTTCCGAAACGTCGGGAATATAAACGTAACATTAAAACGGAAATATTGAATAACGATACACTAACTGGCTTTTATGACATCAATTTACTTGATTGTTGATTTTACAGAAAAGCCGGTTGGTGCGGCGCTTCATAGCAAACCGGGAAATCAAAGTTCAAGAAAATAGCTTTTCTCATTCCAATGAAAAATATATTATTATTATTAATTATTATTATAAATGAGAAAGTTTGTGAGGATGTATGGATGGCTGGATGAATGTTTGGACGGATGGATGTCTGTTACTCTATACGTGACAAAGAAAGAACCGATTTTGCCAAAATTTGTCAGACATAGATTATCCCGGAAAAGCAAACAGTACCTGCGGGATAGCGTCGCTATTTCTACGCATTTGTCCTTCCAAAAACGCGCAAGTGCGCACAGGTAAAGGGCCTGAAAAGTGACAAAGGCTACTTTTTATTACGGGGAAAAAACAGTTCCTGCGGGATATTGGTATTTCACATATTTATTCTTCAAGTATGCGCCAACGGATTATACAGACTGACGTGGTTTTTTGGATAGGCATAGGTGAGGCGAAGGTGAAGGCGAAGGTGAAGGCGAAGGCGAAGGCGAAGGCGAAGGCGAAGGCGAAGGCGAAGGCGAAGGCGAAGGCGAAGGCGAAGGCGAAGGCGAAGGCGAAGGCGAAGGCGAAGGCGAAGGCGAAGGCGAAGGCGAAGACGAAGGCTAAGGCTAAGACTAAGGCGAAGGCGAAGGCTAATGCTAAGGCTACGGCTAAGGCTAAGGCGAAGGCGAAGGCGAAGGCGAAGGCGAAGGCGAAGGCTAAGGCTAAGACTAAGGCGAAGGCGAAGGCGAAGTCGAAGGAGGAAGGCGAAGGCGAATAGAGTGTGCCTTCGTTTGGGCACATATTTCATATTTATGCAGTATGGAAGGTGACGCATTTATATATTTTCTTTTCTCATAGGTAGGTCAAGTTAGGGCAATGTCACGATGCAACGTAGTCCGCAGCGCACAATAATGATTTTGTCAAATATTCTACCCTTCGTGGAACAATCTGACCAAAACATTAAGCTGCAGCGTCCATTTTGTCAGGTCACACTCGAGTGAGGCCACACTCTACGCACTGGTTGACAATGTACAGTGACAAGTGACAATTAAGAACTCACCGGATGGCATACCTACCAAGAGTTTTTCTATGTAGGACCCACCTGCAGGGCCGTAATACGGCGACGATATTACAAGCCGTGTGCCATTTTACTACCGGAATAAGACGTAAGGATCTATCTCCTATCTTCTACGCATTTGTCCTTCAAAATACGCGCAAGTGCGCACAGGTAAAGGGCCTGAAAAGTGACAAAGGCTACTTTTTATTACGGGAAAAAAAAACAGTTCCTGCGGGATATTGGTATTTCACATTCACATATTCTTCAAGTATGCGCCAACGGATTACAGATTGACGTGGTTTTTTGGATAGGCATAGGTGAGGCGAAGGCGAAGGCGAAGGCGAAGGCGAAGACGAAGGCTAAGGCTAAGACTAAGGCGAAGGCGAAGGCTAATGCTAAGGCTACGGCTAAGGCGAAGGCGCAGGCGAAGACGAAGGCTAAGGCTAAGGCTAAGGCTAAGGCGAAGGCGAAGGCGATGGCGAAGGCTAAGGCGAAGGCGAAGGCGAAGGCGAAGGTGAAGGCGATGGCGAAGGCGATGGCGAAGGCGAAGGCGAAGGCGAAGGCGAAGGCGAAGGCGAAGGCGAAGGCGAAGGCGAATGCGAAGGCGAAGGCGCAGGCGAAGGCGAAGGCGAAGGCGAAGGCGAAGGCGAAGGCGCAGGCGAAGGCGAAGGCGAAAGCCAAGGCTAAGACTAAGGCGAAGGCGAAGGCTAATGCTAAGGCTACGGCTAAGGCTAAGGCGAAGGCGAAGGCGAAGGCGAAGGCGAAGGCGAAGACGAAGGCTAAGGCTAAGACTAAGGCGAAGGCGAAGGCTAATGCTAAGGCTACGGCTAAGGCAAAGGCGCAGGCGAAGACGAAGGCTAAGGCTAAGGCTAAGGCTAAGGCGAAGGCGAAGGCGATGGCGAAGGCTAAGGCGAAGGCGAAGGCGAAGGCGAAGGCGATGGCGAAGGCGAAGGCGAAGGCGAAGGCGAAGGCGCAGGTGAAGGCGAAGGCGAAGGCGAAGGCGCAGGCGAATGCGAAGGCGCAGGCGAAGGCGATGGCGACAGTGACGGTGAAGGCGATGGCGAACGCGAAGGCAAAGGCGAAGGCGAAGGCGCAGGCGAAGGCGCAGGCGAAGGCGCAGGCGAAGGCGCAGGCGAAGGCGAAGGC
Source organism: Oeneis ivallda (assembly GCA_029955525.1). Lineage (NCBI taxonomy): Eukaryota > Metazoa > Arthropoda > Insecta > Lepidoptera > Nymphalidae > Oeneis > Oeneis ivallda. Next base: position 29,059,517 of record JARPMR010000001.1, on the reverse strand, counting down.
GAAGGCGTAGGCGAAGGCGCAGGCGAAGGCGAAGGCGAAGGCGAAGGCCAAGGCGAAGGCGCAGGCGAAGGCGAAGGCGAAGGCGAAGGCGAAGGCGCAGACGAAGGCGAAGGCGAAGGCGAAGGCGCAGGCGAAGGCGAAGGAGAAGGCGATGAGGAGATCCGTAGGAGAACCAAAGTGAACTAAAGTGGAAATGGGCGGGGTATATGGTTCGAAGAGCTGATGGTCGTAGCGGTCCCAAGGTGCTGGAGTGACCGATCCCGCACCGAGAAGCGCAGTGTTGGCAGACCCCCCAATAGGTGGACCGACGACGTCAAACGAGTCGCAGGGAGCCGCTGGATTCAGGCGGCGCAAGACCGAAGCTTGTGGAATTCGATGCAAGAGACCTATGTCTAGCTGTGTATGTCTCTCGGTTGATAAAGAAGATGTTACTAACAAGATCAGAACAAGGGAGCACTGATGTTTGATTCGTGTTTAATTAGGTAAACAGTGATATTATGCCCGAGTGGCGAGTAGCGATTAGGGTAGACGAGAAAGATGAATGCGATCCAGTAAAGAGAAGCTCATACGCATCGCGTGCGCACGCGATGTACCGCATCCGCATTGACGCGTAGGGTTGACCCGCCGTCTCATTACCAACAAAATTAAGCCCGCTGCTTATAGTACTGGCTGAGTGTAGTTATAGCATTACTCTTAGCCAGCTGCAGGCTATAATTATACCTATAGTTCTTGCAATTCACGAGGGTGACTGACTTATGGTTGTGTGTGTGTCATATCTGTATAAGTGTGAGCGAGCGCAATGCTCGCGCCTGCCCGCTCCCACCTAGGCTTTGACAGGCACGCACACTTATGCAATATGCATGTACACGAAGTAACCACAAGTAAAGCTCACTCGCCTTCGTGAATTGCAAAAACTGTACCTACTTATGCTAAACTTTAAACTGATGAGCTAATTGAGCTCATTATTGAGACTTAAATATTAAAATAACTTTGCAACTTATTTCAGATGGAACATAAAAATTAAAAAGCATTGATTGTTTTGCCTAGAAAACATTGCAGATTAAATAAATTGTTGTTTTATTTTTATTCTTTTAAATGCCTAGTATTCGAGACAAGTTTCAAGCTCGTGATACTTTTTTTGTTCTTCACAGATTGTCCATTTATTACACATATTTTATGTGCATCAAAATGTGCTTCACAAGTCCACAATGTGTTTTGTGTAACAAACACTTGCGTAGCGAAAGCTCGCAAACCAAACGCGAATGCTCCTAGTCCTTAAAAATCGGCTAAGTGCGAGTCGGGCCTCGCTTTATTAGGGTTCCGTTAAAAAAATTAAATAAAAATATTTTAATTTAATTTTTTTAATTTAATTTAATTTTTATTATTTGTTGTTATAGCGGCAATAGAAATACATAATATGTGAAAATTTCGTCTGTCTATCTATTACGGTTTACGAGATACAGCCCGCTGACAGACGGACGGACGGACGGACAGCGTAGGCTTAGTAATAGGGTCCCGTTGGTACCCTTTGGGTACGGAACCCTAAAAAGCGACTGAAAAAACCATGAAGTTATTATTTGTTTTTAAAAATATTGAATTTGACAACCCTGCGATCCAATCACGTAATAATAACAATAAACAATATGTTACAAAGGAAACCGACACGGCATCATGGCGTTATTGCTCCATATAATCATTATTTATTTTTATAATAGGTATATTACTATTTAACCGTATAAGCGATTTTCACTATTGTGTTCATATCGTAGTTAGAAAGAAATGGTTTTGTACCGCCAGTAACTGTCAAGCGCTAGTCTACATATTAAAAAAGAAAAAACCGGCCAAGTGCGTGTCGGGCCACGCGCAGTGTAGGGTTCCGTAGTTGAAAGTCTCAACTGTATTAAAAAGTAAAAGAATATTATTGCTGACCTATCACCTAGGATAGTGCTTTTATTTTATTTATGAATACTGAATATATTTTGAGTTCCATGGCTTAAATACTATTTAAACTACAAAATATGCAACTTACACTACGTGTAATACCTAACTTAGAAAAAACAGATATAACTCCATAACTAATGAACCCTAATTAGCCGTGATAGTTTTCCTTTGAAATTCATTATATATACTACTGCTATGAATTTTTTCTTGTATCCTATATACAACCATTTAGCTGGCAGAGAGGGGGGGGGACACATGACTCGATAAAATTTAGCACTTTAAAATATCATATTTCACAAAAGGATCCCTGAATTGAAAAATGGTGTTCCCACACCCACAATATTTTTGAAAGACCTATTCAACGACACCCCACACTATGGGATAGACGAGAAAAAAAAATTCATCCCCACTTTACATGTAGGGGAGGTACCCTAAAAAAAATTATTTTTCACAATTTTATTTCACCACTTTGTCGGCGTGATTGATATTTATACCCGTGTCAAATTACAGATTTCTAGTACCAATAGTCTCTGAGCTAAACCGCGGACGGACGGACATGGCGAAACTATAAGGGTTCCTTGTTTACTACGGAACCCTAGAAATCTATTATTTACTACGCATTTATATATCTTCTTTTTTCATAGGTAGGTCAGGTTAGGGCAATGTCACACGACGCAACGTGGTCCGCAGCGCACAATAATGATTTTGTCAAATATTCTACGCTTCGTGGAACAAGCTGACCAAAACATTAAGCTGCAGCGTCCATTTTGTCAGGTTTTATGCCACACTCTACGCACTAGGGAGGGGTCTATCGTGTAATTTTTTCTCAGTCCTTAAAGAACTGCATCATTGTCAAAATATGATTTTGGGCTTCTATTAACCAAAACCATGTTTTGACATTGAGATAGTCCTTTAAGGACAGCGATAAAAGTTACGCGATTGCCAAGGTGGTTGTACAGTGACAATTGAGAATTAAAAACTCACCGGATGGCATACCTACCAAGAGTTTTTCTATGTAGGACCCACCTTCAGCGCCGCAATAGGGCAACGATATTACAACCCGTGTGACATTTTACTACCGGAATAAGATGTAAGGATCTCCTTAGAAGAGTTTAAGAAGTTCACTCTCAGAATTTTATTACTAGCAATTTCGTTAGCACATAAGTTTATTTATATTCGTTTCATTTAATTTAAATGATTCACTAAATATTTATTTTATGAATATCTCTGAGTGGGCCTTTCAAGTTTGTACTTGAACAATATTATATCGATTCATCACGAGCGTGAATCGCGCGTGTTCTGGTCGTTGTGTGAGAATGCTCTAACGTAATTGTATTAACATTAATTTATTTATTTACTTGTAATGTAAATGTGTTTTTGTTTCGTGATTTGTGCTCAGTTAAACTTTATCTGTTGATTAGGATAATTTGACTATTTATCTGCCCCAAGATTCTTTTACGCACACTGTAAATAACTGTAGGTAATCTTTCAGGCGTGAAAATGAATGTTATAAATGAACACGCGCACTGGCGCCAATTATCATACGAGCCGGAGGACCTGTGCGGTCGATATCGAAGATAGTATTATAGAATAAATTAAACATAAATAAATAAACAAAAAGTAAATATTCGGCCGTCGCCGAACGACAGCGGACTATCATGGATTGGTTAAAATTGGTCGGTATCAATGGTGATCATTTTATGTGATAGTGATAAGTGCACTCGGACTGTTTAGTGCAGTTAAGTGATGATCAATCTCGATTTCGTGATAGTGAAATGGATAAAAAAGTGTAATTACCTATACTTGAAAGTTAAACACCTTTGTTAAGGATGGGTCACTTGATTGTGATGAAAATACATTTCAAGGTTTTGGAATATTCTTTCCCGTAAAAGTATATTTGTATTTCATTTTTTTATCTATTTTTACTTACATAAAACAATGAAAATGTAAACCTTTTTGAATATTAAATAACTAGAATAATTTGAATAATTGTGGATGACTAATTAGCCAACAATCAAATTCTGCAATTTTATAAAGCTCTTTTGGTATGAAAGTTTTCTTAAAATCGTAACTTTGAACTAGGTACCCAAGTTAAATTAAAAAATAACAGAAAACACCAAAATTATCATGATATAGGTAGGTATATAAACAAGATTATTTAAAAATAAAGTTGAATTAGCAATTTCATTTAATCCCCAACTTTGAACCTTACTGAAAGCTACATTATTGAGCCTTACCAGGTGTACTGAGCAATATCAATCACAGTATAAATACTTACATAAAATTATTATTACAGAATGTTACTTAATTTTTTTTTAACTCAACGATAAAAATTATTTCTCTAAATATGAGGCTGTTTGATAATATGAATAAATTAAGTTGAAATTTGAATTTAATGGTTTGTTTAATTACTTTAATTGCAAAACTAATCTTATTTTTGACCTAGTTTAATATTAGTCAGTAGAGCACTTGAGGAAATCAACAAGTTAAATTAACAGGTCGGGTGAAACGACATGTTAAGTTATAATAAATACCTATTATTATTCTGCCTTTTTATTATGGTGCGGCTACATTATCGTGCGAACGTTCGTGTCGAGTTGTCGCGATAAATGAATGAGGTGTCTCATTCTATCACAGCGGCTACATAATCGTGCTAGTTCACCTGAACTCATTCGCGACACAACAAACTACCCGGCTTGACTTGTACAAGTGTTTACTCGATACGAACGTTCGCACGATAATGTAGCCGCACCATTAAAATATACTAGTAAATAGTAATGAATGTAAACGTACACATTGCTACCAAAAAAGGACTAGGCAAAACATTTTCTCTTTTTTAATTTCAGTCTAACATTTATTATGGATTTCAATTAGTAATTATTGTATGTACTTTGATTAAAAGTATTTCCCGACAAAATCCAAATCAAGTATGGGTCTGTACATGCCCTACACTATTTATTATTAAACGCTGCTTTAATTAGCTTCAGCCCAAAGTAATTTGCGACTTAAGTAAATTGTACCCTCCTTTATTTACCTACGCCTATTAATAAATAATATAACATTGATATATAACCAAAATTATGATACATCATCTTATCCAACTTTTTTTTTTTACAGTTCACTCTTCTTGTAGCTGTTGTTTTTACATCAGTACATGCAGATGGACCTAAGTAAGTAGATTGAATTATTTTTAACCAGCTGCAATGCCCGCGACTTCGTCCGCATGAATTTAGTTTTTAAAATCCCTCGGAAAATCCCTCTTTGATTTTCCGTAATGAAAAAAAGCCTAAGTCACTCTCTAGGCCCTCAACTATACCCATGCAAAAAATCACGTCGATCCGTTGCTCTGTTGCGGCGTGATTGAAGGACAAACCAACAAATCAAAAACCAACAAACAAACACACTTTCGCCTTAATAATATTAGTATGATTTTAGTAAGATATCAACTTCTAATTATATGAGCAAACATATTTTTTAAACTTTCCATTGTAATTATATGATACATATTTAATAGCATAAGTAAAGTAGGTAAGCGAAGTTTTTAGTGTCAATTTTTTTACATCCTCTGCTACGCGAATGTAAGAAATATCAACACCTATAATTGTGCTGATGCGCTTATTGATTCAAATTTTTTTTTGCCGCCGAGCGATAATTGACGTGCTAACTAAACGCGTAATGACGCATTAGAAAGTTCAGTAAACATTAACTATCCTTGCACATTGAAATGGAAAAATAATGAGGCGGAATTTTATTGCAAGGCCGTGTTCAAGTAGACGGCATGCAACCAGCGCCGATCCACAATTCCACAGACACTTATCGGTACCTAATGATGCAAATAGGTAAACGTTTCAATCAGTCGGTACCGAATCTACTGCTGAAACAGCACCGAAGGATACCGACAAATACTCTGCTCCAATAAGCGTCACTCACAACCAATCCTTTGCAATAGAAATAAGCTGAATGTTTATTTCTCTGATTATACCTGCTTTAGTAACGATAAGCGCCCTTTAGATCGGCACCGGTTGCTTTTTTAAGGTTCCGAAAAAAAAACGGAACCCGTATAAGCTCGTTCCGTCGTCAGTCTATCCATGCCTCAAGGCCCTTTTTCTCAGAAATGGCTTGAGGTTCTAAGTTGTAATTTATGCTAAAAAAATAAAAATGTCAATGGTCATGGCTGTGAAAATTTCAAGTTTCTAATTTAACTCTGTGATGAAATATTACGTGAAAACTGAATTGTAAGTGGCATTTGTAGCGTAGCGCTATCTAGCGTCATTCTAAATACTATCAAGAGATAGAAATGTATCATCTATTTATAATCCTCACATGGTTCGGAACTCTCAGTGCGCGAGTATGGCTCACACTTGGCCGGTTATTTCTACTTGAACGCGGCCCAAGCGGCCTATAATACAAGCCGTGTGACGGATGGACGGGGTAGCGAGTTGCGACGTCGCGACTCGCGACGGTCGAGAGGGAAAGCAACGCCACACGCGTGCCGTTGACACTAGACGGAACTAATAAAAAACTAGCGAAGCTTGCATGCGAATGATGATGATGCTACTTCGATGAAATCATGCTTTCCTTATAATTGTGGACATAAATGATGCAATGTGTGTACTGAATCGCTTTACGTTCGAAGACAGTTTAAACGATATTATCTACCATCAATAATTTTGTTTTGTTGCAGGAAAAAGATTCGTATACATCTACCACAGAAAGTGAAGCATATACACCACCATAAGAAGATTTACATTACGAACCACCCTGCAACCTCGCAATATGCCCCGGCATACATGTCGAGCGGCGAGGGCGCAGTGGCGGTACCGACGAACATATTGCCGGCTGTGGCCAATATCGTACCTATTAACTCGGTGAATCTCTACGACGAAACGCAACCGCGACTTACAAACAACAACCCGGCTGCATCGCAGTTGTTGCCACTGTACCACGCTCGAGGATACTACGGGCCAACACCCAACGAATTAGAGGAGTTTGATTACGACGCGGCCGCTGAACCGCCAGAATACGCTTCCTCGGTGTACACATCGTCTGCAGTAGCTCATTCTAGTCACCCTCCAAAGAGATTAAAAATCATTAAAATAAATGAACCACCCCATAAAAAAGGTACAAGAAAAGTGAAACCTAAAAGAGTAATTGTGCGTAACAAACCTCAGCCCCATGGCGCCGTTGAAGAGGAACTTCCAGTTTCATCTTTTCATGAACAGTTTTACTCGGATGTCACGGACGGAACACTAAAAAAAGTGAAGAAACCACCACGAATCGAAAAAATTGTGGACGGTGATACAGAACATATACACCACTATAGTGAAGAACACATACATAAGGTAATTTATGATCAAGGAGCTAAAATCGCTGGTGTTGTGGGCGTCGACCCTCTCAGTGGAATGTCGGCAATAGCAACACCGCAACACCTAATTCCTCTTAAAGCCCCTCAGACTTTAGTTGCCTTACAAGCTCATCCATATCCTGGGTTTGCAGTATCCAATCCGAATAACTTTGATTATGCTGCGTATAATCCTCGTGACGTCACGCATGATCATATCTTCCATGACCATGGTGAAATACCCGCAGACCTAGAACTAAATAGAGAGGCTCTGGCATTACCTCCAAAGGTCTCGTACAATAGTCAAGGTTTGAGAATAAGTGGCACGCAGAAAAAATACAAAAATAAAAATTCAAATAAAGTAAAGAAACTGATAAATCCAGTACCCACTGACTTTTCCTATTATGAAAGTATATATGCACCTAACAGTAGACCAAGAAAAATTCTTAGACCTACCGTACCAACCTATGATACCCCAGCTGAAGCAGCAGGAAATGAGTTTCGGCCCATCCCAAACATTGGATACAAAGAAATTCACAAAAATCCTCGCAGTCCGATACCCTCATATTTTGGCAAGCCAAATGATTTTCGATCAGAACAAGCCAGTGTACCGACCCCTTTTGAGATATCAAATACAGTCTTACACGAATACAAACCAAAGAGATATCCAGGAGTAGCGTCTTCACCTGAAAGTTTAACAACTTTCCACGATCCTTTTGCACATTTTAAAGACAGTTACTCGAATAATTTTGGGTTCGACACATACGGGTCGTCATCAAATGTGTACAGATCTGAAGATAAAAATGACTCAGGATATGATCACCACGGGAAAAGTGGAAAAAAGAAATCGATTTCAACTCAAAATATTAGCTTTGGCGGGCAGGATCAAATAACATGGAATGTAGATCATACGGCAGATGGCGGGAACATAGATGACGATAATGTCCCAACCGCATTGGATGAGGATCAGTTTGATCAAGATCAAATTAATAATTTAGGAGCACCGAAAGATCCTTCAGAAGTAGAGCAATTTTTTTCATTTTTGACTGCAAGAAATTTGAATGGTGACCAAATAACTATGCCTGATGCATCCAACAATAACTATCAGTACGCCGAAGTGCCAACAGCTCCAACGATAATACATGCATCTGCCACAACCGTCCCTAATCGTTATAATGTAGAAAACGTAGAAACTTCTCCAACTGAATCTCCAAAGACAAAAGATGCAAGAAAAAGTCGTAGAAGCAAGGAAACTGAATCAAAAGATAAAGAACGTCAGACATCAGGAAGGGACAATCGAAGAAGGTATTTACAGAATCAAAGTTCTAGTAGTTCTCATGAACAAGATAATACAGCAACAAAACTCAAATATGGTGATAAAATTTAAGATACCTGTGAACTTAAATTAGGGCTAGGATAGTATTGTAAATAGAAGTGAACTAAGCTCAGTTTAATGACGGTGATAAAAACCCATCCATGGTGAAATAATTTATTATTCAAAATGAACAATTTCGAATTTCTAAATGTAAATAGACCAATATTAATGATGGTGCATTTTATTCGAATTCTTAGGCTTTATAAGGATTAGATTAAAATAATCTTTTAGTAGCTTTATCACTTGTTTTGTTGGCTACTTCATTTACGAATATTTTTAAACCATTTGGAGTATTACTTTGAATATGTCTGCATTATTTTCAGTCATACGAGTATTTATTTAAAACTAGCTGATACCCGCGACTTCGTCCGCGTGGATTTAGTTTTTAAAACCCCTCCAGAATTCTGAATTTCCGGATAAAAGTAGCCTATGTCACGCTCCAGGTCCTCAACTATACCCATGCAAAAATTCACGGAAATCCGTAGCTCTGTTGCGGCGTGATTGAAGGACAAACCAACAAATCAACAAACAAACACACTATCGCATTTATAATATTAGTATGATAGTTTTGCTGTAGGTAATCGTAAGTTGTAAATAATTTGAATCAGTCATCAGCTATAGTGGATAAGGTAATACAGATTTCAGTCATTCATTCATCTCAACCTATCACTAGCCTACTACTGGGTACAGGTCTCCTTTCGAATGAAAAAATTTAAGCCATAGTCCATCACACTGGTCAAGTACAGATTGACAGGCTTCACACACCTTTAGGAACATTGAGGGAGAACTTGCAGGTATGCAGTTTTCGTCAAGAGGTTTTCCTTCACCTTGAAGTTACCGAGTGATACTTGTTCAATCTGGAATGCTGGAATCAAAATCTAAATAACCGTTACCAGTGTCGCCAACGTCACCATCACCAATGTTTTTATGCAGATTTTATTTGTAGGATCTAAATTTATTTCTTCCTATTTTTAGGCCCATAAAATGACTATCCCCCACCAAAAAACCCGATCAAAACGGGGGAAAAAGACAAAATGTCAACTGTTACAAAACTCTTGATTACAATTCACGATCACTGCACACGTCTTCAATATCACACAGGTTGATCTAACAAAGGACTGTATGAAAACTGCTCGTCTGTGGAACGCTTTAGTTGTGGCCCCATAAGTTCAAGTTGTTATGTAATTTAACCATGCACTTGAGGAATCATGCCTTATGGAGGCTAGCCTGCGGTTTTTTAACCTACAACGTCACAACCGTATAATTCGGATTCGTGGATGTTTTCTTGATGTTAATAATCGTTCTAGTTATATAGTTCCCGAGTCTACGTTTTCATTACTCTAATGTCAAAAATCTAAAAATCGTCTCAACCGAATCTTAGCCAAAGCTGCTTATCTTAAAGGACTACTTTGGAGGTATTATAGTGCACAATTGTTCACGCGCAGACTGGTGCGCTCTCAAGTCTCTCACATTCTGACTCCAATGGAACGGTAATCCGACATGACAAAAGAGATACAAGGTGAAGGACCAACGGCTTTAAGTGCTCTCCGAGCATTATTCTGAACGGCCAACTTTCTTTTTGTGCGTATATCACAATGGTATGGTTCATATTAGGTATGTTTTTACGAAATCGGGTTTCAATAAAAATTAAGCGTACTATACGGTCAATTAATGAATTACTCAAAATTGTAGTTTAGATAGTTACAAAATTTCGACATAGTTAAAATCATTACGATGCAATGAAAACAAATTTGCTTAATTGCTTTAAACTAAAGCATGTTAAATCATTTAACTTTAACGCATAGAAGCGAAATAGTGGACGCGGTGATAAGCCATTTTTAGTAAGCCTTTAGGTAAAGAGTATCGCCGCGTTAGTACGACGAGCTCGCAGAAATAAATTATTCAAAAACGTTGTACTGTGCTGTGAAAGGGAATCATAATTCAACACAATAACCATCAAAAAACGTAATTATCAGTACCAGTAAAGAAAATAATTGCACTCACACATTTTGAGCCTACATTTGGAGCGGAACTTTGATTGTCCTTTGTTAGCGATAAAAGTAGTTCGATTGTTTAAATGCATGATTAGTTGAGATTGAAGTAAGTTATTCGTTGAAAGTTTCGCATCTTTTCCACTGGGGCTAGGATGTACTTAGTATACAGCAAGGGGCTCATAGGAACTCATAAGAAGGGGGCTTGTAGGAACTAATAGTGCTGGCCAGGCTTCCCTGAACTACGTTATTAGGTCACTCTCGTCACCACTAAAGTGCCTAGGTAGTAGGTAGGTACAGTATTAAGTTTGGGACGCAGCAATTGGCAAGAAACCCGATGATATGGCAGTACCGTGGAAACAAGGAAGGTCACTAAATATGGAACAATCTTTAGTGTGTACACCAAGGTACCCACATATTATTATGCCAATTCTTTTCTGTAACTTCCTTTATTACACGATACAAGAATACATGTATGGGACGCATGTATACGGCATTACGGACATATTCCGATAAACATTAAATACCAAAATGCGTCCCTACAAGGATTTCACTAACTTGGTAAATACTCTACCTAACTAGTTAATGCACAATCAAAGTCAAAAAGTCCCATATTTTGTCTTCACCGACGACGTCCAAACAAATCTTTGACAGAATAAAAACAATTTTGAAGGATGTCCCTATAGGTCGACCGTTTAACTCGCGTATCGCCTGCGCGGTAAGAAGGGAGCGGAGGGAGATGTTAGAGATGTTAAAACTTAAAAATAAATACTTAATTCTTTACCAACAATGTCTATCTCGAGATAAATCTTTGGATTATTGACTTTTTCGGTATTATTGAGGACTTTTATAACAATAAAAGATCATAATACTTCTAAGCCGTTATATCCTCACTAAACAATGCATAGCTCTGAGGCTTATGAGGTGGATTTAAATTCAAAAGGTTAGGTTGAAACCTAATCGATCCTTGGAACTGTTGAAATAGGATTGTGCTCACCTGCGTCAGTTCTACGATTAGAAGTAAGTAGGAGCTTATCTTATGCGAAGATCGTGACTTTCTTTTTTGTTATACAAGTACAAGTGAGACCACTAAAATGACTTTACAACAATGGTGCTAATTCTGTTGTTATCTAAATTAAATAAAAATTGATGGGTCTAAAAATAGTTAGGTAAGTACATTTCAGAACATACTCTGCGGATGATAATAGCATTTCTAACCTTTATTCTATTCTCAATATAAAGTCCTCAAGCCTTTTTTAAGGCCTCAAGAGCTCAACAGTAAAAGGTAGGGTCTGAAAACTGAAAAGTCCTCGGTTCGATCCCCTCCCGTGCCACTATTGTCGTACCCATTCCTAACACCAGCTTCCCGTTTATTTAGTGGGTGGAGGAAAATATCAGTTTGGCAAATACTCTATATTTTATATTAATTTAATTTAAAAAAATCTTTTTAAAAACCGACTTCAAACTCCCGCGCCACTATCCAAAATATATAATTTATTGTTGATATTTTAAAAACTGCTCGACCGATTTCGATGAAATTTATATGGAACCACCTGGGAAGCAACCCTTATAAACAAAAACAGAATTTTCCAAATCAGTTCAGGCGTCTTCAAGTAATCGGTGAACATACATAAAAAAAGATTTCGAAGAATTGATAACCTCCACCATTTTTAAGGTCGGTTAAAAAAACGTATGTTAAGAACTCATCACGGTTTATACTTAATGTGAGTTACTGACCTTTTAAAAAAACCTAATAAATAATAATTGCTCTCAGAAGATGATTACGTTGACCGCGCCGTTTCCCCGTCCGTAACTTTCACATAACAATTATATAAACACTATTATCTTCATCTCATCTACTTTAAAAATTTGTACGGTGCGACCATAGTGTAGCGATCTTACAGTACCACCATCTCCTTGACAGCTGGTAAATACCACCATTTAAAAGGTCTCATGATTGAAGACAAGTTTCGAGGCGTTACACTGCTGTAAATGCTGTGTGATGCGGGTTGTTAGTTCCCTCAAATATGGTTGAGCGAAGCAATGGCTGGGTCATGCGTCATGCTCGTGAACGGGTGGCACCGGCGGGAATGGGGCTACTTTATGTCTGCCCATCTTAAGATAAAAGTTAGTCGGTATGCATTTTTGGAACTTCCCTCATTGTGGAAACAATGCATATATAGCATAGTATTTACTGTATTGTAAATTTGTTTTGAAAAGAGCAACCGCCGAGTTTCTTGCAGTTCAGGCAGTTCTTCTCGGCAGGAAGGGCACTCCGAACCTGTGGTAGAGCCAGACGATTCAAAAGCACTTGTAAAAAGTTTATTTGAATAAAAAATATTTCTATTCTATTCTATTCTATTCTATTCTGTAAATATGCAGAGTATTTTAAAGTGCCAACTTGCATATTACGGAGGTACCCAAGTAAATTGTTTCTCTCATTTTGATATTTACCGCAAGACAATGAGTTCACGCTACAAACGATGGTAAAACCACCAAAATATAAAAAGCTTTTTAAGAAAGATGCTGCGATCTTGCTCTACTATATAAATCGTTCACTATAATAAGTTTCTATGCAAATAAATAAAATTGTAGTGTCTGCTAGTGATGACTGCCTCCTATTAAGATCATAAGTATGAATAATTATTTTAACGATAGCATAGCAATTTAAAATTACACATACATATTTAATATTTCCGGAACGGCTGAACGAGTTTGTCGGGACTTTCACAGACAGGTAGAGAAAGCTCAGCTAGTTAACCCACTGAAAATGCAGTCTAACTGTCTGGTAGTTAAACTGTGAGACAATAATTATGGCATCACGGTTGCGTAGTTTACAAAGAATACTAAATGTATTCATAATATTATAAAAGTAACTAGATTAACTTAATATTGAATAGCTTAGTTTGAACAGTGTCTTCAAAATCTGGAAAATTCTATGATTCGAACTATTATAAATTATCATCTCACTTTGTTCTTTAATGAAGGCGTAGGCATCTATGAATCAAATACTACTGGTAAATAAAAGGAATCCTATGACGATAATTATGAGTGACAGTGTAAAACATATTACCCTTATTAGCGTCTATATTTAATTAAACTCCTACATCCTAGTAGAAAAATAATGCTAAGCATCATTAGTTTCATCTCATGCAGTAGAAAACTCTTTAGGTAATAAACAAAAATAAAAGTCTTTAAATAAAAACAATATAATAATTAAAACATAACAATAACTTAACCTTATTTACAACAAATTGTATTTTAATACTGGATCACACCGCACTTTACCAGCGAACATGACTTAGTTGGCTCTATACAATCAAACAAAATCAATTGACTTGATATATTTTTTGAAGTATTCATTTTCTTTTGTGGTAGGGACCACCGCCGTGGCCTGACCCGATCGCGTTTGTGTAGCTGTCACCGAATCCTCCTCCGTGGCCCAAGTCTGATAAACTGAATCCGCCGTGACCTCCGCCATGACCACCGGATCCCCCTATACTATAGCTGTCTCCGTGACCACCGCCAAAGCCTCCAGATCCGTGGCCACCACCGTATCCGCCACCACCGCCGCCTACTGAGTACCCTCCATGGCCACCACCGCCGCCGCCGCCACCTCCGAGTGTTTCCACACTCACCACGGCATAACTGTCACCTCCATGACCTCCTCCAAGGCCTCCGCCGTGGCCTCCTCCAAAACCACCGCCATGGCCTCCATCGCCGAATCCACCCGACCCGTGACCGCCGGACAAAGCAGACGCATAACTATCTCCACCGGAGAATCCGCCGCCATGGTCGTCGTGACCGCCTCCATATCCACCGAAACCTCCTCCGCCTTGACCCCCACCAAATCCAGAGTCGTGTCCTCCAAAACCTCCGTCGTGACCACCGCCAAATCCTCCTCCAAAACCGCCGTGTCCACCGGCACCACCTAGATCATAGCCTCCATGGCCTCCTAAGTCACCGCCGATATCGTGACCCCCGTCAAAACCGCCGCCGCCGCCTCCATGGCCACCGCCGAAGTCGTGACCTCCCCCGAATCCACCGTCGTGACCTCCACCGTAACCACCGCCTCCGCCGCCTCCATGGCCACCACCGAAGTCGTGACCTCCCCCGAATCCACCGTCGTGACCTCCACCGTATCCACCGCCTCCGCCGCCTCCATGGCCACCGCCGAAGTCGTGACCTCCTCCGAATCCTCCATCGTGACCTCCTCCATGTCCACCTCCAAATCCGCCGCCGAAGCCGCCGCCGAAGCCGCCGCCGAAGCCGCCTCCGCCGTGATCGTCTGTCAGATGATCAAGAAGGCTTCCGTGGAGAAGGTCAGATAATCCTCCCCCGTGGCCCCCGCCCCCGCCGCCACCATGTCCATGGTGTTCATGGTGCTCTTCAGGTATGTGCACTCGAATATGAACACTGCAACAACAATATTACATTAACAACCAGGAACAGCTCTCGCATTGCATTTCCATCATCGCAAAAACTTGATAGTCAAGTGCATTGACACATATAATCATGAGAAACCACAGCCACAATGAATCGCAATGCAAGGTATGAAAACTATAAGGGTTACACACAATAGCTTTTCGCTATTTACCACAATAAAGAGAAGCGTGAGAAACACTTAATAGAAATCTCAAACAAACAAACAACTCCATCCACAGGTGTTCTTGCGGTTCCGCTTTGATACGGCGTACATACAACATAAATATTATATTATATTCAAATCGGATGCGGACCTATGACGTCGTTGTATAGGAACATGAAAATACTAACTGTTCAGTTCCACCACCAAAAGTCGCGGTGCAGATGCCAGCGCAAGCCAGAAGGAAACAGCTCAGCTGAAATACAATGTGCAGCATGTTAATATTCGTATAAACATTGCGTAACTGTGTCCTAGAGCTTATACGCCCGGAGCTTTGATGAAATCGAAAGCGGTCAGAGCAACTTGCACTTGCGGATGTCATTCATGATAGTTCCGGATTATGTAACTTTGATGTCTGACCTTTTCACAGGACGATCGTTGAACTTTACAATATTAATTACTTCTTTTACGTAATGTAGAATTATAATAATAATATGAGTGAAATCATACTAATATTATAAATGCGAAAGTGTGTTTGTTGGTTTGCTGGTTTGTCCTTCAATCACGCTGCAACAGAGCTACGGATCGACGTGATTTTTGCATGGTTATAGTTCCACACAAGGACCACAAGGTCCTGGAGAGGCTACTTTTTATCCTGGAAAATCAAGGAGTTCCCGAGGGATTTTTAAAACTAAATCCACGCGGACGAAGTCGCGGGCATCAGCTAGTTATAAAATAAACAGTACACAACACTGTATGGTAATTGCTAAATTAAAGCACCCGAATTATTAAAACGTGACTTTTCCGTAACATTTATGTAATTATCATACAATTTAAAAGGAAAAAGTTTTAATTTATAGAGACAAACACTTCTCAAGATTTCACTAGGTTTGCTATAAAATCGCAATCACATGCTTAAAGTAGAATTAACTACTCACGGCAAAACGGTAAGCCATGACGTATGGAAGCTCCTTCCACCGCTGAACGCTTAAACTCTTGGAAAGATACTATGTACCGGGCCTTTTATATGACAGTGAAGGTGCACCCCTACTTCGCAAAATTTATTGATAATGTAAAACGACTTTGTTTACACTATTAACGCAGCTAAATTATTGGGTTCATGGGATCAATGTGGACTTCGAATGTAACTGACGATGACATATCTTGGATTTGGCTTTTATTTACGGGTTTGCAAAAAGAGCCTTCCTTTCAACCTTAGATTGAGTAAAATTAGAATTCGTACCTACTCGGTATCAAATTCCGAAATTATTTAAGTTTCCGCTATTGATAAAATAGCTCCCATTTGTTGCATACCTATCTGCGTTTGTTTGACTCTTGGCTCTCAATTAAAATAAGTTAAGATTTCAAACAATACCTAAGGATAACAAAAAATACGCCTCTCAAAAATTACACAAACTTACATTATTTTCTTTACTACGGTAAAACATAAGAAGCATAACTTGAGAGCACTGAACAAACTGATTCTGATTTTAAAATAATGTCTAGACATAATGGCAAGACACAGGTAATTATGTGGCTGCGTTTTTTAACCAAATTCCAAAAAGGAGGAGTTTCTCAATTCGGCCGATTAATTTTATTTTTGCTAAAATGTGTATTTTCAAAGTTACGTGGGTTCAAACATTTTACGGATTTTAAAATAAAACCCACTTGAACCGAACTGGTTAAAACCTGAACGTCTATCGATAGTTCGAACAATGTGCCGCGCCCATTGACGCTTCATCTTGGTGACAGATTGAGCTACGTCAGTTACTCTGTCTTCTACGCATCTCCTCATTTCTCTCCTCAAGTAAGTATCAGTGGGTATGTAGATTACAGGTAGGTGCGAGCCTCCAAAATCACTACAGATCTCATAGGTCGAAGTGACGCTTTGGATAATTTTCGTACACTCTCGGATGCCTGTGACTGCGTAGACTTAGGTTTATAAAATTCCCGCGGGAATTCTTTAATTTTACGATATTAAAAGCATGTTTTCATATCCTGGGTATGAGTTATCTCCATTCCAAATTTCAGCCAAATCAGTCGATGCGATGTGGCGTGAAGGAGTAGCAAACATGCATCCTCACAAACTTTCGCATGTATAATATTACCTAGTAGGATTAATAGTAGGATAATAATATAATTTATAGTATTTATGGTATACATATTAAAATACCGTATGGAAATATTGAGGATCATATTAACTATGACATGACAAGGTGATCGACCTTCAATCCTTACTAATATTATAAATACGAAAGCGTGTTTGTTTGTTGGTTTGTTGGTTTGTCCTTCAATCACGCCGTAACAGGGCTACGGATCGACGTGATTTTTTGCATGGGTATAGTTGAGGACCTGGAGTGACATAGGCTACTTTTTATCCCGGAAAATCAAAGAGTTCCCGAGGGATTTTAAAGATTAAATTCACGCGGACGAAGTCGCGGGCATCAGCTAGTTAGAGAAAAGAGAGGAGTATTGATACTTTTCAGCAACAAGGTAGGTAGTAACTACATCAGCTAATGTAATAATCATCACAAACTAACATACATAGCACTAGCGCGACTAATTTGTGTTGTGCAAGTCCATAAAGGCAATTCAGGAAATGTGGACAAAAATGCTTCTGATGATACTCCGATGTGACGATAACTTTCATTTCTTGTTTCAAAGCTGTTAGAAACATTAGGTTTATGTAAACTGCGCTTACAATATGTGCATTTTTCACGTAGAAAATATTAATAATTCAGTCTCGTGAACTCATCATCATTACTATTGGGCACGGATCTGCTCTCATAATGAGAAGGGTTAGGGCTCAGGGTTAAGACCACATTCCTCCACTCTGGCCAAGCGCGGATTGGCAGACTTCATACAAGTTTGAGAACATTATTAAGGAGAATTTTCAGGCATGCAGGTTTCCTCACGATGTTTTCCCATTCATCTACATCATCATCATCAGCAACCCATCATCGGCTCATTACTGAGCGCAGGTCTCCTCTCAGAGAAGGGTTATAGGTCATAGTCCTCCATGCAGACGCTGGCCCAATGCGAATTGGTGGACTTCACACGTATCTTCGAGAACTTTTTGGGGAACTCTAAGGTGTGCAGGTTTCCTCACGATGTTTTCCTTCACCGTTTAAGCATGTGATACTTAACGCACATAACTTCAAAAAGTCAGTAATGCGCCCGGAATCGAACCTGCGACCCCCTAAACAGGAGACCACAGTCTTAATTATACTAGGCTATCACTGCTTATATTATGCTTTCATTGATAATAATTAAATGCTTAAAACATTAAACTCCGAAAAGTTAGAGGTGCGTCGCCTGGGAATTGAACCGCTGACCCCGAAATGGAGGCCGATGTTTTAACCACTAGACTATCACAGCTTTTCTACTCGTGAACTACTATTACTTAGTTTTAAACTAAATACTTATAGGGTCAGCGCATACCTATATAGGTAAATGGCGCTGAATACAGATCCATTTGACGATTCCTCACCAGTGGTAGATTCACATCATGACGATTCGAAAGTAGGTACTTCGTAAAAGTTTACTTGAATAAAAAATTATTCTATTCTATTTTATTCTGTTCAACTCTGTTCTACTCTAATCTGCTATGCTCTCTTTATATCTGCTCTATCTATAATAATGCTCGTCCAACTTTATTGAAATAATAATAAAATGTTTTATTATATATTTGTACTTTATATTATATACTATATGTATTTATGTACTATATTATATATTATATAGGTGAATATGTGTGACGATAAGGTATTATCGTCTATAAACATTGTAGCATGCATGTGCAATTGCATTGTGCAATGCATGAGCATTGAACGATTGACGGAGTATCAACTATAGGTAGGTACTTTTTTTTCAGAGTAGGTCAGTACTTATTTCTTACTAAACATAAGTAGGTCAGTGCTTATTTCTTACTAAACATAAGTACCTAGCTTCTCTGAAAAAGAAATGTTTACGCAATAAAATGAATACGTACCTACCTAGTTATATTATGCTAAAGAAACTTATGTAACTATATCACGTTTGCATATAACATTTTTTGTTCTTCCTATACCTAAGAACTATTAGATGAATTCGAAACCTCAAGAAGCGTGAGAGAATTTAAGTGGCCGTTAAATGTTATAGGTATCTATCTATTTACAACAGTGTATCTAACCGAGTTTGTATCAAAACATTTGATTCTTTGTTTTTTTGTGAATCGCGTTCTATGAATGGCCAGTAGACTGATCAGTGATCACTGATCACGCAAAACTTACTACTGTAGATACTACGATTGTATCCATTGAGCGCTCTCGATCTTCAATATTACTTCGCAAGTTTCGCTGCAATTTTTTTCCTCAGAAACTTCTGTCCTATATCTGTTCTGTGTACCTAAAACAGCCGGTATTTTTTCCTAAAACAGTACGGTAGCCTAGGTGCGCGAGTCCGACTCGCACTTGGCCGGTTTTTTAAATTGATTATGAAGTACCATGTGAAAATATCAACACTGGCTTCCCAGGTGACATAATATGGTCGACGACTGATCAATGATCATGTATGGGATTGGGAAGACAATGTAGCTATACAAAAGTTCCTTATTGGGAGCGACATGTTGCGTGCCAATATTTGCCTGGACAGTGTCTTAAGTCTGATTGAAAGATTTAAATCTTACAGTACTACACTTTATTTAGGATTCTTGTCAGCACCTGCAAAATAAGTCTTAATACTTTAGCTATATGGTACATCAGAAATATTACGCGGACGAAATTTCGGGCAACCAGTATAATAATTAAGTATGCCTATTAAAATGTGTAAATTATTTCTTTCGTGGTTGGTGGCAAAACGTTTGTTACACTTGAATTGAAACTTAATTTTGATTTAGGTAATGGCCGATATGTGACCCAGATTTTCTACTTCGAAATTTAAAGTCTTATTGACGTAAAAACATATTCATTTCTCTTTTTACCAGACTGCCAAGGAAAGGCTATGTTTTTCGCGCGTATCTTGTATCGCGCGTATCTCCTCAATCCTGATGCTGCAGGTTACTGCCCACCTTAACTGCAGGGGTTCAGGAACTGTCGATTACGAACTACAGTGCAACCTCGATATAACAAATCGGAAGGGAACAAGTAAATATTCGTTATATCAAGTAATTCGTTAAACTGAGGTTTGTTATGTTGAGGTTAGGTTAGGTAAAGGTTAGGTTAAGAGGTAAAAAAAATAGTTTTATTCACCTCAACATGCAGCAGTGTTTAAATTACCTTCCACCAAACAACAATGATTGTTGTACGAAAAAAAGCGTGTCGAAACCTGTCGCGACATGACTCACATAATAAGGGATTAAGGGTCATACATTGGTGGGAACGGTATATAAAGGTTTTGGGTTGACAAAATTCGTTAATTAGAGGTATTTACACTTTTCTTGATTGTTGAAAATTCGTTATAAAGAGGTTTTTCGCAAAAAATATTCGCAATGTAAAGGTATATTTTACATTGACTCTTAAGGACAATTCAAGGGGATTACGAAGAATTTGTTAAATCGAGGATGTTGTTATATTGAGGTACGTTACATTAAGATTGCACTGTAGTATATTGTTTGTACCAAGTATAAACTACACCATGGAGGTCTAGGTCCTAGCTTCTCAATCCTTATACGTAAATAGCGTTGGAGGGAGGGAAGCCTTTCTTCTCAGCAGGGACAAGATGCACAAAGCTTAAAATATAATAACAAATCTTTTCAAAAAACCGACTTCAAACTCCACTACAAAGTATAAAAATAATGTTAATTTGTACACGTTTGTTGAAGTCGAGCGGGCTTAGATAGAAACGATGAAATCGATGCGCGATGCTCGCGCGACTTCAACGAACGTGTGTCATCATCAGAAGCTGAACTGAATAATTATTTTTTTGTTTCATACGCTTTAATACAGGGGTGGTTTAAAAAGATAAACAAGGGAAATCCCAAAAGAACAGCTAAAAAATCTAAAAAAAATCAAAATTGGTAATCCTAATCACTACTTCCTGGTTTAATACTCAAAGATTACTTCAGATTACTTTGAATAGACGGCGGGAGCAAAGCCGCGGGGAAAAGCTAGTATGATATACATATTATATAGGCAAGCAGACAGCGTTGCTGATTTATGAGCTAATTTTACTGTTTCTCAATTTTCAATATTCAGAAAAAAATACAGGCCAAGTGCAAGGCGGACTCGCGCACGAAGGATTCCGTACTCCAGAAGTAAATTTATTCAAATAATAAAACGATAATTTGATAATAATTTTCTTATTCATATTTTTTGTTAGTACCTGGGTGACCGAGCTTTGCTCGTTTTTTTTGGTAAATCGTGTTTTTTGGAAATTATATATTTAGAAAAAATAATAATAATAATAAAAATCATAGGGGAAAAATAATCGTCTGGACTCGAACCGGGGTCTACTGGTTTCGGGACCGCCCGATATCGTAACTGAGCTATTGGTACTTTATAGATGACGGCGAAATTTACCTTCGGGCCATTCCACGATAAGTGATACCAAATAAGATAGAAATTAATTTAAGAATATGTGCATTTGAGTACTAGATTATATTAGCGTATTTATCCAACTTTCACATACAAAGTGTAAAAAATCGATTTATTTCTAAAAACTGGCAAAATTTTGTTTTACATTCGATTGAATCTCCAACTCTCTTTAGTAGAAAAAGATTGTTGAAATCGGCAATACTAGTATTCGTTATCTATGGCCTTCAGCGCGCCATTTGAACTGTCATTGAAGTGCTTAATATTTTGGCTGTAACACCGCAAAGTTTGAAATTTCTAAGGTAAATACTTGGTTTTTTACTAATTATTATGCTGAATCATGTTTTTGTGTCACACCCGTCACAAAATTAGTATAAATGTTTTCGTCAGAACGTCAAATTAACTTGCATGCCGTAAAAAAGCTGACCAGAGTAAGGTTATGTCACAGGGGAATTTATGTAAATTGATTTTAACTGCTTTTAAGCTTTTGTTGAGATTTAGGAAGCTAATTATTTTGGTCACACCCGTCACATGTCACACTCGTCACTGTTTTTGCTCACTTATATTATGATAATTTCTATTACATATTGAGTCAATCAGCTCATTATTGGGTCCTGAAATGTTTAAGGACTTGAACTTTCTTTTAATAAGAGTTTTAATTATAATGTTTGCCTGTGCCATGAATGGTTATTGCAAGGCTTTTTATTTTCTACTTAGAATGGATGCTGCTACCAGGAAGAAGAAAAGTAGGGAGAAATTAAAGAGCGACCCAGAGAAATGGCGTTTGTTCTAAGAAAAAGAAAAGGAAATTAGGAGAGAAAAGAAGAAAAATATCATATCAAAGCAATTCCGTTGATATTTACAAGAAAAGTGTAATAAAACTTAAAATATGAGTATAACTTTAATGATACATTAAATAAAACTTTAAAAGTTTATCAAAATTGTATGTTATTGAATTGATTATTATAATGTTCTTATCACACTCGTCACAAAGACAAGTCACACCCGTCACGAAATAACACAGGACATAAAATCTGTATTATCAGAACTATTTAATATGAATTCTTGCCAACATAAAGAAAAAATATTAAACTATTTAAAAGTTTCCGATTTTTCTATTTGACGCATCTTAGAGAGCAGAAATTTTGCGTTTCATTCAAGAGGTACTGATTCGTACTTGCGTGCCGGTCACACCCGTCACGCCGACTAAAATGTCTGTATCTCCTACAAATTAGACTTATTTTAACAACATTTTTTATAGTTTAACAGACCGTTTTAAGCCCTAACGGATTACTTTAAACCTCAAATATATCCTGCATCAAATATGAGAATTACAGCACAAAATATTAGTAGAAATATCACACCCGTCACCGTGGAATGACCCCTAAAACTAATGATATTGTTGGGAGGGTTTTCATTGCCTGAAAACATGGATAAAACGACGTTTTGTAAAAATGAAGATCGATTTATCGCCCCCGAAACCCCTGCATACTAAATTTCATGAATATCGTTGGACCCGTTTCCGAGATTCAGATTATATATATACAAGAATTGCTCGTTTAAAGGTATAAGATAAGATACTATATATAGACAATATACTGCAACGACAAATACAAAAGGTTTTCGGATATTTTCCTTTACTTGTGCTACATGATATTATTTCATGCCACATTTCATGATTCTAGGGCAACGGGAAGTACCCTATAGGTATTGATTCCCTCGCGAGTGTCAAAATATGCGACATATACGGAGATTATAAGGCCGCATCTTTTGATTGCGTCGACTTAGAACATAGACGAATGATATTTACTATTAGAAGTTTGATTTTTTCACTGCTGCAAGGGATTGCAGACCTGAGTATTTGATATTAATTTCAACTTCATACCTCCACGCGTTCCTGAGAAAATGGGTCTTGACAGACAGACAGACAGACAGACAGACAGGCGGACAACGAAGTGATCCTACAAGCCGTTTTTGGTACGGAGTACGGAACCCTAAAAATTACTTAATTCTTGTTCTCTTCACCGAGTCATTGGGTCTTCGATAAGTTTTTGACACAAAAAACAATTACTTGGTCGATTACGTGCGTGCCGCACACATTCACTTTTTTTAGAGAGGCAGAGAGTTATGTCATAGTGCCCTGCGCGTGTGTACCTACACAGTGACCGAGTGGCAACAGGTATTATTATTATAATTATTAATTATCTTATATCTTACGCAGCGTAACATCTAATTAGATTTAATTAAAGCAAACTATGTTACTCAAAACACACATAACGTGCTTTTTAGGGTTCCTTACTCAAAGGAGGCAAACGTTACCATATTACTAACTACCTCCGCTGACCGTCCGACCGTCCGTCTGTCAGCGAGCTGTATGTAATGAACCATAACAGGTAGATGGGTACTTGAAATTTTCACTGAATCTATATTTCTATTGCTAGTGGCAACAAATATTAATAAGAAAGTTAAAAATTAAAGAGGCCTCTTTACAGTAAACTGCATAGATCGTATATATAAACGTCTTACTCGATCTTAATAACAGCTGGTGTTAAATCTTGTACGATGGTACGGAACCCTACGTGTTCCGGGTTGGCCGGGTTTTAAGTAATCAATAATTTCCCTTGCTTTAATGGAAAAGGGAAACATCGTAAGGAAACCCACATGCCTAAAAGTGCGCCATATTGTTCTCAAAGGTGTGTGAAGTCTGTCACACCGCACTTAGCCAGCGTGATGGACTTTCGGCATTCATAAAATACCTATTTTTTAACCGACTTCAAAAAAGGAGGAGGTCCTCAATTCGTCGGAATCTTTTTTCTTTTTTTTTTAGGTATGTATGTTAACCGATTATACTCGAAGAAGCATGAACCGATTTGGAAAATTCTTTTTTTGTTTGTAAGGGTATACCTACTTACCAGGTGGTCCCATTTAAATTTTAACGAAATCAGTCGAGCGGTTATTAAAATATCAACAACACTTATTAAATACTTATTACTTATCAACTATACTTTGTAGTGGCAGGCGTTTGAAGTCGGTTTTTAAAAAGAATTTTTTGTATTAAATTATTCTTCACAATGCTCTTGCACAAACAACGGTGTTTGTTTTCTATACCTACCTACTTAGTAGGCCGCTGCTCTGGCGGTGCTCGCCGGTGCCGTGCTGGAAGAATCGATGAGGCGTCAGTCCGTGCCCGAGAAGGAGTTGAGCAGACGCAAGCGGGAAATCGGGTCTGAGGTGACTGCGATGTGGCAGGAGCGGTGGTCCGCGGGATTTGGGGCGAGGATTTGCGGCGCTTCTTCCCAGACGTGTTCGGCAGGCTCAAGGCAACTTGGGTCGCGCCGGACTACGAGACCTCGCAGATCCTCATCGGACACGGCTGTATCCGGGCGCGCCTGCATGGGATGGCGCTATGCGAGAGCCCAGTGTGCGAATGTGGCGCCGAGGAGGAGAACAGACACCACGCGCTGTGGGAATGCCCCCTCTATAAGGACTTACGGGACAAGATGCTGGATGGGATCGTTCGCGGGGAGGCGGGACCAGTCTACTACTTGGACCTCATTGCGTCGGCGGAAAACTACAACCGGCTGCGGGAGTTCGCGCACCAATGGCACAAGAGGCGAAGCGGATCGGAGCGAACAGGGGCCAGGCAAGGAGCCACAGCGCGACGACGTGAGCCAAGCCTGTGCAGTGACGTCTAGCCCCAGAAGGGGGAGAGTGACATAAGGGACAAAGGATTGGAGAAAAAAGAACTTGTAGGGAGTCAAGAAGGCGCACCGGGAAACACGCCAAGAGCAAGTACCGGGCGCCCTCCCAGTGTTTCGGCCCATATAACCGCGAGGTTGGAGGGGCCATGGGAGGTGGCGGGTTTATCCCTACCTACTTAGTAGGTGACTAACTACCTACCTAACTGTTATAGGTAACTAACCTATAACATCAATGCACAGTCGACGGTTCCTAAATCACCACGGTTTAGGTGTTCAGTTCCTTGGAGCATCAGGGCTGAGAATTTGAGCCCTGGAGTACGATGATGATGTATTTACTTGGTAAGTGTCTACAATATCCATTCATAGCATCGGCAGTCCCTAAATCCATACAGTCTAAATGGGCAGTACCTCTACAGCATTAGGATTGAGGAGTTTAACCTGAAATTTCTATGAAACCATCTGGCAAAGTTTCTAGCAAATAAAGTGCGCAGAGTTCAGAAATCGTTTCAGATAAGTTTCCCCGGGATAAGAAGTAGCCTTTGTCACTTTTCTGGCCCTTAACTTTACCTGTGCAAAAAAACCAAGTCAATCTGAAACTCCATTGCGCGTATTTTGGAGGACAAATGCATAAAAAATAGCGATGATATGCTGCGGGAACTGTTTGCTTTTCCGGGTTAAAAGGTAGCCTATGTGCTATTCCAGACTACAATCTATATCTGTGCCTATGTTTAGCGAAATCAGTTCATTCGTTGTCGCGTTAAAGAGTAACAAACATCCATCCATCCCATCCATCCATCCTCACAAACTTTTGCATTTATAATATTAATTATTTAATAATTAATTAATTTATTAATTAATTAATTTATTAATTAATAATAGGAATAGGAAGGATAGTTACCTATAGTTATAGGTACCCGATAGACCGAAGCAGTGATAGCCTAGTGGTTAGGACTGCGGTCTCCTATTCGGGATGTCGCAGGTTCGATCCCGGGCGCACCTCTGACTTTTCAGAGTTATGTTCATTTAAGCAATTGAATATCATATGCTTCAACGGTGAAGGCAAACATCGTGAGGAAACCTGCACACCTGAGCGTTCTCCATAATGTTCTCAAAGGTGTATGAAGTCCGCCAATTCGTATTGAGCCAGCGTGGTGGACTATGGCCTATATCCCTTCTCTGAGAGGAGACCTGCGCTCAGTAGTGAGCCCTTGATGGGTTGCTGATAATGATGATGACCTATAGATAAATATATAAATATCAGATTTTATATTAGATTTTGAAGGCCTCGATATAGACCATAGAAGTAGGAATTACAAATATTGACAATGGACACTTGGACACTACAATTTTCTTTATTTCCATAAATAATTAAACAATATCTGGGGGACCGAGCTTTGCTCGGT
Source organism: Oeneis ivallda (assembly GCA_029955525.1). Classification (NCBI taxonomy): domain Eukaryota; kingdom Metazoa; phylum Arthropoda; class Insecta; order Lepidoptera; family Nymphalidae; genus Oeneis; species Oeneis ivallda. The sequence goes on along the minus strand of JARPMR010000001.1, from coordinate 29,032,671 downwards.
ATTTTTTTTTTTTGTGAATCGTGTTTTTGGAAATTTCATATTAAAAAAAAATAATAATTAATTTCATAGGGGAAAATATAATCAATCTGGACTCGAACCGGGGTCTTCTGGTTTCGGGACCGTCCGATTTCCCGAGCCATTGGATCTTTATAGATGATGGCGAAATTTACCTTCGTATTCTAATGATATTGTAAGGGGTTTATCATTGCCTGAAAACACGGATAAAACGACCTTTTCTAAAAATGATACCTAGCTAGATAAATTTATCGCCCCCAAAGGCCAAAACCCCCTGCATACTAAATTTCATGAAAATCGTTGGAGCCGATATATATATATATATATATATATATATATATTGCAACAAGAATTGCTCGTTTCAAGGTATTAGATATTGTTATAGTCTATAGTCTTGTTATAGTCTTCCTAATTCCATGGTTATCTATCAGACTTCAGAGAGCAAGGACTAAATTATTATTAGAGCAAGGATTAAAAGATCTTTTAATTTGCTGTAACCGGTTTTTTAAATTGAATCTCATGGCGTAGCGTAGGAAAATTTTATGATGTAATTTATCAGAACGAATGTATGCAGTAGTAGTGTAGTACCTTATATATCGTTTTTGCCTCAATTAGCTGGCGGTGCGGTGGGCTGAACTAGTAGGTTGGCCTACTTCCTGTCTGGACACAGCTTTCTAATCTGTAGTATGAACTTCGTAGTAATAGAGTTAGACCAATTTTAGTTATGTACGGAAAAGAGTAATACCTAGTATAATAGGTACTAATAAAACAATAGTACATAACATATCTTATCTTATCTTTCTTATTAATATATATAAATTACGTGTCACGTTGTTTGTCCGCGATGGACTCCTAAACTACTTAACCGATTTTGATCAAACTTCGTAACTATCTGTAATTTGGTCCAACTTGAAAGATAGGATAGTTTATATGTTTTTTTTTTTGTTTTTTTTTTTAATATAGATAAGTAGGCGGTACGAAGTTCGCCGGGTCAGCTAGTTAACAATAAATAATTATTCTGGTGAATAAATATTTTATTCAACCCCGACATGAGTATAAATAGGTCTAACTCTAAATAATATAAAATAAAATAATATAAAATCTTTGTTTTGGTACTCGGTATGCAGGGTTCGGGGGCGATAAATCGATCTACACTAGCGGCACGCTATGATGGCCGGTTTGACGTTTGTCCGCTCATGAAGTTCCGTATTAATTGATAACGACTTTGAAGGAAATAATTGTATTACTTTATTGACGATAGTGATGTGCAGAGATTCATAAATTTTATCGAATGTAGTTTTAGGTTTAGGACTCAAAATTTATTTATTAAATTGATTTCTAAAATGTATACAAGTGTAGAAAAATCAGTTTGCACCATTTAAGGGGTGAATGTACTTGTGAATATGAACAATTTTCACTATGTGGACAAACCTCTGAAATCGCAAAAAAATATCAGCTGTTTCATACAAAAGGTAAAATTTTTATTTTTATATGATATATACCACAACTCGGCATTTGGTTTTCTAAATTGAAAATTTTTAAAAATGGAATCTAATACGATCGTCACATAGGATCGCTGGCTAGCACAACTACTACCTCCGGCAAACTCGCGTCAATGCTCAATGCAAAACAAAGCAGTTTCGAATTGACGTTGCTTCGAAAAGTATAAACTGTCAGTGCAATGCGATTGTGATATAGTTTTGACCTGGCTTTGGATTTCAAATATTGATACTGCATTACTGTTGACCCTTGCTCGTTAATTTGGACTCTGTTCAAGCCCTTTGTTGTGGATTTCGTCGATATGACCGAACGTACGCAGAGAACTGTTCTAAATAGTCAGACACGTGAGTTCGTAATACGCCTTCGTAACTATTTATCATTCAAATATTCAGTTCGTTCAAATAAATTAAATAAACATATACATTTTTGTTTTATTAAACCTATTTAATCAGGTACAAAAACAAAACTTAATTGTTTTTTGTTCGAGAATAAATTGACATTCCACATCACTATTGTAATGTGTCAAACCGGCCATCATAGCGTGCCGCTAGTTTAGCTAGGTTTCATTTTTAGAAAACGTCGTTATATCCATGTTTTCAGGTAATGAAAAACCCCTACAATATCATTAGAATATGAAGGTAAACGCCATCATCTATGAAGTTCCAATAGCTCAGTAAGGAAATCGGGCGGTCCCGAAACCAGAAGACCCCGGTTCGAGTCCAGACGGTTATTTTTACCCCTATGAATTTTATTATTATAACTAATTTTCTTTTATCTAAATATATAATTTCCAAAAAAACGAGCAAAGCTCGGTCACCCAGGTACTTTTCACTAAGCGACCATTTGACCTTTGTATCCAATATAAATTTGGCCTTGACACACGGGCAGACAGATGGACAACGAAGCGATCTTTAATAAGGATTCCGTTATTTTTTAACGCAAAATTTAAAATATCTACAATTATTTAAACTTCTTGTTTATGTAGGATATAATCTATCGGCACGGCGTTAATCACAGATTAGTGATTACTATCATATATGGAACTAGGAATTACAACTACGTCTGTATCTACCTCAATCAACCTTGGTATTTACCATAGACTTGGTATATATAAGAGGTATCTACCACATCTACGCATGGAAGTATAGTAGTGGAATGTCTTAGACCATTCAGGTCGGCTAAGGCCTAAGTCGATGTTAATAAAATTGTGCTCTTCTTGGTTAACTGTGGGTTGACTGCTATTTTTGTGGTTCTATTCTCTCGGAGTAGGCTGCTAGATTTTAGACTAGGTATATGATCTAAGATCTAGACACATGATCATTATCTTTGTTGGGGTCACAAACATATTATAAGTAGGCCTCTAGGCCCGCTTGCAGAAACGCCGGGTTATCCTTTTACCCAGATTGTTGTTTTAACAAAAATAAAAAAAACAACAATCAACAACTAAAAGGATAACCCGGCGTTTCTGCAAGCGGGCCTAGACGACGGGTTATCCTTTTAACCCAGAGTTAGCTGCTGCTTTGACAGATTTCGTATAAAGCTTCTGTCAAAATTACATCTGCAAGCGGGCCTTAGTCTGCTATATAATGTACTCTGTAGGTAGGCCTTCGGGTAGACCCAATTAATAAAAACGTAGTGGTTATATTCTCTTGGGCCTAATTTGGGTCCAACAAGGAACATACTATACTCTCTACCGAGAGGGGTCCAATAAGAACTGGTATACATAATCATTAATCTGTGAATAAGAAAACAGGGCATATCCAGTTTATACAAAAGTAATTTGTGGCGCATATTTTATAACGAAAGATTTCAATCTAAGGTTCTATGGATTTCGTTATATCCTACTACCAATTCTTAGAGCAAAACATTCGAACCGTCTTACCAAACTTCCTTGCTGAATTAATTTTGCGCGTAGTGCTTTTACTTGGTGTGATCTCGATGCACTTGAAATTCCAACCACAACCGCGTGTTATAACCGCGGAAGAAATGCTGAATGCCTATAAAAGGCCTAGAAAGGATTCATACGTGCCACCTTGGGCTATGTTAATGTCTGTTTTATTTGTGCCACTTCTAATATTTTGTTTACCACTCCTGTTGCTTCATAACTATGTGGAGACTTTGGAAGCGCTATTAGGATGGAGTTTATCCTTGCTGGTGAACGCAAATTTAACGGAACTACTAAAAATAGTCGTTTTGCGACCTCGGCCGGATTTTTTCTACCGCTGTTTTCCGTGTGGTGTAGTCTCAAAACAACTCCATTGTATAGGAAGTGTTGAGGATGTTATCGAAGGAAGGAAGTCGTTTCCCAGTGGACATACCAGCTTCGCATTTTGCTCGCTCGGATTCCTCAGCTTATGGTTGGACGGGAAACTGAAGACTGCGTGTAGAAATGTAAGAGTGGAGATAATTTGTATGTTGCCGCTCGTACAAGCAACGTTGATTGGTGTGAGTCGTTGTTGCGACAATCACCACCATTGGGAAGACGTGCTAGCTGGTGCAATATTGGGATTTATTTCTTCGTACGTTTGCTATAAACTATACTGTAAACCGTCAGATCATATTTCCTAAAGACTGATTACTCCTTTAAAGTACGCAAACCGAGTTTGCGGCTCCACGGAGCTGAAATAAAAACTTGGAAAGAGCAATAATAGCAGGACCCCCCACCAGGTAGATAGACAGCATTGAACAATCACAAGAACCCTTTATATTCCAGCAACGCAAGAATGAGACATGTGGACCAATTACAATACTGAGAGACGACGCGTTAATACACTATTTTAACATCATTGATACTATGTTAAATTGAGGATTGGTTTGAGCACGTCCACGCAATGCGTCCCCAAGGGCCGGCGCTCTTTTTTGGCACAGCACGGCAGGGAATCCATAGGGATTATAGGGATTATATGTATAGTGTGCGCTTATATGTATAGACATATAAGCGCACACTGTTATGGTAACTATGCCGCGGTATCTTTAGGGTACGTTTATGCATACGCGGCGCGTTGTGCGGCGCCTAGGGCAAATATATGCCCGCGTTCAAAGCAAACGCTTCCGTATGAACGCTCTCATAAGTACTTCTGTATGAACGCTCTCATACTTGGCCATATGTTGGAGTTTACCACGTGACACGTCGAACCACGCGCCGCCTCCCGTGTGCATAAACGTACCCTAAGGCATGGCAAGACGTTCTTAGGAACGCTAGGTGTACGCTCAGGTCGCAGGCGCTGTCATGTCTCTACATACTAACGCATACCGAAGCATCATGAGGGATAACAAGACGTGCCGAAAGCTGCCAACACGGCATGCCTAAGCTTGCCGAAGCATAATTTTTGTACGTACGACCATCATCATTCAAACGCCAACGTAAAAGTGATGTAATTATGGTCTATTATTATTCATTATTTGAAAAATCCCTTGCCGTGCCTTGCCTCCAGTGGGCGCCGGCCTTTAGACTTGCTTGTTTTAATTTCAAAGCAAACAATTAATTATTATAATTACCTACTCTTTTTGGTGCCGATTTCACCAAGGTCGAATTACGGTTAGCCGAGGAATAAATTGGTCGTTCTGACAGTTTTTGTATTGAAAATACTGTCAAAATACACTCGGATAAGACCTATTTTACGTTGGTGAAATCGGCGCTTAAGAGGTATTAATTAAGTCTCAAGAGCCAAAGGGCTTGCAAGTTTAATATGGAAGGGGGTATGGCAGTTTTAATTAAACCCATACCCCTAATCGGTTTCTTCACGCCATCGTGCCGGAACGCTGAATCGCTTGCGGCACATCTTTGATGGTAGTGTGGTAACTAGGCAAGGCCGAAGCTTTCTGGCAGAGCAGACATTAGCTTATCATCATCAGCAGCAACCAATCAATGGCTCACTACTGAGCACGGGTCTTCTCTCAGAGAAGGGTTATAGGACATAGTCCACCACGCTGGTTGAGAACATTATGGAGAACTCTCAGACGTGCAAGTTTCCTCATGATGTTTTCCTTCACCGTTGTAACATAATATTTTGATATTAAGCAGTGATAGCCTAGTGGTTAGGACTGTGGTCTCCTATTCGGGGGGTCGCAGGTTCGATCCCGGGTACGCACCTCTGACTTTTCGGAGTCAAGTGCGTTAAATATCACTTGCTTCAACGGTGAAGGAAAACATCGTGAGGAAACCTGCACATCTGAGAGTTCTTCATAACGTTCTCGAAGGTGTGTGAAGTCCGCCAATTCGCATTGGGCCAGCGTGGTGGACTATGGAATATAACTCTTCTCTGAGAGGAGACTTGGGCTCAGTAGTGAGCCGTTGATGGATTGCTAAAATGATGATGATTTTGATATTTAATTGTTTAAATAAAACATTGTAATTTACGAAAAATGTATATATTATTGTTAGCTTCATAACAGTATTAAAGGCAATAAATACGTTGATTACAGTTTTATCGATGAGTAGACAATTATTATTATCATTGTTTGAAATATCTCGTTCTTATACATTAAAGCTGGAAGCAAAAGATTTAAAATTATTATATTTTTAAATTAACATCAATAACTATTGAACAACAAATCAAGCTAGTTGAAAGACACTGAGGGATTCTACACTGAGGCGCGAAGTTAGTAACAGTTCCTCTTCGCGTTTACTACGTACCTTTTATAAAAAAAAAACAGAATTGTTATCACTTTCTAATTGGTTAAAGGTTTGACTAATTCCACACCTGTAAGAAGAATAAACATCGTATCTCATTTTTGGTTGAGCGCAAAAAGAGCATCTTTTATTTAGTGAGAATGTGATTTTAACTCAAAATTGCTAAAAAGTGAGTAAGTAGTAAATACTATGTTTTTCCTTGCGGGTGTCGAATTAGGGTGAAACCACATTTGTGAGGATCAATTCGCATTTTGTTCATACAAAACTGTCATTTTGCATAGTCGTGTACGCATCGAAAAGCCGATTTGATCCGTACACTTTTCTACGGAAAATGACAGTTTTGTATGGGCAAAATCCGAATCGATCCTCACAAATGTGGTTTCACCCTAAGTCAAACCTTTAACAAGTTAGTAGGTAATAAGTAATAACAATTCTATGGTTTTTTTAACTTAAAATCAAATGAAACCACATGGAGACCTGTTTTCACCACCTTCGGATAAGTGTTGGATAGCATCATAGCTTATTCACATATTTTGTCTTTGTCACTTGAAATAAAGAAAGTGACAAAATTTACGGTTAGGCTATCTGACACTTATCAGAAGGTTGTGCAACAGACCCTTACATTTTACTAACTAAAACCAACGAATCTACTTCGCACATACTGGGGTAATTATAGTGAAATTCACTAGTGAAACACACTATAGTGTATTATTAATTATAGTATAGGAAAATAAACTATTATTACAGCTAAAAATGATTTTAATACGATACGAGTTTTAAACAACTTAAAGACATTTACTAGATGGTCGGGGTTGCTTACACAAATTCGACTCGGCACATTCGAATCGGCAATGTAATAAATAACTAAACCGACCCGATGTAATGAAAAATTATTGATTTCGAGTTTAGGGAATTCTACCTTAAAACCTAAAAATCGTAAGTGATAAAAAAATATTGATTAATATTTAATTTTTGAATTTTCGCTTTATATTTTAATGAAAACCGAAATAGCAGAGCGGTATATATAGCTCAGCCGAGCCAACTTTGTGTTTAGCATAAATACAATGTGGTCTTTCAACAGTTCTTACCAGAATATAGCATGTTTTGATAGACTCTAGCAAGATTTTACAGTTAATGTTATGTCTGCAAGGTAAAAAAATTAAGTATTAATTAAATACTCCATAGAGTACGACATACTTTATCTGAAGCTAAATTAGAATAAGTACAAGCTGCCTGGAATGATCAATTAATTAATATTATCCTTCTAAAGGAGAGTGTCCAAAGTGCTTCAAAGGAAAACCCAGCGTCGATTTGAATAACACAAGAACATGGTATCATGATAAGGCATAGTCGTTTCACCCTATTGGATTATCTATTAGGTGATAACAAGCTTTATAATACTGCCAAACCCCTTCCGGGTTACACCGTTTCCATCTTAGACATAAATTATTTAAATCGACGCTCGGTATGTTTGGACACCCTCTTTTGCAGTATTTTTTGCTGACTTCAAAGATAAAATCGCAGAATACTTCGCGGCGGACGTGAGAGCGACTTTTTTGGCCGGCTCTATAGAAGTTATGAAGTTCGGTTTATCTGTTTTTTCACTGTTCATTGTGTAAGAGGACTATTACATTTCGCATTCCTCTCTCTCGCACATTCTCATTTTCAATTATTGTAAAAAATTTCAGATACTTTTGACAGAATGTGGTCAGTTATTTTATCTTCGAAAATTAAATTACGGACATTTTAGACATATTTTTCTAATCATATACCTAATTTTTAATAGAGAATAAGAGCGATGATAATGTTAACAGTAGTTTCCGCCCTTTTTCTCTATCTAAATCTAGGTATAACCATTGACCACATTTTGTCAAAGTATCCGAGATTTTTACAATCATTGAAAATGTTAAGAGTGTGCGAGAGAGAGGGATGCGAAACTTAATAGTGCTCTTAATTTGTGTTAAGAAAGTGCTATAGGAAAGTTTCTGGAAGATACTTCTGGCTACCTTATAAGTCAGCTAAAGTACGGTTCACATCTAGCGGAGCGCGTCGAACCACAGTGGAGCGCAATCGAAAATGGTATAAAGAAAATCGAAATATATTATTTATATCCGTATTATCTCTGTAATTATTTGTATCCACTTTGTTCAAACATGGGTACATAAACCTTTTATAACAATAAAGCACTTAATGATTATTATTTGTGTAGGTAGAATTTATTTTCTAATTTTCTTTATAATTTTTGTCAACCATGCGCCGAATACAAGAGTCACATGCGAAATGCGGAGGGTAATGTCTTTTTGAGATTATATTGCCCAAGTATGAACTTTAAATTTCAAATTGAACTTTTAATTTTCTTTCTTGCATCGTCATTGCAGTCCGACGCGCTCCGTTGGATGTGAATTTTAATTAAGGAAAATGTATGTGTCTATACTAATATTATCATACATAAATGCAGTTTTTCAAATAAAGATATATATATAAAGAAAGTCTTTACTCTTACTAATATAATCTGAGTCCCCCACGCATGCAAATGGTCGATGAAGTGTTCACACATTTAAATTTGTTTGAATAAATACATCGAACATGTGCACACACGGAAAATTAGAAATATATATCATTAGATCAACATTTTCATTTATTCTAAACTAACAATAATCAGCTCTCTTTTGAAGATTTAAAAACAACACATAAAAATTCGAAAATATTTTATACAAGAATATAATCAATAGATTGTTACTTCGTATTATTTTACTAGTTTACATGCAACATCACAATATAATAATATGAAATATACAAATGTTTCTAAATATATTATAAGTATTAGGTATCATTAGAATAATTGTAATTAAATGCATCGCTATGTAATAACTATATAACAGCTGTATATAGTATCAGGCGACTCTATCTCATAAGTAGAGTTTACAAAAATGAGCATCTTTGTGTTGATATTTCAAATTGCAAAAACAAATTATAATAATCAATACAAATTCGAAAGTGTGGATTCCAATTGATTTTTGGAACCAAAATCCACAGGAAAAACTTTTACGGCTTTGGATATACAGTGCAGTGCGAGCTGGTATAGTCAGTGCAAAGTGCAAGTTGCTATCCCGTAGTACTATTTATGTTATCAGATGAAGTCTCGCACTTATAAATCTTGCGATTCTCTAAAAATGATTGCTACAGTGTGACGATTGCAATCGCTTCTGATTGGCCGATACTCACTTGCTATTGGCTAAAATGCACTGTTGCAGAGAGAACACAATAAATTCAGCCAATCGAGACTATCTATGAATGATGCAGCTTTTAGAGAGATAGACTCAATCAACTCGCATTGTCTAACAAAGCCCTAAAGCACTGACAATTTCAATTGAATGTGCTCAAGCTGTAAACAAGGTATATAATAATATACTCCATAAATATTATAATATTACACGATTCATGATTGTAAACTACATACAATGACATCAACTAACAAGTATTAATAATATGTATTATTAAAGTGTATAATAAGTCTTTAAAGAAAGCATAAACTTATTAAATTAAAATTTTACATAAATAAAATTATAAAATAATAAATGCTGAATTTATTAATTATACAATTATTATTTTATTATAAATATGCCATTTTGATTAAAAAAAATAAATGAATTATCAGTTATAATGTTGTAGCAATTTAATTAAATGACTAAAAAAATTCTTGAAAATTATATTATTTTAATCACTAGGTACTCATTTATCTTTAATAAAAGTTTTTAAAATATTACGCATATTGACAATATATTTTTTAAAAGCGCAAAATAAACTAAAATATTAAAATATATAAATCACATTATGCATATTACGTATCGGATTATAATGTCATTACTTATAAAAATATATTTTACAACATAATAGATGTAGATTTACAATAAAAGTATAATCAAAATAAACTATTTTTAATAATATTAATTTATAAATAATCAAATGTTATCTCAAACATAAAAATATTATGGTATACAAAGTTTTGTGTTTATTTGTCAAAATATATACACTTTTATAGTTACATCGACGTTAGCGCAGAAGAGTACTCGCACGGAAACTAAAAACGATTGTTCGAACCCGTGTGATTCAGGCATTCATCATCATCATCACCAGCAACCCATCATCGGCTCACTACTGAGCGCAGGTCTCCTCTCAGAGAAGGGTTATAGGGAATAGTCCACCACGCTGGCCCAATGCGAATTGGCGGACTCCACACACCTTCGAGAACATCGCACAGGCATGCAGGTTTCCTCACGATGTTTTTCCTTCACCGATCATTCAGGCATCAGGGTTTAGATTTCAAAAACACAGCTTAAGCCAATGTGATACTTATAAAAATAGCGGATAAAAATTTTTCTGATAAAAAAAAATACCTACATCTGCGCAGTAAGATCGTTGTAACTTATTTAAAAGTTAAAAGTTCTTGACCTGTACAACCGAATAGGCGTGTTCACGTGTTGTGAATGCACGGTGTTTAGGTTCTTCATTTAGTGACAAATTTTATATACCATTTTAAATACTTACTACAAATATAAAAATAAATGATTTTCGTTACGATGTGACTGATATGTGATTAACGTAAATTAATAGGGTAGTTGCCTATGTTTAATTTTTTAAATTCCATTTTTCAATTCCATGTCACAAGATCACTTAAAACTGACGTAAATTTTATGTATTCATCACATTAGTTACGTGCTGGTTATTTTATTTAACTTTATTGCAGCGTTAAGAGAATAATGGGAGCGCCACTGTGTTTCCATACATTTTGACATTAAACCTGCACTCAGATGCGTTGTAAAATTTTGAAAAAACAGTTACACTAGGGCTATCTCCCTCATCCGTGCATCCTTTTCTGTCTTTTGACACAAAACAATTTAATTTTCCTCTGGAGGTTATAAAGACTATCGGTCTGAGATTAGAAGATTGGTAGGAGATTGCATATTGTCGTGGAAGTGCCAATGCCTCCTAACTGCGGAGATCAACATTTTAATAACTAATATTATAAAGAGGAAAGATTTGTTTGTTTGAATTGAATAGGCTCCGGAACTACTGGACAGATTTGAAAAATTCTTTCACCATTAGGATCCTACGTTATCCCTGATGAACAGGTGAAAGAATATTTTCAAAAAGTTAGGGATCCGTATGAAAACTTCAATAATGTAACCCAAGGTGTGAAAAAGTGTACTTCGGAAGTATCTGCTGAAAATGCGAATATGATCTTTCATAAACCTTAAAAAGTAAACTTCACAAGAAATGGCAAATAGGAGGTATTGGCAGTTCAATGACGATATGGGGATATTAAATGATATTATTTATTTTAGATATTGTTTGATGTAACTTTTTGATAAAAAAAATTGATAAAAATTTCAGTCAACTACCCTATTAATGCGGGTTCAATACGATCAAAATATCACAATTCGTCTTTTACCTTCAAATATGATTTGCAAAACTTGTGCATGTCCTCAGTGGATCTATCGCCTTCGTAAACGGCCAATTGTTTCCCGTTCGCGTATATTTTGAACGTTGGCAGGGTCTGTATTCCAGCGAAATCTGCTACTTTGGGATTATCAGCCGCCTCGACAGCGATAGCCTTGATTGGACTGTTCTCGCCCTTTAAAGCGGTTGCCAGGCGACTGTAGGCCGGTTTGACAGTCGAACAATGTCCACACCCTGCAAAATTTGACACATCTGGTAAACAAAGTTCCATCACAAAACTAACAAACAAACATACTCTTGCATTTATAACATTAGTATGATGCAAGAGTACTTCTTCTTCTTTGTCAACCGATAGACGTCCACTGCTGGACAAAGGTATCTTGCATAGAATTCCACAGGCCTCGGTTTGCGCCGCCTGAATCCAACGGCTCCCTGCGACTCGTTTGAAGTCGTCGGTCCACCTGGTGGAAGGCCTGCTTACACTGCGCTTCGCGGTGCGGGTTCGCCACTCCAGCACCTTGGGACCCCAACGACCATCAGCTCTTAGAACTGTATGCCCCGCCCATTCAAACTTCAGTTTCGCGACTCGCTGAGCTATGTCGGTGACTTCGGTTCTCCCACGGATCTCCTCATTTCTGATTTGATACCGCAGGGATACTCCAAGCATAGCTCTCTCCATCGCTCGCTGAGTAATCCTGAGCCTTCTTATGAGGCCCACAGTTAGCGACCATGTTTCATTTGAGTACTTACACACTGCATAAAACATGACAAAGGTCGGTTCGGGTGAAGCGATTATGTCCTGGAAGTCGTCATCTCCCGCCAGCTGCACGTTCACACCGAACCCAGCCTCCTGGTTGCTCTTAGCGCTTTGCTTGGCTCTCTGTTCCCCCATTTGACTGTGTATAAATGACACAAAGTCCGCTTTCTGTAAAACATAAAGGACACTAAGCTATAAAATTGACTACTGCAGCTGCCGTCATATTTTTTCACGCCATTTTGGAATAGACTGACGCCATTTTGGCACTGTAAGCAGATACGAATGTCTCTGGAACTAATAATTTTGCAAATGAGCGGACCAACCTATATAATTAATTTATGATTTCATTGATTAATAGACCTCTATAATTCATCTATGGTTTCATAGATTAAATTATCATTTATACTTATAGAGAGAGGTCGGTGCACCATTTGAAATATTCTTAGTTCCAGAGACACTCGTATGTCAAATGTGGCGCTTCAAATTGATCGATAATTTAAGCTGTCATTTGTTTAGGAACAGCCAATCCAGTGTCAATAATAGATTAATTATATCACTGAGACATCAGTGATAATGGACATCAGTACCCTACTTCAGCTAGACGCCTTTATTTAATAGCGGTAGAGATACCTGCCAATTAGAGGTCAAGAGATGTAATAATTTTTAGACAGTACCACATTGTATTTTGCATGACGAAATGCGGGTTTGACAGCTTTTAGTCAGCAACTCTTCCTATCCACAGGAATTATCAAAAATAGAGAATACGGCAGCAGAACTCAAACTTAAATTATCTCCCCGCTCTATATTTTGTCTTTGGCGAGAACTGCCAAAATTTGACATTGACGTCTAGTCACAGTAGAAGTTTTGGCCGGCCAGTACTTCACTGCACTGCACTACTTCGGTGGTTGGATGGAGCGTATCAATATGCAAAATGCATTGATAAAGTTGGAAAATGAGCGTAATATACTGGATGATACTTCTGGAGCAGGTCTGGACCAATAATATGTTGCTCATGATGATGTTGGGGATACATTGAGATAATTTCTTTGCCAAATTTTGTCCAAATCAGTTCAGAGGTTTAGGCTCTTACCATATACAAATATCAAAGCTGTGGATGCTATTTTGAGCGTGACAAGTGGTCGAATCGAAGGGATATTTGAAACAGTGATTGCCTATAGTTGTTAGGACTGTGGTCTCCTAGTCGGGGGGTCGCAGGTTCGACCCCGGGCAAGCACCGCTGACTTTTCGTAGTTATGTGCCTTTAAGCAATTTAATATCACAATATGCTTCAAAGGTGAAGGAAAACATCGTAAGGAAATCTGCACACCTGAGAGTTCTCGAAGGTGTGTGAAGTCCGCCATTTGTGGACTATGGCCTATAACCCTTTTTTGACTGGAGACCAAGGTACCAATTGTCTAAAGGTTATTCTACCGATCGCACTCGCACTCGATGACATTAGCGTCAAAGCAAAATAATCCTTGATTGTATCGATGTTAAGTCACTAATTCAGTACAACCGATTTTAACATGGAGCGTTATGGAGCGTATCTTACATACATAAACTTATAAGAATGCATACACGAAATTGAGTTCTAATTCGATACTGCTATGGTTTATTTTAGTTTAACGCTGATGCCATGAAATGACTAAGTTTTGATGAACAACTGTTAGACAATCGGGGGGCTTATTAGTGAGCCGTTGATGGGTGGGATGATAAAGGGGATGTTTTTCCAGTGTTACCTTCCTTCCCGCACTATAATCCTGCACGAGTTTGTCGAAGTAGCTAAAGTACTTGAGCGTGGGATATCCCTTGACGTCGTAGCTCGAGCACAGCTCCTGCTGCGTGGTGCAGTCCACGGCCGCGAAAGCCACCATCAGTTCGTCAGCGAATTCTTCTGCCGCTTCGGTGAATTCTGGCTTTGTACTTTTGCAGTGTCCACACCCTGTTACATTAATTTTACTATAGCACAACTAGCTGAACCGACGAACTTCGTACCGCTAACTTATCTATATAATTATAAAGAAAACAAATACTACTACTACTACAACTACTATTCCAACTACTACTACAACAACTTAGTAGATCTAGTTACTTAGTTTATCTGACTTCTTCATTTGATAATTGGGTACATTCGTAGAATAGCAATAAGCAAATAGCAATATGTCATCTTAATGTCATTTCAATTGTCAAATGTCAATTGCTGGTGTGTCAAATGTCATCATGACTCGTGTAGGTACGTGTTATTGTCAAAAAGGACGCCATGTTGTTGCGCTTTTATTTTGCAAAATAATTTCGCATCGTAACCCGTAAAAAGGACCTTTTAATGAGATATAAAGAAAAATAATCACTATTTCATGACCCCGAATATTTTGAAAGACCTTACAAATACCTGGCCCAGGCTCCATATACATTTGAAACAACCCCTTTATGGCAACAATTATACGAAGGCACTGAGTACTGACATGGCGCGTAGAACATGACGAGGGCGTGTCTGATCTTGCGGAGCACGTTTCTGAAGGTCGCGGCGTCGAGGTGGCGCACGGCGCTCTCCTCCTCGCTCCAGGGCCTCTCGGGCGGCGGGGGCGGGGGCGGCTCCTGTGGAGACTGGGGGCAAACAAACACGTGTGTACTTCAATCGAGCTGGCCCCCTTACAACTACGGAATATAATGCAACCGGTGGAAACTCCGAGTCTTCAATGTGCTTCATGAATCGATTAAGTTATTTATTTTGAACTAGCTGATGCCCGCGACTTCGTCTGCGTGGATTTAGTTTTAAAATCCCACAGAAAATCTTTGATTTTCCGGGATTGAAAGTAGCCTATGAAAGTCTCCAGGCCCTCAACTATACCAGGCCTGTGTCACTCCGCGTGTAGGTATTAAAAACATACCTACAGGCGGCGGCCCTTGCGCAAGGGCCAATCTAGTAGGCTGCCGCAAACGAAAAAAGACACACGCGCGCGCGCTATTTGTTCGACCACGTTCAACTTTCTCAATAATTGCAGCAAAAAGATACTGTGCAGTATTTAATTGTTTAAATACGATCGAAATTTTACTTTTTTTTGGTTGCCTAAAGACGCTGACAGGTAAAATCTACTTTGATTGGATTACATTATGTTCCTATTTGAAATGAAATTAATTCAAACTACAAACCCTTTCTCCCCTTGTTGAACAAAGTACTATTCCAATACCCTAAAAGTATTTACTCGGCGCTGCCTGCTGCGCGTTGCCCGCCACAAGTAGGAGTAAACGCTCGTGCTGTGCGCTAGATGGCGTAAGTAGTTTCTCGAAGTAGGCAACCCTAGTCCGCGGCTCTTTCAATACGTATAACCACGTATAACTTATTAAGAACCGTAGTCCAGTGAGTTAAGGCCCATATTCCCTCAAAAAAAATTTGGTAGGTATGTAAATGAATACGTGCTCGACTGGAACGCGAGCTAAATTAAATCATATTGTTTATCAGATTCAGTACATATTTCTTTGAAAACCATTGCGAAGTAAAGCTTCTGTACGCTAGTTACTAGTTATTATTCTGTGACTATACCCATGCAAAAAATCACGTCATTCCGTAGTTTTGTTGCGGCGTGATTGAAGGGCAAACAAACATACACTTTCGGCTTTATAAATATATCAGCATGATGTTAGATTTAGGTTTTCAATAGTTTTATATAATGTCTTGCACTAACGAATTGAGATTTGTCCTGTAGTGTAAGTGTGGATATAAATAAATAAAATTAGATCCAATGTACCTCCTAGTTCTATGTACTAAAACGGTGGGAATTGCCTCTAAATTAGAGGTCATGTCCTCTTCTCAACAGTAGACAGATTTCGAGTAAAATTAGTTCAGAGTCTGATTATATTAGGTCCTTACATATGAAATTGGCGTTTTGTCGAACTGGCCACTTTGATCTCAAATATCTCCTCTTTGGTTAGGAATTCCAATTTCAAATTTAAACAGCTATTTACTCATGCTTTTGTGTTTTGAAAACCCTAATTCATTTGTTTTTTCCTCTTTTGGTTTTTTCTTTGCGTCACTCAGTTTACAAAATGGAAATATGGAATGGAAATATCGCGTTATTTACGAGTACGAGTTCTATCGTGGCACCAGTGCTGCAGAAACGGCTAAAAGGATTAATGATGTGTATGGCGGCGGTGTCGCAAAAGAAAACACAGTGCGTTTTTGGTTTCAACGTTTTCCCGAGACGAGACGAGACCAAAGTTGATAATGAGGAATTGAAGGCTATTGTGGAAGCGGAGCCATCCATGTTCGAGCTAGCTGCAGGCTGCGGTGTTAGTGATAAAACTGTTTTAATCCACTTGAAGCAAATTGGGAAGGTAAAAAAGCTTGAAAGGTGGGTAGCTCATGAATTGAGTGCAGCAAACCGACAAACGCGCGTCGACTGCAGCGTTACATTACTCAACCGGCACAATAATGAAGGGATTTTAAATCGAATCATTACTTATGATGAAAAGTGGATCCTGTACGATAATCGGAAACTCTCATCGCAATGGCTGAACCCGGGCGAACCAGCCAAATCCTGCCCCAAGCGAACATTGACTCAAAAATAATTACATACTTGTGAGCGTTTGGTGGACTAGTGCCGTGTCATTCACTACAGCTTTCTTAAATCTGGCCAGGCGATTACGGCGGATGTCTATTGTCAGCAACTGCAAACCATGATGGAAAAGCTAGCTGCTAAACTACCGAGGCTGGTCAATCGCTCTAGGCCACTGCTGCTTCAGGACAACGCTAGACCACACACTGCACAACAGACGGCTACCAAATTAGAGGAGCTTCAATTGGAATGTCTAAGACATCCACCATACTCCCCGGACCTTGCTCCAACAGATTACCATTTTTTTCGAAATTCGGATAACTTCTTGCAAGAGAAAAAATTCAACTCCGATGGGGCAGTCCAAAGCGCCTTCAAAGATTTTATTGATTCCAGTCCGAATGGTTTTTTAGTAAAGGGATCAATGAACTACCTACCTACCCTACTATAATGAGATGGCAAAAGTGCCCAGATAGAAATATATTATATTTTAAAAAAATCGACTTTATGTTCCTCCCTTACAAAACGTCAATTTCATATGTAAGGACCTGATACAAGGTTCACACTGAATTAATAAAATTAATTGTTATGTCGTATTTGCAGTAAAATTATAAAAGGAGATTGGTGAATTCCATAGAGTTTCTGACCCAGACGAACTGAACCGTGGTTGAGGCCCACGTTCACGAATCAAACTTCTCATGCTTTTTCTAGTAAACCAGTCTAACAAAAAAGTTCATCAAAGTCTATCAAATAAAGTTGGGAGAAAAAAGATATTCACTTGTATTGCCATGTAACGGTTATTTATAATGTGTACTTGTGAATAATTATACTTTTGATCTCCATCTTCTAAAAATGTCGGGTTTACACAAAAAAATACTCTGAAAAATATTAATTAAAAAAAAATTAAAATTTCTGAATCTGAACGGTTTTTAAAAATGCTGGGTCAAAATTCGCCAACCTCATTTAGCTAAAATTACAGCAAGAAGACTGTAGCAATGATTTATTAAGATTAATTTTGGCTCACCTTAATGAAATCGATAATCTGTTGCTCCTGGCGCGCGTGGCCCGCATCGTACCGGTACGCGCCCTTGCTGAAGTACTTGAGCGTCGGGTAGCCCTTCACGCCGAACCGCGCCGCGAGCTCCGGCTGCTTGGTCGCGTCCACCGCCGCCAGCAAACAGTTTATCTACAACAAGTGGGAGTGGCTTTTACTTTTATCACGAACTAGAAGACGCCCGCGACTGGATTGAGGTTTTTTGATTCCCACAGAAACCCTTTAATTTTCCGGTATAAAATGTAGCCTATGTGTTATTCCATGGTATAATCTATTCCCATTCTAAATTTCAGCCAAATCCGTACAATAGTTTTTGCGTGAAAGAGTAACAAACTTACGCACACACAAATTTTCGCCTTTATAATATTAGTGTGATTGAAATTCAACCCTTAAGGGGTTAATAGGGGTTTGAAAAATCAAATGACGAGTACCTTTTACTTTAAACAAAAATTTAACAAACCGTTTAACTATTAAAGGGCATAAGGATCGTCTTTTAATTTTAACACAAAAGAATATCAAAATGTGTCAAAATGTTTTATGTTGTTAATTTTTAGTATATTTCCACTTCTATTCCTTTTAAGTCGTCGATATCACGACTTGTCGATTTTCTAAGGTTTCGACCTTATGAATTCGATTTATTAAGCTTTCGATTTCATAAGCTATCGATGTCATGAAAAATCGATCTCGTAAGTAAACTTTCGATGTGATGAAAGGTCATCATAAGCTATCGATTAGGCTTATAGGTATGGCTTACCTTTTGATCTTTGATCTTGGAAGCTGCCTTTTCAAATTCAGGCTTAATACGTTTGCAGTGTCCGCACCAGGGCGCGTAGAATACGACTAACGCGTTATCAGCCTTTGAAAGTACGCTGTCAAATGTATCCGCTAAAACAACAAACATAAATAATTATCATGCTCATCATCACCATAAACTCAACAATGGCTCACTACAGAGCGCAGGTTATAAGCCACAATCCACCATACAGGCCAATGTAAATTGACAGACTTCACACACCTTTGAGAATATTATGGAGAACTCTCAGACATGCAGAATTCCGCCATAAACATAGTATTACTTACTACGGTTCCCTCACGATCTTTTCTATCATCATGAATGGTGAAGCTTAAGTCTATTCGAATAAGTTTGGAATAAAATTAACAAAATAATAAAATTAAAAAACTGAAGAAAAAAATAAAGAAGAATAAATAATTTAATTCTTTCTTTAAAAGTCGTTGAATACCTGCAAATCTTCGCAATATCCGAATAACGAACTTGATAAGCATTCTTTTATGGATGGAGAATCATTGAATAAACTACTATCATATTTTAATGTGATTTTAATATTAACAGAATTTTAATCACTACAAAAGTCAAAAATCTTCAATGTCAACTATTGTCAATGTAAAAAAAGAAACCAAGAAGACTTTTGTCATCCATAGAGTAAAATTTGAAAAAATGAAAGAGAATGGAATTAGGAAGTATCTAATTCTTAGGTAGGTATATAGTTTGAACGCAAGAGCTAGGCACCGCCTGAGGTATGTGGGCGGTGAGACGGGGGAGGGCGCGATTGACAAGACGTTGACTAGACGCACATGAGATATTTTAGGGCAGATAAATCTCAGGATAACATGTCGGAAAATGTCTTAATAAATGTAATGGGTAATTATAACAAAAATAATATTTCCTGGTTAAACAAGAATAAACGCATATCTAAAATGAGTACATTTTATTATTTACGATACAGTAGCCTCTGCCACTAATTTATTAATGTTCATATCATATTTGTGTTCTATACTTTCCTTGTCACCCTTTCGTTTGAGAAAATCTGTGCACAGTGTAAATAACATTTTTCACATTACGTGGAATTGGCGGACCCATCTCAGGATATTTTATCTCGTGTGTGTTTGGGACAAAGGGGCGCAAACAACTAAGACGTGTGACCGTCGCCGTGGTCGACGGCAGACTGAGTTAGCCTCAAGATTTTTTACCTCCCCCGTCTCACCGCTCACATACCTCAGGCTGTGCCTAGCGCTCCCGCTCAAACTATAGTACTTTTATTTCACGAAGCGACGCGCGCTTTACTTGTGTAACCAAGTATACAACACGGTACGAATGTGTGCTTGAAGACGAGTAGACGGTAAAATCAGTACTACCGCGCTTACGCACACATTCACAGCGTGTTTGTACACTTGGTTAGCACAAGTAAAGCGCGCGTCGCTTCGTGAGCTAAAAATACTATAGTAGGTACAGTAAAGGTACATACAGTCAGTAAATATACAAATAAAAAACAATTGTTTATACCATTATGACTTACGGAAACCAAAAAATCTTTGCGTAATGGTAGATAATGGTAAAGGAGTGATAAATTGACATGTGAAAAAAAGGCACAACAGAAGAATATTCTGTGAGACACAATGAATTTAGAAATCCTCATGAAAGATATTATAATATCTTTCATGAGGATATGGCATAATATATTATGCTATAGCATTAAACTAGCGGCACGTTATGATGGCCGGTTTGACGTTTGTCCGCTCATGAAGTTCCGTATTAATTGATAACGACTTTGAAGGAAATAATTGTATTACTTTATTGACGATAGTGATGTGCAGAGATTCATAAATTTTATCGAATGTAGTTTTAGGTTTAGGACTCAAAATTTATTTATTAAATTGATTTCTAAAATGTATACAAGTGTAGAAAAATCAGTTTGCACCATTTAAGGGGTGAATGTACTTGTGAATATGAACAATTTTCACTATGTGGACAAACCTCTGAAATCGCAAAAAAATATCAGCTGTTTCATACAAAAGGTAAAATTTTTATTTTTATATGATATATACCACAACTCGGCATTTGGTTTTCTAAATTGAAAATTTTTAAAAATGGAATCTAATACGATCGTCACATAGGATCGCTGGCTAGCACAACTACTACCTCCGGCAAACTCGCGTCAATGCTCAATGCAAAACAAAGCAGTTTCGAATTGACGTTGCTTCGAAAAGTATAAACTGTCAGTGCAATGCGATTGTGATATAGTTTTGACCTGGCTTTGGATTTCAAATATTGATACTGCATTACTGTTGACCCTTGCTCGTTAATTTGGACTCTGTTCAAGCCCTTTGTTGTGGATTTCGTCGATATGACCGAACGTACGCAGAGAACTGTTCTAAATAGTCAGACACGTGAGTTCGTAATACGCCTTCGTAACTATTTCGATCGTGAAGCTCAAAATGGAGGGCCAATTTTACCTATAACGTCAGTGGTTGAACGCGTAGCTGATGCGCTTAATATTGGACAACGAACTGTTAGACGGATAACTAAAAAAAAATATGGCGAGACTGGCACAGAAGAAAATAAACTTCACACACCAAAAAAGAGAAAACGAGCAAAACCAGTCGTAGGCATCGATAGCTTTGATGCCGATGCTATCCGAAGACAGGCAAGTGAAAGAAATCAAAAATTGGCAAAATGTTGTGTTCTTGGATGAAACATGGCTTAATGCTAACCATACTGTAGGCCGTTCTTGGAACGATGACACAGCAGCATCTACTTCCAAAGTTCCTGTAGGAAAAGGATCGCGACTTATAATTTGTCACGCCGGAACCATCAACGGGTTTGTCGAAGGTTCTCTCATGGCTTTTGCGTCAAAAACCACTGGAGACTATCATGAAGACATGAATGGAGAAAAGTTTACTGAATGGTTTACCTCAATGTTGTGTAGCCTCCCTGAACCATCTATTATAATTATGGACAACGCCCCATACCACTCGATGCAAATTGACAAGCCACCTGCCCAATCCCAAAAGAAAGCTGATATCGTCGCATGGCTTCGTAAAAATGGCGTAGATGCAAACATGAATATGTTAAAAGCGGAATTAGTACGTCTTTTAAAAGAAAACAAACCAACCAAGATCCGATACGTCATTGACGAAATAGCATTAGAACATGGGCACAGAGTTATACGGTTACTGCCTTATCATTGTGAGTATAATGCGATTGAGTTGGTGTGGGCTCAAATTAAGGGATATGCTGCAAGACACAATACAGAACCCCCATTTACCACAAAAAAAATGCTAAAATTATTAGAAGAAGCTTGTGAACATGTGACTAAAGGAGACTGGGAAAAGGTTGTGAATAGAACTGTTAAATTAATAAGGGAAGATTATGAAAGAGATGTGAAAATAGATAATATTATAGAAAACGAACATACTAGTGGTTCGCCCCGAACTGAGACCTCGCGGTAACGGTATCCCATGATTATTCATTCAATCGATACATGATAACCAAAACTGACATTATTATTATGCCCGTTTTCACCAAACATACCTAAATCATCCCCTAAGTAGGAGTCTCTTAACGTAGGTAGCTCCTAAATACAATCCTAAGTCCTAACATCCGTCCCAATATCCTTTTAGGTGTCCCGTACAGGATCGTGATAAATAAGTTGACAGAAAACATCAATCACCTAACTTATAGGTAGCCCGTAAAGGTTAGGGAACGTTAGTGAAAACATTGAATTATTTATCAAACATTGAATTTAACTCGTAGTTCCATGGGAATAGTTACTGACTGCGCCATCTATTAGCATTATTGTGAAGCTATGTTGATGCTATATGAATTACTGACGCCCATTAAAAATTAAATAATCTCGTTTCTTTATAATATTCATATAATTTTAGTATTTGTTGTTCAAGTACAGGATATAAGTGACCTAAAAACATAAAATCAGTTTGAAAATCCATAGCGGATTTTTCTAGAGAGCGTCTTCAAGCGAGCGTATAAAATCGCCACTTTGAAAGCCCCCCATTTCGTCAATTTTAAGGGAAAAATTAAAAAAAATATATTTTTGTACTCAGTTCAAAATTATCTTTAAAATGATACGTAACAATTTTATGTAACGCGATTTTTTTTTTTTTACTTCGCATTCGCTTCTATGAGAGCCCCCCTGAAATAAAGATTTTTATAACTTTTTAAGCCATTTTCGGCTGGAGGCCATCGGTTTACATATTATATCTAAATTTGAAGTAATTACGTTCAGTAATTCAAAAGTTATAAGGCTCTGACAGACGGACGGACGGACGGACGGACGGACGGACAAGTGCAAATCGCCCTAGTTAACTCAAAGACCTTCGCTTCGCTCGGTCGATAATTATTAATGTAGGTGATGATAGCAGTGACGACAGTGAAAATAGTAGTATGGACGAATCTGATTAATTATGGCCTTTTGTGGCACCTTTTTTGGTATCTATTGTATTCATATGTTTCTTGTGTGCATATAAAGTATGTATATTCATTTTCATTCAAATATTCAGTTCGTTCAAATAAATTAAATAAACATATACATTTTTGTTTTATTAAACCTATTTAATCAGGTACAAAAACAAAACTTAATTGTTTTTTGTTCGAGAATAAATTGACATTCCACATCACTATTGTAATGTGTCAAACCGGCCATCATAGCGTGCCGTACATATAAGTATTTAATGACTTTGCATGATATTGAAAAGTATTTGCAATTCACTCTACTGCTATTGCTCTACAAAATTGCATTTACAGTTCGAAAA
The DNA here is from genome assembly GCA_029955525.1 of Oeneis ivallda. Taxonomy (NCBI): domain Eukaryota; kingdom Metazoa; phylum Arthropoda; class Insecta; order Lepidoptera; family Nymphalidae; genus Oeneis; species Oeneis ivallda. The sequence goes on along the minus strand of JARPMR010000001.1, from coordinate 29,009,134 downwards.
GCATAAAAATATTGTGACAATGTGGCTAATACTGGTGTACCATAATCTCTAAACTAAATAAATAGGTCTCAACATCTATACTCTATTAAAGATCTATGACTAAACCTGGACCAGGTTACGTTTATCCTTTTTTGTACCTAGTTGATCGACGCCATTTTGACGCTGTAAACAGTAACGAGTGTCCAAGGAACTAAAACTAGTGAGGGCACTAATAGTTGACAACTGATAGTTGATACTTTTTGGTCCTTCCTGCATCCCTATAATTAGTTCCAGACACTCGTATGTCAAATGTGGCGCTTCAAATGGACCCTAAACCAAATATCATTTATTTATGGCAATATAGGGGCGTCCAATCCAGTGTTAATCATAGATTAAATATAGTCGTCATTGGTCTAAACTAACTCTAAATCTATTGTTATCCTTTTCCACAAAGAGCATTAAGAAAGGGACAGTACTCGATTTAGACTGTAGATTTTTACTTGAGGGATTCTTTACAAAAGAATATGCTACATTGGTTATTTTTCTTGTATGCCATTCAAATATTGCACACATTACCTGTCAAGTGCACCACATCCGTTTCCTCCGACCAACTCTCGTCCACTAAATAGGTCTAAACTCTAAATCTATTAATCTATTAATATTCTTTTCCATTAATAGCATTATTCTAAGAGCATTAAGAAAGGGACAGTACATGATTCAGACTGTAAATTTTTAGTATAAGGGTTGTATACAAAAGAATATGCCACAATGGTTATTTTTCCTCTGTGCCATTAAAATATTGCACACTTTACCTGTCAAGTGCACCACATCCGATTCCTCTGACCAACTCTCGTCCACAGCTTCCTTCTTTTTCTGCAACTGTGACGAGGGATCCCTCATGAAATCCACTATCGCCTGTTTTTTGTTATCGCCATTATACGGAAAACGGTATTGGCCTTTCCTGCAAATAGTTTATTTCAGGTACCCTATTTTTTAATTCCCATCGCAAAAAAGGGGGAGAAGGCGCGTTATTTTGAGATTAACTTGACTATAAATTAAAGTATTCGGTCAGTAACGGTTAAGGGTAAAGTTATAGTCAAAATTTAACAAAACGTGACTCGTGCAATCCATTTTGTTTGTTTCGGTTGTCACATTTAGCTTTAACGATAGATAACTATAACTGCACTTCAGACAACCCAGCCACTTGGTTTGGACTTGGTTTACTTGATAAGTTGCAACTTGCAGACGACGTCAAAATAAATCAATTTGAATATAGTCATTTTGAAGCTGATGGACTGACTAATAAAATTAAGAGCGTGCGTGCGTGCGTGCGTCATACGGTTTAATGCATGCACTATTGCAAGTAGGTGTGCATTGTTAATGCAAATTAAAAAGCAAGTTAAAAAAATTAAGTGGCACTGGGGGCTGCCGCGGTAAAGCTATTGCATAGCATTTTTTATCAACTTATGCAATTACAATATTTATGCAATATTTTTTTTTGCATGAAAACAAGAAAAGCGCACTATCACTACTTCGTGACGTCTTACGTGAGATTCGAACCTGCGACATCATACACCATACGGTAAAGAAAGCGGCCGCTCGCCCACTGCGCCAAACAGAGCTACTTGTGAACCTCTAAAATGTTGAACGCTTACTGAACGATGGTGTTAGGTTTATTTTCGTTACGGAATTTCTTGATTCGTTCGCCGCGCTCAAACTGTTTGTCCTAGTTCAAAGCCCGCGATAAAAGATATGCAATAGCTTAAAAGGTGTGGGTACGACATAGATTTAGAGAGAGATACCGCCCTTCCTAAAAACAATAGCTCCTTGAATACGGCAACGTAATATCATAGTCTATTTGAAAACGTCAAACATTCGTTGCTAAGAGACTGTGGGTACGCCATCCAGTTCAGGCGTACTATGAATTGCCACAATCACTAGTACGCCATCGGAATCTAGGTGTGGTAGCGACTACCTAAATCTATGAGGTATGACAATTGATGAATTAAGGCATACATATCTCAATTTTTTAAAGGACTTACTCGAAAAACAGAAGCGTTGGGAAACCAGTTATATTGTATAATTGCCTTATTTTAGAATTGCCTGGCTTTGATACATCTATGGCAGCTAGTATGGCTTCACCCTGCAATCACACTTCGAATATTTAGCCAACTGGCTTTGGCTATAACTTAGGCGTATTTAGGCAGAAGCTGAATGTTTGGCAGAATTTTTGGCTGAATGTGGTCGAAACCGAATTCTAACTGCCAACTAAAAATCTGCTGCCACCCAACTCTACTTTGGTGGATATTGGACCTAAAGGATTAGGTCAGTACAGTACAGTCAGGATCATCATCATCAACCCATCAACAGCTCACTACTGATGAGCGCAGGTCTCTTCTCAGAGAAGATATATAAGCCATAGTCTACCATGCTGACCCAATGGGAATTGGCAGACTTCACACCCCTTTGAGAACATTATGAAGAACTCCCAGGTGTGCAGGTTGCCTCACGATGTTTTCCTTCACCATTGAAGCATGTGATTTTCAATTTCTTAAATGCACTTAACTTAGAAAAGCCAGAGGTGCATGCCCAAGATCGAACGCTGCAACCCCCCGAATAGGAGACTGCAGTACTACCCACTAAGCTATCACTGCTTGTTGCTACGAATAGTATTACATTTCAATTACCTTTAAATCGGCTGCAGCTGCGACATAATCTGGTTTTAGAGTTTTACAGTATCCACACCATGGCGCGTAAAACATTACCATTGATTTTTTGTAAGTGGCTATCCCCTTTTTCAGAAACTTGTTCAATGCCTGTTAACAACAATTTAACTATCAATAACTAATTTCTATTTAAAACAATAATTTGACTATCAATAACTATTTAAAACAATAAAAAATAAAAAAGTATAAACCTCTAACCACACTAAGGAAAATTGAATGTAACATCTGGCATATTGATTTTGTACCACCCAGATTGTCTATGTCACCTGGATCACAATAAACACCACGTTCATATAAATCGGCTCAGTAGTTTAGGCGATACGATGGAATGTAAGTAAATAGAAACATACATACAATCAAACATAGATACACACATAAAATCATAAGTCTTCCTTTTGACTTTGCCATAGTCAAATCAATTCAACATTCACTGCAAAGATAGCACCTTTGTCCAGCAGTGGACGCCTACAGGTTGATAAAGAAGAAGAAGATGATGAAAACATACCTCGCCATCCACAAGGTGCATGATATCAGTTGCTTGTGGATCCTCTTCCCAAGGCAGGTCCCCGGTGGGGTCTCTGAGGAAATTAACCATGGCACTAACAGTGACACCTCTATCATAGTCCTTGTGGAAGTCCCCATCTTTATAATGCTTGATACTGTAGGGCTTATCGGACGATACTTTCAGCTTCTTGCAAAGCTTTTTTCCTTCACTAGAAAATAAATCACAATTCAAAATTATTGGAACACAGTATCTTATAGCACGGTATGGATTTGTAGGATGGGAGCTATGCGAAAAAAATTGTAAGAATTTTCCGCCACGAGTTTGCAGGCTCGGTTGAGTAGGCTACTTTGAAGGTACGCAGGCTACTTTGGAGGCACGCAAGCTACTTTTAAGGTACGCCAGATACTTAAGAGGTATGCGGTTTACTTTAGAGGTACCACTAGAGTACAGTGCGTACCACCAAAAACGTCAAAAATTAAAAAAAATCCACATGTAATGGATTTTCAATTTTCATACAACTTTTCAGCCTGCTAAAGCATGTAAGTAATTAAATTTCATACATTTTTTCAGCCCGCAGATTTGTCTCCTACGAGGAGAAGTACTTTCTTTCTCGCTCTTTTTCGATATGACACAAATCAGAAGGTACTTTCCAAGCAGGTGTACCGTGTAGTATAAAATAAATTACTAATCTACTATTTTTGCTCTTCAGACATGTTTAGTTACTAAATTACTTGCTACTAAACTAGCAAAAAAGTCATATAAATCTAGAGTTATACGACATTTTGTAGTGTATTAGACTTATAATGGTAACAAGACAACAATGACATCCTAGATGTAATAGATTCAGCATTTTAGTAGATGGTCATGGTCGCGACCTTGCAACGATTAACCAACGATAATAGTCCTCTAACTGGGGCCATTTTCGCATTTTGTAAACGTTCTGATGACTATTACATGACAACAATTTGTAAGTTAGGTATTCAACTAAAACACTAATTATGTAGTCTGAACTAGCCTTAGGCCCGCTTGCAGAAACACCAAGTTATCCTTTTAACCCAGAGTTAGCTGCTGCTTTGACAGATTTCATATAAAGCTTCTGTCAAAATTCCAAATTTATTCCTGGGTTAAACCAACCAACCCAGCATCTCTGCAAGTGGGCCTAAAGCATTATTTAAATAAGACAGTGTCAAAACCAGACTGTGCCACTGATTGGTGCTTACTGCTTGATCTGAGGTAAGGCATAGTGCATGAATTTGGTCAGGTACTAGGTAGGTATCTAAATTTATAGAGTTGTTTAACGGGCATCATCTATTATTTAATAACATACCTGCCACTGCAGTCGATTGAAACCAATGTCGCCTGCCCTTTCATGTTGTCAGCTGCTTCCTTAAATACATCTGATACGTTTTGTGCCGATTTATGGTTATTCACATATAGCACTAAAATATTCGTTTTTGTCCTTAATAACTTCTTGAACTCTTTGATATCATTAATATCAGATATAACTGAAGTTTTTTGTCTTTTTACTTGCGTTGAGATTTGTATACATAAACACATCAGCAGTAAAATCTGTAACTAACACGTTTTAAACTAACCAATTATTTATTTTCAAGTCTATATTTTAATGGTTTCAACTTTTCCAGTATAAAATAAGATGAACATGAATTTACATGATAAATGCCTACCTTCCAAATTTGTTGGTGCCACATGTTCTCAAGCTTACGCTACAATAATAATACTTAGCCGTTTCGAAAGCAGGAAATATATTTAATTTTTTCAATAATTACACCACAGTATCCCTTAAATATAATCTTTAGCTATCACTAATTACCTACTTATGTAAATACACCGCTCACAGGAAGACTTTAGTCTAAACTCCAATTTTCAAAATAAAATGCATAAAATGTATTATAAAATACATAGGCCAAACGAATTTTAACGATTTATTATCACGGACCAGGAAACAAAGGTGATTTAATATCTATCAATCATAGATAGACCACGAACACACACGAACACTATAGTCTATAATATCTATCATATTTAATAACCACAGACAGGGCCCATAGACATGAGAAAACTGTTAGATACTAGTCTATGACAAGTGACTGGTACAGAGGTGTTGTTCTGTGGTAATACATAATCATTAATCTGTGGTAGCTTATAGTTATAATAATAAAAAATGTAGCGGTGGGTCGTAATCGCTTTTACACGTAATCGGTTGTACGTAGTTTCGCGGGTACGCGTAATCTGTTTCAGTAACGATTATTTTCGTAACTAGTTACATCCATAAACAAAGCGACGATTTGTACACCTACTACTTACATGATCGTTACGCTTACGACTATAGAGACGATATAATATCATCTACAAGACAAACTGTTACGAGTTAAAAATTATCAGTTTTATTTATTATTTTAAATTTTAAATAATTTTGTCCAATCGGGCAATAGTAAATAAACGAATGAAAAATTTAGTAAGTGAATGAACTTTCCTCCTCTATCCAGGCTTAGAACTGGCAAATCTATGGATTAGAAATTTGAGTATTTTATATATTTTTTTATTGTTTACGTTATGCAGGCGTATTTAGAAGTTAATATTTTAGATTAATTAAATTTAATGTATAGTTATGAGTTATTTTTTACAGAACACTATTTAAAGTAGGTCTATTATGTATACTTAAGTATACAAAATAGGTACATAAATATGCAATTTTTAGTAAATTTTAAATCAATTTGGATCTAAAATAGTTTTACATTTAAATATTACTAGCGGGCATCACCCGCAACTTCGTCCGCGTGGATATAGTTTTTAAAATTCATGGTATACCAACCATACCATATAAACATGCAAAAAATCACGTCGATCCGTAGCCCTGTTGCGGCGTGATTGAAGGACAAACCAAGAAACCAAAAAACCAAAACACCAACAAACCAACAAACAAACACACTTTCACATTTATAATATTAGTAAGGATGTTAACTGTGTGTTAGATATGCACGTGACGCAACATTCATCAATAGTCCATTACACAGGTAAACTAATAAAATAAGTCTAAAATTAGAACTAAAAAAACCCAATCCCAGGTCAAGTTTTCTCCCGACAATTACTATTATTAAAGAAACATACCTACATACTTAAGAAACATAATGAACTTTGTCGCAAGCATATAACGCACAAGTTCGCATAATCTTTATTTGCCATGTCAAAGTTTGTAGTAAAACAAACTATAACTCATTCTTTTTATTGTACAGATTACGTACCAGCCGACCTACCTGCTCGCTAGCTCAAATATCCCGAGACGTTGGCGAAATATTTATGTTAAGTGTGTCATACGCATACAATCAATTGAAGTGGTTGTAACTTGTAACTTGTTTAAGTGGATGTGATAAGTGATGTGAGTTGAAGTACCCAGTGTCTGTGATTCGGTTACGCGCCGCGTCACTTCAACGCGTTGTTTATGAAGTGCTTACGTAAAATAATCGTTACATTCTGAACCACGAAACTACGTATTCGATTATCAGTCGCACAACTAGTTTCTCGAACCGATTACGTTACAAAACGCCCACTACTAAAAAAATGACTGTGTTCTTCTTACTACTATAAAATGTTTTATGTAAAATAAAATTACATAATAATAAAATAAAGCAATTTTCTAAAAGTGTTTAATTAATATTTCCACTCTGCATAAGAGGTTATGTTCCCAGCGAACGTGAGAAGAACCGCAAATAAAAACGTAAGTGCGTAATACGTACATTACCTACTTAAAATAAAAATGGCGAAAGCTAGTGTGGATGAAATTATCCAAATTGAAAAACTTATTGGACCCGAGAGTTTTCAAATGTGGAAGTTTGAAATAGCTATATATTTAAAGGCGCACGGTTTAAGCGATTATTTAAAAAATAAAGGGAAAAATGATGAAATACAAGATGCCAAAGCTCAAATAATTATCATCACATCCATCGATAAAAAGTTAAAATATCATCTATTAACTTGTGAATCTGCTAATGAAATGTACACATGTAAACCGTAACAAATCAAATTTACTACAAGAGTTTTTTAATTTCAAATATAACATAAATCTGTCAATGAATGAAAATTTAGTAAATATAGAAAATCTTTCATTAAGATTAAAAAATCTTGGTCACAAAATCGACGAGGACCTTGTTATAACAAAAATATTAACATGTCTCCCAGATCGCTACAAGTTTTTCACAACAGCGTGGGAAAGTACCCAAGAAAAGGAGAAAACTTTAACAAACCTTACAAATCGCTTGTTGCTCGAAGAAACTAGAGAATCTAGGAAAAATGAAAATTCTGATAACATAGCTTTAAAGGCAGTAAAACATCAACCAAAGACTATTATGTCATCTTACAAATGCAGGTCATGTAAATTAAATAATCATCTTGAAAAAGACTGTTGGTTTAAAAACAAAAACAAGGGTTGCAGCATATGCAAGAAAAGTAACCACAGAGATGAAAATTGTTTCTTCAGGAATAAAAATAACAAAAATAAAATCAATAATAGCAAAAATAATATAGCTTTATTGACAAACAGTCATGAACAAAAAGAAAATGAAATAAAATTTGTGATTGAATTGATGGAAGTACTTCACATATGACAAATAATTTAAAAAATTTAAATAACTTTCAAGAAATTCCATCTCAAATATCAGTTGCAAATAATGAAACAATAAAATCACAAGGAACTGGAACAATTCAAGGTATTAACTGTACATTAAATAAAACTCTATATGTTCCTAATCTAACACACAACTTGATGTCAGTCAATGCAGTAACAAATAATAATGGTTCTGTGTTATTTACACAGAATGATGTTGAAATATATAAAAACGGACAATTAATTTTAAAAGGTGAAAAAGAAAATGGTTTATACTACATAAAAATAAATAAAGAAAATTCTGAAGAACAGTTGCTACTAGCTAAAGAGAAAGGTACAGCTTTAGAATGGCATAAAAGACTAGGACACCCAGGAAAAGAAATTTTGCAGATCTTACCTAATATTGTAGAGGGTGTAAAAATAGACGGTGATAATAAAATAGAAAATCAGTGTGAAATATGCATAAAAGCTAAGCAATGTAGACTACCATTTAATACAGAAAGACAGAGAGCAAAAAGAATACTAGAAATAATACATACAGATGTATGTGGACCATTCGAAACAGAAACCCATGACGGGAAAAAATATTTTGTCACATTATTGGATGATTTTAGTCATTTAATTAAAACTTCTCTAATAAAACATAAAAGTGAAGTATCTGAAGCAATTCAGAATTATATACAGGAAATAGAACGAGAAAAGGAGGAAAGAGTGTCTTGTATAAGATGTGATAATGGAGGAGAATATACAAGCAATGAATTTAAAACATGGTGTTTAAAGAAAGGCATAAAATTAGATTATACAATTCCATATACACCTCAACATAACGGAAAAGCTGAACGCTTAAATCGAACAATATTGGAAAAAGTAAGAGCGTTGCTATTTGAGTCAAAAATGAATAAAGAAATGTGGGGTGAAGCAGTTTACTGTGCTACCTATCTTCTAAACCGGTTGCCCAGTCAAACAATTAATAACAAAACACCTCATGAGATATGGAACGGAAAAAAGCCAAATCTTTCTAACTTACAAGTGTTTGGATGCACTGTGTATGCTAAAAAGTTAGGACCAATAAGAAAACTAGATTCAAGAAGTAAGAAACTTATAATGATAGGATATACTAATAATGGATATAGATTGTGGAATGAAGAGAGTCATAAAGTAGAATACCATAGATATAGTAATTCTCAATAAAAAGGAAAGTATTATAGAACTTATTGAAGATAAAGATATAAAAGAAAATAGTATAATACAAATTGAAGAAGAAGATACCGTAACACAAACAGAAGAAGATAGCATAATACAAACAGGAGAAGAAATAACAAATATAGAATCAGAAAATCGAGAAGAAGAAGATGCACAATATTATGATACAGAAGAAATAGTGTCTCATTTACAGGAAAGTTCTCAAGAGAATGAAGAAGGTAGAGAAGAGCTAAGAAGATCTCAGAGAATGAGAAAAGAACCAGTTAGACTAAAGGATTATGTACTAATTACATATGATGACGCAATAACAGGCACAGAAAGGGAAAATTGGGAGAAGGCAACAAATTCGGAGAAGGAATCACTTCTTAAAAATAATACATGGAAATTAGTTGAAAAAGAAGAAGCAAAAGGAAATAAAATATTTAGTAACAAATGGGTATTTCGTGTGAAGGATGATGGTACGTTTAAAGCACGTCTCGTAGTGAGAGGATTTGAACAAAGAGATATTGACTTCAATGAGATATACAGTCCAGTGGTAAGTCAGTCAGCACTAAAATCTTTGTTTGCTTTAGCTGCTAATAATTGCGAAATTGTTACATTTGACATAAAAACAGCATTTTTATATGGAGAGCTTAGTGAAGATATATATATGAATATTCCAGAAGGATATAAAAAGGAACCAAATAAAGTTTGTAAATTAATTAAATCATTGTATGGTCTTAAACAAGCTCCAATAACATGGAATAAGAAATTTACTCAAACAATGTCAAAACTAGGTTTATTTTCTACTAAAACTGATCGTTGTGTATTTACAAATGTTAATAAAAATATTATAATAGCTATCTATGTAGATGATGGACTTGCTATTGCTAAAAATAAAAAGGATTTAGATTGTATTCTAAATTGTTTGGAAAAAGAATTCGAAATCAGAGTATTTGAAAACCCTAAAAATTATATTGGTTTAGAGATTCATAGAGACAATACAGGTATAACATTAAAACAAGAAATGTATACAGATAATTTACTTAGAAATTTTAATATGATTGATGCAAAACCTACTAGCACACCCTGTAGTGAACAGACTAATACAGACAAGATAATTGAAACAAATTTTCCATACAGAGAGTGTGTGGGTGGATTATTGTATCTATCTACAAGAACGAGGCCCGACATAGCCCAAGCAGTTAATTATGTCAGCCGGAAAATAGAAAACCCAACTAAAAAAGATATTATAGCAATTAAAAAGATTTTAAAATATCTAAAGGGTACAAAAGATAAGGGTATAAAATATCTTAAAAATGGAAATATATCAGTGTTAGATGCATACTGCGATGCTGATTATGCAAATGACTTAGAGACTAGGCGTAGCACAACTGGTTATATAATAATGTTAGCAGGTGGACCTATTGCATGGTGTTCCAAAAGACAACCAATTGTAGCTTTATCTTCGACCGAAGCTGAATATATTGCAGCTGCGGATTGTTGTAAGGAAACATTGTTTATAAGATCATTATTGAATGAACTTGTTGATTATAATATTAAGATATTATTAAATATTGATTATCAAGGTTCAATTCAATTAATCAAAACAGGTTCGTTTAATAAAAGATCTAAACACATAGATGTTAGATATTATTTCATACATGAACAATATATAAAAGGCAATATTGCTGTAAAGTATTGTTCTACAGATGAGCAAACAGCTGATATACTAACAAAACCATTAGGTAAATTTAAATTTGAAAAACATTGTAATAAAATAATAATATAATGTTAATGTTTAATTAATTAGAATTAGATTTTGTTTGTTTAATAAGGTTTTCCTATTGTATTGAAAAAAAAAAAAAAGGTTTTTGTAACTACTAAAGGTATAAAATAAATAACAAATAATAAGGTATAAAAATTAAAAAAACCAAGTATTGTTATTAAAAATTAAGATTTATTTTTAAATTTGTTTAACAAACATATAAATTTAAAAATAGGAGAAGGTGTTAGATACTAGTCTATGACAAGTGACTGGTACAGAGGTGTTGTTCTGTGGTAGCTTATAATAATAAAAAATGACTGTGTTCTTCTTACTACTATAAAATGTTTTATGTAAAATAAAATTAATAATAAAATAAAGCAATTTTCTAAAAGTGTTTAATTAATATTTCCACTCTGCACAAGAAAAACATGGCCGAACACATGCCCAACAACAAGAATAGGGTATTTGACTACTTTTAGAAAATCATCTTAAATTGTTAATAATGCTATGCTGAAGCTAACAAAACGTATATATTTCGGCATAATTTTCAGTATTTTTCATAAAAATCGAGAAATAAATTCAAAAAAATAAATTGCCGCCGAAACGTTCAATTTGCTCTCATGACGTCACAGTTCACATTTCAAACAATGACAATTCCACATCCCATAGTAGGTGGTGTGGACTGTGACGTCATTCGAGATCACGGAACGTTTTCGATCACGTGACCATGGCCGGAATTATAGCTATTTTATTTAATGTTTTCTAATTAAATAAAACTTTATTTTTTAGTTTTGTCATATGGAATAATGTTTTTAGATAATAATCTTTTAGGATGACACCAAATGAAACGATATTTTTAGTAGTCAAATACCCTATTATTACCATGCCTGATGCCAATGTCATGTCAAGAACAAATTGCTCGAAATGTTATCTGACTAGAGATATTATACATTCCTTTAAACTATTACGCATAATTTCAAATGAATTTTTAAATTTGTAAAAACATATTTTATGTGAATAAATATAAATATTTATAACAAAAAATATATAATATAATAACAGGAGTTAAAGTTTTTATTGTTGAAATCAGAATTCTTCTTCTTCGTTTCTTTAGTGGCTCCGCGCGTCGAGCGTTTGAGCCATAGTCAAGTTTTTCTGATCCTTTCCAAAATTCCGTTTCTTCAAATAGTTGTCGAAATCAGAATTAAAGAAGGATTACGGATATTATTATGAACGGAACGTAATTTTTTCTAAAATGGCTGATTTCAATAAATTGTACCTATTGGCGGAAATCAAATTTAATTTAGTTTTTCGCAATTTGTAAACAAGACAAAGTAAGCATAATATATGGTATTCTAATTGCGCCAATGGCAGTATCATCTTCACAGGTTTATATAAAAATCTTTACTTGAAAGTGATCAGCGCCAAAATATCGACTAATTAGTGAGTAACTCACGTCCAACTCGATGGTATTCTGACTAATTTCTAAAACTGGATAATTTCTCTGCATCCGTTCAGAAGTTTTTTTTTCTTTAAATTATTTTTGTATTTCATTATTAAAATGCATCATTATCGAATGTCAAAATAAAAATGAGTAATTTTTTACCTACTTTAAGTACATTTATGCTTGAATTCGCTAGTTTTTCATATATAACATTTAATTTTTTAATATCTGGGTGACCTGGTGGTGGTGGGTGATTTTTTTTTGTAAATCGTGTTTTTTGGAAATTATATATTAAAAAAAATAATAAATAAAAAAATTATAATAAAATTCATAGGGGAAAATAATATCGTTGTAGTTGGATAAAGATCCCAAAAGGCTTCTATCAAAATAATTTACAGATTTTTTAAAGCCTCCGATAATAAAAATTTTTTTTTTGTTTTGACTCATTTTTTTGATTGTGATTTGTCGTAATTCCTTGTTCCATGTGATTTATACACCGGTAATAAACTGAACACATAGTTCGAAGAACTGATGGTCGTTGGGGTCCCAAGGTGTTGGAGTGGCGACCCCGCACCGGGAAACGCAGTGTTGGCAGACCCCCCACCAGGTGGACCGACGACATCAAACGAGTCGCAGGGAGCCGCTGGATTCAAGCGGCGCAAGACCGAAGCCTGTGGAAGTCCATGCAGGAGACCTTTGTCCAGCAGTGGACGTCTATAGGTTGATAAAGAAGAAGAAGAAGAATAAACTGAAAATATTATTCTATGTAAGTTGTCAATGTCAGATGATTGTCAGGAACAAATAATTTCATTTTCGAATAGGCAGTTCAAAAGTACCTGGTCGTAATTCCTAGTTCCTGGTCTGTAATTCCTAGTTCCATGGTTCAAAATGACATGTATTTGGTTCAAAATGACATTTACGTGACATTAACCGGTGCCAGATTTGATAGTCTATAGATTATAAAAGTTTTTAGTGTTACCATCCATTGAAAAATATTTTCTAGAAACGGTATTTTTCATAATTAATTTAAAAAAAACCGAGGACTCTAAAATTATTATTTTTATGGCCTTTAATTTTATTTTTTTTCTCTTTCACGTGATGACAGTTTGGTTCTGGTTAATGGACACTCAGAATAAAAAACCACCCTCCATACTAAACTGGGACATGTCTTTTACCTTCGTATTGTAATGATATTGTAAGGGGTTTTTCATTGCCTGAAAACACGGATAAAACGACCTTTTCAAAAAATGAAACCTAGCTAGATCGATTTATCGCCCCCGAAACCCCCTACATACCAAATTTCATGAAAATCTTTGTAGCCGTTTCCGAGATTCAAATTATATATATTATTTATATATTTAGGTATATATATACACAAGAATAGCTCGTTTAAAGATATTATAGATAGATAGATAGATTAATAAAAAAAATTATTACATACTTTCATTTTCGTTTTTTTTATTTAAGAATCCATCCTCACTTTTACCATTAGAACAAACTATAAATTATTACGGAAATAATCATTAAAATGATTTTATATCATGTACTCAATTACATTCCCTTTATAGCAGCCCGCACACAGTCAATAATATTGTCGAAAATATTGACGAAAATATTGACAATATTTTCGTCAATATTTAGACCCCGCACACTACGCAGTAATATTGTCAATATTTCTAACAAAAAGTGATTTCAGAAAGGCTCTTTTAGGGTTCCGTTAAAAAAAATTAAATTATTATATTTCCATGTACCCATAGAAATATTTTAATTTAATTTTTTTAATTTAATTTAATTTTTATTATTTGTTGTTATAGCGGCAATAGAAATACATAATATGTGAAAATTTCATCTGTCTATCTATTACGGTTTACGAGATACAGCCCGCTGACAGACGGACGGACGGACGGACGGACAGCGTAGGCTTAGGGTTCCGTTGGTACCCTTTGGGTACGGAACCCTAAAAATAATTTGAATGAAAACCCAATGATGTTGGGCCACTATTATACATTATTATATATTATATATTATTATATACAATGCCCAATTTCATGTCGATAGCTTTAATAGTTACTGAAATAATCGACTGTGACAGACGGACGGACGGACGGAGAAAGTCTCACCATAAGGGTTCCATTTTTACCATTAATGATGGCTTAAATACTGGATGACAAAGTGGAAAAGTGGAATTAAATAATTTAAATCTAATAAAAGAACTTCGAAATACAGAAAAAGATGATTTTAAAAATTACATGAGAATAAAAGGTAGTAGCTTTCAAAAAATACTATCTTTAGTAACCCCTTACTTAAAAAAACAAGATAGGTATACTGATGCGAAAATCGTTACGTCTCCCACATTCTAATAAATTCTATTAAATATTCTTTTTCATTGCTTGTTGCACTGGGGATGTCCTCCATTTTTGGTTGCGAGCGCACGTCCTCCTGCCTTGAAATCTTTTTTCAACTAAAATATTGACGCGCGCCCGCACACTGTCAATATTATTGTCAATATCCCTGCCTCCCCCCGATATTGACGAAATTTCCGGACTTCGACAATAATATTGATCAAACCCCGCACACAGTCAATAATATTGTCAATATTCGTAAATATTGACAATAATATTGACTGTGTGCGGGGTGCATACCAGCCCGCACACAGTCAATAATATTGACGAAAATATTGACGAAAATATTGACAATATTTTCGTCAATATTTAGACCCCGCACACTACGCAAATAATATTGTCAATATTTCTAACAAAAAGTGATTCAGTAAGGCGTAGAAGCTTGATTTGCATGCACGTGTGCTAAAATGGATACAAAGAAAAAAACCATTGCATTGGTTATTGCATTAACTTTATTGAATAAAAAAAGAAAGAAACGATGGCTTAAATACTGGATGACAAAAAAATTTTCGCATTGATTTTATTTTTCCTGTAAAATATACATAAACCTCTATTGACCATAATTATTTCAGATTTTTCGATTGGTAAACTTCGGAGATAAGGGGGGGAACGGTATTTTTTTCGACATTTTGGCCGATTTATCAAAAACTATTATATATAGAAATAAATAAAAAACTGTTTTAGAATGCACAAGTAAAGGCCTTTCATATGATACCCCACTCGGTATAGTTATCTTACTTTTAAATTTCAAACCCCCGATTTTCCCCCTTTTTTAATCAAACTAAAATAATTTTCGCGTTGCTTTTATTTTTCCTGTAAAATATACATAAACCTCTATTGACCCCCGATTTTCCCCCTTTTTTAATAAAACCAACCAAACCAAAATAATAAAACCAAAATTGAAATTTTTTAATAAAACCAAAATTGGCTAAGTGCGAGTTGGGCCTCGCTCTTTTAGGGTTCCGTTAAAAAAAATTAAATTATTATATTTCCATGTACCCATGGAAATATTTTAATTTAATTTTTTTTATTTAATTTAATTTTTATTATTTGTTGTTATAGCGGCAATAGAAATACATAATATGTGAAAATTTCATCTGTCTATCTATTACGGTTTACGAGATACAGCCCGCTGACAGACGGACGGACGGACGGACAGCGTAGGCTTAGTAATAGGGTTCCGTTGGTACCCTTTGGGTACGGAACCCTAAAAATAATTTTCGATTTTTCTTTATTCCTATGATGTTGGGCCACTATTATACATTATTTTAAATTATATATTATTATATACAATGCCCAATATATTATATATTTTATATTATATATTATTATATACAATGCCCAATTTCATGTCGATAGCTTTAATAGTTACTGAAATAATCGACTGTGACAGACGGACGGACGGACGGACGGAGAAAGTATCACCATAAGGGTTCCATTTTTACCATTTTGGTACGGAACCCTAAAAAAGAAAGAAACGATGGCTTAAATACTGGATGACAAAGTGGAAAAGTGGAATTAAATCATTTAAATCTAATAAAAGAACTTCGAAATACAGAAAAAGATGATTTTAAAAATTACATGAGAATAAAAGGTAGTAGCTTTCAAAAAATACTATCTTTAGTAACCCCTTACTTAAAAAAACAAGATATACTGATGCAAAAATCGTTACGTCTCCCACATTCTAATAAATTATATTAAATATTCTTTTTCATTGCTTGTTGCACTGGGGATATCCTCCATTTTTGGTTGCGAGCGCACGTCCTCCTGCCTTGAAATCTTTTTTCAACTAAAATATTGACGCGCGCCCGCACACTGTCAATAGGTATTATTGTCAATATCCCTGCCTCCCCCCGATATTGACGAAATTTCCGGACTTCGACAATAATATTGATGAAACCCCGCACACAGTCAATAATATTGTCAATATTCGTAAATATTGACAATAATATTGACTGTGTGCGGGCTGCCATGAATAAGAGTAGGGGCTAATTACTCGTATTCTTAGAGTAGGGGTAAAAAATGGACCAAAAAATTGACCGGCAAGATCAAAGATCCAAAAGATTATTCACATTATGTACCTACCTACTGTACATTTATGCTTGAATTCGCTAGTTTTTCATATACCTATAACTTTTAATTTTTTATTTTTTATTTTATTTTTTCCCCTACCATAAGGCACCATTACGTAACGGTAGCCTTATTTTTTACTGCAATCTAGCCTAAGGGCTAATTAGCAATATTATTTTAACAAACTTCTACTTATAATTAAATTCTATAAGTAATTTACAGTCCAATAACTGTCCTTAGTTTATTCTAATATATAAGTTCATTATGTTTTTGTGACCTAGTCAAATAACACAAGCACTGCACTGACACTGCACTTATGCACTTTTAAACACTAGTTCGAACGGTTTTGTTCACGAACTCCATCTTAAGGTCCCTGTGGAGATCGTGATTTCTGACGTACCAGGGTACCTACATTGGATATTTCCCTGAGTACTTTGTTCTGGAATCTCTGTATTATTTGGATATTGCTCGGTTTAGTACACCCCAGAGTTGTATACCATACGTCCATAAAGGCATCAGAACTTGCTTATATAGCATAAGCTTATTATGTAATGAGAGCTTAGAATGCCTTCCAAGCAGCCAATGCATTTTTTTATATCGTAATTCTAATTCCTCGCGTTTCTTTTTAACATGAGCTTTCCATCGACGCTTTGTGTCTAGCGTCATACCCAGGTACCTACTTCGCTGTATTTACGTAGGGGATAAGTTGCCGATTTAGGTAAATCAGGTGATATTGCGGTAGCATATTGGTGAAATCTATATGCATTAATAATTTAGACTCGTTAAGTTTAATTCGCCACTTTATATTCCATTCATTGACTTTCTTTATGGCAACTTGTACTTTTTCCACTGCTTCTTCGTGACTTTCTTCAGTTCCTATTATGGCAGTATCATCATTCATCAGCAAATGTTGCAATGGTATTATTTTCTAGTGCTGGAATTTTTCATATAGCTATATTCCGGCATAGGTATAGCTATAAACCTAGGTTTATAGCCATAAAACGGCTTCAACTATCTTATTGCGACATCCACATCAGATGCTTCGCAATTTGCATTTATTAAGGGTACTTACAAACATTTATATGGAAAAATTCTCATCAAACACAATTACCACCCATTGATTATTGTTCATTTGGTTATGAATACCTAGCTGAACGGTGACTTACGTCCACGACAAATGACGAAGCCGCCTTTACCAGAGTCATTAATTCCACCATGTAAATGTAGGTACTGCAAATTGTCGCACAATGTCTTGTAGTTGCAAAAAATCAGAATTATTTTTGTATTTCATTATTAAAATGCATCAATAACGAATGTCAAAATAAAAATGAGTTATTTTTTACCTACTTTAAGTACATTTATGCTTGAATTCGCTAGTTTTTCATATATAACATTTAATTTTTTATTAATAAAAAAAATTATTACTTTCATTTTCGTTTTTTTTTATTATTTTTAAGAATCCATCCAATCCATCCTCACTTTTACCATTAGAACAAACTATAAATTATTACGGAAATAATCATTAAAATGATTTTATATCATGTACTCAATTACATTCCCTTTATGAATAAGAGTAGGGGCTAATTACTCGTATTCTTAGAGTAGGGGGTAAAAAAAATGGACCAAAAAATTGACCGGCAAGATCAAAGATCCAAAAAATTATTCACATTATTGTTAGATACTCAGGAAGACAGGGTTTTAAATAACTATGAACAGCACTAATTCACATGTATTATATTTCACTAATTACTATTTAACAGCACTAATAATGACTGCCAGTGATGACTTACGGATCCGAGACATGGTCGCTAACTAAGGGCCTCATAAGTAGGCTCAGGACCGCTCAGCGTGCGATGGAAAGAGCTATGCTCGGAGTATCCCTGCGGGATCGAATCAGAAATGAAGAGATCCGTAGGAGAACCAGAGTCACCGACATAGCTCAGCGAGTCGCGATACTGAAGTGGAAATGGGCGGGGCACATAGTTCGAAGAGCTGATGGTCGTTGGGGTCCCAAGGTGCTGGAGTGGCGACCCCGCACCGGGAAGCGCAGTGTAGGCAGACCCCCCACCAGGTGGACCGACGACATCAAGCGAGTCGCAGGGAGCCGCTGGATTCAGGCGGCACAAGACTGAGGCCTGTGGAAGTCCATGCAAGAGACCTTTGTCCAGCAGTGGACGCCTATCGGTTGATAAAGAAGAAGAAGAAGAAGCACTAATAAGTTGAGGGCCAGCGTAACGACTAAAAGCTTGCGAAAATACGAACTGCGCCATAGTGCTCCATGTTTCTTCTTTTATAACAACTAAAGTGTAGTAAGAAATTAGGGGAAAGCGAGACTTTCCGATCGCTTGCATTCGCTCCAACAGATCAACCAATCGCCTGCCTTTTGCCATTCGCAGCCAATCAAATCGGAATGATGGTAAGCGGAAATAATATCTCTGATTTTCAAACGTTGTAAAAGTTCCCAATATTGCGATTATAAAATAAATTAAATAGAATTTTACAAATATAGACATCCTATCCTATTAATATTATAAATGCGAAAGTTTGTGAGGATGGATGTATGGATCTTTGGAGATTACAGTCTGGAATAGCACATAGGCTACTTTTTATCCCGGAAAAGCAAATAGTTCCTGCGGGATAGCATCGCTATTTTTTACGCATTTGTCCTTCAAAATTCGCGCAATGGAGTTTTATATTAACGTGTTTTTTGTATAGGTAAAGTTAAGGGCCTGAAAAGTGACAAAAGCTACTTTTTATCCCGGGAAAACAAACAGTTCCTGCAGGATATAAGTATTCTACTTTTCACATATTTATCCTTCAATTATGATCCAACGGAGTTGCAGATTGATGTGTTTTATTGGATAGGCATAGTTGAGGACTTGAATAGTGACAAAGGCTACTTTTAAACCCGGGAAAACAAACAGTTCCCGCGGGATATTAGTATGCTACTTTTCACATATTTATCCTTCAATTTTGCGCCAACGGAGTTAGAGACTGACGTGGTTTTTTGTATGGGTATATTTGTGGACCTGAAAAGAGAAAAGGCTACTTTTATCCCGGGAAAACAAACCATTCCCGCGGGATATTCGTATGCTACTTTTCACATATTAATCCTTCAATATGCGCCAACGGAGTTACAGATTGACGTGGTTTTTTGAATAGGCATAGTTGAGGACCTGAAAAGTGAAAAGGCTACTTTTTATTCCGGGAAAACAAACAGTTCCCGCAGCTTATTCGTTTGTTACTTTTCACTTATTTATCCTTCAATTATGCGCCAACGGAGTTACAGATTGACATGGTTTTTTTGATAGGCATAGTTGAGGACCTGAAAAGTGAAAAGGCTACTTTTTATCCCGGGAAAAGAAACAGTTCCCGCGGGATATTCGTATGGTACTTTCACATTTTTATCCTTCAATTATGTGCCAAGGGAGTTACATATTGACGTGATTTTTGGGATAGGCATAGTTGAGGAACTGAAAAGTAACAACGGCTACTTTTATCCCGGGAAAACAAACAGTTCCCGCGGGATACCCGCTCCCTACTTTTCACATATTTATCCTTAAATTATGCGGTAATATGCATGTGTGAGTATAAGGGGCTTTACGGCATTTCACAAGGAACCTTTTGGTTCCTTTGTTTTCAAAATGTAACAAAATAGAAAACTATGGTTGTAAAAATATAAACTGCGAGAACTAGCTTATTGAGACTTAGAAATCTTTGTTGAAATATTTCGCTTATTTTAAAATCGTTTCCTGACAGAAGATCTATTGCTTTATTACTTTGTTTCTGTAAAACGGACAGCCCCGAATAATAAACGTAAATTGACGTTTATTGTTTTACTTTACTTTAAAATATTTTCTGTTCGTGCAGTAATTGCCAGATGTGCTTTTTCCCACCCGATAAGTGGAAAAGAGATAGATTGGCAACTGTACTGTTTCATTAAGGGGCGTGGACGCTAGCCAACTAGGTTTCTCAAAAACAATAACCGTGGCGTAAGCACAGTCTGTTCGTGGCCATCCGCGAGACGATATCTTCAGTGTGTTGTGTTTAAAAGCTAAGCTAAGTATATTTTGTGTTCGTTTCCCCTCGTGTAACATTATAATAGGCACCCCGCACACAGTCAATATTATTGTCAATATTTACGAATATTGACAATATTATTGACTGTGTGCGGGGTTTCATCAATATTATTGTCGAAGTCCGGAAATTTCGTCAATATCGGGGGGAGGCAGGGATATTGACAAAAATATTGACAGTGTGCGGGCGCGCGTCAATATTTTAGTTGAAAAAAGATTTCAAGGCAGGAGGACGTGCGCTCGCAACCAAACATGGAGGACATCCCCAGTGCTACAAGCAATGAAAAAGAATATTTAATAGAATTTATTAGAATGTGGGAGACGTAACGATTTTCGCATCAGTATATCTTGTTTTTTTAAGTAAGGGGTTACTAAAGATAGTATTTTTTTAAAGCTACTACTTTTAAAATCATCTTTTTCTGTACTTCGAAGTTCTTTTATTAGATTTAAATGATTTAATTCCACTTTTCCACTTTGTCATCCATATAAAAGGCATCGTTTCTTTCTTTTTTAGGGTTCCGTACCAAAATGGTAAAAATGGAACCCTTATGGTGAGACTTTCTCCGTCCGTCCGTCCGTCCGTCCGTCTGTCACAGTCGATTATTTCAGTAACTATTAAAGCTATGGACATGAAATTGGGCATTGTATATAATAATATATAATATAAAATATATAATATATTGGGCATTGTATATAATAATATATAATTTAAAATAATGTATAATAGTGGCCCAACATCGGATTAAAGAAAAATCGAAAATTATTTTTAGGGTTCCGTACCCAAAGGGTACCAACGGAACCCTATTACTAAGCCTACGCTGTCCGTCCGTCCGTCTGTCAGCGGGCTGTATCTCGTAAACCGTAATAGATAGACAGATGAAATTTACTATTGCCGCTATAACAACAAATAATGAAAATTAAATTAAATTAAAAAAATTAAATTATTATATTTCCATGTACCCATGGAAATATAATAATTTAATTTTTTTAAACGGAACCCTAAAAGAGCGAGGCCCAACTCGCACTTGGCCAATTTTGGTTTTATTAAAAATCGGCCAAGTGCGAGTCGGGCCTCGCTCTTTTAGGGTTCCGTTAAAAAAATTAAATTAAAAAATTTCCATCTACCCACCTACCCATTTTAATTTAATTTTTTTAATTAAATTTAATTTTTATTATTTGTTGTTATAGCGGCAATAGAAACACATAATATGTGAAAATTTCATCTGTCTATCTATTACGGTTTACGAGATATAGCCCTCTGACAGACGGACGGACGGACGGACGGACGGACGGACGGACGGACGGACAGCGTAGGCTTAGTAATAGGGTCCCGTTGGTACCCTTTGGGTACGGAACCCTAAAAATTTTCAATTTTGGTTTTATTATTTTGGTTTGGTTGGTTTTATTAAAAAAGGGGGAAAATCGGGGGTCAATAGAGGTTTATGTATATTTTACAGGAAAAATAAAAGCAACGCGAAAATTATTTTAGTTTGATTAAAAAAGGGGGAAAATCGGGGGTTTGAAATTTCAAAGTAAGATAACTATACCGAGTGGGGTATCATATGAAAGGCCTTTACTTGTGCATTTCAAAACAGTTTTTTATTTATTTCTATATATAATAGTTTTTGATAGATCGGCCAAAATGTCGAAAAAATACCGTTACCCCATTATCTCCGAAGTTTACCAATCGAAAAATCTGAAATAATTATGGTCAATAGAGGTTTATGTATATTTTACAGGAAAAATAAAATCAATGCGAAAATTTTTTTGTCATCCAGTATTTAAGCCATCGTTTCTTTCTTTTTTTATTCAATAAAGTTAATGCAATAACCAATGCAATGGTTTTTTTCTTTGTATCCATTTTAGCACACGTGCATGCAAATCAAGCTTCTACGCCTTACTGAATCACTTTTTGTTAGAAATATTGACAATATTATTTGCGTAGTGTGCGGGGTCTAAATATTGACGAAAATATTGTCAATATTTTCGTCAATATTTTCGTCAATATTATTGACTGTGTGCGGGCTGCTGTTGAGCATTACAATATAGTCTGCTGGTAGCGTAAGTACCTAGTAGTTAAGGTTGTAACTCGTAGTGTGGTAAGCCTTGTAATTTGAAAGAGAAAGTGTAACTGTGATTTAAGCCAATATAGTTTGTAACCTTGTGATTATTTAAAAGAGCCAAGAGCCACTGGGAGGGGTTTCTTACCAGTTCTTCCCCGCCCCAGAAAAGTAAATATTAAAGTATATGTTTTCCGAACTGGCAGTAGAGTCATTTGAATAATAATTAATTATTGAATATACATTTTTCAGTTTTGATTTAATCTCCGTTGTTTTATTATATTTCCCGATTAATGATTTTTGATTTAGAGCTTAGACTTATTCTAGATGCTAGGTAGCTAGCAGGACATAACTTTTCTTTTAGTTTTCATTAATGAAGTACTTCCATCCTGACAAAGTATGTATTTGTGTAGTTATTATCTTGATCTCCCGTAAGTAAAATCTTTCATCAGAAGTGGGATACGATTTCTCTTTTATACGCCTTGTTTAGCATGTTTTACTTTCCGGTTTCAGTTACGGATCCTGCCACTCTGGAGAGCTTCATTAAGGCGATGATTGACGCCGTGTCATCTAAATCACGGCACGATGACGTCGCGTTACCAGCTTTTTACCCTGAGAAGGGTGACGCCGGTGCTGCTACGTGGAGCTCAAACGTCGAGGAGCTTAGCGTGGACCTCGGATGAACCTTGAAATGGCTGCTAAAGTTGGTAAAGTTTTAAGGGGTTCAGCCCTTTTTTTGGTTTGATTCTTGGCATCCTGACAAAGGATATTATCGCCGTGTTTCCCGAAAGGAAAACCTGTCTGAAAAATTGACCAAAGCAGTTTTAAATAGTTCCGATGCAGTTAATAGGTACATATTGCGAATACGCGAGAGAAAACTTAGGCTGTTGAAAAATACCAAATTACCTTTTACAGAACCTCGATAATTGAAATTATGTGTGGGGGAATTCTTGAGATAGACATTAAACTGGCCTGCTTGAATAATTCTTTAATTAGTACATCCGAGTTGATAAGTGTCCTTTCTACTTAAATAAAACCAACAAAAAAAGAGAGCTTTTGATTTTAAATCGACTGAAACTTTTTTGATAACTTTCTTAAATTTAAAAAAAAACCTTTTTAACGGTTTATAATAATAAACGATTTATAACTAGTTTTGGTAAACAGCATTCCGTTGATTATAGAACCTGTTTTAAATGCGGTAAGCTCAGGCGCTATGTTCACTACAGTTAACTTACTACGATTATAAAAAGGGGGCTAACACACCCGATTCAACAAAAAAAAATTGATAAAGTCAACCGGACGTCTGGAAGAGCGGTGAACGTATGTAGCTATTGTAAAAAAAAAAAGTTGTCATCAGGTGGAAAACGTTTTTCAAAACAGCGCGACCAATCGGCAAAAGCTTCTAGCAAATTATGACTAAATTTACTCCCTTATCAATAAACAGTCATCAAGCTAATTGCCTGTTGGATACTGGTGCCAATTGCAGCCTTATTAAAGAATCAATAGCTAGGCGTTTAGGTTGTCATTTATCTCCATGCTCTTTGTACCTAGACGGTGTTGGCGATGGTAAACTCCATACCCTTTCGGAGATTTATCCTATTGTTCAATTTCACGTCACTTGTATCGAGTCGAAAATATACGTGTTAAGAGATTTCGACCTCCGATATAATTTTATAATTGGCACAAATGTTTTACAATACCCAGGAGTTGCGATTGTTTCAGATAGTAGTGGAAATAAGTTGATTTAAACCGCATATTTCATTCAGACGGCTAACCCTATAGTAAACTCTATTAGCGACGTGGTTAGCTTGGAATGTTTGAGTATTCAACATTTAAATCCCGATCTACGGAAAGCCATAAAAAAAAAAAAAATGTTTAATAAATATCCTTCAATCCTTCTGTCGTCAGAAAAAGTAAGCACCGTAAAAACAGGTGAACTAAAAATTAGACTTAAAGACGATAAAATCATAAACTACCGAGCTTACCGATTGACCCCCATTGAGCGGTAAAAAGTGAAAGAAATACTTAGTGATCTCTTACATAAAGGCGTAATTCGTGAAAGCGACTCTGACTTTGCTAGACCAGTATTATTAGTAAAGAAAAAAGACGGGTGTGATCGAATGTGTATAGACTATAGGGCTTTGAACCGAATAATCGAGAAAGACCCACTCCCTCTTATTCAGGACCAGCTTGATAAATTAGGAAAAGCAAAGTATTTCATTTCGATTATGACATGAAGAATGGGTTTTATCAAATCCCAGTTTCACCCGAATCTGTCAAATATACAACTTTTGTCATACCGGATGGATAGTATGAGTTAAAAAAAAAGTCATTTGGTACCTATATATAATGGACCTTCTATTTTCCATATTATAGCAAAAGAACAACGCCACCAAAATCCCGCTATCACTCTTATGAGTTAGAGATTTTGGTCGTATATAATTCACAAATATTTTCATGTATATTTGCTGGGTAAAAATTTCAAAATAGTAACAGACTGTAAAGCAATTAAGTCAACTCAACATAAAAAGGATTTATCGGCACGTGTGGTCCACTGGTGGACGTACTTACAAGACTTTTAATTCGAAATAATATATAAAAAGGGGAAATACGTAACCCATGCATCTTAGTCGAAATCTCGAGGTGTTAAAATATAAAGGACATAAAATAACGTCCGCACCGCAAGTCAACGTCATCAATTCGTCACATTCGTGGTTAGGAATTGCACAAGCAAAAGATTCTGAAACCTTGTGACCTTGTAACCAATATGTTATCGGCAATGACTTATTACATTATAAAAAAAAACCCCCAGACGAAAAACATAAATTATAATATGTACCCAAGGGTGTTTTCGACTCTTTCATGACGAAAACTGCCATGTAGGCTACGATAAAACTTATGGAAAAATATGTGATAATTTCTGGTTTCCCGGTGTGAATAAATTCGTACAAAAAATACATATCTCACTGTTTAGTGTGCGTTAAACAAAAATGATATGTTAAGTACCACTTGTAGTGATGGGTCAGATTGGCCGAGCACACTTTGGAAAATACAACTGGTGGAAACACCACATTTGGTGGTAATTAAACACCTTGTGTATGTATGAACTGTATATTATTATCACTGGTTACATTAGATGCAATAAATAAAAAAAAGATGAAAGAACCGCTGCCGTCCCGCGCCCGCGGTTTGTACGCCAGTACTAAACAACAACAATCATTAAATACCCGTAGTATTTAATGATACAAAACCCTACTGGATTTTTACCGATTCGGTTATTGATTGGTCGTAATTCAAATGTTCTTAGTATTCAAGCTCAATTGAATGAAGTTACGGATGAAAATCAGAAATAATAGATGTAAAAAAAAGGGAATGTGAAATAGCTTAAAAACGTCATAAAAGCATTGTTTCAAAAAAACGCTTTGACCAGTTGAGACGTGACGATGCTATTTATAATATTAGCGCTACTGTCTTTATAAAGCGAGACCATAGACGTCGAGTCGTCGTCGAGACAATAAGTTAAAAGGAAAGTTTAAAGGACCTTATCAAATAATAGATATCTTAGATAATGATCGCTTTTCCCTGAAGGGTATTGGTAACTTACGCGATTTAGTTGTCGTAAAAGAAAAACTACGCATGTTATGGCCCAGAGAATGGGTTGATGAAAACGTTAGTAAAAGGTAGAAGATAATCTGGTATAATAGTTTTTTTAGATGTAAGGAAAATATATAAATGCTATGTTATATACAAGTTTAACATGTAAAATCGACAGATTTTTTGACTTTGTATTATATTAATGTAAAATTGTTTAATATCAATAATACTATTGTGATTTAATAATATTATTGAAAAAAAATGCTGTTGAATAATGCGAGTGAATAGTGGACTAATTTCTTAGTTATAAGAGGTGGATATTTGTTAGTATCATTGTAGAATATAATAAAAAGAAGATATTGCTTTTAATCGATATTGTATATTGAATTGATAGAGGCAAGTTGCCCGTTGTAACATTATGAAGGAGATCTGGCAAATATTATTTTTTTACTTATTTATTTATGACATCACTTTGCTGCTTGACAGACTTATTGTACTTGTACTTGACTTTAGTACGTGACTTATACGCTTACTTGACACAAATTGATTTTGATATTGAAAAGAGTGGATATCACCAGTGGGTGATAGTTTATGATGATGGGTGATGATGTGGAGGATATCACTTCACGATGCAGGTGATGATATTGTTGTTACAAAAAAAATGGATACCACTTAAGAGTGTTGATGCGATGATTTGGCTCTATGGCGCGGGTGGTTGCGATCACTGACGGCGAATGGAGCAGTTGTTGTTAAAAAAAAAATGGATGCCACTTAAGAGTGTTGATGTGATGATTTGGCTCTATGGCGCGGGTGGTTATGATCACCGACGGCGAATGGAGTAGTTTTGTTAAAAATTAGTATGACTTGAGTAGGCTGGGGTCCAGGGTCTTTCTCCAAAAGACGCTGCTGAGACACGTATTGCACGTTGATCGAGTTTTCCTTGGCCTACTTCGACTTTTACTCCACATGACCTAACTTTTTACTTGAATCAAGACGATGGAACAGTTTTGTTAGAATGATTATGACTTGAGTAGGCTGGGTCCAGGGTCTTTCTAAGACGCTGTTGAGACACGTATTGCACGTTGATCGAGTTCCCGTGGCCTACTTCGACTCTTACTTTCCATGACCATATATCTCCCTATGACTATAATGTACCTTATAATAACCCTCGTAACTCATGTGTTGATGTTAATGATCTATGTATATTTCGATATGATTATCCTTAGAGTGTGGATGATGCCTATGAAGTATGAGTAAAAGATTTGAAAAATATTGTAATGCATAATGTATAGCTACATTGTTGTGTGGTAGTTAATGTTGAGATGAAAAAAAAATAACAGTATTAATTGTACCGAATTAATTAATTAACATTTGTAGTGATTGAGAAAGTTTAATGTATCCCACGATTGTATACTTATAAAGTTTTTGAAATTTTAGTAACTATGTGTAATTATTAATTATAAGATACTCGTAGATCTACGTAAAGGCTTTTCACACGACATGTTATAATAGTGATTGAGAAAGTTTAATGTATCCCATGATTGTATACTTATAAAGTTTTTAAAATTTTTACTAACTATGTATAATTATTAATTATAAGCTAGATCTACGTAAAGGCTTTTCACTCGACATGTTATAATTTTTCCTATGTACTTCGAGAACGAAGTACATGTCAGTATGGCCGTGTGAGTATAAGGGGCTTTACGGCATTTCACAAGGAACCTTTTGGTTCCTTTGTTTTCAAAATGTAACAAAATAGAAAACTATGGTTGTAAAAATATAAACTGCGAGAACTAGCTTATTGAGACTTAGAAATCTTTGTTGAAATATTTCGCTTATTTTAAAATCGTTTCCTGACAGAAGATCTATTGCTTTATTACTTTGTTTCTGTAAAACGGACAGCCCCGAATAATAAACGTAAATTGACGTTTATTGTTTTACTTTACTTTAAAATATTTTCTGTTCGTGCAGTAATTGCCAGATGTGCTTTTTCCCACCCGATAAGTGGAAAAGAGATAGATTGGCAACTGTACTGTTTCATTAAGGGGCGTGGACGCTAGCCAACTAGGTTTCTCAAAAACAATAACCGTGGCGTAAGCACAGTCTGTTCGTGGCCATCCGCGAGACGATATCTTCAGTGTGTTGTGTTTAAAAGCTAAGCTAAGTATATTTTGTGTTCGTTTCCCCTCGTGTAACATTATAGAGCATTACAATATAGTCTGCTGGTAGCGTAAGTACCTAGTAGTTAAGGTTGTAACTCGTAGTGTGGTAAGCCTTGTAATTTGAAAGAGAAAGTGTAACTGTGATTTAAGCCAATAAAGTTTGTAACCTTGTGATTATTTAAAAGAGCCAAGAGCCACTGGGAGGGGTTTCTTACCAGTTCTTCCCCGCCCCAGAAAAGTAAATATTAAAGTATATGTTTTCCGAACTGGCAGTAGAGTCATTTGAATAATAATTAATTATTGAATATACATTTTTCAGTTTTGATTTAATCTCCGTTGTTTTATTATATTTCCCGATTAATGATTTTTGATTTAGAGCTTAGACTTATTCTAGATGCTAGGTAGCTAGCAGGACATAACTTTTCTTTTAGTTTTCATTAATGAAGTACTTCCATCCTGACAAAGTATGTATTTGTGTAGTTATTATCTTGATCTCCCGTAAGTAAAATCTTTCACATGCATACATGTATGTATGGATGTATGTATGTATGTACGCATGCATGTATGCATACATGTATGTATGTATGCGTGTATGTATATATGTATGCATGCATGTATGTATGTATGTGTGTGTGTATGTATGTATATTGTATGTATGTATGTATGTATGTATGTACGCATGCATGTATGTACGCATGCATGTATGTACGTATCTATGTGTGTATGCATGTATGTATGTATGTTTGTATCCTCCCCCTCCAATAACTACATTAACTATATTTCCCGACATATAGATGTATGTTCCCTGAGATAGGGGTTGAACTATTTTGACTGTTTTACTCCATAACTTCGTTGAATTTAAACTAATTTTTATTATTATTTTAACCGACTTCAAAAAAGGAGGAGGATCTCTATTTATTACTATTTTCCAGGTCCTAAACATTACCTGTGTAAAAAACCACGTCAACTATATGCACTTGCACCTTATATGTGAAATATTATAAATGCGGAAGTGTGATGGTTTCTCCTTCAATCACGCCCGAACAGAGCTACGCATCAACGTGATTTTTTGCAAGGATACCTATAGTTGACCTGGAGAGTGACAGGCTACTTTTTATCCCGCAAAATCAGAGATCCCGAGGCATTTTAAAAACTAAATTCACGCAGACGAAGTCGCGGGCATCAGCTAGTTATAAATAATTCGATGGAAGTCGAGTGTCAATTATTTAATTAGAGCAAAAGTCTATGTAATTATACTTTGTTTAACACGGAAGTCAATGTCGTTATACTTTAGTAGATTTCATGACGGAAATTGAAATCAATAGTAACTATAAAATAGAATGATTCATAAAGTACCTCTTTATATTTTTATTTTATTATTTTACACTATTTTTGATCCTAACTGTATTAAATATCTGACATTATGCATACGAATTTACCTCTAGCGCCTCTAGACCTCATGAAAAGAGACAATAACCCATGAAGGTCTACCTACCATGCAATAACCTACCTACTACCGTCAAAACTGTAGGTTTTAATATCATTATATTAAAGGTAGGTAGGTATTAATATATTATAGTTAGAGGGTGAATATAGGTACATATTTGCGATTTCGATCCAACATAATAAACATGGCTGGAGGAAAGAAAGGTAGCAAAAAATACACGGCTAAGTTAGCTGAAGCTAAGAGTAAGATCCCCTGTGTTTTCTGTAAAAGAACCAATGATGAAGAAACTACATACGGTAAACTGTACAGCATTGGCGATATTTATTGCCACTATTTTTGTGTTGTAAGTAAATTTGTATCTTTCTCACAACCGACCTCAACGTCAAGCTAATCAATAAATCTATAATATAATAAAACTGTAACAGGTCCAATTCTGTACATTGAAGATATTTTGAAAATTTTTGTTTGAGGGCACTCTATAATCGATACTGAAGCCAAAACAATTTTTTTTAAATTTTTTGTCTGTCTGTCTGTCTGTCTGTCTGTCTGTCTGTCTGTCTGTCTGTCTGTATCTTGGCCGCGCATCACGCCGAAACTACTGGACGGATTTAAATGAAACTTGGCATGATTTAAGTTCATACTACGAGGTATAATATAGGATACTTTTTATCCCGAAATTCAGCACGGTTCCCTTGGGAGAGAAGATGAAAGTCAAAAGGTGTATTTAGCTGTAATTCATTAAGGCATATTCCGATTTCATTCATTCTTTTTTTGTTAGAATGCAGGTACGTTAGAGATTGTCCTGTAATTATTTCAAGGTCGTCAATTTAGTAGTTCAGAAATTATAGACATCACAATCTTCAGTAAAAGGCCCAAATAACTTGAACCCCGGAATCTACAGGATACTTTGAATGTACGGCTCATCTTAAGCTGGCATGCGTGCTTTATCGTATATAGCCAGCGTGGATAGCCCTCAGCCCTGGCGTCAGATTTTACCAAACGATCATTATACCTACATATTACATAGTAGGTATGGATGTAATACATCGTATGGACGTAATGTTACAGTGATTTCCTATACAATTTAATATTCTAATCATACTAATATTATAAATGCGAAAGTGTGTTTGTTTGTTGGTTTGTCCTTCAATCACGCCACAACAGAGCCACGAATCGACGTGATCTTTTGCATGGGTACTATAGTTGAGGACCTGTAGAAGTGTAGAGTGACATAGGCTACTTTTTATCCCGGAAAATCAGTGTTCACGAGGGATTTTAAAAACTAAATCCACGCGGACGAAGTCGCGGGCATCAGCTATAATCAATATAATCACTGAGTTGGCAGGTCTTCGCATATAAACCACTAGCTGATGCCCCCGACTTCGTCCGCGTGGATTTAGTTTTTAAAATCCCGCTGGAAATCTTTGATTTTCCGGGATGTCTATGTCACCCTCCAGCTTCACAACTATACCTATCCAAAAAATCACGTCAATCCGTAGCTTTGTTGCAGCGTGATTGGCGTACAAACCAACAAAGAAAGACACTTTCGCATTTATAAAATTATGCATTAGTAAGGAAGAATGAATACTACGATAATAAAGGCGATGTAATTAAATTTTAGAGCACAAAAGCTATTATTGTGACTTAAATATGTAAGTGAAGACTCAATTGACACCTCATTTATCTACATTGGCTCACTATGTTTATAAAGGTGCTATAGAATAGAATAGAAATGTTTTTTTATTCAAATAAACTTTTTTACAAGTGCTTTTGCATCGTCGATGAGTCTACCACTGGTTCGGAATGCCCTATGGTGGAATATATGTAAATAGTC
The DNA here is from genome assembly GCA_029955525.1 of Oeneis ivallda. Lineage (NCBI taxonomy): Eukaryota > Metazoa > Arthropoda > Insecta > Lepidoptera > Nymphalidae > Oeneis > Oeneis ivallda. The sequence continues at coordinate 28,977,264 of JARPMR010000001.1, read as the reverse complement.
GCAAACAAATACATATGCACATACATAGACTGCTACAATCACAACCCTTCCATTTGGCTTTGGATAGAAACATACTTACATAAAGGATAGACACTGTGCGTAGAAATTTCAAGCCTAAATAAGGACAGCGTTAATGAAATCAAAACCATTACAAGCAGTAGACTGGTTTTGTTTAAGTGGCTCTGCCCTTTTAAGAGTCCCTACAGATTGGATTTCAATACTTCTTTATCTACCTATAGACATCCACTGCTGGACAAAGGTCACTTGCACGGACTTCCACAGGTCTCTGTCTTGCACCGCCTGAATTCAGAGGCTCCCTGCAACATATTTCATGTTGTTGGTCAGTTGCTACATGTAACACACCTTAATCACACCAATATCTTGAAGGTTTCAAATAAGAATTTGTCTTAATTGGTCTACTGGTCTATACTGTGGTGTTTTCATTTTCAGTTGTTATCCTCTGGCCTCATCCAAGCGGGCAAAGATGAGGAGGGTTTATTCGGATTTTTATATCCGGACATATTGGCAGAAGTGGAGAGGAGTAAAAAGCATGTAAGTATTATATATATAAGCAGTTAAGAGCAGTGATAGCCTAGTGTTTAGGTTTTTAGTCTCCTAGTCGGAGGTTTGCAGGTTCAATCCCAGTCTCACACCCCTTTCTTTGAAACTATGTGCAATAAAGCAGTTAAATATCTTATCACATGCTTCAACAGTAAAGGAAAACATTGTGAGGAAACATTCATGCCTGAGAGTTCTCCATAATGTTCTCTGTTATATATTATATCCCACCAAAAACATTTTCATGTAAAATGTTGCCACAACTCTTAAGACCAATGGGTCGCACTGTCAAAAAGGTATCAGATCTCATCTAGAGCCAAGCTTCTAACTCTACACACCCTAAATCTACAAGCCCTAACTTCACAAACTCTACATGTTAGTCAAAATATTTGGCTTGGCCATTTCATCACTACAAGAACTATTGTATATTAGAAAAGTAATGAACAGTGAATAAAATACACAACATCATTGTGCAGTGATACTTTCCTGGGCATGTGCTGTCAAAACTCCTTTACTAGAAGCAGAGAGCACAATGATCTGTTCTGAGAGTTGCTCAAAAAGCCCTTTAGATACCAATAATTAGCCATCTACTCTTTTATAAATAAGCCAAAGATATATATAATATGTTCATTTAATCAGCTGTAATGGAACTAAGTAATTTAAAATTTCACGTATAATAATATCGACAAGTCGATACTCCATTGACACAAATAAACAATGGACATCCCTAAGGCTCATGTTTACATTACATTACATAATGTGTTGTATATAACACTCATAAAATGGTGGATGGCACCCGGCTTGACTTTCGTTTCAAGTTGAGCCCTGCACCATAGAGTAAAGAAATCTTCACCCCTCGCGCTTCCCCGCACCGCACCTCAAGTCAGACCCACAGTACCTAAAGACACAGTATAAGAAGATGCAGTATAATAGTTTATCTATTGTTTTATTTATTAAGTACTAGCTGACCTGTCTTAACTATGAATATTGAATTTGAATTGGTACATATAAATAATAAAAAAATATATAAAAAAAGTGTTTATTATTCTAATGCTTTACGATATACAACTTTCTTAGTTTTTTTTAACCAAACCTACCAAAACTCCTAATATCCAAAGTTCAATTTAATAAATTGAACTTTTAATACGTAAACTTAGAATAAGAATTATTATTAAATATTATTTTTGCATGCCTATCCGGCAGATTGTAAGGACTTTTATTATAATGTAACACCATTGTACTACTCAATCTGTGCAAATAAATAATTTGAATTTGAATTTGAAATTTATTTTTAATAAGCGGTGCTTCGCGAGCGGTTTACTAAGTGGGTCTGACTTGAGGTGCGGTGCGGGGAAGCGCGAGAGAGCTAGGGGTTTGTAACGCGTAGTACCACTAGAACTAGATCAAAGGTGTCAAACTACTGCATATATCCTATACTGTGTCCGTACTATACGGCATGGAACTAGGAATTACGACTACGTCGATTACTTTACTCTATGGTGCAGGGCTCAACTTCAAACGAACGCGTAGTAATTATTTTATATACTTCATCTCCATCTATTTCCTACCTACCATGGGATCTGCGGGTCCTTTGCCAACTTTCTCAGTTTGCCTACCTTTCGAAAAGTTAGTACAATCATTCCCATTTTGGGTAATTTTTCATATATTCATACTAGTAGTTACCATGTCGCCAACTTTGACATATTTTTCTAGTATCATTCATTTTTTGCCCACTTCTTTTAAACAACGCATCAAACTTCTCACTTTGCCAACTATGGGACATTAACAAACAAAAGTGAAATAAAAATTCATAATATTAAGTATTTACCGAAAAAAAAGACATGAATGTGAACTGCCTATTTTATTGGCTAAATAAAGAAATATAATTAAAAAGAACTTTATTTTATTGAACATGAAATGAAAACGATGGGACATTAACAAACAAAAGTGAAATAAAAATTCAGAATATCATTTACCGAAAAAAAAATAACATGAATGTGAACTACCTATATTTTTTGCTAAATAAAGAAATGTAATTAAAAAGAACTTTATTTAATTAAACATCAAATGAAATATGTGTAAATTTTATATTAGTATTTCTTTTCTATTCTAAATTTCTTGTGTTTTTATCTAGACGCATAATAAAAAAATAGGCCAAGTGCGAGTCGGGCCTCGCTCTTTTAGGGTTCCGTTAAAAAAAATTAAATAAAAATATTTCCATGTACCCATGGAAATATTTTAATTTTTTTTTTAATTTAATTTAATTTTTATTATTTGTTGTTATAGCGGCAATAGAAATACATAATATGTGAACATTTCATCTGTCTATCTATTACGGTTTACGAGATACAGCCCGCTGACAGACGGACGGACGGACGGAGAGCGTAGGCTTAGTAATAGGGTCCCGTTGGTACTCTTTGGGTACGGAACCCTAAAAATACCACGATGGCAGAGAAATTGCGAATTAAATACCAGTGATGGAGCCAGTTGCCCATCCCGCAAAACAAAGTCAGCAGAAGTGTGTACAATGGTGAAGAAGGATCTTGATGAAATAGGTGTCGCCGCTGTAAAGAGCGAAGCCAGTCAGGATTTCAGCTCTACTTCTAATGTCATTGAAAAAACGCTGAAGTTGGACAGTTTGGAATCAACTGCTAATGTTATGAAGAAAAAATTCAGCACCTTTATAGGTCAGGTGATCACAGTTTTGAACCCAGAACCTGATGATGAAGATGATAATGAAGTTATTCTGTCTTCAGGGGACACCACATTGCTATCCACGTATAAAAAATAACTAGAAGCTCTCCAATGCGTGACATACACAAACGCCACATACATAGTGCCAGCGTACAGTCCACAGTTCGAGGCCTGGCGCTCGAGTCTGGAGATTTTAAAAAAAGGGGATTCCAGCACTACCGTAATGAACCGAAAGGTGGCGGTTCTATCCTTTCCACCAACAAAAGCATTTCCAAAGAGGGTTGACGTCAGGTAGTCGGCTAAGAGAGAGAGGAGAGAGAGAGAGCTATGCTCGTAGTGTCCCTGCGGGATCGAATCAGAAATGAAAAGATCCGTAGGAGAACCAGAGTCACTGACATAGCTAAGCGAGTCGCGAGACTGAAGTGGAAATGGGCGGGGCACATAGTTCGAAGAGCTGATGGTCGTTGGGGGTCCCAAGGTGCTGGAGTGGCGACCCCGCACCGGGAAGCGCAGTGTTGGCAGACCCCCCACCAGGTGGACCGACGACATCAAACGAGTCGCAGGGAGCCGCTGGATTCAGGCGGCGCAAGACCGAGGCCTGTGGAAGTCCATGCAAGAGACCTTTGTCCAGCAGTGGACGTCTACCAGTTGATAAAGAAGTCGGCCGGTCCTAAAATTTCATGCCGACTCACTTACAACATGGCTTAAGCCATGTTGTGCCGACCCCATATAAGGACAACAAGGACAAGATGATGATGATTTAATTAAATACCAAACTAAACATACATAATATTATTATGAAAACAGATCTTATATCAAAGTGACACCACTTCTGTTATCGATTGTGGAAAAGGATGGCAATATGAGACACTTTTTAGGAATAAATATATTTGTTGGCAAAATGAAGGTATTAACATGAAAAAGTAAAAAAGTTGGCAAACTGAGAAAGTTGGCGACATGGTAACTACTAGTATGAATATATGAAAAATTACCCAAAATGGGAATGATTGTACTAACTCTTCGAAAGGTAGGCAAACTGAGAAAGTTGGCAAAGGTTCCGCAGATCACCATGGTACTAGGTCATGACATCATTCATTAATCGTGGTAAGTATTAGTATATGTGGATTTCTCTCGTGGAACTAGGAATTACGACTACGTCTAATTCCCTTTGCGTCGTCGTTGCGTTCCTAAACGCAAAGAGAATTAGACGTAGTCGTAATTCCTAGTTCGTTGCTTTCATACATTTCATGTGATTTGTAGTTTTCTGTTTTAGCGTGTTTGTAGTGTTTTATGCGTTGTATAATAATCTACACTTCTACACTATATATTATTATTATTATTTTGCTATAAATTTTGACTCTCACACCCGCGTACAAAATAAATACATATAAAACCAAAGAGAGATATAATAAACATAAATATATATACATATAATAAACTTACATATAGATTACATAAATAAATACTTGTAGCGGGCGGAGGATTACGCCCCGGCAGGGGAGACCAGACGGCCGGGGGTCAGGGCGACAGGCTGAGAAACCGACGGACTATCCTAGCCGAGTCTAGCAACACCGCTTTCTGCATCTTGGCCGCGAGCGAACTGCCACGGAACCCCAGTCGCCTCAGATGGTGAGCGAGGCTGACTGGGATCAACCCATTCGCAGAAATGACGATTGGGATGGTTTCAGTGGACTCCACATGCCACATGCCAGTAACCTCGTGAGCCAGATCTAGATACTTTCGTTTTTTCTCTGTCTCCGCTCTCACGAGGTTCCCGTCATGTGGAATGGTGATGTCCACTAAAAACACCCTCGACTGTGCCCGGTCCATCAGCACGATGTCAGGCTTATTCGCCAGAATCGTCCTGTCCGTGATGATAGACCGGTCCCAATAGAGCCGGACTCCGTCACGCTCAAGTACCGGCACCGGTGTGTACCTATAGTACGGCACTCTCTCATCCAGGAGACCGTACTTTAAAGCAAGCTCTTGGTGAAGGATTTTGGCCGCTTGGTTGTGTCTGTGCAGATACTCAGTGTTAGCAAGAGCCGAACATCCCGAGAGCACATGCCTGAGTGACTCACCGGGATGGCGACACGCTCGACAGATGTCGTGAGTGCCATCCTTCAGGATGTACTTTCGGTAGTTCCGCGTCTTAACCACCTGATCTTGTATTGCACACACAAAACCTTCGGTTTCCCCAAAGAGGTCACCAAAGCGCAGCCATTGCACGGACGCTTTTTTATCTACGTGAGGCTCATTAAGAGCTTTAAAAAAGCGTCCATGCAACTCCTTCTCCTTCCATACGGTCTCCCGGTCAGAGGTGCTTAGTACCACCGGTTTCTGCCACCCGAGTTTGGCCAAAGATAGGGGAGTGAGTCCTTTATCACATTCTATGGCGTCTCTATGCATTGGACACTCCCTTTTCGTCTCAAAGTAGGTTCTGAGGCTGGATATCTCCCGATTATGCATGGTCTTGACGCTTAATACGCCTCGACCACCACATTTTCGGGGTACATACAACCTCATAACAGACGATTTGGGGTGGTGCATGCGGTAGAGAGTCATAGTCGTGCGGACTTTTCTATCCAGTGCGTCTAGTTCGGTCTGAGTCCATCTGAGTACGCCAAAGGTGTACATGAGAACGGGCATGACCCAGCCGTTATATGCTCGGACCTTATTGGCGCCCGACAAATAGCTTTTACAAACTTTTGTCAGGCGACCAAAAAAGACCTCGCAAACTGACTGTTTCACGTCCGCCTCCTTTACCCCCACGGATTGTGACATACCCAGATACGGGTATGACTCAGCTTCAGAGAGGGTCCTGATGTTGGATGGCTCGAGATTGATCTCGGCCGAATGAGTAACCTGTCCCCTCTCCACATGTAAGACCGCACACTTGTCTAGTCCAAGCTCCATCCTGATGGAGTTACTGAACTCAGTGGTGATATTCAGCAGCTCCCTCAGGCGGGTGGCATTGGGTGCTAGCTAGTTATTATTATTATTTTTTATATATCTTGACTCTCACACCCGCGTACAATATAAATACATATAAAACCAAAGGGAAATATAATAAACATATAAATATACACATATAATAAACTTACACATATATTACATAAATAAATACTTGTAGCGGGCGGAGGATTACGCCCCGGCAGGGGAGACCAGACGGCCGGGGGTCAGGGCGACAGGCTGAGAAACCGACGGACTATCCTAGCCGAGTCTAGCAACACCGCTTTCTGCATCTTGGCCGCGAGCGAACTGCCACGGAACCCCAGTCGCCTCAGATGGTGAGCGAGGCTGACTGGGATCAACCCATTCGCAGAAATGACGATTGGGATGATTTCAGTGGACTCCACATGCCACATGCTGGCAACCTCGTGAGCCAGATCTAGATACTTTCGTTTTTTCTCCGTCTCCGCTCTCACGAGGTTTTCATCATGTGGGATGGTGATGTCCACTAAAAACACCCTCGACTGTGCCCGGTCCATCAGCACGATGTCAGGCTTATTCGCAAGAATAGTCCTGTCCGTGATGACGGACCGGTCCCAATAGAGCCGGACTCCGTCACTCTCGAGTACTGGCACCGGTGTGTACCTGTAGTACGGCACTCTCTCATCCAGGAGACCGTACTTCAGAGCAAGCTCTTGGTGAAGGATTTTGGCCGCTTGGTTATGTCTGTGCAGATACTCAGTGTTAGCAAGAGCCGAACATCCTGAAAGCACATGCCTGAGTGACTCACCGGGATGGCGACACGCTCGACAGATGTCATGAGTGCCATCCTTCAAGATGTACTTTCGGTAGTTCCGCGTCTTAACCACCTGATCTTGTATTGCACACACAAAACCTTCGGTTTCCCCAAAGAGGTCACCGAAGCGCAGCCATTGCACGGACGCTTTTTTATCTACGTGAGGCTCATTAAGAGCTTTAAAAAAGCGTCCATGCAACTCCCTCTCCTTCCATACGGTCTCCCGGTCAGAGGTGCTTAGTACCACCGGTTTCTGCCACTCGAGTTTGGCCAAAGATAGGGGAGTGAGTCCTTTATCACATTCTATGACGTCTCTATGCATTGGACACTCCCTCTTCGTCTCAAAGTAGGTTCTGAGGCTGGATATCTCCCGATTATGCATGGTCTTGACGCTTAATACGCCTCGACCACCACACTTTCGGGGTATATACAACCTCATAACAGACGATTTGGGGTGGTGCATGCGGTAGAGAGTCATAGTCGTGCGGACTTTTCTATCCAGTGCGTCTAGTTCGGTCTGAGTCCATCTGAGTACGCCAAAGGTGTACATGAGAACGGGCATGACCCAGCCGTTATATGCTCGGACCTTATTGGCACCCGACAAATAGCTTTTACAAACTTTTGTCAGGCGGCCAAAAAAGACCTCGCAAACTGACTGTTTCACGTCCGCCTCCTTAACCCCCACGGATTGTGACATACCCAGATACCGGTATGACTCAACTTCAGAGAGGGTCCTGATGTTGGATGGCTCAAGATTGATCTCAGCCGAATGAGTAACCTGTCCCCTCTCCACATGTAAGACCGCACACTTGTCTAGTCCAAGCTCCATCCTGATGGAGTTACTGAACTCAGTGGTGATATTCAGCAACTCCCTCAGGCGGGTGGCATTGGGTGCTAGCAGCTTGAGGTCATCCATGTAGAGAAGGTGAGGCACTTTTGTCCCTCCTCTCCGAAACTGAAAGCCTGTCCCTGATCTCTCCAGCAAAGAGCTGAGAGGGTTCAGCGACAGACAAAACCATAAAGGACTCAGACAATCGCCCTGGAAGATACCCCGCCGTATCTTGATCTGGTCACCCGCAGCCGCCAACCGCTCGCCATGGAGACAAAGAATCGTACTCCATTGCCCCATACACTCTCCGAGGAAGTCTCGAACTGTACTATCGACTTTGTACAGCTCAAGGACCCTCAAGAGCCATGAATGGGGCACCGAGTCGAATGCCTTCTTATAGTCAATCCAGGCGGCAGAGAAATTCCGGCGATTGCGTTTGACCAGTTGGCCCGCGACGGAGTCGATGAGAAGGAGCTCCTTAGTACCACGACCACCGCCCCGACATCCGTTCTGAGCCTCAGACATGATGTTGTTCTCGTCTACGTGACGGGAGATCTTAAGGCTCAGAACGGATGTCAATGTCTTATAGATGGTAGTAAGACATGTGATGGGGCGGTACTTAGCTGGGTCAGCGGTATCGGTTGACTTAGGAGCTAAATGGGTGATCCCGGTGGTGAAAAGGCTCGGGAGTGCCCTTTGCTCGAGAGCATCTTGGAATTGTCGAGCCAAAGTAGCATGGCAGAGCGAAAAACCCTTCAACCAGTAGTGATGCAGCCCATCGGGTCCCGGACTTTTCCAGTTCGGGGCCCGGCGCACCGCACCAGCTACATCCTCCGAAGAGATGGTGACGGGGTTCATTGGCTCTATTGAGGCACATGCTTCCTCTACCGCCGCAATCCAAGGGCCCTCCTCATGCTCCACCTCTCTTGACCATACACTTCGCCAAAAGGCGACGAGGTCAGCCGGGCTCGGCCGCTGAGAGGTAGAACAGACTGCTGGGCACTCCAGTTTTTTATAGAACCTTTTCTGATCACTCGAGAACAGGCGATTTTGCTGAAAGCGCTCGACTCTTTCCGAGTATCGTCGGATGCGGTTCCCCCATGCAGCAATTTTCTGCTTCAGGTCGTCGATGCGCTCCGTTAGTTTTTGGGCTATATCGGGCTGATCTAGCCACACCCCGAGCCCATTAAAGGCTATTCTAACGGAGCGCACAATCCTTGGCCTAGTGTTGCCCGACCTGAAACTCTGCAGTCTGCCAATGAGAGCTCTGGCCAGGGTGATACGGTGTTCTATTCTCCTTTTCCAGGCTGGTTCCGTGCTGCACCTTAGAGTAGCGCGTCCACGTTCCTGGGTCTTGACACCCATGAAACGGTGAACAGCTAAGGCCGCACCAAAGAGAATAGAAGCCGTATCAGCCAGGCCAGTGCTGCGCTCAAGGTATTGAGGCAGCATTTGGTTTATGGCCTCAATGACATCCCGCGTCGCTACATTTAATGTGAGCCGGGAGAGCCGCGGACGGATCTCTAGAGGAGCACTCCGGATCTCTGAAATCGCCTCTTCTAAAATCCTTCCCATCCGCTCTATGTCAAGGGAGACTGTTCCCTCCGTGTCCTCCTCCACAGGCAAATCTTGCGCGATAGCGTCGGTCTCTTCGCGGACAGGTTCCGCCAGAGAGACAACTTGCTCTGTGGTTGGGGTTGTCACCTCGGGAACAGCCTCACGTCGTAACCGTTCGAGCTCGGTAGCGCTAAAGATGTTCGAGCGCTGAATATACCGAGCCCGGTCTGCCAGGTTTTGTTCCGTGACAGTCAGTTTCGGCTCCAGCAGCAAGAACTCGCGGTACATTGCCGCTCGGTAGCCAGTCCGTCCGGTTTCCCCTCCTGTCGCCCTGTAGTACGCATGCATGACATTCTTGTTCATTTGAGATGTCCATCTCATGCGGCGCACTCCACCAGCGGCGGGCTCCGAAGATTGGGTCCTTGAGGACCCTGTCGGTGCCAAGCCCTCTGGTGGGGATGATGGATTGGCCGGCCGCCGAGGTGGCAGTGGCGGCCGGCTGGTGTGACTGGCGGTCCGCATGCTGTCACGTCCAGCGCCAGTCCCAGACGCGCCCTGGCGCCCCCCCAGGCAGCGGCCCTGTTCGCGCATTCTCATTTCTGTCCATCATCATAAAAGGGGGGGTGGGGGGTGAGTGGCAGTGAGGTTATTATTATTATTATTATTTATTATTATTTATTATATTTATTATTATTATAATATTATAAAGAGGAAAGATTTGTATTTTTGTATGTAACGAATAAACTCAAAAAGTACTGGACTGATTTTAATAATTTTTTTTTCATTAGAAAGCTACATTATCTCTGAGTAACATAGGCTATATTTAGTACTAGATTACTATAGAAATCTTTAGAAATTCCTATTAAAACCAACCAAAGGTGTAAAAAAATTAGCCATAAAACGTCTTTCATCGCATACGTTGCGAAGAGTATTAATGATAGGACAAAAAAATGTTCGACAATATTATAGAATATATCAATATCTACAAAAAACTTCGCGAGACCATGTGTCTAACTATTGTAGTTACGTCACTATAACTACTTTTTACATTTAACAAATTGATAGAAATGCCGATCAAAATCAGACCGTGTTATCCATACCATTTATAAATTTTTATCCAAATAAATAATTTGATATTCAAGACTGTCTCAATACCTGATGATTACTTTTTGAATTATTGAAATCGGACATTCCATTCAAAAGATATCATGAAATTAAAATAAAAATACATGCCGGCGGCGGCCGCCACGCAGCGCATCGAGTAACTAGCTCTTCGTGAGAGGGGCAGTGTCGCCAAACTCTACCACTTGTAACAAAAGGTACACGTGCCGACGTTATTAAAGCGTGCCTCAAATCATCACCTTTGTGGCTATCAATTAAAACTCTCAATTTGCGCACGAATATGAGAGCACATTTATGCAATAACCGCGGTGGTAATTTCTCAGAAAATATACTTAAATTAGGAGACGGAAAATTTACTACTCCAATTGCAAACAGCTCCCAAGTACTGTTGGATATTGAATTGGCTCAAACTGTTCACAGTCTAGAAATCCTTATAGACACAATCTATCCCGACATCAACAATCTTACAGTAAGAAATTTCCATTGGCTCTGTTCGAGAGCGATATTGTCACCCAGAAACGACTCAGTAAATGAGATAAACAAAATTATTATTGAAAAAGTACCAGGTGATTTTAAATGTTACAAATCTGTTGACACCGTGTGCAACATCGAAGATACAGTGCACTACCCACAGGAATTTTTAAATTCCCTCAATCCTGCTGGCTTGCCACCTCATGAACTAAAATTAAAAATAGGTACGCCTGTTATGCTTTTAAAAAATTTAAGCCCTCCCAATATGTGTAATGGTACAAGACTATTGATCAAAGAATTAAGAGACAATGTGATTGTAGCAACTATCATTACGGGTCCCGCGGCCGGTCAGCTCGCACATGTTCCGCGGATCCCGATGATACCAACTGATTTGCCCATATCTTTTAAAAGGTTACAGTTCCCTTTAAAAATATCCTTTGCCCTAACGATAAATAAATCCCAGGGACAAACTTTTTCCATAGTTGGTATCGACTTAAGGAAAGAGTGCTTTTCCCACGGGCAATTGTATGTGGCACTTTCTCGAGTAGGATCTCCTGAAAATCAATACGTTTTGTTGCCACCTACAAATACCATAGCCAACGTAGTGTACAGGGAGGCTTTAAAATAAGCATACAATTTTTTTCTAATTTAGTGATTCATGGTCGTTTTAATTAGCATGCTTATAACTTAAATATCTGTACCTATTTATGTCTACCCGTGCGAAGCCGGGACGGGCCGCTAGTTAATAATATACAGAATGGCAAGTTTAAATTATCCCTAAGCGAATGACTGCAGAGGTTTTGTTGTTTTTTTGAAAAATGGCGCCAGTGACATAAGCAATATTAACCTTGAAACCTATGAATACTTATATGTCTAGAAGGAGTGTCGCGCTACTACAGAACGAAAAAAAACAGGCCAATGAGAATATGCTAGTGTGCGTGACGTGAGTGCCGCGCATGCGCGGCGTTTGTAATCGTTACCGAACTTATTCGACTATCGATTAATATTTCCATAGAACTTAGAATCGATAGTCGCATGGATATATTCGATATTATGTTGTATAGTCAGATAATAATACAAATCAAACAATTTTTTTCTATTAAATTAATATAATTTATTAATTAATATGACTATAAAAGTCCTCCCACAACGACGATTTCGATTCGTGCTTATTTTTGTTTCATCAGTCAACCTTGTAGCGCGGAATACGCGTAAGTCAAAATTGTTGCTGTGAGAGGGCCTTTAGGGTGAAATGAAATAAGGAATAAATATTTAAGGTTATTTAATACTAGTACAACGGTGCACAACCTAAACAATGTTTATCGATTTATTTCATTTCAAAATCGATTTTATATTGTCTGTGGTTGTTCGAGAGGTATGGCACTTTACTAAGTGGGCGGTACCCATCAATGAAGTACGAAATTAACTGTAGTACATGTACCGAACAAAAAAATACGAAACTTCATGTGCTTGATCTGCCAAAATTATCATCCTAAATTTGACAAAGCATAATTTAATTATTTTCGAAAAATTTCAATTTCTTATTTTGCAGGAACTGATGTGAATTAATGTTATTTACTTATGGTAGGTGATGTTATTGGTTATTTTAGATCGTCCTGTTTAGTTTTTTCACTTTTTATTTACCAAAACCGCCATTTAAAAAAACAAAATATTGGCTCGCGAGCTCCATATCTGGTGATGACCTAATTCAAACTGAGCGCGGGAAAAGGGCGTGTGCCACACGTGGCAGCACAAATTTTCGACGCGTTCACAGCCTTTAGACTCCATCTTGTATATCTTTGCTTGAAACATAACACGAGTTATACCTACAGGCATCTCCGGCTTAAAAAAAAGATTTGAATATTTTGGTACATCGTATTACGAACAACGAAACCATATACTTTACGGTTACATTATATACTATGGAAATAGGAAGTAGTTAGATAGTAGGTATGCTTAAAAAAACCGGCCAAGTGCGAGTCGGACTCGCGCACCGAGGGTTCCGTACTCCAAAAGTAAAAGTAAAACGATAATATTATATTAATTTGCTTATTCATCGTTAACTTTGTTTGTAGAGGTTTATTGTTAATATAAAAAAAACTATGCTAGTTAGAGCGTTGATTTTATTTTTCCTGTAAAATATACATAGACCTCTATTGACCATAATTATTTCAGATTTTTCGATTGGTAAACTTCGGAGATAAGGGGGGGGGGGGGAACGGTATTTTTTTCGACAATTTCTCAAAAACTATTATATATAGAAATATATAAAAAACTGTTTTAGAATGCACAAGTAAAGGCCTTTCATATGATACCCCACTCGATATAGTTATTTTACTTTGAAATTTCAAACCCCCGATTTTCCCCCTTTTTAGGGTTCCGTACCCAAAGGGTACCAACGGGACCCTATTACTAAGCCTACGCTGTCCGTCCGTCCGTCCGTCCGTCCGTCCGTCTGTCAGCGGGCTGTATCTCGTAAACCGTAGATAGACTGATGAAATTTTCACATATTATGTATTTCTATTGCCGCTATAACAACAAATAATAAAAATTAAATTAAATTAAAAAAATTAAATTAAAATATTTCCATGGGTACATGGAAATATTTTTATTTAATTTTTTTAACGGAACCCTAAAAGAGCGAGGCCCGACTCGCACTTGGCCGATTTTTTTTAATAAAACTAAAAATAATTTTCGATTTTTCTTTATTCCAATGATGTTGGGCCACTATTATACACAACTATGCCAAATTTCATGTCGATAGCTTTAATAGTTACTGAAATAATCGACTGTGACAGACGGACGGACGGACGGAGAAAGTCTCACCATAAGGGTTCCATTTTTACCATTTTGGTACGGAACCCTAAAAAGGAACTCCCGTGAAAATGTCTGAAAGACGAAGAAGCATACTCCGGCCTAATATCTAATATATAAAATTCTCGTGTCACAATGTTCGTTCCCGTACTCCTCCGAAACGGCTTGACCGATTCTCATGAAATTTTGTGAGCATATTGAGTAGGTCTGAGAATCGGCCAACATCTATTTTTCATACCCCTAAATGATAAGGGTGACCAACCACTAAATATTTTTGCTGGCGGTACGAAGTTCGCGGGGTCAGCTAGTATATTCCTAAGATGATGTGATAGGTAGATAAAGGAGTATTCCTTGAAAAAATATTTTAAAAAGTTTCTCTTGGCATTAAAATTCGATTTTAATTATTTTTTCTTCTTGAGAAGCTATGAGGTTGGTAGGAGGAAGGTATGTATATTATTATTATATGCAAAAATAAGGAAAACCTAATTTTACAAACTGTGCTCTGATTTTCGACCTCCTTTAATAATTGCCATTACTCTCTTTAAACTCAAGGACGAAAATTACGTTACATCATGAGTTGTAGGGATCAAGGGACTATCTACACGTATCCATTGGTTTCGCATCCTCTCGTTGCGGTAGATAACAGAATAAATAGGTTTTAACAAATCATACCTATCCTAGGTACCTACCTATATATAATAATTAATATTATTAAGATACAGCTCAGGTCGATAGAAACAAAGGGTATTCAAACGTTTTAAAAAATTGGTTGCCTGTAAAGTTGGTTTACGGACGATAGTTGTACGTAATAACGTCATAAATAAACATTGATGAAAAATTGCATACTTTTATGAATAAATTGAATTATTATCACTGAATTATCATTACATATTTTGTATGATACAAAGAAGGAGTTAATTGAAAATTACAATTTTCTCTAGTCACAAGCCAATGCTTGGGCTGATCGTGCCTCTCTATCTCTTATTCTGCGTTCTCGCTTGCACGCGCAGGCTCAGGCGGAACGTGACACTTTTTCGTGCGTGCAGCCGGTGTTCATCGATTTGTAAGACGTTATCACGTCAAAAAATACACACTGTGAAAATGTCAACTGTACCTATTACGGTTATCGATATACAGCCCGCTGACAGACGGACCGACAGCGGAGGCTTGGTAATTGCATAATAGGGTCCAATTGGCACCATTTGGGTACGGAACCCTAAAAAAGGAGCAGAGTTATATCAGGTAGGTACTTAAATTATTTTTTACTTAGCAATCGTTTTGTAATCTTAGCGGTCAAGTGTGGTCGCTCTCTCGAGAGTTAAGTAGTACCTACTTATGAAAGAGAATGGGGGCATGTGAAAGGGTGATTCTGGAAACTGGTTGATCAACACCCATACTGGCGAAAAGATTCTGAAGGTCACCCGCTATAAAATATATAAAGTGTTTCCTTATTGTTACTGAGTACCTACCTACCATAAGTTACCTGCGGGCTAGGTACCTACCTACCTATTGGAGTTTATACAAGATACTCTTTGTTTAAAATCGATTGAATCTTATGATTACAATTAATTTGTAAATAAAACTAGTCCTTTTTTTTATTCGATGACAAGCTAGTCCTTGACTGCGATCTCACCTGAAGGTAAGTGACGATGCAGTCTAAGATAATAGCGGGCTAACTTGGAAGGGGTATGGCAGTGAACATTCAACCCATACCCCTAATTGGTTTCTACAAGCCATCGTGCCGGAACGCTACATCGCTTGGCGGTACGTCTTTTACGGTAGGGTGGTAACTAGCCACGGCCAAAGCCTCCCACCAGACCAGACCAAAGACAAGTCAGAAATTATAAATTTCCAAATTGACCCGCCGGGAATCGAACCCGGGACCTCCGTGTTATAAGGCAACAGCGCTTACCACTGAGCCAGGGAGGTCGTCAAAGGTACCTTATATATAGGTCCTTGTCCTATATATAAGGATGACATGGCCTAGAGCTGAATTTGACCACCTACCTGCCGTTACTGCTGCCACTGCCTCTGCCTACCATCATATCAGCCTGATGTTATTATCTATATCTAAATCAGTGAGCCCAAACACAATAGGTAGGTGTTAAATATATAAAATCTATAGGTACTATCTAATAGTTGTTAAATATATAAAATCCTCAGATCAGCTGGAAAACAGCTTAGCCCCGAAATGGCTAAACATAAAACAATAACCATCCCAATTACACCCGATTTCCAAAGAAAAAAACGCCTTCAGCGCTTAAGACATCCACAAATTAACAAATACGATCAAACATAGTTAACATCTCTCTGTTTTCGTCTGAAGTTAAAAACCTAGTGTCTTCAATATTCTTAAGATATAAAATTCACT
Organism: Oeneis ivallda; assembly: GCA_029955525.1. Lineage (NCBI taxonomy): Eukaryota > Metazoa > Arthropoda > Insecta > Lepidoptera > Nymphalidae > Oeneis > Oeneis ivallda. The sequence goes on along the minus strand of JARPMR010000001.1, from coordinate 28,961,100 downwards.
GAAATTTGGTTGAAATTCACAGACCGACATTTCAATTCAATTTCAATTTATTTGTTCGTAGGTATAGTTAATCGTGTAACCTTACTAATATTATAAATGTGAAAGTGTGTTTGTTTGTTGGTTTGTTAGTTTGTCCTTCAATCACGCCGCAAAAGGGCTACGAATCGACGTGATTTTTGCATGGGTATAGTTGAGGACCTGGAGAGTGACATGAGCTACGTTTTAACCCGGAAATTCAAAGAGTTCCCGAGGGGTTGTAAAAACTAAATCCATGCGGATGTAGTCGCGGGCATCAGCTAGTATTTATAAACCAACAAACAAACACACTTTCGCATTTATAACATTAGTAAGGATAGTTAAATAGTGTACCTACCACGTAGCAAGGGAGTAGCAAATTGACTTGATTTTTACATGGTAAGTATATTCAAAATTCAAAATTCAAGTTTTTTTATTTCACGTAGGCCAACCTGTGGCTCTTATGACAAGTCATGACTCTACCACCGGTTCGGAAAGCGGATTCTGCTGAGAAGAGCCGGCAGCAGTTGCTCTTTTCAAAATAATCATTTTACAATATTATTATGAAGCTATTACATTGTAATAAGCTTTTTATACTATCTTGTGGGCAGCCGGATGCCTAGCCGATTCAACCTATGCAACTTCGTTAGAATAAAATATAATATTTCCACAATGAGGGAAAGTTCCAAGGGGGAAAAAAAAGTCGTGTGGTGTCGTGGGACACCAGATAGGAACGAAGTTATTATTATAAAAATATTAATTTCAAGTTCTATTCGAGGTATAAAGAAAATAATTATTCGGTTATACATTTTTTATCATGATTTTTTTTATCGATAAAAATCAAAATGACCCCAGGGAAGCCAAAATAACGATTTTATAAAATATTAAAATTAAAAAAATAATTTTATAAAATAAAAAATGAAAATAGGATTGCGCGCCCCCGGGTGGGCTCGAACCACCAGTCTTTGGGTTGGCGGCCGCGCGCGGGCCAATTGAGCCACGGGAGCGATGCACAACTTGTTGAAATTATTATATAAGATATTTTTAGGCCATCAAAAAGTGTCGAAAGTGTCGTTACAACTTTTGGTCTTAATTTCCGTCTAGCCTCCTTTCGCAACGCACGATAAGGAACTTCGTTCCAAAATGTGTTACGTATAATAATATACCTCGAAAGTGGAATGGAATTTAGGGAACACAGGGTTCCCCACTGAATTATTATGTACTAAAGCACGTTCCCGCGCTATTTCTAAAAACCTAACTTTACGCAGATGAAATCGAAGACAAAAGCTATTAACGTACTTAACTCCTACATTTCAAATGATTGTTTCGTAGATAAGTAGGTACGTATAATATTATATTATTCTTTATGTTCAAATCATAATATAATAAAGATCCTTCTTTGCATTTCCTTGATATTATGGCAAAATTGGCAATTTTATTGCGGAAATTTTGCGGAAATACAAAGAACTGCCAGTGTTTATATTGTTATGGATTTTTTTACGTGAGTAGGTAGTAAGGAGGTACCATTAAACCATCTTGTTTTGTTGTCATTTATTATTACAAATAATACGCGCATATAAGGCACGCCAGACATTTCGAGCGCGGCGGCGACGACGACGGCGAGATAATGCATGGAGCGTAACTCCCCACGCGCGTTTTGCATTGTAAAATCCCCGTTGAACAAGTTTATATGATATATATTTTAGCTGTTAACTATCTATTAATAATATATATTCTAGCTGTACCCGGCATGCGTTGATTTTTTGGACCAGGAACCCTCACGGGCGTCCCTAGAACACCCTACCAAAGTTTCATCACAATCTGATAATTGGTTAACATTGATTTTTATCTATATAGATCAGTGAAACTGGACTGGCTGTCCCTATACAAAATATGATAGATCAACTGGAAGCTCCACATTTGAGATAGAGTGTCGATAAAAACTAATAAATAATATTTTATGGATGCAAAAAGTGCCAAAAAGGACCAACTATCATTTTGTCAACTAATACCCTCACTACTTTTAATTCCTTGGACACTTATTAACTGTTTACAGTGCCAAAATGGCGTCGATCAAGTATGTCCAAAAAAATGACAGTAACCTGTTCAGTGTTAATCATCACGCTATCACACGATTTATGCCGTAAGTGGTTTTTCCAGTGTGAGGTTGTCACTCGAGCACTGATGCCCTTCGTCCGCGTGATTTTATTTTTCAAAATCCCGCGAGAACTCTTTGATTTTCCAGGATATATGAAGTAGCCTATGTCACTCTGCAGGCCCTCTGCTATACCCATGCAAAAAATCACGTCGATCCGGTAGCTCTGTTTCAGCGAGATTGAAGGACAAACCAACAAAAAAAAATCACTTTCGCATTTAAAGATTAAGTAAGGATTATAGAATTTATGGATTATGTTGAAAGTCTTTTAAAAACGGTTCATATTGGGGATCTTAGCAGTCTAACTGCTCGAATCGAACGATCTTTATGAATTCATCATTGTTATCATCAACCCATCAACGAATCACTCCTGGGCCACTGCATATTTGCAGTCTCCACTCACCTTTGAGAACATTATGGAGAATTTCCAGGAGTGCAGTTTTCCTCGCGATATTTTCCTTCAAAGTTGAAGCATGTGATAATACGCACATAACTTTAAAAAATCAAAGGTGTGGGTCCGGTATCGAAGCAGCGACCCCTCGTATTTACATACCACAGTCCTAAACACTCGCCTATCACTGCACCTCTAATGATAATAATATTATTATGTAGCAGGAAAGATTATAGAACGAAACCTTACTTTTGAGGCCAGCGTGTGTTAAAGGTTAAGTACTAGTAACTCTCCTTATACTGTGGTACTACACTTATTATTGTGGGAATGTTTCACCACCTTCAAGCAAATTTTAACCGACAAATAAAGTTGACGTTTTGACAGCTTTTGTATGGCCAATCTGTCAAAACGTCAAATATATTCGTCTGTTAAAGTTTACTTGAAGGTGTTGAAACAGGCCCTGCCATTTGAAGGTGAATGTAACTACGTCTGTTATAACTGTGAGGGATTTTTCTGGGTATATCGAGATAAAACAACAAACTCACGTGTTTCATGTTTCATGATGTGAGCACCTATCTGTCAAGCATTTCAAACGAAAGAATACCTTTGAAAACAGAGACAGACTCATAGATAGCTATCTCAGACTGCATCTTCACTTACCATCAGGTGAGATCGAAGTCAAGGGCTAACTTGTCACCGAATAAAAAAAGGTGTACAATTTTTCAAGCGAGTAGGTAAATGTACAAAATTTTCGGCGTTAATTTTTTTGAAACAGTGATTAATCTGTTTTTGTTCTTGCCTCACTGCCGTGGTAGGTACGTGTATATTGCACAGTGTGTCTGTCCATCAAGGGATAGAACGCCAGCGCGGGCGCACTGGTTGCATTACTTGGTTGTACGTGGTTGAGTGAACCGGCCTTTGTCACCATCTGGATTTCACGAACTTTTTTTTTGTAAGTACTTCCCTTGATATTTTTTTTGTATACGGCTATAATATTAAGTGTATAATACTTAAGTGTAAAAAAATATTATAATGGCTGATGACAATTTATTACTGCGAATTGTGTTTTTTTTTGTTGTTTTATTAGGTTTTATAATTTATCTTATTCAATAAAAAGTGAATATTCATATTATTATTAAACCTTTTGTTAAGTGGTATTCAGTTTTTTTAATAAATAAGGAAAAACGTTATGCAAAGAAAGAAAATCTAATCAAAACTCATAACGATGCCAATTTTAATATTGTTTTATCGGCGAATAAAATTTTGAAAAACCATTTTAAAATTAGGCTGGCAAATTTTTTTCACATAATAGGGTATTTGACTATATTAAAAATATCGTTTCATTTGGTGTCATCCTAAAAGATTATTATCTAAAAACATTATTCCATACGACAAAACTAAAAAATAAAGTTTTATTTAATTAGAAAACATTAAATAGAATTGCTATAATTCCGGCCATGGTCACGTGATCGAAAACGTTCCGTGATCTCGAATGACGTCACAGTCCACACCACCTATGGGCTGTGGAATTGTCATTGTTTGAAATGTGAACTGTGACGTCATGAGAGCAAATGGAACGTTTCGGCGGCAATTTATTTTTTTGAATTTATTTCTCGATTTTTATGAAAAATACTGAAAATTATGCCGAAATATACTTTTTGTTAGCTTCAGCATAGCATTATTAACAAATTAAGATGGTTTTCTAAAAGTAGTCAAATACCCTATTGTATCTAAGTACCTACATATATTTTTTTTTGTATCGTAGTACCTATGCAACTTGTTAACTTTAAAGTGTTCAATACAAAACTATTGGAAATGGTAAAGTAGGCACAGAAATTAGTTTGTAATGCATTTTTCGCGTTTTGTCTTTCGTAAGTTTAATGTTTAGCAAATTGGGTATTCACATCGCAAATTGGTGAAGAATATTTAGTACCTTACTTATGATTATCACCTAACTATCACTAAATACATAAAATCATCATCATTCATCGAAAACGCTGCCTAATCTCTTTGAGATTTATGTATTTCATAACGATGTATGGTGGTGATATGGTGGGATAGACATACATAAAAGTCCGCAATGGCATATAACTATCTGTTAAGGATAGCTTACTATCCCCATTTTAACTTCTAAAAAAAACCGGCCAAAATATGCGTGTCGGGCCACGCGCAGTGTAGGGTTCCGTAGTTGCAAGTCACAAATATTATTGCTGACCTAGGATAGTTCTTTTATTTTATTTATGAATATTGAATATATTTTGAGTTCCATGGTTTAAATACTATAATATACTACAAAATATGCAACGTACACTGCGTGTAATACCTATCCTAGGAAAAACAGATATAACTCCTTAACTTATGAACCCTACTTAGAAGCTACTATATACTAATACTAAACATCTATAACATCCAGGCTCCAGACGTTTATACCATTGTATTTGTTTTGTAGCCTACCTACCCGTGCGAAGCCGTACGGGTCAACTAGTAGGGTAATAAATACATTATACCTATTTAAAAAGCATTGATAGAGTCTTATTGGTTTTGTGGTTTTAGCAACATGCATGAAAGTAAGAAGTACCTAGCGATATCATTTTTTGGTACCTATAGGTCCATTAGTCATTGGATTAGCACGCATTTTTCCTTTTTTCTAATTTTGAATTACCTAAAGTTATCTGAACTTGAAAATAAAAGGAATAATGTCTAAATTCAAAAACTTTTGCAAAAAAAAAATTACCTAGTTTAGTAAGTTGTAGGTGCGGAATATCTACACTAGCGGCACGCTATGATGGCCGGTTTGACGTTTGTCCGCTCATGAAGTTCCGTATTAATTGATAACGACTTTGAAGGAAATAATTGTATTACTTTATTGACGATAGTGATGTGCAGAGATTCATAAATTTTATCGAATGTAGTTTTAGGTTTAGGACTCAAAATTTATTTATTAAATTGATTTCTAAAATGTATACAAGTGTAAAAGTGTGTGTGTAAAAATGGCGTAGATGCAAACATGAATATGTTAAAAGCGGAATTAGTACGTCTTTTAAAAGAAAACAAACCAACCAAGATCCGATACGTCATTGACGAAATAGCATTAGAACATGGGCACAGAGTTATACGGTTACCGCCTTACCATTGTGAGTATAATGCGATTGAGTTGGTGTGGGCTCAAATTAAGGGATATGCTGCAAGACACAATACAGAACCCCCATTTACCACAAAAAAAATGCTAAAATTATTAGAAGAAGCTTGTGAACATGTGACTAAACTAGCGGCACGCTATGATGGCCGGTTTGACACATTACAATAGTGATGTGGAATGTCAATTTATTCTCGAACAAAAAACAATTAAGTTTTGTTTTTGTACCTGATTAAATAGGTTTAATAAAACAAAAATGTATATGTTTATTTAATTTATTTGAACGAACTGAATATTTGAATGAAAATGAATATACATACTTTATATGCACACAAGAAACATATGAATACAAAAGATACCAAAAAAGGTGCCACAAAAGGCCATAATTAATCAGATTCGTCCATACTACTATTTTCACTGTCGTCACTGCTATCATCACCTACATTAATAATTATATGTTCGTTTTCTATAATATTATCTATTTTCACATCTCTTTCATAATCTTCCCTTATTAATTTAACAGTTCTATTCACAACCTTTTCCCAGTCTCCTTTAGTCACATGTTCACAAGCTTCTTCTAATAATTTTAGCATTTTTTTTGTGGTAAATGGGGGTTCTGTATTGTGTCTTGCAGCATATCCCTTAATTTGAGCCCACACCAACTCAATCGCATTATACTCACAATGGTAAGGCGGTAACCGTATAACTCTGTGCCCATGTTCTAATGCTATTTCGTCAATGACGTATCGGATCTTGGTTGGTTTGTTTTCTTTTAAAAGACGTACTAATTCCGCTTTTAACATATTCATGTTTGCATCTACGCCATTTTTACGAAGCCATGCGACGATATCAGCTTTCTTTTGGGATTGGGCAGGTGGCTTGTCAATTTGCATCGAGTGGTATGGGGCGTTGTCCATAATTATAATAGATGGTTCAGGGAGGCTACACAACATTGAGGTAAACCATTCAGTAAACTTTTCTCCATTCATGTCTTCATGATAGTCTCCAGTGGTTTTTGACGCAAAAGCCATGAGAGAACCTTCGACAAACCCGTTGATGGTTCCGGCGTGACAAATTATAAGTCGCGATCCTTTTCCTACAGGAACTTTGGAAGTAGATGCTGCTGTGTCATCGTTCCAAGAACGGCCTACAGTATGGTTAGCATTAAGCCATGTTTCATCCAAGAACACAACATTTTGCCAATTTTTGATTTCTTTCACTTGCCGTAAAAAAGTATACCTTGCCATCGCTATATCAAATCTTTCCATCAATATTTTGCGTTTGTTACATTTTTTGTATCGAAATCCAATGGTCTTCAAAATCTTCGTTAAAGAACTTTCCCCACCGAAGAATAATCCAGCTTCCTTCAGTGAATGCACCAACTTTTTTCTTGTTGGATACTCCTTCTGTAAATAGTAGCCGTAAACATGTCTTCGGATAGCATCGGCATCAAAGCTATCGATGCCTACGACTGGTTTTGCTCGTTTTCTCTTTTTTGGTGTGTGAAGTTTATTTTCTTCTGTGCCAGTCTCGCCATATTTTTTTTTAGTTATCCGTCTAACAGTTCGTTGTCCAATATTAAGCGCATCAGCTACGCGTTCAACCACTGACGTTATAGGTAAAATTGGCCCTCCATTTTGAGCTTCACGATCGAAATAGTTACGAAGGCGTATTACGAACTCACGTGTCTGACTATTTAGAACAGTTCTCTGCGTACGTTCGGTCATATCGACGAAATCCACAACAAAGGGCTTGAACAGAGTCCAAATTAACGAGCAAGGGTCAACAGTAATGCAGTATCAATATTTGAAATCCAAAGCCAGGTCAAAACTATATCACAATCGCATTGCACTGACAGTTTATACTTTTCGAAGCAACGTCAATTCGAAACTGCTTTGTTTTGCATTGAGCATTGACGCGAGTTTGCCGGAGGTAGTAGTTGTGCTAGCCAGCGATCCTATGTGACGATCGTATTAGATTCCATTTTTAAAAATTTTCAATTTAGAAAACCAAATGCCGAGTTGTGGTATATATCATATAAAAATAAAAATTTTACCTTTTGTATGAAACAGCTGATATTTTTTTGCGATTTCAGAGGTTTGTCCACATAGTGAAAATTGTTCATATTCACAAGTACATTCACCCCTTAAATGGTGCAAACTGATTTTTCTACACTTGTATACATTTTAGAAATCAATTTAATAAATAAATTTTGAGTCCTAAACCTAAAACTACATTCGATAAAATTTATGAATCTCTGCACATCACTATCGTCAATAAAGTAATACAATTATTTCCTTCAAAGTCGTTATCAATTAATACGGAACTTCATGAGCGGACAAACGTCAAACCGGCCATCATAGCGTGCCGCTAGTTTAAAGGAGACTGGGAAAAGGTTGTGAATAGAACTGTTAAATTAATAAGGGAAGATTATGAAAGAGATGTGAAAATAGATAATATTATAGAAAACGAACATATAATTATTAATGTAGGTGATGATAGCAGTGACGACAGTGAAAATAGTAGTATGGACGAATCTGATTAATTATGGCCTTTTGTGGCACCTTTTTTGGTATCTTTTGTATTCATATGTTTCTTGTGTGCATATAAAGTATGTATACTCATTTTCATTCAAATATTCAGTTCGTTCAAATAAATTAAATAAACATATACATTTTTGTTTTATTAAACCTATTTAATCTGGTACAAAAACAAAACTTAATTGTTTTTTGTTCGAGAATAAATTGACATTCCACATCACTATTGTAATGTGTCAAACCGGCCATCATAGCGTGCCGCTAGTTTAGGAAGCAAATAATTATTATGTTTTGTGATTTGTCACCGCTATTTGTGGGTCATCCGTAGTAACTATCGAGTCATCCACGAATTTGGTTTAGTTATGTAACACGTAATTTTTCGTAATAGGTAAACGGCCGTTGCAGAATCCATTTTACATAAAGTTGACAAAAATTATACAGTACGCCTACCTACCGCTACGCTTACTGATCTATGTGTTTGACTGTTTTTTAAACCTCGACGTAAAAAGAGGGATGTTATAAGTTTGACGTCGATGTCTGTCTGTTTGTGTGTCTGTCTGTGTGTGTGTGTGTGTCTGTCTGTGGCATCGTAGCTCTCAAACGGTTGGACCGATTTCGATGCAGTTTTTTTCATTTGAAAGCCAGTTTCCTTGCGGTGGTTCTTAGCTATGTTTGGTTAATAGCGGTCCACCGTCCAACAGTGTAAGAGTATCAGCTTTTTTCCAAAATGATGTAAGGCATTTTTGGCGTATGATTACTCGATTAAGTGCTTCACGCGTGCCAGTATATAATCGTTAAATGACAATTAATTGATAACTTCGACCTGATGCTGCAACCAGAATGGTCTCCAGAGAACCCGACTCTTCTAAAATTCACAGCAGACATATCGTATTTGGGTTCAATAGATTAGTTTTAATGAATCGGTGCTAGATAGATGATAGAGGATAGAAGATCGAGGAGAAGTATCTGATGATGGAGCAGAAAAGTGGGTAGCAGTTTAGTACAGTAGTCCGGCCGTAGATTCACGGGATTGTCGGGGTGATCTAAATTTTCAATTTACACTTGTTGTATTGATTCATTTATTTTCATGACTGATGTATGTTCATTTTACTTACTTACATACAACATACTTACTAATTATAACGATAATACTATATTGTGGGTTTCTTGTTACAAATGTTGAAATAAAATGTAAGTAGGTAATTTTCAATTTCCTTTAAATCTTATTTAAAGAGAGCAAATAAAGTGAATAAATAGCAGCACTAGTCCCTTCCTCTACAATATTTTTTAAATTCTTTTAATTAATTAATATACAGTGTGTCCGGACACGAACTAGCGATATTTTAAACACTTATATAACAACTAATTTTAAGTACAAATACACTAAACTTGGGCCCAATCCACTTCCCCTCTATGTGGCAGCCATTTTGTTTTTTTGCTGAAATATTCTCTAAGCATGTACAAAAAAAATCATATCTCTCAAAGTTTTGGTCTTACTGAGATAAAAATGGGCTTATTCGAAGCGCAACAATACTGTCCTACCGTCTACATTACAAAACAAAGTGTTCACATTTCCATAACCTTTGAAAAAAATATGAAACCCGAAAAAAATTATCGTAAAATCATGCAAATCAACAAATTATTGTAAGTAACTGCAAAAACACCCCGGACAACGCTTTTTATTTTTTTACTAGATCAAGAGATTTTGAGCTAAGCTATAATACAACATTTAATTTATAATGTATGCCTAATACTTTCAGAGTTATTGTTGGTTGAACATAGCGCATACGCATGAATGTTATGTGTTTTTAATGATTTCCTGTTTAGGGTTCCGACAAAGGCCTTTTGTGCTTGCGTATGCGCTATGTTCAAACAACAATAACTGTGAAAGTATTAGACATACAGTTATAAATTAAATGTTGTATTATAGCTTAGCTCAAAATCTCTTGATCTAGTAAAAAAATAAAAAGGGTTGTCGGGGGTGTTTTTGCAGTTATTTACAATAATTTGTTGATTTGCATGATTTTACGATAATTTTTTTCGGGTTTCATATTTTTTTCAAAGGTTATGGAAATGTGAACACTTTGTTTTGTAATGTAGACTATAGGACAGTATTGTTGCGCTTCGAATAAGCCCATTTTTATCTCAGTAAGACCAAAACTTTGAGAGATATGATTTTTTTTGTACATGCTTAGAGAATATTTCAGCAAAAAAACAAAATGGCTGCCACATAGAGGGGAAGTGGATTGGGCCCAAGTTTAGAGTGTATTTGTACTTAAAATTAGTTGTTATATAAGTGTTTAAAATATCGCTAGTTCGTGTCCGGACACACTGTATATATAGCTGCTGGGGCTGATTGACTGATTCACTCACTCACTCATTGATCACCTCTCCTGTAAAATTTTGTATGAAAAATTTTTTTTTCACTGATGGTTTCGTATAGAGGAAAAAAATGTGACTCGGAGAAAAGTGGAGAGAGCTGATGAGTGAGGAGTTCGGAGACGGGCGAGGGGCACGGCCAGGGTATAGAAGATAGGTGGAGGGTGCTCGACCAAATGTCATTCGAAACCTCGAGCAGTTGCCAGTGAGTTGAAAAAAATTTCCAAAATGGCTGAAAAAAAATGGCGGCAAATTTTGTCCGTCTCTCTCTCGGAGACTATAAAAGATGGAGGAGCAGTTTCTCGACAAAAGATGATCAAAACCCGGAGGTCTACCTGGTGAGTAGGAAAAAAATTCAAGATGGAGGATTATTTTTTCCCATACAAAATATATGGCGAATACTGAATAGACTAGAAGCTGAGAACTATGCAAGACTTTGATACGGTTCCTTTTCAAAATTTGTTTTTATAAAAGAATTCTCATTCTGACAAATGATGAGATATGATGATCGAGGGTTTGGAAGGTGGGTGAGGAGCACGGCCAGGGTATTGAAGATAGGTGGGAGGTGCTCAAACAAAATATACTCGAAATCACATCCAATTGCCAGTGAGCTAAAAAAAAATCCAAAATGGCGGATTCAAGATGGCGGCCATACAAATTTCGTTGGTGTTTATCTCGGGGAGTATAAAAGATGGAAGAGTGGTTTCCTAGCAAAAGATGATCAGGGCCCGAAGGTCTATTTGATGAATGGAAAAAAAATCAAGATGGCGGAATTTTATATCCATACAAACTATGCAAGACGAAGCTTGCTTTTCAAAAGTTTTTATAGAAGCATTCTCATCCTGACTAATGATTCGGAGAAAAATATGGAAAGTAATGCTGATCGAGGATTTGGAAGATGGGTGAGGAGCATGGCCAGGGTATTCAAGATAGGTGGGGGCTGCTCGAACAAAAAATACTCGAAACCTCATCCAATTGGCAGTGAAATGAAAAACATTCAAAATGGCGGATTCAAGATGTCAAGTTCAAGTTCAAGTGTCTCTCAGAGAATATAAAAGATGGAAGAGTGGTTTTTTTGATAGAAATGATCAGGACCTGAAAGTTTACTTGACGAGTAGAAAATACGCGGTCCGCTTGCGGGCCGCGCACCCACGCGCCCTACTAGTATAATATGTAGCTAGATGTAGCTCTTTATCGAAGAATGCCTTTTTAATAATGTCTTAATTATTTTTTTAATTATACTAGCGGCCCCCCCGGCTTCGCACGGATAGTAGAGCATGTTATATTTTCGCACGCGTTCGTTTTAATTTTGCGATAACTCCTAGATATTCCTTTAAATTTTATGCTTGCTTGCTGCTACCCGTGAAGAGTAAAGTCCTCTATCTCCGATAATATTTATCAGATCTTCATTAAAATTAGACAAAACATGCCTGATAGTATACACTTTCAAATAAAAAAAGAATTATTAAAATCGGTTCAAAGACGGAGTTATGGAATAATATCGATGAAAACATTCATCTCCTATCCCGGAAGAACCTTATTTTTTATAAGGATAAAAACTATCCTACTTATATGATGAGACGGAGTATCAGCTACTACTATTTCTCTATTTATCAGGGCATTCCGAATCAGTGCACAGTGGTAGATTCATTTGACGATTCGAAATTGAGCACTGGTAAAAGTTTATTTGAATAAAAAAAAAATCTATTCAACCTATTCTATTCGTATGTATATCAAACATTCAAATCCATTCAGTTGTTTCGTGTGATGCGCGCATAGATAGACAAACAGACATAGAGACAGAACAAAAATTAAATAAAAATTTGTTTTGGGATCGATAATAAAGCATCCCCCGGTCAAAATTTTCAAAATATAACAATAAGGTATATTCAATGTACCGAAATCGTCCCGTTACAGTTTTATTATAAATATAAATAAATATGGATATACAATAAATTAATATGTTTTATGACAATGCTCATAAAACCCAAAGTGGCGAAAATACCTATATACCCTTATAAGTCTTAAGCCACCTCTGTGATAGAGTTAAGCCTTCAGTAAAGAATGTTTTCTATGTTAATATTTAGGGTTCCTTACCCAAATGGTGCTTATGAGGCCCTATTCCTAAGCCTCCGCTGCGCTGTCCGTTTTTCCATCTGTCTGTCAGCGGCCTGTATCTCATGAACCATAATACTTGTCACAGAATGTGTATTTCTATTGCCGCTTTTATCTATACTATTTAATATTAAGAGGAAAGATTTATTTGTTTGTTTGTTTGTACCGAATAGGCTCTGTAACTACTGGACCGATTTTATCCATTCTTTCACCAATAGAAAGCTAAGTTATCAGGAAGTAACATAGGCTATAATTTATTTTCAAAAAAATTAGAGATCCTTAAGAAAATTGCAATAATGTAACCCAAAGTAGCAAAATTTTGCCTATAAAATGAATTATTTGGTGTGTGCTGAGAAAACTATTAATGATACATAAAAATTATGTAGTACATGATAAAAGAACTTATTATTTTCTACAAAAATGTCCGCGAGGAAATATATCTAACTATCATATTTAAGTCACAATAGTAGCTTTTGTGTTCTAAAAAATTAGATTGCCTTATTATCGTAGTGTTAATTCTTCCTTACTAATATATAAATGCGAAAATGTGTTTGTTTGTTGCTTTGTCCGTCAATGACGCTGTAACATAGTTACGGATTAACGTGATTTTTTAGATAGGTATAGTTGAGAACCTGGAGGGTGACAAAGAGTTCCTGCAGGATGTTAAAAACTAAATCCACGCGGATGAAGTCGCGGGCATCAGATAGTCAACAAATAATGATAAAAATTAAAATTAAAATTAAAGAGTGTCTCCATACAATTTGCTCGATCTAAATAGTTGATATTTAAATTAATCTAGTACGATGGTAGGGAACCCATCTTGTGTGAGTCCGACTCGCACTTGGCCGGTTTTGCGAAAATGCACCCTAAGGCCCTTTGCCCTAAGGGCCAATTTAAACGGTTCACTTTTGATGACTCTCGATGAAGCCTCGAAAATGAAAGTAAAAATCTCGAAAGCTAAATTCGCCCTTAGGGCGAATTAAGACGGTTCATTTTCGCAAAAATGATAAAAATCTAAAAAATCTCTAAGTCTAAATCGCGCCTAATGATATTGTTTATTCAAAACTAGTGATTGCATCCGTCCGTGCACGCGTGGCCTTAGGTTTTTAAAAATCCCTTCGAAACTGATTTTTCGAAATAAAAGAAAACCTATTAAGCCAAGACTCTATGTTTTTCAACTTTGAGCAGGTAATGAAAACTTAAAAAAATATTTTTAAAAAACCGACTTCAAACACCCGCGCCACTTCGAAGTACTTAAAAAACTTATTGTTGATTTTTAAAAACAGCTCGACCGTTTTTGATAAAATTTTAATGGGACCACCTAAGAAGTATAATATATACCCTTTCAAACAAACAAAATCCATATCGGTTCGGGCGTCTTCGAGTAATCGGTGAACATAAATAAATAAAAATTAAAAAAAAAAAGATTCCGACGAATTGAGAACCTCCTCCTTTTTTGATATCGGTTAATTAATAAAAGGAAACCTACGTTTCCAGACCTAAGCCAAGAATATGTTTTTCGTCTTTGAGCAGGTAATGAAAAATTGGAAAGTCAACAGACTGATTAAGTATAGAAGTCTGATATTATTATGCATATTATTCGAACGAATATTATTTTAGATTTCGAGTACCTAACGATAAATAATCTATAATAAAAGGTATCTATTATAATTCGTCATGTAAGTTTATATAATACTAGCTGACCCGGCGAACTTCGTACCGCCAACTTATCTATATAAATAAAACAAATAAACTATCCCAATCCAAAAAAACTATCCTATCTTTTAAGTTGGACCGAATTACAGATAGTTACGAAGTTTGATAAAAATCGGTTAAGTAGTTTAGGAGTCCATCGCGGACAAACAACGTGACACGTAATTTATATATATTAAGATTATACACATGATACCGGTTTAAAAGTAATGTATGTAAAATTATACATACTTATCTACTTCTAGAAGTTCTAGATCATATTTTTACAATCTTGTTTGTTGGGTTGTATGATCTAACTTGTTTGCGCTTTGTTTGCGCTTACAATGTAAATACAATAATAAGTCTATATTATAATATTATGTGTTTGCGACATTAAAATGTCAATCCAATTGAAATGAATGAACTCACTGAACTGCTTTCGTGCCATGGAATTAGGAAGTAGGTAGGTACCTAATTCTTAATTCATAATAAATTCCATATTAATATTCAGAATAGAATAGAATAGATATAATATATAGAATGAACTTATATATGGAATTTTATACATGGAACTACGAATTACGACTTAGTGGTCCTAGTTCCATGATTTTATATGATACCTAACTCAACGTCAATTTTTTTTTAAAGATTATTAGCCAAGTTGGCCTTGACTAATATTCTCCTCTCCCCTCCAACTAAGCGGAAAGCTTGTTCTCGAAGTGGGTACGATAATATTGCAACGGGTGGGGATCGAACCTGTGACCTTTGAATTTTAAGTCCGCACCTTTAACCGTTAGTTAGACTATTGAGGCTATTTGAGGATATTAATACCTATATTTGGCTATTTTTCAATAAAAATAATAATGTTTTTAATTTTAGTTTTTTTTGTAGACTACTAAAATCTTAAAATTAAAAAACCCGAAGAAAATCCTAAAATTAAATTAAAAGGTCTCGTTGCCACCCTTTGGGTACGGAACCCCAAAAAACGAATAGTGCAAGTTTTACAAAACAATAAAACTTGTATTATTTAGCAGAGATGATACACAGCATCTGTGAGATCACGTGGTACTTCCCTTTTAATCCTTCAACCAATCAGAGGGACCTGTTAAGCTATCAGCCAATCATTAGACACTTCCGTTTGTTGTTTGTCACGTGGTCACAGGTATGGCGGCGCTCGCCGCGCTTTGCTCATAGAAGTCTCACACCAGGAGGCCTTATTGGGATGCTGTGCATCATCTCTGCTAAATAATACAAGTTTTATTGTTTTGTAAAACTTGCATTATTATTCGGCATGTGATGATGCACAGCATCTGTGAGAGACGTGTTTATTATCTCCTGGTGACCACAATCGACGCTATGTGAAGAAATTATAATTCTAAGGAAATTATAATATCATAGAAGGATGTGATCTATATTTCAAAATAAATTAATAAGTAACAGCATATCTGAAATATAAAAATCATGAGGATTTTTCCAAAACAAAATAGAAAGTACTCATCAAATAAGTAGCAATCTAATTGTAGCTTCCAGACAGCATTCAATATGTTACTATATATACCAAACCAGATCTTTTGTTACCCAGTTAAAGGGTTGGCTAAAATTTGATTGGCCAATAAATAATTTGTTATTATTAACATCAACACATCAAAACAAGTCTATTATTAACATTAGTAGGTATTTAAAGTAATTACTTGGCTTAGAGAAGCCAATTTTCTGGGTAAAAACTATCTTCAATAGGTGACTTCAAACCAACTTTCAGACATTCCTTGAATCATTTTTATATAAATATCATCATTAAATCTCTTAAAGAACTGTCATTTATTATAACTAACTGACTTAGAATGAACTCTTCTAACCTGAAGAGGTCAATATATAAGGTAAGAGAGTAGCAGAAAGACTAGGGCTGAGCGTAAACACGCTTTCGGATGAAGCCCATACGTCAATCTAATTCTCAAATGCTGCGTGTTTCCGCTTTTATTTCGATAAGCAAGTAACAATTGTGACTCTGGGTTACCCTCTGTAAGCATTGCCTATTTATCAATTTTCGAACCGGACTTAGTATTACATTGTCATCACCCTGAATGGGCTTTTAACACGACGAGATCAAAAGTGTAAAGCGAGAGGCCAGTTTATGTAGCACCTCCAACAAAGTCACACTATTTGAAAGAATATTTGGCAAATATGTCACTAGGGTCCCAAGTTGAAGATTTCTCTGCTTTCGGACTCCGAAGAGAGATTGCTTTGAGCACTTGTTTAACTTGGAAATGTGAACTCAAGTTAAATTAACCTGACTAAAAGTTGGCAACACAGACAAGTGTCATAAGGTAGTGAGACAAGCTATTTCTCTTAAAGGAATAAGAAGACTAAAAATTAAATTAATACAATGCCATTCGATAACATTATACCCGTTAGAAGGTATTCACTTTAAGCTGGAACGGAATTGCTAGAGTTAATCAACCTTCGACCTTGGTCGAAGGTTGATTGTGACGACAGCCGATTGGCTTCGGCCCGAAATCGACCTTCGGTCGGATACTGTATTTAATAAATGTAAAACTGTCGAAGGAATCACCGTTGACTTGACTCCATGACGCCCAGATTAAAATATATTCATGACATGACCAACTTTACCATCCAGTGGTTTTCAGAAGGCTATGTGATGTCTTGTCTTCATAGAGACACTCTAGGTTGGAAATACGTATGTTCGGGCCATGGTCCTTCCTTGGTGAGACACATTGTCGGAAAGAACCCTCTTGTTCCGATCTTAGATCACCAGATTCAAAAATTTCTCTTTTGATCTATCATCTGCAGTAAATGCATTTATTATCCGGGGTTTCAAACCCGCGAAAAGATTAGACAAGAGTAGGTTAGGAGGTAAATGGCAGTCGCATTCTCATCATCACATTGAGGAAGGGCCTTCGGAGCCCTAAGCAGCTGCCACTGCCTCCGATACGCTCAGAGGCAGCCCCAGTGAAACTCGGGTTGAAATGACCGCGAGGCACCTGTTGTGTTGTCCTTTCCTTAACATTTTAAAAAGATTCGTTGCTTTTTATGAGTCATGTTTTTGAGGTACTCGTGGCATTGATTTGCCACCTTCCAGCGTGAAAGGACTGGTTAGATCGTTCGATTGTGAAACTTGTTCTTATCATTTCATTCCAACCTTATCCAGCGCAAATACCAAAGCTGGACCCACATATTCATACCACCTGTCGCAAGAGCAACTGACCCTCATGAATTTGGTGGTTTCAAAGCTAGGCAGGATATGGGAGCAAACTGGACAAGAATAAGTATAAGTTAGGAGGTAAATGGTAATCGCATTCCCTTATATAGAGAAGGGCCTTCGGAGCCCAAAGCAACTACCACTGCCTCCGATACGCTCGGAGGCAGCCTCCAAAAAAAACTCGAGCTGCGATGGCCGCGAGTCATTGGCCGAAAACGGACCCACCTGTCCACGCCACCCATTTCTTATATATACAACCGCAACTTTAACCATAATCACTAACTGATCATCATCAAACTAAAAAGGATATTTGTAACTCGGAGGTATCTTACACAGATCCCCACAAAAGTTTTTACCAGTATTTATGTAACTTATTTAGGACTTACAACCACAACTGTAATCATGATCACCTGATCATCATCGAATTCAAAAAGATATTTGTAACTCTAAGGTATCTTACGCAGATCCCCAAGAAGTTTTTATCTTATTTATGTAACTTATTCATGACTTACAATGAAATCATCATAGAATTCAAAAAGATATTCTTAACTAGGAGGTATCTTACGCAGATCCCCACAAAAGTTTTTATTTTTATTTATGTTACTTATTCATGATTTACAATGAAATCATCATCGAATTCAAAAAGATATTCGTAACTAGGAGGTATCTTACGCAGATCCCCACAAAATATTTTATATTTATTTATGTTACTTATTCATGACTTACAATGAAATCATCATCGAATTCAAAAAGATATTCGTAACTAGGAGGTATCTTACGCAGATCCCCACAAAAGATTTTATTTTTATTTATGTAACTTATCCATGACTTATATCCGCAACTGTAACCATGATCACTTGATCGTCATCGAATTTAAAAAGATATTTGTAACTCGGAGGTATCTTACGCAGATCCCCACAAAAGTTTTTATTTTTTATTTAGGTAACTTGTTCGTGACTTACAAGCGCAACTGTAACCATGATCACTTGATTGTCATCGAATTCAAAAAGATATTTGTAACTCCGAGGTATCTTACGCAGATCCCCACAAATGTTACTTATTCAAGACTTACAACCGCAACTGTAACTCTGATCACTTGATCATAATCAAATTCAAAAAGAGATTTGTAACTCTAAGGTATCTTACGCAGATCCCCGAATGCCATGACAGCTAATGGCAAGTGAGGATGCACCCCGAGAAGAAGCGCGCTTGCCTAGAAGATGCCTATTCACTTTTGTTTTAAAGGCATCCAAATTATAGTTGAGAGGTTATAGGGAAAATAGAAACTGAAAGAGCATTCCAAATTTTGGCGTTGCGTATTAAGATCAAA
The DNA here is from genome assembly GCA_029955525.1 of Oeneis ivallda. NCBI lineage: Eukaryota > Metazoa > Arthropoda > Insecta > Lepidoptera > Nymphalidae > Oeneis > Oeneis ivallda. The sequence goes on along the minus strand of JARPMR010000001.1, from coordinate 28,942,133 downwards.
AAAGCAACCACTCAACAAATAGTTACAGATTTTGTTCACATTGAACATAGATACATTCGGCTAGCAAAGCATTACAAATGGCAGCCATGGCCTTATTATAACCAACAAAGTATTCTCCAACATTCTAGGTTTCATTCATTCATAAACTGCTTAACCTCTTATCGAGATCCTTCAACAACAAGTTATTCTCTGAGGGGCTAGCACTTAGTAGAAATAGAATATACCTACATTCCAGCGAGAACTTTGACGGGTCACTGTGGTTTAGACACATGTATATCCTCAAGCTCCAGAGCATAGATGCATGCCAGTTTTGCCAGGAATTGGTTGAAACACCGTTAAATATTATTCAGTTGCTCCCCCCCCCCCCCCCCCTGTAATGCTTAAACTAAGCATATATCCAGGGAAACGTATCGTATTCTATCGTATCAGAAATATTGTTGAGGGAGGTTAACATAGTGGCAAGTACAATTTTTTGTAAAATTACAAGCAGATTCTTAAAATCGGAAGGAAAGCTCTGAGTACGCACGAGGTATTTTTGTATATTTCTATTGCAAGTGTTAATATAAACTACGCCTAACTACATAAGCCTAAGCCTAAGCCTAAGCCTTCTTTAAATTTCATTTAGTTATTCGATGTTAGCAGGATGAGGCAAAAAGTTATTCCATTGTATATTCTTACTAGTCACAGCGTAGCATCTGCGCTGGCATAGCAACAGACGAAATAGATAATGGCGGCGGCACAGAGCGCGCGACATAAAGATAGTATACATAGGGGTATAGCTACGCTCGTTGCGAACGAAAGTGACGGTAGCGTGCACGCACAAAACTGTGTGTATTATCACTAAACAATATCGCCGGAGCCGGTTGCACAATACGAGAAAAACATTGCTTCTCAAAAATGTCGGTCAAAGTGCTGACTCAGCTGACCAGACACCATATATAGAAGAAAACTGGCTGACTTACCGAGATTTCTCCCTTTTACCTCACTTGACTTCGGTGCCCGACCCTGCGATCCAAAATTAATGGACTCATGATCCGTAGCGCCCCGACGACGCTGCATGACGCTGGCTTCCGGTAGAAGCCCCAGCCTTGGTGCTAGCGGCGGTGATAACGATGCCACGTGGCGATGTGTTTCACGTTATCCACACAGGAATTGACCATAATTACTTTTAGAAGTCCGATAAAACACACATTAAACGAAACTTTACGGTAATTACACTCAAATTCACTATTTTAGAATTTATTTATTTACAGCAATTACACTAAAATAATTTCACTGATTCTAAAATTATTTTCGGTGAAAACGTGTTTTCAAACCGGGAAGTAACGACGCTATGAGCAAAGCGCGGCGAGCGCCGCCATACCTGTGACCACGTGACAAACAACAAACGGAAGTGTCTAATGATTGGCTGATAGCTTAACAGGTCCCTCTGATTGGTTGAAGGATTAAAAGGGAAGTACCACGTGATCTCACAGATGCTGTGCATCATCACATGCCGAATAATAAGTATGTTTTGTACCACAAAATTTTCGTGATAAACAAGATTGTAGTTCATAGTAGAAGTGCTTTTTAATGTTTTCGTTTGAATGATCGGACTCTTTGTATGAAAATAGGCTTTAAAAATTTAACATTTCAGTGAATTTAAATTGGAAAAAAATCAGAACAATTTCAAATCGACACCTCAACTTTCAAGCCTATAATATAATGTACTTATCTGTTTTTCCATTTTGAGGAACAGAACCCTGTAAAATAAAAGAAAAATTAAATCTGGCGATAATCACTGCACTCAAGGCCTCTCTCTACCTACTAATACTAATAAGGGAATTTGCCGCTTGAATTTTAACTAAATAGGTATGTTTTTAGATTATTTATTATTGTTTTGAGTATACCTACAAGGCGAGTTGATTTTATAGCATTGCAATTAAATCATAGAATCAAAGTTAACATTCACATAGTTAGCATGTGTATACGAAATTGAATTTTATTTTCGCAAATTATTTAAAACTGGTTACATTCGATAAGATATTATTCTACGTTAGGGCATTGTAGCTTGATCGAAGACCATAGTCGTGAATCAGGGTCTTATAAAACATGATTAATCTATTTAGGCTAATAAAATTTACAAATAGCAAGATTTTCCATAATTTCTAGAAAATAATATATTGCTGATTATAACATTCAGAAATAGGCATTTAAATAAATTCTTAACACAAAAATAGGTAATGCTCATAAACTATTCAAAGGTCGATGCTCATGACTTTGTGTGCAGTGTTTTAAGTTTTTAAAATTGATGATGACGACTGGTGATATTTTAATTAACAAATATAAAATGTAGTCACAATAATCTTCAAAATATTAAATTAGAAATACCTATGCGGCTCGTGTGTAGATCATAGACGATTCCCGCGACTTCGCCCGCGTGGATTAAGGTGTTTTAATTCCCGCGGAAATTCTTTAATTTTCCGGGATAAAATGTAGTCTTTGTGTTTAATCCTGGGTATGAGCTATCTCCATTCCAAACAGCCAAGCGACTTTCAGTTCATTCGTTGAAGCGTGAAGAAGTAACAAAAATCCTCACAAACTTTCGCATTTATAATATTAGTAGGAAGTAGGATTACTATCGAGGTTTGGAAAACCGATTGTGATGAGCAGGCAAACTAACTCAACAGGTAATTAAAAAAAACTTTAATCCACGCGAACGAAGTAAGGCGTCGAGCTAGTAATATTATAATAATAAACGTTCATGAAAATTGGTAGTGTCGACATGTTATGTCGAGCGTGCCATCGTCCTGGGGAGTCCCTCAGGCATATTGTCTCGGGTTCTCTTTGATTAACTATAGCTTTATCACGGGCTTTGTGCGCGGCGACCGAATCAAGAAATTCCGTAACGAAAATAAACCTAACACCCCGTCGTTTCAGTTCGGTAGACTTCGGCACGATGTTTGTGTGCGTGCGACTAGATAATGCTATGCAATAGCTTTACCGCGGCAGTCCCCGAGTGCCACACGTATTTTTAGGGTTCCGTACCAAAATGGTAAAAATGGAACCCTTATGGTGAGACTTTCTCCGTCCGTCCGTCCGTCTGCCACAGTCGATTATTTCAGTAACTATTAAAGCTATCGACATGAAATTTGGCATAGTTGTATATAATAGTGGCCCAACATCATTGGAATAAAGAAAAATCGAAAATTATTTTTAGTTTTATTAAAAAAGGGGGAAAATCGGGGGTTTGAAATTTCAAAGTAAAATAACTATACCGAGTGGGGTATCATATGAAAGGCCTTTACTTGTGCATTCTAAAACAGTTTTTTATTTATTTCTATATATAATAGTTTTTGAGGAATCGGCCAAAATGTCGATAAAAATACAGTTCCCCCCCCCCTTATCTCCGAAGTTTACCAATCGAAAAATCTGAAATAATTATGGTCAATAGAGGTTTATATATATTTTACAGGAAAAATAAAAACAACGCGAAAATTATTGACCGAGCGAAGCGAGGTCTCTGAGTTAACTAGAGCGATTTGCACTTGTCCGTCCGTCCGTCCGTCCGTCTGTCAGAGCCTTATAACTTTTGAATTACTGAACGTAATTACTTCAAATTTAGATATAATATGTAAACCGATGGCCTCCAGCCGAAAATGGCTTAAAAAGTTATAAAAATCTTTATTTCAGGGGGGCTCTCATAGAAGCGAATGCGAAGTAAAAAAAAAATATCGCGTTACATAAAATTGTTACGTATCATTTTGAAGATAATTTTGAACTGAGTACAAAAATATTTTTTTTTTAATTTTTCCCTTAAAATTGACGAAATGGGGGGCTTTCAAAGTGGCGATTTTATACGCTCGCTTGAAGACGCTCTCTAGGAAAATCCGCTATGGATTTTCAAACTGATTTTATTTTTTTAGGTCACTTATATCCTGTACTTGAACAACAAATACTAAAATTATATGAATATTATAAAGAAACGAGATTATTTAATTTTTAATGGGCATCAGTAATTCATTTAGCATCAACATAGCTTCACAATAATGCTAATAGATGGCGCAGTCAGTAACTATTCCCATGGAACTACGAGTTACGACTACGACCTATCCCAAAAACAGTTTTGCGTCGACCATTATTATTTAGTTACTTATTATAATACAATAATTGTATTGTAATTTTTTTTGTACCATATTATTCAATTAAAATTATTTTTTAGTTAAATTTTAGTTAAATATTGTATATTTTCTATTCGCGTCGATAGATGACGATTTGTACAGATGCCCGTAACCCGGTTTCACTCGTTAGTACCTACATAATAATTCAATGTTTTCACTAACGTTCCCTAACCTTTACGGGCTACCTATAAGTTAGGTGATTGATGTTTTCTGTCAACTTATTTATCACGATCCTGTACGGGACACCTAAAAGGATATTGGGACGGATGTTAGGACTTAGGATTGTATTTAGGAGCTACCTACGTTAAGAGACTCCTACTTAGGGGATGATTTAGGTATGTTTGGTGAAAACGGGCATAATAATAATGTCAGTTTTGGTTATCATGTATCGATTGAATGAATAATCATGGGATACCGTTACCGCGAGGTCCCAGTTCGGGGCGAACCACTAGTTTTAGTTTGATTAAAAAAGGGGGAAAATCGGGGGTTTGAAATTTCAAAGTAAGATAACTATACCGAGTGGGGTATCATATGAAAGGCTTTTACTTGTGCATTCTAAAACAGTTTTTTATTTATATCGATATACAATAGTTTTTGATTAATCGGCCAAAATGTCGAAAAAAATACCGTTCCCCCCCCCCCTTATCTCCGAAGTTTACCAATCGAAAAATCTGAAATAATTATGGTCAATAGAGGTTTATGTATATTTTACAGGAAAAATAAAAGCAACGCGAAAATTATTTTAGTTTGATTAAAAAAGGGGGAAAATCGGGGGTTTGAAATTTCAAAGTAAGAGAACTATACCGAGTGGGATATCATATGAAAGCCTTTTACTTGTGCATTCTAAAACAGTTTTTTATTTATTTCTATATAAAATAGTTTTTGATTAATCGGCCAAAATGTCGAAAAAATTACCGTTCCCCCCCCTTATCTCCGAAGTTTACCAATCGAAAAATCTGAAATAATTATTGTCAATAGAGGTTTATGTATATTTTACAGGAAAAATAAAATCAACGCGAAAATTATTTTAGTTTAATTAAAAAAGGGGGAAAATCAGGGGTTTGAAATTTCAAAGTAAGATAATTATACCGAGTGGGGTATCATATGAAAGGCCTTTACTTGTACATTCTAAAACAGTTTTTTATTTATTTCTATATATAATAGTTTTTGATTAATCGGCCAAAATGTCGAAAAAAATACCGTTCCCGCCCCCCCCCCCCCTTATCTCCGAAGTTTACCAATCGAAAAATCTGAAATAATTATAGTCAATAGAGGTTTATGTATATTTTACAGGAAAAATAAAATCAACGCGAAAATTATTTTAGTTTAATTAAAAAAGTGGGAAAATCAGGGGTTTGAAATTTCAAAGTAAGATAATTATACCGAGTGGGGAATCATATGAAAGGCCTTTACTTGTGCACTCTAAAACAGTTTTTTATTTATTTCTATATATAATAGTTTTTGATTAATCGGCCAAAATGTCGAAAAAATTACCGTTCCCCCCCCTTATCTCCGAAGTTTACCAATCGAAAAATCTGAAATAATTATTGTCAATAGAGGTTTATGTATATTTTACAGAAAAAATAAAATCAACGCGAAAATTATTTTAGTTTAATTAAAAAAGGGGGAAAATCAGGGGTTTGAAATTTCAAAGTAAGATAATTATACCGAGTGGGGTATCATATGAAAGGCCTTTACTTGTACATTCTAAAACAGTTTTTTATTTATTTCTATATATAATAGTTTTTGATTAATCGGCCAAAATGTCGAAAAAATTACCGTTCCCCCCCCTTATCTCCGAAGTTTACCAATCGAAAAATCTGAAATAATTATTGTCAATAGAGGTTTATGTATATTTTACAGGAAAAATAAAATCAACGCGACAATTATTTTAGTTTAATTAAAAAAGGGGGAAAATCAGGGGTTTGAAATTTCAAAGTAAGATAATTATACCGAGTGGGGTATCATATGAAAGGGCTTTACTTGTACATTCTAAAACAGTTTTTTATTTATTTCTATATATAATAGTTTTTGATTAATCGGCCAAAATGTCGAAAAAATTACCGTTCCCCCCCCTTATCTCCGAAGTTTACCAATCGAAAAATCTGAAATAATTATTGTCAATAGAGGTTTATGTATATTTTACAGGAAAAATAAAATCAACGCGAAAATTATTTTAGTTTAATTAAAAAAGGGGGAAAATCAGGGGTTTGAAATTTCAAAGTAAGATAATTATACCGAGTGGGGTATCATATGAAAGGCCTTTACTTGTACATTCTAAAACAGTTTTTTATTTATTTCTATATATAATAGTTTTTGATTAATCGGCCAAAATGTCGAAAAAAATACCGTTCCCGCCCCCCCCCCCCTTATCTCCGAAGTTTACCAATCGAAAAATCTGAAATAATTATTGTCAATAGAGGTTTATGTATATTTTACAGGAAAAATAAAATCAACGCGAAAATTATTTTAGTTTAATTAAAAAAGTGGGAAAATCAGGGGTTTGAAATTTCAAAGTAAGATAATTATACCGAGTGGGGAATCATATGAAAGGCCTTTACTTGTGCACTCTAAAACAGTTTTTTATTTATTTCTATATATAATAGTTTTTGATTAATCGGCCAAAATGTCGAAAAAATTACCGTTCCCCCCCCTTATCTCCGAAGTTTACCAATCGAAAAATCTGAAATAATTATTGTCAATAGAAGTTTATGTATATTTTACAGGAAAAATAAAATCAACGCGAAAATTATTTTAGTTTAATTAAAAAAGGGGGAAAATCAGGGGTTTGAAATTTCAAAGTAAGATAATTATACCGAGTGGGGTATCATATGAAAGGCCTTTACTTTTACATTCTAAAACAGTTTTTTATTTATTTCTATATATAATAGTTTTTGATTAATCGGCCAAATTGTCGAAAAAATTACCGTTCCCCCCCCTTATCTCCGAAGTATACCAATCGAAAAATCTGAAATAATTATTGTCAATAGAGGTTTATGTATATTTTACAGGAAAAATAAAATCAACGCGAAAATTATTTTAGTTTAATTAAAAAAGGGGGAAAATCAGGGGTTTGAAATTTCAAAGTAAGATAATTATACCGAGTGGGGTATCATATGAAAGGCCTTTACTTGTACATTCTAAAACAGTTTTTTATTTATTTCTATATATAATAGTTTTTGATTAATCGGCCAAAATGTCGAAAAAATTACCGTTCCCCCCCCCTTATCTCCGAAGTTTACCAATCGAAAAATCTGAAATAATTATTGTCAATAGAGGTTTATGTATATTTTACAGGAAAAATAAAATCAACGCGAAAATTATTTTAGTTTCATTAAAAAAGTGGGAAAATCAGGGGTTTGAAATTTCAAAGTAAGATAATTATACCGAGTGGGGAATCATATGAAAGGCCTTTACGTGTGCACTCTAAAACAGTTTTTTATTTATTTCTATATATAATAGTTTTTGATTAATCGGCCAAAATGTCGAAAAAATTACCGTTCCCCCCCCTTATCTCCGAAGTTTACCAATCGAAAAATCTGAAATAATTATTGTCAATAGAGGTTTATGTATATTTTACAGAAAAAATAAAATCAACGCGAAAATTATTTTAGTTTAATTAAAAAAGGGGGAAAATCAGGGGTTTGAAATTTCAAAGTAAGATAATTATACCGAGTGGGGTATCATATGAAAGGCCTTTACTTGTACATTCTAAAACAGTTTTTTATTTATTTCTATATATAATAGTTTTTGATTAATCGGCCAAAATGTCGAAAAAATTACCGTTCCCCCCCCTTATCTCCGAAGTTTACCAATCGAAAAATCTGAAATAATTATTGTCAATAGAGGTTTATGTATATTTTACAGGAAAAATAAAATCAACGCGACAATTATTTTAGTTTAATTAAAAAAGTGGGAAAATCAGGGGTTTGAAATTTCAAAGTAAGATAATTATACCGAGTGGGGTATCATATGAAAGGCCTTTACTTGTACATTCTAAAACAGTTTTTTATTTATTTCTATATATAATAGTTTTTGATTAATCGGCCAAAATGTCGAAAAAAATACCGTTCCCGCCCCCCACCCCCCCTTATCTCCGAAGTTTACCAATCGAAAAATCTGAAATAATTATAGTCAATAGAGGTTTATGTATATTTTACAGGAAAAATAAAATCAACGCGAAAATTATTTTAGTTTAATTAAAAAAGTGGGAAAATCAGGGGTTTGAAATTTCAAAGTAAGATAATTATACCGACTGGGGAATCATATGAAAGGCCTTTACTTGTGCACTCTAAAACAGTTTTTTATTTATTTCTATATATAATAGTTTTTGATTAATCGGCCAAAATGTCGAAAAAATTACCGTTCCCCCCCCTTATCTCCGAAGTTTACCAATCGAAAAATCTGAAATAATTATTGTCAATAGAGGTTTATGTATATTTTACAGGAAAAATAAAATCAACGCGAAAATTATTTTAGTTTAATTAAAAAAGTGGGAAAATCAGGAGTTTGAAATTTCAAAGTAAGATAATTATACCGAGTGGGGTATCATATGAAAGGCCTTTACTTGTACATTCTAAAACAGTTTTTTATTTATTTCTATATATAATAGTTTTTGATTAATCGGCCAAAATGTCGAAAAAAATACCGTTCCCGCCCCCCCCCCCCCCCCTTATCTCCGAAGTTTACCAATCGAAAAATCTGAAATAATTATAGTCAATAGAGGTTTATGTATATTTTACAGGAAAAATAAAATCAACGCGAAAATTATTTTAGTTTAATTAAAAAAGTGGGAAAATCAGGGGTTTGAAATTTCAAAGTAAGATAATTATACCGAGTGGGGAATCATATGAAAGGCCTTTACTTGTGCACTCTAAAACAGTTTTTTATTTATTTCTATATATAATAGTTTTTGATTAATCGGCCAAAATGTCGAAAAAATTACCGTTCCCCCCCCTTATCTCCGAAGTTTACCAATCGAAAAATCTGAAATAATTATTGTCAATAGAGGTTTATGTATATTTTACAGAAAAAATAAAATCAACGCGAAAATTATTTTAGTTTAATTAAAAAAGGGGGAAAATCAGGGGTTTGAAATTTCAAAGTAAGATAATTATACCGAGTGGGGTATCATATGAAAGGCCTTTACTTGTACATTCTAAAACAGTTTTTTATTTATTTCTATATATAATAGTTTTTGATTAATCGGCCAAAATGTCGAAAAAATTACCGTTCCCCCCCCTTATCTCCGAAGTTTACCAATCGAAAAATCTGAAATAATTATTGTCAATAGAGGTTTATGTATATTTTACAGGAAAAATAAAATCAACGCGACAATTATTTTAGTTTAATTAAAAAAGGGGGAAAATCAGGGGTTTGAAATTTCAAAGTAAGATAATTATACCGAGTGGGGTATCATATGAAAGGGCTTTACTTGTACATTCTAAAACAGTTTTTTATTTATTTCTATATATAATAGTTTTTGATTAATCGGCCAAAATGTCGAAAAAATTACCGTTCCCCCCCCTTATCTCCGAAGTTTACCAATCGAAAAATCTGAAATAATTATTGTCAATAGAGGTTTATGTATATTTTACAGGAAAAATAAAATCAACGCGAAAATTATTTTAGTTTAATTAAAAAAGGGGGAAAATCAGGGGTTTGAAATTTCAAAGTAAGATAATTATACCGAGTGGGGTATCATATGAAAGGCCTTTACTTGTACATTCTAAAACAGTTTTTTATTTATTTCTATATATAATAGTTTTTGATTAATCGGCCAAAATGTCGAAAAAATTACCGTTCCCCCCCCTTATCTCCGAAGTTTACCAATCGAAAAATCTGAAATAATTATTGTCAATAGAGGTTTATGTATATTTTACAGGAAAAATAAAATCAACGCGAAAATTATTTTAGTTTAATTAAAAAAGGGGGAAAATCAGGGGTTTGAAATTTCAAAGTAAGATAATTATACCGAGTGGGGTATCATATGAAAGGCCTTTACTTGTACATTCTAAAACAGTTTTTTATTTATTTCTATATATAATAGCTTTTGATTAATCGGCCAAAATGTCGAAAAAAATACCGTTCTACCCCCCTTATCTCCGAAGTTTACCAATCGAAAAATCTGAAATAATTATGGTCAATAGAGGTTTATGTATATTTTACAGGAAAAATAAAATCAACGCGAAAATTATTTTAGTTTAATTAAAAAAGTGGGAAAATCAGGGGTTTGAAATTTCAAAGTAAGATAATTATACCGAGTGGGGTATCATATGAAAGGCCTTTACTTGTGCACTCTAAAACAGTTTTTTATTTATTTCTATATATAATAGTTTTTGATTAATCGGCCAAAATGTCGAAAAAATTACCGTTCCCCCCCCCCTTATCTCCGAAGTTTACCAATCGAAAAATCTGAAATAATTATTGTCAATAGAGGTTTATGTATATTTTACAGGAAAAATAAAATCAACGCGAAAATTATTTTAGTTTAATTAAAAAAGTGGGAAAATCAGGGGTTTGAAATTTCAAAGTAAGATAATTATACCGAGTGGGGAATCATATGAAAGGCCTTTACGTGTGCACTCTAAAACAGTTTTTTATTTATTTCTATATATAATAGTTTTTGATTAATCGGCCAAAATGTCGAAAAAATTACCGTTCCCCCCCCTTATCTCCGAAGTTTACCAATCGAAAAATCTGAAATAATTATTGTCAATAGAGGTTTATGTATATTTTACAGGAAAAATAAAATCAACGCGAAAATTATTTTAGTTTAATTAAAAAAGGGGGAAAATCAGGGGTTTGAAATTTCAAAGTAAGATAATTATACCGAGTGGGGTATCATATGAAAGGCCTTTACTTGTACATTCTAAAACAGTTTTTTATTTATTTCTATATATTAGTTTTTGATTAATCGGCCAAAATGTCGAAAAAATTACCGTTCCCCCCCCTTATCTCCGAAGTTTACCAATCGAAAAATCTGAAATAATTATTGTCAATAGAGGTTTATGTATATTTTACAGGAAAAATAAAATCAACGCGACAATTATTTTAGTTTAATTAAAAAAGGGGGAAAATCAGGGGTTTGAAATTTCAAAGTAAGATAATTATACCGAGTGGGGTATCATATGAAAGGCCTTTACTTGTACATTCTAAAACAGTTTTTTATTTATTTCTATATATAATAGTTTTTGATTAATCGGCCAAAATGTCGAAAAAAATACCGTTCTACCCCCCTTATCTCCGAAGTTTACCAATCGAAAAATCTGAAATAATTATGGTCAATAGAGGTTTATGTATATTTTACAGGAAAAATAAAATCAACGCGAAAATTATTTTAGTTTAGTTAAAAAAGTGGGAAAATCAGGGGTTTTAAATTTCAAAGTAAGATAATTATACCGAGTGGGGAATCATATGAAAGGCCTTTACTTGTGCACTCTAAAACAGTTTTTTATTTATTTCTATATATAATAGTTTTTGATTAATCGGCCAAAATGTCGAAAAAATTACCGTTCCCCCCCCTTATCTCCGAAGTTTACCAATCGAAAAATCTGAAATAATTATTGTCAATAGAGGTTTATGTATATTTTACAGGAAAAATAAAATCAACGCGAAAATTATTTTAGTTTAATTAAAAAAGGGGGAAAATCAGGGGTTTGAAATTTCAAAGTAAGATAATTATACCGAGTGGGGTATCATATGAAAGGCCTTTACTTGTACATTCTAAAACAGTTTTTTATCTATTTCTATATATAATAGTTTTTGATTAATCGGCCAAAATGTCGAAAAAATTACCGTTCCCCCCCCTTATCTCCGAAGTTTACCAATCGAAAAATCTGAAATAATTATTGTCAATAGAGGTTTATGTATATTTTACAGGAAAAATAAAATCAACGCGAAAATTATTTTAGTTTAATTAAAAAAGGGGGAAAATCAGGGGTTTGAAATTTCAAAGTAAGATAATTATACCGAGTGGGGTATCATATGAAAGGCCTTTACTTGTACATTCTAAAACAGTTTTTTATTTATTTCTATATATAATAGTTTTTGATTAATCGGCCAAAATGTCGAAAAAATTACCGTTCCCCCCCCCTTATCTCCGAAGTTTACCAATCGAAAAATCTGAAATAATTATTGTCAATAGAGGTTTATGTATATTTTACAGGAAAAATAAAATCAACGCGAAAATTATTTTAGTTTAATTAAAAAAGGGGGAAAATCAGGGGTTTGAAATTTCAAAGTAAGATAATTATACCGAGTGGGGTATCATATGAAAGGCCTTTACTTGTACATTCTAAAACAGTTTTTTATTTATTTCTATATATAATAGTTTTTGATAAATCGGCCAAAATGTCGAAAAAAATACCGTTCCCGCCCCCCCCCCCCCGATCTCCGAAGTTTACCAATCGAAAAATCTGAAATAATTATAGTCAATAGAGGTTTATGTATATTTTACAGGAAAAATAAAATCAACACGAAAATTATTTTAGTTTAATTAAAAAAGTGGGAAAATCAGGGGTTTGAAATTTCAAAGTAAGATAATTATACCGAGTGGGGAATCATATGAAAGGCCTTTACTTGTGCACTCTAAAACAGTTTTTTATTTATTTCTATATATAATAGTTTTTGATTAATCGGCCAAAATGTCGAAAAAATTACCGTTCCCCCCCCCCCTTATCTCCGAAGTTTACCAATCGAAAAATCTGAAATAATTATTGTCAATAGAGGTTTATGTATATTTTACAGGAAAAATAAAATCAACGCGAAAATTATTTTAGTTTAATTAAAAAAGGGGGAAAATCAGGGGTTTGAAATTTCAAAGTAAGATAATTATACCGAGTGGGGTATCATATGAAAGGCCTTTACTTGTACATTCTAAAACAGTTTTTTATCTATTTCTATATATAATAGTTTTTGATTAATCGGCCAAAATGTCGAAAAAATTACCGTTCCCCCCCCTTATCTCCGAAGTTTACCAATCGAAAAATCTGAAATAATTATTGTCAATAGAGGTTTATGTATATTTTACAGGAAAAATAAAATCAACGCGAAAATTATTTTAGTTTAATTAAAAAAGGGGGAAAATCAGGGGTTTGAAATTTCAAAGTAAGATAATTATACCGAGTGGGGTATCATATGAAAGGCCTTTACTTGTACATTCTAAAACAGTTTTTTATTTATTTCTATATATAATAGTTTTTGATTAATCGGCCAAAATGTCGAAAAAATTACCGTTCCCCCCCCTTATCTCCGAAGTTTACCAATCGAAAAATCTGAAATAATTATTGTCAATAGAGGTTTATGTATATTTTACAGGAAAAATAAAATCAACGCGAAAATTATTTTAGTTTAATTAAAAAAGGGGGAAAATCAGGGGTTTGAAATTTCAAAGTAAGATAATTATACCGAGTGGGGTATCATATGAAAGGCCTTTACTTGTACATTCTAAAACAGTTTTTTATTTATTTCTATATATAATAGTTTTTGATTAATCGGCCAAAATGTCGAAAAAAATACCGTTCCCGCCCCCCCCCCCCCCCTATCTCCGAAGTTTACCAATCGAAAAATCTGAAATAATTATAGTCAATAGAGGTTTATGTATATTTTACAGGAAAAATAAAATCAACACGAAAATTATTTTAGTTTAATTAAAAAAGTGGGAAAATCAGGGGTTTGAAATTTCAAAGTAAGATAATTATACCGAGTGGGGAATCATATGAAAGGCCTTTACTTGTGCACTCTAAAACAGTTTTTTATTTATTTCTATATATAATAGTTTTTGATTAATCGGCCAAAATGTCGAAAAAATTACCGTTCCCCCCCCTTATCTCCGAAGTTTACCAATCTAAAAATCTGAAATAATTATTGTCAATAGAGGTTTATGTATATTTTACAGGAAAAATAAAATCAACGCGAAAATTATTTTAGTTTAATTAAAAAAGGGGGAAAATCAGGGGTTTGAAATTTCAAAGTAAGATAATTATACCGAGTGGGGTATCATATGAAAGGCCTTTACTTGTACATTCTAAAACAGTTTTTTATTTATTTCTATATATAATAGTTTTTGATTAATCGGCCAAAATGTCGAAAAAATTACCGTTCCCCCCCCTTATCTCCGAAGTTTACCAATCGAAAAATCTGAAATAATTATTGTCAATAGAGGTTTATGTATATTTTACAGGAAAAATAAAATCAACGCGAAAATTATTTTAGTTTAATTAAAAAAGGGGGAAAATCAGGGGTTTGAAATTTCAAAGTAAGATAATTATACCGAGTGGGGTATCATATGAAAGGCCTTTACTTGTACATTCTAAAACAGTTTTTTATTTATTTCTATATATTAGTTTTTGATTAATCGGCCAAAATGTCGAAAAAATTACCGTTCCCCCCCCCTTATCTCCGAAGTTTACCAATCGAAAAATCTGAAATAATTATTGTCAATAGAGGTTTATGTATATTTTACAGGAAAAATAAAATCAACGCGACAATTATTTTAGTTTAATTAAAAAAGGGGGAAAATCAGGGGTTTGAAATTTCAAAGTAAGATAATTATACCGAGTGGGGTATCATATGAAAGGCCTTTACTTGTACATTCTAAAACAGTTTTTTATTTATTTCTATATATAATAGTTTTTGATTAATCGGCCAAAATGTCGAAAAAAATACCGTTCTACCCCCCTTATCTCCGAAGTTTACCAATCGAAAAATCTGAAATAATTATGGTCAATAGAGGTTTATGTATATTTTACAGGAAAAATAAAATCAACGCGAAAATTATTTTAGTTTAGTTAAAAAAGTGGGAAAATCAGGGGTTTGAAATTTCAAAGTAAGATAATTATACCGAGTGGGGAATCATATGAAAGGCCTTTACTTGTACATTCTAAAACAGTTTTTTATTTATTTCTATATATAATAGTTTTTGATTAATCGGCCAAAATGTCGAAAAAAATACCGTTCCCGCCCCCCCCCCCCCCCTTATCTCCGAAGTTTACCAATCGAAAAATCTGAAATAATTATAGTCAATAGAGGTTTATGTATATTTTACAGGAAAAATAAAATCAACGCGAAAATTATTTTAGTTTAATTAAAAAAGTGGGAAAATCAGGGGTTTGAAATTTCAAAGTAAGATAATTATACCGAGTGGGGAATCATATGAAAGGCCTTTACTTGTGCACTCTAAAACAGTTTTTTATTTATTTCTATATAATCGACCGAGCGAAGCGAAGGTCTTTGAGTTAACTAGGGCGATTTGCACTTGTCCGTCCGTCCGTCCGTCCGTCCGTCCGTCTGTCAGAGCCTTATAACTTTTGAATTACTGAACGTAATTACTTCAAATTTAGATATAATATGTAAACCGATGGCCTCCAGCCGAAAATGGCTTAAAAAGTTATAAAAATCTTTATTTCAGGGGGGCTCTCATAGAAGCGAATGCGAAGTAAAAAAAAAAAAATCGCGTTACATAAAATTGTTACGTATCATTTTAAAGATAATTTTGAACTGAGTACAAAAATATTTTTTTTTTAATTTTTCCCTTAAAATTGACGAAATGGGGGGCTTTCAAAGTGGCGATTTTATACGCTCGCTTGAAGACGCTCTCTAGAAAAATCCGCTATGGATTTTCAAACTGATTTTATGTTTTTAGGTCACTTATATCCTGTACTTGAACAACAAATACTAAAATTATATGAATATTATAAAGAAACGAGATTATTTAATTTTTAATGGGCGTCAGTAATTCATATAGCATCAACATAGCTTCACAATAATGCTAATAGATGGCGCAGTCAGTAACTATTCCCATGGAACTACGAGTTAAATTCAATGTTTGATAAATAATTCAATGTTTTCACTAACGTTCCCTAACCTTTACGGGCTACCTATAAGTTAGGTGATTGATGTTTTCTGTCAACTTATTTATCACGATCCTGTACGGGACACCTAAAAGGATATTGGGACGGATGTTAGGACTTAGGATTGTATTTAGGAGCTACCTACGTTAAGAGACTCCTACTTAGGGGATGATTTAGGTATGTTTGGTGAAAACGGGCATAATAATAATGTCAGTTTTGGTTATCATGTATCGATTGAATGAATAATCATGGGATACCGTTACCGCGAGGTCTCAGTTCGGGGCGAACCACTAGTTATACCGAGTGGGGTATCATATGAAAGGCCTTTACTTATAATAGTTTTTGAGTAATCGGCCAAAATGTCGAAAAAAATACCGTACCCCCCCCCCCCCCCCCCTTATCTCCGAAGTTTACCAATCGAAAAATCTGAAATAATTATGGCCAATAGAAGTTTATGTATATTTTACAGGAAAAATAAAACCAACGCTCTAACTAGCATAGTTTTTTTTATATTAACAATAAACCTTTACAAACAAAGTAAACGATAAATAAGCAAATTAATGTAATGTTAATTTATTAAATTAAATTTCTATTAAAGTTTATTGATATTAATTAATGCCTTTACATTGAGTAAAGAGGCATTGCAAAAATAGTAAGATGCGATATTTAACAGGTAATTTATATCAAATAAGGAAAATCCTGTAGCTATATACACACACACTATTTAAAAGATTCGCGCGAGGCAAGAGTACACAGCGCCATCTATACTTAAATTCGAAGTCCTATCACCTATAAAAGGCGCCTGCTCCTGCGGTTTTTGGAGTGTTTGGAATAGCTTTAGTATAAGTTTATATACATAGTTATTACTTATTACCATTACCATTAAATTATTTTCGACCGAGCGAAGCGAAGGTCTTTGAGTTAACTAGGGCGATTTGCACTTGTCCGTCCGTCCGTCCGTCCGTCCGTCCGTCTGTCAGAGCCTTATAACTTTTGAATTACTGAACGTAATTACTTCAAATTTAGATATAATATGTAAACCGATGGCCTCCAGCCGAAAATGGCTTAAAAAGTTATAAAAATCTTTATTTCAGGGGGGCTCTCATAGAAGCGAATGCGAAGTAAAAAAAAAAAATCGCGTTACATAAAATTGTTACGTATCATTTTAAAGATAATTTTGAACTGAGTACAAAAATATTTTTTTTTTAATTTTTCCCTTAAAATTGACGAAATGGGGGGCTTTCAAAGTGGCGATTTTATACGCTCGCTTGAAGACGCTCTCTAGAAAAATCCGCTATGGATTTTCAAACTGATTTTATGTTTTTAGGTCACTTATATCCTGTACTTGAACAACAAATACTAAAATTATATGAATATTATAAAGAAACGAGATTATTTAATTTTTAATGGGCGTCAGTAATTCATATAGCATCAACATAGCTTCACAATAATGCTAATAGATGGCGCAGTCAGTAACTATTCCCATGGAACTACGAGTTAAATTCAATGTTTGATAAATAATTCAATGTTTTCACTAACGTTCCCTAACCTTTACGGGCTACCTATAAGTTAGGTGATTGATGTTTTCTGTCAACTTATTTATCACGATCCTGTACGGGACACCTAAAAGGATATTGGGACGGATGTTAGGACTTAGGATTGTATTTAGGAGCTACCTACGTTAAGAGACTCCTACTTAGGGGATGATTTAGGTATGTTTGGTGAAAACGGGCATAATAATAATGTCAGTTTTGGTTATCATGTATCGATTGAATGAATAATCATGGGATACCGTTACCGCGAGGTCTCAGTTCGGGGCGAGCCACTAGTTATACCGTACTTCTATAACCATAAAGCCATAAAATTTACCTAATTAGCAGACCGTTCACTATAACAGGACGGCAAGGGACAAGTTATAGTGAACGGTCTTGTATCAAATAATGTATTGTTGGTGTCACGGAAAATGGTCGAATCTGTATTTTAGTATGAAAACTTTTGTTAAAACGTCATTATTTGACTAAGAACTAAGATGTAAATATGTATCTAGTTTTAAAAAATTGATTTGGTCACATGTACCGAACCCTAAAAGAGCGAGGCCCGACTAGCACTTGGCCGATTTTTTACTATGGTCAAAACCAAAAACTAGATACTCGTAGGCAGTTAGCAGATTTTTATATAAACAACAAACAAGCTTTGTTTGAATAAGTTTAGTTACAGAACGCGACATATTATTATCTGATGAGGTCATCAAGTCTGGAAACATTTTTGTCGAGTATAATTTTCATTTTTATGATCATCTTGACATGCACTACCTTCTTATGTAGCCTGTAGGTACCCACTATATTTTATAAGACGTAAATGTACCAGTGTAATTTTTGTAATCATAATAATTATGTATGTATGTGTATACAAAAGTGTGCTTTAATGGTGGTTTTTCCTTCAATCACGCTTTAAACAGATCAACATGACTTTTTGCATGGAGGTAGTTATAGGTGAGGACCTGTAGAGTGGCATCGGGTAATTTTTATCGCGGAAAAACAAAGCCAGTTAACTTTTTTGTCGTTTCTATACTGGATATTATATTTAAATGAATTTATTTTTTGTCTTCTTTATTTTCTTACAACAATTATTATACCAGTATATACCAGTTATTCAAAATACGATACGGCCTATTCAATGGAGTATGTAGGCAAATACATAATATAATACATAATGATATTATGTAATTGCAAAGTAGCAATGCGACGTGAAGTAGTTAGTTTCTAATTAAAACAAAATCACTTTTTGTATGAAATATTTAGAAATATTTAGGTATCTACATAAGTATGACGCCCACGGCTTTGATTTCACAGAAGTTTTGAAGAATGGTAGGTATCCTTTGTTCCAAAAGATCAATTCATGAATTGAGTAGAGGTAATTGTACATATTATATAGTGGTTTGGACTGTGGTCTCCTATTCGGGGGGGTCGCAGGTTCGATCCCGGGTCTCCTGACTTTTCGGAGTCAAGTGCATTTAAGCAATTAAATATCACTTGCTTCAACGGCGAAGGAAAACATCGTGAAGAAACCTGCACATCTGAGAGTTCTTCATAATGTTCTCGAAAGTGTATGAAGTCCGCCAATTCTTTTTTAGGCAATTATTGGGCTAGCGTGGTGGACTTAATGGCCTATAACCCTTCTCTGAAAGGAGACCTGCGCTCAGTACTGAGCCGTTGATGATGACTGAGCATAAAGTTGTAATCGTGTTCTAATTCTCCGGCCTACAACTGTGTTTATTAAGGACTCCTATTTGGGGGGATCGCAGATTCCTTTCCGCGCACCTCCGACTTTTCGTAGTAATGTGCGTTTAAGCAGTTAAATATCACTTGCTTCAACGGTGAGAGCAAACATCAAGTAGTTACCATCTTGAGCAACCCGTCAACGGCTCACTACCTGAGCACACACCTTTCAGAGAAAGGTTATATAGGCCACCACGCCGGCCCAATGCGAATCGGCAGACTTCACACAGCTTTGAGAACATTATAGAGAACTCTCAGGCGTGCAGGTTTCCTCACGATGTTTTCCTTCACCGTTTCATTTAATTTCTTAAACGCACCACACAACTTAGAAGCCAGAGGTGCATGCCCGGGATCGAACCTGCGATCCCCCGAATAGTAGACAGCAGTCTCTACTGTCTACCTCTAGTAAATTCATGAATTGATCTTTTGCAACAAAGGATAGGTACCTACCTTTCTTCATAAATTCTGTGAAATCAAAGCCATGGCCCGTGGGCGTCATACTTATGTAGATACCTATTTTATATGACACGCAAGATGCACGCAAGTGATTATCCGTGACATGTCAGCATCTAGTATCATCTAAATAGACTATTTTATTATAATAGCACCCGTTTGAAGGTAACGGATTAACCTATCAAGTTTATTTATCTATGCTTAGTTGCAGCTATGTTTCGCTTGATTAAACATTGCTATAATGTGTATTATTATTTATTATAGTGTTTCAAACAACTAATTGGTGCAATAACAAGGCTAAAAATATGTCAGTATCGAATATCATAGCAGAATATATAAGTAGGTATGCGTCACAACTCACAGCTGCCCTTTGGTGAAATCCAATAAATGCCAAGCCTACATGTTCACCCTCTGCGATGTAAACACAATTGTAGCTCACAGGACTCGTCCTGACCCTTTCCTTTAATTGGTAGAGGATTTTCTTGGTAATATAAAGCCATATTTTCACGAAGCAACATATTATACTGCTCAACAATATAATTACCTATTTATGTAGGCCAGAAAATTGAGTCCAAACACGATATTATATCTGCTGTAACTATTATTCAAGTTACTAATTGCAGAGCATTTTATAATTATACTAGCGGCCCGTCCCGGCTTCGCACGGGTAGAAATAAATAGGTTATAAGCATGCTAATTAAAACGACCATGAATCACTAAATTAGAAAAAAATTGTATGCTTATTTTAAAGCCTCCTTGTACACTACGTTGGCTGTGGTATTTGTAGGTGGCAACAAAACGTATTGATTTTCAGGAGATCCTACTCGAGAAAGTGCCACATACAATTGCCCGTGGGAAAAGCACTCTTTCCTTAAGTCAATACCAACTATGGAAAAAGTTTGTCCCTGGGATTTATTTATCGTTAGGGCAAAGGATATTTTTAAAGGGAACTGTAACCTTTTAAAAGATATGGGCAAATCAGTTGGTATCATCGGGATCCGCGGAACATGTGCGAGCTGACCGGCCGCGGGACCCGTAATGATAGTTGCTACAATCACATTGTCTCTTAATTCTTTGATCAATAGTCTTGTACCATTACACATATTGGGAGGGCTTAAATTTCTTAAAAGCATAACAGGCGTACCTATTTTTAATTTTAGTTCATGAGGTGGCAAGCCAGCAGGATTGAGGGAATTTAAAAATTCCTGTGGGTAGTGCACTGTATCTTCGATGTTGCACACGGTGTCAACAGATTTGTAACATTTAAAATCACCTGGTACTTTTTCAATAATAATTTTGTTTATCTCATTTACTGAGTCGTATAAAAGTCGTATATAATTAAACCTACGCCTTTATGATAAAGGCGGTGTTAATTAACACAATTGCCGAATTCGTTCCTACATGGCAACCGTGCGAAGCCGGGGCGGGTCGCTAGTATTAAATAAACATCAAATGCCACATGTCTGAAAAAATCAGCCAAGTGCGAGTTGGGCCTCGCTCTTTTAGGGTTCCGTACATATGACCAAATCACTTTTCTAGTCTAATAACTCGATATTTAAATTTTAAATATCTTTGACCGAGCGAAGCGAAGGTCTCTGAGTCTACTTGAGTGAATTTTTAGGGAAAAATTAAAAAAAATATTTTTGTACTCGGTTCCAAACTATCTTTAAAATGATATACCGCAACCTTATGTAAAAAAATATTTTACTTTGCTTTCGCTTCTATGAGAGCCCCCCTCAAATAAAGATTTTTATAAATTTTTAAGCAATATTCGGCTGAAGGCCATCAGTTTACATATTATGTTTAAATTGGAAGTAATTACGTTCAGTAATTCAGAAGTTATAAGGCTCTGACAGACGGACGGAGGGACGGACGGACAAGTGCAAATTCACTCTAGTAGACTCAGAGACCTTCGCTTCCCTCGGTCAATGAAAGAAAAAATTTTCAAAAACTCACCGGAAAAATCGGAAATTTGGATGGTATTTTTGGATGAAAATCTCGATAAGCATTAGTAACTTTATAGTAGGTATCTCTTAATTTGTATTAAATTACCTACTTAGTAATATCTATCTCATGGTCATTACATGGTCGCTAACTATGGGCCTCATAAGAAGGCTCAGGGTCACTCAGCGAGCGATGGAGAGAGCTATATGCTTGGGGTATCCCTGCGAGATCAAATCAGAAATGAATAGATCCGCAGGAGAACCAAAGTCACCGACATAGCTCAGCGAGTCGCAAAACTGAAGTGGAAATGGGCGGAGCACATAATTCGAAGAGCTGATGGTCGTTGGGGTCCTAAGGTGTTGGAGTGGCGACCCCGCACCGGTAAGCGCAGTGTTGGCAGACCCTCCCCCCCCCTAGTTGGACCGACGACATCAAACGAGTCGCAGGGAGCCGCTGGATTCAGGCGGCGCAAGACCGAAGCCTGTGGAGGTCCATGTAGGAGACCTATGTCCAGCAGTGGACATCTAAAGGTTGATAATGATGATGATATCTATCTCATAAAGGCGGAGTGTTAATTAACACTTACTTAAATCCACATTGCAAAATTTTTCAACGCATTAAGGAAATACTATTTAAAGCCAATTTATTTTTATCTTCGATTATTTTTATTGATCGTTCCTTTCAGCTTTTTAAAGATGCCAACAAAAAATACACTTAAAAATAAAATTACGGTATAAAATACTTGCTTATTCTAACTATGATTAACGTACAGTACCTGGGTGACCGAGCGTTGCTCGTTTTTAGGGTTCCGTAGTAAACAAGGAACCCTTATAGTTTCGCCATGTCCGTCCGTCTGTCTGTCTGTCTGTCCGCGGTGTAGCTCAGAGACTATTGGTACTAGAAATCTGTAATTTGACAAGGGTATAAATATCAATCACGCCGACAAAGTGGTGAAATAAAATTGTGAAAAATAATTTTTTTAGGGTACCTCCCCTACATGTAAAGTGGGGATGAATTTTTTTTTTCTCATCTATCCCATAGTGTGGGGTGTCGTTGAATAGGTCTTTCAAAAACTTTGTGGGTGTGGGAATACCATTTTTCAATTCCGTTCAAGGGATCCGTTTGTGAAATATGATATTTTAAAGTGCTAAATTTTATTAGAGTCAAGTGTCCCCCCCCTCTGCCAGCTAAATGGTTGTATATAGGATACAAGAAAAAATTCACAGCAGTAGTATATATAATGAATTTTAAAGGAAAACTATCAAGGCTATGTAGGGTTCATTAGTAAAGGAGTTATATCGGTTTTTCTAAGTTAGATATTACAGGTAGTGTAAGTTGCATATTTTGTAGTATATTATAGTATTTAAACCATGGAACTCAAAATGTATGTTGAGACTTTCAACTACGGAACCCTACACTGCGCGTGGCCCGACACGCACTTGGCCGGTTTTTTTTTTTTTGGTAAATCGTGTTTTTTGGAAATTATATATTTAGAAAATAAAATAATAAAGAATAAATAATAATAAAATTCATAGGGGAAAAAATAATCGTCTGGACTCGAACCGGTGTCTTCTGGTTTCGGGACCGCCCGATTTCCTAACTGAGCTATTAGTGAGCTAACTTTATAGATGATGGCGAAATTTAACTTCGTATTCTAATGATATTTTAAGGGTTTTTATTGCCTGAAAACATGGATAAAACGACGTTTTCTAAAAATGCTACCTAGTCTATAAACCTAGCTAGATCGATTTATCGCTCCCGAAACCCCCTGCATACTAAATTGCATGAAAATGGTTTATCAAACGTTTAGGTATTTTGTAGGTCTTAAATCTAATTTAATTAATGCAATAATAGGTGACATTAGAAGAAGAAAGATGTATTCAGTTACACTCCAAAATTAACAACGATGAAAACTTTAGAATATACAAACTATCCAGTAAAAATTAGTTTTTCACCCAGTAGGTAGTTACAAAGAATTAAGTTGAATGTTGTCAAATAAAAGCTAATTCAGTGTAGGTGTTGCGAGGCGAGGTGATTATGTGCTAAATATTACCTAATGGATATGCCCGCGACTTCGTCCGCGTGGATGTACGCGAGACTGCGATTATAATTCTAGCGAGAAAAATGTAGCTTGTAATAGAATAGAATAGAATAGGAATGTTTTTTATTCAAATAAACTTTTTAACAAGTGCAAGAAACCAGCAAGAAACGGCAGTTGCTCTTTTCAAAACAAGTTTACAATATAATAGATATGTTTCCACAATGAGGGGAAGTTCCACAAAATTCCACAACAACAATGATCCACAAAAACATACCTAATTATAATTCAACACACGTTAAGACGCGCAGACAGAAAGTAGCCCGCCGGTGGAACCCGTTCACGAGCATGACGCATAACCCAGCCATTGCTTCGCTCAACCATATTTGAGGGAACGTAACAACCCGCACAACAATAACCTAATTCTTGTACGAGTAGCTTTTATGCTACTCGTATAATTTCCATAATAATAATATTAGCAAAATATTTTGTCAACATTCAAATTATCAGATCAGCTCTTTCTAGTTTTGTCATTAATTATGGTAATTAGGGGCAACCGAAATTTTCCAACAGTCGTCTGTTGACTGAATAGAGCATCGGCATTTAGATATTTACCTAATATTGTATATAAGTCATGCAATTGTTATTAAGCTGTGAAAACTGAATTACTGATATTCTTAAAACCAAGCAGACCATGACACAATGACCCCTAATATTAGTTTATTCTTATTGGAACATATTGTTATTTCATATTACTCTGTAAGCTGTAAGGCCTCTGCCTCGAATCTTGCGGGCAGCGGGGCGGCGGCGGCGGCAGTGGTCACCTCTTGTATGGAGTGCACCGCTCGTTGCCCGCCCCCGCGCCGCTGTTTTCGAGGGCCGGTCCATTTGATTATACGCATTAGATCCTGCCGCGCCCGCGCCGCCGCCGCCACCGCCCCGCTGCCCGCAAGATTCGAGGCAGAGGCCTAAGGGGCAAAGACCAAAGCATACGTGATACTTCGGTCGATTTTATCGATTTAAGTAGCAGTTAATTGATCGCAATGGAAGCTATGAGTAAATAAAATACGTGTGGCACTCGGGGACTGCCGCGGTAAAGCTATTGCATAGCATTTTCTAGTCGCACGGACACAAACACCGTGCCGAAGTCTGCTGAACTGAAACGACGGTGTTAGGTTTATTTTCGTTACGGAATTTCTTGATTCGGTCGCCGCGCTCAAAGCCCGCGATAAAAGCTATGCAATAGCTTAAAACTTTTACTCCGTAAACATCCAAAGTTATCCAAACGAAGTCACAATGATAAAGTGAGTCTCTTGCCACTTTATTAACAATAACAAAACATTAAAAATTGTAACCAGGCACCATACCTACATACGTCATATTGATTGTGTTCGTATCGGTAAAGTAGAATCGGAAAAATGCCTATGTCACCCGAACTATAATAAGGAAACGATTGACACCTCATTCATCAAAATCGGATCAGTAGTTAAGGCGCAACGGTGGAACATATTTACGTATAAAGAAACATACATAGATCGTCGAAATCATAAGACTTCCTTTTGGCTTTGTAGTAGTCGGGTAATAATATCCTAAAACAACAACATCAACCATCAACAACAACATCAACACAACAACAATATGAAAACGTATCGCTGTCGACCTTTGGTAAATATCATTCGTCTATGCTGTCGACTGAACTCGACTGCCGCGTAGTTCTGCCACGGCTTTGCCACGCGTCGCTCCGCTGTTCGCTCATGTTGTGTTGGTTTTGGCCTGATGGACGGTACTTGTTTATATAATAGATGATACGAATTATTAGCAATCGTTATGCAAATAGTGTAAGAAACGTCTTGAATGAGTATACTTACATATACATATCTATAAATATTTTTGGCCTTTCGCTATTAAATACGAAGTAGTTAAATAAATTAAGAGAGATCTCAATACAATGCTCAATGATCTCAGCAGGGTTTCTCAACAGGTGGGCCTGAAAATGAACATGAGCAAGACGAAAATCATGTCCAATGCTCATGCTCCGCTCCACCCAGTAATGGTTGAGTACTCTGCGCTCGAAATTGTAGACGAGTATTTAAACCTGGGACATACAGTCCAGCTAGGTAGGTCCAATTTCGAGAAAGAGATTAACCGCCGAATCCAACTCGGCTGGGCAGCGTTCGGGAAGCTCCGAGATGTCTTCTCGTCCAAAATCCCTCAGTGCCTGAAGACTCAAGTCTTCGAACAGTGCGTGTTGACAGAGATGACTTACGGATCCGAGACATGGTCGCTAACTATGGGCCTCATTTAAGAAGGCTCAGGGTTACTCAGCGAGCGATGGAGAGAGCTATGCTCGGTATATCTCTGCGAGATCAAATCAGAAATGAGGAGATTCGTAGGAGAACCAAAGTCACCGACATAGCTCAGCGTGTCGCGAAACTGAAGTGGAAATGGGCGGGGCACATAGTTCGAAGAGCTGATGGTCGTTGGGGTCCCAAGGTGTTGGAGTGGCGACCCCGCACCGGGAAACGCAGTGTTGCAGACCCCCCACCAGGTGGACCGACGACATCAAACGAGTCGCAGGGAGCCGCTGGATTTAAGCGGCGCAAGACCGAAGCCTGTGGAAGTCCATGCAGGAGATCTTTGTCCAGCAGTGGACGTCTATAGGTTGATAAAGAAGAAGAAGAAGAAGTAGAAATAAATTAAAATCTTTCAGTTATATCCATGAAACTTGATATTTGGGCATTCAATTAAAAATGAACGTGTTTTCAAAAATTCCACCCCGAAAGGGGATAAATCGGGGATAAATATTTGTGTGAAAGTTCGTCATTTTTCTAAATTCTACTATAATACTTGGTATTTTGCTTTTCATTAAAAGTAAAGAAGACCCTATATATCACAGTTTTTGAAAATTCAACCCAAAACCAAATTCCAAGCGGACAAAGTCGCGGGGGCAAAGCTATTAAGTACGTATATATATATATATATATAGATAACTACTATATCTTACCCGTTTTCACCAGTAAAGTTGTACCTAAACCTTTCCCTAAGTAAGGAAAAGAGTAGGGGAAATACCAAAAATACAACATAATCATTACGTTTCTTGTTCTTATTAATTTATGGCACAATATCATATTAATCTAACTACGATTTGCCATATTTTTTAGAAGATTATCTTATCACATACCTATTTTTAAAATAAACTGGCGAAAAATCATCTTGCACCGTACTATTGAGTAAGATGGAGTAATGAAAATGGGATTAGCTAATTAATTAATTATACTGAGTCCACAAAGCTGACAAAGTATCATTGTCAGTCCAAATAGACGTTCTTCCATATGTTTTAGGTTTGCTATCATTTCGTCTTCTTCTTTTGTTGTAAATATAGTTTTTAGGGCCTAAAGGTACACCATCAGTTCTAACTTCAACACCTTCTTTTATTTTCTTAAAAGTTGTCGGAGGTACTACGTATGCAGAAGACCAGACCCCATCATACCCCATACCCATTACCTCATCTTAATTCTTACCCCAAAGGCTGACTTAGAAAAAAATTATTTCCTCAAAAATAAAAATATTAACTGACCGTTTATCATACTATACTACAATGAAGTATAAAAAGACATAAAATGGATAGTCACAATTACCCTACGGTAGAGACGTATTTAACAATAGCAATCAACGAGACACTCAACGTGATTTTCGTTTGTAAAAAAAACCCCATGCACTCCCGCTCACTGATTCCCTCCGGCTGACCCTTGATCGAGATGCCTTGTTGCTTTCTATTCGCAAATTAGTTCTTATTTGGCGTGACACCCTCATGCCTCACGTCCCCATCATGCCCCCCTTCCCCTACGGATTAAGCTTAAAATGTCAATCAAATCTATAATAAATAAATTTAAATATGGAAACAACATTGGTGTCATCTAATTAGGCTTAAGTGTTCCCTAAAATTTAGGGACTTTCGCTAAAAACGGACGGCCCCTGAGTATCCTGATGAAGTAATAATTTACTGCATAAATAAGTAAACTAGCTTACACGTGAACTCTACCAATGCTAAGGTTAATGAAGAGGCCGATAGGGACATTAATGAAAAATGAGAGCGCTATTGATTGGTCTAAAATTGGCGTCTAGATTGAAGACTGCGTCATTTGATCCCTTACAAGCGACATATAAACACGTAAATACAAAGATAAAAACATGCAGATGCACCGGTTACTGATAATATTATTAATCGCAAGATACGTTTTCTGTCTGACTTGCCAGGAAGTACAGGAAATGCCTGAGGATAGAATGCTTGCTTTACATGAACTGCGGACTATGCAATCTAAAGAAATTGCCGATTGCCTAATCCATTTGGGAAGGGAAGAAATGCCGGCAGCTGAAGCCGAATTTATATGGAACACCCTAACTGAGTTTTTTAAAGGCATTGCAAATATACCCGAAGAAATACTGGCGGTACTTCATTATGTATCTGTAGCAATACAACCAGAAGACTATTCCAATATAACAATGGGCAACATCGATGTCATACGAAACTTCGGTTTGGATTATGGTCTAAGCGACGATCAACTTGACGCTATAGCGGATCGAGTTCGCGAAGATTTTGGAGCTAAAAGGCCAGAAGATTACAGTGTCTATGATTTGAGAGCATTGAGACAAATTCTATGCGCGTTCAACAGAAGTGAAATAGAAAGAATACGCCCAAAAGCGTATAAAGAAGCAGCAGTCATTATAGGAAAGCTTAGGAACTGCAATCGTGATATTATGCAGGGTTTTGCTCAACTCGCAACTCAAAAGGGGGCTTTCGGTTCTCCTTCTCTGTGGACAAACTCTACAGTGCATGTTGTAGGAGCGGTAGTTGAATACCTGCCAAACGATGTCATAACTAGACTGAAAAGTAGGCTGGGTAGAAATGTTTCATCTGGCGCAAAAAAGTAGGCAACAGGACGTTAGCAATTTGCACTTTTAATATATATTCTGTGACTGTAGTAGGTACACTATCGATGCGCATATCTATATATATGTTACGGTAAATGTGATTAATTGAAAATTATTAATAATTACCGATCATTATTAATAATTACCAAGATTGATGGTACAAGTAATAAATTATTCACTTTTTTCGGTGATTATTAATAATTAAACCTTACTCTTGGTAAATTTAATAATTTTTAAAAATAACATTCGCTTAAAGGTAAACCGTCGTAAACTTGGCCATCGCGATGGTCTAATATGGCTTGGGGCGGGTGATGTGTTCGGGTACAGACGATGCGACGGAATTACCGACTTAAGATCGAATACATACATGATATTTTTTAAGCAAAAGCATTATTTGATTCTATTAGAACTAAATATATTTATTAAAACTTAACCGAGTATTATATTCTACTGCAGTGATCTAATGAACAAACTAAATTAATTTAAACAAGGGTATTTATTATTTTTTATTTATTATTCGCTTACATAATTGAAAGCAGGCAATACAAAAACACACATTAACATTAATCTGAACTTTCTGTATTATCAGAACATTCTTTATTCGAATATTCCTATGATGTATCATGCGATTGTTCAATATTAAAATACCATGTTCAGCTGTCGCTAGGAAAATATCACAAGTCAGTCACTGTAGAAAACCTCATTGGTTGAGCGCCCTCTCACCCCGCGTCCCGCAGATCATCAGGGAAGCCAAGTTTACAGTAGTTTACTTATACTTAGCATTATTTTGTTTCGGATTTAAACAGGCAGGAAGAGGTTGTGACAACTTGCGGGGAAAAGGCAATAATGCGTCATTTGTTACAAGTCATTTGTTTTGAAAGCATGTGTGCAAAGTGGTGTTGTTTCCGTGAATAAAACTTGTGGATTTGTGATAACCTAGAGCTTCATGATCTAGTCTATGCTTAGTGGCAACAATATTAATTCGTAATCGACAATTCCTAAATCCCCGCAGTGTGGGTGGGCAGTACCCTGCAGCATCAGGATTGAGGAGCTATAACCTAGAGCTCCATGATGTAGTCTATGCTTAGTGGCTACAATATCAATTCGTAATCGACAATTCTTAAATCACCGCAGTTTGGGTGGGCAGTACCCTGCAGCATCAGCATTGAGGAGCTTTAACCTAGAGCTCCATGATGTAGTTTATGCTTAGTGGCTCAGTCCCTATCCGAAATATCGCTGGTATTTTCTAATAGGTCTAGGGACGAGGAATCAAAATATTGCCTTTGGGCGGCACCATTAAGACCACCCGTCTATACTTTCATCTGGAAATCCTTACTGTTGGCTCGGTTGGCCACTTTTATAACCACCCAGATATGCTTTTACCCGGAAATCCTTACTGTTAGTTAGGTTCATCACAGCTTTCGTTGTTATTTTTTTATGAAAACGTAGGAATACTTGCACCCGAAAATCCTTACTATTGGTGAGGTTAAAGGTGGCTGGAGAACGGAGTCGGGTGGGGCTTAGAGGGGTTGTCAAACTGTTTCTCGTTTGTTTTTATCACTTTTACCAAGGACAACAGTGAATTATTAATAATAACCGATAAAAGTGATGAAATTCATAGTATTTATCAAATTTACCAAATGGTGAGGTAATTATTAATAATTACCGACGATTATTAATAATTATCACATTTATCACATTTACCGTAACATATATAAAAGAAAGTGGTGTTAGTTACACTATTTATAACTCAAGAACGGATGAACCGATTTGGCTGAAAATTGGTGGAGAGGTACCTTAGAACCAGGAGACGGACATAGGATACTTTTTATCCCGTTCGACCGCGTTTCCGTCAAGTCACTATAAAACCTGGTATAACAAAAACGCATCTGATATGGAATAACAAAACGTAAATGACAGCTAAACGTAATTTTGTCTTTGGTTAAGTATGGTAAAAAATTGGACAATTATAAAAATGATAGCTAAACGTAATTGATAATATTATCAGTAAGGAATATGTTTTCTCTTTGAATCATCATTAACAATGCCGCGAGCAAGACGATCAAATGTTTCCTGCTACAAAGCTACGGATTGACGTGATTTATTGGATAGGTATAGTTGAGAACCTGAAGGGTGACAAAGATTTCCCGCGGGAGTTATGAACTAAATCCACGCAGACGAAGTCGCGGGCATCAGCTAGTTATTATAATAAACGGTCAAACGTGTGTCGGGACACGCGCAGTATAGGATTCCGTTGTTGTCATTATTATGTACTCAGGAGGGAGTATTAATAAGTAAGCCATTGATTTAAATCTAGGCATTTTATCTTAAATCATCTTAAATTATCATAAATTTTGTAATTATTTTAAAATGTAAAAAATACACTAGGTTAGCTATAAGTTTTTTTTGTAACATTTTAATTAAAAAAAAAATACATTTTCATCTCCCCATCTCGGAAAGAGTATTTTTGCTCTTCGATATCGGAGTGCAAAAGCCGTTTTTATCCTCTAGAGGATAAAGTAAATTGAATTTAGAACATCGTGTGCACTAAGTTTGTGAATTCAAAACACCATTAAACCTATTTACTTCTACCTCCATGGTGCCGAATTTATCATACAACCTTTTTTAATTTGTTAAAAACTCAGACTTGGAACCTTCTCGGTGTACTTTTTTTTAATTTGCTTTGCGCGCGCCATTTTCTTTTCACGTCATATTGTTTGAATGGGGAGATGAAAAATTACGTGTTGCACTCGAGTGCAAAGATTTTTCACCTTGTGCTCTTTTGATTCCCTCGCTAACGCTCAGGATTCTAATTTTTGAATCACTCGCTGCGCTCGTGATTCAATTTTAGAATCCTTCGCTTGCTCGGTCATCAAAACTGAGCACGCGGTTAAAAAGCAACTTTGCACTCTTGTATAACAAATAACTATTGTGTGCATATCGGCGGGTAGGTCTGAGAATAGGCCAACATCTATTTTTATACCCTTAAATGATAAGGGTGACCCCTAAATATTTTTCAGCAGTCAGCTAGTAAATTATAATGTTTTAGTGCATTTAAAATAAATAAATGATTATTTTAATTCAAGAGTTTATTTCAACTACTATCCAGCAAGCAGAAATGACTAACAACGTCTTTACATACATCTACATAAATAATATAATATGGCGGGAGCGAAGCCGCGGGTAAAATCTAGTTTATATTATAAGAGTATTAAATAATATTAATATTGAATATTATTATTGAAGTTCTTTAGGCGCGTTGAGCACTTTTTTGGGTGAGCAAAAAATCGGCCAAGTGCGAGTCGGGCCTCGCTCTTTTAGGGTTCCGTTAAAAAAAAAAATATTTCCATGTACCCATGGAAATATTTTAATTTAATTTTTTTAATTTAATTTAACTTTTATTATTTGTTGTTATAGCGGCAATAAAAATACAAAATATGTGAAAATTTCAACTGTATATCTATTACGGTTTACGAGATACAGGCCGCTGACAGACGGGCGGACGGACAGCGGAGGCTTAGTAATAGGGTCCCGTTGGCACCCTTTGGGTACGGAACCCTAAAAACGGATTTCGCGTCATCGTCACCGTCACCGTCACGCTTCTATGAGCTATATGTATACTGTGTAATGTGTATATATGTACATAGATATACCTCCATGCGTTATTAGTACCTATATAAACTTGTCTTGTATGAGGGACTCAAGTGCTGGTAAAAAACAGGGTCATGTTTTGTTGCACAGGCATAGGCACAGGCACAGGCACTGGCACAGGCACAGGCACAGGCACTGGCACTGGCGCAGGCACATTCACTTAGTTACTTAGATACTTAGTTTTCACTTCTATCGGCAGTCCCTATGACTGCCAATTTTTTACCGAGAAGGTACCTTTAAATATTGTCTTTCTCTCTTTCGAAAAGCATTAACTATAATAACAACGTTTGAGCTAAATTTTTAAAATAGTCTGCAAGTTGTTTAACCTTTATCAATGAAATTTTCCCATTAAGATAAATAGGTAAATTACCTATTTACGTGCATCGAAAGCTTAAGGTCAACCAGGGTCCAGCGAATTCGACCTCCAGAAGTCAGATATTATTTATGACCTAACTGCGATCCGACTAGGCCTATTAGGTGCATTGCAAAACACATTTTTTCTGACAATTACATATAATAATTACACAATTTCTTATTTTTTGATGACTTTTATTACTAAACTATGATAACTAAGTATAATTAAGATAAGCTAGATTTTATAAGTAGGTCTACTAGCTGACACCCGCGTCTTCGTTCGCGTGGATTTAGTATTTAAAAACCCCGTATTAGCTCTTTGATTTTCCGGGATAAGTAGCCAATGTCAGTCTTCAGATTCTCGGCTATACTTATACTTACCCATGCAAAAATCACATCGATTCTTTGCTCCGTTACTGCGTGATTGAAGAACAAACCAACAAAGAAGCTCACTCTCGCATTTATTATAATAAACTAGCGGATATAAAAGAGATTATTACTATAAGAGATTGAGCAGTGATAGCCTAGTGGTTAGGTACGACTGTGGTCTCCTATTCGGGGAGTCGCAGGTTCGATCCCGGTTACGCACCTCTGACTTTTCGAAGTTAAGTGCGTTTAAGAAATTAAATATCACATGCTTTAACGGTGAAGGAAAACATCGTGAGGAAACCTGCACACCTGAGAGTTCTCCATAATGTTCTCGAAGGTGTGTGAAGTCCGCCAAATTCGCATTGGGCCAGCGTGGTGGACTATGGCCTATAACCCTTCTCTGAGAGGAGACTTCGCTCAGTAGTGAGCCGATGATGGGTTGATAATGATGATGATGATGATGATGATAAGAGATTATAAAAAGATAAATTTTCCCGCAATTTTCCTGCAAGAAGCCTATCGAAAGAAGTCCTACCGCTAGTAAAAACCGCGACTTCGCACCCTTTATTTTTGAAAATGTCGTCCTCTATTTTACCACACTCAAGAGGTGATTTTCTAGAATAACTTATAGAGTATTTTATTATTTAAATCTACTAACCAAAAGTTTCCGAAAGTTTATGAAAAACTGTTTTTCATGTCTTCGACTTCAAAAACATGGGACTTTCATATCCCCCGTTTCAACCCTTTTAGGATGGATTTTCTCAAACCTTCTCTTTACTGATGTCTAGACCCTAGAAAGAACCTACCTACCAAATTTTAAATAAAAATAAAAATCATTACAGCTTTTCTGTTCAAATTTGATCCCCTATTTGACCACCCATAAGGATGCCCCCTTAAGGGTATTCAAAATAACCTATACAGGTTTTTATTATTTAAAGCTAGTTAATTAAATCCCGATTTTCAAACCTCAAACTTTAAAACTTTCATATAACCTTCCAACCCCCATTTCAGCCCCTTAGGAGGGGATTCTCGTAAAAAAAAATCTCAGCTGACACCTACCCTCTAGAAAAAACCTATGTTCCAAGTTTCAAGTTAATAATAACAATAATTAAAACTTTCCTATAAAAACTTTTATCCCCTATTTTACCACCCTTAAGGGGGGATTTTCCAAAATAACTTTTACAAATCTTTATTATTTAAAGTTAATAATCTAAATGCCGATTTTCATATGTCTATATTCAAAAACATAGGGCTTTCATATAACCTTCGAAACTCCATTTCACCCCCTTAGGAGGGGATGTTCTGAAATCCGTTTCTTAGCTGACACCTACCCCCTAGAAATACCTTAGAAATAGAAAGAACCTACATTCCAAATATCAAGTTTGTAGGTTTTATAGTTCCTGAGATTTCGTGATGAATCAGTCAGTGACCTTTCGCTTTTATAGATTTGTAAGGATTTACTGATTTGTTGATGATGTTTATTACCAAACTACTTACAATCACTATGATTAAAATAACGAAAAATTCAATGTTGGATAATATGATATGGCATTTTAAAATTACGATGTATGCATGACCGTAATAATAGGTAGGTAATATATTACTTAAGGTTTACGTATCGTATGTACCTACCCACTTTATAACCTCTTCTCAAATAAGTAGGTACTTCAAATAGTTAAAAGTCGCAATCTACTTGTATTCTTAATTGATTTCAATGTTCAATACAGTTTTCGAGTTCGTATCTTAGTATACGTAGTACGAGTATCTTATACATAACGAGTTGTGTCCGCGTCTTCACTCGCGCCGATTTTTTTGCTTGACTTGGACTTGACTCGAGCTATACTGAGAATATCCCTGCGAGATCAAATCAAAAAAACGGGGACTGCCGCGGTAAAGCTATTGCATAACATTTTTTATCAACTTATGCAATATTTTTTGCATAGTAAAAATTATGCAAAAAAAATAATTAAAAAACAAACAAACAAGAAAAGTGCACTGTCACTACTTCGCGAGTGAGATTTGAACCTGCGACATCTAAAGAAAGCGGCCGCTCGCCCACTGCGCCAAACAGAGCTAAATGTGAACCTCTAAAATGTTGAACGCTTACTGAACGACGGTGTTAGGTTTTTTTCGTTACGGAATTTCTTGATTCGGTCGCCGCGCTCAAACTGTTTGTCCTAGTTCAAAGCCCGCGATAAAAGCTATGCAATAGCTCAATAAGGAGATCCGTTGGAGAGCCAAATCCGTTAGCGACATAACTGTACCGACATAACTTCTGATGATCGGCGGGGTCCCAAGGTGCTGGACTGGTGTCGGCAGAACCCCCACTATATGAACGAGTTATAGGGAGGCACTGCATTCAGGCGACGTAATACCGAACTGTGGAAGTCCATGCATGAGACCTTTGTGAGAGTGGATTTCGATCAGTTCAGAAGAAAAAGGAACCCGAACTCCGAAACTCATGATCTTGGGTAGATTTGGGGATGGGTTGTTCTTCTAACTTTCATAATAAAATTGTCAAAATATTTGTAATTGTTAAGGTGGTTCGTTTCGAAATTTTCTGTCGCACAAACAATAGTTAGGTACATCTTCTAGAAAAAGGTTAACAAGCGACAAGGTAAATTACTTATGTTGGGGCAATCATTATAATTGGCAACAAAATGTGCGTGTGGGCATGTGAGTATGATCCGAAACGGCTCCATTCTTTTCTAACAAACAATCGCAGTGTCATGCTATTCAGCTTTCGTTCGTAGGTTATATAATAAGTAACAAAATTAGTGGAATAACTGAAGCGAGCAGGTACAATTTTGAATCTAAATAATAAGGTAAGCCTCAAAAGCCCAACGGTTAAAGGTACTAAACTAAACACTGAAAGGTCGCAGGTTTGAATCCCAACGTTGCACTATTGTCGTACCCACTCCTAACACAAGCTTTCCGCTTATTTGGAGGGGAGAGGAGAATATTAGTCAACTTCAACTTGGCTGATATTCTTTTAAATAATAATTAAAAAAACCCATAGTGGTGGTGGTGGTAGTGTGGCCATCTTGTGATGGTGCCCGTGACTTTAGATTTATCGGGATAAAAACTAGTCTATGTCGTCTGTATCGAAGACGTTACGTTAGCTTATGTCCGTGGACATAATCTTTTGGTCCAAGATCCCAGTGCCGCCAGACCTAAGTTATTTTCTCAGCAATTATTTGTGTACGATAGAGTACTGTTCGAATGTCCTTTCAGTATATGCGTACTAGCTAGATTGTGCCGACGGCCAATTTCCAGATACCAGGTGCTAAAGGTAGGTAAAAACTAGAATAACTTATCTTAAATTCTCAGGGCTGATTTTCATATATGTTTTAAAGAATATTGTAAAAATTAATAAATTAATACTGCCAGACGCTTACCGCCGGCGGTTACTTTAGCCAGACGCTTTGAAGCTCCCAAAAATATATATAATTTAAGTTAACTTATATTCTCAGTTCTGATTTTTATACATGATACTCAGGGAACTATTGCGATATTATCTGTAAGCTGCCAGACCTATTGGAAGGGTCAAACATCCCCCCAGACACACATTATGCGTCCCCATATGTATGAGCGCTAGAACATGATTCACTTGTTTAAGTGCGTGAGAGATAATATCATCATACTATAATATTATAAATGCGAATGTGTGTTTGTTGGTTTGTCCTTCAATCACTCTGCAACAGAGCTATGGATCGACGTGATTTTTTGCCTGGGTATAGCTTAGGATCTAGAGAGAGAGAACTATTGCAATATCTTCTGCAAGCTATACCCAGGCAAAAAATCACGTCGATCCATAGCTCTGTTGCAGAGTGATTGAAGGATAAACCAACAAACACACTTTCGCATTTATAATATTATAGTATGATGATATTATCTCTCACACACTTAAACAAGTGAATCATGTTCTAGCGCTCATACATATGAGGACGCATAATGTGTGTCTGGGGGGATGTTTGACCCTTCCAATAGGTCTGGCGGCTTACAGATAATATCGCAATAGTTCCCTGAGTATCATGTATAAAAATCAGAACTGAGAATATAAGTTAACTAAAATTATATATATTTTTGGGAGCTTCAAAGCGTCTGGCTAAAGTAACCGCCGGCGGTAAGCGTCTGGCAGTATTAATTTATTAATTTTTACAATATTCTTTAAAACATATATGAAAATCAGCCCTGAGAATTTAAGATAAGTTATTCTAGTTTTTACCTACCTTTAGCACCTGGTATCCGGAAATTGGCCGTCGGCACAATCTAGCTAGTACGCATATACTGAAAGGACATTCGAACAGTACTCTATCGTACACAAATAATTGCTGAGAAAATAACTTAGGTCTGGCGGCACTGGGATCTTGCTCTATTTGATTATATAACCAACACTTATATACTCAAAGGACATAATAGACCAATAAAGCAGATGACATGGAAGTAGGAATAGTTGGCAGATAAGGGCTAGTTATTAGATATTATAAATGTCAAAAGGTGTGTGAAGTCTACGAAGAGACCTGTGCCCAGTTGGGTTAACAATGGGCCGAGGTCTGAGATGAATGAATGAAATTGAATTTAAATAGTAGAGCTGATTCGTCTTCATGTGCTCCATAAATAAAAAAGCCGGCCAAGTGCGAGTCGGACTCGCACACCGAGGGTTCCGTACTCCAAAAGTAAAAGTAAAACGATAATATTATATTAATTTGCTTATTTATCGTTAACTTTGTAGAGGTTTATTGTTACTATAAAAAAAATTATGCTAGTTAGAGCGTTCGTTTTATTTTTCCTGTAAAATATACATAATCTTCTATTGACCATAATTATTTCTGATTTTTCGATTGGTAAACTTCGGAGATAAGGGAGGGGGAACGGTATTTTTTTCGACATTTTGGCCGATTATTTAAAAACTATTATATATAGAAATAAATAAAAAACTGTTTTAGAATGCACAAGTAAAGGCCTTTCATATGATACCCCACTCGGTATAGTTATCTTACTTTGAAATTTCAAACCCTCGATTTTCCCCCTTTTTTAATCAAACTAAAATAATTTTCGCGTTGCTTTTATTTTTCCTGTAAAATATACAGAAATCTCTATTGATCATAATTATTTTAGATTTTTCGATTGGTAAACTTCGGAGATAAGGGGGGGGGAACGGTATTTTTTTCGACATTTTGGCCGATTAATCAAAAACTATTATATACTAGCTGATGCCCGCGACTTCGTCCGCATGGATTTAGTTTTAAAAATCCCGCGGGAACTCTTTCATTATCCGAGATAAAAAGTAGCTCTCTCGGTCTGAGGAACCACTACTACATCCATTACTATACCCATGCAAAAAATCGCATCAATCCGCTGTTTATTAAAAAGTATCCTATGTCCGTCTCCTGGTTCTAAGCTACCTCTCCACCAATTTTCAGCCAAATCGATTCATCCTTTCTTGAGTTATAAATAGTGTAACTAACACCACTTTCTTTTATATATATATATAGAAGAAATAAATAAAAAACTGTTTTAGAAAGCACGAATAAAAGCCTTTCATATGATACCCCACTCGGTATAGTTATTTTACTTTGAAATTTCAAAGCCCCGATTTTCCCCCTT
Source organism: Oeneis ivallda (assembly GCA_029955525.1). Taxonomy (NCBI): domain Eukaryota; kingdom Metazoa; phylum Arthropoda; class Insecta; order Lepidoptera; family Nymphalidae; genus Oeneis; species Oeneis ivallda. The sequence goes on along the minus strand of JARPMR010000001.1, from coordinate 28,903,492 downwards.
TTTTAATAAAACTAAAAATAATTTTCGATTTTTCTTTATTCCAATGATGTTGAATGTTGGGCCACTATTATACACAACTATACCAAATTTCATGTCGGTAGCTTTAATAGTTACTGAAATAATCGACTGTGACAGACGGACGGACGGACGGACGGAGAAAGTCTCACCATAAAGGTTCCATTTTTACCATTTTGGTACGGAACCCTAAAAATGTTTGTATGTGTATAAATGTTAATGTTTGTATGTTTGTCCTCTATGCGTTCCGAAACCATTGATCAGATTGTGATGAAACTTCTGGTTCTGGGGACGCACGCGAGGGTTCCTGGCCCAAAAATCTATAATATAATTTCTTTAGAACTTTGCATTGCAGCGCATGCCGGGCAGAGCTAGTAAATAATAAATAATTGTTACGTTCGTATTTAAGTGTTGACCGAAACCTAGATCTCTGTTCTAGTGTCGGTTTCCCACCAAGGTTAATAATACATACAAGGCAAACCGGTTTACCGCTGACATTGATATTATATTACGACCATCTTAGGTAATCTATTGATAAAAGCGGTCATTTTATCTGAAATCCTAATGCGCGACACTATCTATTTACGATGCCTACCCTGAGTTCAATTCCTTGGCATAGAAATCTTCGAGATAGATCTATAAAAGTCATGATTATGGAAAATTATTGAAAAAAATGCGTGCGTTGTGGAACACTAGATTGGAACGAAGTTCCTTTTAATAAATAAATTAATAATAAAATAAATAACACCACGAGCTTGCTCTAAAGAACGGTCTCCTGGATGAGAGAGTGCCGTACTATAGGTACACACCGGTGCCGGTACTTGAGCGTGACGGAGTCCGGCTCTATTGGGACCGGTCCATCATCACGGACAGGACGATTCTGGCGAATAAGCCTGACATCGTGCTGATGGACCGGGCACAGTCGAGGGTGTTTTTAGTGGACATCACCATCCCACATGACGAGAACCTCGTGAGAGCGGAGACAGAGAAAAAACGAAAGTATCTAGATCTGGCTCACGAGGTTACTGGCATGTGGCATGTGGAGTCCACTGAAACCATCCCAATCGTCATTTCTGCGAATGGGTTGATCCCAGTCAGCCTCGCTCACCATCTGAGGCGACTGGGGTTCCGTGGCAGTTCGCTCGCGGCCAAGATGCAGAAAGCGGTGTTGCTAGACTCGGCTAGGATAGTCCGTCGGTTTCTCATCCTGTCGCCCTGACCCCCGGCCGTCTTGTCTCCCCTGCCGGGGCGTAATCCTCCGCCCGCTACAAGTATTTAGTATGTAATCTATATGTAAGTTTATTATATGTATATATATTTATGTTTATTATATCTCTCTTTGGTTTTATATGTATTTATTTTGTACGCGGGTGTAAGAGTCAAAATTTATAGCAAAATAAATAATAATAATAATATTTGTGTAAAGTATGTGTAAGTTTATTTATCTGTGTGTATATATTTATGTTTATTATATAAATTGGCCCTATATCTATGTGTTTTGTATGCGAGTGTGAGAGTCATTATATATGGAAAATAAATAAAACAAAAAATAAAAAACGGCGGACTCACGCACCGAGGGTTCCGTACTCTAGAAGTAAAAGTAAAACGATAATAATTATTATATCATATTAATTTGCTTATTAATCGTTAACTTTATTTGTAGACGTTTATTGTTAATATAAAAAAAACTATGCTAGTTAGAGCGTTGATTTTATTGTTCTTGTAAAATATACATAAACCTCTATTGACCATAATTATTTCTGATTTTTCGATTGGTAAACTTCGGAGATAATGGGGGAACGGTATTTTTTTCGACATTTTGGCCGATTACTCAAAAACTATTATATATAGAAATAAATAAAAAACTGTTTTAGAATGCACAAGTAAAGGCCTTTCATATGATACCCCACTCGGTATAGTTATCTTACTTTGAAATTTGAAACCCCCGATTTTCCCCTTTTTTAATAAAACTAAAAATAATTTTCGATTGTTTTTTATTCCAATGATATTGGGCCCCTATTATACTCTACGATTCCAAATTTGATGTCGATAGCTTTAATAGTTACTAAAATAATCGACTGTGACGGACGGACGGACGGACGGAGAAAGTCTCACCATAAGGGTTCCATTTTTACCATTTTGGTACGGAACCCTAAAAATGAAAATCAGAAATCAGGATTCGAAACCACCGAGCCGATAGTTTCATTTCTTTGTTTACGCCGCGCCGCTACGCCACCAAAGATAGAAAAGAATAGAACAGAAAGGACTTATTTACATAATTATTGTAAGTTCATCAATATACAATCAGCCAATTATGGCGCGCCAAATTTAGATTCTAATGGTATTTATACATAATAATGATACAAATTAGAGTCTATAATTCAATATTGTCAGAGAATTTTGACGACCTCCCTGGCTCAGTAGTGAGCGCTGTTGTCTTATAACTGGGAGGTCCCGGGTTCGATTCCCGGCGGGGTCAATTTGGTCTGGTGGGATGCATTGGCCGTGGCTAGTTACCACCCTACCGTCAAAGACGTGCGGCCAAGCGATTTAGCGTTCCGGCACGATGGCGTGTAGAAACAAATTAGGGGTATGGGTTGAATGTTCACTGCCATACCCCTTCCAAGTTAGCCCGCTACCATCTTAGACTGCATCGTCACTTACATCAGGTGAGATCGGAGTCAAGGACTAGCTTGTCATCGAATAAAAAAAAAGAATAATATAATCTATATATATAAAAGAAAGTGGTGTTAGTTACACTATTTATAACTCAAGAACGGATGAACCGATTTGGCTCAAAATTGGTGGAGAGGTAGCTTAGAACCAGGAGACGGACATAGGACACTTTTTATCCCGTTCGACCGCGTTTCCGTCTAGTCAATATAAAACCTGGTATAACAAAAATGCGTCTGACATGGAATGATGGAATAAAAAAATGAAAATGACAGTGGAAGAACAAAACGTAAATGACAGCTAAACGTAATTTTGTATATGGTTAAATATGGTAAAAACAATTATAAAATTATAGTTTAACGTAATTGATAATATCATCAGTAATTTATGTTTTCTCTTTGAATCATCATTAACAATGCCGCGAGCAAGACGATCAAATGTTTCCTGCTACAAAGCTACGGATTGACGTGATTTATTGGATAGGTATAGTTGAGAACCTGGAATGACAAAGATTTCCCGCGGGATGTTATGAACTAAATCCACGCAGACGAAGTCGCGGGCATCAGCTAGTATATAATATTTTTACTTCTACACTTTAAAACTATACCTATGATATGACGGTCCGGGTGTAATAAACGAACGCAGCAAGTGTCGTGACGGAAAATTCTTACACTTTCTTTCGCCTAGCCTCCATCCGACAAACCGTCCGAAAAGGAACTTCGTTCCAATAAACAGTACAGTAATTACAATTGTTTTAATTTAATAAAAATAAAATAAAAAGGTCAGTGGCCCGTAGCCACTTTAGAGATCCATAAGACTGGAACTTTCCAGGGCCCATAAAATCTTCAAACGTAGAAAAAAATTATACACATTGCTAAAAGTTAAAACAAGTATAGATTTAGCAACCAACCTGTTTCAGCATCATGTCTACAAGCATGTTTTTAATAGGCCTCGTTGATTTCGAATTCGCATATTAAGTAAATAAATTGGCACATTGTTCATAGTAGGCACAATATTTCAAAATGCGAGTAGGCATATGATTATCAATTGATCTTGTTTGAATTTACAAATTATTAAAAACGAGTTTGCCAAGTAGAAAATAAGAAAAATAAAGTTGAGATAAGTAAATATACGGCTGCCCGAATAGAACATAAATAAATAACATTATACAAACAAGTGTAAATTAAAAATTTTATTTTTAAATGCCAGCTTTTAGGAGCTACATCATTAGACTCTGGATATCATCTAGGATCAGAGTACTTGTTATGACGAATCAAACGAGCTCAAACTCGATGGGGTTACGTCGTTTTATTACAGAGTTCCGATAGCCATCTTCCATCTCCATCATCAGATCAGCTCCATGTCACAATAATATTAATGCGTTGTCATCCGATTTACACATACATGCAAAATTTCAGCTCGATCAGAAACCGGGAAGTGGGTCTAATTCATCTTGCAAGATTTGACCCAAACAAACATTGCAAGTTAAATAAAAGCTTGTAAAAACGGAATAATCTATACATAAAATGAAAAACTTTAACTGGAAGATTTCTGTACATTTGATCTATATTGAAAATTTTAACCGAGGGATGTTAACCATCCCTCGGTTAAAATTTTTAAAATTTATCGATACTGAGCCCAAAACAAATTTTTATTGAATTTTTTTCTGTCTGCCTATCAGTCTGTCTGCATGTCTGTATGTCCGGGCATCACACGAAAACTACTGCACGTAGTGATAGGCGATCCGTGTCAACATATAGGATAGTTTTTATCCTGATAATAAGGTTCCTCCAGGATATGGGATGAAAGTTTTTATCGGTTTTACGTCACAACTCCGTCAAATTTGAATCGATTTTAATCATTCTTTTTTATTTAAAAGTGTATATTATCAGGCATGGTTTATCTAATTTTGATGAAGATCTGATAAATATTATAGGAGATAGAGGACATAACTCTTCACGAGTAGCAGCAAAAGTCACTCACATAAAGGACAACGATCGAATACATTCATACCATATTTATATGAGGGGTTTAGCCATAGGCATAGTCTAAACTCTAAATCATTCATCTCCGAGCCCCAGATATTTATACCATTGTGTATGTTTTGCAGCCTACCATTGCGAAGCCGGGGCTGGTCCACTAGTAGAAAATAAAATAATAATACCTTTCTAAAATTTAATGCAAATTAATTAATATTGTATAGTACACCACACACACATAATATGAGGTACACCTCATCGATGTCATCACTGCCTGGCATCGTAGGTACCCAAAATGCCCCTTTGGCTGGCCAAAATAATTATTTGGTAGAACAATATAAATAGGTAGACTATGTTATTATAGAATAGTTTTTAGACAAATAAACTTTTACAGAGTGTTTATGCATATGTTCAGGAGTAATCGAACAAAGAGAATATAATCACTGATAGTTTAGTTTTCAACCGACGAAGGAAAGGAGGAGGTTCTCAAGTTGTCAACTTGTCCCGTATAACGGTAACCGGCATATTTATAGCAAGTTAAGCTACCTACGTCAGACATTTGTAAAATAAAAAAAAAAATTAAATACTTCACATATGCATTAAAATATTTTTAATATACTATAATATTAAATGTATTTAATAAATAATACTGCTGAAATTCTCTTATTTCTTATATAATATTTAATAAAAATCTTTCTTGTTGGCGGCGTCTTGTCGAAACTTCCTAGCACTAAATAGCGGTGCTGCCATTAATATATTTAAAACCATTTTACAATGAGGTTTAGAAGTTTTTCAATTTACAACTTTGTTGTACCTAATGGCCAACAATGTTCTCAGATTAGTGATTCTCTCAAGTTTAGACTTAGTTATAGGTAGTTGATTTCGTATAATTTTATTTGTAATTTGTGTGTAACGATGGTGCCGACATATATAAGTCATCTATAAAAGCCCCATTAAAAAAAAATAAGAATAAAAAATGTTCTCAGATCCTAACGAAAATGACGACAGCGAGCGTTCTGCTCACGGTGAGCACCGCGTGGGCTGCCAACAGCGACATATGCGACAAGGATGAGAAACTCAGCAGGTCGGTGCGGAACGTAGCTGCCGTGGCCGCGAGAGAGCTACGAGAAACTCCGTCTACGAGGGACCAGGCTCTACGGATCATGAGGGACTGGATCGCACAGAACACCGACATCAAAAATGTTAGAACCGGTAAGACACGACGGACGATCTACCACTTAGGGCCAAATTCACCATCGCCAAATAAAGTTTAACTGAGAGATAAAGTGGCGTGTGGCGACATTGAATACAAGTGTCACCACCCATCCTCTTCCCGTGGGTGTCGTACGAGGCGACTAAGGGAATGTAACGTAGAACGGGCAGCAGCGTCCTCTGTGCCACTACTACCATCTACTGCGATCACCAACCCGTCTGCCCCGCGTGGTGATTATGGGCAAACTCTCCCCTTGGGAGAGGCCTTTAGTCCAGCAGTGGACTGTTATAGGCTATTGAGGAGAGATAAAAATGTTAAGGGTGACACCCCGAACACTCCCGAACTATCAAGGGTAGACGTCTAAACTTGAGCGTAACAGATGTTTTATATACAGAAAAATTAATAAATGCAAGGTATAAAAACTCTACATTAGATGCTGGTGCAGTTTTTCTACGCTTATCCCGCAAGAAACTTTGATGTTTTGGCAGATTTCTAGATGTAAACAAAAACTGTCAGAACATAATATCTCCGCTATGACCGTTATTTTTAACAAATTTACGAAAAGGAGCGAATTGCGTGTACACATTAATAAACTATTTTACTAGTAAAATAGTTTATCAATGTGTATGCTCAATTATAGCTTATAGCTCACAATTTAAACCTAAGCGGTTTCTCGTGTGGTAATAAGAACATTTTTGTATATTCCTCTTAGTTGATAATAAAATTAAAAAAAAAAATTGATTGATCAAGAAGCAGTGATAGCCTAGTGGTTAGGACTGTGGTCTCCTATTCTGGGGGTCGCAGGTTCGATCCCGGGTACGCTAGTAAAATAGTTTATCAATGTGTATCAAGTAGTAAACTACTCGTAGTTTCTCAATGAGTATACATAGAAAAAAAGTCGGCCGAAGCCGATATCTTTCCTTCTCTATATGATTCGCGTTATATTTTTGTAATATGTTTTTCAGATGAATCATTCCTTCTACGTTTTCTGCGACACAAGAAATACAGCATCCCGATGGCGCAGCAGACGTTGCTGAAGTATTTGAGCTTAAGAAAATATTATCCTAGTATTTTTACCAATTTGGATAGCGAGGATCCCACGCTTAAGGAAATTATCAACAACGGGTAAATGAGTTATCTATGTATAAACCACAAACACTGGATATAACATCCGTCACTTTGATTTTGTTCGTATAAATTGCAAAATGTACCTACCTAATACCTATTAGTACCTACCTATTTCAACCAAACTATGTTACATTCAAATTGAATCGATTGACACCTCATTCATCAAAATCTGCTTAGGAATTTAGGCGCTTCGGTGGAACATACGTAAATACAATCATACATAAGACCATACAGACTACTAAAATCAAAACGCATAACCTTTTGCCTTTGCCGTAATTGGGTAAAAAGATACGTAATATAAACCGTCATTCATATTACAAGTAGGTATATAAAGTCCAACTTTCTTTCTCTCTTTTCTTTGCAATTCTTTCAATTCTTCTCTTAAAAGTCTTTGCAATTGCGAATTGTGGAGTCAACATCTCCTGACGATGATCTGATATCAGAGCGAAACGTACGTCGAGCCTTAAAAGATTAATCTGTTTGGCGGATTGTAGCAGAGGCATATTAATTTTTCTTTAAATTTCACATATGTAATTCCGCAAAGTAACCCTGAATCTTTTCAATAAATTACATTGTAAACTTTTGACTTGGTGATAAACGACGATAGAGTCTAAGATAGAAGCGGTATATAACTTGGAAGGTGTTTGGCAGTTCATAAAACTTTAATCGATTTCTACATTTCTACGCGGCTTCGTTCAGGAACGTCATCGATAGGTACCATAGCTTGATCGTATTTTTGGATAACTTTTCTTTCAGCCCATATCAATACTAATTTTGCACCGGCGATTGGCCTGAATTGATAAAAATAAACCCACTAACATAGTAATTATAAAAGCACGCGTCCGTATATTGAGCAACATAATTGCCCAATTTACATGTCTTTTTAAATATTAAGTGCACAAAGTTGGGAACTCGAAACTCGTTCAATGCTAATCAAAATGTGTTACGAACCTTATGTGTGTTGTGCTACAGAGATACGTATCATTAGGCATTCGAAAGTTCTTAAGTGCAGCCTTGAACTCCTATAGCGAGCGTTGCGGGCGTGTTACATAAATGAAATTTTCTTCAATGACATAATTCTGTTTGAAGTTGCAATACAGTTTCCTAATTTCAAGGTACATAGCGGTTTCGCCGGTTCGCGATAGCAAGGGTCGCCGGGTCATCGTTTACAACATGGGTAAGATAGGCGATGCCACTACCAGTGTACTCACTTTATTACTAGACAAATTGAAATTGCATAAGGCTATGATATTATGCGAACAGCATTATTTGTTGTAGGGCACGTGCGAATGTTTACTTTACGGCTTTGCTATTGACTTTGAGTTGGCACTTCTTAGTATGCCCAATTAATTATGACATTATAGAATGTCTACTTACTTATGATGCTATCTATAGGTGTAATAATAATGTGATGTAGGTTACGTGATTACTTATCCTTTATAGCGATTGGATGCTAATTGTGATAATTTGTTTTATTTTTCTGTAATGTAAATGATATACAATATGCTGCTTAAGAGGAAACGCAGGCGGCCGTATGTCCATACAAACGTATTCTTCTGTTTTCTCAGTGAGTAATAATAGGAACAATAGAGAATTATGTTTGCACCATAACATCATTAACATTATCAATCCATGCCATGCCCCTATGTTTGCTTTTTTAATAAATTAATAATTTTAAGATTAGAGAACCATCAAATGGCTCAGTTCTACCGTCATTATCAAACATCCCACAAAAATGGATAAATTTAATTAAAAAAATAAAAATAAAATATACCGTCATAGCCAAAATCTTTCTTAAATTAATATTCTTATATTTTTTTTAACTCGGTCAAATTTTGGCAGAGAAAATAGAAGATTTTTTTTGAAGTCGATTACGAGATAATCCTTGACTGCGATCATCACCTGATAGTAAGTTACAATGCAATCTAAGACGGTAGCGGGCTAACTTGGAATGGCTATGGCAATATACATTCACCATACCTCTAATCTAAATAATTCGTCTGTTTTTCATACGTGTAGTTGTCCCTATTAGGTGCCATTCGGTCTAGTTTTTTTCTTGCTGCTCGCGTTTCTTCTTAAGCTATATAACCCAAAATATTTCGGGCGCGAAACATTTTTTCGAAAGATCAAGCGGAAACGCTTAGTGTGTTTGAATCTCGTATTCTCTGCAGGTAAATTCGACGCTGTAAAATTCAACTGCTGGGATATGTGCCGCGCCCATATCATCGTCTACGAGGCACTGATCGAAGACGCCACTGACCAGATCCTCGGGTTCACACACGTGGGCGACGGAAGTGGTTCCTCAACTGCGCACGTCACCTCATGGAACCCTATTGACTTTGCGCGCATCTTGAAGTGGGGAGAGGTGAGTTTTGGAAACAGAAACTACCTAGTACCTGCAGACTATTTTTACAAGCTTTTATTTAACTTGCAATGTTTGTTTGGGTCAAATCTTGCAAGATGAATTAGACCCACTTCCCGGTTTCTGATCGAGCTGAAATTTTGCATGTATGTGTAAATCGGATGACAATGCAATATTATTGTGACATGGAGCTGATCTGATGATGGAGATGGAAGATGGCTATCGGAACTCTGTAATAAAACGAAGTAACCCCATTAGTCTAGTCAACAAGTTCAAAAACGTGAAAAATAGAGATAAAGGTCCTAAAAATATGAGCGATGGCTCATTCGATTCGGAATCACCTCTAGAAAAATGTTGTTGAAGGATTTTGGTGCAGGTAAGAAATTGCAATTGTTATTAACAAAATAAGATGAAAAAAAAAATGATATTTCGTTTTTTGTTAATAACTCGAAAAATATTAACATTTAAGCAATTTTGAAAAAAGCTCGTTAAAGAGGAGGAAATTTCCAATAAAAAAATCTCAGCTTCCGGAAGTCTATCTCCATTATTTATAATTTTAATTTGACGATGAAAATAGGGCTCCGCGCGGCTCCGCGCGGCGCGGCGCGCGCCGCCGCTAAAGAGAGTTCAGCAATAAAAATATTTTTTTTATAACATAAAAATGTGATTTTAAAAATTTGAAAAAATTCTAGTATCTTTTTAACACTTGAAAAAATCGAGCCCTGAAGAAAAAAAAGTTTAATCACCATTTTTCAAAAAGTTATTCAATTGTTAACTAACAATTTTTTTCCCAATTTCCATTGCCATAAACAATGGGATGAAAGGTATAAATAATTGGCCTATAAATTTTAAACTTCATGGAGCCCTTGACTTTATAAGATCCTGCGATAAATTTTCATTCAAGTTTATAAATTTGTTAATTATGATTTTTTATAACTATTGAAAAATTATATAAAAAATCATAATAAAATAAATAATCAAATTAATAAACTTTAATGAAAATTTATCGCAGGATCTTATAAAGTATATATATAACTAGTAGGGCGCGTGGGTGCGCGGCCCGCAAGCGGACCGCGGTTTTATTGCTTATCAAGTAGGATTTCAGGTCTCGATCATTTTTTACCGAAACACTACTCTTCCATCTTTTATACTCTCCGAGATAGACACCGTTGAAGTTTGTATGGCCGCCATCTTGAATCCGCCATTTAGGATTTTTTTCAGCTCACTGCCAATTGGATGAGGTTTCGAGTGACTTTTGTTCGAGCACCCCCACCTATCGTCATTACCATGGCCGTGCTCCTCACCCACCTTCCAAACCCTCGATCATCATATCTCATCATTTGTCAGAATGAGAATTCTTTTTTAAAAACAAATTTTGAAAAGAAACCGTATCAAAGTCTTGCATAGTTCTCAGCTTCAAGTCTATTCAATATTCGCCATATATTTTGTATGGAGAAAAAAAAATTCCGCCATGTTGGATTTTTTTCTATTCATCAAATAGATCTTTGGGTCCTGATCATCTTTTGCCAAGAAACCACTCTTCCATCTTTTATACTCGCCGAGATAGATACTGACGAAATTTGTATGGCGGCCATCTTTTTTCCGCCATTTTGAATTTTTTTTCAGCTCATTGCGAATTGGATGAGGTTTCGAGTGACATTTGTTCGAGCACCCTCCACCTATCTTCGATACCCTGACCGTGCTCTTCACCCGTCTCCGAAATCCTCAATCATCAGCTCTCTCCATAATTTTCCTCCGAATGAATTTTTGTCTTCTATACGAAACCATAAGTGAAAAAAAAATTTTTCATACAAAATTTTACAGGAGAGGTGATCAATCAGTCAGTGAATCAGTGAATCAGCACGAACAGCTATATATATATTAAAGAGGGCTCCACGAAGTTTAAAATTTATAGGCCAATTATTTATACCTTTCATCCCATTGTTTATGGCAATGGAAATTGGGAAAAAATTTGTTAACAATTGAATAACTTTTTGAAAAATGGTGATTAAACTTTTTTTTCTTCAGGGCTCGATACTTTCAAGTGTTAAGAAGATACTAGAATTTTTTCAAATTTTTAAAATCACATTTTATGTTATTAAAAAAAATATTTTTATTGCTGAACTCTCTTTAGCGGCGGCGCGCGCATGCCGTAACAGCCGCGCGGAACCCTATTTTCAACGTCAAATTAAAATTATAAATAATGGAGATAGACTTCCAAGAGTTGGGATTTTTTTATTGGAAATTTCCTCTTCTTTAACAAGCTTTTTTCAAAATTGCTTAAATGTTAATATTTTTCGAGTTATTAACAAAAAACGAAATATCATTTTTTTTTCATCTTATTTTGTTACTAACAATTGCAATTTTTTACCTGCACCAAAATCCTTCAAAAACAGTTTTATAGAGGTGATTTCGAATCGAATGAGCCATCGCTCATATTTTTAGGACCTTTATCTCTATTTTTCACGTTTTTGAACTTGTTGACTAGACTACATCGAGTTTGGGCTCGTTTGATTCGTCATATCAAGTACTCTGTAACAAGTAATCCTAGATGATATCCAGAGTCTAATGGTGTAGCTACTAAAAGCTTGCATTTAAAATTTTTTTTTTTAATTTACACTTGTATGTTACCCAAGTGTCCCGATTTGATTTTGAAATAACATCCTCTACTACTTATACCCATAGTAATTCTCATATTTGCAAGATCAAGTAACTCAACTTTTTTTAAAGTTTTATGTATATCTGCTTGTCCGGACTAAATTACAGAATGTTGAACGGCTCCAATTTTTACGAAAGTGTTAATAAATATGTAAGGATTAAACAATGAGTAATCTGAGATCTTTTTAATTCTGGAAATACTTACTTGGGTTGCCTGCGTAAAAAATAAAATATTTTTGTATTTAATTAGAGACAACATATAATTAATTTACCTACTTATTTCATCGTACGTAAAAACGCTTCAATTATGCGATTTCTACGATTTATTAACCTTATTGGGCAGCGAATCAATATGCATTAATAACTAGGTAATTAAGCTGCAACCTACTGGATATTATGCGATTGTGCAATAGGTACCTTGGCACAACGAATACACCACAGTAAAAGGTATTTAACCACAAGTTCCCATACCCGAAAAAGATTATGACGTTATCGATCAATCGACCTCGTGGTCATTATCGGTGAATCACAACAAGATGGGCCTCAGTGGCATCTTTACCCATATTTGTAATTTTGTGAAGGCCTTAACCTTCTTTCTTTCGATAAAAGGTTGTATCTTTACTAATGTTAAGTACGTAGGTATAATTATATCATCATCATTAGCAACCCATCAACGGCTCACTACTGAGCGCAGGTCTCCTCTCAGAGAAGGATTAGAGGCCATAGTCCACCACGCTGGCCCAATACAAATTGGCAGACTTCACACACCTTAATTGAGAACATTATAGAGAGCTCAAAGGCGTGCAGGTTTCCTCCTGATGTTTTCCTTCATTGTCGAAGCTTGTGATATTTTATTTCTTAAACGCACAGAGGTACGCGCCCAGGATCGAACCTGCGACCCCCCAAATAGGAGACCGCAGTATTAACCACTGGGCTAACACTGCTTCATAATTGTATATCAACTATCAAGAATATTGATTATATCCTTGATTGCGAGTGTGTTCGTCACGCCGCAACAGTCTCGTAAAATTTTGATTTTCCGGGATGAACAGTTCCTGCTGAATTTAATAAAGTAAAATCCACGCGGATGAGGTCGCGGGCATTAGTCGACTAGGACGGCCTAGTAAAGAAACGGCGCAGGTGGGCGGTAGAAAACTGGACATAAAAGCTTTTTGTTCCCACTTCTTCTTCATCAACCGATTTCATAGACGTCTAATGCTGGACTAAGGTCTCTTGCATGAACTTCCACAAGCTTCGGACTTGCGCCGCCTGCATCCAGCGGCTCCCTGCGACTCGTTTGATGTTGTTGGTCCACCTAGTGGGGGTTTGCCAACACTGCGCTTCCAGGTGCGGAGTCGCCACTCCAGCACCTTGGGACCCCAGCTCTTCGAACTATATGCCCCGCCTATTTCCACTTCAGCTTCGCGCTGCTGAGCTATGTCGGTGACTAAGTTCTCCTACTACTTACTAATTTGTTCCTTACTTTATTAAAACCAGCTTGTAAAAAGTGAGGAGACCTGTGCCCAGTAGTAGACAGCCGTAGGCAATGGGATGAAATAACTAAAATATGAATGTTGTTCTCGTTTTTACTAATCTATGATTGTGAAAAAACTGGGCACTGCTCTGGAAAAAAACTTCCGCTCTAGGTATAGGTACCTACGATACCTACTAGGAATAACTACGATAGATAGATACCTACGATATGTGAATTAGCTCTTGCGTTTTTAAAATCAGTCCCTCATTAAAAAATACGTCATTGCGTGCACTCAACAGAATTTCTTCAGCATTCTCAGTACAATCTGCATTCCGAACCTTTGGTAGAGTCCCTTTGAATAGGTTTTAAACCAACAGTCTTGACATGTCATGAGGCTACACTAGGTTGGCCTACTTGAAATAAAACTAATTTTGAATTTTTGAGTTTGAATTTGACCTGCGTCATGAAATACCTTTTTCGGCAGTTCAACCCATACGGTAGTAAGTAATACTATGTTTATGGTTCAAATTCGCCCGCCAAGTATTGTCTGTATGCTCAAAATGAGCGTTTATCCATATAGTTGTCCCAGAGTTTTCATAAAATGTATCAGTAGTTATTTTCACGTAGCTAAGTTATTCCTAGTAGGTAAAATCCTCTACCTACTTAGGTAAGTAGGTGTATATATTAAGTGAAAATCCTATGAAAATGAAAGATACCTATAACGTTTAAAATTTTGTTTTAGCAATCGTTACCGATGCGTCACAAGGATTTACAGTTGGTCCATATCCCAGCCGCCCTCAAGTATATCACCGATTTCGCAACCAGCAAGGTCTCCAATAAGATGAGCGAGAGATTACGTGTAAGTATTTTACACTTAAAACTTTATCAATAATATGTGCAGTCGGTAGTCAAAAAGTGGCCGTAAAAAATAAATTCTCTACGTACAGGTAACTTTTTTTTATTCGATGACAAGATAGTCCTTGACTGCGATCTCACCTGATGGTAAGTGACGATGCAGTCTAAGATGGTAGCGGACTAACTTGGAAGGGGTACGGCAGTGAAAATTCAACCCATACGCCTAATCGGTTTCTACACGCCATTGTGCCGGAACGCTAAATCGCTTGGCGGCACGTCTTTGACGGTAGGGTGGTAACTATCCACTTTATTGATCTTAATCTTCTGGATCTGACTTAGTTTTTTTTACCGTTGAGTTTCTTTTTTGGTAGGAATACAGGCTAGAGTAACCAATGTTTATCGTCTGATACCAAGCTTATAGTGTTGAAATGTGTGGTGAAACAATTGATTTTCAGATTCACACGAACCTAAAGACCCTGCAAAGTTATGTGGACTTATCCTGTTTACCGACGTCGTTCGGCGGTCACATACCCATGCAAGACATGATCGAGTACACTAAAGACTTGCTGGCGGAAAAAAGGAAAACTATTCTCGCCCTCGATAATATGGAAATCCTAAGCACTCAAGGAATCGTGTCCACAAGGAAACCCGGAAACGCACTGAAAGGAGATAACGTGTCAGTTGAGGGCAGCTTTAGAAAGTTGGAAATAGACTAACTGTGATATTCTGAATAATTGTATCTTAGCTTAGAACTGTTAAGCATTTTTGGTTATTTGACTAGCTTATATATTTAGTTTTCCATATTATGTATCCATTGTTCCCTTATAATTCTTTAAGATAAAAAACTTGGCCAAGGTAATTTGACTCTATCTTTTCTCACCGTTCAAAAAATGTTACGTTAGTCGAAATCTAAAATAGAAAGTTTGCAAATGTGCTGTAAATTCAATGACTTGGAAGCATTTAAAATCAACGGTGAAGGGAAACATCGTGAGGAAACCTGCACTCCTGAGTTCTCCGCCATGTATTCCATATTCTCAGTATGGTGAATGCGCTCAGTAGCCGTTATGGGTTACTGATGATGATGTTTAAAATCGGTTGGTAGGAGTACCTACACGATACTCTGGTCTCTGACGTGACTGTCATCACGCTAAGCAGCGTAGTTTTTGAATCTCAATGACCTATAATCGTCAAAGTTCTGGTGGCACAAGTGAAAGAATAAATCCCAATATATAGAGCAAATAAGTATATTATAGTATGATGATATTATCTCTCACACACTTAAACAAGTGAATCATGTTCTAGCGCTCATACATATGGGGACGCATAATGTGTGTCTGGGGGGATGTTTGACCCTTCCAATAGGTCTGGTAGCTTACAGATAATATCGCAATAGTTCCCTGAGTATCATGTATAAATATCAGAACTGAGAATATAAGTTAACTTAAATTATATATATTTTTGGGAGCTTCAAAGCGTCTGGCTAAAGTAACCGCCGGCGGTAAGCGTCTGGCAGTATTAATTTATTAATTTTTACAATATTCTTTAAAAAATATTTGAAAATCAACCCTGAGAATTTAAGATAAGTTATTCTAGTTTTTACCTACCTTTAGCACCTGGTATCTGGAAATTGGCCGTCGGCACAATCTAGCTGGTACGCATATACTGAAAGGACATTCGAACAGTACTCTATCGTACACAAATAATTGCTGAGAAAATAACTTAGGTCTGGCGGCACTGGGATCTTGGACCATATTATTATATCTCTACTAGTATTATAAATACGAAAGTGTTTTTGATTTAGCCTTTAATCACGCAGTAAAAGAGCAACAGGTCGATGTTATTTCTTGCATGAGTAGGTAGGTAATAGCTGTTGAAGACTTGGAGGTTGGAGGGACGTTAACACTCCCAAGTCAATGGAAAAGGAAATACTTCAGGCTTTTTAAAAACCCTGACTTCATGCGGATGAAGTCTGGCAAAAGCTTTATTCTATTTTATTTATAGATTAAGAATATTTATAAACTGTTACGTAACGTACCTACGAAATTATAGTAAGGTTTATGGAACTTAAGTGTATCGATATTAAAGTTTTAATTAAGATTATAGGTGTTTTTTTTTTCCTTTTTACCAACAATGGAACGGGGACTGAATATGCATTTGGCGTTGAAAATCTACTGGGCCAACTTTAATGTTTTTAGGGTTCCGTACCCAAAGGGTGCCAACGGGACCCTTTGACTAAGCCTCCGCTGTCCGTCTGTCAAACACGCCAAGAGCTAGTACCGGGCGCCCTCCCAGTGTTTCGGCCCATATAACCGCGAGGTTGGAGGGGCCATGGGAGGTGGCGGGTTTGTCCGTCTGTCCGTCCGTCCGTCCGCCAGCCTCGTAAACCGTAATAGAGAGACAGTTGAAATTTTCAGAGTGTGTTAGCTATAACAACAAATAATAAAAATTAAATTAAATTAAAAAATAAAGGAGGCTCCCATACATGGAAAAGAGTCGAAATAAAACTTTTATTTTTTTACTCTGGCATGTGGGGTGTCATTGTCTAGAACTCATTGAGTAGAGTTAAGCTATTGCATAGCTTTTATCGCGGCCTTTGAGCGCGGTGACCGAATCAAGAAATTCCGTAACGAAAATAAACCTAACACCGTCGATCAGAAAGCGTTCAACATTTTAGAGGTTTACAAGACGTAGCTCTGTTCGGCGCAGTGGGCGAGCGGCCGCTTTCTTTACCATATGGTGTATGATGTCGTAAGTTCGAATCTCACTCGCGAAGTAGTAACAGTGCGCTTTTCTTGTTTGTTTGTTTTTTAATTATATTTTTGCATAATTTTTATTATGCAAAAAAAATATTGCATAAATATTATAATTGCATAAGTTGATAAAAAATGCTATGCAATAAAAATATAATAGCTTTACCGCGGCAGTACCCGAATGCCACACGTATTTTCGACCGAGCGAAGCGAAGGTCTTTGAGTTAACTAGGGCGATTTGCACTTGTCCGTCCGTCCGTCCGTCCGTCCGTCCGTCTGTCAGAGCCTTATAACTTTTGAATTACTGAACGTAATTACTTCAAATTTAGATATAATATGTAAACCGATGGCTTCCAGCCGAAAATGGCTTAAAAAGTTATAAAAATCTTTATTTCAGGGGGGCTCTCATAGAAGCGAATGCGAAGTAAAAAAAAAAAATCGCGTTACATAAAATTGTTACGTATCATTTTAAAGATAATTTTGAACTGAGTACAAAAATATTTTTTTTTTAATTTTTCCCTTAAAATTGACGAAATGGGGGGCTTTCAAAGTGGCGATTTTATATGCTCGCTTGAAGACGCTCTCTAGAAAAATCCGCTATGGATTTTCAAACTGATTTTATGTTTTTAGGTCACTTATATCCTGTACTTGAACAACAAATACTAAAATTATATGAATATTATAAAGAAACGAGATTATTTAATTTTTAATGGGCGTCAGTAATTCATATAGCATCAACATAGCTTCACAATAATGCTAATAGATGGCGCAGTCAGTAACTATTCCCATGGAACTACGAGTTAAATTCAATGTTTGATAAATAATTCAATGTTTTCACTAACGTTCCCTAACCTTTACGGGCTACCTATAAGTTAGGTGATTGATGTTTTCTGTCAACTTATTTATCACGATCCTGTACGGGACACCTAAAAGGATATTGGGACGGATGTTAGGACTTAGGATTGTATTTAGGAGCTACCTACGTTAAGAGACTCCTACTTAGGGGATGATTTAGGTATGTTTGGTGAAAACGGGCATAATAATAATGTCAGTTTTGGTTATCATGTATCGATTGAATGAATAATCATGGGATACCGTTACCGCGAGGTCTCAGTTCGGGGCGAACCACTAGTTTTATTTTTAGCAACAATAATGAAGAAATGAGGGGCCGTCAAAGTTCGGTTTTAGACCACTTTTGTTACGGGGTCTATCTCAAAATTTAAACTACTTAGGAATTTGAAATTTCTGTATATTATGTACTATACAGTGTATTTAAACAACAAATACTGAAAACACCGATTTTATAAGTAATTGTGGCCAAAACAAATGAGCATTTTCCCACATATACTAATTTAGTACTATATGTATAAGAACTAAGATATTTAAATATCTAGTTAGACTAGAAAAATGATTTGGTCATATGTACGGAACCCTAAAAGAGCGAGACCCGACTCGCACTTGGCCGATATTTTTTCATTAAGTATTTTAAGCGGATTCTCGTTAGTCCAGTCGACAGGTAGGAATAAGTGAGGTTTGGTGCAAAAAGGTCGGAAGTTAATTGACATACCTGTCGACTGGACTATTTTTTCGAAGCGCCATATCTCGGTAACGAATTGACATACACATGTCTGTGTAAAAATCAATAATATTCACTGAAATGACAGTTGCTAATGTCAATTTGTAAAATAATATTGCCATATTTATTGTAATAGTGATGATCTAGTTCAGTAGGTAGTGATAGATGTAGTACTGTACCTACTATTACATTTCATTTTATAAATCTCATAAGATATGAGAATATATGTAATAGAAATAGTAATACAGATCACCTTTTTAAAGCTGTAATAAGGAAAGCACGAATAGAAATACACACATCAAAAGTGTCTAGGGATCAACATATATTTTTGCAATAACTTTTCTCCTGATTGATATTAATTAAAATTTTCTTTAAGGATTCATCAAATAAAGTGTTTTCGTTTGTCACAGTAACGATAAACCAAGTCACCTTTGCATTAATAAAGAAATTTGCCATTTTCCTAATAAAGGGATTTTTGACATTTGAACCACTAACATTAAAGTTCGAAAAAAAGACTGAAATAACAGTTTTCTTTAAAATTTTATTGGGTAACTTAAACAATTAATAATCCGTGTTTCTACCGCGAACACTAACAACACAAGAACATCGGTTTGGCATACTCAAAATGAGTTCATCCAAATCACGCTGTGGAATGGCCGCCCATGTTCGTTGCAACAACAAAAAAAGGTCTTCTTGCCACTGGATACCCTCCATATTCGGCAGAGCTCTTCTCTGTAGCATATCCCATGCATGCTCAATCGGGTTCAAGTCTGGCGACTGAGCAGGCCAGGGCAGGACATTGATGTTAGCTGCGGCGAAAGTCTGTCTTACAACTCTTGCGGTGTGCGGTCGTGCATTATCATGCATTAACTGAAATAAGGGACCGATCTGCACTTGTAGAGGAACGATGACGTCTGATACAATCGTCTCAGCATAAATTTGAGCGTTGAGGTTGCCTCTGATCCAAATCAACTCAGTTCTTCCGCCGATCCAAATACCCGCCCATACCATGATGGTTCCACCACTATAAGGATGGACTTCCTGGCAGGATTTTAATCGCTGTTGGCGTCCAGGGGTTCTCCAGTGTCGTATACGTCTTGTATTCGGTCTCATACCAAAACGAGACTCATCAGAAAAGCACACGAAACGCCATTGTTCTTCTGCCCAATTTCTGTGTTCAAGAGCCCATTGATATCGAATCCTACGATTGTGCATTGCTATAGGTGGTACCCGTAGCGGTCTTCGGGAATGAAGGTTCACTTCATGCAAGCGGTTTCTGACTGTTTGGTCGCTAATTAAGTTCCCTGAAGAGTGATGAAGCCTCACGGCTAACATCATGGCGGTTATTGTTGGAGCTCTTCGAGTTAAGATTTGAATGTATCGGTCTTCTCTCCGTGTGGTGCAGCGATACCGTCCTCCATGGCGCTCAGCCACGGTACCAGTGCTTCGGTAACGTGTCCAAAGTCGACTGATAACACTCTGACTTGTATGCAGAGCTAAAGCCACAGTACGTTGCCGGGAACCAGCTTCTATCATTCCCACGGCTCTGAGCATTTCTTCCCTGCTTAAATGACGTCGCCGCTCCATAATAACGTTGGTTTTAATCAGTAGTAGGGAAACAGTAGCACTAATAAGGTCTTCAATGCGTTGTATGTTTTTATAGGGAAAATATTGACAGCTGATTTTCATCTTTTACTCGAATTTGATTGACAGTTCCTGATTCAAATTATGAAATGCACCAAAAAGGATCCATATAAATTTATAAAATCATAAATTTATTACAAAGCCACATCTCAATCTCAAGAAATCCGCATAAAAATGCTTGATCCCTAGACACTTTTGATGTGTGTATTTAAGATCTATTTTTAGCACTAAAAGTTGTTTTATCTCCTCAGTATAGGCCTACACAGACGAGATCAGATTTTCGATAAGATTATAATTAGCAAAAAAAGGTTAGAATTATTTTGCTATAATCCGCCAACAGAAAAATCTGTATAACTTTTACACTACTCTCGACGCACGTTTCGCCCCGACACCGGAGCATCCTCAGGAGATGTCGACTTTACAATGATGTATTGTATGTTTGACTAGACAATACATCATTGTAAAGTCGACATCTCCTGAGGATGCTCCGGCGTCGGGGCGAAACGTGCGTCGAGAGTAGTGTAAAAGTTATACAGATTTTTCTGTTGGCGGATTATAGCAAAATAATTCTAACCTTTTCTTGCTAATCATGGACTTCCGCAAAGTAACGCCTGCTTCTATCCAATAGGATTATAATTGCTATTCAAAATATTTTTGTATCAATTATAAATTAACACAATTTTTAGAATTTTCTTAGTAAATAAAAAAATAAGTGTTTTGGTACACGACGTAATGAGTAAGTGATTGATGTGGATCCTTTAGTCACAACACTATTTTATTTTGATCAGAAACTGACAACACTGTAAATGTCAATTCTGTCTATTATTGATTCTACTTTTATATAGTCAAAATTATGGAAAATGGAAATTTAACGCTCTACTAAAAAGTATAGAAATGCTTCTGCCGTAGGATGTAAGGGAAAAGTTATTGAGGAAAAACCGGAGGAAGGTCGAAAATTTTGCAGTTCGATAAGCCTAAGGGGTAGTTGCAATTTGTTTTTACCGTTACTATTTTCACGGGAAATTATTAAACTGATTTTGAAGTAGTTTTTTTGCTTATCACAGACATCAACTTAGTTAAAAGCTTATTACAAACCCTCGATCTTGTTACCACAAGGGGGAGGTCGTCGAGGGTGTATAAAAATTCTATAATTTTGTCTTATATCTCTTTATTGTCTGAACTCGATCTTAACTTTCTTCAGCCTCGGCTCAACTCAAGACATGAGTTATAATAAAATGAAATGAAATGATGGCAGCAAAGTGCCATGTACTTGGTCCTAAATAACATTCAAAATAAATATAATATTTTTTTTATTATGGTTGTATACAAAATATTGAAGTTATTAAAATAAAACGACAAAGATTTAAGTATGTAACTTTAATGTTTATTGTGATATGTTTTGACTTAAAGAATAACATGCAATTATAAGTCTTGCCCAAACCTGCTCGGCAAATGAACCAAAATCAGCTTATTGAAAAGCATCCTTTGCTATTGTCACCCAACAACACGAAAGTTATGATTGCCACAATCGCAATTGCATAGCCCAGCTGAGAATTCCATCGGTAACAGCATGAGACATACCTGTCATAGTTGTACCGTCAGCGATATAAAAAATAGCTAATCATTTTTTTTTTAATGTTTTCCTTGCAAGTTAAACAAGATGCCCAAACTTTATCCATACAACAATAAATAGTAAAAATAAAATTAATAATTGTTGACAAATGACTAGTTTGTGAGATAAGATTTATTTTAATGTTAAGTTATTATTACTTTATATCAATATAGTAAGGATTATTTAACTCGAACCTTTTAAATTTTACTTACATGTAAAATGCGGATCAAATGTTGTGAAAACGTATAAGACAGTACAATGTGGCGATCGTCACTCACTGATAGCAATAGGCAATCACAACTTTCCTGACAAGGGACCTGGCTACTCCGACTACAGTGATGATATTGTGCACTATTTCTATTCGAATCCTATAAAATAGGGAACGCCAAAATGTTTCACAAAATGTGAAATATGTCTAGCAAAAGGGACCACTTCGAGGGTTTTAGTTTCAAAATTTTTATATACAATTTTTTCAAATATGGTCGAAAATTATCTATTTTATAATGGATTTTTGTTATAAATCGGTTATTTATTAGTACTTTCAACAACATTTTGTGTAAAATAATACACATTTAATTATAATATTTCAGCATGCCAATGGGTCATGAAGTTTAGTACCAATTTGAGATAATATTTTATAAGCGGATATATTTAAAGTATCATTTGCCTGGAATTTAGAGCTGTGTAGATCAATCATTTATAACTCGTGTCAATCGCGACCCATTGGCAAGATGATCGTTCAAATCAGACTCGCCAAGAAGCGCAATTCTATTCTTAAACTGACATTTTCTATACCTGCCTTCAATTGGCACATGTTCTTGCACTGAGAAAGAAACAGAAAAAATAGCAACAATAATAGAATTTATTATTATACATTATTTCCTTGGATAAGGATAGAACTTGTGCACAATCATCTGAAGTCTACAAAAATAGAAACAACGCTTCGACTTTCAACTTATAATGCAGTTTGGCATAAAAGTTTAATTTTTTGGCCAATTACAACAACTATAAACTATTATTTATTTGAACTTTATCGCTACTTTTGTTGTTTTTCATTTCTTACGGCTAATATCACAAAGGCATTATTATGAGCTTACAATACTGAGAAATCTTTAACAATAACACAAATTAAATAAATACAATGCAAATACAATAGTACACCTCCGCAACTTATTAAAGACATCCAAATCGCTACGCGTTGCATTATTATAATAACAGAGTGTAAGAGAGATGCATAGACAAATGTCAGTGTTAAAACCGCCAGATTTGCTAGGTTTTCGCATGTCAACTCATTTTATTGCTATGGATTCAAAGCTACTGGTGAACTGAATAAAGAAATGGGATCGGCGTCTGAGTGCATCGCCAAAATTGTGTTTAAAAGATATAAAATGAAAGTAATGAAATTGTTAGAACAGGCGGTTTGCTTCTACTTAGCGTGTACAATTGGGTATTTGACTGTAGTCAAAGTGTTGATATTCATTATTTTAAATCGAAAATGTAACATGTAACAATAAAATTTGTAAACTCAGAAAATAAATCGGTCCAAAAACAAATAAGTTATAGAGCTTTAAAGTTTCCTGTTAGACAGAGAGAGCGCTAATGAAGTGTGATGTCACAATTCACCAGCTCCATACAGGCTCCATAGAAAATTTCGCTTTAGAAAGAGACAGATACAGTCACAATAAAACTGCTTATAATTCCGAGACTAGTAAAGATATTTAAAAAAGAGAAATGGCATTGTGTTACAATATTTAAAAACGTTATTTTAATTAAATAAAAAAATATCAGTCAAATACCTAATTGCATAGCCCGGTTCAAAAGTCCTTAAGTCCATAATGGCCCAGTTCAAGTTTAGTTCTCAATCCTCCTAAATTTTTTTTTTTTTTTTTTAAGAATATCAGTCAAGTTGAACTATATACGTGAAATAAATAATTTTGAATTTTGAATCTTGAAGTGGGCCATTATTGACTGAGACTTCTTGAATTGGGCCATCCAATGCTGACTACACTGGTTTGTTTTCAACTTGCGTTCCAATTTGTGTAGAGGTTATGTATGCTGCCGAATGCATGTGCTTGTTGTGCCAGTCAACACGAGCAGCAGGCAGGCATGTGCTTCAGTGTAGTTAGACCTAATGTAACTCGTACATGTCACGTAGATTTCAGCGGTTACGCGGCGAAGGTGTACAATTTAAGAACATATTTTTGAAAATTTAAACCTTAAGGAATGATTAATTTAATGCTAAATAGACTTTCTTTTACACTGTCAACCAAGTCTGCGAAGATTAATCTCAGCTTTCCAATGAGTAATTAAGTAAGTTTCGATAGTTAATTTATGATTAACACTGGACTAGCTGTCACATGACAGCAAATTATGGATCGATTTGCAGCGCCACATTTGACATACGAGTGTCTCTGGAACTAATAATATTGCAAATAGTGGTCTATTTTTTTCTGTTTTCTACAGTTGAGCATACATTTTATATGAAATCATAGATTAATTAGAGGTCGGTTATGAAATTAGATTAACTATTATTAAAGAGGTTGGTGCACCATTTGCAATATTATTAGTGCGCTGTAAGCAGATAAACGAGTGTCTCGTTTATCTGCTTACAGCGCCAAAATCAATCAAGTCCAAACTGGATGCAATCAAGTAGGTCCAAAAAATATTACAGCAGCCTCTCCAGTGTTAGTCATAGATTAATTATAACAGTGAGATTAGCGTTTTACGGCGCGTTAACTTGTTTTTGGTTAGCACATGTAGGCGCGTTTAGGCGCGCTCTTTGCCGCAAATGTGTGTACAAGTGAAAGTTCATTGAGATATTTAATTATAATAATTAATTTAATAACAAATATTCAGATTTGATAACTAAATATTACGACAAATAAAAGATTTTTAAATTCATCTTTTAGTCGAGATTATAAGCTCGTATTAGAGAGAGCAGACCCATCGATTCGAACGAATACGCCGGAATAAGCGCGTGAAAGCAGGTTTGGTTTTTGAAGTGCAAAATGGTGCTTGTAAGCACGTAAGCAGATACGAGCTTATACAAGCAAAAAAAACCTGAAACCGCTCTAAGACTTAAACCAGTTTGCGCTATGATTGGTGATCAATCAACAAAATCTTAAGCTAAGATCCTACTCAACAGGCTCGGTCTAGCCCGAAGCACTGCAAGTCGACTGCAGAATTGGGCATTTGACTGTATTCAAAATGTTGATATTTATTATTTATAATCGAAAATGTAACATGTAAGAATAACATTTGTAAAAACAGAAAATAAAAAAAAACAAATAAGTTATAGAGCTTTAAAGTTTTCTGTTAAACAGAGAGAGCGCTACTGAAGTGTGATGTCACAATTCAGCAGCTCCATACACACTCCATAGAAAGTTTCGTTTTAGAACTATGACTATTCACATTAAAACAGTTTATAATTCTGAGACAAGTAAAGATATTTAAAAAGAGAAAACGCATTGTGTTATAATATTAAACGTTATTTTAAATAAATAAAAAAATACCAGTCAAATACCCAATTGCATTTTCTGCACAAATAATTGAATTCGAAGAATCAGTCTTTAATAATTTTACTTGTAAAGCCAAAAGCCCGTGGCAAACGTTAACAGGGCTCCTTCTTAGCGTATTTGGCACAATATTCTGACCCAATGTACACTAACTAGGGTCATAAGATAATGGTATCAACTCAGTTGTACAAAAGACAATCTCCATAACTTGCCATCATATTCTACTGAGATCATTATAAAACAAGATTGCACTTATCACTTAAATTGATGGAGATTTTTTAACAACCTGGATGATTACCATTACCTTGAATCAGTTTATATAATAACAATTTATATAAAGGAAAAAAGAAACTTAACAAAACTATCTATAAGTAATTTTATATAAATATTTTTTTTTTCAAAAGTTAAATATTTACTTATACTTTAAGCACCATCAACAACTCCAGAAAAGGTTTTTTTTAAAGCCACAACTAGCAAAGAAACACACCACCGACAGCAATAAAAATTTTCGCCTGATTTATTTAAAAAGAAGTCAGTTAAAAACATGAAATGACAACATACAGAACTGTAAATAATTAATTGGTAAATTTACAATCCAGAAGTAAAGCGAGACTTTAAAGATTTTAGACTTATTCTGTGGTTTAATGACATAATTATAATGTATTACACGAGTACGTACCACGATAATTGTTTTGAGAATGTCGATATTTCGATCCAGTTGCAAGGATCTGGTCACGACGGGACTGCGGTGTTGAGAGACGTCAAGTTGAAGCCGTCATGGGGCTCATGGGTAGAATCTATCTACCCGCCTTCTTGGTCAACTTGACGTTTTG
Organism: Oeneis ivallda; assembly: GCA_029955525.1. Classification (NCBI taxonomy): domain Eukaryota; kingdom Metazoa; phylum Arthropoda; class Insecta; order Lepidoptera; family Nymphalidae; genus Oeneis; species Oeneis ivallda. Next base: position 28,877,205 of record JARPMR010000001.1, on the reverse strand, counting down.
GAACACCGCAGTTCCGTCGTGACCACCTTCCATGCAACTGGATCGAAATATCGACATTCTCAAAACAATTATCGTGGTATGTACTCGTGTAATACATTAGAATTACGCGACTAAAATTTTGAGTGGTGTGAGATCACGGCGGCCCGGATTTAATGCGAATTCACCCTTCCCGGAGAAGTTGTATATCATACAGTGTATAGTATATAGTGCTATCCTTACAATGTATAAATAAAGAAAACAAAAAAATATAGTTTTTCTTCTTTTTTTGCTAAAAACTATTAGTAAATACATTAAAAAACCCACCTCAGATTCATTCTCACTAGAGGCGGGCAGGTATGGGTGCCGCAACGCATCGCACCGGCGGATCGACTACAGTAATATACCCTAATTTGTACTGGGCCCACTATTACAATACGATGCGGTTCGGCCTTGTAAACAAACCAAGTTCGGATGCAACGAATACGATCTTCGTAATTACCCCAATTTTTTTTTTTGCGATATTTTGTACATGCTTACGTTTGACTAATAATAATAATTCGAGGATTACCCTTAATTCATTTAGTAATCGAATGATTTCAGTATTTTTTTCTAAATCATTTTTCAATAATTCATTAAATTTTCTGTGCAAAGTCACATATATTATCTCGATAAATTCTCGGATATATCTCTCGATAAATCCTTCCATGTGGCTTCACAAAGGTTATTTTCAACAGTTGGCAATATACATACACACAGAAAAAGAGATCATCAAAAACTACAGATATTATGCTCTCAAAAAAAATCACCAAGGGTTAATAAAAAAATTAAGTAAATAAATAACATAATATCTGTTATAGAAGTAAGCAATTTCATTTATTACTATTACCATATTCTTTGACTAATACTACTCGTATTCACTGAATAGAAAAATCAGTATTCGAAGTATTTGTTGCATCACTAACAAAAATAAATAGCCCACTTCAAAAAGTCCCTAAGTCCAAGTTTTTTTCCTATAACAGAAAAAAATGGACTAGAGTCCCTTGAACTAAAGTAAATTTTTCCAAAACAAAAAAAATGGACACAAGGACTGAACTGGGTCATTATGGACTTAGGGACTTCTATTGGGCCATTCAAATATACCTACATAAAAAAATCTATACACATGCCTTACATTATCAGTTCTTTTTATCCTTATAATCAAACTTTTTGCTTCTTTGTTTTCTAACATTTATGTCACCGGAAAATTTAAAGCATTACGGCTGATTTATGTTACACCAAGCGGGTCCAGATCATGTCTAAGAATTTTGTATGAACTAAACAAGTTAAATATCTTTGGATGATGACACGACCCGGCTCCTGAGTCCGGCAGGGTTTAACGTGAATCAGCCTTTAGTTTAACTTCGTATTGGGTACCTATACTTTTAATGGATGCTGCAGCCTTTGGCCGTGTTTGTGACCACTTATGTGCGAGGTCTTTAATTTCACTTGAGACATGTTGAGCTTGAGTAATATTCTTTTGCCCCTCTTAATAAGCGTGAAACTTGTGCTAGGAGTGGGTAAGACAAGCAGGATGAGGATTGAACCGTCGACCTTTCAGTTTTCAATCCTCATCTTTAACCACTGAGCTATTGAAACTAAACATGCTAAAAATCATCCAGTGACACAAATAAAAGATAACCTATTAAGAATAAAGTAAACCTGATCCTACTTGTATCCATTGAGGAGAGTCCTTAAACTTTTCATAAAGCTTTCCGCCTACTGTATAATTTTTGACCAAAACACCTCTGTTCAAAAAATCTGATATCAGACTTTTAGCCATTTCCACTTGTTCAATAGCTGGAGCCTCATATGTGAAGTCACCTGTAATTATGATAAATTCATAATTTTATATCTTTGATATAATAATAATGTCTCTGAGGTGGGAGGGTGGGTGTCTAATATTATAAATGCGAAAGTGTGTTTCTTTGTTGGTTTGTCCTTCAATCACGCCACAACAGGGCTACGGATCGACGTGATTTTTTGCATGGGTATAGTTGAGGACCTGGAGAGTGACATAGGCTACTTGTTATTCCGGAAAATCAGAGTTCCCGAGGAATTTTAAAAACTAAATCCACGCGGGCTAATTCGCAGGCATCCAACCAAGCGATTTACCGTGGTGGTGCGATGGTGTATAGAACTTGATTGTACACTGCCATACCCCTTCTATGTTAGCCCGCTAACATCACAGACTGCATCGTCACTCACCATCACGTGAGATAGCCAAAATTTCAGCTACCTTTTCATTGAATTATCAGTTATGTGCGTTTTAAGAAATTAAAATCACTTGCTGTCATGGTGAAGGAAAAAATGTATAATATACACAATATACATAAGCTTTATATAATATATAAGCTATGCAAGATATACAGAATGTAATATACATAATAATTATATCATTTCTTCTTTTAAATAATGTTATGTATTTGCAAATAGGTACAGAATTTTTGTGCATGTTGTGTTTACTTTTAAATGATTTTACATACTCTGAATGTTATAATGTATGTACCTTTAAAATATTTACCAATGTGAAATCGCTAGTATATTATACAATAAATAAATAAAAATATCGTGAAAACCTGAAAGTTCTCCATTATGTTTTGGAAGCTATATAGTCTGCCAGCAGCGTTTTTCCAGGAGTGGACGTCTATCGGTTGACTAAGAAGAAGAAGACGATAGTTTGCCAATCCACAATGGCAAGTGTGGTGTACCATGGCGTTAACCTGTGCCCTGTACATTTTTTGCAATTCACGAAGGCGAGTGAGCTTTACTCGTGGTTACTTCGTGTACATGCACATTACATAAGTGTGCGTGCCTGTCAAAGCCTAGGTGGGAGCGGGCAGGCGGGAGCATTTCGCTCCCTCACACTTATACAGATACGACACACACACAACCATAAGTCAGTCGCCCTCGTGAATTGCAAGAACTATATCAGTTTAACCTAGTCAATATGTACCTTATGATAATAGTTTTATGGATTAATTTGATGTTTCGTATTTCACGTAGCGCGGTCAGTGTTTGGTATAACAGGAGAAAGGGGCAACAAAACACGAGATGGCGAGACGAAATTGAGGTTATAGCAGAAGAACATGGATGAGACGAGCAGCAACTATTGCAAAGGACTGGAGGAGGCCTTTGCCAAAAGGCACACAGACTAGCAAATGGAAACAAGGAATAGAATAATAACAATAATTGTTTAAATATATTTTATATTATCTGGTATAGGCTTATAAATAAAAAATAAATAAAATATGAAATATGGTCTCTGAGAGAAGGGTTATAGGCCATAGTCCACCACGCTGGCCCAATGCTAATTGACAGACTCCACACACCTTTGAGAACATTATGAAGAACTCTCAAGTGTGCAGGTTATCTCACGATGTTTTCCTTCACCATAGAAGCATGCGATATTTAATTTCTTAAACGCACATAACTTAGAAAAGCCAGAGATGCGTGCCCGGAATCGAACCTGCGACTCCCCGAATAGGAGACCGCAGTACTAAACACTAGGTTATCATCACTGCTACAAGTCCTTAATAAACAACTTAAAATAAAACTAACCAATGAAGGCCAAAACTAGGGGTTTTAGTTCCGGGTATAGGGGGGAGAGCTTGAGACAGCCTAGCCCCTCATAGGCAGTTCCATCGCTTGACAAGAGGAAGTTGTATGGCAGAGAGTCGTTGACGCCATATTTATCCTGGAAATACAAACGAATTACATTTTTATTTATTTTAATTTTTAAGAATTACATATTATCTAGAATAAGGCTTGAATCACATCTGCGCATCGATTTGCATTTTCGCATACAAAACTCCTTTATCAAAGTCGTGTAAGACTGCATCATCATCGCTTACGACGAGAATGAGGTGAGATTATTTAGGTGAGATCGAAGTCGAGTCAGTGTAGAGTTAAAAATAAAATGAAAATTATAATTACCTTTAATTCTCTCAATAGCGGGGCACATGACTCCAAGTTTTGACACTGCCTAGTGCCAGTTTCTTCCATAATAATAGTCTCAGCGTGGAATGAATGGTTCGACTCTGACCTTGTCACTGGCACTTTATCCTTTGGTGGCAGAACATGGTCTAAAGAATAGATAAAATATATTATTGCACAGTAGAGACTAGAGAGCTACAGTTGTTATGATCAATACGCACCAAACTTTATGATGTTCATCAAAAATGCTGTCAAATACTAAAAACTAGATGATGGCCGCGACTTCATCCGCATGGATTAAGGTTTTTGATTCAGTACAAACAGTAGTATGACAGAAGTAACAAAGTAAGTAAGTGAGGGACAAAGGGACAACTTTTAGACAATCGGGGGGCAGATCAATGTGACAATCGCAATTGACACCTCTGCTTATCTCATTGATTGTGATTGCAATTTTAGTCTCAATAGTTTTAGTTCAACGTTTGCACTGAAAACTGTGAGATCCCCACCTGTCGATCTCCACCTGTTGTTGCACTATTGTCGCACCGACTTCTAACACAAGCTTTCCACTTAGTTGAAGCTGAGAGGAGATTAGTCAAGTTCAGCTTGGCTACTATTCATTTCTCTTTTAATTATTTAAGTGCTTTTGAATAATTACTTACCTTGATTATATTGCAGCAGGAGCAAATAAACGCCTATACAAGAGCCCCCTAACAAAAAAGTTATGAGCAATAAAATTGACCCTATATCTGTAACTGTTGTGCCCAGGTCGTCATTTGTTTCGTCAGCGTCTAAGTCTCTCAACAATGGGGTATTCTCATCGATGGTAGCGCTTTCAATTGTCTCATCCTCCCAGCGATGCGCTTCGTAATCGTAGTTGAACATCGTCTCAAAATCTGCAAACAAATGCAAGTATTTAACAGTTACTTATGAGTAGTAGGTATGTAGTTGAAAACAATAAAATAAAGTTATTTGGTAAGGTTCATATACATAACTAGCTGATACCCGCGACTTCGTTTGCCTGAGCAAAACCCCTACAGCATCAGGATTGAGGAGTTGGTTCCTGGAATTTAACTATGTAGTCTTTGCTTGGTACCTACAACAACTATTCATAATCGACAGTTAACAAATCACCACAGTTTAGGTGGGCGGTAACCCTGCAGCGCCAGGATTGAGGAGTTAGAACCCGAAGTTTATATGGGACGATCTCGCAAAGTTTCTGTATCGATTAAAAAAAGATTCACGCAAATCGGTTTAGAAATCAAAGAGATATCGATATACAAAGGTAGAAAAACACAACTACTTTTTTGAAAGTAGGTTAAAAAAGTGGCCTATGTTACTCCTTATAACATAAGCTATCTGTCAGTGAAAGTCCCGTCAAAATTGGTCAAGCCGTTCACTCGTGATGCCGTGGCCAAGGAAGTAGGAAGACTAGTCGTAATTCCTAGTTCCATGGCAGTGAACGAGGGAAATAGGGACTCATTTCTAAGGTTCCGTACCAAAATGGTAAAAATGGAACCCTTATAGCGCGACTTTATCCGTCCGTCCGTCTGTCACAGTGATTATTTTAGTAACTACTAGCTGATGCCCGCGACTTCGTCCGCATGGATTTAGTTTTTAAAAATCCCGCGGGAACTCTTTCATTATCCGAGATAAAAAGTAGCTCTCCCGGTCTGAGGAACCACTACTACATCCATTACTATACCCATGCAAAAAATCGCATCAATCCGCTGTTCTGTTGCAACCTGATTGAAGGACAAAGCAACAAACGAACACACTTTCACATTTATAATATCAGTAATGCTTTATTATAACACTTTTTATAATTGTCAAATTTTTTACCATACTTAACCAAAGACAAAATTACGTTTAGCTGTCATTTACGTTTTGTTATTCCACTGTCATTTGCGTTTTGTTATTCCATGTCAGGTGCGTTTTTTTTATACCACGTTTTATAATGACTAGACGGAAACGCGATCGAACGGGATAAAAAGTATCCTATGTCCGTCTCCTGGTTCTAAGCTACCTCTCTCTAAAATTGGTGGAGCAATTTTCAGACAAATCGGTTCATCCGTTCTTGAGTTATAAATAGTGTAACTAACACCACTTTCTTTTATATATATAGATTAAAGCTATCTACATGTCGAATAGTTCTATAGGCCCAACATCATTGGAATAAAAAAAATCGAAATTTTTTTTTTTAGTTTATTTAAAAAAGGGGGAAAATCGGGGGTTAAATTTCAAAGTAAGTTAACTATACAGAATGGGGTATCATATGAAAGGGCTTCACCTGTACATTTTAAAACAGATTTTTATTTATTTATAGACATAATATTTTTTGATTAATCAATAAATGTCGAAAAATATACCGTTCCCCCCTTATCAATCATATCTAATAAGAAAAAGTAAATCCGTAAAGTTGGTGAATGTCTGACTGTAAATATAATTATTATTATTTTTATAAATAACAGAATAAACAGCTTTTGATGATATGCTTTACAGGATTTGACTATGCCAATTAAATATATTATGTAAAGAATAACTTAAAATGTACTACAATAACAGCTAATATTATAATGTAAGAATATAGTAAAATTGTAATTACTCCAAGTTTTATACAATTTAAGCTCTATCATGTTTTATTTTATTTTGCAATAATTCACATTAATCAAATATAAACACATTCACATAACACTATAAATGATGTATAACTGAACAAAAACTTGATAAAGTAATCAAAGGGATTGTTGATGTATTGTACAGCATGATTTAATATCAAATGTCTTTGTAATATAATATAATATATATTGTGATGTGTTCAGTTTATCTATAATACCTACTTGGTTTCATGCAATTAAAATAGTTTATGTTTTTTTTTTATCATAATTTAGAGCAAGCAATAGGTATGAAATGTATATAGCCCAAATGTGAAATACAGTACTAATCTGGCACTATTAAAAACCAGAGGGTACCAGATTATTTGAATATTCTGATTACTGCATTGTATAGAAAAATTCATCCTTCTAATCCTACTAATATTATAAATGAGAAAGTTTGTGAGGATGGATGGATGGATGGATGTTTGTTACTCTTTCACGCCACCACGAATGAACTGATTTGGCTGAAATTTCGAATGGAGATAGCTCATACCCAGGATAAACACAAAGGCTACTTTTATCCCAGAAAATTACAGTTCCCACAGGAATTAAAAAAAATACTAGTAGTGAATAAAGTAAAGCATTTCATACTTGACATTTTTAAAGTATACTATTCTTGAAAACAGCAGGTAAATATGTACGCACATGCATACATTTTTGCGGGATACATTTTGAGGTTTTGTATTGGACCTGTCAGTTTTGTATTGGTATTGAAGTGTCAGATTAGTGACATTCTACTGTAGAGATAAGAATACAGGGGCAGGAGTCGAAACTTTAAAAATCATAACCAAAACCTCCTCCAAACTTACATTGGGTTGCCACAATCCTTTAGAAACCCTAACCAAACTAGTGGTTCGCCCCAAACTGAGACCTCGCGGTAACGGTATCCCATGATTATTCATTCAATCGATACATGACGACCAAAACTGACATTATTATTATGCCCGTTTTCACCAAACATACCTAAATCATCCCCTATGTAGGAGTCTCTTTACGTAGGTAGCTCCAAAACACAATCCTAAGTCCTAACATCCGTCTCAATGTCCTTTTAGGTGTCCCGTACAGGATCGTGATAAAGAAGTTGACAGTAATCATCACCTAACTTATCATAGGTAGCCCGTAAAGGTTAGGGAACGTCAGTGAAAACATTGAATTATTATGTAGGTACAAATGAGTGAAAACGGGTTAGGGGCATCTGTACAAATCGTCATCTATCAATGCGAATAGAAAATATACAAAATGCAGCAATTAATAGTTTATTGAAGTTTGATATTTAACTAAAGAATAATTTTAATTGAATAATATGTTATTATATTATGTAACTAAATAATAAAGCTCGACGCAAAACTGTTTTTGGGATAGATCATAGTCGTAACTCCTACGAGTAGTTCCATGGAATAGTTAATGACTGCGCCATCTATTAGCATTATTGTGAAGCTATGTGAAATTTACTGATGCTCATTAAAAATTAAATAATCTCGTTTCTTTATAATATTCATATAATTTTAGTATTTGTTATTCAAGTACAGGATACAAGTGAAGTAAGAAAATAAGTACAACTTGAAAATATATAGCCAATTTTCCCATAGAGCGTCTTCAAGTGAGCGTATTAAATCGCCACTTTGAAAGCCCCCTTATTGTATTATAATAAGTAACTAAATAATAATGGTCGACGCAAAACTGTTTTTGGGATAGGTCGTTAGTCGTAACTCGTAGTTCCATGGGAATAGTTACTGACTGCGCCATCTATTAGCATTATTGTGAAGCTATGTTGATGCTATATGAATTACTGATGTACATTAAAAATTAAATAATCTCGTTTCTTTATAATATTCATATAATTTTAGTATTTGTTGTTCAAGTACAGGATATAAGTGACCTAAAAACATAATTTCAGTTTGAAAATCCATAGCGGATTTTCCTAGAGAGCGTCTTCAAGCGAGCGTATAAAATCGCCACTTTGAAAGCCCCCCATTTCGTCAATTTTAGGAAAAAAATTAAAAAAAAAATTACGTTTGTATTTTTTTACTCTGTTCCAAATTGTCTTTAAAATGATACACAGAAAACCTATAAATCGCAAAAAAAAATTTTACTTCGCATTCGCTTCTATGAGAGCCCCCCTGAAATAAAGATTTTTATAACTTTTTAAGCCATTTTCGGCTGGAGGACATCGGTTTACATATTATATCTAAATTTGAAGTAATTACGTTCAGTAATTCAAAAGTTATAAGGCTCTGACAGACGGACGGACGGACGGACGGACAAGTGCAAATCGCTCTAGTAAACTCAGAGACCTCGCTTCGCTCGGTCAATTATAACCAGAACCTCCTCCAAACTTACTCTGGGTTGCCACAACTCATTACAAACTCTAACCAAATCTAAACTGATCACACAGTTCAGGGTCAGAAGACACAGTGACATAATAGTAATGACACCACTAATATAAATATGTAACACGTAACTAAACTGCCTAGGGAGCTCAGAAGCCTTTCACATGAGCAAAGGACTCACACACTTGGACTCACGTCACTAAACAGCAGGTGATAAAGAGGGGATCTAATTGAGACATGCAAAATGTTGTACAAGTTCTACAACATCCCTGATTTTGAGTTTTTGTTTTTGAGAAACAACCCTGCGCTCTGAGCAACCCAAGGCATGATATAAAATTACGGCATCAACTAGTATCGTCCAATCCCTTTCTAACAAACACAGTGGTGCACATATGCAATATAATAAATATTGCCCAAAGAAATAGTGACATCAAACTCAGTTAGTGAATTTAAATTAAAATAAAAAAATGAGACTGCCATAATCTCCCAAACCTACTTGAACAATGATAGGTATGTGAGACTCTTCCGGCCATAAGGGGTTTGTGTAATTTTTTCTTGAAAGAGCAAGAAATTTTCTATCAAATGCACTGCAAAAAATCAACATCCACCATGATAGTAAAACATATTACTTATACGTAGAGCTTATTTTAAACATATTGTTTAACTATCAATTTCAATACAAAATTTTCGAATCCACTATGAGGCGACTTTTAATGTTCAATTCAATTCAATTCCCAAGCAATGGCTTTTAGGCGTGCCAACTGGGCACAGATGACTTTCAATGTTACCAGCTCCTGGTATATAATAACAACACAGCTGGTAACCTTGCATATTGAAATGAACCTGGTGACCTGGTGAGGGGGGGAGGTGCCCCCTCATTTTACTTTTTAAACATTTTTAAGACTTGGGATAGGGGTTCTAACCCAACCCAACCTAACTTTAGATTTTCCATAGTCTGGTGGTTAGAGGGAGCTTAGAACCCCCTCCAATTTAATTTTTAATTTCAAACCAATAGAACCTAAGTGCCCGGTCTTTCTGTTCTAACTCAACCTAACCTAACTTTAGATTTTCCATAATCTGGTGGTTAGAGGGAGCTTAGAAGTCAGAACCCCCTCCAATTTAATTTTTAATTTCAAACCAATAGAACCTAAGTGCCGGGTCTTTCTGTTCTAACTCAACCTAACCTAACTTTAGATTTTCCATAATCTGGTGGTTAGAGGGAGCTTAGAACCCCCTCCAATTTAATTTTTCATTTGAAACCAATAGAACCTAAGCGAACCAAGACTTTTTATGTTTTAACCCAACCTAACCTAACTTTAGATTTTCCATAGACTTTACTTTTTTATGTTTAATTTCACTGTTTTTCATTTACAATTGACAGCTTTTAGCCTCCCGCCGCCATGTCAGCGCTCATGTAGCGTTTTATTTACATGTTTTACCCGTCTTGAGGTTAGAATTTTTTACGTTATTTTCTTGTTAACTTGTAATAAGAGTAGTAGCACTATAATCGTGGACCAAAGCTCTATCAACTACAATTTGTTTTACCTCCACGTCATTCGTGCTAAGAGATACTTAAGTCCAACCCCCCCGCATCACACGACACCACCACAGAAATGTTACGACTTACGAGAGTGTGACATACTTAGGCTACCCATCATAAGGCATCGAATTGAAACTAATATTCAAATACTCATTTTAAGACATGAAGAATAACATATTATGAAGTCAGTATTTTATTTTTCAGGTTCACATGTGTTATACATGTGCGGTGCGAATATAACACGTGCATGGACGGAAAAACACTTCATAATAATACGCTTGTAGGATGTTAAATGAAGTTAATACTAGACCGCGCCACGATTGGTATTATATTGATGAATTCCCGGCCTCGCTCGTTTACGAAGTACAACAAATCCAAGAATAAAATTATTATAGTTACCCATTTCGGAACCCATTGACATGGTGTATAATATATTTTATTGCACTTGGTCTCTATAAAATACAAGTTACAACTGGAATTTCCAATTTACTTCAGTTTCAGTTTATTCTGCTATAAATTTAACTAGTGAGATCCAAAGTTCGCCAGTTCCACAGTAAAAAACATTAATGGCGGCAAAAGCCATTGACAAAAGAAAAGCTGTCATTTTTCATAGAGTAGCGTAGGTACGCATCAAAAAGCCGAATTGATGCTTTAACACATGGAACTAGGAATTACAACTACGCGTACACACGACTCTATGGAAAATCGGCTAAGTGCGAGTCGGTCTTTTAGGGTTCCGTACATATGGCCAAATCATTTTTTTTAAACTAGATACATATTTAGATATCTTAGTTCTTAGAAAGAACTAAATTAGCATATGGAGAAAAAATGCTCGTTTGTTTTGGTCACAACTTACAAACCGCATTATTAATCGGTGTTTTCAGTATTTGTTGTTTAAACACACTGTATAGTACATAATATAACTAACATTCAAATTCTTAACTAGTTTAGTTTTTGAGAATGACCCCCTAACAAAATTGGTGTATAGCCGACAACTTGGACGGCCCCCCACTTCTTCATTTTTGTAGCTAAAAAATAAAAAATACATATTTGAACTCCCCTTAATGACTTACCACATGCCAGGGTAAAAAAATAAAATTTTATTTAAACACCTTTTCCATGTATGGGAGCCCCCTTTATTTTTTCTTCTTCTTCTTTATCAACCTATAGACGTCCACTGCTGGACAAAGGTCTCCTGCATGGACTTCCACAGGCTTCGGTCTTGCGCCGCTTGAATCCAGCGGCTCCCTGCGACTCGTTTGATGTCGTCGGTCCACCTGGTGGGGGTCTGCCAACACTGCGTTGCCCGGTGCGGGGTCGCCACTCCAACACCTTGGGACCCCAACGACCATCAGCTCCTCGAACTATGTGCCCCGCCCATTTCCACTTCAGTTTCGCGACACGCTGAGCTATATCGGTGACTTTGGTTCTCCTACGGATCTCCTCATTTCTGATTTGATCTCGCAGGGATATACCAAGCATAGCTCTCCATCGCTCGCTGGGTGACCCTGAGCCTTCTTATGAGGCCCATAGTTAGCGACCATGTCTCGGATCCGTAAGTCATCACTGGCAACACGCACTGTTCGAAGACTTGAGTCTTCAGGCACTGAGGGATTTTGGACGAGGAGACATCTTGGAGCTTCCCGAACGCTGCCCAGCCGAGTTGGATTCGGCGGTTAATCTCTTTCTTGAAATTGGACCTACCTAGCTGGACTGTATGTCCCAGGTCCCATACTCGTCTACAATTTCGAGCGCAGAGTTCTCAACGATTACTGGGTGGAGCGGAGCATGAGCATTGGACATGATTTTCGTCTTGCTCATGTTCATTTTCAGGCCCACCTGTTGAGAAACCCTGCTCAGATCATTGAGCATTGTATTGAGATCTCTCAGAGTCTCTGCCATGACTACTATGTCATCGGCAAATCGCAGGTGAGTGATGTACTCGCCGTTTATGTTGAAGCCAAGTCCGTTCCAATCCAGAAGCTTAAAGACGTCCTCCAACGCAGCGGTAAATAGCGTCGGGGAGATTACATCTCCCTGTCGCACTCCACGCTGCAAGTGGATTGGTCTCGTAGTCTGGTCCTGTATACGTACTGACATAGTGGCATTTTCGTACAAGCACTTCAACACTTGGATATACCGGTAGTCAATCCGGCATCTCTGCAGCGACCTCAATACAGCCCAAGTTTCCACCGAATCAAAGGCTTTCTCATAGTCCACAAACGCTAAGCAAAGTGGCCGGTTATACTCTTCCGTCTTCTGTATAACCTGCCGCAGCGTATGAATGTGATCTATGGTACCAAAGCCTTTTCGGAATCCGGCTTGTTCGGGAGGCTGGAAGTCGTCAAACCTACGAGCGAGACGATTCGTAATGACTCTCGAGAATAACTTGTAAACATGACTCAGCAGCGAGATGGGTCTATAATTCTTCAGCAAGGTATTATCACCCTTTTTGAAGAACAGGACCACCACGCTCCTGTGCCACGCTTCCGGCGTTATACCCTCATGAATGACGGAATTGAACAATCGCTGAAAGATCTTAAGTACCGGTTTTCCACCCGCTTTCAGGAGTTCCGCAGTGATTCCATCATCACCTGGCGCCTTGTTGTTCTTGAGCTGTTTGAGAGCCATTCTAATCTCGTATGGGCTGACGTCCGGGATATCTTCGGTATAGTGTCGGGTCAGTTTGGCTCTGGGATCTTTGGCCAAATCCTCAACAGGTTTTTGTGTCGTGGTATATAACTGCCCATAGAACTTCTCGACTTCTCCCAAAATCTCGGGTCGAGAAGAGACGAGGCGACCGTCATCAGTTTTCAGCCGCGTCAGCTGGCTCTGTCCGATAGACAGATCTCTCGCGAACACTTTTGAGCCTTTGTTCCGCTCGATGGTATCTTTAATACACTTGGTATTAAAGACCCGAAGGTCGCGAGTTTGGGCCTTAGAGATTTGCCTATTAATCCACCGGTAGGCAGCCGCGTCTACCGATGACTGCAGCCTCATCTCTTGTCTCTATTCCATGAGCTTGAGAGTATGGTCAGAGAACTTTTCGGTTCTTTTCCTGCGATGGGTCTTAAAGAACATAGACCCCACAGTATGGACAGTTTCCACGAACCTGTTATTTAGATCGTCCACAGAAACGCAGTCTGCTAGGCAATCGAATCGGTTCTGCAGTTCGAGTTGGAAGTTTTCGGGGTTTTGGATATGAGTACGAGAGGGTCGGAGAGTTGACTTCACCAGTCTAGCCCTTTCCAGCTTCGCATTAATATTCAATGTGCCTCTTACCATACGGTGATCGCTCCCGGTTTTCACCCTGTTGATCACAGAGATATGATTGAATATATGGCTCTTAGTCGACATAATGAAGTCTATCTCACTTCTCGTAGAACCATCGGGGCTCATCCAAGTCCATTTTCTGTGTGGCCGCTTAGTGAAGAAGGAGTTCATCATAAAGAGGCCCTACTTCTCCATGAAGTCGGCCAGCATTTGACCCCTCTGGTTCCTTCGCCCATAACCAAATTGCCCTACCCTCGTCTCTGCACCGCTTCGTTCACCCAGCCTCGCGTTGAAATCCCCCATCACAACATTTTTTTAATCGACCGAGCGAAGCGAAGGTCTTTGAGTCTACTTGAGTGAATTTGCACTTGTCCGTCCGTCCGTCCGTCCGTCCGTCCGTCCGTCTGTCAGAGCCTTATAACTTCTGAATTACTGAACGTAATTACTTCAATTTTAGATATAATATGTAAACCAATGGCCTCCAGCCGAAAATGGCTTAAAAAGTTATAAAAATCTTTATTTCAGGGGGGCTCTCATAGAAGCGAATGCGAAGAAAAAAAAATTTTTTTGCTTTTCATAGAGTTACAGTACCTCATTTTAAAGATAATTTGGAACAGAGTACAAAAGTATTTTTTTTTTAATTTTTTTCCTAAAATTGACGAAATGGGGGGCTTTCAAAGTGGGGATTATATTTGACCTCACAACGGAATAACCATTGAAAGCTGGGGCTTGAAAGTTTTATAATTTTAGCGTAATATCATGTACTTGAACAACAAATACTAAAATTAGATAAATGTAATAAGGAAACTAAATTATTTAATTTTTAATGAGCAGCAACAACAGAACTTCACAATGATGTCAATAGATGGCGCTCTCATCTTATATAGCAAATGCAGCTATATGTAACATATTATTCAATTAAAATTATTATTTAGTCATTTAGCAAACATCAATAAAACTTCACGTTGCAGTTTGTTTTTACATGTTTTCTGATCGTGTCGATAGTTGACGCTGTGTACACAGTACAAGTAATTTAATTTGAATGTTCCAAAAAACTATACCTAAGTTTGATTGAGGCCTTGAGGATTTCACTATAACAGTTCCCTAACCTTTACGGGCTACCTATGTTTTTGTAGTTATTTGACACTTTCTGTCAACTTTGTTATTACGAACCTCTACGGGACAACTAAAGGTGAAAATGACATTGGGATGTTAGGATTGTATTTAGGGGCTACCTACGTAAAGAGACTTCTACAAAGGGGATGATTTAGGTATGGTTGGTGAAAACGGGCATAATAATAATGTCAATTTTGATCGTCATGTATCTATTGAATGAATAAGTAATTATGGGAAACCGTTACCGCGAGGTCTCAGTTCGGGGCGAACCACTAGTTTAATTTTTGACCGAGCGAAGCGAGGTCTCTGAGTCTACTAGGTGAATTTGCTCTTGTCCGTCCGTCCGTCCGTCCGTCCGTCCGTCCGTCCGTCTGTCAGAGCCTTATAACTTTTGAATTACTGAACGTAATTACTTCAAATTTAGATATAATATGTGAACTGATGGCCTTCAGCCGAATATTGCATAAAAAATTATAAAAACCTTTATTTCAGGGGGGCTCTCATAGAAGTGAATGCGAAGTAAAAAAAAAATTATCGCGTTATATAAAATTGTAACATATCATATTAAAGATAATTTGGAACCGAGTACAAAAATATATTTTTTTATTTTTTCCTTTAAAATTGACGAAATGGGGGGCTTTCAAAGTGGCGATTTTATACGCTCGCTTGAAGACGCTCTCTAGCAAAATCCGCTACGTGTTTTCAACCTGTTTTATTTTTATTATTTCACTTATATCCTGTACTTGAACAACAAATACTAAAATTATATGAATATTATAAAGAAACGAGATTATTTAATTTTTAATGGGCATCAGTAATTCATATAGCATCAACATAGCTTCACAATAATGCTAATAGATGGCGCAGTCATTACATTAGGCACTATTCCATGGAACTAGGAGATTACGACTACGACCTATCCCAAAAACAGTTTTGCGTCGACCATTATTATTTAGTTACATAATAATATAATACCATATTATTCAATTAAAATTATTTTTTAGTTAAATATCAAACTCATTGAAGTTTGATATTTAGTTAAATATCAAACTTATTGAAGTTTGATATTTAACTAAACAATAATTTGATGATTTAGGTATGTTTGGTGAAAACGGGCATAATAATAATGTCAGGTTTGGTCGTCATGTATCGATTGAATGAATAATCATGGGATATCGTTACCGCGAGGTCTCAGTTCGGGGCGAACCACTAGTATTTTTTAATTTAACTTTATTTTTTAATTTAATTTAATTTTTATTATTTGTTGTTAAAGCGGCAATAGAAATACACAATATGTGAAAATTTCAACTGTCTATCTATTATGGTTTACGAGATACAGCCCGCTGACAGACGGACAGTGGAGGGTTAGTAATAGGGTCCCGTTGGCACCCTTTGGGTACGGAACCCTAAAAATGACAGTTTTGTATGGACAAAATGCGAATCGATGCGCACAGATGTGGTTCCAGCCAAAGAGCTGAAATTATAATTGGGCTGAAACCACATCTGTGCGGATCGATTCGGATTAACGACGATGCGATGGTTTAAGACACACTCCGCGTCGACGCGTGCGAAAGGTTCCTTTCGCATCCTTACGGATCATTAAGGATACATAACATGCATCCGTAAGGACGCGAAAGCATAAAAAAAAAACGGGCTACGGTATACCCATGAAGGTACCAAATTTGGTACCTTCATGGGTATACCAAATACTTAATCGTTTTCCTAGTTCCATGAGGGAACGTAAATTGAGAATATCATCTGTATTATCTATGGACAATATCGGTCTCTAATATTGCATGGTAGGTAGCGTGTAGGTAGGTAGGAAATAATATGTGTACCTATGTGACAAATGACAATGTATTGCTATCCTAGTGTTCGTGGTCTATGGCTTGGGCGAAGAGGGAAAAACAAAAAATGAAATGATTATGTACTGACAAAAATTATGTATTAATACAAAATAAACTGACTTTGTAAATAAACATACAGCGATGTGTTCCAAGGGAGCCAAAATAGCAGAGCTATTTACGAAAACTGTCGCTACCACCAAATGTTTTGATCATAACCTACGAAAGGTAAACTATTTATAGTATTTATGTAATTATGTTAAGTACCAGTTTTTAATCATACTATTTAATGCAAAAATGTGTTTGTTTGTTGGTTTATCCTTCAATCACGCCGCAACAGAGCTACGGATCGACGTGATTTTTTGCATGGGTATAGTCTTGAGGACGACAGTGACATAGACTACTTTTTATTCCGGAAAAAAAAATAGTTCGGAGGTATTTTACAACCTAAATCCACGCGGACGAATTCGCGGGCTTCAGCTAGTTATATAACTGGCACTGTTAACTGGTAATGTACACTGTGTAATACAAGCTGTCACACTCCTGAGCTGTGTTATGTGTACTAAGGTAGGACCTTGTTAGCGCAATCTTAAGCCTACTGCAGTATTGCATTTTGGACGCAGTTGACATAACTTCATCATTTCTGACGAACTGCACTTCTGCAAATAGTATATTATACAACAGAGTTCTGAATTCAGTTCAACCATCCCTAAGACAGAACAGGCATAGCACTTAAGTAGTTTAGTATGCACATACCTAGCTTATCTTCAATATTTTCTGTATAAAATGATTGTTTATCGTACACACAGATGAGCAAGCAGACAGACAGACAAATTGGATAAAACTATAATAATGGTTCCTTATTTTGTTTATGAACCCTAAAAAACTAGGTGATCCTGTCTATTACTGTTTAATTTGTACTGGCTATGCACTTGGGCCAGCAGTGCTGTACTTGGGCCAGCGCGGAGGACTGTGGCATATAACCCTTCTCTGAGAGAAGACTTGCGCTCGTAGTGAGCTGTTGATGGGTTGATGATGATGAATCCTACTCATATTATAAATGCAAAAGTTTGAGAGTATGAATGTATGGATGGATGTTTGTTACTCTTTAACGCCACAACCAATGAACCGATTTGGCTGTAATTTGGAATGGATAGCTTATTTATTTATAAGCCTATATCGGACTTAATATAAAATATTTTTAGTCTGTGTGCCCTTTGGTAAAGGCCTCCTCCAATCCTTTCCAATCCTTCCTATCTGCTGCTTGTCTCATCCATGTTTTTCCTGCTTTTACCTCAATTTCGTCACGCCATCTCTTGTTTTGTCGCCCCTTCCTTCTCTTTCCCTCTACCAATACCAAACACTGACCGCTTTGCTCCATTTATCCTCACCCCGTATGGTGTGGCCAGCCCATCGCCATTTAAGCAGCTTTACTTTAAGCGTTACATCTTGGGTTCGAGTAAATTTTCTTATATTTGCATGTGTTTTGTCCAGTTTACGCTTGCCCAACATGCTTCTTTCCATGCTCCGCTGGCAGGTTCGGAGTTTAGATGCATGAGCCTTGGTGAGCGCCCATGTTTGGCACCCGTATGTTACACTAGCGGCACGCTATGATGGCCGGTTTGACGTTTGTCCGCTCATGAAGTTCCGTATTAATTGATAACGACTTTGAAGGAAATAATTGTATTACTTTATTGACGATAGTGATGTGCAGAGATTCATAAATTTTATCGAATGTAGTTTTAGGTTTAGGACTCAAAATTTATTTATTAAATTGATTTCTAAAATGTATACAAGTGTAGAAAAATCAGTTTGCCCCATTTAAGGGGTGAATGTACTTGTGAATATGAACAATTTTCACTATGTGGACAAACCTCTGAAATCGCAAAAAAATATCAGCTGTTTCATACAAAAGGTAAAATTTTTATTATATATATTAATAATATAATATTTATATTATAGAAAACGAACATATAATTATTAATGTAGGTGATGATAGCAGTGACGACAGTGAAAATAGTAGTATGGACGAATCTGATTAATTATGGCCTTTTGTGGCACCTTTTTTGGTATCTTTTGTATTCATATGTTTCTTGTGTGCATATAAAGTATGTATATTCATTTTCATTCAAATATTCAGTTCGTTCAAATAAATTAAATAAACATATACATTTTTGTTTTATTAAACCTATTTAATCAGGTACAAAAACAAAACTTAATTGTTTTTTGTTCGAGAATAAATTGACATTCCACATCACTATTGTAATGTGTCAAACCGGCCATCATAGCGTGCCGCTAGTTTAGTATGGGAAGGATTCAGGTGTTAAACAGTTTTCCTTTCACTATTGCACTCATTTTGGGATCTTTCATTATTTCCTTGAATGACCAATATTGTTTCCAGGCATTCCCTATCCTTGTTTCTATTTCTTTGGTTGATATTTTCATTGTAGTGATTAGTTGGCCAAGGTATATACGAGGGAGCGTTTTTATGTTCGCGGAATGAAGGGTAAGGGGTTGAAATAAAAAAACCAAATTATTTTTCCTTTTCAATATATTCACCTGCAAGACGGACACATTTTTCAGATCTTTCAATTAATTTATTTATACCCTCATAAAAAAATGTTTTATCTTTGTCCTCAAAATACGCTGAAACCGCCTCCTTAACTTCATCATCGGTGGTAAATTTTTTACCCCGCAGCTCTTTTTGCATTTTTGGAAAGAGGTAATAATCACTCGGGGCCAGGTCTGGGCTGTAGGGTGGGTGGTTCAAAATATCGAAGCCCACTTTAAGCAGGGCAGCCAACGCAACGCGGCTCTTGTGGACGGGCGCATCGTCGTGCAAAAGCAGCACACCTTTCGTCAATTTTCCCCGTCTTTTCACTTTAAAATAGTTGCTTCGGATACTCCAACCTTTTCTGCAAGCTCTTTTCGAGCATCTTCCAATATTAATTTTTCGACTTTAGCGATGATTTCGGGCGTGGTCACCTCAATGGTGCGCCCAGGCCCTCAAGTCGTCTCGTCTCGTCTTCAAGTGATTCTCGTCCTTGCTTGAATAGACGATACCACTTATAAACCATGGTTTTACAAGGGCAAGAGTCTTCGTAAACGAAGGCCATCTTTTGAAATGGTTTCGACGTTTTCTTCCTTGCTTGGTAAGGAACTTTATAACGACGCGGTGCTCGATTTTCTCCATTTGTGAACGCCGTCTTCCCGATTAAGTTGCTTGGTTGATGATAGTTCAGAGACTAATGAGCCGATTGTAATAAAACTCGGTATTTTTGCTAATAGGGAATCACTCAACACGTTGAAGTACTAATGAGACCCCTCCCCCCTCTCCAACCCTCCATTCCGCGAACTTAATAACGCACCCTCGTATATTCATTTACATACTCAATTTTATTATTATTTACTGTTATTGTTTCTTCCTTTCTATTTGTTTTTGGCTTTAGTTTTGAGTATGTGCATTTTTTAACCAACTTTCCTACTTTGGGTGTCTAGATCTGCTAGCATTTCGTGCAATTCTTGTGAAGACTTAGCAAAGAGAATAATGTCATCAGCGAACCTTAAATTTGTTAAATATTCTCCGTTGATTTTAAGACCATAGTACTTCCACTCAATTTGTCTGAATACTTCTTCTAACACTGCAGTAGGATAGCTTATATCCAGGATTAAAACATAGGCTACTTTTTATCCCAGAAAATTACAGAGTTCCCGTGGGAATTTAAAACCTTAATCCATGCGGACAAAGTCACAGGCTTCAGCTAGTAGTACATATAATCATGATTATCTTTTCTTCTGTTAGGTTAAAGTAGTATGCTGTGATAAGGGAAGGATGGTGACAGAGTTCCACGTGGGTCCAGAGCATTTGAACCAGCGTGGCACTCTACACGGAGGCTTCATAGCTCACTTGGTTGATGCTATCTCCACATATGCACTCACTGCTAATGAAAATGTTGATACAAGGGGAGTTTCAATAGACCTCAGTATCAGGTATGTGAACCGCTGAGCTGTGGAACACACTTCCCGTGTCTGTTTTTCCAGCCACGCATAGAATAGAATAGAAAAGTTTTTTATTCAAATAAACTTGTACAAGTGCTTTCGAATCGTCAATCTACCACTGGTTCGAAATGCCCTTCCTAACAAGAAGAACCAGCAAGAAATTCGGCGGTTGCTCTTTTTCAATACAGTTTACAATAGGTACTATGCTATGTATGCAGTGTATGCAGTGACTTCACAATGAGGGCAATTTCTAAAAATGCATACTTACAATTCAATACATGTTGAGGTCGGCAGACAGAAAGTCACTCCATTCCCGTCGGTGGCACCCGGTCACGAGCATGACGCATGATCCAGCCCGCGTTGCTTCGCTCATATGGGTACCTTCAAGGCAAGAGTGAATAGAGATTTTCTAAGCAAGTGCGCTCCAACCTAGAGCACATCAGTGCTTTCCAGTATTGATTGTCGTCAAGCGCAAGCCTAACTTGAAATAAAAAAAGACTTAAATCTTCAGAGGGTAGAACATTCCAGCTTATTGAAGGAAATAGGTGTGTAGTCAAATGTTTGTGTTAGAATAATCAGGTTTGCTATGCGGGTTTCTTTCAAAAATCTATGTCAATTTGTTTTCTGTATCCTTCTGCTGCTATATATTCTTCCTCTTTGTCAACTGATAGACATCCACTACTGGACAAAAGTCTCTTGCATGGACTTCCACAGGCCTCGGTCTTGCTCGGTTGTTATAGAACACACAACCATAATCACACCTGATGGAGAGTGATGATATGGCCTAAGGTGGAACACCTTTGCTTAGCAGATGTCTATTAACTTTCATTTTAAATATACCCAGATTGAAAAGAATTTCTCTATTTCAGTTATATGAGTGCTGCAAAGGAAGGAGATAATATAGAAGTTGAGGCTGTTACCAGGAAACTTGGCAAAAAGATAGCATTTCTTGAAGTGGAAGTTAGAAACAAAGACAAAAATCAGACTTTAGCGACTGGCCGGCATACTAAATACATTGGTGTTTAAAAAATTGTTAATTATAGGATTGAACTATTAGTCTTAGAACAGAAGTTTCTAACAAAGGTCCGCTCCAAACTGAGGCTCAAAACAAGCATGAATGTGTGTGTGCGATGTAATTATTTTCTGTACTGGTACTGATAATTACTTTTTGATGGTTATTGTGATGAATTATGGCACATTTTCACTGCATTGTTCGTCATTTTTAGGGTTCCGTACCAAAATGGTAAAAATGGAACCCTTATGGTGAGACTTTCTCCGCCCGTCTGTCCGTCCGTCTGTCACAGTCGATTATTTCAGTAACTATTAAAGCTATCGCCATGAAATTTGGCATAGTTGTGTATAATAGTGGCCCAACATCATTGGAATAAAGAAAAATCGAAAATTATTTTTAGTTTTATTAAAAAAGGGGGAAAATCGGGGGTTTGAAATTTCAAAGTCAAATAACTATACCGAGTGGGGTATCATATGAAAGGCCTTTACTTGTGCATTCTAAAACAGTTTTTTATTTATTTCTATTTATAATAGTTTTTGATTAATCGGCCAAAATGTCGAAAAAAATACCGTCCCCCCCCCCCCTTATCTCCGAAGTTTACCAATCGAAAAATCTGAAATAATTATGGTCAATAGAGGTTTATGTATATTTTACAGGAAAAATAAAATCAACGCGAAAATTATTTTAGTTTAATTAAAAAAGGGGGAAAATCGGGGGTTTGAAATTTCAAAGTCAAATAACTATACCGAGTGGGGTATCATATGAAAGGCCTTTACTTGTGCATTCTAAAACAGTTTTTTATTTATTTCTATATATAATAGTTTTTTGAGTAATCGGCCAAAATGTCGAAAAAAATACCGTTCCCCCCCCTTATCTCCGAAATTTACCAATCGAAAAATCTGAAATAATTATGGTCAATAGAGGTTTATGTATATTTTACAGGAAAAATAAAACCAACGCTCTAACTAGCATAGTTTTTTTTATATTAACAATAAACCTCTAAAAACAAAGTTAACGATAAATAAGCAAATTAATATAATATTATCGTTTTACTTTTACTTTTGGAGTACGGAACCCTCGGTGCGCGAGTCCGACTCGCGCTTGGCCGGCTTTTTTAAATAATTTTCTGTGAGTTTTTAATAATTGTCTGCTAAAAATGGCTCATTACCGCGTTGACTATTGCGCATCTAAGCGTTATATAGTTCGGTGATTATAAGGTTGCTATGCCAACTTCGTTATATAATAATTACAATATTCGTTTGTGCTAATTCCGTTGTACAGAACAGAATCTCTGAACTAAACTGAAAATAATGCTATCCTTTTCACAATATTCCCTGTGGAAAAGGGTGGCATTTGTAATTCAATTCTTCTTCATCTTTTTTATCAATCCATAGATGTCCACGAGACGCAGGGAGCCGCTGGATTCAGGTAGCGCAAAACCGAGGCCTGTGAAAGTCCATGCAAGAGATCTTTGTCCAGCGTGGACTATCGAAGAAGAAGACGTCCACTGCTGGACAAAGGTCTCTTGCATGGCCGCCCACAGGTTTCGGCCTTATGCCACCTGTATACAACGGGTCCTTGCGGCTCGTCTGACTCGTAATTCATTTGGCCTTGTCAAGGTTTTTCAACCTCAATGAAAATTGGAGTTAGGAATGATAAAATCGAAAAGAATCCACCTGTCTCGAAGTTGTAATGCCAGCTTTGCCAAAGAGTATCTAACAAACAAATAAATCACATATTATTAAGTCAATTTAATTTACTGTTAATATACCTAGTTAGAATCGCAGTATATTAAATTTTTGATATACATAGTAAGAAGCAGTGATAGCCTAGTGGTTAGGACTGTGGTCTCCTATTCGGGGGATCGCAGGTTCGATCCCGGGTACCCACCTCTGACTTTTCGGAGTCAAGTGCGTTTAAGCAATTAAATATCACTTGCATTAACGGTGAAGGAAAACATCGTGAGGAAACCTGCACATCTGAGAGTTCTTCATAATGTTCTTGAAGGTGTGTGTGAAGTCCGCCAATTCGCATTGGGCCAGCGTGGTGGACTATGGCCTATAACCCTTCTCTGAGAGGAGACCTGCGCTCAGTAGTGAGCTGTTGATGGGTTGCTAATGATGATGATGATACTAAGAGCCGATTTCACCGAGTAAGGTGTATCCTAGGAATAAATAGGGCGTTCTGACAATTTTTGTATTGAAAATACTGTCAAAATCAAAGATTTAGGATTGGTAGTCGCTTCGCACCTACTAGATACCGTCGGCGTACTAGTAAATTGCGGCAATTCATAGTACGCCTGATCCGGCGTACCTACTGTATAGTCTCGAAGCACCCAATGTTTGACGTTTTCAAACAAACTATGATATTACGTTGCCACATTTATTGGTATCTACTAACTAGTAACGACTATGCTACCAATCCTAAATCTATATTCAAAATATCTTAACGATTATTTTAAGTTGGTGAAATCGGCCCTGTCTGTTTATCTGCATAGTTCTACACTAGCGGCACGCTATGATGGCCGGTTTGACGTTTGTCCGCTCATGAAGTTCCGTATTAATTGATAACGACTTTGAAGGAAATAATTGTATTACTTTATTGACGATAGTGATGTGCAGAGATTCATAAATTTTATCGAATGTAGTTTTAGGTTTAGGACTCAAAATTTATTTATTAAATTGATTTCTAAAATGTATACAAGTGTAGAAAAATCAGTTTGCACCATTTAAGGGGTGAATGTACTTGTGAATATGAACAATTTTCACTATGTGGACAAACCTCTGAAATCGCAAAAAAATATCAGCTGTTTCATACAAAAGGTAAAATTTTTATTTTTATATGATATATACCACAACTCGGCATTTGGTTTTCTAAATTGAAAATTTTTAAAAACCTTTTTTGGTATCTTTTGTATTCATATGTTTCTTGTGTGCATATAAAGTATGTATATTCATTTTCATTCAAATATTCAGTTCGTTCAAATAAATTAAATAAACATATACATTTTTGTTTTATTAAACCTATTTAATCAGGTACAAAAACAAAACTTAATTGTTTTTTGTTCGAGAATAAATTGACATTCCACATCACTATTGTAATGTGTCAAACCGGCCATCATAGCGTGCCGCTAGTTTAGTCGACAAGTAGTGAAATATTACAAAAGTTGTTTTTAATTTATGAGCAAGTATAAATGTTATCAATAAACGCTTAATTTATATAACATTTCTTTTTCTTTATAGAACATTACCATATACCAGCTTTTTCCCACGACTATGTCCGCGGGAGTTTAATTTTATAAACCAAAAGATAGAGATCTGTGATCCAAATCACTCTTCTTCTTTATCAACCTATAGACGTCCACTGCTGGACAAAGGTCTCCTTCCACAGGCTTCGGTCTTGCGCCGCCTGGATCCAGCGGCTCCCTGCGACTCGTTTGATGTCGTTGATTCACCTAGTCGATGTGTAGCTTTGTGAACTACGTGATTGAAAGACAAACCATCACACTTTTGCGTGAATTTTATTTTAGTAATTTTTTATATAGCTTGCTAGTTGTTTTTGATTCAATAGTTTCATCAAAATCGGTTCCATTTCACATGGAGTTTTTATTTAACACTGCGACCTTACTGATGATCTTAATCCATCGCCGACCCATTAAGGCACCAGGTGAATGAATTTCAGAAAGAGAAGGCCTCAGTCCACATTTTGCTGTCTGAGAACATAATCGAGAACTTTTCAGGCATGCAGGTTCCTTCACGATGCTTTACACACGTCATATTATGTATCTTCGAACAGTTAGAGGTCTAGGATTCGAACTCTGGACCGCCCGAAAAGGAAGCGGAAATCTTAATCATCAGAGTAATCACCCTAACAGTACCTACCATTTGATCATTATTATAAGTTAACATACACGAGAGGTGGTTTAAATGAAACACAGCGTATTTTTTTAATTTATTAAAAAAAAAACATCAATTGGGAAATATTTAAAAGTAGCAGAAATCACATTAGTTGCAATCAAACGTATTAAATTAAGTTTCGTGGTATTTAATTTTATAAGGAAAGTCCTTGAAAATGCTAAAGGGCATATAAACTACGTGCATAAGAATACTTGAGCATTGGTATCGTAACCAATGCCCCTACAGTTTTTAAGTGGATTACAACCTTAGCTTTCACCAGAAATAATCAAACACAACCATAAATATCTAAAAGCAAATAAAACCTATGCGTTTGCGTGTGTACTGCAGTGCATGGCATAATCTGTAGTCTTGTATAAAGTGTGTTATCTATAGTCTGTAGTCAGCACATCTTCGCTGCGAAGCATAGACGAATGATATTTACTAAAAGCTGCGAAGTCGCCGCGTCGCGTCGGTTGATTAGAGAGTACTATGTTCCTTGGTTGATAACAAGCGTAATGTCACAAACACAAATAAGCGCATTGTGTCAATTAAATAAGTTTATATCTCTATATCTCTATCTCTTATATATATTATTATATTATACATATAAAAATCAATTGCTGTTCGTCTGTCTCGCTAAAATTCGAAAACGGCTGGGCCAATTTTAGCTGATTTTGGTTTTGAAATGTTTGTCGTAGTCCAGGGAAGGTTTAAACGTTGAGAAAATATGGAAAAATTGCGAGGAAGATAGTAAAAAAAAACAATTTCATTTTCCCATAGAAACTGTTCTACCTACTTTCCTGTCAAACATTTGACGTTCGTGCCTTCGGTACGGTAGACTCGGGTCCACTCGAATTGAAGCACGTATTGAATTAAGGGTAATTTTTACATAGACATAGACATATAAGGTGACAATAGTATCATACATAGAATCGACAACATACATAATAATAATATATTATACTAGCTGATGCCCGCGACTTCGTCCGCATGGATTTAGTTTTTAAAAATCCCGCGGGAACTCTTTCATTATCCGAGATAAAAAGTAGCTCTCCCGGTCTGAGGAACCACTACTACATCCATTACTATAGGTACCCATGCAAAAAATCGCATCAATTCGCTGTTCTGTTGCGACGTGATTGAAGGACAAACCAACAAACAAACACAATTTCGCATTTATAATATCAGTAATGCTTTATTGAACACTTTTTATAATTGTCAAATTTTTTACCATACTTAACCAAAGACAAAATTACGTTTAGCTGTCATTTACGTTTTGGTTATTCCACTGTCATTTGCGTTTTGTTATTCCATGTCAGATGCGTTTTTGTTATACCACGTTTTATAGTGACTTGACGGAAACGCGGCCGAACGGGATAAAAAGTATCCTATGTCCGTCTCCTGGTTCTAAGCTACCTCTCCACCAATTTTCAGCCAAATCTGTTCATCCGTTCTTGAGCTATAAATAGTGTAACTAACACCACTTTCTTTTATATATATAGATTACTCAGATTATCGCGTATTTAAAGTTTAATATTTTGTTGGTTGTCATTGTTGGTTCGTTCAGAAATTTTTGTCATTTAATAAAATAAATTAAAATTAGTAATCATACTATCATACTTCATACTAATATTATAAATGCGAAAGTGTGTTTGTTTATTGGTTTGTCCTTCTATAACACCACAACAGATACGGATCGGCGTGACTTTTTGAATGGGGATAGTTGAGGATCTGGAGGGTGACATAGGCTACTTTTTATCCCAGAAAATCAAAGAGTTCCCAAGGGAGTTCAAAACTAAATCCACGCGGACGAAGTCGCGGGCATCAGCTAGTTACGAGTATGAATAAAA
Organism: Oeneis ivallda; assembly: GCA_029955525.1. Lineage (NCBI taxonomy): Eukaryota > Metazoa > Arthropoda > Insecta > Lepidoptera > Nymphalidae > Oeneis > Oeneis ivallda. Next base: position 28,849,740 of record JARPMR010000001.1, on the reverse strand, counting down.
AAAAAGCATAATTATTTCTGTTCAATAATTTTACAGATATTCTATAGATAGGTATATATTGTATCAGATGCGCCTAGTAACATAACTTCAGTATTTTCAAGGACTTTCTCACGCTGTAGGCATTGTTTTATTGGTAGCCGCTTCGCACCTATTAGATACCGTCGGCGTGCTATAGCCTAGGCAATGGGGCGGTCTGTTGTATGGAGACCCCCACATCAAATCCTCAGTCGATGAAATTTGGCGGGGTTGTAGTATGGGATGACCCAAAATTTACACAAAAATATCCAAAAAAAAATCCATGCGGAAGTTAGGTATTTATACCTAAAAGTACAAATAGCTCAATATTTTGAAATAAATAATTTCTCCGTCCAATTTTTTTTTACCAAACTAATTATTAGCCTTAATAAGAGGTACTTGATAAAAATCCAAAACTTTTTTCAAACGGAACTGTCACTTTTTAAAGAGGTTTCCTTTTTTGTCCGTAATTTCGACCACAAAATTGCTCAGTCAATTTTTCATTTTTAAATATCCTTAAAATGTAATTTAGCATAACGTGTAAGAAAATCCAAAAAAAAATCCATATCAAAATCTATTTATCTTACTTCAACTGAAAATTGTTTATAACTCGGTATGAAAAATTTCTCAATCCAATTTCTTTTTTTTATCATAGTAGGTAGTCACATTTACACTCTTATCCTAAATATCCAAAAAAAATATCACGAAGAACATTGATATTGAAACAGATTTTTCTAAACTGCGATCTCTAAACTGAAATCTAAACTGCGTTTTCGCGATAATGCACCTTAATTCTTGAAACATTGGGTATAGTTTAGCGTGCGCGAGCGAAGCGACTTCACAAAATAATATACATGTTACTACATGCCTTCTACAATGCTAAATATTGAACATAAACGTGTAACTGAACATTAATTTATTTGTACAAGATAAATGAGCTTAAATAAGGGCTCATAAATTTTTTTTTTTGTAAGCTTATGTCTAGGTAAGTAAATTAAAATAAAAAATTAAGTGGCACTCGGGGACTGCCGCAGTAAAGCTATTGCATAGCATTTTTTATCAACTTATGCAATTATAATATTTATGCAATATTTTTTTTTGCATAATAAAAATTATGCAAAAAAATAATGAAAAAACAAACAAACAAGAAAAGCGCACTGTCACTTCTTCGCGAGTGAGATTCGAACCTGCGACATCATACACCATACGGTAAAGAAAGCGGCCGCTCGCCCACTGCGCCGAACAGAGCTACTTGTGAACCTCTAAAATGTTGAACGCTTACTGAACGACGGTGTTAGGTTTTTTTTCGTTACGGAATTTCTTGATTCGGTCGCCGCGCTCAAACTGTTTGTCCTAGTTCAAAGCCCGCGATAAAAGCTATGCAATAGCTTAAAATTCAATTTTTTTTACTTGGATTTGAGGAAATAAAGGAGGAAATGTATTAAATATATTTTGTTTAAGTACGTATTTGGCACGCCAGAAATTTGCAAACTGTTTAAAGCAAAATGCTAGACAGTTTATGCAACTGATATCGACGCTGGAAATTTCAAATGTCGTAAGGGACATTCTGTCGTAAGTACACTTGATTCACCATCGAACTTGAAAATTTTCTTTCTATCGATCTGTATATTTATTTAAAACTTTGATATCTCTTATAATTATAAATTATAAGGACTGGAGATACGAAATGTAATACTTTGTAGTAAGTAACAAAAAAGTAAAATTTTAGTTAGTATAGATCAAATTTTAAATTCTAACTGTCTTGTACAGTACCCGGCGATATATATTGCACATCGGCCATAAAGCCGATGTGAGATATATATCGCCGGTGCAATATATATGCCGATGTGCAATATATATATAGTATATAGTAGTAGTACATACAGTACCCGGCGATATATATTGCACATCGGCCTTATGGCCGGGTACTGTAGCTTTTTGTAATGTCGTAATTCATTTCAAACTGTCTGGTTTCTATGCTGTAACGCGTCTACAAAAATTAAAAATTCTTTACGATCTAAAATCTATTTTGGTATTTAAAAATTTTGAATTAACATTGACGTAAGTAGCGACGAATTGATATCGACGCTGGAAATTTCAAATGTCGTAAGGGACATTTTGTCCTAAGTACACTTGATACACCATTGAACTCGAAATTTTTATCTCTATCGACCTGTATATTTTAAATTTTGATATCTCTTATAAATAAGGAATGGAGATACGAGATGTAATATTTGTATAGTAAGTAATAAAAAAAGTAAAATTTTAGATCGTATAGATCAAATTTTAGATTCTGACTTAGTAAATATTTTCACGATCGCTTCGCTCGCGAAAATTTCCATTACAGATTGATATTTTAGGTATCAAGTATGGAATACATAGCTGCGTAGTACGGCCGTTAATCACTGGCCTATATCATTGAGCTCAAGGTACCAACTCCTCAATCCTGATGCTGCTGGGCTTCGGCCCACCAGACTCAGCTAGCCTTAATTAAATCATTGGGTCGTTAAAATAATCTAGGAACTGACACAATATTGTAGAGATTTGTAGGGGCGGCAAAATTTGAATAGCCTACTGGCGGCAAATGTGTAAATCTGGTGTGCGTTGCGCATCTGTTTGTTTCGACGTTTCTTATATGCCCATCCGACTTCAACATACGTGTAGAAACAAAGATTATATATGTAATTTGTAGAGGCGTTTGAAGTTAGTTTTTTGAAAATCGTTATTATTTTTAGTGGCCTAGGAGTGCAATATTCTGCAGCATCAGGTCTGATTTTCAGGTCAGGTGATAGAATCTGGAGTTCGTGGTGTAATCTAACTAAAAATTCCTAAATTCTCACAGCTTAAGAGTGCAGCACCCTGCAGCATCAGAATTGAGGAGTTGGGGCCTCGAGCTTAACGATGTAGTCTATGCTTGATACCTATTACTTACATTATTAATACATAATCGATATTTTCTAAATCTTCATAGTTAATAGCAAACATTCTCTTTCAAATAAAAAAAAATGCGATACGGTCTGAAATCTCGAAGAAATTGGTGTACATACCTGCATGGAAAAAAATATGAGCCGATTGCGCGCCGATATAAACTTCCTTTTTTTGAAGTCAATTATAAAGTATCTAACTTTATTTTAGAGTAAATGAAATACAAAAATGGAAAATTAATTAATTTTTTTTTTGTTGGCAAGGGGGGCGCAGGCGGATTTTCGCACCCCGGCGTCCAGTGTGGTTAAGACGACCCTGTCTATGCAATGGTCTGATTCCAATCGAATGTGCTAGATAACATCCAAAGACATTACAAAGTATATTGTTTTTAACATACTTGGTAATGTCTTGAAATAATAAGTTTTAAATATTTAAGAATCGACCTTAGCCTAAACGACACAAACAGCAAAAGGCGTTAGCTTAGTTTATTTACAAATAGCAAAAGCTCTTTGTTAATAATCTAAGTCAATTTAGAAAAAATGCATAAAAGAAGTGTTTCATTGAAAATTAATGATTGTTACAAATCAATGGAAGAAGAGTCCAACATTTCAAATGCACCAATAATCTTCTAAAAATGTAAGAATTGAATTGGAACCTGAAATATCTGTAGCAAAATGCAATGATCTGAAAAGTTTAATGCAAATATAGAACAATATCAATACGGTTTTATACTTCAAATGTTCTAAAAAAACTCTAAAATTATCAAGCAATGAGTTGTCTTCTATTTAAGAGTACTACTATTTTCTATTTATTGTCATCGAACCAATTTTTACAAGCGACTCACGTCATTAATCTGATAATTTTATAAGCTTTATATCATGAATTAATAGCTGAGTGAGCAAGACTATTCAGGCAGTTACGACAAAATTACTTCTATTATACTATTAGACTTAAGGTGTAAGATTCTTTTGACGTGATAACGTCTTATAAATCAATGAACACCAGCTGCACGCACGACAAAGTGTCACGTTCCACCTGAGCCTGACGGTGAAAGCGAGAGCGCGGAACAAGCGATAGAGAGGCATGTTCGGCCCAAGCGTTGGCTTGTGACACATTTATTCATCGATGTTTCTTTATGACGTTATCACGGAAAACTATGGTCCGTGAACCGACTTTACAGACAACCAATTTTTTTTATTTTATTCCAAAATTTTTCGATATTATTATATTAAATTGATTATTCATATTTCTTTGTTATACTATACAAGATGATGCCCGCGACTTCGTCCGCGTGATTTAAGGTTTTTTGATTCCCAAGGGAACTCTGTAATTTTCCGGGATAATAAGTAGCCTATGTGTTAATCCTGTTTATAAGCTATCTCCATTCCAAATTTCCGCCAAATCGGTTCATTCGTTGTAGCGTGAAAAAGTAATAAACATCCATCCAAACATCCATCCATACATCCTCACAAACTTTCGCATAGTCATCGCATCGCATAGTAGGAACTAGGATAGTAGGATATACTGCATCACAAAAAAAAATTTTTGTGATGCAACTACAAATTTACGATTTTCGGATTTTTTCCTTTACTTGTGCTACATGACATTGCTTCATGCCAAATTTCATGATTCTAGGTCAACAGGAAGTACCCTCTAGGTCTTGCGAGTGTTAAAATATGCGGCATAGATGGACCATAAAAGGCCGTATCTTTTGATTGCGTCGACTTAGACTTTGTCACAGCTACAAGGGATTGCAGACCTGAGTATTTGATACTATTTTCAACTTGATACCCTCCATGTGTTCCTGAGAAAAAGGGTATTGACAGACGGACAGACAGACGGACAACGAAGTGATTCTAGAAGGGTTCCGTTTTTAGTACGGAGTACGGAACCCTAAAAATGAGAGTTATGACAGTTTAAAAGGTAAAAATTTGTTTGGTCCTCCTGAAAATTAGGGGTTTGTCGCTTACAAAATTTGAAATATCCAGCATCGATGTATCGGATTACACACGGACCTCGGATTACAAAGGGCGTAAAGGACATTTTGGCCAAAACTTGAACTTTTTAATGGTATCATACTCAGTTTTTAACGCTCTTTCGATCTGTCTTATTTACGTCTCAATATTCGCTAAAAATGTCGTTGACGATCTAGATTTTTGGTGTTCTTAAACATGAATTTTCGAATAAATAGGTCACTACTAATGGTACTACACTATGTAATGCATACATAGCATAATATCTATTAAGTATATTGTAAAAGTATTTTGAAAAGAGCAATTGCCGAGTTTCTTGCTGGTTCTTCTCGGCAGGAACGGCATTCCGAACCAGTGGTAGACTCATTGACGGTTGTAAAAAAACTAGTAAAAGTTTATTTGAATAAAAAAACATTTCTATTCTATTCTATTCTAATGGTCGTAAAGCTTGAGCTAAAACATAATATCATCAATTTTTTTTTTTAATTTTAAAAAGTAAAAAATATTCATATCTATTTCTTCTTTATCAACCTATAAACGTCCACCCGCTTTCAGGAGTTCCGCAATGATTCCGTCACCACCAGGCGCTTTGTTGTTCTTGAGCTGTTTGAGAGCCATACTAATCTCGTATAGGCTGACTGACCTCTGGGACATCTTCGGTATAGTTCATAAATCATAACGAATAATTGATCGTCATAGTCACCGTCGTTGGCAACAGTTTTTGATTGACAATTGCACTGTCGATTCAACGAAATACAGTCGATTATCGAGTGCAGGCTCGCGTCACCGTAGAAAAAGTATGTCGATATAATAGGCAGATAATATTATGTCGGTTCTCGTGACGTCACCACGCTCCTGCTTCCCTTGATGGATTAAATATAAAATATTTCTTTCTAAAATGTTTATAGTTTTTAATGCGCTTGATTATTTTTTTGGATATTTTGATACTTGATACAAAAAAAATAATTGTAATCATATCAATAAAAAAAATGGATGGAGAAATTTAGCACTGTGAGTAAAAGGGTAGTTTTTGAAAAAAATATAGTCTCTTGGTATATTGTTTGGATTTTCAAGTTGTAGGTACAAAACGGCTATAAAAGGACATTCCATTGAAAAAAATTCACAGAGCCATTTTTCGCTGCAAGTTACATTGAAAAAACGTATTTTTCAAAATTTGGTGGTTTCGACTAGGAGTATATTTTGGATATTTTATATTTTGTTTCTAGACTTTACATGAATGTTTCAGGTGAAGAAAGTTTTGACCGAGCATTTTGCCGAACTGAGATATTAAGCATAAAAGAGTTTAGGTAAAAATACCTAACTTCCGTTCTAATTTTTTTTTGGATATTTATAAAATACGTTTAACTACTGATACTTTATCATTCTGTAAAGTTTCGTCGCCTGAGGAATTGATGTTGGGGTCCACTAGCTTCATTGCCTAGACTACTAGTAAATTACGGCAATACATAGTACGCTTGAACTGCCTAACCCACATCCCACATGGTCTCGTAGCAGCCGCATTTATGCAACAGGGAGCTATTGTTTGTAGAAAGATCGGTATCTAGTAGCGACTAGCTATTACAAAATATCAAGTTTACGCTCTGATAAGACTTATTTTACCTTGGTGAATGATAGCTATAGGTACTAACCCGTTCTATTCAAGTTGGCCCTCGACAACCGTTACAAAATGAAGTCATACTTTAGCGTTGTCATAAAAAAATGATTGTATTTCTTACTGTTACCACGACTGTGACGGAAGTTTACTTTTCTGGCAACGCTTTTCATGGCGATGACGTCTTGAATGTCGAAGGGCGTGATTTTAAACTTCTTTTTTAGGGTTCCGTACCAAAATGGTAAAAATGGAACCCTTATGGTGAGACTTTCTCCGTCCGTCTGTCACAGTCGATTATTTCAGTAACTATTAAAGCTATCGACATGAAATTTGGCATAGTTTTGTATAATAGTGGCCCAACATCATTGGAATAAAGAAAAATCGAAAATTACTTTTAGTTTTATAAAAAAAGGGGGAAAATCGGGGGTTTGAAATTTCAAAGTAAAATAACTATACCGAGTGGGGTATCATATGAAAGGCCTTTACTTGTGCATTCTAAAACAGTTTTTTATTTATTTCTATATATAATAGTTTTTGATTGATCGGCCAAAATGTGGAAAAAAGTACCGTTCCCCCCCCCTCCCCCCCCCCCCCTATCTCCGAATTTATATTAACAATAAACCTCTACAAACAAAGTTAACGATAAATAAGCAAATTAATATAATATTATCGTTTTACCTTTACTTTTGGAGTACGGAACCCTCGGTGCGCGAGTCCGACTCGCACTTGGCCGGCTTTTTTTCTCCTCTTCTAAGAAAGGTCATTAATTAAAGTAGGTAATAAAAAGTCTGCGCTATGCAAACCTTTTCCTTTTTTACTCATCTTAAGCAGCCCGCACACAGTCAATAATATTGACGAAAATATTGACGAAAATATTGACAATATTTTCGTCAATATTTAGACCCCGCACACTACGCAAATAATATTGTCAATATTTCTAACAAAAAGTGATTCAGTAAGGCGTAGAAGCTTGATTTGCATGCACGTGTGCTAAAATGGATACAAAGAAAAAAACCATTGCATTGGTTATTGCATTAACTTTATTGAATAAAAAAAGAAAGAAACGATGGCTTAAATACTGGATGACAAAAAAATTTTCGCATTGATTTTATTTTTCCTGTAAAATATACATAAACCTCTATTGACCATAATTATTTCAGATTTTTCGATTGGTAAACTTCGGAGATAAGGGGGTAACGGTATTTTTTCGACATTTTGGCCGATCTATCAAAAACTATTATATATAGAAATAAATAAAAAACTGTTTTGAAATGCACAAGTAAAGGCCTTTCATATGATACCCCACTCGGTATAGTTATCTTACTTTGAAATTTCAAACCCCCGATTTTCCCCCTTTTTTAATCAAACTAAAATAATTTTCGCGTTGCTTTTATTTTTCCTGTAAAATATACATAAACCTCTATTGACCCCCGATTTTCCCCCTTTTTTAATAAAACCAACCAAACCAAAATAATAAAACCAAAATTGAAAATTTTTAGGGTTCCGTACCCAAAGGGTACCAACGGGACCCTATTACTAAGCCTACGCTGTCCGTCCGTCCGTCCGTCCGTCCGTCCGTCCGTCCGTCCGTCTGTCAGAGGGCTATATCTCGTAAACCGTAATAGATAGACAGATGAAATTTTCACATATTATGTGTTTCTATTGCCGCTATAACAACAAATAATAAAAATTAAATTTAATTAAAAAAATTAAATTAAAATGGGTAGGTGGGTAGATGGAAATTTTTTAATTTAATTTTTTTAACGGAACCCTAAAAGAGCGAGGCCCGACTCGCACTTGGCCGATTTTTAATAAAACCAAAATTGGCCAAGTGCGAGTTGGGCCTCGCTCTTTTAGGGTTCCGTTTAAAAAAATTAAATTATTATATTTCCATGGGTACATGGAAATATAATAATTTAATTTTTTTAATTTAATTTAATTTTCATTATTTGTTGTTATAGCGGCAATAGTAAATTTCATCTGTCTATCTATTACGGTTTACGAGATACAGCCCGCTGACAGACGGACGGACGGACAGCGTAGGCTTAGTAATAGGGTTCCGTTGGTACCCTTTGGGTACGGAACCCTAAAAATAATTTTCGATTTTTCTTTAATCCAATGATGTTGGGCCACTATTATACATTATTTTAAATTATATATTATTATATACAATGCCCAATATATTATATATTTTATATTATATATTATTATATACAATGCCCAATTTCATGTCCATAGCTTTAATAGTTACTGAAATAATCGACTGTGACAGACGGACGGACGGACGGACGGACGGAGAAAGTCTCACCATAAGGGTTCCATTTTTACCATTTTGGTACGGAACCCTAAAAAAGAAAGAAACGATGCCTTTTATATGGATGACAAAGTGGAAAAGTGGAATTAAATCATTTAAATCTAATAAAAGAACTTCGAAGTACAGAAAAAGATGATTTTAAAAGTAGTAGCTTTAAAAAAATACTATCTTTAGTAACCCCTTACTTAAAAAAACAAGATATACTGATGCGAAAATCGTTACGTCTCCCACATTCTAATAAATTCTATTAAATATTCTTTTTCATTGCTTGTAGCACTGGGGATGTCCTCCATGTTTGGTTGCGAGCGCACGTCCTCCTGCCTTGAAATCTTTTTTCAACTAAAATATTGACGCGCGCCCGCACACTGTCAATATTTTTGTCAATATCCCTGCCTCCCCCCGATATTGACGAAATTTCCGGACTTCGACAATAATATTGATGAAACCCCGCACACAGTCAATAATATTGTCAATATTCGTAAATATTGACAATAATATTGACTGTGTGCGGGGTGCCTTAGAAAATTTCACGCGAACAATAGTAACCAAACAACAATAGGGAACTAATTAAAACTTAAACAATAGCAAGCACGATATAGTTAGGTACCTATTGACAATCGCAAGGGGTACGTTGTTAACTGTACTAAGTAGGTATGACTTGAGGTGCGATGCGGGGAAGCGCGAGGGACGTAGGGGCCAACCTGAATTGAACGTGTTAGTATATCCATAACAGTTTTTACGACGTAGTCGTAATTCCTAGTTCCATGGTTTTTACTAAAAACTATAGGCCAAACGTCAAATCCTTGAAATTAAAATATTATGGCTCAAAAGTTCCAAAACAACAATTACCTACTCATTCATAAACGCAGGCATAGTTTGACGAAGAAAATAAATATGGAAAGACTTCCATGATATTATGATACCATCATACAGTACCGGGGGCTGCACAGACGGACTTTTCACATGTACGTGGGCTGTTCCAAAAATTGTTAGTGGAATGAAAAATAGTTGGGAAGTGAAAAAATTTTATTTATAGCTTTTTAACATAGTCCCCTCCAACCCCAATGCAATTTTGCATTGGGGTGAAACAGCTTTCGAAACATTTAAAAAATGTATCTTGCGGTACGATAAGTCAAAAATAATTTCCCGCGAGACGTCCACTGTTGCAAACAAAAGAGTGACAGATTTATTTTTAAAAAAATATTTAAAAAAAATTGGCCAATAATTTTCAGCAAAGAGATTTGTATTGAAATTTGTCGAAAGAGATTGTACTTATTTATTCTGTAGCTAACAATTTTCGGAACAACCTAGTATTGGAAGCACACAGTGGTATCATAGATTTGATTGGTACTATGGACCTATAAAAAAGATCCTTTTTTATAGGTCCATGATTGATGCCTAGTCGCTTCGAACTAAGCCTCAATAGCTAAACGGTTAAAGGTGCGGACTGAAGACTGAAAGGTCGCAGGTTCGAATCCCACCCGTTGCACTATTGTCGTACCCAGTCCTAACACAAGCTTTCCGCTTGTTTGGAGGGGAGAGGAGAATATTAGTCAATTTCAACTTGGCTGATATTCTTTTAAAAAAAATCCTAAGGCAGACTTGCAACAAACTTTTTAGTCATGTTTAGTTAAATTTTGTAATGCTGTCACTTTTTCAGAGTTAACATAAGAAGGACAGCATTACAAAATTTCTTCTTCTTCTTTATCAACCTATAGACTTCCACGGCTGGACAAAGGTCTCCTGCATGGACTTCCACAGGCTTCGGTCTTGCGCCGCTTGCATCCAGCGGCTCCCTGTGACTCGTTTGATGTCGTCGGTCCACCTGGTAGGGGTCTAACAACACTGCGCTTCCCGGTGCGGGGTCGCCACTCCACCACCTTGGGACCCCAACGACCATCAGCTCTTCGAACTATGTGCCCCGCCCATTTCCACTTCAGTTTCGCGACTCGCTGAGCTATATCGGTGCCTTTGGTTCTCCTACGGAACTCCTCATTTCTGATTTGATCTCGCAAGGATATACCGAGCATAGCTCTCTCCATCGCTCGCTGAGTGACCCTGAGCCTTCATATGAGGCCCATAGTTAGCGACCATGTCTCGGATCCATAAGTCATCACTGGCAACACGCACTGTTCGAAGACTTTAGTCTTCAGGCACTGAGGGATTTTGGACGAGAAGACATCTCGGATCTTCCCGAACGCTGCCCAGCCGAGTTGGATTCGGCGGTTAATCTCTTTCTCGAAATTGGACCTACCCAGCTGGACTGACTACAAAATTTAACTAAACATAATTAAGCAGTTTGGTGCAAGTCGTCTATGAGTGTTGTAAGTAGGTATTTAAACTTCTTGTTGGACACTCATAAAGCACTCATAAATGCATGTGCAGGCTTCACTAAGAACTGTCAAAGCCGCATTTCGTCATATGAGTCACTACGGTAGTCAATATCATTCGTCTATGTATGAATCATACAAAATAAAATACAGTGTGTCACTTTGGATGCTTCATCAAAGAGGCACGTTGAAAGTGATAACTTAAAAAATAAATCCTCTTAAAGATCTCAAGTCTATGCCCGAATTAATATTAAAACAAGTGTGAAATAAAAATTAAATATACCCCCGACCCGTGATACACCCGGACTATGAATGATATACCCGACATCCTGTTACCCAGTTTGCTTGGTACCCATGTACCCATATGTGTATGTACCCAATATCCATCATTAGATCCTCCTCCTCGATCCTCGATCATCATCTATCTAACACCAACTCATTGAGCCCAAACACACTATATCTGCTGTAAGTAACTGAGGAGATGGGTATCCCGCAGTCTATTTGATGCTGCAGCATCAGCTCAAGGTTATCATGTTTTGGAAATTATCCCAAGCAACAGTACACCTTTCAAATCACGCGCACCTGTGAAAGTTTGTAAGGCCCTTTAATCGATTAGAAAATGTTGATCTTTAAACGCCTGAACAGTTCTTCACAAATTGTAGCTAAGATCAATCTAGATAACGTTAGCACTTAGCTTTCAAACAAAAAACCGCATCAAAATCGGTCCATTGGTTGGGGAGCTACGAGGCAACAGACAGACACACAGATACAAGCCTATATCATAATAAATTGACGTCAGTTTAGAAACAAGGGGTAAATTGCATTCCAGTAGGGCTAACATATGCGCCACGAGAAAATTTTGTCTCCTCATTTATCTACTCGTGAATCTCTAAACTTTGGAGTCTAAACTTCTAAAGGATGTCACGAGAAAACGGGTAGACAATATTTTTAACCCTACATAGCTTATATACCTACTACTAACGCCTAAAGCAGTATTACCTACCTATGTCAATTTTGTTTTGAGATATCATATCATGGCAACCTTAAAAATTATTTAAGGTTGACGTATAATGACATGTCAAAACAGTATTGAAATGATAGGTTGTACTACTTTATGCATAAAGCTGATAGTTCTAAAACGGCTAGATATACTTACATTAAAACACCTCGGTTGAATCCACTTTAGAATAGAAACCGCATTCAAATCGGTCTAGAATCTAGATAGACAAAGCAGTCAAACCATACCTTAACTTTTCAGTTGGATGAAAAAGGTTAACAAGTGTGTTTCAGCGTATTTGGACTTTTATCTTTGTTTTTTATCTTATTTTTGTTTTTTACCTTATGCCTAGTCTATCCTTATAATTATCATCGCAATAACTCTTTTAATTAAAATCCGAAAACCAAAACGCATACCAATAAACGCATACCAATGATAGGTAGATGCATTATTTATTTAACGTATTCACGAAAACAAGAGCGGGATTTATTTGCATCAGCCCAAGGCTGTTCTGATATTAATGATAACGGGTATGCTATAATACCTAATTATTGTTTGGAATAATAAAATTATGATTATTATAATTTGGTAGGTAGAAAACCGATAAATTAATTAAATAACTGTATTTTTTAAGTTTATCCCAATTTTATCCGTATAAGGAAAGGAAAAAAGCAACCTTAACGCCACAGGCGTCCACCAAACTGGTGATTACTGGTGTTTCGTAGAGAGGATATCGTTATGAATTCCCATATAACTCGGTTTAGCTTCAGTGAACACAGTTCAATATAACAGAAGAGATGCCTCATTTTTCTTTGGGGTGATCATAGTGGAGACGAGGGTAGATGAGAACAACTGTGCTGCGTGTAGTAGATGGACGTCTCTCTTTGTGCTAGCATATGAAAACTACCAATGCTGCGATTCTCGGTGAGGGTCGCTAATACAGATCCTTGGATCACCATGGGTTCGTACCATGTGACCCGTCTACAGCTACTTTAACTGTGTTGGTAACTTTGGTTCTCCTACGAAAAACTTATTTTTGATTTGAATACTCTTTCCATCACTCGCGACCCTGACTGAGCCTTCGTATGAGGCCTATACAAGTATACTGTATACATACCGCCCATAAATTATTCTTTCGCATTTCATAAAACGATCTTAACTGGTAGGTCTACGACTATAATAATATATATTAGTTTGAAGTTATACCTAATCATTATCTGAACATTAACCTAAACTAAACATCAAGATCATTTTAAAACATCAACAAGTACGATCAAAAATTGTATTCTAGTATATTGTAGTTATTGTACGTAAACATGTAATATAAGTATATATAGGTAAGATATATGTTATATATGCGCATTTTCCTTACAAAAAAATTAATTAGGGCTTGCTTCACCACTTCCTGATAAAGGTATGATAGCCTATCCATAACTTATCCGACGGATAGCGTTTAAATTTCTGTTTCATAAGTATCTTATAATTCAATCTGGCAGTTAAACTCAAAAAGATATCACACAGATGTATCCAGCAGATATTTTATCCGTTAGATATATATCAGGCACTTTATCAGCAAGTGGTAAAACAGGCCATTAATATTTTAAAATAAATTTTGATTTTGCAGACATTATACACCTACGTTTTTTGTAATTATCAAATTTTTAGTAGGAAATTATAATACTTAGGCATGATGGCCGATTTTTTTTAACCATTGGATGATGTCCGGAAGTATCTACTATGTATTTCGTAAAATTCACGCAAAAACGTTCAACTGTGTCAAGGCGTCGTTCGTTTTTTAAAATCATGAATTAATCCAATTAGTCATTAGAAAAATTCATTGATTATATTGGTTACTGGCATGATGTATTGTGTTCTGGGCCTATACTAACATCTCTTAATTCGAACTAAACTGGTCTGCCCGCGAAATTCAAATTTAATTTGGTTTTTCACAATTTGTAAGCTAATACGACAAAGTAGGCTTATGGCATTTTTTAATTGCGCCAATTCAAATTCAAATTTATTTATTTCACGTAGGCCAACCTGTGCCTCTTATGACAAATCATGATTCTACCACCGGTTCGGAAAGCGGATTCTGCTGAGAAGAGCCGGCAAGAAACTCAGCAGTTGCTCTTTTCAAAATAATCATTTTACAATATTATTATGAAGCTATTGCATTGTAATAAGTTTTTATACTATCTTGTGGGCAGCTGGATGCCAAGCCGATTTAACCTATGCAACTTTGTTAGAATAATATATAATAGTTCAACAATGAGGGGAAGTTCCAAAAAAAAGGAAAAGTACTACAATTTAATTCATGTTAAGACGGGCAGACACAAAGTAGCCCCATTCCCGTAGGCGGCACCCGTTCACGAGCATGACGCATGACCCAGCCGTTGCTTCGCTCGACCATATTTGAGGGAACGTAACAACCCGCACCACACGACACCACCACAGAAATGTTTAAAGAGAGCGTGACATACTTAGGTTACCCATGTTAAGGCATCGAATTGAATACTAATATTCAAATATTCATTTTAAGATCCTATGCAACTTTGTCATTAAGAAAGTCATTAACTTTGTAATAACTTTGTTAGATTTTACGCATTGTTTAAATTTGTGCAGTGGCAAATCTAGCAATTCCTTCGGAATCATATTATATAAGCGTACGCTCAACCCCACAAAGGGTTTTTGCACTTTAGCGCAGGCGACATGATGGTATTTCTAGTTTATGACGATTTCTAATAAGTCGGTTGTGTGTATCGCCTCTTTGTTTATGAAGATGAATATTTTGTCTCACAAAGACTATATTATTATAAATGTACGGTGAAGCTACCGTAAGTATAACAATCTCTTTAAACTTTTCACGAAGACATACGTGAGGTAACTCAGGTCAAATTCGATACTCGGACTAATTTCTTAAAATGGACTCTTTCAATAATTTTTTTTATATAAACCTGTGAAGATGATACTGCCATTTGCGCAATTAGAATGCAATAAGCCTACTTTGTCGTATTACTTAGTTTACAAATTTCTAAAAACCTAATTAAATTTGAATTATGCCGGCAGACCCGTTTAGTTCGCCCTATAGCAGTATTAAGTATTTAAATTTTGTTTTCAGATGTTATCTAGTGACAACCTTAATTTAATTAATTTAAAGGTTAAGCCTCAATAGCCCAACGGTTAAAGGTGCGGACTGAAACTGAAAGGTCGCAGGTTCGAATCCAACCCGTTGCACTATAATTGTCGTACTCACTCCTGGAACAAGCTTTCCGCTTATTTGGAGGGGAGAGGATAATATTAGTCAAGTTCAACTTGGTTGAAATTCTTTTAAAAAAAAATATTACCTACTTTAAGGTTCACACTGTATGAAATGTGGAAACAACTAATACTGCTTTTAACTTTGGTAGTGTAGGTCCTCTATATAAATATTTAAATATGTATTCTCAATATTTACTGCCGAATACCGACAATACCTATACATTATTCACCTACTCGCGAGCACCTGTTTAAATGGCAAATAGAAGACTAACTTTAGAAATTAGTTGCTATATTCTTGATCCGTTGACGGTGAGAAAACGAAATGACATTTGACATAAAATTAAGTCTATTCTTACTCTGTGGTAATAATATTATGGTGTTGTGAAACGCCTGTTTTGTACTAATAGCAATTATTGTAGCTTCTACAGATCCATGACAACGTGAAAAGGCGTTTGCGCCGAAACAGCTAACTTACTCTCGAGTAAGACTTAGGTATTCCATCTTTCCATGTTATTGAAATTGAGCCTTATTAAGAAATCTAACTGTGGATTCAAATAGGGGCTTAGGCCTCTAACTATTTGTAAACAATGGTTTTGGGGCTTATTTTGGGGTGCTATCTTATAGTATTGTACTCGTAACTATAGGTGTGTTTAAATTCTCATATTTACGTATTATCAAATTACAAGCAAAATTTCTTAAATTTTTCTTTTGATCGCAGCCAACTTATGTATTTAATGTGCAATTCAAAATTGCATTTATTCAACCGTTTTTATTATACTTAGTTACCTACTATGCAAATACTCAGACTGGCCATTCGAAAAATTTTAATTCGTTTCACAAACCCCGCAAAAGTCAATTTAGGACGGACCCTCTCAATCTTTCTTCCTTTAAGAATACTCACTATTACTTATAGATAAAGTAGTCGCTACGTTATAACAGTGACTACCCATAAATCATAAATCTTACTTTCATAAAGGTTACCTAGAAGGTTCAAATCACATTAAATGCAAAATAATAATGTTAGTAATACCGAATTACCTTCTGTCAAACTCGAGTTAATCGAGAAACTTATAATGGCACTTCATCCAATTTAATATTAAATTATGATAACAATAAGTTAATGAGGAAAAATAACGATCGTTAGGTATGAAAAATAAGTAACAAATACAAAAATATAATACTTACCTCTTATACAAATAATTAGCCTACGTTAAACGTGGTTAAGACTAGATAATATAAAAGGTTTATGTATACATACCTAACACCAAGATTTTCTTTAATTTACGTATAGTTAGATACTACTCTAATAAAATGTATATTATTAACATACTAAGTTCTTAATATGTACTTTAAAAAGAAATTATATTTTAATAGATTTAGATACTTATACAAAAACCCTGCTTGTTTTGAATAGGGAAATAGATGAATAGGTATATTATCTTCATTGCCGAAAATGTATGAAACCTAGAGGTTGTATAGAATACACACATTTCCGTAGATTTTACGACTTTTATTTTTTATAGGTTTCTCAAAACCTAACGGATTACATACATTTCCGATAACATTTGTATACATTATACTTCAATATTGTGTAGGGAGTAAATAATATTATAACATAGCTATAGATACACAGTCTAACAAAAGTAGTGATGTGATGGAATTAAAATCAACTCTTAATTATTTGGACCACATAGAGAAGACTTAAAGCTATCTTGAAGTGATATTCTGAAATAGTCATTTATGTATTTATTACTAGTAGATTTCTTTAGATCTTGCAAAACCAATATATTATTTCTTTTACGGTTTTGAATTACTTAAGTACACCAAAACATTTTTTTTTGTTTTTTTTTTGTTTATAATGTTTTTTTTATATTTTTTATATTTTTTTTGACAACATTGAATATAATACATACATCAAGAGTAAATTGTAACTTGTAGATATGTTACTACCTTAATCGACTTTTACTGTTAGTGCATCGAAACATGTTTGCGGAAGTGAAATTATTTAAACCCTCTGGCAAATTTTCTCCAAATGTTTAATTTTTTTCTTTAATTGCTCAATTGTATTCGTCATTTCATTGTATATTAAATCTTCCAGTTCATCTATACGATGTTTTTCTTCGACTAATAGAGTATCAACGTCATTTGATAGATCTCTGCGTACACGATTAGTTCTAGTATCGTAATTATCTTCGCCACACGACTCACAATCCATCCAGTAACGTAAATCAATTGAAGGCAAATCTTCACAAGAAATAAGACCAAGTTGTACTTCAGGTAGTAAAAATACATTCTCGTTAATTGTATCAATATTATCACCGTTATCACACAGTACTCGGGCCAAGTTTGCCTTTTTAATCTGTTCTAACTGTTGTGGTTTGAAAGTGGATAGGTTCTCGTACCAGAAACGATCCCCGTCTCTTAATCGCCTAAATTGTTCAATCAAGAGGCAACGAAACAGTGGCCCTACTTTACCGCCTTCTACTTGGTCTTCTAGAATACCACCAACCCAAACATCAATATTATGAACTGATCCGTACAGTTCTTTTAATTTATCCCTTACGCTCTTATCTGAAATCTCACTCGCTAAATCCTCAAAGTCATTCACATCAGTCATGTTGCAAACCTGTCGCCATTTCGTGTAAGGCGGGATACCATGATCTCTACCTCTTTGGATATTAATAGCAGCTAAATCTAGAGCAACAGCATGAGCAGTATGGAATAACTTCTCAGTCAGCTCAGTGTTAAGATTCTGTGTAGGTGTTTTCAACTTCGCAGGAGTTATAAACATACCTCTAAGTAAAGGATCAACACCGCCTTCATCAACTAACCTCCATGGAGAGAAGAAAGCGTTACGTAAAAGTAAATGACCTTGTGGTATCGGTTCGAAATTTTCGTCGTAACGATGGAGAATGGGATTAATTATTGAGTGTCCGAATCTTAAAGCAGCAGTAGCAAATACGTTAGATACAGAAGGATTAACATTCGGATTGTATGCCTTGTATTGACCTAGTTGAGAGTAGCCTTCGGGGCCAAGAATAAGTGGTAACCAATGAACATAAGTGATAACTTGCATTTGAGCCCCAACAATTTTTCGAGCTTCTTGATAAACTTTATCGCCATCCCAGAATGGATTGAAAGCCTTCAGCTTAGTAGCTATTCTATTGTGTTCACGCATCCAAATTGTGTGCATTGCAGCGAGGCCGATCTGTTCGTTGGCTCTAATGTCACCTGCAACGAAACAGTTTCTTGTGCTTTCTTCAAGATTACGTCTGCAATCCATGGCATTTAAACCAGAAGTCGGTAGTAGAGGCTTTTTCCCGGGAAATTGTGCTCCAGCACGTAAAGTTCCATTTTCATTTGTTAAATCTCGTAAATCTTCGGCAACCGATTTTTCAAAGCCATAAACCTGAGAGGCGTCAATAAAAGAAGTGAGCTGGTTTATCTGTTCTCTTGGTTGTAGTCGACCAAATACAACTGATGTCATGCCAGAGCCACAGACTGCACTTGTTCGAACAAAATCAATGCAACGGCGGTTAGTAATTCGAGTATCATTTTCTGGCACATCAATTGGAAAACACGGAGCTGCGTAATCACAGGTCTTTTTGCAATCAATGCCATCCCACGTTTGGGAGCTGACTGAGGGTAAGGCGTGATCTAAATCGTGATCAAGCCATTGACCCCATTGCATAGTCATATGTGTAATTTCAATATCTTCTGATATATCGGTTGTACTTATAATTGATACCGATACTAATCGTGCACTTGGTAAAGTATATCCATTATATTTAATATTTTTGTTCCATCCTATAGGCTGGCTGAACCCATTTTCATAGACGGGAAAAAGTATTCGTCGAAAACTTGTTAAGGACGTGCCCCAAGTAGGGTAGTCAAAATTATTGCAGCTACCGTCAATGCTACGGTATTTATTATGATAACACATATCTGAACAGTCTTTGGTTTCCCTGTGTGCTACACAGCCAGACAATTTCCCTAATACTTCTAAGTGTTTTGGGGATAAAATGTTTTCATAGTTGAAAGGTTGCACTGATGTTACTGTTGAACCAGACTGAATAAATTCTCGTACTTTATCTAAAGCTCTTTCATAAATTTCAGCAGCACGTGCCACTTCTCTTTCTGGTGCATTAGGAAATCTAGTCATTCTGTAAAGGTCATGATAATTGACCTCAGATTTTTTGTTATCAAATAATTGTTCTACAGTTTTTGCAATCGCTTGGTCCACGTCACGAGTTGCTTCAGTAAGGGCAATATTGATATATTCATCACCTGGTAGGACATGATCTTTGACAGTTAAAAATAAAGAAGCAGCATCGCGCCCATACTCATTAAAAACAGTACATTCATAGTGTCCGGCATCAGTAAGAGTTACATTATAGATAATTAGACTACCAATCAGAGTTATTGTCATCTTGTTATTTGAAGTAACACGATTTCCATCTTTTCTCCATTCCACAGTAGCGGGTGGATCACTTTCATATTCACACGGCATTTGCACGGAGGTTTCTTTAAAAGCGTCCATATCTTCCGGGCGCAATACTATCTTAGGCGGAATTAATTGGAAATTTTCTACTTTCAAAATGGCAGATATTTCAGTAAGGCCTTCAGAATTTTCAGCCCTACAGTGATATAAACCAGCATCATCTTCAGTTGCTTCTATTATTGTTAAGTTTTGATTTTCATCTCGCAATAGTATATTTTCACTAGGAGGCAAGACCATGGTGTTCCTATACCAAGTAATAGTAGGTTTAGGCACGCCTCTGGCTGTACACACGAATTGGGCCGTATCACCAAGTGCAATAGTTTGATCACTTGGTACAGTTAGGAAGGCAGGAGCAACTAAAACAAGAAAATGGTGCCTTAATAATAGTGAAATCGTCATTGATATTTCCAAAATAAGCTAAGGAAAAGCTAATCTAAACTAATAAAGTGGTTGTGATTCAAGTATAATATTATTACCCATAACTTCGAGAGTGGCTGACGCCGTAACTTTTGCGTTGATATTTTCTGCTTGACACGTATACATTCCTGCATCCTCGTGATGTATATTTTCAATTGTAATAGAACCGTTATGTTGCATGGAAATTCTGTCACTTAGTAGTACTCTTTCACCGTTATAGTACCAAGAAATATGGGGCTTTGGATTTCCTTTAGCCACACAGTCAAAGCGAACACTAGGGTCATTAATTTTTACAACTTGGTTTCTCGGCAGTGTTGTAAATACTGGGTATCCTAAAAATAATTACATATTAAAAAAATTGAATTTTGCAGTTCAAATCAGAAAAATGTGTATTTTTTGAAATACCAACCATCGTCATCTGTTTTACTTTGGACGATCATCCTGGCTTGCCTTGATCGAACTTCACCCGCTGGATTCCTTGCACTGCATTCGAACATACCGACGTCGTTTTCATCTGCATCATGAACCATCAGTGTGCCATTACCCATTACCTCATATCGAGATTTATCGTCAGGTAATGCTGCTGAATCACGGAACCAAACGATCTCGGGTTCCGGTTCGCCAGTCGCTATACACGTGAACATAGCATCTTCCCCAAAGGTAACTATTACATCTTCGGGATCGGATTCAATTTCGGGGCGTCCTGTAAAGTATTAATGCCTTATATGTGTCACCGTAAGATTGTGAAAACCGTTAAACTGTAAAAACTTGTGTTAGTTTACAAACTGGTGAAATATTTTGAACTGTATCTAAGCTCGGGTGACCAAGAGTTCTGAACTGCGATGATATTGCTCGAGCATTAGAAATGCTTAATGTTACAAATCACCTATTGGGCAGAATAAAAAAAAAGTTTCACTACTACACTAGCGGCACGCTATGATGGCCGGTTTGACGTTTGTCCGCTCATGAAGTTCCGTATTAATTGATAACGACTTTGAAGGAAATAATTGTATTACTTTATTGACGATAGTGATGTGCAGAGATTCATAAATTTTATCGAATGTAGTTTTAGGTTTAGGACTCAAAATTTATTTATTAAATTGATTTCTAAAATGTATACAAGTGTAGAAAAATCAGTTTGCACCATTTAAGGGGTGAATGTACTTGTGAATATGAACAATTTTCACTATGTGGACAAACCTCTGAAATCGCAAAAAAATATCAGCTGTTTCATACAAAAGGTAAAATTTTTATTTTTATATGATATATACCACAACTCGGCATTTGGTTTTCTAAATTGAAAATTTTTAAAAATGGAATCTAATACGATCGTCACATAGGATCGCTGGCTAGCACAACTACTACCTCCGGCAAACTCGTTTTCAAAAACAAAGCAGTTTCGAATTGACGTTGCTTCGAAAAGTATAAACTGTCAGTGCAATGCGATTGTGATATAGTTTTGACCTGGCTTTGGATTTCAAATATTGATACTGCATTACTGTTGACCCTTGCTCGTTAATTTGGACTCTGTTCAAGCCCTTTGTTGTGGATTTCGTCGATATGACCGAACGTACGCAGAGAACTGTTCTAAATAGTCAGACACGTGAGTTCGTAATACGCCTTCGTAACTATTTCGATCGTGAAGCTCAAAATGGAGGGCCAATTTTACCTATAACGTCAGTGGTTGAACGCGTAGCTGATGCGCTTAATATTGGACAACGAACTGTTAGACGGATAACTAAAAAAAAATATGGCGAGACTGGCACAGAAGAAAATAAACTTCACACACCAAAAAAGAGAAAACGAGCAAAACCAGTCGTAGGCATCGATAGCTTTGATGCCGATGCTATCCGAAGACATGTTTACGGCTACTATTTACAGAAGGAGTATCCAACAAGAAAAAAGTTGGTGCATTCACTGAAGGAAGCTGGATTATTCTTCGGTGGGGAAAGTTCTTTAACGAAGATTTTGAAGACCATTGGATTTCGATACAAAAAATGTAACAAACGCAAAATATTGATGGAAAGATTTGATATAGCGATGGCAAGGTATACTTTTTTACGGCAAGTGAAAGAAATCAAAAATTGGCAAAATGTTGTGTTCTTGGATGAAACATGGCTTAATGCTAACCATACTGTAGGCCGTTCTTGGAACGATGACACAGCAGCATCTACTTCCAAAGTTCCTGTAGGAAAAGGATCGCGACTTATAATTTGTCACGCCGGAACCATCAACGGGTTTGTCGAAGGTTCTCTCATGGCTTTTGCGTCAAAAACCACTGGAGACTATCATGAAGACATGAATGGAGAAAAGTTTACTGAATGGTTTACCTCAATGTTGTGTAGCCTCCCTGAACCATCTATTATAATTATGGACAACGCCCCATACCACTCGATGCAAATTGACAAGCCACCTGCCCAATCCCAAAAGAAAGCTGATATCGTCGCATGGCTTCGTAAAAATGGCGTAGATGCAAACATGAATATGTTAAAAGCGGAATTAGTACGTCTTTTAAAAGAAAACAAACCAACCAAGATCCGATACGTCATTGACGAAATAGCATTAGAACATGGGCACAGAGTTATACGGTTACCGCCTTACCATTGTGAGTATAATGCGATTGAGTTGGTGTGGGCTCAAATTAAGGGATATGCTGCAAGACACAATACAGAACCCCCATTTACCACAAAAAAAATGCTAAAATTATTAGAAGAAGCTTGTGAACATGTGACTAAAGGAGACTGGGAAAAGGTTGTGAATAGAACTGTTAAATTAATAAGGGAAGATTATGAAAGAGATGTGAAAATAGATAATATTATAGAAAACGAACATATAATTATTAATGTAGGTGATGATAGCAGTGACGACAGTGAAAATAGTAGTATGGACGAATCTGATTAATTATGGCCTTTTGTGGCACCTTTTTTGGTATCTTTTGTATTCATATGTTTCTTGTGTGCATATAAAGTATGTATATTCATTTTCATTCAAATATTCAGTTCGTTCAAATAAATTAAATAAACATATACATTTTTGTTTTATTAAACCTATTTAATCAGGTACAAAAACAAAACTTAATTGTTTTTTGTTCGAGAATAAATTGACATTCCACATCACTATTGTAATGTGTCAAACCGGCCATCATAGCGTGCCGCTAGTTTAATATTTTTATTTCCGACATTAAATCAAAATTTCGAATATAAAAACGAAATGCAAATGCTCCGATTCCACGCGGTCTTGTCTGCTCTATCCCTGGAGTATTTTTTTAAAGTGCGGAGCCAGAAGCTCGTGAAGGAGGCGAAGGTCGAGTAGGTGAAGCGAAGTCTTCTGGCGTAGCCCATTTGATTTGTACTGTACACTACTATTGTGTTGCATTACAAATACAGTTATTTACAAATAGAATGGGCTACGCCGGAACACTCGCTCAAGTCGCCTCTTCATTTAGCTTCATCGATTCAACGTTCGTTTCGCTACGGCCTCGTAGGCTCGCTTCATTCAGGATCTCCTTTGCGAGCTTCTGACTCCGCGCCATAAAAAAATACTCCAGGGGTACGGCAGACAAGACTGCGTGGAATCGGAGCATGTGCATTTCATTTTTAGTAACAACCCCCTGTGCCGTAACAGCTAAGGATGCAGGGCAAAAGGCGAACGTTCTGCGCCTCAAAACAGAACCACCTCACCAGGGAGGATACCCGCATAAAACCGAGCAAGTCCATATGCTCTGAGACGGCAGCCCCGTCGATGGACTAAGATACAACAGGTTAATCACCTATTTACTTGAAAACTCTTTGATTAAAGAAACGAATACAGTATTAAACCGGACCGATTGTACAACGACGACTTTTGGCATGAAAACAAGGAGACTTATTGTTTTTTGGAACGTAAAAACGCTCTCTCATGACAGCCTGTTGGCACAGGTGGAAGCTTAAATGCCCAGGTATAATTTACAAATCCTCGGTTTAAGTGAAGTGCGCCGAAACGGATTCGGAGAACTTAAAACATCTAAAGGCCTAACTTTATTATATTCGCTTAAAGAGAGTGAAGATGATGCGCGCATGAATGGCGTGGGTCTACTTCTTGGACGTGCCGCGAAAGGCAGTCTTTTGGATTGGAAACCAATCTCGGAAAGAATCATGACAGCTCGCTTCAATTCTAAAGCCCGCAAGGTTACTATAGTACAGTGTTACGCACCTACTAATCTAGCCGAAGAAGAAGAAAAAGAAGAATTCTACAACGCGCTAAATATCATCGTCGGGAAAATCCCTAAGCAGGATATAGTTATTGTAATGGGAGATTTAAACTCTAAGGTTGGGAACAATAACGCTGGCCTTGAAAAAATCTCTGGCAAACATGGACTGGGATTAGGAAATGATAATGGTGAGCGTAAATTCAATCGTATATTATTGCTTTAATACAATTAAATACTTCAGCGGAGCAGAATTTAACGCTGAACTTTGTACTTACGGCAGTGGAAATCTTTCTCTTTCATAGTCGCAAGCGACGTTCCTGTGGCAGAAGCCGGTTCGTAGCAGGTGGCGGCTATGCTCATGTCGCCGTGCTCAGCGAGCATGCGCACGAACCAGAGCATGGCACAGTCGCAGATCAAAGCATTGCTATCTAAACGAAGCTTATGCAGTTTCGGCATTCCACGGAACGAGCCAGGGGGTATCGTCTTTAAGTTGTTGTTGTGCAAATAGCTGAAACAAAATCAAACCTTAGTATACTTCTTTTCAGCTCAGGCTCAGGGACACTCAGCGGCCGATAGAATAGAATAGAATAGAATAGAATAGAATAGAAATGTTTTTTATTCAAGTAAACTTTTTTACAAGTGCTTTCGAATCGTCGATGAGTCTAGTCTAGTATAGAGAGAGCTATGCTAGTGTATCCCTGCGATCAAATCAGAAATGAGGAGATACGTAGGGGAACCAGTCACCTGAAGTGGAAATGGGTGGGGCATATAGTTCGAAGAGCTGATGGTCGTTGGGGTCCCAAGGTGCTGGAGCGGCGACCCCACACTGGGAAGCGCAGTGTTGGCAGACCCCCCACTAGGTGGACCGACGACATCAAACGAGTCGCAGGGAGCCGTTGTATTGAGGCAGCGCAAGACCAAGGCCTGTGGAAGTCCATGCAAGAGACCTTTGTTCAGCAGTGGACGTCTATCGGTTGACAAAAAAAAAAGTTTTAAGGGTTCCATAGTAATATGGCAAAATACGAACTCTCTCAATGGTATTCCGTCCGTCTCTACGTCTATAATAATATTTTAGAATTCATTAATTCAAAAAGTTGTAAATAATCCTACTTGTTCAAATTTTATGGTACAAGGATCAAATTTTTTAAGTAGGTTACTAGGATTAGTAAGGAAGTTGGAAGTTGGATATTATGTGTATTTATGTGTAAATATTATAGGAATAATAAAAATATGTATCTTACTAGCACATAAGAGATTTAGGATTTTTTGAGACGGACGAGTAGTTGGACCCAGTAACTAAATATTTATTTCCTTTCCAAGTTATGGATAACAGAACAGAACCCGCTGTGCGTGAGCCTGATGCACACTTGGCTAACAATATTATGTGGATAGGTGCTAGAGACGTATAGAGCAGCAACTTACAGTCGTTCGAGTCGCGGCAGGTTTGAGAAAGTTTCAGGTTCGATTTGATGAATCTCGTTAACGTGCAGGTACCTGGTAAAAACAATTAATTGTTAAAACTTATAACTGACACTTCGCTGACACAATTAAGTTCTAATCTTTACGTCACATTTACCTAACAAATGTAAAGTAAAATGCAAATAGATTTTTCGTGTTGCTTCTTTACCTAGTTAGTAAGGGTACTACTATAGGTAGGTTCATACCCACAAGCGCACTACGTCATCGTTAAGACTACCATACCATATAACTTTTCCCCGACTCATAATAAGAAGGCATAAATTAGTTACACCGACACAATACTGCGCAATCTACCTACCAACATAAGCATCTGCGTAAGATTACAAAACGAAAACACAACATAGTACGTGAGCCCTTTCACAAAAAAAATTTTCATTACAAAGCAAGTTGAATGTCAAAATGAAAAGCACAGTAATAACCCCATCTTAAAAAAATGCATGTGTGTTGTGGAACACTGGGTTGGAACGAAATTCTTTCTAATAAATTATAATTATGGTACCTATTTAAACAATAATAATATGAAAATATTATTTTCTAATAATGAAAACATTTCCTTTTAGAACCAATGCCATCTCTCGCCACATGTTAGAACCATCTCGTAATAAATAAGCGTGCACCTAATGAAAATAATATTATCTTCTAATAATGAAAACATTTTAGAATCAACGCCATCTCTCGCCATGTCTATGGAAAGGGGTTCGTGACGGAAAATTCTTACACTTTTTTTCGCCTAGCCCTCATCTGCCAAGTCCATACCGTGCGAAAAGGAACTTCGTTCCAAAAAATGTATGTACATATTTCAAATTGCCCACTACTTAACCAATTTTTGCATAAAGCCATACATACTTGATGCCTTACTTGATGTCACAAAGGACTTGTAAACTATGTCATAGCTAGCTAGAGACAATATGAGAATGTACTCACAATTGTTCCAAATGCACCATGCCATGAAATACATCAGATTCGATATGCCGGATGCGGTTTCGGTAAAGGTAGAGGTATTTGAGGCGACGCAATCCGTGGAAGGCCCCTGAGCGCAGTTCTCTCAGCTGATTATCGTTCAGCAGGAGCGAACGCAACCGGTGCAAATGGCTGAACACGCCCGGCGCGATGTCGTAGATACGATTGAAGCGCACGTCTCTGGAACAAAGCAGAACACATCATAGGTAGGATATTCCACGGGAGGATATTTTATCCGGTGGGAAGGCTTTGGACGGAGCAAATTACCAGTACCACCCCACCGTACCGCCGCGAAGCGATATGGCGTCCCCGCACGTTGAAACCACTAACTAAGCCGGTGCGCTTTCAATATACTTTTCAACTTAGCTGCATACGCTAGCTAATCAGACGTATGACTGCGCAAGCCTCATGTTCTCAAGCTGGCACGCGTCCACGCATGGGTAGGCGCATGCTCATGCGCTATTTTATGTATTGGTTCGGCAGCGTACATGACGCATACTTCTACGTAAGTTGAAAGGGACATTTGAAAGTGCACCAGTGCAATTAGACCAATTAGGGTTTTTCAGTTTTAATTAAAATTACCCCTTTCGGGCTACAGATCACAAACGCGTTGATGCTTTCGAGATATTGTGGTGCTGGAGGTAGATGCTAAAGATACTGGACCTGTATTCAGGACCAACGCATTTATCCTGAAAGGGCTCAATTTACGACCAGGCTGTTGACAATATGTCTCAGGCGCACCTTGGAATACTTCGGACACATTGCCCGCCGTAGCCCTGGATATTTATATAAACTACTGGTCGCGGGCAAGGTGGAAGGGAAAAACCCAAGAGAAAGAGAAAAAGATCAGATCAGCACTGCACTCGGTACATGACTCCAGAGATAATCTAGAGAGAGAGAGAGAGAGAGACCCTTTCCAAGTAAATCCGCTACCATCATCGACATTTACCATCAGGTGAGATCGTTCGTCATTGGACGCGACGCTGTACGCTCAATGCACATGGCAAATCATTTTTTTAACCGATAACAACACAAGAAGATGGCAAGAAATTGAGATGATGAAGAAGATGAGAATTAGCATTGCTCTTTTCAATTCTAAATACTTGGGTGACCGTATTTTTTTTTTTGGTAAATCGTGTTTTTTGAAAATTATATATATAACATAAAATAATAATAAAATAATAAATAATAATAATAAAATTCATTTATACATAATATTATGCCCTTCACTCTATTTCAAATTAAAAAGCGAAATTCATTTGAAATAGTCTTTTCCTGAACGACAAGTTTCATTGAAAATCTTCAGTGTTTTACCGATCCACCGATCGTTAGCAATAGGTATCTACAGAGAGACGCTGCAGTTGCTAAGATTCTCAAAAGTCAAACGATCTTGGAGCAAAATGAATTCTTTCACGAATAGATGAAAATACTGCTTTTGTGAATTTCTTTGTTTCTTTGTTGCGGTGAAACTAAAAGTAATCATAGAAAATGTACAACCTGAGGCGCACTGGTCTATTAGGTAAATGAAAATACACAATGAGTTGAACATAAGCTTATTACTGGTTAGACAAGTAAATCTATATATATAAAAGAAAGTGGTGTTAGTTACACTATTTATAACTCAAGAACGGATGAACCGATTTGGCTGAATATTGGTGGAGAGGTAGCTTAGAACCAGGAGACGGACATAGGATACTTTTTATTCCGTTCGACCGCGTTTCCGTCAAGTCACTATAAAACGTGGTATAACGAAAACGCATCTGACATGGAATAATAAAACGCAAATGACAGTGGAATAACAAAACGTAAATGACAGCTAAACGTAATTTTGTCTTTGGTTAAGTATGGTAAAAAATTTGACAATTATAAAAATGATAGCTAAACGTAATTGATAATATCATCAGTAATATGTATTCTCTTTGAATCATCATTAACAATGCCGCGAGTAATATTATAAATGCGAAAGTGTGTTTGTTTGTTGGTTTGTCCGTCAATCACGCTGCAACAAAGCTACGGATTGACGTGATTTTTTGGATAGGTATAGTTGAGAACCTGGAGAGTGATATAGGCTATCTATGACAGGCATCCCGGAAAATCAAAAACTTTCCACAGGATTTTAAAAACGAAATCCACGCGAACGAAGTCGCGGGCATCAGCTAGTTATTCAATAAAAGTAAAACCCGACGGCTTTAGAAAAATATAACACCTTCATGTTGAATAATAATTGAAGTTTATTTTCGAATTTAAAATAACAACATGACGGCTGTTGTTTTTATTTCTTTTCAAAAAATGTATAGCCCGTGTCACTGGGGATGATGTGAGGATTCTAAGGATACCCGAAATATCCAAAGTTTAAGCAACCAGAAGTTATGATGGAATTTAGAAACTCACATATATACATACATGAATTCTGAAAACATTATACTCTTGTTTTTGGGGAGTCGTGTAAAAATAGCACAGACTGAGGGTTCATAAAAATCCCGTGGCAAATACTTTTCCCTGGCGGTACTGTAAGTATATAGGTAGACCTTAGAATATATTAGACTTTGGTGTTATCTGCTCTTTGCTCTCTGCGATATACCTAATCCTCATTGTTTCAAATTATATTAGTGTTGTTTTATTATAAATTCACCCCAGATCACCCCAGATCCCTCCAAACCCTAATAATATCATAGGGAAGAGCTAAAGTATTATAATCTATACATCTATACCAATTACCAACTGATATAAACTATAAATGAAGCAGCGATAGCCTAGTGGTTAGGACTGTGGTCTCCTTTTCGGGGGGTCGCAGGTTCGATCCCGGGTACGCACCTCTGACTATTCGGCTTGCTTCAACGGTGAAGGAAAACATCGTGAGGAAACCTCCACATCTGAGAGTTCTTCTTAATGTTCTTGAAGATGTGTGAAGTCCGCCAATTCGCATTGGGCCAGCGTGGTGGACTATGGCCTATAACCCTTCTCTGAAAGGAGACCTGCGCTCAGTAGTGAGCCGTTGATGGGTTGTTAATGAATGATAAACTATAGGTTTATTTATCTATTTATTGCATGTAAGTTGAAATTAATTTAATTTTATGTTATTTGAAACAGCCGGAAAGTTAAATTATGTAATTGCATTAAAACGTTTCGCAATAATTAAAAGTGTTCTGTTTCATTAACTAGGTAACTGAGAGAGGATAATGAGCTCAAAAATTGTAGGCAATAATTAATTCCGTTACATTCCATATTACTTTAGGGTTACCAGACGTCTTTAGCTCAGTTTTCAGCTTTTAAATATCATGTGGGGATTCATAAGGCATTCTTTAGAAATCCGACCATTTGAAATTTTTTTAATTCGCTCATAATCTGTAATATAATATATTGTGTATCTCGAGAAAATTGTGATTTTTTCTACTAATTTGACTTTATTTTTCAACTAATTTTATAGATAAAATTAGTTGAAAAATAAAGTCACTAAACACTACTATAAAACATCATTGCAGCTTTGCTAAAGTAAAAACCGACCTCGACGACCTCCCTGGCGCAGTGGTGAGCGCTGTGGTCTTAGAACCGGGAGGTCTCGGGTTCGATTCCCGGCGGGGTCAATTTGGGAATTTATAATTTCCGAATTGTCTCTGGTCTGGTCTGGTGGGAGGCTTTGGCCGTGGCTAGTTACCACCCTACCGTCAAAAACGTGCCGCCAAGCGATTTAGCGTTCCGGCACGATGGCGTGTAGAAACCGATTAGTGTTATGGGTTGAATGTTCACTGCCATACCTACCCCTTGCAAGTTAGCCCGCTACCATCTTAGACTGCATCGTCACTTACCATCAGGTGAGATCGCAGTCAAGGGCTATCTTGTCATTGAATAAAAAATAAATAAATAAATAAAAGTACCTAAAATGCGAACACAAGAGCGTGTTACAAGTCATTGCATAGAGCTTCTTTGAAAGCTCAGAGTAACTCAACTGGCGATGGATAGAGCCAGGCTTCGTTTAGTGCGTAATCAATCAGAGGTCAGACGGTCCATAGAATAACAAGAAAAATTTACCTACAAAGCACAAAATTACTAAGCTGAAAAGGCATAGCTAAAGGCATAGCACAAAGGCAGATCCTAGGTACGAATCAACAAATAGACAGCCGCTGAAAACAAGCAATATAGTCACTGAAAAACGCAGTGTGCTGTGATCCTTAACCAGCAAATGTCTACTGAGTATCAGTTGACAAGATCAATTTCAAGAAGATCTAAAAAAGGAATTTAATGAAGGTATTCATTCCAAAAACAATACCTTTTTTTTATTCGTTGACAAGATAGTCCTTGACTGCGATCTCACCTGATGGTAAGTGACGATGCAGTCTAAGGTGGTAGCGGACTAACTTGGAAGGGGTATGGGAGTGAAAATTCAACCCATACCCCTAATCGGTTTCTACACGCCATCGTGCCGGAACGCTAAATCGCTTGACGGCACGTCTTTGACGGTAGCGTGGTAACTAGCCACGGCCAACGAAAGCCTCCCACCAGACCAGACCAGAGATAATTCAGAAATTATAAATTCCCAAATTGACCCCGCCGGGAATCGAACCCGAGACCTCCCAGTTATAAGACCACAGCGCTCTCCACTGCGCCAGGGAGGTCGTCAAACCATCCACTAATTAGGAAATCTTTTAGGGACTGTAAATCATAATATTATCACATATTGGGACTTTTAATTGAAGCCGGATTCTTTGTCAAGTCCTTTTTCATCTGTTTACCCTAGTTGCATGGAAATCATTAATTAGTAAACGTGAGTTGGTAATGGATTGATTGTAATGAAACACAACTCATGTTCATTATTAACTGACTTTAAAAGAGGAGGTTCTCATTTTGAATTGATGACAATTCCTATCTAACTTTGTGTACTACGTACGTAGGTACTACGCGTTCGTTTCAAGTTGAGCCCTGCACCATAGAGTAAAGTAATCGACGTAGTCGTAATTCCTAGTTCCATGCCGACAGTACGGACACAGTATAGGATATGCTGTAGTTTGACACCTTTGATCTAGATTCTAGTGGTACTACGCGTTACAAATTTCCCCTAGCTGTCTCGCGCTTCCCCGCACCGCACCTCAAGTCAGACCCACTTAGTAAACCGCTCGCGAAGCACCGCTTATTAAAAATAAATTTCAAATTCAAATTATTTATTTGCACAGATTGGGTAGTACAATGGTGTTACATTATAATAAAAGTCCTTACAATCTACCAGATAGGCATGCAAAAATAATATTCAATAATAATTCTTATTCTAAGTTTACATATTAAAAGTTCAATTTATTAAATTGAACTTTGGATATTAGGAGTTTTGGTAGGTTTGGTAAAAAAACTAAGAATGTTGTATATCGTAAAGCATTAGAATAATAAACACTTTTTTTTTAATATTTTTTTATTATTTATACCAATTCGAATTCAATATTCATAGTTAAGACAGGTCAGCTAGTACTTAACAGATAAAACAATAGATAAACTATTATACTGCATCTTCTTATACTGTGTCTTTACTGTGGGTCTGACTTGAGGTGCGGTGCGGGGAAGCGCGAGGGGTGTAGATTTCTTTACTCTATGGTGCAGGGCTCAACTTGAAACGAACGCGTAGTACGTTGTTTTTGTTTTTTTGTGTGTGTGGACTTATTATTTCCATGGAACTAGGAATTACGACTTAGTCTTTCTAGTTCCATGATTATTTCCCTCATGATTGACAGGCCATTCATTAGACTTTCTAGGAGGCACGGAGGTTTCGTTAACTTTTTTCTTTGCGATCCGAATTTCATGTCATAAGATAAAATATGACGTATGACCCATGACTAATTCAATAGTGCGGTTATGAGTAATGTCAAACAAAATAAAACAATCGGCCAAGTGCGAGTCAGGCCTCGCTCTTTTAGGGTTCCGTACATATGACCAAATCCCTCTTAAACCATTCCCCAAATCATTTTTAAAACTAGATATTTAGATATCTTAGTTTTTAGATAGTACTGAATTAGTATATCACGAGGAACAATGCTATTTTGTTTTGGTCACAACTTACAAACCGCATTATAAATCGGTGTTTTCAGTACCTATATTTTGTTGTTTAAATACTCTACAAAGGACATAATATACCTACGGAAATTTCAAATTTTAGATTTTCAGATTTTAACCATTTTTTCACCAATAGAAAGCTTAGTTATCAGGAAGTAACATAGGCTATAATTTATTTTCAATAAATTAGAGATCCTTAAGAAAATTGCAATAATGTAACCCAAAGTAGCAAAATTTTGTCTAAAAAATGCATTATTTGGCGTGTGCTGAGAAAGCTATTGATGATACATAAAAATAATGTACTACATGATTAAAGCACTTATTATTTTCTACAAAAAAATCTGCGTGGGAATATTTCTTACTATCATATTTAAGTCACAAAAGAAGCTTTTGTGTTCTAAAATTTAATTAGATCGCCTTTACTATCGTAGTTTTAATTCTTCCTTATTAATACATCATTATAAATGCGAAAGTGTGTTTGTTTGTTGGTTTGTCCGTCAATCACGCTGCAGCAAAGCTACGGATTGACGTGATTTTTTTGGATAGGTTAGATAGATACAGTTCTGAACCTGGAGGGTGACATATTCATCCCGGAAAATCAAAGAGTTCCCGCGGGATTTTAAAACTAAATCCACGCGGACGAAGTGCGGGCATCAGCTAGTATAATACATATTTAGATGTTTTGAAAATATCGAGGCATTTGGAAGTCTGGATATGGATGTATGGATATACCACCTATGGATTACCATTAATATTGGAATAAAGAAGAAAAAGGTGCAAAGTAAGTAATGCTATTAATACTCAAGTTCAATACTGGTCCTGATTGTGAATTGTTAACAGATAATACGTATAAATGAAAGCATGGAACTATATTAATGTATGTTAATTTACTTGTCAGTAGTTGAGGTACTAGTAGTGAGTTGAGTACTAGTTAATATTTCCGAATGAATAAATAGCTTTGCTGCATCTGACCGCATAAAAGCTTGATTAATCAAGCACTGCAGATGCTTTAACGATCACTCATCATTAAAACATGCATGTGCTATTTATATCGCCGTCAAGTGTATCAATTAATAATTTTAAACCAGATGGTAGTCGCGACTCCGTTCATACCATAATAAGGTATTTGACTGATATTTTTTAATGCCATTAATGCCATTTTTCTCTTTTAAAAATCTTAATTCGTCTTGGCAATAGGTATACAGGGTTAATTTTAATTCACCAACAACCTCCCACATGTAACTTCTATGCATCAAAGTAAATAACTTTTGTTCCTCGACTTTTTAAAAGTTCTACTTAAAAATAAAAAGATTTTTTTTCCTACAAAAATACTTAAATATTTATTTTTCTGTTCTAAAATTTTAAAAACTCTATGCGACACGTGTCAAAGGGAATGGATGGCGTATTTGACGCGCCGTCACTCGATATTCGGTACTTAATGCTTGTCCGATACTTACGTTACTTATGTTTCAAAGATAAAATATCAAGTTTGTTTTAAAGTTGGTACAAACTTGCTTTTCGGCTGGTTTGTGGCGTCTTAGTCGCCATTGGCCACCATTTGCTTTTTGACTTTCGACAATTTATTTGCCGGTCCGTGATTTTAATTATTTATAGACAAGACTAGAGAATCTTAGCCCAATTTCAACAAAATTATGTGGTAATAGTTTGTTTTGCATCGCAAGTAATCTTTCTAGGGCGCGGGGCTATACAAAAGGAAACGGCGCGAACGACACTCTTATACGGCGTTCACACGAGGCGATTTTTGTTGAATGTCACCATAGCCGTCTATACATCCTGCATTACAGAAGATAGAGACGGACAAGGCTAGACATTCGCCGTCTCTATATCCTGTAATACAGGAGATAGAGACGGCTATGGTGACATTCAACAAAAATCGCCTCGTGTGAACGCCGTCACCACCAACCCCCCTGTATAATATTATGTCCCACGCTCTTATTTACAAAGAAGCAGCAAGTTTGTTGTGTCAACCTTTTATATAATTTGCAACACAAACATCCTGTA
The DNA here is from genome assembly GCA_029955525.1 of Oeneis ivallda. Classification (NCBI taxonomy): domain Eukaryota; kingdom Metazoa; phylum Arthropoda; class Insecta; order Lepidoptera; family Nymphalidae; genus Oeneis; species Oeneis ivallda. Next base: position 28,814,715 of record JARPMR010000001.1, on the reverse strand, counting down.
TGTAGTACTATCAATATGTAGTATCAAGTATGCTATGTCAATATTGCATATACTTTGCAAAAACCAACACAATTCAAATTTGTTGCTCTTCAACTAGAAAGTTTGAATTGAACTTGCCGCAAGTGTATATACTTGCGATGATAAGTTTGTCACACACCTTCACTTTGATAAATCAAACTTGTTACAAGTGAGATGCAAGTTTAAATTGCTATCTGGGAACCTAAGTTACTCGTATAGACTAAAAACTAAACTTATACCTCCCTGTTTAAACAGGGAGATATAAGTTTAGTTAAGTTAATCCCAATTTTTTTAAACCAATGTTAGGTATAAAATGAACTTAAAATAGGTAGTTATACTCATATTATACTGCATCCAATTCATACTAAATCTTTATAAAGTAATAGGCGCGGCTCCCGCTCACGTAAAATTCGATTTTTCAAACACCTATTTTACCCCCTGAGGGGTTGAACTTTCAAAACGCCTTTCTTACTCGGATGCATAACAGCTATCTCTATGCCAATTTCAGCACGATCACTCCAATGGTTTGAACCGTGCGCTGATAGATCAGTTAGTCAGTCAGTCAGTCAGCCACCTTTTTCTTTTATATAAATACATATTTAGAATAGAAAAACTTATATTTTCTTGCAAAAAAAAGATATCCGTAGGTAGATGAAAATCTCTAAAAGAGCTTCTGAGCTTAGAGCGCACAGAAAAATTTAAAAAGTCGGAGACCTGAGAGCTTTACTACTGGCGAAAGCTGCTTTAAAAACTGATGGTAAATGATGATGCAGTCTAAGAGTGGCACGTCTTTGACGGTAGGGTGGTAACTAGCCACGGCCAAAGCCTCCCACCAGACGAAAGATGTGTTTTATGATACTAATTATAATATGTAGGTACATGCATACATACTACCTATATAATATATATTTTTTTGCAAATATAAAGCTTTTTTTCAGTAAAAAGTAATAATTTTTAGGGTTCCGTACCCAAAGGATGTCAACGAGTACAAAAAAATTAAGTTTAAAGAGGGCGTCTAAACTTTAATGTCCACAAAATAAACTAATAATAATAATATATAATAATAATCATCATCAAATTCGTCTTAATAAATAATAATAGCTGACGTTAAATCTTAAAATCTCGATTCCTACAATTTAATTTTTAACCGACTTTTAAAAAAAGGAGGTTCTCAATTCGTCAGAATCTTTTTTTATGTATGTTCACCGATTACTCGAAAACACCTGAATCACTTTATTATTAAAATTATTTTTGTGTTTCAAAGGGTATGCTTTCCAGGTGGTCCTAGATTTTATCGAAATCAGTCGAGCGGTTTTTAAAATATCAACAATAAACTATATACTTTGTAGTGGCGCGGGCGTTATAAGTCGGTTTTTTAAAAAGTATTTTTTTATATAAAAATATCCAGTGACCAGTCAGCAGCTATGTAATCGACTCAAGTTTTTGTCAAAAACCAACTTTTTCATCGTTGCTACGTAACAAATCTTTAGTTTGCACATAGATACAAAATAGTACGAGAGCAAAACCTAATCTCTGTGTATATCCATTTCATTATAGGGGATTTTCTGTAATCCCCTCTTGGCTAACAATAAACATTAGTAGGAAAGTTTAGCTCGTTAGCGCAATTAAAGCTAAAATAGGTGGAAATTCACGAGCAACGAAGTTAAAGCTTATGGATGGACGAGCGACTTCTAATCCGGAAGTTCCTTGCGGAGATGGCAGGGAAGATTACACGCGGCTCATGTTTAGTTACCAATTAAGTGGAACATGAATAATTATAAAAGTAGTTACGGTCTGAACTTATAAACGTGTTTTTGCATTATAATATAAGTACACTAGTTGATCCGCCCGGCTTCACACGGATAGGCTACAAAACAAACAGGATGGTTCATGGTACAAACATCTGGGGCCTGGAGGTTAATATTAATTAATGCCTATGGCTAAAATTCTCATGGTATGCATGTATTCGATCGATATCTCTTATGCTAGACTTGCTCTCATCCGTGAATTATTTATTCTTTATCTCATAATAATATTTATCAGATCTTTAATCAGATCTTCATCAAAATTAACAAAACATACCTGATACACAGTACAATAGAGAACATAAATATACCTGATATGATTTATTTGAATGTATATACTTTCAAATAAAAAAGAGTTATTAAAATCGGTTCAGATGGAGTTATGAAGTAAAATCAATAAAAAATTTCATCCCCTATCCCGGAGGAAACTTGGTACCAGTTGTCCATTGATCGTATTCGTATACGATGACATTAGCGTCGAAGTAGAATAATCCGTGATTGTATTGATTTAAATCTCAAATTCAGTACACAATATGGAGCTTTATGGAGCGTATCGTACAAACGTAAACGTATAAGTATGCATACACGAAATTGAGCTCTAATCCAATACTGTTATGGTTTATTTTACTTTGACTAATTTCATCGAATAAGATTACGATCAATGGAATAACTTTAGACAATCGCACCTCTTATTATTTATCAGGACAAAAACTATCATATATGTTGATCCAGCTGGTCAGCTACCACTATAACAAATTTCATTTAAACCCGTTCAGTAGTTTTCGCGTGATGCGCGGACCGACAGACAAAAATTAAATAAAAATCAGTTCTTGGGAAAAAAAATGTACAGAAATCTTCCAGTTACAGTTTTATTATTAGTATAGAATATATCACATCTAGACAGTAAATTGAGTTTAGTTTCACTAAGTTGATTGCATAGGTCAAGGTCATTCAATGGGCAATGAAAAGAGAGCATGGTTGAGGATATCCTTGCGTGGTCAAATTAGAAATGAGGAGATAAGGAGGAGGACCCCTATGAGTAGGTATATATTATCAAACAATACTATTTATAGATCACTTTTATCAAATATCAGGGATAATAATTGGATTATTCATCTTATGTTTACCCACTTTAACCAAACCTATTAAACTAGTGAATTTTTAAATGTATGTTCGGGGTTTCAAATCTATTTTCCTATATTTAAGCTCACATTATTTGAGCGAAATCAAACAAACCAAACACATTCTATTTTTAAACATTTTATCTCTAATCTTTAGAACGGCTGAACCGATTTTTTACGAAGCTTTCACGGGCAGACAGAAAATAAAATTTCACCTGTAAAAATTTACGATTCCCGCGAAAAACATTGTGGGAAATTGTAAAACATTATTTACGTCGTAACTGTTAAGCCAATTTTGCCGGGCACAGAGATAGTTTGCATAGTTACGTTAGTTTGAAGATTCGGATATAGGCTCCATTTACACCGGGAAATCAAGGATTTATATATAAACATTAAGGTTGAAGACAAGGGTCTGCCCGCGAAATTCAAATTTAATTTAGTTTTTCGCAATTTGTAAACTAATACGACAAAGTAGGCTTATGGCATTCTAAATGCGACAATGGCAGTATCATCTTCACAGGTTTATATAAAAATCTTTACTTGAAAGTGTCCAGTTTAAGAAATTAATCAAAATATCGACTAATTTGTGAGTAACTCACGTCCAACTCAGTATTTTGATTAATTTCTTAAACTGGTCACTTACAAGTAAAGATTTTTATGTAAACCTGTGAAGATGATAATTCCACTGGCGCAATTAGAAGGCCATAAGCCTACTTTGTCGAATTAGTTTACAAATTGCGAAAAACCAAATTAAATTTGAATTTCGTGGGCAGACCCTTGTCTTCAACCTTAATCCACGTGAAAGAAGTCGCAGCAGGCATGAAAAAGCATGAAATAAAATAATTAAAAGTTAAAACCCAACAGCCTCAACAACGCTAATATCGTTCAGGTAAAAACTAGAACATAGCAAAGCTCCGCCTGCAAAGACGGATGATGGTGTAATTTCTCTGTCTGCCAGGCACACAATCGGCAATGCCAAATCGATCAGTCTAAGTAGTTCCGGTAGGATGATTGTGTATATCAACGATGAAATCGGGATATACTTCAAAGCCACAGGCCGTTCTATTCTATAAGAATTTAAAAGCTGTTCCATCGTAAAGGCCTCTAGCGAAACTTTTACAGATATAATGTAGATTTCTCTCTTCTTCTTCTGCGTCGTATTCTTCGTTGCTGAGGGTACTCCTTTTCATTAAGCACGTAGCGGTACAGATTTTTGTAACAGGTCGGTCAGTTTGTATAGTATGTAGTAATTGGAACAGTAGTAGTAGAATTAATAGTATATTATATGTAGAATAGATGGGCTCCTAGATTTTCCCGCATGAACCATACTAGTACAGATCGATTTCACCAACGTAAACAAGTTTTTTCCGATAGTAAATTTGATATTTTGACAGTATTTTCAATACAAAAACTGTCACAATGACCATATTTTATTCCTCGGTTAAACACGGCACTGTCCGAGTACGGAATTTAACAGCTACATAAAGTAAATAAGGTTAATGGAGACCATTAGCCATAAAGCACGGAGCAATGAAAATACCAAAATAACTCCACCTAGGAATTATGATGCACTATATAAATATAGAAAAACTAGTGTTAATCTTCGAAAGGGCTAATCTGATTTTGATCGAGTTCAGTCAAAGAATCAGTCAGTGTCACCTTTCGCTTTTATATATATATTTATGTTATATTATACATATTATTATATAGAAATAGAAAAATATCTTTAAACGAGCAATTCTTGTATATATATACCTATATATATAATCTGAATCTCGGAAACGGCTCCAACGATTTTCATGAAATTTGGTATGCAGGGGGTTTTGGGGGCGATAAATCGATCTAGCTAGGTTTCATTTTTAGAAAAGGTCGTTTTATCCGTGTTTTCAGGCAATGAACCTCTTACAATATCATTAGAATACGAAGGTAAATTTTGCCATCATTTATAAATTTCCGATAGCTCGACGGTAAGTCGGGCGGTCTCGAAACGAAGACCCCGGTTCGAGTCCAAGACGATTATATTTTCCCCTATGAACTTTATTATTATTTTTTTATTTATGATTATTTTTATAAATATATAATTTCCAAAAAACACGATTTACAAAAAAAAATATAACCCAGATATTTATATACATATACTTAGTAATTAGGTAGTGGTACTAATCATCATTATTGTAAAATAACTTTTTTAAAGCTCTTTTCACTTGTATTACATTGCAATTTTCTATTTTATGTAAAATATCTATTGGGAACTCATTAAGTAAAGAGGGGAGCAGGTAATCTCAGGTAGGCTTGCCATAAACATTATTATAACTTGCTCGCTTGTAAATGGGTAAATAGTTGATCTTACGTAGGTATTCTGAGAACCATCAGCGGATAATATTTTCCAGGACCTGCACCACCGCACCGCTTCTCTTCCATCTAATAGATAGGCACGTTTAGTTCCAGTTCATCGCTTTGTCAGCGTTGAACGCGAAGATGTGCATTTACATTACAAAATAGCTACACAACTGCGCCACCTCGTACCAGCTACAAAATTCGTTCCCCCGACCGATTTACAGAGGCTACGATCACGGAACTATAAAATTGCAACCTACGGCTATTTTATTGGAAGCTGGAAGCTGGGAGCTCTATGTCGCGCTTGTTTATTTTGTAATGAATTTGAGTGTAAAACTGGACTCTACTTTCTAGGATGATGCCCGCGACTTCGCCGGCGTGGATTATTATGTTTTTTATTCCCGCGGGAACTCTTGAATTTTTTGGGATAAAATGTCTATGTGTCTTGGGTATGAGCTATCTCCATTCCAAATTTCAGCCAAATCGGTTCATTCGTTATGGCATGAAGGTGTAACAAACATCCATCCATCCTCTCAAACTTTTGCATTTATTTTATTTATATTATACTAAGGGCGGGTGCCCGGCTTCGCACGGGGAGTAGAGCATAATATTATGCCTACATAAATTGTTATTTCTGTCGTAGAGTCGCATAACGCATTGTTACGTCGAATATGTGCATTTATTTTCCCGCGAGTTCGTTTTTATTTTGCGATAACTCCTAAGTTATTCATTTAAATTGTATGGTATAACGAATTATCATAATGTGCATAAAATGCTTATGGTAACTAACGTATTTAAGTTGATAAGGATTAATACTGTATCCGTCTAAATAGATTTCCAATTACCGCATTGTACATGACCATTTTTTTAGAAGTTAAAATGGGTATAGTGAGCTATCCTTAAAAGGTAGATCCCACCATATCACCACCATTAGGGAATAGGCAGCGTTTTTCATGAAAGCTCCCAGGCAGCTTGACTTCCGACATTTTCAACAATTATCGTCATATTTCAAGCACTTACACAAAACCTTATCAAATTATACACTTAAACCTTCCTCATGAACCACCCTATCAATTTTTGAAAACCGCATGAAAATCCGTTCAGTAGTTTTGAGTTTATCGCAAACAGATAGACGCCGCTGGGGCTTTGTTTTCTAATAATTTATAGTAGTGATAGTGATACTATAGACTAGAACTAGATGATGCCTGCGACTTCGTCCGCGTGGATGTCATTCGCACGCGCAAAGTGATCTTGAGCCTTCTCACGGAGCCCTTAGTTAGCGACTATGTTTCGGATCCTTAAATCATCACTGGCGACAAGCACTGTTGAAGACTTTGTACTTCAGGCACTGTGTGGTTTTGGACGAGAAAACATCACGAAGCTTCCAAAAAATATGCAACCAAATAATTTCGAGGAAGGTTTTCCCGGAAAGTTTTCAAAATTGCACTTGGTTGTTTTGAACTTTGTTCTAGATGTAACGAGCACTTCGTATCGTCGTAAGTTTCATCATAAGGAAGCGCGGTAATATAAGCCGACAAAATGGAAGTAATAGTATAGTGTAGTTTTATACCTACACTTTTAACTAGCTGATACCCGCGATCGTCCGGATGGATTTAGGTTTTTAAACTCTAGTGGAAATTCTTTGATTTCGAAGTCGTGCCTTTTCACCATGATGCAGTATAGAAACCTAATCTTAGGCTGCATCATCACTTAGAATCAGGTGAGATCCTACTGAAGAGCTAAGTTATCGAAAAAAAACGATCACGTGAAATATATAACAGGCCGTGAGGAGGAGTTATATATTTTTACATATTAGGTAAGGGTGGAACCACATTTGTGAGGATCGATTCGGATTTTGCCTATACAAAACTGTCATTTTCTATACTTTCGTATACGCATCGAAAAGCCGATTTGATCCGTACACGTTTCTATGGAATTTGACAGTTTTGTATGGGCGAAATCCGAAACGATCCTTACAAATGTGGTTCCACCCTAAACGCCACGGCGGGTGACGCGTGATTGACACACAGATTTGATTGACATTTGACGAAGAGTGACGCACCCGGGAGACGTGCGATATAATCGCTTCACATATTGGCTTTGAGTATATAACATATATTGGTCAAGCCTGACATGAACAGATGGCAGAACACTAAACCGCGACGCGACGTCAAAATCTGCGAGATCGCTGGACGTTTTGCACGAACTTGCGAAGTGATTCAAGTTCCGGGCAGCAAGAACCCACGCAGTCCAAAATCACGCAGCGCAGCTTAACGTGTTTCGAATTCGCAATGCATCACATTGCAATTTTGTGTTTCGGCTTAGGGAGAGGGCAGACTGGCTACTTTTAGCGGCAGCGATCGGCGTTTTATGGTTTTGAATAGCTGTTCGGAAGCTCGAATCCGCGTCCGAACGCTAAGGGTACGTTTCAGCACACGCGGAGCGTTGCGCGGTGCGTGGTGCGTCGCGTCGCGCGTTAAACTCAAACATTATTATGGCCAAGTATGAGTCAACGATCTCGTACTTGGCCATATGTTTGTGTTTAGCGCGCGATGCGACGCGCCACGCGCCGCGCCCGCGCCGTGTGTGCATAAACGTATCCTAACGTGGGCACACAACAAACGCCAGTCGCGCCGATCGAGTTGTGTTTTTTAGCATCTGAATGCGTTCCGTTATTTTTAGCGCTTACCTTCGCTGCTTTTAGCATCGTAACGAATGCGTTTGAGTCGCGAAAACGCAATGCAGCCGCAGAAAAGCCGATCTGCCTGCTCCCTTATAGCACGCGACAGGCACAAGGGCGCCACATAATATCATTTTAAAGCCATATCTAGGTGACCGGTGACGGTTTTTTTTTTGTTAAGTAATTCGTGTTTTTTGGAAATTATATATTTAAAAAAATTAAAATAATAATAATAAAATTCATAAGGGAAAATATAAACTAATTATATTGTAAGGGGATTTTCATTGCCTGAAAACACGGATAAAACGACCTTTACTAAAAATGAAACCTAGCTAGATCGATTTATCGCCCTCGAAACCCCTTGGATACTAAATTTCATGAAAATCGTTTGAGCCCTTTCCGAGATTCAGATTATATATATATATATATATATATATATATATATATATCTCCCAAAAAATGAGGTCAAAAGACTACGCGGACGAGGATTTAGTTTTTAAAATCCCTCGGGAATCCTTTGATTTTCTGGGATAAAAAGTAGCCTATGTCACTGTCTAAGTAGTTACTCAACTATACCCGTTCAAAAAATCACGTCGATCCCTAGCTGTGTTGCACCGTGATGGACAAACCAAACCAGCAAACAAACACACGTTCGCATCATAATATTAGTAAGGAAGTAAGTATTAGATAGTAACTAATTACCTACTATACTAGGTTTAGGTACCACAACCAATAGTATATTTGTAGAGGAAAATATGCATTTCTAAAGCCCCATCTTATCTCACTGTCGCACCCTATCAAACTTCTTAATTGCAGTCGCCCAGTACTGAATCGGAAACTCCCATTACAACTTCCAGAGCTCGACATATCCGGGACTAAATAACCAATATTTCAGAACATCAATCAACCTTAAGTTGAGTCGTCGGTTGAGTTATCATTTACCAGTCATCGACCAGTATTAAGAACGCGTAGAACACCAAAAAAAATCAGATTTCGCCCACGCGGTACGATGAAATAAAACATAGCCGCAACCTCATGTGAGGCGCGACAAAAGAAAGCGTTTTGCGCAGAATAGGAGTGTAGTAAGCGCCAAATACTTTGTAACTCGGAAAATATTCATTTTCTTTTCAAGTCACTAGGCTACTCTCTTGATAATATCAATCGGAATTTAATGTAAAAATTTTGGCTCTGTAATATAGATATAATTGAAAATAAATGAATATTGGTTAAAAATTAGACCTAACTTCGCGATTTTTTATTATCAAACAAATTTCATCATTTTATGTTTTTGCCCAAGCACGTCCCTTGGCAGAATGATGTAATTTTTGCGTGTTTTTTTTTTCGGATAGTTGAAACTTGATCTACTACTGTAAAAATCAAATCTGTTTACTGTTAACGAGCGTACACCCACTCTTAAGTCATCAATATAAACAAAATCATCTTGGTTATTTATTTAAGTACTCTGCAGATATTGCTACTAAGTATATCCGTTGTTTACTATCTCCTAATGAAAGTTGACAGATCTAAAAGTGTAAATTGAAAATTTAAATCACAGCCCGACATGTGAATCTACGGCCGGACTACTGTAATAAACTGTTACCCACTTTTCTGCTCCATCATCAGATACTTCTCCTCGATCCTCTATCATCTATCTAGCACCTACTCATTGAGACCATTCTAATGACCCAAACACACTATATCTATACTAAGTTGATGAAGAATTTATCCCGCAAACTAGATACCAGCACCAGGTCAACGTGACCGTATTGCAATATCATAACCTGCAACCTACTCATTGAAACTAATCTATTGAACTGAAATACGATATGTCTGCTGTGAGTTTTCGAAGGGTCGGGCTCTCTGGAGACCATTGTGGTTGCAGCATCAGGTCGAAGTTATCAATTAATTGTCATTTAACGATTATACTGGCACGCGTGAAGCACTTAATTGAGTAATCATACGCCAAAAATGTCTTACATCATTTTGGAAAAGAGCTGATACTCTTACACTGCTGGACCGATATTAACCAAACATAGCTAAGAACTACCGCAAGGAAACTGGCTTTGAAATGAAAAAACTTTTAGCTGGTTTTAGCTTTACACTGAACCCCCCTACACATCAAAAAAATAAAATTGCGTCCTCTAAAAAACGCAAGGTAAGGCCTAAAAAATGTAACATTTCAATGGACTACTATGAAATCGGAGATTTTTAAAACCAGCATTTCAGATCTGTGGATTGGCGCGCAATCCTCATTTGTTTTTAGATTGTATTTGTTTTTGTGAAATTGTGGTAGATTTTGGCGCCATGGATAAACTGAAAACTCGTACAATTTTCGAATATGAGTTCCTTCGTGGAAATACCGCTGCGCAAATAACACGAAACATACACGTGTATGGCCCATACCCCCCAACACTGCTTACATAAACACAGTCCATTATTGGTTCAATCGTTTTAGATCTGGAAATTTTGAGTTGAAGAACGAGCCTCGCGGTCGGCCGGTAACTATTGTCGACAACGAGAAATTGAAGGCGATAGTGGAAGCGGTTCCAACTCAATCTACGGCTGAGCTTGCTGCGGGCTTTGGAGTTAGTATCAAACCAACATTGAAGCACTTGCGTCAAATCGGAGAGATAAAAAAGCTAGTTATGTGGGGGTGCCACACTAACTAAGCGACCATCAGCAAGACACACGTCGAAGCATGCAAATTCTATCTTCCATTTCTATCTACCTAAATATATATATTTATAAATCAGTTCTGCTGTTTGGTGTCTCGCTAAAACTTGGGAACGGCGGGGCCGATGTAGCTGATTTTGGTTTTGAATTGTTTGTCGTAGTCCAGGGAAGGTTTAAACGGTGAAAAAAAAGTTAAAAAATGACATATACTTACGCCGCAAGAGAGCTTCGGAGTCGGATCGATATGATTTTTGCATGAATATAGTTGAGGACCTGGAGATTGACATATGATACTTTTTATCCCGGAAAATCAAAGAGTTCCCGAGGGAAGGGATTTTAAAAACGAAATCCACGCGAACGAAGTCGCGAGCATCAGCTAGTACCCTTATACAATTTTCTGTTATACCCGGCGTATTGTAAGATATTGTGACTATAAAGATATTAAACTGGCAAGCTTTATTTCCGCGGCAATTTTTGTCGTTTGCACTTTCCTGCGCTCGAGCGTGACTGAAATTTTTGACGACCGTCTCGACAAATACACACAACGTGCGATGCAAACGTGTCCGGCGCCTGTACACTGTTTTACGCCCGGTATCCACAAGAGTACAAAATACATAATAGTACAGGTACAGAAGATTTACTCCGCTAAATCATTTAAATAAATAGCAACTAATGCTGCGACACAGTAAAGTGCAATGCAGGTCGCAACTCGCATAGCGCTAAATTACCTTCAGTTTTATTCACGGTAGTAGTAGTTTAGTATCCGTTCAGTAGTTTTCGCGTGATGCGCGGACAGACAGATTTTAAAACAGAAATCGTCCAGTTACAGCTTTATGATAAGCATAGAAGTTATAATAAAACTGTATAACTGGACGATTTGTGTGGACTAAATGTACGAACTTTTAATATAGCATTGCAACAGAACTGCCCTTTAGCTTTAGCCTCAAAGGCTTTAGCATATTATAAAATGTAAAGTTCCGAGTTTATTATTTGAGTAGTATGGAGGAATTAACATTGAATTTCCAGTATTCCTTTAAATGGCAACTTATTTAATCCTGTATTTAACTTTACTAGAAATAACTGCGATCCGCTTTTCCTTTTCAGTTTGTACATAATTATTTTGATATTTATAAAAGCGTAGACTGTTTGTTCTGTGTGTTCTGTGTAAGTAGTAAGTAGGTACAGAGAAATAGAATTCTGTTTAAGTTTATCTTATGAAAAAGAAATATTCAAAATTAAATCCTAAAAGGGGCAGTAGAGGACAAAATGACCACTTAGGCGCCTCGGTTTATCGGAAAATTACCAGACTAATTATTAACGCTAGATAGCTAATATTTGGCACTTTTGACTTTACCACCAATTCAGAAATTCGTCAACAGTGTAGTAGTCTGAATTGAAAGTTAGCATAGTTGTATTTTTTATGACTGGTCTTACTTAAATAATTTCAGTTATTTTTGAGTTTAACCCTTAAACGGTCAAAAAGGGGTAAGTATCAATTTTTTTTTCTTTTTTGAACAACTTTTTATAATCTTATCATGAAAGCTACAACAAACACATTAAATTATGTTTCCTCATTTCACCAAATTAAATTCTTAAGTGCCGATCCAAATCCGTGCCAAAGTCGAATGACGATTTACCGAGGAATAAATTGGACGTTCTGACAGATTTGTGTTGAAAATACTGTCAAAATAACAAAACGTCCGGATAAGACTCATTTTACGTTGATGAAATCGGCCCTAAGTCCGCCATCCACACTTGGTTAGCAAGGAGTCGGCCCTTCACATTCTGAGAAGATCTTCGTTCTAGGATAAGCCACAAGGAAACAAGTAATATCCGAGCTTAGCGGTGCGTTTAATATACCTAGGCAATTTTGTTCTACTAGCAAAGTCGCGAACACAATATGTTCGCATGTATCATCACATGAGGATAATGCTTCACAGTTGATTTAACACAATGCCAATTAGTGATCATGAATCGTGAATGCCTTAGCGATATTGAAAACTCAACCGACCGGATAAATGACCTTAGCTAGCCTTTGTTGGCTTGAAGAGCGCCGGCGTTTTTGATAACTTACATGCTACATAAAAATCGAAATAATCCGTTTCGGCCCGTTTATCGGCTAAGAGCAAGCCAGTACTAGCCCCTCAGTTTTACAGAAGTATGAGTTAGTTCTTACATCAACGATTCCAGGAAAGGTAAGTAAATTTTTTTCATGTTATAATAAAGTTCTTGGAATCAATTTAAAAAAATGTAAAAAATGAAACAAATAGTTATTTGTTATACAAGAGTGTAAAGTTGCTTTTTAACCGCGTGCTCAGTTTTGATGACCGAGCAAGCGAAGGATTCTAAAATTTCATTTTCAATTCAAAAATTAGAATCCTGAGCGTTAGCGAGGGAATCAAAAGAGCACGAGGTGAAAAATCTTTGCACTCGAGTGCAACACGTAATTTTTCATCTCCCCATTCAAACAATATGACGTGAAAAGAAAATGGCGCGCGCAAAGCAAATTAAAAAAAAGTACACCAAGAAGGTTCCAAGTCTGAGTTTTTAACAAATTAAAAAAGGTTGTATGATAAATTCGGCACCATGGAGGTAGAAGTAAATAGGTTTAATGATGTTTTGAATTCACAAACTTAGTGCACACGATGTTCTAAATTCAATTTACTTTATCCTCTAGAGGATAAAAACGGCTTTTACACTCCGATATCGAAGAGCAAAAATACTCTTTCCGAGATGGGGAGATGAAAAATATTTTATTTTTCTACATAATCTCCCTCTTTTGCGATGCATTTAGAATAACGCTTTTGTAACTTTCTTATTTTTGGGAAAGATTCTCGACTCTCAAAAAACTGCCGTAGCCACACGTCGTCATCGTAAAATTTATTTCCACGAATATACTCTTTTAATTTTGGGAATAAAGGGCCAAGTCCGAAGAATATGGTGGGCAATCAAGGAGATTGATGCCAGCACAGCGGATTGCGTTGAGCGCAACTTCCGATCGATGAGGGAGCGTTATTGTGAAGAAACAACAAGCCCAAATACAGTTTTCCACGACATTTTTCTTAAATTGTTTCATGCACTTTCGGAATTAAAATTGCATATTAGGGTCCAGTAATCGTCTGACTTTTTGTTATGTAATCAATAATAGTTATTTGTCTTATAATTTTTTGTTCCCCGAGGGCGTTATTTTGAATTCAGAGCGAAGAGAAGGATTCTATAGTAGACTCCCGAGCGCAGCGAGGGATTCTAAAGTAGAATCCTGAGCGTAGCGAGGAATCCAATATACGCCGCCCGAGAACAAAAAATTTTGGCCCCGAATGACACACACTATTTTTCATCATTACCTATGAGAAAAAGATAGGAGTATCAACTTACCATGTACATTACCAATGTATGTACATTACTATGTACATTACCAATACGTATATTGAAAATTTAAATAATACATAAATAAATTTTTATGAAATAATTAAACATTAATATTTATGTTGGAATTATGGGCGTATATATTTATTCGACAAATTTGATCACGTGACTTATCGAAGACAACAGCTTCTCAAACATTTTTGAATTCTCTCTTCTGATTGGTCCGCTTTAGTGCTTTAGTATGCTAAAGCACAAACACGGACCAATCAGAAGAGAGAATTGAAAAGTCCCATGGGGTTAAAATTAAATTTTGCTCCCGCTATCCTCTGAAGCCAATATTCGTTTTTCGAATAGGTATGATGAAAAAAGAATTTCTTCACTATCCGAAAATACTGAGGTCATAACCCTGCCAGCGGTCGTTGTGAATGGAGAGAATGGTCGTTTCAAAGGAATGCCTTGTTTTTTAGTTTCAGGATCGAAATGGTGTACCCACGTTTTAACCATGGTGACAAGACGATGCCAAAATTTATCCGGATCACGCTGGAAAATTTCGACATTACGTTTAGAAATTTCGAAATGTCGCTTTTGTTTTCGTCTGTTAAAATTCATGCCGACACTAATTTGAACCCCAATGATCAATTATAATAGATTAAATACAACCAAATGAAATCTTTAGGATCTTATGCAAAATGTTTTATTGTACCTACTTCTTCTGTCTTCCAAAGCAAAATTCTCAATTTTTTGGTATTTTCTTCCGTAACTGAGGTTGAAGAGCGGTCAGATTGCGGTTCATCTTTACAACGTAATCTTTTAAATTCAGCCACCCAGTACAAAACCGTAGAATAGGGTACAGCATAATCCCCTAATGTCGTCTGAAAGTCCGAAAAAATTTTCTTCGCGGTAATTTTTTTAGGAAGAAAAAAAATTTGAACCCCACATTATGGCGTCCGAAATCCGCCATTTTAAATTTTCAGATTTTTATTTTCTCGACATTGACGCTGGCATGACGAATCTAACGACGTGCCACTTATCAAAATCGGCCCACACGTTTGGTCTCTGGAGTGCCACAAAGGAACAAACAAACATACATACATACATAGATACATAGACTGATAAACACATTACCACTCCATTGCGTCGCGCAGTTGGGTGAAATAATAATTTGCACATAGATTGAATATAGTAGGAACTAGGCGATAAAGGAACGTCAACCAATATGCTAAAATTATGAACTACGTTGACGATGGAGTTTTAAATGCCACTTTCAAACTCCGAATATTTCATAAAAAAAACGGTAAGAGTCTCTTAAGTAGACATATAACATTTTATTAAACTTCCGCTGGGAAATCTTTTATGGAAATATACAAGTTCTACTATCAGGTGTGTTTATACGAAGAAACAGTGAACGTCGTAAATTGTTTATGAATAAAAACCGGCCAAGTGCGTGTCGGGCCACGCGCAGTGTAGGGTTCCGTAGTTGAAAGTCTCAAATATTATTGCTGACCTAGGATAGTGCTTTTGTTTTATTTATGAATATTGAATAAATTTTGAGTTCCATGGTTTAAATACTATAATATTCTACAAAATATGCAACTTACAATACGTGTAATACCTAACTTAGAAAAAACAGATATAACTCACTAAC
Source organism: Oeneis ivallda (assembly GCA_029955525.1). Lineage (NCBI taxonomy): Eukaryota > Metazoa > Arthropoda > Insecta > Lepidoptera > Nymphalidae > Oeneis > Oeneis ivallda. Next base: position 28,799,070 of record JARPMR010000001.1, on the reverse strand, counting down.
TAATGAACCCTACTTAGCCGTGATAGTTTTCCTTTAAAATTCATTATATATACTACTGCTGCGAATTTTTTCTTGTATCCTATATACAACCATTTAGCTGGCAGAGGGGGGGACACTTGACTCTAATAAAATTTAGCACTTTAAAATATCATATTTCACAAACGGATCCCTGAATTGAAAAATGATGTTCCAAAACCCACAATATTTTTGAAAGACTTATTCAACGACACCCCACACTATGGGATAGACGAGAAAAAAAAATTCATCCCCACTTTACATGTAGGGGAGGTACCCTAAAAAAAAATATTTTTCACAATTTTATTTCACGACTTTGTCGGCGTAATTGATATTTATACCCTTGTCAAATTACAGATTTCTAGTACCAATAGTCTCTGAGCTAAACCGCGGACAGACAGACAGACAGACGGACGGACATGGCGAAACTATAAGGGTTCCTTGTTTACTACGGAACCCTAAAAATGAGCATATTGTACAGAAAATATAAGGTCCATGTCAGTTTTATTATACCTCCGACGGAAAAACAGGGGTAATTATGTTTGACCGCCTTATTGTCTATCTGTCTGTCTTTCTGTCTGTCTCAAATAAATTTGAAATCGGGTTTATCTGGGATGGAATAGTTAACACTTCCACTCATCATCTATTCATCTTCCGTCGGTTCCTCATCTTTGAGGATCGGCTCCCTCGAGGTAACACTTTCCTCACAAGTTACGCCATTTCTGTCTATTTTATTTCATCTTTATGGTGCGGCTACATTATCGTGTGAACATTCATGTCGAGTTGTCGCCATAAATAGCTGTCTCATTTTATCACAGCGGCTACATAATCGTGCTAGTTCACCCGAACTCACTAACTACCCGGCTACACATGTTATTTACACATTACACTCGCGATTATGTAGCCGCTGTGATAGAATGAGACACAGCTATATATCGCGACAGTTCGACACGAATATTCGCACGATAATGTAGCCGCATCATGAGAAAAACCTCACGTCGTTTTATTTTTTTTGTCAATCACTGGTGGTATTCTCTAAAATGTAACCATCGCAAAGGCCTCTGATTGGCTGGTACTCTTCAGCTTTTGGTTAAAATGCTGCATCAATCAGCAAGAATGCCATAAATTCAGCCAATCAGGTCATTGCGATTGTTATACACTGATGCAATAATTTTTAGAGAATCAACACATTGTTTAATATGATAGCGATATGCAAATAGATAGATAGATAAATAGATAGATTTGCACCACACAAAAAAATATAGGCCACCTACAGGTATATAGGTAAATATATTATATAAACCTATACAAAAGAAACAGACACAAAAGTATGACACAAAAGGCGGCCTTATCGCTTAGTAGCGATCTCTACCAGGCAACCTTAGGAGACCTTAAAGAAAAACATAAGGAAAAATGAACTGCAGGTGGTCATTTCCTATAACATACATACATGCAAATAAAAATTATGTAAACTAAATTAAGTTATTTAATTATATCATACAAATAACGAATGAGAATAGGAACTGCTCCCTTGTGAGCTACACACACACAAACTAAGGACGAAAATGAGCCTGATTTCGGCCTGACATTTTTTTAACATTTTAGTTGTGAAAACTAGTCAATTATCGAGAATATAACATCTTTTACCATATGTTAAGTGGAACAGTCAAAATATTATTTTAAATTTTTAGATTTATGGCCATTTCAAGAAAATCAAGCGCCAGGAAACTAAGGAAAAAACGAAAATCAACCAAAATTTATTACTTATTTCACAAATAAAAATATTCTTCTGTTAATTTTGCTTTTATTAATTTGCAAGAGTCCAAGTATCTCAAACAATAACGAAAATTAGGGTTGTTTTCTGATTTATACGAGTTCTATTAAACCTGTCTTGAACAATTATTTTAATCATTACCAATCATTACATTATCTTTGAGCTTTAAGTAATAATGATGTATAGTCTTTTTTTATACTAAATTAACAAAATATTTATTAACAATCTGAATTTGAACGACATTAAGTCTCAATTTGACAGAATCCTGAGACCAGGTTCCTGAGAATTTTTGAATAAGATTAAAAAAGCATCAATTAAAAAACCTTCAATCAAAATTAAGCAGAACTAAGCCTTCATGTAGGCAAATTACATATTAAAAAAAAGCCGGCCAAGTGCGAGTCGGACTCGCGCACCGAGGGTTCCATACTCCAAAAGTAAAAGTAAAACGATAATATTATATAAATTTGCTTATTTATCGTTAACTTTGTTTGTAGAGGTTTATTGTTAATATAAAAAAAACTATGCTAGTTAGAGCGTTGGTTTTATTTTTCCTGTAAAATATACATAAACCTCTATTGACCATAATTATTTCAGATTTTTCAATTGGTAAACTTCGGAGATAAGGGGGGGGGGGGGGAACGGTATTTTTTTCGACATTTTAGCCGATTACTCAAAAACTATTATATCTAGAAATAAATAAAAAACGGTTTTAGAATGCACAAGTAAAGGCCTTTCATATGATACCCCACTCGGTATAATTATCTTACTTTGAAATTTCAAACCCCTGATTTTCCCCCTTTTTTAATCAAACTAAAATAATTTTCGCGTTGCTTTTATTTTTCCTGTAAAATATACATAAACCTCTATTGACCATAATTATTTCAGATTTTTCAATTGGTAAACTTCGGAGATAAGGGGGGGGGAACGGTATTTTTTTCGACATTTTGGCCGATTACTCAAAAACTATTATATATAGAAATAAATAAAAAACTGTTTTAGAATGCACAAGTAAAGGCCCGTTTTATATGATACCCCACTCGATATAGTTATTTTACTTTGAAATTTCAAACCCCCGATTTTCCCCCTTTTTTTAGTAAAACTAAAAATAATTTTCGATTTTTCTTTATTCCAATGATTTTGGACCACTATTATACACAACTATGCCAAATTTCATGTCGATAGCTTTAATAGTTACTGAAATAATCGACTGTGACAGACGGACGGAGAAAGTCTCACCATAAGGGTTCCATTTTTACCATTTTGGTATGGAACCCTAAAAACGCTGAAATTACCATATTATATATTTATTTCGTAAGTAAATACCTGTACCAAGGTCCTGAGAACTCGACTGTTTACGACGTGATTTCCTCTGCCAATTGTGCCGGACTGACTAAACAATACGCAAAAGTGCAAAAAGTAAGGTGGTATTCTTATCCTCTTTCGTAGGTCCAATTGACTCAGCTGAGCCTCAACATCGCTCGGTGAATAGGATATTAAATGTTCGCTTATTTAACATTGAGCAGGATCCTGATATGAAACCAATGGGACAAATTCCGGAAAGGGATGTTATAATATTTTTATTGCTCTAAAATAATAATATGTCTCCCAGGCGAGAAAAAATATTATGTTCTTCTTTATTTTATAATATTAGCTTATTTAACATTGAGCAGAATCCTAATATGAAACCTTTGGGACAAATTCCGGAAAGGGATGTTATAATATTTTTAGGGCTATAAAATAATAATACGTCTCCTAGGCGAGAAAAAATATTATGTTCTTCTTTATTTTATAATATTTGCTTATTTAACATTGAGCAGGATCCTGATATGAACCGTTGGGACAAATTACGGAAAGGAATGTTATAATATTTTTAGGGCTATAAAATAATAATATTATGTCTCCCAGGCGAGAAAAAATATTATGTTCTTCTTTATTTTATAATATTCGCTTATTTAACATTGAGCAGGATCCTGATATGAACCGTTGGGACAAATTCCGGAAAGGGATATTATAATATTTTTAGGGCTATAAAATAATAATATGTCTCCCAGGCGAGAAAAAATATTCTGTTCTTCTTTATTTTAGTTTACTGAATGGCCTCATTGTCATAATAAATAAATCACATAACACTTTTGATTAGATTAAATTTCAGCCAAATCGGTTTATTCGTTGTGGAGTTATAGAGTAACAAACATCCATACATACATCCTCACAAACTTTCGCATTTGTAATAATTATTAGTAGATTAGTAGGATTTATAGTCTTCATTATTTCCGCCAGGGAAAAAAAGAATAAAACGCGAAACCTGTCTGGTTTTATATGTAATTTTTATAATACATATTTTGCATGCATAGAAGCTTTTACGGATGGTACTAATCAATTCACGAAGAAGCTATGAACTGATTTCAGAGTTGTTAATTCTTTATGAATAAAACCGGTCAAGACCGTGTTAGACTCGCACAGCCCGCGAGTTTCGTACATTCTAAGGAATGTTATTTGATTAAAACTGTAACAACAAACCTCATTTTGTTTGGAATCACCTACTGAAATAAGTTTTCTACCAAAATACTTACGGTAGTAAATATAATAAGTCTATTTCAAAATAGAACCATACCGAGCATATATCTACCGGGTACCAAATACACAAAAAGACCGGATTGACAGATATTGTTTTGTAAGGGTCAAAGTGGAAATGAGCATGGCGTGCATATGGAATATTAGATACCTATTAGTGCAACAAATATAAAAAGCAAAAGATATAAAGGAACACACTACTGTTAAAAAGAAAAGACATAATACTGTCAAGAGTAGCTTACTATTAGGGTAAGAACATAGAAGTATAGGTAAGAGATTGAATTTAATGCTATAAATATTTGTAGTATAGAATGTAATTATTATACAGGACCAGACTACGAGGCCAATCCACTTGCAGCGTGCAGTGCGACAGGGAGACGTAATCTCCCCGAAGCTCTTTACCGCTGCGTTGGAGGACGTCTTTAAGCTTCTGGATTGGAACGGACTTGGCAAATGGCATCAACATAAACGGCGAGTACATCACTCACCTGCGATTTGCCGATGACATAGTAGTCATGACTCATGGCAGAGACTCTGAGAGACCTCAATACAATGCTCAACGATCTCAGCAGGGTTTCTCAACAGGTGGGCCTGAAAATGAACATGAGCAAGACGAAAATCATGTCCAATGCTCATGCTCCGCTCCACCCAGTAATTGCTGAGGACTCTGCACTCGAAATTGTAGACGAGTATATATACCTGGGACACACAGTCCAGCTAGGTAGGTCCAATTTCGAGGAAGAGATAACCGTCGAAACCAACTCGGCTGGGCAGCGTTCGGGAAGCTCCGAGATGTCTTCTCGTCCAAAATTCCTCAGTGCCTGAAGACTAAAGTCTTCGAACAGTGCGTGTTGCCAGTGATGATTTACGGATCCGAGACATGGTCGCTAACTAAGGACCTCATAAGTAGGCTCAGGAGCGATGGAGAGAGCTATGCTAGGAGTGTCCCTGCGGGATCGAATCAGAAATGAGGAGATCCGTAGGAGAACCAAAGTCACCGACATTGCTCAGCGAGTCGCGAAACTGAAGTGGAAATGGGCGGAGCACATAGTTCGAAGAGCTGATGGTCGTTGGGGTCCCAAGGTGTTGGCGTGGCGATCCCGCACCGGGAAGCGCAGTGTTGGCAAACCCCCCCACCAGGTGGACCGACGACATCACACGAGTCGCAGGGAGCCGCTGGATCCAGGCGGCACAAGACCGAGGCCTGTGGAAGTCCATGCAAGAGACCTTTGTCCAGCAGTGGACCTCTATCGGTTGATAAAGAAGAAAGAGAAGAAGAAGTACCAAAGCCATCTCGGAAGCCCAATTGAGTTTTTGACAAAAACCGCTCGCACTTTGGGTATATCCTCTTGTGGATGATTTTTAAAAATATCTTTAGAATATGGCTCATAATTAAAAAAAACCATGTTTATCGAACGACATAATATGAGCCATGGACGGGTAGACGGACGATAGACGTGCAGTGTACGTCCGTCTGTACGGACACTTCTTCTTCTTCTTCTTCTTCCTGGGAATTGTCTCCGCAAGTAGGCGATGTTCGCCCGTTTTGCGTGATTCCTCTGGTGCAGCTCCCCGCCGGTTTACTCCAGCCAGCCGAGCTCCGAGCTGTACGGACACATTCACAGGTGTCATTTACCTACTCACTCTCTTTTTCTGTCTCAAATGAGTCAAAAGCTTGAACCCGGGATATTCTCATGATCCAAATTCCCAACTCTGCTTCTGGTGCTACTGTGATTTTCTTGACAGAAAGTCTCAATGATCTCGAACCCAGGTATACACCCACTGATCTAGTAAAACCAGAGCCAAAAAATATGAGTCAGATAAAGGTGTAGTTTTTAAATTCACAATATTACATATCTCTGCTCAGCAAAAGCTCAGTATTCCACTTATGTGAAAACAGTACTGAAGCTTATCGATACTTCATAAAAATATTTTATTTTCCATGAAATAAAACGAATAACAACATAACGTTGTATGAAAATGTACATTCCTGCCGGAGTATAATAATTTACACACGCAAATCGAGAAATAACAAAATAAAAACAATCGAGAGGCTACCACTTCAATATAATTATAGAGAAAAGCTTTTTTACTATAATATTATATGGATAACTATTATAGAAATGTTTTACTGCGAGATATTTGTACTTTTTATTCCTCAATGCAGACCTGATTTTAATAGGGCCCGATACAAAGTAGGGTGGGGTATGGGAGATACCATGGCGACGACTTTAGTTATTTATTATGTAAAGAGTCATGCTCTTATTATTTTGTATTTATTCTTACAATATGCCCTCGCGACAGCGCCGCTTGGTTTACTAATGATGGAAATTCCGGTAATAGTTCGCATTCGTTATATTTTATTACAAGCTTGACTTTGAAGGAAATAAGCATTTAGAATAGCAAAGTCTATTAAGACTATAAGTTAAATATAGATTTTAGATAAAGATATTTTTTTCATAATTATAGCGCTCCCTGCAGTATCATGTCATTATCTAATCTAATCTTGTATATATATATATATATATATATATATATATATATATATATATATATATATATATACAGGAATTGTATATATATACAAGACACAAGAAAACCTGGGTTCGAGTCCAGACGTTTATATTTTCCTCTACGATTTTTATGATTATTATTATTTATTTTTTATTATTTTATTATAATTTTTTTCTGAATATATAATTTCCAAAAAACACGATTTACCAAAAAAAACCGAGCAAAGCTCGGTCACCCAGATATATAATATTTTTCAGATGGGACATAATCAAAAGCGAGTTTCACGATGTTTTGATCGCATAAATAACTATCAATGTTTAAGTATTAGGTAATTTTTGCAAAAGTTATATATCAATATTTTTTTACAAGGTAAATCTATTTGTTATGCACTTTAAACGCTACTGCACGGAACAAGCTGCTTCGGCCAGCTATTTTTCCTTGGACTGCAGGACGTCGTATTTGTTATCTAAGGATATGGCCAAAGCACTCCGCTTACGTACTTATATGGCTTATATGGATTATGGAGAGACAAGAGATGAGGCTGCAGTCATCGGTAGACGCGGCTGCCTACCGGCGGATTAATAGGCAGATCTCTAAGGCACAAACTCGCGACATTTGGGTCTTTCATACCAAGTGTATTAAAGATACCATCGAGTGGAACAAAGGCTCAAAAGTGTTCGTGAGAGATCTGTCTATCGGACAGAGCCAGCTGACGCCGCTTAAAACTGATGACGGTCGTCTCGTCTCTTCTCGACCTAAGATCTTGGGAGAGGTCGAGAAGTTCTATGGGCAGTAATATACCACGACACAAAAACCTGTTGAGGATTTGGGCAAAGATCCCAGAGCCAAACAGACCCGACACTATACCGAAGATATCCCGGACGTCAGCCTATACGAGATTAGTATTTCTCTCAAACAGCTCAAGAACAACAAGGCGCCAGGTGATGACGGAATCACTGCGGAACTCCTGAAAGCGGGTGGAAAACCGGTACTTAAGATCTTTCAGCGATTGTTCGATTCCATCATTCACGAGGGTATAAAGCTGGAAGCATGGCACAATTCAAAAAGGTTGATAATACCTTGTTGAAGAATTATAGACCCATGTCGCTGCTGGGTCATGTTTACAAGTTGTTCTCGAGAGTCATCATGAATCGTCTCGCTCGTAGGTTTGACGACTTCCAGCCTCCAGAACAAGCCGGATTCCGAAAAGGCTTTGGCACCATAGATCACATTCATACGCTGCGGCATGAGCATGATCATGATGAACATGAGCAAGACGAAAATGATATCCAATGCTCATGCTCCGCTCCACCCAGTAATATGTATGCAGAATCAATCTTTTCTAAAGCATTACATGAAATCAACGAGGGGATAACGGTGAATAGGAGGTATCGCAATCTCAGCCTCCCATTGCACATATGAGTCGCACGCTGTTACGTTTTCTCCGTTCTTTTATATGGAGTCGAAGCCTGGATACTTACGAAAACAGTGTAACTAGTGGTTCGCCCCGAACTGAGACCTCGCGGTATCCCATAATTCCCATAAGGTAGTTTTAACTATATTATATTGTAATTAAAACGCGCCGAATCTGATGACGTCAATCGTCATCTGCTTTCGTGGATGGGATGCGTATTTACAATATTAAAGACAGCGCCATCTAGTAACAGTATAGTGAAGTTTTGTTAAAAACATTGATGCCCATTAAAACTCAAATAATTTCGTTTCTTTATAATATTTATCTAATCTTAGTATTTGTTGTTCAAGTACAGAATATAACTCAAATTATGTGTAAGTTTCAAGTTTTAAAACAAAGTGGTTTTAGAGATCTAGCCTCAAATACAATCTCCACTTTGAAAGCCCCCATTTCGTATGGGAGCCCCCCTGAAATAAAGATTTTTATAACTTTTTAAGCCATTTTCGGCTGGAGGCCATCGGTTTACATATCATATCTAAAATTGAAGTAATTACGTTCAGTAATTCAGAAGTTATAAGGCTCTGACAGACGGACGGACGGACAAGTGCAAATCGCTCTAGTAAACTCAGAGACCTTCGCTTCGCTCGGTAGAAAAGATCGAAGATTTAGAAATGTGGGTTTACAGAAGAATGGTGATAATTTCTTGGTTTAGATGGTAGGCAAAGATCTTGAAACTCTTAAGATCATAAAAGTACGTAAGCGGAGTACTTTGGCCATATCCTTAGAATAACAAATACGACGCCCTGCAGCTCATTATCCAAGCCACTTAATTGATCTGTTGACCTGATGATTCTGACCTGAATTTCGTGTTCGATTATAACTTTGGTTAAAATCTGGTTTGAATGATGGTGAAGTCAATTTCGAGAAAGAGATCAATTGCCGAATCCAATTCGGCTGGGTAGCGTTCGGGAATCTCCGAGATATCTTCTCGTCCAAAGTCCCTCAGTGCCTGAAGACTAAAGGGTACGTTTCCAGCTGCAGTGCCCGCCGCGTGAGCCGCCGCGTTCAACGCAAACGCTTCTGCATGAATGCTCTCATACTTGGCCATATGTTTGAGTTACCCTCGCGACGCGACGCGCGACGCGACGCGCAACGCGCCGCGTGACCTCGGTGCCTGCCGCGTGCTCTGCCACGTTCAACGCAAACGCTTCTGCATGAACACTCTCATACTTGGCCATATGTTTGAGTTTACCGAGCGACACGACACACCACGCGCCGTGCAACGCCCCGCGTGTCCATAAATGTACCTTAAAGTCTTCGAACAGCGCGTGTTAACAGTAATGACTTACAGATCCGAGACATAGTCGCTAACTATGGGCCTCATAAGAAGGCCTCAGGGTCAACGAGCGATGGAGAGAGCTATGCTCAGAGTGTCCCTACGAGATCAAATCAGAAATGAGGAGATCCGTAGGACAACCATAGTCACCTACATAGCTCAGCGAGTCGCGAAACTGACGTGGAAACGGGCGGGGCACATAGTTCGAAGAGCTGATGGTTTCTGGGGTCCCAAGGTGCTGGAGTGCCCCGACCCCGCACCGGGAAGCGCAGTGTTGGCAGACCCCCACTAGGTAGACCGATGACATCAAACGAGTTGCAGGGAGCCGCTGGATTCAGGCGGCGCAAGACCGAACCCTGTGAAAGTCCATGGAGGAGACCTTCGTCCAGTAGCGGACGTCCATAGGATGATTAAGAAGAAGAAGAAATCTAGGGATGAAAGGGATGCTTCTCCCCATTGGATTTCTATACTTACCCGAAAAAGTCCCGTCAGTCAAGGAAAAATTAAACAAAAGATTTTAGTTTAGTCTGGATAACGTTAAAATAACATTTTAAAATACCTACCCAAAAACAGATCGGAATCACTAATAGACACTTTTATTCTATTTTACATTTTACGTGTGCATCTCAAGATTTATGTAAGACCCAAGAAGCTTATATTAAAACACCTGACAATTCTTATTCCCGATAACATCCGATGCACATGACAGAAAGTAATGCAGACACCTTGGAAAGGAATTCAAACGCATTCCGGATAGAGTCCGATCCGATATCGATTCTAACTGGTTGAATCACTCTACTAATCTGTGGGTTGAATAATAGTTATTCAGGTCTATCGAAGTGTTAACAATTCGCTGATAAATACACAAAGGGTCGTGAATGTGTAGAAAATTAATGGAATATGTTAAACTGCGTTTGGTGAATCAAATACGAGTAGAGCAGGTAATGAACAAAATTCATGAAACAAAAAATACTGGCAGGAATTTCAAACATTCTTCTACGCCATGCTCCGCTCTGCGCTAATTTGATACAATTCTTCTCGTCTCTGCTACGATGAATGTCGTGGAGATGAACAGTGGATTTTAGGGAGAGGGCCAACTGCGATTTTTAGTTGCAACGATCGAGGCGTTGTTAGTGCCATTAGCGTTTTTATGGCCTTTTGCGTTCGAACGCGGAATCGCGCAGCAGTAAAAACGCTAAAAGCCAATAAAAATTAGAACGCGTTTGTCGCAAAATGCCATGAAAATTATGATGGGTATAAGAAACGCGCGAATAGCACAGAAGACGTAAGAGGCCATAAAAACGCGCGAATCGTGCTGCAGACGCAAAGGGTCATAAAAACGCTAAAGGTAATAAAAGCGCACGATCGCTGCAGCTAAAAGTAGCCAGTGTGCCATCTCCCTTAGGCGATGTTTTTTGTTCGATTCCTGCACGTTTGCTCTCCAATTCGCTTCAGTGGAAATGCACCTTAAATTACGTTACGCGACGCACCACGCGCCGCGCCACACGCCTCGTGTGCAGAAACGTACTCTTACCGTGAGATCTACGAGTATAAATGGCACTCTAACTCAGCTCAGACTCAAGATTGAGTTAAAACGAGACAGATTTATGTCAGGACATATTTGTATCTCATTTTAACTCTATCTTGAGTTAGATAGAGCCCGGCGGGGATGCACGGCCCGTCTACGCTACACGCGTTTGGTTCCTTTCAGCATACTCGGAACACCAAGTTTATCCGAAGCATTAAAGGTATTCAGTAACATAGGTATGTCGTATGTATTATTGAGCTCCACATGCAATACATTCCGTGCACTCCACACGTATTTCAATTTGATTTTCTAGTGAATAATATTATTTAGAGAATTTCTACCGGAAAACCTTCCGGAAGAAATACCAACGTATAGAAATTCAAGATTCAAAAATCATTTATTTCACGTAAGCTAAAATATGGCTCTTATATTATTTATACTTATGCTAATATTATAAAGAGCAGAGATTTTTTGTTTGTTTGTACCGAATAGGCTCTGAAACTACTGGACCGATTATAACCATTATTTCACCAAAAGAAAGTTAAATTATCAGGAAGTAACATAGGCTATAATTTATTTTCAAAAAAATTAGAGATCAAAGTAGCAAAATTTTGCCTATAAAATTCATTATTTGGCGTGTACTGAGAACCGATTTGAACTATTGATGATACATAGAAATTATGTAATATATGATTAAAGAACTCATTATTCTCTACAATAAAGTTAGCAAGGGTATATATTTTAATATTTTGTGTTCTAAAACATTAGATTGCCGGTAGAAACAAAGGTTACATTCGTATCGTAGTACCTATTAATTTTCCCTTACTAATATTATAAATGCGAAAGTGTGCTTGGTTGGTTTGTCCTTCAATCACGCAGCAACAAACCTACTGATCGACCTGATTTTTTGCATGGGTATAGTTGAGAACCTGGAGGGTGACATTTTATCCCGGAAAATCAAGAGTTCTCGCGGGATTTTAAAAATTAAATCCACGCGGACGAAGTCTAGTGGCATATAACCTACATGAAAGTAGAGGCAATTCCATATTAATTTGTAATCAAATCGTAAACTAATGTAGGAACACCGGCTTAAGCTTACGAGTTACAACAGTATAGTGTACTACCACAGAGTTAGGATAGTATCTCCTCCTTATACTGTGGTAGTTACTAGTTACGCTACATCAGGCTAAATTTCATGCCGTAAATAAGTTATTATTACAGTTCCTACATTTAAAAAATCTTTTGACATAAGGGACAATAGTAATATGGTCTAACCGCAGATCTTGACGATATTTGGCTTAGAATCTAATTTAATATCTTTAAACGAGCAATTCTTGTATATATATTTATTCTGAATCTCGGAAACGGCTCCAACGATTTTCATGAAATTTGGTATGCAGGGGGTTTCGGGGGCGATAAATTTTTAGAAAAAGTCGTTTTATCCGTGTTTTCAGGCAATGAAAAACCCCTTACAATATCATTAGAATACGAAGGTAAATTTCGTCATCTTCTATGAAATTTCTTTGGCTCGGAAAGTCGTGCGGTCCCGAAACCAGAACCCCGGTTCGAGTCCAGACGATTATTATATTTTTTCCTCTATGAATTTTATTATTATTTTTTTTAATATATAATTTCAAACGGTATATATTATATATATATTACATAATTTCAATTTAAAGGTACCGTCTAGTACATAATAATCATATACGGTATATCTACTACAAGAAATGTTGTCCCGAAACAACATAGCGTGGGACAAGGAGAGGGAGATGATGATGGTATATGTACTACCCGTTCAATTCAAGTTGGCCCTCGACGACCGTTACAAAATGACGTGATACTGTAGCGTTGACATAAAAAAATGGTTGTATTTTTTATTGTTACCACGACTGTGGCGGAAGTTTTCTTTTTTGGCAATGACGTCATGAATGTCGAAGTTTTTAATTTCTTATATTTCTCCTCTTCTATGAAAGTCATTAATTAAAGTAATAAAAAGTCTGCGCTATGCAAAACTTTTCCTTTTTTACTCATAGGATAGCGGGCTTCAGAGGATAGCGGGAGCAAAATTTAATTTTAACCCCATGGGACTTTTCATTTCTCTCTTCTGATTGGTCCGCGTTCGTGCTTTAGCATAGGTACTAAAGCACTAACGCGGTCCAATCAGAAGAGAGAATTCAAAAATGTGTCGAATTTCAAAAATGTTTGAGAAGCTGTTGTCTTCGATAAGTCACGTGATCAAATTTGTCGATTAGATATATATGCCCATACTTCCAATATAAATATTATTGTTTAATTATTTCATAAAAACTTATTTGTGTTTTATTTAAACTTTCAATATACGTAAGATATACGTATTGGTAATGTCTATACTCTATACATAGTAGGTTGATACTCCTAGCTTTTTCTCATAGGTAATGATGAAAAATAGTGTGTGTCATTCGGGGCCAAAATTTTTTGTTCTCGGGCGGCGTATATTGAATTCCTCGCTACGCTCAGGATTCTACTTTAGAATCCCTCGCTGCGCTCGGGAGTCTACTATAGAGTCTTTCACTTCGCTCTGAATTCAAAATAACGCCCTCGGGGAACAAAAAATTCCTTTGGCCCCATATCTATCTATCTATATAAATAAAAATGAATGTTGGTAAGCGCATAACTCAAGAATGGATGGACCAATTCGGATAATTTATTTTTTTGTATGTTCCTTAAGGTCCACGGAAGGTTTAAAAAAAAACAAACAAACAAAAAATTCATAATAGATAAGTTGGCGGTACGAAGCTCGCCGCGTCAGCTAGTAACACAAATAACTATTTTAGTGGGGCTTTAGAGCCTTTAGTTCTATCGTGCAGTCTTGATAAGTTATCGTGATCCTGATCTGTGACAGATAATTTATCTGTCAGTGTACCTACATATTAATTTCGTATGTGGATGAAGGCGGAAATATTTTTCAGTTCGAATAGAATATTCATATCTAAGACAGGAAAACGTCTGTCTGTAGTAAAATAACATAGACGAATGATATTTACTACCGTAATAAAATAATTATAATATGACATGGAACTAGGATTTACGTCTATAATATGGCGTATCCATATAACTGACAGCTAAAGGTACGACTCTTTGATTTGTGTCAACGTAGGTAACAAATTAAAATAATGACTTCATTACTTATTGGTTGGTATGAACTTTCATTACACTTTTAATTAATTATGCGATAGGGAGGAACGACATGGAATAATAATTTTATTCCATGTCGTTCCTCTTATCCAACACATTTTATGAATAAAATAATATTAGTCTCTGCGTCCCTTATTTCACCCGACTGAGCTGAAACTTACAACAATAGTACAGAGATAGTTTTGTATCCCTCAGATGGTTCGTGGATACTTTTCATCCCGGAAAAGATTTACTCCGGGGACAATGTTATTGGCATTAGCTAGTTTCCTATTAATTATATTTTAAGTTATTCCAATATTATTTCGTGTAAAACCATTTCGGTTTACCGTATTTATGATGAATTTAGCAACGTTGCAAATATAGATTTAGGATTGCTCTTCGCTACCCTAAATCTATGGTTGCATATCTTTTGTGATCTATATCAAGCTATAATATATTCTAAATAAAATATTAAACTAAAGACACGCATCACGAACTATAACAGCTACATAATATGAATAAGTTTATTTGTTTTACTAGAGAACTGTAACAATAATTTACTAAAATTACGAGTGAGCCCAAAGATGTGAATACACTGTTTACGTAAAGCGTTTTAAAATAATAATGCGCGTTACTATTTTAAGTCAGTGAATCATAGCGTTAAAATAATTATTTTAATAATAGACACGGCTGCGCTGTCATATTAGTTTTTTACAAGAATACAAAGGGCAGTTGTTTATTTTGACAAAACCACATATTAAAGTATTTCGCATTTATAATATTAGTAGGATTTAAAGCAAGTGTTTTCGAAAGTGGTGGTATTGAGAGAGCAAAATGGTGCTATCAAAACACACGAAAAAAATCCTACTTATATTATAAATGCGAAAGGGGTTGTTTCATCTTGGGCCAGGTATTTGTACACTATACCAAAAATTAGTTTTAAATCATAGAAATTTAAATAAAATATTATGCTTTTTGCAGTTTTACAGTGAGTAAGAGGTACAAATATAAAATTGATAATTGGGATATCTTGTACGACAGACGAGTGTAAGACATAATGTTTCTTGGAGAAATTTTATCATTAACATCGTCTGTATCGACTAGTGCAGTAAAATAGTGGGTATTTATTTTTTGAATTTTAAGCTGGTTCGATTCCCAGGTGAGACAAGCGAATTTTTGAAAAATTTTGAATGCAGTTTTGTTTCTTTTTAAAAATAAGGGAATGTTTCCTTTAAGTAAAATGATCTAACTTAAGGATTTAAGGTAGTTCCCCTCCAGGGCCCATAATTTGTTTTCACCCTGTATATGGCCCTAACTCTATTTTACGTTGGTGAACTCGGCCCTTAGGCTAAGTTCACCAACGTAAAATAAGTCTTATCCAAGCGTGATATTTTGGCAGATTTTCAATACAAAAACTGTAAGAACGCCCAATTCATTCCTCGTTTAAATGGCACCCGAAGTTGGTGAAATAGGTCGTAGGTTGGGGAACTAAGTCGAAAATGAAAGATGCTAGCATAATTCCCGCCAGAAAAGGCGCGAGACGTCAAAATGAAGTGCTGTCCTATTTCGCAGAGAACAAGAGGACAACACTATTTTTAGTTCAGCTATCGTTGTGAATTTAGTTTAGACATCGATCGTTTATAATCAAACTTTTTCTTCTTCTAATTTTTATCAACCTATAGACGTCCACTGCTGGCCATAGATCTTTTGTATATACTTCCACATGCCTCGGTCGTGCGCCGCACATAATTATATCAAACGGCTTCCATGATATTGTCCATCTGAGGGGGATTAGCCAAAACTGGACATTACGACGCGAGATCGGTACCTTTGGACCGCAACCTACAGTACCTACTTCGAAATGTACAACCAAAATATGTGTAGGTACATACTACGTTAATTAATGCTGCATTGTATTCACCATTAGTTAACGTATTTGCTGACTTATTCAAATTGACGCGTGTTAATTTGAGGGAAATCTATTTTCGGCGCTCAGTAGTGATTGTGTACGAGTCGGATAGATTGTTTGTTTGTCACGGCTAAATTCCGGAGAGGTTATTAGGTATGCTATGAAACCACAACAATTCTTACATATCACTTAATTTTTCCAAGAAAGTACGTAGGTACAACGTAGTTTTCGCAAAACACTCTTGATTGCGCCACACTAAACAAATACCAATCCTAATACATAGTACAACAAAGCTATTATCCCCAAAGGACAAGCTTCGCACTATATAAAATAAATAGAGTCGTATAAAAATCCGTCAAACAAAACTCAATTAAACGGAAAAACAAGATTCTTCCCTATTTTCTAGATACATACCTATTTTCGTTCCACATAACTTTTCTAGCTCATTTGGCAGATCATGAGGTATCGGATTTGAGTCACATATTATCGGGATTGAGTTTCATTAAGTTTTTATTTTTATATTGTGGCGACACAAATGTGAACACATGCAGTGCATTCTGCTGATTGCTATAAAATGAACTGCATCCGTAGTTACCTACATCCCAGTATGCCTACTTAGGAGGTCGTGTAAGGCCCTTCGTACACAAGGCTACGCAAATCTTCGATAATCGATGGTTTTAGTCTCTAAGTGACTACCGCAATACAAATTCATAGAGGTTCGTACACAGGTACACGTCGCCGAGTGTAAGAACCTCTATGAATTTGTATTGCGGTAGTCGCTCAGAGACTAAAATCATCGAGTATCGAAGATTTGCGTAGCCTTGTGTACGAAGGGCCTTAGTTGCGTTCTAAAATTGTAAGATAGGTACTTGTTTTAGGAGTAATCTGTACTTAAAAATGTATAAAACTAAATACCCTGTGCTCACCACGGACGTTTTATTATCTATGTAGTTCTACTTGGTCGTTGGGGTCCCAAGGTGCTGGAGTGGCATCTGGCGACCCCGCACCGGTAAGCGCAGTGTTGGAAGACCCCCACTAGATTGACCGACGCCATCAAACGAGTCGCAGGTAGCTGTTGGATTCGGGCGGCCCAAGACCGAAGGCTTTGGAAGTCCCTTTGTCCAGCAGTGGACGTTTATAGGTTTATCAAGAAGAAGAAGATACTACTATATATTTTATAATACTTCTAATATTATTACATTGGTAAGTTAGTAAATAACAAGTAAGTATCTAACAAAGTTGCATAGGTTAAATTGATAGTATAAAAAACTTATTACAATGTAATAGCTTCATAATAATATTGTAAAATGATTATTTTGAAAAGAGCAACTGCTGAGTTTCTTGCCGGATCTTAGCAGAATCTGCTTTCCGAACCGGTGGTAGAATCATGACTTGTCATAAGAGCCACAGGTTGGCCTCATCACGGCTCACAACTGAGCGCAGGTCTCCTTTCAGAGAAGGGTTATAGGCCATAGTCCACCACGCTGGCCCAATGCGAATTGGCGGTCTTCACACATCTTCGAGAACATTATGAAGAACTCTCAGATGTGCAGGTTTCCTCACGATGTTTTCCTTCACCGTTGAAGCAAGTGATATTTAATTGCTTAAACGCACTTGACTCCGAAAAGTCAGAGGGGCGTACCCGGGATCGAACCTGAGACCCCCCGAATAGGAGACCACAGTCCTTACCACTCGGCTATCACTGCTTCAGGTTGGCCTACGTGAAATAAATAATTTTGAAATTTGAAATTTTATAAAGAGAGGTCAAATAACGAGATAGGAGATAGCTTTCGTTTTGGAAAATAGAGAAGATACATTAGGCAAAGGGTGGGTGTAGTTATAGATACATTTGTGTGTAAAAAACATCAAATAATTGTTTATATCGTAAGCGTCGTCAAGGTTTGCAATTGTTTACTCAGGCGTTTAGAACATGGTAATGGAGAGTACCTTGACGTCGATATTCTGAGCTAAGGGTGTGGTTACAATGTATCCAACATTACTCAATACAATGGATACATACCTACTCTTCACGTTAGCGTTTCGATATACCTACGTAATAATAACATGTGGTGTGCCTCAGTTTAATAGAGCTGAGTTACCATGAACTACTACTACTACTCCATCAGACCCTGGTCTCCGTTAAATATAAGCTCGTCATAGGTATGTTATTGCAATACCAGTGGGTTTATTGGAACGAACTTCCTTATCGCGCGATGCAAAAGGGGGCTAGACGGAAAAAATTAAGACTAAATTGAACCGACACTTTTTTGAAAGTGAATTTGGCATTGTGTTCATTATTTTCACACTACAATATTAGATCTCCGTAGCCTTGTGTTTTCTACAGTCGCATAAAGGTCGATGGATCGAATCCCAGCTCGACAGACTGAATTTTCTATTTTCAATTTTATTTTAAATAATTTCTACATGTGTTCCCCTAATTTTTTACTGGTACAATTTATTTGCTATAATATTTTAAAAAATTATGTCGGTTTATGCACATTAATAGTGATGTTCCTTTTGTTATCGTAACCAAAGTCTATAACTTGCGTGCACTACATGTACCTACTTTAAATCGGAATAAGTTGTTGCTTTTTATAATAATAACTTCGTTCCTATCTGGTGTCCCACGACACCACACGACTTTTTTAATAATTTACTCAAGTACGATAAAGTATTGTATGTTAGTCCTACTTCCTACTAATATTATAAATGTGAAAGTTTGTGAGGATGGATGTATGGATGGATGGATGTTTGTTAATCTTTCGCGCCGAACTGATTTGGCTGAAATTTGGAATGGAGATAGCTAAAAACCGTTAACCATGGATTAAGACATTAAATTCTTTTTATCTCGTTCCGCGGGAATTAATGCGTACGATATAATACGTACGATAGAGTGCAATAATAATACGTACAGTTTTTGCAATTCACGACGGCGAGTGAGCTTTACTTGTGGTTACTTCGTGTACATGCACATTGCATAAGTGTGCGTGCCTGTCAAAGTCTAGGTGGGAGCGGGCAGGCGCGAGCATTATCAGACTCACACTTATACAGATACGACACACACACAACCATAAGTCAGTCGCCCTCGTGAATTGCAAGAACTATAATGTTCTACTTTGTTCTCCTACTCCTTGTTCTCCTACTACCTACTCCCCAGCGGTACTGCCCCTAGCGGATCTTGTTCAGGTTTGAACATAGACGAACGGAATGATATTTACGGTAGTAAATATCATTCGTCTATGTTCAAACCTTCCGGATCCTTAATTTTATCCGACTTTTAGTTCGTAGCGGGAATAAAGAAATTTAATTCGCGCTTTGAGCGTTGTATCCTCAAAGGTGATTTGACTGATTACACAAATACATTGTATCACGCAGCAAGATAATAATATAATATTAAGCTGTAATATAGCAATATCCTTAAGGATACAGAGCTGCACTATACTGTAATTTCACTCACTCACCAAATCTTAGGAACTAAGCCAATTACAGCAGCCCTACAAATACAATCTTGAGAAGGTAGGTTTCTGCTAGAGCGTAGACGTCACCTAAGAAACGGTTTTGAGAAAATCCACCCTTAAGGGGTTGAAATGAGGGTCGGAAGGCTATATAAAACTCCTATGTTATTGAAGACAGTGACATGAAAATTGGCATTTAGTTTATAAGTCACTAGCTGATGCCCGCGACTTCGTCCGCGTGGATTTCATATTTAAAATTCATCGGGAAGTCTTTGATTTTCCGGGATAAAACTTTACATAGCTTTTTTGCTACTTGATTGAAAAACACACCAACATACAAACACACTTTCGCATTTATAATATTAAAAAGTATCCTATGTCTGTCTCCTGGTTCTAAGCTACATCCCCACAAATTTTCAGCCAAATCGGTTCAGCCGTTCTTGAGTTATAAATAGTGTAACTAACACGACTTTCTTTTATATATATAGATATACTATAAAAATCTGTATTTAAGCCTTTTCATAGGTTTTGAAAATTCTACTCCCAAACGTGTTGAACATTTGTATGAAAGTCCGTCATTTGGAATTCTGAACTGATTTGCGTAAATCTTTTTTTAATCGATAGAAAATCGTTGGGCCACTATTATAAAACAATTAATAGTTTCTAAAATAATCGACTGTGACAGACGGACGGACGGACGGAGATAGTCGCACCATAAGGGTTCCATTTTTACCATTTTGGTTCGGAACCCTAAAAACTATATAAATAACATACCTAATACATATAATATACATAAATACTTATCCCGAAAAAAGAAGGATTCCGAGGGATTCTAAAAACCCGTCTCAACACGGACGAATTCGCGGGCAAAAGCTAGAATACATAATTATAACTTTTAATCTAACTTTTAATATTACTTTCTTAGAATTAAGTAGGTACTTTCTGGAGCATGTTAAATTGTTGAGAACTCGTTATTCTGCACCCGAGTGAAGTGTAAGCCGTTAATTCAGCCCTTTACAGCATTAAAACCACTTGAGACATTTACGTCAAGTACCTAGTTATCTTAGATGTTAGTGTTCTCGCATTTGAGCACAGCCATTTTGAATGTACAAAGTTTAAATACAAGTGTAAATAAGAAAAATATTTTTAAAAGCAAGTAGTAGTAGCTTACTTACTACTACTAAGTACTACTAAGTACTTTTAGTAGCTGGCTACACCATCAGCCCCTTGATATCATCAAGGAGCAGAGAACTTGTCAAGGCGAATCAAACGAGTCCAAACTCTTCATTAGATCCTGGATATCTAGGTCTAGAGTACTTGTCAAGAGAAATCATACTAGCCCAAACTTGATGGGATTTTGTCATTTTATTACAGAGTTGCCAAAACCACCTTACAGCTTCATCATGAGACCCTGAATATCATCTAGGACCAGAGTATTTGTCAAGACAATTCAAAAAAAGTCCAAATTCGATGGGGTTATGTCGTTTATTACAGAGTTCACAAAGCCATCTTCCAGCTCCATCGTCAGATCAGCTCCATACCACAATAATATTGCATTGTCATCTGATTTACATAATATACCTGCAAAATTTCAGCTCAATCGGCAATCTGGAAGTGGTTCTAATTCATCTTGCAAGATTTGACTTAAACATACAATACAACATACATACAATACATACCTGCATTGCAAGATAAATAAAAGCTTGTAAATAATACTTGTGGATATCATTCACCAAATTTATTTTTCAGTGTTTGCTTCACACGAAAACTGTCAGAAATCTGGCCAGGTCAGTTGAATCTGAATGAAGGAGAGACCGAGCGAGTCTTCTGGCGTAGCTCATTTGATTTTTTTTGCACATTACTGCTACTGTGTTGCATTACAAATACAGTTATTTACACACCTGTTCAGAACAGTCTGTTCTGGTTTGTATATTATAAACTACTTTTGTATCTCAGTCGGCCAATTAATTTTTATTGTTTGCTTCACACGAAAACGCTCTGAAATCTGGCCAGCATTAAACTTTCGCAGAACTATTTTGGACGCATAGCAACTAGGTATAACGTAAACGCGTACGAAAGTGGCTGTTACTACAACAAAATTACAGTACGATAGATACAGGCTAAATAAAACAAAAATGCTCGGGAAACTAAACAGCACAGCTCTCCTACAAGTAGGTACATATAGTGCAACGTTTTCAATTTGCATGCATGCGCAGATTGGAATCTATTATTAAAGGGATGTTCAGAGTGTTTAAAAGCATTCTATTTACTTCACTAGGTAGATAAATGGACACCAGCAAGCGCGTCCCGTAACACAGTTGCTATGTAATTTAATAGTAAACTACGTGTGTCCTACAAATAATAGCCTTACGATGTCCGTACTCCGTACCAATATGGCACCAATAGTTATGTTGTTGTTATCGAGATTCTTTATGATGTCATCACGAGAGTGTTTAGAATTCAAATATGGTTGAGCGAAGCAACGGCTGGATCATGCGTCATGCTCGTGAACGGGTGCGACCGGCGGGAATGGGGCTGCTTTCTGTCTGCATGCATTGAATTGTAGTACGCATTTTTGGAACTTCCCCTCATTGTGGAAATATTCTATTCTATTCTAACAAGTTTTATTGCTGACCTAGGATAGTGCTTTTATTTTATTTATGAATAAAATATATTTTCAGTTCCATGGTTTAAATACTATAATATACTACAAAATATGCAACTTACACTACGTGTTATACCTAACCTAGAAAAACAGATATAACTCCTTAACTTATGAACCCTACTTAGCCGTGATAGTTTTCCTATAAAATTCTTGCCGTCTCTGAGCTAAACCGCAGACGGACAGATATGGCGAAACTATAAGTGTTTCATGTTTACTTCGGAACCCTAAAAAACTTATTACAATGTAAATAGCTACATAATAATATTGTAAAATAATTATTTTGAAAAGAGCAACTGCTAAGTTTTTTACCGGGTCTTTTCAGCAGAATGCGATTTCCGAACCGGTGGTAGAGTCATGACGTGTCATAAGAGCCACAGGTTGGCCTACGTGAAATAAATAACTTTGAAGTTTGAATGATTCACTTTGCTGTGCCATCGGATTAGGCTCTTTCAATAATTTCGGTTTAATTTAATCTATAGAGTTGCGAACTGAATTGTAACAAGTTCAAATCCCACCTGTTGCACTATTGTAGTATATCCACTTCTAACGCAAACTTTCCGTTTACTTGGAGGGAAGAGGCCTATTTGGCTTGTATGTATGTCTTCTTTGTCAACCGATAGATGTCCATAGCTGGACCAAGGTCTCCTGCATGGACCTCCACAGGCTTCGGTCTTGCGCCGATTAGATCCAGCGGCTCCCTGCGACTCGTTGATGTCGTTGGTCCACCTAGTGGGGAGTCTGCCAACACTACGCTTCCCGGTGCGTGGTCGCCACTCCAGCACCTTGGGATCCCAATGACCATCAGCTTTTCAAGCTATGTGTCCAGTCCAGGGTTAAGGAGATATAGTTATAGAGTTATATCCTTAGTCCTTACTCTGTAGTACTAGCTCCTAGTTAGGAAGGTGGCGGTCCGGATTTTCATTCCATCTGGCAGTGAGAGTGAGGGAATAGAGAGTACAGCTGCTGTGTTTGCGCATACTTGTACTATAATACTCCCACTCAGATCGCTAATTTCCGAGAAGACTGAATTCCGTCGGGAGGAAGTTATTTGAGTTGAAACTGAAAAGCTTTTTTTTATGGATGTATTGTTTGTAGCTCGAATTAATTATAATTTAACTGAGTCTGAAACTCTGAGAACTGAGTGCACGAATCGCATTTTGCTTTTATTTAACTTTTTCTAACTCAGAATTTAAAAAATAGATGCGCTCGGTCCATTTTACATGTGTACAGGAGAATTTTAAAAACTCCGCTTCCCAGAACATTGTTTAATAAACAGCAGAAAATGTTCAGCAAATATGTCTGAACGTTGCTGTATGTAGTTCCACCGACGACCATGCCGTATGCAGTGCATACACGCACTTATTAACAAACACCGGTCAAGTGCGAGTCGAACTCGTGCGATGAGGGTTCCGTACCTACCCATTATACCGCCATTATATTATAATTATTATATAATATATATTTTCAACTTCTTTTGTTTTTTGGAATTTTTCCTTTATTTGTGCTTTTTGATAAATTTCGTGATTTTAGGTCTGGAACTACCTATTACTACTACTAATATAGGTTTTCGACCCAAATCCTATAGGGTACTTCCGGTTGACCTAGAATTATCAATTTTGGTTAAATCAAGCTCTTACAACAAAAGTAAAGGGACAAATTCCGAAAAATAAAAATGGTAATTTTTTTTATCGTGTTGAATCAGGACCTTGATTTTTATACACCTAATAGGGACTATAGACCTCAGTATCTGGTATAAATTTCAACTTGATAGGTCCACCCATTCCTGAGAAAATCGGTGGTGACATATGGACAGACGGATAAGATCTTATAAGGGTTCCTTTTTTACCTTTTGAGGTACGGAACCCTAAAAACGAGAGCCAACAGAACTTTCCTTTATAGGTAACTACTGTTGCTAACAATAACTTTAAATATAATAATGAACCTACTTGCCAGGTTTTGGGACCGCCCGATTTCTTAACTGAGCTGTTGGAATTTTATAGATGATGGCGAAATTTACCTTCGTATTCTAATGATATTGTAAGGGGCTTTTCATTGCCTGAAAACACGGATAAAGTGACCTTTTCTAAAAATGAAACCTAGCTAGATCGATTTATCGCCCCCGAAACCCCCTGCATACTAAATTTCATGAAAATCGTTGGAGCCGTTGCCGAGATTCAGATTATATATATATATATATATATTTATATATTATATATATATATATATAATATTTGAGGGAACGTAACGTAAAAGAGAGCCTGCGTGCTTCGGAGCTTGTATTTATATATATATATAATATATATATATATATAAATACAAGAATTTCTCGTTTAAAGGTTTGGATTATGATTCTTTAAGGCCCGCTTGCAGAAACGCTGGGTTATCCTTTTAACCCACTTAAGTAGCTGCTTTTCTCTTTTCTTTAATTCCTGGGTTAAACCTAACCCGGCGTCTCTATAAGAGGGACTTATACTAGAGCATTATATATAGTAAAAACCGCGATCGCACCCACAGATATCGCAATTTCATCTTCTTCTTCTTTATCAACCTATAGACGTCCACTGCTGGACAAAGGTCTCCTGCATGGACCTCCACAGGCTTCAGTCTTCCGCTGCTTGGATCCAGCGGCTCCCTGCGACTCGTTGATGTTGTCGGTCCACCTAGTGGGGGTCTGCCATCATTGCGTTTCCCGGTGCGTGGTCGCAACTCCAGCACCTTGGGACCCCAACGACCATCAGCAATGAGGAGATTCGTAGGAGAACCAAAGTCACCAACATAGCTCAGCGAATCGCGAAACTGAAGTGGGCGGGGCACATAGTTCAAAGAGCTGATCGCAATTTCAATGTATTTATATTTTTGAAAATTTCATCCTCTATTTTACCGTTACTAGGTATAGATTTTGTTTTTTTTTGTTTTGATTTTAGAACTGTTTCCTCAAAATCTATGTCTGTGTTTCTTCATTTTATTAGAGGCATCATAAAGGTTAAACGGGCTGAGGTTTTAAATTCTTCATAGAAACATTTTGATAAGACGGGATAAATTGAAACTTTGCTACTGCAATTAAAAATACTATAATTGTTGTTTTTTTGCATTCCATCGAATTCAACCCTTACATTATGCAAAAAGGCCACTAAAGAATATAGTTTTCAATGCGCTCTCGTGAAACGCAGGATTTACGGATATTCAACTCTACAAAGAAAAAATGTCGCGGTTGATTACTAGTTATTTATATTATTATCTACTAATATTAATGGTGCAGTGATAGCTTAGTAGCGTAGTGGTAGCAGGTTCGATCGCGGACATGCCCCTCTGGCTTTTCTAAGTGAGTTTAAGAAATTAAATATCACAAGCTTCAATGGGGAAGGAAAACATCGTGAGAAAACCTGCACAAGTGAGAGTTCTCCATAATGTTCTCAAAGGTGTGTGAAGTCCGCCAATTCGCATTGGGCCAGCGTGGTGGACTATGGCCTATGACCCTTCTCTGAGAGTTGACCTGCGCTCAATAGTGAGTCGCTGATAGGTTGCTGGTGATAATGATGATGAATATTAATGGTAAATCATTATTTTGAATTCGATAACAATAGAGGTAATATCACACTCGTAACTAGTAGGTACGTAAAATTATCTACCCAATATCCAACCAATTAGAGAGGAGCTTATTACTTCTAGATTTCGTGGAAGCATAATAACAGGTAAGTATTATTAATTTGAAATGAATAAACTTTTTGATAAAAATAATATTTTCAATAATAAAAATGAAAAAAATTGTTCGTTTAGAAACAAAAGGAGTTGAGACGGATCAGGAGCTCTAGCAAACTAGACTTTATAAAAACCGAATGGGATGAAAGTGCAGGGATGATAATGGACAGTACAAGAGCCCCCGAAAACTTCTTTTTTACAAGCTTTTATTTAACTTGCAATTCTATTTATGTATGTTAAGTCCGAATCTTGCAAGATGAATTATCTAACCAATTCCCGGTTTCCGATCGAGCTGAAATTTTGCATATGTATATGTAAATCGGATGACAATGCAATTTTATTGGGAATTGACATCGAATGTGGGCTCGTTTGATTCGTCTTAACAAGTACTCTGGTGCTAGATAATATTCAGGGTCTGATGTTGTAGCCAGCTACTAAAAGCTAGTGTTTTAAAAATAGACTTTTTAATTTTCACTTGGTTTTTTAACCGTTTCACACCGCGTGGTGATTATGGGCAAACCCTCCCCTTGGGAGAGGCCTGTTATAGGCTATTGATGATGATGATGATTTAACCGCTATCGGTTACCTCCACCACCAATTAACACAACTTGAGCCACATTTTGCCAAAAATTAGTTAGGTATTCTTCTTTTTTGAGAAGATCATTGAAATTAATTGATATTCATCTATATAGCGCTACCTTGGAAGAATATTGTTGTATTACTACTGAAATTATTTAGAGCCTCAATAGCCCAACGGTTAAAGGTGCGGACTGAAAACTGAAAGGTCGCAGGTTCGAATCCCACCCGTTGCACTATTGTCGTACCCACTCCTAGCACAAGCTTTCCGCTTAGTTGGAGGGGATAGGAAAAATTCAAGGAAACTGATTGAAGTTTATAAATCGACTTCAAAAAAGGAGAAGATTCTCAATTCGTTCTTTTTTTATGTATACTCACCGATTACTCGAAGACGCCTGAACCGATTTGGAAAATTTTTGTTTTTGAAAGGGTATACTTCCCAGGTAGTCCCATTAAAATTTTATTGAAATTGGTCGAGCGGTATTTAAAAAATCAACAAGAAATTTATAAGTATCTACTTTGTAGTGGCGCTTGTGTTCGAAGTCGGATTTAAAAATCTTTTTTTATATTAAATTATTTATATTTCAAACTGTTATAAGTAACTCTTATTGATGAAAGTTAAATTTTAATTTTCATCAATAAGACTGCAATAGGTCAAAAGTTATAACACTTTGAAATAATAGTAAACTTCAATTAGCTCCCTTGAATAAAATAGGATTTTTGAGTTGCAAAACAATATTCTATCAAGGCAGCGATAGCTATGCACTATGCATATTATATTTTGGAGAAAAAACTTGTTAAGTTTAAATAATCTTTCCTATGAGTACTTTATTTAAAAGTCGCGATGGGCGTTAAATGGGTATCAATTAACATGTAACTCCAAACAAGCGAATTTATCAATCACTTTGGAGTGTCTTAGACCATTATGCGAGGAAACTTTATAAATTATGACGTAACTATAACGTTTAAATTCTTTAGAAAATGGAAGCGCACCTGTATGAAACTGGAGTCAGTTATCATTATCATCCAGACTTTTATGTATCCTACCTAGAAAACATAAAAGTCTTTGTTATCATCATATCAACCAACCAACACTTTAGTTCGACGTTTCTGAAACGAACTGCTAAGGTGTGGAAAGTGCTTCCGCGCGTCTGTGTTTACAGCCATGTATAATATGAATACCTTCAAGGCAAAGTGAATAGGCATTTTCTAGGCAAGCGCGCTCCAACCTAGACCTCATCCGTGATTGTTGTCAAGTGCAAGCCTATCTCGTAATAAAAAAAACTAATGGGTAGACATCCAAGGCCGGATGTCTCTTGAAAAGATCGCCACAATCATATTGTAGAGTTTTACAACGCTTCCCGGTGCGGGGCGTGGGGTCGCTATTCCAGCATTTTAGGATCCCTAACGTCTATCGAACCTTCGAGCTATGTGCCCTTCAATGAGCTATGTCGCTACCTCTGGTATCCCTGAGTATGTCTTAATAGGGTATTTGACTACTTTTAGAAAATCATCTTAAATTGTTAATAATGCTATGCTGAAGCTAACAAAACGTATATTTCAGCATAATTTTCAGTATTTTTCATAAAAATTGAGAAATAAATTCAAAAAAATAAATTGCCGCCGAAACGTTCCATTTGCTCTCATGACGTCACAGTTCACATTTCAAACAATGACAATTCCACATCCCATAGGTGGTGTGGACTGTGACGTCATTCGAGATCACGGAACGTTTTCGATCACGTGACCATGGCCGGAATTATAGCAATTTTATTTAATGTTTTCTAATTAAATAAAACTTTATTTTTTAGTTTTGTCGCATGGAATAATGTTTTTAGATAATAATCTTTTAGGATGACACCAAATGAAAAGATATTTTTAATATAGTCAAATACCCTATTTCTTATTTGATCTTGCAGGGATACTTTGAGCAGCTCTTTCCATCGCCCTTCTTATAGCTCTTAGCAATCATTTGTACGATCCTTAAATTTCATCAGCTATCAGTGCACTGTTTGAATCGGCTTTCTGAACTGGTGGTAGATTCTCGACCTGTCATAGAAGCCACAAGTTGGCCTACATGAGATAAATTGAATTTGAAGATTACGGTCTTTAAGCCGTGAGGAATTTTGAGTCAGTTACGGTTAAAGTAAATATTTTTTTGTTTGTTTGTTTGTACCGAATAGGCTCTGTGACTACTGGACCGATTTTAACCATTTTTTCACCAATAGAAAGCTAAGTTATCAGGAAGTAACATAGGCTATAATTTATTTTCAAAAAAATTCAAGATGCTAGCAATAATGTAACCCAAAGTTGCAAAATTTTGCCGATAAAATGCATAATTTGGCGTGTGCTGAGAAAACTATTGATGACACATGATTAAATACTAAAGTACTCATTCTTTTCTACAAGAAAGTTCCCGAGGGAATATGTCTTACTATCATATTTAAGTCACAACAGTTAACAATAGTTAAAATAAATAAATTTGATCGCCTTTATTATCGAATAGTAGATATTAATTCTTAATTTTTTTGTTGGTTTGTTGGTTTGTCCGTCAATCACACTGCAAAAAAGCTACGGATGTACGTGATTTTTTGTATAGGTATAGTTCAGAACCTGGAGGGTAACATTAGACATAGGCATCCCGGAAAATCAAAGAGTTCCCATGGGATTTTAAAACCTAAATCCACGCGGACGAAGTCGCGGGCATCAGCTAGTATGGGTATATAGTTACCAATTAGAATGGTTATATAGTTGCAATAGATATCTACCTACTATATAATATAGTGTGCAGGTAGGTACCTACCTATTTCGGTTACCTATATGACCTATATCAATGATTATATTTTCAGCTCGCAGAATACATTCTACTTTAATTTGCATTATTGATTTATAAGTGCTATTAATTGACGTAGGCCATAATAATAATGATTACTTAGATATCATAAATATGTATAGACTTGTTAATTTAACACTGATACCAATTTTTGTGCTAACGCCATAAAACATAAAATACGTAGGTATTATAAATAAATTACATGAGTTTACATCTTGAACCTGAGTAAGTATGTGGTATTACACTATTGTGTATCTTAAAATCATGTCAGCAGTAGGTAAGTATTAAAACTAAATAAAGTATAAAACTAAACGTTATGAAACTGAAAAGAGACAAACTACATGCCTTTAAAACTTATCTCAGTTCTACACAGACTAACTAAGTGTATATACTATAAGTAGAACTCAATTTTAATCTCATGTTTCAAACCTGTTCCCAAAGTCCCAAAAGAATCACGAATAAAACAAAACCTACAAAACTGGACATGACGGCGACGGGTTCAAATGTCCTAGTAGGTATAGGTTCCATGTGGCTGGGTGATAAGTTTTTCATTATTAAGCCTTTAATTCCTTATCTTTACATGAACATTTCCTTGCTGACTAATACTATGCGTATTGATAGATGGATATGTAGAGTAATAAAATTATTCATAACTATATATCAGCAGTAGCAGTAGTGATAGCCTAGTGGTTAGGACTGTGGTCTCATATTCGGGGGGTCGCAAGTTCGATCCCTCTGACTTTTCGGAGTCAAGTACGTTTAAGCAATTAAATATCACTTGTTTCAACGGTGAAGGAAAACATCGTGAGGAAACCTGCACATCTGAGAGCTCTTCATAATGTTCTCGAAGCTGTGTGAAGTCCGCCAATTCGCATTGGGCCAGCGTGGTGGGCTATGGCCTATAACCCTTCTCTGAAAGGAGACCTGCGCTCAGTAGTGAGCCGTTGATGGTTTGTTAATGATGAAAACGATGAGGCCAACCTGTGGCTCTTATGACAAGTCATGATTCTACCACCGGTTCGGAAAGCGGATTCTGCTGAGAAGAGCCGGCAAGAAACTCAGCAGTTTCTCTTTTCAAAATAATCATTTTACAATATTATTATGAAGCTATTACAATTGTAATAAGTTTTTTTATACTATCTTGTGGGCAGCTGGATGCCAAGCCGATTTATCCTATGCAACTTTGTTAGAATAAAACATAACATTTCCACAATGAGGGAAAGTTCCAAAAAAAAAGCTACAATTCATTGCTGAGCCGTTGATGGGTTGGTGATGAATAGCAGCAGTTACACTCGTAAGTCCTAGGTGAGACTCAATGTGAAATTATATTGACCATAACATAGGTAGGTATTTTAAAGTCAAATATTTATTCCAATTATGTAGTAAAGTGTCGCGTTTACCATTGGTAAATAGTCACAATTTATAACAATCATTTGGATTAAATATTCGACTGACCGGCCGTAAGCAGCTGAGCTTTTAAAATCTAACAAAATTAGCCGCTTCGCAATGCTGAGGTGAGAGAGAATCCACTCAAAATATTTCGCAACGACAATCGCACGCACGTATTTATAAATGCGGCAAAAGTTATTTAAAGCCGGGAACAAAAGTTTGGAAAAATCGACTTACAGCGTGTGAGCTTCGTCCGGCGTCTGCGGTATCGCCTGAAGATCTTGATGGAGGCAGCGAACTGAGTTCCGGACGCACTGGCATTTCTGCGGACAAGACTGGGAGAGCGCGAGGGCGAAGTTTATAAGGATAAGGAACTTTAAAAAGTTCCCCATTTTTCGGGATCGCGTCGCAGTGGTGCCGACTGCGAGTCTCGGGAGCCGCGATTCGAGTGAGAGGCTGAGCAGTGAGCACACTTCGCTGTGTGTGGCCGGAGGGCGGAGGAGCTGACCGCGCGGCGACGCCACGCCAGCAGCGCTACGCGCTATTCAGCTGTGCAATTCTCTAACAAGCTATCATTTTGGAAAAATTAAATCGATTTCAATATACCGAAATAAACTATAATTGAAAAGGAAAAAGTGTCCATATATCTTGAAAACTACCGAACCGACTTTTACTGTTCCCTAAGTTAATTAATGTTTATGGAAATTTAGGTAAATAAAATAAGAATAACCACAACCCGATTAACATTTTCCGAGAAATGCGTGGACAAACATACATACTCACATACATACATACATACATTCATACATACATCATCATCATCATCATCATCATCATCATTAGCAACCCCTCAACGGCTCACTACTAAGCGCAGGTCTCCGCTCAGAGAAGGGTTATAGGCCATAGTCCACCATGCTGGCCCAATGCGAATTGGCGACATACATACATACATGCACCTATATTATCTTTTTGTTTGGAAGTCCTAATTAATAGATGAATATTTTACAGTTCCATTAATTCAAATTCAAATTCAAATTTATTTATTTCACGTAGGCCAACCTGTGGCTCTTATGAAACGTCATGACTCTACCACCGGTTCGGAAAGCGGATTCTGCTGAGAAGAGCCGGCAAGAAAGTCAGCAGTTTCTCTTTTCAAAATAATCATTTTACAATATTATTATGAAGCTATTACAATTGTAATAAGTTTTTTTATACTATCTTGTATACTATGCTGGATGCCAAGCCGATTTATCCTATGCAACTTTGTTAGAATAAAACATAACATTTCCACAATGAGGGAAAGTTCCAAAAAAAAAGCTACAATTCAATTCATGTTACATACATACCTGTCGAATAGAGACCCTCCTCCCTTTTTTTCGTCGCTTGAAAAACCGAATCGGATCCGCACACGAAGGCGTACTGCGATCTAGATTCAACACCAGAGAGCAAAAATAAAAGTTAAAAACCCCCTTAATTTTTAACGTGTATTCATTATTTGTTGTTATAGCGTCAATAGAAATACGTATTCTGTGACAAGTACCTATCTACCTATTACGATTCACGGCTTGGTAACAGCCTTGGTAAAATATAAAACAAGTGTAAATTAAAATTTTTATTTTTAAATGCAAGCAACATCATTACACTCTGGATATCATCTAGGATCAGAGTACTTGTTATGACGAATCAAACGAGCCCAAACTCGATGGGGTTACGTCATTTTATTACAGAGTTCCGATAACCATCTTCCATCTCCATCATCAGATCAGCTCCATGTCACAATAATATTGCATTGTCATCCGATTTACACATACATGCAAAATTTCAGCTCGATCAGAAACCGAGAAGTGGGTCTAATTCATCTTGCAAGATTTGACCCAAACAAACAAACTGGTCAAGCTAAATAAAAGCTTGTAAAAAATGGGGAAACCTCAAAAGAACAGCTGAAAAACCGAAAAAAATCAAAATTGGTAATTTTGTATAGGAATCACCTCTTCGGATTACTTTTAATAGATGGGAGCGAAACTGCGGGTAGGTGTAATGATAGTACCCAAGTAACCAGAAAATAGGATTCTATAATTAATTACCTACTCAATAGATTTAAGAAACTACAGTCAAACTGAATATGTACTCAGTTTTGTAGATATAAGTTAATTTATAAGATTCTATTGTATTTTTATAAGAAATAATAAAATAAAATAAATAAATGGATTATATAAAGCATATTTATTTTTATATTTTGAGCGAGATTGATGTTTATTTTGATAAAATAAAATAAAATACAACAATCCGCTATATTTTACACCAATCAGAGCGATACGTCACATCTATCTTCAAACTTTGACAAATTACTATGACAAAACATAAAGGTGACGTCACGAACGACGCCATGACACCGTTGAACGTTTTTGCGTGAATTTTAAAACAAAATTGAAATGGCAAGTCTGTCTGCTAAACCTATTTTTTTGCTTAAATAAGATATTTTTCGAAAAACTAGATACTTCCGAACATCATCCAACAGTTTTCAAAGTCGGTCATGATGCCTATTGACAACTCACAGTGAAGTGAATTTGTTTTCGAAGTAAGTTTTATTTAGGTGAATAGCCCTCAAGGGTCAAAGCGCAACATAAGCGCAACTGCACTCATGTTACCGCGTGCTATGTGACTTAAATCTTCACTGGAATGCATTGAGTACCTACTTGATTTTATAGTTTTATCTTGTTGCGCCGCTCTACCGTCAGTAGAGCTTGTTGGATTTGGATTTCTTTCGCTATATCGCTTTTATTTTATTGTTTTATAAGCTATTGCATAGCTTTTATCGCGGGCTTTGAACTAGGACAAACAGTTTGAGCGCGGCGACCGAATCAAGAAATTCCTAACACCGTCGTTCAGTAAGCGTTCAACATTTTAGAGGTTCACAAGTAGCTCTGTTTGGCGCAGTGGGCGAGCGGCCGCTTTCTGCGCTTTTCTTGTTTGTTTGATTATTAATTGTTTTTTGCCGTATGGTCTATGATGTCGCAGGTTCGAATCTCAGGAGACCTGCGCTCTGTTCTGTATCTGTAGTGAGCCGTTAATGGGTTGTTTATGATGATGATGATGATGATGAATGTATTTTCTACCATCTTATCTTTTGAACGTGCTACTTACCTGTAGGTATGCCCAAGAGAAGAGAAGAAGAGAATTTTGTGAGCTTTTTGTATTAATTTATTTATATTTTGAATGTAACATCAAATGAACATCAATCTACCGATTTGATATGTTCAACCACACGAACAATACAAAATAGTTCAACGTTATCACAGTGTGCATAATTATTATACACCCAGAGAATGGTTACCGACTTAATTTTGGATAAATTAAACCAACAATGCTAATAAATGTAGCAAATCGTCATTTATTTCACCTTATATATTCTTAATGATCTTACAGTTATAATTACTAAAAAACCTCAAGTAACCATATTAATAAGTCTAAATAGCAACTAAATAATTAAATTTAAGCTATTACAAAAAAATTATAAATTGTAAAAATTATTCTCAAAATAAGCTCTACATCGACGCTAGACGGTTATGTTGGGGACATTACCGTCTAGCGTCGGTGTGTATCCAATCCAATTGGAATGGATGTTGGACTGGTTGCTTTGTCTCTATGGATGCAAATACTTATTTATTCCCTAAGTATGAGTTAACCCTGGTGTCCTGGGTTGCATAAAATCGTAGTCAATCTTTATATAATCGACGTTCCTACTTCTGGCCCCCACGGCCCCAACGTTTCCACACCAAACGGCACAAATATCTTCACCTAAAGATGCATATTGCACCTAAAGATGTCGTGTGATGCGGGTTGTTATTATTATTATCGACCGAGCGAAGCGAAGGTCTCTGAGTTTACTAGAGCGATTTGCACTTGTCCGTCCGTCCGTCTGTCACAGCCTTATAACTTCTGAATTACTGAACGTAATTACTTCAATTTTAGATATGATATGTAAACCGATGGCCTCCAGCCGAAAATGGCTTAAAAATTTATAAAAATCTTTATTTCAGGGGGGCTCCCATACGAAATGGGGGGCTTTCAAAGTGGAGATTGTATTCGAGGCTAGATTTCTAAAACCACTTTGTTTTAAAACTTGAAACTTACACATAATTTGAGTTATATTCTGTACTTGAACAACAAATACTAAGATTAGATAAATATTATAAAGAAACGAAATTATTTGAGTTTTAATGGGCATCAATGTTTTTAACAAAACTTCACTATACTGTTACTAGATGGCGCTGTCTTTAATATTGTAAATATGCATCCCATCCACGAAAGCAGATGACGATTGACGTCATCAGATTCGGCGCGTTTTAATTACAATATAATATACCTAGTTAAAACTACCTTATGGGAATTATGGGATATCGCGAGGTCTCAGTTCGGGGCGAACCACTAGTTATAGTGAAATATCACTATAACTCATCCCATTTCCGGGCAAAGGCCTCCCCTAGTCTCTTCCATACTTTAGTGTTAGAGCCTAGAGGTGTTTCTATGCCAAAGAGCGCCTGCAAACTCTACAATATCGTGTCTCCATCTATACATTGGTCTTCCTCTTTTTCTTATATTATAATATGGGCACCAATCTGTAATTTCTGTAGTCCATCTATTGTCCTTTCTTCTCATAACATGGCCCGCCCAATTCCACTTGTTTTTCATGGCCATGGATATTGCATCTTTAATTTGAAGCTTTTGTTTTATTTCCTGTTTTGAATATTTATCAATCTGACGGATATTCAAAATAGATCTTTCCATTTTTCTTTGTGCAACTTTTATTCTAACTGCAGCTTTCTTAGTTAAGGCCCAAGTTTGAGAACCATAGGTAAGTATCGGAATTATGCAGGAGTTAAACATTTTTCCTTTCCATTTAAGCTTAATGTTTTTATTTTTAAATATATATTTTAAGGACCAATATCTCTTCCAAGCGTTTTCTATTCTTTTATCTATTTCTTGTTGCATATTATTATCATTGCCTAGAGTCAACGTTTGTCCTAAATATATGAAGTTCTTTACACTTTCTATTTTTTTATTATTGATGTGGGATGCGGGTTGTTACGTTCCCTCAAATATGGTTGAGCGAAGCAATGGCTGGGTCATGCGTCATGCTCGTGAACGGGTGCCACCGGCGGGAATGGGGCTACTTTCTGTCTGCCCGTCTTAACATGTGATGAATTATAATTATGTAATGTACCCCAACCAGTGGTACTCATCGACGATTCAAAAGCACTTGTAAAAAAGTTTATTTGAATAAAAAACATTTCTATTCTATTTCGTCCGCTTATTTCACTCAGCCGTTGCAGCCGCCACACCTGCTAACGCAATGTTCGCATTGATGATGTGAGACGGCACCAGTGTATCAACAGTAAGACGTGGCATCCAACACCCACACCCACCCACAAAGACCTGCCACGCAGCCAAGGAACGAGAGTTATTCTGTCAGGCCTCTTGCCGTCGTCAGTTGCTATACCGTTAAGGTGCGAATGTGTAAGAATTGCCGATCAAATCGTCAAAGTCGCGTCAAAGTAAAATAAACCATAACTGCATTAAATTAGAGCACAATTTCGTGTATCCATTCTCAACAGTTTAGGGTTTCTAACCTAAACACCTAAAAGTATGACAATGGATACAGGAAATTGAGCTCTAATTCAATGACATTATGGTTTATTTTACTTTGACGCGAACTTTGACGATTTGATCGGCAACTTTTAGACTATCGGCGGGCAGCTCCAAAACAGCCGGCGGCTCTTTGACGATGACTAAAGCCCGGCGAATGATGTTTGATCGAGGCGTGACGGGACAAACGACACTGCGCTGACACGAAAGGCCGTGACGAACAAGTGATAAAAAAATCACGTCGATCCGTAGCTCCCTTGCGGTGTGATTGAAGGACAAACTAACAAACGTTTATACTTATAATACATAATCGACCGAGCGAAGCGAAGGTCTTTGAGTCTACTTGAGTGAATTTGCACTTGTCCGTCCGTCCGTCCGTCCGTCCGTCTGTCAGAGCCTTATAACTTCTGAATTACTGAACGAAATTACTTCAATTTTAGATATAATATGTAAACCGATGGCCTCCAGCCGAAAATGGCTTAAAAAGTTATAAAAATCTTTATTTCAGGGGGGCTCTCATAGAAGCGAATGCGAAGAAAAAAAAAAATTTTGCGTTTCATAGGTTTACAGTACCTCATTTTAAAGATAATTTGGAACAGAGTACAAAAGTATTTTTTTTTTAATTTTTTTCCTAAAATTGACGAAATGGGGGGCTTTCAAAGTGGAGATTATATTTGACCTCAGAACGGAATAACCATTGAAAGCTGGGGCTTGAAAGTTTTACAATTTTAGCGTAATATCATGTACTTGAACAACAAATACTAAAATTAGATAAATGTAATAAGGAAACTAAATTATTTAACTTTTAATGAGCAGCAACAACAGAACTTCACAATGATGTCAATAGATGGCGCTCTCATCTCATATAGCAAATGCAGCTTTATGTAACATACCTATTATTCAATTAAGATTATTATTTAGTCATTTAGCAAACATCAATAAAACTTCACGTTGCAGTTTGTTTTTACATATTTCTGATCGTGTCAATAGTTGACGCTGCGTACAAGTAATTTAATTTGAATGTTCCAAAAAACTATACCTAAGTTTGATTGAGGCCTTGAGGATTTCACTATAACAGTTCCCTAACCTTTACGGGCTACCTATGTTAAGTTAGTTGACACTTTCTGTCAACTTTGTTATTACGAACCTCTACGGGACAACTAAAGGTGAAAATGACATTGGGATGTTAGAATTGTATTTAGGGGCTACCTATGTAAAGAGACTTCTACAAATGGGATGATTTAGGTATGGTTGGTGAAAACGGGCATAATAATAATGTCAATTTTGATCGTCAATTATGGGAAACCGTTACCGCGAGGTCTCAGTTCGGGGCGAACCACTAGTATTAGTAAGACATGCTGGCAGCCCTAACATACACGTCGCGCGTCGGCTCGCTTGTTGGAATCTATCCTTTGTTCCACGAACCTCGATCCATTCAATCCGGCTTAAAATAAGTCGGTACTAATTGCACATAATGTACGATTCTCGTATATGTGACTATAATTATATTTTCATTGGTCATATCGGAATCAAAATAATAGAGGGTAGGTCAGTCGAAGAATTCCATTAATTTTCTGAGCTAGAGAAAAACAAACGTAGGTTTAATGTTGTGTTTAAAAATTATAGTTATACTAATAACTATGTAATTTACTGATCCATACAACCAAGAGTGAAAATATGATAATGTTACTGGTAATATTATAATAAAATCGGTCAAGTGCGAGTTGGACCTCGCTCTTTTAGGGTTCCGTACATATGACCAAATCATTTTTTTAAAACTAGATACATATTTAGTTATCTTAGTTGAACCGAAGTAACCGAGTAAAACCGAAAACTTTGACGGCTCCCTATTTCTTCATTTTTGTAGCTAAAAAATAAAAAAAATATATATTTGAACTCTGCTTATTGAGCTCTAGACAATGACACCCCACATGCCAGGGTAAAAAAATAAAATTTTTTTTCGACTCCTTTTCCATGTATGGGAGCCCCCTTTATTTTTTAATTTAATTTAATTTTTATTATTTGTTGTTATAGCGGCAATAGAAATACACAATATATGAAAATTTCAACTGTCTATCTATAACGGTTTACGAGATACAGCCCGCTGACAGACGGACGGACGGACGGACGGACGGACGGACAGCGGAGGCTTAGTAATAGGATCCCGTTGGCACCCTTTGGGTACGGAACCCTAAAAACGACTTTTAAAATATCGCTGCGACGTATTACTGCGACGACCTACCTATAAAGGTAATCAGAGGCCAGTAAAGGTCTAGCTGAATACGTAAACACTCAGTCTGTTCTCAGAATAAAGTGTAAGTTAAATAAAGTGTGACGATGCAACCCCATTACGCCAAGTCCACAGTGAGGGTCGTATGAGTCATTAGCATTACTAAATCTGGGTCCACTTAATACATTGAAATGATTTATGAGCCAAATAAAATATCTGATTTAAACGTATACTGTCTAATTTAAAGAGTATTGTATTGAATTGGATATGAATTATGGATTATTATTATGGATATGAGTTATGAAGTTTTCAATGCTCTAATAATTGAGTATAACTACAGCTAAAGTTCTTGTCTGGTGGGAGGCTTTGGCCGTGGCTAGTTACCACTGGCAGGAATGGGGCGGGCTACTTTCTGTCTGCCCGTCTTAACATTTGTGTGAATTATAATTTTATATAATTAGGTATGTTTTGTGGAACTTTGTTGTTGTAGAATTTTGTGGAACTTCCACTCATTGTGGAAACACTGCATACATAGCATAATATCTATTATATTGTAAACTTGTTTTGAAAAGAGCAACCGCCGAGTTTCTCGCTGGTTCATCTCAGCAGGAAGGGCATTCCGAACCAGTGGTAGACTCATCGACGATTCAAAAGCACTTGTAAAAAAGTTTATTCGAATAAAAAACATTTCTATTCTATTCTATTCTATACCACCCTACCGTCAAAGACGTGCCGCCAAGCGATTTAGCGTTCCGGCACGAAAGCATGTAGAAGCCGATTAGGGGTATATGGGTTGAATGTTCACTGCCATACCCCTTCCAAGTTAACCCGCGACCATCTTAGACTGCATCGTCACTTACCATCAGGTGACGTCGCAGTTAAGGACTGTCTTGTCATCAAATAAGTTCCGTAGTTGCTTTCAACTACGGAACCCTAGACTAAAAATTAATATAATCTCAAATAT
Organism: Oeneis ivallda; assembly: GCA_029955525.1. Taxonomy (NCBI): domain Eukaryota; kingdom Metazoa; phylum Arthropoda; class Insecta; order Lepidoptera; family Nymphalidae; genus Oeneis; species Oeneis ivallda. The sequence goes on along the minus strand of JARPMR010000001.1, from coordinate 28,759,396 downwards.
TATTGCTGACCTAGGATAGTGCTTTTATTTTATTTATGAATATTGAATACATTTTGAGTTCCATGGTTTAAATACTATAATATATTACAAAATATGCAACTTACACTACGTGTAATACCTAACATAGGAAAAACAGATATAACTCTTTAACTAATGAACCCTACTTAGCCGTGATAGTTTTCCTTTAAAATTCATTATATATACTACTGCTGTGAATTTTTTCTTGCATTCTTTATACAACCATTTAGCTGGCAGAGGGGGGGGACACTTGACTCTAATAAAATTTAGCACTTTAAAATATTATATTTCACAAACGGATCCCTGAATTGAAATATGTTGTACCCACACCCACAATATTTTTGAAAGACCTATTCAACGACACCCCACACTATGTGATAGACGAGAAAAAAAAATTCCTCCCCACTTTACATGTAGGGGAGGTAGGTACCCTACAAAAAAATATTTTTCACAATTTTATTTCACCACTTTGTCGACGTGATTGATATTCATACCCTTGCCAAATTACAGATTTCTAGTACCAATAGTCTCTGAGCTAAACCGCGGACGGACAGACGGACGGACATGGCGAAACTATAAGGGTTCCTTGTTTACTACGGAACCCTCAAAATGAGTTATTGTCACATAAAAATTAGGTACCTACCTAAATTGATGAAGTACTCTTATCGTAGAATGGGATGGTTCGAATGCAGTTTTAATGCGGCTTTTTCGAGATAAAATAATCTATAGATCTAAGAGACTATACCCATGCAAAAAAATCACGTCGATCCGTAGACCGTAACTCTGTTGCGGCGTGATTGAAGGACAAACCAACAAACAAACACACTTTCGCATTTATAATATTAATATGATTTCAGTAATTGCAACTATAGATGTAATTGTGTATGTATACATTGTACCTATATGTATACTAAGAATTTCGTTCCATGAGGGATTTTGTAGATTTCCGATAACGAAATCTCGTTATGTTAAGTATAGCCAGCATCAGCTCTAGCAAGACATCTGGTTCTATTGGAAAACTTTATATTCGCTCTTACAATAAGTTTGCTCTTACAATAAGTTTGTCAAAGTGCGAGTTGTTGCTTTGAGTGAAGTAAACTTCGAACAATAATATTCCCTAGTCCCTTAAGATGTTGATAAGGACTTCTTTGGTCTTAGTTTTTAGGGTTCCGTACCCAAAGGGTGCCAACGGGACCCTATTACTAAGCCTCCGCTGTCCGTCCGTCCGTCTGTCAGCGGCCTGTATCTCGTAAACCGAAATAGATAGACAGTTGAAATTTTCACATATTTTGTATTTCTATTGCCGCTATAACAACAAATAATAAAAATTAAATGAAATTAAAAAAATTAAATTAAAATATTTCCATGGGTAGGTACATGGAAATATTTTAATTTAATTTTTTTTAACGGAACCCTAAAAGAGCGAGGCCCGACTCGCACTTGGCCGATTTTTTGAAGTGCCGATTACACCAACGTCTAGTGACGTTAAACCGAGGAATAAATTGGTCATCCTGACAGTTTGAAATTGTGCCAACATATCATGCTCGAATTATTTTAATCAACCGATAGACGTCCACTGCTGGACACGCTTGATTGATTGTGCTTGTGGACTTATAAAGTTTGCAGTTACGTGTGTAAAATTGATGAGTGTGGAGCAAGCTTGCACAAATGCAGGTTTGTAAAGTATGCAGTTTGCTTGTATGGTAATATGTCGGAATCTTTAGACAGAGTACCTACGTACTGGAACCTGCAAAATGTACAAAATTAATTTCTGTTTCAAGTTTCGCTCGACGGGCTATATAGGAGCGCCGTTCGTAAGTTGTACATACTCTTCCTAATAGGTAGTAGATAAATAAAAAACTTGAGAGGTGTTAAGGGTTACTCCTAGTTCCTTTCGATTAATTTTAGTGAAGGAATTGTAATAAACTAGTGGTGTCATCTAGTATTAAATTGATCAACTACGATGAATTATATTTAGTTTATTTCTATTGCACTGTTACAAAACCAAAGAGTTACTCTGGTTTTTAACAGATGGCGTTAGTAGTACAATAACATTTTATCCAATTTATACAATAAAAAATTAGGGAAAAATTCCACATGTAGAAATTATTTAAAACTAGCTGATGCCCGCGACTTCGTCCGCGTGGATTTAGTTTTTAAATCCCTCGGGGAACTCTTTTTAATTTTCCGGGATAAAAAGTAGCCTATGTCACTCTCCAGAACTTCAATACCCATGCAAAAAATTACGTTGATCCGTAGCCCCGTTACGGCGTGATGAAGGACAAACCAACAAACCTACAAATAAACACACTCGCATTTATAATATTAGTAAGGATTTTATTTTTATTCCAATGATGTTGGACCGACTTAAAGTCAAAATAATCGTACGTAGCTCACAGGAATTCCGGTGAATAACGTTACTCACAGGAACATAGGACGCATTCGGATTTAAACAAAAAATGTAATTATTATCGTATATAAATATATAAATAAAAATGTATATTCCTTATATCCCGTGGTAGAAACATCACGCGTGAACGGCTGGACTGATTTTGACGTGACTTCCAATGACAGATAGCTGATGGTATAAGCCTAGCATAGGCTACTTTTTAACTGATTTTCAATAAAGGATCAAAAAAGTATTGTGTTTTTTAACCTATAAATATCAATATCTCCATGATTTCTAAACCGATTTGCCTGAATTTTTTTTAATCGATACAGAACCTTTGCGAGATGGTCCCATAAAAGTTGTAGTTGTTGTAGTAGTTATAGTAGTAGTAGTTGTAGAAGTAGTTGTAGTAGTTGTAGTTGTAGTTGTTGTAGTAGTAGTAGTAGTAGTTGTAGAAGTAATTGTAGTAGTTGTAGAAGTAGTTGTAGTAGGTAGGATCTGGGAAGTATACCTTTTGAAACATAAAAAGAATTTTCCAAATCGGTTCAGGCGTCTTAGAGTAATCGGTGAACATACATAAAAAAGATTCCGTTGAATTGAGATCCTCCTCCTTTTTTGAAGTTGGTTAAAATAAGAATAAAAATTAGTTTAAATTTGAAGAAGTTATGGAGTAAAACAGTCAAAGTAGTTCAACCCCTATCTCAGGGAACATACATCCATCCATACATCCCATCCATCCGTCCATCCGTATACTAAGTACATCTATCCATACATCCATCCTCACAAACTTTCACATTAGTGGGATAAATAGCATAGGATATAGTTAATGTAGTTAAAGTTAGTAGCAGGAGGATACAAACATAAATACGTACATGCATACACACATACATACATGGATACATATATACATACATGCATTCATGCATGCATACATACATACATACATGCACTCATGCATGCATACATACATACATGCATACATACATACAAACATGCATACGAATATCCCGCGATAACTGTCTGTTTTCCCGGGATAAAAAGTAGCTGTTGTTACTTTTCCGGTCCTCAACAATGGCTATCCAAAAAACCACGTAAATATGTAACTCCCTTCGCACATAATTGAAGGATAAATATATGAAAAGTAGTATACTAATATCGCGCAGGAACCATTTGTTTTCCCGGGATAAAAAGTAGCCTTTGTCACTTTTCAGGCCCTTAACTTTACCTGTGCTAAAAACCACTTCAATCTATAACTCCGTTGGCGCATAATTTAAGGATAAATATGTGAAAAGTAGCATACGAATATCCCGTGAGAACTGTTCGTTTTCCCGGGATAAAAAGTAGCTGTTGATACTTTTCCGGTCCTCAACTATGCCTATCCAAAAAACCCCCTTCAATATGTAACTCCCTTGGCACATAATTGAAGGATGAATATGTGAAGAGGCATACTAATATCCCGCAGGAACCGTTTGTTTTGCCGGGATAAAAAGTAGCCTTTGTCACTTTTCAGGCCCTTAACTTTACCAGTGCTAGGAAAACCACTTCAATCTATACCTCCGTTGGCGCATAACTGAAGGATAAATATGTGAAAAGTAGCGTACAAATATCCCGCGGGAATTATTTGTTTCCCGGGATTAAAAGTAGCCTTTGTCACTTTTCAAGTCCTCAACTATGCCTATCCAATAAAACACGTCAATCTGTAACTCCGTTGGCCCTTAATTGAAGGATAAATATGTGAAAAGTAGCACACTAATATCCCGCGGGAAGTGTTTGTAGGAACAGTTACAGTTACAGTTTTATTATAAGTATAGATAGATAATAATTAAATTTTATGTAACAATGGCAATTTTTGACGTTCGTAAGCGTTAGGATATGCAGTCGCTTGTGCTTGAAATTTCAAAAACTGATGCTTGCTATGGTTTTTTGAAACCGAAGCTTGCTTGCTTGTTTGCTTGCTTGATTTCTTGCATGCTTGCTTGCAGGATTTAAAAAAACCCGAATTTCGATGAAAAAATCGATGCTGCGGATAATGTAAGCGTGATTTAAGTACAATCAGCGCCATCTATCCGTGGTTTTTCAAAATCCCGCGGGAACCTTGGATTTTTCCGGGATAATTTGTAGCCTATGTGTTATTCCAGGGTATAAACTATCTCCATTCCAAATTTCAGCCAAATCCATCCAGTAGTTTTTGCGTGAAAGAGGAACAAACATACACACAAACTTTCGCCTTTATAATATTATTTAAAATAAAATTGAAAATAGAAAATTCAGTCTGTCGAGCTGGGATTCGAACCATCGACGTTGAACTTTTAGGCGACTGCTGGAACCACTAGGCCATGCAGACGCCGTGTTTTATGGCGAAAATACCGAACACAATGCAAAATTCACATTCAACAAAAAAGTGTCGGTTTCAAAAATGTGTCGAGTGTCGGTTCCTTAATTTTTTCCGTCTAGCCCCCTTCCGTACCGCGCGATAAGAAACTACGTTCCATTAATAATCGATGGATTGCTTTTTAACAGACCTCAAAAAAGGAGGTCAAAAACGGAGGGAGGAGGAGTTTATTAATTCGTCGGATTCCTTTTTTTTTAATGTATGTTCACCGATTACTCGAAGACGCCTGAACCGATTTGGAAAATTCTTTTTTGTTTGAAAGGGCATACTTCCCAGGTGGTCCTATTTAATTTTTATCGAAATCGGTTGAGTGGTTTAAAAAAATCTACAATAAATTATATACTTTGTAGGGGCTTAAGTCGTTATTATAAAAAAAAATTATATGACATATATTACTAGCTGATGCTCACGACTTCGTCCGCGTGGATTTAGTTTTTAAATTCCCTCGGGAACTCTTTGATTTTCCGGGATAAAACATAGCCCACATCACTCTCCAGATACTCAACTATACCCATGCAAAAAATCAAGTCAATCCGTTGTTCTGTTGCGGCATGATTGAAGAACAAACCAACAAATAAACACACATTCGCATTTATAATATTAGTAAGGATTAATGAGATAAGTAGTCTGTTTGGGTTAAGACTACCTTGCAATCGAACATCGTTTGAGATTTAGGTTGTCTAGCAACATAATAATACTCGTAATAACATCGTTCTGAGATAGGTTGCTACTTGCTAGGTTGCCTAAACTGGCTGACTCACCCTCACTTCAAACGAGTAACTATTTATTATACCAATATTATAAATGCGAAAGTGTGTTTGTTAAGTAAGTATACCATAAATACTTAATAAATTATATTAAATGCCCGCGACTTCGTCCGCGTGGAAATAGTTTTTAAATGCCTCGGGAACTCTTTGATTTTCCGGGATAAAAAGTAGCCTATGTCACTCTCCAGGTCCTCAACTATACACATGCAAAAAATCACGTCAATCCGTAGCCCTGTTGCGGCGTGATTGAAGGACAAACCAACAAACCAACAAACAAACACACTTTCGCATTTATAATATTAGTAAGGACTTACATAAAAAATCTTAACTGTTCATCTCTCCTCTTTTATATCTCTCAAACTCGCACGATGATAAAACATCGCAAATTTCCTCGGGTGGCGAAATTGGCGAAACGAGACGAGCGCGATAATTTAAAATCTTTTAAAATAAATGTGACTGAAGATTGATTAAACTGAAGACCATTAAGGTCTTCACTTTCTTAAGTTTGTTGATTTTATTAAATTCAATATTAACCACTCCAAGGACGTGTAGGTATATACTATAATCAATAATGGACTGGCATATTCAAAGGGCATATTCACACACCTTTGAAAACGTTATGGAAACTCTCAGGCGTGCAGGTTTGTGCACGATGTTTTCCTTCACTGTCAAAGCAAGTGATCTTAACATCAAGTGTATTGGAGTTGTTTAATCTTGGGCCAGATACTTACTACGCTATACCAAAACATAGTGTTAAATCATAGAAATTGAAATAAAATATGCTTTTTTGCAGTTTTACATGAATAAGACGTAAAGATATAAAATTGATAATTGGGTACATTTGTAGATTAGCAACTCTCGGTGTGCATCCTTTTGTTTTTGTTGTCTAGATTTGTAATGACATCTTAATGTCATTTCACTTGTTAATTAATGTCAATTGCTGGTGTGTCAAATGTCAATTGCTGTCAATTGTGGTTATTTTTATGTCAAATAAGTCATATTGACTCGTGTAGGTACGTGTCATTGTCATAAAGGACGCCATGTTGTTGCGCTTGTATTGTGCAAAATAATTTCGCATTTTACCTCGGAAAAAGGAACTTTTCCTAAGAAATAAATAAAAATAATCACTATTTTATGACCCCGAACATTTTGAAAGACCTTACAAATACCTGGCCCGGGCTCCATATTATATATTTGAAAAAACGTCTTTAAAATTTAAAACAACTCCGACATGTGAATCTATGGCCGGACTACGTACAATATACCTACCTGTCATCCTGTTACCAAGTTTTCTGTTCCATCATCAGATCCTCCTCTTCGATTCTCGATCATCATCTACACTCGCGAGCAAAACTATGGAATCACCTGCTTGTGATTTGATACGAGCGATCTTAAGATCTAAATGACTAATGAAGTTTAATAAAAGTGGTACCATATTAAAGGATATACTGTAACCTTTAAATTGATACCATATTCATTTCAATTACACCCCTATTTCAGGATCTATCCTGATTTAAGTGAAGGAGTAAGGAAAAGTGAAGGAATTGGGGTTCAAAATAAAAAGAAAAATTTAAAGAAAAATCTTTATTTGATGTCGAATATTTAGGATCAGTATTTGGTGTTGCCTCCACTGGCCCTAATAACAGCTCGAAGACGATTCCTCATAGACCTAATCAGCTTCTTGATCGAATCTTGCGGGATACCTTCCCTCCTCTATTAAAGCTGATTTCAGCTCATCAGTATTTGAAGGAGCCGGGTTTCTGGATCGAACCCTCTTTTTTAAGCTCATCCCACAAGTGCTCAATAGGGATCAAGTCAGGGCTGAGCGCTGGCCGGTCCAATGTGGCGATACCAACTTCACCCAGGAATTGAGCTGTGGCACGTGAAGTGTGACAACGGGCGTTATCGTGCATCAGGAGAAAGTTATCACCGACATACTCCGCATAAGGAACGACATGTTCCAGCAGAATATCGGTGATGTATCGGTCTGAAGTTAGACCGCCTCCTCGTCCCCCACCAGGCACGAAAACAAGCTCCGCTTTTCCGTCCAATGAAATGCCGGCCCACATCATACAGGAACCACCCTCATAGGCTACTGTTTCAGCGAAACAGCACTGAGAAAATCGCTCTTCAGGCCGCCTGTAGACCCGGCCCCTTCGGTCACTACCGTGCAAGCACATTCTGCACTCGTCTGAGAACAGAACTCGCCCCCATTGATCGACTTCCCAATCAAGATGGGCGCGAGCAAATTGAAGTCGTGCTTGTCGGTGACCTGCCGTCAGTTTTGGGCCTGTGGCAGCCCTTTTTGGAGTCAAGTTCGCTTGCTTGAGTTTTCGCCGAACTGTCCACTCACTTACAGCTACCCCACGAACTTGTCTGAGCTTCTGCTGGACGTCGACACCAGTCAAATGGCGATTTCGAAGAGAAGTTGACATGATATAACGGTAATTTCTCTCCGAAGTGCACCGGCAGCGTCCAGATCTTGGTCTCGGGATGAAGCCTCCAGTCTCCCGAAAGCGTTTGTAAACTTTCGAGACACAAGATTGGCTTATGTGCAGCTGACGTGCGACAGCCCGCTGGCTAAGTTCTTGTTGCAGCAGGGCAACATTTTATGCTGCTTCTGCAGATGTTGTATCCATTATCTTCCAAGGTCGCGGGTCAAATTAACACAGATGTGTACCGGTCAACCTTTGACAACCAACTGATAAGAAAATTCCGGTACCATGCGCTTTTACAGGGTGTCAAAGTCACACAAATCGCCAGGAATCAAGAAATTGAATCAGTCGTTTTTTATTATTCTTTTACTTTAACCAGGATAGCTCCTGAAATACGGGTGTAATTTAAATGAATATGGTATTCATTTAAAGGTTAAAGTATAGCCTTTAAAATGGTAGCACTTTCAATAATCTTCATTAGTCATTCAGGTCTTAAGATCGCTCGTAGCGTATCACAAGTAGGTGATTCCATAGTTTTGCTCGCGAGTGTATCTAACACCTAGGTAGTCATTGAGCCCAAACACACCTATATCTGCTGTAAGTTGCTGAGGAGTTGGGATCCCGCAGATGCTTAATGCTGCAGCATCAGCTCAAGGTTACCCTATGCCTATGCCTATGTGCTTATCACACCAGTGAAAGCTTGTAAGAATCTTTAATCAAGTAGGAAATGAGCTGATGATCTTCAAACGCCTGAGCTAAACCCCTCATAAATTATGGATAAGATCCATCTCCATCCCATCAGCTTTCGAACAGAAAAAAACTGCATTAAAATCGGTCCATTTGTTAGGGGGTAAGCAGTGATAGCCTAGTCTGTGGTCTCCTATTCGGGGGGTCGCAGGTTCGGCGGGTGCAATCAAATATCACATGCTTCAATGGTGAAGGAAAACATCGTGAGGAAACCTGCACTCCTGAGAGTTCCCCATAAAATTCTCGAAGGTGTGTGAAATCCGCCAACTTGCATTGTGCCAGCGTGGTGGCCTATATGGCCTATAGAGGAGACCTGCGCTCAGTAATGAGCCGTTGATGGGTTGCTGATGATGATGATGATGTTAGGGAGCTACGAGGAAACAAACAGACAATCAGATACACAAACACACACGTCAAACTTATAACACACCGTCGGGGGTTGAAAATGCACATAACTCCGAAAATTCCTCCGAAATTCTGACCACTATGCTATTAGCTTGAACGATAAACTATGTGAACTAAGACCCGGCTTGCCTTAATAACTTAATGCGAACCAGTTTCATGTTTTCTTGATCCGATGAGAAACTAAGGCAGGGTGTTATCGCTAGCAGTCGTGTGTAAACCAAGCTTTACAAACAACGGCAGGCTTCCTAGAAAGATAACAACCTACGAGACGTTTCTCCTTTGAAATCAAGACTTATTATATTTACTGAGGCTGAATAGTCAAAGTTTGAAATGATATACTCTTTATACATAAAACTATCTACTCTACTAATATACCGAACCTTTACCGAACCGCCTACAGGTTAGGATGGCAAGTATGGATACAATCACAAACTTACTTTGCTAATATTTCTATAACTTAAAACTATGCGCAAAATTTTCTAATCCTTATATTACTTGTGTGCGTGTGTATGTCACTGAACTCCTCCTAGACGGCTGGACCGATTTTGATGACATTTTTTGTGTGAGTTCAAGGGGATTCGAGGATGGTTTAGATTCACAATTTTGTGCACTGGAAAATGTTTATTTAACTAATTTTTCATTTATAAGTTGTGGCGGTACGAAGTTCCCTGGGTCAGCTAGTTTTTTATATAAATAAAATTGATAGCGTATAGTCATAGGTACAACATAAACTTGGTAGGCCAGGATTCATCCTGGCAACAATATTTTTTATATTATTAAAGAACTTTTTCACTTACACTGAAAATTAACTGTAGACAATTCTATTGCAATATTTTTTAAGAATTGAATAAAAAAAATTGGTTATTGTTTTTTAAAGGACTATGCAAAAAATTTTATGGGCACTGTCCCTACCCCCCCGCAGACATGGCATTATTAGGGTTCCATACCAAAATGGTAAAAATGGAACCCTTATGGTGAGACTTTCTCCGTCCGTCTGTCCGTCCGTCTGTCACAGTCGATTATTTCAGTAACTATTAAAGCTATCGACATGAAATTTGGCATAGTTGTGTATAATAGTGGCCCAAAAGCATTGAAATAAAGAAAAATCGAAAATTATTTTTAGTTTTATTAAAAAAAGGGGGAAAATCGGGGGTTTGAAATTTCAAAGTAAAATAACTATATCGAGTGGGGTATCATATGAAAGGCCTTTACTTGTGCATTCTAAAACAGTTTTTTATTTATTTCTATATATAATAGTTTTTGAATAATCGGCAAAAATCTGAAATAATTATGGTCAATAGAGGTTTATGTATATTTTACAGGAAAAATAAAAGCAACGCGAAAATTATTTTAGTTTGATTAAAAAAGGGGGAAAATCGGGGGTTTGAAATTTCAAAGTAAGATAACTATATCGAGTGGGGTATCATATGAAAGGCCTTTACTTGTGCATTCTAAAACAGTTTTTTATTTATTTCTATATATAATAGTTTTTGAGTAATCGGCCAAAATGTCGAAAAAAATACCGTTCCCCCCCCCCCCCTTATCTCCGAAGTTTACCAATAGAAAAATCTGAAATAATTATGTTCAATAGAGGTTTATGTATATTTTACAGGAAAAATAAAACCAACGCTCTAACTAGCATAGTTTTTTTTATATTAACAATAAACCTCTACAAACAAAGTTAACGATAATTATGCAAATTAATATAATATTATCGTTTTACTTTTACTTTTGGAGTAGGTATGGAACCCTCGGTGCGCGAGTCCGACTCGCACTTGGCCGGCTTTTTTTTTTATATTATTGGGACCTACCATAAAAAGAGTAATAACCAATTTCGATCCAAACTTGGTTTGGGTTTTTTTTATACAAAAGTATGTACGCACGCTGAAGTACGCGCGTGCATATTGCTCAGGCGACGGAAGGGCGGGAGGTGGTCAGAGGAAGCGCAGGAATTTTTCTCTGCGTCTCAGAAACGCATTTGCGTCTTACAATGGCTTTTTTCTAGTTCGTATATGCTCCTATATGTTCGTTTGATAATTTTAAACTACTAAACTGGTATCCAAAACAATTCACTGAAAAATAAATAAGTCTAACTTGATTTGCATGAAAACGTCATTCCTACTGCGGATGTCGTCATAGTAAAAATCATCAGGCTACCGTGATGTATTAACTGATATACGTTTGAAATCTGTTGGTGGGTGGGGACGATTTTTTGCATGGTCATTTGTTAGAAAAAAATTGGTGTACCAACTTCCATCGTGGCAGAAAAGTCTGGCAGACCTATTTTTTGAAAATTTTAAAATTAAAATATTAAAATATGTGAAAGTGCAACTTTACTGTTACCGGCTCCCGTACACTTGCTCTCCATCCTGACAATTTTTTAAATAGCGACTTACTCGCGTTTATTCCACGTTGGTAAAAGTGGGCGAATTGGAAAATTGAAATTCTATTGCCATTTATCTTTTACACAACCTTAGGGAGCCTCTATCTATTTGAAGGCGCCCTTACATCCATGACAAAAATAGGTACATTAAAAAAAATGGCCAAGTGCGTGCCGGGCCACGCGCAGTGTAGGGTTCCGTAGTTGCAAGTCACTCATATTATAGATAGTGCTTTTACTTTATTTATGAATATTGAATATATTTTGAGTTCCATGGCTTAAATACTATAATATACCTACTACTAAATATGCAACTTATACTACGTGTAATACTTAACCTAGAAAAAACAGATTATAACTCCTTAATTTATGAACCCTACTTAGCCGTGTTAGTTTTCCTATAAAATTAATTATATACTACTATACTATACTACTGCTGTGAATTTTTCCATGTATCCTATAAACAACCATTTAGCTGGCAGAGGGGGGACACTTGACTCTAATAAAATTTAGCACTTTAAAATATCATATTTCACAAACGGATCCCTGAATCGAAAAATGGTGTTCCCATACCCACAATATTTTTGAAAGACTTATTCAACGACACGTCTACGGGACGACGTCTATGGGATAAACGAGAAAAAAATTCACCCCCACTTTACATGTAGGGGAGGTACCCTAAAAAAAAATATTTTTCACAATTTTATTTCACCACTTAGTTGGCGTGATTAATATTTATACCCTTGTCAAATTACGGTTTTCTAGTACCAATAGCCTCTGAGCTAAACCGCGGACGGACGGACGGACGGATGGACATGACGAAACTATGAGGGCTCCTTGTTTACTACGGAACCCTAAAAATTATTATATTAATGATACAAATAAAAAAATGGAAATGCAGGTCTGTAAATTCGTAACAACTGGTATTTTAATATGTCAGCTGTTCATAAGTAAAGCTTATGGCTTAGGCTTTTTTAACCGATTTAAAAAAGGATCGACAATAAAGCCCATAATATATTTCCTGTACAACGCACAATATAACAATCAATTCGAAACTTTTGGGAATACTCTTTCAACGTATAGCATAGTTTGAGCTTTGTAATTTTAACATATTTGCATACCCCGGAAATGAAAAGCTAGCGACGCGACGTGAGTACCTCGCACCGCTACCACCCTTTATCGATTCCGTTTTATTAACCGACTTCAAAAAAGGAGTAGGTTCTCAATTTGTCGGAATCTTTTTTTAGGGTTCCGTACCAAATGGTAAAAATGGAACCCTTATGGTGAGACTTTCTCCGTCCGTCCGTCCGTCCGTCCGTCCGTCCGTCCGTCCGTCCGTCCGTCCGTCCGTCCGTTTGTGACAGTCGATTATTTCAGTAACTATTAAAGCTATCGACATGAAATTTGGCATAGTTGTGTATAATAGTGGCCCAACATCATTGGAATAAAGAAAAATCGAAAATGATTTTTAGTTTTATCAAAAAAGGGGGAAAATCGGGGGTTTGAAATTTCAAAGTAAAATAACTACACCGAGTGGGGTATCATATGAAAGCCCTTTACTTGTGCATTCTAAAACAGTTTTTTATTTATTTCTATATATAATAGTTTTTGAGTAATCGGCCAAAATGTCGGAAAAAAATACCGTTCCCCCCCCCCCCTTATCTCCGAAGTTTACCAATCGAAAAATCTGAAATAATTATGGTCAATAGAGGTTTATGTATGTTTTACAGGAAAAATAAAACAATCGCTCTAACTAGCATAATTTTTTTTATATTAACAATAAACCTCTACAAACAAAGTTAACGATAAATAAGCAAATTAATATAATATTATCGTTTTACTTTTACTTTTGGAGTACGGAACCCTCGGTTCGCGAGTCCGACTCGCACTTGGCCGGTTTTTTTTATTTTTGTTATGCATGTTCACCGATTACTCGAAGACGCCTGAATTTGCCGACGCCGACGCCGATTTGGAAAATTCTTTATTGTTTGAAAGGGAATACTTCCCAGATGGTCCCATTGAAGTTTTATCGAAATCGGTCGAGCGGTTTTTAAAATATCAACAATAATTTATATACTTTGTAGTGGCGCGCCGCGCGGGCGTTTGCGGTCGGTTATTTTAAAAGATTTTTTATATTAAATTATCCTATATTCTAATGTTGCTAAAAAATCTATTGTCTATTTGCTATTACTATTGAAGCTATACAGATTAGATAATTATCCGTTCGGCGTCCCATTGAGTCCGTTTCTATAGTTAATCAATTAATTTGGGATAGCAAAGCTTGAAAGGAATATTGTCATCCATATATTGATTAGATATATATTATTATTATCCATGTATTGGTACCAATCATCATCATCATCATCAGCAACCCATCAACGGCTCACTACTGAGCGCAGGTCTCCTCTCAGAGAAGGGTTATAAGTAGGCCATAGCCCACCACGCTGGCCCAATGCGAATTGGCGGACTTTACACACCTTCGAGAACATTATGTAGAACTCTCAGATGTGCAGGTTTCCTCACAATGTTTTCCTTCACCGTTGAAGCAAGTGATATTTAATTGCTTAAACGCGCTTAATCCGAAATGTCAGAGGTGCATACCCGGGGTCGAACCTGCGACCGCCCGACTAGGAGACCACAAGCGACAGACCACTAGGCTATCTCTGCTGCTATTGGTACCAATAGTCTAGTAATATTCAATTCCAGTTTACAATGAAACAGCCTGTAAGCCTACCCTGTCTGTAGCGTGGACAGTGCATGCAACTCATCAAACGTTTATGTTTCGAGTAGGTATTATACCTATTGCTTTGAAAATGTACCTAGGTGGTGGGTGGCAATAGGATATTGAATCGATACAAACTAACACACGAATGTACTGATTTAAAGCTTGAACTGTTGTGAGTTTAAAACATTTTATTTTCCTGAAACAAGCTTACGCCGGATAACATATTGAACGATTTCTAATGAAACAAACTTTATGAAGCAATGAATTTAAAAGCGCGCAGTCTCCTGTCTCATATGTGCAGTGCATAAAAAACCTAGGAGTATCGTTGGCACGTTGGTTCTCCTTGCGTGTTGGCCGGGGAGTGTTCTAAAGAGTTTTTAGGGTTCCCAAAATCATCTGAACCCTTATAGAATTGTCGTCCATCTGTCTATGTGTCAAGGCCCTTTTTCTCAGAAATGGCTTGAGATATTAAGTTCATACCGAATACAAAATGTCCCATAATGCTGTAATAAGGAGATTGGCGAACTCCATAGATTTTCTGACCCAGACGAACTGAACTGAACACTGAACGCTCAAGTTCACGAATCAAACTTCTCATACTTGTTCTAGTAAACCAGACTAACAAAAAATAAAAGCCGGCCAAAAGTAAAAGTAAAATGATAATATTATATTAATTTGCTTATTTATCGTTAACTTTGTTAGTAGAGGTTTATTGTTAATATAAAAAAAACTATGCCAGTTAGAGCGTTGGTTTTATTTTTCCTGTAAAATATACATAAACTTCTATTGACCATAATTATTTCAGATTTTTCGATTGGAAAACTTCGGAGGCCCTTAGTTAGCGACCATGTCTCGGATCCGTAAGTCATCACTGGCAACACGCACTGTTCGAAGACTTGAGTCTTCAGGCACTGAGGAATTTTGGACGAGAAGACATCTCGGAGCTTTCCGAACGCTGCCCAGCCGAGTTGGATTCGGCGGCTGATCTCTTTCTCGAAATTGGTCTTACCTAGCTGGACTGTGTGTCCCAGGTAAATATACTCGTCGACAATTTCGAGTGCAGAGTTCTCAACAATTACTGGGTGGAGCGGTGCATGAGCATTGGACATGATTAGGCTCAGGACCGCTCAGCGGGCGATGGAGAGAGCTATGCTCGGAGTGTCCCTGCGGGATCGAATCAGAAATGAGGAGATCCGTAGGAGAACCAGAGCCACCGACATAGCTAAGCGAGTCGCGATACTGAAGTGGAAATGGGCGAGGCACATAGTTCGAAGAGCTGATGGTCGTTGGGGTCCCAAGGTGCTGGAGTGGCGACCCCGCACCGGGAAGCGCAGTGTTGGCAGACCCCCCACCAGGCGGACCGACGACATCAAACGAGTCGCAGGGAGCCGCTGGATTCAGGCGGCGCAAGACCGAGGCCTGTGGAAGTCCATGCAAGAGACCTTTGTCCAGCAGTGGACGTCTATCAGTTGATAAAGAAGAAAAAGAAGAAACTTCGGAGATAAGGGGGGGGGGGAACGGTATTTTCTTCGACATTTTGGCCGATTAATCAGAAACTATTATATCTAGAAATAAATAAAAAAACTGTTTTATAATGCACAAGTAAAGGCCTTTCATATGATACCCCACTCGGTATAATTATCTTACTTTGTAATTTCAAACCCCTGATTTTCCCCCTTTTTTAATTAAACTAAAATAATTATCGCGTTGATTTTATTTTTCCTGTAAAATATACATAAACCTCTATTGACCATAATTATTTCAGATTTTTCGATTGGTAAACTTCGGAGATAAGGGGGGGGGGGGCGGTATTTTTTTCGACATTTTGGCCGATTACTCAAAAACTATTATATATAGAAATAAATAAAAAACTGTTTTAGAATGCACAAGTAAAGGCCTTTCATATGATAACCCACTCGGTATAGTTATCTTACTTTGAAATTTCAAACCCCCGATTTTCCCCCTTTTTTAATCCAACTAAAATAATTTTCGCATTGATTTTATTTTTCCTGTAAAATATACATAAACATCTATTGACCATAATTATTTCAGATTTTTCGATTGGTAAACTTCGGAGATAAGGGGGGGGGGGAACGGTATTTTATTCGACATTTTGGCCGATTAATCAAAAACTATTATATATAGAAATAAATAAAAAACTGTTTTAGAATGCACAAGTAAAGGCCTTTCATATGATACCCCACTCGATATAGTTATTTTACTTTGAAATTTCAAACCCCCGATTTTCCCCCTTTTTTATTAAAACTAAAAATAATTTTCGATTTTTCTTTATTCCAATGATTTTGGGCCACTATTATACACAACTATGCCAAATTTCATGTCGATAGCTTTAATAGTTACTGAAATAATCGACTGTGACAGGCGGACGGACAGACGGACGGAGAAAGTCTCACCATAAGGGTTCCATTCCATTTTTACCATTTTGGTATGGCACCCTAATTAATCAAAGTCTATCAAATAAAGTTGGGAGAAAAAAGATATTCACTTGTATTGCAATGTAACGGTTATTTATAATGTGTACTTGTGAAAAATTATATTTTTGATCCCCATCTAAAAATATGGGGCTTACACAGAAAAATACTCTGAAAAATATTAATTAAAATTAAATGTTTTCTGAACGGTTCTGTTTTCGGAAAAACTACATCGTGAAAAACTGAGAAAGTAAGAGTAACTGAGTAAAAAAGTACCTACCTATCTAAGTCCTAAGTATAACAACGATGTAGACTGCCGCAACGTTCGTTGGACCGCAACACAGTAGCAGGTTAAACTTCCTCATCATTTTAATTTTCCTTTTCCTAGACTAAACACAGACTTTTTTTCTCTCTACTTTCAAATTCAATCCTTTATATTTTTACTAGCTAACCCGGCGAACTTCGTACCGCCAACTTATCTATATAAATAAAGCAAATAAACTATCCTAATAAAAAAAAACTATCCTATCTTTCAAGTAGGACCAAATTACAGATATAGTTACGAAGTTTGATCAAAATTGGTTCAGTAGTTTAGGAGTCCATCGCGGACAAACAACGTGACACGTAATTTATATATATTAAGATTTTCATAAATACTACATAAGATAATCTTACCCAGGTAATTTTTATGGTTTCGTACCAAAGGGTGCTAACGGAACCGTGCTAAGCCTCCGCTGTCCGTCCGTCTGGATCTGGGTCTCTGTCAGCCGGCTATATCTCAAGTATCGTAATAGACAGTTAAAATTATTATCAGTGTGTTTTAATTCTATTGCCGCTATAACAAAAAAAAATAATACGCGTCGAATTGAGAATCCCCTCTTTTTGTATTTTTGAAGTCGGTTAATAAGAAAAAAACCGGCCAAGTGGGAGTCGGCCTCGCGCACCGAGGTTTCCGTACTTCAGAAGTAAAACGATAATACATATTAATTATGTTAATTTGCTTATTCATATATTTTTGTTTTTATTATTCGTTGACTTTGTAGAGCGTTGGTTTTATTTTTCCTGTAAAATATACATAAACCTCTATCGGCTATAATTATTTCTGATTTGTCGATTAGTAAACTTCGGAGATGCATGATTAATCAAAAATTATGTATAAAAATAAGTAAAAATCTGTTTTTGAATGTACAGGTAAAGCTCTTTCATATGATACCCCACTCGGTATAGTTGACCGAGCGAAGCGAGGTCTCTGAGTCTACTAGAGTGAATTTGCACTTGTCCGTCCGTCCGTCTGTCCGTCCGTCCGTCCGTCCGTCCGTCCGTCCGTCCGTCCGTCTGTCAGAGCCTTATAACTTTTGAATTACTGAACGTAATTACTTCAAATTTAGATATAATATGTAAACTGATGGCCTTCAGCCGAATATTGGATAAAAAATTATAAAAACCTTTATTTCAGGGGGGCTCTCATAGAAGTGAATGCGAAGTAAAAAAAATTATCGCGTAACATAAAATTGTTACGTATCATTTTAAAGATAATTTTGAACCGAGTACAAAAATATTTTTTTTTTAATTTTTCCCTTAAAATTGACGAAATGGGGGGCTTTCAAAGTGGCGATTTTATACGCTCACTTGAAGACGCTCTCTAGGAAAATCCGCTATGGATTTTCAAACTGATTTTATTTTTTTAGGTCACTTATATCCTGTACTTGAACAACAAATACTAAAATTATATGAATATTATAAAGAAACGAGATTATTTAATTTTTAATGGGCATCAGTAATTCATATAGCATCAACATAGCTTCACAATAATGCTAATAGATGGCGCAGTCAGTAACTATTCCCATGGAACTACGAGTTACGACTACGACCTATCCCAAAAACAGTTTTGCGTCGACCATTATTATTTAGTTACATAATATAATACAATAATTGTATTGTAATTATTTTTGTACCATATTATTCAATTAAAATTATTTTTTAGTTAAATTTTAGTTAAATATTGTATATTTTCTATTCGCGTCGATAGATGACGATTTGTACAGATGCCCGTAACCCGGTTTCACTCGTTAGTACCTACATAATAATTCAATGTTTTCACTAACGTTCCCTAACCTTTACGGGCTACCTATAAGTTAGGTGATGTTTTCTGTCAACTTATTTATCACGATCCTTTCGGGACACCTAAAAGGATATTGGGACGGATGTTAGGACTTAGGATTGTATTTAGGAGCTACCTACGTTTAGAGACTCCTACTTAGGGGATGATTTAGGTATGTTTGGTGAAAACGGGCATAATAATAATGTCAGTTTTGGTTATCATGTATCGATTGAATGAATAATCATGGGATACCGTTACCGCGAAGTCTCAGTTCGGGGCGAACCACTAGTTATCTTACTTTGAAATTTCAAACCCCCGATTTCCCCCCTTTTTTATTTAAACTAAAAACTATTTTAGATAATATTATTCTAATGATGTTAGGCCACTATTATATACAACTATTCCAAACATGTACAGCTGTGACGTGCTGGTTTAATACTCAAAGACTGACAGACGGACGGACGGACGGAGAAAGTCTCACCATAAGGCTTCCATTTTTACCATTTTGGTACGGAACCCTAAAAAGCGCAGAGACTTTTGGTTGGTAATTTGGCAAGATTATACCTACATTTTAATTACGCCTACAAAGTACAAAGTTGTACCGTAAAATCTTGAAAAAACTTTTGTTTTGGGTACCTCGGTTCTCGCCTACACGGGGATGATATTCATTTACTCGTTTATATGTATTCCATTGTGTGGGGTGTCGTTGGATAGGTCTTTTAAATGAATTGAAGGTATCTATAATATTATAAATGCGAAAGTCTGTTTGTCTGTTGGTTTGTCCTTCAATCACGCCGCAACAGAGCTACGGATCGACGTGATTTTTTGCATGGGTATTTGAGGACCTGGAGAGTGACTAAGCTAATTTTTATTCCGAAAAATCAGAGTTCTCGAGGGATTTTAAAAAATAAATCCACGCGGACGAAGTCGCGGGCACAGCTAGTTTTATTATATTTTTTTTGATTGAGGGATTCGTTTGTGATATTTTCGCATTAAAGTAAAAACTGTTAAGATTCACGTGAAACGAGAAAGCTAGAGGAGTCTAAAGCGAAACTGAAGTCGCATAGTGCGTAGAACCAATACCAATTGGCTTCCTAAAGTGCAGATTGACATTGTCACGGAGATGTTAACAGATGTCATGAAAAAAGGGTATGGATACAAACGGCACAAGACCGCGATGTGCAGAAGTCCTTTCAAGAGACATCTACCTAATAAGTAATAGACGTCAATTGCTTGACGACGTTATTACTATGAATAAAATTTTCTACAAGTACCTATTCTTATGAAACGGCGTGGTACATCATTTTTGATAAGTCTATCTCCGGCAATGCACATATTAAGTAACTCATGGGTATCATAATGTTGTAAAAGGTAGATAAGTAGGGCATTCTTATCATCCTGATTTTGAGTACCGTTCCAAGACATGGTGACACAAATACTTAGGCTAGAAATAGGATATAGTAAAATACATCCACAAAGTTTAGTTACCAATCCTGATTATCACTATTCAGTTCACTTGGTTTGGTACTCTGACTCACTGCGAGTAGTAGCGCAGTAATTTGATTATCGACTAAACCAACCTCCCTCGTTCGTCCCTCAAGTGTTGTTTGGTTTAATACTCAAAGGATGTTTATGATAGTTTCCTGTACCCTGTGCATTCGAACTTCGAGCACACTCTGAGATCTCATAGTAATGTTTGTGAATACGGATGAAAATGTCGGAATGTCAAGCTGTCTGGGAGCTTTCATCAAAAACGCTGCCTAATCAAATTCAAAATTATTTATTTCACGTAGGCCAACGTGTGGCTCTTATGACACGTCATGACTCTACCACCGGTTCGGAAAGCGGATTCTGCTGAGAAGACCCGGCATGAAACTCAGCAGTTGCTCTTTTCAAAATCATTTCATTTTACAATATCATTAAGTAGCTATTTAGATTGTAATAAGTTTTTATACTATCTTGTGGGCAGCTGGATGCCAAGCCGATTTATCCCATGCAACTTGTTAGAATATAATAGAATAGAATATTTCCACAATGCAATGAGGGGAAGTTCCAAACATGCGTACTACAATTCCATACATATTAAGAAGGGTAGACAGAAAGCAGCCCCATTCTCACCGGTTGCACCCGTCCACGAGCATGACGCATGATCCAGCCGTCCACTCAACAGAGTTGTTGAACTATATTAACTACCTTCCGAAATTCATGTATTTGTTTTATCTACAGGTTTGATTCAATTCACATTGCGTAAACAGCCGACATCCGTGAGTCATTCTCTTCTTCATGTAGTGACTTCTCCTGTCGGAAGTTGGCAACCATTAGGGCTATCTGCACCCTTTTCCCGTACGAATGACGCCGGTTTTAGGGCCAAGACGTTTTTCTCCGACCAGATGGTCTTCAGATACCTATAACCCAGCTATTTTTTTCTTGAATTTGCTGGTCGTTTTTGGTATTCCTAAGGACGTGACGAAAGTACTCCAACTTTAGTACTTTTGTGGTCTTTTAGGGTTTTAAGACTTTTGCCAAACCTCTGCAGTGAGTTCAGTCAACTGCAAATGGTTTCAAGCTGCGCTTTTTTGTATAAGCTTAGGCGAAGAAGTAGAAGCAGACAACCAGCGAATCTAAAAGGTGCTTACCAGCTCTGATGACTTATCATAACGCAAGTTGATGAATGCAGGGAAATATGGTCTATCATCCAATTGATGGTCGTTGGGGTCCTAAGGTGCTGGAGTGGCGACCCCGCACCGGGAAGCGCAGTGTTGGCAGACCGCCTACTAGGTGGACCGACGACGTTGACAGGCAGTCGCAGGCGGCGCAAGATCGAAGCCTATGAAAGGCCAATAATGGACCCCTATCGATTGATAAAGAAGAAAATACGAATTAATATAACCACTAAGTATCTAAAATCAACATCAAAAAGTTCCTTACGGAAAAGCTCAGTTAACTTAAAAATTGGTTGTCTGTAAAGTCGGTTTACGGACGATAGTTTTACGTGAAAACGTCATAAAGAAACATTGATGACCGCTAACCACAGCGCGCACGCGATGACTGGCGGGCCCGGGCGGCGGGCGCTCTCTAAGCCAACGCTTGGGCCGATCGTGCCTCTCTATCGCTTGGTCCGCGCTCTCGCTTGCACACTCAGGCTAGGCGGAACGTGACACTTTATCGTGCGTCCAGCCGGTGTTTATCGATTTATAAGACGTTCTCACGTCAAAATACTTTAGAGTAGTTGGTAACACACACAATGATATAATATAACGACGACCCCCCTGGCGCAGTGGTGAGTGCTGTGGTCTTATAACTGGTAGGTCCCGGGTTCGATTCCCGACGGGGTCAATTTGGGAATTTATAATTTCCGAATTTTCTCTGGTCTGGTCTGGTGGGAGGCTTTCGTTGGCCGTAGCTAGTTACCACTCTACCGTCAAAGACGTGCCGCCAAGCGATTTAGCGTTCCGGCACGATGGCGTGTAGAACCGATTAGGGGTATGGGTTGAATTTCCACTGTCATACCCCTTCCAAGTTAGTCCGCTACCATCTTAGACTGCATCGTCACTTACCATCAGGTGAGATCGCAGTCAAGGACTATCTTGTCATCAATATAAAAATAAAAAAAAACGTAACTCCGAAATAAAAGTAAATGTGAACGGTGCTAAGTTCTATAACATTTACTGGAGATTGAACAATGCGCCAAGTTCTGCTCACGCCAAGCCGTACTTACCGTAGTCGGTATTATTGCATTCCGTCGAGTAAATTGTCCTGAAACTACATTGCATTGATACTTTCTTCGCACTTTATGTGCAATACGTACTGTACACTATTTAACCCGACTACTGGAAGATATTTTAAGTTTTCTAATTTTTGTTTAAATTAAATCTAACCTAATTATAAACTCTGTAACAAGTCCAATTCTGTACTTAAGGAGGTACTTTAAAGATTGTTCCGTAAATTATTCAAGGTCATCGGTTTTGTAGTCCGGAAGTTACAGACATCACAACCCTCAGTATAAGGTCCAAATAACTTGAAACCCGGAATGTATTGGAACCTTTGAACGTACGGCTCATCTTAAACTGGCGTTCGCACTAGTATCGTATATGTTTAATGAATAGGCCTATTGTAAAAGACAGATCACTCTGGGTATCTTTTTAGAGATAAGTAATTGGGAACAGAGTACAAAAATATTTTTTCTTAATTTTTCCCTCAAAAGTTTACGAAATGGGGGCTTTCAAAGTTGAAATGATGGCTCTATCTTAAAAACGGCTGTAAAGGCTGTAACTTGTGTATATTTTCAGTTATATCCTGTAGTTGAACAACAAATACTAAAATTAGATAGATATTAAAAAGAAACGAAATTATTTCATTTTTAATGAACATCAGTTTACTAAACGTGAACTTTTGTTAAAAATATTCGAAAATATATGGCAGTTTGTTACTGAATCTCGCTATCTGACTGAAGGTACGTATATTTACGAACATATAGGACGCGAGGTCTTAGTTCGGGGCGAACCACTAGTTTATTTTAGTTTAGTGATAGTGTATAATATATGGGCGCAAACATCATTTGAATTCTACTTTATGTTTTAATTATTTAATTAAGTTGATAGTTAGTTTTATCGATATTATGTTTAATTGGATAATTTCTGTTTGATTTATATTCCGTTTAATTTATATTAATTAACTAGCTGATGCCCGCGACTTTGTCCGCGTGGATTTAGTTTTTAAAGTCCCTCGGGAACTCCTTGATTTTCCGGGATAAAAAGTAGCCTAGATGTTGTTGACCTGAGTAATAAGCTACCACAGTATAAATTTTTTTAGAAATCTGTGCGGTAGTTTTTACGTGAAAGAAGGACAAACAAACAGACAGACAAACAGACAAAAATTAAATAAAAATTTGTTTTGGGCTCAGTAACGATAGTAAAGCATCCCCCAATTAAAATTTTCAAAATATATTATATGTACAGAAATCTTAATTTGGATTTTCGCAATTTGTAAACTAATTCGACAAAGTAGGCTTATGGCCTTCTAATTGCGCCAGTGGAATTATCATCTTCACAGGTTTACATAAAAATCTTTACTTGAAAGTGACCAGTTTAAGAAATTAATCAAAATACTGAGTTGGATGTGAGTTACTCACAAATTAGTCGATATTTTGATTAATTTTTTAAACTGGACACTTTCAAGTAAATTTTTGGAGTTTACTCCTTTAGAATCGATTTTAGGCGCCCGGTATGAGAAAAATTTGAGCAGTGAAATCTGTTTTGAATGACCTCGTTACGCTTTTCACAACGATGCAAATTTCTACCCTAACGTTGAGTAAATAAGGTTGGTTTTCGCTTGAGTTGTCGAATGCCCTTGTAACGTTTTTCACAACGATGCAAATTTTTCACAACGATGCAAATTTCTACCCTAACATTGAGTAAATAAGGTTGGTTTTCGCTTGAGTTGTCGAATGCGAAAGCGCTTTCGCTTCGGGAAGCCGAGCGCGTACCGATCGGAGCGGCGCCGCGAATGCATTACGACATTTTAAGTAGTAAACTCCAGTCGTGCGTCGGAGCTGACACACACACTTTTTTTTTATATACACCTGTGAAGATGATACTGCCGTTGTCGCAATTAGAATGCCATAAGCCTACTTTGTCGTATTAGTTTACAAATTGCGAAAAACCAAATTAAATTTGAATTTCGCGGGCAGACCCTTGTCTTCAACCTTAAGAGTATTGTTTTGTATTTCACTTTCGTCGTCAAATTAATAATTTAAGATTGTAAGTCTTGTTTTTGACTTGGGGCATAAATAAGGTTGTAATGTAAAAGAGGGACTATTGGCTTTTTTCTTTGTTCGAAGAATAAACATCTTAAAAAATGAAATGATTTTTCTACCTTCCCTTTACTGCTGTGCAACAAAATATACTATGAATGACTTACTACTACAGAATTAGCGATGTTAGTTCTGCTCTTAATTATTAATCAAGAAAATTATCTGATTGAAAAAAAAAGACATGAAAATGGAGAGTAACGGCATCTATGATGCTGCAAAAGGAGCTCTAATTTTGTGTTGAACTTTGGTAGGTTAGACGAGAACCCGCATCTACGGTCTGCTTCAGGCGCGTTTGTACCATCAACCATCAAAGTTCCTAGATAAACCGACAGATGACTCTGTGCGTGGTGATAAAACATAGATAATAATAAAAAATAAATATAATAAAATTAAAAAAACCAGAGATAGATGTGCAACTGAGGTCATAGGGTGGAACCACATTTGTGATTTCGCCCATACAAAACTATCAAATTCCATAGAAACGTGTACGGATCAAATCGGCTTTTCGATCCGTACACGAATGTATGGAAAATGACAGTTTTGTATAGGCAAAATCCGAATCGATCCTCACAAATGTGGTTCCCCGTTCCACGCATAGTTTATGTACCCAAGAGCAGAGATGGAACTGCCTGTATTCCTATGTACAAATGTACCGCTAGATGGCGCTTTATTTATTGTAGGCCGATCCCGATAGGTGGCGCTTATATCATTTTTTGGCGAGATGTACCAAATTAAAAATATTCGCAAATTGTAGGTGTATGGCAATAGTAATTGGAGGTATCATAAATTATTCACAAATTTTAAATAAATCATAACTTAAGAACGGCCATCTTAACTTATTACCTGACAAAATCAAATATTTTATTATTAACTAGCTGACCCAGCCGCGCGTTGCTGTGACCCAGTAGGTATAATAGATTAAATTAATATTAAGATAAAAACTATCCTATCTTTCAAGTTGGACCAAATTACAGATAGTTACGAAGTTTTATCAAAATCGGTTAAGTAGTTTAGGAGTCCATCGCGGACAAACAACGTGACACGTAATTTATATATATTAAGATTAATAAGCTTAGATAGACATATTAGAGCAAAGTTTTCATGAAAATGATTCTTAATATGATACTGAATTGTCGTGATTATACCTACAATGTGTAATTGGTCTACAATTTGTGAAAAAACAAAACAAAAAAAATGAAATATATTTAACAAAAATTGAATTTTGCCACGTAACTAAGACTGAAAAATTGAAAAATGGCTATAAAAAAATCAGATCGAGTATCCCTTAAAATAAATATATCTGTAAAGTATCTATATCTGTATCTTAATATATATAAATTACGTGTCACGTTGTTAGTCCGCAATG
This sequence comes from Oeneis ivallda, assembly GCA_029955525.1. Classification (NCBI taxonomy): domain Eukaryota; kingdom Metazoa; phylum Arthropoda; class Insecta; order Lepidoptera; family Nymphalidae; genus Oeneis; species Oeneis ivallda. The sequence continues at coordinate 28,733,427 of JARPMR010000001.1, read as the reverse complement.
GAATCCTAAACTACTGAACCGATTTTTATCAAACTTCGTAACTATCTGTAATTTGGTCCAACTTAAAAGATAGGATAGTTTTGTTGGATTGGGATAGTTTATTTGTTTTATCGACCGAGCGAAGCGAAGGTCTCTGAGTTTACTTGAGTGAATTTGCACTTGTCCGTCCGTCCGTCTGTCAGAGCCTTATAACTTCTGAATTACTGAACGTAATTACTTCAATTTTAGATATGATATGTGAACCGATGGCCTCCAGCCGAAAATGGCTTAAAAAGTTATAAAAATCTTTATTTCAGGGGGGCTCTCATACGAAATGGGGGCTTTCAAAGTGGAGATTGTATTCGAGGCTAGATCTCTAAAACCACTTTGTTTTAAAACTTGAAACTTACACATAATTTGAGTTATATTCTGCACTTGAACAACAAATACTAAGATTAGATAAATATTATAAAGAAACGAAATTATTTAAGTTTTAATGGACATCAATGTTTTTAACAAAACTTCACTATACTGTTAATAGATGGCGCTGTCTTTAATATTGTAAATACAGTTTTGCGTCAGCTATTCCGTCAGCTATTCTTATTTTGTCTTTTACTAATTATGATATTCAATTAGCAAATTATTATCAATAAAAGTATCACGTTGTTTTTGCAAAAGTAAATCCATTTCTATTTACAATAATTAGACGTTAGCACCTATTTACTACCGTATGATGGTACAGTGTCGCAAGCGCGCAGTCATGGCAGTTCATAATTTTTTTATTATGAAATCGTATACTACGTAACACCCGTTCAGCGAACCAGCTGAATTTTAGTAAAATACTGTAGGCATACGCATCCCATCCACGAAAGCAGATCACGATTGACGTCATCAGATTCGGCGCGTTTTAATTACAATATAATATAGTTAAAATTACCTTATGGGAATTATGGGATACCGCGAGGTCTCAGTTCGGGGCGAACCACTAGTTTATATAGATAAGGTGGCGGTACGAAGTTCGCTGGGTCAGCTAGTATTATATAAAATAAAAATAAAATGTCAACCTTTTTTTTGTAAAATAACAAAAAAAAAATCTCCAATGGAAAGGGAAACAATAATATGTAGGTACTTATTCAATGAAATTCAAAAGTACCTAATTATTTTTAAGAATTTATTTATTTCTTCTGTGTGTGTTAAGCTTGTATTCATTATTATTGCAAACGTTAGTTCTTTAGTGTAGCATACACAGGTGCGCTAAATTTAGGTGCTAGTACATAAACAAACTTCAATCTTCATATTATGTTTACCTTGGCCAGAATTGACATCTACATTATCAGATATTTTGTTCTGCTCAGTAGCACATGTAGTCAGGTCCATTCCATGATTGGCAGCTTGGTGTGTTCCTACACAAAACCAGGATTATTATATTTTCTTAAAACTTTATTTTAACTTTATATATTCTTAAATGAAATGCATAATATGTACTATGTACTGTGTATTGTGTCTTCATCTTTGCACTACTTTAATAATAATATGACCCAAGAGTTAGTTGCAGATGAAGAAGTGTATTTTATTATTTTTATTTTCATAACTCTGTCATAATAAACATATTGAGTATGGATTTTTATTTACAACTTTATAATTAAGAACCCATAACGACACCACACTTGCTTAATCAATCACTGCCCAGAGTAAGTTATCACTAGACATTGGATTATACAAACTATCAAAATGCCAAAATATGTACAATCAAAATACTATAATATTATTAGAATTCAAGCTTATTTTTACAATATTTTATATTAATAATCAGTAGTATTCTTGAGACGATATACAATTTAACATTTTTCTAGATTTTCTAGACCCTCTAGAATAATGTCTACAATTTGTGAGTTCTAAATGAGTTCTCTATACCAAGTGACATTATTACTGAACAGAACTTGAAATTTGGCATCATTCATGCATTTACATTGTAGCACTGTAATCTGTAACACATTGAATAAAATAACCCATAATTCATAGAATAATGTTTTAAAATTATATCATACCAAAGAAAATTACATATAATGGGCAAAACATGTGTATGGGTCATACACCCTACCAACTAGTTTCGTGCTTGTGAAGCTTTGTAGATTAATTTTGATTGATTGTAATTTTTTAGGGTTCCGTAGTAAACAAGGAACCCTTATAGTTTCGCCATGTCCGTCCGTCTGTCTGTCTGTCTGTCCGCGATTAAGCTCACAGACTATTGGTACTAGAAATCTGTAATTTGGCAAGGGTATAAATATCAATCACGCCGACAAAGTGGTGAAATAAAATTGTGAAAAATAATTTTTTTTAGGGTACCTCCCCTACATGTAAAGTGAGGATGAATTTTTTTTTCCCGTCTATCCCATAGTGTGGTGTGTTGTTGAATAGGTTTTTCAAAAATATTGTGGGTGTGGGAGCACCATTTTTCAATTCAGGGATCCGTTTGTGAAATATGATATTTTAAAGTGCTAAATTTTATTAGAGTCAAGTGTCCCCTCCCTCTGCCAGCTAAATGGTTGTATAAAGAATACAAGAAAAAATTCACAGCATGAATGAATTTTAAAGGAAAACTATCACGGCTAAGTAGGGTTCATTAGTTAAACAGTTTTATCTGATTTTTCTAAGTTAGGTATTACACATAGTGTAAGTTGCATATTTTGTAATATATGCTGCATATTTTATAATGCATATTTTGTATTTAAACCATGGAACTCAAAATGTATTCAATATTCATAAATAATATTTGAGATTATATTAATTTTTAGTGTAGGGTTCCGTAGTTGAAAGCAACTACGGAACCCTACACTGCGCGTGGCCCAACACGCACTTGGCCGGTTTTTATCCATATGAGAAATCTAGATAAAACTTACCAATATTCAATGTTGAAACAGCATTTTTAGTAAGACATCCACTGGCTGTTATATAAAACTCTTCAAAATGGTGATCACAATTATATGTATGTTGTTGTATATGTATTTGTCACCCTTTTCTTTATCTCTTTCATTTAACACCATTTTCCAGTGATTAAACTTTTCTTCATAACGGTATTCTGATGGTGGGCAGTGATGAACTTTGCCTGAAAGATAATACAATGTTATTTTATAACAAATACTAGCAGCAGGGTCCTTAACAGGCATTTTATAACGCCCAATTCATTTTGTAAGACAGTAAATTAAAACAAACCATACCTTTATAGGGACTACATCCAAAATAGAACTTCAAGGCAGACTTTCTGGGCATAGTGAAAGTTTCGTCGAATCCAAATCGAAAAAGCAAAAGAAAAGTCCAGTATGCTTAGCATTTAGTCAATCTTTAAAGTATGTACAAGGTCCAAGGGAGAAGCAGGGTCAAACGTTTATCGCAGATATCAAGAAAAAGCGCAGTCGTTAGTTTAAAGAGCAGATCAGATCACCAGAAATAGTTTAAAAGAACACAACACCTTCATTCACAATATGAACTTAAAAAACAAAATCACAAAATCCCACGAACTTCGTTGGAAAAATTCAAAACGAAAAAAAAAACGTTCGTTGGAAAAACTTGTCAAGCTTCGACGTTTTGTTTCACTTTACAGTAAAAAATAACAAATTGTAATAAATGTATATTTAATTTATATTAAAATTGCATTCAAATAAAGTGAATGAATAATAATTTTATGTATAACTAAGTAAACTAGCGGCACGCTATGATGGCCGGTTTGACGTTTGTCCGCTCATGAAGTTCCGTATTAATTGATAACGACTTTGAAGGAAATAATTGTATTACTTTATTGACGATAGTGATGTGCAGAGATTCATAAATTTTATCGAATGTAGTTTTAGGTTTAGGACTCAAAATTTATTTATTAAATTGATTTCTAAAATGTATACAAGTGTAGAAAAATCAGTTTGCACCATTTAAGGGGTGAATGTACTTGTGAATATGAACAATTTTCACTATGTGGACAAACCTCTGAAATCGCAAAAAAATATCAGCTGTTTCATACAAAAGGTAAAATTTTTATTTTTATATGATATATACCACAACTCGGCATTTGGTTTTCTAAATTGAAAATTTTTAAAAATGGAATCTAATACGATCGTCACATAGGATCGCTGGCTAGCACAACTACTACCTCCGGCAAATTCGCGTCAATGCTCAATGCAAAACAAAGCAGTTTCGAATTGACGTTGCTTCGAAAAGTATAAACTGTCAGTGCAATGCGATTGTGATATAGTTTTGACCTGGCTTTGGATTTCAAATATTGATACTGCATTACTGTTGACCCTTGCTCGTTAATTTGGACTCTGTTCAAGCCCTTTGTTGTGGATTTCGTCGATATGACCGAACGTACGCAGAGAACTGTTCTAAATAGTCAGACACGTGAGTTCGTAATACGCCTTCGTAACTATTTCGATCGTGAAGCTCAAAATGGAGGGCCAATTTTACCTATAACGTCAGTGGTTGAACGCGTAGCTGATGCGCTTAATATTGGACAACGAACTGTTAGACGGATAACTAAAAAAAAATATGGCGAGACTGGCACAGAAGAAAATAAACTTCACACACCAAAAAAGAGAAAACGAGCAAAACCAGTCGTAGGCATCGATAGCTTTGATGCCGATGCTATCCGAAGACATGTTTACGGCTACTATTTACAGAAGGAGTATCCAACAAGAAAAAAGTTGGTGCATTTACTGAAGGAAGCTGGATTATTCTTCGGTGGGGAAAGTTCTTTAACGAAGATTTTGAAGACCATTGGATTTCGATACAAAAAATGTAACAAACGCAAAATATTGATGGAAAGATTTGATATAGCGATGGCAAGGTATACTTTTTTACGGCAAGTGAAAGAAATCAAAAATTGGCAAAATGTTGTGTTCTTGGATGAAACATGGCTTAATGCTAACCATACTGTAGGCCGTTCTTGGAACGATGACACAGCAGCATCTACTTCCAAAGTTCCTGTAGGAAAAGGATCGCGACTTATAATTTGTCACGCCGGAAACATCAACGGGTTTGTCGAAGGTTCTCTCATGGCTTTTGCGTCAAAAACCACTGGAGACTATCATGAAGACATGAATGGAGAAAAGTTTACTGAATGGTTTACCTCAATGTTGTGTAGCCTCCCTGAACCATCTATTATAATTATGGACAACGCCCCATACCACTCGATGCAAATTGACAAGCCACCTGCCCAATCCCAAAAGAAAGCTGATATCGTCGCATGGCTTCGTAAAAATGGCGTAGATGCAAACATGAATATGTTAAAAGCGGAATTAGTACGTCTTTTAAAAGAAAACAAACCAACCAAGATCCGATACGTCATTGACGAAATAGCATTAGAACATGGGCACAGAGTTATACGGTTACCGCCTTACCATTGTGAGTATAATGCGATTGAGTTGGTGTGGGCTCAAATTAAGGGATATGCTGCAAGACACAATACAGAACCCCCATTTACCACAAAAAAAAATGCTAAAATTATTAGAAGAAGCTTGTGAACATGTGACTAAAGGAGACTGGGAAAAGGTTGTGAATAGAACTGTTAAATTAATAAGGGAAGATTATGAAAGAGATGTGAAAATAGATAATATTATAGAAAACGAACATATAATTATTAATGTAGGTGATGATAGCAGTGACGACAGTGAAAATAGTAGTATGGACGAATCTGATTAATTATGGCCTTTTGTGGCACCTTTTTTGGTATCTTTTGTATTCATATGTTTCTTGTGTGCATATAAAGTATGTATATTCATTTTCATTCAAATATTCAGTTCGTTCAAATAAATTAAATAAACATATACATTTTTGTTTTATTAAACCTATTTAATCAGGTACAAAAACAAAACTTAATTGTTTTTTGTTCGAGAATAAATTGACATTCCACATCACTATTGTAATGTGTCAAACCGGCCATCATAGCGTGCCGCTAGTGTAGGTATTTCCATACTAAACTAGCGGCACGCTATGATGGCCGGTTTGACGTTTGTCCGCTCATGAAGTTCCGTATTAATTGATAACGACTTTGAAGGAAATAATTGTATTACTTTATTGACGATAGTGATGTGCAGAGATTCATAAATTTTATCGAATGTAGTTTTAGGTTTAGGACTCAAAATTTATTTATTAAATTGATTTCTAAAATGTATACAAGTGTAGAAAAATCAGTTTGCACCATTTAAGGGGTGAATGTACTTGTGAATATGAACAATTTTCAAAATGCAATGCTAAAATTATTAGAAGAAGCTTGTGAACATGTGACTAAAGGAGACTGGGAAAAGGTTGTGAATAGAACTGTTAAATTAATAAGGGAAGATTATGAAAGAGATGTGAAAATAGATAATATTATAGAAAACGAACATATAATTATTAATGTAGGTGATGATAGCAGTGACGACAGTGAAAATAGTAGTATGGACGAATCTGATTAATTATGGCCTTTTGTGGCACCTTTTTTGGTATCTTTTGTATTCATATGTTTCTTGTGTGCATATAAAGTATGTATATTCATTTTCATTCAAATATTCAGTTCGTTCAAATAAATTAAATAAACATATACATTTTTGTTTTATTAAACCTATTTAATCAGGTACAAAAACAAAACTTAATTGTTTTTTGTTCGAGAATAAATTGACATTCCACATCACTATTGTAATGTGTCAAACCGGCCATCATAGCGTGCCGCTAGTTTAGTAATTATTTAAATTTTGTTGTATCCACTAAGCGACACCTATCGGCGCCAATGTCAAATTATGATACATTTTTACTGTACCCATTTACATAGATGGCAGTAGTTTCTATACATTTTCTTTTTACAGACTTCAATGTATTAAATATTTTCTTTATTTTATGAGCAATAGAAACTCCTTAGAAACACCATCTTGGATTCACTTGTTTATTAGCAGAGACATAGAGTTACAATAGATGTATAGACCATAGTTCTAACACACACAGATTATAGATATACTTAACACAGCCCCTCAATTTATAGAGCTTTTCCCTTATATTATAGATCATAAATCTATATAAATAAAAATGAATGTTGGTAAGCGCATAACTCAAGAATGGATGGACCAATTCGGTTAATATTTTTTTTGTATGTTCCTTAAGTTCCACGGAAGGTTTTAATACAAAAAAAAACTAAATTCACGCGGACGAAGTCGCGGGCATCAGCTAGTTGTACATAAAGACTGAGTGATTATGCACACCATAACATTAACATTAGCTGTAACTAATAACTATGCAGAAAAATAACAAAATATGAATTATGACTAAGTTACTAATACAATAATTTTACAATAAATCAGAAGTAAAAACAAACATTGTTTTATTTATACTTTAACCTCATATTTTTATCAAATATCGACTTGTTATAATATGTAACCCTTTAATAGTTTAGTAATTACCTAATAACATATTATTACACAAGTTAAGCCTTTTACAAAAATACATATGCCTATTGGCTGGCAAAGCTTTAGTAAAAATATCAGAAATATTTTCTTCTGTAGGTATATTTAAGACATACACTTCTTTCTTATTAATTATGTCTTTTATGAAGTGATATTTTATCGAAATATGTTTTGAAGCTTTTGTATTAATTCGATTTTGAATTAACCTTATAGTGCTTTGATTATCTATAAAGATACCTATGAGCATAATGGTTTTATGACTTAGTAATTCAGAAAGTAAACCTTTTAGGTGTATAAGTTCACATACTGCATGTGCTCCTGCAATGTACTCAGCCTCAGCTGTTGACAACGCAACACATGTTTGCCGTCTGGAGAACCAAGTTATTAAATTGTTACCTTGATATACAACATCACCGCTTGTGCTTTTTCTATCCATTTTGTCCGCTGCCCAATCCGCATCTGAATAAGCCTGAAGTTTATTTTAATCACCTGATTTGGTATATTGCAGCCCCTGTTCCTGAGTCTCTTTGAGATATCGCAGAATTCTTTTACCAGCTTTCCATAACTCTTGTGTTGGCTTGTCTAAAAATCTACTCAAGTATGACACTGCATAAGTGATATCTGGACATGTGGATATGTGTTGAAATATATAGCAAACATCCTATGAGGTCTTTAAAAGGTACATCTACTACATTTGAAGATGCAATTGCGCTAAAATTTGTTTCCATTGGAGTTTTGTTTCCTTTACAGTCTTTTTTTATATTAAATTTTTTTTAAAAGCTTTTTGATCATTTTTGTTTGTTTTTTGTGCATTTCATTCTTGTTTAGTTCTGAAAATCCATTTCGTATCTATCGCTTTCTTTCCTTCTGGTAAATCTGCTAGCTCCCAAGTACCCAATTTTTCATGTGAATTTAATTCTTTATTTATTTCCTTATTCCTTTGTCTATTGCCTCATTATAATCTTGCGGATCACTTGACAGTAAACAATATGCTGTGTAGATTTCTTGATCATCTTGATATCTACTTGGCTTCTTCACTATTCTTCCTGACCTTGTTATTTTCTTTGATTCTTCTATTCCTTCTTCAGTATCTTCATATTCACTTTCATCATTTAAGTTCATCATCATCTTGATCTTTACTAGTTTCTTCTTTACCTTCAGCTGTCTTCTTTGTTTGACTACTTTCAGTGTTTTTCTCTGTATCATCTTCTACATCTTCATCATGCAGAATATTTTCCTCATTATTTTCATTTTTCTGTTCTTTATACTGTATTTGTGTTTCATCAAATCTGACATCTTTAGACACAATTATTTTATTACTTTCAGGATCCCATAGTCTGTAACCATTATTTTGATATCCAACTAATCGCATCTCTTTTGCTCTTTCTAGAAGTTTATCCTGTGTTGGTAAGATGTGTGCCCATACCTTTGAACCAAAGACTTTTAATCTTGACAGATTTTTGTTTTCATGCATTTTCTCCACTGGTGACTGAAAATTGATTGCTACTGATGGACATCGGTTTATTTGATAAGCTGCACATCTAACTGCTTCACCCCATAACATTTTTGGTAGTAAACCTGTCTCAATCAATAATGTTCTTGCTCTGTTGTAAATGGTTCTATTCATTCTCTCAGCAACACTGTTTGACTGAGGGCTATAGGGAGTTGTATACTGAATATGTAACTATTCCTTTATTTTAACAAAATTTCTGTATTTTCTCATTTTTAAACTCGCCTCCATTACATATCTGATCTTATTTTCTTGATTTTATTACTACTAGATGGCGTGAGTTTGAATAGGTCCTAATAAATTTGTTCGAAGACGACATAGCATGGTCGTTCCCGAGCTATCATCCCGAGTGCTCGCGTACGGAGCAAAACGGAAGAAAAGATGATGGACGACGAGCTGTTACTTATTGCTTATATATCTGCTCGTGTTGACGCGAAAGAAGAAAAATCGTCGCTATTGGATTCTCCCAATTAATTTGACAAGACTTATTTAAAACATCCAAAACTACTAAGACACCCCGAAAAGTTTTTAATTTTTATAGATTGCTTTTCTACGGCTACAATGAGCCGTTCATAAACATAATTTTCGCCCATTATTCGAACCACAACGATGCGTCCACAGCAGAACAGGATGTCTATTTTGTCTCACAGTAGAAGTATGTAGAGCGCGCCTTCAGACAATCGGACCGACAGTAAAATCGGAAACGCCTCGCGCCCGTTTTCGACTCGGACGGTGTATTGACTGTTCATACAAAGTAATGGCTGCAATGTCTGTTACTCCTTCCGATTTGCCACTTTTGCCAGTCGACTCTGGGGCTAACACTGTGGACGCATCGTTGTGGTTCGAATAATGGGCGAAAATTATGAATTCTATAAAAATTAAAAACTTTTCGGGGCGTCTTAGTAATTTCGGATGTTTTAAATAGAATGACTCTCGATAAGTCTTGTCAAATTAATTGGGTGAATCCAATAGCGTCGATTTTTCTTCTTTCGCGTAACACGAGCAGATGTGCAAGTATCTATTAATATACAACATACAATATAGTAAGTAAGTATAAGTAGTATAAGTATACATATAACATAATTAGTCCAGTAAAAAGTTAAATGAAACCATGATCTGACCAGTTTTGGCGCAATGAGTAAAAATGTGTTCATTAATACTTAAATAATGATATTATGAAAGAAATTTTGATTTAAATTTAGGGGAAAGGGATGAAAAAAATAAAAAAAGGGTTGAAAAATGCCTTTTTTTAAAATAACTTAATAACGGTAGGAAATAGAAAAAAAAGTTTCAAGTAAAAGTTGTAGAGAAAAAAATTCTACACAAAAAAGTTCCTCTTCATTTTTTTGTTATCTGCTTTAGTTTAGCTGCAAAAAATAAAAATTAAATTTGCTTTAATAAATTATCTTCTTCTTCTTCTTTATCAACCTATAGACGTCCACTGCTGGACAAAGGTCTCCTGCATGGACTTCCACAGGCTTCGGTCTTGCGCCGCTTGAATCCAGCGGCTCCCTGCGACTCGTTTGATGTCGTCGGTCCACCTGGTGGGGGTCTGCCAACACTGCGTTTCCCGGTGTGGGGTCGCCACTCCAACACCTTGGGACCCCAACGACCATCAGCTCTTCGAACTATGTGCCCCGCCCATTTCCACTTCAGTTTCGCGACACGCTGAGCTATGTCGGTGATTTTGGTTCTCCTACGAATCTCCTCATTTCTGATTTGATCTCGCAGGGATATACCGAGCATAGCTCTCTCCATCGCTCGCTGAGTGACCCTGAGCCTTCTTATGAGGCCCATAGTTAGCGACCATGTCTCAATTAATTATAAAGATGTATAAAGGCGGGAAACATAGTGCCTATCTCAATTAATTAAGCTTTGAATAACGGTAGTACAGTCAAATTAATAAGGTATTTTTTCGAAATAGAAGATACTTCCTAACATCATCCAACAGTTTTCAAAATCGGTCATCGTAGCTATTAAAACTCTAACCTGCGTGATGTCAGATTTCAGATTGAAACATTTTCGCTTTCTATATTAAAAAGTTAGACTTTAGACTGTTTGACTTTAATTTGATTTAACGAATTTAAAAAAAGGAGGAGGTTCTCAATTCGTCGGAATCCTTTTTTTTGTGTATGTTCACCGATTACTCGAAGACGCCTAAACCGATTTGCAAAATTCTTTTTTTTGTTTCAAAGATATACTTCCCAGGTGGTCCCATTTAAATTTTATCGAAATCGGTCGAGCGCTTTTTACAATAACAACAATAAATTATATACTTTGTAGTGGCGCGGGCGTTTGAAGTCGGTTTTTTAAAAAGTATTTTTTAGTATAGATTATAGCGGCAGTGATCGGCCTAATTTAAGGCCTATATTTTACCAACATAGGCCTAAAATTATACGCATAATATTGTGACTGGCAACTACGGAACCCTACACTGCGCGTGGCCCGACACGCAATTGGCCATTTATTATACATTACAAATAAAACTAAAAACATACTAGTTTCCAGAGCATACAAACAGAATTCGATAACACAATCAAATAAGAATCAAACTTCGTTTGTGTGGGGCTCGCTCGCTGAGTCTTCTATTGCAAACTTCAAAAATCTAGATACTCTGATACAAAAATATAGGCCAATTATTTATACCTTTCATCCCATTTTTCATGACAACGGAGATTGGGAAAAAATTTGTTAGTTAACAATTGAATAATTTTTTGAAAAATGGTGGTTAAACTTTAGTTTCTTCAGGGCTCGATTCTTTCAAGTGTTAAGAAGATACTAGAATTTTTTCAAATTTTTAAAATCACATCTTATGTTATAAAAAAAATATTTTTATTGCTGAACTTTCTTTAGCGGGGGCGCGCGCATGCCGTAACAGCCGCGCGGAGCCCTATTTTCAACGTCAAATTAAAATTATAAATAATGGAGATAGAATCCCGGGAGTTGGGACTTTTTATTGGAAATTTCCTCCTCTTAACGAGCTTTTTTCAAAATTGCTTAAATGTTAATATTTTTCGAGTTATTAACAAAAAACGAAATATCATTTTTTTTCATCTTATTTTGTTAATAACAATTGCAATTTTTTACCTGCACCAAAATCCTTCAAAAACATTTTTTTAGAGGTGATTCCGAATCGAATGAGCCATCGCTCATATTTTTAGGACCTTTATCTCTATTTTTCACGTTTTTGAACTTGTTGACTAGACTAATACGTAGGTATGTATTTACGAATTCAAATAACTAGTGGTTCGCCCCGAACTGAGACCTCGCGGTAACGGTTTCCCATAATTACTTATTCATTCAATAGATACATGACGATCAAAATTGACATTATTATTATGCCCGTTTTCACCAAACATACCTAAATCATCCCCTTTGTAGAAGTCTCTTTACGTAGGTAACCCCTAAATACAATCCTAACATCCCAATGTCATTTTCACCTTTAGTTGTCCCGTAGAGGTTCGTAATAACAAAGTTGACAGAAAGTGTCAACTAACTTAACATAGGTAGCCCGTAAAGGTTAGGGAACTGTTATAGTGAAATCCTCAAGGCCTCAATCAAACTTAGGTATAGTTTTTTGGAACATTCAAATTAAATTACTTGTACACAGCGTCAACTATCGACACGATCAGAAAACATGTAAAAACAAACTGCAACGTGAAGTTTTATTGATGTTTGCTAAATGACTAAATAATAATTTTAATTGAATAATAGGTTACTGTACTGTACTGCATTTGCTATATGAGATGAGAGCGCCATCTATTGACATCATTGTGAAGTTCTGTTGTTGCTGCTCATTAAAAGTTAAATAATTTAGTTTCCTTATTACATTTATCTAATTTTAGTATTTGTTGTTCAAGTACATGATATTACGCTAAAATTATAAAACTTTCAAGCCCCAGCTTTCAATGGTTATTCCGTTGTGAGGTCAAATATAATCTCCACTTTGAAAGCCCCCCATTTCGTCAATTCTAGGAAAAAAATTAAAAAAAAAAATACTTTTTTACTCTGTTCCAAATTATCTTTAAAATGAGGTACTGTCACCCTATGAAACGCAAAAATTTTTTTTTTCTTCGCATTCGCTTCTATAAGAGCCCCCCTGAAATAAAGATTTTTATAACTTTTTAAGCCATTTTCGGCTGGAGGCCATCGGTTTACATATTATATCTAAAATTGAAGTAGTTACGTTCAGTAATTCAGAAGTTATAAGGCTCTGACAGACGGACGGACGGACGGACGGACGGACGGACGGACAAGTGCAAATTCACTCAAGTAGACTCAAAGACCTTCGCTTCGCTCGGTCGAATATTGACGAATTTCAAAACATAACATTGACATAACATTTGACGACCTCCCTGGCTCAGTGGTGAGCTCTGTTGTCTTATAACTGGGAGGTCTCGGGTTCGATTCCCGGCGGGGTCAATTTTGGAATTTATAATTTCTGAATTGTCTCTGGTCTGGTCTGGCGGGAGGCTTTGGCCGTGGCTAGTTACCACCCTACTGTCAAAGACGTGCCGCCAAGCGATTTAGCGTTCCGGCACGATGGCGTGTAGAAACCAATTAGGGGTATGGGTTGAATATTCACTGCCATATACCCCTTCGAAGTTAGCCCGCTACCATCTTAGACTGCATCGTCACTTACCATCAGATGAGATCGCAGTCAAGGACTAGCTTGTCATCGAATAAAAAAAACACTTCGGCGATGAAACTTGACAACATAATAGTGATGTCAATAAAGAGAACAATTAGTTCAGTTTTTACACTTTTTTGCCAAGTTGTACGAAATTAAAAATCACAGCAGTGTGAATTTGCAGTACGCATGAGGCGTAATATAAAATTCGATCCGTAGTCAACCCAAGTCAGTTGACTTGTATTAGAAAAATACCTGAAAAATACGGAGGTATGACAAAATACGAATTTCATACCATATCAAAATACTTTAAGTATATGAGACGTGTCCATGCTTAAAACTAAGTATAAAAAGTCATGCGTTTCATCAAACTATTGTCAGGTTTTGTGCTGTGCAACTCAATCATATTTTTGTATCAGAGTATCTAGATTTTTGAAGTTTGCAATAGAAGACTCAGCGAGCGAGCCCCACACAAACGAAGTTTGATTCTTATTTGATAATGTTATCGAATTCTGTTTGTATGCTCTGGAAACTAGTATGTTTGTAGTTTTATTTGTAACTAGCTGATGCCCGCGACTTCGTCCGCGTGGATAGAATTTTCTTTGCTATAAACCTCACGGAGCCCGAGACCTTTCCAACGAATGCAAAACCGTGGAAATCGGTTCGTGCGTTCTGGAGTTATAGCGTCAGGAAGGAAAACCCGACTTATTTTTATATAGTAGATGTATAATAAATGGTCAATTGCGTGTCGGGCCACGCGCAGTGTAGGGTTCCGTAGTTGCCAGTCACAATATTATGCGTATAATTTTAGGCCTATATTGTACACACTTCTAAGTAGAAGTGTGTAAAATATAGGCCTAAAATTAGGCCGATCACTGCCGCTATAATCCGCACTACAAAAAATATAATTTATTGTTGTTATTGTAAAAAGCGCTCGACCGATTTCGATAAAATTTAAATGGGACCACCTGGGAAGTATACCCTTTGAAACAAAAAAGAACTTTGCAAATCGGTTCAGGCGTCTTCGAGTAATCGGTGAACATACACAAAAAAAAGGATTCCGACGAATTGAGCCTTTTTAGGGTTCCGTAGTAAACAAGGAACCCTTATAGTTTCGCCATGTCCGTCCGTCTGTCTGTCTGTCTGTCTGTCTGTCTGTCTGTTTGTCTGCCTGTCCGCGGTTTAGCTCGGAGACTATTGGTACTAGAAATCTGTAATTTGGCAAGGATATAAATATCAATCACGCCGACAAAGTGGTGAAATAAAATTGTGAAAAATAATTTTTTTTAGGGTACCTCCCCTACATGTAAAGTGGGGATGAATTTTTTTTTCTCGTCTATCCCATAGTGTGGGGTGTCATTGAATAGGTCTTTCAAAAATATTGTGGGTATGGGAACACCATTTTTCAATTCAGGGATCCGTTTGTAAAATATGATATTTTAAAGTGCTAAATTTTATTAGAGTCAAGTGTCCCCACCCTCTGCCAGCTAAATGGTTGTATAAAGAATACAAGAAAAAATTCACAGCAGTAGTATATATAATGAATTTTAAAGGAAAACTATCACGGCTAAGTAGGGTTCATTAGTTAAAGAGTTATATCTGTTTTGTCTAAGTTAGGTATTACACGTAGTGTATGTTGCATATTTTGTAATATATTATAGTATTTAAACCATGGAACTCAAAATGTATTCAATATTCATAAATAAAATAAAATCACTATCCTAGGTCAGCAATAATATTTGAGATTATATTAATTTTTAGTGTAGGGTTCCGTAGTTGAAAGCAACTACGGAACCCTACACTGCGCGTGGCCCGACACGCACTTGGCCGGATTTTTTTTAAATTCGTTAAAAACAAATTAAAGTCAAACAGTCTAAAGTCTAACTTTTTAATATAGAAAGCGAAAAAGTTTCAATCTGAAATCTGACATCACGCAGGTTAGAGTTTTAATAGCTACGATGACCGATTTTGAAAACTGTTGGATGATGTTCGGAAGTATCTTCTATTTCGAAAAAATACCTTATTAATTTGACTGTACTACCGTTATTCAAAGCTTAATTAATTGAGATAGGCACTATGTTTCCCGCCTTTATACATCTTTATAATTAATTGACACATGGTCGCTAACTATGGGCCTCATAAGAAGGCTCAGGGTCACTCAGAGAGCGATGGAGAGAGCTATATGCTCGGTATATCCCTGCGAGATCAAATCAGAAATGAGGAGATTCGTAGGAGAACCAAAGTCACCGACATAGCTCAGCGTGTCGCGAAACTGAAGTGGAAATGGGCGGTGCACATAGTTCGAAGAGCTGATGGTCGTTGGGGTCCCAAGGTGTTGGAGTGGCGACCCCGCACCGGGAAACGCAGTGTTGGCAGACCCCCCACCAGGTGGACCGACGACATCAAACGAGTCGCAGGGAGCCGCTGGATTCAAGCGGCGCAAGACCGAAGCCTGTGGAAGTCCATGCAGGAGACCTTTGTCCAGCAGTGGACGTCTATAGGTTGATAAAGAAGAAGAAGAAGATAATTTATTAAAGCAAATGTAATTTTTATTTTTTGCAGCTAAACTAAAGCAGATAACAAAAAAATGAAAAGGAACTTTTTTGTGTAGAATTTTTTTCTCTACAACTTTTACTTGAAACTTTTTTTTCTATTTCCTACCGTTATTAAGTTATTTAAAAAAAAGTCATTTTTCAACCCTTTTTTTATTTTTTTCATCCCTTTCCCCTAAATTTAAATCAAAATTTCTTTCATAATATCATTATTTAAGTATTAATGAACACATTTTTACTCATTGCGCCAAAACTGGTCAGATCATGGTTTCATTTAACTTTTTACTGGACTAAATAATAAAATAAGTAACATAAATAAGTAACAGTATAATAATAAGTAACATTGTAACTCGTCGTCCATCATCTTTTCTTCCGTTTTGCTCCGTACGCGAGCGCCGAGCACTCGGGATAATAGCTCGGAAGCGACTGAGTTCAGAAAAAGCCTGACGCAAGAATCGGATGTGTATCGAGTAAATACGATCCGATAGTCTGATCACAGTCGGAAACAAAATCTGACGTGTATTGCCAGGCTAAGTCCGGTGGGACTCACGTCGCCATATTTGCTTGTGAATTTTCAAATGATGTATTGTTTATCTTGTACAAAATGAAAAACGTTTTATACAAAATTTCTTTTTAATTTAACCCAATATACTTTAAAGCTTACAATGAACAAGCTAAGTTAAACTTAAATCAATGAACAGACCATTACATCACAATATTACAACAATAAATACTATGGTATGGTGGTACATTGTAAAATTCTTAAAATCAATTGTACTATATCATGCCAAGGTCGACGTTGTGACCAAAAATTCATATACACGATTCCTACTGAAAATCCACCATAATTTCAAAACAATAATCACAATATTACAACAATAAATAATATGGTATGGTGGTACATTGTAAAACTCTTAAAATCAATTGTACTATATCATGCCAAGGTCGACATTGTGACCAAAAATTCATATACACGATTCCTACTGAAAATCCACCATAATTTCAAAACAATAATCACAATAATATTACAACAATAAATACTATGGTATGGTGGTACATTGTAAAACTCTTAAAATCAATTGTACTATATCATGCCAAGGTCGACGTTGTGACCAAAAATTCATATACACGATTCCTACTGAAAATCCACCATAATTTCAAAACAATAATCACAATAATATTACAACAATAAATACTATGGTATGGTGGTACATTGTAAAACTCTTAAAATCAATTGTACTATATCATGCCAAGGTCGACGTTGTGATCAAAAATTCATATACGCGATTACTACTGAAAATCCACCATAATTTCAAAACAATATGAGTCTGGAACCAATGTTATTTCCATTTGGCACAGACTTGCCTTCTAAACTAACCTAACCTAACCCAATATACTTTAAAGCTTACAATGAACAAGCTAAGCTAAACTTAAATTAATGACCAGACCATTACATCACAATATTACAACAATAAATACTATGGTATGGTGGTACATTGTAAAACTCTTAAAATCAATTGTACTATATCATGCCAAGGTCGACATTGTGACCAAAAATTCATATACGCGATTCCTACTGAAAATCCACCATAATTTCAAAACAATATGAGTCAGGAACCAATGTTATTTCCATTTGGCACAGACTTGCCTTCTAAAGGAGGAAATGGTCCTACAAGTTTTATCTCGGAAAAGCCTCACTCAGAGACGCTAGCGTTACGTAATGAGATTAAAAAATTTCGATTCGGATTTGGGACTGTTGTGTGTATTCAACAGTCCGAAATCAAACTTTCTCGGTCTTCTAAACACTTCATAAATACCTACTAAAAATGATGGCTCATTAAAAAATTTCGTTAGGCTTGTTACATTTAATTTAATTTAATGAATGTCTCTGAGTGTGACTATTAGTTCCATCAGAAAATTATAATTAAAAAATACAGTCGCTGGCGTCAGCTAGATTTTATTTAAAATCATGAAAGTACCTGCAGGTATGGTGAATTTTTTAATAGAATCAACAAAACGCACGCCACATTTGGAGCGAAACGCTCATGTTGCAAAACTAAGCTCTTTAGTTTTAGTTTAGTGAAGGGAAACAAACTTAGTTTCGTTTCACTTCGCTTGCAGTGTGGCCTGCGCTTTAGGCTCAGTTGAATTCAGGTCAAAAAATATCGACCAATAACGATTGCCATTTGTTATAATATAGACGTAATATTGCATATCTTAGGTTTCATGCAGCCATTAACGGACAGCGCGATCCAGTGTACGATTAATACAGTTATGTCACTAATCGCGTGATTACATTACATCTCGGTCTAGCGAAGATCCGAGATCTGTGGAATTCCATGCAAGAGACCTTTATCCAGCAGTCTACCAGGGGTAAAAAAGACAAATTAAAATCGAAACACTTATTTAAATACTGCTGATGGATCACTGTGGAATTACATGCATCTGATGGATGGAGCAAGCATCTTACTAAATTAACTGAAAGCAGTCGTCTGTAAATGGCTTACCTAAGTTAAATTATCAGGGATAAAGCAAACAAAAGGAGACGAGTAGTGCCGAGGCGCACTCTTAATCATAACTTAAAATTAGCTTTTATTTACTGTGAATTGTGTTGAATAAACACTAACTGTTTCTCTTTCTCTTATAAGGTTCTCAAGGTGTGCAGTTCGTGTTTTGTTTTCATTATACCTATGCCAACTGTATGTAAACGTAAAATAGTTATAGCAGTTTAAGTTTTTGTCAAGAGACTACTCCTCGGCAGTGCTCATAATTTGGCCCTAACATAGACTTCAGATAATGTTAATAAAAAGCTTACTCATATAACTCAACAATTCACTACCTATATAGAACTAAACAATACACTAACTCTATAGAACTATCCATTAGGAAGACAGTTGGAATGTGTGCACCATTTTTTGATGCAGCCAATATTACAAAAAAAATTCAATATTACAAACAAGGCAAGGCAGGCACAGGCAGTTTAAAAAGTTCAATATCACAAATATACAAAAGAGATCATAAGGTACAAATTGTTACTTACAAGGTACAAAAGTGAAAAACTTGAATACCTACAGTCTCAAAACAACTTCATTCCGTTTTCGAAGTGATTTTTGGCACTTTATAAATTAATGATGTGAGAGTGCTAAAGATCCCCCGCTGTTGGATACCGGGCCACAGTAACACGACAGATGAAAAAATATAGAATAATAATATGTTGTTGATTGTTGATGCCATCCAGGCCAGGATGCACAGCATGCTGATGGAGATTATGTAGTACTGAAAAACCAAAAGTATTACATTAGAAAAAAAATTTTTTTTTAGGTATACGATGACAAGTTAGCCCTTGACTGCGATCTCACCTGATGGTAAGTGACGATGCAGTCTAAGATGGTAGCGGGCTAACTTGGAAGGGGTATGCCAGTGAACATTCAACCCATACCCCTAATTGGTTTCTACATGCCATCATGCCGGAACGCTAAATCACTTGGCGGCACGTCTTTGACGGTAGGGTGGTAACTAGCCACAGCAAAGCCTCCCACCAGACCAGACCAGAGACAATTCAGAAATTATAAATTCCCAAATTGACCCCACCGGGAACCGAACCTCCTAATTATAAGACAACAGCGCTCACCACTGAGCCAGGGAGGTTGTCAAATGAATAAAAAAAAAAAATTAATGCTAGAGAAGTTGAAATTGGTAAATATTGTGTAGAATTTCTGAAGATTGCATTAAATTAGGATGGGCTGGATGGTTTTGGACTTTGTGCGTGGCATGATACTATGGCAACAAAACCTCTTTCTCAGATTGTGTGCATGGTAAACAAGATCTGACTGCTGTGACTGAGAACCAATCAAAAAAATTGCAACAATTTAATAATGAAAGTTTTGGCATAGCTAAAAAATATATATGATCTATTTATTTATTTATTTATTATTATTATTTGCATTCATGTATATCCACTTATGAAGCAGTGATAGCCTAGTGGTTAGGACTGTGGTCTCCTATTCGGGGGGTCGCAGGTTCGATCCCGGGTACGCACCTCTGACTTTTCGGAGTCAAGTGCGTTTAAGCAATTAAATATCACTTGCTTCAACGGTGAAGGAAAACATCGTGAGGAAACCTGCACATCTGAGAGTTCTTCATAATGTTCTCGGAGGTGTGTGAAGTCCACCAATTCGCATTGGGCCAGCATGGTGGACTATGGCCTATAACCCTTCTCTAAGAGGAGACCTGCGCTCAGTAGTGAGCTGTTGATGGGTTGCTAATGATGATATCCACTTAATTACATAATATATTGTTAGATTACATGAGGCCCCATTAGGGTGTTGCAAAGTTCATGATAATATCTAATTCATTTTGGAACATAGCCTGATGCGCAGTTTAGAAAGCAACTTAGCGTTTTGGAGCAATAGAGTAAAAACATATCTGTACAAAGGCAGCAGAAAGAGTACTTACAATAGAAGGGCTATTCTCCCTCATAGAATAGAAAGATTTCACTTGATCCAATGTCTTATTATAATACATGACAATGCTCCTGCATATGTCTTCATACATTTCCTCCTTTTGACCAGTCCAGCTGGATGCATATAATGTATTGCATATAATTGGAACAATGAAATCAAAAAAGTTCAGCATCAATCCAAGAACAGCGAGGGATGCGAGAGTATTGAGATCCATGAGCCAAATTATCAAGAATAATGTTGAAACGGATGCAAATATAGCTAATGGATGCCATTGTTGTTCCCACATTAACACAGACTTCAATGGCAAAAGTGCCATACGCCAGCCTTCCAGCAGACTCTTCAATTTCTTCACTTGTTGTTCCTGAAAAATAATTAGTTTATTTTTTGTACTAGTAAGCACATACTGAGTCATCCCAGCCTTACTGTTACCCTACCCTACCTTTCAGATAGGATCTTGTAAAGCAAAATTTGGTTTCCCCACACTTTCAGTCACATATTCAGAACTAGTATAGTTTGTCTAAACAACATATAGATACCAGAAGTATCAATTAACGTAAGGGACAAACCACGGTTTTTCAGGAGAGCCGAAAAACTGTTTTTTTTTTCGAAATCTGTCTGTATCTTTTGTAATAATTTTTCAATTTTAATGGTGTCTAGGGCAAAGTTTGTTAGTTTTTTCCATTCTTTCATATTATAATTGCAAAATTGATGAAAACTTAGTAGTTTAGAAGATAGCATGTCCGTTACATTAAAAAAAAATGTTAAGTTGTACCTTACCCTACTCAGATTTTATATGTAAACCGTGGGAAATAATGTAAGCAGCAAGAAAAATAGAACAATTTATGGTAACGGACATAGGTAACAGACTCTTTTAGTGTTGCAATTTGATGTAAGCATGCCTATTGCCTATATCTACCTAAATAAATGATATTTAGAACCTTATTAATATAGGAGCTAAAGTCTATGTTTAATTCACACTTATATTTTTAATTTCAAAGTATATGTGTGTGTTTGTAAGGTTTTTACGACTAAGCCAGGAAAAAAAATTGATGAAAATTGATAGACTTAGATAGGTATACCCTCAGGCCACTTTTTTATATAAACATATTATTATTTTGGTATATTAATAAATTTACTAACTAAATTGAGAGGCTAACTCTGTCATACACAGTCAGAGAAAGAGCCCAGGACAATCAGACCTCCGTTATTTTATAAAAGTTGAAAGCTTCTCTGCGTATGTCCCCAGTACAGGTAAGAACGATCCCCGGCTATGAAGTTTCGATCATGGTGGCTTTGAGAGATATCAGGTTGCAAATGTTTATATACCTTTGTTACCTGATTTGGTAAACCATAGATTTTTAGGGGATAGTAAAAAGTAGCATGTCTTAGTCCAGCGTATATTCTATCTTTATTCCAAATTTCAGCCAAATCGGTGCATTAGTTGTGGCATGAAGAAGTAATAAGTGAATTTCGGTTTTTCAAAATCCTGCGGAAACCAAGAATTTTTACGAGATATAAATTAGCCTAGGTGTTCTGTCCAATTAATTATTAAATATATATATATATATATATATATATATATATATATATATATATATATATATATATGTGTGTGTGTGTGTGTTTATCTTTGTAACTCTTTCGTGCAAAAAATTCTAAACAGAAACAGATTTGGCTGAAATTTGAAATGAAGATAGATTATACCTTGGATTAACACATAAAATTACTTTATATCCTGAAAAAATTTATTACTCCCGCAGGATTTTGTAAAAACCGAAATTCACATATTGCTTCTGCACGCCACAGCTCTTGAACCGATTTGACTGGAATTGGAAATGGAGATAGATTATACTCTGGATTAACACATAGGCTACTTTTTATTCCGTAAAATCCATGGTTCACCAAATCAAGTAGTAAAGGTGTATAAACCTTTGCTACCTGATATCTCCCAAAGCCACCATAATCCAAACTTCATAGTCAGGGATCGTTCTTATCTCTATTAGGAACATATGCAGAGAAACTTTCAGTTTTTATAAAACGACGAAGGTCTGATTGTCCTGGACTCTTGGGCCATACCAGTTAAGTGCCTATTATAATCAACATTACAACTATCCTAGTAATTTTTGTTTACTAGAGTAGTTGTAACGTTGATTACTACAGACTAATTTTGTTGATATATAGAACATTTTAATTTGTTTATCAATCAATTTTTTAGATTTAATTTACATTTTGTTAATCTGAAAGCAGAATAACATGAGAGACCTATTAATAAGGATATTTTATATGCATACCATTGGAGAAAAGAGCGTATTCTTTACCTTTTTTCATGTTTTTTCATTAATGTAAGGGACTAATTCTGAAAAAGCTCCAATTATGAAGTAAAGTAAGGAACATGTAATGAACAAAAAAAATTATCAATGTGATTTACTTTAATTCTCATTTTACAATAAAAATAAAGTCCCTTAAATTAAATTTTCTACCAAAAAACAGTCTAGAATGTCCGAAAATGTGTACTGTAAGGGACATTTTTTGAACGATATCGTAATCCCAAGTATACCAGTCGATAGAGCGCATAATTCCGAATCCAATGATATATATAACTGATTTTGGGCAAAATGTCCCTTACGTAAATTGATACTTCTGGTATCGATATTGCATAGTATATGTTTGTACCGAATAGGCTCTGAATCTACGGGACCGATTTTAACCATTTTTTCACCAATGGAAAGCTAAATTATCAGGAAGTAACATAGGCTATAATGTATTTAAAAAAAATTAGAGATCCTTAAGAAAATTGCAATAATGTAACCCAAAGTAGCAAAATTTTGCCTATAAAATTCATTATTTGGCGTGCTGAGAAAACTATTGATGATAGACAAAAATGATGTACTACATGATATAAAGTAATCATTATTTTCTACAAAAAGGTACGCGAAAGAATATATGTAACTATCATATTTAAGTCATAATAGTAGCTTTTGTGTTCTAAAATTTAATTAGATTGCCACATGATTTACTTGTCTTCTACCTAATGATTAGATTGCCTTTATTATCGTAGTATTAATTCTTTCTTACTAATACATATTATAAATGCGAAAGTGTGTTTGTTTGTTGGTTTGTCCGTCAATCACGCTGCAACAAAGCTACGGATTGACATGATTTTTTTGGATAGGTATAGTTGACAAAGAGCTCCCGCGGGATGTTAAAAACTAAATCCACGTGGACGAAGTCGCGGGCATCAGCCATCAGCTAGTAATCAATAACTTTATCCATTGATTGGGATTTTAGACATGCTATTACCAAGGGACAATGAATAATTCTATTTAAAATAATGTCAAAAAGGATGGAGTACCTACCTGAATCACGTCTGCCATTTTGTTTGCTGTTGGATTTTTGCAACGAATACGATGGCGAGAATTAAGTAGTAATTCTTAAATAAATGAGTAACTTATCTCTTTGCCTAAACAAAGAAATGGTAGGCAGAACTAGGAATTAAAATATAAGTCTAAAGAGCAAACCGACATGAAGACAAGAGCTTCGTTCGCTTTTTTCAGATAACTTAGACTTAATCATAGACATAGAGTATAGACCACTTCATAGACCACGAACAATTAGGGATACAAACGATACATCGATGTTTCAGTAAAAACATCGATGTTTCAGTAAAAACATCGATGTTCACTATTGTAAAACATCGATGCATCGATGTTATCTTAGGGTGGAACCACATCTGTGAGGATCGTTTCGGATTTCGCCCATACAAAACTGTCAAATTCCATAGAAACGTGAACGGATCAATTCGGCTTTTCGCATCGATTCGGCTTTCGCATTTTTTGTACCTAAAAGTGCCTAAAATCCTTACAAGTGTAGTTCACGTTTCCCATGCGAAAGGATCCTTTCGGATCCGTTCGCGTCCGTAAGGATCCGTTCGCATCCTTACGGATCCGTAAGGATCCTTACGCGTGCGAAAGCGTCTTCGGCAACTAGGGAAATGCATGAAGTGCCAAAAAGTATCGATATATCGATGAAATTAGTTTTTATCTCAAGTATGTATGCAAACACAGGTGCCACTTTTCCGCCATGTTGGAATTCTTTGTTATTACACCGATTTAGTTCAAAATCGATATTTAGGCTTCCCTGGGGACAAGTAAGAGGAAAAGATTGGCAAAATTGTAAAAAGTCACCGCCATATTGAAATTCTTTGTTATTGGACCGATTTCGTTCAAAATCGATATTTGGGCTTCCCTGGGGTCAAATAAGAGGAAATGATTGGCAAAATTTTAAAACGTCACCGCCATATTGAAATTCTTTGTTATTGGACCGATTTCAATCAAAATCGATATTTGGGCTTCCCTGGGGTCAAATAAGAGGAAATGATTGGCAATATCATAAAAAGTCACCGCCATATTGAAATTCTTTGTTATTAACCGATTTCGTTCAAAATCGATATTTAGGCTTTCCTTGGGTCAAGAAAGAGGAAATAGATGGCAAAATTTTAAAAGGTCGCCGCCATATTGAAATTCTTTGTTATTGGACCGATTTCGTTCAAAATCGATATTTAGGCTTCCCTTGGGTCAAGAAAGAGGAAATAGATGCCAAAATTTTAAAAAGTGACCGCCATATTGAAATTCTTTGTTATTGGACCGATTTCGTTCAAAATCGATATTTGGGCTTCCTTGGGGTCAAATAAGAGGAAATGATTGGCAACATTATAAAAAGTGACCGCCATATTGAAATTCTTTGTTATTGGACCGATTTCGTTCAAAATCGATATTTGGGCTTCCCTGGGGTCAAATAAGAGGAAATGATTTGCAAAATTATAAAAAGTCGCCGCCATATTGAAATTCTTTGTTATTGGACCGATTTCGTTCAAAATCGATATTTAGGCTTCCCTTGGGTCAAGAAAGAGGAAATAGATGCCAAAATTTTAAAAAGTGACCGCCATATTGAAATTCTTTGTTATTGGACCGATTTCGTTCAAAATCGATATTTGGGCTTCCCTGGGGTCAAATAAGAGGAAATGATTTGCAAAATTATAAAGAGTGACCGCCATATTGAAATTCTTTGTTATTGGACCGATTTCGTTCAAAATCGATATTTGGGCTTCCCTGGGGTCCAATAAGAGAAAATGATTGGCAAAATTATAAAAAGTCGCCGCCATATTGAAATTCTTTGTTATTGGACCGATTTCGTTCAAAATCGATATTTAGGCTTCCCTTGGGTCAAGAAAGAGGAAATAGATGCCAAAATTTTAAAAAAAGACCGCCATATTGAAATTCTTTGTTATTAGACCGATTTCGTTCAAAATCGATATTTGGGCTTCCCTGGGGTCAAATAAGAGGAAATGATTGGCAAAATTATAAAAAGTGACCACCATATTGAAATTCTTTGTTATTGGACCGATTTCGTTCAAAATCGATATTTGGGCTTCCCAGGGGTCAAATAAGTGGAAATGATTGGCAAAATTATAAAATGAAATCGGAAATGAAATCGGTCCAATAACACAGAATTTCAATATAGCTGTCACTTTTTAAAATTTTGGCATCTATTTCCTCTTTCTTGACCCAAGGGAAGCCTAAATATCGAATTTGAACGAAATCGGTCCAATAACAAAGAATTTCAATATGGCGGTCATTTTTTATAATTTTGCCAATCATTTCCTCTTATTTGACCCCAGGGAAGGCCAAATATCGATTTTGAACGAAATCGGTCCAATAAGAAAGAATTTCAATATGGCGGTCACTTTTTAAAATTTTGGCATCTATTTCCTCTTTCTTGACCCAAGGGAAGCCTAAATATCGAATTTGAACGAAATCGGTCCAATAACAAAGAATTTCAATATGGCGGTCACTTTTTAAAATTTTGGCATCTATTTCCTCTTTCTTGACCCAAGGGAAGCCTAAATATCGATTTTGAACGAAATCGGTCCAATAACAAAGAATTTCCATATGGCGGTCACTTTTTAAAATTTTGCCATCTATTTCCTCTTTCTTGTTCCAAGGGAAGCCTAAATATCGATTTTGAACGAAATCGGTCCAATAACAAAGAATTTCAATATGGCGGTCACTTTTTAAAATTTTGGCATCTATTTCCTCTTTCTTGACCCAAGGGAAGCCTAAATATCGATTTTGAACGAAATCGGTCCAATAACAAAGAATTTCAATATGGCGGTCACTTTTTAAAATTTTGGCATCTATTTCCTCTTTCTTGACCCAAGGGAAGCCTAAATATCGATTTTGAACGAAATCGGTCCAATAACAAAGAATTTCAATATGGCGGTCACTTTTTATAATTTTGCCAATAATTTCCTTTTATTTGACCCCAGGGAAGCCCAAACATCGATTTTGAACGAAATCGGTCCAATAAAAAAGAATTTCAATATGGCGGTCACTTTTTAAAATTTTGGCATCTATTTCCTCTTTCTTGACCCAAGGGAAGCCTAAATATCGATTTTGAACGAAATCGGTCCAATAACAAAGAATTTCCATATGGCGGTCACTTTTTAAAATTTTGGCATCTATTTCCTCTTTCTTGTTCCAAGGGAAGCCTAAATATCGATTTTGAACGAAATCGGTCCAATAACAAAGAATTTCAATATGGCGGTCACTTTTTAAAATTTTGGCATCTATTTCCTCTTTCTTGACCCAAGGGAAGCCTAAATATCGATTTTGAACGAAATCGGTCCAATAACAAAGAATTTCAATATGGCGGTCACTTTTTAAAATTTTGGCATCTATTTCCTCTTTCTTGACCCAAGGGAAGCCTAAATATCGATTTTGAACGAAATCGGTTCAATAACAAAGAATTTCAATATGGCGGTCACTTTTTATAATTTTGCCAATAATTTCCTTTTATTTGACCCCAGGGAAGCCCAAACATCGATTTTGAACGAAATCGGTCCAATAAAAAAGAATTTCAATATGGCGGTCACTTTTTATAATTTTGCCAATCATTTCCTCTTACTTGAGCCAAGGGAAGCCTAAATATCGATTTTGAACGAAATCGGTCCAATAACAAAGAATTTCAATATGGCGGCGACTTTTTATAATTTTGCCAATCATTTTCTCTTATTTGACCCCAGGGAAGCCCAAATATCGATTTTGAACGAAATCGGTCCAATAACAAAGAATTTCAATATGGCGGTCACTTTTTAAAATTTTGGCATCTATATCCTCTTTCTTGACCCAAGGGAAGCCTAAATATCGATTTTGAACGAAATCGGTCCAATAACAAAGAATTTCAATATGGCGGCGTCTTTTTATAATTTTGCAAATCATTTCCTCTTATTTGACCCCAGGAAGCCCAAATATCGATTTTGAACGAAATCGGTCCAATAACAAAGAATTTCAATATGGCGGCGACTTTTTTAATTTTTGGCATCCATTTCCTCTTACTTGAGCCAAGGGAAGCCTAAATATCGATTTTGAACGAAATCGGTCCAATAACAAAGAATTTCAATATGGCGGCGACTTTTTATAAAATTGCCAATCATTTTCTCTTATTTGACCCCAGGGAAGCCTAAATATTGATTTTGAACGAAATCGGTCCAATAACGAAGAATTTCAATATGGCGGTGACTTTTTGTAATTTTGGCAACGATTTCCTCTTTCTTGACCCCAGGGAAGCCCAAATATCGATTTTGATCGAAATCGGTCCATTTACAAAGAAATTCAATATGGCGGTGACTTTTTAAAATTTTGGCATCTATTTTCTCTTTCTTGACCAAAGGGAAGCCTAAATATCGATTTTGAACGAAATCGGTCGAAAAACAAAGAATTTCAATTTGGCGGCGACTTTTTAATTTTTGGCATCCATTTCCTCTTTCTTGACCACAGGGAAGCCCAAATATCGAATTTGAACGAAATCGGTCGAAAAACAAAGAATTTCAATATGGCGGCGACTTTTTCAATTTTTGTTATCCATTTCCTCTGTGTAGAAGAGGATTAATATCGTGGTTGAGCTAGAAATTAAAATATCGATGCCATCATCGACCATCCCTACGCAGACAACAATGTTTATAGGCTTTCGCCTCCTTACGGATCCGAAAGGATGCGTACGCGTCCTTACGGATCCGTAAGGATGCGTACGCGTCGTAAGGACGCGATCCTTACAAGTGTGTCTTATACCATCGGCATAAATGCGAATCGATCCTCACAGATGTGGTTCCACCCTTATACGATGTTTTGCCTTTTTTTTTTAGTAATTAAATTTTAAAACTTCTTTCCCTAAACGAAGAAATGGTAGGTAGAAGTTATGGAGTTAAAATACAAGTTAGAGGAAGACCGACCGACTTGAAGACAAGAGCTTTGTTCGCTTTTTTCAGTATATTACATGAAGGTAGGAAAGTATAATACATGGTAGGTAGGAAATAGATGGAGATGAAGTATATAACTATTTTTCTCCTCGACGGAGGCGGAAAGCGACATTTTCGTTTAGCGCAGCGGGAGGAAAATTGACGCTTTCCGCCCGGAGGTGAGAAAAAGTAATTACTAGTCAAGCCGGGTGCCATCCACCATTTTATGAGTGTTATATACAACACATTATGTAATGTAATGTAAACATGAGCCTTAGGGATGTCCATTGTTTATTTGTGTCAATGGAGTATCGACTTGTCGATATTATTATAGGTGAAATTTTAAATTAATGGAAAAATAAATTAAAATTTTAAATTAAGTTTTATTAAAGGAAATTGATGAAGCCAATTTTAAATGGTAAAACGAAACCTGAAACTATGTATACTACGTATACTTAAACTATATAACCTTTATGTATTGAGGTTCACATTAAATACGACACAGAAAATACTTTTGGAATGATCCTGAGCACAACACTAATGACTAATTGATGCCATTAAAAAATCGTAATATTAATAAAATATGTGTACTTACACTATTTTCATCAATTACATACCTATCAATCATACACTAACTGTGTTTTATTTCATTTATTATTTGACAACATATTTTGCTAGTTGCTCTTGCTTTATAAAAGCGGTGAACGCTTTTAAAACTTTAGTAGACTACCACCCTTAGGGTGACTTAATTATAACTGTACAGTAACTAACCTACGAAGCTGTACGGTAATATTCTATATTTGTTTATTTATATGTAGGGCATGCAGATAGCTGTCGCATATGCTAGGCACGTCATGTTTCGACTCTACCACCGCGTATAGAAAGAAATTCTACTACTATGAGCCAGCAAGTAACTCAGCAAGTTGCTCTTTTCATGAAAAGAAATAGTGGTTTTTATATAAATGAGTTAAAGTGGTCTGAAAAATCAGTTTTGCATCTAACATAGAGTACTTTTTTATATCTGGTGATCTCGTTCAATTTCACAAAACGACAGCGAAACTGTTTGGATATTCCAAGATCTTTAAAAACCTAAATCCACGCGAATAATAGGTACCTGATAGAGTACAAACGTACGTTACGTAATTATTATTACCTATAAATACTACATATACATAAATGCTTGATTATCACTTCACTCCTTATCGATGTCGATAGTTTTGAAGCACACTCCCTAATGGCGGCCATTTTATGAGATATTTTTCTGTAGGTATGCACCCCTTTTTTGTAGGTAGGGCACCTCCCTCTGTGGAGTCTGTGGCTTTTTTCAGTTAATCATAGACATAGACCACGAACAATTAGGGATGCAAACGATACATCGATGTTTTGTAATAGTGAACATCGATGTTTGCCATCGATGGTCACTATTACAAAACATCAAAGAAGAAGAAGCAGTGGTGCCAACATAACGGCAAGGGACAAGTTATAATGAACGGTGTGTAGACAAGGTATAAGGTATAAGATTGTAGACAAGCGCCATCTAGGCATCGTCTTGAAAGTCGAACCACGGATCCTGAAATTCATGGATTGACTCTCGATTTACCATGTAGTAAGTGAGTAATATGTAATACTATGTTTATGTAGTAATACTCAAGTAATACTGTTTATGTGATTGACTTATTTAGATGAATGGGAAAAGGGAAGGTTTATTAATAAAATAACATGGTTCCTGCACAGTACTCCAGCTGGATAACAAAAAAATTTCATCCAACTGAAGCACCTGCAGAATTTATTCTTTTATTAGATATATAGGTACTTTAATATCGATAGAATGTTACAGAGAAATTCTTAAAGAGAATTGTTTCCACTGAAAGCTCAGTAAGTTGTATAATTATAATATTATTAAACGGTACATTTATGGCGAACCATTAGGTACTATCTAGCGAATATTACTTAGAATTATATATTGACACATCAATAATTGAGAAACCAACCATACTTATTATCATCATATTAGAAAACATAATCACAATAATAAATTTAACATCGACCGTTTCATCAAGAATCCATTACGTATAATATTATATTATAAAACATGTATAATATAGCAGACGCACCTACAATTATTTATATGTAATTTGTATTATAGCTCTAACTTACAACACAAATTGAGTCATCAATAATTTTGAGTATAATTAAATTTAGATATATCCTAGTATAGTGAGACACTAAAGAGAGCCAATCGCTTAGAGCTTTCGCTCGGTGCTTTAAAGATTCCTATCGGCTTAGACTACTTTACTGTCCCATGGGCGCGGCCCGACGGCGTCTACAGTGCGTCGAGTGGACGTAGCCGCGGCTTACAGCTATTCCTTACTACCTAGTGCTACAGGCGGGAGCGTGGCGCGGGCGAGGGTGCTCGCGAGAGCGGAGAGCTGATGTCGGGTGTCGCACTGAAACAGGCTCCGCGACCGGCTGCCACTATCTATTGAAGCTCCAATTACATCTATTTATATGTTCCTATTATTAAGAAGTAAGGGCGATGCCACAGGCCGCGGAGCAGCGCCGCAATGTAATGATTAGGTCGAATGGTAAGTCTCACAGCTGGTGCGGTGGCATTTAGGGGCTGGGAGACACCGCGGGCTTTTCTATGTAAGACGCCTAACGCAACGCGACGAAGCAGCGCACTGTGAGTCATGCCATGTATTTTATGGTGTCACAGCCTTATATGTTTAAAAGCGCGAGCCGCATCAACCGTGTGGTCTACAATCTCACTAAATCATCATATTGTAGCGCTGAGATGGGCCGTTTGGCACCGCCCCGAGGACCGCGTGCGAGTCCAAGATACGACGCGTGGCGTGACCATCAACGTTCTATTCTAACTTCTCTAACTTATCCCTTACATTCGAGGCTAATGGCAGTGATGGTCAGCAGTTGTCGGGAGGGACGTTGCCGTCGACCTTACCCCAAAAATTCCAAATCAATAATCATAACCAACTCAAACGTCTGAACTAATAACCACCGATTAAATAGTCGATATTATTTTATAGCGGTGATGCAACGAATATCGATGATCCCCGTCAGCAATTACGAACTTTAAGACGAACTACTACATAGTTATTCAAAATATTAGGCGGATTTATTCATTTTAACAAAAGCAGTTATATGTTTTTTTTTTTTAGTGAAAATAATGCAATATGCGATTAAAAAATAACCCTTAGTCGATAGGGATGCGATAACATTCGTCACATCACCGACATTACGCGGGGAGTTTCATCGTCGCGTCGCTCTGACTCTTACAGCATGCGAGACCCGGTGGGTAATCCCGAGCTATCTACGTTTACACTAACCCCTAAACCTAATATCATTTAGTGCTCCGTACCAAATCGCGGCGGACCTGGGAAATCGGAACACTTACTATGATATCTACTCATTATGAACATCGTAAGATTTGATCAAATTTACATATGTTACTAACCTAGAATTAGTTTAAAGTTTTAGGGGGTACAAGGAGCTAGGGGACGAGGACGCGGGTCCTTCATCTAGCGAACGACCTGGCATCTACAACGTACGAGTGCGGCATCGAATGGTTCAGGGACCACTCACGTGAACCTGACCAAGTTAAGCATCGCGACTGTTCGGGACTAACAAACGTAAAAAGTCGTACCAGACCAAATTAGGCTTCCCACAGCTTTTCTGCAAACCTTGAAAATCAAGACAGGTATTTCACGTCGACGTCCATCGACATGTGGCGGTGGACGCCGGTGAAAACTTTCCAACACCACGGAACTGCAATATAGGTCTGACGACTGCTCGAAAACTCAAATCGTAACATGACATGGAAATGTACGCACTACGCGCATCTCGTAATACGTCTACGGGCATGAAGGCAAGCCTGTTTCAGCGATTATAGAAATTATATAAAATAAAATGATGGAATTAAATATGATATAGTTCTTGCAATTCACGAGGGCGACTGACTTATGGTTGTGTGTGTGTCGTATCTGTGTAAGTGTGAGCGAACGCAATGCTCGCGCCTGCCCGCTCCCACCTATGCTTTGACAGGCACGCACACTTATGCATGTTCTCACTCGCCTTCGTGAATTGCAAAAACTTGTACATAGATAAATAATAATGAATGAAAAAAATCATATGCATATTTAAAAAAAGTTTGGAATGATTTATATATAAAAAGAAAACAGACTTCAGTGTAAACATAGGAAACAAAAAAAAATTAAGAAGAGCTTTTCTTTCCCTCATATTAATAATTAAATTGATAAGAGTTAACATAAAACTTCGCGAGACGTTAAAGCTCCTCTTAATAATGATTAAATAAGAATTTCATAAATGATAATGAGATGGTGATGCTTGTGACACTGATAATGTTGATGGGAGTGAATGGCAACAGGAGAAGAGAGGTATAGTTAGGATAGAGGGCGGAGAACAGTGCAATAGATGCTGATGGTTCGCTAGAGGTGCGCCGACGGCGAGTATAGAGCTACGACGCGGACCGACACTTGGACGATATTATAATTGTAATATATTTAAATGGAATACACCTTAACCTTAATAACTAATACAATATCAAAACATTACCGTCTACGAATACACAATAACATGAAAAAACAGTCTTCCAGGTGTTTTCGATTTATCAAAAATTTGTAAATTGTAAATTCCTTTTTTTTTGTAAAAAACCAATAGAGTACAAGAATTTCGAACAGTCAAAACGCTCGCCAGCCCCGGGGCGCCCGGGAAACTTTGCTGTCGGCTCGTGAAATACTTTCCAATCATCTAATTACCTCAGCCAATATTTGGTATCGATTACACTAGTCTTAATCATATTATATTATTTCACAACTTCAAGGTGTACGAATCGGAGTTTCATATTATATTATATAGTAATTATAATGATTTTAAGTTTAATTAATGTATTTTCATAAATAAGTTAATGGATTAGGTATTCTACTCTACTCGCTGGATTATAATTTATATGTTAGGTCATGAAAAGCTCCCTAGGTGAAACTTAATGCAGTCGGCGGTTATCGATGATACATGTCAATATTTAATATAATATTCCTATAATAATAATATATTCAATAATTATAATTCATTTGAATAAATGATTAACTACTTCCGTCAGTACCTTAATATACGAATTAGACTTATTTGATAAAAAAGAAAAATATATATAATGGACAAAGCAATGGAAATACAAATATTAATTAACTACACGAAGCGTTCAAAACTTCAATCAACATAGAATAATGAATGCACAACATACCACGACATCGAGCATAATCTAATTATAACGTACGAAAAATATAAAAGTGCAATCTAATATAAATTATATTTAGTTAAGTCCCATAACAACAATCTATTAAAAGACGTTTAATCCGAATTGTCTCTTTCAATTAATTAGTTAAACGTGAATGCAGTGTGTACATTTTTATTAGTAAGCGCCTCTAAAAAATCCTCTATCAATATTATCAATAGAGGTAAACCTTGTCCTACATACTTCGATTACTTTGTTGTAAAGTTTTTTTTCTTTCCAAATCTCAATAAATATGGAGAATTATTATTTTTTGCAATAAAATATTCCAATCTTACCCCTATTTGTTTTAGTAAGTGAAAAAAAAATCGATTTATTGCAAAAAATGTGATTGAATGATAATGATGAATGATGATGATATTGGATGATTTAATAGCAATGGTCTCTATATCTCTGTTATTGATAACTTTCTAAAGCTCATCTAAATATTATAGGACTAGTAATCTTTCTTCTGTTCCCTGATATTTAGCGATCCTATGTAGTGAATTATCATGGTTTGTTTGGTGAAAATCAAACTGAGAACATGCTATATGGGATGATGATGATGAAAATGAAATTGTGTTGTATAAAATATACTTATCAAGATAAAGAAAGTAAAAAAACTCAAAAATAATCAAGATAAGAACTTTAAGGAAAAATTATACCTGGGCTCCTAATGTCGCGTCAATTTCACTATCTTTAACTCCTGATTTTATGAATTCCAAAATAGCGAATAAGATAGCGTATTGGGCATGCAACTTGCGATTTTTGGAGTTCGTTACAAAATCTTGAAAAAAAATCACCATTGTTGAAAACCTTTGGAAAACAGGCGTTTATATAGTTAAATCGAAAATTGGCCTAAAATGGAGATTTTTTTCAAACTTCCAAATTGATTGTTGATGATATAATGAGTGTGATTGGATTAATTTGAAAATGAAACTATCATTTGTTTTATAATAGATAATAGGACTTTTCGAGGGTTTTGAATTATTGGTAATTTTTGATTTTATGATTTCTTTGATATTATATTGAATTATGAATAGTGTATAGAATAGATTAAATTGTTTTATGGGCTTAAAACAATGTAAAGACGGTCTCGTCAAATTAAAGAACGGGAAAGACAAATGGATTTACACGCTTACAATATACAGATTGTATTCGAGTATGACTCTTAACGTATAACCAACTTGCAATAACTTGTAGCTAGCGAACTGAAGGTAATTTAAGTTAAATGATTCTATCGTCTTGTGAACTCCGTGTTAATTATTTTTTTAGACTTACTCGTAAAAAATACAATTTATTCTAAAATGATTTACTTATATAAGGCA
Source organism: Oeneis ivallda (assembly GCA_029955525.1). NCBI lineage: Eukaryota > Metazoa > Arthropoda > Insecta > Lepidoptera > Nymphalidae > Oeneis > Oeneis ivallda. The sequence goes on along the minus strand of JARPMR010000001.1, from coordinate 28,697,949 downwards.
GGTTTATTTGAAACTATAAAATAGTTTTCTTTTAAAAAAATGTTCAATATTGTCTCTCTTTTTTTATTTAAATTTATACCTTGCAACTGTTTAACTTGTTTCAGACTTACTTTAATAAATTAATAATCATAATATTAATCATACAGTGGAACTAAGAGCTTTTTCGAATTCTTTATTTAGTTTAACAAACATATTCGTAAATATGTTTGTTTTTAAATAAAAATTTTATAAAGTCAATTCAAAATGTGCACAAATATGTACTTTACTTTATATATTATACTGACGATAAAATCATTTTAATTTGATTGCCACCAGTTCCCTAACTGTTGTATGGTAGTCTAGGTAGTGGTTTCGGTCGTCGCGCCCCACTGTGGCGCTTACTTCTCTTTTTCTTGTTCTTGCTCTTTCTCCTTCTCCTTATCTTCTGGCTCCTTCTCTAATTCCTTCTCCTTTTCATCGCCCTAGAAAGAAGACAAATAAAACTAACATTAAATTTCAAATACTAAATACTAACTAAAGTTTTTGATTGAACTATTGTGATTCCCAATCCTGACTTATGTTAACCTCAGTTGAAGGAGAAAGGGGGGCATCAACCGACAGACGTCCACTGCTGAACAAAGATCACTTACATCCTACTTAATACTCCTTGATACGCAATAGTCGACGCCAGTGATAAGCCATTTTTAGGAAGCCGAAAGCATATTCCTACGCAGTATCGTCGCGTTAGTACGACGAGCTCGCAGAAAATTATTAAAAAATAGCGTACTGTGCTGTGGAAGGGTGTCATAATTCATCACAATAACCATCAAAAACGTAATTAACAGTACTAGTACAGAAAAATAATTACATGACACTCGCATATTCATTGCTTGTTTTGAGCCTACGTTTGGAGCAGAACTTTGTTAGAAACTTCCGATCTATGAGTAAGCAATCTAAGTCTTGCATGGACTTAAACAGGCCTCAGTCTTGTGCCGTCCTTATCCAAATTCTCCCTGCGACTCGTCTGATGTCGTCGGGGAACCTAATGGAGGGTCTCCACTCCAGCATCTAGGGACCCCAGCGACCATCAGTTCTTCGAACTATTTAACTACTCCGCCCTTTACCATTTCAGCTCCGCGTCTCGCTAAGCTGCGTAGAAAATTTGTCTTACCTTGCCCTTTTCGGGCTCTTCCGGGAGCGGTTGCTTCTCAGCGGGTCCCGTGCCTTCTTTAGTCTCCTTTTCCTTCTTCGCCGGTGGAGGAGGCACCTCCGGCGCGCAGAGCTCTTCCCAGTCCGGGAACGCTCGCTCCTTGAGGCGGGAGACCAGGCCCACGAGGTTGGGGAACGACTCGTTCAGGGAATCGCGTAACGCATGTTGCACGTTCTTATCGATGAAGTGCAACTGCGCGAGATTCGCAAAAGCGACCACGTCGAGCTGTCGATACAAAGGATTAATTTATACAACCCTTACCTACACAAATAAATAAAAATGCGTGAGTGTCGTGGAACACTCGGTTGGAACGAAGTGCTTTTTAATAATAAATTAAATAATTAATTGTAATTTTCACCGTTACATTTTTGCCGAAATAAATATTATAAAACGGATTTCAACAGAATTTTAGATTTAATTCAATAAATTTACCGTAGTAAAAACTAATAAGAACAACAAACCATGAAAGAACAAATAAAGAAAATCAAAACAGTCCGAAATATAACTGACACAACCTGTCAATAGATGCCGGATAGAATATAAAAGAAATTATTAGACGAATTAATAATGTAGAATGCTGACACGATCCAGAGCACGGAACGCACAAACACCACCCCCGGACTCGTCGCTCAGTTCCGCCTCGCAGCCACCCGGGACCACGCCCAATGCTGCAGTTGCGTCGAGTTCGAGCGACGAGTTTTTCTCCCCGCCGACGTCGCCACCACCAGTACATCGTCGTGGGAGAGGCCGGCCGCCGACTTGCTTGGGATCCCGAGGCCCACCGGCTTCTGATAGAGTCCCCGCTTCCGGCGGTAGTGTGTCGCGCATGAGGTGGACAACATCAATTAATGAAAATGTCATGCGCGCATACTTAGGGGCTACTGAGGGTGGAACCAACATGACCGCGTACCGTGCTAGGATGCATGCTTTGTTTCAGGTCCTTGAACCAGCTCTCAATGTGTCGGCTCAGCGACTGTCGGACCAGGTGCGGGTTATTCAGCGTAATCACATGCTGGACAACGCCGTGCTTGATCGGCTTCGCTCTGAACTCCAATGTAACCGCGCTACCCCCCCCTCACCGCAAGCTCCAGCACAATCGCAAACTGCTCATGCGATTTCGCTGCAGCCCACTCAGGCTGATGAGGGACAGGATAGCGGGGCTGCACATGTAAGTACCCAGTGTAGTGAACAATTGAGGAGTGCTTTGGAGAGTGCTATTCGGGAATATAGATCTTCACCACCCGAGTTTAGACCGCGGTTACCTCGGTTGCCCATGAAAAATAAGAATAAAGCGCTAATGGGTGCCCTGGATTCACTGCTGCCGAGTTATTTTGACAGCAGCGAAGACCTTTCCGACACACATTCGATTCTGTACTGCGCGGCTGTTGCGGCATGTCGTGTTGCTAATGTAAAGTTAATTAATAATGATACAGCAACACGACCGAAGCCTACCGCACCAGCCTGGCAGTGCAGGATCGAACGTCGTATTGATGGGGCTAGGGCACTCATTGGCAAACTACTCTGCTTCAGGGAGGGCAACACTCGCCCTAGAGTCATGCGCTTTGTGAGGCGCGCTTTCTTAGGGACTGATATCAGCCCTCAAGATTATATGGCGCGCGTCACTGAGCGCATTGACTTCCTGAAACAGAAGGTCTCGGCATGGGCTAGCCGTATTCGCAGATACAAGTGCCGGGTCGAGAGATATACCCTGAATCGCACTTTCCAAAGCGATCAAAGGCGGGTATACCGAGGTTGGGAACACCCTGACCAAGGTGTCACCGATGCGCGCCTACCGGATGATGAAGCCATGACATCATTCTGGCGCAACATCTGGTCGGCGCCTGTCGCTCACACTGAGGGTGATTGGACGTGGGATGTAGAAAGAGCGTGCGATCAAATTCCAGAAATGGACCTAGTTACTATAACCCCTGAAGACGTGGCCACTGCAGCCCGTCACCTGCCCAATTGGAAATCCCCTGGGCCGGACGGGCTGCACAACTTTTGGATAAAGTGGCTACGCAGCTCGCACGCTCGTTTGGCATCCCAATTCCAATCATCTCTAGAGTCAGAGTCGCTACCCCAGTTTCTGACAACAGGTATTACCCTCCTGCTCCATAAATCAGGTAGTACCACGGAGCCCAAAAATTATAGGCCGATTACGTGCCTACCAACATTGTATAAACTTCTTACATCCATTCTGAGAACGAAAATTAACGATCACATCGATACAAAATCCATCATGTCTAATTCTCAGAACGGATGTAGGAATGGCTCCCGTGGTACTAAGGAGCTTCTCCTCATTGATATGGCCATTTGTCAACAGGTTCGGCGCTCCCGAAAGGATCTGTCGACATGTTGGATAGACTATAAGAAGGCCTACGACTCTGTGCCCCATACATGGCTCATGAAGGTGCTGGAACTGTACAAAGTAAACACAGTACTACGCGCCTTCCTACAGACGTGTATGGGGCAGTGGAGGACGGTCCTTCACTATCCAGGGTGTCGCCGGACCCTGGGGAGCGCGGAGCCTATAAGGATTGAGCGAGGCATATTCCAGGGCGATAGCCTCAGTCCTTTGTGGTTTTGCCTGGCTTTGAATCCTCTGAGTACTCTCTTGGAGAATTCAGGGCTAGGTTACCGGTTGAGGAGAGGTGGTCAGGTTATATCACACCTTTACATGGATGACCTAAAACTCATTGCCCCCAACAAATCACATCTACTAGAGTTACTAAAGGTAACTAAAGCCTTTAGTGATTCCATTAGGATGGAATTTGGTGTGGACAAATGTGCGGTCATGCATGTAAAGCGAGGGAGGATTGTGGAATCTGAGGGTGTTGAGCTCTCGGATTCCATATACCTCAGATCGCTCTCCCCAACTGAAACCTACAAATACCTGGGCATGGCGGAGGCGTTAGGTATCAGAGAGGCCGACATGAGGCAGTCGGTGAGGGAGCGTTTCCTTGGCCGTCTGAAGAAAGTGCTGAAAAGCCTTTTGTCGGGCGGCAATAAGGTGCGCGCCTTCAACGGTTGGGTCATGCCGGTCTTGATGTATTCCTTCGGCATACTCAGGTGGACTCAGACTGAGCTTGACGCCCTGGACAGACAAGTTCGTGCGCTGCTGACCGCATATCGGATGCATCACCCGCGCTCCTCGGTGATGAGGCTGTACATCCCGCGGAAGTGTGGGGGAAGAGGCCTTTTGAATGCCAAAACCCTTCACAACCGCGAGGTGTGCAGTCTCAGGGAGTACTTTCTCCACGCCGAGACGGAGATGCACCGCGATGTGGTCGCAGTGGACAGGGGTCTGACGCCGCTCTCCTTGGCTAAAGAGAACTGGCGCATACCTGTGGTGCTCAGTACCAATGACCGCAGGGTTGTATGGCAAGGTTAGGAGCTTCACGGACGCTTTTATCGGGCCCTCCAAGGGCCTGATGTTGACTTTGAAGCGTCCGTGGCCTGGCTGCGCTTTGGTGACCTCTTTGGGGAAACCGAAGGGTTTGTGTGTGCAATTATGGACGAGGTCATGATGACGAACAATTACAGAAAATACATAGTGAAGGATGGAACGGTAGACATATGTCGGGCATGTCGCCGACCTGGAGAAACTATCCGTCACATTGTTTCTGGTTGTTCTCATCTAGCTAACGGCGAATACTTACACAGACATAACCAAGTGGCCAGGATTATCCACCAGCAACTTGCCTTGAAATACAATCTTGTGGAATCGGAGGTACCGTACTACAAGTATGTGCCCGACCCAGTTCTTGAAAATGGTCATATCACACTGTACTGGGATCGATCTATCATTACAGACAGGACTATTGTAGCCAATAAGCCTGACATAGTGGTGATAGATCGATCAGAGCGCCGTGCAATGATTGTTGATGTTGCTGTCCCGCGTGACGAAAACCTCGTGAAAGCCGAGAAAGAGAAACTCACCAAGTATCTCGACTTAGCGCACGAGGTTGTCGCCATGTGGAATGTAGACTCAGCAATCATTGTACCGATAGTGATAACCGCTAATGGTCTTATAGCCAAGAGCCTCGACCAACATCTTTCGAGGCTCTCGTTGGGTAGCTGGGTCAAGGGCCAGATCCAGAAGGCTGTACTCCTGGACACGGCTCGCATCGTCAGGAGGTTCCTCTCTCTGGGGCCCTGACCGCCGGTTGCTTGGACCCTGTTCCCGAGACCGGTGGACCGCTATTTTTTATATTTTTAAATATTTTTTTTATTTTTGTTTTATAATGAAATATTTAAAAATGTAAATAATATGAGTAAAAGTAAATAAAGATGATAATAATAATTAAATAAAAAATAATAATAATTTGAAGTTAGGTTTCGAACCCCCGAACCGATAGTTTCACTCTTGCGTTTATCCGCTACGCCACCAAATCTATAATGAAGCATGTGTAATAAAAGAAGACAACAAGTGTCGTCACGGAAAATTCTTACACTTTTTGTCGCCTAGCCTCCATCAACCAATACAAACCGTCCGAAAAGGAACTCCGTTCCAATAAAATTATTCATATTGTACCCTGAGGAAGAGGACAGCACTATGTTAGGTTTAAACCTGTCAATTTAGTTAAGTTTAGAGGTTGTGTGCTATAGAATTAGCCGCATTGGCTATATTGCTTTAGGTTATAGGTTTATAGCGTTTGAAAACTAATATTTTTGAAATGGACCGGCCAAATTAAGTCTGCACGAGTGTATTACAGCAGGGAGATAAGTGTCGAATGCTCGTGAGGCGATTCACATAAGCCGCTAAAGACGTAACTTCGTGGCGACCACACCGCTATTTGAGGAATTAGGATTGTAAACCTAAATACAGTAGGCCGATTTTATAAAAGTTGCATCAATCGTCGCTACATTTTTATCGCGTTCTGTCTGCAACAATGCATTTTAGCCAATAGCGAGTGAGTATCGGCCAATCAGAGAGATTTAGATTTAGAGAACCGCACAGCAGGTTCCTTAGGTGTTAAATGAATGATAATGAAATTAAATATAACAAACGTGGGTACGTCGAATAAAGAACAACGAAATCAAAGTGTATCAATAAAAAATCCAACAATCAAACAAATTTGTATTTTTGTATTTAATTTATCTTATTCATTTGTCGCAATAGAAAACTTGAACTTGGTAACATAACTTTTGTTGACATGACTGATAGGTGGCGCCAACTTTGAAGGTCGCTAGGTTTCGGTAGAACAAAATATGTCCTAACAAAAGGGCGGCAAGGGCAAGCTAGTCATGACCTAGCGGACTCCACCCGGGTGTTGCCAGGCATACCAAGGTCACTAGCCTGGGCACTAAGGCCGGCTGTATACGTCTGGAATCAGAATCTGAATTCCGTCTCCAGTGTATACCTATTAATAATCCCAAATTGTATCTATCTACTCGTATCTCTAGTATTTATTAATACATCCAATATTTTATCCCTTTAAACTAAAAGCTTTCAACGCTCTTTCTTTTAAGCTTATTATCTGTTGCCCTCACGAGTTCTTCCGCGTGGAATTAGGTTCCTTGAAAATCCCGTAGGAACTCGGTTTTATCGGGATAGAAGTAAACTGTAACACTGCAGGTCTACAACCATATATATACCCATGAAATAATCACGTACATCCGTTGCTCGATGTACCTAACTCGAAAAATTATGGACTTTAATATAAACATTCAACCACCTATTTAACCCCTTTGGGTATAGAATTTTGAAAAAAACTGTGAAATACGTACTTCTTAATTTTTAATTAAGAGCAAAAAACCAAGTTTTATAAACATAACTTGAAAAATAACTTCAAAAAAATCGGCCAAGTGCGAGTCGGGCCTCGCTCTTTTAGGGTTCCGTTAAAAAAAATGGACCCATGGACCCATGGAAATATTTTATTTAATTTTTTTAATTTAATTTAATTTTTATTATTTGTTGTTGTAGCGGCAATAGAAATACACAATCTGTGAAAATTTCAACTGTCTACCTATTACGGTTACCGAGATACAGCCCGCTGACAGACGGACGGACGGACGGACGGACGGACGGATGGACGGACAGCGTAGGCTTAGTAATAGGGTCCCGTTGGTACCCTTTGGGTACGGAACCCTAAAAATGAAGGACTAACGTACGAACATTCAACCCATTTGGGGGTAGAGTTTTCAAAAACTGTGAAACACATAATTTTTTGTTTTTAATTTAAAATCCAAATACATAACTTGAAAATGACGGACTTTCATTCAAACTATTAACCTCTATTTTACCCCGTCGGGAGTAGAATTTTCAAAAAACGTAAAATAAGTCTTTCCTTGTTTTTAATCAAGAACAAAAATGAAAAATGAAGGACTATCATACAAACATTCACCCAACATTTAACCCCTTTGGGGGTAGAATTTTCAAAAAACTGTGAATCACGTAGTTCTTTGTTTTTAATCGAAAGCCCAAATACAAGGTTTCATAGATAAAACTTAAAAAATGACGGACTTTCATACAAACTAACAACCCCTATTTTACCCCTTCGGTGGTAGAATTAAAAAAAATGTAAAATATGTACTTCTTTATTTTTAATCAAGAGCCAAAATACCAAGTTTCGTGGATATAACTTGAAAAATGAATACTACTATCTACAAATAACTACTATACAAACATTCAACTCCTATTTCTATCTATTTCTATTTTATATCCTCTTTGGGGGGTAGAATTTTCAAAAACTGTGAAACACTTAATTTTTTATTTATTATTTAAAGCCCAAATACCGAGTTTCATGGGTATAACTTGAAAAAATGACGGACTTTCATACAAATTTTAACCCCCCATTGAACCCCTTTGCGTGGAATTTCAAAAAATCCTTTCTTAGCGCTCGCCTACGTCGTCATATAAAAGGAAATGACTGTCAAAATTTTAAGTTTCTAGCTTCAGTGGCTTAGGCTGTGCGTTGATAGATCAGTCAGTCAGGACAAGTCTTTTTATAAGTATAGATTATTACTATTACTACGACTAGACTATTAGACTATTTACGAATGTTACGCCGCGCCGTAGGAAATAAACTACTAATCGATTTTGATGAATGAGGTGTCAATCTATTGATATGGTGGTCCGGTGGCATAGTTTTGTACGAAAAAGTGAATATGACGGATGTTACATCCAATTTTCTACAGTCAGAGTACATACAGTTTTTAAACCTTTAACGTTGTTTTAACCCGCGGTGTGTGTATTATTATCGCTTGATACATAAGTAAGAAGATCTCGTACACGCATTACATCATAACGCCACGAAGGAGTGAAACTATCGGTTCGGGGTTCGAATCCTGACTTCGGATTATTATTTTTTATTTTATTTATTTTTATTATTAATTTATTAATAGAAGAGCCTTTGTTCCAACCACTCACTTTGTTTCAACCGAGTGTTCCACGATACTCAACTTTTTTTAAACGTGACAATTATAGTTACATATCTTATATATATATAAAAGAAAGTGGTGTTAGTTACACTATTTATAACTCAAGAACGGATGAACCGATTTGGCTCAAAATTGGTGGAGAGGTAGCTTAGAACCAGGAGACGGACATAGGATACTTTTTATCCCGTTCGACCGCGTTTCCGTTAAGTCAATATAAAACCTGGTATAACAAAAATGCATCTGACATGGAATAAAAAAACGAAAATGACAGTGGAAGAACAAAACGTAAATGACAGCTAAACGTAATTTTGTATTTGGTTAATTATGGTAAAAACAATTATAAAAATTATAGTTTAACGTAATTGATAATATCATCAGTAATATGTTTTCTCTTTGAATCATCATTAACAATGCCGCGAGCAAGACGATCAAATGTTTCCTGCTACAAAGCTACGGATTGACGTGATTTATTGGATAGGTATAGTTGAGAACCTGGAGGGTGACAAGATTTCCCGCGGGATGTTACGAACTAAATCCACGCAGACGAAGTCGCGGGCATCAGCTAGTTATGTATATATAACATACTAGCTGATGCCCGCAACTTCGTCCGCGTGGATTTAATTTTTAAAATCCCTCAGGAACACTTTGATTTTCCGGGATAAAAGTAGCCTATGTCACTCTCCAGGTCCTCAACTATAACCATCCAAAAAATCACGACGATCCGTGGTTCTGTTGCGGCGTGATTGAAGGACAAACCAACAAACAAACACATTTTCGCATTTATAATATTAGTATGATTAGTATTAAATTGCATAGGAGAATACTGTATTACGACCATAAATTTGATGTATTACAATTTACATCTATACCTACTATGTATAATCATCGTTTGGCTACCGACGCCTTTGGAGTAGTTTAACTTTGACAAAATAGACCTATCCATGATGCGCTATACGATGAAGTGCACATGCCAGCTTAAGATGACCCGTACGTTCAAAGTTTCCTATGCATTCCGGGGTTCAAGTTATTTGGACCTTATACTGAGGATTGTGATGACTATAATTTCTGAACTACTAAACCGACGACGTTGAAATAATTACAGGACAATCTTTAAAGTACCTCCTTTCTAACAAAAAAAGAATGAATGAAATCGGAATACGCCTTAATGAATTACAGCTAAATACACCTTTTGACTTTCATCCCCTCTCCCAAGGGAACCCTGCTGAATTTCGGGATAAAAAGTATCCTATATTATACCTCGTAGTATGAACTTAAATCATGCCAAGTTTCATTTAAATCCGTCCAGTAGTTTCAGCGTGATGCGCGGCCAAGATACAGACAGACAGACAGACAGACAGACAGACAAAAAATTAAAAAAAAATTGTTTTGGCTTCGGTATCGATTACAGAGTGCCCTCAAACAAAAATTTTCAAAATATCTTCAATGTACAGAATTGGACCTGTTACAGTTTTATTATATTATATAGATTATGTTGAATATTTAGATGGTTAATTAATCATCAGTACAAATTATAAATTATAAAAAATTGCACATCGAAATGGCAGAATAGTACCTAACTGTTGCATGAATTAATAATAATTTATAGTGTATTCGAGCAAATAAAACTATCACATTTTTTTTAGGGTGACTTATTTTTGTTATATTTTGAATATGTTGATAATATATTAATTGAACCTTCTGGTTATAAGTTTTATAAATTTATTGGTGCAGCAAATAAACCGAAATTGAGCGGCGTAAAAAAATAAAAGTTAATAGGTAAGTTTCGTCAGTTAATCGGTTGGCGACCATAGCGCGTCATCAAAAAAACCTGATAATATTGCAAAGTATCTTTTAAATTATTTCTGATAAAGATTAAAATAAAAAATTTAATTTAAATTGAAAATTAAAGAACATGCAGACATTGAATAATTCTCTATTATACAAATACATGTTAACTTTAGATCTGAAAAATCTCCTGCAATCCAACATTCAACGAAAGTCTACCATCGCATTCCATCCAATTAAATGAATCATAATATTTTTTTTATTTCACAAAAGATTCATTTATTTATTTATTTCTACAAAGTGTGTGTGGTTTTGTACAAAGTTCTCACAAGATTTGAGCTATCTGCGAACTAGCCTTCCGTTACACATACACAGATCTATCAAGCTTGAAAAAGCTGTTCGTACTGATCTAGAAATCGGTATCTGTAAAGTGACGTAAACTACTGAGGTACTCACAAGAGTTGGTTCATCTCCGAAGAAGAACGGCTTGTCGGACAGCAGGTCGGAGAGCACACGCAGGTCGTTCTTGCCGAACTCGATGATCTCGTCCTGGCTGTGAACGCCTATGCCATGCGCCTTCGCTTTTTTCATACCCTGAAAAATAAGAATTAAATTAAATGTTGAAAAAAAAACCATATTTAGATTAAACATTGAAAATAGATATAAATTAAATTGAAGAAAGAGCTGTTTTGCGAGTTTCACATTTTATTCAAATTTCAAACCAATATATTATATTATATTCGGTCGAAGTGTTAAACTTTGACACGACTTGAGATTCACTCCTTGTTATACGCTAAAATGTAAAATGACAATAATAAAATAATTGTTACATTAATAAAAAGGATCGGACCTAAAACGCACTAAGTCCCCAACAACATAAAATTTTAAAAAGCTTATGGGATTTCACCAAGCGAGAAAAACAGACTCAAATTAATTTTAAAAGCAGCGAATAATTAATCAAATATATTTCACAATATTTGAACAGAAAATTATTTAACTATTGATATTAAAAATGGTTACATCGAATAGGTACTAAAAATTCAATCGGAACACACTTTTATTAGATTTACATCAATGACGGCTAATTAAAAAGAAAAGCTAAGGACTCTAACCTCATTGAACATTTTGGTATCACGGCCCGGCATCTAATAGGTTGAGATCAACAAGTGCTGGGATATTTAACTGCCAGCGCCGACGGTAGCAATATGGCGACTCCAGACGCCATGGGGAAAGGGGGTGTGTGCGCTAGGTGAGGACGACGCTCCTGTATGCTACGCGGAGGGGGAACCTATTCTATCTACAGTGAAAAATCCCAGACAGCGATATTGCACGGGATGCTACCTACTTATATCCAAAATGGCGGTAGCAATTTAAAATGGTTGCCGCATCCATGATTTAAAAAATAAGATAAACTAATAAAAGTACCTACTACAATTTTTTTCATTTTCCATAAGAGAATACGTAATAAAGTCTTAAAAGTTAAAAGTCAAGAGGCTTATCATGATTGCACGGTAAAACTTTTAAAAGTAAGAAAAACAAAGCAGTAATTTTATAAGAAAAAGCTTTTAGCCATCGATCGTATAAGTTTAGAATATGGATTAGAATAAAACAAGCTTGGAGGAACTTTTAACATTGAATGTGTAGCTATTGTTTCGCTACTACGCGTGGGTGGGAAACCGGAATTGAATGGTCTAAGGCCCTAAGCCGTAATCCGCTATCTATTCTACATAATTATCATTGCAATATACTAGACACCAATTTTGTAATGAACAGAAAGTAGATGTGCATACTTAGTAAAGTTTAATAGTAATTGTATGTTATAATGTTAGTTTAGTCAAAATAAGTAGGTGGAGGTTCCTTTTCAAATTGTTGGCGGGACATTGTCTACTTAAAAACTCGTGTTTATGTTTTCACCATAAATTGAACTTGTAACTATAATATTATTGTGAAATCTGATATATAAAAATCTCATGTCGCGGTGTTTGTTACCAAACTCCTCCGAAACGGCTGGACCGATTTTTATGAAATTTTGTGTGCATATCGCGTAGGTCTGAGAATCGGCCAACATCTATTTTTCATACCCCTAAATGATAAGTGTGACCCACCCCTAAATATTTCTGTTGGCGGTTCGAGGTTCGCTGGGTCAGCTAGTAAATATATATAAATTATAAACAAAAGAGACACTTTAAATGATGACATAGAGCTTACTTACCTTACGGCCCGAGTTGAACTTGTAGCAGAAGTTAAGAATCGGTATCGGGAGGCGGGTGTTGAGCGCGCTCTGAAGGTTCATCTGGTAGCCCTTCAGGACGCTGTCGGGATACTTGGCGCGCCACCAGAAGATCACCCACGAGAGATGGTTCTCGATCATGGAGATCATAGCGTGCGTCACCACTCGCTGGTCGGCCGACAGACCTGCCAAAGTTACATTAACAGCAACTCACTAATTCGGCGGGATGCGTGCAATTAATGCACATGCGCGACCTCCCCCGGGAATGGGCTTTAGGTCAGCCCGGTCATTCGCCTAGCACCTGAGGTGCCCAGATATTCATATTGATTTATACTTCATTTAGGTTGGGTTAATAATTAACCCAACTTCTAACATGAACTAGATATTAATCATTAGGCATTTCGGAGCTATCCTAATATTATATAAGAAAACTAATGTAATTATCTTCTATATGTATGAAGATATTTTTCTTTGTTTTCCCATATGCGTTTACATATTCATTTGATTGCGATCAATCTTGGCACAGAGATAGCTTGTATCCTTGAGACGTTCATAGACACATTTCATTCCGGTTCTCTTTGGAAAAGAGTTTCCCTAGGAACAAAGTCACAAAGAGTCACGAACAAGGAGTTAAAACAACAATAGTCCGAAAGGTTACGTTTTCAATTTCCAGCAACAAGTGGTTCGGTCCCTCCGCCTTAGAGCTCTAGTGACTTCATAGGATTGTTTCAGTCAGAATACTAACCAGCATCCATGTCCTTGTTGTATTTCTCTGAAAGCTGCTTGATGATAAATGTGCTGTCAGCAATTTCTTCTCCGTTTAACTCCACGAATGGAAGCTGTCCCTTTTTGGAACGGAATTTCGCCTTGTGATCGACATTCTAGAACAATCGAAAAAGAAATTTCTTCAATCATACATATGGTAATAATGAAAATATAACGGATTTTTTCTGGTGGGAAGCTGCAACTGTGACCAGTCAGCACTTTACCGGCAGAGTCATTCCGCGAAGCGATTTAGCGTTCCGGTACGATGCCGCGTAGAAAACTATTAAGGGTTTGGGTTAGGTAAAAACTACCATACCTAATCCTTTTGGATTCCGCTTCCAAATTGGAATAATTTTGCATTGCATTAATTGCCACTTAAATCTCTAAACTAATAAAAAAAGAGAAGGTAAGCATGAGAAAAATAATTATATATATGTAATAAAATATTTGTTAAAATCACGCTAAAATTTTATCAGAAATAACGCCATGAAACAGACCTTCATATGATTGCATTGCCAAGCCTAAAAAAATATATGGTAAACCATATAAATAGAGAAATTAAAATCTAAAACGCTTGCAGCATTAGAATAAAACAGAATAGAAAATTCTTTATTGCACAACAAGAAATAAATTAAATAATAATATGTTGCTAATTAGAATAATACTTTTCCCCACACGCCACATTGTTTTAAAGTAAGAGTAAAATAATTTCGCGAGGTTATTCAAATTTTCGCTTAGCATTTTGATATCGCGCAAATCAAAAAAATTTTGTCTTTTACATAAGAATAAAAAACGTGCACCTTTTGCCAAGTTCAGGAACTCGTGAAATCCTTGTGAAATACAATTGAATTTGAGATTTCCCCTAAAAATTAAAAATTGCATCACCACATATACTTAGGTAAAATGGTAATTATATTTTTTATTTAAAAGTATTTTAAAAATAAAAATTTATATAAAATAAAAATCAATTGCTTTTCGTTAGTTTGGCTAAACCTCAAAAACGGCTTGACCGATTTGAATAAGTAACTTTTTTTTGTAATACACGGGTGGTGGTTTTTCTAATACAGGTGTGGTTTAAAATATAAAAACATAGGGAAAGCCCGAAAGAAACCGTAAGAACATCGAAGGTTGACATTTACCTAGGGGTCATAAGGGGTCATTTGGTTGCAAATACCCTTCCCTGCATCCCCTTAATAACTACAAAATCAAGTAGGTAAATGCTGTAGAGTGTAGCCTATCTTCCTGTGATAAGCCTCCCGAAATAGTATAGGCACATAGATTTAAGATTGGTAGTCGCTAGCTACTTATCAACACACAAAGCTACTTATCCTAAATCTATGTATAGGCACGGTTTTTAGAAGCTTTACCTCTGTGCGGTTATGTACTCATGTGCTCTTGACACCAGGCATGTGACACAGGCTAACGGAGGTCGGAGGGAATGCGCATTGACCCGGCATGGCTGGTGGGCATTGAGGGCTTTGTTATTGAACTAGTGTCGTGATTCTAAGGCTGAGATCTATAGATGATACTCCGGCTTTGCTCAAGACTCATGATAGAGTTAAAATGAGACACAAATAATATGTTCCGACATAAATCCGTCTCGTTTTAACTCAGTTTTGAGTCTGAGCTAAGTGAGAGTGCCATTTATAGACCTTACACTCAGTATTGTAGTATCGCGATCGGGACAAATGTCAACGTGTTACGATGCCGTCAATGGCATCAACATTTCAACGAAAAGGGATCGAGATATCGCGGCCATCGTTGGTTATCGTTATGTGGCATCTATCAAGTTATTAAAATATAGCTTGAGCAAGGATCATTCTCTTGAATTCAGATGACTGAATGAATTGACGAACGAAGAATATCCGATTTTAAACAATTTAATTTAAATATTACTCACGATAGCGAAATAATTTCTATTGTTTTATAATTTACATTATACTAAAATCGGCAGTTTGAAAAACACTGAAAATAATTAATAGCGATGGGCATTAACGTCCAAATTGTGATTAATATTCAATTGTAATAATTGATAGGGCCTAGCGGTTTCAAAATAAACAACTTCAATCAAATTCGTCAGTAAGCACGTTACACACACACATTTGTAAACAAAATATATGTGTGCGTGATAAGAGTCGGCTCGTAACCATGGCGACCAGTTAGAGCGGGCTCCAGAGTCTGGGCGGGGAGCAGGCGGCATAGCTGTATTGATTTCGTGCAGAGTTCACCGGCCGGCCAAACCAACCTCCCCTTTCGCCGCACGGCGCCTATCACCCAGCGATATCACAGCTCTACGATTAAGTACTTGCTGCTACCATGAACACCAAAGTGAAAAAAGTCCGATAACAGATAGATAATGATAAACTGTATAGCCGGTATACAGGTATAACCGATAACAACTTGGGAACTTCCACAGAATATTATGGTTTTAAAGTTCATGCCAAAATTATTTATTTTTTTAAACATAAAGCTAACGTATTCTATTTACTATAGAAAGTATGCCCGCGAACAAGGGTGCCAAGAATATTGGCTGAATTTTCACGTTCAATAGCCAGGCTGATCCTTTACGCAAAAACTTCTGACACCAAGCAGTTAACCGCGGTGAAATCTCTCATAATAATTGTTATACGCACAACCCTATTATAAGACCCCATGGCTCCAATCTCAACAGCATTCGTTTACTGCTGTAGACATTGGGTTGGAGCCATAGGCACAAATAATGATAATAATTAATTAATAACAGATTTAATAGATAATTTGGATTTTGAAAATGGTTTTATTAACTACATACATATTAAAATGAAAACTTCCAAAGATAAATAAAGAAATATAAATGCTTATTACAAAAACAATAATATATAAAATAAATATTTCAAAGAATCTACGATACGAATAAACGTTATAATATCCTATCCAGAATCTTCCGTTTCAGTTAAATGTATTCGTCTAAACTATAAAAGATATTGATCGTGTAATTTTGTGAGATCAGAGATAATATAAGCAGTAAAGAAAATAATAGCTAGAATATTTCTATTAATCCTTTAATAAAAAAATTCATCCCTACTTTACATGTAGCTCCCGTACCCTAAAAAAAAATATTTTTCACAATTTTATTTCACCACTTTGTTGGCGTGATTTAATATTTATACCCTTGTCAAATTACAGATTTCTAGTACCAATAGTCTCCGAGCTAAACCGCGGACGGACGGACAGACGGACGGACATGGCGAAACTATATGGGTTCCTTGTTTACTACGGAACCCTAAAAAGGGGGAATATTGGGGGTTTGAAATTTCAAAGTAAGATAACTATACCGAGTGGAGTATCATATGAAAGGGCTTTACCTGTACATTCTAAACCAGATTTTTATTTATTTTTACAGTTTTTTTAATTAATTATTATTCGTGCAAAATGTCGAAAGAAATATCTATCTATATATCTATATCTATATATATATATATATATATATATATATAAAAGAAAGTTGTGTTAGTTACACTATTTATAACTCAAGAACGGATGAACCGATTTGGCTCAAAATTGGTGGAGAGGTAGCTTAGAACCAGGAGACGGACATAGGATACTTTTTATCCCGTTCGACCGCGTTTCCGTCAAGTCAATATAAAACCTGGTATAACAAAAATGCATCTGACATGGAATAAAAAAAAGAAAATGACAGTGGAAGAACAAAACGTAAATGACAGCTAAACGTAATTTTGTATTTGGTTAATTATGGTAAAAACAATTATAAAAATTATAGTTTAACGTACCTAATTGATAATATGTTTTCTCTTTGAATCATCATTAACAATGCCGCGAGCAAGACGATCAAATGTTTCCTGCTACAAAGCTACGGATTGACGTGATTTATTGGATAGGTATAGTTGAGAACCTGGAGGGTGACAAAGATTTCCCGCGGGATGTTATGAACTAAATCCACGCAGACGAAGTCGCGGGCATCAGCTAGTTAGTAATAAGTATATTAATTTGCAAAGGCAAGCAATTCAATTATCTAAAACTATGACTTCGTAATTCTAAGAATATATATCAATTTAAATAACAGTTGCAGCTTTGCATGGTAAGTAAACAAATTGTCTAAAATGCAGATAGATGGTTATTTCATTAGCAAAGTAAACATTTTATAACAATGATAGGTTTCAGTTAACAATTATTATATTGTTATTATTCTAAGAAGCCTTTGGTCGCTTTAGGTATCCGACATCCGTATCAGCGCAGCGAAAATTTTATATAGTCAATTCGCAATTTGCATTTCCCATAAACCTTTTGTCATCAACATTTGACCGACCATAACACCTTTTTAAATATACAAAAATCGGCCAAGTGCGAGTCGGGCCTCGGATCTTTTAGGGTTCCGTACATAAGACCAAAATTTTTTAAAAACTTTTTTAAACTAGATATTTAGTTAACTTAGTTCTAAGATAGTACCAAATTAGCATAACATGGGGAAACAAGTGTAAATTAAAAAAAACTTGAGAGGTGTCAAGGGACGTAGTTCCTTTCGATTAATTAATTTGGCATTGTGTTCGGTATTTTCGCGGTACAATAATGGGTCTCCGTAGCCTTGTGGTTTCTGCAGTCGCCTAACAGCCAAAGGTCGATGGTTCGAATCCCAGCTCGACAGACCGAATTTTCCATTTTCAATTTTATTTTAAACAATTTCTACATGTGGAACCTTTCCCTAAGTTTTATAACTTATAAGTTATAAAAAATTAGGGAAAAATTCCGAAAAATTTTGCCTAATATTTTTTCCCTTCAAATATAGTTAAAACATTTTAATAGAAATATACTAATTGTATATTTTTTTATCTTTTGATTATATACAATTTTTTTTATATATACGAAATTTGATGTCCCTCTAGCAGTAAAATATGGAAAAAGCTCGTTTACGAGGTCCAATATAGACATGTTCTTAGGAATTTGGATCAGAATGGTTCTTAGGAGTTTGGAACATTGGGTCTTAGGAAGTTACCTATTGTATAATCCTACTAATATTATAAATGCGAAAGTTTGTGATGATGGATGGAGGGATGGATGTTTGTTACTCTTTCACGCAAAAACTACACGACGGATTTTGACGAAACTTCACAATTATCAAGGTATTACACCTTGCAAGGAAATAATTCGTTATTATAACGGATAGTACAGTACGTTATACGTCGACCCAGATCTTTATAGTCAAGGGGTTTTATGAAAGGAATGTCAAACTTAAATTATTTAATGTTTACTCTGAACATGAGGGCGTTTTCACCCGAGCAGCACTTGGGACGTGAATTATAAAAGTCGCAATGCCGAGATTTAAATAGGTCATAAAACTTGAGGAGAATGAAGCGTGAGAATTTTGGTATTACAATTTCCTGGCTCTTTAATGATACGAATAGGGCTCTGCGAAAGCACACCAGAACACGCGTTTTCTACCTTCGCATCTCGGGGTGCAAGTCTGTCTTGCACTTGAACGATCTTTAATACAAAGTAATAATGTTACTAAATAATCTTATTAATACGCATTTTATGTTTGTTATCTTTTGGTGGTGGGTTCAACCGACATATAATATAATCCCAATTTTAATGATAATATGACACTTTTGATGTGTGTATTTAAATCACCAATATATTTATTGGCAAGTATTAGGTGAAAAATGCGGACTGAAAAGTGAAAGGTCGTAGGTTCGATCCCCAACCGTTGCACTATTGTCGTACCCACTCCTAGCACAAGCTTGCCGCTTATTGGAGGAGAGAGGAAAATATTAGTCAAGTTCAGCGTGGTTGATATTCTTTTTATAAAAATAATATAGTACGCTGGACTGGCTAAAAATTGATTATCGCCATTTTGGCGCTAATTACTAAAAGTGAAAGAAGGTACAAGAAACCAATGTGATTTCTGATGAATTGTTAGAAAGTCAAACGCAGTTCCCGGTACACTGGTCTAGCTTCGATACGGCATAAGAATCAGCTGTAATTTCAGTCAGTAGTTTCAGTCCAGAGCCCTTAGTGTAGACGTAGGTCTAGGGGCAGATAGAAGCTCGGCTCAGACATAGATACAGTCCCGGGTGCACCCCGGCGGGGCAGGCCTGAGCGTCCCGCACCGCGTCTGGGCGGGGTTGGTCGATGGCCGCTGGGGTCGCGCAGGCGCCCCAGCCAGGTCGTAGCCCTCCCGGTTGCCGACCCCCGTCTATGCGCCCACGTATAATTACTTGCTCGTCTATAACTACTTGACACTATACATTTATTGCTGCGAGATTCAAAAAGAATTGATAAATCGACACCTATTTTTGCTGCTACCGGTGGCGATTTCATTAATTTAAACTAAGTGATTTTTATTTTAGGCAAATAAAGAGTTTTAAAGTAATAACAAAAGCAGAACTTGGTGTTTCATCCATAAATGTTTGAGGGTTACAATAATTGCATCAGCTATCAAAAATTTTATCATTTCACATTTCCAAAAAAAAAAAAACTTACAGAGTACCTGTAGCGCATTTTATTTGAAAACTTACTCATTTTATAATAATTTCAATTGAAAATTAAACCGATCTTGATGTTATGATACTTTTTGTCCCGGAAAATCAAAGAGTTCCCACGAGATTTTTACATTGCGAAGGGACTCGCTGGCATGAGGCATCGTCTAGTTTAGAATATAATAAGGGCCGAATACCAAAGTGTTAAAGTTAGCCCGAGTTTGGGGATCTGTGCTTGGAAAGCTATCAGTTCCAGATACGTTTCGATATTCGGCCGAGAACAAACTATTTATTACATGCACACATATTAATGTCTACCTGAAGTAGCTACAAAGGTACAACAAGTAGTTTCAATTTACAATAGGACACAGAGATTTAGATACATACAAAGCCCGAGACACTATCAAAAAGCTTTTAACATTCCCTTTACGTAAAAGGGTGCGAATGCGGAATACAAGGCAAAAAACATTCACGCAGGGAGAGGACAGACTGGCTATTTTTAGCGGCAGCGATCGGCGTTCTTGCGACTGCATCGTGTTTTCGCGACTGAAAAGCGTTCGATACGATGCTAAAAGTAGCGAAGGCCAGCGTTTAAAAATCGCTAAACGCCGCGCCGATGCTAACAAACGCAACTCGATCGCTGCGACTGGCGTTTGTTGTGTGCCCGCAAAGGTGCCCACCGAAGCGTTCAGGCGGAATCGAGTTTCCGAACAGCGACTCAAAAACGCAAAAGCGCCGAACGCTGCCGCTAAAAGTAGCCAGTCTGCCCTCTCCCTAAAGTCACATAATATTCCCTAGGAGAAGAGTTGGACCACCTAACCAAAAATATGGCGCTCACCACTGCGCTAAGGATGACGTCATAAGAGAGGAAGATAAAGACAATTTGGTTTTAACCTCACGAGTCACGACAAGTAATATCGCTACGGTATAAGTACTACGTTTATGGCAGTATCATCAAGAAAGAATTTCATTTATATCAATAATGGAAGCGAAGGAGACGTGCATGAACTTTACCAACAGCCATCGAACTATATCGCTCAGAACAGAAACTTCTAACAAAATTCCGCTCCAAACGTAGGCTCAAATGTAATTATTTTTCTGATACTGTTAATTAAAGTTTTTGATTGGATTTGGTTATTGATGAATTATGGCATCCTTTCACAGCACAGTACATAACTTTTTAATAATTTTCTGCGAGCTCTATCATACTAACACGACGATACTGCGTAGTCGACTTTTAAGAGTGGGTGTACGCTCGTTAACGGTAAACAGATTTGATTTTTACAGTAGTAGATCAAGTTTCTGTTCAAGTAACTATCCGAAAAAAACGCGCAAAAATTACATCATACTGCCAAGGGACGTGTTTGGGCAAAAACATAAAATGATGAAATTTGTTCGATAATAAAAAATCGCGAAGTTAGGTCTAATTTTTAAACAATATTCATTTATTTTCAATGTGTTGCATATTACAGAGCCAAAATTTTTACATTAAATTCCGATTGATATTATCAAGAGAGTAGCCTAGTGAATTGAAAAGGAAATGAATATTTTACGAGTTACAAAGTATTTGGCGCTTACTACACTCCTATTCCGCGCAAAACGCTTTCTTTTGTCGCGCCTCACATGAGGTTACGGCTGTGTTTTATTTCATCGCGAAATCTGATTTTTTTTTTTGGTGTTATACGCGTTCTTAAAGGCTTACTGAAAATGTCTTATCATCGCGTCGAATATTGCGCTTCTAAACATTATAGTTCGATGCAAACAGCATAGTAGGTAGTAAAATATTATTGAGCGCACTCTTTACCAGATAACACGCTCTAATGAACATTTAGTACAAATAAGGACATAAATATCATAGCACAATAATGATTTCTGGTTTATGAAAGTTTTTAATAAATAAATAAAATATCCTTTTGTTAAAAAATATGATACATAATTATATCAGTACGTATAGTTGAAATTACATGGAACTTAAATTGTATTAGTTGCAAAACAATTTTTTAAATAACAGGTCACCATAATAAAAATAATAAGGTGGAAATAATATTACATCTTTGTTGAACGAAAAAGTTTGTAGTAATTTATAGCTCATTAAATCTATATCTACACTTATACTATATACTATACCATAATATTATAAAAAGGAAAGATTTTTGTTTGTTTGTTTGTTTGTACCGAATAGTCTCTGTAACTACTGGACCAATTTTAACCATTTTTTCACCAATCGAAAGCTATCAGGATGTAACATAGGCTATAATTAATTTTAAAAAAAATAGAGATCCTTAAGAAAATTCCAATAATGTAACCCAAAGTAGCAAAATTTTGCCTATAAAAATCATTATTTGGCGTGCGCTGAGAAAACTATTGATGATACATCAAAATTATGTACTATAGTACAGTACTAAAGTACTCTACAGAAAAGTCCGCGAGGGAATATACCTAAGGATCATAGTTAAGTCACAATAGTAGCTTTTATGTTCTAAAATTTAATTGGATGGCCGAGCGGCGGTAGAAACAAACGTTGGTTACATTCATATCGTACCATTGCGAAAGTAATGTTTGTTTATTGTTTGTCCTTCAATCACGCTGCAACAAAGTTATGGTTCGATGTGCATTTTGTATGGCATATTTTGAGAACCTGGAGTGTGATATATGCTACATTTTATCCCCGAAAATCAAAGAGTTCCCGCGGGATTTTTAAAACTAAATCCACGCGGACGAAGTCGCGGGCATCAGCTAGTAATACATAAAATTAAAAAATGAGAGTAATGAAAAATTTTCAAGACCGAGAGAGGTGGTACTGTGAGTTCTTAACACTTGTACTGGGTAAACCTGTATCTCAAAATATTGTTTCAAATATTGGTCAAACATTATTTAAAACTATTCTTATCTTAATATCAAGTCGATACTATGGTTACAATTAATTAAATAAGCAGTTGATAAGGGTTTCTTTTCATATACTTTGAATCGGAACCCTAAGAAGCTCTCCCACTCAGAGTAAATATCTCTCACTTGCAGTTTTTATTGGACCTACAATAGTAAAAGTATTTTTAGATATGAAAATCCCCTTCTACCTACAATGCTTGAAATGAAAATAATATCTACCCAAGATTATTTTCGCTCCTTTGAGGGATTTGGAGGCGGTTGGATCGAGAATCAAGGTATCGTATACTTAAACAGATATCTATTTATAATAAATAGCGCTTCGATAACGCTACAGTCAGAGAGCAAACTTAAAACCTTCAAATCCCACTCTTTGCACAATTGTCGTACCCACTCCTAAGAGCGTTGAGACGTACCCACTCGTAAGAGTATTGGAGGCGTAAGGGCGTAATATATTAGGTATTTAAAAAAAGCTGATGCCTACTCATGATGCAATATATATTTTTTAATTCAAGTGGATTCTAAATTTCGCCTAATACACAGAAGGTAAACTATCAAAGTATCGAATATACGTAACAAATCAATCGCGAATCACTCCAACTATGCGTCCGCATACATAAACACAGACGAGCCGTTGACCTTACTATCAACAGCACAACAAAGAAGTACTGTGCCTGCGTTAACGTAACATCACTAATTACATATATACCGTGCTACTTTACTGGCCACTACTAATAACTGGATCGGAGTTAAATTTACCACTGCGGACGTAGCGATAAGTGTAAACAAAGCATCACAATGCGCTGCCGTTACTTAAACAAGCTTTGAAAACAGTGCAACTCAGTACCTACATATTACAACTTTACATAAGGCAGCCTATACATACCTCTCGTATCAAGTACGTATCTAACGCCACGATTTGGTAATAAACATTACATGCCCCGCCAATGACATGATGCGACTTTAACAAGTGTAAATTAAAAAAATATTTTTAAAAAAAAAGCTTTGTAGCTGGATATCATCTAGGACCAGAGTACGTCGTTTCTTTACTGAGTTCCTATGACCACCTTCCAGCTCCATCATCAAATCAGACCCTCGTAACCATCTAAAAACAAAGTACTCGTCAAGACGAATCAAACGAGCCGATACTCGATGGGGTTGCGTGATGCGTCGTTTCAATACAGAGTTCCTATGACCACCTTCCAGCTCCATCATCAGACCCTGTTTACCATTGAAAGACAAACTACTCGTCAAGACGATTCAAACGAGCCCAAACTCGATGAGGTTGTGTCTTTTCGAAGTTTCTATGGCCACCTTCCAGCTCCATCACCAGATCAGTACCATGTCATCATAATATTGCATTGTTACGCGATTTACACATGTATGCAATATTTCACCTCAATCGGTAACCGGGAAGTTGATCAAATTTAATTTGCAAGATTTGATGACAAACATCGGGACAGGTGGAACTAAATAAAAGATTGCAATAAATAAACAACCATTCAGACTCCGATATATTTTAATACGACTAGCGACCCGCTCCGGCTTCGCACGGGTAGTAGCAGAGCATATTATGCCTACCCTTAAATTTATTTTCACGCGTGTTCGTTTTTATTTTGCGATAACTCCCAAGATATTCATTTAAATCATATGGTGTAAAGGATTATCATATTTCAATCAATTTACACAAAACCTTAACAAATCAGTGAACGCTTTAAAATATATCTTGAAATTCGAAGGCATATTCTTCAGTGAGCATGGAGACTAATTCATAAACGGTAGGTATGAGAAAACGGTTCAGGGTATCAGGCATGACATCATTTTGTCAAACATTTTGTTAAATATATAATACACGATTGTTGTCCTAAAAGAACTAACTGTCTTTAGCAGCAAATTCGCATACAATATAGATACATATTAAAAAGCTTATCTGGTCAGGAGACAGGATGTTTATTTAAGGCAACAAGTACCGCTTTGTTTATACGATACTGCTGATGCTGAATTAAGAACATTAATTAAGTTACAATGTAATACTAAAAACATGCTCTTTTGCCCTTTGGCATAGATAATATTTTAATTTATGTTTGAATTATTTTTAAATTTCAAGTTCTGGCAGGCAATCAGACAGACGGCTAAGTACAAATGTTCAAGTAGACTCAAAAACCTAGCTTCGCTCGCACAATAAAACAATAGTTCATGCACTTAACCAATTCTATTAAGATGTCTAGACATTTTAAAGACCTTACTCTTAGACTTGTATCTTCAATAAAATGAATCAAAATAATCTATTGATTTAGGATCCCCTTGTTTAAAGACGCACAGCATGGCAGAATTCCTTATTTCAAACAGCCTAAACATGGTTAGAATTGCTAGTATGAGACAGTATTAAAAGCAATCACCTGCGTTTTTAGGGTTCCGTAGTAAACAAGGAACCCTTATAGTTTCGCCATGTCCGTCCGTCTGTCTGTCTGTCTGTCCGCGGTTTAGCTGAGATACTATTGGTACTAGAAGTCTGTAATTTGACACGGGTATAAATGTCAATCACGCCGACAAAGTGGTGAAATAAAATTGTGAAAAATAATTTTTTTTAGGGTACCTCCCCTACATATAAAGTGGGGATGAATTTTTTTTCATCTATCCCATAGTGTGGGGTGTCGTTGAATAGGTCTTTCAAAAATATTGTGGGTTTGCGAACACCATTTTTCAATTCAGAAATCCGTTTGTGAAATATGATATTTTAAAGTGTTAAATTTTATTAGAGTCAAGTGTCCCCCCCCCCCCTCTGCCAGCTAAATGGTTGTATAAAGGATACAAGAAAAAATTCACAGCAGTAGTCTATATAATGAATTTTAAAGGAAAACTATCACGGCTAAGTAGGGTTCATTAGTGATGGAGTTATATCTGTTTTGTCTAAGTTAGGTATTACACGTAGTGTAAGTTGCATATTTTGTAATATATTATAGTATTTATACCACCGAACTCAAAATGTATTCAATATTCATAAATAAAATAAAATTGCAGCAATAATATTTGAGACTTTCAACTACGGAACCCTACACTGCGCGTGGCCCGACACGCACTTGGCCAGTTTTTTAATTATTATTAATATATATATAGCTGCTGGGGCTGATTGACTGACTCACTGATTGATCACCTCTCCTGTAAAATTTTGTATGAAAAATTTTTTTTTCACCGATGGTTTCGTATAGATAACAAAAATTCATTCGGAGGAAAATTATGGAGAGAGCTGATGATTGAGGATTTTGGAGACGGGTGAGGAGCACCGCTGGGTTATTAAAGATAGGTGGGGGGTGCTCGAACAAATGTCATTCGAAACTTCATCCGATTGACAGTGAGCTGAAAAAAATTCCAAAATGGCGGAAAAAAGATGGCGGCCATACAAACTTCGTCGGTGTCTATCTCGGAGATGATAAAAGATGGAAGAGTGGTTTCTTGGCAAAAGATGATCAGGACCCAAAGGTCTATTTGATGAATAGAAAAAAAACCAAGATGGTGGATTTTTTTTTTCCATACAAAATATATGGCTAATATTGAAGAGACTAGAAGCTGAGAACTATTTAAGACTTTGATACGGTTCCTTTTCAAAATTTGTTTATAAAGAAGAATTCTCACTCTGATAAATGATGAGATATGATGATCGAGGGCTTGGAAGGTGGATTAGGAGCACGGCCAGGGTAATGAAGATAGGTGGGGGTGCTCGAACAAAAGTCACTCGAAACCTCATCCCATTGGCAGTGAGCTGAAAAAAATCCAAAATGGCGGATTCAAGATGGCGGCCATACAAACTTCAACGGTGTCTATCTCGGAGAGTATAAAAGATGGAAGAGTGGTTTTTTGATAGAAAATGATCAAGACCTAAAAGTCTACTTGCCGAGTAGAAAAACCGCGGTCCGCTTGCGGGCCGCGCACCCACGCGCCCTACTAGTTAATATATATATAGCTGCTCGTGCTGATTCACTGACTCACTGACTGATTGATCACCTCTCCTGTAAAATTTTGTATGAAAAATTTTTTTTTCACCTATGGTTTCGTATAGAGGACAAAAATTCATTCAGAGGAAAATTATGGAGAGAGCTGATGATTGAGGATTTCGGAGACGGGTGAAGAGCACGGCCGGGGTATTGAAGATAGGTGGGGTGTGCTCGAACAAATGTCACTCGAAACCTCATCCAATTCGCAGTGAGCTGAAAATAAATTCAAAATGGCGGAAAAAAGATGGCCGCCATACAAATTTCGTCGGTGTCTATCTCGGGGAGTATAAAAGATGGAAGAGTGGTTTCTTGGCAAAAGATGATCAAGACCAAAAGGTCTATTTGATGAATAGAAAAAAAATCCAAGATGGCGGAAATTTTTTTTCTTCATACAAAATATATGGCGAATATTGATGAGACTAGAAGCCGGGAGGCGGGATTCATGCAAGACTTTGATACGGTTCCTTTTCAAGATTTGTTTTTATTGAAGAATTTTCATTATGACAAATGATGACATATGATGATCGAGGGTTTGGAAGGTGGGTGAGGAGCACGGCCATGGTAATAAAGATAGGGTGCTCGAACAAGTCACTCGAAACCTCATCCAATTGGCAGTGAGCTGAAAAAAAATCCAAAATGGCGGATTCAAGATGGCGGCCATACAAACTTCAACGGTGTCTATCTCGGAGAGTATAAAAGATGGAAGAGTGGTTTTTTGATAGACAATGATCAAGACCTAAAAGTCTACTTGCCGAGTAGAAAAACCGCGGTCCGCTTGCGGGCCGCGCACCCACGCGCCCTACTAGTTATTATAATATATATAGCTCGATTACCACTCACTCACTGACACACTCACTCACTCATTGACAGGGTTGTTCTCCTAGAAGGAGACAGAAATCGATATAATGATGTAGGGGAGATATGTCCGGGTGGGGGATTCGAGTTGGGGAAAATTATGACATTTCGGAAAAACAAGATGGCGGCCGACGTGATTCTTGCAACTCTTTTGTTTTCCAACCGATTTCTTTGAAATTTTGGATTATTGTAGAAATTAGTAAACGATTAACAGAAAAAGTGAAAAAAATTAAAAAAACAAGATGGCGGCCGAGCTGTGACGTCTCAAATTTCCGACCCCTCTCCTGTAAAATTTTGTATGAAAAAAATTTTTTTCACCCATGGTGTCGTATAGAGCTCAAAGAATGTGACTCGGAGAAAGGTGGAGAGAGCTGATGAGTGAGGAGTTCGGAGACGGGCGAGGGGCACGGCCAGGGTATAGAAGATAGGTGGAGGGTGCTCGACCAAATGTCATTCGAAACCTCGAGCAATTGCCAGTGAGTTGAAAAAAAATTCCAAAATGGCGGAAAAAAAATGGCGGCAAATTTTGTCCGTCTCTCTCTCGGAAACTATAAAAGATGGAGGAGCGGTTTCTCGACAAAAGATGATCAAAACCCGGAGGTCTACCTGGTGAGTAGGAAAAAAATTCAAGGTGGCGGATTTTTTTTTCCCATACAAAATGTATGGGGAATATTGAAGGGACTAGAAGTTGGGAACTATGCAAGACATTGATTTTGATAGGTTCATAGGGCTTTTTTTCTTTTTCTTTTTTTCATTTTACATTTGTTTTTTTTCTTTTTTTTTCATTTTACATTTGTTTTTTTTTCTTTTTTTTCATTTTTTTTTTCTTTTTTTTCTTTTTTTTTCCTTTTTTTTTCTTTTTCTTTTGTGAATGAGGAGCACGGCCAGGTTATTGCAGATAGGTGGGGTGTGCTCGAACAAATTTTTTGGCAAAAGATGACCAGAATCCGAAGGTCTACTTGATGAGTAAAAAAATCGCGGTCCGCTTTAGCGGGCCGCGCACCCACGCGCCCTACTTGTAGTAATAACACTTCCCGCGAACTGCTTTAGCAGCTCGCGCACCGAGCGAAATAAATAAAGCCGAACAATCGCGGTCCGCTTTAGCGGGCCGTGCACCCACGCGCCCTACTTGTAGCAATAACACTTCCCGCGAGCTGCTTTAGCAGCTCGCGCACCGAGCGAAATAAATAAAGCCGAACAATCGCGGTCCGCTTTAGCGGGCTGCGCACCCACGCGCCTTACTTTTAGTAATAACATTTCCCGCGAGCTGCTTTAGCAGCTCGCGCACCGAGCAAACGCTAGTTATTATAATATATATAGCTCGATTACCACTGACTGACTGATTCACTGACTCATTGACATAATTGTTCTCCTAGAAAGAGACAGAAAACGATACAATGATGTAGGGGAGATATGTTTGGGGGGGGGATTCGAGTTGGGGAAAATTATGACATTTCGGAAAAACAAGATGGCGGCCGACGTGATTCTTGCAACTCTTTTGTTTTCCAACCGATTTCTTTGAAATTTTGGATTATTGTAGACATTAGTAAACGATTAACAGAAAAAGTGAAAAAAATTAAAAAAACAAGATGGCGTCCGAGCTGTGACGTCTCAAATTTCCACCCCTCTCCTGTAAAATTTTGTATGAAAAAAATTTTTTTCACCCATGGTGTCGTATAGAGCTCAAAGAATGTGACTCGGAGAAAGGTGGCGAGAGCTGATGAGTGAGGAGTTCGGAGACGGGCGAGGGGCACGGCCAGGGTATAGTAGATAGGTGGAGGGTGCTCGACCAAATGTCATTCGAAACCTCGAGCAGTTGCCAGTGAGTTGAAAAAAAAATCCAAAATGGCGGAAAAAAAATGGCGGCAAATTTTGTCCGTCTCTCTCTCGGAGACTATAAAAGATGGAGGAGCGGTTTCTCGACAAAAGATGATCACAACCCGGAGGTCTACCTGGTGAGTAGGAAAAAAATTCAAGATGGCGGATTTTTTTTTCCCCCCATACAAAATGTATGGGGAATATTGAAGGGACTAGAAGTTGGGAACTATGCAAGACATTGATTTTGATAGGTTCATAGGTGTCTTAGATCTCGGAGAATTAAAAAAGAAAAATATTATACTGGCCGAATTGAGAACCTCCTCCTTTTTGGAAATGGGTTAAAAAAGGTGAAAGAGTGGTTTTTTTGCCAACTAACTATCCACGCGACCAACTAGGTGGGGTGTGCTCCAACAAAAATTACTCGAAACCACATCCAATTAGCAGGGGGTTGAAAAAAAAACTCCAAAATGGCGGATTCAAGATGGCGGCCATAGAAACTTTTTCTGGTGTCTCTCTCGGTGTGTATAAAAGATGGAAGAGTAGTTTCTTGGCAACAGATGATCAAGACCCAAAAGTCTACTTGATGATCAGGAAAAAAAACAAGATGGCG
The DNA here is from genome assembly GCA_029955525.1 of Oeneis ivallda. NCBI lineage: Eukaryota > Metazoa > Arthropoda > Insecta > Lepidoptera > Nymphalidae > Oeneis > Oeneis ivallda. Next base: position 28,667,966 of record JARPMR010000001.1, on the reverse strand, counting down.
GATTTTTTTTTTCCATGCGAAATATATGGCGAATATTGATTTTTCATTTTTTTTCTTTTTGTTTCTTTTTTCTTTTTTTTTTCTTTTTCTTCATATTTCTTTTATTTTTTCTTTTTTTTCCTTTCTTTTTTTCTTTTTCTTTTGCTTTTACTTTTTTCTTTTCTTTTTCGTTTTTCCTTTTTTCTTTTTCTTTTCCTTTTTTTTCATCTTTCATTTTCTTTTTTCTTTTCTTTTTTCCTTTTTTTATTTTTTTATTTTATTTCATTTTTCATTTTCTTTTTTTTTTCTTTTTTCTTTTTTTCCTTTTTTTTCTTTTTTTTCATTTTTCATTTATTTGCTTTTTTCTTTTTCTTTTTTCTTTTTTTTCTTTTTTTCTTGCTTTTTTCCTTTTTTTTGTGAATGAGGAGCACGGCCAGGTTATTGCAGATAGGTGGAGTGTGCTCGAACAAATTTTTTGGCAAAAGATGACCAGAATCCGAAGGTCTACTTGATGAGTAAAAAAATCGCGGTCCGCTTTAGCGGGCCGCGCACCCACGCGCCTTACTTTTAGTAATAACACTTCCCGCGAGCTGCTTTAGCAGCTCGCGCACCGAGCAAACGCTAGTTATAATATATATAGCTCGATTACCACTGACTGACTGATTCACTGACTGATTGACATAATTGTTCTCCTAGAAAGAGACAAAAAACGATAAAATGATGTACGGGAGATATGTTCGGGTGGAGGATTCGAGTGGGGAAAAATTATGACATTTCGGAAAAACAAGATGGCGGCCGACGTGAATCTTGCAACTCTTTTGTTTTCCAACCGATTTCTTTGAAATTTTGGATTATTGTAGAAATTAGTAAACGATTAACAGAAAAAGTGAAAAAAATTAAAAAAACAAGATGGCGGCCGAGCTGTGACGTCTCAAATTTACACCCCTCTCCTGTAAAATTTTGTATGAAAAAAATTTTTTTCACCCATGGTGTCGTATAGAGCTCAAAGAATGTGACTCGGAGAAAGATGGAGAGAGCTGATGAGTGAGGAGTTCGGAGACGGGCGAGGGGCACGGCCAGGGTATAGAAGATAGGTGGAGGGTGCTCGACCAAATGTCATTCGAAACCTCGAGCAGTTGCCAGTGAGTTGAAAAAAAATTCCAAAATGGCGGAAAAAAAATGGCGGCAAATTTTGTCCGTCTCTCGCTCGGAGACTATAAAAGATGGAGGAGCGGTTTCTGGACAAAAGATGATCACAACCCGGAGGTCTACCTGGTGAGTAGGAAAAAAATTCAAGATGGCGGATTTTTTTTTCCATACAAAATGTATATGGGGAATATTGAAGGGACTAGAAGTTGGGAACTATGCAAGACATTGATTTTGATAGGTTCATAGGGCTCTTTTTCTTTTTCTTTTTTTTCATTTTACATTTGTTTTTTTTGTTTTTTTTTCATTTTTTTTTCTTTTTTTTCTTTTTCTTTTGTGAATGAGGAGCACGGCCAGGTTATTGCAGATAGGTGGGGTGTGCTCGAACAAATTTTTTTGCAAAAGATGACCAGAATCCGAAGGTCTACTTGATGAGTAAAAAAATCGCGGTCCGCTTTAGCGGGCCGCGCACCCACGCGCCCTACTTGTAGTAATAACACTTCCCGCGAGCTGCTTTAGCAGCTCGCGCACCGAGCGAAATAAATATAGCCGAACAATCGCGGTCCGCTTTAGCGGGCCGCGCACCCACGCGCCCTACTTGTAGTAACAACACTTCCCGCGAGCTGCTTTAGCAGCTCGCGCACCGAGCAAACGCTAGTTATAATATATATAGCTCGATTACCACTCACTCACTGACACACTCACTCACTCATTGACAGGGTTGTTCTCCTAGAAGGAGACGGAAATCGATATAATGATGTAGGGGAGATATGTCCAGGTGGGGGATTCGAGTTGGGGAAAATTATGACATTTCGGAAAAACAAGATGGCGGCCGACGTGAATCTTGCAACTCTTTTGTTTTTCAACCGATTTCTTTGAAATTTTGGATTATTGTAGAAATTAGTAAACGATTAACAGAAAAAGTGAAAAAAATTAAAAAAACAAGATGGCGGCCGAGCTGTGACGTCTCAAATTTCCGACCCCTCTCCTGTAAAATTTTGTATGAAAAAAATTTTTTTCACCCATGGTGTCGTATAGAGCTCAAAGAATGTGACTAGGAGAAAGGTGGAGAGAGCTGATGAGTGAAGAGTTCGGAGACGGGCGAGGGGCACGGCCAGGGTATAGTAGATAGGTGGAGGGTGCTCGACCAAATGTCATTCGAAACCTCGAGCAGTTGCCAGTGAGTTGAAAAAAAATTCCAAAATGGCGGAAAAAAAATGGCGGCAAATTTTGTCCGTCTCTCTCTCGGAGACTATAAAAGATGGAGGAGCGGTTTCTCGACAAAAGAAGATCACAACCCGGAGGTCTACCTGGTGAGTAGGAAAAAAATTCAAGATGGCGGATTTTTTTTTCCCCCCATACAAAATGTATGGGGAATATTGAAGGGACTAGAAGTTGGGAACTATGCAAGACATTAATTTTGATAGGTTCATAGGGCTTTTTTTCTTTTTCTTTTTTTTCATTTTACATTTGCTTTTTTTCTTTTTTTTTTTTCTTTTTTTTTCTTTTTCTTTTGTGAATGAGGAGCACGGCCAGGTTATTGCAGATAGGTGGGGTGTGCTCGAACAAATTTTTTGGCAAAAGATGACCAGAATCCGAAGGTCTACTTGATGAATAAAATAATCGCGGTCCGCTTTAGCGGGCCGCGCACCCACGCGCCCTACTTGTAGTAATAACACTTCCCGCGAGCTGCTTTAGCAGCTCGCGCACCGAGCGAAATAAATAAAGCCGAACAATCGCGGTCCGCTTTAGCGGGCCGCGCACCCACGCGCCCTACTTGTAGCAATAACACTTCCCGCGAGCTGCTTTAGCAGCTCGCGCACCGAGCGAAATACTAGTTATAATATATATAGCTCGATTACCACTGATTCACTCACTGACTGATTCACTCATTGACAGGGTTGTTCTCCTAGAAGGAGACGGATATCGATATAATGATGTAGGGGAGATATGTCCAGGTGGGGGATTCGAGTTGGGGAAAATTATGACATTTCGGAAAAACAAGATGGCGGCCGACGTGAATCTTGCAACTCTTTTGTTTTCCGACCGATTTCTTTGAAATTTTGGATTATTGTAGAAATTAGTAAACGATTAACAGAAAAAGTGAAAAAAATTAAAAAAACAAGATGGCGGCCGAGCTGTGACGTCTCAAATTTCCGACCCCTCTCCTGTAAAATTTTGTATGAAAAAAATTTTTTTCACCCACGGTGTCGTATAGAGCTCAAAGAATGTGACTCGGAGAAAGGTGGAGAGAGCTGACGAGTGAGGAGTTCGGAGACGGGCGAGGGGCACGGCCAGGGTATAGAAGATAGGTGGAGGGTGCTCGACCAAATGTCATTCGAAACCTCGAGCAGTTGCCAGTGAGTTGAAAAAAGATTCCAAAATGGCGGAAAAAAAATGGCGGCAAATTTTGTCCGTCTCTCTCTCGGAGACTATAAGAGATGGAGGAGCGGTTTCTCGACAAAAGATGATCACAACCCGGAGGTCTACCTGGTGAGTAGGAAAAAAATTCAAGATGGCGGATTTTTTTTCCCCCCCATACAAAATGTATGGGGAATATTGAAGGGACTAGAAGTTGGGAACTATGCAAGACATTGATTTTGATAGGTTCATAGGGCTTTTCTTCTTTTTCTTTTTTTTCATTTTACATTTGTTTTTTTTTCTTTTTTTTTCATTTTTTTTCATTTTTTTTCTTTTTCTTTTGTGAATGAGGAGCACGGCCAGGTTATTACAGATAGGTGGGGTGTGCTCGAACAAATTTTTTGGCAAAAGATGACCAGAATCCGAAGGGCTACTTGATGAGTAAAAAAATCGCGGTCCGCTTTAGCGGGCCGCGCACCCACGCGCCTTACTTGAAGTAATAACACTTCCCGCGAGCTGCTTTAGCAGCTCGCGCACCGAGCGAAATAAATAAAGCCGAACAATCGCGGTCCGCTTTAGCGGGCCGCGCACCCACGCGCCTTACTTTTAGTAAAACACTTCCCGCGAGCTGCTTTAGTTTTTTTTTCATTTTTTTTTCTTTTTCTTTTGTGAATGAGGAGCACGACCAGGTTATTGCAGATAGGTGGGGTGTGCTCGAACAAATTTTTTGGCAAAAGATGACCAGAATCCGAAGGGCTACTTGAAGAGTAAAAAAATCGCGGTCCGCTTTAGCGGGCCGCGCACCCACGCGCCCTACTTGTAGCAATAACACTTCCCGCGAGCTGCTTTAGCAGCTCGCGCACCGAGCGAAATAAATAAAGCCGAACAATCGCGGTCCGCTTTAGCGGGCCGCGCACCCACGCGCCCTACTTGTAGTAATAACACTTCCCGCGAGCTGCTTTAGCAGCTCGCGCACCGAGCGAAATAAATAAAGCCGAACAATCGCGGTCCGCTTTAGCGGGCCGCGCACCCACGCGCCTTACTTTTGGTAAAACACTTCCCGCGAGCTGCTTTAGCAGCTCGCGCACCGAGCGAAATACTAGTTATATATATAGCTGCTCGTGCTGATTCACTGATTCACTGACTGATTGATCACCTCTCCTGTAAAATTTTGTATGAAAAATTTTTTTTCCACCGATGGTTTCGTATAGAGGACAAAAATTCATTCGGAGGAAAATTATGGAGAGAGCTGATGATTGAGGATTTCGGAGACGGATGAGGAGCACGGCCAGGGTATTGAAGATAGGTGGGGGGTGCTCGAACAAATGTCACTCGAAACCTCATCCAATTCGCAGTGAGCTGAAAAAAAATTCAAAATGGCGGAAAAAAGATGGCGGCCATACAAATTTCGTCGGTGTCTATCTCGGAGAGTATAAAAGATAGAAGAGTGGTTTCCTGGCAAAAGCTGATCAAGACCCTAAGGTCTACTTGACGAACAGAAAAAAAATTCAAGATGGCGGAATTTTTTTTTTCTTCATACAAAAATATATGGCGAATATTGAAGAGACTAGAAGCCGGGAATCATGCACGACTTTGATACAATTCCTTTTCAAGATTTTTTTTTATTGAAGAATTTTCATTATGACAAATGATGACATATGATGATCGAGGGTTTGGAAGGTGGGTGAGGAGCACGGCCATGGTAATGTAGATAGGTGGGGGTGCTCGAACAAAAGTCACTCGAAATCTCATCCAATTGGCAGTGAGCTGAAAAAAATTCAAAATGGCGGATTCAAGATGGCGGCCATACAAACTTCAACGGTGTCTATCTCGGAGAGTATAAAAGATGGAAGAGTGGTTTTGTGATAGAAAATGATCAGGAGCTGAAAGTCTACTAGACGAGTAGAAAAACCGCGGTCCGCTTGCGGGCCGCGCACCCACGCGCCCTACTAGTTATAATATATATAGCTCGATTACCACTCACTCACTGACTGACTGACTGATTGACACGATTGTTCTCCTAGAAAGAGACGGAAAACGATACAATGATGTAGGGGAGATATGTCCGGGTGGGGGATTCGAGTGGGGAAAAATTATGACATTTCGGAAAAACAAGATGGCGGCCGACGTGATTTTTGCAACTCTTTTGTTTTCCAACCGATTTCTTTGAAATTTTGGATTATTGTAGAAATTAGTTAACGATTAACAGAAAAAGTGAAAAAAATTAAAAAACAAGATGGCGGCCGAGCTGTGACGTCTCAAATTTCCGACCCCTCTCCTGTAAAATTTTGTATGAAAAAAATTTTTTTCACCCATGGTGTCGTATAGAGCTCAAAGAATGTGACTCGGAGAAAGGTGGAGAGAGCTGATGAGTGAGGAGTTCGGAGACGGGCGAGGGGAACGGCCAGGGTATAGAAGATAGGTGGAGGGTGCTCGACCAAATGTCATTCGAAACCTCGAGCAGTTGCCAGTGAGTTGAAAAAAAATTCCAAAATGGCGGAAAAAAAATGGCGGCAAATTTTGTCTGTCTCTCTCTCGGAGACTATAAGAGATGGAGGAGCGGTTTCTCGACAAAAGATGATTAAAACCCGGAGGTCTACCTGGTGAGTAGGAAAAAAATTCAATATGGCGGATTTTTTTTTTCATACATTATGTATGGGGAATATTGAAGGGACTAGAAGTTGGGAACTATGCAAGACATTGATTTTGATAGGTTCATAGGGCTTTTTTTCTTTTTTTTTTTCATTTTACATTTGCTTTTTTTCTTTTTTTTTCTTTTTTCCTTTTTTTTATTCTTTTTCTTTTTTTTAATTTTCTTTTATTCTTTCTTCTTTTTTTCTTTTCTTTTTTTTCTCTTTTTCTTTTTTTTTTTCTTTTTCTTTTGTGAATGAGGAGCACGGCCAGGTTATTGCAGATAGGTGGGGTGTGCTCGAACAAATTTTTTGGCAAAAGATGACCAGAATCCGAAGGTCTACTTGATGAGTAAAAAAATCGCGGTCCGCTTTAGCGGGCCGCGCACCCACGCGCCCTACTTGTAGTAATAACACTTCCCGCGAGCTGCTTTAGCAGCTCGCGCACCGAGCGAAATACTAGTTATAATATATATAGCTCGATTACCACTCACTGATTCACTGATTCACTCACTGACTCATTGACATAATTGTTCTCCTAGAAAGAGACAAAAAACGATATAATGATGTACGGGAGATATGTCCGGGTGGGGGATTCGAGTGGGGAAAAATTATGACATTTCGGAAAAACAAGATGGCGGCCGACGTGATTCTTGCAACTCTTTTGTTTTCCAACCGATTTCTTTGAAATTTTGGATTATTGTAGAAATTAGTAAACGATTAACAGAAAAAGTGAAAAAAATTTAAAAATCAAGATGGCGGCCGAGCTGTGACGTCTCAAATTTCCGACCATCTCCTGTAAAATTTTGTATGAAAAAATTTTTTTTCACCCATGGTGTCGTATAGAGCTCAAAGAACGTGACTCGGAGAAAGGTGGAGAGAGCTGATGAGCGAGGAGTTCGGAGACGGGCGAGGGGCACGGCCAGGGTATAGAAGATAGGTGGAGGGTGCTCGACCAAATGTCATTCGAAACCTCGAGCAGTTGCCAGTGAGTTGAAAAAAAATTCCAAAATGGCGGAAAAAAAATGGCGGCAAATTTTGTCCGTCTCTCTCTCGGAGACTATAAAAGATGGAGGAGCGGTTTCTCTACAAAAGATGATCACAACCCGGAGGTCTACCTGGTGAGTAGGAAAAAAATTCAAGATGGCGGATTATTTTTTTTTCCATACAAAATGTATGGGGAATATTGAAGGGACTAGAAGTTGGGAACTATGCAAGACATTGATTTTGATAGGTTCATAGGGCTTTTTTTCTTTTTTTTTTTCATTTTACATTTGCTTTTTTTCTTTTTTTTTCTTTTTTCCTTTTTTTTATTCTTTTTCTTTTTTTTAATTTTCTTTTATTCTTTCTTCTTTTTTTCTTTTCTTTTTTTTCTCTTTTTCTTTTTTTTTTTCTTTTTCTTTTGTGAATGAGGAGCACGGCCAGGTTATTGCAGATAGGTGGGGTGTGCTCGAACAAATTTTTTGGCAAAAGATGACCAGAATCCGAAGGTCTACTTGATGAGTAAAAAAATCGCGGTCCGCTTTAGCGGGCCGCGCACCCACGCGCCCTACTTGTAGTAATAACACTTCCCGCGAGCTGCTTTAGCAGCTCGCGCACCGAGCGAAATACTAGTTATAATATATATAGCTCGATTACCACTCACTGACTGACTGACTGACTGATTGACACGATTGTTCTCCTAGAAGGAGACGGAAATCAATATAATGATGTAGGGGAGATATGTCCAGGTGGGGGATTCGAGTTGGGGAAAATTATGACATTTCGGAAAAACAAGATGGCGGCCGACGTGAATCTTGCAACTCTTTTGTTTTCCAACCGATTTCTTTGAAATTTTGGATTATTGTAGAAATTAGTAAACGATTAACAGAAAAAGTGAAAAAAATTAAAAAAACAAGATGGCGGCCGAGCTGTGACGTCTCAAATTTCCGACCCCTCTCCTGTAAAATTTTGTATGAAAAAAATTTTTTTCACCCATGGTGTCGTATAGAGCTCAAAGAATGTGACTCGGAGAAAGGTGGAGAGAGCTGATGAGTGAGGAGTTCGGAGACGGGCGAGGGGCACGGCCAGGGTATAGAAGATAGGTGGAGGGTGCTCGACCAAATGTCATTCGAAACCTCGAGCAGTTGCCAGTGCGTTGAAAAAAAATTCCAAAATGGCGGAAAAAAAATGGCGGCAAATTTTGTCCGTCTCTCTCTCGGAGACTATAAGAGATGGAGGAGCGGTTTCTCGACAAAAGATGATCAAAACCCGGAGGTCTACCTGGTGAGTAGGAAAAAGATTCAAGATGGCGGATTTTTTTTTCCATACAAAATGTATATGGGGAATATTGAAGGGACTAGAAGTTGGGAACTATGCAAGACAATGAGTTTGATAGGTTCATAGGGCTTTTTTCTTTTTCTTTTTTTTCATTTTACATTTGCTTTTTTTTCTATTTTTTTTTCTTTTTTTTTCTTTTTCATTTGTGAATGAGGAGCACGGCCAGGTTATTGCAGATAGGTGGGGTGTGCTCGAACAAATTTTTTGGCAAAAGATGACCAGAATCCGAAGGTCTACTTGATGAGTAAAAAAAATCGCGGTCCGCTTTAGCGGGCCGCGCACCCACGCGCCCTACTTGTAGTAATAACACTTCCCGCGAGCTGCTTTAGCAGCTCGCGCACCGAGCGAAATAAATAAAGCCGAGCAATCGCGGTCCGCTTTAGCGGGCCGCGCACCCACGCGCCCTACTTGTAGCAATAACACTTCCCGCGAGCTGCTTTAGCAGCTCGCGCACCGAGCAAATGCTAGTATATATATATAGCTGCTGGGGCTGATTCACTGATTCACTGACTCACTCATTGATCACCTCTCCTGTAAAATTTTGTATGAAAAAAATTTTTTTTACCGATAGTTTCGTATAGAGGACAAAAATTCATTCGTAGGAAAAATATGGAGAGAGCTGATGATTGAGGATTTCGGAGACGGGTGAGGAGCACGGCCAGGGTATTGAAGATAGGTGGGGTGTGCTCGAACAAAAGTCACTCGAAACCTCATCCAATTGCCAGTGAGTTGAAAAAAAATTCCAAAATGGCGGATTCAAGATGGCTGCCATACAAATTTCGTCGGTGTCTATCTCGGAGAGGATAAAAGATGGAATAGCGGTTTCTTGGCAAAAGATGATCAGGACCCGAAGGTCTACTTGATATAATGAAAAAAAATTCAAGATGGCGGATTTTTTTTTCCATACAAAATATATAGCGAACATTGAAGAGACTAGAAGTTGGGAACAATACAAGACTGATACGGTTCCTTTTCAAAATTTGTTTTTATAGAAGAATTTTCATTGTGATAAATGATAAAATATGATGATCGAGGGTTTGGAAGGTGGGTGAGGAGCACGGCCAGGGTATTGAAGATAGGTGGGAGGTGCTCAAACAAAAAATACTCGAAATCTCATCCAATTGGCAGTGAGCTGAAAAAAATTCAAAATGGCGGATTCAAGATGGCGGCTATACAAATTTCAAAGGTGTCTATCTCGGAGAGTATAAAAGATGAAAGAGTGCTGCTTAGGTAAAAAATGATCAAGACCTGAAACTCTAATTCATCAACAGAAAAACCGCGGTCCACTTTAGTGGGCCGCGCACCCACGCGCCCTACTAGTTATTATAATATATATAGCTCGATTACCACTCACTGACTGACTCACTCACTCATTGACACGATTGTTCTCCTAGAAAGAGACAGAAAACGATACAGTGATGTAGGGGAGATATGTCCGGGTGGGGGATTCGAGTGGGGAAAAATTATGACATTTCGGAAAAACAAGATGGCGGCCGACGTGATTCTTGCAACTCTTTTGTTTTCCAACCGATTTCTTTGAAATTTTGGATTATTGTAGAAATTAGTAAACGATTAACAGAAAAAGTGAAAAAAAATAAAAAAACAAGATGGCGGCCGAGCTGTGACGTCTCAAATTTCCGACCCCTCTCCTGTAAAATTTTGTATGAAAAAATTTTTTTTCACCCATTATGTCGTATAGAGCTCAAAGAATGTGACTCGGAGAAAGGTGGAGAGAGCTGATGAGTGAGGAGTTCGGAGACGGGCGAGGGGCACGGCCAGGGTATAGAAGATAGGTGGAGGGTGCTCGACCAAATGTCATTCGAAACCTCGAGCAGTTGCCAGTGAGTTGAAAAAAAATTCCAAAATGGCGGAAAAAAAATGGCGGCAAATTTTGTCCGTCTCTCTCTCGGAGACTATAAAAGATGGAGGAGCGGTTTCTCTACAAAAGATGATCACAACCCGGAGGTCTACCTGGTGAGTAGGAAAAAAATTCAAGATGGCGGAACTTTTTTTTCCCATACAAAATGTATGGGGAATATTGAAGGGACTAGAAGTTGGGAACTATGCAAGACATTGATTTTGATAGGTTCATAGGGCTTTTTTTCTTTTTCTTTTTTTTCATTTTACATTTGCTTTTTTTCTTTTTTTTCTTTTTTTTTCTTTTTCTTTTGTGAATGAGGAGCACGGCCAGGTTATTGCAGATAGGTGGGGTGTGCTCGAACAAATTTTTTGGCAAAAGATGACCAGAATCCGAAGGTCTACTTGATGAGTAAAAAAATCGCGGTCCGCTTTAGCGGGCCGCGCACCCACGCGCCCTACTTGTAGTAATAACACTTCCCGCGAGCTGCTTTAGCAGCTCGCGCACCGAGCAAACGCTAGTTTAATATATAGCTGCTCGTGCTGATTCATTGACTCACTCATTGATCACCTCTCCTGTAAAATTTTGTATGAAAAATTTTTTTTTTCACCGATGGTTTCGTATAGAAGAAAAAATATGGAGAGCCGATGATTGAAGATTTCGGAGACGGGTGATTAGCACGGCCAGGTTATTAGAGATAGGTGGGGGGTGCTCGAACAAATGTCACTCGAAACCTCTCCAATTGGCAGCGAGCTGAAAAAAATTCCAAAATGGTGGATTCAAGATGGCGGCCATACAAACTTCGCCGGCGTCTATCTCGGAGAGTATACAAGATGGAAAAGTGGTTCAACTTGATGAACAGAAAAAAAACAAGATGGCGGATTTTTTCCGTACAAAATATATGGCGAATATTGAAGAGACTAGAAGCTGGGAACTATGCAAGACTTTTAAACGGTTTCTTTTCAAAATTTGTTTTTATAGAAGAATTCTCATTCTGACAAATGATGAGATATGATGATCGAGGGTTTGGAAGGTGGGTGAGGAGCACGGCCAGGGTATTGAAGATAGGTGGGAGGTGCTCAAACAAAACAATACTCAAAACCTCATCCAAGTGGCAGTGAGCTGAAGAATTTTCAAAATGGCGGATTCAAGGTGGCCATACCAATTTCATCGGCATCTATCTCGGAGAGTATAAAAGATGGAAGAGTGGTTTCTTGGAAAAAGATGATCAGAACCCGAAGGTCTACGTCTTGGTGAATAGAAAAAAAATTCAAGATGGCGGAATTTATTTTTCCTTACAAACTATGCAAGACAAAGGTTCTTTTTCAAGATTTGTTTTTATGGAAGAATTCTCATCCTGACAAATGATTCGGAGAAAAAATATGGAAAGTTATGCTAATCGAGGATTTGGAAGATGGGTGAGGAGCATGGCCAGGGTATTTAAGATAGGTGGGGGCTGCTCAAACAAAAAATACTCGAAACATCATCCAATGGCGGATTCAAATGGCAGCTATAAGAATTTCATATGTGTCTATCTCAGGGAGTTTAAAAGATGGAAGAGTGGTTTTTGATAGAAAATGATCAGGATCTGAAAGTCTACTTGACGAGTAGAAAAACCGCGGTACTTTTGCGGGCCGCACACCCAAGCGCCTTACTAGTTTAAATATAATTTTTTATCTCTACCTATAAATCAGTACCGTGATCAACTTACAGACAAACTCAATTTGGATATCGGTAAAATTCCTCAAGAAACTTGGATTTTTTGAAATTCCATTCCTAAAGAAGTACCAGCACGACTAACTAACAAGCCTCAATAACGTAATGCGCGGAATGAAAACCGAAGGGTCCACGGTTCAAACCCCACCAGCTATTGCACGATTGTCACGCCCACTCCTAGTAAAAGCTTTACGCATTGTTGTCGAAGAAAGGAGAATATTTATCATGCTCAGCATAGCTAATATTATTTAAAAATACTAACTAGGTACTGGTTTATGCGCATTATATATTATAATGCCACTTGCCAGTGTCCACAAATTTACTTCCACAACACAACTACATCTCTATAATTTTTATATATGGACTTAATGCAAAAAAACCCACTAAATATGCGTTTTCGAACGTTTTTTAGTTTAACATTTCTCAATTAAATGCAACAACGCGTGAGGGAAGAACTAAATTGAAGTCAATTGCTTTCTAATGACCCGTAATGGAATGATTGTCCCCTTTATAGTATCAAAGAAAGGTTTATCGTTCCAAACCCACACTCAAGCTTGTTCATTGTTTGAGATCACCCGAATCGGCTGCAGTCGGTGTCGGTACACAATGAGTACCTACACGCATTGCAAGTTGCAACACGGATTCTATTACACATGATATCGAATTCCCTTTGGAAGTACATTAAGATAATAACATATTTATAGTAATAAGATTAATATCATGTAGAGACATGGCCACAAGATCGGGCAAAGTGAGCAAGAGTATGCCATAAAGCATATGGGTAAATTATAACCTATTACTAGCTGATGCTCGCGAGGTCCTTCGCGTGGATTTAGTTTTGAAAAATCCCATGGGAACTCTTTGATTTTCCGGGAGAAAACGTCGCCTATGGCAATCTCCATGTTCTCAACATCACGTCGAGCCGATGCTCTGTTGCGGCGTGATTGAAGGATAAACCAACAAAAAGCACACTGTCGCATCACAATTCACATCACACTAATATTATAAAGGAGAAAGTTTTGTGTGTGTGTGTGTGTGTTTGTTACTCCTTCACGCAAAAACTACTGCATGGATTTGGCTGAAATTTTGAATGGAGATCGATTATACCCTGGATTAACATAAAAGGTACATTTTATCCCGGAAAATTAAAGGTTTCCCGTGGGAATCATAAAAACCTTAATTCACGTGGACGAAGTCGCGGGCATCATTTAACGGACCTTTTTAACCGACTTCAAAAAAGGAGGAGGTTATCAATTCGTCGGAATCTTTTTTTATGTATGTTCACCGATTACTCGAAGACGCCTGAACCGATTTGGATTTTTTTTTTTTTGTTTGAAAGGGCATAAGGGCATTTCCAGGTGGCCCAATATAAATTTTATCGAAATCGGTCGAGTGGTTTTTAAAATATCACCAATAAATGTATAGTGGCGCGGGAGTTCGAAGTCAGTTTTATAAAATATTTTTTTTTATATTAAATTATTAGCGTCATAATACAATATTATAAAAATATCGAAGAATAACCGGCCAAGTGCGTGTCGGGCCACGCGCAGTGTAGGGTTCCGTAGTTGAAAGTCTCAAATACTATTGCTGACCTAAGGATAGTGCTTTTGTTTTATTTATGAATATTGAATACATTTTGAGTTCCATGGTTTAAATACTATAATATTCTACAAAATATGCAACTTACACTATGTGTAATACCTAACTTCGAAAAAACAGATATAACTCCTTAACTAATGAACCCTACTTAGCAGTGATAGTTTTCCTTTCAAATTCATTATATATATTACTGCTGTGAATTTTTTCTTGTATCCTATATACAACCATTTAGCTGGGGGGGACACTTGACTCTAATAAAATTTAACACTTTAAAATATCATATTTCACAAACGGATCCCTGAATTGAAAAATGATGTTCCCACACCCACAATATTTTTGAAAGACCTATTCAAGGACACCTATGGGATAGACGAGAAAAAAAAAATCATTACCACTTTACATGTAGGAGAGGTACCCTAAAAAAATTATTTTTCGCAATTTTATTTCACGACTTTGTCGGCATGATTGATATTTATACCCTTGTCAAATTACAGATTTCTAGTACCAATAGTCTCTGAGCTAAACCGCGGACAGACAGACAGACAGACAGACGGACGGACATGGCGAAACTATAAGGGTTCCTTGTTTACTACGGAACCCTAAAAATAGCGAGGAGTCAAATAACCTACTTTTTTTTTACGGCGCGCGGCGTTCTGGTAGTGAAACGCGCGTGAAATTCATACAGATACCACGCATCGAGCAGTAAGAATGTGGGTGTCTTGAGTAAACCCTTTGCGCAGAAGGGATCGAAAAAAAAGGACAAAGGAGTGTTATTATGATATTCAGTACAACATTATATCACTGTACTGTTTCATGTATGTACTGTACTGTTTCAGAATCTTTTATAGAAGATTTAAAGCATGGGAGTAGATAAAGTTAAAATATAAACTTTTATCTATAGTCATTTGAGTATCATTAGAATTAGACAGGACGAGTAAGAGCAGGTTGTTCGTTGCACTCAATAAAGCTCAAAGACACGTGTAATTAGTCACAAGATAGGGTCCAAAATTAGACAGATGGGCACTTGAGACAGGTTAATGTACCCTCGGCTTACGAGGCGCGCACTGCAAGACCCTCTTCATTAAGTGCGTATTAAGGTTAGCCGTTACCAAGCGATTTCCGTCATAGTTAGTCGTATATGCACATTTTGTTAAGGGGCTACTGGTTTTCAGCACAAAATGTGAGGAAGATAGATATTCGACGACATTTAACGAGAAAGGTTGAACTTAAACAGTTACAAAGCTAACGGCTGTAACACGCCGACGGACACACCCAAGGACTGGACGAAATTACAAGAGATGAAAATACACAATTGTGAATAAACGAGCTGTGTCTAAGTAAGTACTGCAATGCTGTATAAGCAATTTATATCAAGTGCATACTTATTGTATCAAAAAGGGCAGGAAATGATTGAAAGAGAACTTGCGAGCATCATTATCCATAGAAGCTGAGATGGGCAGAGAGGAGAGGGGAGCGGCGGACAGACGTTTCCACCAATTACCGAAGCGCGGTTGAAACCAACGTGGTTGAAAGTCAGTTCAACGTTTCTGAAACTAACCGCTAAGTAAGGTTTGGAATGCCTTTCAGGCTTAAAACATTCAACCCAATTGAATATTCTAAGTCTTCAGGCGTCTGTATTTTCTGCCACGTATAATTTGAGTACCTTCAAGGAAAGAGTGATTAGGCATTTCTATGCAAGAGCGCTCCAACCCAGACCTCATCAGTACTTTCTATCATTAATTGTTATCAAGCGCATGCCTATCTTGTCCTAAAAAGTTACCAAAGCGCAGAGGAGAAGTGTATCTACTGACTGGAGGAGAATCGAGCTGTCTGCGTGTATCAGAGGTTCCACTCGCTAGCACAATACGAGACAGTCGTACCTCTCCTCTCGTTGCCAAAAACATGTAATATCTCCTCACCTTAAAAGACTTTTGTGCATTGAGTGTTTACACTACTCGTATTTCCCTAGTTTTCAACATGTTTTCAAACATTATTTCAAATAGCCCAATTTATAATTCAATAAACAGTGAAGGTTTGATTAATCCTCACGTACTATTGCTTTATAATTAGCACTTCTTAGACCACACTTCTTATACCAATCATTATGTGTACAGATTAGATTATCCCGGTTCTTAAGAACCGGTTCCTAACCACCTTCTTCCATCCACAAACATTACAAATTGCATTTGGTAGTATGACAACTTATTGGACATATTCCTGTCGGTTATCTCCCTGAGTTAAATATTTTTAGGGTTCCGTACCAAAATGGTAAAAATGGATCCCTTATGGTGAGACTTTCTCCGTCCGTCCGTCCGTCCGTCTGTCACAGTCGATTATTTCAGTAACTATTAAAGCTATCGGCATGAAATTTGCCATAGACGTGTATAATAGTGGCCCAACATCATTGGAATAAAGAAAAATCGAAAAATATTTTTAGTTTTATTAAAAAAGGGGGAACTTTGAAATTTCAAACCCCCGAGATTTAAAATTTCAAAGTAAAATAACTATACCGAGTGGGGTATCAAATGAAAGGCCTTTACTTGTGCATTCTAAAACAGTTTTTTATTTATTTCTATATATAATACCGTCGTCTCCCCCCCCCCCCTTATCTCCGAAGTTTACCAATCGAAAAATTTGAAATAATTATGGTCAATAGAGGTTTATGAATATTTTACAGGAAAAATAAAATCAACGCTCTAACTACCATAGTTTTTTTTATATATACAATAAACCTCTACAAACAAAGTTAACGATAAATAAGCAAATTAATATAATATTATCGTTTTACTTTTACTTTTGGAGTACGGATCCCTCGGTGCACGAGTCCGACTCGCACTTGGCCGGCTTTTTTTTGATATTAGATTGGGCTAAGATAGGTATGCTCAATTTTGACATTCTGAGCTTATACAACCACTACTACTATGTGTACCTACTACCAACGTTTAAACCAGTGCCTAACTTTGAGTATTAAACCACAAAGGTAGGTACCTAAAAAAAAATTGTTTTCAAATGTCATATAATAATGATAACTTAAAGTAATTACTTTAAGAATGGTCTTTAAGCTTTAGGATTAACATTGTATGTCATGTAAAACAATATTGAAATCATACTGTTTTAAGCGTTGGTAGTATGAGCACATGGACCCTGGGCCTATATTCCAGCATTGCCATCTTTTCTATGATCTAATTTCTTTTCTCAACACTTTTTATGAGATCTATTTCTATTGACAAAAGGAAACATGAATGTGCAAGTTTACTCTGAATATTTAAAATGCGATATCAAAAAGTCAACAAATTCTTACTGTTATTATATTGTAATGAATCTTTGATGGTTATGGTTTCTTATCGCTCTACCTTTTAAAGACTCGGACGTAGAATGCGCGACAGCGACGTGCAACGGCAATGCAAACGCAACTCTGAAGCAGGGCTTGGAAACCGGAAAAAAGTTCAAACCGTTCAAGTTCACCCCATTTTATTTGTTATGGTTTCAGTTTTTGTTTGTTTAACCGGTTAAAGAGTGAAACGTTTCAAATTCAGCGTCGCTCGATTTACAGGAATTAATCGGTTTACCAAACATTGAACTCTGTTCTTGTTCCACTATAAAACAAAAAGCAATGGTGTCTAGGGCTTCGTCCGCGTGGTGTTAATTTTTAAAATCCCTCGAGAGCTCTTTGATTTTCCGGGATAAAACGGAGTACCAACGTCTCGTTTTTTTTTTTCAGGTCGTACTTTTGCTGTACATACCTACTATATAATATTTTGCAGGTCACTGACTGGTAATAACAACTGTAGGAAAAAAATGTAAGTGACTCACTATTTGTATCCTACTAATTTTATAAATGCGAAACTTTGTGAGGATGGATGTATGGATGGATGTTTTTTTTACTCTTTCACGCTACAACAAATGAATCGATTTGGCTGAAATTTGGAATGGAGATATCTCATACCTAAGATTAACACATAGGCTACATTTTATCCCGGAAAATTAAAGAGTTCCCGCGCGAATTAAAAAACCTTAATTCACGCGCACGAAGTCGCGGGCATCATCTAGTTTAATTTGTATACTGTTTGTTAGTTTGGCTTAATTTCAGAAATAACTTGACCAAATAGATTTTTTTGTTTTGTTCGTTTTAATACAGGGATGGTTTAAAATTTTAAAAATATGAAAAATCCAAAAGAACAGAACGCCTTAAATATCGAATAATTTAAATTGGTAAATTTTGTATATAGATCCCCACCTCGGATTACCTTCAGTAGATGGCGAGAGCGAAGCCGAAGGTAAAATCTAGTATGTATTAGCTAAAGTGGACTGATAATATAATAAATAAAACTTTAGCCAAGAAAACTATTTCTTATTTTTATTTTTTTTATTTTTACTGCTACAAAACACTTAACACTTCGCAGAATGTGGCTACTGGCAAGTATCGGTATTCTATAAAAGTGTATTAATATTAATACAGATACGACAGGCCAGTCGAAGCGAAAGCGTGAACCGGTAAACGCGATCGGAAGGGACAGATATTTGCCGCTAGTTTCCGATCGGCGCGCGCGGCGGCGCGGTGAGTGTGTCACCGTTTTTTGCTTTCGTCTATACTCTATACATGCACGGGCGTCCGCGCGCCGGCCCGCGTGCTAGGGTTGCCAACAATTTGTACAAGAAATCCCTTCTAATATTATAAATGTGAAAGTGCGTTGGTTATTCGTTCATCATCATCACGCAGCGACGAAGCAACTAATCGACGTATTTTTTGCATGATGAAGGACTTGAAAAGTGACACATATATAGGCTACCTTAACTCCCCGGAAAAACAGAAGGGGGGTTTTTAAAAACCTAACTCCATGCGGAAAAAGATACAGGCAAAAGTACTAAAGTATGATAAGACCGTAGAAGGAGAATAAACAGGTTTTTTAGCTATACCCGCAATTTCGTCCGCGTAAGTTAGGTTACTGTTTTTCCGGGCTACAAGGTCACTGTCCGTGCCTTCAACTATACTTTAAATATTAATTAATAATTCAATATAAAAAATCATTTTTAAAAAACCGACTTCAAACGCCCGCGCCAGTACAAAGTATATAATTCATTGTTGATATTTTAAACCGCTCGACCGATTTCGATAAAATTTCAATGGAACCACCTGAGAAGTATACTTTTTTAAACAAAAAAGAATTTTTCAAATCGGTTCAGGTTCATCTTCGAGTAATAGGTGAACATACATTAAAAAAAAAAAAAGATTAAAGAATTGTGAACCTCCTCCTTTTTTAAAGTTGTGTAAAAAATCATCGATCATTCAATCCGTTTTCGAGATATCATCGAAAAAGCCGTTCCATACAAAATGTGTGGTAAAATGAATTTATTTCATACAATATTTTTTCGTGAATTTTTCGATGTTTAATTATTCTGCGTTTTTATACAAATCAAAGATCATAAAAATCAAGCCAGCCGTTCTTGAGTTATAAATGGTGTAACTAACCCGACTTTGTTTTTTTTTTATAGAGATTTAATTATTTTAATAGAGATTTAATATTTATTGGTCACAGCTACTTTAGATCATGTAAACATATTTTTATTGAACAGTAAAGCATTACAGAGCGAAATAATTAAAATTCTGTTTTTAATAGTATATTGGGTATTGGCAACCCTTGTACGAGTACAGTTGTACTACTTTCAGTACACGTGTACCTGTATGTGTACATAATAAATTCGAACATTACTTCTCAAAAAAAAAAGTTTCGATAAAAATGTTGATATAGGTACTTAACCTCTACTTGACTTAATTCACGAACTCTAATTATTATCTTTACGAGTTTGCAACTCTCTGTTTGACCGATTTTCGCAAGTCTACTCCAATGATCAGTGTATTGATACTTGCACGAACCCGTAAATAGAATAATTTAAGTTAATTTTTTATTTACTTTTTTACCCTGGAATAAAAAAGTTTCGTTGTTTGTTTGGGTGGGCCTTTAAAGTCGTACAATAATATTGTTTTCTACTGATTTTAATTTTACAAAAAAGTTTTACTAGTTAGTATATGTAGTTAGCTGACCCGCCCTAGAGCGTGTGGCTTTTAGGCACCTTATCCGATAACACCTCTATCTGTAAGTGAAACTTTAAATAAAAATATTGCATATATTGTATACTATTATTTATGCTATTGCCCGCGACTTCGTCCGCGTTTATTCAGATTTTATAATAAAGGTTACGGTCAAAATCCTCATAAATATAGAAATATTTTTTATTCAAATAAACTTTTACAAGTGCTTTTGAATAGTCAAGGAATCTGCCACTGGTTCGGAATGCCCCTCCTGCCGAGAAGAACCAGCAAGAAACTCGGCGGTTGCTCTTTTCAACTTTTCAAAACAAATTTACAATACAGTAAATACTATGCTATATATGCAGTGTTTCCACAATGAGGAAAGTTCCAAAAATGCATACCGACTAACTTCTATCTTAAGATGGGCAGACATAAAGTAGCCCCATTCCCGCCGGTGGAACCCGTTCACGAGCACGACGCATGACCCAGCCATTGCTTCGCTCAACCATATTTGAGGGAACGTAACATGTAGTAGGCATTTGTATTAGGATCGTTAAATGTGTAACTATATTGGTGACGTGCCAGGTGACAAAAAACCTCTAATAAAATGATACAAAATCGCCGCTCTCGTTTCTGTAGTTTATTCATTAATTTCAAACCCATTCTTTAGGTATTTATGTGCATACTTGCCATTATGTATATATATTGTATTAAACGTGCCTAGACAACATTACTAGGCCGGTTTCAGACATTGAAACTGCACGGCTTATACGGTCGCTTCGAATAAGCTGACTCGTTATAGCGTACGTATACCTATGCGGTATTTATCAATAAGTACTATGATCTATTCGCTGAATATGATTCATAGTTCATTGACTAGACAAATGTACGCTTAATATTGTTGCGTCTAACCAAAACGATGCATAGACGAAATTTGAAACATATCGGTTTCCTTCCGTCTATTAACTACTATTACTATTATAGTACTATTTTTACTAGTTCAATTGAGTTTGTAAAGCTTATTGCATAAGTTGAGGTCCACTTTGGAAAGTCCTATTGTCCAAAAAGAGATTTTAATTTGGACTTTTCAGTACTTTTCATAACGACATGGTGGAGACGAGATCAGATTCACGAGATCGACAACAAAAGTCAATTGTTTTTATTTTTATTAAAGTGTTAACCTACACTTAAGGAAATATCAGAATAAATTTTATAAACACATATCAAAAATTCCGAAGCCAGCGGGATTCGAACCCACATCTCTTGGGGATTGTAATATGGGGTCTTGGAAAGTGGATCAATAACTGTAACGTGTTGCTACTAGATGTCGCTAGCAGTTGCTTGAACTGAAAAAGTAGATATATATCACTAATTTCGATGCTGACGTGTAGTTCGACCGTGGCTATAGTGTAAGTGGCTAACACACTCGGGCGCGATTCCCAAGAGATGTGGGTTCGAATCCCGCTGGCTTCGGAATTTTTGATATGTGTTTATAAAATTTATTCTGAAAAGTCAATTGTCTGCATATTTTTTATCGACACATTACGAGATTAATCTGACCATTGCCATAGATTGGTTAATAGTTCAGTGTGACTGAAATCCAAAGTCCGCACTCTCTCTTGTTTTTGGAACGTAGTTCCTTATCGCGCGGTACGGAAGGGGGCTAGACGGAAAAAATTAAGGAACCGACACTCGACCTCGACACATTTTTGAAACCGACACTTTTTTATTGAATGTGAATTTTGCATTGTATTCGGTATTTTCGCCTTAGAACACGGCGTCTGCATGGCCTAGTTGTAAGGGCAGTCGCCTATAAATTCAACGTCGATGGTTCGAATCCCAGCTCGACAGACTGAATTTTCTATTTTCAATTTTATTTTAAATAATTTCTAAATGTGGAATTTTTCCCTAATTTTTTATTGTATAAATTGGATAAAATACTAACGCCATCTGTGAAAAAACAGTAACTCCACCAGAGTAACTCTTTGGTTTTGTAACAGTGCAATAGAAATAAACAAAATAATATAATTCATCGTAGTTAATCAATTTAATACTAGATGAGACCACTAGTTTATTACAATTCCTTCACTAAAATTAATCGGAAGGAGCTACGTTCCATCCGGGTGTCCTTTGACACCTCTCAAGTTTTTTACCCTGTATTGAGTTTGGTTTGAGCAGACTCAGACTCATTACAGGGTAAAAACGAGTGATTTATATCAGTACATATTTGTCTCAATGTCGAACCAAATCGAAGCAGACTCTATAAGTAGATTCGTTCATTATTCCAGGGTTTTTACTCGCGAATGTAAATTACGGAGCTAACTCCCACCGTTCGTATTTTCAATCCATCCTAGGAACTACTACGTATATGGAGTCACAAAGATCACGAATTTTGTTAGTTAAAACTTAAATTGTTCAGTAAAATTCAACGATATTTTGCTCATAAACAAAAAATCGTAAAGTTCTTTATTTTTATTTCGAATAAGTATATATAATAGGCTTGCGCTGGACGACGATCAATGATGGCACTGATGAGGTCTATTTGCTTTGAGTTGGATTGCACAATTGCACATGCTTGGATGCCTATTCACTCTTGCCTTGAAGTCAACAAAGGACGTTCAATGTGAGGCGGTCTCCAGGTGGCGTGAAGAGGTATTAAGAGAGTAGTCTGAAGCGGCTTGGTGTTAAAAGGCTGGTTGGCATCTTAAGATATATTGCATTGTTAGTAGGTATGCATTTTTGGAACTTCCCCTCATTGTGGAAACACTGCATACATAGCATAGTATCTATTGTATTGTAAACTTGTTTTGAAAAGAGCAACCGCCGAGTTTCTTGCTGGTTCTTCTCGGCAGGAAGGGCATTCCGAACCAGTGCAGTGGTAGAGTCAGACGATTCAAAGGCACTTGTAAAAAGTTTATTTGAATAAAAAATATTTCTATTCTATTCTATTATGTGGTCAGTGTTTATGGGACGGCCTATATCTAACGGAGGACAATGGCAGACTGATGATGATACCCTCGGTCACCCATGAATTGTGTTTGTTATAATTTGAGTACTGGAAACGCAATACTAGTAGTCTGTAGTACGCTTGGGAAAGTGCATGCCACGACTGCGTGACTTCATAGCTCAATGGCCAACCCGCTCAGGTTTCTCGTTTCGTTGCAATACGTTTGTACATAATGTCCAGGGCCTATAATTTTGTTTTGAGATGTCATACAATGTCTACCTTAAAGTAATTCCTGTAAGGTTGTCTTGGCGCTGTGCTTAGCGCGTCGCTTAAGCATCTCTGCGAGAAACCACTTGTTTACCTTTTGGGAGAGTTAAAGCCCAATTTAGACGGTGCCTCATTCATCGTTCATTTTTGCACCCTAAGGCCCTTTACCATCATGATGACTCATCGATGACGCCTCGAAAATGAAAGCAAAAATCTCGAAAAATGACCCGTCTAAATTCGCCGAAGGGCGGGAATTCTTAAGGCGAATTAAGACGAAATTAATGTTCGCAAAAAATGAACGATGAACGAGGCACCGTCTAAATTGGGCTTAAGGATAAATAGATTATACGTTGAGACAAAGTTTTTCGCTGCACTGGCCTGCACATTTATATTTTAATTTAACTGCGTCTCTTTTACACTTTGCCTGACATTTTTGAGTACACTACCTTACTCTATGGTCGGTCTAGTCGTAACTCGAAGCTTATTAATACGCATAGACTAGTTTAATTAGAATTCCAACCATGTGTCTTAATATAACTAACATGCATCGCGCATATTAATACAGATAACGCAACGATTCCGATTAGGAACGCTCAAGTTCGATTGAATTTTAATATTTCATCCTTGTCACGGTGTGTTAATTGTCTCACATCAATTATTACGTTATAATTATTTCAATAAGTAAATTGCACCTTAAGATTATAATTAGACATTCATTACAGTTTCAGTATTTTTAATATTTTTTAATTATTTTTAATCCGGCATCTATGAACCGTCTTCAATATTCGTCTTTCATTACTCATTTCGTTAGGGTCAATTTAGAAGGTGCCTCGTTCATCGTTCATTTTTGCGATCATTTATTGCGAAAATGAACCCTAAGGCCTTTTACCCTAAGGGCGAATTTAGACGATTCGTTTTCGATGACTCATCGATGAAGCCTCGAAAATGAAAGCAAAAATTTCAAAAAATGAACCGTATAAATTCGCCCTTAAGGCGAATATAGGGAGGTTCATTTTTGCAAAAATGAACGATGAATGAGGCACCGTCTAAATTGGCCCTTACGATCTTTAAGACCGCCGCTGAGTCTGAGTTTTGAGAGATTCTTTTCATCATAAACATTCAAAGAGAACTAAATTTTGTGTACATGCTCTAGCGTCTAGTTTATCAGATTTCCATACAAGCAGATTCAAAGTTGCATGAGCTCTGCGATTTGCATGTAATTTTCGTAATCTTGTCGCTTTGTAACTACATAAACTATGATATTTTTACTATACGGTCTAACGATATCGATACTTAGGGACTATGATAGAGGAAACCGGTGATCACAGTCTGGAAATACGGTGCCGTATCGAACAGGCAAGAAGCGCTTTTACAAAGTTAAAAAGAGTGCTCTGTAATCGTAATTTAAAAATATCCCTTCGGATGCGGGTAGCGCGTTGCTATGTTTTCTCCGTGCTGTTGTACGGGGTCGAGGCCTGGACACTAACGCAAGCGATGACTAACAAGCTGGAAGCGTTCGAGATGTGGGTGTACAGGCGGATGCTTCGAATATCATGGAGGGACCATGTTCGCAACGCTACCGTTTTACAAAGGATGGGAAAGAATATGGAGTTACTCAAAAGTGTCAAAAGGAGAAAACTGGAATATCTGGGCCACATATTGAGAAATTCCAAATATGACCTGCTCAAACTCATTATACAAGGCAAAATAAAGGGCAAAAGAAGACCTGGCCGAAGACGAACATCCTGGCTTAAGAACCTTCGCCAGTGGTTTGACATGAGCTCAAAGTCATTGTTTAGGGCAGTGGTAAACAAGATACAATTAGCCTTAATGATTGCCAACCTTCGGTAGAAGATGGTACTGCAAGAAGAAGAAGATTTTTACTATAATATGAAAAACCAGACTTGGTTAATCGTCAAATAAGCGCATATAAACGAAGTTTAATTTACTTCTACTTTAAATGCGTAAGGTTTTATGTTGAAATACGTTCCCTAATTATATATGAATAATTATGGAATATAGGTATTAACAGAAATAAAGCTTGCCTTATAAATATTTCGGAAAGTCGTCAGATCGGACGTTATGCATGAATGTATTAAGAATCAAGATACATGAAGAACGATAGAAATACAAGTCAGTTTGCTGGAAAAAGGGAAAAATGTAACATCATGATGTTAAGAAGCCGTTTTGGTCGCATATTCAGATCAAACCATATGCTTTTCATTGCTGCGCATTCAAAAGTTTCGTTCTTACACGAAATTCTGGCCTTACAAATGTTTCGGAAAGTCGTTAGATCGGACGTTATGCATGAATGTATCAAGATACATGAAGAACGATAGAAATACAAGTCAGTTTGCTAGAAAGAAGAAAAAAATGTAACATCATGATGTTAAGAAGCGGTTTTGGTCGGATGTTCAGATCAAACCATAATATGCTTTTCATTGCTGCGCACTCAAAAGTTTCGTTCTTACACGAAATTCTGGCCGCGCAAAGTAGCTTTACCAAATTGACATTAAGTTATTTTTTGTTAAACTAATATTAAACTAGTGGTTCGCCCCGAACTGAGAACTCGCGGTAACGGTTTCCCATAATTACTTATTCATTCAATAGATACATGACGATCAAAATTGACATTATTATTATGCCCGTTTTCACCAACCATACCTAAATCAACCCCTTTGTAGAAGTCTCTTTACGTAGGTAGCCCCTAAATACAACCCTAACATCCCAATGTCATTTTCACCTTTAGTTGTCCCGCAGAGGTTTGTAATAACAAAGTTGACAGAAAGTGTCAACTAACTTAACATAGGTATCCCGTAAAGGTTAGGGAACTGTTATAGTGAAATCCTCAAGGCCTCAATCAAACTTAGGTATAGTTTTTTGGAACATTCAAATTAAATTACTTGTACACAGCGTCAACTATCGACACGATCAGAAAACATGTAAAAACAAACTGCAACGTGAAGTTTTATTGATGTTTGCTAAATGACTAAATAATAATTTTAATTGAATATAAATGTTACATTATAGCTGCATTTGCTATAAGAGATGAGAGCGCCATCTATTGACATCATTGTGAAGTTCTGTTGTTGCTGCTCATTAAAAGTTAAATAATTTAGTTTCCTTATTACATTTATCTAATTTTAGTATTTGTTGTTCAAGTACATGATATTACGCTAAAATTGTAAAACTTTCAAGCCCCAGCTTTCAATGGTTATTCCGTTGTGAGGTCAAATATAATCTCCACTTTGAAAGCCCCCCATTTCGTCAATTTTAGGAAAAAAATTAAAAAAAAAATACTTTTGTACTCTGTTCCAAATTATCTTTAAAATGACGTACTGTAACCCTATGAAAAGCAAAAAATTTTTTTTTTCTTCGCATTCGCTTCTATGAGAGCCCCCCTGAAATAAAGATTTTTATAACTTTTTAAGCCATTTTCGGCTGGAGGCCATCGGTTTACATATTATATCTAAAATTGAAGTAATTACGTTCAGTAATTCAGAAGTTATAAGGCTCTGACAGACGGACGGACGGACGGACGGACGGACGGACGGACAAGTGCAAATTCACTCAAGTAGACTCAAAGACCTTCGCTTCGCTCGGTCGAAAAAAGAAAAATATATTAGTACAAGTTAGCCTTCTCGTCGTTCGTTTCGCGAATTTTTATTTTATTCTATAATTTATTTTTGCACGGAGTTTCTTTGCACTAAGATCTTCGATTTCGATCTATCGAAACGTTTGAAGGGCATTACTTCTAAAACAAGTCTCACTTTTACTTTTATTTGTGGTTAAGAAAAATCGACTTATCAGCGTAATAAATGTATGAAAAACCGGGCGAGTAGTGTGGCCTTAAAATTAAAGCGCGCGCATCCGTATGCCGGAGCGAAGACGTCTAAAGGCCGACGCGCACCTACGTCCCGCATTCCACCACCAAATACGTACTGACGAAACGGACACCCCGAATGGAATAATAATTTATTAATGCATCGGCTACCTTGATACGTTAATACAAAAGGTTCTCCAGTGCCGCATCTTCGTAACTGTCACTTGTTATTAATATTCATATTGGTTTGCTAATCGACACATATTTAAGTAGGTAATCCGACCTAATCAGTTCACGAGGTTCTTAAGAACTTTCTATTTTAAATGCCTTCTTAGCTGGTTCGCGCCTATTCTTCGTACCAAGTCAGTCAAGATGATCAGTCAATTTTCTATTAATATTTAATCAAGATCTTAAACTAAGCTAACTTAAATCCAAACGGTATCAAGTACCTAATTTTGAAATTACTTTCAGAGACGCGGCGGCGCCCTGACGTAACTATAAATAAGTATAGTATCGTTGTAGATACTAGATTTGTATTCACTATACTAAGTCTATACTATACAATATCCATCAATCATTATTATTAATTTTGATCGTAAAATTTAGGAATAGAAAGCGAATCCAAATAAATATTAATTAATCATTAAATAAAGGCTTCGCCAGACAAAACACGGGCCTTGGGCGCGTCATGAAGCCAATACCGTAGCAGCATGATATCTAGTACTTTGGACGTCAAACAGGTTTGACACTCAACGTTTGTAGAACAAGACTATGGTTACCAAAGCAATTTATGTCACGGTGTCAAGTGATTCAGACCCGATTCAGATGGGATTAAGGAGAATATTACTGTCTGTGCCGGGAGCTTCTAAGTTCTAACACATTCTACGGCGTGCTACACACATATTCGGGTCAGCACATTAGATTCGGTAGTATTTTTTGAACAATAAAGCCGACCTGAAGCAATTACAATAATATGATACATAATAAATCTATTCGTCCGTCTACATAGTAAGTATATTAGATTTTACCGACCGGGTTTGCCGATTAATGCCGACTCGAATATAACCAATAATGAACTCGAATAAATGTGTAGAACGCATAACAGATTTTCAGTCAAAATAACAACATTCATACAAAAACGTAACGAAAAATTCTATAAAAATTATAACGATGCCTTCTGACGCAACGCACTAAGTACACGATTTGTGTGGCAAAGCCTTAACTTACCTATTTAATTAAGATAATTATCAATTGGTATATATATATGCATATCTGATAATGGATATTAGATACATAGAGAAATGAATGGAATGCAAATAGCAGTCACTACTGAATACCAGATACGATTAAT
Organism: Oeneis ivallda; assembly: GCA_029955525.1. Lineage (NCBI taxonomy): Eukaryota > Metazoa > Arthropoda > Insecta > Lepidoptera > Nymphalidae > Oeneis > Oeneis ivallda. The sequence goes on along the minus strand of JARPMR010000001.1, from coordinate 28,639,939 downwards.
AATAATAGAATTTACGAAGTGTCTGTTTTGACTTGGCCCATAAAAATTACCATTTGAACGATAGCATAGGCCTAACCCCTCCCGAACAAGCCGGATTCCGAAAAGGCTTTGGCACCATTGATCACATTCATACGCTGCGGCAGGTTATACAAAAGACAGAAGAGTATAACCGGCCACTTTGCTTAGCGTTTGTGGACTATGAGAAAGCCTTTGATTCGGTTGAAACTTGGGTTGTATTGAGGTCGCTACAGAGATGCCGGATCGACTACCGGTACATCCAAGTGTTGAAGTGCTTGTACGAAAACGCCACTATGTCAGTACGTATACAGGACCAGACTACGAGGCCAATTCACTAGCAGCGTGGAGTGCGACAGGGAGACGTAATCTCCCCGAAGCTCTTTACCGCTGCGTTGGAGGACGTCTTTAAGCTTCTGGATTGGAACGGACGTGGCATCAACATAAACGGCGAGTACATCACTCATCTGCGATTTGCCGATGACATAGTAGACATGGCAGAGACTCTGAGAGACCTCAATACAATGCTTAACGATCTCAGCAGGGTTTTTCAACAGGTGGGCCGGAAAATGAACATGAGCAAGACGAAAATCATGTCCAATGCTCATGCTCCGCTCCACCCAGTAATCGTTGAGAACTCTGCACTCGAAATTGTGGACGAGTATATACTTATACATATGGGACACACAGTCAAGCTAGGTAGGTCCAATTTCGAGAAAGAGATCAACCGTCGAATCCAACTCGGCTGGGCAGCGTTCGGGAAGCTCCGAGATGTCTTCTCGTCCAAAATTCCTCAGTGCCTGAAGACTAGTCTTCGAACAGTGCGTGTTGCCAGTGATGACTTACGGATCCGAGACATGGTCGCTAACTGTGGGCCTCATAAGAAGGCTCAGGGTCACTCAGCGAGCGATGGAGAGAGCTATGATTGGGATATCCCTGCGAGATCAAATCAGAAATGAAGAGATCCGCAGGAAAACCAAAGTCACCGACATACCTCAGCGAGTCGCGAAACTGAAGTGGAAATTGGCGGAACACATAGTTCGAAGAGCTGATGGTCGTTGGGGTCCCAAGGTGCTGGAGAGGCGACCCCGCACCGGTAAGCGCAGTGTTGGCAGACCCTCCAATAGGTGGACCGACGACATCAAACGAGTTGCAGGGAGCCGCTGGATTCAGGTGGCGCAAGACCGAAGCCTGTGGAGGTCCATGCAGGAGACCTATGTCCAGCAGTGGACATCTCAAGGTTAATAAAGAAGATAGGCCTAACTCAAACACTTTTTTTTTGGTATGACCGTTGACTCACCAAGTTTGTCCGAGCTCATTTACTGCCGGGAACTGTACATTTTTGACGGTCTAACTGCTGCACAGATCTAAAAAGGCATAGGGATTCAGAGGGATTGAGTTGCGGGCATCTACTAACTCTCGCTGATAAACTTTTAAATATTCAATATATACTTAGAGCTTTAACAGTTCAACAATCAGGGAGTGGACTGAAATGTTTGTCGTGGTCTTTGTTGACATCTAGTTAAGGACATAATCCATGTCCCCTAATTCATTATTAGTTCCGTGGTGGCCAAGGTATCGCGTGACGATGTCAACTAATATCTACTAAGTACCAGGCCCAGTTTTACCTATATTCCCACTGAGTGGTTTGTGCACGCGATACAATTTCCAATAACTAATTCCCTTTCTACATTTTTCCACCTAATTATTCAATGACTGTGTGGTCTAGAATACAAACCTGCTAAGTATAGGTTTGGTAATTTTACAGGAGTTAACAGTTTGACAATTTGTCATAAAACTTAGCGAACTATTTATTCACTACTTGTGAAGTTACTCAGAGGGTTAAAAAAATATTTTTCAACACACTTGCTCATAAAGTGGCTCTAAGTTCACCGCAATTAGGCACATAATGACACCTATAATCAAACTGTGACTTCTCCATTACATTATTCACAAGTGAGTTATAGAAGTTGTGACCGCGGCAGGATACCTACTGCGCCCAATGTTGTTGTGCAGTTGAACAAGATTAAATTTAAATTGAGTGAAATTAAATCAATTTCGCCTCGTTCGAAGTAAAGTGAATAGTTTGTGCAGAAATGAGAATATACATTTTTTTAGTATTATTTTCTTTACAAATGTGTTGAAAAACGTCGTATGATACACGTGTGTATTGATGATTACCGTCCTCGGCTATCTTAAGACCCTCACCTAACGGCTCGGGTCTCAATGGCGCCTCAGCGGCAATCAACAACATTACACACTTGTACCATAATGTACTATTTTCCACTGAAACTTTACTACCACTTAATTAATTTTTAACCGAATGCCAAAATCTTTGGATGAAACTTGGATACCTTTTATCTCTTATTTAAATCATCCGAGAAGGAATTTTCAAAACATTTAAATCGTCTTTCCGCTTCAGCTTCCGTATTCCGTACGGTTGTAGTCATGACGTGTCATAAGAACCACAGGTTGGCCTACGTGAAATAAATAATTTTGAACTTCGAATATTTTTGAATTTCTTTTTTCTTCATTTTTGGACGAATGCCCAAGTATGTATCAGAAAAGAATCATTTTATTTTAGAGCTTTTCTTGAAATTATTAATTGGTTTAATTAGGAAGAAGTATTTTGTTTATTGGATAATATAAGCTCCTGCTCATATATACATACATTATACCATAGCTATTCGTATGTAATTCGTTCTCGGTTATTGCTCATTTCGCCCAATAAAATATAACAGCCCAACTCCCGACTTTGTGTCTGTTGATTGATGTCATACTAATATTATATCAACAGGCATGTTAAAAAGCTTTTAACATAACTATCTCTAATTAAAATACGAGTAGGGCGGATTGCACTAGCGTATTGTATCAAGACTAGGGTTTCCAACTTTTTGTACAAGAAACTTTTTGTAGTCAAAAATATATTAAGGTCAGAGAACTAAAATGAACAGCATTGTAGAAAACTAAACAGTTTTTTAAATATATATTTTTTTCGTTTTAAAAACATATTTTTTCAGCTTCTTGAACAATTTGTCAATTAATTACAATTTAAGTTGATATTAAAATAAATAGGAAGCTCATTTTTTAAATGGACTTCAAAAAAAGGAGGTTATCAATTCGTCGGAATCTTTTTTTTATGTATGTCCACCGATTACTCGAAGACGCCTGAACCGATTTGGAAAATTCTTTTTTTGTTTGAAAGGGTATAATACTTCCCAGGTGGTCCCGTATAAATTTCATCGGTTTTTAAAATATTAACAATAAATTATATATTTTGTATAGTGGCGCCGGAATTTGAAGTCGGTTTTTTAAAAAGATTTTTTTATTAAATCAATAGAAGCTCTATTTCCGTCACCCCTCCAGCGCCACTTTACGGAAAACACTCTTTCTTTGATTTTAAAAGTGTATTTTACTTTACTCTATGGTTTATTCATATTACATTTACTTTTTACAAGCTTTTATTTAACTTGCAATGTATGTATGGAGGTATATATGCTTAGGTCAAATCTTGCAAGATGAATTAGAACCGGTTTCCGATTGACCTGAAATTTTGCATGTAAATGTAAATCAGATGACAATGCAATATTATTGTGACATGGAGCTGATCTGATAATGGAGCTAGAAGATGGCTATGGGAACTGGGTAATAAAACGACGTAACCCCATGGAATTTGGGCTCGTTTGATTCGTCTTGACAAGTAGTCTGTTCCGAGATGATATTCAGGGTCTCATGATGAAGCTGGAAGGGGTTTTTGGCAACTCTGTAATAAATTGACGTAATCCCATCAAGTTTGGGCTCGCTTGATTTCTCTTGACAAGTACTCTAGTCCTAGATGATATCCAGGGTCTGATGATGAAGCCGGAAGGTGGATTTAGTAACTCTGTAATAAAACAAAGTAACCCCCTTGAGTTTGGAGTCATTTGATCCGTCTTGACAAGTACTCTGGTCCTAGATGATATCCAGGGTCTGACGACATAGCCAGCTACTAAAAGCTTGCTTTTTAAAATAATAATACACTTGTTAAGTTTTATGGCTCCGAATACCAGCGGTCAGAAAAACAGTATTTTGTATACTTTTTTTATAGAACAGTAAAAGTATTAACGAATGAAAAAGTATTTTTATACCTTTTTTTTAACAGAATAGTTGGGGACCCTAGTCAAGACACACCTATCACATTAATTTATCAAAACGTAATAATGACGTGATAAAAGCATAAAATTAGACCGTACCTTTTAGCCGACTGTACCTGTAGGGTAATAATCTTTAACGATAGCATGTACTCGTATGTATACATAGTTTACGTTAATTTGGCCCTGAAATAGGGTAACAGATTTCAAGATAAAACTGTATACGCGCTTCTTCGTTGCCTTATTAAGCCCAATTCAGACGGCGCCTCGTTCATCGTTCAGTTTTGCGAAAATGAACCGTCTTAATTCGCCCTAAGGGCGAATTTAGGCTTTAGATTTATCGAGATTTTTTTTTCATTTTCGAGGCTTCATCGATGAGTCATCGAAAATGAACCATCTAAATTCGCCCTTAGGGCCTTAGGGTGCATTTTCGCAAAAAAAAACGCAAGAATGAACGAGGCACCGTCTAAATTGGGCATTACGCTGATAAAAATAGAAAATTTTTTTTCTATTCAAATCCAGAACTAAACCAAAGTAAACTCACTTTGTATAAAAACTTTTTCAAAGAGTAAAAGTAAAGTATTACCAAACATCAAAGAGTAAAGTATTACCAAACAGTATGATGTAAAACTTGAATGAACAAAACATCACGCAACTCGGTTTTGAGTTTTATTAAATGTTGATTCAAATCTCACTTTTTATAATAATGAGGTGAGAATCTGTCGACTCCTCATATTTTCAACCGACTTCAAAAAAGGAGGAGGTTATCAATTCGTCGGAATCTTTTTATGATTCCGTAGTAAACAAGGAACCCTTATAGTTTCGCCATGTCCGTCCGTCCGCGGTTTAGCTCGGAGACTATTTTCACAGAATTCAGGGATCCGTTTGTGAAATATGATATTTTAAAGTGCTAAATTTTATTAGAGTCAAGTGTCCCCTCCCCCCCTCTGCCAGCTAATTGGTTGTATATAGGATACAAGAAAAAATTCACAGCAGTAGAATATATAATGAATTTTAAAGGAAAGCTATCACGGCTAAGTAGGGTTCATTGTTTTTTCTAAGTTAGGTATTACACGTAGTGTAAGTTGCATATTTTGTAGTATATTGTAGTATTTAAACCATGGAACTCAAAATGTATTTAATATTCATAAATAAAATAAAAGCACTTTCCTAGGTCAGCAATAATATTTGAGACTTTCAACTACGGAACCCTACACTGCGCGTGGCCCGACACGCACTTGGCCGGTTTTTTTATGTATGTTCTCCGATTACTCGAAGACCTGGCCTGGCCTGACCGATTTGGAAAATTATTTTTTGTTTCAAAGGATTATTATATACTTCCCAAGTGGTCCCATTTAAATTTTATTGAAATCGGTCAAGCGGTTTTAAAAAAATCAACAATAAATTATATACTTTTAGTGGTGCGGGCGTTCGAAGTCAGTTTTTTTTAATTTTTTTTTTTACAACTCGTTTAGACTGCAGGGTAAATACGTGCATACACCCGAAAAAGACCCCTTTTAGGTGCCATCGATTAACAAGCTAAATACAGATTGTTACCAATCTAATAATGCGCGGGAGACAGTATTATGTATTGTACTGCTCTACTCTAGATCACGAACAGTAGTTTCTACAGCATAGCTCTCACTGCTTTCCTATAAAGTATTGCGTATTTAGATGAAAGTGTGTCGTGAGCTTACACGTACTTTACTTTTACGCAGACGTATCGCAGACAACTGGGAAAGCTTCAACCGCAAGCTATTGCTTTGACCACATAACATAGTTTCTTAGATGTACTCGTACTTACCACATATTGTACAGTTGATGATGCCCGCGACTTCGTCCGCGTGGATTAAGGTGTTTTAATTCCCGCGGCAACTCGTTAATTTTCGTGATAAAATGTAGCCCATGTGTTAGTCCTGGTTATAAGCTATCACTATTCCAAATTTTAGCCAAATCGGTTCATTCTTCTATACCTACTGGTATCAAAGGTCTCAGTGACCGCAACTTTGTCCGTGTGTTTTCAGGTTTTTATAAATCTTGTAAGAACTCCATGAAATTACTTATAGCATAAAAAATATTCTATGTCGTTTCTGAGGATGCGAGCTATTTCCTTGTCCTTCCTTCATTTGCAACATTTAAGGCGTGAAAGTTAACAGACAGATAGGGATTATACATTATGTAGGTTAGTTACATGTAATGTGTGTTTAAGCAAGTAATTGGTTATAATCTAAAAATACTGGATGACATTTTCCAGCGTTTCGGAAAAAAAGGGTGTGATAAGTAAATGGAATAGAAGCCTATGGCATGTTACTTTTTTTGACGTGATAACGTCTTAAATCGAAGAACACTGGCTGCACGCACGAAAAAGTGTCACGTTCCGCCTGAGCCTGAGGGTGCAAGCGAGAGCGCGGAACGAGCGATAGAGAAGCACGATCGGCCCAAGCGTTGGCTTGTGCCGCCCGTCAATGTTTCTTTATGACGACGTAAAACTATCGTCCGTAAACCAACTTTACAGACAACCAACTTTTTTAGTTTTACTAACTTATTGTGATCTTAATTCTAGCTATAACGCCGCAATATTGATAGAATTAAGATCATAATAAGTTAGTAAAACTAAAAAAAGGCTTCTATTCCATTTACTTATCACACTAATGAAAATGTCATCCAGTATATTGGCAAATAATAGTGATTTACTTAATAAAGGCAGACAGTATATAGTAATATGCTACTATATACTATAGCAGTATCAACAGTGACTGTACGAGTGTATTACCTGCATTTGTGATGCGAACACATTCTTAGCATATTTTTTATAATGCATGCGCAAGCGTGCAAGACAGACACGCATTAACTAATGAATATTTTATTGATAGCGACATCATTCAACAGTTTTTATTGAATAACCCTAATGGTGTAGCTAAGTCAAGAGAATTCTCGCGAGAGAGCTCCTGCATGAGATACAAAATAAATTGGATCTTTTTGGAACGTAGTTCCTTATCGCGCGGTACGGAAGGGGGCTAGACGGAAAAAATTAAGGAACCGACACGACACATTTTTGAAACCGACATTTTTTGTTGAATGTGAATTTTGCATTGTATTCGGTATTTTCGCCTTAGAACTCGGCGTCTGCATGGCCTAGTGGTTAGGAGAGTCGCCTATAAATTCAACGTCGATGGTTCGAATCCCAGCTCGACAGACTGAATTTTCTATTTTCAATTTTATTTTAAATCATTTCTAAATGTGGAATTTTTCCCTAATTTTTTATTGTATAAATTGGATAAAATGCTAACGCCATCTGTGAAAAAACAGTAACTCCACTAGAGTAACTCTTTGGTTTTGTAACAGTGCAATAGAAATAAACAAAATAATATAATTCATCGTAGTTAATCAATTCAATACTAGATGACACCACTATACTACGGCCGTTCAGAGAATGCATTCCTGACACGTCGCGATTGAACTGACGACGTAACATTGTAATGGCGTTGCAGTTACTATAACAATATTATTGCTGGTTGTTTACCGTTTTAACAATTGATTAGCATTAATACAACATTATTATATCAATAATCAATTAATGTTATAATTTTGTGCCAAACTGAGTGTCAAATAACTTGGTAAACAATATTTTTCTAAATGTGTCAGGAACGCATTCTCTGAACGGCCGAACTTTAGTTTATTACAATTCCTTCACTAAAATTAATCGAAAGGAGCTACGTTCCATCCGGGTGTCCTTTGACACCTCTCAAGTTTTTTTAATATTAAACAGTCAAAGGCCATGATATGTTTCTTTTTTAGTTTAGTTAAAAATGGGGGAAAATCGGGGGTTTGATATTTCAAAGGAAGAAAAGGGCTTTGCCTGTTAATTCTAAAACAGATTTTTATTTCTTTTTATACAATATAATAGTTTTTGATTACTCGTGCAAAACGTCGAAAGAAATATCATCCCCCCCCCCCCCCCCCCCCGAAGTTTACCAATCAAAAAATCAGATATAATTATGGTCAATAGAGGTTTATATATATTTATACAGGAAAAATAAAACCAAAGCTCTAACTAGTTATTTAGCATAGCTTTTTTAGGGTTCCGTACCAAAATGGTAAAAATGGAACCCTTATGGTGAGGTATTCTCCGTCCGTCCGTCTGTCACAGTCGATTATTTCAGTAACTATTACAGCTATCGACATGAAATTTGGCATTGTTGTGTATAATAGTGGCCCAACATCATTGGAATAAAGAAATATCGAAAATTATTTTTTGTTTTATTAAAAAAGGGGGAAAATCGGGGGTTTGAAATTTCAAAGTAAAATAACTATACCGAGTGGGGTATCATATGAAAGGCACTAACTTGTGCTTTAGTTGTGCATTCTAAAACAGTTTTTTATTTATTTCTATATATAAGTATATAAGTTTTTGAGTAATCGGCCAAAATGTCGAAAAAAAATACCGTCCCCCCCCCCCCCATCTCCGAAGTTTAACAATCGAAAAATCTGAAATAATTATGTTCAATAGAGGTTTATGTATATTTTACAGGAAAAATAAAAGCAACGCGAAAATTATTTTAATTTGATTAAAAAAGGGGGAAAATCGGGGGTTTGAAATTTCAAAGTAAGATAACTATACCGAGTGGGGTATCGTATGAAAGGCCTTTACTTGTGTATTCTAAAACAGTTTTTCATTTATTTCTATATATAATACTTTTTGAGTAATCGGCCATTCCCCCCCCCCCCCCTTATCTCCGAAGTTTACCAATCGAAAAATCTGAAATAATTATGGTCAATAGAGGTTTATGTATATTTTAGAGGAAAAATAAAACCAACACTCTAACTAGCATAGTTTTTTTTATATTAACAATAAACCGCTACAAACAAATTAGCCTCTATAAACAAAGCGATTAGTAATAAAAACAAAAAATATATGAAGAAGCAAATTAATATAATATTATTATCGTTTTACTTTAATACTTTTACTTCTGGAGTAGGTACGGAACCATCGGCGCGCGAGTTGGACTCGCACTTGGCCAGTTTTTTAATTTGTTTTTGGACCGATTTATTTTATATTTTTCCAAATGTTATTCTTACATGTTACATTTTCGATTATAAATAATGAATACCAACATTTTGAGTACAGTTAAATATCCAATTGCCCTTAAGTGCGGGAGTCTAGACTATAGGATGACCTTAATATGATAATGGGCTAAGCTTTATTTATAGCACTGGTCAATTAAAACAAATTATTGCGGCGCCATAATGTACAAAGATCTGGTAAAGTTTTTAATATCTATAAAGTGTCTGTTTGTAATAACAAAATAACAGCTTTTTACTAAATGCATATGAAAGTACATTCGGTATTCATAACAAAACATCCATTTTTATCTTTGCCTGTCTGTCTGTCTCTTTGTTTAGGCTAATCGTGGGAACGGCTGGACTGATTTTGACGGGGCTTTCACTGACAGATAGCTGATGTCAAGGAGTAACATACGCTACTTTTTTATCGACTTTCAAAAAAGGAGTTGTGTTTTACTACCTATGTATATCGATATTTCTAAACCGATTTGTGTGAATTTTTTTTTAATCGATTATGAAACTTTGCGACATTGTCCCATAAAACCTTCGGGTTCTAACTCTTCAATCCTGATTCCTGATGCTGCAGGGGTACTGCCCATCTAAACTGTGGTGATTTACTAACTGTCGATTATGAATAGTAGTTGTAGTTACCAAGCAAGGACTACATACTTAAATTCCGGGACCCAAGTCCTTAATCCCAATGCTGCAGGGGTTCTGCCCACCTAAACTGTGGTGATTTTTTAACTGTCGATTATGAATAGATGTCGTGTACCAAGTCAAGACTTCAACCTTGAATTCCAGGATCTAACTCCTCAAGCCTGATGCTGCAAGAAACTGCATCATCGCATTCCGGCGAGGTGCACAGATATTGTGACCGTGTCATAAGGGTTAAGACATATCTTAGGCATTGTGAGTTGAATAGCTTTAATAAATAATAACGATTCGAAATAATTATAATAATACACAACGACGAACCCACAATTTATGAGTTAGATAATGTTCGCTTATTTAATAGCTTTTAACACGGCACCATCGTCAAATTAAAACTAAAACCGGCCTTTGAGTCACACTCGCTCACAGAGGGTTCCGTACCTTAGAAGAAACGTACATATTATGCTTCAATTTATTGACCGCTTTAAAAACAAATCTTTTTGTTTGCAACCGTGCAACCGCTCAACTAAGTTTTCATAGAGGATTTCTGCCGATTCCTAAATAACTACTAGTTACAAACAATTTTTCCTGTATAAAACAGTACTGCCGTGAACTTATGAGCAGCTGTGCCAGACGTAATAAGATGAACCTTCAAAGTTTGTTTTTTACATCATTCTGTTACTGAACCCTAATAATTGAAGTGAAGAGGGAGGCTATCAAGCCGTGGGGTGACAAGATGAAGTTACACCTTACAGTTAAACTAACGAGCATTAATGTATTCCATTACGTAGGACTTAGGAGTGACCAATTAAGTATACATGTGTGAATAATTATAATAATGGATCTAATAAAACATGTCTATAAAAACAACTGGGTCGTTGAACTGAACCGAATACTTTGTCTAATTAATTAGAACAAACATCAAAAGGCGGCGTTTCTACGTAGAACCATTGATTGACCAAGCGAAGCGAAGGTCTCTGAGTCTACTTGAGTGAATTTGCACTTGTCCGTCCGTCCGTCCGTCCGTCCGTCTGTCAGAGCCTTATAACTTCTGAATTACTGAACGTAATTACTTCAAATTTAAACATAATATGTAAACCGATGGCCTTCAGGCGAATATTGCTTAAAAAGTTATAAAAATCTTTATTTGAGGGGGGCTCTCATAGAAGCGAATGTGAAGTAAAATATTTTTATAGCGTTACATAAGGTTACGGTAAATCATTTTAAAGATAATTTAGAACCGCGTACAAAAATATATATTTTTTAATTTTTCCCTAAAAATTGACAAAATGGGGGGCTTTCAAAGTGGAGATTTAATACGCTCGCTTGAAGACGCTCTCTGGCAAAATCGGCTATGTATTTTGAAACTGAAAATATTTTTTTCTTTCACTTATATCTTGTACTTGAACAACAAATACTAAAATTATATGAATATTATAAAGAAACGAAATTATTTGCTTTTTAATGGGTATCAGTAATTTTCAACATAGCTTCACAATAATGTTCGCTGTCATTAACTATCCCAAAAAAACAGTTTTGCGTCGATCATTATTATTTATAACAAGTACTAATAGATAATAACATATTATTCAATTAAAATTATTATTTAAATCAATATCAAACATCAATAACCTATTAATTACTAAATTTTGTACATTTTCTGTTCGTGTCGATTGATGACGCTTCGCACAGATGATGCCAGTTTTCACTCGTTAATACATTATGTATATAATTCCATGTTTTCACTAACGTTCCCTAACCTTTACGGGTTACCTATGTTAAGTTAGGTGATGCTTTCTGTCAACTTCGTTATCACGACCCTGTACGGGACACCTAAAAGGACATTAGGACGGATGTTAGGACTTAGGATTGTATTTAGGGGCTACCTACGTAAAGAGACTCCTACTTAGGGGATGATTTAGGTATGGTTGGTGAAAACGTGCATAATAATAATGTCAGTATTGGTCGTCATGTATCGATTGAATGAATAATTATGGGATACGATACCGTTACCGCGAGGTCTCAGATCGGGGCGAACCACTAGTTTATCCTTTTAATGCGTAGAACTATTAGTAAAATTAGCTACAAATGGAGAAAAGACGCCCAAAAATATAAGGCATTGGTTTTATGACTTGAGCTCCTCATAAAGTTTGCAGATATTGTAGTTTCTAAACTTTAGCATGCATAACTGCTATAAAAGTTTATCAGCTATTATTATTTTGGAATAAAACATTACTTTTTATTATCCTATCCTATTTCCTACTTTCTATCTTACTCATTACTAATATTATAAATGCGAAAGTTTGTGAGGATGGATGTATCGATGGATGGATGGATGTTTGTTAATCTTTAACGCGACAACGAACGAACCGATTTGTCTGAAATTTGGAATGGATATAGCTCATACCTAGAATTAGCACATAGGCTACATTTTATCTCGGAAAATTAAAGAGTTCGCAGCCTAACCCAAAACTATATATAACAGTTTTTTCAACCTATTAAGTACCTATTTATCGACAAAGTCCTATACTTTATGGATCCTTCACATTGCCACGAAAACCGTCAATGACCTACAGTTACAAAGTCTACAAATTACAGTAACAACGCAACGCATCGAAAGTGCTTTACGAGAGAGTAACTGACTCTCAGTGCGTTTTATTAGTTGATAGCGCGCACAAGGTTAAAGAGGGCAATGGCCGAAGCGAAGTCCTCCCTCTCCCTCCGGCTCATGGGATAGTTAAACCACAACATTAGTAATACAAACTATCCCGCATTGTGTATGTCAGTCAGAGATATCTACTCAAAGAGTTAGTGTAGTAGAGCGGCTATTGGGATTTGGGACAACTTGGTGTAAAATTATTTTTTAATAAATTATTAAGACTTCAAATATTTGAAATTAATTTTATTAAATTTAAATAGATTCACTTAAGGATACCGCCTTGATCAACAAAAAAGAATCTTAAAAATCGGTTCATACAAAAAGAAAATCGAAGATGTCGCATAAACACTTTGAGAACCTCCATTTTTTGAATTCTTTATAAATCTTCTTCATTTTATAGTTCGATATTATTGCAACAAAGTTGCAATATTACACAACTTGCAAAAATAAAGATTTTTGAATCAGATGTATTAAAGCAAATTAAATCTTTAGATCCTCAAAAGGGAGCAGGTCCCGATGGTATTCCTCCCATTTTTGTCAAACGTTGTGGCCCAGGATTCGCCCTGCCTTTGACAATAATTTTTAATCGATCCCTTGAGGAAGGTATCTTTCCGGATGAGTGGAAAAAAGCACGAATTGTCCCAGTGTTTAAGAAGGGTGATCGAATGGATATTAAAAATTACCGCCCTATCTCAATTCTCTCATGTTTTTCTAAAATTTTTGAAAGTCTTTTACAACCAACATTAGCCAAACACCTGGATAATTTTATCACAAGTTCTCAACATGGGTTCAGAAGCGGATTATCAGTACAAACTAACTTATCAAATTTTACAACTGATCTTATAAAAGACATAGAAAAAGGCCAGCAGATTGATACTATATACACAGATTTTAGTAGCGCTTTTGACAGGGTTGACCACACACTTCTCGTAAACAAGCTCAGCCAGTATGGTATCGGGACTTCCTTAATAAAATGGTTTAAGTCATACTTGGAGAACAGATCCCAAATGGTTGTTGTAAATGGTTTTGAATCTATTAGTTATCTAGCACAATCTGGGGTACCTCAAGGCTCCCACTTAGGGCCTATGTTATTTCTGACTTTTATTAATGACATCACCACAGAAGTAAAACATTGTTCTTGTTCATTATTTGCAGACGACTTGAAAATTTATAAAACATTAGAATCTGAAAATGACATGAACATAATACAAGATGATCTAAATAGAATTAACTGGTGTGACAAAAATAATATGGCTCTTAATATTAACAAATGCTTTCATATAAATTATACAAGAAAGAGAAAACCACCTGTCTCTAATTACTCAATTGGTAATGTTGTATTGCAAGAGTTACCGGAGATTAGAGACTTAGGAGTCACTATTGACAAAGAGTTGAACTATAGGTCACATGTGAACAATATTGTTACCAAAGCCTCCCAGCTTTTGGGATTCTTAAGACGCAATACGAAGGGATTTTCCATTAAAACTAAAATTCTTTTATATAATGCCTTAGTGAGAAGTTGCCTTGAATTCGCCAGTGTAATTTGGAATCCTATTTACAGCGTACATTCCCAACGTATTGAAAGTATACAACGTGCCTTTACTCGACAACTTGCCTTTAATGTCAGTGGCATCTCGCACAGACAACCATATAATCAGCGACTGGCCGAATTTAAAATGACTTCTCTTAGAAATAGACGTATAATACTCGATCTGTGCTTTTTACATAATATAATACACAACCTCCCTGGCTCAGTGGTGAGCGCTGTTGTCTTATAACTGGGAGGTCTCGGGTTCGATTCCCGGCGGGGTCAATTTGGGAATTTATAATTTCTGAATTGTCTCTGGTCTGGTCTGGTGGGAGGCTTTGGCCGTGGCTAGTTATCACCCTACCGTCAAAGACGTGCCGCCAAGCGATTTAGCGTTCCGGCACGATGGCGTGTAGAAACCAATTAGGGGTATGGGTTGAATGTTCACTGCCATATCCCTTCCAAGTTAGCCCGCTACCATCTTAGACTGCATCGTCACTTACCATCAGGTGAGATCGCAGTCAAGGACTAGCTTGTCTTCGAATAAAAAAAAAAAAAAAAAAAAAAAAACACAATAAAGTCAAATGTAGCAACCTTCTTAATCGTATAGCTTTATCTGTTCCAAGTAGACACTCTCGTAGTTACAAATTGTCAAACGTATTCCATATTCCTTATGCGAAAACAAATCTGGGACATCAATCGCCAATCATACGTATATGTGCTAATTATAATGAAATATCAAAAAAAATACCTGACATCGACATATTTCATGATTCACCTGTTAGTTTTAGAAAAAAACTCATCGATTTTTATCGATGAGTCATGTCGTATATTATATCTTGCATCTAATATGTACTTAGTTCTTTTTCCTAGCTTAATTTTCTTTTTTCTTTATAACTTTAAATTCAAATATTATTTTTAAATTTTCACTTTCTTAGGTATATAAGTTATTCTTCTTAGTTTGCACAACTCTATGTTATGAATGCTGTGTACAATCATTATTGATATTCATATCAGCTACTTGTTTTATGTAATTGTTAATTTATGGCAATGTTTAATATGTATATTGTGATTGTACCTTATTTAATAAATAAATAAAAATTTTACGTAAAAACTCGTATTGATTTTGACTTATCAGGAATAGCTTTGCAAACCTTACGAAAAGGGATTCCAGGTTCTATTTCTGTCTGAACCATTTTGTGAATTAAAAAAAATTAAAGGTTTCCCTGCTAACACTTGATTGATTGGCGAATCGATAAAATAATACTATTTATTTTGTAAGGTGATAAAATCATTACTATATAATTTTATATAAAATATTCTTTTTTTTAAACAACCTACCGCTTTACTACATTGCACACACACTATACAAAGTATTTAATTTATTGGTGATATTTAAAAAACCAATCGACCGATGTCGATAAAATTTATATGGGGCCACCTGGGAAGTTATGCCCTTTAAAATAAAAAAAGAATTTTTCAGATCGGTCCACACGTCTCCGAGTAATCGGTGAACATATATAAAAAATAAGATTCCGACGAATTGAGAACCTCCTCCTTTTTTTAAATTCGGTTATAAATAAAACTAAAAACTTATAACCTAACCTCAACTTATCCTATCTATCACTAATAATTACGATTGAATATCTTTGATGTCAAAGTTATGAGATTGTTTATAACCCGATGAAGCTACTTTTTCAGCGGCTTCGCGTTCGAATACTTTTGTTAGGAGCAAACTTTTTCTATTAAAGTTTAATCCGTTAGGGGACGTTAAATGTTTGAAAGCGGAGTTATTTTGATCTTAGTGTCTAGACTCTAGACAGATGGGCTGCTTTTGAACCGCACACCAAACAGTCAAGAAAATGGCAGTTTATGATGCAGTTCACATAACTGCCAACCGAATGCTTATCACACTTTATGTGTATGTACTATGATTTTCTAATAAAGTACTTAAATGATAATATCTCTATGAAAGAGTCGAAAGGCCAAAAAATGTTGATTTTCCGATATGGCAACGCGAACAGCTTAAAAAGGGTTAAATAAAGTAGGTATCAATAATTTCCTCTTCGACGGGCAACGAAACCCGTTCGACCCAATTTTGGGGCTTCAATAAACTTTTTATTTTTATTATGTCAGGTTTCAACGGTCTCATTTTGTCCTAAAGAGTAAATATTACAGACTTCGTTTAGGTATTACGACTACCAATTTCGCTTAAATTACAGTATTCGTATTCTACTCATCGTTGCTACAGCTACTATTGTATTTTTTATTCCATGACACGAATGGGGTGCAGATGATGCAGTCGAACACAGATCGCTCTTCTCCCATAAAACATTGTAATTTTCTATGCGGTATCGTATATACTATAGGAAATGGCGACACATCTTTGCAGGTAGGGACCACGCTACCTGCAAAGACGTGTGGCCACTTTCTATATACGATGGCTTCAGCCAAGGCTAGTTACCAAACTACTCACGGCCGAAGCTTCTAGGCCAGAAATAATTAAGAAAATCTAACACTGCGCCAGAGTGTCGCGCGATATGTATTTCTGGCTTTAGTGCAGTAGCAAAATAACTTACCACGTCAGTGCAATATTCAAATACTCTTGGGGGCAAAGAAATCGCTACCGGGTGTGTTTTAAGACATACTTAGTGCCTCGTTTTTACTGTGTCTTAATTCTGAGCAAAGTAAGAGCAAGCTATATCTCAGCCTCAGATACAGTTTGATGTTAAAGTAAATCTCACCAATCTTGTAAATATCCCTTTGAAATAAGAATATTTCCATAATTTTCTAAGAAAATGTGTGCAATCTCTTTGCGCAGGAATCATTAGAGCTACTCGCTTAAATTACCAGTTCTTGCGTTGAACAAAGCGCCTCGAGGAGCGAGTCATAAGCTTTGGTAACAGGACCTCCAGATCTTTGTCAAGACGTCCCAGTGGGGAAATATTGCACTTTAATTAAGCGTCAGCCAAGCGCCAACATACAAAATGAATTCTTTTTCAGCTCTGCAGTGTTTTACGATTTTACACATCTCGACAACGATGATAGAATTCGACTGACGTTGCACTAAAACGACAAAGAATAATAAAAACCGGCCAAGTGCGTGTCGGGCCACGCGCAGTGTAGGGTTCCGTAGTTGAAAGTCTCAAATATTATTGCTGACCTAGGATAGTGATTTTATTTTATTTATGAATATTGAATACATTTTGAGTTCCATGGTTTAAATACTATAATATACTACAAAATATGCAACTTACACTACGTGTAATACCCAACTTAGAAAAAACAGATATAACTCCTTAACTAATGAACCCTAATTAGCCGTGATAGTTTTCCTTTAAAATCTATATATATAAAAGAAAGTGGTGCTAGTTACACTATTTATAACTCAAGAACGGATGAACCGATTTGGATGAAAATTGGTGGAGAGATAGCTTAGAACCAGGAGACGGACATAGGATAGGTACTTTTTATCCCGTTCGACCGCGTTTCCGTCAAGTTACTATAAAACGTGGTATAAGAAAAACGCATCTGACATGGAATAACAAAACGCAAATGACAGTGGAATAACAAAACGTAAATGACAGCTAAACGTAATTTTGTCTTTCGTTATAAAATTATATTATAAAATAATAATAAATTATAAAAAGTGTTATAATAAAGCATTACTGATATTATAAATGCGAAAGTGTGTTTGTTTGTTGGTTTGTCCTTCAATCACGTCACAACAGAACATCGGACTGATGCGATTTTTTGCATGGGTATAGTAATGGATGTAGTAGTGGTTCCTCAGACCGGGAGAGCTACTTTTTATCTCGGATAATGAAAGAGTTCCCGCGGGATTTTTAAAAACTAAATCCATGCGGACGAAGTCGCGGGCATCAGCTAATCTACTATATAAAAATAAGTCGGGTTTTCCTTCCTGATGCTATAACTCCAGAACGCACGAACCGATTTCCACGGTTTTGCATTCGTTGGAAAGGTCTCGGGCTCCGTGAGGTTTATAGCAAAGAAAATTCAGGAAAACTAGGAACAAACTAAATCCACGCGGACGAAGTCGCGGGCATCAGCTAGTATATTATAAATGCGAAAGTGTGTTCGTTTGTTGGTATGTCCGTCAATCACACTGTAACAAAGCTACGGATTGACGTGATTTTTTGGATAGTTATAGTTGAGAACCTGGAGGGTAACATAGGCATCCTGAAAACTCAAGAGTTCCCGCGGGATTTTGAAAACTAAATCCACGCGGACGAAGTCGCGGGCAACAGCTAGTTCATTATATATACTACTGCTGTGAATTTTTTCTTGTATCCTATATACAACCATTTAGCTGGCAGAGGGGGGGGACACTTGACTCTAATAAAATTTAGCACTTTAAAATATCATATTTCACAAACGGATCCCTGAATTGAAAAATGATGTTCCCACACCCACAATATTTTTGAAAGACCTATTCAACGACACTCGACACTATGGGATAGACGAGAAAAAAAAATCATCCCCACTTTACATGTAGGGGAGGTACCCTAAAAAATTATTGGAGTTTACTTCTTAAGAATCGATTTTAGCAGCCCGGTATGAGAAAAATCCGGACAGTAAAATCAATTTATCAATGACCTTGTTACGTTTTTCACAACGTTTAAATTTCTACCCTAACGTTGAGTAAATAAGGTTGGTTTTCGCTTGAGTTGTCGAATGCCCGTGTCACGTTTTTCACAACGATGCAAATTTCGACCCTAAAGTTGAGTAAATAAGGTTGGTTTTCGTTCACATGTATATCAGCGCCATCTTTCGGCTTATGTGTAAACTATTTGAATACTCCGTACAACACCGTGCACCGTTCCTTGTTTACTACGGAAGTCTAAAAACAATAATATATAAAATAAATATTTCAAAGAATCTACGATACGAATAAACGTTATAATATCCTATCCAGAATCTTCCGTAGACGAGAAAAAAAAATCATCCCCACTTTACATGTAGGGGAGGTACCCTAAAAAAAAATATTTTCACAATTTTATTTCACCACTTTGTCGGCGTGATTGATATTTATACCCTTGTCAAATTACAGATTTCTAGTATCAATAGTCTCTGAGCTAAACCGCGGACAGACAGACAGACAGACGGACGGACATGGCGAAACTATAAGGGTTCCTTTTTTACTACGGAACCCTAAAAATGGAACTAAACATCGACGTTTTAAGGCTCAAGTTCATCAACGGATCAACACCTAGAGCCCCTAGTGGAAACTTTGCGAAACCGTGAGTAAAAACTTCTTGTAGAACTTAGAAGAAGTCGGGTTGGATTGTTTAAAAATCTTATTTTATTATGCTCACTGATACTGGCAAGAATAAACCAGGGCTGACTTAGTTTTTTGTATCATTTTATGAATAATACGAGAACGCAACGACATCTGGCAACCATGCTTGGAACAATGTGTTTAAGTATTATTATTTATTTTTTAGTTTCTTTCGGTGCGAACGCTTTGATGAGAGTAGGTAGTGAGTGTCTTGAGTGACGAGTGTAGAGAGACCCAGAGAAAGAATTATCAAAATAATAGCACAATTAAAACAAGTTTGGCCTAGTTGAGATACTCCATGTTGGTAACTGGAGCTTTATCACAAATCTCAGCATCTACAGCCCGTGGGTCCCGGTAATTAGGTCTAATGTAATTGGATATTTTACTGAATTTTTATTATTTATTAAGCTATTGCATAGCTTTTATCGCGGGCTTTGAACTAGGACAAACAGTTTGAGCGCGGCGACCGAATCAAGAAATTCCGTAACGAAAATAAACCTAACACCGTCGTTCAGTAAGCGTTCAACATTTTAGAGGTTCACAAGTAGCTCTGTTTGGCGCAGTGGGCGAGCGGCCGCTTTCTTTACCGTATGGTGTATGATGTCGCAGGTTCGAATCTCACTCGCGAAATAGTGACAGTGCGCTTTTTTTGTTTGTTTGTTTTTTAATTTTTTATTGCATAATTTTTATTATGCAAAAAAATATTGCATAAATATTATAATTGCATAAGTTGATAAAAAATGCTATGCAATAGCTTTACCGCGGCAGTCCCCGAGTGCCACTTAATTTTTTTAAATAACGTTTGTAAATATTATAACACAATGCCGTCTTTCTTTTTTAAATATCTTAACTAGTTTCGGAAATATAGAACTTTAAAGTTTCCTGTTAGACAGAGAAAGCGCTACTGAAGTGTGAGGTCACAAGTCAGCAGCTCCATACGTGCTCCATAGAAATTTTCGTTTTAGAAAGAGACAGATTAAGTCACAGTAAAACAGCTTATAACTTATAAGTTTTTGGACCGATTTATTTTCTGTTTTTACAAATGTTATTCTTACGTTACATTTTCGATTATAGTTAATGAATATCAACATTTTAACTACAGTCAAATACCCAATTAATTGATCCGGTGTTACTAATACTAAAAATCGTGCAACTCGTGTCAACATTCCTAATCTAAGGTGTTAAAAGTATATCGTTTTGCGAATAAAATAAAATTAATTTCATTTTTAAGGTAAACTCAGAAAGGAGGTATTTGCTTTCACAAGGGAGGGTTTATTTTCAACAAAAATAATATTTTTATTTTTTATTAAAGTAGTAACCTACACAACATCAGAATAAAATAAACACATATCAAAAATTCCGAAGCCAGCGGGATTCGAACCCACATCTCTTGAGAATCGCGCCCGAGTGTGTTAGCCACCTACACCATGGCTACGGTCGAACTACACGTCAGCATCGAAATTAGTGATCTGTATTTACTTTTTCAGCTTTTAAGCAACTGTTCCCAAGAGATGTGGGTTCGAATCCCGCTGGCTTCGGAATTTTTGATATGTGTTTATAAATTTATTCTAAAAATAATATTTTCTTATAATAAACATGGCGTGGTTTTCACCAGGAATAAGTAACACAATACATAAATAATGTGTTCCTATTTCTGGTATCTCGATAAATTTATATGGCCAATATAAATTCTATTCTTTCTATTCTCGTCCTTTACAATCCTTTCAGTACATATACGTAATAAGCTAAGGCGTAAAACTAAGTAGAATGCAGTCGCATAACATCACGTACGCATCCCTAGGAGTTGCGGTCAACGATAGTCCGAAACCAATGACTGAGTGGTGATAACCTATGTGTATTTATACACGTCGCACACGTTTCATTATTTAATTTTTGATAAGACCCTAGATAATGCTATTCGAATAGCTGGTAGACTGTCGTGCCCGTACTTTCTAAAAGAGTTTACCTTAATATTTTATTTGTTGGTACCTACTACTAGGACCATTTGTATTTATGTATTAGGCTGTTAGAGTATAATGGTGTAGTGAAGAAATCATCTCTTCATTTCTTTTAACAGATTCGTAGTTGGTAGGTAGGTAGATATCCCAGATTTGCAGGCTTGGAGAATACCGTAGGTTTTTATTTGATCAATGATTCCTGGTAATTTTCTCGGAAGGATTTTGGTATTGTCATATTTTATTGAAGGTATTTGAAAAAGCTACCGATTTCGAAAATATAATGAGCGATAATAGTAGGTAGGTATATACCTAGTACGAAATAATTATTTATATTTAAAGGGAAGCGAATGAATGACGTACAAAGGAATTTTACATAATAATAACTTTCAATTGGTTTTCCTTTTAAACCAGCAAGGAAAGTCATATTAAACATTTATTGCTTTTTATGCATTATATACAGTACGTGTTTGTTCCTTCGGATCTATTGTTTTGACATGTATAAATTAAGAAATATTTGAAGTCAATCCTAACAAACCTATTTGCCCAAAGCGCTGCTTGTTTAAACTACACAACTGATTGTTGAAGGGACCCTTTAAGTATATAACCAAGGTTATATACTCAAAGAATGGACCAGAACAACTGCGTACTACCCGATCACATTATCTGTGCACCTGGCGTTGATGACGTCATGTCAGCGGTCTAGTACGGTGTACACTGTACGGTGCAATACTGTGGTAATAGCAGCAGGGCGAGCGCGGGAAGGTGATGGGGGAAGTAGGAGGGTCATCACATTCCGGCGAGGTGCACTTATATTGTGACCGTGTTATAGTTGTCGATACGCCGCCGGACGCCCGGAAAGGCTCCAACACACAGAACGCGTGACGGGCGCGCGACGATAGCTAGGTTCAAGCCGCAACGGCCACGCGTTGTCAAGCGAAAGCCAATACCAACGTATAGACAGCATATTATTTGCCTTGCCGTCGCTCGGTGTCGATTGCCTAGTTGGCACAGTAAAGGCAAGCGCCAACGTGTATTGATGAATAATAATTTATTTATTTAACTAAAAATTTCACACTCTATTATTACAGTAAAAATAAAATATATAAGCACTAGCTGACCCGGCGAACTTCGTACCGCCAACTTATCTATATATTTAAATAAAACAAATAAACTATCCCAATCCAAAAAAACTATCCTATCTTTCAAGTTGGACCAAATTACAGATAGTTACGAAGTTTGATCAAAATCGTTTAAGTAGTTTAGGAGTCCATCGCGGACAAACAACGTGACACGTAATTTATATATATTAAGATATTAAATATGAACATAAGGCTTTTACTCATCTCTGAACTCCCAAACTAGGAGAACCCAAATACATAATGCTATCATTCCCTTTTCCTCAGACGCAAATCCCTTTATGATGTAGCATTAAGAATTGTTAAAGAATGTTAAGAATATCTGTATTTTCAAGAATAGTTCTGATTCAGTTAGGGTATTAGGTGTATGAGATTACGTACCATAGTACAAAAAAAAATTTGTGTGTGTCAGCACGACGCACAACTGGAGTTTACTTCTAAATAAGGTTGGTCTTCGCTTGAGTTGTCGAATGGCCGCGCTACGCCTTTCACAACGATGCAAATCTCCACCCCTAAAGTTGAGTGAATAAGGTTGGTTTTCGTTCACATGTATATCAGCGCCATCTTTCGGCTTATGTGTAAACTATTTGAATAGCCACGGTGTTGTACTCCGTACACCACCGTGGCTATTCAAATAGTTTACGCATTTCAAATAGCGCTGATATACATGTGAACGAAAACCAACCTTATTTACTCAACGTTAGGGTCGAAATTTGCATCGTTGTGAAAAACGTGACACGGGCATTCGACAACTCAAGCGAAAACCAACCTTATTTACTCAACGTTAGGGTCGAAATTTGCATCGTTGTGAAAAACGTGACACGGGCATTCGACAACTCAAGCGAAAACCAACCTTATTTACTTAACGTTAGGGTAGAAATTTAAACGTTGTGAAAAACGTAACAAGGTCATTGATAAATTGATTTTACTGTCCGGATTTTTCTCATACCGGGCTGCTAAAATCGATTCTTAAGGAGTAAACTCCAAAAATATCGAAATCAGAGATTCAATAAATCTTTAAAAAGTTTGGAATAAAAAATGCTTCCATTCTCTTCCTAATGGCTTCTTAACCCGGAAGCTGCTGAAAATTAGCCGCAAGCTTACACAGCTAAGTCCGATAACCTCCTGCTTTAAACAAAGAGCTAGATACTAGTGTCATAGCTCGAAAAACCTATAGACGTTGAGGTTCCAAGGCGCTCGGCCGCACGGTCAGACGGTGTACGCGTCTGAAGGCATCGACGGGTTACATACAAGCCAATACACGACATGGATCCGCTTCACCGGTCCGCTTCTCGCTGGGCGGTGCCGTGTGCCAATCGCCTTGCAAGATCGTTTTCTGCAGCGATCTTTGCAAAAGACCTATATCCAGCAGTGGACTAATCTATCGGAGACGACGTCGACGGGCTAGTTTGAACCAACGACATGACGATGAGAGTACTAGACATCGTTGATCGTTTGATCTGAATTCTATAAGAAACCGAATGCGGGCAAACGGCCAAATGGCTAAAGTAAACTGAGTAGGGGAAGTTGAAATTGATACTTAATCGATTATACGTTTAAGCGTTAAGCATTTGAAATTCTACTAAGCTCATTGGAAAGCAACAACGCAGTAGGCAGATAAGTATCCAATTAGGTACTTATTTTTATTCATCATCAGCAACCCATCAACGGCTCACTGCTGAGCGCAGGTCTCCTCTCAGAGAAGGGTTATTGGCCATAGCCTGCCCCAATGCAAATTGGGAGTTTTCACACACCTTTCAGAACATTATCAGGAAGTCTTAGGCGTGTAGGTTTCCTCACGATGTTTTGCTTCACGGTTGAAGAATGTGATATTTTAATTAAAATAAGCAATCACTTAACGCCGAAAAGTCAGAAGTTCGTGCCCGGAATCGAACCCGTGACCTCCGGAATAGGAGACCGCTATCTATCACTGCTCATTTATTATTTTTATAATACAAGACATAAATTATAATATAAGTATTTGGAAAAGTTTTTCCGTTATATTTTATCCCTGGCCTTTGACAGAATACACTTACTTAAGAAATCTACAGAAACTATATAAAAACTAGATGATCCGCCCCCCTTTCTTCGCTTGACTTGAGTTTTTGAAAATCGGTGAGGGGGTGGAATTACCAAAAATTATGAAACGGGTATTTCTACATTTTTAATTGGAAGCCCAAATACCAAGTTGATTGACATAACTTGAAAAATTATATAAAACATGACTTTTATACAAACTTTCAACCACTATTTCACCCCCTTGGGGTGGAATTTCAAAGAATCCTTATTAGTGGATGCCTACGTCATTAAAGGAACCTACTGTCAAAATTTCAAGCTTCTGCCTCAAATGGTTTAGTCTGTGTGTTGATAGATCAATCAGTCAGTTAGGATAAAATTCTTTTATAAGTACCCATCTAGTAGATTAGGTGTACTTAAAATTTAGATGACGGTTCCTACACATTGTTACCTCCAAACTATCATAATAGCTACCTACTCATCAATTGCTCATAACCACTACTTCAACAATAACATACCACTATGAAAAGTTCTTGAATAATTTATTAGGCATTCATATGTATATGATATCGAATAATCATGCAATGCAATTGTTTTTGTTCAGCATGAAATTAAGCCTACTAAATATCATTGTTGGCTTATTTATTTATTGATATTTATAGTAAAATTATGTGTCATCATTTAGATATTTGATATACAACATACCCCTAGATCCTAAGCAGTGATAGCCCAGTGGTTAGAACTGTGGTCTCCTATTCGGGGGGTCGCAGGTTCGATCCCGGGTACGCACCTCTGACTTTTCGGAGTCAAGTGCGTTTAAGCAATATCACTTGCTTCAACGGTGAAGGAAAACATCGTGAGGAAACCTGCACATCTGAGAGGTCTTCATAATGTTCTCGAAGGTGTGTGAAGTCCGCCAATTCGCATTGGGCCAGCGTGGTGGACTATGGCCTATAACCCTTCTCTGAGAGGAGATCTGCGCTCAGTAGTGAGCCGTTGATGGGTCGCTAATGATGATGATGATGATGATACCCCTAGATTTAAGTTATAAATGTTATCATCTCTCGAATTGTCGAAAGTTTATGGCCTTTATGATAATTAAAATGAAGAAAAGATAACGTTTTCACAGAGGTATTGCAGTGGTTTTTGTAATAATGCAGTAGTCATCGGAAATTTAATGTTTATTTAAAGATGTAAAAGGAAAACGTGTCTGACTGACTGATCTATCAATGCCCAGCTCAAATCAATGGATGGATCAGGCTGAGGCATACAGATAACTATTATGACTTAAATATCCACTAAGAAAGGATTTTTGAAAAATTCAACCCCTAAGGGGGTAAAAAAAGGGTTTGCAAAATCGAACTTAAAGTGAGCGAAGTTAGGGAAAAAGCTAGTAATGTTACAGTACCCGGCGATATATATTGCACATCGGCCTTTGGAATAAAACGCTATTCTATTCTATTCACAGTTCGACTGCATTTTTTTTATATAATTATGTTACGTGATGTGCACGCCGATTGTGAAGAGATTTCAGTAATTACTACGTGAATTTCTGGCTAGCTTTCCTTGCAATAGAATAGAATAGCGTTTTATTCCAAAGGCCGATGTGCAATATATATCGCCGGGTACTGTAATAATTACTATAACATGTATGTGATAAAGCAAAATTTAAAAGTACAACATAATCTAAAATTCCAACAAACTGCCATAATATTATTGATGTGCCTCCGGAAAACATACAGCATTGTTTGAAGAAGCTGTCTGTACTTCACCGGATATCCGCGATCGATCTATATACAAAGTAGTTCATCTTACCGGATATAGGGGGCGCTAGTGTCTCACCCAACAAGGCAGTGGGAAACAGCTGCCATTTTGAGTCATAGCGTTGTGTACTTTCGCCGCGTGCGCATCGTATCTAAAATTATATCGTTAATCCGTCTTCCTTTGAAAAAAATATTATCAAAGGCTGTTATTAAATATAGTGATACAGTGATTATAATCCATATTTTCGATCGCGGATCGGGAAAATCGCGTAAGAAACAGCTGCCATTTTGAGTCAAAGCGTTGGCATTGTGTACTTTCGCCGCGTGCGCATCGAATCTAAAATTATATCGTTAATCCGTCTTCCTTTGAAAAAAATATTATCAAAGGCTGTTATTAAATATAGTGACACAGTGATTATAATCCATATTTTCGATCGCGGGTCGGGAAAATCGCGTAATGTAAAAACCACGTGTACGAACAATGTCGATTCGGCTTCAAAAGTCAATCGATTTGATGTGTGTGCCTGAGAGGTACAATGAACGGGAGGACAAGTTCCAGCAGCGGTTTCGAGCAGCGAGAGGGACTTCGACGAAAGAAACTCTAACAAGGTTCACAGGTAACGGTCGATCCTCGGATCGACACGTTACCACCAGGTGAGTTTTCTCACATTTTTATTGCATCGCTTCTCGACATTTTTTCCTAAGAACATAGTGCAGTATCTGTTCTTTTTAGCGTAATATTTGAAAGTTCCCACACTGCGGGACGATTATATTAAGCTGATTTTTGCGACTTGACGGGATATTCGGGGCTGGCTCCACTCTCGTCAGGGGTAGGTAGGCTCGGCATTGCAGTGGGTTCGACCCACATAAAAAGCTGAGCTAATTCCAAATACCCTCTCTAATAAGTTACTGAAGTTTTCGGTAAATCGCCTTTGTCTATTTCATATAATATGTGTAACGATTTTAAGAACGATTTTACGAAGTTATCAGAACAAACTTAACTAATCGTTTTCGTTAAAAAAGGTTGAACTTATTGAATTAAGATGTCAGTAGCAACACATAAAATTTCAAGCTACTCATAAACAATTTATCTCCTAGTAAAGAATTCATTGTCAAAACAACATTTACCGCCGTTTGTATTTTCGAAACTGAGACTTGACTGCGGAAATAGGATATTGTAACATCCATCGTATGTATCGATCACGTAAAATGTAGCTTTGTCACCCGGACACTCTAGACCTAGAGTGTAGGTCTTCCTTTTGACTATGCAACAGTCGAACAAAAAAGTGATACATAAATTTTGGTACATAGGCAGTTTTGGTTACCAACAGCACTCTGGTTCAGAACCAGAGATTCACTTGATGTTTCAAAGTCACTTTGTAAAAATTCCTTTGAATAAACTTTTCTATTATATAAAAGATTTGTAGTGAATCTATGATAACGGGATTTCGATTACCCTCACGCAAGAAATCTCTGGTATGACCACAAAACCAATAATGTTTCATTAATAAGTACGATAATAATGACATTTATATTACTAGACTAATCTTTAACAAGTGGTTGACAACAAAACGCTTAGTTTTATCTCTAATGTTTTTCTTAGGGTCCCTTTTTTTAGGGTTCCGTACCCAAAGGGTACCAACGGGACCCTATTACTAAGCCTACGCTGTCCGTCCGTCCGTCCGTCCGTCCGTCTGTCAGCGGGTTGTATCTCGTAAACCGTAATAGATAGACAGATGAAATTTTCACATATTATGTATTTCTATTGCCGCTATAACAACAAATAATAATAATTAAATTAAAATAAAAAAATTAAATTAAAATATTTCCATGGGTACATGAAAATATTTTAATTTTTTTTAACGGAACCCTAAAAGAACTGGATGATAAAACTGGAATTTTCTCAGAATTCTTCCTCAACTCAGCAGTTTAGTGTTTAGTGCAAGTGTTTAGTACTAGTGTTTAGTGCTAGTGTTTAGTGAAAGTGTTTAGTGCAAGTATTTAATGCAAATGTTTAGTGTTGAGTGCAAGTGTTTAGTGTTTAGTGCAAGTGTTTAGTGCAAGTGTTTAGTATTTAGTGCAAGTGTTTAGTGCAAGTGTTTAGGGCAAGTGTTTAGTGCAAGTGCTTAGTATTTAGTGCAAGTGTTTAGTGTCTAGTGCAAGTGTTTAGTGTTTAGTGCAAGTGTTTAGGGCAAGTATTTAGGGCAAGTGTTTAGTGCAAGTGTTTAGTACAAGTGCTTAGTGTTTTTATTATATATTATAGGAGATTTTATTTTATTTTATTTTATTTATTAGGTTTGCTAGTGATTTTTACAACAGACTTATGCTACTTACAAGTAAATCTCATGCACAATGTATGCAAAATCGTTTTAAAGCAAACACTGCATGCATATATCAAGATCCTTAAAAAAATAGAAAATAATTTTACATGTTAAAAAAGATAATAAATACTAAAGCTAACAACAACCGAAACAATTTCAAAAAGGTTAAAATACTAATTAAAATGTCTAACACATAACAAAAGTGACAAAACAAGAAAAAAAAAACTACTATTAAGATATTATATCCAAAATAATGTAAACTAACTTATCACATCTATATAGACTGGCTGAACAAGTTACTGATGACTAACTTGCGAAAAGTGCTCGGTGGATTTATGTTAACATCGATGGACCGACTAAATTTATTATATAATTTACACAACCGCGGGATGGTAGCGTTGGCGCCAAAGACTGTTCTCGTGCGTGGAGGTACCAGAGGAGTAATAGCATGTCGAGGATATCTGTTTGGTGCTCTGAAATTTATTTTATTAAGTAAACTGGGGCAGTCTAAATTGTTTCTTAGCAATTTATACAAAAACATTAGATCTAGGATATCTCTTCTTTGATCAAGGGTCATCATTTTAAAGTGATTCAGCCTTGCTTTGTAAGAAACTACTGTTCTGTAAATCTTAGCCGAGTATGACAGGTGCCACATAAATCTTTTCTGTACACGCTCCAGTCTTAAATAGTGTGTAGCATAATGTGGACGCCAAACAACGCTACAATATTCTAGGTGACTGCGAACAAGGCTATTGTAAAGGATGATTTTTGTTGACGCTAAACGGAAAATAAATTGTTTCGAATTTGGAGAGTACTTTATAAAAATAGGCGGGGCCAAAATCCATCCGCGGGGCGCACCCCCTTCACGTACTAAGAGGTCACGTAGATAAAATAGATGGCGCTGGTAAAAATAAATAACTTTCATTTTTATGTTTAATAATATTTGATATAGAAAAGCACTATTTTGTTTAAAAATATTTTTAATACATACCTACAAAATATATAAATATTATAACTATTTAAAAATACTCAATTTTTATCGTATACAGGAGACGGTTTATTAAAGGTAGGTATAATATTATTCTATTTGAAAATAGAAGGTATCAGCTTAAAACATAATCTGGAAGATGAGAAATCTAAAGAATAACATAAGGTCACAAGTAAATTGGTTAACAATTACTATACCTACTTAATAAAATGAAGAGATCCGTAGGAGAACCAAAGTCACAGACATAGCTCAGCGAGTCACGAAACCATGCGAAACTGAAGTGGAAATGGGCAGGGCACATAGTTCGAAGAGCTGTTAGTCGTTGGGGTCCCAAGGTGCTGGAGTGGGGTGGAAACTCAGTGTTGGTCTGCCAACAACAACAAACAACAACCCCACTAGGTGGACCGACGCGTCAAGCGAGTCGCAGGGAGCCGCTGGATTCAAGCGGCGCAAGACCGAAGACTTATTTGGGTATCATTAAAGCAAGAGTGAATAGGCATCTTCTAGGCAAACGCGTTCCACCTTAGGCCACATCATCTCTTTCCATCAGGGGTGATAGTGGTCAAGCGTGTGCCTATAATAATGTATAAAAAATAAATAAAAAAAAAGCCATACTGAAATTCTTTTTTATTGCATCGATGTAATTCAAAATCGATATTTAGGGTCCCCTAGCGTCAAAAAAGACGAAGTGGTTGCCAAAATTTTAATCGTTCGTTTTTTACGATATCGACGGCAGAAAGCGGAACTGGCGTATCTCAAAAAATCCAGTTTTACACCAGAGCCAAAAAACTATTTGAAAAAATCATAACTCGTAAATTAATAAAGATAGAATGTTTAAATTTGCAAGAAATTTCTATGAATCTAAACGTTATTTGATACAGTTATTAGGAATGTCCTAAAGTTACTGCTTCATTGATTTTTTACGAGTTATAGCAGTTGATATTTAAATATCGAGCAGCGGAAAAGCTGTAACTGTAAGGTGAAATGTATGACCAATTAAAATAAGTAGATACAAGTTTTCGTGCTACGATCTGCTGTATCTCAAATATTCTGCTATTCGAAACATGGCCATTTTGATGTATGTGATTTTAATTAAATAAGTTTATAAAAATAAAATGTTTGATTTACATTCTGAATTATAAATTATCTATAAGTACATGATATATTATAATAAAACTGTAACTGATCGTTGTCTGTACAGTGAAGATATATGAGAAAAACTTATTAGGGGCCTTTATCAACAGAACAGAACCCAAAACAATGATTGTTAGAATTTTTGTCTGTATGTCTTTGCGTTAGTGCGCACTAATCTCAGAAACGGCTACGGTGTTGTGGTAAGCTTCACTTCAAACTCAGTGTTTGTTTTACTTCAATATAGTTCATAAATAAAAAAGTTATGTCAATTTAAAGAATCACGTCGAACATTTAACTGTTCAGTTAAAGAATCACGTTGAACATTTGTCATCATTTGTTGAACGTTGACGCTTTTTTGGCTCTTAACATTAATAAAATTAATATCTACGTGTTTCAGTGTTTAAGATAATTCTATCCTTATGGGGGCGAAAAGAGTAATGAAAGTTTGTAAGTGAGTTCGGTAATTTTTGGAGTATGATGCGTGAATCTTTATTAACGGGTGTCTATTTGGTAATAATAAAGCACTTGGACTAGCCTTTTTAAATACTTTACCCATATGGGAGTGAAAAGGGTATGAAAGTTTGTACAGAAGTGCGTCATTTTTGAAGTGAAATGCATGAAACTTTATTTATATGCGTTTAATGCATCTCGTCTATAATAATAAATAAGTAATAATTTTGCTTTTAAGGGGATGAAAAGGGGGATGAAACATTTATGTGAGTTTGGTCATTTTTTAAACGAAATGCATAAACTTAAAAAGCCATCAAGCGATTTCAAATATTCTACCTTTACGGGTGAAAAGGGGGATTAATTTGGTATGTAATGATGATGAAGTTTCGAAGTGAAATGCATGATACTATATTTTTAGGCGTCTTAAGAAAATGATGGAAAAGGGGATGAAAATTTGCATTGAAATCCATAATTTTTGAAGTGAAAAAATATTTATATAAAACATCACTCACTTTCTTTACTGTGTACCTACCTAATGTTTCTTAACAATCAAGATAGGTACGTAAAATATAAGCAGGTAAGGTTGTAAACTTTACTTGCTTATTAGATATAGTAGGTATGGTAAATATACAGACTTCCAATTAACTAAAAAATAACATTTAACTAAAAATAGGTTAAATTTTAATATTCTTTTACTTACCCGAACTCCTGAAGTATAATAATTAATTTTAAACACGTAAATAAAACGTAAACGATAAGTTAACAATCTTTTAAAATAATATTTTTGTTAACAACAAATACGCTTTCTCACTATCGGCGCTTACGCATCAGATGCCGCGCGATCAGAATGGCGAATATAGCAAACACCTCGGGATTGGAGGGGTGCGGGTCTATCTAGAGCAGGGTTGCACAGACTTATGAAGACTAGGGGCCACTCGGGCAAATCATGAACTGATGGCGGACCGGCCGCCAGAAGTATAGGTAATTAAAGACCATAAAGAATTGATAATAATTTATTTAAATTGAAAAAGAATTTATTAATTTGAAGCGTGGCACTGCATAGTGCTTACAATCTTTTTTATATTTGGCTCAAATTTACTTGTAGCAACACGTAAAACTGCTTCCAAACTTTCATTTGCAAGGCGATTTCGATTTTTTGTTTTATTATTATTTAGTATTGAAAAAGTTTGTTCACATATATAGGTAGAACCAAATAAGCTGGCACATTTCAGAGCGTTTATGCGCAACTTTTTGTACATATTTTTATCAATGCAGCCGTAAAAGTTCAGCAAGTCTCCTTCGTTGAATTTGTTGCGTACATCTTGATCGTTTTGAATGTCGATAATTTCTAACTGCATTGACTCTGGCGCATTTTCAACTGAAATCGTGAAAGGATTGCTGAATATGTCCAACAGAGGTTTCACTTTTTTAAACTCCGAAAATCTGTCTTGAAAAGATTGAATCAAAATATCCAGCTTTTCTACATAACTGAAATTAATCGCAGTTTTGTTGAATTTTTCAGCCATTTTCTTATAATTCGGAAAATGATTGTAATTTCCAGAATTCAATTGTGATCTGAAAAGTGTCAGCTTGCATTGAAAGGATGATACATGAGCGTAGAGCTGGGATATCAGTTGATTTTTGCCTTGAAGCCGTGTGTTCAAGACATTCAAATGATTTGTAATGTCAACTAAAAAAGCCAAATCACACAACCAATCAGGATTTTTAAGTTCCGGGACATCCCTTTGCTTTTCCGCCAGAAATATTCCAATTTCTTCTATTAAATTTAGAAATCGTTCCAGTGTCAATCCACGGCTTAGCCACCTTACTTCTGTATAATACAGTAAATCTCCGTATTCGCTTTCGATGTCATCAAGGAATTGTTTGAATTGTCTGTGATTGAGTCCTCGTGATTTTATGAAATTTACAGTCGAAACTACCACTTTCATGACATTTTGAAATTCAATTTTTTTAGAACAGAGGGTTTCTTGGTGTATAATGCAGTGAAACTGCATGAGATCTTCAGCGTTTATGTTTTTTCCTTGCAGATGCTTTTTCAGCAAAGTAACTAGCCCGGAATTGACACCAATCATCGAAGGAGCACCGTCAGTCGCAACTCCCGATAATTTTGATAAGTCCAAATCAGTTTTTGAACACTCATCCAAAAGTACATTGAGTATATCAACT
This sequence comes from Oeneis ivallda, assembly GCA_029955525.1. NCBI lineage: Eukaryota > Metazoa > Arthropoda > Insecta > Lepidoptera > Nymphalidae > Oeneis > Oeneis ivallda. The sequence goes on along the minus strand of JARPMR010000001.1, from coordinate 28,606,640 downwards.
CCTTTGGTTTGACCTTTCAATGAACACATTCCGAATAACTCTTCTAAGACTTCAAAATCTTGAGTAACACCTCGTATGAATATGAGAAGTTGAGCTGTGGAACTAATATCAGTGGATTCGTCGAGTGCTAATGAAAAAAATGCAATGATCTTAGTTTTTTCAATTAATTGTTCCGCAATATTACCTGACAAAGACATAATTCGTCTTTGGATAGTCATACGATTCAGTTGAATTTTCTCAAACTTTTTTGCTGCTTCTGGACACATTTTCTTAGCGGCAATTTCTATGCATTCTTTTACAAAATCGCCATCATTGAAGGGGCGACTTCGCTTTGCTATCATTCGAGAAATTTCATAACTAACTTCTGTAGCTGTTTCTGAATCTTGAATGGGTTTTGTAAACATAGCTTGCTGACCAATAAGCTCCCGTTTTAAAGACAACATTTTTTGCTTTCTTAATTCGCCTGTAAACTTGGTAAAAGAAGGATGCTGCGTTTCATAGTGCCTTTTTACATTATATTCCTTTGCAATCGCAACAGAATTCTTGCAAATTAAACAAACGACTTTGTTATGCGACCATACAAAAAAGTATTTCTCAGTCCAAATTTCTTGAAACTGCCGATTTTCATCTTTAACCTTACGTTTTTTACTAGGTCCTGGCTTCTCCATGTTGCGTTCTAATCCTGGCTAGGATTAACACAGCACCTAAAAACAATTACAGTACCTACTTAAATTACCCATTCTTTTTTAAATTATCAAAAATAATTGATTAAATTCCTCAGAAATTTTAAGATTTTTATATAGATTTTATATCTGAAATAATGACGTAATAATTGATTAAATTCCTCAGAAATTTTAAGATTTTTATATAGATTTTATATCTGAAATAATGACGTAATTATTACAGTTAGAGAAATTCTGATAAAAATAGTAATTTCTTTGTTTTATTTTAATATTTGGCCAACATTAAAGCTAAATTTGATTAAAATTGATTAAATAGGTAGGGAAACTAACAGAGTTTTACTTACGATTTCACAACACAATTATACACGGCACTTGACGGGTTGACTCTGGAAGCTTCGTGTATCTACTCGTACCTACGCGAGCAATCGGGAATTCGGGACTATTGCTATCTCGCTTGCTCACACCGCGCTAGAAAATTCTTGATTTCTCTACTATTTTGAACTTTATATAAAGGCGGCAAGCGATGTTACTTGACTTAGCATTTTTGGGCGCTAGATTCAAATAGCGCGCGCGCGAGATTCAAATTACTTTTCGAACATATTTTTTTTTGTTTTATTCTGGAATAGAATTAAATATTCTTCGAATGTACGAGAGTATTATTTTTGCTGTCGGCGGGCCACCAGTATTCGACCCGCGGGCCGCATGCGGCCCGCGGGCCGCGGTCTGTGCATCCATGATCTAGAGTGGCGTATTGATTACTCATCACAAAACAATACTCTAATATTATGGTGTAAGTAAGATATTTGCTCTTAAATTAAATGTTTGAAATGTAGTAACTGTTCGATAAACACTCACCAGTTCCGAGCATATTGCTGTATCCTTGTCAACGTAAAATTTTGGGGCGGCTGAAATGCTTTATCTCTTTTGAAATCAATGTCCGTCAGGGTAAAATAATGGTGTAACTGTTATTTATGTTGGACGTGTTGTCGTATCTATTTTATTTTCAAAAATAGCGATTTTTCCTCTATTTACAACAATTTGTCATGTAAGCAGTACCAAAACTAGAAAAAATTCAATGGCGTATCATTAAATTTTTTCATCGTAGAAAGACGAGACATATACCATTCGACGCGGCTTTTTTCGCTTATCAACAATATAGTAAAAAAAGTCATTTAGCCCAAATTTTGAGATACGACATTTCCGCTTTCTGCCGTCGATATATAAAAGAAAGTGGTGTTAGTTACACTATTTATAACTCAAGAACGGATGAACCGATTTGGCTGAAAATTGGTGGAGACGTAGCTTAGAACGGAGGAGACGGACATAGGATACTTTTTATCCCGTTCGACCGCGTTTCCGTCATGTCACTATAAAACGTGGTATAACAAAAACGCATCTGACAAAACGCAAATGACAGTGGAATAACAAAACGTAAATTGCAGCTACACTAGCGGCACGCTATGATGGCCGGTTTGACACATTACAATAGTGATGTGGAATGTCAATTTATTCTCGAACAAAAAACAATTACTAATTAATTATTTGAGCTTCACGATCGAAATAGTTACGAAGGCGTATTACGAACTCACGTGTCTGACTATTTAGAACAGTTCTCTGCGTACGTTCGGTCATATCGACGAAATCCACAACAAAGGGCTTGAACAGAGTCCAAATTAACGAGCAAGGGTCAACAGTAATGCAGTATCAATATTTGAAATCCAAAGCCAGGTCAAAACTATATCACAATCGCATTGCACTGACAGTTTATACTTTTCGAAGCAACGTCAATTCGAAACTGCTTTGTTTTGCATTGAGCATTGACGCGAGTTTGCCGGAGGTAGTAGTTGTGCTAGCCAGCGATCCTATGTGACGATCGTATTAGATTCCATTTTTAAAAATTTTCAATTTAGAAAACCAAATGCCGAGTTGTGGTATATATCATATAAAAATAAAAATTTTACCTTTTGTATGAAACAGCTGATATTTTTTTGCGATTTCAGAGGTTTGTCCACATAGTGAAAATTGTTCATATTCACAAGTACATTCACCCCTTAAATGGTGCAAACTGATTTTTCTACACTTGTATACATTTTAGAAATCAATTTAATAAATAAATTTTGAGTCCTAAACCTAAAACTACATTCGATAAAATTTATGAATCTCTGCACATCACTATCGTCAATAAAGTAATACAATTATTTCCTTCAAAGTCGTTATCAATTAATACGGAACTTCATGAGCGGACAAACGTCAAACCGGCCATCATAGCGTGCCGCTAGTTTAAACGTAATTTTGTCTTTGGTTAGGTATGGTAAAAATGACAATTATAAAAATGATAGCTAAACGTAATTGATAATATCATCAGTAATATGTTTTCTCTTTTAATCATCATTAACAATGCTGCGAGTGATATTATAAATGCGAAAGTGTGTTTGTTTGTTGGTTTGTCCGTCAATCACGCTGCAACAAAGCTACGGATTGATGTGATTTTTTGGATAGGTATAGTTGAGAATGGAGGGTGACAGGCATCCCGGAAAATCAAAGAGTTCCTGCCTGATTTTAAAAACTAAATCCACGCGAACGAAGTCGCGGGCATCAGCTAGTAACAAATAAATTCAATATGGTGCTGATTTTTTAAAATTTTGGAAACCTAATACAAAACCCTAATTACCTTATACAAAATATTATATACTATGAGTCATTAGAGTTAATATTATTAATAAAATTATTGTTTTATGATAATAAATAAAAAAGTATTAATTTTATTTTTATATAATATTTAAAAAAAATTAATGACATAATTGTCCCCATTTTATTGGAACTACTTGTACCTGGTATCATTACGCACGCTCAGTAATCCACGCCGCGCATGCGCGGCACTCATGTCACGCACACTGGCATATTTTCATTGGCCTGTTTTTAGGGTTCCGTACCCAAAGGGTGCCAACGGGACCCTATTACTAAGCCTCTGCTGTCCGTCCGTCTGTCAGCGGAATGTATTTCGTAAACCGTAATAGATAGACAATTGAAATTTAAATTAAAAAAATTAAATTAAAATATTTCCATCATGGAAATATTTTAATTTAATTTTTTTAACGGAACCCTAAAAGAGCGAGGCCCGACTCGCACTTGGCCGATTCTTTTCGTTCTTTAGTAGCGCGACACACCTTCTAGACTAAGTATTCACATAGAGTACCATATTTACTTTCATAATATGCATTTAGTTATATAAACCTGTTATCTTGACATTACAAGCAGAAACTTCAATTTTATTTTATTATGGTAAATAAAAAAAAACAAACAAAAATCTGAAGTCAGAATTCGAACCCTGAACAATTGGATTCACTCCGTCACCCTCGCCACCACACTAGACACTCTACGGAGAAGTCTGTGAAATAATCGAAGGCATCACGCAAATCATATTTCCGTCGAACTTTTTAACAAACCAATTTTATATCATGTTGCTTAGTCGTTTAGTCAATGACCAATAGATGGCGTTGCTCTTCAACGTAAAGTTTTACGATAAAAGCTTCGTATTTTATTTTTTGGTCGCCGAGTAGTTACAACCTGCTATTTTCAAGCGCCATCAAGGCATTTTTAATTTTTTCCTAACCGAAAAAAAATACATATTATCCTGGCGGATCCGGACACACGTCCAACGCTGGCAATAGCCTTCAGTTAACTGGTTAAAAATGGGCGGGTTGTACGATAGTGATGGGACTATATACTTTGCAGTGCTAGGAAAGAGATGGAAGTTATAGATTCAGGGGGCGGGAATTGAAAAAATCTTTAATAAGTGTTAAATTGATTTAAAAAAATTATGAATGCTAATTATCAAAGAATAGTTCAAACCGCTTTTAGTAAATATTTATATCAACACAAATAAAAAAAATAGCAGGAAAAAAACCTACCGTTTCCGATTAAAACGAAAAAAAAGGAGATTATTGGAGCAAAGTTTGGGAAAACTTTCTATCGAGAATTTTTTTTCCAATCGTGTTTCTACCTCAAAGTAAATTTAGATAAGAGACCCAGATTACATATTACTTTGAAATTATTCAAATTGAACTTATAGTTTTCCTCACAAAGCTCACCAAAAATCGCCTGTCGCATGCTTTTACCACCTTACTCTTTAAAAGTTCGGCCCTGTCGTATGATAAATCCTAACAATTTTGATGATTTGTTTATTACATTATCCATATGGTTAATATAAGTCAGTTTTTTATCTAATGTAACACCTAAGTCTCTTATATGCTCAACTTCCTTGATATTATTACCATTTATGCTATATTGTGTTGGTATAATATTAAACTTACGAGTGAATTTGATATGATAACATTTATTGAAGTTAAGTTGCATGCCATTAGATTCACACCAAGTAGTTAATCTATTTAAGTCATTGTGAAGTAGGATTGAATCATTCGGTGAACAAATTGTCCTCGTAAATTTTAGATCATCTGCATATAAGTATGGTGTGGAGTGCTCAAAACAGAAAACAATGTCATTTACAAATATGTTGAAAAGAATTGGGCCAAGGTGCGATCCTTGAGGGATCCCAGACGTAATCATGTTTATGGAAGAGCTAAAACCATTTACAACTACATAAAAGGAACGGTTATGTAAGTACGATGAAAGCCATTGCAGTAACGGACCCGAAAAGCCATAATAGGATAATTTTTCAACAAGAATTCTATGGGGCACTTTATCGAAAGCTTTCTTAAAGTCAGTATATATCGTGTCTACTTGCATCTGAGAGTCAATAGCTTCAGTTAATGAAGAAGTGAAACTAACCAAGTTTGTGGTAGTGGACCTGCCTGGCAGAAAACCATGTTGATGTTCAGAAACGAAAAGTTTGAAGTGCATTTGTATTAGTGGACACACTAAAGATTCAAAGATCTTGGCAAAAACTGAAAGAATCGATATGGGCCGATAGTTACGTATATCCTTCTCGTCTTCACTCTTATATATTGGGACAACTTTAGCTTGTTTCCATAAAGTGGGAAAGGTTCCCGAGCGTAACGAGGCTTTAAAGATTAGGTACAAAGGCCGTGTGAGATAAAGCGCGCAATTTTTTATGAGGGCCGGTGGTATGTTATCAGGTCCCGCACCTTTTGTTATATCTAGGCCTTTAAGCTTTTTAAGAATATCATTCTGACTTATTTCTATAGTTGCAAAGTTTTCGCTATTACCTAGGTAGAGGACGTTTCGTAAATAGGAGGGATCTAATTTACAGTTGTTCTTAGCGTCGTCGTACACTGAAGCAAAATGACTTGAAAACATATTACAGATATCAATTCCATTAGTAGAGGTATTTACTCCATTACTCATAGCAGCTGGATATGAGTTAGAATTTTTTCGTTTACTTTTTAGGAACGTCCAAAACGCTTTCGGATTTTTCTGAATTTGCTTCTCAAGGTTATCGTTATAATTATTGTAAGCATCACGTGTAATTTTATCGCATCTGTCACTTAGTACTTTCAATTCTATTTCATCCATTGGGTTATTATATTTTTTAAATCGTTTTAGCATTTTGTGTTTTTCTTTAATTCTTTTAGCAACCATGCGATTTATCCATATAGGGTACTTATTACTCTTAGCTTTTTTTAAGGGAACATATTCTTCGATTGCAGTCTGCAAAACCTCGTAAAATACTTTGACCATTTCATTTATATTGTCACCTAAGTCCAATAATTTATCCCAATCAATTCCACGCAAGTACTCATTAACAGCATCGAAGTCAGCCTTATAATAGTTAAATCGCTCTTGTGACATGTTAATATTAAGTCTATCTTGCCTCACATAAGGTATGCTGATTTCTAGGGGCGGGTGCAGCGGGTCAATATTACTAATAGAACTATACGAATAACTAACGATACAAGAAGGTAGATCTACGAGCACGAGATCAAGTATTTTTTGCCTATTGTTGAGCACGGAGTTACATTGACGCAGTCCATTTTCAGATATAAAATCTAATAGTGTTTGCGCTGCTGGGGTAATGTTACAGCCAGTTGGGTTTTCAGTTACATTCCAGGTAATAGTGCTTAAATTAAAGTCTCCGATAATACATGTCAACATATTATGTTGCTCCGAAACTCTATTACAATTATTTAAAAAATGATCTAACAAATTCTTATTAACCGGAGGAGGAAGGTATATGCCACATAACGCTATATGTCGCATACTGTTTAAGTGAGGCACGTCAATAACCACCCATAGGTCTTCACAATCGCTTTCCCAACTATTAACTCTATTTGAAATGATGCTTTTCTTTACGGCAATTAATACACCACCACCATCAGTCTTAGTACTGAGTTTTGAAGTCTGCCTATCTCTTCTGTATACTTTATAACGTGTCTCAAATATTTCACTGCTCGAAATAGTATCATTTAACCACGTTTCGGTCAATATAATGATGTCATAATCGTTGACTACTACTTTACGATAAACATCTTGCGTTTTGGTTCTAAGTCCGCGAACATTCTGGTACAACATATTAATCGACGGGTATTTTAAAGCGTTATGACACCAATACTTGACCGTGACCTTACATTCTAACTTAGTTTACTTAGGAAGTCCATATTTTTAACTGCTTTGTAATCAGAAGTATCATCCGTACGTATAAGTATACGACCATTTCGAACCCAAACGTATTTATACCCTATCTCTTTAGCCTTTAGTCTTGTTGCAGCATGCAGAGCCTTATTGTCGGGTGATAGATGTTCCATAACAAAAATGGGTTTTTGCTCCCCACCAACTCCAATGTGTGAGGTATTCAATTTATCTTTGGGGTTGTTTTTATTATGCTTTGTCACCGCAGCCAAAACACTGTCCCTGGTTAATGAAGAGTTGAATTGTACTATGATAGATCTTGGTCGAGTACTTTGACGGTTGACTTTAGCTACCCTTGTAATATTCGTAATTTTGTCAGTGGTAATATCCAATCCAATGACACTGCCCAACTGCTCCATAATTTTGACCAGGTTTTCATTTTTTTTTTTCAGGAACGCATTGCAATTCTAAGTTGTTGGCTCTAGATCTTTGTTCCAGGTCATTGACACGTGTGTTTAGGGCGTCTATAGTTGACTCTAATTTGATATTATGTACTTTAAGATCTTTTAAAGCCGTTTCATTTGCGCGGTAGTCCTTTATGAAATCATCATACTGGCTATTAATAAAATTAATTGAGTTTTTCATGTCTGAGATTTCATCCTTAAGAACCTTCAATTCTGATCGATGAAGTTAACTGTGTGAGCATCTCTTTCATTTCAGCCTTGACAATTTCACTCACTATAACCCGTAAGTCGTCTTGCTGGGCTGAGTTTGCTAGCTCCGGCGACGAAACAGCAACTCTTTTGTTCGATCTCTTAGTTACATTGGGTTCGCTACCTGATGTCATGTCCTTAGTGCGAACTGGTGTGTTTTCATTGTTACCTTTCTGCCTCCTAGGCGCGCACGAGGGGCAAATCCACTCATCAGGGGATATTGAATCTGTGTTCATGCTAGACTGCCCGGTCGACAGTAAACATGCACGGTGATACCCGAACTTGCATTTTGCGCAACACATAAAATCCTCTTCATAGTTCCTAGAGATAAAGGAGGGTACCCAAAAAAAAAAAATGCGAGCGCGCGCACGAGCAACACCGAGCCGATCTACGAGTCGAGAGGCGGAGCGATCGTCGGCCTTATAGGCCTTGTTCGCTCTTTTTTATTGGGACGAGCATACCGTCAACATCTCTCAATCGTGATGGGATCACGCCTGAGTCATAATAATTGTCCATTGGTTGATTTGTGCATTTTGATAGTTACCCTCACGTTCAGATGGTGGTTTGTCTGTCGTGCTGTGGTTATTAGCTGAGTGGAAAGGGGCCGTTATTGGGGATGGTGGAGACGGCTTAGTTAGGGTTTCAGCGTTTTAAGAGATGCGTTCTCTTATAGCCTGATTAGTTTTTGAGGAATAAATCCGCTTCTGATAACTTTTAAATAAATCCGCTTCTGTTAGCTTATATTTTTATAATACAAACTGGATTGTGTGACTGGATGATAAAACTGGAATTTTCTCAGAATTCTTCCTCAGCTCAGCAGTTTAGTGTTTAGTGCAAGTGTTTAGTACTAGTGTTTAGTGTTTAGTGCAAGTGTTCAGTGCAAATGTTTAGTGCAAGTGTTTAGTGCTAGTGCTTAGTATTTAGTGCAAGTGTTTAGTGCAAGTGTTTAGTGTTTAGTGCAAGTGTTTAGTGTTTAGTGCAAGTGTTTAGGGTTTAGTGCAAGTGTTTAGTGTTTAGTGCAAGTGTTTAGGGTTTAGTGCAAGTGTTTAGTGCAAGTGTTTAGTATTTAGTGCAAGTGTTTAGTGTCTAGTGCAAGTGTTTAGTGTTTAGTGCAAGTGTTTAGGGCAAGTGTTTAGTGCAAGTGTTTAGTACAAGTGCTTAGTGTTTTTATTATATATTATAGGAGATAAAGGAGGGTACCCAAAAAAAATAAATGCGAGCGCGCGCACGAGCAACACCGAGCCGATCTACGAGTCGAGAGGCGACAATGGAGCGATCGTCGGCCTTATAAGCGCAGCGTGCTATTTGTTCGCTCTTTTTTATTGGGACGAGCATGCCGTCAACATCTCTCAATCGTGATGGGATCACGCCTGAGTCATAATAATTGTCCATTGATTGATTTGTGCATTTTGATAGTTACCCTCACGTTCAGATGGTGGTTTGTCTGTCGTGCTGTGGTTATTAGCTGAGTGGAAAGGGGCCGTTATTGGGGATGGTGGAGACGGCTTAGTTAGGGTTTCAGCGTTTTAAGAGATGCGTTCTCTTATAGCCTGATTAGTTTTTGAGAAATAAATCCGCTTCTGATAACTTTTAAATAAATCCGCTTCTGATAGCTTATATTTTTATAAATCATTGTAAACAAAATAAAGGTGTTAAGATAATTTTTTGTAAAGTAGTTTTTTTTATTTTTATCGATAAAAATATCATGATAAAAAATGTATATCCGAATAATTATTTTCTTTATACCTCGAAAAGAACTTGAAATTAATATTTTTATAATAAGGAACTTCGTTCCTATCTGGTGTCCCACAACACCACACGACTTTTTTAAACATATTGTGCAAAGGCAAGTCTAAGATTGAATGTGGAATTTTTGTATAGATCATCACGCCCATTCCCACAAATTGTATTATCTATATATATAAAAGAAAGTGGTGTTAGTTACACTATTTATAACTCAAGAACGGATGAACCGATTTGGCTGAAAATTGGTGAAGAGGTAGCTTAGAACCAGGAGACGGACATAGGATACTTTTTATCCCGTTCGACCGCGTTTCCCTCAAGTCACTATAAAACGTGGTATAACAAAAACGCATCTGACATGGAATAACAAAACGCAAATGACAGTGGAATAACACAACGTAAATGACAGCTAAACGTAATTTTGTCTTAGGGTTAAGTATGGTAAAAAATTTGACAATTATAAAAAGTGTTATGATAAAGCATTACTGATATTATAAATGCGAAAGTGTGTTTATTTGTTGGTTTGTCCTTCAATCACGTCGCAACAGAACAGCGGATTGATGCGATTTTTTGCATGGTTATAGTAATGGATGTAGTAGTGGTTCCTCAGACCGGGAGAGCTACTTTCTATCTCGGATAATGAAAGTTCCCGCGGGATTTTTAAAAACTAAATCCATGCGGACGAAGTCGCGGGCATCAGCTAGTTTCTTATAATAATTTCTTTCGGAATTTCTTGAGGCATAGTAGAGGAATCACGAGCTTATCATGTAAATCACCTTTTTAGGGTTCCGTACCCAAAGGGTACCAACGGGACCCTATTACTAAGCCTACGCTGTCCGTCCGTCCGTCCGTAAGTCCGTCCGTCTGTCAGCGGGCTGTATCTCGTAAACCGTAATAGATAGACAGATGAAATTTTCACATATTATGTATTTCTATTGCCGCTATAACAACAAATAATAATAATTAAATTAAATTAGAAAAATTAAATTAAAATGGGTAGGTGGGTAGATGGAAATCTTTTAATTTAATTTTTTTGGCCGATTTTTTTGTGTTTAATGTTTTTCTGCGCAAGAAAAGCTATGGATATTCCTATATATATATATATGGATATGCGTTCTATTTTCAACTTTCGAAATCAAATCGAATTTGTGAAAATAAGAGTTCCGTCAGATATTTTAGTTTTCAACTCTCTATAACCAGAGACTGGATGATAAAACTGGAATTTTCTCAGAAATTCTTCCTCAGCTCAGCAGTTTAGTGTTTAGTGCAAGTGTTTAGTGCAAGTGTTTAGTGCAAGTGTTTAGTGCAAGTGTTTAGTGCAAGTGTTTAATGCAAGTGTTTAATGCAAGTGTTTAGTGCAAGTGTTTAGTGCTAGTGCTTAGTGTTTAGTGCAAGTGTTTAGTGCAAGTGTTTAGTGCAAGTGTTTAGTGCAAGTGTTTAGTGCAAGTGTTTAGTGCAAGTGTTTAGGGCAAGTGTTTAGTGCAAGTGTTTAGTGCAAGTGTTTAGTGCAAGTGTTTAGTGCAAGTGTTTAGTGCAAGTGTTTAGTGCAAGTGTTTAGTGCAAGTGTTTAGTGCAAGTGTTTAGTGCAAGTGTTTAGTATTTAGTGCAAGTTTTTAGTGCAAGTGTTTAGTATTTAGTGCAAGTGTTAAGGGCAAGTGTTTAGTGTTTAGGGCAAGTGTTTAGTGCAAGTGTTTAGTACAAGTGCTTAGTGTTTTTATTATATATTATAGGAGATAAAGGAGGGTACCCAAAAAAAATGAATGCGAGCTCGCGCACGAGCAACACCGAGCCGATCTACGAGTCGGGAGAGGCGACTTTGGAGCGATCGTCGGCCTTATAAGCGCAGCGTGCTATTTGTTCGCTCTTTTTTATTGGGACGAGCATACCGTCAACATCTCTCAATCGTGATGGGATCACGCCTGAGTCATAATAATTGTTCACTGGTTGATTTGTGCATTTTGATAGTTACCCTCACGTTCAGATGGTGGTTTGTCTGTCGTGCTGTGGTTATTAGCTGAGTGGAAAGGGGCCGTTATTGGGGATGGTGGAGACGGCTTAGGTAGGGTTTCAGCGTTTTAAGAGATGCGTTCTCTTATAGCCTGATTAGTTTTTGAGGAATAAATCCGCTTCTGATAACTTTTAAATAAATCCGCTTCTGATAGCTTATAATATTTTTATAAATCATTGTAAACAAAATAAAGGTGTTAAGATAATTTTTTGTAAAGTAGTTTTTGATTTTTATCGATAAAAATATCATGATAAAAATGTATACCCGAATAATTATTTTCTTTATACCTCGAAAAGACCTTGAAATTAATATTTTTATAATAAGGAACTTCGTTCCTATCTGGTGTCCCTTCCTATCTGGTGTCCCACGACACCACACGAATTTTTTAAACATATTGTGCAAAGGCAAGTCTAAGATTGAATGTGGAATTTTTGTATAGATCATCACGCCCATTCGCACAAATTGTATTATTTCTTATAATAATTTCTTTCTGACTTTCTTGAGGCATAGTAGAGGAATCACGAGCTTATCATGTAAATCACCTTTTTTTTGTAACTCAAAATGATTTTGTCTGACAAATATTATGTTGTTATAAATATATTAAGAAGCTATTGCAAGAATACCAGAGAGTAACAGACACCAGAGAAACCCTGGCATACCTATGGCTAGGTGAATATGGGAACCTGAAGGCCTTAGCGAATAGATAGTTGAAGGAATTTTCAACAGACTTAACCAGACCTAGACTCACAAAGCGCATTAGAACCACAAGTTGCTAAGCTGTCCAATGTACAATTGTGTTGTAATATACCCAGGTATACATATATTTCAGATTTAAAAAGATCTTTATGTGTTAAAGGTAGTCTGCAGTAGTGAGCGAGATAGAATGAGTGTCTTCTAGATTATTTGAAATCTAAGGCCCAATTTCACCAACATAAAATAAGATTTATCCGAGCGTAAATTTCATATTTAGACAGTATTTTCAATACAAAAACTGTCAGAACACCCAATTTATTCCTGGGTAAAGTGTCACTCTATGTTGGTGAAATCAGCACAAACAATTGTTTGTTTCAATGTTTAATCGTTTTCAGGTGCTTATGGGTTATATTATTATTCCTTTGTTCATAGTAACTTAAAAAGTTGTCTGACTTCATCACCTATAATTTGACTTTCAAGTCATTCTAAGATATATTTTAGACTTCCCTATTGCTACCTAAGTAGGTACGTAAAATTCGCAAAGGCAATATTTCGCAGCAGCTGCTTTATTTAATTTTCAATACTTTTTCACTTTCATGTGTCATATTTAAGTAAAATAGAACTCGTTCCATGAAAGAAAATACATACGTCGAAAGAATATTTTAGTAATATTTTAACAACTGCGTAACGTTTTTCTATTTCACTTATTAGGTACCTACCTAAATTTATTTTTATTTGTTTTATGTACCGACATTCCAAAGGTGAACGTACTGTACAAGTTGAAAACTAAAACTTTTGCTTATTCAAACATGGAACGATCGATAAATACGCAAGCGAAAAGAATACATATCTAAAGTTATTACACTTGTTTAAATTGTTAGCGAAATAAATGTTGGAAAAAATAAGGACTTACCTCGTATTTGATGCCGGCAAGGCGAAGCCATGTTTCAACTTTCAAGCAGTACGGAGACGTTGACGGCAACAAAGGAGTACGTGGGAACTGGTACAAATATACCACGTCTTGCTCGAAGTTAGTTTTGTGGACATTTGGCTTGGGTGGAGCCGGTTCAGCCTTTTTCTCCTCTAACTTTTCCTCGGTCTTTTCTCCAGGGGCCGGTGTTTCCTCTTTTGTTTGCCCGTTATCCGCAGGAGGATCCTCTTTTTGCTCTTTCTCTGTCTCCGGCACATTATTTATAACCTCGGTGGCCATTGTATTGAGTAATTAACACGAGTCTTTTAATTATTCACGCAAAAGCGGCCCACGTTTGGTACAGTTTTATTTTAATTCACCGCCGCTAGCACAGCAAGCGATAACAAATCGACTGACTAGCGCCAACCGCGAAGGTGAACCACCGAATCCGATAGTCAACTGAATGATAGAACTAGCTGAGCAACGCTATTCAGTATTCATTCACACGGTCACACGGCTGACGGCATTCACGCCGTACCGTTCTTCAAAATGGCGGGCGGCGGCCCTCCGAGTATGCCGATATTGTTGTATAAGGTGGAAGACACAGTTCTGTCCGCGAAATTCAAATTTAATTTGGTTTTTCGCAATTTGTAAACTAATACGACAAAGTAGGCTTATGGCATTCTAATTGCGACAATGGCAGTATTATCTTCACAGGTTTATATAAAAATCTTTACTTGAAAGTGTCCAGTTTAAGAAATTAATCAAAATATCGACTAATTTGTGAGTAACTCACGTCCAACTCAGTATTTTGATTAATTTCTTAAACTGGTCACTTTCAAGTAAAGATTGTTATGTAAACCTGTGAAGATGATAATTCTACTGGCGCAATTAGAATGCCATTAGCCTAGTTTGTCGTATTAGTATACAAATTGCGAAAAACCAAATTGAATTTGAATTTCGCGGGCAGACTCGTATAATCATCCTTATTTTTAGCAAGATAACTTTACAGCGAAACTAACATTGTATGATTAACAAAATATTTATAAAACAAAGTAAAACCACTTAGGTATATTACAAAGAGTAACTTTGCTGACCGGTATTTTATTTTAGTGGCGGGAACATTTGAGATTCAAAATTAATTATAAACAACTCAGATGCAGCGGATGGAATTTGCTTTCTACTTAGTGTACATAATATAAACACCGGTGCTGCTTGCGACTCAAATAAACATAATAGAAGCGTCAGTAGGTATACGGTTTGGAATGTGAAACATACCGGCCAAGCGCGAGTTGGACTCGGTCACCGAGGGTTCCGTACTCCAGAAGTAAAAGTAAAACGATAATATTATATTAATTTGCTTATTAATCGTTTATTAATAATTAATTTGCTTATTAATTGTTATAAAAAAACTATGCTAGTTAGAGGGTTGGGTTTATTTTTCCTGTAAAATATACATAAACCTTTATTGACCATAATTATTTCTGATTTTTTGATTGGTAAACCACAACTATTCCAAATTTCATGTCGATAGCTTTAATACTTACTAAAATAATCGACTGTGACAGACGGACGGACGGACGGACGGACAGACAGAGAAAGTCTCACCATAAGGGTTCCATTTTTACCATTTTGGTACGGAACCCTAAAAAGGTTCCAGCTCAGGCACTATGCTTGCATCCATCTTAAAAAGGTCCCTGGTTTTTAGGGTTCCGTACCAAAATGGTAAAAATGGAACCCTTATGGTGAGACTTTCTCCGTCCGTCTGTCACAGTCGATTATTTCAGTAACTATTAAAGCTATCGACATGAAATTTGGCATAGTTGTGTATAATAGTGGCCCAACATCATTGGAAAAAGAAAAATCGAAAATTATTTTTAGTTTTATTAAAAAAGGGGGAAAATCGGGGGTTTGAAATTTCAAAGTAAAATAACTATATCGGGTGGGGTATCATATGAAAGGCCTTTACTTGTGCATTCTAAAATAGTTTTTTATTTATTTCTGTATATAATAGTTCTTGAGTAATCGGCCAAAATGTCGAAAAAAATACCGTTCCCCCCCTTATCTCCGAAGTTTACCAATCGAAACATCTGAAATAATTATGGTCAATAGAGGTTTAAGTATATTTTACAGGAAAAATAAAACCAACGCTCTAACTAGCATAGTTTTTTTATATTAACATTAAACCTCTACAAACAAAGTTAACGATAAATAAGCAAATTAATATAATATTATCGTTTTACTTTTACTTTTGGAGTACGCAACCCTCGGTGCGCGAGTCCGACTCGCACTTGGCCTGCTTTTTTTAGTTTTTACTTTTAGCGGCTTTCAAATTTTCTGCATGATGATGACATCATCATGATGTTGGTTATACTTATGTTTTAAGCTCTAATATTTTTTAGGTAAAAATATAAATCAAACAATTACATATATAATGAAAATATTTAATAATAATATTAAAGGTTTACACAATAGATCGTTTTAAATGTTGGCAATACTACAAAAAATAAAAAATTATAAATAAGGCTTTCACTAAAAATACCCAAGTATATTCAAATACCTACTCAATATCATCAATATCGTCGTCGTCGTCGAGTCCTACCAACTAATACAAGCCAATTTTACTAAAAGAGCTTTCTATAATATTTGTATAATAATATGTAAAAGATGATTATTATTTTGGATTTGTCCATAATAAGCAAATTATCACCATTGCATACCAAACAAAAGGGTTTTAGCTCAGGTACATACCAGTATACCTAAATCTTCTAAAAATCATGGTGATTGATTACATATAAAACTGATTTATATATTGTTTGTTCGAAGTTTTGATTACAAATTTGTTCTCTTGTAATCATTGAACTCACATTGAAAATTGCTTACTCTTCCTCTAAAAAGTAGGTTCATTGCATATAAATACCAAGAGGTAAAAACCTAATTCAGTCATCATTATTATTAATAAATAACAAATTTCTATTAATAACTTAATGATTAAGTCACTTTTATCCTTTGTTCAATTTACAAAATATGCAGACCACTAAAAACTCTCAGTGAAAAATAAGTTCTTAGTTCTTACCAAGTGAAATAATATATTATGCAAAAATATTATATGTACAATCTTTCTAACTTCTTTTTTCACAGATACTTTGACAATTCAACTAACTTAGTACCTAGTTTTCTAATCGAAGCTTGAACAGATGTCTTGAACTTATGTTATATAAACTTAATTAATTACTTAAACCGTCATGAATTGAACTTCACCTCATTGTGGAAATATTATATTCTATTCTATTCTAACAAAGTTGCATGGCATCCGGCTGCCCACAGGATAGTATAAAAAACTTATTACAATGTAATAGCTGTATATAATAATATTGTAAAATGATTATTTTGAAAAGAGCAACTGCTGAGTTTCTTGCCGGCTCTTCTCAGCAGAATCCGCTTTCCGAACCGGTGGTAGAGTCATGAGTGATGTGTCATAAGAGCCACAGGTTGGCCTACATGAAATAAATAATTTTCAATTTTGAATTTCTTTTTTAAATCATTCTGGATTGCATTTTAAAAAAATTAATAAAATGATTGGTTAACACGAAAATGAGTTAGTAAAAAAGCACATTTTCATAATTTTATATTAATATTCACTAGATTAAAACTTAGTCTCGAATTAAATTTCATAAAAAAGTTACGTTTGTGATATTGTATGTAAATCTGATTATAGCTTTTTATCATGTTGTGTATATTTCATTATAAATAATGTGTGACACTATTTGCAACTTGCAAATGCTTATGAGTCACGACTTATATCCAAATGGGGTCCTATTATGTTGTATATGACAGTACTTAAAATATCCTTAACAAATAACTTAAAATTAATTTCATTTTCACTTAATGAAATAATTTAATTTCCACTGGGATTATTAATTTGAAACTTGCAACTACCTATATTTATCAAAAAATACATTTCACCATTTTCTCAACTACATATTATGAATACAGACCATTAATCACACCCCTTTGGTTTATTTGTTAACAAAATAAACTTCCTGTCAATAGACAGTTTTTGCACATCATAACAATTATTATGCAATATTATTGCTTGTAAATCATTGATTAAACCTTTTAATAGTTTTGTACTAATTTCAAGACAATCTGATTAATTCCAAAGAGGATGAAACCATTATAACCATAGTAGTATTGTTCTGCCAGCTTAGTTGATTGCTTCAACTTTCACACCTTTGTAGTTAAAAGTTAAAACACTCCACTACATTTCACTTCAAACTGCAGCAAGCAATTAATACTTAGAGTGCAAATTCAAGTTCGAGGATATAACTATTACAATCATAGTTATTTTGTATTTTGTATTATTGTTCTGCTAGTTTTGTTGATTGCTTCAACTATTTACACTTTTGCGGTTAAAACACTTCACTTTGACACAACTTGAGCTGGACGGTGGTGACTATTATAACCATATTGTTATTGTTCTGTTAGTTTTGTTGATTGCTTCAGCTTCAGCTTTTTACACTTTTGCAGTTAAAACACTTCACTTTAGACTACAGCATGCCATTACTCCGAGCTGGAACTCGAGCTTGAGGGCGTATAGCTGTAGTAGTCGCTCTGCTAGGCGGTGATGATTTGTTCAACATTGAGATGGGTGATGAAGCGTAGGCGCATTTGTAGGGCGGGGCGAAGCTTGCGGATCACGCCTTCTACTTCACTCTTCATCGTGTCTCCAACGAACATGTATTTTATGTGATATCTGTTGGTGCGGTCAGGATATTATTGGTAAGTAAAATTTTGGAGTTAGTGTTCCAGAGACGTTGACAGTTACTCCATTTGGTGTATGGTGGAGTATCTGGTTTTCAAGTGGTGTAAGAACAAGTCGAAAGGAAGTCTTAACAAGAAGTTTATCTTATGTCGAGCAATCTGAAATCACTTTACAAACACCTTTTTTTTTTATTCGATGACAAGCTAGTCCTTGACTGCAATCTCACCTGATGGTAAGTGACGATGCAGTCTTAGATGGTAGCGGGCTAACTTGGAAGGGGTATGGCAGTGAACATTCAACCCATACCCCTAAATGGTTTCTACACGCCCGCGCCATCGTGCCAGAAAGCTAAATCGCTTGTCGGCACGTCTTTGACAGTTGGGTGATAACTAGCCACGGCCAAAGCCTCCCACCAGACCAGACCAGACACAATTTAGAAATTATAAATTCCCAAATTGACCCCGCCGGGAATCGAACCCGATACCTCCCAGTTATAAGACAACAGCGCTCACCACTGAGCCAGGGAGGTCGTCAAAACCTTGGGATGTGCCACCCATTCTTTATTAGTTGCTCAAACTATGTGCCGCGCCTATTAGCATTTCAACTTTGCAACCTGTTGTACTACTTAATGAATTGGTTCTCATATAAGATCCATATCCCCTTTGTATCTAATAAATGAAGTCAGTGTAACCCGGACCGAAATAACAAATCAATTGACACATCTTCAATCAAATACGGTTCAGTAGTTTAGGTGATAAGGAGCAACATACGGTAAAGCAGAAAGCCCTCGGGACAGCACGAACATAGCTCAGCGTGTCCCGAAACTGAAATGGAAATGGGCGGGGCACATAGTTCGAAGAGCTGATGGTCGCTGGGGTCCCAAGGCGCTGGTATGGCGACCCCGCACTGGGAAGCGCAGTATTGGCAGACACCCCACTAGGTGGACCGATGTCAAACGAGTCGCAGGGAGCCGCTGGATTCAGGCCGCGCAAGAACGAAGCCTGTGGAAGTCAATGCAAGAGGCCTTTGTCCAGAAATGGACGTTGGGGGCCACTAGGTAGACCAATGATACCAATCGACTCGCAGGGATCAGTCGCAGCCCATGCAAGACATCTATCGGTTGATAAAGAAGGTGAAACATCATCATCATTAACAACCCATCTCACTACTGAGCCAGGTCTCCTTTCAGAGAAGGGTTATATGCCATAGTCCACAACGCTGGCCCAATGCGAATTGGCGGACTTCACACATCTTCGAGAACATTATGAAGAACTCTCAGATGTGCACGACTTGGGAGAAGGTGGCGACGCTACGCCCACCTTCTCGCCCCGCCGATGTAAGTACGGCCTTAAGCCTTTGCCTAATTAGCGTCGGAACGTCTCAGTCGAATCCGAGCCCGGGATCCTGAGACGTCCCATTCATGACGCAGACGGCGCCGCTGGGTTTTAGTGGGTATTACTTTCATGTCGAGTCCCACATACCCGCCTGGCAAGCGGGATGCGTAAAGATCTCTCAGATGTGCAGGTTTCCTCACGATGTTTTCCTTCACCGTTGAAGCAAGTGATATTTAATTGGTTAAACGCACTTGACTCCGAAGAGTCAGAGGTGCGTACCCGGGATCGAACCTGCGACCCCCATGAATAGGAAACCACAGTCCTAACCACTAGGCTAGCACTGCTTCAACAGGTGAAACATACAGCAGGTGAAACATACGTTAATAAAATACAAAAATACCTACAAACATACATAGATTGCTATAATCATATCAATAGAACCTTCCTGTTGCCATAATGGGGTAAAAAGGATACAGCAAGTCGCACACAGGATCAATGTACTGCAAGTGCGGTTGTGTTTTGTCGATGTGTGCCAGCAAGTCGTACAGTGTTTTAGTGATGTCCATCACGGCGCGCGATATGTCTGAATTGAACCGCTGCAAGTAAGGTCCCACGAGGTGGCACAGGAAAATTAGCTGCACTTCCGTACGTATTTCTGGAGCCAGTCTCTCTTTGACGAACCTGGAATTTAAAGCAATGATTTTACTTTTAAGCTATTGCATAGCTTTTATCGCGGGCTTTGAGCGCGGCGACCGAATCAAGAAATTCCGTAACGAAAATAAACCTAACACCGTCGTTCAGTAAGCGTTCAACATTTTAGAGGTTCACAAGTAGCTCTGTTCGGCGCAGTGGGCGAGCGGCCGCTTTCTTTACCGTATGGTGTATGATGTTGCAGGTTCGAATCTCACTCGCGAAGTAGTGACAGTGCGCTTTTCTTGTTTGTTTTTAGGGTTCCGTACCAAAATGGTAAAAATGGAACCCTTATGGTGAGACTTTCTCCGTCCGTCCGTCCGTCCGTCTGTCACTCTGTGAAAATCGGGGGTTTGAAATTTCAAAGTAAAATAACTATACCGAGTGGGGTATCATATGAAAGGCCTTTACTTGTGCATTTTAAAACAGTTTTTTATTTATTTCTATATATAATAGTTTTTGAGTAATCGGCCAAAATGTCGAAAAAAATACCGTCCCCCCCCCCCCCCCCTTATCTCCGAAGTTTACCAATCGAAAAATTTGAAATAATTATGGTCAATAGAGGTTTATGTATATTTTACAGGAAAAATAAAAGCAACGCGAAAATTATTTTAGTTTAATTAAAAAAGGGGGAAAATCGGGGGTTTGAAATTTCAAAGTAAGTTAACTATACTGAGTGGGGTATCATATGAAAGGCCTTTACTTGTGCATTCTAAAACAGTTTTTTATTTATTTCTATATATAATAGTTCTTGAGTAATCGGCCAAAATGTCGAAAAAAATATCGTTCCCCCCTTATCTCCGAAGTTTACCAATCGAAAAATCTGAAATAATTATGGTCAATAGAGGTTAATGTATCTATATTTTACAGGAAAAATAAAAGCAACGCGAAAATTATTTTAGTTTGATTAAAAAAGGGGGAAAATCGGGGGTTTGAAATTTCAAAGTAAGATAACTATACCGAGTGGGGTATCATATGAAAGGCCTTTACTTGTGCATTCTAAAACAGTTTTTTATTTATTTCTATATATAATAGTTTTTGATTAATGTCGAAAAAAATACCGTTCCCCCCCCCCCCCCCCCCCCCTTATATCCGAAGTTTACTAATCAAAAAATCTGAAATAATTATGGTCAATAGAGGTTTATGTATATTTTACAGGAAAAATAAAACCAACGCTCTAACTAGTTTTTTTTTATATTAACAATAAACCTCTACAAACAACGTTAACGATAAATAAGCAAATTAATATAATATTATCGTTTTACTTTTACTTTTGGAGTACGGAACCTTCGGTGCGCGAGTCCGACTCGCACTTGGCCGGCTTTTTTAATTATTTTTTTGCATAATTTTTATCATGCAAAAAAAATATTGCAGTAATATAATAATTACATAAGTTGATAAAAAATGCTATGCAATAGCTTTACCGCGGCAGTTCCCGAGTGCCACACGTATTTTGATATGACATTCCTCATTTAGGCTCAGGGAGCGAGAGAGATCTATGCTCGGAGTATCCTTGCGAGATCAAATCAGAAATGCGGAGATCCGTAGAACATAGCTCAGCGTGTCGCGAAACTGAAGTGTAAATGGTTGGGGCACATAGTTCGAAGAGCTGATGGTCGTTGGGGTCCCAAGGTACTTGACTGGCGACCCCGCACCGGGAAGCGCAGTGTTGTTGGCTGAACCGCCACTAGGTGGACCGACGATATCAAACGAGTCACAGGGAGCCGCTGGATTCAGGCGGCGCAAGACCGAAGCTTGTGGAAGTCCGTGCAGGCTTTTGTCCAGCAGTGGACAAGACGTACGATATGATGGTTAATAAAGAAGAAGAAGAAGACCATTTCTCACTTAGAAAGCTTCCAACCCTGCTTTGTTGATATCCCATTTACAAGCACGAAGCACTTAAGTCTTTTGCACAGCCAGAGTCTGGACTGCTTTTCCAAGATCGGAGTTTCCTGACAGTAAGCAGTACAAACCAATCAAAGGTGATTGGCTGGTATTATCAGTATAAGTATTGACAGATTTTTTCACTGCTGCAAGGGATAGCAGACCTGATATTAATAGAATAGAATAGAATAGAATAGAATAGAAATATTTTATATTCAAATAAACTTTTACAAGTGCTTTTGAATAGTCAATGAATCTACCACTGGTTCGGAATGCCTTTCCTGCCGAGAAGAACCAGCAAGAAACTCGGCGGTTGCTCTTTTCAAAACAAATTTACAATACAGTAAATACTATGCTACGAGTATATATGCAGTGTTTCCACAATGAGGAAAGTTCCAAAAATGCATACCGACTAACTTCTACCTTAAGATGGGCAGACATAAAGTAGCCCCATTCCCGCCGGTGGCACCCGTTCACGAGCATGACGCATGACCCAGCCATTGCTTCGCTCAACCATATTTGAGGGAACGTAACGTAATTTCAACTTGATACCTCGACACGTTCCTGAGAAAAAGGGTCTTGACAGACGGACAGACAGACCGATAGACAGACGGACAACGAAGTGATCCTATAGGGTTCCATTTTTAATACGGAGTAGGGTATTTTAGTACCCTAAAAAATCGAAAAAGTATACAAACTCACGTCGGGATCTGCATGATTTGCCCCGCACCAGCGTGGTACCACACCGCATGCGCCAAGGCCAACGTCAAACTGTATTTGTTCTCGAGCATCGCGTCATTCGTCGTGCTCAAGTTGAACAGTTGAAACGGCGTGTACGGATAAGCCCACTCGATCATTTCGGCGCTCGTTATCAGCTCGAAAATCCGGTCGTGGATGACGGTCCAATAGGGATCCGGTAGTGCAGCCATGGTTATCCCGACTATATTGATCCAGAATTGTATTTTCGTCGCTGGAATGACGACGAAGCCTTTGGTTACGACGTCAAGGAGGCTGTTCGCGACGACGTTCGGCATCACTGGTAGAGACATCAGTTCTACGCACGTCACGTATAGGCAGTGCGCTGACGGGTTCGGGTATTCGTTGAACCTCCAATCCGTTATTAGGAATGGCGAGTTGCCATTCATCGCTTTTTGCTAAGGTTAAGGAATTCATAGGTTACCTTTTATTCCGGGAAAATCAAAGAGTTCCCAGGGGTTTTTAAAAATTAAATCCACGCGGACGAAGTCGCGGGCGTCAGCTAGTAATGTTATAATTGCGAAAGTTTGTGAGGATGGATGTATGGATGGATGGATGGATGGATGGATGTTTGTTTGTTACTCTTTAAAGCCACAAATAATGAACCGATTTGGCTGTTTGGAATATAGCACATACTCAGGATTAAAACATAGGCTTTGCATGCATACAATTTTTATCCCGGAAAATTACAGAGTTCCCGCGGCAATAGGGTATTTTACTCTTTTTTGAAAAGTGTCTTTTGATTCGAAGGTAATAAATAGTACTAGAAAATTTACTAAAATTTTATTCAATCGATAAGTACCAAAAAAATGCATTTAAAGTTTGCCTGTTAAATTTCCGCGCGTAAACGCTAGACGCCATGTGATGACGTCGCATGGACAGTAAATTCTTTCGCTCAAATGGTTGGCGCCCTTTGTAAAGCCGACACATAGCGACCGCCGGTACATGCCGAAGGCGGCGCGACTTATGTGACCCACTGTGTACTTTAGTGCGTCACGCTAAGTGTTTGTGTGCTGTATTATGATGATAGTATAGATAGAGTATATGAATATAAAGTGATGATTCAAATCTAATACTACCAGTATTTTGATTTTGTGTTTTTTATTAATCTAAAAAAAAAATTAGGAAGGTACTAAATGATTAAATGTATTTATTTATTTTCACATAGTTTCTAAAATACCGTGTATTTGTACTGCAAACTATTTGAGCGGATGAACTATGTAGACTACTGACATTATGACGTAGTCTAATGGCGGGTACTGTTTGACGTTTCGCATATTTGTAGCATAAACAAAAAAGTGAAAACTTTCAAATTAAATATAAAATTTATTTTATAATTTTGTGAACTGAAACTTCTGCTTTCCGATTCCTTATTGCGTAAACTATCTTATTTTTATATTTTTAGATTATTTCTCACTAGGAGTAAAATACCCTATTAAAAATCCTTAATCCACCGGGATGAAGTCGTGGGCATCATGTAGTTTTTATAATATTAGCAAGGATTTCGGTCTAATAATGAAAACCATATTAAAAAGGATACTGTCAACCATTCGGTTCACCAAACTCAAATAGTAATTGAGATCCGGCGTCCAAGCGGTAGCTTCGCCTTCGCTACTCGTCAAGTAGCCTTGAAAGGCTTCGGTGGTGGCCCAGCCGTTGGGGCGGACTTCCTTCAAGGAACCCAGCACTGCATTCACAAGTTTACGTTTCAAGAGTGGCTTGTCTCGTAGTTTAGACTCGTAGTAGTGGAGCGTGTTGTATAGAAATGTTACTGGGCGATCTGGAATTTGAAATTGAATCCCATTGGCTATCTATAGTTATTAGAACAAAGTTCCTTTTCGGACGGTTTGACGGATGGAGGCTAGCCGATAAAGTATGAGAATTTTGCAGTCACTGCACCAGTGACTGCAAGAATCTTTTTTTTTTTTTCCTGATACTGAGTACCAAAGTGGTGCTCAATTCGATTACAATCTAGCCTAACTTAGTTGGCTAATGAGTAATTTTAATTTAACCTAAACTTATAAATTATTATCTTATATACTAAGAGATTGTCCAATGACACATCTTAGTTTTTCTTGATAATAGTTTTTAGACACTTTGTTCATGTGTTCTTTCAGGCAGCACTAACACTACACTATCACTATTTCACTATTCACTATTTAATTTAACTGTACACCAACTCAAAAGGCTTTGTTCGTTTTAATCGTCTCACTAGCTCTGTTACGTCAAGCAGCTGGATTGCTTCAACGTTAACATGATGGTGAAGCCGTTTATCGTGAGCTTCGGCAAATTTTGGTATAATTTTGTCGACGAATTCAATTTTCAGGTCCCGATGAATGTCGTCATTTCTGATGTACCAGGGAGCTTTCACAATATTCCTCAGTACTTTGTTTTGGAACCTTTGTATAATTTGAATATTAGTCTTTTTGGTACAGCCCCAAAGCTGTATTCCATAGGTCCAAACCGGCATCAGGACTTGTTTATATAAAATTAACTTGTTGTTTATTGATAGTGAGGAATGTCTTCCCAGTAACCAATACAACTTTTTATACTTTAAGTCAAGTTCTTTTCTTTTTGTCTTGACATGAGCCCTCCAGCGTAACTTCACATCAAGTGTCATTCCTAGATATTTAGCTGTATCCACGTATGTAATTTGTTTGTCATTAATGAAAACAGCGTGATAATTTCCTGTTTTATTAGTAAAATCAATATGTACTGATTTTGCTTCGTTCAACTTTATTCTCCATTTTTTGGTCCAATTGTACACCTTATTTAGCGCTGTTTGTACTTTTTCCACTGCCTCACTGTGCGTTTCTCCTATAGCCATAATAGCTGTATCATCAGCAAAAGTGGCAATGGTATTATTTTCGAGTTCTGGGATATCGCAGGTATATAATAGGTACAGGACCGGACCTAGAACACTTCCTTGCGGAACTCCAGCTTTTATAGGTTTAAGTTCAGAGTAGGCTTCTTGTCTTACTCTAAATGCTCTATTTGTAATATAAGATTCTAAGATATCTCCAAACGCCTTGGGTAGCATACTTCTAATTTTATAAATAAGACCTTCATGCCAGACTTTGTCAAACGCTTTTTCAATATCAAGAAATACAGTGGAGCACACTTTTTTTTCTTCAATTGTTTTCTCTATAATACTGGCAATTCTATGGACTTGATCAATTGTTGAATGTTTCTCTCTGAAGCCAAATTGATGATCTGGTATCAGGTTTTTAGTATCTAGAATTGGTTTCATTCTGTTAAGTAAGAGTTTTTCAAACAGCATTGACATAATAGGCAGCAAGGAGATAGGTCTATATGATGTCGCTTCATGAGGAGGCTTTCCCGGTTTAGCTATCATAATGACTTCTGCAACTTTCCACAGGTCAGGCACGTGCTTAAGTCTAAATGCAGCGTTAATCAATGTGGTAAGTTTAACTATGGCTTTTCGTGGAAGATTAAGTAAAATTTCTCTCGTAATTAAGTCGTATCCTGGAGCTTTCTTAGGACCCAACTTAAAATTAATTTCTCGGATTACTTCTTTGGGCGTTGCAAGCTTGATATCTTCATCTTGGATGCCCGTAATCGTTTCGATGTTCATTATTTGTCCCTGGTGTGGCTTAATTATGTCCTCTAAGTAATTTGCAAATCTTGTTGCTTTTTGAGTGTTACTTATCGCCCACTCACCGTTTTCTTCCTTTATCGGGGGAATATGAATGACTGATTTGTCCATGTTCTTTGTTGCTTTCCAGAGTGAATAGTCTGTGCTGCGGTCATTCGTCAGCTTTTGAAGGTAATTATTTGTAGTAATTTCTTCATATTTTTTGATTTCACGGTTAATTTTTTTTGTTAGGTTATTCAATATTCTTTTATCTAGTGGGGATCTAGTTTGATGCCATCTATTTCTTTTCTTTCTCTTTTCAGTTATAAGGCTAAGAATATGTTTCGGGTATGGTGTTTTTCTAATTATATTTTTTGATGATGGAGTATTTTTCCAGGTTGTATGTCTACAACAAATTGATTGACCTCTTCATCAAGCTGTTCTGGACATTTTAATGGGACATTTAATTTTATTATGTCATTCAGTTCTTGTTTAAAGCTCTCCCAGTCGGTTTTTATTAACTAAGGTCAATGTAGATTCTTTATACAGGATTTTTTCACTTATTGTTAAAAGTATTGGAGAATGATCGGAGTTCATGTCATGTCGCTCCTCAATTTTCAAATATTTTGGAGATATATTTTTGTAAATGAAGAAATCTATGAGATCTGGAATTTTATTTGGATCAGTCGGCCAATATGTAGGCTTTCCAGTGCTAGCTATATTACATTTTAATTTTTTAACTGCTTCTAGCAGTTCTTTTCCCTTCGTTGTGGAATCAAGAATCAGAGAATCTTGCAATCAATTTTTTCTCTGGAATCTTTGGAAAACCGTGTAATTGGAGAGTAAGTAAAATATCCTACTAATATTATATATGTGAAAGTAAGTGGGGATTAATGTATGGATGGATGGATGTTTGTTACTCTTTCACGCCACAACTAATGAACCGATTTGGCTGAAATTTAGAATAGTGAAAGCTCATACCTAGGATTAACACATAGGCTACGTTTTAACCCGGAAAATTAAGAAGTTCCCGCGGGAATTAATAAAATCTTAATCGCGGGCGTCGTCTAGTTAAGAAATAAACTCACCGTGAAATTTGTATAAATAGCCCAAGTGTTCCAACAGTTGTTCCAGATTCTTGCTAACTTGCGGTATTTCGAGGTATCTGTGCACCACGATATCCATCACCGGTATGAACCGCAAGCACACGTTGCTCAGGTAGACGGGTATGGGTCCACCGTACGCACCGCTAGTCTCCTCCGGAGCGAACTTCTCTGGATATTTACGGTGGAAGGCTGAGTGTCTTTCGTACCTGAAGAATTGACACAAGGATTTTTATTAAATCATACTAATATGTGGAGTGTCTCGGAGTGTCCCTGCGGGATCAAATCAGAAATGAGGAGATCCGTAGGAGAACCAAAGCCACCGACATAGCTCAGCGAGTCGCGAAACTGAAGTGGAAATGGGCGGGGCACATAGTTCGAAGAGCTGATGGTCATTGGGGTCCCAAGGTGCTGGAGTGGCGACCCCGCACCGGGAAGCGCAGTGTTGGCAGACCCCCTACCAGGTGGACCAACGACATCAAACGAGTCGCAGGGAGCCGCTGGATCCAGGCGGCGCAAGACCGAGGCCTGTTGAAGTCGATGCAAGAGACCTTTGTCCAGCAGTGGACGTCTATCGGTTGATGATGAAGAAGAAGAAGATACTAATATGACCGATGAGATCCAGTGACGGATGACATCCAGTGACGGATGACGGTAGATGACTGTCCAATAGGGATCAGGTAGTGCAGCCATGGTTATCCCGACTATATTGATCCAGAATTGGATTTTCGTCGCTGGAATGACGACGAAGCCTTTGGTTACGACGTCAACGAGGCTGTTCGCGATGACGTTCGGCATCACATCGGTTCGCATAGGTGGATTCCTTTATTTTCTTTCTTCGTCTTTGAAAAAAAAACAACGTAAGACGGGCAACTATATTGTCCATTCAAACGTTAGGCAAACAGTATTATGGCGAACCGATAATCGTAGCACTGGATTGTATTGCATTTAAAGACGCCTGCTGTGGCTATATAGTTAGGTCTAGGATGAGTCGCAGGGAACCTCTGGATTCAGGCGGCGTAAGATCGAATCCTGTGGAAGTCCGTGCAAGAGACCTTTGTCCAGCAGTGGACGTATATAAGTTGACCAAAGAAGAAGGATAAGACGTCCCCTATAGAAAGATTTGTTAGGTTAGGTTAGCACTGGTTAAAAAAATACAAAAGACGAATGAATCATACCAATTGTTCTGTTTCCAATGCTCCGGTGAGTTCTCCTTAACGAAGTCCTGTGCCCTGTTCCTCAGCTCAGAGCCTTTGAGCAGCAGCAACTGGATGATGTACAGGCAAACTTGACTCTCGTTACCGTCTGGGTTGGGGCGCAGCACCTTACGTGAAAACTTTCTTGTTTAACATAAGGGACAGTAAACTAAGGTCTTTTAAAAATACCATATGGAAAATGAGGTAATTTTCCAGTATAATTGGTAGACAATTTCTCGCTGGTAAGTTTGTCACAAACAGTGATAGCCTAGTGGTTAGGGCTGTGGCCTCCTATTCGGGAGATCACAGGATCGATCCCGGGCACGCACATCTGACTTTTCGAAGGTATGTGCGTTTAAGCAATTACATATCACATGCTTCGACAGTAAAAGAAAACATCGTAAGGAAACCTGCACACCTGAGAGTTCTCCATAATGTTCTCGAAGGTGTGTGAAGTCCGCCAATCAGCATTGGGCCAGCGTAGTCGACTATTGCCTATAACCCTCCTCTGAGAGGAGACCTGCGCTTAGTAGTGAGCCGTTGATGGATTGCTAATGATGATGATGATGAAGTTTGTCATACATATGTAAGTAGTCTGTTGTTTGCTTATTTGACGAGTTTGAGGGTAAAATTGTCTCAAACAAAAGGTCGATAAACCACCATAATAGGACAAGGAAAGTAAAGCTTTTACACTTCTCAGCTGTGGACAAGGTTGACCAAGCGAAGTTACAATACGCTTAGGATTCAGTATAACACCTTTCGCATGAAGCAGCCTGGTTTCTGGTGTGTCAAATCTATGTTTGCTGTCGCGAGGGTTTTCTTCGAGGGTGACTACTTCCCCATACTCCGCGTGAGAACAGCCTCCTTCTTTGACAGATTAAGACATAGTCCCAATAAAATCTTGGGTGCTATACACGACGACCTAACCAACCCATTTGTAACACCACCTGCACCGATACAAGGACAACACTTGAAAGTGTAAGTTCAAAAATTTCCTGGACGAATCTTTTTTCAGATTCAGAAAGCCTTTTTATTGGTCTAGGAAACAGAGACATCTTTTGAGTTGTCCAACCTTTGATCTAGGTGTGCGATATTATATCATCATCAGCAACCCCTCAGCGGCTAACTACTGGGTACCAATTGTCTACAAGTTATTCCATTGATCGTATTCGTATTCCATGACATTAGCGTCAAAGTAAAAATATAATCCTTGATTATATTGATTTAAAGTCACAAATTCAGTAGAACCGATTTTACATACTTTAACGTATAAAAGGCTGGCGTCCTTTAGGGACGGATCGGGGCGGGTCGCATTGGAACGGGCCGCGGTTCTGTGATGCTCTTGCGTCCATCTGTACGGGGCGCGGCGGACCGCCTAAGCAGATTTGGATACAGACGTGTTTTCGTGCTTGGACTGACATCGCGCTACCATGGACAGCTCCGACGAAGAGATGTTATGGTTTCAAATCCTTCTTGAGGAAGAGCAAAAAAATAAAAAACGACGACGAGTACACAAGGTGTGGGTGCATGATATATGCCAGAAAAGAAATGTATTTGGTGAATACCATCATTTGTTTAACGATTTGAAGAAAGATCCAGTCAAATTCTTCGAGTATTTTCGAATGTGTTTTGGAAAATTTGAAACATTGCTGTTTCAAATGCCGCTGCTCATCGTGATATCTAGGGTCTCCTAGATCATACAGTTCTCTATACTTTTGCACTAAAGAAATAAGCAGTTCTTCGTTCATTTTCGTTTATTTTTATTAGCACGGCACCTGCGCTCACATCCGCCTGCCTGCGTCGACTAGACGGATCGGGGCGGGTCGCAGCGGCCAGCGCACCGCCGACAGAAATACGCCTGCGAAGCGATCCGCCAATGCGTTGCCGCCCGCCGCGCTCCGATCCGTCGCTAATAAACGATATTTCATACAAAACATAGCCAGGCGTATTTTTGCGTTGCGATGCGGCCCGACCCGATCCGCCTAGTGGACGCTAGCCTTAAGAATGCATACACGAAATTGAGCACTAATTCAATGCTGTTATAGTTTATTTTACTTTGACGCTAATGTCATCGATAACAATTACGATCAATGGAATAACTTTAGACAATCGCACCTCTGAACGCAGTCTCCTCTGACAAGAGCTAACCCTTCTCCCTAATTGATAGCAGATAGAGGATTAGATGAGTCGATATAATATAGATTGAAACTTTTAATGGGATAACATACTCATCATCATCATCATTAACAACCCATCAACGGCTCACTACTGAGCGCAGGTCTCCTCTCAGAGAAGGGTAATAGTAATAGGCCATAGTCCACAACGCTGGCCCAATGCAAATTGGCGGACTTCACACATCTTCGAGAACATTGTGAAGAACTCTCAGATGTGCAGGTTTCCTCACGATGTTTTCCTTCACCGTTGAAGCAAGTGATATTTAAGTGCTTAAACGCACTTGACTCCGAAAAGTCAGTGGTGCGTACCCGGGATCGAACCTGCGACCCTCCGAATAGGAGACCACAGTCCTAACCACTAGGGCCTAGTGGTTAGGACTGTAGCCTAGTCACGGTGACTAGGCTATCACTGCTTCAAATAAGAATGCATACACGAAATTGAGCACTAATACAATGCTGTTATGGTTTATTTTACTTTATTATTATTATTATACTCTTTATTTGCACCGAACAAAAAAGAAACAAAGACACAAAAGTATGACCCAAAAGGCGCTTAGTAGCGATCACGACCAGGCAACCTTTGACGCTAATGTACGATTACGATTACGAGCAATGGAATAACTTTAGACAATCGCACCTCTGAGCGCAGTCTGCTCTCAGAAGAGGGTTATACGCAATAGTCTACCACGCTGGCCCAATGCTAATTGGCGGACTTCACACACCTTCGATAACATTATGGAGAACTCTCAGGTGTGCAGGTTTCCTTACGATGTTTCACATCCATATGTTTGGTTAGTATAATATAAATTCATAGAGGATTCTTCTTCTTCTTCTTTATCAACCTATAGACGTCCACTGCTGGACAAAGGTCTCCTGCATGGACTTTCACAGGCTTCGGTCTTGCGCCGCTTGAATCCAGCGGCTCCCTGCGACTCGTTTGATGTCGTCGGTCCACCTGGTTGGGGGTCTGCCAACACTGCGTTTCCCGGTGCGTGGTCGCCACTCCAACACCTTGGGACCCCAACGACCATCAGCTCTTCGAACTATGTGCCCCGCCCATTTCCACTAAAGTTTTGCGACACGCTGAGCTATGTCGGTGACTTTGGTTCTCCTACGAATCTCCTCATTTCTGATTTGATCTCGCAGGGAAATACCGAGCATAGCTCTCTCCATCGCTCGTTGAGTGACCCTGAGCCTTCTTATGAGGCCCATAGTTAGCGACCATGTCTCGGATCCGTAAGTCATCACTGGCAACACGCACTGTTCGAAGACTTTAGTCTTCAGGCACTGAGGGATTTTGGACGAGAAGACATCTCGGAGCTTCCCGAACGCTGCCCAGCCGAGTTGGATTCGGCGGTTAATCTCTTTCTCGAAATTGGACCTACCTAGCTGGACTGTATGTCCCAGGTATATATAATAATAATAATAATAGCCTTTTATTCCTAAACATAGGATATATATACTCGTCTACAATTTCGAGTGCAGAGTTCTCAACGATTACTGGGTGGAGCGGAGCATGAGCATTGGACATGATTTTCGTCTTGCTCATGTTCATTTTCAGGCCCACCTGTTGAGAAACCCTGCTAAGATCATTGAGCATTGTATTGAGATCTCTCAGAGTCTCTGCCATGACCACTATGTCATCGGCAAATCGCAGGTGAGTGATCTACTCGCCGTTTATGTTGATGCCAAGTCCGTTCCAATCCAGAAGCTTAAAGACGTCCTCCAACGCAGCGGTGAATAGCTTCGGGGAGATAACATCTCCCTGCCGCACTCCACGCTGCAAGTGGATTGGTCTCGTAGTCTGGTCCTGTATACATAGTGGCGTTTTCGTACAAGCACTTCAACACTTGGATATACCGGTAGTCAATCCGGCATCTCTGCAGCGACCTCAATACAGCCCAAGTTTCCACCGAATCAAAGGCTTTCTCATAGTCCACAAACGCTAAGCAAAGTGGCCGGTTATACTCTTCCGTCTTTTGTATAACCTGCCGCAGCGTATGAATGTGATCTATGGTGCCAAAGCCTTTTCGGAATCCGGCTTGTTCGGGAGGCTGGAAGTCGTCAAACCTACGAGCGAGATGATTCGTGATGACTCTCGAGAACAACTTGTAAACATGACTCAGCAGCGAGATGGGTCTATAATTCTTCAGCAAGGTATTATCACCCTTTTTGAAGAACAGGACCACCACGCTCCTGTGCCATGCTTCCGGTGTTATACCCTCGTGAATGACGGAATTGAACAATCGCTGAAAGATCTTAAGTACCGGTTTTCCACCCGCTTTCAGGAGTTCCGCAGTGATTCCGTCATCACCTGGCGCCTTGTTGTTCTTGAGCTGTTTGAGAGC
This sequence comes from Oeneis ivallda, assembly GCA_029955525.1. Lineage (NCBI taxonomy): Eukaryota > Metazoa > Arthropoda > Insecta > Lepidoptera > Nymphalidae > Oeneis > Oeneis ivallda. Next base: position 28,573,499 of record JARPMR010000001.1, on the reverse strand, counting down.
CATTCTAATCTCGTATAGGCTGACGTCCGGGATATCTTCGGTATAGTGTCGGGTCAGTTTGGCTCTGGGATCTTTGGCCAAATTCTCAACAGGTTTTTGTGTCGTGGTATATAACTGCCCATAGAACTTCTCGACCTCTCCCAGAATCTCAGGTCGAGAAGAGACGAGACGACCGTCATCAGTTTTAAGCCGCGTCAACTGGCTCTGTCCGATAGACAGATTTCTCGCGAACACTTTTGAGCCTTTGTTCCGCTCGATGGTATCTTTAATACACTTGGTATTAAAGACCCGAAGGTCGCGAGTTTGTGCCTTAGAGATCTGCCTATTAATCCGCCGGTAGGCAGCCGCGTCTACCGATGACTGCAGCCTCATCTCTTGTCTCTCCTCCATGAGCTTGAGAGTATGGTCAGAGAACTTTTCGGTTCTTTTCCTGCGATGGGTCTTAAAGAACTTAGACCCCACAGTATGGACAGTTTCCACGAACCTGTTGTTTAGATCGTCCACAGAAACGCAGTCTGCTAGGCAATCGAATCGGTTCTGCAGTTCGAGTTGGAAGTTTTCGGGGCTTTGGATATGAGCACGAGAGGGTCGGAGGGTTGACTTCACCAGTCTAGCCCTTTCCAGCTTCACATTAATATTCAATGTGCCTCTTACCATACGGTGATCGCTCCCGGTTTTCACCCTGTTGATCACAGAGACATCATTGAATATATGGCGCTTGGTCGACATAATGAAGTCAATCTCACTTCTCGTAGAACCATCGGGGCTCATCCAAGTCCATTTTCTATGTGGCCGCTTCCTGAAGAAGGAGTTCATCATAAAGAGGCCCTCCTTCTCCATGAAGTCGGCCAGCATTAGACCCCTCTGGTTCCTTCGCCCATAACCAAATCGCCCAACCCTCGTCTCTGCACCGCTTCGTTCACCCAGCCTCGTGTTGAAATCCCCCATCACAACATTGTAGTGAGTGGTAGAGGCGTGTATGGCTTTTGATATATCCTCATACAGCGCCTCCACCTCTTCGTCATGATGTGCCGAAGTCGGTGCGTAAACCTGTATAACCTTCAACGAATACCGATTGGTGATTCTGAGTATAAGGTACGCTACCCTACGCGACACACTTTTGACTTCGACGATGTTGTTGACGAGGGACTTGTGGACGATGAACCCGACACCACCCTGGGACTGTTGGTCGCCCTCCCGGTAGTAGAACAAGTTGTCGGACTTGAGGATTATCGAGTCCTCCCCCTCTCTTCGGACTTCAGACAATCCTATAACATTCCAGCGCAACTTGCTCACTGCTTCTTCCAGCTCAATGATCTTCTCGTCAGTCCTCAACGTGCGTACGTTATATGTCGCCAGGTCCAGTCGTCGGGGTTGGCAGCGGAATCTCATCCAGAGATTCTTAGCACCCCCTGCCCCGCCATTACCGTGACCGCTGCCAGGGTCAGGCACAGCGAGGCCGCCGGGAACTAGGGGCCTTGGCCTTGTGACAGTTTCCATATCGGGTTTTGCCCATAATGACCACGCTGGGCAGGCGTGTTGGTCATCGCAGGGCTAGACTGATCACGCCGATGTCGCTGCTACCCAACACTGGCCTGTGCCATTTGTTCAGTCTAGCTAGTATGAGATGGTTATACCGCCATCTGTCGGTCGCCTGAGCCTCGTCAGTAGATCAGCAGGGGGCACCACGTGCAGGTGAGGTTGACTGTTAGAGCGCTAGATGAAGGTGCGCTCCCTTACCCCCACCTTACTGATAGAGGATTAGAGGAGTCGATATAGTATAGATTAAAATTTTTCTAATTTTTTAATGGGATGGGTTTTCAGTGTGTGCAGGTTTCCTTACGATGTTTCACGAATGTTTGGTTAGTATAATATAAATTGATAGAGGATTAGATGAGTCGATATATTATTAATATAGATTGAACTTTTTCTAACTTTTTAATGGGAAGGGTTTTCAGTGTGTGCAGGTTTCCTTACGATGTTTCACATCCATATGTTTGGTTAGTATAATATAAATTGATAGAGGAAATTTTTTTAACTTTTTAATGGGATAACATACTCACGAGGCACAAAACGAGCCTGTCGATGGTGACGATGTTGTACTTCCAGATGATGTCGTTGATCGCGTCGACGCACTTGTTGATGTGCGGCCCGCCCGCGGGGTTCGTCACCTCGAACACGAGGTAGTCGCAGAACTTGCGCAGGTGCGAAGACAGCGCCCGTGCGCCGATCCGCTCCAGGATTCTGAACACACATAACAAGTAAATATTTTGGCCGTACGCGCGACACGACTCACCACGCGCCGCGTGTCCAGAAACGAGCCCTAAAGCTATATTTGAATTTTTATTAAATTATGTATTGGTATTATATACATTAATATCAATATTATTTTTATGAAATAATTGTGATTATAGAAATAAAGTAAGTATATTGATTGACATAATTCTGGTCAGGGTCAAGATCCGGGTATTCAATGGGTTTTCAGTGTGTGAAGCAATGGTGCCAACGTGTCGGCAAGGGAGAAGTTATAGTATAGTGAACGGTTTTTATATTTATTCGATGACAAGCTAGTCCTTGATTGCGATCTCACCTGATCTCAGAGTAAGTAATAGGTATAGAGCGCTCGTTTCTAAGTGGGAACTGTGGACACCGGTGAGAACATTGGATCGGTCCGTTCGCAAGCGCTGGTAGTCATACGAGTACTAGCTGTGTAAATGACTGTTGCGAGTTTTTAGCAGAATTAAACTAAAAAATGGTCAAATGTGCCGTAAAAACTTGTAAGAATGATACTAAACTAGCGGCACGTTATGATGGCCGGTTTGACACATTACAATAGTGATGTGGAATGTCAATTTATTCTCGAACAAAAAACAATTAAGTTTTGTTTTTGTACCTGATTAAATAGGTTTAATAAAACAAAAATGTATATGTTTATTTAATTTATTTGAACGAACTGAATATTTGAATGAAAATGAATATACATACTTTATATGCACACAAGAAACATATGAATACAAAAGATACCAAAAAAGGTGCCACAAAAGGCCATAATTAATCAGATTCGTCCATACTACTATTTTCACTGTCGTCACTGCTATCATCACCTACATTAATAATTATATGTTCGTTTTCTATAATATTATCTATTTTCACATCTCTTTCATAATCTTCCCTTATTAATTTAACAGTTCTATTCACAACCTTTTCCCAGTCTCCTTTAGTCACATGTTCACAAGCTTCTTCTAATAATTTTAGCATTTTTTTTGTGGTAAATGGGGGTTCTGTATTGTGTCTTGCAGCATATCCCTTAATTTGAGCCCACACCAACTCAATCGCATTATACTCACAATGGTAAGGCGGTAACCGTATAACTCTGTGCCCATGTTCTAATGCTATTTCGTCAATGACGTATCGGATCTTGGTTGGTTTGTTTTCTTTTAAAAGACGTACTAATTCCGCTTTTAACATATTCATGTTTGCATCTACGCCATTTTTACGAAGCCATGCGACGATATCAGCTTTCTTTTGGGATTGGGCAGGTGGCTTGTCAATTTGCATCGAGTGGTATGGGGCGTTGTCCATAATTATAATAGATGGTTCAGGGAGGCTACACAACATTTAGGTAAACCATTCAGTAAACTTTTCTCCATTCATGTCTTCATGATAGTCTCCAGTGGTTTTTGACGCAAAAGCCATGAGAGAACCTTCGACAAACCCGTTGATGGTTCCGGCGTGACAAATTATAAGTCGCGATCCTTTTCGTACAGGAACTTTGGAAGTAGATGCTGCTGTGTCATCGTTCCAAGAACGGCCTACAGTATGGTTAGCATTAAGCCATGTTTCAACCAAGAACACAACATTTTGCCAATTTTTGATTTCTTTCACTTGCCGTAAAAAAGTATACCTTGCCATCGCTATATCAAATCTTTCCATCAATATTTTGCGTTTGTTACATTTTTTGTATCGAAATCCAATGGTCTTCAAAATCTTCGTTAAAGAACTTTCCCCACCGAAGAATAATCCAGCTTCCTTCAGTGAATGCACCAACTTTTTTCTTGTTGGATACTCCTTCTGTAAATAGTAGCCGTAAACATGTCTTCGGATAGCATCGGCATCAAAGCTATCGATGCCTACGACTGGTTTTGCTCGTTTTCTCTTTTTTGGTGTGTGAAGTTTATTTTCTTCTGTGCCAGTCTCGCCATATTTTTTTTTAGTTATCCGTCTAACAGTTCGTTGTCCAATATTAAGCGCATCAGCTACGCGTTCAACCACTGACGTTATAGGTAAAATTGGCCCTCCATTTTGAGCTTCACGATCGAAATAGTTACGAAGGCGTATTACGAACTCACGTGTCTGACTATTTAGAACAGTTCTCTGCGTACGTTCGGTCATATCGACGAAATCCACAACAAAGGGCTTGAACAGAGTCCAAATTAACGAGCAAGGGTCAACAGTAATGCAGTATCAATATTTGAAATCCAAAGCCAGGTCAAAACTATATCACAATCGCATTGCACTGACAGTTTATACTTTTCGAAGCAACGTCAATTCGAAACTGCTTTGTTTTGCATTGAGCATTGACGCGAGTTTGCCGGAGGTAGTAGTTGTGCTAGCCAGCGATCCTATGTGACGATCGTATTAGATTCCATTTTTAAAAATTTTCAATTTAGAAAACCAAATGCCGAGTTGTGGTATATATCATATAAAAATAAAAATTTTACCTTTTGTATGAAACAGCTGATATTTTTTTGCGATTTCAGAGGTTTGTCCACATAGTGAAAATTGTTCATATTCACAAGTACATTCACCCCTTAAATGGTGCAAACTGATTTTTCTACACTTGTATACATTTTAGAAATCAATTTAATAAATAAATTTTGAGTCCTAAACCTAAAACTACATTCGATAAAATTTATGAATCTCTGCACATCACTATCGTCAATAAAGTAATACAATTATTTCCTTCAAAGTCGTTATCAATTAATACGGAACTTCATGAGCGGACAAACGTCAAACCGGCCATCATAGCGTGCCGCTAATATAGAAAGACAACTAAACAAAATTCCAGCATCACATTTCACCGGTTGGTCAAGTTTTTATAATTTTAAGTAAAATAGAAATTACGCTTCGCGGGGTTGAAAGAGACGTGGGACAGGAGGCGACACGCACCGCCCGCACTGCCCCGCAACCCCGCTTCTATTGCAAACTCGGATAGTGATGTGACGCGATCGATGCCGACTGCCGGTTAATTATTTATCGTTGGTACTGCGAGCAATAAAGTTATACACCGCAGCACTCTTGCACTTGCGATTTTATTTTTATTTGTTATCAAGTTACAATACAAGTAAATCCTTGATTGCAAAATCCTTGAAAAAAATTGAATCCTTGAAGTAAATGATTGATATGCAGTCTAACTTGGAAGAGAAGCTAAGGCAGTTTTTAACTAAGCCCATACTCCTAATCAGTTTTCATGTTATCAAGTCGGAACGCTTAGGCCGCGGCCGCACTGGTAAGGTGACTGGCGACGCGTCGCGACGCGATAAACCGTGTGTAACATTACAGTGACGATAAACTAGCGAATTTTGTATTTGACTGATATTTTCTTATTTATTTAAAATAATGTTTTTAAATATTATAACACTATGCCGTTTTTCTTTCTTAAATATATTAACTAGTCTCGGAAATATAAACCTCTAAAGTTTCCGGTTAGACAGATAAAGTGCTATAGAAGTGTGATGTCACAAGTCAGCAGCTTCATACACGCTCCATAGAAAATTTCATTTTAGAAAGAGACAGATTTAGTAGTTATAATAAAAACGCTTATAACTTGTTTGTTTTTTTGGCCGATTTATTTTCTGTTTTTACAAATTTCATTCTTACATGTTACAATTTGCTTTCATCGCGTAATGACTGGCTGTACTCAGTGCGGCCGCGGCCTTAATCGCTAAGCGGCACGTCCGAGTTAGCCCGAGGCCGCTCTAGTAAGACGACTGCAAATCAATATAGGTAACTATAGTTCACCTGTCTACGCTGCGTATTGGGCGAACAGTGCGATATTAGCACTCTATACCTACTAATATTTACTCTGAGCAACTGATGGTAAGTGACGATGCAGTCTAAGGTAGCGGGCTAACTTGGAAGGGGTATGGCAGTGAACATTCAACCCATATACCCCTAATTGGATTCTACACACCATCGTGCCGGAACGCTAAATCGCTTGGCGGCACGTCTTTGACGGTAGGGTTAAGCCATGGCCAAAGTCTCCCACCAGACCAGACCAGAGACATGATTGATGACAGATTCAGAAATTATAAATTCCCAAATTGACCCCGCCGGGAATCGAACCCGAGACCTCCCAGTTATAAGACAACAGCGCTCACCACTGAGCCAGAGAGGTCGTCAAAAACGTCGTTTTGTCGTCAAAAAGTCGTCATTTGTAACACTTGTCTGAAAGGTTTACGATCATATGAAAATGTTGGCAACACTGGAGGCGTTATTGACACTGACGCCTCCAGTGTTGCCAACATGCTCATGTAAATGTTGCGCTCACTTGAAAGCGATAGGGTTAATCCTGTTGGTCTCGAAGATCATCTTCCATAGCAGACAGAGGAATAGCGGCGTGCCGGGCACGGAGAAGTGCGATATGATGTCGTTATCGTTCGCCATCGACGTCCATTTTCTGTACTCCTCCTCTACAGACTTCTTGAGCAGTTGTTTGTTCTCTTTTGGAGCAGGATTCTGTAAAATATAAGTTATACTAGATGATGCCCGCGACATCGTCCGCGTGGATTAAGGTTTTTTAATTTCCGCAGGAACTCTTTAATTTTCCGGGATAAAATGTAGCCTATGTGTTAATCCTGGGTATGAGCTATCTCCAATCTAAATTTCAGCCAAATCTGTTCATTCGTTATGGCGTGAAAGGGTAACAAACATCCATCCACACATCCATCCTCACAAACTTTCGCATTTATAATAGTAGTAGGATAGTAGGACAATATTATAGTCGGATATTAGTAGGATGGGATTAAAAGTTGCTTAATTTCGTTTGATTATAAAAGTATTTTTTTTTAATTAGAGCATAATTAATTATACACACTGCCTAGCTGCAGACATAATACATATTGTGCACTTTTTATTTTATTAACATTTTTGTGAACATGGAAATCTGATTAATGGTTTCAGAACGCATAGAGGACAAACATACATTGAATTTTATTTATACAGATAGATATTAAATGTTACCTGTGCGAAAAACTCAACAAGGACAGGCGGGAAGCACTGCAGAGTGTGTTGAGACCAAAGATGTGGTGTGTTGGTCATAATAGTCGTAAGGAGTTCCTTCACCGCAGCTCCATCACTACCTGCGCGAGTATAAGCACACTTTTTATTCGATGACAAGTCCTTTGACTGCTATCTCACCTGATGGTAAGTGATGATACAGTCTAAAATGGTAGCGGGCTAACTTAGTAAGGGTATGGAAATGTCCATTCAACCCATACCCCTAATAGGTTTCTACACGCCATCGTGCCGGCACGCTAAATCGCTTGGCGGCACGTCTTTGACGCTAGGGTTGTAACTAGCCTCGGACAAAGCCTCCCACCAGACAAATAACATGATTAATACAAACTTTTTCTTCTTGGTCTATTAAAGAAGTTACCAAAGCGACGATTTCCAACTCTTAAAACATTCTTAAAACAAAGTACCGTTCAAACAGTGAACAGAACAGAAATAGTTCATACAATGAGCATTAAGGTGGAAGACACAGTTCTGCCCGCGAAATTCAAATTTAATTTGGTTTTTCGCAATTTGTAAACTAATACGACAAAGCAGGCTTATGGCATTCTAATTGCGACAATGGCAGTATCATCTTCACGGGTTTATATAAAAATCTTTACTTGAAAGTGTCCAGTTTAAGAAATTAATCAAAATATCGACTAATTTGTGAGTAACTCACGTCCAACTCAGTATTTTGATTAATATCTTAAACTGGTCACTTTCAAGTAAAGATTTTTAAGTAAACCTGTGAAGATGATAATTCTACTGGCGCAATTAGAATGCCAACAGCCTAGTTTGTCGCATTAGTTTACAAATTGCGAAAAACCAAATTAAATTTGAATATCGCGGGCAGACTCGTATAATTATCCTTAAGACATTTTCACACTTTGATAGAATGTTCCAAGTTAGCCCCTTCCAAGTTAGCCCGCTACCATCTTAGACTGCATCGTCACTTACCATCAGGTGAGATCGCCAGTCATCGAATGAAAAAAAATGTAGGAGATTGTACCCATTTATGGAATATAATGCTCAAAAAAGCTCCTCAGAATGGATTATCTGTTCAGAGAACTTACTAAACTATGTTTTATTATAATTTATTCGGTATTTTCAGTTGCAATAATATGCCATTATTGAGTGGATCTGTTTTCTTAAGAGACAGTTAAAAATATGCCATCGAAGACTTTGGTCTAAACAATTCAATTCCCAAATAGTGTTGTTGGTCTAACCATAACATTAATTAGTTTAACTTACCAGCTCCTGTCATACAAATTCCTCTAGCTAGAGTGAGTACGAGAACTCGGTTGAGCTCTTCACTCTCACTGGAAACTAGAGATTTGGGCTCAGAGAAGACTCGAGACATTTGCAATTGCACGCCTGAGCTGTCCAAGCTGGTAATAAGGCGTAGCGCGGTACTTTCAAAACTGAAACAGATATAATCTCACTTGTATTACCTTAGCTATTGTGGTAAAGTGACAGCTGGTAAAATTGGTCAATTTTTTTATACATTTTTTTTTTATAGATTTAAAATAAAGTTTTCAATGTAACATGCAAGAAGAACATTTTATAAAAACAGAAAATAAATCAGTCAAAAAACAAATGAGTTATAAGCTATTTTACTGACTGTATCTGTCTCTTTCTCTTTCCATTGCTTCGCTCAACCATATTTGTTACGTTCCCTCAAATATGGTTGAGCGAAGCAATGGCTGGATCATGCGTCATGCTCGTGAACGGGTGCCACCAGCGCGAATGGGGCTGCTTTCTGTCTGCCCGTCTTAACGTGTTGAATTATAATTAGGTATGCTTTTGTGGAAATCATTGTGGAAACACAACATACATAGCATATTATCTATTGAATTGTAGACTTGTTTTGAAAAGAGCAACCGCCGAGCTTCTTGCTGGTTCTTCTCGGCAGGAAGGGCATTCCAAACCAGTGGTAGACTCATCGACGATTCAAAAGCACTTGTAAAATAGTTTATTTGAATAAAAAACATTTCTATTCTATTCTATTTCTAAAACGAAATTTTTCCATGGAGTGTGTATGGAGCTGCTGACTCAGCAGCTCCATACACACTCCATGGAAAAATTTCTAAATGCTGCTGCTGACAAAATAGTTTACAGTAGGCACTATGCCATGCATGCAGTGTTTCCACAGTGAAGGGAAGTTCCAAAAATGCATAACTACTTACAATTCAATACATGTTAAGACGAGCAGACAGAAAGTTGCCCCGCCCCATTCCCGCCGGTGGCACCCGTTCACGAGCATAACGCATGACCCAGCCGTTGCTTCGCTCAACCATATTTGAGGGAATGTAACAACCCACATCACACGACACCACCACAAAAATGTTCAAAAATGTTAATTTAAATAAATAAAAAATATACGTAAAATACCCAACTGAATGCACAAAACTCACCATGACTGCAACTGTGTTTGATTCGGCTGCGGGCAAGCCGCGAGCGAGTGTATATTTGAGAGCAGCGTCACCCTGTAGTGGGGTTGTATGTGGTGGATGCGGTATGAGAACATGTCCAGAAGATTATGGAAGATACCCCACGCGTGGGACTTGAACACGTTCGGCAGAAGTTGATCTGAAAACCACGACAAGAATCACTAACTATTCTGCTCCTGTAAATATCTAGATCCACAAATCAGGATTGCAACCTACAAGTTGCAATTTGGATGCAATTTGATTGCTGTTGATGCATTTACATTAAAATACAACATTATTTATTTAATTTAGGCCAATCTGTGACTCTTGTGAAAAGTTAAGACTAACATAGGTTTGAGAAACAGATTCTGTAAAGACTTGACAGCAAATTTACAAAAACAGAGAGAAGCGGGCAACTTTTAATTCAATGACAAAATAATCCTTGACTGCGATCTCACCTGATGATAAGTGACAATGCAGTCAAGATGGTAGCCGGCTAACTTGAAAGGGGTATTGCAGTGTACATTCAACCAATACCCCTAATCTATTTTCTACACGCCATCATGCCGGAACGCTAAATCGCTTGGCGGCACGTCTTTGACTGTAGGGTGGTAACTAGCCACGGCCATAATCTCCCACCAGATCAGGCCAGAGACAATTCAGAAATTATAAACTCCCCAATTGACCCCGTAGGGAATCGAACCCGAGACCTCCCAGTTAAGATCACAGCGCTCACTTCTGCGCCAGGGAGGTCATCAAAGCTTTGTCGTCACTTTAAATCATCATCATCAGCAACCCATCAACCGCTCACTACTGAGCGCAGGTCTCCTCTCAGAGAAGGGTTATCGGCCATAGTCCACCACGCTGGCCCAATGCTAATTGGCGGACAACTTTAAATACTTACTTATAAATCCTTTGATACCCAATGACTCGATTTCCGTGTACACAAGCAAGCGACTATATGTCTCAACTAAAGCAGGAGCCATCATACTACTGCCTGGTATATTCGTCTTGTTTGATGCCAACTTCGCCACGTGGGACACAATGGAGTGTATCAAAGACATCTTACAATGCAACGTCAAACTGTCTAATATACACATGGACAATGGCACTGTAGGTAACGGTGTCGCTGGGTTTCCATTTGGCATGGCTTTTTGACTGCCGAATAATGACTCGATGATGATTCCCATTGGCCTAGAGTAATACTCCTGGTTGGTGGAATATGCGTTGCACAGCAGCGCTATACGATAGTCTGAGCCCATTATTGTGGGTGTGTTGTTTGACGTCATTAGATGCTGGAGGTATCTGGAACGGTTTTATGGAAAGCTGAAATTACTTAATAATGTTTTCATGAGCCTTGTAAAAATGTTGAACTGAAAGCATAGCACTAAATATAATTCTACAGTCAGTCTGTCATATGCATGCAAGTAATTAAATAATTTAAGTTTTGCTCAGGGCTACTCAGGTCAGGGAGCGATGGAGAGAGCTCAGTGTATCCCTGGGAGATGAAATCAGAAATGAGGAGATCCATAGGAGAACCAAAGTCACCGACATCAGCTCAGCGAGTCGCGAAACTGAAGTGGAAATGGGCGAGGCACATAGTTTGAAGAGCTGATGGTCGTTAGGGTTCTAAGGTGCTGGAGTGGCGACCCCTCACCAGGAAGGGCAGTGTTGGCAGACCCTCCACTAGGTGGACCGACGACATAAAACTAGTCGCAGGGAGTCGCTGGATTCAGGCGGCGCAAGTCCAAAGCCTGTGGTATAGGAGACTGCAGTACTAACCACTATCACTATCACTGCTTCCTTTGTATGGACACCTTTTTGTACTACTCTTGGCAAACTCACACAAAATGTAAAGCTGAGGTTATGTTTCGTAGACTTGGTTGTCATACTTACTCATACTGAACTTTTAGGTTTTGTGGCAATGTCATGGTCTTGTGTTCAATTTCAGCTTTCTTCAACAAATGCAGCCAAATACACAAAACAGCCATTTGATGGGTGCAGTGCGCTCTAGCACAGTCAGGCACAGGCAGAGGCTCTTTTTCTGGATATAACAACTCGTAAAGTTTGATTATCGGTAAAAAGTTGGAAAGTGGATTCCTTTGAATGCTTCCAGAAATAAACTGTAGTAGAACCCACATTAGGTGGTCGCGTCCTTTCTTCATATCGTGACCAACTAACTTGTTATGTAGCCCCATTACAATGTTCGGGAAGGAAGCAAACCCTATGAGTATTAGATATATGACTTGCGATGATAAGTGTAGCCAACACCAATGGGTGGATGACATTTCGTCATCCTCATTTTCCTGTTCACTCCTCTCCATTGGCAGAATCATCAGTTCAACTAGTTGATCCTCTAGCGCTATGCACCTTTGCTTGTGCTGTTTTTGAAGGCCTAGCATCGAGCACATCATATCCCTGGAATAAGGCTGCTGTAACACGTGCCTAAGTAATGCGATCTGAGGTTTTAACAATTCTTCATCATAAGGCAGGTTCCCTTTGAGTGAAAACTTCAATGTTGTTGGATCCAACCGCCATGGGTTAACCAGATGATCAGCATATCCTGAGAATTCTACCACCGGAAGCATTTGAGAGTGGCCTATTATGGATACCATTTGTGCGCAAGGTTTGAAGCTTTCTACAAATGTTGATAGTAGTTTTGCCAGTTTCTGTGAAACGAAAAAAATACATAAAATAGTGTAATCTATACTAATATTATAAAGAGGAAAGATTTTTTTGTTTGTTTGTACTGAATAGGCTCTGTAACTACTGGATCGATTTTAACCATTTTTTCACCAATAGAGCTAAGTTATCAGGAAGTAACATAGGCTATAATTTATTTTCAAAAAAATTAGAGATCCTTAAGAAAATTGCTATAATGTAACCCAAAGTAGCAAATTTTTGCCTATAAAATACATTATTTGGCGTGTGCTGAGAAAACTATTAATGATACATAAAAATTATGTACTACATACACACACACAAAGTACTCATTATTTTTTACAAAAAGGTCTATCATATTTAAGTCACAATAATAGCTTTTGTGTGCTAAAGTTTAATTAGATTGCCTTTATTATCTGAGTATTAATTCTTCCTTACTAATACATATTATAAATGCGAAAATGTGTTTGTTTGTTGGTTTGTCCGTCAATCACGCTGCAACAAAGCTACGGATTGACGTGATTTTTTGGATAGGCATAGTTGAGAACCTGGAGGGTGACAAAGAGTTCCCGCGGGATGTTAACTAAATCCACGCGGGCGAAGTCGCGGGCATCAGCTAGTATTCAAGTAAATCAATAATTAAATTGTAAAGGATTTAAGTTTTAAGTCTATTCTAAATTCACTATGACAAGATTAGCCCTTGTCTACGATCTCGATGGCTAAATTAAAGAAGGGTATGGCAGTTTTTGATCAAAGTTAATAAAAAGTTTGTTAAAATAGTATTAAGACAGTTATTCATTAGTGTTTGTTAGTGGCATTTAATCCTACTAATATTATAAATGCAAAAGTTTGTGAGGATGTATGGATGGATGTTTAGATGGATGTTTGTTACTCCACAAAGAATTAACCGATTTGGCTGAAATTTGGAATGGAGATAGCTCATACCAAGGATTAACACATAGGTTACTTTTTATCCTAAAAAATTATAGGGTTCCCGCAGGAATAACATAACCTTAATCCACGCGGACTGTACTACATAATACAATACTGAAAAACATTGCTATATGTTTAAATAATTATGTTTCCTTTGTTTGAAAATAAAAACTTCATGTATGGTCTAAATGCTGAACCAAAGTTAACATAATGTTGCACAGAAATAGCTTGCATATGGGAGACATATACAGGCTACTTTTTATATCCTCCTCAAGAGTTTCTGGAGGTTTCTAAAGCCGAATTCTAGTTCAAAGTTGCTAGCAAAAACTACATAAATAATTAATTAACACATACCCAATGTGGCCAGTGATTGTTATCTGGATATGCCTTTTGAATCTCAGTGACAATAAAATATGCTGGCAACAAGGAAGCATTGCGGTCAAAAATATACTCAATGACATTGTACAAAGCTTTCATCTGAGGCAAAGTGCTTGAGTTTAGTTTTACAGGCAACGTCTGTGCCTTCTCTCTACAGCTCTGAAAGAGTAAATAACATGTAAATTTTCTTTTGTCTTGTATCAACAAGCAGCTAGTCCTGTAGTACTAGTAACTAGGTCCTGTAGTAACATATTGACCATCGTTAATCTATTGTGCTCGCCACTACCTTAAAGAACAATGGGAAAATTTGTATGGAACCTGTCCCCAGAGGCTTAGCATCAGGCCATGCGTGGGAAAATAGATATTAGCCTGAGTAACAAATTGAATGAAAGAATGAGCAAATGCATGTATGAATCTGGAAAAAAAAAATTTATTAATTATTTGTATGACTATTATGATTATTATCATGACCTTAAGTTTTAAATAACAAAATCGTCATTAGAAATGTTATATGAATGAATTTACTATCGTCCTACAGCCTACACAGAGCTTGGCCAGGACAAAGGACGATGGTGCGACAGGCAGGCCGCGCTGCCGGTCAGCGCATAGATACGCACATATGTGGTTCTCACATTGTTGTCTCAGAAACACTTAAAAAACACTGACATACCTCAATATATATTATAGAATGGCATAAGCATATATTTTGCACCTAAAAAATATTTAATGATAAAAAATATGTATTATACAATATTTTTTTCTAGGATGGGAGCTCAGAAACCTTCCACATGAGCAAAGACTTGCTACACTTGGACTCACAACACTAAAAAGCAGGCGAGAAAGAGGGGATCTTATTGAAACATATAAAATCTTGAACAAGTTCTACAACATCCCCCATTTCGAGAATTTGTTTTTGAGAAAGAGCAACCATGGGCTAAGAGGGCATGATATTAAAGAACGGCATCAACTAGCATCGTCCAATCTCTATAAACACTATCTAACAAACCGAGTGGTGCATATATGGAATAAGTTGCCTAAAGAAGTAGTGACGTCAACGTCAGTTAATGAATTTAAAAACAGGTTAAAACCCAATAATATTGGAAACTCCAAGCACAGCAATTGATATAGGCGCATCAGCGACAGCTGCGTATCACCGTATACTTCCCAATCAATCAATCAATTCAATTTTGACATTGTCACGTTTTTGTTTGTTAACCTACTGCTAATATGACACGCTAATTCGTTGGCGTAACTTACCAGCACTAAATCACTCCAAAGCGCTAGTAAGATCCTTCAATAAGAAGGCTGCCAGTGAGGCACTAGCGCTTAGTAGGAAAAACCTATGCATTCTAGTGCGAGCTTTGATGGGACATTGTGGACTAAACAGACACATGTTCAACCTCAAGCTCAAGGGCTCAGATATGTGCAGGCTAGTGTGCCTGAAGTCGGCGGAAACGCCGCTGCACATTATCTGTTACTGCCCCACTTTAATGCAAAAACGAAGCAATCTTCTAGGGAAACACATCATACACCCTGAGGAGGCTACACTAATCCCAGCCAAGATGCTGCTGTTTCTGGCGGCAACAAGTATTGGAGAGGAGCTATAAATAGTGGCGAGCACAATGGACCGGCGACGGTCGACGTGCTACAGGGCATCGAACCTGCATAGCCGCGCAACAGAAGAAGAAGAAGAAGACAGCTGCGTAGCCTATTATAAATGATAATAAAAGTAATAATGACTAACTTTTTTCCCTTATTCTTCACAGATTTACTGCCACACAGTGAAATGGTATTTTTTTTTATGCTTTTTCATTTGATATATGAGGACTTGTGCTACAAGGGTGGAGACAGGTTTTTCCAATGTTCTTTCCTTCCCAAAATCTCATTTTTAATTTATTTGGCATGAATTGATTTTTTAAGTAGTAAAATAGATAAAAGTAAAATGTAGACAGTAAATAAACAAACCTTCATTATTTCTCTGACACCTTTATAGTCGACGCCACCAATAATTCTTCTAATTAAATTAAAACTCTCAATCCAGTAGTCACTGTTTTTGTATACAAGCTTTTCACTGGTTAATAAACAGTCACAGAGCATTCTAAAACAAATATCTGCTGTATGAAACTCACAATAACCAGTTTATTAGAGTTAATCGATTTAGGGTATGTTCCGATAAACACTGTGAACACTGGATATACTGTGACGCCGAACCAGTGGTAGACTCATCGACGATTCAAAAGCACTTGTAAAAAAGTTTATTTGAATAAAAAACATTTCTATTCTATTCCTTTTTAGTTTGCTATACTGGTTAGTGCTTAAAACGAAACACAGTCCAGTATACTGTCATCCCCATTTTTAAATCTCTAGGTACCACTGTTATGTTTTTGATCACATAATTAAAGTACTGAGAGCACCTTACCTCGAAAGCGCCAGTGCTCACAGTGGAAAAATGGCAGCGATTTATGACGTCATGTAGTAAACATATTTCCTTAGGGTACTGCAGTAGTGTACTGGCAGTCCATAATGGAACAAATTTTTCACCAGTGAGAGCTCTGAGCAGTACTAGCAGTGTTTATCGAAACATACCCTTAATGCTTAACTAAGATAGTTCTTGAAGTAGTATATAGCTGCACAGAATAGGTGAAAGTCAGATTTAATACGTCATTTCACATTTTGAGCAACATAAATCTAATATTAAATATAATAAAAGTTGGTTTGTCCTTCAATCACGCCGAAACAGAGCAACAGGACATAGAGAGTAACATAGGCTACTTTTTATCCCAGAAAATCAAAGAGTTCTTGCGGTATTTTAAAAACTAAATCCATGCGGACGAAGTTGCGGGCATCAGCTAGTCATTTGACGAAGAGAAAGAGCTAACCTTGCTTGCAAGATGTTTGTATTTACTAGATTTTCCAGCAGACCCAGCAGCTGTTTCATTTTGTATCTGTTGGTGAGCACCGCTGTCAGCGTCAGGTACTGACGGATAGCTGCCTCCTGCACCTCGGCACTGCTCGTAGTCATGATCGCGCATAGCTTCTTCTGGTACATTGATAACCTCTCATTCTCTTGCTCCGGCTTATGGACTAAGAAACAACTGAACGCTTCCTCCACCGACTCCACCCGCTGGAAATTAAGTTAAACATATTAATTGTGGGCGAAATAGAAACAATATTCTGTGATAGTTAGAAAGATGACCAACTTACCAAAATGTCGTTTACAATGTTCGCCACTTGGGCTTCGGCCATCGTGAAAGTTATTGATTTTATCCAACGAATTAAGTGGCAAACACCATTTCACACGGAAACGCACAAAATACACAGAATTTAAATATATTTTTTTAATTCTTTTTCAATTCCAATGTTTTTTTTGCTGGTTGCATTTGACTGGCATTTGACTAACTTTTGACACTTGCAAGTTGCAAGACACTTGACAGTACTCACCACAGAACACTAATGACCGCAGACTATTAAATATATAAAAGTACTTTGCGATAGTGTATAATAAGTAGTGTTCTGTGTTATAGCCACTCCATTTCTTCTCTGTGGTGTTGACTCAGAGTATAAAATCACTCCAGTTCTAACTAGTGCTGCCAACAGCCAATGCAAATTTAGTAAATTCCCCAAAAATTCAAGTCAAATTCCTCAAATTTAGGGAGAGCACACTTCTGCTTCTGCACAAATCCTTTAAAAAAAATTCACTGGGTGAAACCACACCTGTCAGGATCGATTCGATCGATTCGATCGATTATGCCGATGGTTTAAGACACACTTGTAAGGATCGCGTTCTTACGGATCCGTAAGGCAACGTTTTAGCATAGGCGTGGCGTTGCGCGTCGCGCGGCGCGTCGCTCGCTCGCTCTCGCTCGCCCTCATACCTTGGCCATATCGCGCGACCGCTCACGCGACTCGACGCCGCACGCGCCGCGCAACGCCACGCCTATGCTAAAACGTCGCCTAAGGATGCGTACGCATCCTTTCAGATCCGTAAGGAAGCGAAAGCCTATATAAAATCTGGTACTGTTACTAGTTGTCTGCGTAGGGATGTTCGATGATGGCATCGGTATTTTAATTATTGCTAGCTCAACCACGATATTAATCTTCTTCTACACACAAAAACTTACTACTTTTCGGGCTACCTAAGTTAACTTAAGTGACCTTGGGGTCAAGAAACAGGAAATGGATTCCAAAATTTTAAAAGTTCACCGCCATGTTGAAGTTCTTTGTTACCGGACCGATTTCATTCAAAATCGATATTTAGGCTTCCCTGGCGCCAAGAAAGAGGAAATGGAAGACAAAATTTTAAAGTCACCGCCATATTGATATTCTTTATTAATCGACCGATTTCGTTCAAAACCGAGATTTGGGCTTCCCTGGGGTCAAGAAAAAGGAAATGGATGCCAAAAATTAAAAAAGTCGCCGCCACATTGAAATTCAATGTTACTGGACCGTTTTCGTTCAAAATCAATATTTGGGCTTCACTTGGGTTAAGAAAGAGGAAATGGATGCCAAAATTTAAAAAAAGTCCTCGCCATAGAAATTCTTTGTAACTGGATCGATTTCGTTCAAAATCGATATTTAGGCTTCCCTTGGGTTAAGAAAGAGGATATGGATGCCAAGATTTAAAAAAGTCTCCGCGATATTGAAATTCTTTGTAACTGGACCGATTTCGTTCAAAATCGATATTTAGGCTTCCCTGGGGTTAAGAAAGAGGAAATGGATGCCAAAAATTAAAAAAGTCGCCGCAATATTGAAATTCTTTGTTACTAGAGTCTAGACCGATTTCGGTCAAAATCGATATTTAGGCTTTCCTTGTGTTAAGAAAGAGGAAATAGATGCCGAAATTGTAAAAAGTCATCGCCATATTGAAATTCTTTGTTATTCGACCGATTTCATTCAAAGTCGATATTTAGGCTACCCAGGAGTCAAGAAAGATGAAATTGATGCCAAAATATAAAAACGTCCCCACCATATTGAAATTCTTTGATATTGGACTGATTTCGCTCAAATCGATATTTAGGCTTCCCTTGGGTCAAGAAAGAGAAAATAGATGCCAAAATTTTAAAAAGTCACCGCCATATTGAAATTCTTTGTTATTCGACCGATTTCATTCAAAATCGATATTTAGACTTCCCTTGGGTCAAGAAAGAGGAAATAGATGCCAAAATTTTAAAAATTCCTCGCCATATTGAAATTCTTTGTTATTCGACCGATTTCATTCAAAATCGATATTAGGCTTCCCTTGGGTCAAGAAAGAGGAAATGGATGGCAAAATTTTAAAAATTCATCGCCATATTGAAATTCTTTGTTATTCGACTGATTTCGTTCAAAGTCGATATTTAGGCTTCTCAGGAGTCAAGAAAGACGAAATTGATGCCAAAATATAAGAATGTCGCCGCCATATTGAAATTCTTTGATATTGGTCTGATTTCGCTCAAAATCGATATTTAGGCTTCCCTTGGGTCAAGAAAGAGAAAATAGATGCCAAAATTTTAAAAAGTCACCGCCATATTGAAACTCTTTTGGCTAAACTTTTGGCACCCATTTCCTCTTTCTTGACCCCAGGCAAGCCCAAATATCGATTTTGAACCAAATCAGTCGAATAACAAAGAATTTCAATATGGCGATGAATTTTTAAAATTTTGGCATCTATTTCCTCTTTCTTGACCCAAGGGAAGCCTAAATATCGATTTTGAATGAAATCGGTCGAATAACAAAGAATTTCAATATGGCGGTGACTTTTTAAAACTTCGGCAACCATTTCCTCTCTCTTGATCCTAGGGAAGCCTAAATATCGATTTTGAACGAAATCGGTTCAAAAACAAAGAATTTCAATATGGCGGTGACTTTTTAATTTTTTTGTAACCATTTCCTCTTTCTTGACCCCAGGGAAGCCCAAACATCGATTTTGAACGAAATCTGTCCAATGACAAAGAATTTCAATATGGCGATGACTTTTTTAAATTTTTTGCCATTTTTTTACTCTTTCTTGACCCCAGGGAAGCCTAAATATCGATTTTGAACGAAATCGGTCGATTAACAAAGAATTCCAACATGGCGGAAAAGTGCACCTGTGTTTGCACACATACTTGAGATTAAAACTAATTTCACCGATATATCGATACTTTTTGCACTTCATGCATTGCCCTAGTTGCCGAAGACGCTTTAGCACGTGTAAGTATCCTTATGGATCCGTAAGAGTGGAACCACATTTGTGAGGATCGTTTCGGATTTCGCCCATACAAAACTGTCAAATTCCATAGAAACGTGTACGGATCAAATCGGCTTTTCGATGCGTACACGAATGTATGGAAAATGACAGTTTTGTATAAGCAAAATCCGAATTGATCCTCACAAAATATGTGGTTCCACCCTTAGTGTTCTTTCGGATCCGTTCGCGTCCGTAAGAGTACGTTTGCATCCTTACGGATCCGTAAAGATGCGAAAGGATCCTTTCGCATGCGAATCGTGAGCTACACTTTTAAGGATTTTAGGCACTGTTACACTGTTACTGTAGGTACAAAATATGCGAAAGCCGAATCGATACGAAAAGACGAATTGATCTGTACACGTTTCTATGGAAAATGACAGTTTTGTATGGGCGAAATCCGAAACGATCTTCACAAATATGGTTCCACTCTTTGAGTATTAATAAAGAATACTTATTATCTATGGAGTTCGTTCTCGGCTCCGAGCATGCAGACGTAGTCTTGATTCTTAGTTCTATGGTTCTTGGAGTTCGTTGTAAAATTTGAATTTGCCACATCCCACATCCCGCCGTGATCTCGCCACATCAGCCAGTGGTTACATTCTCTTTGACATCAGCACAGAACACTTACTGCACATCAGTGTCGAACTTATAAATTTGAATATTTGAAATTAAGGTAGAAAAATGGATCCAGTTCCAGGCCCAAGCAAGTCAAGCGACGTGGCGGAGCTAGAAAATAAAATTACCAATCATGAAGCATTTGGTAAACCGTAAGTACAGTATTTTGTTATTTTTCTTCGCTAAGCTCTTGAAACTTCGAACGAGGCGTTATTCAGTAAAATTGCAGATTTGATCTTTGATATGCATCAAGTAGGTAGATAGGTACCTATTCCTTATCCCCGAAGGTCAGTTCAGTTCTTCGCAAACGGATTGCTGAGTCATTACTCATTAGCCATTTACGATGGTCCACAAATGCGTGGAGCATTTAAAGAATAAGAATGGGTACGTTTGTGCATACGCGCCGCGTGACCGGTGCCCGCCGCGTGCTGCGCCGCGTTCAACGCAAACGCTTCTGTGAACGCTCTCATACTTGGCCATATGTTGGAGTTTACCGCGCGACACGACGCACCACGCGCCGAGCAACGCCCCGCGTGTGCATAAACGTACCCTATGGGACATTGACTTGGCATAAAAGCTAATGGTCAAGATCAAGTGTTGTTAGTAACTGGGATCTACAGCTGTTAGGCCGACACACCAAGGCACGAAAAAACGTTAAGGTAATTGAATGTCCAAAGGCAGTCACCAATGTAGTGATGAACTTGCCATGATGAACCAGCACAATCCACTGATACCCCATCCTGCCAAATCCCAATTGATAAGTGAAGTGTGAAAAGAAAAGCATCTATAAAGTAAGTAAATCACAACCACTCCTTTACACAGTGTTCTATTCAATCCCACATCTCCTTCTTACCTTAAAGAGCGGTTTGAGTTTCTAAGGGACACTCACAGTCGCTCGCTTCGTTCTGATAACAACCTAGTCCTAAAAATACCTTCACATAATACTTCCTTCTATTCTAAATCTTTTACTATCGAAGCTTCTCGGCTTTGGAACTCTCTACCGCTTCCTATTAAGCGTGCGCAGTCACATGCAATATTTAAAAGGCAAGTCAAAGCGCACTTCTTTCCTCCCTGAATTCTATGTCATTCCTACTTTAGTATTGAATCTTGGCTTTTATTTTATTTTATTGTATTTTCTCCTAGTCTTGTGTATAATATATTAAATGTTGTGTAAGTTTGTATGTATATATATTTATTTATGTATGTATGAAGATATATGTATAATTTATATATTATGTATATATGTAGGTAGTTATGTATGGTATGTATGCATATTATTATGTTAAGTATGTGTTTATATTCATTATTTGTGTATTTAGGTATCTGGATGTTGTTTTTTTTTCTCTTTTTTTCCTCATAAACTTGCGTGCACCCTCACTTTATCTTTGATCATTATATCCTTTGCAACGTGGTTGCCTGGTAGAGATCGCTTTTTAGCGATAAGGCCGCCATTTGTACTACCATGTGTTATTATTTATTTTTAAGTTTATTTTTAGTTTTTATTTCTTTTTAATGTGGTGTGCAATAAAGTGTTTTTCATTTCATTTCATTCATTCATTCCACTCTAAGGAGTTATCGTCAGATTTGGGGTTAAATTTGAGCAACCACCTTAAGTAGAATTTTTATTGTGAACCGCTAAGGTATAGTTCTTGCAATTCACGAGGACAACTGACTTATGGTTGTGTGTGTGTAGTATCTGTATAAGTGTGAACGAGCGCACGCTCCCACCTAGGCTTTGACTTATGCAATGGGCATGTACACGAAGTAACCACGAGTAAAGCTCACACGCCTTCGTGAATTGCAAAAACTGTACATCATTCCTAGTTTAGGGATCTGGATACCAACCACAGAGATACCAACTTGTTGCATACTTAGTTTCAGATAAAATAAATTTATCTAATTGATTTTGTTACAGCTATGAGTGGTCTGCCAAAGACTTTGAGCTTGGAGTTCGAATGGGACGTGGAAAGTATGGAGTGGTGCATGTAGCTCGGGAGAAAAAGACTGAATATATAGTGGCCATTAAAACTCTGTTCAAATCAAGAATAATGAAGTATGGATGTGAGCGGCAAGTTATGAGAGAAATTGAAATACAATCACGTTTAAAGTGAGTTTTTATGATTTGTTTAAGCTCCCATACAGTTAATACTCATCAGCCATTAACTGTCTGGTGTTGGATAGCACCTAGGTATACTCACGCACACCGTTTTTCACTATATTGGACAAATTTGCCTCACATGATTTCCAATGTTTTAGAAAAAAATTGGACATGAACTGCCATATTATAGAGTCATCATTTTTTACTTTTTCTGAACAAAAGGTAATATAGTTCTTGCAATTCACGAGGGTGACTGACTTATGGTTGTGTGTGTGTCATATGTGTATAAGTGTGAGCGAGCGCAACGCTTGCGCCTGCCCGCTCCCACCTAGGCTTTGACAGGCACGCACACTTATGCAATGTGCATGTACACTAAGTAACCACAAGTAAAGCTCACTCGCCTTCGTGAATTGCAAAAACTGTACAATGTGAATACAAAGTGGGTAGATAAATTATTTCAGTGATTTTGTATGTCATGTCTTCCCCACCCAATGCTCTATTGTTGTACCCACTCTTGGCACAAGCTCTCCATTTATTTAGAGGGGAGAGGAGAATATTAGTAAAGTTCAGCTTGGCTAATATTCTTTTATACAAAAAAAAAACCAAAGTTATTTTTATGATTTTTTATAGGCATCCAAATATTCTGAGACTACTAACGTGGTTTCATGATGAGAGACGTATATATCTTGTGGTGGAGTTTGCGGCGAATGGAGAACTCTATAGACATCTGAAAAGCTCACCCCAAGGGCGGTTCTCAGAAAGCAGATCTGCTAAATATATTTTTCAGGTATAAATCACATTATGTTGAATTGAGGAATTGTCATTTGCTTTGTAAATTGGAATGAGAATTTATATTAATAGACACCTAACACACCAATAGATTTAATATTGTTATGAAAAAAAGCCATGATGTTGATTATTCAAACTCCAACGAATGAATAAAAAGAAATAAATAATAACTCCATATTTACCATAGTATTGTAATTAAATAATTCGCTATTTATGATCCACATACCCACCAATTTGAAATTAACCTAATTAACTACTATTTGTTAACTAGTGGTTCGCCCCGAACTGAGACCTCGCGGTAACGGTATCCCATGATTATTCATTCAATCGATACATGATAACCAAAACTGACATTATTATTATGCCCGTTTTCACCAAACATACCTAAATCATCCCCTAAGTAGGAGTCTCTTAACGTAGGTAGCTCCTAAATATAATCCTAAGTCCTAACATCCGTCCCAATATCCTTTTAGGTGTCCCGTACAGGATCGTGATAAATAAGTTGACAGAAAACATCAATCACCTAACTTATAGGTAGCCCGTAAAGGTTAGGGAACGTTAGTGAAAACATTGAATTATTTATCAAACATTGAATTTAACTCGTAGTTCCATGGGAATAGTTACTGACTGCGCCATCTAATAGCATTATTGTGAAGCTATGTTGATGCTATATGAATTACTGACGCCCATTAAAAATTAAATAATCTCGTTTCTTTATAATATTCATATAATTTTAGTATTTGTTGTTCAAGTACAGGATATAAGTGACCTAAAAACATAAAATCAGTTTGAAAATCCATAGCGGATTTTTCTAGAGAGCGTCTTCAAGCGAGCGTATAAAATCGCCACTTTGAAAGCCCCCCATTTCGTCAATTTTAAGGGAAAAATTAAAAAAAAAATATTTTTGTACTCAGTTCAAAATTATCTTTAAAATGATACGTAACAATTTTATGTAACGCGATTTTTTTTTTTTTACTTCGCATTCGCTTCTATGAGAGCCCCCCTGAAATAAAGATTTTTATAACTTTTTAAGCCATTTTCGGCTGGAGGCCATCGGTTTACATATTATATCTAAATTTGAAGTAATTACGTTCAGTAATTCAAAAGTTATAAGGCTCTGACAGACGGACGGACGGACGGACGGACGGACGGACAAGTGCAAATCGCCCTAGTTAACTCAAAGACCTTCGCTTCGCTCGGTCGACTACATACATACTGTTGCCCTAACATTACGAAACAGTGAGTATCTACATACATCATTATTTACAAATTAATAAACTAAAAGTTATATCTTGATCGTCTTCTAATTGTTTTAAAGTCCATATGTTAAACACTATTTTAGTTATATCGATAGCGTGTACTTATTGCCCTTTTATTGCCCTGCGTGCAGTGAAATATTGTGATCAGTAAAGAAACAATTTGTTTAGCCATCTTTTAAAGAAATATTTCTGATTTCAGGTCACAGATGCTGTTGATTACTGTCATCAGCACCATGTGATACACAGAGACATAAAGCCAGAGAATATCTTAGTGGCATTGAATGGTGATCTCAAACTTTGTGACTTTGGATGGTCCGTGCATGCACCATCAGATAGGTAAAGATTACCCAAAATTATGTTAAACCATATGGACTAAGTTTTTAAAAATCCTGTGGGGAGTGGGAACTGTGTTTTGCTAAAATGAAAAGAGTAGCCTATGTCACTACAGGTTCTCAACTATACCCATCTTAATAATTATGTTGATCCGTAACTTTGTTGTAGCTTTATTGAGGGACAAACCAACAAACAATCACACTTGCATTTAGCTTGCATTAGCAAGGATAATCTTCTCAAGTTCATTACTTCCCATGGTTTGAATTTGTGAAGATTTACTTGGTATTTGGTAAAATGAAGATTTTGCTGGCAGGCAAATTCTATAAATTTTATTTCTGCTTACATCTTGCGTAAACATCAAAAGCCTCAATAGTCCAATGATTAAAGGTGCAAACTGATTACTGAAAGTTTGACCATTCAATCCCCACATGTTTCCTATAGCAAACTATTGGAATCTATGTGTATGTTTTCCTACAGCAAGCTTTATGTTTATTTGTAGGGGAGGGGAATGTTAGTCGTATTTATTTATTTATTTCTTATGAACCACGAACATGGATACATGACAATATTGAGTTAAATATAGTTACTGGCTAAAATGATTTAACACAGGCAGACATGTAGCCTGATTTACAGGTAGTCAAATCATGCATCAAAGCCGCACACATCTAACAGAGCTTAAACAAAAGAGGGAATAGAATCTGTATAAAAAAAAACCTTATATTAATTAAAATTAAAAGGGAAGTTAACATGTGCCATTAAGGCCTTTATGAAGGTGCCATAAAAAAGTAACTATCATAATCTTAAATTTTGAATTTAAAAGTCACTAAACAGGTCAATGGAGTTATCCTTATCCTTAAGTGAATATTCCTTGTATAATCTACTAAGCCGTTATCCTTAAGTGAATATTCCTTGTATAATCTACTAAGCCTAGAATTATTCGAGAATGACGACCGAGATTGGTTTTATTGATTGGGTGTATATTTTTTTGTAACTTTTCTAATCAGTTTATTGTGTTTCAGGCGCAAAACTAGGTGTGGCACTCTGGACTATCTTCCCCCGGAGATGGTCAGATTCGAAGAGTACAATGCTCACGTGGACAATTGGTGTATTGGAGTTCTACTATATGAGTTCTTAGTGGGCAAACCACCTTTTGAAAGTGAGGATGAAGCCCAAACATTTGCAAGAATCGTAGCTTTAGATGTATCATACCCTAACTTTATAACTGAAGGCGCTAAGGATCTTATTTCTAAGGTAATAAATTATAATTGTAAATTGCAAACAGTGATAGCCTAGTGCTTAGGACTGTGGTGTCCTATTCGGGGGGTCGCAGGTTCGATTCCGGGTATGCACCTCTGACTTTTCGGAGTTAAGTGCGTTTAAGCAATTAAATATCACTTGCTTCAACGGTGAAGGAAAACATCGTGAGGAAACCTGCACATCTGAGAGTTCTTCATAATGTTAGAACGAAGGTGTGTGAAGTCCGCCAATTCGCATTGGGCCAGCGTAGTGGACTAGGCTTATAACCCTTCTCTGAGAGGAGACCTGTGCTCAGTAGTGAGCCGTTGATGGGTTGCTAATGATGATGATGATGATGAAATTGTAAAATTATTCTTTAGTAATAATCTAAATAAATATAATTATGAAAAAAGGTGACTGACTGACTGATCTATCAACCCACAGCTTAAACCACTGAAACATGCTGTTTGGCAAACAGTTAGCTATAGTGACGTAGGCATGATAAGGTAAATAATTAAGGGTTTTTAAAATCTAACTTAAAGTGAGCGAAGTTTGGGCAAAAGCTCGTACATAGAATAAAAATTGAAATAAAAAATAATCATGAATATCAACAATAGGAACTCAAAAGAACTTGTAAAATATGTGTTTACAAAACGAGTTTTGTACTCTTTTACATGATAAATCAGTGACCACTCCAAGCCATGACTGCTGACTTATTGTAAGCGACAATTTTACTTAAAGAGAGTTTTTAATTACAAACGATTTTTTTTAAAAATGTAAAGGATTAGGGCAGAAAGCAATAACATCACAGAAAATAGACAAAGCCCCAGGGTCTGATAATATTACCAATGAATTTCTTATTGGAGCGCGAAGTGTATTAATTCCAACCCTCACCTCAATATTTAACGATGTGCTGACATCTGAAGAAGTCCCCACTCAGTGGACGACATCCACTATAGTATTAATACATAAAATAGGTGACAGAACCGACGTGGGAAACTACCGACCGATCAGCCTGATGTCTAATTTGTATAAAATATTTGCTAAAGTTCTTCTAAGCCGCATAGAAAAAGTTTTGGACGAAAATCAGCCTAGAGAACAAGCAGGATTTAGAAGCAAATATTCGGTAGTCGATCACGTTCACGTTGTCAAACAGGTGCTGAAAAAATATGAGGAATATGATATCTGCCATTTTACTGTTGCTTTGTAGACTATTACAAGGCCTTCGACTCTTTGGAACACGACAAAATATGGAACGCATTAAAAAGGCAAGGTGTAGAAGGTAAATATATTAGAATAATAAAGAATATTTACACTGGAAGCACAGCAACAGTAAAATTGGAAAGGGAAGGAGAAAGGATAAACATAGAACGAGGCGTACGTCAAGGAGACCCGCTCTCGCCTAAGCTATTTACTGCAGTGTTAGAAGAAGTATTCAGACAAATTGAGTGGAAGTACTATGGTCTTAAAATCAACGGAGAATATTTAACAAATTTAAGGTTCGCTGATGACATTATTCTCTTTGCTAAGTCTTCACAAGAATTGCACGAAATGCTAGCAGATCTAGACGTCCAAAGTAGGAAAGTTGGTTTAAAAATGAACATACTCAAAACTAAAGCCATGACAAATAGAAAGGAAGAAACAATAACAGTAAATAATAATAAAATTGAGTATGTAAATGAATATATGTACCTTGGCCAACTGATCACTACAATGAAAATCTCAACCAAAGAAATAGAAACAAGGATAGGGAATGCCTGGAAACAATATTGGAAAGATCCCAAAATGAGTGCAATAGTGAAAGGAAAACTGTTTAACACCTGTATCCTTCCCATATTAACATACGGGTGCCAAACATGGGCGCTCACCAAGGCTCATGTATCTAAACTCCGAACCTGCCAGCGGAGCATGGAAAGAAGCATGTTGGGCAAGCGTAAACTGGACAAATCACCCCATACAAATATAAGAAAAGTTACGTGAACCCAAGATGTAACGCTTAAAGTAAAGCTGCTTAAATGGCGATGGGCTGGCCACACCATACGGGGTGAGGATAAATGGAGCAAAGCGGTCAGTGTTTGGTACCCCAGAGAGGGAAAGAGAAGGAAGGGGCGACAAAACAAGAGATGGCGAGATGAAATTGAGGCTATAGCAGGAAAAACATGGATGGGAAGAGCAGCAGATAGGAAGGATTGGAAAGGATTTGAGGAGGCCTTTGCCAAAGGGCACACGGACTATGCGAATATAAACAGCAATAAACTATTAAAAATATTTTATATTAGGTCCGATATAGGCTTATAAATAAAATAAATAGAAAGGATTAGGGCATGTCACCATTTCCTAGGAAAATAACATAATATGTTATATTGCCAGGAAATTTTTACGTGCCCCAGTAATTTATATTTTCAAATATTGTTTGTAATTAAAAACTCAGTTTAGGTAAAAATGTCGCTTACGATAAGTCGGCGGTCATCGCTCGACTTGTTAGCTAGTTATATGCCACCTAAGATTGAGTTTCCAATAGGGATCTACGAGAGACCTGTTTAAAAGAATTGCTTCATAATATGCACAGCTTAGCTAATCTTACCTCAGGCGGAATAAGATGCAATAAGCTAAGCTACTTGTATTAAGTAACCCACTTGATGGGTTTCCTCCACATTATTCTTCGCTTATCTAGCTCTGGTGGAAAGTTTCGATTAGCTAATCCATGTAACCAGAAAGTGCAGTGTTGGCAAACCCCAACATCAGACCAGTCGCAGGAGGCCGCTGGACACAGGCGCCGCAAAACCGAGCCCTTTGGAAGTCCATGCAATAAATAGACCATTTGTCCAGATGTCTATGTTTTTGATTAAGAACAAAATCAAGAGCCATAAATCAATTATAGTTCTAGGTTTCAGTCTGCTCATATTTACTCAGTGCTGTTTTAAAGATATGAAAGTTCCTAATGTATTTTTTTTACAGCTGCTGAAGATTAATCCCGACGATCGCCTGTCGCTAACAAGCGTGAAAAATCACGCTTGGATCAAGCAATATAAAAAATAATCTTCTTTGATTGGCGAATGGCGAAAAACTGAACCGTGGGCCTCAAGTCCACGTTCACGAATCAAACTTCTCATGCTTGTTCTAGTAAAATAGTCTAACAATAAAGTTCATCAAAGTCTATCAAGTTAAAGTTGGGAGAAAAAAGATAATCGATTGTATTGCTATGTAACAGTTATTTATAATGTGTACTTGTGAATAATTATATTTTTGATCCCCATCTTCTAAAAATATCGGGCTTAAACAGAAGAATACTCTGAAAAATATTAATTAAAATCAAATGATTTCTGAATCTGAACGCTTTTAAAAAATGCTGGAACCAGAACATTATTACCCTTAGCCGGGAAGAATAACAACTTCATACAAAGACAATGGGACCACTCGCGATTTATACGCCATCTATGTGTTACCCCCAAAAACTGTTTTGAGCGGGAATTCTAAATCGCTTGATTTACTTCCAAATTTAGAAAAAACTAATGCGTAGTTTCTAAAGTAGTTTATGAATGAAAAAATATACAATATAAAATTATATTGTATATTTATTCATTCATAAACTACTTTTGAAATTACGCCCTATAACAGGAATCGATTTAGAAGACTAAAAAAAAAAGATAGTATGTATTTTAAATAATTTATTTGAACTTAAATGATTATTACAATTACCATATAATGCGTACACAGTACAAACAAAATAAAAAGAAATTGTATAAAGATTATTTAAGAAAAATTAAGAAAGATTATTTAATATTTATTAAGAATTTGTATGTAATGTAGAACAAACTAGTGTCTCTTAAGCTATGTCTGTGATATTATTGTTTATAAAGATTAATAACATTTTGGAATAATAAAACACGGTACAAACAAAATAAAAAGAAATTGTTCAAAGATGTAAGTATGTAATGTAGAACAAACTAGTGTCTCTTAAGCTATGTCTGTGATATTATTGTTTATAAAGTAACATTTTGGAAAAATAAAAATCTTTTATTGTTACTCATTGAAGTTTAGCTTTTAATATCAAGCTGTACCAATATTTTTTGCAAAAACTCTACTATTAGTTGCCTTGTAAGGTGCCTATTTTTTTTTTTTTGAGTGCAGATGCAGGGTATTCTTGCACAAACTGGCGGTTTTTTAAAACACAGAATCTCTTTATGCAAATGTGAAAAACACTGTTAAATAAATAATTTATATTTGATTTCTTGTGTTCTAAACAGTCATTGAGAAATTCAAAATTTATTGAATTTTTAAATAAAAATTCAACTGACCCCTTTAAATTTGTTTTGTATGCCTCTTTTTGCAAAAAACTATTAAACTTGTAGAGGTGTACATTAGCGACTTCTTTACATCACTATATTCTTTAAACTCCATAAAAGTATGAAAGCCCTCCAAGCATTCAGATACAAACATTTTTTTACAATTGTCACATTTGTTGGGGTTCTTTTTAATTATGAACCCACAGACATATGCACACGCTTGTGTTTCGCTGCTACTTTCTTCTACACTGTATTCGAATGATGAACTTATTTCTTCGTCTAATTCATCACAATATGAAGTTGTGACATCCGCATAAGCAGTGTGCATGCCTGGGTGGTGAAAGTAATGTTTTAAAATTGCTTATAATTACTTGATTTTCGTCATCTTCACAATTTCCAGTTCCTATAAAAGATAGGTTACTGAGGACAGCGGTTTTTAGGCCTGCAACAAACTGTCCAACAGTGGGATTTGTATTGCAGCCGCAGTTGGCCCGGATGCAACCAAAAAGATTTTCAAGGGGGTCCTGATGGAGTCTCCTCGTTTCCAAGCTTTTTATGGCTGTATGCCTTGAAAGGTTTTTCCACACTCGTTCAATTCCATTGAGGGTCCATATCCAACCTTCTTGATATGGAGGGGTACGTCTACATACCAGGAAAGTAATTTCATTAAAGAACTTTTTCATATACGCAGTGTGTAAAATGTGGGGTGTCCTTTTTAATCTTCTTCTTCTTCTTTATCAACCTATAGACGTCCACTGCTGTACAAAGGTCTCCTGCATGGACTTCCACAGGCTTCGGTCTTGCGCCGCTTGAATCCAGCGGCTCCCTGCGACTCGTTTGATGTCGTCGGTCCACCTGGTGGGGGGTCTGCCAACACTGCGTTTCCCGGTGCGGGGTCGCCACTCCAACACCTTGGGACCCCAACAACCATCAGCTCTTCGAACTATGTGTCCTTTTTAATATTAGTGGAATATTTTTTCCCCCTTCTTAGGTCTGGTGTGTTTGCATTTACACAATCAAAAAGATCATCCATATTAGCAACAACATTTGCTGTTGATACAGCTTGCAAACCAATTAGTCCTGTAAGATCAAATAACTTTTACCTAGTATGCATAATGCATACAATATCTATATTATACTTTCATAAAACAAGCAAGTTGTCTGTACCACACATCATGTTAAGATGGTTAAAATTTAAAGGGAGAGCCTTTGTCCAGTAGTTAACGGTGATAGGCTGGGCTAAGAGTAGTTACATCAAGTTACTTTTAGTTCAAAAAAGGTTAATATTAGTATAACGTAATTTTATAAATTAAGTACCACAATTTCCATAGATTGAAATTTGCCGATATTTCGGCCTACTTGCATAGGCAGTGGTCGCGGCTGTACTGCTTCAATTCAATCAATTCATTGAATGAATGGCAAATTTCAATCAATGGAAATTGTGGTACGTACCCATATTACTTACATTATAAAATTATGTTGTTTAACCACATAACAGTTTGAAATTATTAGTATACATTACAAGTTTTACGTACCATCAGAAATTTTACTGAAAATTCCACCAGCCACTGAATGGCTCAAAACTTGCGCAGCCAGGTTTACTTTCATTTTTTGCTTTGTGTTTGGGTTTAGATGTTCCTCTTTTAAACATGGTGCATACACGAAATTGGGATTGCTATTATCCAAGTCATAAAATTCTTTGTATGTGGCTCCATTTTGCAACTCCTGTTGAAAAAAAAATGGATTTTACTTTTCCAATAAATGTGTTTAATTCATGTCAGGGTATATTGAAATAATTTTAGACAGTGCAGAGGTTGATCTTACTACTAACTAGCTGATGCCCGCGACTTCGTCCGCGTGGATAGAATTTTCTTTGCTATAAACCTCACGGAGCCCGAGACCTTTCCAACGAATGCAAAACCGTGGAAATCGGTTCGTGCGTTCTGGAGTTATAGCGTCAGGAAGGAAAACCCGACTTATTTTTATATAGTAGATAATTAAAATATCTTACCAATTCCAATGTTATCATTTGACGTTATATTTGTTGGACATCTTATGTCATACTTTAGGAACATATTCCTAAAGCATTTTAATAAATGAGGTGTGTCAAAAAGAGTAACCACTTCCCTATCATTAAAAATGATATAGGGCTTTTCTGCTGATGCTCCCAAGATACCCAAAGCTCTTTTATTAACTCCATCTAGATCACACACTGAAGCTGATATGTTAACTCCAGCATCAAAACCATGTTGTAGGACCTGCAATGATATAACAAGATTATTATATTGAATTATTAAGACACACCACGGGCAGTAAATAAGAAAGCCTCAGATCACATGTTTATTGACCTCGGCTTCGCCTCGGACAACAATTACATGTGATCTGAGACATTCCTTATTTTACTTTCCTAGATGTGTAATATACTATTTTAGTTTTTCGTAGATAATTGACTAATATTACATCATATGTTTATGGTAATGTTAATGGTGCATATAACAGTTACACATCTACATTTTTTTAATAAAACTTTCCTTAAAAAATCTTATATGCACATTGGTTCCCAATAGCTGCAAATCTGGGAAACTGCAGAAAATGACAGTATTTTTGAGACATGTTTTTAATGTAAACATGAAGCTGGAATAGTATTATTGGCTCAATTTTCATTATCATAAGCCTAGAATGTGTAGTTCCTCTAATATTTGCAAGAAACTAAATAAAATTTGAATTTGGCAGGCTAATTCTGCAGCTAACCATCTTCACACAATTTTTTACAAATAGAAGATCATAATGCCTCACCTCCTTTATAAGAACTGACAGCCTATCTGCAGTTACAGACCCACTAGATATATAATACGCGATTGGCTGTTTGAGTTTTTTTTCGGATATTACCGATCATGAACACAAGGGCATGTGTTGCTAATTGTGGTGACCGGCCCTGCAAAGCATGGTCTTGAAACCCCTCAATAACATCTTCCTTTTTGTTATAAAACAAATTCTTTTTATTAACATTTCATCAAACATAAGAATGTACTGATTTTCTGAAGGACTCTGGTGCCTAATAGATTTTTTCAAAACATTGAATATTTGCTAATTAATACCAACTTTCATGTGGAAAATGTTTAATAATTGTCGCGTTCTAGGTGGCAACAGAAAGAATTTAGCTAGGTAGAACTTATTTAATAAATATGGATTACAATTAATTAGAATTTTCTATTAATGTGGGTATTTAGAATTACAAAAATTATCTAATTCAATTAATCTGAAATACGCGGAGAGCCGGGTCGTAGGTAAGTATGCACTTTACAGTCTGAGAGTCTTTAAGTAATTCGTAAAAAATGCCACTGCCCTGGGGGTTGAGCGCGCCGTCGGGTAGTGTCGCCGAGGTAGTCTTCATCCACTCCAGGTCGGTCGGTAGCCGGTTAACCTCGCGCCAGAAGTAGTGAGCGCAGGTCGAGGTAGGGGAGGGAAGAAAGAACCCTGGAATGTAGTCGAAAGTGGACGTTTTAGAATTTGTCCGCTTTCATAGTTGGACTACAACATTGATCTTCGGCCAAAGATGCATGACGGTGAGACGAGATGGCATAGGCGATTTTAAGCATTAAATAGTGATCAATGATGAGGCCAACTAGACATAATTACGATAGCAGACGCGAGAACTAAATGACAATCATGCAGGCAAAGTGGTCGAATGCAACACACGTTAATTAATAGGTAATTTCTTTTACAGTTTACATTTACAAAGTTAATCAGTATAAAAACATGATATCAATAATAATCTTAGGGTATTTCTTATTCAAAAAGATTTTGGATATAATTTTCTAGAAGGAAACAAGATTTTACTATAGGCTAGGTATGTGACGTGACACGTTAAATTTTCATTCAAAACATAATTATTGTTTTAAATGTTGTATAGATTG
This sequence comes from Oeneis ivallda, assembly GCA_029955525.1. Lineage (NCBI taxonomy): Eukaryota > Metazoa > Arthropoda > Insecta > Lepidoptera > Nymphalidae > Oeneis > Oeneis ivallda. The sequence goes on along the minus strand of JARPMR010000001.1, from coordinate 28,539,082 downwards.
TTAGACTATCTAAAGATCGTCGAGATTTTAAATACAAAAGAACAAGCATTCTAAAATGAATCAGCATTTTTAATGAAATCTATGAAAATGGAATCTAATATGTACAGGTACCTAACGAACATCGAGTTAATTCACAACACTCACCCAATATCGGGGCAATTCCTTCGTATTAAATAATCACACACTGGTAATCACTCTTTGATCAGAATTTCTCTTCATTTGTAGAAATTAAAATGTCTCAGAAGTTTCAAAACTTTAGTTTCTTATGTAGCGGTAGATAACGTTCGAACGAGACGAAAAGAAAAAGAACGTCTCTCACCGTTGCAGGTAATCGAGTCCCGGTGCATCACATTTTACGTACGACCGTACTCGTTTGAGTTTATGTATTATGTTTATGTATAAAGATTTTATTTTAATTTATTTTATAATGTTATGTATATTTTATTTATTTACTTATATAATTTTTAATATATTTAAATATATACTTAGAATTTAAGGAAAATAGATAATAAATATTAGCTTAGTCCGCTAGATGGCGCCTAGCGTTACATATCCCCCTTTTTAGGTAAGGATTTTACCTAGTGAAATCCGTACTCAACTGTATATCAAGCCTAAAAGTTATGTCTCTAAATTCATACTTCCTCTCACATTATTCACTCATTCGCTCGTTCATTTTTATCCATCAATCTATTAAATATAGCAACGGCACTTTACAGCAGTGTCGCTGCGTCCTAGCATACAGAGTCTTCGTGATCTAGCAACAAAAACTCAGACATAACAATATTTCAGATAATTGTCCAAGAGCTGTAGTTTTGAAATGATGATCCGGTAAAGTTAGTACCCAACTAAAATATTTTTTCACCTTTTAGGTCAGTGAATAATATTAAGAAAATATAAGATATCTCGACTTTTAGGTCGTCAGGATGTCAAAATTAAATTATCTTACTTTTAGGTCGTAAGACATTATAATTTTGTTAGAAAATAGTAGTATTTAATTTGTAGCTTTCGGTAGAAGTTTCATCATTTACAATTACAATGGACTAATTTTGTAATAAAAGTGGAGTAGGAGTTATTTAGGGCTATGTAGTAAGTAAAGCTTAATTTGCTAATGAAGATTTGTCAGCTTAAGGTCCTTAATGTGCCAAGTCCCTAAGTTGTTTCCGTTAAGATCTTCTAGATCATAAACCAAGGGTGATTTTTTATTAATGACACGACATTTTATATATTTAGGAGCGAGTTTCTTGGCGAATTTATTGTCTTTATCGCTTTGATAGTATGTGCGTCTCCAAACTATATCACCTGGATTAAACTCTGCATATTTGCGTCGCAAGTTGTAGTTAACAGTACTTCGAGAATGAGCCTTTAGTAGCGATGACTGTACTTTATCGAATACCTTGCGCAGCGTTCCTAAATTTTCGGCGTATTCATCTCTAGGTATAAAAACTATGTCATCTGCAGCTGTAGTTTCAGAATCTACGTAGTGAGATCCGCAGCTTATAAGTTCTCGTCCAAATACTAAAAATGATGGTGTAAAGCCAGTAACTATGTTAACAGAACTATTTAGTGCGAATTGTATCTTAGGTATATTAGTATCCCAAGATCGGTGGTCGTTTTCGATAAAAGTTGATACAGAAGTCATTATGGTTTTATTATAGCGTTCTACCGAGTTCACTTGAGGTGTATATTTGGGTGTGTACAGAATATTAGGTATTTTGTAATGTTCAAATAACTGCCGTAAGATATTGCCAGTAAACTGTTTTCCATTGTCCATGAGGATTGTACTTGGAATACCATGTACTAGGAACACTTGCTCTTCTAGAAGGCGAGCAATTATATTAGCTGTTGAACGTCTTATAGGAAATAATAAACAGTACTTACTGAAGCAACATACTACAACTAGTAAAAATGTATTCTGATTCCGAGTGGCTGGTAGAGGTCCAACTAGATCTATACTAATCATTTGGAACGGTCTTGAGCAGATTTTAGGTCTACCCATGACTCCAAGAGTTGTGTGATTAGGGTGTTTATGGGCAATGCATGTATCGCAATTTAAAACAAAATTAGTTACGTCGCGATGCATACCAGGCCAGAAGTAACTCAGACTTAGTCGTTTTAGTGTTTTAAAGACGCCAAAATGACCAGCAGTGGGTTCCGAATGGTTTTTAGAAATAATTTCAGTCCTAGATTCTGCAGGTATAACCTCTTTCCATTCAAACTCTCTCGTTAGCGGATTTAGGCTTTTTACATAGCGGTAAAGCTTATTGTTAGATACTCGATAGTTAAGAAAAGAGGTTGGAGAATTTTGACATCCATTATAGATATTTAGGTACCAAGGGTCTGATGTGTTGGAAGGTAAATTAGTAACATCATTTATAGCAGCTATTGGAACAGAGCGTGAGAGACTATCAGGTACTATGTTCTCAGAGCCTTTACGGTGCTTTATTTCAAAGTTGTAGGCTGATAATCGAACACCCCAACGAGCTAATCGGCCAGTAGGGTTATTGAGATTAATGAACCACTTTAAGGCAGCATGATCAGTGTAGACCGTGAATTTACGACCGTTTTCCAAATAACAGCGCCAGTGTTCTATGGCTGTTAGAACTGCCAGCGCTTCTCGCTCAGTAGCACTGAAGTTACGTTCCCGATCAGTTAGTGACTTGCTCATATACGCTATAACTTTTTCGTCACCATTCTGCACCTGAGTTAGAACAGCACCGATGCCATAATCACTTGCATCAGTATGCACCTCAAAAGGTTCAGAATAGTTAGGACAAGTTAACACAGGCGCAGAAATGAGGCAATCCTTTAACTTTTTAAAGGATTCGTCCGTTTTAGAAGTCCACAAGAATGGAGGTGCTTTTTTGCCTAGTGAGGTCAGCTTATTAAGGGGTGCCGCTAAAGAACTGAAATTAGGAATGAATCTTCTGTACCATGAGGCTGTACCTAAGAATCGTCTTAGTTCCTTTCGATTAGTTGGAGTGGGATAGTTAACAATAGCTTGAACTTTTTCAGGATCAGCATGTAGGCCATTAGAGTCAACTACGTAACCTAGGTATTTTAGCTGTTGCCTGAAAAACTGACTTTTGGTAAAGTTGATGGTTAGGTTCGCAGATTTTAGTTTTTCTAGAACGCGTAGTAAAAGCGATATATGTTTCTCAAAAGTAGGCGAAACTATTATAATGTCGTCGACAAATGCAAATACCAGGTGCTCAAATTCAGGGCCGTAGAATAAACTGTCGACTAACCTCTGCTGTGTAGCTGGTGCATTGGTTAAGCCAAATGGCATACATTTAAATTGGTAAGTGCCACGAGAGGGAATATAGAAGCTAGTTTTGCATCTATCTTCTTCTTTAATTAAGATCTGCCAGAAGCTTTTGGACAAATCGATACTGCTTAGGTACTTAGCATCACGCAAGTTGTCCAGGATTTCAGAAATGTAAGGCAAACTATACGCGTCCTTCTTAGTGACTGCGTTTAACTTGCGGCTGTCTAGACAGAATCGAAGTTCTCCATTCTTCTTAGGAGTCAGTAGCACAGGTGACGACCAAGGACTATCACAAGGCTCTACGATGTCTTCCTTCACCATTTCATCCAGTTGTTCGATTAGGATTCGTTGTTTTTCTGGGGACATCCGATAGTACCTTTGTCGTACAGGAGTAGCATCACCAGTGTCAATAGTGTGAGTGATAAGAGATGTACGTCCTAAACCTCGTTCTTCGTATGAATTTTTGCGGAATTCTAATATAATGTGATCTGCTGTCACTTTTTGAGCTGGAGTTAAGTGATCATACGAGCAAAGATGTTTATGTTCATTACTTGATATTTCAGCTAGTGTAACATCATGCTGTTTCAAAATAACATTTTTTATATGTTTAGGAAATAGGTTAAATGTATTCCAGAAGTCCATACCTAGGATAAGGTCGTTTAAGATTTGAGGAACTACGTGAGCTTTAATAATGTGTAGTTGATTAGCAAAAGAGACCGGTAAGTTAATAAAACCAATAGATTTTAGTTTCACACCGTCCGCAGCAACGAATTGTAGATTTTCGCAGTTATTTAGTTTGAATCCAGATTTAGTTAACATTTCGTGAGAATGATTACCTAATATTGTAGCAGATGAACCAGAATCGAGTAAACCTGTCAGTTGTAGACCGTTGATCTCGATCAAGGCATACGGACGTGAGTTGATATTAGAATTTTGGATTGACGAAACAGTGTAGCAAGAAAAATATTTAGAGATAGTCTCTAACCAATCTTTCCATTCAGATTCATTGAAATTGTTACTACGATTAGTATCGACACTGAATCGACAATCCAGACTGCCTAGTTTTTTGTATTAGGTTCATTAGAATGACAATTTTGACACTCCGGATAGCGAATTCCCTTATTTCCGCATTTGAAGCATATGGGAAAGTGAGGTAACTTGCATTGCTTCAGAGAGTGAGTATTGTTCCTACACCTAGGGCAAAAAACGTTTGTAGGTTCAGAAGAGACGGCAGTAACAGGTAAGTTTTTATTTTGATTAGGTATTGATGATTCTGTGTTAGTGGTATTAGTTCGATATGTGTTTGTGTTGTTTGTGTTACTAGAGTGGCCTTGTTTGTGATTTTTATTTTGGTAATTATAATGTTGTGAGTAGTAATTTTTATTGTAGTTATTAGAATGTGTATTAAAATAATGGTTAGGTTTCTTATTGTAGTTATAGTTTGAATTGGTGTTACCAGTAGTGCTTGGTTTGTTGTAGGCAAATTCAGGTGCAAGTGTTTCTGAATTAGCCTTAGGAGGTTCTCGAAATTGTTTAAGTCGTGACTGAATGCTTTCATAATTGCGACAAACATTTCTTAGTGTCTCAATGTCCTTTACGCCAGGAGAGGCTGCAAGTGTACTTGCATAACAAGGTCGTATGTTATGCAGGATAATTTCAAGTTGTTCACTTTCAGAGAGACGATTATTTAGCCGCGAGAACATTCCATGCATTATTGATAGGTAAATGGTGATATTTTCTTGCTCGCCCTGTGTACGACTACGAATTTCCGAGAGTAATCTGTAGTCATAGTCACTGTGACTGAAATCTTGTTTTAGTAAAAGTACTAGCTCATCCCAAGAATTTACTTTATGTTTCGCGTAGCGAAACCAGTGCAGTGCATCTTCAGTGAAGAATTCGTATGCATATGACATGACCTTACTACGCGATACATCTCTAGATAAAATAAACTCTTCCATTCTCTGTATAAATGCCCGTACACAAGTTTTTCCAGAAAACTTAATTTTGGATATCTCTGCAGCTATGTTTTTATCGCAGGAAAAGATTCTTTCAGTAATAGGGGCTGTTGTTGATTCGGTAGGAGCAGCTGTATCAGGTGGTAAAGGGCAACTCGTTGGTTTCAAGGAGAGTATGTCGTTATTTTGAACCTTGTAATTGGAACGGCATGCTTTATACATTTCCTGAAGATCTTCTGTAGGTGTTATTCGATTTATTCTATGATGGACGTGATTAAGTATAGTCTCGGTTCTAGTATATAAGTTTTTATCAAATTTATTTTTTAGAATTGAAAGATTATTTTGAGACTTATTTAAAGTTTCTTTAACTGCTTTTAGATCACTTGCTGGGTCTAAATGTGATTCTAGTATATCTTCCGAAGGTAATGAGACAGAGATCTTTACGATTTGTTTTCGCAGTTCCGCTACAGAATCTGCAGGTGTGAGTCCACGAACGGCAACCTCATATTCAAGTTCTGATTTTTGTAGAGATAAATATTTTATTGGAAACGACATTATTGATTTTCAAAGAAGAGAAAAAATTTGAGTAGAATTAATAACGAGACCGATGAGTGTGTGTTGCAATTTAAAACGATTGCGTACAATATGATCAGCTACAGCACTAGTTGATTGATATAATACTAAATCAGCTTAACTAGGTTCAACTTGTATGTCAGCAATTAGAATTAAAATTATTAGATTTTGAGCAAAAGAATTAGACTTTTAATGAGCAGTAAATTAATTAAAATTGCACAGCCATCCATACAAGTTGAGCAACTTAATTTAATATCTAAATGCAACCATCACCAGTGATAACTACAAAATACTTCGAGCTTACTCAAAACTTGCTCAGGACTGTATAGTACATAAGAAGGTGGGCGCCATTGTCGCGTTCTAGGTGGCAACAGAAAGAATTTAGCTAGGTAGAACTTATTTAATAAATATGGATTACAATTAATTAGAATTTTCTATTAATGTGGGTATTTAGAATTACAAAAATTATCTAATTCAATTAATCTGAAATACGCGGAGAGCCGGGTCGTAGGTAAGTATGCACTTTACAGTCTGAGAGTCTTTAAGTAATTCGTAAAAAATGCCACTGCCCTGGGGGTTGAGCGCGCCGTCGGGTAGTGTCGCCGAGGTAGTCTTCATCCACTCCAGGTCGGTCGGTAGCCGGTTAACCTCGCGCCAGAAGTAGTGAGCGCAGGTCGAGGTAGGGGAGGGAAGAAAGAACCCTGGAATGTAGTCGAAAGTGGACGTTTTAGAATTTGTCCGCTTTCATAGTTGGACTACAACATTGATCTTCGGCCAAAGATGCATGACGGTGAGACGAGATGGCATAGGCGATTTTAAGCATTAAATAGTGATCAATGATGAGGCCAACTAGACATAATTACGATAGCAGACGCGAGAACTAAATGACAATCATGCAGGCAAAGTGGTCGAATGCAACACACGTTAATTAATAGGTAATTTCTTTTACAGTTTACATTTACAAAGTTAATCAGTATAAAAACATGATATCAATAATAATCTTAGGGTATTTCTTATTCAAAAAGATTTTGGATATAATTTTCTAGAAGGAAACAAGATTTTACTATAGGCTAGGTATGTGACGTGACACGTTAAATTTTCATTCAAAACATAATTATTGTTTTAAATGTTGTATAGATTGTTAGACTATCTAAAGATCGTCGAGATTTTAAATACAAAAGAACAAGCATTCTAAAATGAATCAGCATTTTTAATGAAATCTATGAAAATGGAATCTAATATGTACAGGTACCTAACGAACATCGAGTTAATTCACAACACTCACCCAATATCGGGGCAATTCCTTCGTATTAAATAATCACACACTGGTAATCACTCTTTGATCAGAATTTCTCTTCATTTGTAGAAATTAAAATGTCTCAGAAGTTTCAAAACTTTAGTTTCTTATGTAGCGGTAGATAACGTTCGAACGAGACGAAAAGAAAAAGAACGTCTCTCACCGTTGCAGGTAATCGAGTCCCGGTGCATCACATTTTACGTACGACCGTACTCGTTTGAGTTTATGTATTATGTTTATGTATAAAGATTTTATTTTAATTTATTTTATAATGTTATGTATATTTTATTTATTTACTTATATAATTTTTAATATATTTAAATATATACTTAGAATTTAAGGAAAATAGATAATAAATATTAGCTTAGTCCGCTAGATGGCGCCTAGCGTTACATAATGATTTTAAAGAATTTGGGGCTGGCAGGCAAATCAATCTTCTTAACAACTTATAGCCTCTTGGTGACCGCTTATATAGTCTTAGCCCCGATTTCACCAACGTCGCGTGACGTTATCCTTGGAATAAATTGGGCGTTCTGACAGTTTTTGTATTGAAAATAATGTCAAAATATCAAATTTATGCTCGGATAAGACTTATTTTACGTTGGTGAAATCGGCCCTTAGAGCTATAATTTTGCAGTCAGTGTCCCATCTTCGGCCATTGGATTTCCTCTTATAATTTTGCAACTGCCCTTGCAATAGTAAAGCAAAAGCGGATGATATTTTACTATTTAATATTCTATTAACCAAATCATTTTGGCTTAAACCCTTTAAAAATTCTTCATTTTTTAAATTTTTTATGTTTTTTTGCAGCCTGTTAATTTTTTTAATTTGATATTTCATTTTTTCTAACATTTGTTGATATTTCTCTTTCATATTTTGCTTTGCACCAACAACAAGCTCGTTTCTCTCTGACAAACTCCCACATGTTTTTAATGGACCTGCATTAGGCTCACCAACAACAAGCTTGTTTCTCTCTGAAAAACTTCGATATGTTTTTGATGTGCCTGCAATAGGCTCTAACACATTGCTGTGCACCAGAATAGGTTCTGATGATGTGATCTAAAATTAAAAGATTTATTGTCATTACATAAATAATCATAATGTACTGTGTCAACAGCTAAGTAGGTGCACAATTAAATTAAATTAATTTATTTTATTTTCATGTAGGAGGCATGTGCCTAGGGCTTGCATTCGAATATTCGAATTATTCGAATAAGGGGCCGTTCATAAAATACGTTCGCATACAAGGGGGAGGGAGGGGTCTTGCTGAGTGTGACAAGATGTGACAAGGGGGGACGGAGGGTCTACGCCGTAGACCCTCAGTCCCGTGCGAACGTCACGTTGCCGTAGACTCTACGGCAACGTGACGTTCGCACTTCGCCGTTCATTATTCTTCGACATGAGCTCTGTCGCGCGGCTCTAGCAGCGTTGCGATCCGTCACTACTGGTTTCTTTGTTTTTCCAGTACTTGAGAGAGTAACGTTTCCACGTACCCTGCGCTCTCGATTCTTTAACAAATGAAAATACTGTTTCTCATGTATTTATTATTATATTATTCCTTCATTCGCCATTTAGCAGTGAACTAATACAGACGCTTTTTTCATATTTCTCAGTTTAATACTCTTTATTACGTTAATTACTTTATAGGTACTCTTTATTGCGGTACGGAAGTTGCAGAATGGCTAGATGACGATGAAGTGGACGGTAGTTTTGAAGATGAAGAAGAAGATGCTGCAATACCGATTATAGATATTTCGGCCCATTTACAAAATCCTTGGACTTCTGATTAATAAAAATATTATTTATTATTTATGTGTTCGTTATAAAAGATATTTATTGATTTATTAAAATTTTATTATAATAACTAAATAAATATTTTTCATTCTCAAAATTTATGTACTATCATTTGAAATTTATCATACTAAAGAGGGGGGGGGAGCGGTCTTAGTTTTTGTGACGGAATATTTCTAGGGGGTCACAGAAAGTGTGACACAGCGTGACAATAGGGGGGAGGGGGTCAAAAAAAGCTGATTTTAGCGTGACGTATTTTATGAACGGCCCCTAATATTTCTTGTCCGAATATTCGAATATTAAATCTGCTATATTCGAATATTCGACCAATTTTCCGAAAGCCAAACTCGGAATATTGATAGAATAGAATAGAATAGAAAATACTTTATTGCACAACAAGAAATAATGGTTGAAATACAACAAAAGAAAATAAGTACAAGGTGCAAAGGCGGCCTTATTGCAAAAGCAATCTCTTCCAGGCAACCCTTGTCTGGAGAGGAAAACGCCAAAGAAAATGGGATAGTGCGGAATATTGATGTGCATGTCGCAGGCATTTTGTGTGATTCCGCCGTTTACATACGGCGTCGTCAGTTTAGAAACGCTCGCTGTTATGTAATACCGCGGCAAATTGAAGTATTTAGTTCTGTTTCTTATGCCTAACAAGTACTATGTTCGCCAAAATGTAAAGGTAGGTTAGGGTTATATATGAACAGTCGGGTGGTAGTGTGAACAGTCAGGTGTGTGTGTGAAGAGTCTGGTGAACACTTAGGTATATTGGCCAAATGGAACCTAAGCCCGGCCGCAGGCCGGGCACCTGACTGTTCATGTCGAACCCCAACCTAACCTAACTTATGAGGCCTGGAGACGATGGATATGGGAAGTCCGTCGCCTGAGGGAGTAAGGTCCTCGGGCCGGGAGACACATTTTGTTCCTTGTGTGCCTCAATTTGTGTTTGTGTGACTCTGTGTTTGAGAGGAGGTTCTGTCTCGGCAGGCGCCGCTGGCTGGGTTGCGTGAACGTGATTACGGTCCCGTTGCCCAGTCACCAGGCGATGAGAAGGAACACCGTGGGGTTTTAGTCGGTTAGAGTCCGACATAACAGTCGCGTAACCCCGGGGGCCGTGGTATCATGATGGATTTCCCCACGTAAAAAAAAAAGGTATATTGGCCAGATGGAACCTAAGCGGGCACCTGACTGTTCATGTCGAACCCTAAACCTAAGCTAACTTTAGAGGCAGATTCGTGGCTCTGGTGCTTGGGAATTGCGTAGATTCGCAATAACTACATCGAAAACTGCAGTGAAATTAAAACAATTGAACGAGTTGTCATTTTGCCTTCGGCTTATTACACAACAGCGAGCGTTTCTAAACTGACGACGCCGTATGTAAACGGCGGAATCACACAAGATGCCTGCGACATGCACAAAATATTACTTCTAAACTCCGCGCGCAACATTATTAGAAGTAGAAGACAATAATTATGCTTAGAAAAAAGCAGTGATGATGTCTAGGTTGGAACGCGCTTGCCTAGAAGATACCTATTCACTCTTGCCTTGAAGGTTCTTAAGTTGTACGTGTAAGAGTAAGAATAAGCCAAAGTTAGATGATAAGATTAAAACGCATTTTATTTTTGTGCAATGTAACATTGATCTGATTCTGAATTATTATAGACCCATCTAGCTGCTGAGTCATGTTTATAAGTTGTTCTCGAGAGTCATTACGAATCGTTTCGCTCGTAGGTTCGACTACTTCCAGCCTCCCGAACAAGCCGGATTCCGAAAAGGCTGTGGCACCATCAATCACATTCATACGCTGCGGCAGGTTATACAAAAGATGGAAGAGCATTAACGGCCACTTTGCTTAGCGTCTGAGGACTATCAGAAAGCCTGGAATTTGATGGAAACTTGGGCCTTATTGAGGTCGCTGCAGAGATACCGGATTGACTACCGGTATATCCAAGTGTTGAAGTGCTTGTATGAAAACGCCACTATGTCAGTACGTATACAGGACCAGACTACGAGGCCAATCCACTTGCAGCGTGGAGTGTGACGGAGACGCAATCTCCCCAAAGCTATTTACCGCTGCATTGGAGGACGTCTTTAAGCTTCTGGATTGGAACGGACTTGGCATCAATATAAACGGTGAGTACATCACTCAATTGCGATTTGCCAATGACATAGTCGTTAAGGCAGAGACTCTGAGCGACCTCAATACAGTGCTCAACGATCTCAGCACGGTTTCTCAGCGTTGGGCCTAAAGATGAACATGAGCAAGATGAAAATCATGTCCAATGCTCATGCTCCACTCCTCCCTCGTTAAGAATATTGCACTTGACATTGTGCACGAGTAAATAATATACCTGGGACACACAGTCCAGCTAGGTAGGTCCAAATTCATAATTTCTAATACTGAATTATTACCTATTTATATTCTATCAACGTTGAAAATCTTTCTTTTAAATCTTTTAAGATTTGTAAGTCAGTAATTAATACGAAGTAAGTAGTACGAAGAACCAAAAATAATGTTTAGAATTTAATACTTTATTTCTAGTTACATCTACTAATCTGCTATCTACTAATTCTACTAATATTATAAATGCGAAAGTTTGTGAGGATGGATTCATGGATAAATAGATGCATAAACCTTAATCTATACGAAGTCGCGGGCTTAACTAGTTATAAAATTACATTATCGGTATTAGTTTTTATTTCTTTTCATTACAGTTATTGTATAATATCATTTCAGCTAATCTTTTATTATTGTTTCAGATTCCCAAAAAATTATGAACTAAGGCTTAGATGGCTAAATGCTTTAAGTAGACCCGAGTTCAAGCCTACAAAAGGAAACAGATTATGCAGTAATCATTTCTAGGGGAACGACATTATTTACACTCGTGATACACTCGTTTACACTCGTGTATTTATTGTTAATTGCTTTTTTGTTCAATTTTCCCTGCTGATTTAAGAAATAAATAATAATTTTTAAAATAAGCCTACTTTTACTATTCATTTTATCACATTCAGGACATTCCTTAATTCCTGAAGCTGGATATTAAGAAAAAATAAAATATTATGAAATCTATAATATAATTATACCTACTCGTGTAATAACTGTAACTGGAAGATTTCTGTACATTTAATATATTTTGAAAATTTTAACCTGGGGATGATTTATTAATTATCGATACTGAGCCCAAAACAGATTTTTATTTAATTTTTGTCTGTTTGTCTGTCTGTCTGTGTCTGTCTGTCTGTCTGTCTCTGTCTGTCTGTGTCTAACTGTGTCTGTCTGTCTGTCTGTTCGCGCATCACTCAAAAACTACTGAACGGATTTAAATGAAATTTGGTATAGCGGTAGATGATACTCCAGGTCAACATATAGGATAGTTTTTATCCCGATAAAACATAAGGTTACTTCAGGAAAGGGGATGAAAATTTTTGTTGATTTTACTCCATAAATCAGTTAAATATGAACCGAATCTAATAATTCTTTCTTTATTAGAAAATATATAAGTGTGTACTATAGGTAATACTTTGTTTAATTTTGGTGAGGATATGCTTAATATTATCGGAGATAGAGGACAGAACTTCTCTCGGATGTCCAGGTCACTCGCATAAGATATAATTATATGTATAGTATAGATCTTATTACACCCATACAACAGCCATATCTTGACCTGAGCCATTCATTACATATTAATCTTAGAATATATATCAGTGAACTCCAGGCCCTAGCTCCTCAATCCTGATGCTGCTGTGTACTGCCCACCTAAATCATGGATATTTACCAATATTTAAAATATAATGGCGTAGTGGAGCCGTAAAAGCTGACTCAATTCTGATGCTGCTGGGTACTAGTCACCAATGGTAGGTCCCAAGTATGAACTACGTTGTGTAGTGGCATAACGCAGCTGCCAAGACCAAGCTGCCAAGCTGAATCGACCAAGACCAAGTATGGACTACATAGTGAGGCAATGTAATCGTAAAAATATTCGCGTTCGCTTCGCTGGCGAAAGTGTCTTTCCTTACTTGGTATTGTAAGAAGTAGGTATAAAGTACAAAGTTAAGGAGAGCAGTCCTAAAAACGCGCTCGCTTCGCTCGCGAAAATGTCAGTGTTGCGTTGCTGTTGTAGGTGGCCAAGTATGGACTACATAGTGGCGTAGTGCAATCGTAAAAAATGTCGCACTCGCTTTGCTAGCGATGATGTCGATTATAGATTGCTTTTGAAGATATCAATTAGTATGGACTTCACAGAGGCGAGTGCAATCAAATGTTGTAGGTGCCAAGTATGGACATTGGACTACATAGTGGCGTAGTGCAATCGTAAAAAATGTCGCACTCGCTTTACTCGCGATGATGTCGATTATAGATTGCTTTTGTAGATACCAATAATTATTATGGACTACACAGAGGCGTGGTGCGATAAAAATATTTTCGCGCCCGCTTCGCTCGCGAAGTTATCGGTTTTCAATTAGTACTGTAGGTGCCCAGTATAAACTACAAAGAAGCGTAGTGCAATCGAAAATTCAACTTTAACAAAAAAAAATTCTACGAAATTTGGTGAAAACTTACCTTTTTATGTCCCAAATACACTGTAATTTTTTTGATTTAAAATATTTATTTTTTCACCTTATTTTGAAAGCAGCCTAATTTTCAATCGAAAATTCTCACGTAAAAATATCTGCTTTTTAGGGTTCCGTAGTAAACAAGGAACCCTTATAGTTTCGCCATGTCTGTCCGTCTGTCTGTCTGTCTGTCTGTCTGTCCGTCCGCGGTTTAGCTCAGCTCAGAGACTATTGGTACTAGAAATCTGTAATTTGACAAGGGTAGGTATAAATATCAATAACGCCGACAAAGTGGTGAAATAAAATTTTGAAATATAATTTTTTTAGGGTACCTCCCCTACATGTAAAGTGGGGATGAATTATTTTTTCTCGTTTATCCCATAGTGTGGGGTGTCGTTGAATAGGTCTTTCAAAAATATTGTGGGTGTGGCAACACCATTTTTCAATTCAGGGATTTTTATTAGAGTCCAGTGTCCCCCGTCTCCCCCCCCCCCCCCCTTTGCCAGCTAAATGGTTTTATATAGGATACAAGAAAAAATTCACAGCAGTAGTATATATAACGAATTTTAAAGGAAAACTATCACGGCTAAGTAGGGTTCATTAGTTAAAGAGTTATATCTGTTTTTTATAAGTTAGTTATTACACGTAGTGTAAGTTGCATATTTTGTAGTAAGTATATTATAGTATTTAAACCATGGAACTCAAAATGTATTTAATATTCATAAATAAAATAAAATCACTATCCTAGGTCAGCAATAATATTTGAGACTCAACTACGGAACCCTACACTGCGCGTGGCCCGACACGCACTTGGCCGGTTTTTTTAAAAAAAGTCGGTGAGCTTTTTGTGCGTTGAAATCTCTACTTTCTGATGGTGTAAAAAATAAATACCTACATTACTACGGTAAATGTTCTCAGAAAATGCAAAGAAATGAAATACGAAATAACAGGTAGTAAGGTCCAGACCCTCCTAGCCTCTATGAAATACCTTTTAAGTTATATGCGTAGATGCCTATTTATTGCTATTTTATGATAACTTATATACCCTGAGTGACCTACGGAAAATTTTAGCCCATCAAAAGGTATTTCATAGAGAAGTGGGGAAGGGGCTAGGAGGGTCTGACTGGGCCTTACTACCTGTTAGTTCGTATTTCGTTTCTGCATTTTTATCATCGTAATGCATATTTTTTTTTACACCATCAGAAAGTAGAGATTTCAACGAACAAAAAGCTCACCGACTTTTTTAAAAATCGGCCAAGTGCGAGTCGGGCCTCGCTCTTTTAGGGTTCCTTTAAAAAAAATTACATTAAAATATTTTCATGTACCCATGGAAATATTTTAATTTAATTTTTTTAATTTTATTTTATTTTTATTATTTGTTGTTATAGCGGCAATAGAAATACATAATATGTGAAAATTTCATCTGTCTATCTATTACGGTTTACGAGATACAGCCCGCTGACAGACGGACGGACGGACGGACAGCGTAGGCTTAGTAATAGGGTCCCGTTGGTACCCTTTGGGTACGGAACCCTAAAAAAAGGCAGATATTTAAACGTGAGAATTTTCGATTGAAAATTAGGCTCCTTTTTCGATATTAAGTCAAAATAAGGTGAAAAACAAGTATTTTAAATAAAAAAAACCGGCCAAATGCGAGTCGGACTCGCGCACCGAGGGTTCCGTACTCCAAAAGTAAAAGTAAAACGATAATATTATATTAATTTGCTTATTTATCGTTAACTTTGTTTGTAGAGGTTATTGTTAATACAAAAAAAAAATTTTGCGGCGGGGGGGGGGGGGGGCGGTATTTTTTTCGACATTTTGGCCGATTAATCAAAAACGATTATATATAAAAATAAATAAAAAACTGTTTTAGAATGCACAGGAAGGGCTTTCATACGATATCCCACTCGGTATTATCTTAGTTATCTTAGTTACTTTGAAATTTTTCCTGTAAAATATACATAAACCTCTATTGACCATAATTAATATTAATAATAATAAAACTAAAAATAATAATTGATTTTTTTTTATTCCAATGAGGTTGGGCCACTATTATACACAACTATTCCAAATTTCATGTCGGTAACTTTAATAGTAAAAGCAGTGATAGCCTAGTGGTTAGGACTGTGGTAGTACTATTATATATTCTGTGCTGTGGTCTCCTATTCGGGGGGTCGCAGGTTCGATTCCGGGTACCTCTGACTTTTCGGAGTCAAGTGCGTTTAAGCAATTAAATATCACTTGCTTCAACGGTGAAGGAAAACATCGTGAGGAAACCTGCACATCTGAGAGTTCTTCATAATGTTCTCGAAGATGTGTGAAGTCCGCCAATTCGCATTGGGCCAGCGTGGTGGACTATGACCTATAACCCTTCTCTGAAGGAGACCTGCGCTCAGTAGTGAGCCGTTGATGGGTTGTTAATGATGATGATGATGATGATGATGAACTTTAATAGTTACTGAAATAATCGACTGTGACAGACGGACGTACGGAGAAAGTCTCACCAGAAGGGTTCCTTTTTACCATTTTGGTACGGAACTCTAAAAAAGGCAGTTTATTTGGGACATATAAAGGTAAGTTTTCACCAAATTTCGTGAAAAAAAATATATTTATTTCTTTTTATTACCTACAACTTTGCCATTAACTTAATACTTGTTAAAACTAAATCCCCCGCCGCGTCTGTCTGTCTGTCTGTCAGTTCGCGATAAACTCAAAAACTACTGAACGGATTTTAATGCGGTTTTCACCAATAGATAGGGTAATTCATAACGAAGGTTTTACTGTATAATTTGTTAAAATATTGTGTAAATTGGTTGAAATATGACGATAATTGTTGACAATGTCGGAAAAATTTAAGTCGCCTGGGAGCTTTCATCGAAAACGCTGGCTAAGCCCTTTGAGATATAACAATAAAAGTACGGTGGTGGTATGGTGGGATAATTCTTTACAAAAAAAGTCCGCGGTGGCATATATATCTATCTTTTAAGGGTAGCTCAATATACCCATTTTAACTTTTAAAAAAATCGGCCAAGTGCGAGTCGGGCCTCGCTCTTTTAGGGTTCCGTTAAAAAAATTAAATTAAAATATTTTCATGTACCCATGGAAATATTTTAATTTAATTTTTTTAATTTAATTTCATTTTTATTATTTGTTGTTATAGCGGCAATAGAAATACATAATATGTGAAAATTTCATCTGTCTATCTATTACGGTTTACGAGATACAGCCCGCTGACAGACGGACGGACGGACGGACGGACAGCGTAGGCTTAGTAATAGGGTCCCGTTGGTACCCTTTGGGTACGGAACCCTAAAAATGGACACGTACTATGTGGTTTTGTAAATCTATTTAGAGAGATACCTGATACAGTATTAATCTTATCAACTTAAATACGTTAGTTACCTTACTCATTTCATGTACATTATGATAGTCCTTTACACCATACAATTTAAATGAATATTATTATCTAGAGTTATCGCAAAATAAAAACGATCGCGCGCTAAAATAATTTCAATCGCGCTCCGCGGGTTGCTATGATATATGCCGAGCGCTTCCGAGCTATACTTCTTTTAAATAAGCCTACGTACTGTTCAATATGCTGTTCAAGGTATAACTTATGGAACATTCCAAGGAGTTTGCAAAGCATATTCGTAATATGCTCTACTACCCGTGCGAAGCCGGGGTGGGTCGCTAGTATATTATAAAAAAAGCCGGCCAAGTGCGAGTCGGACTCACGCACCGAGGGTTCCGTACTCCAAAAGTAAAAGTAAAACGATAATATTATATTAATTTGCTTATTTATCGTTAACTTTGTTTGTAGAGGTTTATTGTTAATATAAAAAAAAAATATGCTAGTTAGAGCGTTGGTTTTATTTTTCCTGTAAAATATACATAAACTTCTATTGACCATAATCATTTCAGATTTTTCGATTGGTAAACTTCGAAGATAAGGGGGGGGGGGGGGGGGGAACGGTATTTTTTTCAACATTTTGGCCGATTACTCAAAAACTATTATATATAGAAATAAATAAAAACTGTTTTAGAATGCACAAGTAAAGGCCTTTTTAGGGTTCCGTACCCAAAGGGTACCAACGGGACCCTATTACTAAGCCTACGCTGTCCGTCCGTCCGTCTGTCCGTCTGTCAGCGGGCTGTATCTCGTAAACCGTAATAGATAGACAGATGAAATTTTCACATATTATGTATTTCTATTGCCGCTATAACAACAACTAATAAAAATTAAAATAAACTAAAAAAATTAAATTAAAATATTTCCGTGGGTACATGAAAATATTTTTAATTAATTTTTTTAACGGAACCCTAAAAGAGCGAGGCCCGACTCGCACTTGGCCGATTTTAATTTATTTTCGAAAAAGTTAGAGTTCCTTAAGAAAATTGCAATAATGTAACCCAAAGTAGCAAAATTTTGCCTATAAAATGCATTCTTTGGCGTTTGCTGAGAAAACTATTGATGATACATAAAAATTATGTACTACATGATTAAAGTACTCATTATTTTCTACAAAAAAGTCCCAAGAGAATATGTCTACCTATCATATTTAAGTCACAATAGTAGCTTTTGTGTTCTAAAATTTAATTAGATCGCCTTTATTATCGTAGTATTAATTCTTCCTTACTAATACTTAGGTACATAATATTATAAAATAAAAATGTTTTTGTTGGTTTGTCCGTCAATCATGCTGCAGCAAAGCTACGGATTGACGTAATTTTTTGGATAGGTATAGTTGAGAACCTGGAGGATGACATAGGCATCCCGGAAAATCAAAGAGTTCCCGCGGGATTTTAAAAACTAAATTCACGTGGACGAAGTCGCGGGCATCCGCTGATTTTAAAATAAAATTCTTCATTACTTACTGCGTAGGTAGGATAATGAATATGGATTTGATTGAGATGAAAAATTCAGTTTAGATGCAGTTAGCATAATAAATACTATACCTTGTAAAAAGCTCTTACTAGTTCCAATATTCAAATTATTGATTGGGTAGGTATAAATGGGTAATACACCCTGGTTGAACTACTCTTTTAAGGGCCGATTTCACCAACGTAAAATAAATCTTATCCGAGCGTAAATTTGATATTTTGACAATATTTTCAATACAAAAACTGTCAAAACACCCAATTTATTCCTCGGTAAAACGTCATTAGACCTTGGTGAAATCGGCACTAAACATCCAGTCTTATCCAGTTTGCCGATGCCAGAGTGCCGATTTCACCAACGTCGAATGACGTTTTACCGAGGAATAAATTGGGTGTTGTGACAGTTTTTGTATTGAAAATGCTGTCGAAATAACAAATTTACGCTCGAATAAGACTTATTTTACGTTGGTGAAATTAGTCCTAAGAAACAAGTGTAAATTAAAAATTTTATTTTTAAAAAACAAGCTTTTAGTAGCTGGCTCCATCCTCAGACCCTGGCTATCATCTAGAACCAGACTACTTGTCAAGACGAATCAAACGAGCCCAAACTCGATGGGGTTACGTCGTTTTATTACAGAGTTGCCAAAACCACCTTCCGGCTTCATCATGAGACCCTGAATATCATCTAGGACCAGACTACTTGTCAACACTAATCAAACGAGCCTGAACTCGATGGTATTAAGTATGTCATTTTATTACAGAGTTACCAAAACCACCTTCCGGTTTCATCATCAGACCCTGATCAGATCAGACCCTGGTACCCATCTAAAAACAAAGTACTCGTCAAGATGAATCAAACGAGCCGAAACTCGATGGAGTTGCGTCGTTTCATTGCGAAGTCATCATAATATTGCATTGTTACGCGATTTACACATGTATGCAAAATTTCATAATCGGTAACCGGGAAGTGGATCAAATTTAATTTGCAAGATTTGATGACAAACATCGGGACAAGTGAAACTAAATAAAAGCTTGTAAAAATAGATTGTGCTAAAGCTGGAAGCAGTGATAGCCAAGTGGTTAGGACTGTGGTCCCCTATTTGGGGTCGCAGGTTCGATCCCGGGTAAGCACCTCTGACTTCGGAGTCATGTGCGTTTAAGCAATTAAATATCACTTGCTTCAACAGTGAAGGAAAACATCGTGAGGAAACCTGCACATCTGAGAGATCTCTATAATGTTCTCGAAGGTGTGTGAAGTCCGCCAATTCAAATTAGGCACGAGTGGTGGACTATGGCCTATAACCCTTCTCTAAGAGAAGACCTGCGCTCAGTAGTGAGCCGTTGATAGCTTGCTAATGATGATGATGATGATGATGATGATGATGATGATGATGATGATGATATAAATACACTGATTTTGGAACTAGGAAAACGACTAGGCATTGACGCCATAGACGAATTCTATTAACTACTAGCTGATGCCCGCGACTTCGTCCGCGTGGATGCAGTTTTAAAATCCCTCGGGAACTCTTTGATTTTACGGGATAAAAAGGAGCCTATGTCCTCAACTATACCCATGCAAAAATTGTAGAACACAAAAGCTACTATTGTGACTTAAATATGATAGTTAGATATAAGGAAGTTTTTTGTAGAAAATAATGAGTAGGTACTTTAATCATGTAGTACATCATTTTTATGTATCATCAATAGCTTTCTCAGCACACGCCAAATAATGCATTTTATAGGCAAAATTTTCCTACTTTGGGTTACATTATTGCAATTTTCTTAAGGATCTCTAATTTTTTTGACAGTAAATTATAGCCTTTGTTACTTCCTGATAACTTAACTTTCTACTGGTGAAAAAATGGTTAAAATCGGTCCAGTAGAAACAAACTAACAAACAAACAAAAAATCTTTCCTCTTTATAATATTAAGTATAGACAAGACTGAATAGTCGTAATTCCTAGTTCCATGGAAGCGTCTGGCGACTGACGTCATAGTGAGTATCAAAGACTACAAGCAAAGAGTATAATAATATACTACAAGTATGTTGTTCTGTGACTACAAGTCAGTACTCAGCTCAGTGCTGAATGTACTCTGTGGTGAATGTGGTGAACCACAAAATTATTGGTGCTGTTAGTGTTGAATGTTGTAGGAAATTCGATTTTGTATAGTTTTGTTCGTGTTTTATATGGAGTCAGAAATATTTAGGCTCGTTATATGTTCTTGCCAAAGTTTTATACGTATCAAGTGATTTTGGTAAGATGGAGTCGCCGCCGTCGTTTTCTACTCACTCCGAAGCACCTCCTTTAAGTGAAGACAGCGGCCTGCTGATTACAAGTGGATCGTTTTCTAGTGATTCCGCGAGTGGTTGGCATCACATCACATCCGAGGCAAGTACTACCAATAATTATGCGTCATAACAAAAATACGTCTTTCCATTAAATGCTCATCAGTTTACTTTATTTGCAACTTTATGACACGAAATACAAATACCATTTTCAGTGTTTCCTTAACAGTTAGTTATTCTGTTAGCCAATTAAATTTCGTTATGTTTTTCGTCATTTCTTGTAAAGTTTGGTGAATATTGAGTGATTAGGTTATAAAGTCTTTACCTGTGTTTATTTAAATCCAAAGTAACTCTGTAGCAAAACTTTTAATTTCGACACTTAAAAATATACTTACTATTAATTTTCATTGAATATATGAAATAGCTACACAAAAGAGTGAATACTTCTGTTAATAGTTTACTAAATATTTTACGTTTTTTATTTATTTATTTATAAGCCTATATCGGACAATATAAAATATTTTCAATAGTTTATTGCTGTTTATATTCGCTAGTCCGTGTGCCCTTTGGCAAAGGCCTCCTCCAATCCTTTCCAATCCTTCCTATCTGCTGCTCGTCTCATCCATGTTTTTCCTGCTATAGCCTCAATTTCGTCTCGCCATCTCTTGTTTTGTCGCCCCTTCCTTCTCTTTCCCTCTCTGGGGTACCAAACACTGACCGCTTTGCTCCATTTATCCTCACCCCGTATGATGTGGCCAGCCCATCGCCATTTAAGCAGCTTTAAATATTTTACTTTAAGAAATACTAAGGGCCTCTTTCACAACCTTCAAGTAAAGTCTCGAGTAGGCTAATTGCCAGTTAAAGTCACGAGTAACGTGAATGTGGATTTCACAATTGCTGAGTAGCACTAATCGACGGTTAAAGTAGCCTGCAACTTACTTCCAGATTCGTCTGCCAATCAAGCTTGTTTAATTGACGAGTAACGTTATTCGAACGAACTTGACAGTTGATATTCAAGTATTTAAATCGAAATTATTGTTATAAATGGATTTATTTGAATTGGTGCATCTGTAATATGTTTCGACAAACAAACAACAAGCAAGACAAATTTGACATTAATCCGTTTATTGTAAAGCTAAGGAGCTGACATGACACTATATTTCTGTTTACCCACTTGCTTACATTTTATTATATCAACGAAGTGCAAAAGTAGGTAGGTACCCTTCAAAGTTCAATCCAATATATATATACCATACCTCCCCAACAAGAATGATTTTACAAAGAACAAAATAGTAAACTTCTAAAAAATTAACAAAATAATAATAATCAATCACTGCTAACAATTTAATAGAATACAATACAAATCAATGAGTTAATGTTTATCTTTACTCCCAGTCTGTCCATATTAAGGTGATTTAGAACGCATATTACATGTCTTGTTTTTTATTTTCCCCGCACTGTCAGAAGTAGGAGGAATTCCTAATATTTTGGCCCATTCTGTGGCATCTGGTATTGTAATGATTTCTTCTGTTTCCTGACTACTTTCCTCTCTTCCCTCATTCATATCAGAGGTTCTCTCTTTCTTCACTTCTTCCTCTGCCTGCGTTGTTGCAGATGCCTTTTTAATTAGTTGATCAATATGCCGATTAATGATCACACCCTCACTGGTTTCAATTTTATAACTTGAAGGTCCAATTTTTTCTTTTATCACACCAGGTAACCATCTCGGCCCAGTATTACTATAATTTCTATACATTATTTCTTGGTTCACATTGGTCTGTCGCGTTTTATTTCGATTATTGTTGCTGATCTGCTCTTCAGTTTTTTTATTTTGCAGATTGTCCAGATGTAAATTATCCAACAATGTGCGTTGCCGTCTCTTCATTAGTAACTCTGCAGGACTCTTGTTAGTTGCTGCGCCTGGTGTGCTCCTTAGAGCCAGCAACAAATTAGGAATTCTAACCTCCCAAGCTAACATTTCCATTTTCTTCAGCTTGTCCTTGATTGTCTGGACCATACGTTCAGCTAACCCGTTAGTAGCTGGATGGTAGGTAGGTATTATAGAACAAACAAAAAGCTAATTTACTTAAATTTTAAAATAAAAAAGCTATTTTAAATAGCCAACCAGGTGCAGCAGTGAGCGCTGTGGTCTTTAAATAAGCGGTCCGGGTTCCGGCGGAGACAATTGGAAATTTATAATTTCTGTAACATGTACATATCTAGTCTGGTCTGGTTGGAGACTTTGGTCATGGCTAATTACCTTAAAACGTGCAGCAAAGCAATTTAGCATTCCGGCACGATGGCGTGTAGAAACCGATTAGGGATGAAGTCCTATGCCCCCTAGTATGACAGGGGGCATTTAGAGTACTACGCCATTTTGAGCGGTTTTGAGCTACACCCTTGATTTCGATTAGGGGTAAAGGTTTAATGAAAACTGCCATACCCCTTTTCAGATAAGCCTGTTATCAGCCTATACTCGATTGTAACGTACCATCAGGTGATATCAGTGTCAAAGGCGATATTTTTTCGAAGTCCACATAGTTATCTCTTTTACAGATTTTCATCATCCTTTCACCTTTTTATATACTTCAATCTTCATTTCTCTTCGTATGAATACATTTTGTATTGGCCAATAATACAGGGTCATTTTTAATTCCCTCTAAACATGCTTTTGTGGCAGTTGACTTTTAGCGGCATATATCTATAAGAGGTAAACATCAAATTAATAGAAAATATTGCCAATTAGTGTACGTGAACGTCAGCCCCTAACCACTTCGCCAGTCCCTAGTCACAGTCACGGCAAGGGCCTGACGGTTCAGGGACTGACGATTTGGAGGAATATCAAAGAATGCACCAATTCATATTAAATACCACAGTAAATGTTATCAAACGAAATGGACCGACAAAGCGCTCACAAATAATAATTAATTAAAACGATCCTATTATATTACAATAGAATAACTTACCTAGGGGCTGACAAAGTGACTGGCACAACACGTGTTTGCACAACGTATGCCGCGATTACACTGATTTATTACTGAAAGTGAGTGGCGCTTGCGGATAACTTCATGTCTTACTTTAACATCAACTGGTTTACATTCACTCATTCACTATTTAAGCCGCGTAATTTTAAAATTCTTAAGCGACTAGGGTCTGATGTTTAGAATCGCGGCCACTAATTTAACTTAAGAAAACTTTATGATTTTTCTTTTAAATTAATAAATACTTAATTGATTTTATTGGTTATAAACCCTAATTGTTAACAGCTGTAAAAAGAATGAAACTATATTAATTGAATGTTTTTCGAAATATGGATGCCCAAATACAAAATTTTGATGTGAAGACACTGCTAGGGCCTGACATTTGGTGTCGTTAGAAAGGTTCAAAGAAGTGTGATATATTTTTATTTAAAAAAAGTGAGGGTAATAAAATTAGACAATTTTTAGGGTTCCATACCAAAATGGTAAAAATGGAACCCTTATGGTGAGACTTTCTCCGTCCGTCCGTCTGTCACAGTCGATTATTTCAGTAACTATTAAAGCTATCGACGTGAAATTTGGCATAGTTGTGTATAATAGTGGCCCAACATCATTGGAATAAAGAAAAATCAAAAATTATTTTTAGTTTTATTAAAAAAGGGGGAAAATCGGGGCTTTGAAATTTCAAAGTAAAATAACTATACCGAGTGGGGTATCATATAAAAGGCCTTTACTTGTGCATTCTAAAGGAGGCCATACACGTTAGGGTTTGCATGATGGTTTTAGCCGTACATGCGTAACCGTCAGGCAATCCCTAGCGTGTATGTGATAAAACTGTACAGTTATCGACGCATGTACATGCAACCAAGCAAATATCAAAATTGATATTTTTTGCCGCTCGGTTACGTTTGCGCGCGAGCATAACCGAGCGTGTGTGGCGTCCGGCGAGCTTGCCTGCACAGTTCTCAGTTTGTTATTATCTGCGACGATGGATTTTTTTTTAATTTTGTTATCTGTTGGTGTAAATCTCAATTCATTTATTACATTTACGTGAGAGAATTACTTTCTTTTCATCCAGCGTTTAGACTTTCACTGCGATCTCTTTTTCTTTTCCTGTTCTGTAGAACAAGTGTTAAGCCAAGTATAGGTATCACATCGTCGTCGTCCATTGTTAAGTTTGGTATACCGTACACAGTACTTAGTAGGTATAGATAACTGTCCTACACAGATCGTCATGTAGCTCCAACTGAGAGTTTATGGCAAAACTGTGCATGCAAACCCTAACGTGTATGCGTAATATGAAACTCGGTTATACCTGTCGGTTATGCATGTACGGCTAAAACCATCATGCAAACCCTAACGTGTATGGCCTCCTTAAAACAGTTTTTTTATTTATTCCTATATATAATACGGGGGGTATTCCCCCCCCTTATCTCCGAAGTTTACCAATCGAAAAATCTGAAATAATTATGGTCAATAGAAGTTTATGTATATTTTACAGGAAAAATAAAACCAACGCTCTAACAAGCATAGTTTTTTTATATTTATTAACAATAAACCTCTACAAACAAAGTTAACGATAAGTAAGCAAATTAATATAATATTATCGTTTTACTTTTACTTTTGGAGTACGGAACCCTCGGTGCGCGAGTTCGACTCGCACTTGGCCGGCTTTTTATATATTACTTAGCAACTAAGTAAAAAGTGCTGCGGACATAGAGTTGCCCTGTTTTCATGGAATCACCCATATATTTTTTGAAAATAATATACCTAACATCATAACCTCATCGAGTTTCCGCTCGTTTGATTCTTTTTAACAAATTCTCTGGTCCTAGATATATAGAGTATCCAGAGTATAATGATGGAACCGGAAGATGGCTATGGAAACTCTGTAATAAAACGACGTAACCACATCGAATTTGGGCTCGTTCGATTCGTTTTAAGTACTCTGGTCGTAGATGATATCCAGGGTCTGATGATAGAGCCGGAAAATGGCTATGGAAACTCTATAATAAAATGATATAAACTCATCGAGTTTGGACTCGTTTGATTCGCTTTTACAAATCCTCTGTCCCTAGATATTATCCAGGGTCTAATTTTGTAGCCAGAAGATGGCTATGGAAGTCGGCTATGGGAACTCTGTTATAAGGACGCAACCATAAAAGCTTAGTATAATTTTTTTTTAATTACAGTTTTTCTGAAACACTACGAAATTTTCTATCGAATACACTGTAAGTAATTAATATCCACGTTGAGTATAATATCCGCGATGACGGTAAAACATTTTTGCATTTTTATAAAAATGATTTTTGTGTAACATTTTTCGGCGTTTTTAATTAACGCATACCAAGCTTTATAGTTCGTTCAATTTTAATATTGTAGTAAACGAAGTGATTATATACTCAGTATTTTCAATTTAGTTACGCTATGACAGGGCTTTCATTGCACTTTCATTGTCAACGGGTCTTCCGCTATGACAGATTTAATCAGTGTTGACGTTACTTAAAACAAGCTTGAAACCATGCCCACAGTTCGAGTGCGGTTTACTAAATAGAGCCGAATCGTGAATATGGTAGCAATTACAGAAATATATTGGTATTTTCCAAATTTACTAGTAAGAAATTAAAAATAAGTAATGACATATTTAAAACTAAAGACACCACTGTTCTTGAGCCTTATTGCCTTTTTAATAATGATTAATAAGATTCTTATCTGCAAAGCTTCAATGAGGCACCCATATATAGCAACTCTTGCTGGCCAGATTAGACATTAAACTGCAACTATAAACTAAAATGGTAAATATTGGGGAACATGGGGGTATTACAAAAGAATTCAATTCGCGCAAAAACCACGGGGTTCTCTTCGAGAGGTATTCAAAAACATGGGTATTCACAGTAATTTTTAAATATAAATAACGTAGGTAATCTTTTTTCGTCGAAACATACTGAGTCACAAAAAAGGCGGTTTACACGATAGGAAAATGAGAAATGTAATAGACTCGTGACTCCTCAATTGCGCCACAAGAAAGTCCGAAAGTCGTTTTGGGAATGGGCGTGATATTCTGTACTAAATAGTTAGTTCAAGACTTTATTCAAGTTTACGAAATCTATTAAAAATGTGCTCATGAAAAAATAATTTCGCACAATCAACGATAAATAACGAATATATAGTTAATGCCTAAGGCTATTTATTCTTGAAAAACGTGCTTTTGCACAGTTTTGGCTATTCGAGGGAGAGGGCTGGCTATCCTTAACACAAATCTAACTAGTGGTTCGCCCCGAACTGAGACCTCGCGGTATCCCATAATTCCCATAAGGTAGTTTTAACTATATTATATTGTAATTAAAACGCGCCGAATCTGATGACGTCAATCGTCATCTGCTTTCGTGGATGGGATGCGTATTTACAATATTAAAGACAGCGCCATCTAGTAACAGTATAGTGAAGTTTTGTTAAAAACATTGATGCCCATTAAAACTCAAATAATTTCGTTTCTTTATAATATTTATCTAATTTTAGTATTTGTTGTTCAAGTACAGAATATAACTCAAATTATGTGTAAGTTTCAAGTTTTAAAACAAAGTGGTTTTAGAGATCTAGCCTCGAATACAATCTCCACTTTGAAAGCCCCCCATTTCGTATGGGAGCCCCCTGAAATAAAGATTTTTATAACTTTTTAAGCCATTGTCGGCTGGAGGCCATCGGTTTACATATCATAACTAAAATTGAAGTAATTACGTTCAGTAATTCAGAAGTTATAAGACTCTGACAGACGGACAGACGGACAAGTGCAAATCGCTCTAGTTAACTCAGAGACCTTCGCTTCGCTCGGTCGAAAATCTAGCTAGGATAGCCAGTTCTTGATCTTGTACTTTTTGTAAACTTCTCAATTAGTAGTAGGCATAAATTTTGTAGATATCAAGTTTTGTTCAAGATCAAATTGATGTTTCTGTATCATGATGGAAATAAACGATTTATTTATTATTATTATTATAATATATTACGTTGAATTGGAGCTTGTGTTTGACGAGCTCTAACAGTCGTGAGACGAATCTTTTCAAAAGTACAACTGCTGGTAATTTACTAATGTGTTAAGATTTGACTAGCTCTAGCAGTCGTGAGACAAACTTTTTCAAAAATACATCTCTGGTCATTTACTAATGTGTTAAGATTTGACTAGCTCTAGCAGTCGTGAGACGAACCCTTTCAAAAATACATCTCTGGAGCTAGAGCTAGTCAAATCTTAACACATTAGTTAACTATTTACTAATGTGTTAAGATTTGACTAGCTCTAGCAGTCGTGAGATGAAACTTTTCAAAAGTACAAATCTCGTCATTTACTAATATGTTAGGATTATTAAATGTAAACAAACAATGTTTAACAAAAAGAAACAATAATAATTATTATTATCTTAGACCCGCTTATGCTCCGACCCTTATAATAATTCAAGACTTCCACCAGTTCCGAAAGCAGATACCATTCTAAATATTCCTTTTCCAGCAAGCAATATTTATATTCTACATTATTCCTTTATTAACATTCCTTTTACTATTTATTTTTTCTGAGAAGAACTTTTCATTTGCGAGCATTATTTCTGAGTTAGGTATACATTTCTAGGTACAGGTTTCTAGGTACGAGTATATTGAAATTCTTCTGCGTTGCGAAATGTCTAATTAAATATTTGTCTGTCCTGCAATGCATTTTGTTTTAAAAATGCTAAAGCTTGCTATTAAATTTAATTTCAATATTTGTGGTGTTGACGTGCGACGTTTTTCCGCAGAGCATAATTTATCACAGCTTTTAATAAAATTCTTAACGTGTGCTTTTTGTGTGCGAATTTTTTTTTTAATTATTAGTGTCTTCATAATATTTTTATCCACTATGAAACAGTGACTAGGGTTCCCAAAATAAATAATACTATTAAAACAGTATTATTCTTTTTTAGCTCGTGAATACTTTTTACTGTTCTATAAAAAAAAGGAAACAATATACTGTTTTTATGACCGCTGGTATTCGGAGCCACTAACCAGAAAAAATGTCTGAGGACAAAGATTTTCTTGGTATGAATACTGGCCAAAAATGGAGTCATTTGTTAGTCAACACTTCACAAGAATTTAACATCTACTAAATGGAAGCAAAACAAAACAAAATCGATAAAAATGCTCAAAATGTGTCATTGAATATCAAAATTGCTGTCCTGCACCGCAAAGTTAAACGTCTAAATTTTAAAACTTTTCGTAAGAAGGAAAATGTGCATAGAAACGATTTTCATATCTAAGTCTTCAAAAGGGTACTTAGGGTTAATAAAATTAGCAAGATTTGTACTTCATACAATGTCTTTGGATGTTAAAGTTAGTAGAAAATTATACCTAACGTGTCTTTTACTTGTTGAAAGTGAACAGTTCTAGGTAATGTTGACTAAAGAACTTGTATACTAAATATTCGATTTAATGGATATCTTGTACGAGAGACGAGTGTAAGACATAATGTTTCTTGGAGAAATTTTAACATCGACTGTATCGACTCCATCCATCCATCCATCAGCCTGTATTTATCCACTGCTGGACATAGGCCTTTCCGAGAGCGCGCCACCAAACACGGTCCTCCGCTTTCCTCATCCAACCGCTTCCCGCCACCTTCTTAAGGTCATCGGTCCAGCGAGCTGGAGGGCGTCCTACACTGCGCTTGCCGGTACGCGGTCTCCACTCCAGAACACGTCTGCCCCATCGGCCATCGGTTCTGCGACAGATATGACCCGCCCACTGCCACTTCAGCCTGCTAATCCTCAGAGCTATGTCGGTCACTTTTGTTCTTCTACGAATCTCCTCGTTCCGGATTTTATCCCTGAGAGAGAATCCCAACATAGCTCGCTCCATAGCGCGCTGAGCGACTTTTAATTTGTGAACGAGGCCCACCGTCAGTGTCCACGTTTCCGCTCCATACGTCATTACCGGTAGGACACACTCATTGAAAACCTTTGTCTTCAGGCTTTGCGGTATCGACGAATCGAAGACCTGACGCAGCTTTGAAAATGCTGCCCAGCCCAGCTGAATTCTTCTGTCAGCTTCCTTGTCGAGGTTGTTCCTACCGAGTTGTATAATCTGGCCAAGGTAGTTGTATTCCTGAACAACTTCGATGCTGACATTGTCGACGGTGACAGGTCTTGAGATAACGTGCTCGTTCGTGTATCGACTAGTGCAATAAAATAGCGGGTATTTATTTTTTGAATTTTTAGCTGGTTCGATTCCCGGGTGAGACAAGCAATTTTTTGAAAAACTTTGAATGCAGTTTTGTTTCTAAATAAGGGAATGTTTCCTTTAAGTAAAATGATCTAACTTAAGGATTTAAGGTAGTTCCCCTCCAGCCATAATTTTTTTCCACCCTGTATAACAAAGTACTGAAAAAAATGTCTTCAATTTTTTATAAAAATTTTAAATATTACACGATACCTAAAGGAAAGCGGCGATGGTTATATTTGTATTTTTTTTTGCTTTTAGGAAAAAAACCGGGGGTTAAAAATGATTGTTTATAACAAATTGTTAACTTAATAAACAATTAAATTGGGTAAATATTAAAAAATGTTTTGTTAACCTATAGAGAAACGCCAGTTATGATTTTTAAAGAAAAAAAATTTAATTAATTATGTAAACAATCGAAATATCAAAATTTATTTAAGGAATGTTTTTTAAACATTTTTCATGACCATAAAATGGTAAAAAAATAATTTAAATACTTTAAACTAGTCTATTTCTTTATAAACAATTTCTTAGCAAGACTTAAAAAAGATCTGCGTTAATTAATGTCATTCTTGGAGGCAAAAACAGCAATATAATTAAATTTGTCAGAAAAAATGTTTTAACAAAATTTTTGTTCATTTAAAAAAATTATAACAAACAAAATATAAAACTTTAATGAACTTTTATTGATCTGACTGATCTTGTTAAGTATGTATATGTTACGGTAAATGTGATAAATGTGATAATTATTAATAATTTTCGGTAATTATTAATAATTACCTCACCATTTGGTAATTTGATAAATACTATGAATTTCATCACTTTTATCGGTTATTATTAATAATTCACTGTTGTCTTTGGTAAAAGTGATAAAACAAACGAGAACCAGTCTGACAACCCCTCTAAAACCCACCCGACTCCTTTCTCCAGCCACCTTTAACCTCACCAACAATAAGGATTTTCGGGTGCAAGTATTTCCTACTTAAAAAAACTATAAATAATAGAGATAGAATTCCGGGAGTTGGGCCTTTTTTTATTGGAAATTTCATTCTCTTTAAGGATCTTTTTTCAAAAGTTCTTAAATATTAATAGTTTTTGAGTTATTAATGAAAAACTTAATATGTTTTTTTTATCATCTTATTTTTTTTGTAACAATTGCAATTTTTTATGTGCTAATAAATCCTCGAGATACATTTTTCTAGACGTCATCGTCATTCCGAATTGAATGAGCTATCGCACATATTTTTAGAAGTTTGATCAAGAATTAACACGTTTTTGAACTTGTTAACTGGACTACTATGACGACCGAAGTGTAATTGTCCTGAAACAAGTGTAAATTAAAAAAAATATTTTTAAATACAAGCTTTTAGTAGCTACATCATTAGACTTCTTGTCATGACGAATCAAACGAGAGTTTCAGAGTTCTTGTCGTGACGAATCAAACGAGCCCAAACTCGATGGGTTTACATCGTTTTATTACAGAGTTCCGATAGCCATCTTTCGTCTCCATCATCAGATCAGCTCCATGTCACAATAATATTGCATTGTCATCCGATTTACACATACATGCAAAATTTCAGCTCAATCGGAAACCGAGAAGTGGTTCTAATTCACCTTGCAAGATTTGACCCAAACAAAAGAAATAAATAAACTGGTCAAGCTAAATAAAAGCTTGTAAAAACTACTAAGTCAATTTATTTTACGCTATTTCCTAGCCATATATGCTTGAAAATATTATGAAGTTCACGAATGCGAATATGAGTGTCTGAGTTGGTTTGTCGTGTACACGTCGTGTATAATCACACCGCAACCGTACAACGGATCGAGTTGATTTCTGCATAGAAAAAAATCGTGTGCGTTCACTTTACGTTTCACCCAATTTCGGTACATAAGGTACCGAAATTGGGTGTATGACTGATACTTTTTTAGGGTTCCGTAGTAAACAAGGAACCCTTATAGTTTCGCCATGTCCGTCCGTCTGTCTGTCTGTCTGTCCGCGGTTTAGATCAGAGACTATTGGTACTAGAAGTCTGTAATTTAACAAGGATATAAATATCAATCACGCCGACAAAGTGGTGAAATAAAATTGTTAAAAGGATTTTTTTTTATGGTACCTCCCCTACATGTAAAGTGGAGATGAATTTTATTTCTCGTCTATCCCATAGTGTGGGATGTTGTTGAATAGGTCTTTCAAAAATATTGTGGGTTTGGGAACACCATTTTTCAATTCAGGGATCCGTTTGTGAAATATGATATTTTAAAGTGCTAAATTTTATTAGAGTCAAGTGTCCCCCCCCTCTGCCAGCTAAATGGTTGTATAAAGGATACAAAAAAAAATTCACAGCAGTAGTATATATAATGAATTTTAAAGGAAAACTATCACGGCTAAGTAGTGTTCATTAGTTAAGGAGTTATATCTGTTTTTTCTAAGTTAGGTATTACACGTAGTGTAAGTTGCATATTTTGTAATATGTTATAGTATTTAAACCATGGAACTCAAAATGTATTCAATATTCATAAATAAAATAAAAACACTATCCTAGGTCAGCAAATATATTTGAGACTTTCAACTACGGAACCCTACACTGCGCGTGGACCGACACGCACTTGGCCGGTTTTTAAATATATAGAATAGCGCTTGTCTGCAATCTCACCTGATGATAAGTGAAAATGCAGCCTAAGATGGAGCGCGCTTGCCCAGAAGATGCTTGTTATATCTTAAAATGAAGTTTCTAAATATTGTAACACAGTGTCATTTTTCTTTTTTAAATATCTTAACTAGTCTCGGAAATATTATAGAGCCTTAAAATTTCCTATCAGACAAAAAGAGTCATTAGCTCCATACACTCTTCATAAAAACTTTTTAGAAAGAGACAGATATATTCGCAGTAAAACAGCTGATAACTTATTTGTTTTTTTACCGATCTATTTTCTGTTTTTGCAAATGTAATTCTTACATGCTACATTTTAGATTGTAATTATCTATATCGACACCTCGGTTTACAAAGGGCGTAAAGGACGGAACACGACTTTTCAGGAGAAGCGAAAAACCAAAATAAAAAAGTTTTTTGAACATAACTTTTTTGCTTAACTATAAAGATTTCATTTAGGTAGAAGTTTCTTAAAATGTAACGATGCATATTTTAGTTATGCCTGTTCTCATCTCTGGTCAATAGTTTAAAAAATAGATGTCCTATACACCCAAAAAAATAATTTTAATTGTCTTTTACGGCCTGATTTTTCTAAAACTTAAATTGATCGTGGGTCGTAATTGTTACTGAAAGTATTTGTTAGGCTGTAAAGATTGAAAATATAGAAAGAAATTAGATTACTGCGGAGTATTAGCCAATTTATTATGATACTGCAACTAGCTAGAGGCTAGTTAAGGTTGTAAGAGATTGGATTTAAGGTATATAAAAACACAATTATTGTATCAAATCATATTGGAACGTAGTTCCTTATCGCGCGGTACGGAAGGGGGCTAGACGGAAAAAATTAAGGAAACCGACACGACACATTTTTGAAACGTCATTTTTTGTTGAATGTGAATTTTGCATTGTATTCGGTATTTTCGCCTTAGAACTCGGCGTCTGCATGGCCTAGTGGTTAGGAGAGTTGCCTATAAATTCAACGTCGATGGTTCGAATCCCAGCTCGACAGACTGAATTTTCTATTTTCAATTTTATTTTAAATAATTTCTAAATGTGGAATTTTTCCCCAATTTTTTATTGTATAAATTGGATAACGCCATCTGTGAAAAAACAGTAACTCCACCAGAGTAACTCTTTGGTGTTGTATAAGTGCAATAGAAATAATCTAAAAATAATTCATCGTAGTTAATCAATTTAATACTAGATGACACCACTAGTTTATTACAATTCCTTCACTAAAATACTACTACTAAGGTACTACGTTCCATCCGGGTGTCCCTTGACACGTCTCTTTTTTTTACTAATAATACTTACTTAATACTACTACTTACTTACTTTTTTAATAATACTTTTTTCATGGTAAAAATTCAAAAAACTGACGGAAAAGGCATTTAGAAAAAATAATTTCACTATCACCATGTAGTGAAATTAGAATATATATATATTTTTTATAAAACTAGCTATTGCTTAACATGCACTGTAATGCCAAGACTCGCCACTCGCCTGATAATGGTACTTTGTCAGAAAACTTCTCCCAAATCCCAACAACAGCTGTAAGGGTGTAGGAGTTTTATTATACACATACCCCTAATCGGTTACGATCCGGCATCGTATCGAAACGCTCAATTGCTTGGCGGCACGTCTTTGCCAGAAGGGCGGTAACTGGTTGAACAAGATGACCGAAGGCTCCTACCGAACCATTACACAAGAGACATTAAAAAAATTATAAATTCCCAAATTACGTCGGGGAAGAGGAGAGCCTATTGCAATAATTTATCGACACAATTAGTCAATGGTATCATAGATACAATAGCACACAAAAGAAGTCCCTGCATCCCCTGTCCCTGTTGTATTTTCTTTATTTTTTGATACGTATATCGAGTCCACTTCCTTATATCGTCTAACCAATTCCTTCGTCGTCCCGGTGCCCTTCTTCTGGCTCTATTCCCTTTGAGAATCAACTGCGTAAACTCATATGCCTCATCCGTACGTTTGGCGTTTGCCGCAAACTCCAAACCTCCACAAACGTTTGCCTTGAAATTGCGAAACAAACGCCGCCATCCACACGCTTGTGAGTGAGTTAGTATGTTTTGCAGAGGCAAGCATGGCGGATGGACGGACGGCAAGCTTGTGTCGGCTTTGTCATTTAGCTTAAGTTATTTTTATTATAAAAATAAGAAAATCAGGGAGAGGAAAAAGAAATACGTCGAAAGTTTGTGAGAATTGATGGATGGTTGGATGAATGTATGGACAGATCACAGATAACCCCTGGGGGTTATCTGTGGGACAGATGGATGTATTAATGGATGGATGTTTGTTACTCTTTCACGCCACAACGAATGAACCGATTTGCCTGAAATTTGGAATAGTGATTGCTCATACCCGGGATTAACACATAGGCTACATTTTATCCCTTACCTATCTTAATCCACGCGGAAGAAGTCGCGGGCATCATCTAGATTCTAGTCAATAATAAAGCGTCCTCCAATTAAAATAAAAATATATATCATGTACGTAATTCGTCCAGTTACATTTTTTATTATAATAATATTATAGATTAGTTGCAGTATATGTTCGAAAACACTTGGTAGAAGTTTATTTGAATAAAAAATTATTCTACTCTATTCTAGTACCTATGTACCTACTCAAAAGACATTTTGTTTTTTTTTCTTTGTCAACCGATAGTTGTCCACTGCTGGACAAAGTTCTCTTGCATGGACTTCCACAGGCCTCGGTCTTACGCCGCCTGTACCGGCGGCTCCCTGCGGCTCGTTTGATGTCGTCGGTCCACCTAGTGGGGGTCTGCCAACACTGCGCTTCCCGGTGCGGGTTCGCCACTAATTAATATAAAACTAATTAATTAAATTATATAAACCAATTGTCTTCAAAAGTGTTTAGTACACATACAGCAGAGTAAAGGTTTTTAGCCTAAAATCGTACTGCTGTTCTTCTCCGTTTGAAGGGCATTCTGAACCAGTAGTAGATTCACTTGACGATTCTAAAGCACTTTGTAAAAGTTTATATGAATAAAAAAACTATTCTATTCTATTCGGTAGATAAATGTTAACCTGTCTGTGCCAGAACGAATACTATCTTGCTTCCTTTTTAAATACTTTCTGAAAGTGACCATGAGGCTTTCCTTTTTCATTTTATGGTCTTTCACTGGCTTCTTGAGTGACGGACTCAAGTGAAACCATGCATCGGCTACTTTTTTAACATTGTGATAATTGTTACGAGGGTCCCAAATGCATGGTTCCCCCTAGTACTGAAGTAAGTAAATAGTATGTTCAGTAGTATGTAAGTAAGTAGTATGTTCAGAATGTCATCAGTCAACCAGTCATTCATTTTTCTTAACAACTAGCCAAAAGCTGAGCTTTTTGAGGGCCCGCGTAGTTTTTCTAACGAGGAATAACTTCTGTTGCAGCGATTTTAACTCTTTGGTTTTTTAACAGATGGCGTAAGTGTTACATTCTATCCAATGAATACAAAATTGTTAATGTAAATTTTTTTTAATGGTTAAAAAATTATATTTTTTTTGACAGATAACAAATCTGGATATGAAGTTAAATTACTATGTTAAAGCACAAATCTATAGGCGTGATAGTAAAGTGTACCACAAAAATGCTCAGGTTGTGGGATAGTGATAGGGCTCGCTTCGCTCGCCCTAATAACAAAATACAACGTAAATCGTAATAAAATGGAACGTCTAGTCGCCGCTAATGCACAAACGAGACTGAGCAGTGAGCCCACAAACGTGTGGACGGGTCGCAAGCGATTGCGGCAAATTCCCTTTGGTTTGTGATAAAAAAAAACTTGAGAGGTGTCAAGGGACACCCGGATGGAACGTAGTTCCTTTCGATTACATTGTGTTCGGTATTTTCGCGGTACAACATTGAGTCTCCGTACCCTAGTGGCTCCGGCAGTCGCCTAACAGTTCAAAGTCGATGGTTCGGAGACTCAATGTTGTATCGCGAAAATACCGAACACAATGCAAAATTCACATTCAACAAAAAAGTGTCGGTTTGAAAATTATGTCGAGTGTCGGTTCTTTAATTTTTTCCGTCTAGCCCCCTTCCGTACCGCGCGATAAGGAACTTACGTTCCAAAAATAAGCGCATTTTAAAATGTGGTCTAAGCTTATACTTAGTTTAGCTCTGCGTCTTTCAACTTATCTTTCATATGGTTGGTATTTTGGACTGAAGCAAAGCTTGGTCAGCTTATTTCGGAGTTTGTGTACTTAATTGCGTTATGTGATGTTTATCATGTGTTGAAGTGTCAATGAATATTTTATAAGGTTTTAAATATATTTATAGGATTTCATATGCAAAGTTATGTTCAACTGATGGTAAATGAAGATAAGCCAAAGTAGGCTGTAAAATTGTTACCCAATTATGTTTATTTGCTAATCAATCAGATAACGAACTGGTTCTGACGGATCATTTTATCTGGCGACAAATCTATAGTTTATCAGTCATTTTATCTTAAAACATCTTGTATTACATGATTTTGATGATCGTTCTACAGATGGTAAAATTAACTGTTTGATTAAACCAGAAGGTCTACCAACTCGCACCTTATGCTTATGGAGCGTATTAAACCTGGGCCTATACTACCAACGCTTGAAACAGTATTATTTCAATTTTTATGTTTTATTATCATGACACGATGCACGATATAATTATACATTGTACAACCTTAAAGTAATTATTTTGATGTTGAAATTGTATGACAAGTCAAAACAGTATTGGAATACCTAATACTTTTTAAGGTATAAAACTAGTGGTGTCATCTAGTATTAAATTGATTAACTACGATGAATTATTTTTAGTTTATATCTATTGCACTGTTACAAAACCAAAGAGTTACTCTGGTGGAGTTACTGATTTTTCACAGATGGCGTTATCCAATTTATACAATAAAAAATTAGGAAAAAATTCCACATTTAGAAATTATTTAAAATAAAATTGAAAATAGAAAATTCAGTCTGTCGAGCTGGGATTCGAACCATCGACGTTGAATTTATAGGCGACTCTCCTAACCACTAGTCCATGCAGACGCCGAGTTCTAAGGTGAAAATACCGAATACAATGCAAAATTCACATTCAACAAAAAATGACGTTTCAAAAATGTGTCGTGTCGGTTTCCTTAATTTTTTCCGTCTAGCCCCCCTTCCGTACCTCGCGATAAGGAACTACGTTCCAAAAACGGACACATCGGATCGGCCACAAGCGCTTGCAAACCTACGCAGGCCATGCCAAACGCTCTGTCCACACTTTTGAACTTGTGAATACTTGCCGAGGTTTGCCAAACGTGCGGATGAGGCTATAGAAAAATCCTCGTTGCAGGTGGGCCCAAAAAAGCAACCTTCCTTCGTGTGTTGGTTATCATTAGCATCAGTTTGTTCTTTCTAGTACACGAAGGTTTGAGAAAGCCACTTTATAAAATTTTAACATTCTTCTTTATACCCACATCTGAAACGCTTGTAACCGTCGATAGTTTTCCTTTTTCAATAACCATGTTTCGCATCCATATAAAAAAGTAGACTAAACAAAGCACTTGAGGACACGAAGTCCGGTTGGGAATGGAATTTTGGGGTCACATTATCAATTAGTACTTTAGGCATTTTGTAAAATGCTGACTTAGCTTATCCAATTTTACATCTAAATCTAATCTAAATACCAGACTAAATATTCATTTACTTCCAGCTGTTATTTCAGTACCGCGAAGCTATTGGGTAATGGAATCTGGGTTTTTAATATAACCGTGTTTTTATATTTACTATATATATAATATTTATTAATATTAATATTAAGTATCATTGCATCCCCAGTAGCCACCACGTAATTGAGTAGTGTTTGAAGGCCGTGTTTAGAATCTGCTATCAGCACCATGTCATTAGCCTACCGGATATTGTTGACTCTTAATAAGCTCGTAATCCATTCACGCTTATTTCTTCAGAGCGAGTAAGGAGAAGATTTGTTTAGACGAATAAAGATTAAAGAGCAAGGGCGACAAAATATATCCTCTTTCTGTAGTGATACACCTCTTTTTTCGGTTTCCATTCAGGAAGCGTGCCTTCTATACTAATTGCAGCTTCCTGGCACCAGCTAGTAGACATTGCCGATTAATCTACGATCTTTTTTGACGAGCCGTTTTTTCCAGTGTCCCCATCAGTTTAGCATGTTGGACACGGTCAAATGCTTTCTCGTAGTCGATAAAGCACAGGTAGACATTCTGTTGATGTTTTATTGCCCGCTCTGCTAAGGTGTCAAAGATGTCAAGCGGATTCCCTAGTATCTAGAATTGCTGTGAGCACAAAGAGCTCAGAGCACTTACTTCTAAACGGTTGAAAATAACTCTCAGCAGGGGTTAGGTTGCGCTGCTTCTTACATTTCACTGCCTTTGGCTTTATCGGTACAGTAAAGGTACAAACGTAAAGCGCAGGAAGTCCTTTAAAATATTGCCTGTATCATAAAATTTAAATAGTAAAACTCTGTAGCTATTTTATAAAATTACCTCTTGAGGGTATTCTTAATTATTCAATCTGTTAAAAAATATATTCCTACTTATATAACCTTATAAAAGCGAATATTTGTGAGTATCGATGCATGTTTGTTACTCTTTCAAAACTGCTGATTTTGATGGTTAGGTATATAAATTATACATTGAAATATTACAAAGGCTACTTTTATCGCGATACTCCAACGAGACTGAGATGTATATGGGTGACACCGCAGGGCACAGTTTAAAAATAATTGATCTCTTCAAAATCCTACCAAAATATGCAATAACCTCGTTTGATATGAATAACAATTACAGCTAGAATTATTTAGAGGGCGTAAGGGTCACATTGTTTTTTTGGTAATTCTGTTTTGAGGGTGTAAGAAACAGACTCATTCTCATGTGACATGTGACACACCTGTGTTTCACGTAGTGCAGATGTGAACCTTACACTCCTATTTGATACGTTTTAGCACAAAGTGCCTTACGACCATTACATTTACAATGTTTTTCTCTTACACCCTTTATTCATTTGTATCCTTTAGGACCTATTTATTCGAAAATTCATGTTTAAGAACACAAAAATCTAGGTCGTAAATAACATTTTTTAGCGAATATTGAGACGTGGATAGGACAGATCGATAGAGCGTAAAAACTTGAGTATGAATCCATAAAAAAATCATTTTGGCCAAAATGTCCTGTACGCCCTTTGTAATCCGAGATGACGATATATATAAAAAGCAATTGACGTTTATTAGTCTCACAAAAACTCGAGAACTGCTGAACCGATATGCCTAATTTTGGTTTTGAAATATTTGTAGAAGTCCAGGGAAGGTATAAAAGGCGAAAAAAATAAAAATAAAGTTGGCACCCTTTGGGTACGGAACCCTAAAACAGTAGCTTTGTATCTACCGTCACTACCGTTCAGTTTGGATTAGGAATCCCCCACACCACGCTACATCATTGGACTACATCATTGAAGACCAGCTACCAACTCCTCAATCCTGATGCTGTGAATTTGTATGGTGGGTACCAAGTATGGACTACATAGTGGGGAAGTGCAGACGTAAACAGCTTCATGAAGTTGTTGTTAAACATGTTTAACGATAACGAACACAAAAGGATTATTAAAAACTATTCCAACGCGGACGAAGTCGCGGGCATCAGCTAGTAATTAATAAATAATCAACATTTTGGCAACTCTATCAAATACCCAATTGCAACCAGCTCTCGGGCTATTTTAGTACCTATATCTATCTCGTCGCTTTTTGATATGCAGTTACAAGAGAGCGACTTCGATGAGCGGTCGTTGTCGCTCTGCGAATCGACGGAGGCTTCCGAACGCATTTGCGGCGATTTTTTTAACACAGTGAAGAAGGGCCCAATGAATCCTGTTATCACTGCGATTGAACCCCCACCTGAATTTCAGGTTAGTTTTTTACAACCTTTTATTTAGGTTCACCAGTCCAGGTGTATTTTTAAAATAGTTTTAGATGTGATTTTTAAAAAAGTTGGGGGGGGCCTTTTTTAAATGTTGCTCTTATTTTTTTCTTTTATGTTGTTTATTTAAAATAATCTAGTCATGCCTAAATAGTGGACTTGAATTCTAGGTATGAGGAAATTTTAATGTAATTTTGAGGCCAACAATTTTTTCCGACTGGGTTTTGAAGATACAACAAGTATTGTTTTACAAATTAGTTAAAAAGCTATTCTAACTATTTAATAAAATCTATAATTTTTGCCGACTTCAAAAAAGGAGGAGGTCAATCAATTTGACGCGTTTATTTTGTCCGTAAAATCTAAGCCGATTTCAGTATTTCCATTTAGCCGCAAGTTCATACCGTAAAGTTGGTTTCATTTAAATTTGGTGAAGATTTGATGAATATCATCGGTGATGGAGGATGGAACGCCTCAATGAATGAAATGAATAAGAGCAAATCGTTCGCAATCAGAGAATATGAAGATTTGATCCTAAGATGCTACACTAAACATCATAGAATAATAATAAAATATAAAAATTCTTTAAAAAACCTACTTCAAACGCCAATACATAGTATAATTTTTTTTTTTTTTAAAGAATATCAGCCAAGTTGAAGTTGACTTATATCCTCCTCTCCCCTCCAAATAAGCGGAAAGCTTGTGTTAGGAGTGGGTACGACAATAGTGCAACGGGTGGGATTCGAACCTGCGACCTTTCAGTTTTCAGTCCGCACCTTTAACCGTTGGGCTATTGAGGCTTAATTTTAGTTTGTACAGGTATGTTGAAGTCGGGCTTGCGTTGCGGTTTCGCAACTATTACGTTAAGCTATTGAGGCTTAAATTATACGTAATTAAAGATTTGCTGTTAAACCATTTCTGAGACAAGGTTTAAAAATTTCTTCTATTCCCCCAAATCATCAACTTTTTAAATTAATTAAAAAAATATTGTTTTCTGCTCTTTTAAAAAAATTCCAATAGGACCTCCCATTTGTTTTTATGTGCGCCCTCTGATTAAAGTTTTTATTGCTAAGGCTTTACTTTGACTTTGAGCCATAGATTTACTTACAATTTGTGACTTTGTACAAGTACAAACAAAGTTGAACGAGTAATCGAGTTCATTAATTATTCTTATTTCTTACACTCAAACGGACACATGTGAATTCGCTCAAGTACCTAAACTCAGAGACCCAACTTCACTCGGTCAAAAAGCGGTTAGACCAATTATTTAAATTTACCTGTGAATTTGGCGTTACAGCAAAGTTAGATTCGGACATGCAACATACGCCTAGATCGATTAATTATGTCGCCAATTCACGCGTGCTATTTTGTTGCAGGATGACCCGGGGCCTGGAGCGACGAATTTCGATGGGGTGTCCGCTTTTGTTGGCACTCGAAGTAAATGTTTGGCTGTGTGCGTGCCTCCATCTGTTGTTTTTACCAATGATAATATAATTAAATCTAAATCGTCGAGCTTAGATATTGCAATAACCACTAGCCATATTTCCCCCTTATATCCAAGAAAGTTAAAGCCGGACACTCTGTATGAACGTCGGCAGTGCTTAAATCACCGCTTCGCGAGTCCGAGACTATTACACCTCAGCCCTTGTAGAGCCAATAGACCATCTTCTCGAAACTCTCTCTCTTCTCGTCTCTCCAGTAGTCACAACTCTCTAGTGTCCCAGTTCCAAGTCGACGACTCCAGCTTCGTAACGCAGGCCATCTCTCACGACACCCTGTCGGCCAAAACTTCCGACATCACAGACATGTACAATGTCCCCTTCGATAGCGACATTTACGCGGTGCCTATTGATATGGTCCGGCCTTGTCACAGTAATGTAAGAGGCAAAGGCAAGAAACCACCGAGAAGTAATAGAAGGCGTGGTAAAAGCAGTTCACAAAGTATAGGTAGCGGCAGCGCCGCACCCGAAAGGGTGTTTAAGTCGAAGGAGTTGAGACACAAAGATTCTAAAACGAAAAGGCACAGTTTACCGAGTTCGTCTTGTAAAAAAAACGTCACAGACTCCGACACTGACTCGT
Organism: Oeneis ivallda; assembly: GCA_029955525.1. Classification (NCBI taxonomy): domain Eukaryota; kingdom Metazoa; phylum Arthropoda; class Insecta; order Lepidoptera; family Nymphalidae; genus Oeneis; species Oeneis ivallda. Next base: position 28,496,584 of record JARPMR010000001.1, on the reverse strand, counting down.
TGCACTTGACACTTCGTGAAATGCGAAAATATTTGCACACTCTGTACTCCAGTTCGAGCGATTCCGAGTGTCGAACTACAATGAATAAGAAGAGCAATACAATAATAACGAGCGTGGGCATTCACATGCGACACGCCAGCAAAGATACGGGGACGGCCGTGTTTCTCAAAGAGAGCAACGACTTACCCAGGTCGGTGGAGACGAATAACAACCACAAGAAGGCGAATAACAACACCGTGAGCATGAACGCGAAGAGCAAGAAGCACAAAGAGAATATCCCGAAGGAGAGCAGCCTTTTGGAGGAGAATAAAGATAAGTCGAAGAAAGGGAACCAGAGCCCGAAGGTGAAAATTTCCCCCGTGCGGATGTTGTCGATCAATTTGAAGCAAAGTTTCTGCAACTTGTTTCGGTGGCGAAGATCGAGCGACAGTGACAGTGTGGAAAGGGTCGGTCGAGAGTCGGCTCCGGCGGCGGTGCGCCGCGCTCTGCCCCCGCTGCCGCAGCCGCCGAACCCCTCCAACTCGCGCCGCTCTGCGAATGAAGATGACACTGTGATGGACTTCGCCACGTCGATTCAGAAAGTCAAAGATGTAAGTATTGCTAACTAGAATTTCACAGGTCCTTCGTTAAATGTCTGCATGAGTTGCATGCCGTCAGGCAGAAGCGAGAACATGGTGAAACTGTTTGCCCCCTTTCGTTCCACTGCTACGTCGATTCAGAAAGTCAAAGATGTAAGTATTGCTAACTAGAATTTCGCAGGCCGTTCGTTAAACGTCTGCATGAGTTGCATGCCGTCAGGCAGAAGCAAGAACATGGTGAAACTCTTTGAGTCCTTTCCTTCCACTGCTACGTCGATTCAGAAAGTCAAAGATGTAAGTATTGCTAACTAGAATTTCACAGGTCCTTCGTTAAATGTCTGCATGAGCTGCATGCCGTCAGGCAGAAGCGAGAACATGGTGAAACTGTTTTCCCCCTTTCGTTCCACTGCTACGTCGATTCAGAAAGGCAAAGATGTAAGTATTGCTAACTACAATTTCACAGATTGTTAGTTAAACGTCTGCATTAGTTGCATGCCGTCAGGCAGAAGCGAGAACATGGTGAAACTGATTGAGTCCTTTCGTTCCACTGCTACGTCGATTCAGAAAGTCAAAGATGTAAGTATTGCTAACTAGAATTTCACAGGTCGTTCGTTAAACGTCTGCAAGTATTGCTAACTAGAATTTTACAGGTCGATCGTTAAACGTCTGCGTTAGTTGCATGCCGTCAGGCAGAAGCGAGAACATGGTGAAACTGTTTGAGTCCTTTCGTTCCACTGCTACGTCAATTCAGAAAGGTATTGCTAACTAGAATTTCACATGTCGTTCGTTAAACGTTTGCATTAGTTGCATGCCGTCAGGCAGAAGCGAGAACATGGTGAAACTGTTTGAGTCCTTTCGTTCCACTGCTACGTCGATTCAGAAAGTCAAAGATGTAAGTATTGCTATCTAGAATTTCACAGGCCGTTCGTTAAACGTCTGCATGAGTTGCATGCCGTCAGGCAGAAGCGAGAAGATGGTGAAACTGTTTGCCCCCTTTCGTTCCACTGCTATGATTTCTCGGCGGAGATGTGCTAAAGGACCATGAAAGTGTACGATTTTTTTTGAAAATTGAATACATATCTTCATTTTAATCGCTCTATCCAACAATTTTATAATTGCACTGGTCTGCAAAATTTAACTTTTTGTGTGCCTTTTAATTCAATGCTATTTTTTACATTATTTTGAGGCCCCTCAATACGAAAATAAATATTTTTTTAGTCTCATTAAAAAATATGCATAGTATAAAAACTTTACTTCGAAAATATGGCATAAATAAAAAATAAGAGCTAACTATGATTTTAAAGCTGTATATTTAGATTCAGCTAATGAAAAACTATAGATACAGAGCATTTTAATGTCACTGGCTAGACCAGTGTTATTTTAACGAACTGCTCGCACATATTCGTATAAATATTTATTTAAATAGCAACTTGCTAAACATATTAATTTGCAACTTACATAGTTTAAGGGTTCCTAAAACAATTTTATTATAGTCCAATATTTCTAGAAAAAAAAATACCAGAAAAACATTTCTTTTTTAACGTATACAAATATAACAAATATATACAATAACCCTAGAATCTAGGTCATGAATTTGTATCATTTTTAAAACCATATCTAGTAAGCTAAGGATCTGGGTTGCCGCTTTTAGCCCTTTAAAATCTATTTTCAGCCGTTGAAGGAAACCTGTCTCGTGTAACTTAGTTAAACTGTAGAATACAAATAAGTATAGTAGCATCGTAGAGTATTAAGGTAGGAGGAAACTTCATTATTTCTGCGCTATCGTCGGCGCGATCATCCGTGCGTAATTGGGCTTATGAAATATCCCTTGGAAGCTCTTTCAAATCCTAAAAGTACTTAAGGTCGTTATCAGGATGCTTAGCTATCATAATTCTTCAAGATCTGTTCAGAGGTAACACAGTATTGCCTCTAAGGGCTCATATATACGAGAGACAAGTTGTCAACCGCAGAGGCAACAGAATCCCGCGTCGCCGGAAGCAGTGGAGGTGCCGACGGCAACCCACGACATGCCTGCGACGCGTGCAGATGTAGCATACCGCGTCCTGCCGCGTCCGACATTTTATCAGTCGACTGCAATTAGTCCTGTAGATTAGTAGTAGCAAACATAAAATGCGCTCCATTGACGAAATTGATGTTGAATTACTAATTGTGGCAATAATAAAGAAAAATCCTTGTATTTGGATACAAATTATAAGTACAGTAATAAAAAGTCTTAGCTCATCAAAAGATGCAAGTGATATTCGAAAGGAATTGAATTTTTTTACTGTAATCATGTTTATAATAAGAAATATAACAAAATATAATAATACTAGCTGACCGGGCGAACTTCGTATCGCCAACTTATCTATCTATTCTAGGTCCATTCATGTTTTTGATTTACATAAATGATTTACCACATTTTGTCCAAAATACTTGCGACATTGTACTATTTGCTGATGATACGTCTTTGATTTTTAAAGTCGATGGGACGAAAGACAATTTTGACGATGTAAATAATGCATTATCTCAAGTTTCTGAATGTTTTACGGCAAATAATCTACTTTTAAATGCTAAAAAAAACCAAGTGTGTTGAGTTTTTATTGCCTAACACCAGAACTGTCAGTAAAAATTTAAAGATAAGTAATGAACCCTTGAAAAGTGAGGACTCCACAGTGTTCTTGGGATTAACCCTGGACTCAAAGCTGCAATGGGGCACCCATATAGCAAACACTTGCTGGCAAGCTTAGCTCTACTGCTTACGCTGTTAGGAAGATTCGACAGTTAACTGACATAGAAACTGCAAAAATTGTTTATTTTGCATATTTCCATAGTATTATGTCATACGGAATCTTATTATGGGATAAAGCAGCCGATATTGGAAAAAAAAATTGTATTGCAGAAGAGGGCAATTCGCGCAATCTATAATTTAAAACCGCGGGATTCCCTTCGAGAAAAATTTAAAGAAATAGGCATTCTTACAGTAGCTTCACAATATATTTATAGCAATATAATATTTGTCAGAGAAAACATTGTGAATTACAAAAAAAAGGGTGATTTACACGATAGGCAGGTTAGAGATCCAAACAGGCTCGTGAATCGTGATTCCTCGATTGCGATTCAAGAGGGTCCGAAAGACATTTGTGGGAATGGGCGTGACCTTTTATAACAAAATTCCACAGTTGATCTTAGACTTGCCTTTACACAAGTTTAAGAAATCAGCTAAAACTAATCTCATGAAAAAAGCATATTATGCAATTGAAGACTATATAAATGATAAAAAAGCGTGAATATAATTCGTTCCAGCGATTGATGAGACAGTAGGTGGTAATTAAACTGTATAACTATTCTATTGAATTGTTAACTTGTTTTGAAAAGAGCAACCGCCGAGTTTCTTGCTGGTTCTTCTCGGCAGGAAAGGCATTCCGAACCAGTGGTAGACTCATCGACGATTCAAAAGCACTTGTAAAAAAGTTTATTTGAGTAAAAAAACATTTCTATTCTATTCTATAATAAAGACACTTTAAAATAAATCAATCAATATTTCTCGACATTATGAATTAGTATCCTATATAAAAGAGAGCCGTTGTGTCGCGTCGCGGACATGTCGCCAGTTGCCGTCGGCACGTCAGCGACAGTGTCACGGACTGCAGTTGCGATGGCAACTTGTCGCTCGTGCCTATATGAGCCCTAATATGAAGAGTTTCTTTTTCACCAAGTTACCTTAAATATATCAGATAAAATTTAGCCCATAGTACTTGCTTGTGAAACTCGCGGCAATATAGCTTCAGCGATTCCGTAGTACAAAACACAAACAGACATATAGGCAAAAGTTTTACAATCTTGAGTATGCTATCTTTCCAATAATCCTATGAGCTTAATAAGAGGCAGTTATGTCTAATTATTACCTAATTACGGACAGATATTTCAATCGTATTTATTTATATTTACTAATACATCGCAGCGTACATTACAAATTACAATTAATCAATCACATGATTGCACTCTATTCGATACATCAAACAAATCGCAAACTGTGCAATTATTATAATGGGTTGGTTTACAAGGGGATTAATTAACAAATACAATAAAATATTGGAGCGAGTTACTTTTGTTATACTCATACCTACTCGAAGTGGAGTCGAAGGCTATCGTTAACAAAGCAAACGAACTAAGTTCAATGCGTTTTTGTTATTTCTACGATCTTGCAAATAATAGCTGCTTGAGTGCAATTGTATTCGGTAGTGAAAGAGTGACTAATATAAATTCAGATACTTAAAATCAGCCGACAAACCGTCTACAACGACGACAAACTAGTGGTTAGGACTGTGGTCTCCTATTCGGGGGGTCGCAGGTTCGATCCCGGGTACGCACCTCTGACTTTTCGGAGTTAAGTGCGTTTAAGCAATTTAATATCACTTGCTTTAACGGTGAAGGAAAACATCGTGAGGAAACCTGCACACCTGAGAGTTCTTCATAATGTGCTTGAAGGTGTGTGAAGTCCGCCAATTCGCATTGGGCCAGCGAGGTGGACTATGGCCTATAACCCTTCTCTGAGAGGAGACCTGCGTTCAGTAGTGAGCCGTTGATGGGTTGCTAATAATGATAATGATTATTATTATTACTTGAATTGTAACTTAACCCAAACGTGCGATTTTTTATTTCTTGTCTATCTGCTTGTACGGGTTAATCCTCGGAGGTGCTGAACCGATTATGGCAGGATTTATAAAAGCAAGTCATGATCTACGTAAAATTGCCCCTGATAAAATATTTAGATTTCCTTCGTAACAAACTAAAATTCTTATTTAGGGCAAATTATACGGTGTAACTGCCAAACCTATCTTGACAAATCGTATTACGGAGCTTTACTTTCTTGTAATGTGTCCATGGACATGGGTTACTTTTTCATGGGAAATTAAGGAGTTCTCTCTTTTCATAATAATCTAAATGTAGACATCTAGTACTTAAATAATACTCAAAAAAGAAAAAGATAAAAGAATCAAAGTACAGCTCTAAATAATTAATTTTAGTATGGGAAACAAAGTAGATTGCAGTTCATAAGCACTAATTGAATCCTTTATAATGTAAACCCATAATCAGCTTTCCAGACCAACGGACTAATAAATTAGAAAATTAAAGCAAAAGTTGAGCACTTTCAGACTTATTGCAATTTGAGTATAATCTACAATAATCCTCTACTGAATCGAATCTTTCGTATCTCGGTAGTCCATTCTATTCGTATTAAACCTAAACAAAAAATAAAACCGAACTGACGATGTTTCTGTGATTTGGTTGTTTTGTGTATTTGTATGTACGCATTGTGTAGTGATTTGGAAATGGCTTATTTATTCTTTATTCACATCAAAATTACAACGTATTTATATGTGTTCGTTTGCACTTTTAAGGCTGCCATTTATTAAGCTCATCTGATCTGAACGAGATCATCAACCAAACACACGTTTTAAATTATTTTGTCCGTCTCTACGTTTGTGTTTAGAAGCAACGAAATAACTGGTGTGCGAGAATAACATGAGCAAATAGTAGCATAAGGAAATTTAATCGTTCAATTATTATACGGTAAAATGAAAAATGGAATATTTTCGGCTTCGGCTTTCGGGTTAAGAATCGGTTAAACATATTTAAGGTTTTTAAATAGGTCGAGATTTAGGTTGCTAGGCAACCTAGCCACCTCTCGAACGATGCTATATGCTATATTCTGTTGTTTAGATTGTGTTATAATTTTGCATTACTGATATTATAAATGCGAAAGTGTGTTTGTTTGTTGGTTTGTCCTTCAATCACGTCGCAAAAGAGCTACGGATTGATGCGATTTTTTGCATGGGTATGGTAATGGGTGTAGTAGTGGGTCCTCAGACCGGGAGAGCTACTTTTTATCTCGGATAATCAAAGAGTTCCCGCGGGATTTTTAAAAACTAAATCCATGCAGACGAAGTCGCGGGCACCGGGCACCAGCTAGTTTTTAAATATTTATCAGGCCTTAAGACAAAGTCTTTTTCGTAGTACGGCTGGTATTGGGGCCCAATATCCGTGGAGGCGGCAGAGAAACTGCTGTCCAACGAGCCGGACGGATCTTTCATTGTGCGAGACAGCAGCGACGACCATTACATCTTCACGCTCACCTTCAAGCTCAACGGATTGCGACACGTCCGCATAGAACATGATCAGGGTAAGTTAAATTAATTTAACCTCTCTACTTAAACGCATGGTTCACTGCCGTTTTTTTTGACGTGATAACGTCTTATAAATCGATGAACACCGGCTGCACGCACGAAAAAGTAGCACGTTCCGCCTGAGCCTGCGCGTGCAAGCGAAAGCGTATAACAAGCGATAGAGAGGCACGATCGGCCCAAGCGTTTGCTTGTGACTAGAGAAATTTGTAATTTTCAATTAACTCCTTCTTTGTATTATACAAAACTAGTAGGGCACGTGGGTGCGCGGCCCGCAAGCGGACCGCGGTTTTTCTATCGCCAAGTGGACTTTCAGGTCCTGATCATTTTCTATCAAATAACCACTCTGCCATCTTTTATACTCTCCGAGATAGATGCCGATGAAATTGGTATGGCTGCCATCTTGAATCCGCCATTTTGAAGATATTTTTCAGCTCACTGCCAATTGGATGAGGTCTCGAGTATTTTTTGTTTGAGCACCTCCCACCTATCTTCAATACCCTGGCCGTGCTCCTCACCCACCTTCCAAACCCTCAATCATCATATCTCATCATTTGTCAGAATGAGATTTCTTTTATAAAAACAAATTTTGAAAAGGAACCGTATCAAAGTCTTGCATAGTTCTCAGCTTCTAGTCTATTTAATATTCGCCATATATTTTGTATGGAGAAAAAAAACGCCATCGTGATTTTTTTTTCTGTTCATCAAGTAGACCTTCGGGTCTTGATCATCTTTTGCCAAGAACCCACTCTTCCATCTTTTATACTCTCCGAGATAGACACCGACGAAATTTGTATGGCCGCCATCTTGAATCCGCCATTTTGGAAATTTTTTTCAACTCACTGGCAATTGGATGAGGTTTCGAGTGACTTTTGTTCGAGCACACCCCACCTATCTTCAATACCCTGGCCGTGCTCCTCACCCGTCTCCGAAATCCTCAATCATCAGCTCTCTCCATGTTTTTCCTCCGAATGAATTTTTGTCTTCTATACGAAACCATCGGTGAAAAAAAAAATTTTCATACAAAATTTTACAGGAGAGTTGATCAATGAGTGAGTCAGTGAATCAATGAATCAGTGAATCAGTCAATGAGCCCCAGCAGCTATATATATATTAACTAGTAGGGCGCGTGTGTGCGCGGCCCGCAAGCGGACCGCTGTTTTTCTACTCCTCAAGCAAACTTTCAGGTCCTGCCAGATCATTTTCTATCAAAACCCCGCTCTTCCATCTTTTATACTCTCCGAGATAGACCATGGCAAAATTTGTATGGCCGCCATCTTGAATCCGCCATTTTGGAATTTTTTTCAGCTCACTCCCAATTGGATGAGGTTTCGAGTGACTTTCGTTTGAGCACACCCAACCTATCTTCAATACCCTGGCCATGCTCCTCACCCACCTTCCAAACCCTCAACATCATCTTCTCTCATCATTTGTCACAATGAAAATTCTTCTATAAAAACAAATTTCGAAATGAAAACGTATCAAGGTTTGCATAGTTCCCAACTTCTAGTCTCTTCAATATTCGCCAAATATTTTGTATGGGGAAAAATAAATTCCGCCATATTGAATTTTTTTTTCTGTTCATCGAGTAGACCTTTAGGTCCTGATCATCTTTTTCCAAGAAACCACTCTTCCATCTTTTATCCTCTCCGAGATAGACACCGACGAAGTTTGTATGGCCGCCATATTTTTTCCGCCATTTTGAATTTTTTTTCAGCTCACTGCCAATTGGATGAGGTTTCAAATGACATTTGTTCGAGCACTCCCCACCTATCTTCAATACCCTGGCTGTGCTCCTCACCCGTCTCCGAAATCCTCAATCATCAGCTCTCTCCATATTTTTCCTCCGAATGAATTTTTGTCCTCTATACGAAACAATCGGTGAAAAAAAAATTTTTCATACAAAATTTTACAGGAGAGGTGATCAATGAGTCAGTCAGTGAATCAGCCCCAGCAGCTATATACTACGCGTTCGTTTCAAGTTGAGCCCTGCACCATAGAGTAAAGTAATCGACGTAGTCGTAATTCCTAGTTCCATGCCGACAGTACGGATACAGTATAGGATATGCAGTAGTTTGACACTTTTGATCTAGTGGTACTACGCGTTACAAATTTCCCCTAGCTCTCTCGAGCTTCCCCGCACCGCACCTCAAGTCAGACCCACTTAGTAAACCGCTCGCGAAGCACCGCTTATTAAAAATAAATTTCAAATTCTAATTATTTTTTTGCACAGATTGAGTAGTACAATGGTGTTACATTATAATAAAAGTCCTTACAATCTGCCGGATAGGCATGCAAAAATAATATTTAATAATAATTCTTATTCTAAGTTTACGTATTAAAAGTTCAATTTATTAAATTTAAAAAAGGATATTAGTTTTGGTAGGTTTGGTTAAAAAAAAACTAAGAATGTTGTATATCGTAAAGCATTAGAATAATAAACACTTTTTTATATATTTTTTTATTATTTATACCAATTCGAATTCAATATTCATAGATAAGACAGGTCAGCTAGTACTTAATAAATAAAACAATAGATAAACTATTATCACAGAGTAACGAAGGTAAGGTTCATACAGAGGTTCGACGAAGCCGTCTAGACAGGGCAATCGTGCGGTGGGTGCGGTAAGTGCGGAGCGAGGTACGCTCCCGTGTAAGCCTCGGTTACCTGGGAGCTATAGTAAAGGGTTGACATATTACGCTTGCGTAAAATTTTTAATTATCCTTCCTTACTCTGCCATAGTATTATAGTTAATTAATTGAAGTGCACATTATTATGTATTATAATTATATTATTACTTATAAAACGAACTCACTATGGTATATACAACGTGTGCTGTTGCAAATTGTACTTCATCTTCATACATAAATAAAGAATTACGTTATCATCTGTTTCCACATGACGAAGAAAGGTATGCTAAGGTTTTTATTTACAATCACTCCTATCTATACATACTCTATACCTAATATTATAAAGAGGAAAGGTTTGTTTGTTTGTTTGTTTGTTTGTACCGAATAGGCTCTAAAACTATTCGACCGATTTTAACCTTTTTCACCAATAGAAAGCTAAATTATCAGGAAATAACACAAGGGCTATAATTTATTTTTAAAAAGTTAGAGATCCTTATGAAAATTGCAGTAATGTAATCCCAAAATAGCAAAATTTTGCCTATAAAATTAATTATTCGGCGTGCGCTGAGAAAACTATTGATGATACACATAAAAATTATGTACTACATGATTAAAATACTCATTATTACCTACCTACAATAAAGTCCGCGAGGGCATATAGCTGACTATCATAGTTGTCACGTCCTTTCGTCCCTTAAAATTGACGAAATGAGGGCCTTTCAAAGTAGTGTGTAATTTCAGTTATATCCTGACCTTGAACAACTATGTACTTGAACAACAAATACTAAAATTAGAAAAATATTATAAAGGAAAGGAAATATTACAAGGAAATAATTTAATTTTAATAGGCATCAGTATTTTTAACTTAACTTCACAATAATGTTAATAGATGGCGCTGTCATGTACTATCGCAAAAACAGTTTAACATCAAAATTTTTGTCTATCAAGTGATACTTATTATTATTATTCTATTATCAAACATCAATAAAACTATTAATAATTATTAATAGTTTTATTATATTTATATATTTCACGTCACTGTTTATGCATAAAGCCGCAACACGAATCAGCAATCATTATTAATGTGCTCGTGCTGTGCACAGATAGTAATTACTAGCTGACCACGTGTCATAGTTTAGAAAGCTTATAATTATCTCCGACACTATGGGGCGCGGTCCCATGTTGATGGTACTCAAACTTCTTGATTTTGTGTTGTCTATGTGACCACGTGATCAGATTTTTGAAAGCTTACATCTCCAACACTATGGGGCGCGGCCCCATCTTGATGGTACTCAAACTTCTTGTTTTCGTGCTGTCTATGTGACAATGTGATCAGATTTTTGAAAGCTTATATCTCCGACACTATGGGGCATGGCCCCATGTTGATGGTACTCAAACTTCTTGTTTTCGTGTTGTCTATGTGACCACGTGATCAGATTTTTGAAAGCTTATACCTCCGACACTATGGGGCGCGGCATGTTGATGGTGCTCAAACTTCTTGTTTTCGTGTATAAGTAACTATATAACTATCATAATATAGTATAACTTTTAAGTCTAAAATATGTTTATAAATGTTTATTTGCATGCGGCGGAGTTGATTTGCACGCGACCGCTGAAGCGGCCAGCAAAGAAACTGGTTTAATTATTGATTCAACTACCTAATAATATTTTAATTACAAATTTATTTTTAATTTTTGATTATTGATTAATTTTATTATTGTTTATTGTTATGTTGATGTGAAATATAGTACAAATTATATATATTAATAGAAATCGATTCCTTGTGACAACCCTAGCATAAATACACTGTCGCGACGCATGTCTAGACGCTGGCGGCATTTACGACGAGATCAAAGGCGTCGACATACTGATCTCTTCCTTATACTGTGCTATTATACTGCATCTTCTATACTGTGTCTTTACTGTGGGTCTGACTTGAGGTGCGGTGCGGGGAAGTGCGAGGGGTGAAGATTTCTTTACTCTATGGTGCAGGGCTCAACTTGAAACGAACGCGTAGTATATATTAATAATAATAATTCAGTGATAATAATTCAGTTCAATTCATAAAAGTATGCAATTTTTCATCAATGTTTCTTTATAACTATCACGTAAAACTATCGTCCGTAAACCGACTTTACAGACAACCAATTTTTTTTTTAAATTTATTTAATCATGCTAATAAAATAAAAAAGATTCTTAATATAGTATCTCGCCAAACTGGTGGGCCAGATTGTTGGCGAGGCGCTCTTTCTAATTATTTTACTTAACTTAATAATACTCATTAACACTTATAACTATACTGAACAATTATTAACACATAGCTATATACAATGACTAAACAATTATTACAAATTGTATTATTAGATCGAACAAAACAAAACTATGTAGTAGTGTAAATTAAATAATTTATTTTAAAAAAACAAGCTTTTAGTAGCTGGCTACATGATCAGACCCTGGATATCATATAGGACCAGAGTACTTGTCAAGACAAATCAAACGAGCCCAAACTCAATGGGGCGGGGCTATCTCGTTTAATTACAGAATTCCCATGGCCACATTCTACCTCTATCATCAGAACCTACTACTACTGTGTTGTATTACAAATACTAGTTATTTACAAATCAAATAGGCTACGCCAGAAGACGCGCTTCGTCGCCCCTTCATTCGCGAGCTTCTGGCTCTGCGCTTTAAAAAAAATCGGCCAAGTCCGAGTCGGGCCTCGCTCTATTAGGGTTCCGTTAAAAAAATTTAATTAAAATATTTCCATGTACCCATGGAAATATTTTAATTTAATTTTTTTAATTTAATTTAATTTTTATTATTTGTTGTTATAGCGGCAATAGAAATACAAAATATGTGAAAATTTCAACTGTCTATCTATTACGGTTTACGAGATACAGCCCTCTGACAGACGGACGGACAGCGGAGGCTTAGTAATAGGGTCCCGTTGGCACCCTTTGGGTACGGAACCCTAAAAACACTCCAGGGGTAGGGCAAACAAGACTGTGTGAAGTTGCAGCCGGCCTTCGTTACTTACTGTTTTATCAGTACTGTGTGAGTGTGTGCGTCGGAGCTTGCCGGCACGGACGCCGGAGGGGTGCTGTATTCGGTAAGGTAGGGGAGAGAGGAAATTTTATCTTCTCACTTAAACAGTTTGGGGATTTGATCAAATCACTTGTTTTTTTTTTTTCAGGAAAATATCAAAGTAAAATTGTCATTTTAATATTTCCCGGGATTTGATCAAATATCCATTTCTATCCCTATTTTTTATATATATATATATATATATATATATATATATATATTATTTCCCTGCGACACATAAATATATTACTCGTTACATTTAAAGAAAGCAATAAATGCGCAAACAACCAAAATTTTATTAATGTAATTGATTTAATAATTTTAAAACCCATCGTCCCGAAAAATTCACGGAAATAATATGTCACTAATTAATTTTAAATTAAAATTATATTACGTTACATGATTATATTAATACAATATGATACGCTCATATTGATATCCGAGTACCTATTGAACTCGTTATTAACATCCAGATTAATCGCACAGCATCCGCACAAATCTCCATAATATTATCAGCGCTATGTATTGAAAATAATTTTAATTATATGATAAACTGCTGGACATACGAGTAGGTTTCTCACTAGGATCGTATTAAAACACATCTAATCTGAGTAGGTATTCAACGCCTGCTCATCATCATCATTATCATCATCATCATTAGCAACTCATCAACGGTTCACTAATGAGCGAGGTCTCCTCTCACAGAAGGGTCATAGGCCATAGTCCACCACGCTGGCCCAATGCGAATTGGCAGACTTCACACGCCTTCGAGAATATTATGGAGAACTCTCAGGTTGCAGGTTTCCTCACGATGTTTTCCTTCACCGTTAAAGCATGTGATATTTAATTTCTAAAACGCACTTAACTTCGAGAAGTCAGAGGTGCGTACCCGGGATCGAACCTGCGACCCCCCGAATAGGAGACCACAGTCGTTACCACTAGGCTATCACTGCTTTCGCTCGATCGATAGCTAGCGAATCATAAGATATTAAAAACTAGATGATGCCCGCGACTTCGTCCGAGTGGGTTAATATTTTAATTCCCGCGGGAACTTTGTAATTTGTCCGGTACCTATAAAAAGTAAAATCCATCAATCCATTCATACATTCCATCCATCCATCCTCACAAACTTTCGCATTTATAATATACTAGATGATGCCCGCGACTTCGTCCGCGTGGATTAAAGTTTTTTTTAATTCCCCTGGGAACTCCTTACCTTTCCGGAATAAAATGTAGCCTATATGTTAATCCTTGGTATGAGCTATCACTATTCCAAATTTCAGCCAAATCGGTTCATTCGTTGTGGCGTGAAAGAGTAACAAACATCCATCCATCCATACATCCATCCTCACAAACTTTCGCAATTATAATATTAGTAGGATAGGATATATATCCTGGAAAAGTGATAATATGTTATTATTCAACATTCATTTCAACCTTAATAACATTGACATGCATATCGATCTCACAGTTAATTTTTATGGAAATAGCCTATTGTCAGTCGTCGAGACAGCGAATATAACTGTAAAATATAACTTTCAGATTAAATTACTCCATCTCGAAGTTTGTTTGCAACTGAACGCGATAGTCTTATTTTTACCTTGTATCGTGTTACCACATTAATTAAAAGTACCAGTACATACTATTATTAATCCTGGAAAACTTGTTGGTTCGTAGGGAAAAATCTACACAGGTCGCACCCCCATGTTATTTCCAGAATCATACTCATATTATAAATGCGAAATGGTTTGTCCTTCAATCATGCCGCAACAGAGCTATGGATCTACGTGATTTTTTGCATGGGTTTAGTTGAGGACCTAGAGAATGACGTAGGCTACTTTTTATCCCGGAAAATTAAAGGGTTTATAACTTACTAGCTGATTAGCTAGAAGTAAGTTATATAAACATGATATTTTTATTAAAGTACACATCACTATTTGAAAGAAATTCTTCGAATAAAACTTGAGAGGTGTCAAGGGACACCCGGATGGAACGAAGAATTCCACATGTAGAAATTATTTAAAATAAAATAGAAAATAGAAAATTCAGTCTGTCGAGCTGGGATTCGAACCATCGACCTTCATGCGACTGTAGAAACCACAAGACTACGGAGATCTAATATTGTAGTGTGAAAGTATTGAAATGCCTAATTCACATTCAAAAAAGTGTCGGGTCAATTTAGTCTTAATTTTTTCCGTCTAGCCCCCTTTCGCATCGCGCGATAAGGAACTTCGTTCCAATAAGTACATTAAAACTATTCAAATAACATTACTGAAATCACCCGTTACGACATACGTATGAAGACACCGAGTTACGGCTATGTTACGTTAACACTTGCTTTTACCTTCTTAATACGGTAGACGTTCTCAAAACAATTATCGTGGTATGTACTCGTAAAATACACTATAATTATGACATTAATCCAGGAAATAAGTCTAAATCTTAAGTTCTTAGTACGGAACCCTAAAATATCTTGTTATGTCTAGAAAAGCGCACAACCATGCTATAAGTACAGTTGGCTTTCATAACGAGGCTTCCTTTTGTTGTCTGCCTCAACTGAGTAAGATAGAATATTTTAATTGAATGTAGAATCCGTTTCTATCGACTCTTTACATTCTAGTTACGTTCCGTTTTTTTTAGTGTTCTCTGTTCATCCTTGTTGTTGTTTACAATAGGGAGGAATATTAACAATTTATCCATCTACTCGTAGCTATGTGTACTTCCCCCATCGCTAGTCATATACTAGTCCTAGTAGATTACAGATAGATACATTAGTGATTAGATACAGAGCGAAGCAACGGCTGGGTCATGTGTCATGCTCGTGAACGGGTTACACCGGCGGGAATGGGGCTACTTTCTGTCTGCCCGTCTTATTGTCTGTTGCCCGTCGTATGTATTGAATTGTAAGTATGTATGCATTTTTGGAACCTTCCCATCATTGTGGAAACACTGCATATATAGCATAGTACCTATTGTAAACTGTTTTGAAAAGATCAACCGCCGAGTTTCTTGCTGGTTCTTCTCGGCAGGAACGGCATTCCGAACCAGTGGTAGATTCATCGACTATTCAAAAGCACTTGTAAAAGTTTATATTTTGAAATAAAAATATTTATATTCTACTAGCTGATGCCCCGCGACTTCGTCCGCATGGATTTAGTTTTCAAAAATCCCGCGGGAACTCTTTCATTATCCGAGATAAAAAGTAGCTCTCCCGGTCTGAGGAACCACTACTACATCCATTACTATACCCATGCAAAAAATCGCATCAATCCGCTGTTCTGTTCCGACCTGATTGAAGGACAAACCAACAAACAAACACACTTTCGCATTTATAATATCAGCAATGCTTTATTATGACACTTTTTATAATTGTCAAATTTTTTACCATACTTAACCAAAGACAAAATTACGTTTAGCTGTCATTTACGTTTTGTTATTCCACTGTCATTTGCGTTTTGTTATTCCATGTCAGATGCGTTTTTGTTATACCACGTTTTATAGTGACATGACGGAAACGCGGTCGAACGGGATACAAAGTATCCTATGTCCGTCTCCTGGTCCTAAGCTACCTCCCCACCAATTTTCAGCCAAATCGGTTCATCCGTTCTTGAGTTATAAATAGTGTAACTAACACCACTTTCTTTTATATATATAGATTCTGTTCATTAACGGTTGTATTGCTGTCAATAGTTTCACTAGTGTAATAAGTTTAAATTTTTTTAAACGTTATAAAAATAAACTTAAAATATGATTGCGATACATTTATTCAATTTTTGAACCAAGACATATAGCAACAATGGAAGTGGGCATAGGGTTAACTTTTTGCATGTACCGCGAAAATATACCAATATGCATCATTTGGAATGCCCTTTCGGCTTCCGTTTTTAAGGTTCCGTACCCAAAGGTACCAACGGGACACTATTAATAAGCCTCCGCTGTTCGCCTATCTGTCAGAGGGCTGTAGCTCGTGAAACATATCTGATAGGTAGGCAGTTGAAATTTTCACAGACTATAAAAAAGTATATAGACCTAAATCTTGAACGATGGTACGGAACTCTTCTTGTGCGATGCTGACTCGCACTTAGCCGGTTTTATTCCAACTATGGGCCTCATAAGAAGGCTCAGGGTCACTCAGCGAGCGATGGAGAGAGCTATGCTCGGTATATCCCTGCGAAATCAAATCAGAAATGAGGAGATCCATAGGAGAACTAAAGTCACCGACATAGCTCAGCGTGTCACGAAACTGAAGTGGAAATGGGCGGGGCACATCGTTCGAAGAGCTGATGGTCGTTGAGGTCCCAAGGTGCTGGAGTGGCGACCCCGCACCGGGAAACGCAGTGTTAGCAGACCCCCCACTAGGTGGACCGGCGACATCGATCGAGTCGCAGGGAGCCGCTGGATTCAAGCGGCGCAAGACCGAAGCCTGTGGAAGTCCATGCAGGAGACCTTTGTCCAGCTGTGGACGTCTATAGGTTGATAAAGAAGAAAGAAGAATCCAACTATAACTTTAGATTAGATAGATTCAACAAACTGTCATGTATTAACAAACAGAAGTTTTCAGGTAACTTCTGCTTCGGCGGGTGTACGATGTTCAAGGCTCAGACCATAGTGGAGTTTATCGAGAATGCAGTGGAAACGTCGCGCAGCGGTCGGTACCTGTTCTTCTTGAATCTGCGACCCGTGCTTGGACCTGTGAGAGTGCAGCTTCTCTACCCAGTTTCCAGGTTCAAGAGGGTGCAAAGCTTGCAGCATATGTGCAGGTAATGTACCATATATGTTTTTGTTTTTTCAACTTTATAGCATTGCATATATCATAGTCATCTCATCGATTGATGTCCACCTCTGGACACAGGTCTTTATGAAGGAATCTACTTCTTGAAATCACCCGTCCATCTAATAGATGACTTATACGAGGTTCAGACGAGGCGAATTTTGTTGATCAACTGCTACATCGTATACCATTCGCATCGTCTGAACAGGGGTTCGATCGAATTGAATCAACAAAATTCGCTTCAAATTAAGTTTGATAGCTTTCAACTTTCCTCGATTTAACTCTCTTGTTGAAAATGATTCGACTCGTGTGAACCTGTCGATGTTCAATTTGTCTTCAATTAAGTATGTTTTTGTTTTGGATGCGAATGTAAACACTGAGTATAAAAATATAATTACTGGTTGAACAATCAACGGTTTTTGTATGAAAAGTAGGATAATTAAAGGTCTTAATATATCTGTATTTTAGATAGATTTTTCAAATGCGGATTAAAGGATTAAAAAAAAATGAAAAAGTTGACTATGTGTTAATCCTAGGTTTGAGCTATCTCTATTCCAAAGAAGTTGTCCAAAATTGGTTTTTTAAAGGACAATGACCATGGATGTATGGAATCCTGCCCATATGTTGCTTCAAATCCAAACTTGTTTTTTTATAGTCTGAGCTTCCCATATTAACTTCTGCAATTGTTTTTTTTTATATAGGAAAGGAAAATATTATATAGGAAAAATCAAATTATTGATGCCAAAGGTTGTAAAAAATTATGTTTTTCTGCCTATAATGTTTTGGTTTTGAAGCGTGAGAAATCCTGGTACCACCCTTGATCAAGATCCTTTGAATTTAATGATCCAGGATGATTTTAATGTAGTTGGATAGAGATCCAAAAAGGCTTCCATCTAAATAATTACAGATTTCTTAACAACTCGTATTGTGAAAAACATTTTTTATTTTATTGACTCATTTATCGACCTTTGCTTGTGATTAAATACCGGTTTAATCACAAGCAAAGTTACATTGTTTTACTACAGAAGTCCCATAGCCATCTTCCGCCTCCATCATCAGATCAGCTCCATGTTATAATAATATTGCATTGTAATCCTATTTACATGTACATGCACATTTTCAGCTCAATCGGAAACCGGGAAAGTTTCTAATACATCTTTCAAGATTTGACTTAAACGTACATTGCAAGATAAATAAAAGCTTGTAAAAATAAGATGATAAATAGAAATTTAGCTTATGTATGTATGCTATGTACTAGGCATGTTTAAAAGTCTACACATACTCTGATCGCGAGCGATTTCCTCTCATTAATTGAGGAGTTCCGTCCTCCATCTCCGGAGATATTCATCAAATCTTCACCAAATTTAAATGGGACCTACCTGCAGATACGCCCTTTCAAATAAAAAATAATTTTGAAATCCGTTAAGATTTGATGGAGATATGGAGTAACATCGACAAAAAAAAAATACGCGTAGAATTGAGAACTTCCTCTTTTATTTTATTTTTTAAAGTCGGTTAAAAAGTAGTTGTAATTCCTAGTTCCATGGTTCAAAATGACATTTACGTGACAGTAGCAGGTGCCAGATTTGATAGATCTATAGATTAGAAAAGTTTTTAGTGTTGCCATCCATCGAAAAATATTTTCTACAAACGCTATTTTTCTTAATTAATTAAAAATTCTAAAATTATTATTTTTATGGCGTTTTAATTTTTTTTCTCTTTCACGTGATGGCAGTTTGGTTCTGGTTTATGGACACTCAGAATAAAAAACCACCCTCCATTCTGAACTGGGACATGTCTTTTCAGCCAAATCGGTTCATTCGTTGTAGCGTGAAAGAGTAACAAACATACATCCATCCATACAGTCACCCTCACAAGCTTTCGCATTTATAATATCATCGAAATCGGTGACTACCAATTTCCATGTATAGTCTGTCCAACCGTTTATTTTCTTTTTGACAGCTCACGCCTATAAATTACGGGTAGTGAAGTGCCCTGTGCATAACAAACAACCACAGACTATAAAACAGTTCTTTAAATACGATAAATCGATCATATGATAAAAATAATTTGACTTCATGTAAGTATTGTTTCTGTAAATTTAATAAAAAAATAGGAAATAAAAATAGTATCTATGACTCCAAGATTGATTATTTGCAAGGAATTAAGTTGAAATCTTGGAATTTAAGTTCAATCCAAAAGTAAAGAACAATAACTCTGTTCATTTTTTTTTTTTTTTTTTTAGACGGCTGCCTTAAAATGTAACTATGCACGCGTTAGTGAAATTTAACTTTAAAACACGTGGTTAATAACGTCTAAATCAAGTTTAAATCAAGAGTTTTGAGCAAATATACTTCAAAAATCACATATCTACCTACTTATTTATTTAACAAACTAGCTACGTAATTGGGTATACAAATGAAACAAGTAAAATTATTAAATATTATTTATTGCAATGATCCATCATACTCTTCTTCATAATTTACACTAGACTCGTCAGTTGAGTCCTCAGTTACATGAATAATTAATTCTTGTTCATTTATATTGTCAATCGTAACGACCCGATCGCAATCAGACATTATTATTTTTCTTGTCCTCTTGACACTCGCCCAGTTTTCAGGTGTCACTTCATCACACGCATTATTTAATAATTGCATCATTTTATTAAACGGCGGCGTTGGGTTGTTTCTTGCTGCCTTCCCTTTGATTTGTGCCCATATAAATTCAATGGCATTGTATTGACAGTGATGAGGTGGGATTCTCTCGATTGTCCTTTTATCACAGTTTCTTTCGGCATATTGAGAGCTTACTATACTCAACTGAAGAATTTACGTATCGATAAGGAGGAATATAAATACTCAACTCAAAGTATGATATTGTAAAAGAATAGTCAACGAAAACACACAACACACACAAGCCGAAAAACAGTGCATGTCACACGAGCGTCGCGTGACAAGCACAGTGACAACAAAATGGCGCCGGAGGATCAGCGATGTGTTGCGTTATGGTATTTCTAGTCATAACTTGTTTATAATGCGCTTATACGTTGTATTATTTATATGTATAAATATTTCTATTTTGCTGATTTATTAATTATTAATATATTTATTTATTTCATATTTAATTAAAAGAATTTAATAAGCGAATAATTAATATTTAAACTAAAAATATTTCATTACATCGATTGAAAGTTCTTCTTAAATAAAATCGATTATTATTTCAAATCGAATCTGTAACGTGTGAGGGCGTCACTAATTTCGAACTTTCTTGAACTGTCAAAAAGAAAATAAACGAATGGACAGAGTATAGTCAATGCATGTGAACTAAACTAATTACCTACAGGTTACAGTGTCGTAAAATCGATGTGCTATAAATGGCTACGACTCTGTCTACGCTACGCGTAGCACGTCTACGGTCTGCTACATTAAGCTTGGAAAGGCACCCCTAAAACGAAGTCACAGCATGTGAACTAAACTAATTACCTACAGGCTACAGTGTCGTAAAATCGATGTACTATAAACGGCTACGACTGTCTACGCTACGCGTAGCTCGTCTGCGGTCTGCTACATTAAGCTTGTAAAGGCACCCCTAAAACGTCAAAGCTAACTAACTTAACAGCCTTGTTTCACGACTGAAGGCTCTTTATTTTGTACAGCCAACGTCAAGTGTAAATTTACAATTTAAAACACCCACAACATGTGAAACAATGAAATTTCATTGTTCGTAATTTTTGCTTTCATTTTCGAGGCTTCATCGACGAGCTATCAAAAATGAACCGTCTAAATTCGCCCTTAAGACAGAGGTCCTTAGGGTTCATTTTCGCAAAAAATGTAAAAAAAAATGAACGATGAACGAGGCACCGTCCGCGTGAATTTAGTTTTCAAAAATCTCGTGAGAAATCTTTGATTTTAGGGGTTAAAAATTAGATATCGCTCTTCAGTTCTTCAACTACACCCGAGATCTTGCCTGGAAGAGATCACTCTGAGTGATATGGTTGTATACAAGATTTCATGTATAACATCCTACTAATATTATAAATGTGAATGTTTGTGAGGATGGATGAATGGATATTTGTTACTCCTACGCGCCATAATGAATGAACCGATTTATCTGAAATTTCGAACAGAGACAGCTCATGCCAAGGATAGGCTACATTTTATTCCGGAAAATCAAAGAGTTCCCGCGGGAGTTAAAAACCTTAATCCACGCGGACGAAGTCGCGGGCATCATCTTGTTAGTTGTTACGCAATAAAGCTGAACTCTTCCGTTAATTTAGTTTTGCCTTGCTCCTAAATTCATTTTGTTCACCCCGATGCACTTGGTTTACTCTGAATATTCAATTTCAACTACAAATTGATATAGGCGAACAATATTTGCAGTCGAATAAAGTTACGAGTTATAACGGGTTCTTTATACTCAGAGTGACTAAGGCCTGTAGCAGACTTCCGTCGTGAAAGAAACCTCTGAAGCTCCGCCATAACTCTGATGTTATATGATATGCGAAACTGCCTATTCTAATGTAGAGATTTAACCTTGAGTACCTCTTGACTAGATCAGTATGGCCTAGTGGTTAGGACTGCGGTTTCCAAATCCGGGGTAGCCGGGGATTGGCTCCCGGGCATTCACCTCTGTCTTTTCGGAGATATGTGCATTTAAGTAATTACTATGGTCACTCTATAGATTTTGAGATACAGATACTAATGATTTTGAAAAAAGTTTAAATTGTTTTCAAAGGAATCTCCTCCAATATCAGTGCACTTTTTAACCGACTTCAAAAAAGGAGGAGGTTCTCAATTCGTCGGAGTCTTTTTTTATGTAGGTATGTTCACCGATTACTCGAAGACGCCTGAACCAATTTGGAAAAATTCTGTTTTTGTTTGAAAGGGTATACTTCCCATGTGGTTCCATTGAAATTTTATCAAAATCGGTCGAGCGGTTTTCAAAATATCAACAATAAATTAAATACTTTGTAGTCGCTCTTTACTACATATTATAAAACAAAGTCCCCGCCGCGTCTGTCTGTCTGTTCGCGATAAACTCAAAAACTACCGAACGGATTTTCATGCGGTTTTCACCAATAGATAGATGATTCATGAGGAAGGTTTAAGTGTATAATTTGTGAAGGTTTTGTGTAAATTAGTTTAAATATGACTATAATTGTTGATAATGCCGGAAAAATTCAAGCCGCTTGGGAGCTTTCATCGAAAACGCTGCCTAATCCCTTTGAGATATAACAAAACAATTTATGGTGGTGGTATGGTGGGATAAGCCTTTACAGAAAAGTCCGCGATGGCATACATCTATCTTTTAAGGATAGCTTACTATACCCATTTTAACTTCTAAAAAAATGGTCACATACCATGCGGTAATTGGAAATCTATTAATCCTTATTAACTTAAGTACGTTAGTAACCATAAGCATTTCATGCACATTATGATAATGCTTTACACCATACAATTTAAATGAATATCTTAGAAGTTATCGCAATATAAAAACGAATGCGCGCCAAAATAAATACGCGGATTTCAACCCGATGGCGATGACGGGACTCGCTCAGGTGATGCGACCAGTGACCACCCCCGCGCCGCGTTGACCTTGCTATATTATAAGCCGAGCGATACTTCTTTTATAAGCTGCTCAATATGCTGTTCAATATGCTGTTCAATATGCTGTTCAATATAACTCAGGGAAAAATTCAAGGAGTTTGCAAAGCATAGGCGTAATATGCTCTACTACCCATGCGAAGCTGGGGCGGGTCGCTAGTTTATTAATAAATATCAATCTCGCGCAAAATAATCATAAATTCATTGATTCTTGGTTACTGTCATCATGCCTATTATAGTCTTGATAAATTAAAAATTCAAATATATAATTCCTGACATTCGGGTAGTTCTGGTTATTTATTGGACAAACCCAAAGCTACCGTCGTATCACGTATTTCACGGAGTGCGCAATAAAGTACGCAGTACTTAACTATTCACTTAGTTATTCTTCTTTATCGACCGATAGACGTCCAATAGGTCTCTACAAATTCAAACTTATTTATTTCATGTGGGCCAACCTGTGGCTCTTATCATCCATCAAGACTACCACTAGTTCGGAAAGCAAATTTTGCTGAGTAGAGCTGCCAAGTAACTCGGCAGTTGTTCTTTGATTCGTCTGATCTGTCCCACTAGTATTCTTTCCGGTGTGAGGTTGTCCTTTCAAAACCCAGAAATGGAGAATCCTAAGTAAATAAATATGTTTCGAATATCACAAATTGTGATATTCGAAACGAACATGATGTTATTGGTTGGTACTTATTTCAATAAAACATCGATTGAAGAGCGAATTTCCTTCAATAAACCTACTCGCACCGTCGCGTCGTACGGTTCAGAAAACTTTCCTGCCATAAACGGGATTTGAACAAAAATCATTTCCTAAATAGACTAAAGCGGAAATCGACTCTGGAGTGGCCGAGTTCGCAAAGTCGCGTCTTTAACCATATTTTATAGTAAAAATTGTGTGGTAATAAAAATATTCAAACTCTTGGTAAGCTTTAGGGCCTAGTTGCGACAGCGCATAATAATCAACTTGTGCTGATAAAGCAGCGGTGGTTCTTGTCGGACACTGGATGGGTGACCAACGTTGTGATCCAAGTCTGGACTTTTGTTTTCTTCCATGGCTCAGTCCCGGTTAACATCAGTAACCTTTTGAAGTAGTCGTTAGACCTGAGTAAAAATACTCTACTTAAAGTAGTACCTAATTGCTGTGCCCCAACGGGGTTCCAATGTTAATATTATATATTGTAAGTTGGAATGCAAGGAATAAATGAATAAATGAATAAAAATAAATGAAAATTATGGTCAGTTTAGGGCAGATTTCATCAACGTAAAATAAGTCTCATCCGAGCGTAAATTTGATTCTTTAACAGTATTTTCAATACAAAGCCTGTTAAAAAGCCCAATTTATTCCTCTGTAAAACGTCGTTCAAGGTTGGTGAAATCGGCACTTAGTCGAGTCGTATGGAAAAGAAAACCTCTATTTTTATATAACTAATGGAAGGGGTCTCGATCCTCAGATCGGCTCAGTTAGAACGGCTCAGAGAGATTCTTACTCGATTACAGCAGGGTTATTATGTTTATAGATGGAATTATGACGGTTCAGACAAAGTGAAGTACGTCACACAAAAAGAGATAGAGTAAAATAAGGGAAAAATGTATGGACGACACATCCAAGATGGCCACAGTTTATACTAAACTCGCCGGCATATTTAGCGGAACATAAAAATAGGTTTGATATCAGTATCATATAAGGTTGCTGGCTGGTTTATACGTCATTTAATTTAAAAAGAAATATTTTCAAACTAAGAAAACAACTGAACATCACATTTTATGCAATTGTTTTAATTTTATTCAAATACACCTTATCTGGAGCGAACTTCGAGTATTTCTTCCTTCTGAGTTTGATTTAAAATTTCATTGAAATACTGTTTTTTGTTAGTTTTTTTTAATCGCGTATCTTTCTGGAGTTGATGACTGAATTATGCCTGACTTAGCCCCAACGGAGATTGCCAGGGCACTCGAAATGCGAAGAAATGGTCAAACCTACAGAGTGATATCCAGAGATCTTCGTCGACCAGTTTCAACGATCCATCGCAGTATCCAACGGTTCAGGGAGACCGGTACTTATGTGAGAAGAGCAGGACAAGGCAGAAAAAGACGCACTTCGAGTAGGGATGATCGTTTCATTCGGCTTCGTGTACGTAGGAACCCCCGTTTGACGGCCGTCCAAGCCCGACATGAGTTAGAAGTAGTGCGGGGTGTAACCGTAAGTGAGCGTACGGTACGAAGAAGGCTCGAAGAAGCTGATTTGGGTTCATTTGTGCCCGCCAAGGCTCCAAGGCTCGAGGTAAATCATCGTAGAAACAGGTTAACTTTTGCTCAGGAACATCGACTTTGGAACGCGGACCAATGGAGTAAGGTATTGTTTAGTGATGAGTGCAGAATTCTCTTAAATCAAATTGACGGCAGGCAAAGAATATACAGACGCAAAGGAGAACGATACATTCAGACAAATTTTGAAACTACAGTTGCATAAGGTGGTGGATCAATAATGGTTTGGGCGGGCATTTGTTTGGGAGCTCGCACAGACTTGGTAGTGATTGACAGAGGGAGTCTGACTGCAGACCGCTATATCAGAGAAGTTTTAGAAGAAAATGTCGTACCGTTTGCCCCATATATCGGTGACGATTTTGTTTTTATGCAGGATAATGCTCGGCCGCATACCGCTCGGGTAACTCAAGCTTATCTTAATGATATGAATATCACTGTTATGGAGTGGTCGGCGAGATCACTGGATATGAACCCAATAGAGCACGTTTGGGACTTGTTGAAAAGAAAAGTTAAGTCCAGAATTCCAGCTCCTGCCAACGAGGGAGAACTGCGAATCGCCGTAGTTGAGGAATGGCGGAGACTATCCCAGGAGACCATCGATAACATCATTCTCAGTATGCCTAGACGGGTAGAAACTTTAATAAGAGCACGTGGAGAAAATACGCGATATTAATCACCATTTTTCTAATTTAATTAATTGTTATTTTAATATTAAATTTCACTTTTCCCGGTTACATGAAAAGTTCAAAAATGTACAATTTTTCACAAATAGCCTTTACTCGCAAAATCTGTTCTTAATGTGATCTCATTTTAAGTAAAACAAATGAAAAAGTTGCTGAAACAAGTTTAATGTCAACAACCTTCATGCCACATAGAGTTGAAGCATTTTAAACCGCCGCAGCCCTGGGTTTCACCACTGACGTACTCTTTTGTGCTTAACGGAAACTAAATAAGTACATAAAATAACAGGACTTTTTTGTTTACAATAGTATCCCAACAAAACTATTAGTTTTGGACACTGTAATCATCGAGGTTCGAGAATATACAGTTTTCGGGTCTCTTATTAGCTTAAAATAAATACGTATCTCTCGTTATTTGTGTAGTGTCGTAGTGTGTTTATGATTATTTGAGTAGTGCATAGTGCTTCTATTTCTAGCGTTCGATATGTCAGAAACAATGGCGTGATTTCGGCACGGCGATATTTCTCTTCGCTCAAATTTTGACACTCAATTGAATTTCGGCAGTTGACTCGTTGATGGGGCTTTTGTATAGTGTATTGTTATGGGATTGTCTATCTATATAGGCTTATTTCTTTTTTAATAGTGTCGCTTTGTTTGTGCCTTTGTTTGCCTCAATACTTTATACATAGCGATTGTCTTATTGAAAATGAGAACATTTAATTTTGTTTTGAAAAGAGCCATTGAAAGAAAGAAAGGTTATGCCACGCATCACTATACCCTAAGATTAACGCTGATTGCTGAGTTTATTCCCGGCTCTTCTCAGCAGAATCAGCTTAACGAACCGGTGGTAGACTTGTCATAAGAACCACAAATTGGTTTACCTGAAATAAAAGCTTTTTATTTTTTGGATTTTGGTGGAGGTATAATAAGGGTGTAATTCCATAATGATATGACAATTTTGTAAACCTAATACTGAACCTGATTGTGATTTGCCCTCATCTATACTATCTATACTAATATTATAAAGAGAGAGCGCGAATTTTTGGAAATTGTGTATATGTGGAGGGTAATCATTGGAACCACTGCACCTATTCGAAACCATGACTAGACCATGTATTTAATATGGCTTTATATTATATTGTGAAAATTAGCTAAAGAAGTCGGAATAAATCGTGACTGCATAGCTTCAGAGCTTAAGAGCTTTGGCGTGCGCACTGCGCTGCGTTAATAGTTAAAGTTGCATGAAATTAATGTATTGAATGATTGTATTGGGTGAATTGTTCCTCTTGAAAAGTTCTAAAAAAACGTCCTCGATGACATACCTATCACCTAAGAATAACTTTCAGTTACCATTTTTATCTTTCAATTTGTTATCAAAGTAATCAATTTTAAGCGATATAGTCTTAATATTTATCTGAATAAATATGTTTGTTATCTAAAGTATTTAATTTAAATATATTGGCATAATCTTAGGAATTTTCGCAAATTGAGTACTCACGGGCAACAAAATAATATTGGTGCAGGCCTGGGGCGAAGGCGGGTATATCGGCGCTTTATCGGTGCGCGAGGTTCCTGTGAAATATGAATAAGCAAATTAATATATTATTATCGTTTTACTTGAATTTTTTTACTTCTGGAGCATGGAACCCTCGGTGCGCGAGACCGACTCGCACTTGACCGGTTTTTATTTTATGCAAAGGTATTTTAAGTGGTTGTTTGTTTTAATTAAATGATTTACTTATATTGAATGTATCTGACCAATGCGAAATAGTATCTGCAATAAATATCGTTTCCTGAATAAAAACATTTACCTAATAATTATTATTCGAAACGGGAGCTAGAAGAGCCCTTCACTTTCATATCTGTTAGATAACAGTTTTGTTTTTAAGCAATTCACGTCAAGAGATACTCGTAATTCAAAACTTCGTAAAAAATGCATATCAAATCGAACTCGAATGTATAGGTTTATTGCGTAGTTGTTAACTAGGGATTTAAAAACAACTTTTTCACGTCAATACACTTCATGTTCGGCTTTGTTTTCATTCGAAAATTCATATTTTAGAAACGATGGATTTTAGAATAGAGCTGAATTTAGTCGTAGTTGGAGCACGCATGAAATGCCTTTCTAGTATCAAATCCGTCTTTAGAAACGGTGGATCCTAAAATGTGGGTAGTTCGCCCCGAACTAAGGCTTTGTAGGTACCTAACGGTTAATACTCCGAGTACTTACTGGCACTCGGCAGAAAAACTTTTGTAACTAAAATGTGTAATCACTTTATTTCTGTTTGATGGTATAATTAACTGATTCTTATAATATATTTTTTGTTTAACAACAGGATATGACTGAAATTATACATAAGTTACAGCTTCTGATGTCAAGCTTTTTACGAGCTGTTATGTAACTTGCAATGTATGTACATATGTATGTAATTTAAGCTCGTTTGATTCGTATTGAAAGTACACTGATCTTAGATGAAATCCAGCTTCTGATGATGAAGTTCCAGCTTCATGGTGGTTTTTGGAACTCTAATAAAACGACGTAACTCCATCAATTTAGTGCTCGTTTGATTAATCTTGACAAGTAGGTACTTGGTCCTAGGTGATATCAAAGTTCTGCTGATGGAGCTGGAAGGTGGCTATAGGAACCTTGTAATAAAATAATGTTGCCCCATCGAGTTTGGGCTCGTTTGATTCGTCTTGACAAGTACTCTGGTCCTAGATGATATTTAGGTTCTGATGATGGCGCTGGAAAGTGGCTGTAGGAAGTCTATGATAAAACGATGTAACCCCATCGAATTTGGGCTGGTTTGATTCATCTTGACAAGTACTGTGATCCTAGATTATAATATCCAGGGTCTGATGGTGAAGTCGAAAGGTAACTATGGAGACTTTTTTGTAACAAAAGGACGTAAGTCTTAACCCCATCAAATTTCGGCTGGTTTGATTCATCTTGACAAGTACTCTGATCCTAGATTATATCCAGGGTCGGATGATGTAGCCAGCTACTAAAAGCTTGTTTATTATTTTTTTTTTTAATTTACACTTATTAATATATATATAGCTGTTCGTGCTGATTCACTGATTCACTGACTGATTGATCACCTCTCCTGTAAAATTTAGTATGAAAAAATTTTTTTTCACTGATTGTTTCGTACAGAAGACAAAAATTCATTCGGAGGAAAATTATGGAGAGAGCTGATGATTGAGGATTTCGGAGACGGGTGAAGAGCACGGCCAGGGTATCGAAGATAGGTGGGTGGTGCTCGAACAAATATCACTCGAAACCTCATCCAATTCGCAGCGAGCTGAAAAAAAATTCAAAATGGCGGAAAAAAGATGGCCGCCATACAATATTCTTCGGTGTCTATCTCGGGGAGTATAAAAGATGGAAGAACGGTTTCTTGGCAAAAGATGATCAGGGCCTAAAGGTCTATTTGATGAATAGAAAAAAAATCCAAGATGGCGGTTTTTTTTTCTTCATACAAAATATATGGCTAATATTGAAGAGACTATAAGCCGGGAATCATGCAAGACTTTGATACGGTTCCTTTTCAAGATTTGTTTTTATTGAAGAATTTTCATTATGACAAATGATGATATATGATGATCGAGGGTTTGGAAGGTGGGTGAGGAGCACGGCCATGGTAATGAAGATAGGTGGGGGTGCTCGAACAAAAGTCACTCGAAACCTCATCCAATTGACAGTGAGCTGAAAAAAAAACCAAAATGGCCGATTCAAGATAGCGGCCATACCAATTTCATCGGCATCTATCTCGGAGAGTATAAAAGATGGAAGAGTGTTTATTTGATAGAAAATGATCAGGACCTGAAAGTCCACTTGACGATAGAAAAACCGCGGTCCGCTTGCGGGCCGCGCACCCACGCGCCCTACTAGTTTTAATATAGGCCCTACAAAACATGAATGTACATTACTTGTCAAATTGAAGTATTGATGATTCAGAAAAGAAAAAGCGTTTCGCATTTCCGTCCTTGCTTCGCTTGCCCAAATAACAGAACACTTGTATTAAATATCTGCCAGTTTGATTGAAATTTGTTAACAGCAGTATTTTTTTTTGTTAACAGTATTTTGTGGACACCCTACTATGTATTTAATCTCCCGGCACTGAATAGAGACTCAGAAGATTATTGCTAATAGGATTGGTTCTGAGAACCTAAGGTTCAAATATAGATCCGATAACAGATTACTGAATTGCATATACGGCTTCGCCTTGATTGGACGGTGATCTAATCAAAGCGATGCTCTAAGCTCGTCAAATGCTCGTTAGGTATGTCACTCAATTATTTGGCTTATGTATGTTTTTAGATACACATTATAAACTCTTTCTCTCTGCATCGTATTCCTCATTTCTGAGGGTCGTGAACAATGAACATGTATGTATAGTCGTGACGCCATTCCCCTATCACATACCTCCCTAATGGTAGTAGCTCGGCTGCTCTAAGCGTTTTATATTGTTTATGACGTCATGTACTGTACGTGTTTCGGCCGATCACAGATTGTGACATACAAAAATGTACCTGTGCAGATTTTTTTTTAAAGGAATGCGAAAATATCTTTTTTGGTTTCCCTTTTACCGTACGCGTCAAGGTGGCGTTCGCAGCATGAGCAAGACAGGCAAACTAGATATGAAATATAACAACAAGAGACTCTTACCTATTGCTGTTTTATTTCATACTAGATGATGCCCGCGACTTCGTCCGCGTGGATTAAGTTTTTAATTCCTGCGGGAACTCTGTAATTTTCCGGGATGAAAAGGTAGGTGTACGCTTCTGTACATTCGCTGTAGCTGGGTTGGTTGGGTAGCAAGGAAAACTCTCGAAGAACTTTTCTTCTTTTATTGGGTACCGCTACCGCTTGTAAATGTAAATGTAAATAATAAAAAAAATGTAGGCCCTCTGATTGGTGAAATTTTGCTATTGATCAGTGCACCAATCAGAGCGCGTTATTTTAAACCAATCACAATTTAGTAATAATAATAGGTATTATTACATAATTAGGTATCTTTACTACTATGAGCTGTACCGTAGGGAAAGCCGCGGCATTTCTTGGAATTACAGAGGTGTCTTTACGGTTCCTAGCTGTACCGTTGGGAGAGCCGCGGTCTATTTCTAGGAATTAATAAGGTATCTTTTCGGCTCGTAGCTTTACCGTAAGGAGAGCCGCGGCCTATTTCCCTATGGGTTTTCTATTTTAATCTTTATTTATTATTTTCCCTATTCACTTATGAGATAATACATGAGACTTATGTACTTAAAACTATAAACAATCGCTATACTAATTACAAATTAACAACAACACAATAATTACGAATAACTATGCTTTTCGATCAGTCCACTATTATGCTGTCTCTTTATTACACAAACACTTGCACTATATCGTCCCGCACATCTCTCCCGCCGTGCGACTATGTCGCATCACTTGTCGGTGCGGGCGCGTCGTCTGTAGACAGGGGCAGGACCACCAGCTTCCTCACCGGCCGTCGCAGCACTCCTCCCTTGGTCTGGATGTCCACTGCTCGCACGACGTCGTCTGGTCCCGGGTACGTGGCGATGACTCTTCCTCGGATCCACACGTTGCGCGGTAGGTTGGCGTCGACCACTTGCACGAGGTCGCCGATCTGGATCGCTGGTCCTCGTCCGTGCGGCTCCCACCGGTGTTGGAGCTCCGGTAGGTATTCCTTCACCCAGCGCGTCCAGAAAATGTCGGCCAATCTCTGCGCGGCTCGCCAAGTCGATCTGGAGGCAGCGTCCCGCTCGTCGAATGTACCTGGCAGCGGTACACGTCCCGGGCCACCCAACAGAAAGTGGTTGGGCGTCAGTGCTTCAGGATCCTCGGGGCTGACTGAGACGTGTGTCAGCGGCCTGCTGTTGACTGTATACTCCACCTCAGCCAGTAGGGTGGAGAGGACTTCTTCTGTAGGATGCCGTTCATGTAGCGTGGCTGCGAGTGCTGTCTTCACGGAGCGTACCATTCGTTCCCAAGCTCCGCCCATGAATGGAGCTCCTGGTGGTATGTATCGCCAGGAGATCGTCTTCTTCGCTGCTTCTTCTGCTGTTGCGCTGTCCATCGCCTGCCGAAGTTCCTTGTCTGCAGCTCTCAGGTTGCTGCCGTTGTCTGACCAGATTTCCGTCGGGAAACCCCGGCGAGCCATCATTCTCCTCAACGCCATCACTGCCGAATCAGCGCTGAGTGAGCCAGCAATCTCCAGGTGTATGGCTCTCATGGTGAGACAGGTGAAGATGGCCACATATCTTTTCTGTCGCGTTCGGCCGACGGTCACTGAGAGAGGTCCAAAGTAGTCGATGCCAGTGAAGGTGAAGGGTCGCTTGTGATGAGCTAGGCGACACTCCGGCAGGTCCCCGGTTCTGGGGTATGGCGGCTTCTGTGTCTTCATTCTGCAGAACAGGCATCTTCTTATGATCATTCTTGTGACTGGACGCACTCGTAGCACCCAGTACTGTTGTCTGCACTCGTTGACTGTAGCTTCAACTCCGGCGTGATGTAGCTGATGATGTATAGCCTTCACCCAGAGCTTGACTGTTGGATGATCACCATCGAGTACCACGGGGCTCTTGAAGTTTTCTGTTACGTCTTGTGTTGCTTGAATCCGGCTTCTTAGCCTGATTGCATCGTTGACGTATTCGACGCTCAGCTGGTACAGACGGCTCTCCTTGTTGAGTGTCTTGCTGTTTCTTAAGTCTTCTATTTCTTCTGTGAAGGAATCTTCTTGGGATGCACGCATCAGAAGCTCTTCCGCTCTTCTGAGCTGTTCGGCAGTGACTGGGAGAAACTTTCTATTAGGCGACGTTGTTTTCTTGACTGTTGGCTGTTGCTTCGTCGCAGGCTTGTTCGTTTTCTTCCAGCTTGGATCCTTTTCTGTATTCTTTCGCGTCCTTTTGTAATTGACGCTTTCCTTCTTGGCTCTACAGAGTTGGATGAACTGTAGAACCCGAGCTGTGGCGTATCTGAGTCTGTCCCAATTCGAGAATCGAGATGCATCAGGTTGGGCTTCTGCGAGTTTCTGTTTTCTGTCGTCGGCGATGTGATTTACTTACTCTTCGCCCGAAGGTTCTTCTTTTTTTGTTGCAGTGACTTCGACGGGCCAATGTTCTTCTGTTCGGTAGAAGAAGTCCGGTCCATTGTAGCAGCGATGATCTTTATTAAAGGACGTTGGGACATCTCGTGTGGCGTCGTCCGCTACGTTCAGCTTTGTCGGAACCCAACGCCACTCGGTGACTGTGGAGGCCTCTTCAATTGCAGCCAGGCGATGGGCTACGTATGGCTTGTACGAGCGTGATCCAGTTCTTATCCAGGTCAGCACGGTCTTGCTGTCTGTCCAGAACACTTTGCTGTCCGGTTTTCTTTCGTGCTCTTCTATAACTGTTTCGGCGAGCCTGGTTCCCATGACTGCCGCTTGTAGCTCCAACCTCGGGATGGATGTCAACTTCAACGGCGCAACCTTCGCTTTGGCCATGACGAGAGATAGGTTGACTTCACCATTTGGCGCCACTGTCCTCCAGAAGACAATTGCTGAATAGGCTGCTTCGCTGGCGTCGGTGAACACGTGTAGCTGTATCGAAGTGGCGTCGCTGTATTGGAGATATCTTCTCGGGATCGTCACGTTGCTGAGATTCTTCAGGTGAGCTATGCAGTCTTGCCATTGTTCCGCCAGGTCTTCATCCAGCTCGTCGTCCCATGATGTTCCTCTTCGCCATACTTCTTGCAGCAGCTGTTTCGCCCTTATGGTGACAGGCGATGCGAAACCGAGTGGGTCAAACAGTGACATAATCACGTCTTCCCATTGATGAGCGTTGGTGCGACGCGTGCCAGGTTGAGGTTGAAGGTGAGCTCGTCTGTGTTGAGTTTCCAGATAACGCCCAGTACACGTTCTGTCTTCTCTTCTGGCTTGTAGAGTTCCATATCTTCTGACTGTTGACTTTCACCCAATGCCTCTAATAACTGTGGTGAGTTCGACTTCCACTGTTTCAGTTCAAAGCTGGCCTTTGAGTGCACTTCACGCACTGACTTCGTGATGCGCACTGCGTCTTCGTGGCTTCTGAAGCTGTCCAAGTAGTCGTCAACGTAGTGCTTCTGTACGATGGCAGCTGCAGCCTCAGGGTGAGTATCTTCATACTGTTTGGCGTTCAAGTTCTTGATGTAGATTGCTGTAGATGGAGAACTTGATGCACCGAAGATCAACGAAGTCATCCTATATTCTTCAGGTGGTTGGTCGTCTCGTCGCTCTCCGCGCTACAGGTAGCGGAGTGCATCTCTGTCTTCGGCTCGCAGCTTGACTTGCATGAACATCTCCTTGATATCTGCTGTGACTGCTATCTCGTGTTGCCGGAACCGCATGACGACGCCAGGTAGTGACTGTAGAAGATCAGGTCCCTTGAGTAGCATATCGTTGAGAGCTACTCCCTTCGTCTTCGCTGCTGCATCATGTACCACTCGGAGCTTCTCAGGTTTCATTGGGTTAATCACCGCGAAGTGTGGCAAGTACCACGTCTTGCTTGCAGTCTTCTGTGTCGGAGCGAGTTCAGCGTATCCTTTCGAGACGAGAGCTTCCATCTGTTCTGTATACTTCTGTTTTAGCTTGGGGTCTCGATCGATCTTCTTTTCGATGTTGAAGAGTCGCTTCAGTGAGTTGTCGTAGTTGTCAGTGACATCTTCTTTGCGCCAGAGAAGTCCTGTTTCATATCTTCCTTCTTCTGTTTTTGTGGTGGTCTTCTCCAGGATGCGAAGTGCCCGTTCTTCTGGATCTGTCTTTGGTTTCTTAGGCTGTATGCAGAGCGCGTCCATCTCGAAATATTGCTTGACGGCTTGAGGCTGTCCAGGTTATATTCTGTTTCTTCTGTGACGTGTGATACGAAGTCGATGCTGCGTCCGATGGCACGAGTCTGGCTGCCATGTAGCACCCACCCCAGCAGTGTGAGAGAGGCCACTGGTTGGTTGTTGTCTCCTCTTCTCACTTCTGTTGTCAGCAGAAGATGCCAATTGTCTTGACCAATCAGCACTCGTGGCTTTACATCTGCATATACGAGGTAGTCGCGGATGTCTGCCAGGTGTTTGCAGCCATCTACCAACTCTCTTGAAACCCGTTGTGACGCCACTTGAAGGTTCTTCACTGTACGTGCTTGTACACGCTCTTCATGATCGTTGAGACCTCTTAACTTGATGTTCACTCTTCTTGAAGCTGACTCCGATGTCTTCAAGTCGTTGATGGTTTCTATCTTATGTAGTATGCGTAGTATGCGGCGCGGAACGGTAGCCACTCTTGATGTGACCCTCCAAACGTTGGCAGCTCTATGAACTTGGGGCGCTGTGCTGCTTTGACGGCGCGTGTAATTGCTTCGGCTAACCCCGTTAAGCCGGGCTGTGCTCCCGCCGGTGACTGAAGTATTGCTTCCTGTTGCTTCTGTTGTCCCGCGTCGTTGACCACCGGCTCTTCTATTGGGTAGTGCGGTGCGTCGGTGATCGCCAGCACGGGGCGTGGGTGTTGACCCTCCAACCAGTTGTCCACTCGTTCAGTCACTTCGGCTTCGGGTTCGGCGTAGGCACCATCGTCTTCTAATTCATCTTCTGTATCGTCTGCTTCCAGGGCGGCGAGACCGGCGGCAGCTAATTCGATCTGTAGTCGTAGCATCTCTTCTTTGGCCTTAGCTATCTTGTAAGCCTTGGCCTTGCTGTGTGTCGATCCACCCCCCCTCTTGCTAGGGGGGCGGGGCACCTGTACTTGCTTCGACTCCTGTGTGTTGACTGTTTTCTTCATCCTTACTGTAGACGTGTCTGCATCTCGAGTACGCCCCTGTACTGTAACGGGAACCTCCCTGGCGGCGGGGGGTTCCATCTGTGTCGCGGCGGCTGGCAGCGTCGGCGCGACGGCGGGCGTAGTTGAGCGTGCGACGGTGGCGGCGACGGAAGCGGCGGCGGTAGCGGCGCCGGCAGTGGCGGCCGCAGTCCGCTTTACTGTCGCGGAGGATGGCGCTGTAGAGCGCACCGACGTCGCGGAGGTACCCGTGGTCGTCGTGCGCTCCGTGGTGTCGGTGGTGACAGTCCCCGTGGCTGTCGACGCGGACGCGGTAGCGGTCTCCGCGCTGGTTTCGGTCGCGGAGGTGGTAGCGGTACCCTCTGACGTGGACAGAGTTTCTTCTGACGATGCCTTACGGCTCTTGAGTTCCTGCCGTGTCACTGGCATTCTTGCTGGGCCGACGAATTTTCTTCAGAATTTTCCCGATTTTCCAACGGATCCGGCTCGAAGGACCATTCAATGTACGCTTCTGTACATTCGCTGTAGCTGGGTTGGTTGGGTAGCAAGGAAAACTCTCGAAGAACTTTTCTTCTTTTATTGGGTACCGCTACCGCTTGCCGGTGGGAACTGTGCCGGCTTACAATTTAGCCCAGTATTTATACAAATTTGGCCGAAAAAATGTAGGCCCTCTGATTGGTGAAATTTTGCTATTGATCAGTGCACCAATCAGAGCGCGTTATTTTAAACCAATCACAATTTAGTAATAATAATCGGTATTATTACATAATTAGGTATCTTTACTACTATGAGCTGTACCGTAGGGAAAGCCGCGGCATTTCTTGGAATTACAGAGGTGTCTTTACGGTTCCTAGCTGTACCGTTGGGAGAGCCGCGGTCTATTTCTAGGAATTAATAAGGTATCTTTTCGGCTCGTAGCTGTACCGTAAGGAGAGCCGCGGCCTATTTCCCTATGGGTTTTCTATTTTAATCTTTATTTATTATTTTCCATATACACTTATGAGATAATACATGAGACTTATGTACTTAAAACTATAAACAAACGCAATACTAATTACAAATTAACAACAACACAATAATTACGAATAACTATGCTTTTCGATCAGTCCACTATTATGCTGTCTCTTTATTACACAAACACTTGCACTATATCGTCCCGCACAGTAGCCTATGTGTTAATCCTGGGTTTGAGCTATCTCCATATCAAATTTCGCCCAAATCGGTTCATTAGTTGTGGAGTTATAAAGTAACAAACATCCATCCAAACATCCATCCATACATCCTCACAAACTTTCGCAATTATAATATTAGTCGGAAGTAGGATCTAAACTTAAATAAACAAGGTCTATGTGTTTCATTGATGTTTACAATCGTTGTTACACTAGCGGCACGCTATGATGGCCGGTTTGACGTTTGTCCGCTCATGAAGTTCCGTATTAATTGATAACGACTTTGAAGGAAATAATTGTATTACTTTATTGACGATAGTGATGTGCAGAGATTCATAAATTTTATCGAATGTAGTTTTAGGTTTAGGACTCAAAATTTATTTATTAAATTGATTTCTAAAATGTATACAAGTGTAGAAAAATCAGTTTGCACCATTTAAGGGGTGAATGTACTTGTGAATATGAACAATTTTCACTATGTGGACAAACCTCTGAAATCGCAAAAAAATATCAGCTGTTTCATACAAAAGGTAAAATTTTTATTTTTATATGATATATACCACAACTCGGCATTTGGTTTTCTAAATTGAAAATTTTTAAAAATGGAATCTAATACGATCGTCACATAGGATCGCTGGCTAGCACAACTACTACCTCCGGCAAACTCGCGTCAATGCTCAATGCAAAACAAAGCAGTTTCGAATTGACGTTGCTTCGAAAAGTATAAACTGTCAGTGCAATGCGATTGTGATATAGTTTTGACCTGGCTTTGGATTTCAAATATTGATACTGCATTACTGTTGACCCTTGCTCGTTAATTTGGACTCTGTTCAAGCCCTTTGTTGTGGATTTCGTCGATATGACCGAACGTACGCAGAGAACTGTTCTAAATAGTCAGACACGTGAGTTCGTAATACGCCTTCGTAACTATTTCGATCGTGAAGCTCAAAATGGAGGGCCAATTTTACCTATAACGTCAGTGGTTGAACGCGTAGCTGATGCGCTTAATATTGGACAACGAACTGTTAGACGGATAACTAAAAAAAAATATGGCGAGACTGGCACAGAAGAAAATAAACTTCACACACCAAAAAAGAGAAAACGAGCAAAACCAGTCGTAGGCATCGATAGCTTTGATGCCGATGCTATCCGAAGACATGTTTACGGCTACTATTTACAGAAGGAGTATCCAACAAGAAAAAAGTTGGTGCATTCACTGAAGGAAGCTGGATTATTCTTCGGTGGGGAAAGTTCTTTAACGAAGATTTTGAAGACCATTGGATTTCGATACAAAAAATGTAACAAACGCAAAATATTGATGGAAAGATTTGATATAGCGATGGCAAGGTATACTTTTTTACGGCAAGTGAAAGAAATCAAAAATTGGCAAAATGTTGTGTTCTTGGATGAAACATGGCTTAATGCTAACCATACTGTAGGCCGTTCTTGGAACGATGACACAGCAGCATCTACTTCCAAAGTTCCTGTAGGAAAAGGATCGCGACTTATAATTTATCACGCCGGAACCATCAACGGGTTTGTCGAAGGTTCTCTCATGGCTTTTGCGTCAAAAACCACTGGAGACTATCATGAAGACATGAATGGAGAAAAGTTTACTGAATAGTTTACTTCAATGTTGTGTAGCCTCCCTGAACCATCTATTATAATTATGGACAACGCCCCATACCACTCGATGCAAATTGACAAGCCACCTGCCCAATCCCAAAAGAAAGCTGATATCGTCGCATGGCTTCGTAAAAATGGCGTAGATGCAAACATGAATATGTTAAAAGCGGAATTAGTACGTCTTTTAAAAGAAAACAAACCAACCAAGATCCGATACGTCATTGACGAAATAGCATTAGAACATGGGCACAGAGTTATACGGTTACCGCCTTACCATTGTGAGTATAATGCGATTGAGTTGGTGTGGGCTCAAATTAAGGGATATGCTGCAAGACACAATACAGAACCCCCATTTACCACAAAAAAAATGCTAAAATTATTAGAAGAAGCTTGTGAACATGTGACTAAAGGAGACTGGGAAAAGGTTGTGAATAGAACTGTTAAATTAATAAGGGAAGATTATGAAAGAGATGTGAAAATAGATAATATTATAGAAAACGAACATATAATTATTAATGTAGGTGATGATAGCAGTGACGACAGTGAAAATAGTAGTATGGACGAATCTGATTAATTATGGCCTTTTGTGGCACCTTTTTTGGTATCTTTTGTATTCATATGTTTCTTGTGTGCATATAAAGTATGTATATTCATTTTCATTCAAATATTCAGTTCGTTCAAATAAATTAAATAAACATATACATTTTTGTTTTATTAAACCTATTTAATCAGGTACAAAAACAAAACTTAATTGTTTTTTGTTCGAGAATAAATTGACATTCCACATCACTATTGTAATGTGTCAAACCGGCCATCATAGCGTGCCGCTAGTGTAGTCAACGAGGCCTTTATATTACTACACTAGCGGCACGCTATGATGGCCGGTTTGACACATTACAATAGTGATGTGGAATGTCAATTTATTCTCGAACAAAAAACAATTAAGTTTTGTTTTTGTACCTGATTAAATAGGTTTAATAAAACAAAAATGTATATGTTTATTTAATTTATTTGAACGAACTGAATATTTGAATGAAAATGAATATACATACTTTATATGCACACAAGAAACATATGAATACAAAAGATACCAAAAAAGGTGCCACAAAAGGCCATAATTAATCAGATTCGTCCATACTACTATTTTCACTGTCGTCACTGCTATCATCACCTACATTAATAATTATATGTTCGTTTTCTATAATATTATCTATTTTCACATCTCTTTCATAATCTTCCCTTATTAATTTAACAGTTCTATTCACAACCTTTTCCCAGTCTCCTTTAGTCACATGTTCACAAGCTTCTTCTAATAATTTTAGCATTTTTTTTGTGGTAAATGGGGGTTCTGTATTGTGTCTTGCAGCATATCCCTTAATTTGAGCCCACACCAACTCAATCGCATTATACTCACAATGGTAAGGCGGTAACCGTATAACTCTGTGCCCATGTTCTAATGCTATTTCGTCAATGACGTATCGGATCTTGGTTGGTTTGTTTTCTTTTAAAAGACGTACTAATTCCGCTTTTGACATATTCATGTTTGCATCTACGCCATTTTTACGAAGCCATGCGACGATATCAGCTTTCTTTTGGGATTGGGCAGGTGGCTTGTCAATTTGCATCGAGTGGTATGGGGCGTTGTCCATAATTATAATAGATGGTTCAGGGAGGCTACACAACATTGAGGTAAACCATTCAGTAAACTTTTCTCCATTCATGTCTTCATGATAGTCTCCAGTGGTTTTTGACGCAAAAGCCATGAGAGAACCTTCGACAAACCCGTTGATGGTTCCGGCGTGACAAATTATAAGTCGCGATCCTTTTCCTACAGGAACTTTGGAAGTAGATGCTGCTGTGTCATCGTTCCAAGAACGGCCTACAGTATGGTTAGCATTAAGCCATGTTTCATCCAAGAACACAACATTTTGCCAATTTTTGATTTCTTTCACTTGCCGTAAAAAAGTATACCTTGCCATCGCTATATCAAATCTTTCCATCAATATTTTGCGTTTGTTACATTTTTTGTATCGAAATCCAATGGTCTTCAAAATCTTCGTTAAAGAACTTTCCCCACCGAAGAATAATCCAGCTTCCTTCAGTGAATGCACCAACTTTTTTCTTGTTGGATACTCCTTCTGTAAATAGTAGCCGTAAACATGTCTTCGGATAGCATCGGCATCAAAGCTATCGATGCCTACGACTGGTTTTGCTCGTTTTCTCTTTTTTGGTGTGTGAAGTTTATTTTCTTCTGTGCCAGTCTCGCCATATTTTTTTTTAGTTATCCGTCTAACAGTTCGTTGTCCAATATTAAGCGCATCAGCTACGCGTTCAACCACTGACGTTATAGGTAAAATTGGCCCTCCATTTTGAGCTTCACGATCGAAATAGTTACGAAGGCGTATTACGAACTCACGTGTCTGACTATTTAGAACAGTTCTCTGCGTACGTTCGGTCATATCGACGAAATCCACAACAAAGGGCTTGAACAGAGTCCAAATTAACGAGCAAGGGTCAACAGTAATGCAGTATCAATATTTGAAATCCAAAGCCAGGTCAAAACTATATCACAATCGCATTGCACTGACAGTTTATACTTTTCGAAGCAACGTCAATTCGAAACTGCTTTGTTTTGCATTGAGCATTGACGCGAGTTTGCCGGAGGTAGTAGTTGTGCTAGCCAGCGATCCTATGTGACGATCGTATTAGATTCCATTTTTAAAAATTTTCAATTTAGAAAACCAAATGCCGAGTTGTGGTATATATCATATAAAAATAAAAATTTTACCTTTTGTATGAAACAGCTGATATTTTTTTGCGATTTCAGAGGTTTGTCCACATAGTGAAAATTGTTCATATTCACAAGTACATTCACCCCTTAAATGGTGCAAACTGATTTTTCTACACTTGTATACATTTTAGAAATCAATTTAATAAATAAATTTTGAGTCCTAAACCTAAAACTACATTCGATAAAATTTATGAATCTCTGCACATCACTATCGTCAATAAAGTAATACAATTATTTCCTTCAAAGTCGTTATCAATTAATACGGAACTTCATGAGCGGACAAACGTCAAACCGGCCATCATAGCGTGCCGCTAGTGTAACGAATATTTTCCTACGTAAATACTCGTACTTAACTAATCATACAAAAATGTGAACAAATAAAAACATACAAACATGAAATCGCAGCTCTATTTAAACGAGAATAAAACACACAACAAATAACAAACATCAATAATGAGTTGCAAACTAATTAAAAGAGTGAGCCACACCCACAAGCAAATATAAAACTTTATGAAACACATATTGTGGGAACTGAAAACAATATTTCAACTTTTTTGATTTTACTAGTGTTTACCTAAGGTTTACCTACTATGTTTTACCTATTATGTTTATCTAATATATAAAATTCTCGTGTCACAATGTTAGTTACCTTACTCCTCCGAAACGGGTGGACCGATTTTTATGAAATTTTGTGTGCATGTCGGGTAGGTCTGAGAATCGGCCAACATCTATTTTTCATACCCTTAAATGATAAGGGTGACCAACCACTAAATATCTTTGTTGGCGGTACGTAGTTCGCTGGGTCAGCTAGTAATCCATAAAATACTAGCTTCGCATGGGTGTAATTTATTAACGAAGAAATTAATATTTACATACAAAAATACAATCCAAATTTTTGACTTTACCGGTGGATTTTTGAAAGAAATCTTTCATACAAACCTTGTCCGGATAATTATTACGAACATAATTTAAAAATCGGCCAAGTGCGAGTCGGGCCTCGCTCTTTTAGGGTTCCGTTAAAAAAAATTAAATTAAAATATTTTCACGTACCCATGGAAATATTTTAATTTTTTTTTTTTAATTTAATTTAATTTTTATTATTTGTTTTTATAGCGGCAATAGAAATACATAATAATATGTGAAAATTTCATTTGTCTATCTATTACGGTTTACGAGATACAGCCCGCTGACAGACGGACGGACGGACGGACGGACGGGCAGCGTAGGCTTAGTAATAGGGTTCCGTTGGTACCCTTTGGGTACGGAACATTAAAAATACAGCCAAATCGGTCGAGCCGTTCTCAAGTGATGATCTTGATGATGAATGATACAAGGAGAAATTAATTGATAGATACGGCAAGAATCGAACCAGCATCTAGTAACCAAAATGGTAAAGGCACTCCGAGTACCAGAGAGGGGGGCTTCGAGACTCATATCATCTACACTAATATTATAATTGTGAAAGTGTGTTTGTCTTTGTTTTGTCCTTCAATCATGCTGCAACGGATCTACGGATTGACGTGATTTTTTGCATGGGTACAGTTTAGGACCTGGAGAGTGACATAGGCTACTTTTTATATTAAATCAAAGAGTTCCCGAGGGGTTTTAAAAACTAAATCCACGCGGACGAAGTCGTGGGTATCAGCTAGTATAACATTAATGATAAAGGCACTCCGCGTACCAGACAGGGGCTTTTAGACTCATATCATATAACATACATCGAATGATTTTTAAAACCAGCATTTTCAGATTTAATTATCTGTGGATTGGCGCGCAATACTAAATTCAAATAAATTTTATTCGAAAGACGAAAGCCATGTTATTTTAATTTCAAATTCAGTCATTTGTTTTTAGATAGTGTTTTGGGTTTGTGAAATTGTGGTAGTTTTTGGCGCTGGGGATAAATTGAAAATTCTTATAATTTTGGAATGAGTTTCTACGTGGAAATTCCGCTGCGCAAACAACACGAAACATTAACGACGTATACGGGCCTAACACTGCTTGCCTAAACACGTCCCATT
This sequence comes from Oeneis ivallda, assembly GCA_029955525.1. Taxonomy (NCBI): domain Eukaryota; kingdom Metazoa; phylum Arthropoda; class Insecta; order Lepidoptera; family Nymphalidae; genus Oeneis; species Oeneis ivallda. Next base: position 28,453,386 of record JARPMR010000001.1, on the reverse strand, counting down.
ATTGGTTCAATCGTTTTAGATCTGGAAATTTTGAGTTGAAGAACGAGCCTCGCGGTCGGCCGGCAACTATTATCGACAACGAGAAATTGAAGGCGATAGTGGAAGCGGTTCCAACTCAATCTACGGCTGAGCTTGCTGCGGGCTTTGGAGTTAGTGTAGAAACAATATTAAAGCACTTGCGTCAAATCGGAGAGATAAAAAAGCTAGATATGTGGGTGCCACACGAACTAAGCGAGACTTACGGCATAAGCGGAATCGGCATAGAAACGAGGAAATTCTAAATCGAATTGTTACCTGCGATGAAAAGTGGATCCTGTACGACAACCGTAAGCGTTCGTCACAGTGGGTGGGCCCGGGTACAGCACCTAATCAGTGCACTAAAACAAAGATTACCCGTAGGAAGATGATGGTGACTATCTGGTGGACCAGTGCCGGACTTGTACATCACAGCTTCTTACCGAATGGCACAACAGTGACGGCAGATGTCTTGCCAAGAATTGCAAACAATGATGGAGAAGCTCGCAATTCAACAACCAAGACTGGTCAATCGCTCTTTCCCATTGCTTCTAGAAGACAACGCGCTAGCTCACACTTCACGACAGGCCATCGCAAAGCTTTGAGTTACAGCTGAAAGCTCTCCGTCACCGTCACGGACTCACCGGACCTTGCCCCAACAGGTTTCTACTTTTTTCAAAATTTAGACAATTTTTTAAGTGGGAAAAAATTCAACACCCGAGAGGCAGTACAAAACGCTTTCGCTGACTGCATCGCCTCCCGTTCAGCAGATTTCTACAGTAAAGGGATAAACAAACTGACATCAAAATGGCCCAAATTATCTTGATTCTTCTTCTTATTTATCAACCTATAGACGTCCAAACAAAGGTCTCCTGCATGGACTTCCACAGGCATCGGTCTTGCGCCGCTTGAATTGAGCGGCTCCCTGCGACTCGTTTGATATCGTCGGTCCAGGTCGTAGTGGGGGGTCTGCCAATACTGCGTTTCCCGGTGCGGGGTCGCCACTCCAACACCTTGGGACCCCAACGACCATCAGCTCTTCGAACTATGTGCCCCGCTAATTTCCACTTCAATTTCGCGACTCGATACTTACTTTCTCGGTACTTTGATTAGCTAAAATAAAAAAAAAATAAAAAAAAAATTCATACAAATCTCCAGTTTCATAGGTAAAGAAAGACCTAATATTTATCCAAAACTTTTTATTTTTACACTTTTGACTCTGACTAGAGGCCTGGTTTTTTTTTGTTCCTTCACTTTTTTTAGCACTGAAATAAAAAATAGTAAGAAGAAGAAGAAAAACCTTTACTAACTCTTCCATACGTTACTAAGTTGAAAAATTAGTCGATAATTTCGTAGTTTTGTGTTCATTTATTAATCGAAATGCTGACATAAAATAATATTACTATACTGCTATAATAAATAAAAAAAAGTTGTTTCGCAGAGAATATGAATTAGTTTATTGAGAACCTTCTTCAGTAATCAATTACGCGAAATTCGATCATAAAATTTTTGATGCCGGTTTTCTTATTATCCAAATAACATTTTCGATGTATTATCCTTGTTGCACTATTATTTTTTAGAATACCTTTTTTATGTAATAAGTTATAACGCTGACATAGTTGCATATAATAGGAATGTATAGCTGGTTGTTTTTGTTAAAAACCAAAGTGGATGTTAAACTTTCATAGGAAAAATCCAGCAAAAGCGAAAAAGTCTCTATGCACTTGCCTGTTAATAACATCAGTCACAAATTCTATTACTTCAACGTCCACGTCCTTGTTTGCAAATTTTATTTTACAGCGAACGAAGAGCTAAGCCACTTTTATTCTAAAGCTGTTACTGATAAAAATGTATCTACTATACGAACAAGTAGGTATTTTAAAGTTAAACATGCAGTTATAGTTATTTTGACGATTCTTCATCTTCTTCTTTTCGAGCCTCTTCATGTAATCCATCGTTGGACATAGGCCTCCTCATATGCACGCCGTTCTATTCGATGTTTTGCCAGTCTCAGCCAAGTTTTGCCCACAAGCTTGACGATGTCGTCGGACCAGCGCGATGGTTGCCTCCCCATATTCCTCTTGCCGGTACGTGGTCTCCACTCAAGCATCAAGCGGGTCAATCGGTCGTCTGTTGTTGTTGTGTAGAAGAAGAAGAAAGTTATTTCGACGACAGTTAAATTAAGTTATGTAATGAAAGTTAATTAGGTTATGGCTTACCAGTTATTGAAAATTGTACACTCCTTTCACATGCCTAAAAAAAAGCCGGCCAAGTGCGAGTCGGATTCGCGCACCGAGGGTTCCGTACTCCAAAAGTAAAAGTAAAACGATAATATTATATTAATTTGCTTATTTATCGTTAACTTTGTTTGTAGAGGTTTATTGTTAATATAAAAAAAACTATGCTAGTTAGAGCGTTTTATTTTTCCTGTAAAATATACATAAACCTCTATTGACCATAATTATTTCAGATTTTTCGATTGGTAAACTTCGGCGATAAGGGGGGGGGGGGGGGGGGACGGTATTTTTTTCAACATTTTGGCCGATTACTCAAAAACTATTATATATAGAAATAAATAAAAAACTGTTTTAGAATGCACAAGTAAAGGCCTTTCATATGATACCCCACTCGGTATAGTTATCTTACTTTGAAATTTCAAACCCCCGATTTCCCCCCTTTTTTAATAAAACTAAAAATAATTTTCGAGTTTTCTTTATTCCAATGATGTTGGGCCACTATTATACACAACTATGCCAAATTTCATGTCGATAGCTTTAATAGTTACTGAAATAATCGACTGTGACAGACGGACGGACGGACGGACGGACGGAGAAAGTCTCACCATAAGGGTTCCATTTTTACCATTTTGGTACGGAGGGTTCCGTACCAAAATGGTAAAAATGGAACCCTTAAAAACATCAAATGTATGAGAAAAATGTGTTGATACTAGCTATCTGTACGTACTTATAGCGTGGAAGTTTTCAAGTTAACGTTAAGTATTAATTGTGCATTAATCTGTCATTTACTCGTAGTATGGTAGAAGGACGAAGAATGTTTATATTATGTTGAATGTTTTCATTCCGTAATAAATGAACGTTTACTAGACCTACAGTCCCAAATATATAAAGAGTGTTTAGTTTGCAATGGTGCAAAGCCTGTGCAAACGTAATCAAACTGATTGGTTCAGAAGAGTTATCCTTGTCACAATATTCCTGAAATGAAAATGAAATGTGTTTCAATTTTCCTTGTAAATATCAAATCAATCAATAAAATACATATAAATACTAGCTGATGCCCGCGACTTCGTCCGCGTGGATTTAGTTTTTAAAATCCCGCGGGACCTCTTTGATTTTCGGGGATGCCTATGTCATCCTCCAGGTTCTCAAATATACCTATACAAAAAATCACGTGAATCCGTAGCTTTGTTATAGCGTGATTGACGGACAAACCAATAAACAAACACACTTTCGCATTTATAACATTTATTAGTAAGGAAGAATTAATACTACGATAATAAAGGCGATTTAATTAAGTTTTAGAACACAAAAGCTACTATTGCGACTTAAATATGATAGTTAGATATATTCCCTCGGGGACTTTTTTGTAGAGAATAATGAGTACTTTAATCATGTAGTACATAATTTTTAAGTTTTATCAATAGTTTTCTCAGCACACGCCAAATAATGCATTTTATCGGCAAAATTTTGCTACTTTGTGTTACATTATTGCAATTTTCTTAAGGATCTCTAATTTTTTGAAAATAAATTATAACCTATGTTACTTTTTGATAATTTAGCTTTCTATTGGTGAAAAAATGATTAAAATTGGTCCAGTACTTACAGAGCCTATTCGGTACAAACAAACAAACAAACAAACAAAAAAAAATCTTTCCTCTTTATAATATTAGTATAGACTAGTTGATGCATAACTTGAATCTTCACTTTGAACTCGTGTGTTGGTTACTATTAGTAATTACTTGGTTGGTAATTATTAGTAATTTTAAATTAATCACACTAAGCGCGACGCATACGATATTTCAAATTATTCCATCTATAATAGAATCGAGAGCTGATTGACTTAAAATAAATATAAGTGAATGAATACGCCATCCAATAGTTAGTATCACAAGTAGATAGTAGTAGAGAGTAGAGCAGTACTTAGTTAAAAGAGATGTCATGAAACATCCCCCAAAACATATCACAGCTTAGGTTAACTTATAAAGTTTGAGCAGCTCAATGTTTTACCTGATAATATTTCATCCAAATGATAAGCCAATTATATTGACCAAATAGTGTTAGTAAATAGCTTCTTATCTATGTCAATATAATTTATCGACAGTCATGAAAAAGCAAATACTATTTGAATTGTTCTTATCTGTACGTTATAGTATGCACATATTCCATGCACTAATGGCCAACGCGCCCTATTCCTGAGTGCTGGATTAATTTTAAGCCCGGACGTGTCGTTTTTAACTGCTTATACAGTGTAGCTAGAATTGGAGTTTGCAACTAGAGCTTAGTCTTTGAAGAAGGTCGCGAAGTTCTATGGATAGATTTTGCGTCTAGACGAGTTATACATCATTTCATAAAAACTTGATAAAATTTTACCCAAAGATCCCAAAGACGACCTGACCCGACACTATACCGAAGATATTCAGGACGTCAGCCTATACGAGATTAGTATGGCGCTCATACGCAAAATTAACTTTGCGCTAGGTGATGACACAATCATGGCATAAAAGTAAAATTAAAAATTTTAAAAACCCCCCGACACAAAAAATAATCTCTGAAAACTAACAAATAATATTTTATACCTACTTATATATATTTACTATCGTCACATATATTATGTAAGTTCAAGTATTTTTATTTTCCAAGTGTCGTCGTTGCGTCGCGGGACCGCTAAAGTTTATAAAGTATTTTTCCAACAGCTAATTAATTATTACGAATTACATTTAGGTACGAGCGATCTTAAGTTTCATGATAGTCTACGCTCTACGTAATGCCGCGCGCGACACGTGAGGGCAGACGAAATTGACGGTTGTGTCGATTTTGCGAATTTTTCGGAGTAAATTCTTTTGTTGCAATCTGCGACTACACCTGTTTTTCTCACTTAGCGGTCCCCCGACGCGACGACGACACTTGGAAAATAAAAATATTTGAACTTACATAATATATGTGACGATAATAATTATATATAGGTATAAAATATTATTTGTTAGTTTTTAGAGTTTATTTTTTGTGTCGGGGGGATTTTTAAAATTTTTAATTTTACTTTTATTTAGTCCTTTTTAAAGTAGGTATAAATATAAGGAAGGTATTTATAGTGATTTGTTAGCGCAGTGGTAATTGAGCCTAATTGATCCCATTTAATTACAATCATTGAAGTAATACGGTACCTTTCGAATCGATAGGACATATGGAAGGTAGTCAGATCACCTCATCAACTATTAAAGAGCTGATGATCTTCAAACAGCTGATCAGGTCATGGTTACCTCACCATATACTTTCAATATCATTGAAGTAACACGGTACCAAATTTCGAATCGATAGGACATATGGAAGGTAGTCAGATCCCCTCATCAACTATTAAAGAGTTGATGATCTTCAAACGGCTGATCAAGTCATGGTTACCTTACCATATACTTTCAATATCATTGAAGTAGCACGGTACCAAATTTCGAATCGATCGGACATAAGGAAGTTAGTCAGATCCCCAACTAATCAACTAGAAAAGAGCTGATAATCTTCAAACGGCTGAACAGATTTTCATGAAACATGGCTAAAAACACTCGGGATAAAATTATCTATGACACAAAAAAAACTGAACGAAAATCGGTTCATCCGTTTCGCGGCTACGCTACCACAGACAGATACACAGATACACAGACAGACACTATAAACTTATAACAGCCCTCTCTTTTTGCGTCGAGGGTTAAAAACGAAAGCAGGTCGAAAATCGATAGGTCGTTTAAAGTTTGTCGGCAATTGTTCAATTCTGTCATTCACGAGGGAATAATTACATTGAAGTCTCTACAAAGTTAATAGTCTTCTTTCTCTTAATGTATATTTGGTAGTATAGGAGCCTTTCATTTCCGATGACCAACTATAATATTGGTTTTCACTGTACTTGTTGTGAGCTTGATTTCAGTTCAAAGCAGTAGCTATCGTAATATTGATGTCGCGTCCTTTACAATACACGTTCAGTTTCAATGGGGCTACATACTGACATATTTAAATGAAATATTCTGAACCCTCGTACATTTATTTCTAACTGACTCAAATGTTCAGGACTTTACATTAATGATGTTTTTTTTTTCCTGATACTGAGTACCAAAGTGGTGCTCAATTCGATTACAATCTAGCCTAACTTAGTTGGCTAATGAGTAATTTTAATTTAACCTAAACTTATAAATTATTATCTTATATACTAAGAGATTGTCCAATGACACATCTTAGTTTTTCTTTATGATGTGATGGAATTTTTTTTTCGAAAAAAAAAAACAGGTTAAAACAAACCGGATATGGTAAATGGAAGGGTAAACAGTTTTCAAACAACCGCGAGTAGGTATCGCAAATGGAAGGTATATTTAAAATAGATTTTACCTCTCAATCGCATGTACGACTGACAAGCAATATTAATTAATATTGTTCAACAAAATTTCGCAAACGTAGGTATTCGAAAGCTTAGTAAGTAATACCCCATGTATTTGTTTGAACTATAGGCACCGACCAAACATCACCATATCCATAAATACTTAATATGTATTATGTATTTGTCTTTAGGTAGTTATGGTGTTTAAATTTTAGAAAAATTCTTCTTCTTTATCAACTGACTAGGATATGCCCGCGACTTCGTCCGCGTGGATTTAGTTTTAAAATCCCTCGGGAGCTCTTTGATTTTCCGGGATAAAAAGTAGCCTATGTCACTCTCCAGATCCTCAACTTTACCCATACAAATCGAAATCACGTCAACGTGAATCAAAAAATCACGTCGGTCCATGGCTCTGTTGCGGCGTGATTAAAGGGCAAACCAACAAACAAACACACTTTCGTATTTATAATATTAGTATGTATTAGTGTCCAAAGCACAAAGCTTTTCTTTTTGTATGGATTTCTACAGGTATTCCATCATAAGGCACATGCCATCCGTATACTATGGAGTGCTTTTAAGTTGGCAGGATAAAAGCGAAAGTTTGAGGCGTGCTTATACGCCCATATACGTAGTCATATTCATACCTCAAATATAATACCCATTGCATTGTCATGATTTGAAGTCGCTCTGCAGCCGAAAAGTTTTGCATTTTGAAATTCTTGCTTGTCATCGTATGCTTCAGAAACTTGTGTGTCTTCCAAGATTTCAACCACCGCTGTACCAAACCAACTAAGTCGTCTGTCTTCTGTAGAGTGTTGGCTTTATAATTTTAAATGATTTCAAATAAGTACCTATAAATATTACACATATGACACCTGCTTAAGAAAGGCATATAACACGCTTATACCGCTATATATATAAGGCATATAACCGCTAAGGTGTGGAACGCACTTCCAACATCTGTGTTTCCGGCCACGTATAACCTCAGTACCTTCAAGGCAAGAGTGAATAGGCATTTTCTAGGCAAGCGCGCTCCAACCTAGACCTCATCAGTGCTGTCCAGCATTGATTGTCGTCAAGCGCAAGCCTATCCCGCAATAAAAAAAATATATATATAATATCTTTCTAAGGCAGCCTATAATGACAGATGACAATTAAATTAGGTACTGATGTTTTTTTGTTGCCTCGGAAACAGATCTTTTGCTAAGTAGTATTTGTAAAAGGGTTTCCGGTTAGTTTTGAGGGAACATTTTATGTAGCCATGGCGACCTATCTATGCAAGCTAGGCCTAGCGCAAACATACAACTTTTAGGTAAGGTGCATACATACAACTTTTACATCGACTAAACTGTTTAGTCGAGTTGTGTACTTTTCGTGGATTCCACACATTTAAACTATAATCAAAAGCAAATCGATACAGCTTTTTGATTTTTTTGTCGAGCAACTATCGTGTTGATAGTTTGCGCACATTCTATGATCGCAGTACATTCCTATAAACTTATGAAACACAACTAAATAGCTTAGTTGAACAACTATTTAGTTGTTAGTATTTTTCAAACCCCTATTGTAGCCCTTAGGGGATGATTTTTCAAAAATCCTATCTAAGCGGATTTCTACGTCATAATAGCAATCTGTATGCCTTTCAGCCCGATCCGTCTACACTAGCGGCACGCTATGATGGCCGGTTTGACGTTTGTCCGCTCATGAAGTTCCGTATTAATTGATAACGACTTTGAAGGAAATAATTGTATTACTTTATTGATGATAGTGATGTGCAGAGATTCATAAATTTTATCGAATGTAGTTTTAGGTTTAGGACTCAAAATTTATTTATTAAATTGATTTCTAAAATGTATACAAGTGTAGAAAAATCAGTTTGCACCATTTAAGGGGTGAATGTACTTGTGAATATGAACAATTTTCACTATGTGGACAAACCTCTGAAATCGCAAAAAAATATCAGCTGTTTCATACAAAAGGTAAAATTTTTATTTTTATATGATATATACCACAACTCGGCATTTGGTTTTCTAAATTGAAAATTTTTAAAAATGGAATCTAATACGATCGTCACATAGGATCGCTGGCTAGCACAACTACTACCTCCGGCAAACTCGCGTCAATGCTCAATGCAAAACAAAGCAGTTTCGAATTGACGTTGCTTCGAAAAGTATAAACTGTCAGTGCAATGCGATTGTGATATAGTTTTGACCTGGCTTTGGATTTCAAATATTGATACTGCATTACTGTTGACCCTTGCTCGTGATAGCAGTGACGACAGTGAAAATAGTAGTATGGACGAATCTGATTAATTATGGCCTTTTGTGGCACCTTTTTTGGTATCTTTTGTATTCATATGTTTCTTGTGTGCATATAAAGTATGTATATTCATTTTCATTCAAATATTCAGTTCGTTCAAATAAATTAAATAAACATATACATTTTTGTTTTATTAAACCTATTTAATCAGGTACAAAAACAAAACTTAATTGTTTTTTGTTCGAGAATAAATTGACATTCCACATCACTATTGTAATATGTCAAACCGGCCATCATAGCGTGCCGCTAGTGTAGTGATTTGACCTGTGCGTTGATAGATCAATCCAGTCAGACTGTCACCTTTTCCTTTTATATATTTCACTAGCTGATGCTTGCGACCTCGTCCGCGTGGATATTTTTAAAATCATGCGGGAACTCTTTGATTTTCCTGGATGCCTATGTCACCCTCCAGGTTCTCAACTATACCTATTAAAATTACATCAATCCGTCTTTGTTGCAGCGTGATTGACGGGCAAACCAACAAACAAACATACTTTCGCATTTATAATAATATGTATTAGTAAGGAAGAATTAATACTAAGATAAAGGCGATCTAATTATAGAACACTAAAGCTACTGTTGTGACTTAAATATGATAGTTAGATATATTCCTTCGGGAACTTCGGGAATGCATTTTATAAGCATAATTCTGCTACTTTGGATTACATTATTGCAACTTTCTTAAGGATCTCTAATTTTTTTGAAAATAAATTATAGCGTATGTTACTTCCTGATAACTTAGCTTTCTATTGGTGAAAAAATGGTTAAAATCGGTCCAGTAGTTACAGAGCGTATTCAGTACAAACAAAAAAACAAACAAAAATATCTTTCCTCTATAGTATTAATATAGATAAATAAACAAAGTGACCACAGGTAGTTTTTGGCGTTTATGTAATATATTTATACTAGCTGACACGGCGAACTTCGTACCGCCAACTTATCTACATATATAAATAAAATAAATAAACTATCCTAATACAAAAAAACTATCCTATCTTTCAAGTTGGATGGACGGTGTGCAAATTTGATTAAAATCGGTTAAGTAGTTTAGGAGTCCATCGCGGACAAACAACGTGACACGTAATTTATATATATATATATATATATATATATATATATATATATATATATATATATATATATATATATGTATATATTAATGAAGGCTTCAATCCGCTCTGAAATCACTACGTGTTTACTGTTTACTGAACCCTGATTGAAAGCGTTTCAGGAGCGGTTGGAATGTTTGCATACGGTAAAAAGGCTTTATGTAGTTAGATTTTCCGGTTGTTTTGTAAAAGGGAACAGAATACCATCAAAAGCTGAATGGATGTTTTATTTTAATAATTTATTCTCTTTGACTTTCGACCGTATTCAGTACAGGTTTTGTTATCCTCATTAAAGTACGGCCACCGAGAGAATACGTTTTTGACACCTGTCAGTTTGCCATACAAAACAAAAATATCCGGTTGACATAACCTTGTAATAGCGCAGTTTAGATTTAGAAAAATATTGTTTACCAAGTTATTTGACACTCAGTTTGGCACAAAATTATAACATTAATTGATTATTGATATAATAATGTTGTTGTAATGCTCATCAATTGTTAAAACGGTAAACAACCAGCAATAATATTTTTATCGTAACTGCAACGCCATTACAAAGTTACGTCGTCAGTTCAATCGCGACGTGTCAGGAACGCATTCTCTGAACGGCCGTAGTTTAATATTATTAATGCGAAATTGTGTTAATTTTGTTGGTTTGTCGAATTTCATCGACGTGATTTTTGAATTGGTCGAGGACTTGGAAAGTGGCATATTCGTAGGCCATCTTTTATCTTGCGGGATGTTTATATATATACCTAGCTCTACGCGGTCGAAACCTAGACGTAGATGCCTTTGGTATTTACTTCTAGATTTCGACCCCGATCGATCTCTTTTCTGCTCCTTTAACAAGCCTTGTCTAAAGTACCATAACAAAAAGATCTGTATAGGAGCGAATCGCGCTACATACTCGTAAGTAGGAGTGCACTACTATGTAGCGCGGTAAATAGTTTCTAACAATGCTAATGCTAAATTACAGTTTTACAGCTGAATAAAAAAGCTATGACAGACTGATAGACTCCAAGGCTTAAGATGAAATAAATAATCCCTAAAATCATCTTCAGCTTAAGTTAATGTGGATTATACGGGTCTGCCCGCGAAATTCAAATTTAATTTGGTTTTTCGCAATTTGTAAACTAAAACGACAAAGTGGGCTTATGGCATTCTAATTGCGCCAATGGCAGTATCATCTTCACAGGTTTATATCTCACAAATTAGTTCTCACCTTCAAGAACATTATGAAGAACTCTCAGGTGTGCAGGTTTCCTCACGATGTTTTCCTTCACCGTTGAAGCAAGTGATATTAAATTGCTTAATCGCACATGACTCCGAAAAGTCAGTGGTGCGTTCCCGGGATCGAACCTGCGACCCCCCGAATAGGAGACCACAGTCCTAAACACTAGGCTATCACTGCTGTTTATATAATATATGTACTTATATATTATTGCAGGCTTCAATCCGCTCTATTACTACGTTTTTACTGTTTACTGAACCCTGATTGAAACGTGAGTTACTCACAAATTAGTCGATATTCTGACTAATTTCTTAAACTGGACACTAGTAATTTTTTTTAATAAGTAATTTTAGTAAGTAATTTTTTTATATAAACCTGTAAAGATGATACTGCCATTGGCGCAATTAGAATGCCATAAGCCTTCTTTGTCGTATTAGTTAACAAATTGCGAAAAACCAAATTAAATTTGAATTTCGCGGGCAGACCCGTTTAGTTCACCCGTACGGTTCATTAAGACTATTTGAAAAGCTTCTTGTACAAAGTCTGACCCTGCGGTAAAGTATTTCTCAATCTCAAAAGATACCCACTCTTACGACTAGTGGTTCGCCCCGAACTGAGACCTCGCGGTAACGGTTTCCCATAATTACTTATTCATTCAATAGATACATGACGATCAAAACTGACATTATTATTATGCCCGTTTTCACCAACCATACCTAAATCATCCCCTTTGTAGAAGTCTCTTTACGTAGGTAGCCCCTAAATACAATCCTAACATCCCAATGTCATTTTCACCTTTAGTTGTCCCGTAGAGGTTTGTGATAACAAAGTTGACAGAAAGTGTCAACTAACATAACATATGTAGCCCGTAAAGGTTAGGGAACTGTTATAGTGAAATCCTCAAGGCCTCAATCAAACTTAGGTATAGTTTTTTGGAACATTCAAATTAAATTACTTGTACACAGCGTCAACTATCGACACGATCAGGAAACATGTAAAAACAAACTGCAACGTGAAGTTTTATTGATGTTTGCTAAATGACTAAATAATAATTTTAATTGAATATATGTTACATATAGCTGCATTTGCTATATGAGATGAGAGCGCCATCTATTGGCATCATTGTGAAGTTCTGTTGTTGCTGCTCATTAAAAGTTAAATAATTTAGTTTCCTTATTACATTTATCTAATTTTAGTATTTGTTGTTCAAGTACATGATATTACGCTAAAATTATAAAACTTTCAAGCCCCAGCTTTCAATGGTTATTCCGTTGTGAGGTCAAATATAATCTCCACTTTGGAAGCCCCCCATTTCGTCAATTTTAGGAAAAAAATTAAAAAAAAAATACTTTTGTACTCTGTTCCAAATTATCTTTAAAATGACGTACTGTAAACCTATGAAAAGCAAAAAATTTTTTTTTTCTTCGCATTCGCTTCTATGAGAGCCCCCCTGAAATAAAGATTTTTATAACTTTTTAAGCCATTTTCGGCTGGAGGCCATCGGTTTACATATTATATCTAAAATTGAAGTAATTACGTTCAGTAATTCAGAAGTTATAAGGCTCTGACAGACGGACGGACGGACGGACGGACGGACGGACGGACAAGTGCAAATTCACTCAAGTAGACTCAAAGACCTTCGCTTCGCTCGGTCGATAATAATAATAATAATTAATGAGCTTATCGAGTATCGTTCGACCCATTATTCGCTTCAACCTCGACCTTATTTCCGACATCTTTGTCATATTATTATCATAGTTCTAATATCCGGTGATTAAAACATAAGCAATTAAATATTACTCGTATAAGTTAAAAAACTTAGGTATGCGTATATGCTATCATTACTAATATTATAAATGCGAAAGTGTGTTTGTTTGTTTGTTGGTTTGTCCTTCAATCACGCCGCAACAGAGCAATGGATTGACTTGATTTTTTGCATGGACATAGTTGAGGAACTGGAGAGTGACAGAGGCTACTTTTCATCCCGGAAAATCAAAGAAATCCCACGGGTTTTTTTAAACTCCACGCGGACATCATCTAGTATTATTTAAAAATTTAAATATGAGTTTTATAGCTTTGTATCTACATGAAAATTATTTTCCCAGTATTTATTTATTTATTTAGTACCAGTAATATAAAAACAATTTAAGAAAGATATAAAGGACGTGCACAAGGACAGCTTATCTCTAAAGAAGAGATTTCTTCCAGAAGCCCTCGAATGTGAGAACAGTGAGAACATACAGAGGTAGGTAGGTACTAAAGACTTATCTTTAAAAATTATTAAATGGCTACAGATAATACAATACATATTAAATTAAAATACTAATATATAATATACATGATATTATAATAATTAAGTATACAATTTATACTACATATATACTTAATAAATAGTAATAATAATATAATAATAATAATAATATACTATATATAATACATAATATACTATATATTATATAGGAAAAGAAAAAAAAATACCGGGCATATTAAAGATGAAATTAGGAGGAAAGATAATGCTGCTTCAGTTTCGACTTAAAAACAGCAACAGATGGACTGTTGCGGATATTTTCAGGAAGAGAATTCCAGAGGCGCGCTGCAGTTACCGCAAACGATCTTGCGAAGAAAATGGTGTTGCTGTGGGGCACTTTTAGTATTTTCAACTCGACGCAGGATCGGAAAGGTCTGGCTCGCGGAGGAGCATCCAGAAAATACTCACGTAAATATCCTGGTGAAGAAAACTTAAAAATTTTGAATATTAAGGTTAAAATGTGAGCATTCCGGCGAAGTCGAATAGGGAGCCACTTCAGTTGACGACGGAACTCAGATTTATGATCGAATTTGCGCAGTCCGAAAATAAAACGGATGCACAAATTCTGAAGTCGATCTAATTTATCAAGTAGCTCTTCAGTTGCATCTAGATAGCAAACATCAGCATAGTCAATGAGAGGAAGGAGAAGAGTTTGTGCTAGCATTATTTTAGTGCGTAAAGGCAAGAAACTTTGAAGTCTCCGGAGGGAATGTATGGAATAGTGCAAACGTCTACTCACCTCATTGATATGAGCGGACCAAGAAAAGTTAACGTCAAAAATTAAACCCAAGTTTCTAGCTTTGTCAGAGAGGGGTATAGGTATATCGTCGTAAAGAATGTGATGTAAAGTATTAAAATTAACTTTACAGCGCATTCTGCTGCTACCAATTATGAGAGCTTGAGATTTTGTAGGATTGACAAGCAGGCCAAATGACGCTGCCCATTCCTTAATTCGAGTAAGGTCAATGTTAATAGCATCCACTGCAGATGGAAGTTCGGATAATGCCGCGTGCCTATAAAGCTGCAGATCATCGGCATAGAGATGGTAGTGTGAAGAAATTACTTTAGAGATTTCGTTTATAAAAACAGAAAACAATAAAGGAGATAGCACACCGCCTTGGGGTACACCAGCTGAGAGATCAGCCCAGTCCGAAGAGGCTTCGTCAGTGCTGATTCTCTGCCGGCGACCACGAAGATAGGACTTAAACCAGTCAATCACGGAAGGAGAAACATTAAGAGAGCGAAGGATAGCTAGCATTACATCGAAATCAACTGAATTAAAAGCGTTACTGAAGTCAAGAAGTACAAGAACAGTAAGCTTCTTACTATCCATAGCAAATCGAATATCTTCAGTTACTTTGAGCAATGCGGTTGAGGTACTGTGAAAGGGACGGAAACCAGACTGGAGAGGGCTTAGAAGATTATTGCGAGATAAATATGTTGAAATTTGCTTGAACACTAAGTTTCTAAAATTTTAGACAGAGTGGGAAGGATAGAGATGGGACGGTATTGAGAGAAAGATGTGGGGTTAGGTGATTTAGGTAATGGAATAACATTAGCCATTTTCCACGCAGTAGGAAAATGGCTTGACATTAATGAGAAGTTCAGGATGTGAGTGATGACAGGTAATACGTAGTCGATTACTAAAAGAAGCATATCACGACTAATACCATCATCACCCACTGCTTTGGAAGTAATTGATAGGATACCTCTCCTAACGTCGCCCTCCGTGATACTAGTGAAAATAAAAGGATCACAATTAGGTGGGGCTAAATCGTACAGTTTGCGAAGCAAGGAATTTTTGCTACTGTCAGCTATTCTGACAGGGGGCGTAGAGAAGTGTTGGTTCAGTGAGTTCAAGTCAACGGATTGACTTAAAACTTGAGATGATTTACCCACACCCAGTGATTTTAAAAAACTCCAAGTCTGAGTTGGAGAGAAGTGTTCGATAGATGAATGTATGAAACGGCGTTTAGCATCCCTACACATTCTATTACAGCGATTACGCAGCCTTTTATAGGACGCAACATTCTCTCCGGTGGGTCTCTTTTTACAAAGTCTTTTGGCTTTATCCCGTCTAGACATAAGAGATTTAATGTCAGGTGTCAGCCAGGGTGCTGGTAGGTATTTGACCCTTACAGGACGAGCAGGAGCATGTGAATCAAATAATTCTGTCAGGGTCGTGTTTAAGAGTCTCACCTTATCATCCACAGTGGACGCATCAAATAGCGGGCCCCATTCCAACAAAGAAGCATCCGATTTAAAAGCCTGAATGTTAATATTTTTTAAATTGCGTCGCAAAATTGTCTTACCTTTACGCCTAGCAACTGAAAGATTATAGCGTATGAAAAGAAGATCATGGTAGGAGAAAGGAGCATTGAGCTGACCATGGTGTAGCACATTCTCACTTTTACCGACCATGATAAGGTCCAAGAGAGAAGGAACTGAGTTAGGCGAGAAATGCGTTGCAGACAGAGGAAGAAAAGAAAGATTAAAAGAAGTAACTAAAGATTTCAATTTTTGGGCCCTATGATTGTTTTTAATAAGACAGGTGTTCAGATCTCCCATAATAATTATGTGATCATAAGAAGGTGAAATATCTTCAAGAAGTGATTCAAAGGTGTTGAAGTAGTTAATATTAAGAGAAGGACTGTATGCAACGCCGAGAAGTACTTTGGAATGGTGGGTGATAATTTCGAGAAAAAGATATTCAAGGCTGTCAGAGAACAGGCTGGGGGACTGTTTAATTATATTGAAAGCTATATTATCCCTGAGGTATATACAAACACCTCCACCGCCTTTACCGATTCGGTCATTGCGAATAAGTGTAAAACCGGGTAGATTGTAGAGTGACGATGGTAGGGATGGTTTAAGCCAAGACTCTGACACCAGAATACCATCGACATGGACGCTGCTAAAAGATGCTAAAAGGTCTGAAGAGTGTGCCGGAATGCTCTGAGCATTGATGTGAACCAGATTGAGACTCGAGTTGTTCAAAAATATGGACTTGAGTCCAGAGTCAAGGGAATCATCATTTAAACTTTCAAAGGAAGTATTACTGCAAGCGCTGTGAAAATCGTCGGAAGAAGAGCACGAAAAAAAATCGTCATTAAAATTACTAACAATATCATCCATAAGTTACTAATAATAATAAAAAAAATGTATATATAATAATATAACAATACAAATAAATAGACTAAAATACTAATATTATTATATATATTATAATATAATAAAAATATATAAACACTACTATAATAATTGTAAAACTATAAAACCTTACAAACTTCACCATTACCCGCAATCAATGGCAAATCTGGAGAAAATCATCAAATTACATCTAGGGTACAAAACTAAACTTAAAAAAAAAGACTAATTAACAAACAAATGGATACTGAAGGAAAACAAAAAAAAATCTTTTTTTTTTTTTTGAGAAATAACTTGAGGTACTTTATATAAAAACAAAAAAATACTCAAGCAAGATTAAAACGGAACGCAACAGTTGATACACGCCACAGCGTCAAGTGTCAACACTGACAGCTGACAAGTGACAGCACACGAGTGACGGATGCAGCAAGTCTCCAATAAATGTCAGTGTCACACGTCAACATAACTTAACAAACTTAACAAATCAAAATGAAAAGAAGCTATGTGGGTACCAACCGACAAGTTAAATATATACGTAGTATCCTCTAATCTGTGTTAAATATTATTTATTGGTTCGTGAGTCGTGACGTACATGTTATTGAATTACCTACTTAGGTAGTAATTAGTATTACCTACACGGCGATCACGATAACCTAATGATGCGACACTATTATGACTGCAGCTGTTCAAGTTATCACTTAGTTGTAGCTTTAGCGTTGCGACGAGGTCTTGCAAGTTTCTGTTCCTGTGAGGCCGACACAGGAGGGAATTTTTTAATCAGCGTGTCCAGTTCCGACATAGATACGATTTTGGCACGACTTTTATCTGGCAAGGCAATAATGATGGTACCATCAGACGTCCAACAACTTCTCAGTCCGAAGTGTTTTCTGGCCAAAACAAATAGTTCTTGTCTAGGTTTTGTCAAGAATTCCGAAATCGTTATGCCAGAACCTTTAAGAGCAGTTTTAGAGTTCCAAACTGCAATCCTGTGCTTTAATCCTGTAAAGCGAACGAGTATGGGTCTGGGCTTATCAACTTGCTTCACACCCAAACGATGACATACATCCACACACAAGTGATCAACACTGGGCAACTTTAATTGTTCACTAAATATGGAGCTTAACTTGGTGTCCAGCTGCTCACTGCTGTCTTCGGGGACGCCATGGAAAAGGAGAACCTTTCTCCGGGAGGCTGCTTCGTGTTTGTCAAACCCAAGTACAAGGAGTTGTAACTGTTGTCGCAACATAGCCAATGTTTTGTAGACTATGGACTTGAACTGTGCGTAGTCAGCGGCCAGTGAAGCAAGATCTCCGGAGGTGCTGGAAGTTCCTGATGTCTTCACTCCAGAGTGTTGTGCAAGTGCTGTGTCAAACTGGTTCATTCTCTCCTCAACCATTTTTGCAATGTCATCCATGCCTTTTGCTAGTTGACTGTGCAGATCCATTATTATGATGTAACTTGAGTTTTAAGTGAGTGAAAACAATTGCCAGGTGATGCAGGTAAATACTAGAACATTTATAACTAAATTATGTGTTCAATTGATTGATTAAATATTTTAAAATTGCGAAAATAAAGAGCACAATTATTTTAGCTGTTAACTTTTCAACCTACCCACCGAGAAAAAAAAGTATTTGTTGAAAAACAAACAACAAAGCCGACCCGGAATCGATTACATTCGATTCGTTTATTTACACGTATTCGATACTACCGCCCTTTAATCGGCTTTGCCGATTAATGCCGACCTGAATAAGTGTGTGGGCACACCTAATAGAAATATAAATAAAATTTTATTTCGATTTCTTTTTCATGTATAGGAGCCAGTTTTATTTTTTCATTTAATTTTATTTTTACAAGCTTTTATTTAGTTTCACCTGTCCCGATGTTTGTCATCAAATCTTCCAAATTAAATTTGATCCACTTCCCGGCTACCGATTGAGCTGAAATTTTGCAAACATGTGTAAATCGCGTGACAATGCAATATTATGATGCAATATTATGGTGCTTTTCAATGGTAAGCAGAGTCTGATGATGGAGCTGGAAGGTGGTCATAGAAACTCTGTAATGAAACGACGCAACCCCATTGAGTTTCGGCTCGTTTGCTTCGTCTTGACGAGTACTTTGTTTCTAGATGGTTACCAAGGTCTGATCTGATCAGAGTCTGATGATGAAACCGGAAGGTGGTTTTGGTAACTCTGTAATGACGTAATACCATCGAGTTTCGACTCGTTTGATTAGTGTTGACAAGTAGTCTGGTCCTAGATGATTTTCAGGGTCTCATGATGAGGCCGGAAGGTGGTTTTGGCAACTCTATAATAAAACGACGTAACCTCGTCTTGACAAGTAGTCTGGATCTAGATGATAGCCAGGGTCTGACGATGTAGCCAGCTACTAAAAGCTTGTTTTTCAAAAAATAAAATTTTTAATTTACACTTGTTATTATTTGTTGTTATAGCGGCAATAGAAATCCACACTCTGTGAAATATTGAACTCTCTCCCTATTACGGTTTACGAGCTACAGCCTGCGGACAGACGGACGGAGGCTTAGTAATAGGGTTCCGTTGGCACCGCTACCATTTGGATACGAAACCCTAAAAACGAATTTCTTTTACATCAGGCGCCCTCGAAGCTATTTGTGGTCTCATGGAAGATCAGCGCTATGGCCTTAAGGATGATTATACGGGTCTTGCCGCGAAATTCAAATTTAATTTGGTTTTTCGCAATTTGTAAACTAATATGACAAAGTAGGCTTATGGCATTCTAATTGCGCCAATGGCAGTTTCATCTTCACAGGTTTATATAAAAATCTTTACTTGATTGTGTCCAGTTTAAGAAATTAGTCAGAATATCGCCTAATTTGTGAGTAACTCACGTCCAACTCGATATTATGACTAATTACTTAAACTGTACACTTTCAAGTAAAGATTTTTATATAAACCTGTGAAGATGACACTGCCATTGGCGCAATTAGAATGCCATAAGCCTACTTTGTCGTATTAGTTTACAAATTGCGAAAAACCAAATTAAATTTGAATTTCGCGGGCAGACCCGTATAATCCACCTTAACTTAAGCTGAAGACGATTTTGGGGATTATTTACCATAATATTTGCAATTCAAGAGCGCGCGCCAACTTTACTCGTGGTTACTACATGTAGCTACATTGCTTACATTGTGTATGCACATTGCGTAAGTGTGTGTGCGTGTCGGCGCCTAGGTGGGTTGCAAGAACGTGATTATTAGTTTTTAGTTTGTACAAAGTTTTTTATAGGTATATTCCCCAAATAAATCCATTCTTTTTGTATCAATCAATTTATAATCAATATATATAGATATAGCTGCTCATGCTTCCACTTGCACCTCTTCTGTAAAAGTTTGTATGAAAATTTTTTATTTCACCGAAGGTTTCGTATAGAAGACAAAAATCCTCTCCAACCTCGAAAAGCTGAAAAAACTCCAAAATGACAGGGTCAAGATGACGGCCGTACAAACGTGGGTGTCTAACTCGGGGAGTATAAAAGATAGAGTTTTCTTACAAAAGATAAATAATCAGGACCTGAGAGACTACCTTGATCTTCTATGAATACATCATCATCATCATTAGCAACCCATCAACAGCTCACTACTGAGCTCAGGTCTCCTCTCCGAGAAAGGTTATAGGCCATAGTCCACCACGCTGGCCCAATGCGAATTATGCGAATTGGCGGACTTCACACACCTTCGAGAACATTATGAAGAGCTCTCAGGTGTGCAAGTTTCCTCACGATGTTTTCCTTCACCGTTGAAGCAAGTGACATTTAATTACTTAAACGCACTTTTCTCCGAAAAGTCAGAGGTGCGTGCCCGGGATCGAACCTGCGACCCCCCGAATAGGAGACCGCAGTCCTAACCACTAGGCTATCACTGCTTATGTATACATACTAAAATATAATATGGTCTTCTTCCAGGTTCGTGATACTAAAGTACGTAAGGCGTGATCTCATTAGAAGCCTCCCGCTCCCGAGGCGGCTTTTGGACTACCTGAGCGCTACGCACTACTACTCCGAGCTTCTGGCAGACATTTAAGACGTCTTATGATTACACACGATGCCTGTTTGCGTGCACATTGCAGAAGAGAAACCACTGTCCGGTGCGCGCCACACAAACGAAGTTTGATTCTTATTTTAAGTCGATTTCCTTACGTTACTCCGTTGCTGTTTAATTTTCTTTCAAACTTTCGCATTTTCAATTTAGAAAAATTTCAACCGAATATTTGAAAGGAATTTTATAGATGCGCTCTAATAATCACTAATTACTTTGCCGGTGGTTTGTTAGGTTTGAAAGATTTACAAATAGCCTTTTTACCCGGGTAACTTTCAAACTAAATATTTTTAACGGAAATCTTGGTGGCTGATTGAGGTGATTGACCCTGATCGGTTAATATTCAAATAAAGAATCAAAATTCGTTTGTATGGTGTGCGCTAAGGAGTACCTTCTTTTAAGCTTGATAAACAAAACGCGGGATAACGACGGAATGTGTCTGATGCAGTTGTGACACAAGAAACTATGAAGGCGTTAGAGGTCTTACAATTCACAAGTGTGCGTGAACTTGTGGTTACATCGTGTTACGTGTACACATTACATGTGTGCGTGTCTGTCGGAGCGTAGGTGGGAGCGGGCAGGCGCGAGCAAGCTCTCGCTCACACTCATATAAATACGACTCAAACACAACCATGAGCCACCCGTGAATTGTAAAAGCTATAACAGTGCAACCCATTCTCGCTGTTCACTTCCCTCTCTTTCTCACCCCCTATGTTATTAGTACGCTAGACTAAACTAGCGGCACGCTATGATGGCCGGTTTGACACATTACAATAGTGATGTGGAATGTCAATTTATTCTCGAACAAAAAACAATTAAGTTTTGTTTTTGTACCTGATTAAATAGGTTTAATAAAACAAAAATGTATATGTTTATTTAATTTATTTGAACGAACTGAATATTTGAATGAAAATGAATATACATACTTTATATGCACACAAGAAACATATGAATACAAAAGATACCAAAAATAGATACCAATTGCCGGAGGTAGTAGTTGTGCTAGCCAGCGATCCTATGTGACGATCGTATTAGATTCCATTTTTAAAAATTTTCAATTTAGAAAACCAAATGCCGAGTTGTGGTATATATCATATAAAAATAAAAATTTTACCTTTTGTATGAAACAGCTGATATTTTTTTGCGATTTCAGAGGTTTGTCCACATAGTGAAAATTGTTCATATTCACAAGTACATTCACCCCTTAAATGGTGCAAACTGATTTTTCTACACTTGTATACATTTTAGAAATCAATTTAATAAATAAATTTTGAGTCCTAAACCTAAAACTACATTCGATAAAATTTATGAATCTCTGCACATCACTATCGTCAATAAAGTAATACAATTATTTCCTTCAAAGTCGTTATCAATTAATACGGAACTTCATGAGCGGACAAACGTCAAACCGGCCATCATAGCGTGCCGCTAGTGTAGCTGTAGACATGACAGCTAAGCAGATCATTTTACCTATACCGATTAAAAGCTTCGTACTGAAGGTCCTACAATTTATTCTCAAGAACGTAGCTCTTTTTAACGTCCGTGGTTGAGTGATTCGGTGACAAGATAATCCTTGACTGAGATCTCACTTGATGGTAAGTGACAATGCAGTCTAAGATGGTAGCAGGCTAACTTGGGGGGGGGGGGGGGGGGGTATGGCAGTGTATATTCAACTCAATCTGTTTCTACACGCCATCGTGCCAGAACGCTAAATCTCTTGGCGTCACGCCTTTGACGGTAGGGTGGTAACTAGCCACAACCAAAGCCTCCCACCAGACCAGAATTCAGAAATTATAAATTCCCAATTTGCCTCCGCCGGGAATCTCTCGGGGAACCCGAGACCTCCCAGTTATAAGACCACTGCGCCAGAGAGGTCGTCAAAACGTCCTGTTCTACGGTTTCCGTTGCGACGCGCTGTTTTCTCGCGTTTTGTTTGTCCAGCCTTTATATCGCACCATGACCGCATAATTATATCGTGTCATCTCTCAATCTTATTGGTTGAAACACTAACGTCTCCACTCCGCTATAACTATTAAGCGCAGATTAGACTAAGCTATACTATTTTGCTATATACAGCATACTGTGTCATAACCGTAGCAAGCAGTTTATGTTAGTGTGAACGTGTTCATATTTTATGCTAAGCTATATTAGTGCATTGTGATACAAGGGTGGTAAGTAGGTTATAACATCCGACCTGACATTTGTAAGCTCGAGATTTTAATAAACTTAACGCCTGTATATCATACGATATTTTTCAATACATTTGTGAGAAAAGAGGTAATACTGTTTTATTAGTTGAAATTTATTTGTTGTTGTTTTTTAAATACGGATCCCAGTAATGAAATGGTACTAATTCGGCCTGAAATTTTAAAGGAGGCGCAAATGGCGTAGAATGGCCTTTTGCTGCCTAAATCTGGCTACAGATATTATCTCTTTTCTCACAAATGTATTGAAAAATCGCGTGTGGTAAATCTCGTAACTCTGGGCTCGGACTTACAAACGTCAGCTCGATTGTAATAACCTACTTACCACCCTTGTTGCACAATGTACTATTGCAATATGATATATATAGTATAGTCTGATCCCCGCTTTTGTGGCATAATCTGTTTGCGAATAATGTAAACTTGTATAGGTACTTACCAAAAAGAATAGGTTTTCTGTAATCATTTTGCTGTTGTGAAAATATGAATGTTTAGGTTTAACTAATCTGTAACTTTATTTTCATGTATTGTTAGATTAAGAGCTTCGATTGGTGTCAATTATAGAAGTTGAATAGATACAAGTACACACGGTCATGGCGCGATTGTTAGCTAAGTTTAGGCCTTCCGATGGTAAATTACTGAAAATTAAATACGAACCACCACACAGTTTGATACCTATTTAGTTTTTATAGTATTGCCGAAAATTCGATTTGAAATTATCCATGTATATGAAAACTGCAAGTAATCATAAGCTGAAGCTATCTTCTAATCAGGATAAGAGAGCCGTCATGAACGATATGATGTTAATGTCGCTGTTAAGAGAACTCACCATTTCGTTTCAATAAACAATGATTCAGTGGTTTCATTGGATCACACTGAATGAATGATCAGTGACAAGTTAAGGACTGCGCATGTTATGACGTTCGTACCCGCTCACTTACAATGAAACAGTGATACAGTGACAACCAAACTCTTAAGGCCCTTCGTACACAAGGCTACGCAAATCTTCAATACTAATGTTGTATACTTACGTCGCGAATGTCTTGTAGCGCGGTCCATACACACGGCATTGAATAGCAAGACGCGAGTTGTCTATTCGGTCATATATACGAGTATAGGCGTAGCGGCTACACAGCTCACACGAATTTGCAAAATGTCTGACACAAGTGACGACGAAACTATAACTTTAGCTTGCTGTCTTTACAGAAAGCAAAGAAATCGTCGTAGCAGAAGATACTGGGTTCATCAATATATAGAAAGAAATACATACAGGGTGGGCCAGACCAGGTGGATATAAAATTTTTTTTAGATTGTTCACTTAGGGGCCTACCAGGACCCGGAAGGAAAAAAATCGCTTCCCACCCGATTACGAGAAAAAATTTTTTATTTAAAATTTTGGAATATCATTGCTTTGACGAACTTTTAATTTTTTTTTAATTTTTCCAGTGACAATTTCCGCAATTTTTTTATGGAATATCTTTACCTAATAACTGTACTCTCTTAGAAAAAAATTCCAGTCTGGCTAGCTGGTTTTAAGAGCATTAAATTTTAAATTATTTCAAGAAAATTAAGTTCATCGTAAATCTACAGAAAACTTTAAAATTCCATTAAAATAAAAAAAGAGGTGCATAGCCCTGGTGATTTTTTAAAAACTGTAGCAACTTATGTTCTTTCGATTGCCAAAAGAAAAATTGTATGTCAATGTGCCGGATAAAAAGTTATGATTTTTCAAACGTCTTCGTTCCTCATTCGTGTAAATAACGACCTTATTGAAAAAAATTTAATTGTTTGTGGAGACTGCAGTATGTCCTTTAATTTTAACTGCCTCGTTGGTCTCGTGTTTGACTGCGGCCGACGAGGTCCCGGGTTTGAGTCCCGGGTCGGACCATATCAAGTATTGGGGTTTTCCGTAAGAAATTCTCAGTACTAGCCCGGAGTTAGGAAGTTGGCGTTGTTTCACTCCCGTACCTTGGAGAGCACGTAAAGCCGTTGGTCCTGCGCCTAATCTCTCTCCGCCTGCGCCTAATCTCTCTCCGGTCGTGTTGAATTTTCCATCCTATCGGGCTATGAGAGTAAAGAAACAGAGAGTGCACCTGTGTTCGCGCACACACTTGTGCACTTTAATATCTCCCGCACAGATAGTTAATCTCTCTGAAGATAGGCCGCCGCCGTGGCCGAAATTCGGAAAAATAAAACTGTTTTATTTTTCTTTCTCTTAAAAATACCGTCAGTCATCATTAAAGGATTAATGTCCTCCCGACCAAATTTCGACCATGGTGACCTATCTCCAGAGAGATTAACCATCTGTGCGGGAGATATTCAAGTGCACAAGTGTGTGCGCGAACACAGGTGCACTCTTTGTTTCTTTACTCTCATAGCCCGATAGGATGAAAAATTCAACCCGACCGGAGAGAGATTAGGCGCAGGCGGAGAGAGATTAGGCGCAGGACCAACGGCTTTACGTGCTCTCCAAGGTACGGGGGTGAAACAACGCCAACTTCCTAACTCCGGGCTAGTACTGAGAATTTCTTACGGAAAACCCCAATACTTGATATGGTCCGACCCTGGACTCGAACCCGGGACCTCGTCGGCCGCAGTCAAACACGAGACCAACGAGGCAGTTAAAATTAAAGGACATACTGCAGTCTCCACAAACAATTAACATTTTTTTCAATAAGGTCGTTATTTACACGAATGAGGAACGAAGACTTTTGAAAAATCATAACTTTTTATCCGGCACATTGACATACAATTTTTCTTTTGGCAATCGCAAGAACATAAGTTGCTACAGTTTTTAAAAAATCACCAGGGCTATGAACCTCTTTTTTTATTTTTAATGGAATTTTAAAGTTTTCTGTAGATTTACGATGAACTTAATTTTCTTGAAATAATTTAAAATTTAATGCTCTTAAAACCAGCTAATCAGACTGGAATTTTTTTCTAAGAGAGTACAGTTATTAGGTAAAGATATTCCATAAAAAATTGCGGAAATTGTCACTGGAAAAATTAAAAAAAAAATAAAAGTTCGTCAAAGCAATGATATTCCAAAATTTTAAATAAAAAATTTTTTCTCGTAATCGGGTGGGAACCGATTTTTTCCCTTCCGGGTCCTGGTAGGCCCCTAAGTGAACAATCTAAAAAAAAATTTATATCCACCTGGTCTGGCCCACCCTGTATAAAGTGCAGACTGTTTGTTGCTACAAAAAAATTACAACAAAGAGATGCTAAATTCCTATCGTTGTACGGGATGTCCAAAGAGTTATACATATTTAGTGGATTAACTTGTTCCTCTTTTATTATTGCTCCGCCATCTTGGAAATCGCAGCAATCGCAGCAGCCACTATTTAGGAAAAAAAAATTGGTTGTCTGTAAAGTCGGTTTACTGACGATAGTTGAACGTGACAACGTCATAATTATCGTTGCTATAAACAATTGACACCACCTTCACTTTTCACTGCACTTGATACTCGATCAAAACATGTAAATGTACTATAGTATAGCAGCTGTCCACGCAGACGCATCGCTCACTCAAGTAGGAGAGAGACGGATGTCGAACGCTGCCGAACGCAAAGGCCGATTGTGCCTCTTTGTCGCTCGTTCCGCGCTCTCGCTTGCACTTCAAGCCTTACATGGAACGCCTCAAGCGAGGTAACGCCGCATGAGTCATGTTTTTTCGTGCGTGCAGCCGGCTCTATCTAATTATAAGACGTTGTCACGTCAAAAAGATATTGCCTTTGCCAGCTCTATATATCTATGAAATATGCCTATTTGTAAGAAAAAATATTCAGCTGTTCCCGCAAAAAAATGTAAGCCGTAACAGAAGACAAAAATTATTACAGATCGAACTACCAAGGCAAGGATTAAGTATCTGCAAACGAAATGTATGCTGTATGGCAATCAAAATATACAATTATTTGCCAGATCGAATTAAGACTTTAACCACTAATAAATTCAAAAATTATTTATTCAATAAATTATTAAATGAAAATGTTTATGATGTTAAGGACTATTTTAAAATGAAATTCGATTAATGTACATTTTAAAACCGGACCATATTATTATTATTTTCTATGAACTTGACATTTTAACTTTTGACATTGACTAGAACTTTATGACAATAAAATTTAAAATCAACATGAATTAATTATTATTGGATGAAGTATGTTTTCATTAATTATTTTCTGAAATACATAGAGGTTATAATGTAAAATTTCTATAATCTACGAGTACGTAAGCGAAGTGTCTCGGTATTGTGTAAAAATTATTAAAATGTAATAAAACTAGATATTGTACCTATAATAAGCACTTAACATTTGCACGCCATCACATGGCAAAACATGTTTGGACTATAAAAATAATTTTATTCTATTATCTGTAACCCATGTTTGATGCAAATAAATGAATTATTATATATTATTAACGTTTGTAGTAGTCTTGTGTACGAAGCGCGCCCGCAGCGGTTGCGGGCGCGCGGCCTCCGCAGAATGCAGTTTGTATAGAAAATGAAGTAGCAATTTTCACGGCTCGGCACGGAATAAATCACATGATTTATAATATACTTTTTTTTTACAAGTAAAGGCCATCAAGTATATGTATAATTTTATTATTGTGGTGTGGTATTTTATTTCAATGGTTGTACCTAGGAAGGCCAGAAGCCGCGGCTGGATTGGTGGGTGGCTTAGATTCTTATCTTTTTATAACTCGCGCATCGGTTATTAATTATTTTACTATACATAATAAGACTACACACTTTTTATTTAATACAAAAAGCCATCTATGATTCTATGCGCAACCAGAATAATCTAAAAACCTTAATAAAAATTGACTGCTTTCATGTATCAAATTCGTCCACTATATTTTCAACTTAGAGCCTAAAACCTAATGAACCTAACTTAATTATTAATATTACTGAATGGTGTTAATTGTAGAACTTAATAGATAACATAACTTATTTTTAACAGACGGGATACCAAGTACATGTGTACGATAGTTTTTCTTAGTAGCGCCTTATTTAAGTATGGATTTTTTTTCCGGAATAATTCTACTTCCGGAAAATATCCATACTATATATCCATGTATATGGCACATAAACATGAATTATTTAAATCACTGACGTATATACTCCTTAACTTTTTACTTATCTGCTCATAACCTGTATACTCATGAAATACGATGTGAAATATATTTTACTTTGTTTGTATACAAATGCGAAAAAAATTTTTCTTGCTTTCACCAATTTTTTTTTAAGAATATTGAATGAATTATTTGCCAAATTCCGTCTGTAATCAAAACCGGACTTCATTTTATCTTATATACACCGAACAGGCTGTGCAAATAAGCAGTAGGTATTATAACTGAAACCATATGGTTTCAGTTGATATCGATATTCGCGTAATATAACGGATATTAGATAAATGAAATAACTTCAGTTCACTTTCATATTATATTCTAAAACTAATTAAAAACAATTTTTATTAACATGAACCTTATATTTTACAACAAGGACAAATGATATAATAAAATAAAACTCATACCGTTCGTGCTTATTATAAATGTTATAGAGTCGTAAATATATTATACTTATAGAAAATAATAACATTCAGACCCTCGACTTGCCCTATGTTGCCCTTATCATTTGTTTATTTCATATTAATTATTATTAGTTTATTTTATTTGAAATAAAGAAATAAAATATAAAGTATCTTATGTAGCGTTAGTGGTCATTTGCTTTTTGTATAATTTATTACTTATGCTAGTTTCTCATTAGTAAATACCGTTGCATACCTAATCATTATTTTGAACAAATTAACTTTAAAAAATACATGATTTTATTTGTATATGACGTGTATAGTATGCTATTTATGAATTATAAAAACACACCTATAATAATATGTAAATTGAATTATTTGGTTTTTATATTTGTATAGTAAATTATTAAATTTAAGTCGTTACTTTTGTTTAATTGCAGAAGCAGCACTGTGGCTCACTTAGTATAATAACGCTTTTTCTGTTCTTTTAGCTTTTATATGTTTATGATTAATTTTAAGTTTTAATGCACTTATTTCATTAAATTTTATTTTCACCAAAGATGCTTTTTTATGAAATAAATAAATTATTAAGTTTTGAATATGAAATACATTTTATTTTTGCCTGAAATAGGATCAATCCTTATGTTTAAAACACAAGCATAATATTACTACCGTATCTTTATGGTTAATGGAAATAAATAAAAACGACTACACTAGCGGCACGCTATGATGGCCGGTTTGACGTTTGTCCGCTCATGAAGTTCCGTATTAATTGATAACGACTTTGAAGGAAATAATTGTATTACTTTATTGACGATAGTGATGTGCAGAGATTCATAAATTTTATCGAATGTAGTTTTAGGTTTAGGACTCAAAATTTATTTATTAAATTGATTTCTAAAATGTATACAAGTGTAGAAAAATCAGTTTGCACCATTTAAGGGGTGAATGTACTTGTGAATATGAACAATTTTCACTATGTGGACAAACCTCTGAAATCGCAAAAAAATATCAGCTGTTTCATACAAAAGGTAAAATTTTTATTTTTATATGATATATACCACAACTCGGCATTTGGTTTTCTAAATTGAAAATTTTTAAAAATGGAATCTAATACGATCGTCACATAGGATCGCTGGCTAGCACAACTACTACCTCCGGCAAACTCGCGTCAATGCTCAATGCAAAACAAAGCAGTTTCGAATTGACGTTGCTTCGAAAAGTATAAACTGTCAGTGCAATGCGATTGTGATATAGTTTTGACCTGGCTTTGGATTTCAAATATTGATACTGCATTACTGTTGACCCTTGCTCGTTAATTTGGACTCTGTTCAAGCCCTTTGTTGTGGATTTCGTCGATATGACCGAACGTACGCAGAGAACTGTTCTAAATAGTCAGACACGTGAGTTCGTAATACGCCTTCGTAACTATTTCGATCGTGAAGCTCAAAATGGAGGGCCAATTTTACCTATAACGTCAGTGGTTGAACGCGTAGCTGATGCGCTTAATATTGGACAACGAACTGTTAGACGGATAACTAAAAAAAAAATATGGCGAGACTGGCACAGAAGAAAATAAACTTCACACACCAAAAAAGAGAAAACGAGCAAAACCAGTCGTAGGCATCGATAGCTTTGATGCCGATGCTATCCGAAGACATGTTTACGGCTACTATTTACAGAAGGAGTATCCAACAAGAAAAAAGTTGGTGCATTCACTGAAGGAAGCTGGATTATTCTTCGGTGGGGAAAGTTCTTTAACGAAGATTTTGAAGACCATTGGATTTCGATACAAAAAATGTAACAAACGCAAAATATTGATGGAAAGATTTGATATAGCGATGGCAAGGTATACTTTTTTACGGCAAGTGAAAGAAATCAAAAATTGGCAAAATGTTGTGTTCTTGGATGAAACATGGCTTAATGCTAACCATACTGTAGGCCGTTCTTGGAACGATGACACAGCAGCATCTACTTCCAAAGTTCCTGTAGGAAAAGGATCGCGACTTATAATTTGTCACGCCGGAACCATCAACGGGTTTGTCGAAGGTTCTCTCATGGCTTTTGCGTCAAAAACCACTGGAGACTATCATGAAGACATGAATGGAGAAAAGTTTACTGAATGGTTTACCTCAATGTTGTGTAGCCTCCCTGAACCATCTATTATAATTATGGACAACGCCCCATACCACTCGATGCAAATTGACAAGCCACCTGCCCAATCCCAAAAGAAAGCTGATATCGTCGCATGGCTTCGTAAAAATGGCGTAGATGCAAACATGAATATGTTAAAAGCGGAATTAGTACGTCTTTTAAAAGAAAACAAACCAACCAAGATCCGATACGTCATTGACGAAATAGCATTAGAACATGGGCACAGAGTTATACGGTTACCGCCTTACCATTGTGAGTATAATGCGATTGAGTTGGTGTGGGCTCAAATTAAGGGATATGCTGCAAGACACAATACAGAACCCCCATTTACCACAAAAAAAATGCTAAAATTATTAGAAGAAGCTTCTTGTGATGTTTGGGAAAAGGTTGTGAATAGAACTGTTAAATTAATAAGGGAAGATTATGAAAGAGATGTGAAAATAGATAATATTATAGAAAACGAACATATAATTATTAATGTAGGTGATGATAGCAGTGACGACAGTGAAAATAGTAGTATGGACGAATCTGATTAATTATGGCCTTTTGTGGCACCTTTTTTGGTATCTTTTGTATTCATATGTTTCTTGTGTGCATATAAAGTATGTATATTCATTTTCATTCAAATATTCAGTTCGTTCAAATAAATTAAATAAACATATA
Source organism: Oeneis ivallda (assembly GCA_029955525.1). NCBI lineage: Eukaryota > Metazoa > Arthropoda > Insecta > Lepidoptera > Nymphalidae > Oeneis > Oeneis ivallda. Next base: position 28,422,045 of record JARPMR010000001.1, on the reverse strand, counting down.
CATTTTTGTTTTATTAAACCTATTTAATCAGGTACAAAAACAAAACTTAATTGTTTTTTATTCGAGAATAAATTGACATTCCACATCACTATTGTAATGTGTCAAACCGGCCATCATAGCGTGCCGCTAGTGTACAACATGCGATATTTAAAAACAATCATTTTTTTTTTATTATTATTAATATGCTAGAAAGCAATTTACATAGTGTAGGGCTCGAAACCGGTTTCAATTTACCGGAAAATTACGGTTGATTAACCGGTTAAACATGTTCAACCAGTTAAATGGTTGAACAAACCGAAATCATTACGGTAACCGGTGTATTCAAAGGAGTGGTAATTTTAAGGCTTTAAGATCTCAATAAAACTATTTATTTTAAATTTACTGCTAGAAGCTTGCGATATTGACATCTGCAAAATTGTCTGGTTCGTATCATCAGCAAATAGTACAATAGGTATCGCAATTGAATACTGAGATGACACAATGAGACTATAATACCACAGTAGCTCACTTTAAGTAAAGAGACTGGCGTTCAATGTTATCGAATGCCTTTCATAAATCACAGAAGTTAACAATGGCATGACCCCGATACAGGTCGGTTTCTAAGCCCTGCTTAGCAAAGACCTCTTAAGATCTTATTGAAGCGAATTTTAAACGTTTGCGGAATTTAACATTAAATTTAACTTGCGGATCTAACATAAATTATTATATTATATTAAACTTACTTGCACTTAAAGTGACAGTAGACAGATATAAAAAGAGTCGTTGCAATTTGAACTTTAATATAACAAACATATCATATCACTTTATTGTTAGTAAAGATCATTTATGAAAATAAAAACCATACGTATTTACCAAATTTAATTTAAAATTTATTAAAATTAAAATTTTAAAATGATTGCGTATTAATATATAATTACTAATTGCGTATTAATATAATTATTACTATTGCGGCTCGTTTGGTGTGCATGGCTTTTATACAGGCTGTATTGGTTTTTTCCCAAATTGATTTGGTCTTGGTAGTACAATTAATGGTTTATAAATAAAGTATTAGAATCACAAAATGGCAGATTTACATTTGTGAAATGCAAAACTCTAAAGCGGTTTCGAACCAATAGTAGGGAGTACCTCGGAAAATCAAGTTATGTAATTTCTAAAGCGCCGTATAAACGCATCGCATTCTTGTTTCTCCCTCTTTTATTTCTGTCTTATTTATAAACATAGTCAAACAATAGAATAAAAAATACCTAATTCACAATATTTATATAATAATAGGGTTATATCACCTTTACTTTACGATTTTTGCTCTCTCTTATAACAATTTTGATCAAATTTATTTATATGCATTTGTATATTTATGTAAATTATTGAATTGTTTTCGGATAAAAATTCATATAGGTTTTACGATTTATGCAACATTATTATATTATTAGAATAATACGATAGTGTGTCATTTTTGAATATTTAGTAGTAGGTAGGTAGTATCGGATTACAAGGAGGGTTTGATGATTGATGTTTCTATAAAATATGAATTTGTGTTTATTTCTGAATGGTTATATGTGTAGAATTGGTGTACATGTAAATGTAAAATGCTTGTGTCTTAGTTAATAAAGGATCAATTCAAGGAATCATTTCAAGGAATTCGTTGTAAGTCTTTGTATAACGTTCAGTAGTAAAATGTACAAATACAACTACAATGTGCTCTTATGCTGTAATCAATTATATTTATAGAAACTTAGCGCTAATTTTGGTGATAGGTGCAATAATTTGTCTCTGTAAAAATTTAAGATGACATATCATTTCACCGTCATGCGTCGTACAGTGCGGAACTGCTTTATACTTTTGGCAATAATTTTCAAGTGTTGACCACCTGATTTTGATGAATTTCTATGGGAGATTTCTATACGAATACCTAATTTTAAGACTTTGGCTTATAGCTACGTATTTTTATCATAGAATTAACTTGTATAAGTCATGTATTACAGTGTGGATTTTTTACTAAGGCTTCGATCATAAATGTACAAAATTAGCTGCCAATCATCATAAAGGGTCCGTAAAAATAAGTTCTCATCTACGTTTACGAACCTGTGAACATGGCTCACGATGCCAAGATACCTGTGCTTTAAAATTTTGATTTCAATGTTGATACAGGCACAGATGTATGTTAATACAAATTTAAATAAAAATATAGTTTTGCATATTTCACGTAGGTGAGAACTGTATACATATTTCACGAACATTTCCCATTTAAAAATATTAAATTTTGCAGACATCTTACAGTAATTTTTGTAGTTATCTGTTGAAAATACATCTATACAGTGAAACCAAAAATTAACAATCTTATTTTTTATGAGGCTGCATATTTTGTACATATTAATCGAAAAATAAAGGATTGGACGTACTTATGTTATTTTAAGTCTACTAGTGATAAAGAGTTGGATTCCCCTGAAGTAAAACTTACATATACCTATTCTACATACAGTTAGCATATCATAAAGCTTACTCGCTTTGCTGCAATTTTTTCATGAGTCAGAGATTTTTCCGAAAAATTATTCATACACCACTTAACAATATTTCCGCATGGAATGCTGGAATGAATGTTTTTGTATCTTATGGTTGGTTTAAGGACTAAATAATAATAATTTGGAATGGATCATATAGAAAGAACAATTACTATTGAATGCTGAACACAAATCTTAACGCTAAAAACCAAAGAATTCCGCGCACTGTAAATTTTAGTTCCCACTAAAAAGATTGTCTATCATGCTGCAATTTCTTGTAAAAAGAAAATATTTTGAATACAATCTTTGCTAAAATTATAACAATTTATAACTGTTGTGTGAGCACTATGATATTTTATAACGTTAAATTGCAGATTTGTGCTTTATGTTAAAAGTGTTAACATTTGACACTAACTTTTAACATTGTACATACCTACGTATTTCGTAGTTCGGTTCGGTTTTAGCTTTTTCTGTTGTACACAATCTCTAAACAAATTTGACAGCTCTAAATTTAATGATATCCTTATCCGCAGGGTACATTATAAAAAGGATAGCACTATTTTTAACTTGTCAATCAATTTAGTGTAGGGATTATGTTAAACAGAATTAGTAACAGTATTTATAGTTCGCGAAAAGGCTGGAGAACACCGGAATCATAAAAAACCCGGTTACGGTTGATTACACCGGTATCGGAATTATTTCGGTTTCATTCGTTTAACAGGTTAAGGACTCCCGTTTCCAATCGATCGATCACCAACCAACCCTTTCGATTTTGCTTAATTTACTAAAATTCGGTTGCCAGAGCAGTCTGCAATAACTTTAACACATTTCTTAGCCCAACAGCGCTCATTATTAAACAAAAAAATCGGCCAAGTGCGAGTCAGGCTTCGCTCTTTTAGGGTTCCGTTAAAAAAATTTAATTAAAATATTTCCATGTACCCATGGAAACATTTTAATTTAATTTTTTTAATTTAATTTAATTTTTATTATTTGTTGTTATAGCGGCAATATAAATACATAATATGTGAAAATTTCATTTGTCTATCTATTACGGTTTACGAGATACAGCCCGCTGACAGACGGACGGACGGACGGACAGCGTGGGCTTAGTAATAGGGTCCCGTTGGTAACCTTTGGGTACGGAACCCTAAAAAAACATTATCTGATGTTAGGTGCTGCTTAAGCGCATGATTCATCACGACGTTATGCCAGAATCAGGTTTATTGAATACTAGCTTTTGCCTGCGACTTCGTGTGCGTAGTAATGTTTTTAAAAGTTCTATGGTGATGGGACTCCATTCCCATTATTTTTCAAGATAAAAGTATCCTTACTCTCCAGGTCATCAACTAAACCCATTCAAAAATTCACGTTATCCGTTGCTCGGTTGCTGCGCGATTGGAAAAACCGACAAAGTATTTTCCCAACAAACAAACAAACACACTATCACATTTATTATATCGATAAAGAATATGAAATCGCACCTTTGAATATACCAACCGGTAAGCGATATGATTGCAGTTTGTTCAACCAGTTAACCAGTAAATTGAAGAACAATACCTACTATTTTTAACCGGTTATTATATTAAACGAAATATTTTCGGTAAAATGAAATCCCTTTTCAAGCCCTTCAAGCGCCTTCTCGCGTACTTTAAATCTGTAAGTAGTGAGTACTAGTTATTGTTATTGGTAGAAAAAATAAGGAATTGATTAATTTTACCCGCAACGCAGCATTTTCTGAGCTGGAGACCATGCACTCACGAGTACAAATAGGATTCTTGCCAGAGTAGCGTAATTTTTAATATAGATACTTGGAGAAAGGCCTTATTTTGTATGATTAACGTTTGTGAGGTATGTGTGTATTATCCATGGGTATTGTCAAGGTCATGGAAGTAGGAAGACTATAGCCGTAATTCCTAGTTCCATGGTCAAGGTATTGTCTAACGTTATCTTTGAATTTTATTGTAATGTTATGCTTCTGGACTGTCAATTGTCAATTGTCCGGACAGAAGATCGTTTTCTTCTAGGTTTGCTAGGAGTTTATTGTTAAGCACACGATCACGACTTAGGTCTATAATTTTGTTGCAACTTTCCACGACTTGGAGACTAGCAGTTTCAATAAGACGAAACAAGCGTGTAAGTATAGGAGACAACTCAGAATTTAACACCTGCTATTAAGAACGAGAAAAGACGAAAGTTTATTGTATGGAGACCCTCTTTAATTTATATCTATAGGTATTTTTTTGATTTGTTGTTAAAGCGGAAATAGAACGACACAATTCGTGAAAATTTCAAGTATCTACTTATTACAGTTTATAAGATACAACCGGCTGACAGACGGACGGACGGCAAAAGACCGAGGCCTGTGGAAGTCCATGCAAGAGATCTTTGTCCAGCAGCGGCTCTATCGGCTACAAAGAACTATTTTTCTTAAGTTTTTCCATTTGCAATAAAGTTGGATAGGCATTATTCAAAACGTCACAACTTTAAAGCATAAGTATTACGTACATACAAAAACAAGAGTTTTGGCAACGGACCTATATGACGGAAGAATTCTCAACATAAGGGTTCCTTTTGCTATGAGAGTACGGCATTAGTGCAAAGGGTGGGATTTGAACGTTTAACTTCCGTTTTCCGAAACCGTTGCGCTGTTGTGGCTTCAAGATACCTATAATTATTATCTATCTATTAGGTATGTACGACGTTGTTGTTTTTTTGGAACGAAGTTTCTTTTCGGACGGTTTGGCGGATGGATAATAGCCGAAAAAAGTGTAACTATTTCCGTCACGACATTTGATGCCTTCGTTTATTACTCACGTTCCATTATAGCTTTGGTGGCGTAACGGATAAATGAAGGAGTGAAACTATCGGTTCGGGGGTTTTTTATTATTAAAAGGCACTTCGTTCCAACCGAGTATTCCAAGACACTCACGCATTTTTTTTTAATTTAAAATCAGCTACCCGCCCCGGCTTCGCGTACTACGTACGTTATACGTACAGACTTGAGTATTGAGGCTTCGAATGTTGCATCCACGTCAGAGCGATTGACAATATAAATAAAACTAAAAACCGACCATCTTCCATACATCGTTGGGTCCAGAACTTGAACCGACGAGTTCCCCTCGCCTTGGATTTACGTCTCCTGGGGTTTAATGGGGAACCCTTTACCGTTGGCTGCTGAGGTTTATTATCTATTATTATTATTGACAGTCCAGGAGTTCCACATATTAGGGTATGTTTTGGCAAGGCACACCAGTTAAGACATTATTTGCGATCCACTCTAGCTGCCTACTTGAAAACACTACGTTTGTATGTAGAATATCGGTCATACTTTGCCAGAACGTATATGTTTACAGTAAGTATTACATAAATGGGGATTGTGAATAAAAACGATAGCGTTAAGCGTTGTAATTTAAAAAGCCGAAACGATGTTAAAAATATATTTTTTTTTTAATTCAAAAATGTTTTACCGTCATCGTGGATGAAGAGTCTCGCATACCTACTTGAAGTATGTGATTGAGGGAAGACTTCTGGTCAAAAAAAGTGGTTTTCGAAATTTTTTCCTGAAAGAGATCGAAAATTTTCGATCGAATCCACTGCAAAAATCAACATCCGCGATGACGGTAAAACATTTTTGAATTTATGAAAAAAGTTGTTTAAACATTTTTAAGTTTCGGCTTTTCAAACGTACGAGTATAATGTTTAACAGTCAATTCGAATACAAAATTTTCTAATCCGCATGAAGTCTAAAATTGAAAGTAGGTACTCCGAGAACGGAAAAGGTTACTTGAGATTTCTATGCGAGTTGCAATAAATACAGTGAATAAGAGTCTCATTTAAGAGTTGATATACGATAAATGTATGGGTCATTGCGAAGATTTATTTCCGAATCAGCAAAATTCCGTTCGTTACAGCTGAAACTAGTTCGTAGAAGGATTCACTTTCCCCTGCAAGGGATACCTACATTTTAATACGTTAAAATAAAACGCGCCTCGGCGCCATTCCACTCATTGGTGCCTAAACGAGGCGATGCTAAGTGATTGTACCTACTTGAACTAAAACACAAAATATTCTTTGGAAGGTTTCGTTACATATCTTATAATTAGTAGCATGGATTTTATCTACTAAACCAGCAGCATATTTAGCATAGCAGCTAAAGTAACAATTAAATATTGATAGAATATTTAAAATTTCATCAATTAGTTTTAGAGTAGATATAATGATTCCATAAACTAGTGTTTAAAATGAACACTAAATAGTGTTTAATATTTTTCAAGCAAGTTGAACAGTCGAATACTTACCATATTGTTGTAAGTGACTGAATTTATGGTACCAATTGTCTAAAATTTATTCCATTAGTCGTATTCGTATTCGATGACATTGGCGTCAAAGTAAAATAATCCTTGATAGTATTGATTTAAAGTCACAAATTTAGTACAACCAATTTTAATATAGAGCGGTATGGAGAGTATCGTACATACCTAAACGCATAAGAATTCATACACGAAATTGAGCTCTAATCCATACAATCCGTTATGGTTTGTTTCACTTTGACGCTAATGTCATGGAATACGATTACGATCAATGGAATAACTACACAATCGCACCTCTGGCTGCAACTGCATTAGCCAATACTGAGAGAGTCAGCGACAAAGTTGATATATCTTATGAAAATGCCTTTATTAGCATAACTTTTGACTTGTTGGATTTTCTATGCTTATACTAGATACCTACCTCATTTAATGCCTATTGAACAACAATGCATAATACTTAGCTTGATACATAGTTTTATTACTAGATAATAATATGATAGAGTAGGTACCTAGTAGTAATAATTTTACCCAGATAGGTTTCTCGGGTGCTCGCGACCACGCCATACTTAGATATGAAATAATTAAACTAAATAAATAAATAAACGCTTTATTGTATTCTTATTGTTAGATGCAAGTAGGTACATAAAATCATAAAAAACCATGACTAAATTAAAACTAGATAACAATAAACAATCGGAGGCAACCTCAGAAATTAATCGATTTAGTAATCTATCGATGTAGGTATAGTCAAGGGACATTCCGTAATAAAGATATAGATAAAAGTAAATAGATATGTGTGTAGTCCAAGAAGCTTAGAACTTGATACAGTCTAAGTTTTTGCCCGTTTTCACCAACTACACCTTAACCATCCCCTAAGTAGGAGTCGCTTTACGTAGATAGCCCCATAGACCAGGGCCCTGATTCTGTAACTCAGTTGCTATCAAAAAATGATTTTATCCATTGAAGGTGTGCTATAAAAATAAAAGTATCATTTTGGTAGCAAACCGTCAATGGATAAAAAATATATGTCAGTGGCTATCATTTTTTGATAGCTATTGAGTTACAGAATCAGGGCCTCGGTCTATAATCTAAGGATATCCCCTTAATTAACCAAGTCATTTCAACCTTTACGTGTTCCGTAAAGATTTGTGAAAACGAAATTGTCAGAAAGCGTCACCTAACTTAGCTTAGGTAGCCCTTAAAAGTTAGGGAACGTTGGTGAAAACGGGCGTTCTAACTACGTGTCGTTTGAAAACTCGTGGTGAATAGTGAGCGGTGACGCACCACTGAATGGTTCAAGGGTTTTGTCATGGAACTAGGAATTTTGTGGTGTTTTCATAGAGTTTTCAAATATTGATCTGTGGCAGGATTTAGTAGGTAGGTACAATCACAGCGTATCATATCACATAATGCGGCTAATTGTGTTGTGTATAGGACTAAATCTCGTGATATCCCTTTCATAATGATCCTTGCGTAATAGACAGGCCATAGGTTTAGGCCTGCCATTTTTTGTATACAAGAGTATAAGGCTGGAATCACATCTGTGCACATCGATTCGCATTTTGTCCATACAAAACTGTAATTTTTCAGAGTCGTGTACGCATTGAAAAGCTGATTTTCTCCGTACATGACTCTATGAAAAAGGTTCCAGCCTAAGGGTGGAACCACATTTGTGAGGATCGATTCGGATTTTGCCTATACAAAACTGTCATTTTCCATACATTCGTGTACGCATCGAAAAGCCGATTTGATCCGTACACGTTTCTATGGAATTTGACAGTTTTGTATGGGCGAAATCCGAAACGATCCTCACAAATGTGGTTCCACCCTAATAAGCCACTTTGTAACGTCAACATGCATATTTGGAGCAAATTCTTCCAAATAAAAATGATGATTAATTACCTACATAATTATGCTATTATCATGGGATACTACATAATATTCATTATTACCGCAGAGTAAGGACGTATTTCCATAAACTGTGTTATTCACTGACCTCTTTAATTAATATTTTATTAACACTGGACTGGCTATCCCTATGTCAATGGATCCAATGATCTAAGAATCTGAATGGACCAACTTGAAGTAGAACTAATTAATATAAGGATTCAGAAAGTACCAAAAAGTATCAACTACCAGCTGTGTGGCGATCGCGTAACATTTATCGCTGTCCTTAAAGGACTATTTCAATGTCAAAACATGGTTTTGGCCAATAGGAGAAGCCCAAAATCATATTTTGACATTGATGCAGTCCTTTATGGACTGAGAAAAAATTACGCGGTAGACTGAGGCGTTTACAGGGCCAAAATGGCATCAATTAAGTATGATCCAAAAGAAATATGACAACAGCTTGTCCAGTGTTAATCATAGATTAATGATAGAGTTATCACGTTCGTTCTCGAAATATCACATCTAAACCTACCGTCCGATTACTAAAAGCCCATAAACAGAACACAGTGGTTAATAATTTCACTTAAAACGCCAGATTTTCGCACATTATCGTTAATTTGAAAAGTTTAATTCAGCGCTCTGTAATGCGCATTAGACGTAAGTAATTCTCATAGGTAGGTACTACTAATTACTGTGCATAAAATATACCTAATATTAAGGGACTGTTTCACCACTTGCTGATAAAGTGCCTGATAGCCTATCTACAACTTGTCTGAGAGTTCAAATTTCTATTTCACAAGTGTACGGTAAGACAATCTAGCAGATAAACTTTGTGATAATCTAAAAAATATCAGACAAATTTATATAACAGCTATTTTATCTGTTAGATATATACGAGACATGTTGCGCAGCTGCAAATCATTGCAACGACCTACGTTCACTTGATCGATAGTAATATTGTTGCCAATGACGCCTTACAATGCATCTTATTAAATTAAGTATCTATATTTATATTTCTATATAACATGCTATGAGGACCGCCCGCATACGGTGTTTAACATGAAAACGCAGTGCCGATTTCACCAACGTAAAATAAGTCTTATCAAAGCGTAAAATTTATACTTTGATAGAGTTTTCAATACAAAAACTGTCCCAAGAACGCCTTATTTATCCCTCGGATAAACGTCACTCGACGTTAGTGAAATCGGCACCAAGAGTTATAAATAAGTGGACTGTTTAACGTTATTATTTACGACACACTTTACTCTACCTAATTAATTAGCCACGCCATGCTCTATAGCCATTTTAGAAGGGAGCAGGCTGAAATTCGAAAAGGTCAAATTCCACCTGACCCAATGGACTATTGTCGTCCGTTACCTGACATGTAACATAACGTACGGCACACTTTACCCTACCTTATTATTTAGCCTCGCCATGCTCTAGAGACATTTTAGAAGAGAGCAGACTGAATATCGAAAAGGTCAAATTCCACGGACAGTTCGGTCGCTGACATCGGAATGCTGCTGGTCGCCAGGCGACAGTCGCGGTCGCCGGTCGCCCTGGTCTCAACATCGGAATGCTACCTTTACACTATCCCTTTCATAATGCTGCCTGCAGAAAAGAATTGTACGAGATTTAGACCTGTCACCTTTGTTTAGTTTGCAGATTGTATAGCACTGGGGACAACTATCTCAGCAATGCGATTCAGTATAAATAATTGCTACAGTGTGACGATTGTAGTCACCTCTGATTGGCCGATACTTAATCACATTGTTGCAGAAAGAACGCGATAAATTCAGCCAGTCGCCATAATTGAGAGTTGCAATGATTGATGCAGCTTTTACAGAATCGGCCTGCAGATTTAGCCTCATCGTCGGTTATAGAGCGGACCATCTGTCATTGAAAACCACCTGTTCAATTCTTATCTTAACATCTGCAGACTTCAACGGACCGTAGAAAAACTACCATCGGATTCAAAAAAGAACAACAAACTATTCTCTATAACTAGGTACCTGAACTTTGTAGAAGGTTTCAATCTCTCAATTCAAGTTTTCGACGTCGCACACTGAAGGATTTTCATTTCCAGAAGAGAAACCATGAAAATGAAACCATTTATTAATACCAATTATAATAAATAAAATATCTACCATTTTTGCTACTCATTCTCATAATTAGTGTTAGGTGTTTACTAGCATAATAACCTTTTATTTAAAAGTATACCAAAAAAATTGTTTCGGAAATTATTGCACCGACCAAAACCCTATCCTTCCGTAATTTTGTAAGCAAAAATGTCTTTGGAAAGGTTTCAAATGTACCTTCATATTATGATGATATTATGAAAGTATAATTCAGTAAAGTGTAAAAAACCCCGAAAAACATTTTTGCAAAAAATAAATAGATAATTTTAAAATGCATGCAATTTCAATCAAATATTGAATGTCTAATTTAAAATAAATTGATGTATTAAATGTACGTATGGTTTTATTTTTACAAAGTCACATTCTTAACGAGGATTTTTTTCATTTTTTTTTGTGCTTTTTACGGAATTTGTCCCTCTGTGCGACGCCGAGTCAAATCTGTGTTATTGATTTTTATTGATCGAATATGCGTGGCGCCATCTATATTTTACTACTTTATTTAAATAGCACCTAAGACAGAAAGGCCACAGAGTCAATACTTCACGTGACGACAGATGTCGCTATTGTCTCTTTTGTAATAACGGGTTCAGACGAGGTGAATTTTGTTGAATGTCACCATAGCCGTCTCTATCTAATTTAAAACAGGAGAAAGAGACGGCTATGGTGACTTGAAAGCTATGCCTTTTTTTAAACCAGTAAAATTAGAAAAGCTGATGGGCAAGGAAATCACGAGGGGTCAAGGGAGAATTTCATCTTCAGCCATTAAAAAAAAATGCGTAGGTAAAGTGTGTCGTTTATAGTACTTAATTATTAATAACATGATAATCAACTTAATGCCTTATGGTTAACTTATATATCAGGATAAATTATATTTTCACTACATTTACACGTAAGGTTGCTCGTAATTTAGGTATACTTAGTGTTAATCAAACTACTCTTGCGCCACGCCCTGGCGAAATTGTGGCCACATGGTTATTGACCGAAACTTTATAATGATTTATGATGTGTAAACTATGTACCAATAGTTTCTAAAAAAAATTCTCCTTACGCTAATTTTTTAAATTCGGCCGGTGTCTTTTTTTTTTTAAGAAAAAGCTACTTCTTACTAAAATCTGCCAATATTTAATTTTGTATGTCCTATGTCGATTTTGTACAGTGTTAGTTGAAAAAGAACATTGATACCTTTAATGTTAAGGCAGTAGTTTAATATTTATTTACTAATGTTATTATTATTATTATTACCTGCTATCGATTTGTTACTAAATTATATAATATTCTAATTATAATTATAATTACAGTTACATCGTAACGCATGTAATGCACTCTCGTAAATAAATACTAATACAGTAAGATAGACATTCTGTTTTATAAAATATGGAATCGGGAATAAATAGTTTCCAATAACGTAAATGTTGTTTTAATTACATTATATAATTGACCGAGCGAAGCGAAGTCTCTGAGTCTACTTGAGTGAATTTGCACTTGTCCGTCCGTCCGTCTGTCCGTCTGTCCGTCTGTCCGTCTGTCAGAGTCTTATGACTTTTGAATTACTGAACGTAATTACTTCAATTTTAGATATAATATGTAAACTGATGGCCTTCCGAATATTGCATAAAAAATTATAAAAATCTTTATTTCATAGAAGTGAATGCGAAGTAAAATATTCTTTGTTGCCTTACATAGGCTTGCAATGTATTTTTTTAAAGACGATTTTGAACAGAGTACAATTTTTTTTAAATTTTTCCCTTAAAATTGACGAAATGGGGGGCTTTCAAAATTGAGATTTAATACGTTCGATTGAAGACGCTCTCTAGCAAAATGGGCTATGTATTTTCAAGCTGAACTTATTGTTTTATTTCACTTATATCCTGTACTTGAACAACAAATCCTAAAATTATATGAATATTATAAAGAAACTAGATTATTTAATTTTTAATTAAAAATAATAAAATTAAATTAAAATAAAATATTGTAATTTTCAACATAGCTTCACAATAATGCTAATAGATGGCGCAGTCATTATCTATCCCATGGAACTAGGAGTTACGACTACGATCTATCCCAAAAACAGTTTTGCGTCGACCATTATTATTTAGGTACATAATATAACATATTATTTAATTAAAATTATTCTTTAGTTAAATATCAAACTTCAATAAACTATTAATTACTACATTTTGTATATTTTCTATTCGCGTCGATAGATGACGATTTGTACAGATGCCCGTAACCCGTTTTCACTCGTTAGTACATAATAATTTAATGTTTTCACTAACGTTCCCTTTAACCTTTACGGGCTACCTATGATAAGTTTGGTGATGATTTCTGTCAACTTCTTTATCACGATCCTGTACGGGACACTTCAAAGGACATTGGGACGGATGTTAGGACTTAGCATTGCATTTAGGAGCTACCTACGTAAAGAGACTCCTACTTAGGGGAAGATTTAGGTATGTTTGGTGAAAATGGGCATAATAATAATGTCAGTTTTGGTCGTCATGCATCGATTGAATGAATAGAATATAATATTTCCACAATGAGGTGAAGTTCCAAAAAAGCTTAGGTACTACAATTCAATTACTGTTAAGACGGGCTGACAGAAAGTAGCCCCATTCCCGCCGCCATTCAAATAGCTAGTTCTAATTATGGGAATATATTGATGTCTCATCATATCGTCTGATGTCTCATGTCGTCGGTCCACCTAGTGTGGACGAATCACCCATGACCCATACTTCAGGCTAATATGAATTCTTATACTTACTGTAAAATGGGCTGCCTACGTTAAAAAATAGCTCAATGAAAAAGAAGGATACCTAGAGTCCCAGAGTTCCCCCCATAATCTTAAATATCCTAAAGTTTCCATACAACGCGTGGGATAAAGACACTCAAGTACCCAAAATGTGGGGCATTCTCATCATTCTGGTATCCGCTTTGGGGCCAGTATCACCAAATAAAAGAGTAGTATGTTAAAACATAAATGTAATACCTATTGGCAAGAATGGGTATGTACCTATTGACCTATTTTTCTTCAAACTGTTAAATTGCAATAAAGCAATTAAGTGCTAAACACTGGCATGAGATAGTATAGGTAGATAAGTATATTATGTATTAAGCATCAGCATGAGCTAGGTACTATAGGTATGTAAGTATTTAATTAAAATTACCTACCCATTGTACCTAAATACTTAGGTATTTGGGTAAAATCCAATAATTATGTGTAGGTACTAGTTATTACTCTGCGCATTAGCATAATTTCATTATTGGAACGTAAGTTCCTTATCGCGCGATACGGAAGGGGGCTAGACGGAAAAAATTAAGGAACCGAAACTCGACATATTTTTGAAACCGACACTTTTTTGTTGAATGTGAATTTTGAATTGTGTTCGGTATTTTCCCTAATTTTTTATAACTTATAAGTTATCAAAAATTAGGGAAAGGTTATTAGGTAAAATTCCACATGTAGAAATGATTTAAAATAAAATTGAAAATAGAAAATTCAGTCTGTCGAGCTGGGATTCGAACCATCGACTTTGAACTGTTAGGCGACTGCCGGAGCCACTAGGCTACGGAGACCCAATGTTGTATCGCGAAAATACCGAACACAATGTAATCGAAAGGAACTACGTTCCATCCGGGTGTCCCTTGAAACCTCTCAAGTTTTTTTTAAGCTAAGCGAGGGAAATCTATAAAGTGAATATACCTCATTTTTGTTCTCGTCTCCATAATTCATCTTTTTAACTGGAAACCCCTAGATAACAAATGGGTAATGAAGTGACAAAGCCTTCTGGTTTTTATTACGTGTACTTTTGATAATTCTATCACGATAAAAAAAATTAAGTGGCACTCGGGGACTGCCGCGGTAAAGCTATTGCATAGCATTTTTTATCAAAAATTACGCAATTATAATATTTATGCAATTTTTTTTTTGCATAGTAAAAAATTATTAAAAAACAAACAAACAAGAAAAGCGCACTGTCACTACTTCGCGAGTAAGATTTGAACCTACGACATCATGCACCATACGGTAAAGAAAGCGGCCGCTCGCCCACTGCGCCGAACAGAGCTACTTGTGAACTTCTAAAATGTTGAACGCTTACTGAACGACGGTGTAAGGTTTATTTTCGTTACGGAATTTCTTGATTCGGTCGCCGCGCTCAAACTGTTTGCCCTAGTTCAAAGCCCGCGATAAAAGCTATGCAATAGCTTAAAAAGTATATAAACTAAGCTCGCCCTAATAGAATCTTTTTAAACTTGATATATATTCGATAACCATGTTGTTGTAACTATGGTTGTCGAATATTTCGCTGTCAATAGATTGTCGTAATTGTCGGTAAGCCTTTATTCAACGGACATGCACCTAAATAGAAACAATGAGGTGAACTTTGACTGTTATCGAGAATGCCTAATGACGCTTGCGGTAAGGAGTAATGACGCTGCGGTAAGGAGTGATGACGCCCCCAGGCGTTCACCCAATGGAATATCTTAGAATCGAGGGTGAATTTGACGCCACGCCCCTTGTGGGTAACTACCCCCATCCCAAACCGCCCCTGTGGACGGCGTGAGATCAAACCACTCGCGGTTACGTTGAGGATTCGAGATCACTGGCAACTAACTGTAAGTACTTTTGATTTTTTATCGTAACCCACTTATCCTGTTAAATTATTTTAGGCGAGTAGGTACTGTAGTACTATGGTTTCAATGTTTAATATTTATCTATTTTTAAATTTTAAATTAAAACACCTTTAAGAAAGGACTTGCTATCGATTTACCTTAAGGTTGAAGATAAGGGTCTGCCCGCGAAATTCAAATTTAATTTGGTTTTTCGCAATTTGTAAACTAATACGACAAAGTAGGCTTATGGCATTCTAATTGCGACAATGGCAGTATCATCTTCACAGGTTTATATAAAAAATTTTACTTGAAAGTGTCCAGTTTAAGAAATTAATCAAAATATCGACTAATTTGTGAGTAACTCACGTCCAACTCAGTATTTTAATAAATTTCTTAAACTGGTCACTTTCAAGTAAAAATTTTTATGTAAACCTGTGAACATGATAATTCCACTGGCGCAATTAAAAGGCCATAAGC
Source organism: Oeneis ivallda (assembly GCA_029955525.1). Lineage (NCBI taxonomy): Eukaryota > Metazoa > Arthropoda > Insecta > Lepidoptera > Nymphalidae > Oeneis > Oeneis ivallda. The sequence goes on along the minus strand of JARPMR010000001.1, from coordinate 28,406,121 downwards.
CTACTTTGTCGTATTAGTTCACAAATTGCGAAAAACCAAATTAAATTTTAATTTCGCGGGCAGACCCTTGTCTTCAACCTTAATAAATAATTATACCGATACGTAGGTAAGTATTATTATACGAGTACTGAACTTACGATTTTGCAAAAGTCGTTTAGCAATTACTTTATCGTAAATTAAGAGTTTTATTTTCTTGCCGGAGTCTTGACTTGTCTTATGAGCCACGAACCGTTGCAATGTTGTCGTATACACTTCTAAGATAAGATTTCCGCTTATTAGGACGGAATATGAGAACATGTGACAAGTTTAGCACTGCTGTTCTTGATAAAACGAAGCCCGAAGGGTTTTAAGGTCGTTGAATAAAAATTTTAACCAAAATATCATAAAAAATGTTTGTCGATGATTCTTACCAATATTATTTCTTATTTGCAAGCACTGAAAAATATACCACGGAGTTTTTTGACGGAAATAAATTAAAGCTGCCTTAAGTTTACATAAATGTGTAATAGTTTCCGTACCATTATAATAAAATAACAAAACAGGCCTGTCTTACAGATACTCAGGTACGTTTTAAAAAATTGGCACAAGATCTTAATAAATATTTTAAAATAAATCTCGATAACTGGTAGATGATACCGATCGATAACTAGTGAGTAAGGTTAGGTTTTTTTTATTCACCTATCAAACTGACGAAACAATTTTTTCAAGTCAATGGTAATTTTTGCGTATTATGGCAAAAACTCGGTAAATATTGCATACCATTACCCCAGCACGACACGAGCGACATACAGTTAAAGAATATCCTACTAATATTATAAATGCGAAAGTTTGGTGAGGATGTATGGATGGATGACTCTATAACTTCACACCGAATGAACCGATTTGGCTGAAATTTGGAATGTAGATAAGCTCATACCCAGGATTAACACATAGGCTACATTTTATCCAAGAAAATTGCATAGTTTCCGCGTGAATTAAAAAACCTTAATCCACGCGGACGAAGTCGCGAGCATCATCTAGTAATATTAAAATAGTACAGCTCTACACATTTTCTCAATAAATATTAGATGCGTAGCACTTAAGTAGAGGTGCGCCTACGACGTAGCGAGCATACTACCTAAATCCAAATATTCAAAAACCCCTGAATCGCGTTTATCGTAAATAGATAATTAGAAAGTTGTGAACTTTCATGACTTCCAGCATACGGTGTAATTGTGACATGACGTCACACCACTATTATGAAAACATGTTAGCGTTTTACTGACATTTAACTACGAGTATCAACCGAGTAGGGGTAGCAAACCATTTATACAAAGTTATTTGTTAATAAGAAACATTAAAATACTTTGTTCAAAATCAGTGACTAATGAATTGACAGCTTTTTTTAGCCGTGTTTCAATTTTATTCTATAAATCATTTAAAACATAAAAGTGGCAAACACTAACTTTCTGATTTCTCCAAGCCCGGTGCATAGTGCTATATTAATCCTACTAAGGTCTCACACCGACTATTTAAAAAAATGTTTTCTTTTACATCCTTTACAATCCTGTTTTGGGGTCTGTATTTTAGTGGTAAAAAAATAAATTACTATTTGCTGTGTTTATTAATGTTTAAAGAAATTTTAAAATATACAACCTAAGTTTAGTTAGCTCGTGGTCAATGTCGTGGTCAAATGATATTCAACAAGCAAGGTTTAGGCATAACATCTTGTAATAAACGAGCTTTTGCCCACGACTTCGCTCACGTTAATTTCGATTTTTTAAACCCCTATTTTACCCCCTTAGGGGTTGAATTTTCAAAAATCTTTTCTTAGTGGATACCTGCGTCATATTAGCTAACTGTAGGCCTAATTTCACCCTGATCAGTTCAGTGATTTGAGCTGTGCGTTGATAGATCAGTCAGTCAGTCAGTCACCCTTGCCTATTATATATTTAGAAGAATAGATAAGAAGATTACCTACTGATTCTGAACCAACTATTGCAAGATTTTTCATAATTTAATTTTTTGGATTTAAGAACCACCATCAATTTAAGGCTACAACTGTGCTTACAGTACCCGGCGATATATATCGCCGGGTACTGTAATTACCTTTTTTGTTTACCATATAATATCATGCAAATTAAAACAAGTCATATATTACAAGTTCTTATAAAACAAAATGAAAAATAAAATAAATACAATATTAACTTAAATATAATACGGAATTTGACTGACTGACATTGATGTTAAATTAAAATCAACTTTGTATAATAATATGTATCTTTTTATTACGTTACGCAAATGTTCGTCATCCCTGCGTGAGGAATCAATAGAATGGGGAAACAATACGCTACTCGCGTGCCACGCGTTAGGTCATTATGTTTTGACTTTTGGAGCACCTGTAGGGGGAGAGGTTAGGTCAACAGTTCCATACAATATGGTCTAATCGCTGCAGTATGCCGCGATCCCTAATTATAGATACAAGGGTGTTAATAACGAATGATTCAGATTGCCCGCTTTGTTATTTAATCTTTTTTAAATCTAGATTTATGATGAAAATACTTTACATTATTCAGTATATATTTTTTTTTTTAGGTTTTTAGCTAGATTTGTATTTTTAGTTAAAAGGTTAATGGGTGGATTTCCCAACAGCAAAATTTACGCGGCATGTATGAAATCGGTAGTGCAGACCGTTACTGTACAGTGCTTATATTTTTTCTAGGCAGAAGAGTATGTTATCTTTATGGAGCCAGTAAATATTTCTCGATAAAGATTGCAGTTTAGGAATAAAAAAAATTTTAAACCCCTAATTTTTCATTTCGGTGGCTGTCCTCACAACATTTTTCAGTGTAATTTCCCTCATAAAACAAAAACTATTGGTTGTTTTGGCTTATGGCTACTTTTATTTAAATCTTTAATAGTGTTAGTATTATCACAAAGTAATTTTATAATAATATCTACCCAGATTAAGAACTGGTAAGTAAAAATGCATGTGTCCCAGAAAGTCCTTTCATTTCGGTGGCTTAAAGTTAATCAAGAATATTTTTGCGTAGAACAACTCTAGCTCCCCCCTTATGCGTTTAGAACATACGTAATAGTGGCCTCTAGGTGTTTATCGTGTACGGAAGTGCACCGATTGCCTGCTTGTTCCCCAAAAAAACGTTTGTATGTCATTTCGGTGACGTGCGACACATTTCTTTTCATTTCCGTGTATAAGTATAACTTGCCTTGCAATGAGCTAGTATATTTAATTAAATACTAATGAATGAGCTATATAGTTAATATGTTTATTTGTGTAGTATTCCTTATATCCTTTAATAAATACTTTTTAGTTATGCTACTTTTTACCCTTGGTTTTCATTTCGGTGTTTTCATTTCGGTGGATTCGGTGGCCTAAACTGGCCACCGAAGTGATAAAAATTCTCATTTCGGTGAGCTTTTATCATTTCGGTGGATTATTATTTCATTTCGGTGAAAATCCGGATCAACACGTGAATTTTTCAAAATATTTGTTTAATTTTATAGTATGTACTAGCTGACCCAGCGTACTTCGTACCGCCAACAAAAATATTTAGGGTTGGGTCACCGTTATCATTTAGGGGTATGAAAAATAGATGTTGGCCGATTCTCAGACCTACATGATATGCACACAAAATTTCATGAAAATCGGTCTAGCCGTTTCGGAGGAGTTTGGTAACAAACACCGTGACATGAGAATTTTATATATTAGATATATATATGAAAATTTTAATAGGAGGACGCTTTATTACCGATACTGTAAAACAACTTTTTTTTAATTTTAGTCTGTCTGTCTGACTGTCTGTGCGCGCATTACTTGAAACTACCCTAACTAACTACGAATTTAAATACAATTTGGTATAGAAGGTAGCTGATACTCCGGGTCAACATATAACATATAAGATAATAGATTTTATCCTCATAAACAATAAGGTTCCTCAGGGATAGGAGATGAAAATTTTTGTATTTTACTCCATAACTCCGTGAAAGTAAAAAGATTATCAATTTAGGTAAGGTTTATGGTTGAGGTTAGCGTTTGCTCAGTAGAAAAGTAATATTTTGTCTGTCTGTATACGTTTTCGGTGCATTTTAATTTCGGTGGACACATTCTTTCATTTCGGTGGTTAGTTATTTCATTTCGGTGAACGAATGTTTCATTTCGGTGGCATCCAAATTTCAAACACGAATTTACATAGGTTAAATAGGATATATTTTTATGGCATTACATAAGAGCATAACCTATATCAAGAAGTATAATATACTACAGCTTAAATTAAAAAAAAACTTATAATACGAAAGTTCACCGAAATGAAAGAAAAAAACCACTTTGTTGAAATTGACCCTAATAATAAAATACAGATTAAAGATAATAATTATAGTTTATAATTACTCATTTTTATGTTATATCAACACTATCGAAATTCTCCATTTAGGGTTCATTTTACTATATTGTATATTTAAACTCACATTCTAATCTTAATATATATAATAATATATTAGGTGTCACGTTGTTTGTCCGCGATGGACTCCTAAACTACTGAACCGATTTAGATCAAACTTCGTAACTATCTGTAATTTGGTCCAACTTGAAAGATAGGATAGTTTTTTTTGATTATGATAGTTTATTTGTTTTATTTATATAGATAAGTTGGCGGTACGAAGTTCGCCGAGTCAGCTAGTAAAATATATACTAATGCAATCGTACCCTAAGAATTCGCTAAGTAAGTAAGGTTATCTTACCATTTTAAGACGTCACCTAAGTATAGACAGTATTCCCTAAAATGTAGAGATTGTCGATGTCAGTGAAAAGCGACTACATCATGGAACGTTTAGTATGCTCACGTACTTTACAACTATCGATACAATTTTGACAGAAGCTATACATCTTAATATATATAAATTAGGTGTCACGTTGTTTGTCCGCGATGGACTCCTAAACTACTTAACCTCTTAATATATATAAATTAGGTGTCACGTTGTTTGTCCGCGATGGACTCCTAAACTACTTAACCTCTTAATATATATAAATTAGGTGTCACGTTGTTTGTCCGCGATGGACTCCTAAACTACTGAACCGATTTAGATCAAACTTCTTATATAGATAAGTTCGCGGTACGAAGTTCGCCGGGTCAGCTAGTAAAATATATACTAATGCAATCGTACCCTAAGAATTCGCTAAGTAAGTAAGGTTATCTTACCATTTTAAGACGTCACCTAAGTATAGACAGTGTTCCCTAAAATGTAGAGATTGTCGATGTCAGTGAAAAGCGTAGATATGCTCACGTACTTTACAACTATCGATACAATTTTGACATAAGCTATACATCTTCTTCTTAATATATATAAATTACGTGTCACGTTGTTTGTCCGCGATGGACTCCTAAACTACTTAACCGATTTTTATCAAATTTGCACACCGTGTGCGGTTTGATCCAACTTGAAAGATAGGATAGTTTTTTTGGATGAGGATAGTTTATTTGTTTTTTATTTATATAGATAAGTTGGCGGTACGAAGTTCGCCGAGTCCGCTAGAATAGAATAGAATAGAAATGTTTTTTATTCAAATAAACTTTTTTACAAGTGCTTTTGAATCGTCGATGAGTCTACCACTGGTTCGGAATGCCGTTCCTGCCGAGAAGAACCAGCAAGAAACTCGGCAGTTGCTCTTTTCAAAATAAGTTTACATTCAATAGAATAGTTATACAGTTAAATTACCACCTACTGTCTCATGAATCGCTGGAACGAATTATGTCCACGCTTTTTTATCATCTAAATAGTCTTCAATTGCATAATATGCTTTTTTCATAAGATTAGTTTTAACTGATTTCTTAAACTTGTGTAAAGGCAAGTCTAAGATCGACTGTGGAATTTTATTATAAAACGTCACGCCCATTCCCACAAATGTCTTTCGGACCCTCTTGAGGCGACATCGAGGAATCACGAGCCTGTTTGGATTTCTAACTTGCCTATCGTGTAAATCACCCTTTTTTTTGTAATTCACAATGTTTTGTCTGACAAATATTATATTGTTGTAAATATATTGTGAAGCTACTGTAAGAATACCTATTTCTTTAAATTTTTCTCGAAGGGAATCCCGCGGTTTTAAATTATATATTGCGCGAATTGCCCTCTTCTGCAATACAAAAATTTTTCCAATATCGGCTGCTTTACCCCATAATAAGATTCCGTATGACATAATACTATGGAAATATGCAAAATAAACAATTTTTGCAGTTTCTATGTCAGTTAACTGTCGAATCTTCCTAACAGCGTAAGCAGCCGAGCTAAGCTTGCCAGCAAGTGTTGCTATATGGGTGCCCCATTGCAGCTTTGAGTCCAGGGTTAATCCCAAGAACACTGTGGAGTCCTCACATTTCAAGGGTTCATTACTTATCTTTAAATTTTTACTGACAGTTCTGGTGTTGGGCAATAAAAACTCAACACACTTGGTTTTTTTAGCATTTAAAAGTAGATTATTTGCCGTAAACCATTCAGAAACTTTAGATAATGCAATATTTACATCGTCAAAATTGTCTTTCGTCCTATCGACTTTAAAAATCAAAGACGAATCATCAGCAAATAGTACAATATCGCAAGTATTTTGGACAAAATGTGGTAAATCATTCATGTAAATCAAAAACATGAATGGACCTAGAATAGAACCCTGGGGTACACCCATTACCGAGGCTGATCCGGATGATTTTACATCATTGACACATACTCTTTGAACACGATCACTAAGATAAGACGCAATGAGGCTAAACGCAAAATCTCTAATTCTATAGTGGCTCAGTTTAAGCAAAAGGGTCTCGTGATCAACGCAGTCGAATGCTTTTGATAAATCACAGAAAATACCAATGACATTCTGTGAGTTATTCCATGCATCGAATATGTGTTGCAACAGCGTAATTAAACAACGATAGGGCGCAATAATATCAATGATATTGTGAATTATTTTAACTGATATTCCCCATAGATCTCCTGTTTTTTTATTTTGCAATGATTTAAATGTTTTGATAATATCATATGGGGTAACGTGTTTAAACCTAAATAATTTATTGCACTCAGAGACATTGCTTCTTAGAAGATTATAGGCTTCTGTTGGCGAGGAATTTAGAGAACTGGTCGTGGTTACTGGTATATTTTTGAAAAAGTTCTCAAATGTATTTGCAATTTCTATATCGGAGTCAATTACATGGTTGTTAATTTTAAGCTCCAGTTTATTATAATGTACCTTATTCTTACCCATTTCATCACCAATGATGTCCCATACTGCTTTTATTTTACTATCGGAATTGACAATTTTTTGTTTTATGTGAAGTGACTTTGCTTGTATGCGTTTCTAAACAATTTGGAATAATTTCTTACATATTCTATAAACGCGGGGGCATAATTATATTGTTTTTCTGCATACAAGTCAAACAGCCTATTTCTACTTTTATAGATGCCAACAGTTGCCCAATCACTAAATTTAAGATTTTTAAATAATCTTTTTTCTATTACCTTAAAGACAGAGTTAAATTGAGAGTTTAATAGATCAAAAAACTCTCTATAAATTTCATTCGGACCACCCTGTGCAACATCAAGCGTCGGCATTGCAGCTGCGATATTTTGTTTGAATTGCCTTACTTTTTTGGTGGTAACTGGCCTATATTTTACTACTTTTGTTAAATTCTGCTCACTGCTCGGAATAGATATCATTTGCCCGCAATGGTCAGATCTTAAATAAGTGATAATCAATTTTTTGATAATTTTACAATCAGAGAAAATGTTATCAATACAAGTTGCCGAATGCGCGGTTATTCTTGTAGCTTCAATAATATTTTCCAGGTTGAAACTTTTAAAAAGGTTAAGTAATCTTCCTGTGATAGGCGTGTGATGCAAAATATCTATATTAAAATCTCCACAAATTACTATTTTCTTTGATGAGTATTATATATCTTTCTACTTACTATTTTCTTTGATGAGTATTATATATCTTTCTAGTATTATATATTTCACATTATAGTAGGTAAGTCGTCAACTGCCTTACGAACATTATAACATCGCGATAATAGCTTTCCATAAGTCAACTCCCTAAAGAGCTTCATGGGAAATTGTACACGCGGTTGCCTCTAAACCCAAGACCAAACGAACCTTATTGCCTTCGTAATTAAGACTCATTTGCTGGTCTTTCGACGGCCTATACGGTAATGACAGGGAAAAACGACTAAGAATATAGACATACCTCAAAATACATAGTTAAAAATTAAGTGGCACTCGAGGACTGCCGCGGTAAAGCTATTGCATAGCATTTTTTATCAACTTCTGCGATTATAATATTTATGCAATATTTTTTTTGCATAATAAAAATTATGCAAAAAATAATTAAAAAACAAACAAACAAGAAAAGCGCACTGTCACTACTTCGCGAGTGAGATTCGAACCTGCGACATCATACACCATACGGTAAAGAAAGCGGCCGCTCGCCCACTGCGCCAAACAGAGCTGCTTGTGAACCTCTAAAATGTTGAACGCTTACTGAACGACGGTGTTAGGTTTATTTTCGTTACGGAATTTCTTGATTCGGTCGCCGCGCTCAAACTGTGTCCTAGTTCAAAGCTCGCGATAAAAGCTATGCAATAGCTTAAAACTCCTTCAACCAAAAGGTTAGGCAACATGTGCCATTTGCTCATCAAACTTCATTTTGGATAAAAAGTTGGTAGACCGTATCAGCATTCTGAATAATTCACCCGATCCCTTTTATGCATTATCAATCGACTATTAATACGGCAAAGCCGATGATACGACGAAATTCTTTCAAAGTTGCAAATTCGCCAGCATGTTGACGAAAAATTGATTGAGCCATTGTATAAAAAATATTTCGTATGCGCATATATTTATAAAGAAGCATTTACCCGCGACTTCATTCGCATTAAACGTGAATCTGTTGTAGGTAGATGCATATGTGAGTTAAAATCTTCGTGAAATTATTTCAACGAATCGAAGTTTAATGCTTAGAACAGAAGTTTCTAATATAATAATAGATATATTTTTAATATTACTTGATTGTTTATGATGATGTCCGCGACTTCGTCCGCGTGGATTAAGGTTTTTTACCTAATTCCCGCGGGAACTTTGTAATTTTCCGGGAAAGTAGACTGGGTATGAGCTATCTCCATTCCAAATTTCAGCCAAATCGGTTCATTCGTTGAGTTGTTAAATAGTAACAAACATCCATCTATCCATCCATCCATCCATCCATCCTCACAAACTTTCGCATTTATAATATCAGTAGGATTATTATAATGATGACTTTAATAGGAATTAGCCGGCCTTAGAGACCTGTTATTTACTTACGAATATACAAATTAAAGCTATGTACTTACGTGAACTATAAGGTAATTAAACATTATATTCAAGGGGTAGGGAGGGTGCCCTTATAAAAACTGTAATTAAGTAGTGTTTAATTTTATGTTTTAACTAGCTGATGCCCGCGACTTCGTCCGCGTGGATTTAGTTTTTAAAATCCCTCGGGAACACTTTGATTTTCCGGGATAAAAGTAGCCTATGTCACTCTCCAGGTCCTCAATTATACCCATGCAAAAAATCACGTAGATCCGTGGCTCTGTTGCGGCGTGATTGAAGGACAAACCAACAAACAAACACACTTTCGCATTTATAATATTAGTAAGTATGATTAGAATATTAAATTACATAGGAAAACACTGTAATATTACGTCCATACGATGTATTACATCCATACCTACTATGTAGTATGTAGGTATAATGATCGCTTGGCAAAATCTGACGCCTTTGGAGTAGTTTGACTTTGACAAAATAGTATCCACGATGGCTATATACGATAAATTACAAATGCCAACTTAAGATGAGCCGTTCATTCAAAGTATCCTGTAGATTCCGGGGTTCAAGTTATTTGGACCTATACTGAAGATTGTGATGTCTATAATTTCTGAACTACGAAATTGACGACCTTGAAATAATTACAGGACAATCTCTAAAGAACCTGCTTTCTAACAAAAAAAGAATGGATTAAATCGGAATACGCCTTAATGAATTACAGCGAAATACACATTTTGATTTTCATCCCCTCTCCCGAGGGAACTGTGCTGAATTTCGGGATAAAAAGTATACTATATTATACCTCGTAGTATTAACTTAAATCGTGCCAAGTTTCATTTAAATCCGTCCAGTAGTTTCGGCGTGATGCGCGGCCAAGATACAGACAGACAGACAGACAGACAGACAGACAGACAGACAGACAAAAAATTTAAAAAAAATTGTTTTGGCTTCAGTATCGATTATAGAGTGCCCTCAAACAAAAATTTTCAAAATATATTCAATGTACAGAATTGGACCTGTTACAGTTTTATTATATTATAGATAAATAAATTTTTCTTATTCTATTAATTATAATTGCAATCACTGTAGAGAGATTTCATGGCCATCTGTCAACTACATCATTGCTGTTGGTTTGTCTTTCAATCAACTGCAACAGAGAGCCTACGGATCGACGTTATTTATTGCATGGCTATTGTTGAGGACCTAGAGAATGACATAGACTATTATTTATCCAGGAAAATTCAAGATTTCCCGCGGGATTTTAAAAACTAAGTCGCGGGCACCAGGTAGTTGGTGAAAATGGAAGCAAAGCCCGAAGCCCTCTGTCGGGTTTGCGGTGACAAGGCGTCGGGCAAGCACTACGGGGTGCCCTCATGCGACGGCTGTAGAGGGTTCTTCAAACGGAGCATAAGACGGTAAGGAATTAAGATGTAACGCGGTCAGCAAGATATTCAAAGGTTAGGTTTTTAACAATTAAATTGCCGTCGCGCTTCTCCGAAAGCAGACCAAATTATACCCGATAGACTTAAAACTTGGACTGATTATTATTTATTTAAAATGCGTACGAAAAAACCGACTAGGTAATTCTTAACTCACGTATTCTCCCAGATTATGATCGATTCAAAAGAAAATCGCAAGCATAATTTAAGAATGACTTTGGCTATGTTGGTATATGTTTCTTTTTATTTTAATTAAATACTTTCGTCAAATATTTTTGCGGGATTGGTTTTGCAATATTTTTGATGGTGCCTGGTTTTTAAAATGATTTATTTATTAAAAAAAGCAAAACATAGGAACATGGATAGATATTGATTTTATAGTACGAACATAATTATTATGGATATAGTACGGCTGCCTGCGTTTCCTCTAAATACTTAGTTTTTAGGGTTCCGTACCAAAATGGTAAAAATGGAACCCTTATGGTGAGATTTTCTCCGTCCGTCCGTCCGTCTGTCACAGTCGATTATTTTAGTAACTATTAAACCTATCGACATGAAATTTGGAATAATTGTGTATAATAGTGGCCCAACAACATTGGAATAAAAAAATATCAAAAATCATTTTAAGTTTGATTAAAAAGGGGGAAAATCGGGGGTTTGAAATTTTAAAGTAAGATAACTATACCGAGTGGGGTATCATATGAAGGGCCTTTACTTGTGCATTCTAAAACAGATTTTTATTTATTTTGAAATATAATAGTTTTTGATAAATCGGCCAAAATGTCGAAAAAAATACCGTTCCTCCCTATCTCCGAAGTTTACCAATCGAAAAATCTGAAATAATTATGGTCAATAGCAGTTTATGTATACTTTACAGGGAAAATAAAATCAACGCTCTAACTAGCATAGTTTTTTGATATTAACAATAAACCTCTACAAACAAAGTTAACGATTAATAAGCAAATTAATATAATATTATCGTAATCGTCGCTGTAGTTGGAAAATTAAATAACTAACAAAACCAATATCGCGAGTAAAACGTGATTTAGTGTTTTTTTGCGTTAGAAATGGAGATAACTTTTTTTCATAAACAATTTAACTGTCCATGTTTCGATATGTTATAGATTGTTACTGTATCTATTTCTGAATCTACTTGACGTACATTTTGATTCATTTGTTTGTGAGAAAAAAAAATAAAAAGCAATTATTCAGTTTTCCCTCACCAAAGTTTTGAATATTTGATCCACTTATTTATTTTTCCATGTCAGTTGTTTAGTTCTTCCTCGTCAATATTGCGTTGAAGTACGAAAAAGTGACGATATAAGTACCTTTGTTTAGTTTTTCCACTTTACTGAGATGTTAAAATGACCCATTATTTACTTATTTTACTATGACAATCCTATTCAAGGGTATTAATTTAATAAAAAAAAGGAGGAATTTTAAAATAAAACCTACAAATAAACATTTCTTTTTATATATTATTGTAAAAAGTAATCATTAAAACTACTGAAGAAACTAGATTCTTCTATCAGACTAACAAAATTAGACTGCCTGCAAGAGTAAACCTTATTCACTTACAGTTCTATAAACCGTTCTTAAGCAGTCCAATCATTTATTAATCATCTTTTCAATTTACTACAAATTATTAACTGGCTATTGGGAATCATTTCCGGATTGCAAGTCTTCTATGATTGTATCTGTCGAAGGAAGACTTGCGTACTATGCGTGTAGTTCATCAGGTATAATATTTTTTCTGCAAAGATTCAGCCGGTCCTTTTTTTAACTTCCGTAATCGGAAGAGAGTGTCCGTATCCCATCGTAATTACCTCTTGGGCAATGTTGATGTCACCGGGCGTTGTCCTTCTTAAACAACAGGTTCATGGAAACTGTCCATGTGGGGTCTAAATTCTTTAAGACCCATCGAAGGAAAAGAACCGAAAAGTTCTCTGACCATACTCTCAAGTTAATGGAGGAGAGACAAGAGATGAGGCTGCAGTCATCGGCAGACGCGGCTGCCTACCGGTGGATTAATAGGCAGATCTCTAAGGCACAAACTCGCGACCTCCGTGTCTTTAATACCAAGTGTATTAAAGATACCATCGGAACAAAGGCTCGTAAGTGTTTCACGAGAGATCTGTCAATCGGACAGAGCCAGTTGACGCGGCTGAAAACTGATGACGGCCGTCTCGTCTCTTCTCGACCTGAGGTCTTGGGAGAGGTTGAGAAGTTCTATGGACAGTTATATACCACGACACAAAAACATGTTGAAGATTTGGCCAAAGATCCCAGAGCCAGAGAACTGACCCGACACTATACCGAAGATATCCCGGACGTTAGCCTATACGAGATTAGTATGGCTCTCAAGCAGATCAAGAACAGCAAGGCGCCTGGTGATGACGCAATCACTGCGGAACTCCTGAAAGCGGGTGGAAAACCGGTACTTAAGATCTTTCAGCGATTGTTCAATTCCGTCATCCACGAGGGCACAACGCCGGAAGCATGGCACAGGAGCGTGGTGGTTCTGTTCTTCAAAAAGGGTGATAGTACCTTGCTGAAGAATTATAGACCCATCTCGTTGTTGAGTTGTGTGTTTATAAGTTGTTCTCGAGAGTCATTACGAATCGTCTCGCTCGTAGGTTCGACGACTTCCATCCTCCCGAACAAGCCGGATTCCGAAAAGGCTTTGGTACCATAGATCACATTCATACGCTGCGGCAGGTTATACAAAAGACGGAAGAGTATAACCGGCCACTATGCTTAGCGTTTGTGGACTATGAGAAAGCCTTCGATTCGGTGAAAACTTGGGCTGTGTTGAGGTCGCTGCAGAGATGCCGGATTGACTACCGGTATATCCAAGTGTTGAAGTGCTTGTATGAAAACGCCACAATGTCAGTACGTATACAGGACCAGACTACGAGGCCAATCCACTTGCAGCGTGGAGTGCGACAGGGAGACTTTATCTCCCCGAAGTTCTTTACCGCTGCGTTGGAGGACGTTAAAGACGTCTTCCAACGCAGTGGTATCGGTAGCGGATCTCAGCAGGGTTTCTCAACAGGTGGGCCTGAAAATGAACATGAGCAAGACGAAAATCATGTCCAATGCTCATGCACCGCTCCATCCAGTAATTGTTGAGACCTCTGCACTCGAAATTGTCGACGAGTATATTTACCTGGGACACACAGTCCAGCTAGGTAGGTCCAATTTCGAGAAAGAGATCAACCGCCGAATCCAACTCGTCTAGGCAGCGTTCGGGAAGCTCCGAAATGTCTTCACGTCCAAAATTCCTCAGTGCCTGAAGACTAAAGTCTTCGAACAGTGCGTGTTGCCAGTAATGACTTACGGATCCGAGACATGGTCGCTAACTAAGGGCCTCATAAGTAGGCTCAGACCACTCAGCGGGCGACGGAGAGAGTGGGACACTCCGAGTCCCTGCGGGATCGAATCAGAAATGAGGAGATCTGTAGGAAAACCAGAGTCACCGACATAGCTCAGTGTGTCGCGATACTGAACTGGAAATGGGCGGGGCACATAGTTCGAAGAGCTGATGGTCGTTGGGGTCCCAAGATGCTGGAGTGGCGACCCCGCACCGGCAAGCGCAGTGTTGGCAGACCCTCCGCAAGGTGGAACGACGACATCAAGCGAGTCGCAGGGAGAGACCTTTGTCCAGTAGTGGACGTCTATCGGTTGATAAAGAAGAAGAAGAAGAAATATTCAAAACTAAATATCTTCTAATTTATGTTTCGGTTGCTTTAATAAAGTTAAATATAATCCCTTATTTAATTCTGCTTGTCCTGAAATTATCAAAATTCTCAGAACTTTTTTGAATAGTTGAATAAATGTACATATTCAATTTTAATAGTACCTATATCTTTGCAGTCATGGGATGATAAATTAAATAACTGACTTTGTTTAATTTTTCCGAAATTAATTCCCCTGCAGAATATGTGTCGAGGGAAAACTAAATAACTAACTTTATGCATTTTATTCGCTCTCGAAGTGATGCAAGAGAGAACTTATTTATTTTTTGCTAAGTTATCTAGTTTTTCTTTGCTACTTTTTTATCAATTTTTCAATATTTATTTTTCCAAGTATGCCGCCTTGCAAGATTCATTTTCATATAACTTTTTAATTAATGATGATAATCAAAAATTAGAATTATAGAAAGATGCGGCTTTAATTGGACTTTCTGAAAATGCAATAAAGTCGATTTCGCAAAAAGTGTAGTTATTTAATTTTCCAACTACAGCGACGCGTTTTACTTTACTTCTGGAGTACGGAAGCCTCGGTGCGTGAGTCCGACTCGCACTTGACCGGTTTTTATATATTATTATCACCCATAAACATCTCAATACTGTTTAGGAATCTTGACTATGTCTGCAAGGAAAACGGAAGATGCGTTGTCGACGTGAGCAGGAGGAATCAGTGTCAAGCGTGCCGCTTCTCCAAGTGTCTGAGCGTCAATATGAAGAAAGATGGTAAGGGCACCTTATTCTCATTCGTCAACCGATAAACACCTTCCAAAGATTTGAAGTATCTGCTATGGGATTGTCTGAAAGTGAGAGCTAAAACCGCAATCCCCTCTGATTTGCCCACACTCTCTCGCTATTGTCCAAAATGCATTGTTGCAGCATGAACGCCATAAATTCTGTCAATCACCACAATTTAGACTGTTGCAATGATTGATGCAGCTTTTCCAAAATCAACCATCAGAAATGAAATGAAAATACACTTTATTGTACACCAATCAACACAAAACAAAAGAACATAAAAAACATACATAATAATATAAGGATAGAAGCTGTACAATAAGCGGCCTTATCGCTAAGAAGCGATCTCTTCCAGGCAACCTAATGACGAAACAGTAATAAGAAATACTGGATGAGGGTGTACACTAAAAATAATATATTATGTAAAAAAATCAGGTCCCTTTTAGAATTTTGTTGTGTTTTGGTCATGGAATTACCTAATTCCAAAAGTAATTCCATGCTTAGATATCTTTTGTTCTCTTTGCAAATTAAATACTTACACCTAATAATTTGAAAATCTAATGATCTATATTTAAATAGTTATTTTGTTAAATGGTTTTTAACGATCAGCAGGTATAATATATACGAGTATTAACTTTATCCTGCGGCTTTGCTGATTTTTGATTTGATTTTTCAGACCCCGATTTTAACCTCTTAGGGGTTGAATTTTCAAAAATTCTTTCTCAGTGGTTTGAGATGTGCGTTGATAGATCAGTCAGTCAGTCAGTCAGTCAGTCACCTTTTCTTTTTATATATTTGAATTTCGTCCCAGTCTTATAATATTATAAATGCGAAAGTGTATTTGTTGATCCGTTGGTTTGTCCTTCAATCACGCCGCAACAGACCTACGGATCCACGTGATTTTTTGCATGGGTATAGTGGAGGCCCTAGAAGCGACATAGGCTGTTTTTCCCCAGAAACCAACGAGTTAATTTACCTTTTAACCTCCGACAAAAAAGAGGTGTTATAAGTTTGATGTGTGTATCTGTGCGTCTGTTTGTGTGTCTGTCTGTTCCCTCGTAGCACCCTAACTAAGGGACCGATTTTAATGCGGTTTTTTCTGTGTAAAAGCTAACGTAATCGAGCTGGATGTTAGCTATAATTTATGAAGATCTGTTCAGGCGTTTGATGATCATCACTCAGCAGCTAATTTCCTACTTGATTAAAGGGTCAACTTCTTACTTTACTTTGGATCATTTCTAGGCATGATAACCTTGAGATGGTGCTGCAGCATCAAGAAGTCTGTGGGTACCCAACACCTCAACTTTGTGGAACTTCCCCTCATTGTGGAAACACTGCATACATTGCATGTTAATCTATTGTATTGTAAACTTGTTTTGAAAAGAGCAACCGCCGAGTTTCTTGCTGGTTCTTCTCGTCAGGAAGGGCATTCCGAACCAGTGTAAACTCATCGACGATTCAAAAGCACTTGTAAAATGTTTGAATAAAAAATATTTCTATTCTATTCTCAGCAACTTACAGCAGATAATATAGTGTGTTTGGGTTCATTAGAATGGTGTCAATGAATAGGTGTTAGATAATAAATGATTTATTTGGCACAAAAGAATGTACATGTTTTATTAATTAGATCGATGATTATCGAGGACGAGGATGATTGTACAGAAAACTGGATAACAGGATATGAGATATATATCGTACATAGTCCGGCTATAGATTCACATATCGGGAGGTTTTAAATGTTCAATTTACACTTTTTATTTATTTTTAGTTAATTCTTTATTCACTTAAAAATTACAAGTAGGTATGTAGATGAGTTTTTTGCACCTTTTAAAAGTCTCTTGACTTTTTCAGGCGCTACACACTCCTCTTAATTATTTTTATATCAATTATTTATAGTTCCCGCGAGATTTTAAAAACATAATCCACTTAAGTCGCGAGCATCAGCTAGTTCAGCTATAAATCTCGGTTTTTCGAGAATGTTTATACCAAATTGAACGCGAATAAAACAAGTGGGCACTTGTCTCAATAAAGTATTTATTCAGGCTTCCTCCTAGCAGCATGTCTTTTCCATTAGGAGACATTTCAAGTATTTGCGGTACACAAGTGTCAGAAACTGAATGGCGGGAAAAAAGCCGAGGGAGGGTAGCGGGTGCCCTCCGACCACGCCGCAGGTCGGAGTTCACACGCGGGCGTTTCACCTCTACTCTAGCAAATGACGAAATAACCGAACAGAGCCAAACTTCCAAACACCATGCAAAATTTATACCTATTTTGGTGTTGTTTTCACAGGAAGATAAAATAAGTCAAGAAAAATATTTGTTTCTCTGTTTTTGTAATATTTACTTATAGTTTTATCGTTTATTACTTTCACGACTCTATCTTTTACTGCCGATTTCACCAACGTTGAATAACTTTCAATCGTGGAATAAATTTGAAATTTTGGCAGATTTTCTACCTACAAAAAATATCAACGACCAATTTATTCCTCGGTTAAACGTAATTCGACGTGGACGAAATCATAACTACATAGTTAATTATGTAATATTTACTTTAAACAGTAAGAGAATGATAAAATCAAACTATTACAGATAAAATATTTGTTTTAAAACTGTCACTTATCAGAATTTTCAAAACATTTTACATTAAAAATGTCCAGACCCTGAATTATTTGTAACGACAATGATTTAATATTAAAAAAATCTAAAATAAAAGATACCGACGAATTGAGACTCTTTTCCTTTTAGAAGTCGGTTTTTAAACAAATTAAAAAGCGCGCGCTACTACAAAGTATATAATATAACATATACGTGATATAATTTATATTTGATATTTTTAAAATCCGGTCGACTGATTTCGATAAAATTTAAATGGGACCACGTGGGAAGTCATACAACAAAAGAACAAAAAAGTCAACAAAAAAAGAATTTTCCAAATCGATTCAGGCGCCTTCGAGTAATCGGTGAACTTTTTTTATGTTTATTAACTTACATAAATTAACTGTTAGTAATTATTTTGTTTGTAGTTTTAGTAATTATTTAACTTACATAAAAAATAAACATTCCGACGAATTGAATCCTTTTTTGAAGTCATTAAAAACAAAATCGACGACGACCGTGAGCCGACGTAAACACACACAGTTACAGTAGAAACTCTGCAACGATCTGCCAGTGGAAACGCAAGTGTAAAGTCTTACGAATATTTGTGTCTGTTCGGTTATTTGATCATGTGACTCTATTCTGCACACGTACAGTATAAAATCCATTAGATATTGAGACGCTGGCTTATGGATTCTGTTCCCTAGTAAAATAAGGAACCCCTATAATTTCGTTCAGTCCATCTCGAGATACTACCCCTGCAAGATTTTAAAAACCTAACTCTTCAAGGACGAAGTCGCAGGCAAAAGCTGGTGTTTTATAATTGCATTGAGTTCATCATTTTTTTTTACTGCTGACTATGGAACCCTATCTTTTACCTACATGTGTTTTGACATGCAAATATAAATTTTGTTTCTTTGACGTGATAACGTCTTATGAATCGATGAACACCGGCTGCACGCACGAAAAAGTGTCACGTTCCGCCTGAGCCTGAGCGTATAAGCGAGAGCGCGGAACAAGCGATAGAGAGGCACGATTGGCCCAAGCATTGGCTTATGACACATTCATCAATGTTTCTTTATGACGTTATCACGTAGTAAAACTATAGTCCGTAAACCGACTTTACAGACAACCAATTTTTTACCTCACAATTTTTTCGCAAGTAGCTTGCACAATTTATAACCAATTGCAAATTGCGACGCGCATTGCAATTGCAGCAGCAATATGCAATGCGCGTCGCTTTGAAAATTGCGCCGAAGCACAAAACTTACTTATATACGCGAGAACCCTGTTTTTCCGGGACAAAAAGTAGACTTTGTCACTCTCCAAGTCCGCCTATCCCCAACTCCGGGCTGTTACTGAGTATATCTTGTCAGGTCCCCATCATTGTTAATTGCCTGACCCGTGACTGAAAGACCAATGAAGAAGTATAGATATTATATAGATTTGTATCCTATGAATTCTTGCTTTTCATCAATAGAGAAGCTTTTCGCATGATATCCGCCAAACTTCAACAGGAGGAAGGCAGATGATGATGATCCTATGAATTACTAGCTGATGGTAGCGACTTCGTCCGCGTAATTTAGCTTTAAAAAATCCCGCGGAATCTTTGATTTTCCGGGGTAAAAAGTAGCTTACGTCGATCCGTAGCTCTGTTGCGGCGTAATTGAAGGACATACCAACAAACAAACACTTTCGCATTTATAATATTAGTAGATGACTAGCTGACCCAGCGAACTTCGTACCGCCAACAAAAATATTTAGGGGTGGGACACTCTTATCGTTTAGGGGTAAGAAAAATAGATGTTGGCCGATTCTCAGACCTACCCGATATGCACAAAAAATTTCATAAAAATCGATCCAGGAGGAGTTTCGGAGGAGTTTGGTAACTAACAGCAAGACATGACAATTTTATATTAGTGGATGATATTTTTGAATGGTTTTATAGGACTTTTTATAAAGTATATCTTAGAGCCCTATCTGCTCTAAGGCGTATAAGGATGATAAAATTCTTTGCGAAAGTGCTCTTGGGCATCTTCCGAATAAATCTTTGCGTTGTACTTAAACGTGAAGATTTGTTGTAAAGATTTCCGCCTCGTGATGTCACGTGATAAGTGAAACGTCGCCCGCACTCCCCGGCGTGTTTATATTTGCACATCAAATTGATCGCACAACTTGCAAACCAGCAAGGCAGAGTGTGAACTACCCAGCCTTTAGTACTTGTCGTAATATTTACGCGCGCATATCCAATGCTTGGCAAATATTGTCAGAGGACCAACATTGTGACGTTTAATTGAAGCAGTGTACAAAGTCAACTCGAGCCAGTAGTTGTGGGATTGTGTGAAAATTATTGCATAAGTGTGACGATCGCAATTACCTGTGATTGGCAGAATGTATGGCGTGTGATTGGCAGAATATAAGACAATCCCACAGTTGTTGGTCCGTTGGTGAAAAAGCTTCATTAATTTTAGTTACAGTCTAAATTGTGGCGATTGGCTGAATTTATGGTGTTCTTGCTGCAACCATGCATTTGAGGCAATAGCGAGGGAATTCGCATTCACACACGCCAATGTAGCTAGCATTATACCGCAAACACATAGTCATAGCTTTGATTTCATCCAAGAGATTTTTACTGATTTCTCTGATACTATACTACTAGGGGGATATTGATGGGCGCCTGGTTTTCCAGAGAACCGATGATTGTGATTCTTTTCCTCGGTTCTTTGGAAATCTTTTAGGGGGCCTAATTTTGTTTAATTACATGATTATCATTTTTGTATTTGTATTGTGTAACTTTGCTGGCTGAATAAATGTTTTTATTATTATTATTTACATTTATTTCATTTATATCATATAATTTACATTTTTAAATATTTGATTATAAAAAAAAACATTTAAAAATATAAAAAATAGCGGTCCACCGGCTTCGGGAACAGGGTCCAAGCAACCGGCGGTCAGGGCCCCAGAGAGAGGAACCTCCTGACTATGCGAGCCGTGTCCAGGAGAACAGCCTTCTGGATCTGGCCCTTGACCCAGCTACCCAACGAGAGCCTCGAAAGATGTTGGTCGAGGCTCTTGGCTATAAGACCATTAGCGGTGACGACTATCGGTACAATGATTGCTGAGTCTACATTCCACATGGCGACAACCTCGTGCGCCAAGTCGAGATACTTGGTGAGTTTCTCTTTCTCGGCTTTCACGAGGTTCTCGTCATGCGGGACAGCAACATCAACAATCATTGCACGGCGCTCTGATCGATCTATCACCACTATGTCAGGCTTATTGGCTACAATAGTCCTGTCTGTAATGATAGATCGATCCCAGTACAGTGTGATATGACCATTTTCAAGAACTGGGTCGGGCACATACTTGTAGTACGGTACCTCCGATTCCACAAGATTGTATTTCAAGGCAAGTTGCTGGTGGATAATCCTGGCCACTTGGTTATGTCTGTGTAAGTATTCGCCGTTAGCCAGATGAGAACAACCAGAGACAATGTGACGGATAGTTTCTCCAGGACGGCGACATGCCCGACATATGTCTACCGTTCCATCCTTCACTATGTATTTTCTGTAATTGTTCGTCATCATGATCTCGTCCATAATTGCACATACAAACCCTTCGGTTTCCCCAAAGAGGTCACCAAAGCGCAGCCAGGCCACGGACGCTTCAAAGTCAACATCAGGCCCATGGAGGGCCCGATAAAAGCGTCCGTGAAGCTCCTTACCTTGCCATACAACCCTGCGGTCATTGGTACTGAGCACCACAGGTATGCGCCAGTTCTCTTTAGCCAAGGAGAGCGGCGTCAGACCCCTGTCCACTGCGACCACATCGCGGTGCATCTCCGTCTCGGCGTGGAGAAAGTACTCCCTGAGACTGCACACCTCGCGGTTGTGGAGGGTTTTGGCATTCAAAAGGCCTCTTCCCCCACACTTCCGCGGGATGTACAGCCTCATCACCGAGGAGCGCGGGTGATGCATCCGATATGTGGTCAGCAGTGCACGAACTTGTCTGTCCAGGGCGTCAAGCTCAGTCTGAGTCCACCTGAGTATGCCGAAGGAATACATCAAGACCGGCATGACCCAACCGTTGAAGGCGCGCACCTTATTGCCGCCCGACAAAAGGCTTTTCAGCACTTTCTTCAGGCGGCCAAGGAAACGCTCCCTCACCGACTGCCTCATGTCGGCCTCTCTGATACCTAACGCCTCCGCCATGCCTAGGTATTTGTAGGTTTCAGTTGGGGGGAGCGATCTGAGGTATATGGAATCCGAGAGCTCAACACCCTCAGATTCCACAATCCTCCCTCGTTTTACATGCATGACCGCACATTTTTCCACACCAAATTCCATCCTAATGGAATCACTAAAGGCTTTAGTTACCTTTAGTAACTCTAGTAGATGTGATTTGTTGGGGGCAATGAGTTTTAGGTCATCCATGTAAAGGAGGTGTGATATAACCTGACCACCTCTCCTCAA
This sequence comes from Oeneis ivallda, assembly GCA_029955525.1. NCBI lineage: Eukaryota > Metazoa > Arthropoda > Insecta > Lepidoptera > Nymphalidae > Oeneis > Oeneis ivallda. The sequence goes on along the minus strand of JARPMR010000001.1, from coordinate 28,383,787 downwards.
CCGGTGACCTAGCCCTGAATTCTCCAAGAGAGTGCTCAGAGGATTCAGAGCCAGGCAAAACCACAAAGGACTGAGGCTATCGCCCTGGAATATGCCTCGCTCAATCCTTATAGGCTCCGCGTTCCCCAGGGTCCGGCGACACCCTGGATAGTGAAGGACTGTCCTCCACTGCCCCATACACGTCTGTAGGAAGGCGCGTAGTACTGTGTTTACTTTGTACAGTTCCAGCACCTTCATGAGCCATGTATGGGGCACAGAGTCGTAGGCCTTCTTATAGTCTATCCAACATGTCGACAGATCCTTTCGGGAGCGCCGAACCTGTTGACAAATGGCCATATCAATGAGGAGAAGCTCCTTAGTACCACGGGAGCCATTCCTACATCCGTTCTGAGAAATAGACATGATGGATTTTGTATTGATATGATCGTTAATTTTTGTTCTCAGAATGGATGTAAGAAGTTTATACAATGTTGGTAGGCACGTAATCGGCCTATAATTTTTGGGCTCCGTGGTACTACCTGACTTATGGAGCAGGAGGGTAATACCTGTTGTCAGAAACTGGGGTAGCGACTCTGACTCTAGAGATGATTGGAATTGGGATGCCAAACGAGCGTGCGAGCTGCGTAGCCACTTTATCCAAAAGTTGTGCAGCCCGTCCGGCCCGGGGGATTTCCAATTGGGCAGGGGACGGGCTGCAGTGGCCACGTCTTCAGGGGTGATAGTAACTAGGTCCATTTCTGGAATTTGATCGCACGCTCTTTCTACATCCCACGTCCAACCACCCTCAGTGTGAGCGACAGGCGCCGACCAGATGTTGCGCCAGAATGAGGTCATGGCTTCATCATCCGGTAGGCGCGTATCGGTGACACCTTGGTCAGGGTGTTCCCAACCTCGGTATACCCGCCTCTGATCGCTTCGGAAAGTGCGATTCAGGGTATATCTCTCGACCCGGCACTTGTATCTGCGAATACGGCTAGCCCATGCTGAGACCTTCTGTTTCAGGAAGTCAATGCGCTCAGTGACGCGCGCCTTATAATCTTGAGGGCTGATATCAGTCCCCAAGAAAGCGCGCCTCACAAAGCGCATGACTCTAGGGCGAGTGTTGCCCTCCCTGAAGCAGAGTAGTTTGCCAATGAGTGCCCGAGCCCCATCAATACGACGTTCGATCATGCACTGCCATGCTGGTGCGGTAGGCTTCGGTCGTGTTGCTGTATCATTATTAATAAACTTTACATTAGCAACACGACATGCCGCAACAGCCGCGCAGTACAGAATCGAATGTGTGTCGGAAAGGTCTTCGCTGCTGTCAAAATAACTCGGCAGCAGTGAATCCAGGGCACCCATTAGCGCTTTGTTCTTATTTTTCATGGGCATCCGAGGTAACCGCGGTCTAAACTCGGGTGGTGAAGATCTATATTCCCGAATAGCACTCTCCAAAGCACTCCTCAATTGTTCACTACACTGGGTACTTACATGTGCAGCCCCGCTATCCTGTCCCTCACCAGCCTGAGTGGGCTGCAGCGAAATCGCATGAGCAGTTTGCGATTGTGCTGGAGCTTGCGGTGAGGGGGGGGTAGCGCGGTTACATTGCAGTTCAGAGCGAAGCCGATCAAGCACGGCGCTGTCCAGCATGTGATTACGCTGAATAACCCGCACCTGGTCCGACAGTCGCTGAGCCGACACATTGAGAGCTGGTTCAAGGACCTGAAACAAAGCATGCATCCTAGCACGGTACGCGGTCATGTTGGTTCCACCCTCAGTAGCCCCTAAGTATGCGCGCATGACATTTTCATTAATGGATGTTGTCCACCTCATGCGCGACACACTACCGCCGGATGCGGGGACCCTATCAGAAGCCGGTGGGCCTCGGGATCCCAAGCAAGTCGGTGGCCGGCCTCTCCCACGACGATGTACTGGTGGTGGCGACGTCGGCGGGGAGAAAAACTCGTCGCTCGAACTCGACGCAACTGCAGCATTGGGCGTGGTCCCGGGTGGCTGCGAGGCGGAACTGAGCGACGAGTCCGGGGGTGGCGTTTGTGCGTTCCGTGCTCTGGATCGTGTCAGCATTCTACATTATTAATTCGTGCAATTTCTTTTGTAGTCTTTCAGGCATCTAATGACAGGTTGTGTCAGTTATGTTTCGGACTGTTTTGATTTTCTTTGTTTGCTCTTTCATGGTTTCTTGTTCTAATTAGTTTTCACTATGGTAAATTTATTGAATTAAATCGAAAATTCTGTTGAGATCGGTTTTATAATATTTATTTCGGCAAAAATGTAACGGCGAAAAAATATGATTTATGCTGACATTCAGGGTTGCCAGGTTATTATTATTATTATTATATTATTATAGGTTCCAAATTTATTTCATTCTCATTCTCTTGGTCTTTGGCTGCGTTCAAGTAGAAAACTGGCAACCAGTGCGTGGCGCTAATATTGTTACATAGAGCAAGATGACAAAAGCAGAGAAAAAATAAAAAATCGGTCAAGTGCGAGTCGGGCCTCGCTCTTTTAGGGTTCCGTTAAAAAAAATTAAATTAAAATATTTCCATGTACCCATGGAAATATTTTAATTTAATTTTTTTAATTTAATTTAATTTTTATTATTTGTTGTTATAGCGGCAATAGAAATACATAATATGTGAAAATTTCATCTGTCTATCTATTACGGTTTACGAGATACAGCCCGCTGACAGACGGACGGACGGACGGACAGCGTAGGCTTAGTAATAGGGTCCCGTTGGTACCCTTTGGGTACGGAACCCTAAAAATAAAAAATCGGTCAAGTGCAAGTTTGGCCTCGCTCTTTTAGGGTTCCGTGCATATGACCAAATCACTTTTTTTTAAACTAGATACATATTTAGATACCTATCTCAGTTCTTAGATAGTACTAAATTAGCTTAATATTACGGAGAAAAAATGCTCGTTTGTTTTGGTCACAACTTTGATGGCCCCCCATTTCTTCATTTTTGAAGCTAAAAAATAATAAAAAATATATTTGTACTCCACTTAAATGATCTCTAGACAATGATAGGTAGGTACATGCCAGGGTAAAAAATAAAATTTTATTTCAACTCCTTTTTCATGTATGGGCCCCTTTATTTTTTTATTTTATTTTATTTTTAATATTTGTTGTTGTAGCGGCAAAAGAAATACACACTGTGAACATTTCAAATGTCTACCTATTACGGTTTACGAGATACAGCCCGCTGACAGACGGACGGACGGACCGACGGACAGCCAAGGCTTAGTAATAGGGTCCCGTTGGCATCCTTTTGGTACGGAGCCCTTGAAAGCAAAGAAGCGTTTGCAAGCGCTCATAGGAGCAGATCGACACTCTTCGTCGCTGATAAGTTTCTATAGCGAACGGTGAAATCGGCCCTAAATTATGCGGGAACAGCACCGATATGTGTCGGTAGATCGGCATTGATTACGAGTACTTGCTTTCTACTTGAACACAGCCTTTGTATATCCATGGTGATGACTGCTGCGTGACTGAAGGACAAACGAAAAAACCAACACATTCACATTTATAAAATTAGTATGATTTTATTTCCTTTCAGCGGTTCAACACGAGCGTGCCCCGCGGCCAATAGTGAATCAGCATCAACTAGCTCTTCAAAAATTGAGTTACAGTTTATCAAGACAGCCGCCATTTTTACCTCCTACCAATCCTTCCCTTTCCAACTTCTCTCTTTATCCGTACACCGCGCTTTCCGATAGACTACATAACTCCTTTTTGGAAAACGCACCCTTTCCCAACTTTTCAGCTGCCCAGGAGTCGTTGACAATGGATGTCGCTAACCCAGGAATTCTTAACAATTCAAACCCACTTAGTTCGTTCAATCCATTCAAGATTCCGCTTTTCTCACCCCCTTTGCACTATCCCGTGCCGGGATATCTATCGACAAATATGTTCTACCCTCCGATTATAAACCCCGATACTTCGTTGTGCGGTGATTCGCAAAGTAAGTTTTTCTTTTATTTTATTTTTAGAGCTAGCATAGCTTGGTAGGAGGTAGGAACAGTACAAAAGAATTCCTCCCTAATCTTCATCTACGAGGCATCGTACCAGAACACTATATCTGTGGCACGTCTTTGCAATTAGGAATGCTAACTATCCACAAGCCAAAGCCTTCAATTTACAACAATTTAGAAATTATAAATTCCCAAATTTGCCCCCCCGCTGGGCAACGAACTCAACACCTCCCACTTGTATGACCACAGCGCACACTACTGCGCCAGGGAGGTTGTCAAGTGAAGCAATTACTATTCCCATATAGTAATAGTAATTATTATTTTCATTATACCTATTCGAAAATTGGCTATTAATAGCGAGAGCCAAATTCAATTTTGTTCATATGGGAGTTTGAGCGCTTTCTCTTCTTTTTGGTCCGCGTTCGTGCTTTAATATGTATGAAGAATTCGCATAATGTATGAAGAAGCTACTGGAGGGCTACGTTTTGGCGGCAGTGCGCGCTGAAAGAAATACAGCACGTCTTTCTTTTTTCTCATAAATTTTCACGCTAGTCCTCTAGTTAGTAATTTATTGCAAATCTATATAAATAAAAACCGGCCAAGTGCGTGTCGGGCCACGCGCAGTGTAGGGTTCCGTAGTTGAAAGTCTCAAATATTATTGCTGACCTAGGATAATGCTTTTACTTTATTTATGAATATTGAATACATTTTGAGTACCATGGTTTAAATACTATAATATACTACAAAATATGCAACTTACACTACTTGTAATGCCGAACTTAGAAAAAACAGATATAACTCCTTAACTAATGAACCCTACTTAGCCGTGATAGTTTTCCTTTAAAATTCGTTATATATACTACTGCTGTGAATTTTTTCTTGAATTCTATATACAACCATTTAGCTGGCAGAGGGGGGGGGGGGGGGGGGACACTTGACTCTAATAAAATTTAGCACTTTAAAATATCATATTTCACAAACGGATCCCTGAATTAAAAAATGGTGTTCCCACACCCACAATATTTTTGAAAGACCTATTCAACGACACCCCACACTATGGGATAGTCGAGAAAAAAAATTCATCCCCACTTTACATGTAGGGGAGGTACCCTAAAAAAAATTATTTTTCACAATTTTATTTCACCACTTTGTCGGCGTGATTGATATTTATATCCTTGTAAAATCACAGATTTCTAGTACCAATAGTCTCCGAGCTAAACCGTGGACGGACAGACGGACAGACGGACGGACATGGCGAAACTATAAGGGTTCCTTGTTTACTACGGAACCCTAAAAATGAGTTCGATTAGTTTTTTCAAAAAACTAATCGAACTCATATTTAATTATTATTTGCAGTAATTTACTAAGTTTTTTCTCATAGGTAGTGATGAAAAATAGTGAATGTCACTAGGGGCCAAAATATTTTGTTCTCATCAACAATCATAATCAATCGCCACTGCTAAAAGTATCGTGTCTACCCTGCCCCCCAGCCAAATTACATATTATCTATTGTCTTATCTATTCTCTCTCTATGATCGTTAACGCTTGAGAGCAGGGGTTCCCAAATTTTTTTTCACGCCTTCCTTTTGAAGGATGCTTTAGAGGAAACTATCTTAGAAACCATTAATTGGTAGCCAAGTTGACACAACGCTCTCGATCGCTCATTCGCTTCACGGTATAGAATTCACGCTACATTCTTATATATATATTTATATATATATATATTATATAACATACACGCTTATACGCTTACGCACACGAAACACGCATCCTCTAAAGCAGGAGTTCGCAAAATTTTTATCACGCTTCCTATCATTTCAGAAGGGTGGCGTGATAAAACAAAACTTTGGAAACCCCTGCTCTAAAGCGTTAACGATCATAGAAAGAGAATAGATACGACACATATGTAATTTGGCTAGGGGGGCTGGCCCTAAAGATTGTAATTGTAACGATATACATGTATTTCAGAAACAATTCCTAACAGCCTGAACTGCACAAGGTACCAATTTTTGTATCCTAATAATGTAAAACCAGACTCCCAACTCGCCGAAAAACAAAAAGAAGATGAGGTGTCTAGCTCCGAGGAAGCGTGCAAAATTGATAGTGGCAAAGAAGACAGAAGTAAGACCTAGTGTGCATTACAATTTTATTTTTGGCGACATGATACTAAAATGGCCTCTGGCGTGCGTGGCGTTTTGTGCCGCCTATACTACCAACGCTCAAAGAGGTAATTCAATTCGATTCCCAAGTAATGGCTTTTAGTGTTACTTGGGAATTTATTTCAATATTGTTTTGACACCCTTTACAACTTTGAGTATAATAACCATTATATACTCAAAGCTTTACAACGTCAACCTTGAACTTTTCCTTGAAGTAATTACATTAAGGTTGTCAATAAAAGACATCTCAAACCACGTACAACGTAATTCCTGATCTGCCCGCGAAATTCAAATTTAATTTGGGTTTGCGCAATGTGTAAACTAATACGACAAAGTAGGCTTATGGCCTTCTAATTGCGCCAGTGGAATTATCATCTTCACAGGTTTACATAAAAATCTTTACTTGAAAGTGACCAGTTTAAGAAATTAATCAAAATACTGAGTTGGACGTGAGTTACTCACAAATTAGTCGATATTTTGATTAATTACTTTCAAGTAAAGATTTTTATGTATACCTGTGAAGATGATGATTCCACTGGCGCAATTAGAAGGCCATAAGCCTACTTTGTCGTATTAGTTTACAAATTGCGAAAAACCAAATTAAATTTGAATTTCGCGGGCAGACTCGTGTCTTCCACCTTAAGCATTGGTAGTATAGGCCCCTGATAGGTATCTATAGACCGCACCCTTATTCAGCTGAGACTCGAGACAGGCTTATTACGACGAGACAGATTTATGTCAGGACTCAGGGCATATTTGGGTCTCGTGTGTCTGCCTAAAGTCCGAGCTAAGTCGATGCATGCTCGATAGATTTCAGCCTAAATGTTTTACACTAACACATTGTACCGGTTCTCGAGAATCTTTTTGTATCAAAAATATGAAATGTAAAAGTAAATCTTATTACAATGGCTGTATTTTGAAAATGACCATCTCTGCTGTCGCAGCTGGTCTATGTGAACGTACGTACGCTCAATGTTATTAAAACGGTGGTGATAACTGATAACAGTGCTATCTCGATTTTTTTTGTGACAATTTTGCTATGCGTCGCAGTCCGTTTTAATTTACTCCATAGTTTAGAATAGGATGTTGCGATTTGTGTATGTAATAATATGAGTAGAAAGAATAACTCGCATTGCGATTTTTAACTGCAAACGCAAATTATTTTTATACTCATAAGCGAAATGATCGTGTTAGGTATAATATGTAAATTATTATTTATTATGGATTTTAGATTACAGTTATAATCAGCATGCACCAAATGATTTCAACCCTCCGACGCATTACGTTGAGAGAATTTTCGAGAAACACCAACACGCACTGAATTCTAACAAAAATAGTTTCATGATCGTAGAGGAGTCAAAGGACTCGAATCAGACCCTGCAAACTGAGACGACATTAAAACGTGATGGCAATGTTGACTACAAGATAAAGCTACAGAACTCTGCGTTATCAGACATAGAGTTATACAACCCTTCGGCCAAGATATTGATAGCTACGATAAAGTGGTTACACACTGTTGCAACGTTCGAGCAAATGTCTCATAGTGAACAGACTTGCTTGCTTCACAGTAATTGGAAGGAGCTTTTCATTATGCACGCCGCACAATGCTCTTTTTTCTTTGATGAAGGTGAGTTTTTAGTTTTGTGAGAGACTGTTAAGTACAGGTGTACTGAATAATTACCCGTAAGCTCGAGTGACTATAATGGGGTGACAAAAATCGAGGTTTTATTTTTTTTATTTATTTTATTCACAAAAAATACTTCCGTACTTTTTTATTTTGTAAATTTTTATTTCAACTCGATAATTATTTTTGAATAAATAAATAACGTTTGTATGGAAAGTCGATCCACTACAACGAAACTGTTTTTTTAGTAAGTCTTTTTATTTTTAACCGACTTTAAAAAAAAATCTTTTCAAAAAACCGACTTCTAACGCCACTACAAAGTATAAAAATAATTTTAGTTTGTCCGCGTTTGTTGAAGTCGGGCGGGCCTATATACAAACTATGAAACCGATGCGCGACGCTACAGAATATGATAGACTCGTTTGTAGAAGTCGAGCGAGCATCGCGAGTCGGTTTCATAGTTTGTATTTTAGGCCCGCCCGACTTCAACAAACGTGGACAAACTAAAATTTTATTTTTATACTTTGTAGTGGCGTTAGAAGTCGGTTTTTTGAAAGAATTTTTATTTTAAGCTTTTAAGTGTAGTATCCTATGATTGAGGAGCTAGGATCTGGAGCTCCATGATGTAGTCCATACTTGTTACCTACAATATCAATTCGTATTCGAAATTTCCTAAATCGCCATAGTTTTAGGTGAGCAATATCCCTGCAGCATCAGGCTTGAGGAGTTGAAGGTTAACATTTTTATGGGACCATTTCGCAAACATCCTCTGTCGATTAAAAATTAAAAAAAAAATCACGCGAATCGGTCCAGTAATCCCGGAGAAATCGGTGGACATACATAGAAAAAAAAAAAAAAAAGATACCGGCCGAATTGAGAACCTCCTCCTTTTTGGAAGTCGGTTAAAATAGGAGGTTGTCAATTCGACGCGTATTTTTTTTGTCGATGTTACTCATAACTCCGTCAAATTGAACCGATTTCGATAAATAATTTTTTTATTGGAAAGTACATACAATATTATTGTAAAATTGGTTCCATTTAAATTTGGTGAAGATCTGACGAATACTTTGGTGATGGAGGACGGAACTCCTCAATTTTTGTTTATATTACTCCATAAGTTCGTCAAACCTGAACTGTTTTCTATATTGACGTGATAACGTCTTATAAATCGATGAACACTAGCTGCACGCACGAAAAAGTGTCACGTTCCGCCTGAGCCTGCGCGTGCAAGCGAGAGCGCGGAACAAGCGATAGAGAGGCACGATCGGCCCAAGCGTTGACTTGTGGCTAGAGAAAATTGTAATGTTCAATTAACTCCTTCTTTGTATTAAACAAAATAATGATAATTCAGTGATAATAATTCAATTCAATTCATAAAAGTATGCAATTTTTTCATAAATATTTCTTTACGGCGTTATCACGTAAAACTATTGTCCGTAAACCGACTTTACAGACAACCAATTTATTTATTTATTTGAAAGGTCATACCGTCAGTTTGGCCTCATTTAATTTGGTGAAGAAGTGATGAATATTTTCGTTGATGAAGAACGGAACTCCTCAATGAATAAGAGCAAATCGCTCGCGATCAGATATAAAAAAATTCTTTTTAAAAACCGACTTCGAACGCCACTACAAAGAATAAAATAATTTTAGTTTCTACAGGTATGTTGAAGTCGGGCTATCGTTGCGCATCGATTTCATCGTATTAAGGCCCACCCAACTTCAACATACCTGTACAAACTAAAATAATTTAAACTTTGTCGTTGCGTTTGAAATCGATTTTTTAAAAATATTATATTATTATTAATTTAAATATCATATGTTTATATATATATTATTTACTTTCACAGATCACGTGTCGTCTGTGATCACCTCTAAGCGGCCGAATATCAAAGAGGAATTAAGAAAAATTACAACACTTCTCAAAAAGATCGCGCAATGTCGATTAGATAAAACTGAATTTGATTGTTTAAAGATTTCACTATTATTCCGATCAGGTGAATTTTTAACTAATTGGTTACATTTATAATTTACTAGCTGATGCCCGCGACTTCGTCTGCGTGGATTTAGTTTTTAAAATCCCTCGGGAACTCTTTGATTTTTCAGGATAAAAAGTAGCCTATATCACTCTCCAGGTCTTCAACTATACCCATGCAAAAAAATTACGTCGATCTGTAGCTCTGTTGCGGCGTGATTGAAAGACAAACAACAAACCAACAAACAAACACACTTTCGCATTTATAATACTAGCTGATCCCGCGACTTCATCCGCATGGATTTAGTTTTTAAAGTCCCTCGGGAACTCTTTAATTTTCCGGGCATTAGAATGGTGACATACACCTATAACTATTTAATTACTCTCTATTACCACTTGCGGATTAATATTAATCGCGGACAGACGGACAGACGGACGGACGGACGGACGGACGGACGGACAGCGGAAGCTTAGAAATAGGGTCCCGTTGGCACCCTTTGGTACGGAACCCTAAAAACTACTACTAATAGGAACTTGCGCCGCTTGAATCCAGTGGCTCCCTGCGACTCGTCGTTTGATGTCGTCGGTCAACCCAGTGGGGGGTCTGCCAATGCGTTTCCCGGTGCGGGGTCGCCACTCCAGCACCTTAGGACCCCAACGACCATCAGCTCGTCGAACTATGTACCCCGCCCATTTCCACTTCAGTATCGCGACACGCTGAGCTATGTCGGTGACTTTGGTTCTCCTACGGATCTCCTCATTTCTGATTTGACCTCGCAGGGATATACCGAGCATAGCTCTCTACATCGCTCGCTGAGTGACCCTGAGCCTTCTTATGAGGCCCATAGTTAGCGACTATGTCTCGGACCAAGACTGAAGCCTGTGGAAGTCCATGCAGGAGACCTTAGTCCAGCGGTGGACGTCTATAGGTTGATAAAGAAGAAGAAGAAGAAAATAGGAACTCAATAAGTATCTTTTAGGAAGTTCTTGTACATAAATGAATGCGTCTTTAAATAGATCCAAACGTTTAACGGTACACTTGTTACAAAGTGCCCTCAAATTTCTTTAGAGATCGACTCGGCAAGACGACATAATCTTATTTAGACTCTACAGAGACATCTAGATGCACTTCATAAAGATATTGTACATCTCAATTATTTTTTTTGCTTTATGATTCTAGCAGTCGTATTTATGTAAGCAGTGATAGCCTAGTGGTTAGGACTGTGGTCTCCTGTTCGGAGGGTCGCAGGTTCGATCCCCGGTACGCACCTCTGACTTTTCGGAGTCAAGTGCGTTTAAGCAAATAAATATCACTTGTTTCAACGGTGAAAGAAAACATCGTGAGGAAACCTGCACATCTGAGAGTTCTTCATAATGTTCTCGAAGATGTGTGAAGTCCGCCAATTCGCATTGGGCCAGCGTGGTGGACTACGGCCTATAACCCTTCTCTGAAAGACGACCTGCGCTCAGTAGTGAGCCATTGATGGGTTGTTGATGATGAATCGTAGCGAATAAACTATCGAGCCGATTTTGATGAATGAGGTGTCAATCGATTCGTTATAATGGTCCGGGTGACGTATGTTACATTTTATACGAACAAAATCAATATGTCGGATGTTACAACCAATTTGCCGTAGACGGGTGATAGTTTTTAAACTTTTATACATACTTGTAGAGAGGGAGAGAAATTTGGAATGGAGATAGCTTCTCTAAACTTCTTAATCGGGGATTGTGTAATATTTTGCAATAGAAGATTGTTTCGGTCTTCGGTGTTCCTTTATTTTTTAATGACTTCTTCATTTAACAATATTAATATTTAATAATTATTTAAATGACACCTGCCTTGCACTACAGTGAGTTCTGTGACAGCCGTCTCTGACTACCATAGACTAATGCATTTTACATAATATGTAACGTTCCGTTAAGATAGCATATTAATAATTGCACTAACCCGGTCTGGGTCTATTTGCATACCATTCTCTGAAAAAATATGGCCAAAATACTTCACCTGTTTTAACTTATATTGAAATTTATTCTTATTAAAGCTAACATTATGCTCTCTAGCCCGTTCAAAAACTTTGTTTAATATTGCATCATGCTCTTGTTCAGTTTCACCACATATTACTAAATCACAGTATACAATCACGCCTGGGATATCTCCAAAGGCCGTTTCACTATATTTTTGGAAAATTTCCGGTGCTATTGACAAACCAAATGGCAATCTTAAGAATTTATAGCAACCACATGGGCTATTAAATGTACACAAATCATTTGAATCTTCTGAAAGCTTAATATTATAAAAACCATCTGAAAAATCAAGCACTGAAAAGTATTTCTTATTATTTAGCTTAGAGACTATCTCATCAATTGTTGGAATCAAATGATGCTCTCTTATTAGTACTTTATTAAGATCCTTAGGATCTAAGCAAATTCTAAGGGAACCATCTTTTTTTTTCAATAACAACCAAGTTGCTTACAAAACTTTTAGGATGATCGACCTTCGCGATGACTTTGTGCTTCACCAGAGCTGCCAACTTGTCTGCTAGGCGATCCATATGTGCGTTAGGCACTCGGAGTGGGGGCCGCACCACAGGCTCCACGCCAGGTTGAATGCGTAGCTGCAGTGAACTCATAAACTCCCCAACACCCTGAAACAGTTCGTTATTAATATTAATAATCAAGTCTTTACTCATTTTCATCTTATTATTATTGCAACTTGTTGAAACTGTATTAATATTATTATTATTTAAAAGCTTAAGCTGTATTAAAGACCCTAACCCGAGGATTGGTCTCACTGGTTCATTAATAATTAAAAACTCAGTTTCCAAACATTCACTGTTATTAATATTATTATTATAGTAAACTCTTAATATGACCTTTCCTATAAGAATTAGTTTTCCTCCACCGAAGACCTCAATTAATATTTTTGTCTCAGACCATCTTATTTTGGTATCATCACCGACAATTTTCTTTAGGTCTGTTAAACTGAGCACATTTATTTGTGCACCTGTATCACACTTGAATCGAACCCTCTTATTTTTTCAACTCTTAGGTACTCTGTCCAGTGTCCACTCCTTAGTATTTAAATTTATTGTGTGGACTAGTCATAAGTCACATATATTATTACTTTCTACCTGTTGATTTAAATTATTTACTTTTTTATTATATAAGAAGTACATCCCACACTAAAATGATTTAATTTGTTGCACTTTCTACAAGTTTTTACAAAAGCGGGGCACTGACGGGGGCCATGAACTGTATTACACTTCTTACACAGATAATTATTCTTAGTATACTGATTTGAAACATTACTACTATTATGATTATTACAATTGCTATTAATCCTATTATTATTACTATTATTAGTAGGCCTACTTTTAATATTAGTATACTTATCTCTAGAATTGTTCTTCAACCGAGTGCGTTGTTGTCGGGGTGGTCTTGCTGCTTCCACTGCTTGCACCTCTGAGCTGTTCAGCACCTTGACCTGCCCACTGCATAGCTCCGCAGACCTATGTCCGCTGCCTTCTCCAGACTTAATTCCTTGAATTCCAGAAGTTTCTGCTGCACTCGTTGATTTGTTATTCCAATAACTATTCTGTCCCTAAGTATCCTATTCTTTTGCTCGCCGAAATTGCAATTTTCCGCTAATTTTCTTAAATCCGTGTAGAAGGCGTCGAAATTTTCTTCCTCCCCTTGGCACCTTTTATTGAACTGATAACTAGTAATCACTTCGTTTTGCTTCGGTTTGAAATAATCCTCAAAAAGTATCATGAGATCCTCCAGTTTTGGTTTTTCTTCGATTTTCAGGACATTAAGATACAATTCCTGAGCTTGTGACCCTATGCAGTTAAGGAGAAGCGCCGCCTTGCGCGTTTCGGTTATCCTTTCCAATCCTGCTTCCATGATAAAAATTTTGAAAAAATCTTTGAATCTCTTCCATTGAGGCCAGCATGAGTCCATATCTTCCATGTTAATACCTCCCGGCATCTTGAATTCCACGCCGACCATGTCGCCGGTCGCCATTGTGTCCGCTTGCATTTCAACACACGTAGGTAGGTAAATCCGGTGGAATCTTCTTAAGTATTCACTAAAACGACTGCGCCATGTAATATTTTGCAATAAAAGATTGTTTCGGTCTTCGGTGTTCCTTTATTTTTTTAATGACTTCTTACTTATCAATATTGATATTTAATAATTATTTAAATGATACCTGCCTTGCACTACAGTGAGTTCTGTGACAGTCGTCTCTGACTACCATAGACTAATGCATTTTACATATGTAACGTTCCGTTACTACAGATTGTTTTTACCTTAATGGGGGACATACGCAGCGAAACTTTCAGCTTTTATAAAATGACGAAGGTCTGATCTTCCTGGGCTCCCAGTCCATTGTTTTACAAGCTTTTATTAACTTGCAATGTATGTTTGGGTCCAATATTCTTTCAAGATGAATTAGAACAACTTCCCGGTATCCGATTGAGCTGTAAATCGGATGACAATGCAATGTTATTGTGACATGGAGCTGATCTGATGACGCAGACTGAAGAGAAGATGGCTATCGGAACTCTGTAATAAAACGAAATAACCACATCGAATTTGGCTCGTTTGATTCGTTTTGACAAATACTTTGGTCCTAGATGATATCCAGGGTCTGATGATGAAAGACGGAAGGAGATTTTGGGAAATCTTTAATAAAACAACGTAACCGCATTAAGTTTGGGCTCGTTTGATTGATTTTGGCAAGTATGCTGGGTCTATATGATAATTATGGATATCATAAATTGGGTCTGATGATGCGGCCGGAAGGTGGATATATTCCATATAAATGGATCTATGAAAACTCTGTAATAAATGAGGTAACCCCATGAAGTTCGGGCTCGTTTGATTCGTCTTGTCAAGTAATCTGGTCCTTGATGATCCAGGGTCTGATGATAAAGCTACTAGCCAGCTACTAAAAGCTTGTTTAAAAAAAAATTAATTTAAACTTGTTACTGATGACAAGACAGCCCTTGATTGCAATCTCATCTGATGCTAAGTGAAGATGCAGTCCAAATTTTATATAATATCAATCCTTACCAATATCTACATGATGGCTTAATTGTTTTGAGTAAATAATCTAAATATATATTATATAAAACAAAGTTTGTTTAGTTACACCATTTATAACTCACTAGCTGATTCCCGCGACTTCGTCCGCGTGGATTTAGTTTTTAAAATCCCGCGGGAACTCTTTGATTTTCCGGGATGCCTATGTCACTCTCCAGGCTCTCAAATAAGTATACCTATTCAAAAAATCACGTCAATCCGTAGCTTTGTTGCAGCGTGAATGACGAACAAACCAAAAAACAAACACACTTTCGCATTTATAATGTGCGATCTAATTAAATTTTAGAACACAAAAGCTACTATTGTGACTTAAATATGATAGTTAGATATATTCTCTCGGGGACTTTTTAGTAGAGAATAATGAGTACTTTAATCATGTCGTACATAATTAGTGTTCCGTACCAAAATGGTAAAAATGGAACCCTTATGGTGAGACTTTCTCCGTCCGTCCGTCTGTCACAGTCGATTATTTCAGTAACTATTAAATCTATCGACATGAAATTTGGCATAGTTGTGTATAATAGTGGCCCAACATCATTGGAATAAAGAAAAATCGAAAATTATTTTTAGTTTTATTAAAAAAGGGGGAAAATCGGGGGTTTGAAGTTTCAAAGTATATAATAACTATACCGAGTGGGCTATCATATGAAAGGCCTTTACATGTGCATTCTAAAACAGTTTTTTATTTATTTCTATATATAATAGTTTTTGATTGATCAGCCAGAATGTCGAAAAAAATACCGCCCCCCCCCCGCCCCCCCTTATCTCCGAAGTTTACCAATTGAAAAATCTGAAATAATTATGGTCAAAAGAGGTTTATGTATATTTTACAGGAAAAATAAAACCAACGCGAAAATTATTTTAGTTTGATTAAAAAAAGGGGGAAAATCGGGGGGTTTGAAATTTCAAAGTAAGATAACTATACCGAGTGGGGTATCATATGAAAGGCCTTTACTTGTGCATTCTTAAACAGTTTTTTATTTATTTCTAGATATAATAGTTTTTGATTAATCGGCCAAAATGTCGGATAAAATACCATTCCCCCCCCCCCCCCCTTATCTCCGAATTTTACCAATCGAAAAATCTGAAATAATTATGGTCAATAGAGGTTTATGTATATTTTACAGGAAAAGTAAAATCAAGGCGAAAATTATTTTAGTTTAATTAAAAAAGGGGGAAAATCAGGGGTTTTAAATTTCAAAGTAAGATAATTATACCGAGTGGGGTATCATATGAAAGGCCTTTCTTGTGCATTATAAAACTGTTTTTTATTTATTTCTATATATAATACTTTTTGAGTAATTGGCCAAAATGTTGAAAAAAATACCGTCGCCCCCCCCCCCCCCCCTCTTATCTCCGAAGTTTATCAATCTAAAAATCTGAAATAATTATGGTCAATAGAAATTTATGAATATTTTACAGGAAAAATAAAACCAACGCTCTAACTAGCATAGTTTTTTTTTATATTAACAATAAACCTCTACAAACAAAGTTAACGATAAATAAGCAAATTAGTAAAATATTATCGTTTTACTTTTACTTTTGGAGTACGGAACCCTCGGTGCGCGAGTCCGACTCGCACTACAAGTAACAGCCCGTATCTCAGATATATTTTAGCCTACATAATCGTCGCGTTGCGTGGAGTCGAGGTGCTCAGATTACGAACCAATGATGTAAAACGGGCTACGCCAGAAGACTAGTTTTGAGCATTACAAAAACACTCTAGAGATTGGACAGATAAGACTGCGTGGAGTCGAGGTGCTCAGATTTAGACTTGTTTTAATACCTAAATTGTTTATGTGAAAAAAATGTTTTCGTCAATTCTTAAAGTAATTTATCAAACAGTTTATTTTATCACAAAAAATATGCCATGCGTTTTACAATTTGCCAAATGATAATTTATGAAATGACAATTTGTCTGGTAATTGATTTTTCTAGTGAATTATTTAAATAGAAGCAGAAGTTTTCTAACGATGATTATTATAATTTTTAATATGTTAGAAGAATCATGAATATTATTTATGAATTTTGAATTTTGCCGAACATCGCTTTGCTTGGGAATGAAAATTATGTTGTGTGAAATGATTGAGTACCGTGTAAGTATGTACATAGTACTATCCACGCGCAGAAGGTTCACGTTCTGCACGCGGCTTATACGTAAGTGTACGTTTATGCACACGCGGCGCGTTTTGCGGCGCCCGCGGCGTCGCCAGCCACTATGTCCACCGCGGCGCCCGTCGCGGCGCCCGCCACGGTGTCCGCCGCGTTCAACGCAAACGCTCTTATACTTAGCCATATTATGTTTGAGTTAACCGCGTGACGCGACGCCCCATGCGACGCGCAACGCGCCGCGTGACCGGTGCCCGCCGCGTGCTGCGGCGCGTTCAACGCAAACGATTCTGTGAACGCTCTCATACTTGGCCATATGTTGGAGTTTACCGCGCGACACGACGCACCACGCACCGAGCAACGCCCCGCGTGTGCATAAACGTACCCTAATAAGTATTATTTTACAGATGCACTCGAAATCGGAAGACAAACACAAATGGAGGTGCATCAAGAAAAGACGTTAACACAACTGCAACGACATTGCGCCTTGAAGGATTCCTGTAGATTCGGAAAGCTGTTGCTGCTTCTGCCCAGCGTCTGCTTCATAGCGGACCGAGGAAATCTGGAACACTTTCTATTCTCTACGTATTTGACTGAAGATGTCAACGAAATCATCTCTCGAATATATACTTACACTTCCATGTGAATAGACTTCATATTATTTGGATAAATAATAAAATCTTCACAATAACGTTGCATATCAAATAAAAGCCGGCCAAGTGCGTGTCGGGCCACGCGCAGTGTAGGGTTCCGTAGTTGCTTTCAACTACGGAACCCTACACTAAAAATTAATATAATTTTAAATATTATTGCTGACCTAGGGTAGTGATTTTATTTTATTTATGAATATTGAATACATTTTGAGTTCCATGGTTTAAATACTATAATATATTACAAAATATGCAACTTACACTACGTGTAATACCTAACTTCGAAAAAACAGATATAACTCTTCTAATGAATTATTTAAATGATGATTGTTTTCCTTTAAAATTCATTATATATACTACTGCTGTGATTTTTTTCTTGTATTCTTTATACACCATTTAGCTGGCAGAGGGGGGGGGGACACTTGGCTCTAATAAAATTTAGCCCTTTAAAATATCATATTTCACAAACGGATCCCTGAATTGAAAAATGGTGTTCCCACACCCACAATATTTTTGAAAGACCTATTCAACGACACCCCACACTATGGGATAGACGAGAAAAAAAAATTCATCCCCACTTTACATGTAGGGGAGGTACCCTAAAAAAATTATTTTACAAAATTTTATTTCAGCACTTTGTCGGCGTGATTGATATTTATACCCTTGCCAAATTACAGATTTCTAGTACCAATAGTCTCTGAGCTAAACCGCGGACAGGCAGACAAACAGACAGACAGACGGACGGACATGGCGAAACTATAAGGGTTCCTTGTTTACTACGGAACCCTAAAAATATTTATTGAATTTTGTAGTTATATAACTAAGTTGTTATGACTATTTACATTCAAGAATTCCGTAGGTGTAGGTACCTTTGTTGCACCTACAGTCTCTTTAACTAAATTGGCAACTAAAATGTAATGCTATTCCAATTCAATTCAATTTCATTATTACGAAACTGGGTAATATGGGTGTTGAAAATATACAAGAATATATGAGCAGCCAAACTCTGCTTAAATACAGCATGCAACATTAAAAAATATTAATCTATTACATGTTAGTAATCATAACAGCTAAATATTCCCCAATAATTCCCTTAGATCATACACGATTCCTTTTCACAGGAAACAAATGGGAAATAATATAGGTATGCTGCAGAATTTAGTACCATCGTCATTCGTTTGTTAGTCCGTCCCGTCCCTCGCCCAAGATCCTTTGTCTCGGAAACTGCTTGGGCTATTAAGCAGTAAGTTAAAAATAATATTGTACCTATAACTGCATAGATCCTTATATTGCATCATTCAAATTTTCTTTAATTTACATCGGTATTGTTTGTACTGATAAATAGGTAAGTACATAAGTTTAAATAAATTTAATTGTAAAATTTGGTAACTAGGAATTTTAATTGAAATTGTAAAATTAGTATTTTCACTATAACAACTGTCAACTAAATAATACAAGTAAGGATACGAGTGTGAAATACGTTTATATTTATTAGATGTGACCTAAAGAATCGAATAGAATACAAAGTGCTTTTGAATATTAAGTAATAGGTAATTATGTAAAATATTAATAAAATATTGTTACTTGAAATGTAAATTAAATAAAAATACACAATAAATTTTATGGCAATAGGATGTTTTCGCATCATTATATCCGACTATTAGGTAGGTACTGATGGGCACACGCATCTTTTTCTTCTTCTTTGTCAATCGATAGACGTCCACAGATGGACAAAGCTCTCTTGCATGGACTTCCACAGGTCTCGGTCTTGCGCCGCGTGAATCCAGTGGCCACCTGCGACTCGTCTGATGTCGTCGGTCCACCTAGTGGGGGGTCTGTTAACACTGCGCTTCCCGGTGCGGGGTCGCCACTCCAGCACCTCGGGACCCCATCGACCATCAGCTCTTCGAACTATGAGCCCCGCCCATTTCCACTACAGTCTCGCGACTCGCTGAGCTATGTCGGTGACTTTGGTTCTTCTACGGATCTCTGGGCATACGCTTAATTAGACAACACTATAATAATAATAATAATAATCGCTTATTTTTCCAAAATTACAAATGATTTTCTAACAGATTTGACCGATATGATCGTTATGATGATGAAGTGTTAGCTTGTATGAGAGTGAATGTGTGTGTGCGTGTGTGTGTGTGTGTGTGTATGTGTGAATGTTTAGTGCAGTAGTGTAACATTTATTGACGTATCACTTACATTTGGGGTCGCAGCAGGGTGCAGAATGAAAAGATTAAACTCTAATATAAGTCTAATAAACTAAAACTTACAATATAATATTAAAATAAAACTTATTAAATATGCTCGGCCGATTTTTGGCACAAGTTTCCTAACCTAGGTCTTATAATTAATTGTCTTATTTAAAGCGTGGTAAAAAAGGTATCGCATCACGATTCACAGCTAGCCGTTGGAATCTGCTGCGCCGGTGTAACTCGACACTGCTGCGATACGGCGTCTTGATGTTTAGCAGGCATACTACAGTTGTCCAGCGGGTATGTCTGCGTAACACAGCTTTACAAGGACTTCCGTTTCATCATAAGTAAGGGCTCGACGCCATTCAGAACACTTGTGTTTACAGTTATCTAATGTTAATAATAAACATATTTAGTATTTTATTCGCTCGATTATATAATAAACCACCAAAATAAAAATATGAGACCATCATTATGAGAACATTATGAATATCTCTCAGGCATGCAGGTTTCCTCGCAATAATTTTAATGTTATACTAAGCAGTGATAGCCTGGTGGTTAGGACTGTGGTCTCCTATTCGGGGGTCCCAGGTTCGATCCCGGGTACGCACCTCTGACTTTTCGGAGGCAAGTGCGTTTAAGCAATTAACTATCACTTGTTTCAACGGTGAAGGAAAACATCGTGAGGAAACCTGCACATCTGAGAGTTCTCCATAATGTTCTCGAAGGTGTGGGAAGTCCACCAATTCGCATTGGGCCAGCGTGGTGGACTATGGCCTATAACCCTTCTCTGAGAGGAGACCTGCGCTCAGTAGTGAGCTGTTGATGGGTTGCTAATGATGATGATGATGACTAAGCATTTAATATAACATTTAACGACCTCCCTGGCGCAGTGGTTTTAAAGAGGGAGGTCTCGAGTTCGCTTCTCGGCGGGGGCAATTCAGACATTTATAATTCCTGAAATTACTCTGATCTGGTCTGGTGAGGGGCGTCAGCCTTGGCTAGTTATTATCCTGGCGTCAAAGACGTGCCGCCAAGTGATCTAGCGTCCAAAATAAAGCACAGGACCATAAGAAGGCCACCAAAATTCATATAAACAACAAACAAAGTGAAGTCGTCGGGAGAAATCATAAAAAAAACCATATACGAGTACCTACCTACACTTTTGAATCTCGTAAAGAAAAAAGTAAATCATGACATTGATATGCGACTGCCCACAGAAATTGTATTTATCCGATTACCAATGGTGGCGTAAGTTGGGAAAAGTTAGAATCATTTGTACCTACTGTTTGTCTCATCATACTATCTTTTCAAGACTGTATCAATGAAACATGCTGCGAACCTTCTGCGAACACTATATTTTGACATGCAGTGATTAAACCATGGATTAAACGTACGACCAAACATATTGCGGTGACAATAACAATCAGCGATTAACCTACACTAGCGGCACGCTATGATGGCCGGTTTGACACATTACAATAGTGATGTGGAATGTCAATTTATTCTCGAACAAAAAACAATTAAGTTTTGTTTTTGTACCTGATTAAATAGGTTTAATAAAACAAAAATGTATATGTTTATTTAATTTATTTGAACGAACTGAATATTTGAATGAAAATGAATATACATACTTTATATGCACACAAGAAACATATGAATACAAAAGATACCAAAAAAGGTGCCACAAAAGGCCATAATTAATCAGATTCGTCCATACTACTATTTTCACTGTCGTCACTGCTATCATCACCTACATTAATAATTATATGTTCGTTTTCTATAATATTATCTATTTTCACATCTCTTTCATAATCTTCCCTTATTAATTTAACAGTTCTATTCACAACCTTTTCCCAGTCTCCTTTAGTCACATGTTCACAAGCTTCTTCTAATAATTTTAGCATTTTTTTTGTGGTAAATGGGGGTTCTGTATTGTGTCTTGCAGCATATCCCTTAATTTGAGCCCACACCAACTCAATCGCATTATACTCACAATGGTAAGGCGGTAACCGTATAACTCTGTGCCCATGTTCTAATGCTATTTCGTCAATGACGTATCGGATCTTGGTTGGTTTGTTTTCTTTTAAAAGACGTACTAATTCCGCTTTTAACATATTCATGTTTGCATCTACGCCATTTTTACGAAGCCATGCGACGATATCAGCTTTCTTTTGGGATTGGGCAGGTGGCTTGTCAATTTGCATCGAGTGGTATGGGGCGTTGTCCATAATTATAATAGATGGTTCAGGGAGGCTACACAACATTGAGGTAAACCATTCAGTAAACTTTTCTCCATTCATGTCTTCATGATAGTCTCCAGTGGTTTTTGACGCAAAAGCCATGAGGGAACCTTCGACAAACCCGTTGATGGTTCCGGCGTGACAAATTATAAGTCGCGATCCTTTTCCTACAGGAACTTTGGAAGTAGATGCTGCTGTGTCATCGTTCCAAGAACGGCCTACAGTATGGTTAGCATTAAGCCATGTTTCATCCAAGAACACAACATTTTGCCAATTTTTGATTTCTTTCACTTGCCGTAAAAAAGTATACCTTGCCATCGCTATATCAAATCTTTCCATCAATATTTTGCGTTTGTTACATTTTTTGTATCGAAATCCAATGGTCTTCAAAATCTTCGTTAAAGAACTTTCCCCACCGAAGAATAATCCAGCTTCCTTCAGTGAATGCACCAACTTTTTTCTTGTTGGATACTCCTTCTGTAAATAGTAGCCGTAAACATGTCTTCGGATAGCATCGGCATCAAAGCTATCGATGCCTACGACTGGTTTTGCTCGTTTTCTCTTTTTTGGTGTGTGAAGTTTATTTTCTTCTGTGCCAGTCTCGCCATATTTTTTTTTAGTTATCCGTCTAACAGTTCGTTGTCCAATATTAAGCGCATCAGCTACGCGTTCAACCACTGACGTTATAGGTAAAATTGGCCCTCCATTTTGAGCTTCACGATCGAAATAGTTACGAAGGCGTATTACGAACTCACGTGTCTGACTATTTAGAACAGTTCTCTGCGTACGTTCGGTCATATCGACGAAATCCACAACAAAGGGCTTGAACAGAGTCCAAATTAACGAGCAAGGGTCAACAGTAATGCAGTATCAATATTTGAAATCCAAAGCCAGGTCAAAACTATATCACAATCGCATTGCACTGACAGTTTATACTTTTCGAAGCAACGTCAATTCGAAACTGCTTTGTTTTGCATTGAGCATTGACGCGAGTTTGCCGGAGGTAGTAGTTGTGCTAGCCAGCGATCCTATGTGACGATCGTATTAGATTCCATTTTTAAAAAATTTCAATTTAGAAAACCAAATGCCGAGTTGTGGTATATATCATATAAAAATAAAAAATTTACCTTTTGTATGAAAAAGCTGATATTTTTTTGCGATTTCAGAGGTTTGTCCACATAGTGAAAATTGTTCATATTCACAAGTACATTCACCCCTTAAATGGTGCAAACTGATTTTTCTACACTTGTATACATTTTAGAAATCAATTTAATAAATAAATTTTGAGTCCTAAACCTAAAACTACATTCGATAAAATTTATGAATCTCTGCACATCACTATCGTCAATAAAGTAATACAATTATTTCCTTCAAAGTCGTTATCAATTAATACGGAACTTCATGAGCGGACAAACGTCAAACCGGCCATCATAGCGTGCCGCTACACTAGCGGCACGCTATGATGGCCGGTTTGACACATTACAATAGTGATGTGGAATGTCAATTTATTCTCGAACAAAAAACAATTAAGTTTTGTTTTTGTACCTGATTAAATAGGTTTAATAAAACAAAAATGTATATGTTTATTTAATTTATTTGAACGAACTGAATATTTGAATGAAAATGAATATACATACTTTATATGCACACAAGAAACATATGAATACAAAAGATACCAAAAAAGGTGCCACAAAAGGCCATAATTAATCAGATTCGTCCATACTACTATTTTCACTGTCGTCACTGCTATCACGAGCAAGGGTCAACAGTAATGCAGTATCAATATTTGAAATCCAAAGCCAGGTCAAAACTATATCACAATCGCATTGCACTGACAGTTTATTCTTTTCGAAGCAACGTCAATTCGAAACTGCTTTGTTTTGCATTGAGCATTGACGCGAGTTTGCCGGAGGTAGTAGTTGTGCTAGCCAGCGATCCTATGTGACGATCGTATTAGATTCCATTTTTAAAAATTTTCAATTTAGAAAACCAAATGCCGAGTTGTGGTATATATCATATAAAAATAAAAATTTTACCTTTTGTATGAAACAGCTGATATTTTTTTGCGATTTCAGAGGTTTGTCCACATAGTGAAAATTGTTCATATTCACAAGTACATTCACCCCTTAAATGGTGCAAACTGATTTTTCTACACTTGTATACATTTTAGAAATCAATTTAATAAATAAATTTTGAGTCCTAAACCTAAAACTACATTCGATAAAATTTATGAATCTCTGCACATCACTATCGTCAATAAAGTAATACAATTATTTCCTTCAAAGTCGTTATCAATTAATACGGAACTTCATGAGCGGACAAACGTCAAACCGGCCATCATAGCGTGCCGCTAGTTTAGGTGTGCATCATTTCGCGTGCAGGCTGCAGGACGCATCGACTAGACGCGTTTAACCAAAAAAAAAAATATGAACGCATTCACACAAGTCATCATCATCATCATAATCATCATTAACAACCCATCAACGGCTCACTACTGAGCGCAGGTCTCCTTTCAGAGAAGGGTTATAGGCCATAGTCCACCACGCTGGCCCAATGCGAATTAGCGGACTTCACACATCTTCGAGAACATTATAAAGAACTCCCAGATGTGCAGGTTTCCTCACGATGTTTTCCTTCACCGTTGAAGCAAGTGATATTTAATTGCTTAAACGCACTTGACTCCGAAAAGGCAGAGGTGCGTACCCGGGATCGAACCTGCGAGCCTCCGAATAGGAGACCACAGTCCTAACCACTAGGCTATCACTGCTTAATCCGCTACCGTACACGCCACCGCGGACGCCAGCTGATGCCGCCGTAGGTCTGCAGGCCGATTCTGTAAAAGCTGAATCAATAGCTAGTCTCAAATCTCAATGGTGGTGATTGACTGAAATTATCGCGTTCTTTCTGCAACGACGCTTCGTTGCCAATAGCGAGTGAGTATCGGCCAATCAGAGGCGATTGGAATCGCCACACTGTAGCAGTCGTTCTTAGAGAACCGAACTGCAGGTTGAAGCATTTATTGATTGATGCAGTTCATAGGTACACAATAGGGCCGGAGCCCATGCTCACATGTAGGAAGACCTTAATTCTTAGATACGTAGCTATAGTAAGTCGCCTTTATTTATTATTTACTAGCTGACTCGGCGAACTTCATACCGCCAACTTACCTATATATATATATATATATATATATATATATATATATATATATATATATAAACTAGCTGCCCCAGCGAACTTCGTACCGCCAACTTATCTATATAAATAAAACAAATAAACTATCCCGATCCAAAAAACTATCCTATCTTTTAAGTTGGACCAAATTACAGATAGTTACGAAGTTTGATCTAAATCGGTTCAGTAGTTTAGGAGTCCATCGCGGACAAACAACGTGACACGTAATTTATATATATTAAGATAAAACAAATAACTACTAAAACTATCCTATCTTTCAAGTTGGACCAAATTACAGATAGTTACGAAGTTTGTTCAAAATCGGTTAAGTAGTTTAGGAGTCCATCACGGACAAACAACGTGACACGTAATTTATATATATTAAGATTTTATGCAGGGGGTTTCAGGGGCGATAAATCGATCTAGCTAGGTTTCATTTTTAGAAAACATCCGTTTAGCCGTGTTTTCAGGCAATGAAAAACTGCTACAATATCATTAGATTACGAAGGTAAATTTCGCCACCATCTACAATAGGTTATAAATAGCTCAAGTGGGAAATTACTACACAAAACTATTTTTTTTCTTCCTTCTTTTGTGAGAAAAAGAAACTATTATTGGGGGCCCTTTATCAACGCATCTAATTCGTATCTAGGTATACATTATATATGACCGAGGTTTAAAAAAAAAGAATACGGTAGTAATTACATTAGTAAAGAAACCGACATTGTGCAAATATTTTATGTTTCGATACAAAGATAAAAGTCAAATCAGTAACTCTTTATCGTTAATCAACTTTAACATAATCTAAAAAGTATAACACTTCCTGACATCTATTGGCGAGTAGTAATACTATTATTTTTATTATTCATTTATTTCATCAGCCTGGCGATCGCGTAACTTTTATAGCTGTCCCTATAGGACTATTTCAATGTCAAAACATGGTTTTGGCCAATAGGAGAAGCCCAAAATCATATTTTGACATTGATGCTGTCCTTTAAGGACTGAAAAAAAATTACGCGATAGACCCCCATTAAGTATTAAGTATTTCGTATCTTAGAAATATAAATTTCCAAAAAACACGATTTACCAAAAAAAGAAAACCGAGCAAAGCTCGGTCATCCAGGTACTTAATAAATAATATCTGTATCCACCGACGTAAATGATGTTTCACTTGTCACTTATGAAGTTATTTTTTTACCCACCCGCATTTTTTATTATATCATCAAAGTTTCTTATTCTGTCACTTGTTCGATTTCTTTCTGCAAGACAGCGTGCACCATTAAAATTTAGGAGGCTGAGCTGATCAATCTTAGGAGTCGAACTCGTAAGTATTCCTTTTTAATATTCTAATAAAACCCTCACTATTGTGTGATTTGTGGCTAGTGGTAGAAAACCCTTATTTATAGCGGTATGTCTACACATTAAGTTTGGTTATGTTTTATGTGAGTGATTTGAGGAGATTTCTTCTATTTCCGATAATTTTAATCAGATCATCACTTTGGCGAAACTTAGGTACCTGATTGTACAAGCTTCCCCGTGAAAAAGTAAACGTCAAAATCGGTTCCGAATGAGATATGGATCAAAACAATTATCAGACATTTCATTTCTCGACAAGATCTTGGTTAATTACTGGGCCACTGGGAATATTTTTGATACGATATTTTTAAGGTTCCGTACCTAAATGGTAAAAATGGAACCCTTAAAGGTGAGACTTTCTCCGTCCGTTCGTCCGTCTGTTCCGATTATTTTAGTAACTACTAAAGCCATCGACATGAAATTTGGAATAGTTGTGTATAATAGTGGCCTAACATTATTGAGATAAAAAAAATTGAAAATTATTTTTAGTTTTATTAGAAAAGGGGGAAAATCGGGGGTTTGAAATTTCAAAGTAAGAACTATACCATAATAGATTTTTATTTATTTTTGTGCATGCTATGTTTTTCGATGGGATGATTTTAATTTTACTGAGAAATTGTTTTATACCCGTTAGAATTTGTAATGAGTGTTTGAAAAAAATAAAATAATTTAATTTACAATATGAAAAAAAAATGTTTTTAGTGACGTTTCGAGGCGGGGGGCACCACTATCTGCACTACTACCCACGCTGCGCTAGCTTGATGGCAGTTGGCGAGGACCCGGACAGTATGTAGACTGAACTTTAATATTGAAATCAAACTTGTAGTAATATTATTAAGGTAGCTTTTCAGACTTCATATGGCACAGGCTCGAAAGTATATTAGGTAAGGTTATACTCAATGTACTCAATATATCTGTTAACTATTAGGTTGTATATAATATATATTAATATATGTAATTGGAATAATATTTATACATATATATCTATAATTGGAATGCATAGAAACTGTTAGATCAGTCCGTGACGTCACTGTGAGGGTCATGCCTGAAAACCAGCGCTATGGTCTTTCTCGACTGTAGCACATGCTGAGGCAGCGTCCTGTTCAGCAGCAATAAGCACATTTTATAGGTACTTAAATATATAAGGATAATATATAAGGTTATTGTTTGGCGCCTAGTTTTCCAGAGAGCCGATTATTGGGTTTCTCTTTTTCGGTTCTTTCGAAAGCTTAAGGGGCCTTTCTTGTTTGTTTAACTATAAGTTTTTAAATTTGTGTTGTATGCTGAATGCTGAATAAATGTTTTATTATTATTATTATTATTAACTTATTAAACTTTTTTTTTTTTTTAGAAAACTTTTTCACCCAGAAGTACTTACTGTTTGCTGAGTAAGGATAGATCTGTAGTGTTATGGTTCTTTTAATTTCTTACTTTTTTGACGTGATAACGTCTTATAAATTGATGAACACCGGCTGCACGCACGAAAAGTGTCACGTTCCGCCTGAGCCTGCGCGTGCAAGCGAGAGCGCGGAACAAGCGATATAGATGCACGATCGGCCCAAGCGTTGGCTTGTGACTAGAGAAAATTATTATAATTTTCAATTAACTCCTTCTTTGTATTCAAAATAATGATAATTCAGTAATAATAATTCAATTCAATTCATAAAAGTATGCAATTTTTCATCAATGTTTCTTTATGACGTTATCATGTAAAACTATCGTCCGTAAACCGACTATACAGACAACCAATTTTTTAATAATTTAACGTTACAAGTTGATGCCCGAGACTTCGTTCGCGTGGATTTAGTTTTTAAAAATCCAGTGGGAGTTCTTTGAATTTTCGGGATAAAAAGTAGCCTATGTCATACTTCATGGGTCTAGGGTTAATGGGTATGAGTGGAGCTCAAGACCCATTCAAATCACGTCGATGCGTTTCTACACTGCTGCGTAATTGAAGGACAAACCAACGAACTAACAGAACTTGTAAGAAAGTTAGAATTTGTTGTTACTAATTGAAGCTTCATAAAAAGTTGTTTTGCCTATTTAATGTATTAATAATCAGTGATTATTATTAATTACTATATTTTATCGGATATTATTAATAATTCACGACGGTAAAAGTAATAAAACAAAGGAGCAACGAACTGAGCACCCCTCTAAACCCCGCCCAACTCCTTCCTGCCACTTTTTGACCTAACCAACGGTAAGGAATTTCGGGTGCAAGTATTCTGCGTAGTAATAAAAAATAATTTAAGTGAGTCAGTAGGTAAGTGGAAATGTTCAAAGAGATACATGCAGTGTATGAGTGCACATAGTTCGAAGAGCTGACGGTTGTTGGCGGTCCCGATCCCGAGAATGTATACATCATAACATATATATTTATATCTATACTTCTATAATTAATATATAAAGCTGAAGAGTTTGTTTGTTTGCTTGCTTGCTTGAACGCGCTAATCTCAGGAACTACTGGTCCGATTTTAAAAATTCTGTGTCATGCCCATTTATCGAGGAAGGCTATTTATCATCACGCTAAGACCAAGAGGAGCGGAGCACCAATGAAGAATGTTTCAAAATCGGGTTTTTTTCCTTTTGAGAGCTTCCGCTGCGTGCGCTGCGTATATATATATACTCTTTATATTACTTACTTAATATACACTCTTTATATTCTTTTAATTACTAAGATAACGGCACCTAATTCCGCGGTATTTTCATCAAAACTTGAAAAATCATTAAAAATTAAGCATTCACTATACCTTTTTACAGAACTGGCTATTTTTATCAGAATGGTTATTTGATTTACCCTTGAAATAGGCTCATAGTTTGATAATTGAACCTTAATTTATATGTAAAATTAAATAAAATATGAAAATAGTCCGGAGCACCTAATTCCGATGTAAAAATCCTTATTCCGATGCATTTGGTACCTAATTCCGAGTGTACAAAATACAAAAGGAAAAGAAGTAGAAAGAACACACAGGGTGTTTAAAAGCCAACTGCATTTATTAAATTTGGTTTCTAAATCATCTAGTCTGTCTTCTTAGATGATTAGTAAAATGATATCACAATCTACCATTAATAATATTCTTATGGTGAGTAATATTAATAACCATAATAAATATATTATATTAAGATAATCTTAATGAAGGTCTTTTGCTTATGAACACTTATCTGAAAATATAGTTGAATGAAATGGATATTTAATCCAAATGAATAATCAAAAAAATACATACTCTAGCAAACACTACCGGTAATAATAATATAGGCAACTAAAAGTATTCTTCTTCTTTTTTATCAACCGATAGTGTCCACTGTTGAATAGAATAGAATAGAATAGAATAGAAATATTTTTTATTCAAACAAACTTTTTACAAGTGCTTTTTCTTCCGAGAAGAATTAGCAAGTAACTCGGCGGTTGCTCTTTTCAAAACAAATTTACAATACAGTATGGTATATTATATGCAGTGTTTCCACAATGAGGGAAGTTCCAAAAATGCATACCGACTAACTTCTATCGACATAAAGTAGCCCCATTCCCGCCGGTGGAACCCGTTCACGAGCATGACGCATGACCCAGCCATTGCTTCACTCAACCATATTTGAGGTAACGTAACAACCCACATCACAAAAATTGAAGTTGAACAAAGGTGCCTTGGATGGTGTCCCACAGATCTTGGTCTTGCGCTGCCTGCATCCAGCGGCTCCCTGCGATACGTTTGAATACTACTAGTAAACTAACTGAAATTTTTTTTTGCACGTGGCACTACCAACGTGCCTGGGAAGACCTGATTTCCCGTGGTACTACCAGTAGTACCACCGATAGTACCACGGGTAAGTACCCCCTATTTCATTACTGTATTTGCAAATTTTACATAAACGTTTTAGATTACGAATGTTATTTTAAATGGCAAATAGGAAACTTTGCTTTACTGAAATCATACACGCTGCGGTAATATTGTGAACATCCTGTATTTCACTTCTGTTTATACCACGTAATAAGGTGCTCATAGAACCTAATTCCGATTTATATACATCGGAATAGCGTTTTATACCAAAAAACATGTTTCTTAATTCCGAGTATTAAAAAAGAAAAGATTTTTCCACAATAAATAAATAAATTATTTCTCAATTGGAATATCTTCGCAAAAATATACTATACTCTCTCAACATTGCATCGAAATAGGTATGAACTTAATTTTCCTTTTTATCTTTCCCATACGATCATTTAATGAATTACCTAAATAGGTAATCTTTGATATGCTATAATTAGTGATTTTGACGCCAAAGTGTACCTCGGAATAAGGTGTTCTTATGCTGATTGACCAATTAAGTATTCAAAATCGAAGCAAGAAGTGCTTATCATAAAAACGGCCCTAAGAATTAAAAAAATGTTCAGGCCTATGAAATTGCTATTCCGCGGTATACATCGGCATAAGGAACCGGCTAAAATATTTGGCACCTAATGCCGTGTTATTTTTAATATTTATTTTCCTCTTAATTTATTTACAAAACCTGACAAAAGTTGAGCGTTTTCGATTAAAAATATAATAATCCTTGCAACATTTTAACCTAAATAAACACAAACACAGTACAAAATTAACGAGTAAACACTATTTCAAAAATTTAGCTACTCACGAGCACAAGGTTCAAAATGTATGAAGCGTGCGTTCGGGCCGACTGCTACCGCAAAATTTATCGGATAATTTAAAACTTATACACATAAAACTACCCTTTTAGTCAATCAAACACGGAACGATAAACTATCAATTGATTAAGATATCTTGCAGTATATATGAGCTTGGTAATCGTTACAAAAAGCTGTTTTTCTATATACATCGGAATTAGGTTTTAGAACCCCTCGGAATAAGAAGCCCCTACCTTATCTCAGTCAATATACAAGTGTAAATTAAAAATTCAAAACTGTATATGAGTCTTTCTGTGTGTCTATCTGTTCCCTCGTAGCAGCCTCGCCAATGGACCACTTTTGATGCAGTTTTTTCTGTTTGAAAGTTAACGTAATCGAGGTGGATCTTAACTATAATTTATGAAGATCTGCTCACTGCTCAGGCGTTTCAAGATCATCAGCTCATTTCTGACTTCATTATAGTCTTACAAACCTTCACTGGTGCAATTTATTTGTTTGTTGAGTACTGTTACTTAGGATTATTTCCAAGGCTAATAACCTTTAGCTATTGCTGCAGCATCGATAAGCAGCCTGCGGGTACCGAACTCCTCAGCAAGTTATAGTGTGTTTGGTCTCGTTAGAATGATCTCAATGAGTAGGAGGATCGATGAGGAAGATCTGTTGATGGAGCAGAATACTGGGTAACAGGAAGTCAGGTATATCGTACATAGTCCGGCCATATACTTAATTCACATGTCGGTTTTTTAAATTTTCAATTTACACTTGTTACCTACACTATTAGAACTAACCAGTATTTATTGTTATTATAGGCCAGCGAAATAAGATTTGAACCACTACACCTATTGGATTCAAAAAATTAGACATATAGAGGCGCAAGGACTTTCCACGAGAATGGAGTACGTAGAATCTAGGATTTTGCCGCCGAAGTTCGCGGCAGAACTCCGAGGAAGCGGATATGTAGACGAAGGACAAACGGCGCACTTTCAATGTGAAGTGGAGAACATGCACGATCCCAACCTGCGCATCGTGTTCTATCACAACGGCTATGAGCTGCAGTCTTCACCGCGGCACCACAAAGCTTTTGCATTTGGTCACGTGTCATTGGATATTCATAACTGCGTCCTGGAGGACTCGGGCGAATACTCTGTCAAGGTGATCAATTTTTTCGGCCAGTGCACTTCAACAACATCCTTAACAGTTACTCAAATTCAAGAACTCGAGATCCCAGAGCAAAATCTGTTTGAAGGAGAAATATCGGTGCCGCCAAACTGGCAGAGGCCCGTGTTCACTCAGCCGCTGATGAAAATCTACAACATTGAAGAGAGGGAGACAGTACACTTTGAGTGCAGGCTTCTTCCCGTCGGAGATCCGACGCTCAAAGTTGAATGGTTCCATCAAGAAAATCTCATCGAATACAGCTGGCGCATCATAAAAACGACTGACTTGTTACGTACTGGGTGCGTGTCGATGACCATCGCTCACCTCTGCCTCAGGGATGAGGGGGTCTATACTTGCCGCGCATCTAACCAGTTCGGTGAATATGAGACGACGAGTGAGCTGAAAATAAAAAAAAGTAAGTCATATTATCTACCTACGAGTACTATCATTACGATATCATTCGTGACTTTTTTTTTCAATTCGGTGACAAACTAGTCTTTGACTGCGATCTCACCTGATAAGTGACGATGCAGTCTAAGATGGTAGAGGGCTAACTTGGAAGGAGTATGGCAGTGAACATTCAACCCATACCCCTAATTGGTTTCTAAAACGCCACCGTGCCGGAACGCTAAATCGCTTGGCGGCACGTCTTTGACGGTAGGGTGGTAACTAGCCGCGGCCAAAGCCTCCCACCAGACCGGACCAGAGACAGTTCAGAAATCATAAATTCCCAAATTGACCCCTCCGGGAGTCGAACCCGGGACCTCCCAGTTATAAGGCAACAGCGCTCACAACTGAGCCAGGGAGGTCGTTAGACTTTGGGTAATACCTACTCATTACTTTTAGTCATCAGCCAAAGCAGCGATGGAAATCTGGAGAATTTAAGATAAAAATACAACAAAATCAACCACAACAAATAAATTCCTATCCTCGCAACCGACCGCTGCGAATGTCCCATCAAAATCGGTTCAGCCAATACGAAAAACAGACAACCAAAAATTTTAAAAACGTTTGTTTGGGTTATTCTTTTTTGCAAATGATTATAATGATAATGAGCTTAACACGATGCAATAATTTCTGACATAAATAATAGTAATAAATGATTGGAATATTGGTAGGCTTAATCCAGCACGCCTAGCATGCACGCGCGAGAAAATTTGTCGACGCCTTTTCTCGTATTATCTCTATATAACTCTATCGACACTAACATGGTTGCACACAACATGGACTCGTTGAACGAGAAATTAGTCTATACTCTATATCGACAATATCTCTCTCTCGCTGCGCACGAGATATCACTTCGACGTGCACGTCGAATGCATGCTAGGCGGGCTGGACATCCTTTCATGCACTATAGAGGTAGAACTGACAAGACTGCGTGGAGTTGGGGTGTCTGCATTTAGTTTTTGGATAATATTCAACCTACTTGAAACGCAATACAATTATACCAGTTGTAAGTCTTAAGTGGAGACGCAGAAAAATGAGCGGGAATTAAACACTGAATTATTGAATCAACCAGCCCAAACTTTCACAATATTACGGCTGGACATAGTAAGATTTCTAATTTTAGTATAAACTAACGGTCCCTATACAATTATACGGTGGCATAATGTGTACAAAATAGTGTACACTCGATTCTCTTTTTATTAACTGCTAATTTGAAAGTACTTAGCCTGTATTTTTTGTTACAGGAAAGCAAAGTGCAATGTTCGAACCGCAATATCCAATTGAACAAGAAGAAAATAGCGAGTCAGAGGCGCAAATATATCCTGCGAGAATGGAGACCGAAGAAGCTAAGATTTCGCCGCCGAAGTTCTCATTAGAATTAAGAGGAACTACAAAAGTGAATGAGGGACAAACAGCGCGCTTTCGATGTCAAGTAGAATTTGTGTACGATGAAAACTTAAGCGTTGAGTTCTATCACAACGGCAAACCTCTGCAAACTTCAGCGCGGCATTATATGTCTTTTGTATTTGGTTACGTATCTTTGGATATAGATCACTGCATCCCGCAGGACGCGGGCGTATACTCCGTCGAGGTGACCAATGCCGTCGGCCAGTGCACTTCCACTGTATATTTAAAAGTAACTTCAAATGACAGTATTATATCGAAATCTCGACACTCTCAAAATCTCAAGGAGGTCCGAGAGATACAGACCGTGGATCTGTTCCCATTACCAGAAATACCGGCCACCAAGCAGCTGTGGCCCGTGTTCACGCAACCGCTGCAGAAAATCTACAAGTTCCGAGAGGGGCGTGTTGCCAATTTCGAGTGCAGGCTTCTTCCCGTCGGAGATCCGACGCTCAAAGTTGAGTGGTTCAAAAAAGAAAAGCTCATCAAAAACGACTTCCGCATCACCAAACGGCATGAATTCTTACGTACAGCAGGGTACGTTTCGATGAGCATCGCTCACGTCTGCAAAGTGGACGAGGGGGTCTACGAGTGCCGCGCGTTCAACCTGTTCGGTCAATCTGTCGCCACGGGTGAGGTGAAAATAAGAAGTAAGAATGGACGTGGTAAGATTATAAATAAATCTCTTTGCCTATTCACAACTATTATCTTTCTTTAGTAGGTATATAAGATAAACAAACTTGACTTGATATTGACTCCCTCGTTGGTCTAGTGGTTAGTTTATTCGACTGCGGATGACGAGGTCCAGGGTTCGATTCCCGGGTCGGGCCGTTAAAAAAAATGTATTCGGTTTTTCTGCCAAAGAAATTCTCAATTCCGTCCAATCGGACTATGACAGTGAGGGAATAGAGATTGCACTTGTGTTTGCGCACACAGTTGTGCACTATAATATCTCCCGCGCAGATGGCTGATCTCTGACGAGGTTGGCCACCGTGATCGGAATCGGTCGGGAGGACATTATTATAATCTTTTTCTTCTTCTTTACCAACCTATAGACGTCCACTGCTAGACAAAGGTCTCCTGCATGGACCTCCACAGGCTTCGGTCTTGCACCGCTTGAATCCCAGCAGAATCCTTGCAGCGGCTCCGACTCGTTTGATGTCGTCGGTCCACCTAGTGGGGGGTCTGCCAACATTGCGTTTCCCAGTGCGGGGTCGCCACTCCAGCACCTTGGGACCCCAATGACCATCAGCTCTTCGAACTATGTGCTCCGCCCATTTCCACTTCAGTTTCTTGACTCGCTGAGCTATGTCGGTGACTTTGGTTCTTCTACGGATCTCCTCATTTCTTATTTGATCTCGCAGGGATATACCGAGCATAACTCTCTCCATCGCTTCACCTTAGACTCATTTCTTTTTTTAATGTTTTGTGTTTCTGTTTTGTTGCAATAAAGCTAACTACTGCTGGAAGTACCTAACCAGTAATTTTTTGTTATAGGAAGGCGAGGTATAGTATTTAAACCGCAATATCCTGTTGGAATCAAAAGAATTTGGCAGTTGGAGAAGCAATGGCGTCCTACAAAAATGGAGATCGAAGAAGCCAAGATCTCGTCGCCGCAGTTCTCTCTAGACTTCCATGGAACTAGAATTGCGTTAGAGGGACAAACGGCGCACTTTCGATGTCAAGTGGAAAACTTACGCGATCCCAATTTGTACATCAAATTTTATCACAACGGCAAAGCCCTGCATAATTCGCCGCGGTACAATATCACATTTCAATTTGGTTACGTGTCTTTGGATATCCAGCAATGTATTCTGAAGGACTCGGGCGAGTACTCCGTCCAGTTGTTGAACGACGTGGGAAAATGTACTTCCACTACGTCCATGGAAGTAGTTGCAAAAGGCAGTATCAAATACAAATCTCAAGACCCTCAGAAACTCGAGAATATCCGAGATGAAAACTCCGCTGAACTGTTTGAGCAACCAGAAATACCGGTGCCGGTCAGGCATAGGCCCCTATTCACGCAGCAGCTGCAGATTACCTACCGCAACCATCCCGTGAAAGGGCGGATTGCCCGTTTGGAGTGCACGCTTTATCCCCTCGGAGATCCGTCGCTCGAAGTGGAATGGTACAGAAACCTAACGCTCATCGAAGAGATCGAGCGCGTCACCAAAACGTATGACGCACGTAATGGGTGCTTGTCGATCACCATCACTCACATTCAAGACGAGGACGCAGGGATCTACACATGCCGCGCAACAAACCGTTTCGGTGCATGTATCACGACTTGTTTGATGAAAACAAGTGAGCTACCTACGAGTAGGTATCACAATTACGATATCGTTCGTGAGTTATTAAGTGTACCTACATACATTTCTCTGTTACTCCTCAGCCAAAGCAGTGGAAGCCCAGCTTCCGGAGGATTTGAAGAAAAATCACCAGCGAGAGCAAAAGCAGCATGTAAAGCCTAGTCATCGGAGGCAACCGGTGGACCTTCGCTTGAATCATTCGCTTATGAATAAGGTACGAAATCTAAAGAATTTACTCAAAATATTTTAATTTTAATAAACTTTTACAAAATTCACGTATCACAGGTATATTATTATCTTCAATTGTATATATAAAAAGTCGTGTGGTGTCGTGGGACACCAGATAGGAACGTAGTTCCTTATTATAAAAATATTAATTTCAAGTTCTATTCGAGGTATAAAGAAAATAAATTATTCGGGTATACATTTTTTATCATGATTTTTTTATCGAAAACTGATAAATTATTTCTGATTTTTCTATTGGTAAACTTCGGAGATAGGGGGGGGGGGGGTATATTTTACTATTACATTATAATAATATAAAAATAAGATACCCCACTCGGTATACTTATCTTACTTTGAAATTTCAAACCCCTGATTTTCCCCCTTTTTTTTATTAAACTAAAACAATAAACCTCTACTGACCATAATTATTTCTGATTTTTCGATTCGTAAACTTCGAAGACAAGGGGGGGAACGGTATAATTTTCGACATTTTGCCCAATTAATCAAAAACTATTATAGATAAAAATAAATAAAAATCTGTTTCACAATGAACAGGTAAAGGCCTTTCATATAATTATGATACCCAACTCGGTATAGTTATTTTACTATGAAATTTCAAAACCCCGATTTGCCCCCTTTTTTAAAATAACTAAAAATAATTTTCGATATTTTTTTTATTCCAATGATGTTGGGCCACTATTATACACAACTTTTCCAAATTTCATGTCAATAGCTTTGATAGTTACTGAAATAATCGACTGTGACAGACGGACGGACAGACGGAGAAAGTCTCACCATAAGGGTTCCGTTTTTTAACATTTTGGTACGGAACCCTAAAAGGGGAAAATCAGTTGTTTGAAATTTCAAAGTAAGATAACTATACCGAATGGAATATCATATGAAAGGCCTTTCCCTGTACATTCTAAAACGGATTTTTATTTATTTTTATCTATAATAGTTTTTGATTAATCGGGCAAAATATCGAAAATAATACCGTTCCCCCTACACACTAATTGTATTCTAAATTTGAAGCTTCTATGTCTGCTAGAAGTGCCTTAGAATTTTGATGATCGGTCAGTCAGTCAATGAGTGACAAAATTAAGAAACTTTGACTAGTTATAATACTTATAATTCTTATAATTCTTAAACTACTGGTTCAAACTGAATGTAATTTGAAATATACCGTGTTTATACAATGCCTGCTTGGTTACTGAAAATTCAGGCTTCTAGTTTTATCCAAAACGAAGTAATAGGGGGTCGAAAATGGCCTGAACTGCTTCGAGAAAAGGATTGTACGGCCGTGCCGCTTTTATGCGCGACTTGGCGGGGGTACTGCCGTGCCCCCAGATTACGATCGCCTGTATATATTTTTTTATATTATTTTTTGTTATAACGTACTTTATAGCAAATTTTTACTTGTCTTTACTTGAAGGTGGAAGCAAAACCCGAAATCGTCTGTTTAGTTTGCGGCGACACAGCGTCGGGCAAGCAATACGAGGTGCCCTCATGCGATGATTGCAGAAGGTTCTTCAATAGAAGCATAAAACAGTAAGGCCTATATTACTTACTTCGATTTTTGTACGGTTACTCTTTTATGGCTCAGTAGTTAGATTTTTGCAATCGTGAATCGTATTTACATATTACATATTGTGTAAGTATATATTTTAGATTCGCCAAAAATTATAACAGTATTAAAACAATAATCATGGGCAGCAGCAGGAGGTGCAATCGAAGGTATAGGTAGCTAGGTACTATTTTATTACAGACCAAAAATTACAAACCAAAGCGATCCTACCTGCACGCATCGCGATTTCCTGGAATAAACCCGAGTCAGCAGAAACTTGGGAGATCGCAGGAAACTGCGATGTCAGCGTGTGAACGAGTACCACTCAGGCACTCTTGCTGTATCGCCCTGTCTATGCCTGCGTAACACAATAACGAATCCACATTGACTTAATAAAAGTATTATTGTCTAGACTTACCTAATAAAAGTATTATTTCTGCCCATCTTAAGATAGAAGTTAGTCGGTATGCATTTTTGGAACTTCCCTCATTGTGGAAACACTGCATATATAGCATAGTATTTACTGTATTGTAATTTTGTTTTGAAAAGAGCAACCGCCGAGTTTCTTGCTGGTTCTTCTCGGCAGGAAAGGCATTCCGAACCAGTGGTAGATTCATCGACTATTATTTAATTATTTAAATATTAAAACGGTACGGTAAAACAAACTGGAACGGTATTTTTTTCGAAATTTTGGCCGATTACTCAAAAACTATTATATATAGAAATAAATAAAAAACTGTTTTAGAATGCACAAGTAAAGGCCTTTCACATGATACCCCACTCGGTATAATTATCTTACTTTGAAATTTCAAACCCCTGATTTTCCCCCTTTTTAAATTAAACTAAAATAATTTTCGCATTGATTTTATTTTTCCTGTAAAATATACATAAACTTCTATTGACCATAATTATTTCAGATTTTTCGATTGGTAAACAACGGGGATAAGGGGAGGGGGGGGGGGGCAAGGTATTTTTTTCGACATTTTGGCCGATTACTCAAAAACTATTATATATAGAAATAAATAAAAAACTGTTTTAGAATGCACAAGTAAAGGCCTTTCATATGATACCCCACTCGGTATAATTATCTTATTTTGAAATTTCAAACCCCCGATTTTCCCTTTTCTTTTTTAATAAAAATCGAAAATTATTTTAATTTTCGATTTTTCTTTATTCCAGTGATGTTGGGCCACTATTATACACAACTATCCCAAATTTCATGTCGATAGCTTTAATAGTTACTGAAATAATCGACTGTGACAGAC
The DNA here is from genome assembly GCA_029955525.1 of Oeneis ivallda. Taxonomy (NCBI): domain Eukaryota; kingdom Metazoa; phylum Arthropoda; class Insecta; order Lepidoptera; family Nymphalidae; genus Oeneis; species Oeneis ivallda. The sequence continues at coordinate 28,344,195 of JARPMR010000001.1, read as the reverse complement.
GGACGGACGGACGGACGGACGGACGGAGAAAGTCTCACCATAAGGGTTCCATTTTTACCATTTTGGTACGGAACCCTAATTAAGTTGTCAAATAAATAGCAATGTCAAAAGCTAAATGGACAAGGAGTGGACTGAAATCCGAAAGGTCGACGGTTCAACATGTAGTTTCTAATTTAAAGCACATCTACGTTTGTATAGAACTTTTATACGTTTTTATAGAACAGAAGGGGTCCTGGACCCTAGTTCTTTAGAGGAGGAGGAGGAGAATCTAGTTCGGTTTTATGATAAAATAACATACAGTCTAGCGCTCTTTGCTACCGTTATCAGGGGACAATAAGTTACCTGCCTATAGGCACGTTTTGCTCAGTCTCCTGGCACCTGGTAGGTACAATTCCGGCGACGGTAGTCCAACGCCGATAATAAAGAAGGAACCAGAGAAGTTGAGAAAGGAACCTTACTACATTTACCTAAATAGGGCTTAAATTTACACATAATAGACGTACGTACAAACACTGTTACTAAATTTACAGTTTACACTTAGGTAAACATGTCTACAGGTCGGTCACTCATCGAGCCTTTGCAAATTGTTAGGTATGCGAGCATCCGTTGCGCGAATGTTTGTTACGAAAGCATATTATTCTTTCTCGAAACAATTAATAGCTACAAGCTACAAGACACGATTTGAATTCTTGCATCTCCCACATCTGCTTGCATCGCTCATTCAATGCCCACGGTACGAACTGTACTATAAGCAAGTCAAATAGATTGATAACATACATATTTTGCACACACTAATTAACTGTTAATACTTTTCAGGAATCTTGGCTATGTCTGCAAGAAAAATGGAAGATGCGATATGCTCGAGAACGGAAAGAAGCTGTGTGAAGCGTGCCGCTTCTCCAAATGTTTGAGCGTCAAATTCAATAAAGACGATAAGGGTACTTCTGCGTGTAGGTTAGTCCCAGGATGGTTTAAAATTATAAGCGAATAAAAATATATTTTGTACTTTTTTTAATACTGTTGATTTTTAATAGTTTATCGTTTATGTCGCCACTTTTACGTTTTTAGTAAACTTTTGTTCCTTTAGATATTGTTAATTTATGTTAATAATCAACTTTATGTCAAAAACAACAGGTAGGTTGCCGCTTTTCCAAATGTTTGAGCGTCAAATTTAAGAAAGACGATAAGGGTACTTCTTCGTGTAGGTTAGTCCCAGGAGGGTTAATATAAGCGAAGAAAAATATATTTTGTACTTTTTAAAATACTGTTGATTGTTAATAGTTTGTCGTTTTGATCGCCACTTTTACATTTTTTATAAAATTTTGTTCCTTTAAATATTGTTAATTTATGTTAATAATCAACTTTATGTCAAAAACAACAGGTAGGTTGCCGCTTTTCCAAATGTTTGAGCGTCAAATTTAAGAAAGACGATAAGGGTACTTCTTCGTGTAGGTTAGTCCCAGGAGGTTTAATATAAGCGAAGAAAACTATATTTTGTAATTTTTTAATACTGTTGATTTTTAATAGTTTATCGTACCGCCACTTTTACATTTCTAATAAAAAAATCCTTTAAATATTGTTAATTTATTTTAATAATCAATTTTATGTCATTAATAATAAATAATAATATACATGAGTCTCAGCTGAATAAGGGTGCGGTCTATAGATACCTATAGAAGCAGTGATAGCCTAGTGGTTAGGACTGTGGTCTCCTATTCGGGGGGTCGCAGGTTCGATCCGGGTACGCACCTCTGACTTTTCTGAGTCAAGTACGTTTAAGCAATTAACTATCACTTGCTTCAACGGTGAAGGAAAACATCGTGAGGAAACCTGCACATCTGAGAGTTCTTCATAATTTTCTCGAAGATGTGTGAAGTCCGCCAATTCGCATTGGGCCAGCGTGGTGGACTATGGCCTATAACCCTTCTCTGAAAGGAGACCTGTGCTCAGTAGTGAGCCGTTGATGGGTTGTTAATGATGATGATGATGAATATACATAAGTATAAAAATTCTTTTAAAAAAACCGACTTCAAGCGCCACTGAAAAGTATAAAATAATTTCAGTTTGTATACGTATGTTGAAGACGAGCGGGCCTAAATAGAAACGATGAAACGAATGCGCCACGCTAGCCAAAATTTTAGTTTGTAGGTCCAGGTACAGAATATAATAGTACTTGGTACAGGTACGTTGAAGTCGGGCGAGAGTTTCAGTTTCATAGTTCTACTGAGGCCCACCCGACTTCAACATACGTGTACAAACTGAAATTATTTTATACTTTTCAGTGTCGTTTGAAGTCAGTTTTTTTAAAAAGAATTTTTAAAGGTATATTGTTTTTTTAAGGTTTTTAGTGTAGATTCATAGGATAAATCTACACATTCTCTGATCGCAAGCGATTTGTTTCTATTCATTGAGGAGTTCCGTCCTCTATAAATGATGATATTCATCAGATCTTCACCAAATTTGCAGCAGCATCAGCTCATCAGCTCAATGGTGGCCCCATTGCATTCGTAGAATTCTATGTCTGATCAAAACGAATCCAAACACGACATATCTGCTATTGTTTTTTCAAGAGTGTACCTACTAGTGTGCTCCGGATATCCTGGCTGCAGTTTCAGCTCCATCATCACAGCCATTCCATGGATATCATTTAAGACTATTTATCAATATGAATTGAGAATATGAGGGGGGTAAGGGAGCGCACCTTCCACCTTAGTGCTCCAACTGCCAACCTCACCTGCCCGTGGTGCCCCCTGCTGGCTGACGAACGAGGTAATGGCGACCGACCAATGGCGGTATAACCATTATAAAACTAGCTAGTCTTAAATGACAAGGCTCAGTGTCGGGCAGCAGCGACACTGGTGCAAAAAGGCTAGCCCTGCGATCGCCAACCCGCCTGCCCAGCGTGGCGATTAGGGCATTAATCCTTATGAGTAGTTCAACAACTAAACGGCCCCTAGTTCCCGGCGGCTCCACTTCTCCTGACTCTGGTAGCGGTCAAAGGGATAGTGGGGCAGAGGGTGCCAAGAATCTCCGGGTGAAGGTGGGCTACCAAAAACAACTGACTCTGGCGACGTATAACGGACGGACATTAAGGCTCGATGAAAGTATCACAGAACTCGAGGTAGAGTTGGAAAACATAAGGTGGCATATTCTGGGCTTGAGTGAAGTCCGAAGAGAGGGGGAGGACACTACAATCCTAGAATCAGGCCACCTTCTCTACCATCGGCAAGGAGACAGCCTATCGCAAGGTGGCGTCGGATTCCTCGTCAACAAGGTCCTCACTGATAACGTTGTGGAGATATCCAGCGTATCATCACGAGTAGCGTATCTTATAATTAAATTGACTAAGAGGTACTCCCTGAAGGTCATCCAAGTATACGCACCAACTTCAACATACTCAGATTCTGACGTTGAAATTATGTATGATGACATTAATAAAGCCTTAAATGACACCTCTAAGGCCCACTACAACGTTATCATGGGGGACTTCAATGCGAAGGTAGGGACGCAGAGCGGTTCCGAATCTGTACTGGGACAGCATGGGTATGGGAGCAGGAACCACAGGGGCCAAATGCTGGTCAACTTTCTCGAAATGAAGGGATTTTTCTTGATGAACTCGTTCTTCAAGAAACGTCCCCACAGAAAGTGGACCTGGCAAAGCCCCGACAATGTGACGAAAAATGTGATAGACTTCGTCATAACAGACAAACGCTATATATTTAGAGATGTCTCGGTGATCAGCAGGTTTAACACAGGGAGCGATCACAGACTTGTTAGAGGCACTCTAAGTATCAACTGTAAGCTGGAAAGAATTCGTATGATGAAGTCTACGCTCCGGCCTACAATGCTTCAAACTCAAGCTGGCTCAGAACGATTCCAGTTGGAACTTAAAAACAGATTCGATGCTCTAGAACATACCATCGATATTCACAAGGATTTCGAAACTGTGGCAAATATCATCCGGGAAGAAGGCCATAGGTTCTGTGGAAGCAAGCGTTCGGACCGGAAGTCCAAATTCTCAGATGAGACTATACAGCTCATGAAGGAAAGGCGCGAGAATGTATAATTCTCTTCAGTGGATCATCAAGCTCTCAATAGAAAGGTCAAAATATTAATTCGTCGAGACCTCCGGCGTCTAAATACCGAAAATATAAAAAAAGCTATAGAAGAAAACCGGGGGTCAAAGGTATTTACTCAGAGGCTTGGCCGATGCCAAATGGCGAAACTTAAGACCTCAAGTGGATGTACCGTTAGTGCCAAGCCAGACATACTCTCTGAGATTGAGGACTTCTATGGTCACTTATATAAGACTCATGTCCCACAGCCTAAGACCTGTGATCAGGATCCCAGAGCCCAGCTAACACGCCACTTTACCGATGATCTACCGGATGTTAGTATAGATGAGATCGTGTTGGCCCTTGAACAACAGAAAATTGGGAAAGCCCCTGGAGAAGACGGAATCACCTCCGAACTCCTAAAGGCAGGGGGCGCGCCCTTACTTAGGGAGTTACGGAGGATTTTTGATCTCGTAATTCAGAACGGGAGAACTCCGAAGGCGTGAAATAGGAGCATAGTAGTTTTATTCTTTAAAAAGGGTGATAAAACACTACTGAAAAACTACCGACCTATCTCGCTCCTGAGTCACATTTATAAGCTGTTTTCAAGGGTCATCGCGAACCGTTTATCAAAAAGACTCGACGATTTCCAGCCACCGGAGCAGGCCGGGTTTCGCAGTGGTTACGGCACCATAGACCACATACACACATTGAGGCAGGTCATACAGAAGTCCTATGAGTATAATCAGCCTCTGTGTCACTCATTTGTGGACTATGAGAAAGCTTTTGACTCCATCGAGACCTGGGCTGTTCTGGAAACCTTGCAGCGATCTCAAGTAGATTGGCGGTACATCGAAGTGTTGAGATGCTTATACAGCTCAGCATCTATGTCTGTCCAAGTACAAGGTGCGTCGACAAGACCTATCCAACTGCATCGTGGTGTGAGACAGGGGGATGTTTTGTCCCCGAAACTGTTTTCTTTAAGACGAAGATGTCTTTAAGACGCTTGATTGGAAAGGCCATGGCATCAACATAAACATATTTCACACCTTCGTTTTGCTGATGATATTGTCATCGTCGCGAGTTCGCTGCAGGAGCTCCAAGAAATGCTTGATACCCTCCACGCTGCCTCCCGACATGTTGGTCTCCGGATGAACCTAGACAAGACCAAGGTAATGTTTAGCGACCTGGTCGCTCCGGGACCGATTCTTGTCGGTGGATCTATTCTTGAAGCTGTTCAAAAATATACATACCTTGGGCAAATTCTGCAGTTGGGTAAAAACAGCTTTGAGAAGGAGATTGACAGGAGGATACAGTTAGGTTGGGCAGCATTTGGGAAACTTCGTCGAGTCTTTTCGTCGCAAATACCTCAATGCCTAAAGACAAAAGTCTTTAATCAGTGCGTCCTACCAGTGATGACTTACGGTGCTGAAACGTGGACACTGACAGTGAGGCTAGTCCACAAACTTCAAGTTGCTCAGCGTGCTATGGAGAGAGCCATGCTCGGAATTTCTTTGAGGGATAAAATCCGAAACGAAGTAATTCGCCAAAGAACTAAAGTGACCGACGTAGCTCTTAGGGCGAGCACGCTGAAGTGGCAGTGGGCTGGTCACATTTGTCGGAGGACCGATGGCCGCTGGGGTCGTAAGGTCCTCGAGTGGAGACCACGTCTCGGCAAACGGAGTGTAGGGCGCCCCCCGGCTAGATGGAGCGATGACATCCGGAAAGTGGCCGGCATCGATTGGATGCGAAAGGCCGAGGATAGGCAACGTTGGCGCTACTTAAAAGAGGCCTATGTCCAACAGTGGATGCACTCTGGCTGATGATGATCAATATGAATGAAACGAGCCCAAACTAAATATGGTTACGTTGTTTCATTACAGAGTGCTCATAACCACCGTTCGGCTTCATATCAGACCCTGGACTATTATCTAGGACCAGAGTACTTCTCAAGACGAATCAAACGAGCCCAAACTCCAATGGTGTTACGTCGTTTTACTACAGAATTCCCATAGCTATCTTCCACCTCCATCATCAGATCAGCTCCATGTTACAATAATATTGCATTGTAATCCGATTTACATGTACATGCACATTTTCAGCTCAATCGGAAACCGGGAATGGTTCTAATACATCTTGCAAGATTTGAACTAAGCATACATTGAAAGTTACATAAAAGCTTGTAAAAAAAAGCCGGCCAAGTGCGAGTCGGACTCGCGCACCGAGGGTTTCGTACTCCAAAAGTAAAAGTAAAACGATAATATTATATTAATTTGCTCATTTATCGTTAACTTTGTTTGTAGAGGTTTATTGATAATATAAAAAAAAACTATGCTAGTTAGAGCGTTGGTTTTATTTTTCCTGTAAAATATACATAAACCTCTATTGACCATAATAATTTCAGATTTTTCGATTGGTAAACTTCGGAGATAAGGGGGGGGGGGACAGTATTTTTTTCGACATTTTGGCCGACTACTCACAAACTTTTATATATAGAAATAAATAAAAAACTGTTTTAGAATGCACAAGTAAAGGCCTTTCATATGATACCCCACTCAGTATAATTATCTTACTTTGAAATTTCAAACCCCCGATTTTCCCCCTTTTTTAATCAAACTAAAATAATTTTCGCGTTGCTTTTATTTTTCCTGTAAAATATACATAAACCTCTATTGACCATAATTATTTCAGATTTTTCGATTGGTAAACTTCGGAGATAAGGGGGGGAACGGTATTTTTTTCGACATTTTGGCTGATTAATCAAAAACTATTATATATAGAAATAAATAAAAAACTGTTTTAGAATGTACAGGTAAAGGCCTTTCATATGATACCCCACTCGGTATAGTTATTTTACTTTGAAATTTCAAACCCCCGATTTTCCCCCTTTTTTAATAAAACTAAAAATAATTTTCGATTTTTCGTTAATCCAATGATGTTGGGCCACTATTATACACAACTTTGCCAAATTTCATGTTGATAGCTTTAATAGTTACTGAAATAATCGACTGTGACAGACGGACGGACAGACGGACGGAGAAAGTCTCACCATAAGGGTTCCATTTTTACCATTTTGGTACGGAACCCTAATAAGATGATGAATAGAAATTGAGCTTATGTATGTGTGTAATATACTAAGCATGGTTGAAAGTCTACACATACTCTGATCGCGAGCGATTTCCTCTCATTCATTGAGGAGTTCCGTCCTTCATCTCCGAAGATATTCATCAAATCTTCACCTTTAAATGGGACCTGACTGCAAATACACCCTTGCAAATATAAAAAAATTATTGAAATCAGTTAAGATTTGATGGAGATAAGGATGGACATCGACAAAAAATAAAAAAAATTACGCGTCGAATTGAGAACCTCCTCTTTTTGTTTTTTTTGAAGTCGGTTAAAAACAACAGGTAGGTAGGTAACATAATAATTTATTTCTACGTAAGCACTATGAGTACAGTGTGAATACTCCGCCTGAAACCGTTTACAGTAGGGAATGCAAAAACATAAAAAAATATCCAATAAACAGCATCAGTCAAACATAAGATGAGGCCATTAAATATATATTTGCCACAAATGGCTGTAACGCTAACGTAGACAACAATGATGACGTCTACCATGCAGTAGAAAATTATTGTCCACAGGTACAGTAATATTAAAGCTTCTATATATTTCAAAGTAGCTATAATCAGTACAATATTGGAAGAAAATAACAAAATACCAATAACAGCATAAGCATGTATGACGATTTGAGTCACAACTTCGCTTAGGCCGATACTTCGAAGGATGTCTTCACCTACGAAAAAGAATACAATATAAAAAGTACTTAGTAACAAGCCAAGGACAGCTATTAATATGGTTCCGAGTTTAGGAGATAGGATGAAGCAGCATGAATTCGCAGCAGCGCATTTATTAAAGACCGATTGATTATTCTGCAAAAAAAAATTATGCTTCGTTTGTAGATTATTATTATCCTTATTAAACGAATAAAACTATACGTAGCCTATAGATAATAGGTACTTGATTAATTGATTAAGTTAATAATCTGTCGGTTATGTTTAAAAACTGTCTCTTAAGTTATTATATGCAATTTAGTAGGAACCATAGGGAGATGAGAAGACGCCACTCCCGACCGACTGGTGGTCACACCTAAAACGTAGTGATTACATTCTCTTTGGTCACCCCAGTTTGTAACACCAGCGTGATTACGTGTATTTTTTTCCATAACTTCACATCGCGGGTTTTACTAAACCTTTTATAATATGTATCTTAACGTTAGTACATAATATTACCGTGACGTTAGTGTTGTGATTTGTGATAAGTAAATAGTTCGTATGGTCTTATATTATGGTCTTCATTAGTCACACTGGTGCTACAAACTGGTGTGACCACGAGTCGGTCACGGAAGACGCGAGAAGGCACAACACCAAGACGTGTCAAAGTTCCTAAAGAGCGATGTAACCGCAAACACATTAAGGTCTGCCCGCTGAATTCAAATTTGAATTGGTTTTTCGCAATTTGTAAACTGATACGATAAAGTAGGCCCATAATTATGGCATTCTACTTGCACCGATGGCAGTGTCATCTTCACAGGTTTATTTATATAAGAATCTTTACTTGAAAGTTGAAAGTGTCCAATTTAAGAAATTAGTCAGAATATCGAATAATTTGTGAGTATATCCAACTCGATATTCTGACTAATTTCTTAAACTGGACACTTTCAGGTAAAGATTTTTATATAAACCTGTGAAGATAATACTGCCATTGGCCCAAAATGCCATAAGCCTACTTTGTCGTCAAATTGCAAAAAATTTCGCGGGCAGACCCGTATAATCCACCTTAATACTTGGTACATATTCCGAAATAATAAGAAAGCTTATTATAAAAAAATCACATATGTACCTAAGTAATAAGTACCTTTTTTATTTTCCAAAACATTGAAAAATACAGCTAAGAGGTTGAGAAAGTAAGGCCAAAAATTATACCTATATTGTAAGGCGACGAAAAGACGAATTTGTTTTAACGGTTAAGGTATAACATTTGAAAAGGTAAAGGTAAAAAGGTAAAGGTAAAGGTAAAAGGTAAGGACCTAAACGGTCAGGCACATAATAACTATCGCATTTATAAAATTTAAGTATGGATTAGTGTCTGGTTCTAATATAATATTATTATCCCATAAATTGAGATACCTAACTCACCGCTTCGTGTTTCCAAATTCCACCCATAATAAGTCCTCTTGGGTTGCGAAAGCATTAACGTAATTTTAAAAATCAGATATATACTTATGGCCTATTAAGATCAATGTACATTGTACAATGATTAAGTAATATTTCGAACCAGTTCAACGTTCGTGGGAAGATACCTATTACCTGGGTTTGAATCCAACATCTATAATCCTTTTATAATAATTTGTAGGTATATATTTATAGATTCACTACGTTTGTTAGAATCGTAAGATCGAATACCGTTGGAATCTATTGAGTCGTATTCAAATAATCGATTCATAAACATGAAAATTAAATTGACCACTGAATTTGACGATATATTAATTAATTGAATACGTAATAACTAATAATTTAAAACCGTTAGATACACAAACAAGAATCAAAAGTAAACCAAATGCACAGATTATGTATACCCATGGAACTCGGAATTAAGACTACGTCTAATCCTACATCCATGTGTAATACGATGGAACTAGGAATTACGACTATAGTCTTCTTATTTCTATGTGTGAAACCAAAATGTAAACAAGTGGCCACAGACACTGACCAACAGGCTGACAAGCACCCATCAAACCTTATCTTCTTCTTCTTCGTTTGTTTAGCGGCTCATCAAACACTACACCACGGACCTGGGCCGATTCTGTAACTTAATTGCTAAAAATCATAGCCACTGACATATATTTTTTATCCATTGAAGGTTTGCTACGAAAATGATACTTTTATTTTCCTACCAAACCTTCAATGGATAAAGAATATATGTCAGTGACTACCATTTTTTGATAGCAACTAAGTTACAGAATCAGGGCCCTGGGGGGCTATTCGTTAACTCGATGGCTATCATTTAGTTGCTATCAAAAACTGTCAAACTCGAATTTTTGATTCTGTAACTTCAGTTGCCTACTGAAATGACGTCATAGTAACCGAATCTCCAAAATAGCCACTTAGTGATGGTCCGTAGGCACCGGAAGCGCAATTTTACATATCGATATTTCAAAATGGGTACCTTCTGTTAAGTTTATGTTTTATTATTTAATATTTGTGAAAAATAAAACTCCATTTTTAGATGTCTTTTTCTAATGTCTGTTTTTATTCTTTTTTCTATCAAAGCACATTACATATTAAAAATAGTTCTAATAATTAATATAAAAGAGATCTTATTACAACACCTTCTACATTTTTCATTTTCATTCATTTCATTTTTTCATTTGCGCACTTTCACCCTTTTTTTAATAAAACTACATATTTTTACACTTAATTCCTACCCTAACGCAGTGGGTGTACGGGTAAATACGAATTCCCCTTGCACCCACTGGTGGGAGAAGCCGGTGGTTGCACGGGTCGTCGGCCAAAATGATTTTCGATTTTTTATTCCAATGATGTTGGGCCACTATTATACACAACTATTCCAAATTTCATATCGATAGCATTAATAGTTACTAAATTAATCGACTGTGACAGACGGACGGGCGGACGGACGGAGACTCACCATAAGGGTGGAACCACATTTGTGAGGATCGTTTCGGATTTCGCCCATACAAAACTGTCAAATTCCATAGAAACGTGTACGGTTCAAATCGGCTTTTCGATGCGTACACGAATGTATGGAAAATGACAGTTTTGTATAGGCAAAATCCGAATCGATCCTCACAAATGTGGTTCCACCCTAAGGGTTCCATTTTTACCATTTTGGTACGGAACCCTAAAAATAATTGAAAACGGTTCAGATTTGATGAAGTTATGGAGTAATATAAACAAAAATTGAGGAGTTCCGTCCTCCATCATCGAAGCTATTCATCTATATCATCACACTACATGGCTGCTATTATTCTTTCAAGAGTGTACTAGTGTTAGATATCCAGGCTGCAGCATCAGCTCATCAGCTCAATGGAGGCACTATTGCATTCTATGTAGAATCAAATACTGATCAAAACGAATCCAAACGACATAATATCTGCTATTATTTTTTCGAGACTGTACTAGTGTGCTGCATATCCTGGCTGCAGTTTCAGCTTCATCATCAGAGCCATTCCATGGATATCATTTAAGACTACTTATCAATACGAAACAATACGATATACAATATCAATACGAATGAAACGAGCCTGAACTCCATGGTGTTACATCGTTTTACTACAGAATTCCCATAGCGATCTTCCGCCTCCATCATCAGATCAGCTCCATGTTACAAAAATATTGCATTGTAATTCGATTTAGGTACCATGCACATTTTCAGTTCAATCGGATACCGGGAATGGTTCCAATACATCTTGCAAGACTTGGCCTAAACATACATTGCAAGATAAATAAAAGCTTGTAAAAATAAGATGATAGGTAAATAGAAATTTAGCTTATGTATGTATGTTATGTACTAGGTTACAAGTCTACACATACTCTGATCGCGAGTGATTTCCTCTCATTCATTGAGGAGTTCCGTTTTCGATCTCCGAAGATATTCATCAAATCTTCACCAAATTTTGACGGGCAACCTTTTAGAACGGAAAAACAGTTGCCGCGGGATTTTTAACAGGCTTCAAAAAAAGAGGTTATCAACTCGACACATATATCTATATAAATAAAAATGAATGTTGGTAAGCGCATAACTCAAGAATGGATGGACCAATTCGGTTAATTTATTTTTTTGTATGTTCCTTAAGGTCCACGGAAGGTTTTAATACTTAATAAAAAAAAAACAAACAAAAAAAATTGTAATAGATAAGTTAGCGGTACGAAGTTCGCCGTGTCAGCTAGTATGTAATATTATTGGAACTGCAAAATATTCACATAATCTAACAAACAAAACAAATTTTCTTTCAAACAAATATACAAAATTTTATAGATGTTTTTTATTTGCTTACACTTATAAAATAAATAAATAAAAAGAGCTTATTCAGACTTGGTATAATTGGTAATAATAATAATTTATTTATTTGCATCAAACATGGGTTACAGGTAATAGAATAAAATTATTTTTATGATCCAAACATGTTTTGCCATGTGATGGCGTGCAAATGTTAAGTGCTTATTATAGGTACAATATCTAGTTTTATTACATTTTAATAATTTTTACACAAACCGAGACACTTAGCTTACATACTCGTAGATTATAGAAATTTTACATTATAACCTTTATGTATCAGAAAATAATTAATGAAAACATACTTCATCCAATAATAATTAATGCCGATTTAAAATTTTTATTGTCATAAAGTGCTATAGTTTGAGCGGGAGAGACCCCCTGAGGTATGTGGGCGGTGAGACGGGGGAGGTAAACAATCTTGTAGCTAACTCAGTCTGCCGTCGACCACGGCGACGGTCACACGTCTTAGTTGTTTGCACCCCTTTGTCCCAAACACACACGAGATAAAATATCCTGAGATGGGTCCGCCAATTCCACGTAATGTGAAAAATGTTATTTACACTGACAGTTTTTTTCTCAAACGAAAGGGTGACAAGGAAAGTATAGAACACAAATATGATATGAACATTAATAAATTAGTGGCAGAGGCTACTGTATCGTAAATAATAAAATGTATTCATTTTAGATATTCGTTTATTCTTGTTTAACCAGGAAATAATTTTTTTGTTATAATTACCCATTACATTTATTAAGACATTTTCCGACATGTTATCCTGAGATTTATCTGCCCTAAAATATCTCATGTGCGTCTAGTCAACGTCTTGTCAATCGCGCCCTCCCCCCTCTCACCGCCCACATACCTCAGGCGTTGTCTAGCTCTTGCGCTCATACTATACCATGCACATTTTCAGTTCAATCGGATAGCGGGAATGGTTCTTGCGCTCAGACTATAGTCAATGTCAAAGATTAAAATGTCAAGTTCTTAGAAAATAATAATAATATGGTCCAGTTTTAAAATGTACATTAATCGAATTTCATTTTAAAATAGTCCTTAACATCATAAACATTTTCATTTAATAATTTATTGTATAAATAATTTTTGAATTTATTAGTGGTTAAAATCTTAATTCGATCTGGCAAATAATTGTATATTTTGATTGCCATACAGCATACATTTCGTTTGCAGATACTTAATTCTTGCCTTGGTAGTTCGATCTGTAATAATTTTTGTCTTCTGTTACGGCTTCCATTTTTTTGCGGGAACAGCTGAATATTTTTCCTTACAAATAGGCATATTTCATAGATATATAGAGCTGGCAAAGGCAATATCTTTTTTTTCCTAAATAGTAGTTTACAGCTGTCTAAATAATCAGCACCACATAAAGCTCTAATGCATCTCTTTTGTGCTCTAAAGACTCTGATTAAATCGACCGAATTTCCCCATAAAACTAAACCGTATCTTAACGCCGAAGAGACATATGCATAATATGCAATTGTAGCTGCAGCTTCAGAGACTGTTATCCGAAGCCTTTTCAATATGTAGGTAAATTTATCTAATTTTGTCAATTTTGTACATATTTTATCTACCTGAGCTTTCCAATTCAAATAATTGTCTATGGTTAAGCCTAGGAATGTTGTTGTATCTGCTTCTTTGATATTAATGCCATCATAGTTAAGGATGATTATACGAGTCTGCGCGCGAAATTCAAATTTAATTTGGTTTTGCGCAATTTATAAACTAATACGACAAACTAGGCTAATGGCATTCTAATTGCGCCATTAGAATTATTATCTTCACAGGTTTACATAAAAATCTTTACTTGAAAGTGTCCAGTTTAAGAAATTAATCAAAATATCGAGTTGGACGTGAGTAACTCACAAATTAGTCGATATTTTGATTAATTTCTTAAACTGGACACTTTCAAGTAAAGATTTTTATATAAACCTGTGAAGATGATACTGCCATCGTCGCAATAAGAATGCCATAAGCCTACTTTGTCGTATTAGTTTACAAATTGCGAAAAACCAAATTAAATTTGAATTTCGCGGGCAGAACTGTGTCTTCCACCTTAATGTTAATTTTTATATCCATACTATTATATGTTCGAAAATGTATGAATTGTGTTTTACTGAGATTGATGTTTAGGCCATTGTTTGTGAGCCAGTCTGTAACATCTCTGAGAGCCTTGTTTGTTTTGTTTTCAATCATTTGTCGGTCATGGCTTTTTATAATTACTGTCGTATCACTATTACGTTTACAAACTACGTCGTTTACAAACTAACTCTTGGTATAAACTTTCAATTTTTCTTATATTCTAAGCAGTATAATATTTATAACAGAATTTTAACTAAACTTACACATACAATAATTTTAACATCTTAATATATATAAATTACGTGTCACGTTGTTTGTCCGCGATGGACTCCTAAACTACTTAACCGATTTTGATCAAACTTTGTAGCTATCTGTAATTTGGTCCAACTTGAAAGATAGGATAGTTTTAGTAGTTATTTGTTTTATTTATATAGGTAAGTTGGCGGTACGAAGTTCGCCGAGTCAGCTAGTATAATATAGAACACAGATAAAGTTTCAATTTTCAATTATTTTTGTTCTGGCTCGACAACCTTGTCTGTTTGCCTATTTTAGGCAAAGGCCTCCTCTAATTGCCTCCACATCTGTCTGCCATAAGCTTTTCTTTTCCATGTGTTGCCACCTGCCACAGCTTTGATTTCATCGACCCATCTTTGGAAAGGTCTGTACCAGTTCATTAGTATTTTGCTCCATTTCTCTTGGCCTCTGAGCCTTCACTTCTCTTGGGCCGTGTGCCCAGTCAACTTCCATTTGAGTTTCTTGATGATGACAGTTATTATATATTATAAAATATTTATGAAACTCGATTCACAAGTTTCAAGATGACTCTTTTGAAACCAACACAAAAAATCAAAGTTGAGTTATTGTATATGAACTGTGCCGTTGTCTTTTAGCTGGGCTTGGCAACACTAACACCACTCGGCGCACTGTTATGACTCTCGATGTTTGCAACACTGCGTAGCGACAATAATGGTGAAGACACATTAGATTCAATGGGAGTACCCTTCTTCTTATAACTGATCAAGTGGTTTAATATTGACGGTGGTAATGCAACGGGTGTTAACTTCCCTGGTCCGTTTGCTATGTATGTTTGTAATATCTTCTTCGAAGGGGACGCTGGATCGTTAACCGTTAATACGACTAACGATCCAGTTTCAATATTGGTCGGTATTTGAAAAGTGTTGATTGCCTCTGGTGTTTTGACCTGTAAACTTGGTGCATTGGTTCTGTTACTGGCCGGGTCTTCTTTGGGTTTGGATGTCGAACCGACTACTGCCCTGGCAGCCAGTTTTGGAGGTTTCTGTGGTGCTGGTTGTTTGGATTTCATGGCAGCCAGTTTTGGAGGTTTCTGTCGTGCTGGTTGTTTGGATTTTTGTATCCGTTGCTTGTGGAGTACTATAATATCATCTGCGGTGACCGCGCCCGGGTGGAAGGGTTCCATCGCTATTTCCAGTGCCTTTGCTGCGCGACCTGCTCAAGGAAATAATAACTATTATAGACTACTAGTTGAAACGGTAATTAGTTTATTCGTGTAGAAAATTAGAATTTTCAATATCTTTTCAAGAATTTTTTACTCTTAAAACAATATATTTTTTGTTCCAAAAACAATATAATTTGTATTTTTGCTCTGCAATGTCTGCAATCGAGTGTATTTGTAGTCTTACTAGTAAGTTAAGTAAAGTAAGTACCTTTAATAAGTTATAAAGTTTTTTAGCTGGCTACAAGACCAAGGCTGGTCTTTTCAAAACTTTAGTAGAAAACAGGTACTTTGTTTGCAGATACTTATATTAAGGTATTCACAATTACAATTAGTTGCAGTGTATTGCCGTTACAGGGCGTGCAAACATTGAATGAAATTATACAAATTATTGTAAACAATACATATTATTACATTTTATAATTATAGTTATTATAATTTCCGTGTGGTGACGGCAGATCAGAATACAGTTGTCACCACCCCTCCTCTGCCCAGCGTGGTGATTATGGGCAAACCCTCCCCTTGGGAGAGGCCTTTAGTCCAGCAGTGGACTGTTATAGGCTATTGATGATTCATATGCAGATCATGCCGCCGCCTCTCGGACAGCTATTGGCCTAAGGCTTGGCCGAAGTCCTCTTCCGAATACTAGCTGCAAGCGGCAAGGTACTGTTTTCCTCAATTCCAGAACGTACTTACTCTGCCTCAGGCCGCTCTCCCTGGCGGCTGTGCGGCGCTCCCGCTCGGCGCGCTTCTCGCTGTGAAGCCACTCCCGCTCCAGCTCGGCCTGGCGGGCGGCCAGCGCGCGCTCCTCCTCGAACTCCGCCTTGAGCTCCGCCACGTCGAACTGGCACTGATCCGTGGCGTAGAGAGCCTTGTCTATTTGCGCGCCGTTCGTCTTTTCTTCCTTCTTGAACTAAATATATAAAAGGAAAAGGTTACTGCTTATCTGACTGACTGGTTGATCTATCAACGCACATCTCAAACCACTGCAAACGGGTCGGGCTGAAATTTGACATACAAATTATACAGACGTAGGCATCCACTAAAAGATTTTTTGAAATTCAACCCCAAAGGGGGTAAAATAGGGGGTTGAAAACTATATAACACAATGGTACCACAGGTGGCTTTATCGCTGAGAAGCGATGTCTGCCAGGCAATCATGTTGTAGATAATATAATGATCGGAGAGAAAGTTAGGCTTCAAATAATAAGTAAGACAAATAACATCGGTTATTTTTCGCCTTCCGAATCTTAGACCTAAACTAAAAAACGACTCCGAAGTTGGTGTGTCACGTCACTCCCGTGCCTCGAAGAGCACATAAAGCCATGAATCGCGCCTAATCTCTCTCTGGTCGTGTCGGATTTTCGTCCCATGGGACTATGAGAGGGAATAGACGGCACCTGTGTGTTGCACACACACTTGTGCACTATAATATGTCCCGCGCAGATAGTAAATCTCTGTGGAGATTTTGCCGACCTCCAACTCACACTGATCGTACACATCTTGACATTGAGCTGCTTACTGGTGCAGTCTGGAAATAGCTGCGCAATGAGAATGAAGTCAGTCCCGAGCGCAGCAAGCGCGCGGTCCAGCCCGCAGCACGGCAGTAGTTCAGCTTGCGGTATTGCCCGCCAGTACCCCAGGCGCCCTCGTGTACTACGGATGACACTGATCGTACACACCTTGACTTTGAGCTGCTTCCTGGAGGGGTCTGGGAACAGCTCCGTCATGAGAGTGATGTCAGTCCCGAGCGCAGAGAGCGCGCGGCCGAACCGTACGGTCACCGGCGCAGTCCAGCCCGCGGCACGGCAATAGTTCAGCTTGCGGTATTGCCCGCCAGTACCCCAGGCGCCCTCGTGTACTACGGATGACACTGATCGTACACACCTTGACTTTGAGCTGCTTCCTGGAGGGGTCTGGGAACAGCTCCGTCATGAGAGTGAAGTCAGTCCCGAGCGCAGAGAGCGCGCGGCCGAACCGTACGGTCACCGGCGCAGTCCAGCCCGCGGCACGGCAGTAGTTCAGCTTGCGGTATTGCCCGCCAGTACCCCAGGCGCCCTCGTGTACTACGGATGACACTGATCGTACACACCTTGACTTTGAGCTGCTTCCTGGAGGGGTCTGGGAACAGCTCCGTCATGAGAGTGAAGTCAGTCCCGAGCGCAGCGAGCGCGCGGTCGAACCGTACGGTCACCGGCGCAGTCCAGCCCGCGGCACGGCAGTAGTTCAGCTTGCGGTATTGCCCGCCAGTACCCCAGGCGCCCTCGTGTACTACGGATGACACTGATCGTACACACCTTGACTTTGAGCTGCTTCCTGGAGGGGTCTGGGAACAGCTCGGTCATGAGAGTGAAGTCAGTCCCGAGCGCAGAGAGCGCGCGGCCGAACCGTACGGTCACCGGCGCAGTCCAGCCCGCGGCACGGCAGTAGTTCAGCTTGCGGTATTGCCCGCCAGTACCCCAGGCGCCCTCGTGTACAACGGATGACACTGATCGTACACACCTTGACTTTGAGCTGCTTCCTGGAGGGGTCTGGGAACAGCTCCGTCATGAGAGTGAAGTCAGTCCCGAGCGCAGCGAGCACGCGGTCGAACCGTACGGTCACCGGCGCAGTCCAGCCCGCGGCACGGCAGTAGTTCAGCTTGCGGTATTGCCCGCCAGTACCCCAGGCGCCCTCGTGTACTACGGATGACACTGATCGTACACACCTTGACTTTGAGCTGCTTCCTGGAGGGGTCTGGGAACAGCTCCGTCATGAGAGTGAAGTCAGTCCCGAGCGCAGAGAGCGCGCGGCCGAACCGTACGGTCACCGGCGCAGTCCAGCCCGCGGCACGGCAGTAGTTCAGCTTGCGGTATTGCCCGCCAGTACCCCAGGCGCCCTCGTGTACTACGGATGACACTGATCGTACACACCTTGACTTTGAGCTGCTTCCTGGAGGGGTCTGGGAACAGCTCCGTCATGAGAGTGAAGTCAGTCCCGAGCGCAGAGAGCGCGCGGCCGAACCGTACGGTCACCGGCGCAGTCCAGCCCGCGGCACGGCAGTAGTTCAGCTTGCGGTATTGCCCGCCAGTACCCCAGGCGCCCTCGTATACTACGGATGACACTGATCGTACACACCTTGACTTTGAGCTGCTTCCTGGAGGGGTCTGGGAACAGCTCTGTCTGAGAGTGAAGTCAGTCCCGAGCGCAGCTAGCGCGCGGTCGAACCGTACGGTCACCGGCGCAGTCCAGCCCGCGGCACGGCAGTAGTTCAGCTTGCGGTATTGCCCGCCAGTATCCCAGGCGCCCTCGTGCACTATGGATGGCACTGATTGAACACACCTTGACTTTGAGCTCCTTCCTTGTGCGGTCCGGGAACAGCTCCGTCATGAGAGTGGAGTCAGTCCCGAGCGCAGCGAGCGCGCGGTAGAACCGCACGGTCACCGGCGCGGTCCAGCCCGCGGCACGGCAGTAGTTAAGCTTGCGGTATTGCCCGCCAGTACCCTGGGCGCCCTCGTGCACAATGATGGCACTGATTGTACACACCTTGACTTTGAGCTGCTTCCTTGTGCGGTCTGAGAACAGCTCCGTCATGAGAGTGAAGTCAGTCCCGAGCGCAGCGAGCGCGCGGTGGAATCGCACGGTCACCAGCGCGATCAAGCCCGCGGCACGGCAGTAGTTCAGATTGCGATATTGCCCGCCAGTACCCCAGGCGCCCTCGTGCACTACGGATGACACTGATCGTACACACCTTGACTTTGAGCTGCTTCCTTGTGCGGTCTGGGAACAGCTCCGTCATGAGAGTGAAGTCAGTCCCGAACGCAGCGAGCGCGCGGTAGAACCGCACGGTTTCCGGCGCGGTCCAGCTCGGGCCACGGCGGTTCTGCTTGCGGTATTGCCCGCCAGTACCCTGGGTGCCCTCGTGCACTACGGACGATACTTTACGATCGCTCCCTGTTTGTTTTATGACCTGCAGAAATTATTTTTCAGATGCTTAACTATAAATTTCATGCCTACTAATATCATAGTATTATAGTCTTTCCTTCAGTAACAGAGCAATGGTTCGACGTGATATTTTGCTTGTGTATTGAGGACCTTAAGAACGACATGATATTTCAATTATGGGATAAAAATAAACTTGTTTGAGTTTTTCAGTAAACCAATTGCCATCGATATTAGGTATTTATAATTTCTAAATAATTGTTTCTGGTGTGTTCTGACTTCTGAGGCGAGGCTTGGGCCATTGCTAGTTACCATTCAACTGTCATAGACGTGCTGCCAAGCGATTTAGCGTTCCGGTACAAGTGCGCTTAGAAAACAATAAAAGGTATTAATTTACAAGGACCTGCCAAGTTAGCCTGCTACCATCTTAGACTGTATCGTCACTTACTATCAAGGGCTATCTTTTCATCGTATAAAAAAGGCATCTACCCTATTTGAAAAGATAAAAATAAAGTTTACCAAGCTCTGTTCATCAAGAATAATTTCCCCTTTTGGTCCCAGTTTGATCTGCGGTACCGCAGCGGCCTCCGCCGACTTATTCGGTGACTCTGCTGGTGTCACAGCTCCCACCTTTTCCTTTGCTTTCCTTTCCGCTTCCTGTTTCTCATTGGCCTCTTCTATTAAAATTTCATCATCGGTTAGTCTGAAATAAATTTTGTACACTTTACGATGAATTGAAAAATAAAGTCGAGGTGTGAAAACCCGAGTCGCAGGCGAGTAATGGCGCTAAGAGTTTGTTTTTTTCTTTATTTAAAAACGGTAAATAAATATCATGCACCATGTTAGCTTAGTAGTTTTAGTATATTAATTATTATTAGCTAGATTTCTATAGGAGCCAGTGAGTTTACCACCCACTGGTTTTATCGACTTTTCCGCACGGCTTTTGTAGGTAGCCAACTGTGCGATAATATCTTTTGATCTCACGTGTGTGATAAAAGTCTTATTTAGTTTTGATTTAACAGCATTGTAAGATTCAGAGAGAAGTGAAATCTGTCTTTTTTGGCTGAGAGATAGTCTGTAAATGATTGTTGCAGTGTGCAGTGTCACGATCGCCTGATTCACTGATTGGCTGAATTTATGGCATTCTTGCTACATCAATGCATTTTAACTTGTTTTTTACAAAAATAATATTAGAAGAACCTGATCTCCACTAATATTTTCTTCTC
Source organism: Oeneis ivallda (assembly GCA_029955525.1). NCBI lineage: Eukaryota > Metazoa > Arthropoda > Insecta > Lepidoptera > Nymphalidae > Oeneis > Oeneis ivallda. The sequence continues at coordinate 28,323,342 of JARPMR010000001.1, read as the reverse complement.
CCCTCCAAATAAGCGAAAAGCTTTAGGAGTGTACGACAATAGATAACGAGATATCATCAGGAGCCAGTATGAGTGATATTTGTTTTGCCTTGGCCTAGCGTAGCAAAGTCACACTAGTAAAGAATACTCACACTAGGGGGTTGGAGGTGGGGTTGTAGGAGATGAGGTCGTGCATGGTGACCGCTTCGCGCTTCGCGTTCTCGCGCCGCTGCAGCATCGCCTTCCGGCGGCGAGTGTCTCCGCGACGACGGCTTCTGTCATTATTTGTATAATTAAGAAATAAAATATATAATAGAATAGAATAATTTTTTTACTTAAATAAACTTTTACAAATTGCTTTCAAATCGTCAAATTAATCTACCACGTGCCTCATCGGTCTGGTGGTTAATATATTCGACCGCAGATGGTGAGGCTGGTTCGATTCCTGGGTTGGGCCAAAAGTGTATGTAGTAGGTTTTTCTATCAAGAAATTTTTAGTACTATCTCGGAGTTAAGAAGATGGTGGCGTATCAGCCCCGTAACTCTGAGAGCACGTAAATCCGTCGGTTCAGCGCCTGATCTCTCTCCGGTCCCGTCTCATCGAACTATGAGCGTGGCTGGAATCGGTTCACATAATTAATACCTTGCAACATGATCTTGTGCCGCTTGTGTCTAGCTAATAAGAGCTATAAATGTGAAGTGAATGTGTGGTTTGTCCTTCAATCACGCCGCAACAGAGATACGGACCGACGTGATTTTTTTGCACGGATATAGTTGAAGACCTGGAGAGTGACATGGGCTTTTTATCCTGGAAAATTAAGGAATTCCTGCAGGTTTGTTTTTAAAACTATAATCACGTGTACAAAAGCTAGCTAGTGAGCTTTTTATTACTGTGTAGCAATTTCTATCTATCCATCTATCTATCATCAGCTATACAATGCAAGGGTAAGATGAACGTTTCATACTTGTTCATTGGCTGCTTCTCTCTGACAGGCGACGCGGCGGCTGCTTGACTCGCATCTCTGAAACAAATATTACGCCCGTGGGATTGTGTAAAAATGATCATGAGCATCAGTTTGACGACAGCAATCACCTCTGATTGTTCTTCGTTCTAGCTGTAATTAATTTTTAATCAATTTTTTTTTCATTGTATGTTCACCGATTACTCGAAGATGCCTTAACCGATTTGGAAAATTATCTTTTTGTTTGAAAGGGTATACTTCCCAGATGCTCCCATTTAAATTTTCTAAAAAATCAAAATCGATAGAGCGGTTTTTAAAAAATCTGTAATAAATTATATACTTTGTAGTGGCGCAGGTGTTTGAAGTTGATTTTTAAAAAGAACTTATTATATTAAATTGTAACCAATAGTGAGAGAGAACTGTAATGTTACCCAGAATGTACTCAGTGAGAGTACATTCTGGGTAATATTGGACCACTTATTTACCTATTGGGTAAAGACTGCAAGGTGTGCACATCATGAGCTTGTGGATCCTTTGAATTGAGCAGGCTGCGTCGACTCTCATCCTCTGATTCACTTGCACTACCCTTCAAAAAAGAAAAGTAAGTAGTTTAGTATAAATAAATAAGTAAAAAATTGTCTTGAAATTTCTGCAGGAAATTTGATCTTGTGGGATAAAAAGTATTCTGTGTTCATGTAATTATCAATGCTAGCAAAATTGGTTTTTTTGTGGTCCAATCTATAAAAATCACTTTCAAGCTACAGTGTTTCACATGGACTTTGATTTATGCAAAAATTAAAAAAAAACTTTTGTACTCTGTTCCAAATTATCTTTAAAATCACACACAAAAACCCTATGAAACGCTATAAAAAATATTTTATTATATTTTTTTAGCATTCGCTTCTATGAGAGCCCCCTGAAATAAAGATTTTTATAACTTTTCAAGCCATTTTCGGCTGGAGGCCATCGGTTTACATATTATATCTAAATTTGAAGTAATTACGTTCAGTAATTCAGAAGTTATAAGGCTCTGACAGACGGTGGACGGACAGACAAGTGCAGATTCACTCAAGTAGACTCAGAGACCTTCGCTTCGCTTGGTCAACTATTAGATGATCTTACTTTAAACACCAGTAGGGCTAGCATATGCAAGGGTAGAAAAGAATTTTCTTGTGTGCATGCTAGCCATACTGATATGCAAATGACCCGTAACTTTGTAAAGCAATAATACCTGTACACTATTTCTTCGAAGTGGTGCCAATCTAGGAACGGGACGCAGCTTAGGACGGACTTTGCTTGGTGAAGGCAGAGGTATGATAGGATCAAACAGCACCTCAGCATTTTCAGATATGATTTCATTCTTCAAAACGTCAATATGCTTGGGTATACTAGCAGCAGGCTTGAGAGGGACAATACCATCCATTGCTTCATCGTCTGTACTTTCTGGGACACTTGGTATGCTGTAATCTGACATAGACAGTACAATGTTACAAAAATAAGTTTATTTGATCAAAAACTTTACTACTTTATTTTAACACTGCCTTTTGTTACTTGTCTGGTATCATTGGTCCACCTAGTGGGATGCATCAAAAAATTCAAAATTCAAAATTATTTATTTCACTTAGGCCAACCTGTGGCTCTTATGACAAGTCGTGATTCTACCACCGGTTCGGATAGCGGATTCTGCTGAGAAGAGCCGGCAAGAAACTCAGTAGTTGCTCTTTTCAAAATAATCATTTTACAATATTATTATGAAGCTATTACATTGTAATAAGCTTTTATACTATATTGTGGGCAGCTGGATGCCAAGCCGATTTAACCTATGCAACTTTGTTAGAATAAAATATAATATTTTCACAATGAGGGGAAGTTCCATAAAAAAAAGTACTACAATTCAATTCATGTTAAGATGGAAGAAGAAGATTCATCTAATGGTATATCCACATTCCACACACGCCCCGCGGCTGAGGCGCCTGGCTTGCCGCCGGTATTGTTCATGGCATTCAGTGGCACACAACAAAGCCACAGATTACTACACCACTAACTTCAACGATAATCATACACAACTATACTGCAACCTAGAGCAGTAATGATTTAAAAATTGGCTCCATACCGCCTGTAAAGCCATCAGCCCAACCCGGCGTCATGTGTGAATGAGCATTAATACTGAGCTTTTTAGTGCTAGGGTGGCAAGTCAGAGGTTTATAATAGAAATGATGTTATGTACTGAAACAAGTTTTAAACATTCAATAATTCTTCTTGCATGAATATGTATAGGTATTTACTATAGGGAAGTTTGAACTTGTTGCATCCTCATAGCAATTATTGTATTTACCATCCTTATCCTATTTCTTTTATCGAGCATTGAGCACACTATGTTGTGCTGTGGCACAGCATGCTGTTCAACAAGTTCATAGAAAGCATTTGAGAGTGTAACATGAATCCGTACTGTACTAACCATCTCTAACATTATCCTTCTTAGACTCAACATAATAATCAACTTTATCAACAATTGTTTCAGAGATTTGCAACTCATTGTTATCGCTTATTTTATGTGCAGTGGGTTTGCCTGTGCCATTCTGTGGAGTGGATTCGGTAACATTTTTAATAAGCGGTGACTTATTCTCATTAAAGGGAGTTCGGGGGCTTTTACTAGTTTTTTCGGCAGTTTCCTTTGCTTTATTCTCAGCTACCACAGCGTTTTTTCTTGTCGGTGGCAAAGAAGTAACAGCTTTTATTCTAGCCCTTCATGTGGACATAATGGAATTAATAAATAAATTCTTTTATTTGTTTTGTAATGAAAGCAATTATCTCTCTAAAAAAATAATTCAATTCAATTCCCAATTAGTGGCTTTTAGGTGTGCCAACTGGGCACAGATTGTTTCGCCAGTATCGCGTTGATGGAGGAAGCACGAAGGAGATTGTTCGGTGTAAGATGTTCCAAAATTTTGATCAGCTATGTAGAGTAGTTTCTTTTTTTAAGGGTTAGTAACACCTACAACAAAACAAATGATATAAACATGAATTAATTGTTATGTACAATATATACAAGATGTAGGAAACCATAATATACTACAATTTAATTTTATTACATTCTATATTTACATAAACATCTACAATAGGGACTTAACACAAACGTTAACAAATATTCAACATTTACAGGACGAGGGACGTTTGAGGGGAGGACATCATGAAGAGGATGAAGAAGTTTGGGACAGTTAAAGAGGATGTGTGATACAGTGCCTTCATCCAAGCCACACTCACAGACAGAGCTATCCCTTATCCGGAGTTTGGCCAGAAAAACAGGTGTGCATGAATGACCAAGACGCAACCGGGAAATAGTAGAGGTGATCCAGCGTTCAGCAAACCTATATTTGAAAAAACATGGTCGAGTTGGTATGTCTGGCTGGATGGAGGCATAATATTTGCCTTTGATTGATTTTGATTAATTCCAGAGTGTATTCCAAGATCGGTTCAGATATGTTTTTGCAAGGGTACATAAATCTTGTGCCGAATTTCGGAAATGATCAAGTGAGCCAGATCACAACAGCTGTTTTAGCGCAGGAATCAGCAGTCTCATTTCCAGGGATACCGGAGTGGCCGGGGATCCAAACCAACAAGATGGATTAATGTTTTTTGATTACATGAGAGCAAAGCTTCCCTGATCTTCAAAATAATGGGAAATCTTGACTTGCTTCGGAAAGGATTTTCTTTAATAGACATTAAACAACTAAGGGAGTCAGTCAAAATTACAGTTTGTTGGAGGTTATGGGAATGTGCAAACAGGATTGCTTCCTATATATAATTATCCTAGAATATAATTTTGAAATTTGGTGTTAGTGTCTGGGGCTTTAATCAGACCAATATCTGTGATGATAAGAGCTTTGTACACTAGAGCTTTATAAGAAGTAGAAAATACTGGATTAAGTGGGAAAGTTGAAATCGGATGGGGGAGACTAGTATATTTTAAAAAACTGTCTACTAAATATGAAGAAGAGTTACGGGATTGAGGAGAATTAGACAGTTGGGTTAATCTAGGCCAAAGAGGGTGGGATGATAATTGTAGCATCTTGCTGACAAACCGGTCACAAAGATATTGGTGACGGATAGTTAGAGGAGGATCAACACACTCCACCTGCAAAGCATTGGTGGGGAAAGATTTCATTGCACCCAGAATAATTCTGAGGCATCTGTATTGGATTTTATTAAGTTTTTGACTAGCAGATTTGTTGAAAGGTTCAAGAATAAATAAGCAATAATCCAAATGGCTTCTTACTAAGGCATTATATAATAGTTTTAAGGAGTACGGGTGGGCACCCCACCAGACCCCTGCAACTGCTTGAATCACATTAATACCTTTTTCACATTTTTTGATAATATGTTCGGAATGGGCAATTCCAGTAAGGCGGTAATCAAGATAAATACCAAAAAATTTTGTTTTATCTGCGAGGTGGATTAGTTGATCCTCAAATGAAAATTGAAAGGTGGGAAGTGACCTTTTCCTCGTAAAAACCACTGCCTGACATTTCCCCACAGAGAGGGACAAACCATGATCAGAAAGCCACTGGCCTAGGTAATACAAAGCAGAATTAATACGACAAGATATTTCCTCCACACTGCCAGAGCTGTGGTAGAGGGCAATATCATCAGCATATTGAAGGATGTTACAAAAACTGTTGACAGACAATTCAAGATCGTGGGTATATATGCTATATAGCAGAGGGCTGAGAACTGAGCCTTGAGGGAGACCTTTCCAGATGAGTCTGGGGGGAAGAGAAGATGACTGGTGCTTGACCACAATAGACCTGCAAAACAGCAGGCTACATATGAGATGTATTAACCTCGGCGGGATACTCAGCTTTTGCAATTTTTGCCTGAGCACCGGAAGTAGAACATTGTCATATGCGGAAGCGATATCGAGAAAGACGCCCGCAAGGTACTCTCCTTTTGTGAAGGCTATTCGAATGTCAGTTGTCAATATGCCGAGGCTGTCAGTAGTACTCAAACCCTTCCGAAACCCAAATTGGGAGGAGGGAAGAATATTCCTGCTTTCCATTAACCATTCCAGACGGTTTTTAAGAAGATGTTCTGTTATTTTGGCTAAAGTAGATGACAAAGCTATGGGTCTATAGGAAATTGAATCCAAGGGATTTTTACCAGGTTTAATGATAGGAATAACTATTTGGGATTTCCAGGAGTTAGGGACGGTACCAGTTTCAAAACATTTATTAATTATGTTGAGGAAATGAATTTTAGCTTTGTCATTTAGATTAGTCAAAAAGGAATAAGGGACGCCATCCTGCCCTGGGGTTGAATCCTTCAAGCCATTAAGAGCAATTTGAAGCTCGGAAAAAGAAAAGGGAGCATCCATATCATCAGACGTAGGAGCTGGTGTATAACTTGGAAATGAGTCCATATTAGGGACATAAGGTGGAGCCAATTTATCAGCAAAGTCACTAAGCCAATCCAAGGGGTTGTTGGATGTAGGATCAGTGTGGTTGAGGGACCGACGGAATTTTCTAATGTTTGTCCATACAATTGTGGATGGGGATCTAGGACTAAGGGATTCACAGAATCGAGTCCAACTTCTTCTTTTCTTTCTTGATACTAACCTTTTAACCTTAGCATCAAGCCTCTGATATTTAATAAAGTTCTGCTGGGACATACAATTTGAGTAGTTATGACTCTTCCGCAGAAGTTCTTTGACCAAATAAATCATTGCATTCATCATCCCACCAGGGAGAGGAAAGCAGATGATTTTTGGGTGGGTATTTTTTAGGAATATGAGAGTCAGCCGAAGATAAGAGAAATTTTAAAAAGAGATCGTAGCAAGCTAAAACATTTCCATCACTTCCCAGACCTGGCAAGGAGTCTATCATGGAATCAACAGATCTGGCATACTCTGCCCATTTTGCTTTTTTAGGTTGGTATTTTAAAAGAGGATCATGAGAAGAAGGAAAGAAGGACCTATTGTTTAATGAAAGGATGATAGGGAAGTGATCACTGCCGTGTGAGGATGGGAGGGTTTTCCAAGTAATCTGGGAGGCAAGATTAGGAGAGCAGAGGGAGAGATCCACAGCAGATTTAGGGTTCTGATTAGGGAATACCCTGCGTGTTGGAGAGCCATCATTGAGGATGCAGAGACCTACATCATCAAGCATGTCAATCAACAATGGGGCACACCCATCACAGCCGTAACACCCCCACATGGTGTGGTGAGTGTTAAGGTCACCCAGGGCGATGATAGGACTTGGGACGGAAGACAAAATAGATTGAAGTTCAGCAAGTAGAGAGGAAGAGTACCAAAAGTAACCAAAAAATTGTTGGCTGCAGGAGCAGTCAAAAACTCGACTGTGATTTTGTTGCGTCCAATGTTTTTAACTCCATCATGCAAGATGGAGCTAATTTTGTGTTTGTGAAAAAATTGGCCGAAAGTAATTGCTCTTAACGAGGCTCCAGAAGTCGGGTTTTCGACTTCCCTAGAGACTTGGACAATGAACGGTCCTTTGTCATCAATGGAGTAACATTTAAGGCCTTCGGAAAATGAGGGATGGGTATATACATTTTCAATGGATGGGTTTGCTTGGGAGGGATCAGAAATGCTTTTTTTGGAAATGGAGGGAACTGTTCCATCGTCTGCTTGACGTTTGCGGGAAGAAGCCGCTCCCGGATCGGGAGGTTCGCTTGGAGGGTCAGTTTCCATTGTGGTCTTACCTAGTAATTAACACATATTTCTACTTACCAGCACCAAAGGAGTTAGTATTAACTTTCATTTCATTTCATTTCATTATAATATAAATAACAACTTTTTACACTTAAAATCCAAAAGAAAAAACGCCGAAAAACACCGAAATCTCAGTAACACGAGCGTCAGTCAAAGATAACGCAGGCGAAAAAAACTCTAAAAAATAAAATCTAAAAAATTGAGACTTGAGTTGAGTCCTGTGACAGTTGCCACTTGTCAGATTAAAGCGAAGGCCAAACCGGCGCGTCCAGCTTGCGTCTGCGATCGCGTCTGCGGTGGCGATCAGTTGCGACGAATGAATTTGTACTGACTTGTATAGACCGCCGCGTCCCATGATTGGTCGAGGCGTCCCGCCGCTGCGTCTGCACGCCGCGTCCGCGATCAGATCGTGCTTGCAGGGTCTGCACGCTGGACGCAACGGTTATTTCGTATATTTATAGTGGTTTTTTGAGCTTATCCGATACAAATACAGAACGAATAATCAACAAAAACAAGTATCGTTTACTTTATGATACTTCACATGGATGTAAAATATCTTAAAATCAAACAAATTATTCTGAAGTATTCTGGAGAATATGAAAATAGTAGAAAAAAGTTTCTTCGTCTTCTGCAATAGCCATTAGAAGTAACAATTCTTAAAATTCGCTCAATTCGTCTCCAAATATCTTATAATTTGAAATCCCGTTTCCCGCTACACCGCACGATTGACGACACGGACGCTAGGTTGATAGCTTGTTTGATGTGAACGACTTTTGGACGCACACAGGACGGCGGACGCCTTCGTGCACGCCATCGCAGACGCAAATTGAACGCGCCGGTTTGCAGTGTTGCCAACTGCTAGCTTTACACAGTTGCTAGACATTTTTCAAAATGTTGCTAGATTGCCAGTTTTACCCCAAAAAGTTGCTAGATTATCAAAATGTTACAGTAGGTTGGTAGGTTACAATAAAATGTTAATTTCTGACAATCATTTGTATCATGGAACTAGGATTTGCGACTACGATGATTTGTATATTCATGCAAGAGAATTAAAAATGTCTTGTGTACCAGTGTACGTCATTAAATAAAAAAATAAATTAAGAATTTGTCAATTAAATATCTTCCTCTTTAATTGATTAGGTAATATTTAATTAAGGGTTTTATTCAATGTCCATGTCCAATATTATAGTAGTGTATTATACTGTATTCATTGGTTGTAACTTGTAGCATAGCAGGAAACGGGGAATTGAGAATTCGCAACCAACGCCAACCTGTACCTACCATAGCATCTATGACCATACCATAGATCTACTACTCTACTATACGAATCTCGATAGCCATACGTCTCATGATGAAAAGTTGCTAGAAAAAGTAGCTAAAAAGTTTAGCTACAAGTTTCATGAAATTGTAGCTGTCCGTCACCAAAAAATAGCTAGATCTAGCTATAAAGTTGCCAAGTTGGCATCACTGCCGGTTTGGCCTTCGCTTAACATACATAGGTCTGTGACGATGTTGGAAATCCATCATAATGATATCGATATTAATATTACTTAGGTACAAATGTCGATATTATATTTTTATTGATACTATAATAGGATAATTTTATTTGTAACTACTTATTATAATTAAATCAAACAAAAGGGATTAATAAGGTTTCATAATGTATTTAATTAAACAGTGGTGCACAACCCAAATCATCGTCACTATCATCACATTCGGAGTCGCTAGAGCCAGTCCTGCAGATTAATTATAAATTCTTATTCCGATTTAAGGTGGAAGACAAGGGTCTTCCCGTCTGTCGATATTTTGATTAATTTCTTAAACTGGACACTTTCAAGTAAAGATTTTTATATAAACCTATGAAGATGATACTGCCATTGTGCAATTACAATGCCATAAGCCTACTTTGTCGTATTAGTTTTTGCGAAAAACCAAATTAAATTTGAATTTCGTGGGCAGAACCGTGTCTTCCACCTTAACGTAAATGTATTATGACTTATGTAGTGCCCGAAGTTATAGACTTTGGTTACGATAACAAAAGGAACGTCACTATTAATGAGCATAAACCAATGAAGTATGATATTTCTCGCGTACGTTCTTCCTATACTAAAATACCTACTAAACTTCATAGGCGTCATTTGGATGACATCTGTTACAGGACTCAAGCTATATTTTACAGAGTACAGCTATGTTTTAAACTATCGATATGTAAAATTGCGCTTCCGATGCCTATGGACCATCACTAAGTGGCTATTGGTAGTTGTAAATATGTTCCTTGGTGGTCTTGTTGTTGTTCCTGGTCTGTGCTTGGTGGTAAGTACCTATTAATAATTACTCTGAGGTCAGGTGGTAAGATTGAGAGTAGATGTTCCTTGGTACTTGGTAGTATCACGGTAGTATGCACCAAGCACAGACCAGGAACAACAACAAGTAATAAGTATGTTCCTTGCACAACGTACAATAGACCAAATGGAATGATTAAAATACCTAGAATGTTTAAAATATATTTTTGAATGAAACAATCAGTTTATTGTAGTTTTTATGTGGTTTCTTTATTTTTTACTGCCAAAAACGGTGATATTTTGTTCGGTCGACATCATTATCATTTCTCAGGACAAAACAAAAAGTTTTAGGTTATACCTAGTGTACCTAATATTAAAAGTTTTATTATTCTGGGAATCCGGGATCAAATTACTGAATAAGACAAATATTATCTTACTGTGAAATAGCAGCAAGTTTTATTTAGATAAACTAAATGGCGGATAATACAGTGCCAGAAGAGGATTCTATCAGGAGTGTAAGTGTTTACTGTTAATTACTGATTTTATTAGTATTATTTATAAATTTAAGGTCGTAAGTTAATTTTTTTTGTCAAAGTAAGCTAAATTAGGAAAAGTAAACTTACATATTTTTATGAGATACCATATCAGTCCTAATATACCATCATGCGTATTATATTAGCTGCTGTACCAGTTATCTGACAACTATTATCTTTATGTGATAGTATTTGGTAGCTCTTAAAGTTCCCAGTGTAGATAATGTCAATTTTACATCATTTCATTTGATTATATTATATCAATGGTTCTGTCATCTGACCTACACGTCTGACCCTTTTTGTACTTCATAAGCACCCGCAGAACAACAGGCCTTTGTTGTAGAAATTTGTATTGATTTTCATTTTTACATTGAAAATAGTAATTTTTTTAAAGTTTTATGATGTTGAAATCAGTGGTAATATACCTATTTTTTAAATATACATACCTAAAGTTTATAATTGTTGCTAATATTTTGTGGTTACTACTGCTATTTGGGAGGGGGGGGGGGGGGGGGTGTTTGATGGGATGATGATGGCAGTGTAGGTAACTTAAATCTTTACTTGTGTAAAAGGTTAATTATTGTTTATGTAAAACCTTTTTTTTGGTAAATAATATTCCTTAGTAATCATAATTAGGGCAGAAAATATGATCAATTTTAATATATTATTATCTAGTATCATACACGTGCGCTATGTAGATACTTGAATGTGCTCGAAAGCAAATGCAAGTTTCCATATTCCATTCAGTTTGTTACAGGAAAAAAATACACAACCATGGTACAAAAACCTGACTGTGGAACCGGTCATGTTCTTCTATATGATGGCATTCATGATAACAAGTGTTATAGAACAGACATTCTATGTATTCAGAGCATGCACTGTGAACCACGGCTTCAGTGAAGAGATTTGCTATCACATAAGTAACTACAGTGATGTGAACAAAGAAGTTCAGGTATTATTCTAAGCAAGTATTATATACAGTGTGAGTCTTCATAATGTTCAAATTCATAATGTCTTCATAATGTAAGAGGGAAACTATGCTTAATTTTACTGATGGAAAATGTTTTAAAAAAAATTTTTTTTAGATCTCTAGAGTCAAACAACGTATAACTTATTTGTATTTTGATCGATTTATTTTCTGTTTTTACAAAATATTTTATTCTTATATGTTACATTTTTGATTATAATTACCTACCTAGCTATTGCCCGCGCGACTTCGTATGTGTGGAATTAGGTTCTTCGTAAAACCCGTGGGAACTCATGGTATAACTTAAAAAATTACAGACTTTCATACAAACTTTAACCCCCATTTAAACCCTTAGGAGGTGTAATTTCACAGAATCCTTTCTCATAGTGCTCGCCTACATCTAAGGAACCTAATTTATGTCATAATTTCAAGTTTCTAACTTCCGTCGCTGAATAATGAAAATCAACATTTTGACAACAGTCAAATACCGAATTATAATGCAACTGCGAAGCCAGTTAAGAGACTCGCGCGCCACCGCATCTGAAATGTTTAACAGCCGCCTTTTTTTTCTGAGGAGTAGGAAATCCTCATGGATACCATTAGATGGCATGTCCGACTACACTGTGTAGTGCCCTACGGACTAAAACCTCCTCCCGTCTCCGGCCGTCCATCCCGGTACTGCGCACAGCAGACTTCAGGGTGGGGGCTGTCAGTTTAGGCTATGTCCAAGTTTTGCCTTTTCTCATCCTTGACGCGTCGTCCTACTATCCTGTGGAGCAATGTTGCGCATTTGTTCCATCCTTCCCTGCTATCCAACATCAACTTCACCAGATTACCTTTTGTGAGAGGTTCTCCGACGCGTGCATTTTCTCTTTCCTCTTCGAATTCCTTGCACTAAAAATCAAATCATGGGCTTGATCTTAATACAATACAATACAATAATTACTAAATGGTATTTAATGTGATAGGTACTGGAGATCAAAAACTAGTCGTCCTTGCTAGATTTTATCAATCCGTGTTAAGGACGATCAGCCCTCTCCCTCAAATGCACCACGATCTTTAGGTGGGATTCTTCACGTGGGTACGAGCGCCCATTGTATAGATTTGACAAAATTACATTGTAGATTTGAAAAAATTACAATACTGTGTTTGTGTGTGTGTGTGTGTGTGTGTGTGTGTGTGTGTGTGTGTGTGTGTGTGTGTGTGTGTGTGTGTGTGTGTGTGTGTGTGTGTGTGTGCGTGTGTGTGTGTGTGTTTGTGTGTCAATTGTGAGTGTGTTAAAGTATGTGCGGGAAGGAAAAGTTAAAAATAATAATAAATAAATAATTAGTGATTGTAGTTTATGTCAGTGATTCGTGTTATATTTATATTAATGAAAAAGAGGGTAGTTAAATCAATTTAATTATTTTAAGAAATCTTCAATTTCGTCCTAAGTTTTATCGACAAGATATGACATAAAAAATAACAGCCGCCTTAATCTGATCGAAGGTGACGGTGTTGCTGTTCCACCAGTGGAACGGCATCGCTGGCCACGTGGTGCCGCTGCTGCTGGCGTTTTTCCTGGGCAGCTACAGTGACAAGCGCGGCAGGAAGGTGCTGCTGTGCGGCGGCCTGCTCGGGAAACTGTTCTTCTCGTTGATGATCACGCTCAACACTATGAAACGTGAGTACCTACAATTAAACTGTTGTGGTGTTAATGTTTCAATTTCAATGCCTTAACATGGGTAGCATAAGTATGTCACGCACTCTTTAAACATTTCTGTGGTGGTGTCGTGTGATGCGGGTTGTTACGTTCCCTCAAATATGGTTGCGCGAAGCAATGGCTGGGTCATGCGTCATGCTCGTGAACGGGTGCCACCGGTGGGAATGGGGCTACTTTATGTCTGCCCATCTTAAGATAGAAGTTAGTCGGTATGCAATTTTGGAACTTCCCTCATTGTGGAAACACTGCATATATAGCATAGTATTTAGGTACTGTATTGTAAATTTGTTTTGAAAAGAGCAACCGCCGAGTTTCTTGCTGGTTCTTCTCGGCAGGAAGGGCATTCCGAACCAGTGGTAGAGCCAGACGATTCAAAAGCACTTGTAAAAATTTTATTTGAATAAAAAATATTTCTATTTCTATTTCTAATAATTTATTTATTGCGAAAGTAGAGGTGTTGAAAATATACAAAAATTCGCGTGTAGAGCACCCAAAGTCTGTTTATATACAGCATGCAACGTTTAAAGACTAGCTTAATCTATACTAATATTATAAAGAGAAAAGATTTCTTTGTTTGTACCAAATAGGCTCTGTAACTACTGGACCGATTTTAACCATTTTTTCACCAATAGAAAGCTAAGTTATCAGGAAGTAACATACGCTATAATTTATTTAAAAAAAAATCGATCCTTAAGAAATTTTTTTTTTTTTTTTTTTTTTTATTCGATGACAAGATAGTCCTTGGCTGCGATCTCACCTAATGGTAAATGACGATGCAGTCTAAGATGGTAGCGGACTAACTTGGAAGGGGTATGGCAGTGAAAATTCAACCCATGCCCCTAATCGGTTTCTACACGCCATCGTGCCGGAACGCTAAATCGCTTGGCGGCACGTCTTTGACGGTAGGGTGGTAACTAGCCACGGCCAACGAATGCCTCCCACCAGACCAGACCAGAGACAATTCAGAAATTATAAATTCCCAAATTGACCCCGCCGGGAATCGAACCCGAGACCTCCCAGTAATAAGACCACAGCGCTCACCACTGCGCCAGGGAGGTCGTCAATCGTCGTCAAATTGCAATAATGTAACCCAAAGTAGCAAAATTTTGCCTATAAAATGCATTATTTGGCGTGTGCTGTGAAAACTATTGATGATACATAAAAATTATATACTACATGATTAAAGTACTCATTATTACCTACAAAAAGTCCGCAAGGGAATATGTCTAACTATGATACTTAAGGCACTATAGTAGCTTTTGTGTTCTAAATTTTAATTAGATTGTCGGTAGAAACAAAAGTAAAGTACTCATTATTCTCTACAAAAAGTCCCCAAGGGAATATATGAAAGTATCATATTTAAGTCATAATAGTAGTTTTTGTATTTTAAAATTTAATTAGATCGCCTTTATTATCGTAGTATTAATTCTTCCATACTGATTACCTATTATAAATGCGAAACTGTGTTTGTTTGTTGGTTTGTCAATCACGCTGCAACAAAGCTACGGATTGACTATTATATTGACTATTATTATGATTATTATTATGTCAAATTAAATAAATTTCAAAAACAATATACAAAAATTAAAATTTCACTTTTCAGAGTGGCCAGTAGAGTACATAATATATACAGCAACATTCCCCAGCGCTTTGACCGGCGCGGATCTGTCGATATTCGCGGGATGTTTCGCGTACATCGCTGATGTGACCTCCGTCCAAAGCAGAACGCTCCGAGTGGGCGTACTGGACGTCGTCTATTTGAGCACTATGCCCACAGGAGTCGCTATCGGTGCGTACCTTTATTTATTTTTACAAGCTTTTTAACTTGCAATGTGTTTTTAAGCTATTGCATAGCTTTTATCGCGGGCTTTGAACTAGGACAAACAGTTTGAGCGCGGCGACCGAATCAAGAAATTCCGTAACGAAAAAACCTAACACCGTCGTTCAGTAAGCGTTCAACATTTTAGACTCTAGTGGTTAGGAGAGTCGCCTATAAATTCAACGTCGATGGTTCGAATCCCAGCTCGACAGACTGAATTTTCTATTTTCAATTTTATTTTAAATAATTTCTAAATGTGGAATTTTTCCCTAATTTTTTATTGTATAAATTGGATAACGCCATCTGTGAAAAAACAGTAACTCCACCAGAGTAACTCTTTGGTGTTGTATCAGTGCAATAGAAATAAACTAAAAATAATTCATCGTAGTTAATCAATTTAATACTAGATGACACCACTAGTTTATTACAATTCCTTCACTAAAATACTACTACTAAGGTACTACGTTCCATCCGGGTGTCTCTTGACACGTCTCTTTTATTTTTTAATTATTTTTTTGCATAATTTTTATTATATGCAAAAAAAATATTGCATAAATATTATAATTGCATAAGTTGATAAAAAATGCTATGCAATAGCTTTACCGCGGCAGTCTCCGAGTGCCACTTAATTTTTTTTTCTATTTTTTTTTCCATAATGTCATGTCAAAAATGATTTTTGTGTTATGTATGTAGTGTGCCAGTATTATTGACGCCCGAAAGAGTTTTTAACAAATATTAAACACAATGTACATATGTACTATGTATGTATGATTAGGTCAAATCTTGCAAGATGAATTGGAACAAATTCCTGGTTTCCGATCGACTTGAAATTATTCATGAATATGTAAATCGGATGTCAATGCAATATAATTGTGCCATGGAATTGATCTGATGATGGAGCTGAAAGATGGCTGTAGGAACTCTGTAGTAAAAAGACATAACCCCATCGAGTTTGGGCTCGTTTGATTTGTGTTGACAAGTACTCTGGTCCTAGATGATATCCAGGGTCTGATGATGTAGGTAGCTTCTAAATGCTTGTTTTATAATTTTTTTTAAATTTACACTTGTTTAACAAGTATAAACGTTGAAAAACTAACTCGACTGTGGAAAATCGCAAATAACATCCACCATTTTGATTTTGTTCGTATATAATATAGCCCCTGTCACCCGTACTATAATAACGAATAGATGTATACATCATTCATCAAAATTGGCTCAATAATTTAGGTGCTACGTTGGTACAAGCGTAAATAGTCGCATTTAACGTTTTACTATCTACTACTATACTAAAAGCATATCCATTCCTTTTAGCTTTGCCGTAGTATAAGCTGTATAACATATAGTACTCGTATAAGGTATATAGTATAGGTATCTAAATATATAAAAGGAAAAGCGTGACTGACTGAACTATAAACGCACAGCTCAAACCACTAGACGGATCGGGCTGAAATTTGGCATGCAGATAACTATTATTGACGTCGGCATCCGAGTAAGAAAGGACTTTCGAAAATTCTACGCCTAAGGGAGTAAAATAGAGCGAAGCCTCGGGCAAAAGCTCACCGGTGGAGTTGAGAGTGGCGAATTCGCAGACTTCACTCACCTTTGAGATAATAAGGAGAACTCTCAGGCGTGCAGGTTACCTCACGATGTTTCCTTCACCGATAAACGCACATAACTATAAAAAGTCGGAGGTCCCGGGCATGCACTTCCGACTTTGAAACCTGCACGCCGGAGAGTTCTATCGAATCCGCTATCGAGTATTAGACCGCAGGCGTTACTACTAGGCTGCCATTGCTCTACTGCAAATGCTCAGTAGGGTTAGTACAAGATTGGATAGTTAACTATGCATAGTAAACTATGACATTACCATCAAAGTAAAATAAACCATAACACTATTGAGTTAGAGCTCAATTTCGTGTATTCTTATACATTTACGTAACGAAAACGCTCCATATTAAAATCGTCCTTTAAATCGATACTAATATGGTTCATTTTACTTTGATGCTAATGTCATAGTTAACTATGACGATCAAACGAATTAAAACTCGGCATAATCACACAGATTCCTGATATGCCAGTTTAAATTTTTACAGGTAACCTATTATACACAAGAGTTGTTAACAGATCTTTTACTGCGATGTTCGCAATCAACTCTTGTCTGATGCTGGTGGCTACGATATACTGCTTCGTGTTCCTCAAATGGCAGACGAGGCCCGAGCAACGCTCGCTGAGGGAAGCCGGAGTGAAGAATCCTGTAGGTGACTTCTTTGACTTGAACAATATCAAACAGACGATGATCACTCTGACGAAGAAAAGGTCGAATAACGGAAGACTGTTTTTGTGGTTCTTGCTCATTTCCATGGCGTTTTATACATTCCAAAGAGGTATGTAATAGGAGTACATCTACAGTTTGTTGTTCTGTTTTTAGGGTTCCGTACCCAAAGGGTGCCAATGGGACCATATTACTAGGTCTCCGCTGAACCTTTATAGGTAGATACTTTAAATTTTCACAGAATCTGTATTTCTATTGCCGCTGTAACAACAAATACATAATGAATGAATGAAAAACACTTTATTGCACACTACATTAAAAAGAAATAAAAACTAAAAATAAACTTAAAAATAAATAATAACACATGGTAGTACAAATGGCGGCCTTATCGCTAAAAAGCGATCTCTACCAGGCAACCACGTATAATATAATACATACAATACATACCACCCTTCCAAGTTAGCCCGCTACCATCTTAGACTGCATCGTCACTTACAATCAGGTGAGATCGCCAGTCAAGGACTAGCTTGTCATTGAATTAAAAAAATAATAATAAAAGATAAAATTACAGATGGTATCCATACAATAAACGTTTGTTTTTGCTCGATCTTAATAATAGCTGGTGTTAAATCTTGTACGATGGTACGGAACCCTATTGTGCAGATCTGACTCGCACTTGGCAAGTTTTAGAGTTCTGCATGTATCACAGATAAAGGGCTATGCCCAAAAATCAATGATATTAAAATAATTTATGCCTTAAAGGCTTAAAGGTTGCATTTTTACCATTTTGATACGAACCCTAAGAAGGTTTTTCGACAGGGCTTATTTCACAATCGTCGAATTAAAACGAAGTGGTTATATTCTCTTGGGAATGGCATTTATGCAACGACAAGTTTTTGTATTGACTATCTGTCAAAACGTCAAAATTATTCGTCGGTTGAGGTCTACGTTGATGGTGAAATATGCCCAAAGTAAAGTAAGAATGTGTTTTGATTGACAATTTATTTTATTTTTTAATACATTTAGGCTCGCTTACAGAAACGCCGGGTTATCCTTTTAACCCAGAGTTAGCTGCTGCTTTGACAGATTTCGTATAAAGCTTCTGTCAAAAATATAAATTTATTCCTGGGTTAAACCTAACCCGCGTCTCTGCAAGCGGGCCTTTAACTTAATTTTTACTAATAGCATAGAATAGCCTAGCATAGTCTACCACTGGTTCGGAATGCCCTTCCTGCCGAGAAGAACTAGCAAGAAACTCGGCGGTTGCTCTTTTCAAAACAAGTCCACAGTACAATAGATAGAATAGAATAGCATAGAACAGAATATAAATGTTTTTTATTCAAACAAATTTTTTTTACAAGTGCTTTTGAATCGTCGATGAGTCTACCACTGGCTCGGAATGCCCTTCCTGCCGAGAAGAACTAGCAAGAGACTCGGCGGTTGCTCTTTTCAAAACAAGTCCACAGTACAATAGATAGAATAGAATATAAATGTTTTTTATTCAAATAAACTTTTTACAAGTGCTTTTGAATCATAGATGAGTCTACCACGTTCGGAATGCCCTTCCTGCCGAGAAGAACCAGCAAGAAACTCGGCGGTTGCTCTTTTCAAAACAAGTCCATAGTATAATAGATAGAATAGAATAGTTTTTTATTCAAATAAACTTTTATACAAGTGCTTTTGAATCGTCGATGAGTCTACCACTGGCTCAGAATGCCCTTCCTGCCGAGAAGAACCAGCAAGAAACTCGGCGGTTGCTCTTTTCAAAACAAGTCCATAGTACAATAGATAGAATAGAATGGAATAGAAATGTTTTTTATTCAACTAAACTTTTTTACAAGTGCTCTTGAATCGTCGATGAGTCTACCACTGGCTCGGAATGCCCTTCCTGCCGAGAAGAACTAGCAAGAGACTCGGCGGTTGCTCTTTCCAAAACAAGTCCATAGTACAATAGATAGAATAGAATGGAATAGAAATGTTTTTTATTCAAATAAACTTTTTTACAAGTGTTTTTGAATGAGTCTACCACTGTTTCGGAATATGCTATGTATGCAGTGTTTCCACAATGAGGAGAAGTTCCACAAAAGCATACCTAATTATAATTCAACACATGTTAAGACGGGAAGACAGAAAGTAGCATTCCCGCCGGTGGTATAAATACTGCAGTGTGTCTGTTCGTTTAGTCTTCAATCATGCAGTAACAGAGAAACTATTCGACGTGACTTCTTGCATGGCTATATTTGAAGACTAGCAGAGAGACAATATACTAAAGTCTGTTCAATAAGTCAGTTGACATGGAAAATTTAATAAAAATGTTTGTAGCAACATTCTTAAAAAGTCATCGATGAATCAAACTGTCTAAAAATGAATGTGATTTAAATTAAAAATAAACTATGCACACATTCATGTTGAAAGGTGGAATAAATGTTAATGCTCTTGACTCTTAAAACTCATGACTTATTGAACAGACTATACCTTTTATCCCGGAAAAGCAGAGTTCCCGCGAGATTTTGAAAAGTAACTTATTTTAACTCCACGCAGACAAAGTTGCGGGCAAAAGATGGTTACAATATAACTTTTTTCTATTACAGATGAAAAACAAGTGATGTACTTATATACGACGAACGTGTTCAAATGGGACGCCTCAGACTTCAGTCATTTCAGAACGTACTTGAGCACCGCCTATGTGATCGTAATGCTTTTCGGTATACCGCTTTTTACGAAAATACTAAACTGGAGAGACACGGTAATAATTTTTATCTTAAACTACTAATATTATAAACTTTTTGACGACTTCCCTGGCTCAGTGGTGAGCGCTGTTGCCTTATAACTGGGAGGTCTCGGGTTCGATTCCCGGCGGGGTCAATTTGGGAATTTATAATTTCTGAATTGTCTCTGGTCTGGTCTGGTGGGAGGCTTTGGCCGCGGCTAGTTACCACCCTACCGTCAAAGACGTGCCACCAAGCAATTTAGCGTTCCGGCACGATGGCTTGTAGAAATCAATTAGGGGTATGGGTTGAATGTTCACTGCCATACCCCTTACAAGTTAGCCCGCTACCATCTTAGACTGCATCGTCACTTATCATCAGGTGAGATGGCAGTCAAGGACTAGCTTGTCATCGAATAGATAAATAAAAAAAACTAGATGATGCCCGCGATGTCGTCCGTGTGGGTTAAGGTTTTTTAATTCCCGCGTGTGCTCTGCAATTTTCTGGGATAAAAAGCCTATGTGCTAATGCTGAATATGAGCTATCTCCATTCCAAATTTCAGCCAAATCGATTCATTAATTGTGGCGTTAAAGAATTAACATCCATCCATACATTGTACATCCTCACAAACTTTCGCATTTATAATATTAGTAGGATAGGATGTGAAAATTTGTGAGGATGTATGGATGGATGTTTGGATTTATTGAATGCATGTTTGTTACTCTTTCACGCCACAACGAATGAACCGATTTGGCTGAAATTTGGAATAGAGATAGCTCATACCCAAGATTAACACAGGCTACTTTTTATCCCGGAAAATTCCCGCAGGAATTAAAAAGCTTTAATCCACGTGGACGAAGTCGCGGGCATTCTTCTTCTTCTTCTTTATCAACCGATAGACGTCCACTGCTGGACAAAGGTCTCTTGCATGGACTTCCACAGGCCTCGGTCTTGCGCCGCCTGAATCCAGCGGCTCCCTGCGACTCGCTTGATGTCGTCGGTCCACCTGGTGGGGGGTCTGCCAACACTGCGCTTCCCGGTGCGGGGTCGCCACTCCAGCACCTTGGGACCCCAACGACCATCAGCTCTTCGAACTATGTGCCCCGCCCATTTCCACTTCAGTATCGCGACTTGCTGAGCTATGTCGGTGACTCTGGTTCTCCTACGGATCTCCTCATTTCTGATTCGATCCCGCAGGGATACTCCGAGCATAGCTCTTTCCATCGCACACTGAGCGGTCCTGAGCCTACTTATGAGGCCCTTAGTTAGCGACCATGTCTCGGATCCGTAAGTCATCACTGGCAACACATACTGTTCGAAGACTTTAGTCTTCAGGCACTGAGGAATTTTGGACGAAAAGACATCTCGGAGCTTCCCGAACGCTGCCCAGCCGAGTTGGATTCGGCGGTTGATCTCTTTCTCGAAATTGGACCTACCTAGCTGGACTGTGTGTCCCAGGTAAATATACTCGTCGACAATTTCGAGTGCAGAGTTCTCAACAATTACTGGGTGGAGCGGTGCAAGAGCATTGGACATGATTTTCGTCTTGCTCATGTTCATTTTCAGGCCCACCTGTTGAGAAACCCTGCTGAGATCGTTGGGCATTGTATTGAGGTCTCTCAGAGTCTCTGCCATGACTACTATGTCATCGGCAAATCGCAGGTGAGTGATGTACTCGCCGTTTATGTTGATGCCAAGCCCGTTCCAATCCAGAAGCTTAAAGACGTCCTCCAACGCAGCGGTAAAGAGCCTCGGGGAGATAACGTCTCCCTGTCGCACTCCACGCTGCAAGTGGATTGGCCTCGTAGTCTGGTCCTGTATACGTACTGACATTGTGGCGTTTTCATACAAGCACTTCAACACTTGGATATACCGGTAGTCAATTCGGCATCTCTGCAGCGACCTCAACACAGCCCAAGATTCCACCGAATCAAAGGCTTTCTCATAGTCCACAAACGCTAAGCAAAGTGGCTGGTTATACTCTTCCGTCTTTTGTATAACCTGCTGCAGCGTATGAATGTGATCTATGGCACCAAAGCCTTTTCGGAATCCGGCTTGTTCGGGAGGCTGGAAGTCGTCGAACCTACGAGCGAGACGATTCGTAATGACTCTCGAGAACAACTTATAAACATGACTCAACAACGAGATGGGTCTATAATTCTTCAACAAGGTATTATCTCCCTTTTTGAAGAACAGAACCACCACGCTCCTGTGCCATGCTTCCGGCGTTGTGCCCTCGTGGATGACGGAATTGAACAATCGCTGAAAGATCTTAAGTACCGGTTTTCCATCCGCTTTCAGGAGTTCCGCAGTGATTCCGTCATCACCTGGCGCCTTGTTGTCCTTAAGCTGTTTGAGAGCCATTCTAATCTCGTATAGGCTGACGTCCGGGATATCTTCGGTATAGTGTCGGGTCAGTTTGGCTCTGAGATCTTTCGCCAAATCTTCAACAGGTTTTTGTGTCGTGGTATATAACTGTCCATAGAACTTCTCAACCTCTCCCAAGACCTCAGGTCGAGAAGAGACGAGACGTCCGTCATCAGTTTTAAGCCGCGTCAGCTGGCTCTGTCCGATAGACAGATCTCTCGCGAACACTTTTGAGCCTTTGTTCCGCTCAATGGTATCTTTAATACACTTGGTATTAAAGACACGGAGGTCGCGAGTTTGTGCCTTAGAGATCTGCCTATTAATCCGCCGGTAGGCAGCCGCGTCTGCCGATGACTGCAGCCTCATCTCTTGTCTCTCCTTCATTAGCTTGAGAGTATGGTCAGAGAACTTTTCGGTTCTTTTCCTGCGATGGGTCTTAAAGAATTTAGACCCCACAGTATGGACAGTTTCCACGAACCTGTTGTTTAGATCGTCCACAGAAACGCAGTCTGCTAGGCACTCGAATCGGTTCTGCAGTTCGAGTTGGAAGTTTTCGGGATTTTGGATATGAGCACGAGAAGGTCGGAGAGTGGACTTCACCAGTCTGGCCCTTTCCAGCCTTACATTAATATTCAACGTGCCTCTTACCATCCGGTGATCGCTACCGGTTTTCACCCTATTGATCACAGAGACATCATTGAATATATGCCGCTTGGTCGACATAATGAAGTCCATCTCATTTCTCGTGGAACCATCGGGACTCAACCATGTCCATTTTCTGTGTGGCCGCTTCCTGAAGAAGGAGTTCATCATAAAGAGGCCCTCCTTCTCCATGAAGTCGGCCAGCATTTGGCCCCTCTGGTTCCTTCGCCCATACCCAAAATGCCCCACTCTCGTCTCTGCACCGCTTCGTTCGCCCAGCCTTGCATTGAAATCCCCCATCACAACACTGTAATGAGTGGTAGAGGCGTGTATGGCTTTTGATATATCCTCATACAGCGCCTCTACCTCCTCGTCAGAATGTGTCGATGTCGGTGCGTAGACCTGTATAACCTTCAGCGAATACCGTTTGGTGATTCTGAGTATAAGGTACGCTACCCTACTCGACACACTCTTGACTTGTACAATGTTGTTGACGAGGGACTTGTGGACGATGAACCCGGCACCACCCTGGGACTGTTGATCGCCCTCCCGGTAGTAAAACAAGTTGCCGGAATTGAGGATTATCGAGTCCTCCCCCTCTCTTCGGACTTCAGACTATAATACTCCAACGCAACTTGCTCACTGCTTCTTCCAGCTCGATGATCTTTTCGTCGGTCCTCAAAGTGCGTGCGTTATACGTCACCAGGTCCAGTCGTCGGGGTTGGCAGCGGAATCTCGTCCGGAGATTCTTAGCACCCCCTGCCTCGCCATTACCGTGACCGCTGCCAGGGTCAGGAATAGCGAGGCCGCCGGGAACTAGGGGCCATGGTCTTAAGCGAATATCCATAGAAGGTTTTGCCCATAATGACCACGCTGGGCAGGCGTGTTGGTCATCGCAGGGCTAAACTGATCGCACCCGTGTCGCTGCTGCCCGACACAGGCCTGAGCCATTTGCTCAGTTTAGCCAGTATGAAATGGTTATACCGCCATTTGTCGGTCGTCATAGCCTCGTCAGTAGACAGCAGGGGGCACCGCGGGCAGGTGAGGTTGACGTTTGGAGCGCTAGATGGAGGTGCGCTCCCTTACCCCCCCATTATCGGGCATACGCGGGCATTATCTAGTATTATTATAAATGCGAAAGTGTTTTTGTTTGTTGGTTTGTCCTTCAATCACGCCACAATAGAATAACCGATTGACGTGATTTTTTTACATGGGTATTGTTGGGGGCCTGGAGAGTGGCAAAGACTACTCCCTTTTTTACTACTCCCGACTTTTGTCCCTGTAAATCAAAGAGTTCCCACGGGATTTTTTAAAACAAAAAAAACGCGGACGGAGCCGCGGGCATAATCTAGTAAATTAATAAAAATTGGAATCTAAAAATTAAAACTAACATTATTTAGAGTGAATAATGTTTATGTAAAGATAAGGAATAAAGGTTATGGGGCCAGAGGAGACACGATGCTTTTAGAAGCGGCGAGGCGATCCGCAATTTAGCGATTTTTAGTCACTTATCGGAACGCGATGCTGCGTTCCAACGCTCCAATGGGCTGTGTTAAATTAATGCATGTTGTAATTATAAATACAACAATACAAAATTACAAAACGTCGACCCTCTCTCTATCCTGGCGTTAAATGATAAAAAAAACAAGTAGTATGCTCAGGAGTTTATTTTTTCGTTAAAAGACCGAATGTCTGGTATATAAACTATGTCATTGGGTGAAACAATTACTTTTTTTTAGTTACAATCAATCTCTAGATGATCAAAATTCTAATTATAGATAGATAAATGATTATACCAAATAACAATTTTAAAATCTAATCTTCTATAGGTAAATACATACCATAAACAATTATTATTTTTTTCACCACAATATTTTTTTAACATGGCACAAAAAATTTGCCCATAACATTTGTTTTTATAGATAATTTAACATTTCTTCAATGTTGTGTTCTATGTGAATTATATTAAAAAAAAAAATAAATAAAAAAAAAAGTCTTTTATTCAGGAATAAAACAGCCACATGAACACAAAACAATAGCGCATTTGAAACTTAAAAAGTACAGGTGGGTGGGTACCCACGGCTCAAGATGTACAAAATAAAGTTATACAGAGCATAAATTGATTTTCAACCGCCGAGACCCGACCCTTTTTATTTCTATGGGTTACAGCCATTTTATTTAATCCACAAAAAAATTAACTAGTTCAATTTCACAATATACCCTGGCCTTATAATAAGATACAACTAACTCCGCTTAACACTATTCAGCTTCAGTGTATGGATAACCATTCTTTTTTTATTTATTTTTTATTTGATACACCAACATACATTGTAGCAACATAGAATATAACAATTAATACATTAATATATAGTCCTATACATTTAAATCCATTAAAACACGGTGATTTCTATTATTTTATTATTATATTATTCTATATTCACATTGCATTCGCCAGACTGAAGACCTGCCTCTGTCATCCGTTGTTCTTCAAATATTTGTTCCTTTTCTCTTTGGTAACGATATTAATAGTTTCTTCAGGTTTTCCGATTTCCGCTTATATGCTGATGACTCTAAAAATTAAAATTGAATATTATATGTATAGCACAGATAAAAATGTTCGAGTTATTCCTAACTAAATCATCCTTTTTCATAAATATGAATAAGGATGATTTTCGTTTATTCATAACTATGAATTTATATAAAAACATCGAGAGCACATAACTATATAGACACACACACACACACACACATAGCACATAGTTATGTGCCCTCGATGTTTTTGTATAAATACCCGCCTCTTCGTTTGCTCACTATATATATATGTATGCAAACGAGCAGGCGGGTCACCTGATGTTAAGTAATCACCACCGCCCATGAACATTACAAGAGGCACCGGCCACTGCGATGCCTGCTTTTCATGATCCGCCCCACGTTGAGATTCAGCGAGAACACCGCCGAAAGGAGCAGTAGAGTCTTCCTGTAACGTGCTAAATATATATTTTCAGATAATAGTAATCCTGGGTTCAGCGGCACATATGTCGGGCCACTTCATCTATGCTCACGCACAGACCGACTCCACTATGTATATCGGAGCTACAGCCGCTGCTTTGGGCCCTTGCGTCGCTCCTCTGATACGCTCTATGACGTCAAAAGTGCTCGCACCATCTGAGAGAGGTAAAGTGGAAATTAAAATCTAAAAATACAATAGTATTACAATTTGTGTTACAAGGGGCCAAAGTGATATTTATAGTTCCTCGAGGGCGTTATTTTGAATTCAGAGCGAAGCGAAGGATCCTAAAGTGAAATCCTGACCGTAGCGTGGAATTCAATATACGCCGCCCAAGAACAAAATATTTTGGCCCCTCGTGACAAACATTATTTTTTATCACTACCTATGAGAAAAAAAACCTATTCGAAAATCGTATGTATAGACATTATATCTTAATTAAGCGTTCGACCTCTTTGGTTAACTAGTTACAAGCACATACTAAAGCACGAACGCGGACCAATCAGAAGAGAGTAAGCTCAAACTCCCATAAGAACAAAATTGAATTTGGCTCTCGGTATCATGTAAAGTCAATTTTCGTTTTTCGAATAGGTAGGTATGATGAAAAAAGGTATTTTTTACCGAATGGGGGTAGTCTGATATTAGTATCGGACTACCCGCGCCACTGAGTCTGATATCAGACGAGTTATAGAGAATCACTGAATACAGGCGACGCAACCAAGGCCTTTTGGAGTCCACGCAAAAGACTTTTGTCCAGCTGTGAACAAATACTAAAATTATTATACTGCAAGTAATTACCGATAGTCGCCCACTACTGGACAAGGGTCGCCTGCATGGTTTTCCACAGGTCTCGGTCTTGCGCCACCTGTATCTAGCGGATCCCTGGGACTCGTCTGATGTCGTCGGTCCACCTAGTGGAGGTCTGCCAAC
Source organism: Oeneis ivallda (assembly GCA_029955525.1). Taxonomy (NCBI): domain Eukaryota; kingdom Metazoa; phylum Arthropoda; class Insecta; order Lepidoptera; family Nymphalidae; genus Oeneis; species Oeneis ivallda. The sequence continues at coordinate 28,296,447 of JARPMR010000001.1, read as the reverse complement.
ACTGCGCTTCGGTTGATAAAGAGGAACAAGTAAAAGCCGTGGATGACGTTTTTGTCTACTACACATTATACACATTTAATCTTCAGTTACAAGTTGTCCACAGTTGTATTCCATCATTTTATTTCTATCATTCCAGGAGTGGCGTACGCGTTTTTATCTGTAATGGAGAATGCTGTGGCCATGTTCGCGTCAGTGATATATTCGCAACTATATAACGCAGTTCTCAACACTCCCTTCATCAACGCCATATTCTACCTAACTCTGAGCACCCAAGCCGTTGTCTTCCTACTGGCAATGTAAGCTCATTAATAATTTAATCTATTTCATTTTAGAGCAGATTTCCAAATGTCCCCTACAAATGATACTTAAATGTATACACACACACATAATTACGTAGCATTAGTGTTTAGTACACGAATAAATACTGTTTGCACGAATACAGTTTAATATACATAACAGTACTAGTATTAGTTTTATAAATATTCTAATTAATATATAGTACTGAACACAAAACCTTAAATTTAAATAAATACAAGCTGACCCGGCGAACTTCGTGCCGTCAACTTATCTATATGACGACACCTCTCCTCTGGCCGAGCGTCTAATAAAGGTGATGGCACACCTCTTCTCGCCGAGCGTCTAATAAAGGCAATCACACACTATCTCAGAACAGAACATCATTCTCAGCAATCATCTTCTCTCAATGATAATAATTATCCACAAAGGAGGTACATTGTAATCTTTACATGACAAGCATGGAACCCAATATTTCCATGTCTAACTAGACAAACCCGGCTAACTAAGCTAGCCTAAGCGCAGCCTCCACCATCCCCAAATAGCTGCCCGTCTCCACCAAGAGAAGACCCTAAGCAAAATCTTCTGTCTAACTCGCTCATGGCCCATCAATAGGCAAAGAGATACTCTAACACGATAGCATTGCAACGAACTCACCAAATAACCATTTCAGCACTCACTCACTCCACAACGTCTGATCAATCTTTCCGCAGCAGCACCAGTTACACAATAAATCATTCCAGATCCCAAATCCATCACACCATGACAAAAGCACACTTCATCAAAAACCAACGACTATGGTCCATGACAGCTAACCCTAGCAATTATTGCATAGTCTCCTAGCCAGAAACTCTCCGACAATTACATAATCACTCTACACCAACATTTTATCACAATTAAATCACTAATCCTATAATAATCCTCAATCCAACTAAATAATGCAACCTAAACGAACCGAACATTCTACGTCGCAGAAATCCGAACCATCAACCATGAGCACTGACACTAGAATATCTAACCATAGACCACATAGTTACATAGACACTGAGACTAGCATCTCTGACAAATTCCACCATAGACTACAAACATTAAGGAATGCGACACATTAAGAAACACGATACAACCATCAATCGATAATACATGGAACTAGGAATTACGACTACGTCAACAGACTGCACTACATCTCCTACATATATAAATAAAACAAATACTAATACTACTATTACTACAACAACAACAATAACAACAACAACAACAACTACTACTACTAATAATGGAAAACAGTATACTGTGACTTACGTCAAACAATAATAATGGCCGAAAACTGAGTAGGGAGTGAGAGAAAGCTTATAACAGTACTAATATCGCTATTAAACAATGGGGGTTGGTGGTAGAAGGGTTAAAAAATACAAATACAAATATTTTTTAATGCCAAATCATAAAAAAATAAAGTTTTTTTTCCGTAAATTAAGCTTAATCGCGGATAAAAGTAATGATATTCTAGGACATACAAATAAATATTGATAATGATATTCTAGGAAATACTAAGCATATTCATAAAAATAAAGCAACCTAATAGACTACGAAATCGGTAACAGCTTGACTACAAATGCATTAATTTAATGGGTCATTGTAATTTTGACTAAAAATTAAAAACATTGATAAGGTCCGTACTATGTTGAAATGATTATTGCCAAGTAAAGGCGGTGGGGGGGATGGCGGCAACGGTGGTAGTGGTGGTGGTGACGGTGACGGGGATGGCGGAAACGGGGGTAGTGGTGGTGGTGATTGTGGGGGTGGCGATGGCGGTGATGGAATATAATTAAAAATTGGTTCTTGTTCGTCTGAATTTTCGGATTCGTCAGGTGCTAATGAAAACTGTGGCGGTGGCGACGGCATTTCAGAAAAAAATGGTGAAAAAGATTGATATTGAGGCGGTGATGGCAGAGGCGGTGGTAAGGGCTGTGGTGGCGGCGAGGGAACAGGCAAGGGTTGATGCGGAGGCGATGACAAAGGCAGAAGCCGCGATGACGGAGGTACCGACGGTGGCAAAGAAAGTAACGTCTCGTCACTTAAACACATCGTCTGTGATAATGGCATCCACGAAGATTCCGACGTTGGTGACTTAATATGTTCCTTTGAGTTTGGATTTAGTTGAGGCTGAAATCTCGGTAGTGTTGTTTGCTGTGGTGATTGCAGTTGTTGTGGGAGCATTTGTATTAGTGGTGGTGGAGGTGGTAGGGGTGGCAGAGGTATTGGTGCCGTTGGTAATGTTATCACCGGCATATGTTGTACATGATATGGATCTGTGGACGCTTGCTGTGATACGCAGTTCGGCTCCTTGTAGGCAACCTCTCTCTGTGTGACCGTACTGCCTACAACATAAACAAAAATGTATTATATTATCTATACCTAATCTATACTTATCATTACTTATAATATTATAAAGAGGAAAGATTTTTTTGTTTGTTTGTTTGTACCGAATAAGCTCTGAAAATACTGGACCGATTTTAACCATTTTTTCACCAATATAAAGCTAAATTATCAGGAAGTAACATAGGCTATAATTTATTTTCAAAATAATTAGAGATCCTCGTGAAAATTGCAATAGCATAAAGTAGCAAAATTATGCCTATACAATTCATTATTTGGCGTGCGTAAAAATATGTACATGATTAAAGTACTCATTATTAGCTAAAAAAAACGACTGCGAGGGAATATCTGACTATCATAGTTAAGTCACAAGCTGTAGCTTGTATGTATGTAGCTTTTGTGTTCTAAAATTTAAAAAGATCGCCGGTACAAACAAAAGTTGGTTACACTCGTATCGTAGTATTAATTTTTATTCAAATAAATAGTTTTACCACCAAGGGTATTTTTGTAGCAGTAAAATACTTTTTAGTTCATTCGAATCGAACAGTTAATTTTGAAGTTATCATGAGTATAAAAAATTGTGTTAGTAAGTATGTAAGAGGTACATTATATGTTTGTTACTTCTTCACGCAAATATTAATGAACCGATTGCAATGAAACTTGATAGGAACATAGCTGTTACTTTTTATCCCGATATTCCCACGGAATCGAAACTTACGCCGGTAAAACCACGGGCACAGCTATTATGGTTATAATTATGTATATGCAGTCATATTAGACACATATACAGTATTTAGTAACAGACGAATTTCAGTTGACTTTTTTGATTTTATGATTGTGGTTACCATACCGTGCCAGATTATAGTTCGCCACAAGACAGGGTCGCCAGCATTCCGACAATTTATGCATTAATTTCCCACACAAAAAGAAGAGGGGTGTTATAACGTGTGTACATCTGTGTCTGTTCCCTCGTAGCAGCCTCGCCAATGGACCGATTTTGATGCGGTTTTTTTTTCTGTTTGAAAGCTAACGTAATCGAGGTGGATCTTAGCTTTATTATGAAGATCTGGTCAGGAGTTTGAAGGTCATCAGCTCATTTCCTACTCGATTAAAGGATCTTACGAGCTTTCACTGGTGCAGTTGATTTGCTATTTGGTGTACCTGTTACTTGGGATCATATCCAAGGCATGAGCTGATGCTGCAGCATCAAGTAGTCTGCGGGATACCAAACTCTTCAGCAAGTTACAGCAGATAAACTGTGTTGCTATGCTTTAGAATGGTCTCAATAAGTAGGTTATGATCGAGGATCGAATATCTAGGAGGAGGATCTGATGATGGAGCAGAAAACTAGGTAACAGGATTTCAAACACATATCGTACATAGTCCGGCCATAGATTCACATGGCGGGGGTGGTTTAAATTTTTAATTTACACGAGTGTTTGTTATTCAATTAATTCATATCGATTTTTAATACAATTATTCCTTCTTTTTCAAACAAAGAACTGAATTTATTTATTTATTTAATAGGACAGTCAACGGGTTACAGTAAATCATTATAAACTAAACAGAAAGAAAAAACATTTTACAGTACTGTAGACCCACTTAGACTGCCACAGCTTGCCAAATAGAAAAAGAAACTAGTTAGTTGGAGAAGAACGAAAAAGAAAAGGGACTAGAGAAATAGGTGTAATAAGATCCAGCAAGCTGTGCGGATCAACTAATTAGATCTAGTGCCACAAATGAACTAACAGCGAACTGAAATAACCAACATCTTGATTAGGGCTTTTAGGAATAGGTAATTATTTTTTTTTCTTTTTTCAGGACAATGGAACTGATGCTGAAAGGAAGAAGATTGGAATCGCTGGTGGACAGAGAGTCCAGGGCTATATCTGAGGGATCGTCTTGACCACATTTATTGGTCGTAAATAAAAATTCAATTTGGTTCCTAAAAGTTTATTCAGTTATAATATGTTGGATCAATAGTGAATAGTTTAATAGTTTGCATTTACTTACATTGTAGACTCATATGCAAATGTTTTGTGGTGGACATTTCGTATTGTATTTTCGTATCATACGTAGTTTGATAATTAATTTTTTTATGTCGAAAACTCGAATAGCTTCTCTTCGAATATTTTTGTATTTTAATAAACTTCGAATAGCTTTTAGCAGCAAATGTATTTAGTTTGTTATTTTGATCTCGATTAATATTTTTAAATCGCAATGTGATAAATCGAGATTACATTGTGAGTAAATGCTCACTTCACAGATTATGCTAAGTCGGCTATAGACACATAGATGTCAATTGTGAAAATCCTTAAATCACTATTTTATATTGTTAAGTGTAAGAGAAAATTTTATAGGAAATCATTAAACAATTGTTGATTTATAAAAATAGTTTAATTTTATAGAAAACTGACCTATAGATAGAAAAAGAGGCCGTTTTTTTTTTGAAATTAAAACTTAAAATACAAAACTTAAGAAATCCTCTAACTTAAATATAAAACGGTCGAAACATTTCATGAGATTACAGTGCAGGCACAGAGAGCCGTAGTAATTCCTGGGAGAAGAGAAAGTACACACACAACATCAATTACTATGACATCGAACATCGATACATCAAGATTAACATGCGTATACCATAATAGATGAGAAAATTAAGCAAATACCCGTCCGCCGTGTTGTATCAGGGGAAACTGTATTACAAACCACAATCTTCATACCGCGACAAGGCAAGATTGCGGCGAGGTACGAGATACGGGAGGCTGGGCGTCCCACTAATTAGTCATTAGTATTAGTGTTAATTAGTCCCACTGTGAGTCTACACGACATCATCGACGGACCTCGCATTTCATACTTCTCCCGCATTCCTGCTGTCACTACTCAGCTAGCCATTTTTTTTTTTTAAAGGATATCAGTCAAGTTGAAGTTGACTAATATCCTCCTCTCCCCTCCAACTAAGCGGAAAGCTTGTGTTAGGAGTGGGTACGACAATAGTGCAACGGGTGGGATTCGAACCTGCGACCTTTCAGTTTTCAGTCCGCACCTTTAACCGTTGGGCTACTGAGGCATTAAAACTTTAATTAAAACACTCCTACGGGTATAATCCAATAACTGAATTTGAATTATTTTTATCGCTCGCTCGTATCTGCTTTCCCCTAATCTTACGAAGAAACACCGTCTCCACACATTAAAATCGCCATGCCATAATATAGAACATTTTCAGTAGTAAACAAGAGCATACAGCTCGGAACTTCAGGCCAAGCGTAGATTTATGCAGTTCTAACCCTTCAATAAGTACGCACGGTGAGCATTAGTGGTATTCATCGAGATACGTTCGTCTACGCGTGGCCCGCTGTACGGCCAGCTGCACACCACTCGCGCTCCAAAGCCTGCGACGGGCAAAGTGGTGTAAGAGAGTGCAGTGCAGCTGAGCGCAAGACAAAGGGCAGAGGCCCTAATAAAAACCGTCTTCCGCAAAATGAAGGTGCATCCCTAACGCCTTTCGGTATAGACACAACACTAGCGCGGGCTAAGCAGCGGTTAAAATGTGATTACTATATATGTATTTAATAAATATTATGAATATTGAATTAATTATATCTCTACTTTCTGTTATCCTTCTCTCATACTCCAATCCCTTCAATAACGATAGCAATACTGGACCATCGAAGTCGATATTCCAGTATTACTTATTGGAGGAAAGTAAGCTTACGAACACAAGAAATGTTACTTCCAATAAACCGAATTGAAACATAATATACATGATAAAATAGTATAGTAGGTCCTTACTAATACCATAAAGTTTTACAAAATCAATATTATTATCTAAAGTAATGTTATTACAAAGGAACCATCTACAAATCAAGTAGTAGAATAGTGTCGGATCAGAATTTAAAATATTAATCAAGACGCCTCATTTATTCGCTCTAAAATGATAATAATAGATTTTATGATCTCTCAGCTATTTGGTTTATTGCAATTTCATTTTCTTAATCCAGTTATTTATTTCTAACTAGTCACAAATCGAAAGATCGTGACTATGTAAATTCGAACATCTTGTTGAACCACCGATATTATGTAATTACTCAATCATAATATATTGTTTACAAGCAAGTAAGGGAATATTTAAATTATAACCATTCAGTTCAATTTAGATAGACTCGGCAAAAATACCGTTGAATATGTGAGAATGTGTTTCCCTTGATGGACCCTACATAACTCCTTAACATCTTTCACTAAACTTTACGACGAATCTTTTAGTTGTTGGTTAAAACGTGTCGACACCTTAAAGGATTTTGCAATTCCTCAGTGAATAATTCGGTGAACACCGATGTAACCATCCAGCTCCAAAGATGGATTAACTTATAAATTATTTCCTTTTCGTATGCGTTCCAATTACACAATGAAATACTAGTCTATCTTGTTAACAAGCCCTACAGTAATAATAGTTTCAGTTCAAACTGCAACAACCAGGGAAATTCCCTCGGCGAAGATGAGTCGTGCAACTCATCAAATTGCGCGTCTGTGAAGTTATTTGCTAGTCTGTTTTATACTCTATGGTCTCAGTATGTTAAGTAACAGACGCTTCACAAATATCTTCCAAACAATGCAGTATATCCCTTAAGTCTCGTAAGACTTAAAAAATAACGTTAAGGAAATAATATCAACCACATCAAAATTGAACTTAAATCACAGATAAAAAATATTTTTTTGAACAAGAAAATGCTCAGGATAAATGATGTCAGGTCTATAAGACTTCGAGCCTACAGGTTGGTTAATCGCAAACCGCAGTCAATCTTCATATACTATACTATATTATACTAAGGCACGTACCCTTAAATCCCGCAAAACTTTCGAACACGATAAAAAGTACTCCAAAAGTCCTACGGATCTTTCATCAGTCATGACAACAAGTTTTAAGATGTTGAACTTAGACATAATTTAAAAATTAAACTAAGTGACGACACACAAAATAAAATGAACCGAGAGAGCAATCTATTCAGTTTAATTACTATCACATTGCCAGTGTCTTCAATCTGCCCGATAGCACGGTGTGATTCGGTGTCGACTTAAGAATTAGAGGAGAGCTCGCGCAATCGAGGAGATAGAAGAATCTCGTTCGCAGGTTGGTTAAATGAAAAGTCGCCTCATGTGCGGTTGAGTTTTGGTAAATAAAGAATGTAATGAAACTGATTAGGTATAACTTGTCACGTCCTACTTGTTCACGGTCTTGACTAGGAGACGGGCTTGAGAGGTGACGATCCGATTTTTCGCCGTACAACTAGCTTTTAAAAAGGTGCATTGTTGTTGTACAAACCTAGATGCAGTTGGAATCCTTTCGCATATAATAACACGATCTCTTTCATCTATAAAAAAATAACTTCTTCGTATTTCATTACTAAGACTCTGTTTGTACATAACAAAGCACCCATTTATATTCTAGAAAAAATGGAGCTCTTTCTTAACATACTATTCCGATTTAAGGCACATACTGCGAATCTTCGTTACTATTTTTTCTGCGAAAACACGGTGCTGACGCTTCGTTAACTATGACAACATCCAAAATTGATCTAACGGTTGACTAAAACTAAATCTGAACGTATAAATAATCTTGACACTACACGAAGCGCCTGCGGCGTGTTTAGTCCGTAACTGAGCTACAAAATTCCGCGATAAATTGTAAAATTTCTCACGTATAGTTCCGTGAAAACTTAAGTATTAACTCACACTACTCTATGGAAGAACCCGCCGGATAGTTAAAGCGGTGGACAGTCGCCGTGATTTTCGATTTCGTGAATTGATTTTCGTGTTCGTGAATTGATTTCGTGAAAAAGCGCGAGTGGTTGGTTTCCAGGGCGACCTCCGAGGCACGAGTCGTCGTTGAGTCGTTGTGTTGTTTAGTTCGGTGTGCGTGCCGCGAGGGACGCCTCGGTTGCCGTCATAAGCACCATGAGGTAGTTTTCCTTGGTTGCGGTTACAAAAACATGAGAAAATAAACCGAACATAAAACACACAAACCTTATTGCTTTATAGAGGTTACAAGGTTTCGCTTTGTTCCTTAAGATCGCCATCTCTGGGTTTCTAAGTCTCACACCAATGCCACACCCTACCAAATAGTCGTGTACTGTCCTTCGTGTCGCATAGGTGTACATACCGCCCCTCCAATGTTACCGAACCCCTCAGTGTAAAATACTCATTTGTTCATGGACGTATAAGTTTTGTGGCTGCCATGCGTCATGAACAATATTATTATTATAACAATCAAAAAATATTATGAACAAATATCATTACAAAATATATGGAATATATAATAATGTAAACATCATAGCGAAAATCGGTATCGTCTGTATTTCATACGCGGCAACTACGGTTTTCTATACTTTGAAAATAGCTGATATCACGAATAAAGTCCTTTTAACTCGACCATTAAAAATATATACTGAACTCTTTCGCACTCATTGTTTCCGAACTGCCAAATTCCAATGAGAAGTCGTGATATAGCTATCCCACCGCAAGAAAACCATACTGCCTCGATCCTCTCGTTATGCTAGTCCTTCAACGTATTTACGGTTACAAAGCTTTTCGTAATCAGAGTTTCTGCCAACGACATATCCGGGATTATAAATGATTTCGGGATTGTTATACTTAAGGTTGTTGATTGAGCCGATGTTGCGACTGAAGCCTATTCCGGTGATATTTTGAAAGTGTGGAATCGCAGGTGATAAAACGTCATGTCCAGGAAATACGAGTGCGAAATTTTTCTTCGCGGTTTGTCAAATTCGTTCGCGTAAATCGCACTAACTCGTTAAGTCTAAATAAGTACCTAATAGCTTAGGAACAATCCGAACAGCAGTTTGAACGTTAAAAAGATGTAAGGGCTTGTTAACACATTTCGAGTCCGTTATACCTAATATTAAAATCTTAAATTTGATCCGACAGTTATTTTACTACGTACTCGCACCTCATCTTAATATTAAATCCAACAACGTATTTCGCCGTACCCTCAACTTTAAAAAATCCATTTCTCAAATTACCCTCGTAGCCATCAAAAGCTTCCTCGTTACTTTCCCAAGTAAATAGAGCGGGACGCGTTTTCACGGATGAAATCAATCAGAATAAGGCTATTGTCATTTCTTCATTACAGGGAGGAAGAAAGAGCTTGTGGTAGTAGGCATTAAGATTTAAAGTATTTTGTAAGCAGATAAATTAAGGCCTTCGTGTAGTTTTTAGCATTTCATGCGTGAAAACGCCGGTCAATAATAGAAGATAAATAAAAGTTAAACTTCTATACTTTCTGAGATATTAAACATTCATTTTCTTCTTTGCAAGACAATTTCATCCTATAGTTATATTAAAATAAATGCGTATTTATGTCGATCAATCAGATCTAGATCAACCGTTTTCATTCAATTTCAATCAAACTTGACTAAATATTATGAAAAACACTGTAGAGAAGTCTGCTATGTGGCAGAATTGTGCGTAAAAAACATCCAAGTAACCATGGAGTTATTTAGTAACTAATGTTGTTTTTTATTTTTTTGTGTTTTGGTAAGAAGTTAAGTTTCGAAATGATAAGAAGATAAAACAAGGATTGTAAAAAAATTGTATCAACGTAAAACTGTTTTTACTTAATTATAAGTTAAGTTACTTTGTTTCACCCTAGCGCGTAGCTATTTTACTTTTACTTCTGAAAAGTTCAGAACAACATCCGTGCGCATTCGTATTGAAATTGCCTCAACTCCCCTTCCTCCCAGACCGTACCGATGTGCCCCCTTTATTCCCTTACCCTTAACCCCCACCCAGCCAACTATCCCCCCCCACGTTTCAAATCTAGACAGATTCCGCTGAGTCTAGAATATCTGCGTAAAGTTGGAAAAGCTTTCATTTTTATCCGTTCAAGGCAACACAATTCACGACCCTACACAATACAACAGGTCCAAACACAAGATGGATACTTCATTACAAAAATTAGTACCACGCCCGGGTGTGACATAAAACGATAAAGCCTTCCGGCCTGTCTTCCGATCGAAGTACCGGAATACACATACGAACCATCCTATATATTTGAGACATAAATACGCACTTATTAACTTTACAGTTCTACTACAACAAATATATGGAAACACTGAGCTTAAATAAATACAATGGTAAAATAAATCGACAAAAGCGTTTGGAAGAGAGGACCGTCGAATAAAGTTGGGGACTTTGGGGGCCTCGGATTTGAGAAGCTGTTACATACGCCGTCGTTGTCGCCGCCCGCACATGGCCCGCAGCGCGCCTCCTCAGAGCCTACTCAGGCCCGAAGGTCAGGGGAGGTTCAGCCACGAGCCGACGTAGGACTGGATCTCGACGCGCGCTGCGACCAGGTTCGCGGGGTCGTCGACGCTTGACGGGTACATGTTCGCGCAATGCGCCGTACCTGTACCCAAATGGAGAGGCTCACTCATTTGTGGATTTAAATAGAATACAATACAAACGAATTGACAACAGTGACAGAAATATTAAATTATCTCTACTTAAAAGTAAAAGTTATATGCCAAGTGCGACTCAATCGACTGGAATGTGGCGTAATTAGAAAAGTAGTGTTTTCCATTTCATTCTTCATAAGAATATTCTTATAACATTTTTGGGATAAAATAAACTATAACAAGATATAGATATTATGGTTAAAATTTGTTGGCGATTACATTAATATATAATTATATATAGCTGCTGGGGCTGATTCACTGACTCACTCACTCATTGATCACCTCTCCTGTAAAATTTTGTATGAAAAAACTTTTTTTCACTTATGGTTTCGTATAGAGGAAAAAAATTCATTCGGAGGAAAAATATGGAGAGAGCTGATGATTTTTCTTCTTCTTTATCAACCGATAGACGTCCACTGCTGGACAAAGGTCTCTTGCATGGACTTCCACAGGCTTCGGTCTTGCGCCGCCTGAATCCAGCGGCTCCCTGCGACTCGTTTGATGTCGTCGGTCCACCTGGTGGGGGGTCTGCCAACACTGCGCTTCCCTGTGCGGGGTCGCCACTCCAGCACCTTGGGACCCCAACGACCATCAGCTCTTCGAACTATGTGCCCCGCCCATTTCCACTTCAGTATCGCGACTCGCTGAGCTATGTCGGTGACTCTGGTTCTCCTACGGATCTCCTCATTTCTGATTCGATCCCGCAGGGATACTCCGAGCATAGCTCTTTCCATCGCACGCTGAGCAGTCCTGAGCCTACTTATGAGGCCCTTAGTTAGCGACCATGTCTCGGATCCGTAAGTCATCACGGGCAACACGCACTGTTCGAAGACTTTAGTCTTCAGGTACTGAGGAATTTTGGACGAAAAGACATCTCGGAGCTTCCCGAGCTGATGATTGAGGTTGAGGATTTCGGAGACGGGTGAAGAGCACGGCCAGGGTATCGAAGATAGGTGGGGAGTGCTCGAACAAATGTCACTCGAAACCTCATCCAATTCGCAGTGAGCTGAAAAAAAATTCAAAATGGCGGAAAAAAGATTACAAAGAAAGATTGCGGAGAAAGATACAAATTTCGTCGGTGTCTATCTCGGGGAGTATAAAAGATGGAAGAGTGGTTTCTTGGCAAAAGATGATCAGGACCCGAAGGTCTATTTGATGAATAGAAAAAAATCCAAGGTGGCGGAATGTTTTTTCTCTATACAAAATATATGGCGAACATTGAAGAGACTAGAAGCTGGGAACTATTCAAGACTTTGATAAGGTTTCATTTCGAAATTTGTTTTTATAGAAGAATCCTCATACTGACAAATGATGAGATATGATGATCGAAGGTTTGGAAGGTGGGTGAGGACTGAGGAGCACGGCCAGGGTATTGAAGATAGGTGGGAGGTGCTCAAACAAAAAATACTCGAAATCTCATCCCATTGGCAGTGAGCTGAAAAAAATTCAAAATGGCGGATTCAAGATGGCGGCTATACAAATTTCAAAGGTGTCTATCTCGGAGAGTATAAAAGATGGAAGAGTGGTTTTTTGATAGAAAATGATCAAGACCTAAAAGTCTACTTGCCGAGTAGAAAAACCGCGGTCCGCTTGCGGGCCGCGCACCCACGCGCCCTACTAGTATATATATATAGCTGCTGGGGCTGATTCACTGACTGACTGACTGACTGACTCATTGATCACCTCTCCTGTAAAATTTTGTATGAAAAATTTTTTTCACCGATGGTTTCGTATAAAGGTAAAAAATTCATTCGGAGGAAAAATATGGAGAGAGCTGATGATTGAGGATTTCGGAGACGGGTGAGGAGCACGGCCAGGGTATTGAAGATAGGTGGGGTGTGCTCGAACAAAAGTCACTCAGAACTTCATCCAATTCGCAGAGTTGAAAAAAAATCCAAAATGGCGGATTCAAGATGGCGGCCATACAAATTTCGTCGGTGTCTATCTCGGAGAGTATAAAAGATGGAAGAGTGGTTTCTGGGCAAAAGATGATCGGGACCCAGAGGTATATTTAATGAATAGAAAAAATCCAAGATGGCGGATTTTTTTATCCATACAAAATATAATATGGCGAATATTGAAGAGCCTGAATTATTCTTTTCAAAAATTTTTTTAACGAAGAATTCTCATTCTGACAAATGATTTGGAGAAAAAATATGGAGAGAGCTGATGATCGAGGGTTTGGAAGACGGGTAAAGAGCATGGCAAGGGTATCGAAGATAGGTGGGGGGTGTTAGAACAAAAGTCACTCGAAACTTCATCCAATTGCCAGTGAGTTGAAAAAAATTCCAAAATGGCGGATTCAAGATGGCGGTCATACAAATTTCGTCGGTGTCTATCTCGGGGAGTATAAAAAATGGAAGAGTGGTTTCTTGACAAAAGATGATCGGGACCCAAAGGTTTATTTAATGAATAGAAAAAAATTCAAGATGGCGGACTTTTTTTTCTGCATACAAAATATATGGCGAATATTGAAGAGCTAAAAGTATCCTTTTCAAAATATATTTTTATGGAAGAATTCTCATTCTGATAAATGATTTGGAGAAAAAATATGGAGAGAGCTGATGATCTAGGGTTCGGAAGACGGGTAAAGAGCACGGCCAGGATATTGAAGATAGGTGAGGAGTGCTCGAACAAAAGTCACTCGAAACCTCATCCAATTGGCAGTGAGCTGAAAAAATGGTGGATTCAAGATGGCGGCCATACAAATTTCGTCGGTGTCTATCTCGGAGAGTGTAAAAGATGGAAGAGTGGTTTACTGGAAAAAAATTATCAAGACCCCGAGGCCTACTTGATGAGCAGAAAAACAGAAAGAGTGGTTTTTTTGATAGAAAATGATCAGGACCTGAAAGTCTACTTCACGAGGAGAAAAACCGCGGTCCGCTTGCGGGCCGCGCACCCACGCGCCCTACTAGTTAATATTTATATAGCTGCTGGGGCTGATTCACTGACTGACTGACTGACTCACTCATTGATCACCTCATCCAATTGCCAGCGAGTTGAAAAAAATTCCAAAATGGCGGATTCAAGATAGCGGCCATACAAACTTCGTCGGTGTCTATCTCGGAGAGTATAAAAGATGGAAGAGTGGTTTCCTGGCAAAAGATGATCAGGACCCAAAGGTCTATTTGATGAATAGAAAAAAATCCAAGATAGCGGAATGTTTTTTCTCCATACAAAATATAATATGGCGAATATTGAATAGACTAGAAGCTGAGAACTATGCAAGACTTTGATACAGTTCCTTTTCAAAATTTATTTTTATAAAAGAATTCTCATTCTGACAAATGATGAGATATGATGATCGAGGGTTTGGAAGGTGGGTGAGGAGCACGGGCAGGGTATTGAAGATAGGTGGGAGGTGCTCAAACAAAAAATACTCGAAACCTCATCCAATTGGCAATGAGCTGAAAAAAATTCAAAATGGCGGATTCAAGATGGCGGCTATACCAATTTCATACGCATCTATCTCGGAGAGTATAAAAGATGGAAGAGTGGTTATTTGATAGAAAAAGACCAGGACCTGAAAGTCCACTTGACGATAGAAAAACCGCGGTCCGCTTGCGGGCCGCGCACCCACGCGCCCTACTAGTAAATTATATTACTGATCCTGGACAAGCTATTTTTAAGTCCTTTGTCCTTCAATCATGCTGCACCAGATCTACGAATCGACGTGATTTTTTTGCATGATTATAGTTGAGAGCCTGAAGACTGACATAGGTTACTTTTTATCCCGGAAAATCGGGATTTAAATAACTAAATCCACGCGGACAAAAACGCGGGCATCAGCTAGTCATCAATAAATGCATTCAAAGCAGATATTTACCTTTTATGAAGATAGCAGGCGCATCGTTGTCCTGCGTGGTGGTCATACCGAGCGCGTGCCAGGGGTCGACTGACCCTTGCACGTACACCACCCGGCCGGCCGCTATGTCCAAACCGCCGTACACTGCGTTAGTCCACTCGGCGCCTGCGCTCACAAACTCAGCGTCAAATCTGTAACAAAAGAAAGTAAATTTTAATTAGTTAATTAATATAGTTTCGGAATTTACATAATTAGCGCCATAAAACGACTGGTTCATTGAAAACTTTAGATTTTTTCGCATCATGTCCGAGAAAGTGTAAAATAAACTAAAGTTGACAATCAAAAGTAACTTATTATCTCATAATACATCCGAGGTTATAACAATAGAATAGAATTATTTTTTATTCATATACTTAAACATTTACAAGTGCTTTTGAATCGTCGGTGAGTCTACCACTGGTTCGGAATGCCCTTCCTGCCGAGAAGAACCAGCAACAAACTCGGCGGTTGCTCTTTTCAAAACAAGTTTACAATAGGTACTATGCTGTGTATGCAGTGTTTCCACAATGAGGGGAAGTCCCAAAAAATACAAATTTACAATTCAATATATTATGTTAAGACGGACAGGCAGAAAGTACCCCCATTCTCGACGGTGGCACTAGCTACACTATACTTATTATCAAAATAAAAGAAATTAATAAACAATCGGTTTATTTACAATAACATTAAGTATATCGCTCATTAATTCCAGGTCTAATGGTCTTACTACACTGGTGAACTGCAGCATATTGTATCACTTCGGCAGCTTACATGACGCACACCTCTACGCAAGTAAAACGCAAATTCAAAGTGCATAAGACAAAGACATTGACAATGTCGCAGTAAAAGCACCAATTGTATACTCCATTATTCGATGCACGCCCTCTTCTACGACGTGAGGATGCGCGCGTCAACTTGAACTATTGATTGACTGGCAGACATCTTTAATTTTTGTGCGCTTTCATACATGCGCAGTGAACAATCTTTTCAACGGGTTATTGGAACGTAAGTTCCTTATCGCGCGGTACGGAAGGGGTCTTGACGGAAAAAATTAAGGAACCGACACTCGACACATTTTTGAAACCGACACTTTTTTGTTGAATGTAAATTTTGCATTGCACGTTCCATCCGGGTATTCCTTGACACCTCTCAAGTTTTTTATTTATCAAAATTAGTTATTTTTAATTTTTATTTATAAAAAGGCGACGGGAATACCCTAAAGTTTTATGTTAATAAAAACAGTTAACGGTCAAAAAAGATACTTCGCAATGGATATATTATCCATCAATAATAATTATAATTATTGTTTTATTTGAATAATGAGAATAAATTATGAGGTTGATGTTAAACTTCGTTACTTTTATTTGGTTGCCTTTTTTTCACTTACTATTTTGTCTATATGTTGGACCACTGCAGCAATTAGATTGTGGCTGATCACTTAGATTATCTTCTTAGATTATACTTAGACAATCAAAATTTAAGAAACTATAAACTTTATACTATTTAAGAATAAAAATTCGTTTATCTACAATTTATTTTATCGTTCTTTACACACAACTGAGAATATTACCAGACCTGCACGAATATACAACGTGGCAGTAAACGCACAGGTCAAATACTCTCATTTTATCACTGCCCTGTGCAAGTCAAAGGCTTTATGATGCGCGCGTCATCTTGCAGTATTGATTGACTGAGGGTCATTTTTATTGTTATGCACGTCTGTCTCTCTGCTTATCGCTGCAATCCCGGATGCGCATTGCGCATGACACTTTACACCCTGATAATATCGATTGATTAGCTGACATTTTAACTTAAATGCACACCAAACCTTTTTCATCAACAGTGGAATCAACAGTGATTGAAATCAACACATAAATTATTATCATAATGAAGAAAAAAGTAAACAATCATTTATCCACATACTTTAATCGCGCTTTACTCACCAATCAGAATTACTAACCCTGGACAAATATACAATAAGAGAACCGATCGGAAACCATGGTTATCACTGTACGCAGGCTTCAGGATGCGCGCGTCATCTTGCAGTATTGATTGCGGACATTTTTAGTTTGTTATGCGCGGCTCTTTGTTTAGCGCTGCACTTCTGGATGCGCATTGCGCATGGCACTTTTTACCCTGATGCTATCGACTGATTGGCGGATATTTATAGCTTTATCTCCACGTCTCGCCCGGGCAAGAGAACAATAACCTTATATGGACAATCTTTAAAATTTGAATTATCTTTTTATATCAGTACGAAGTACAAGATAATGCAACATTCTAAAAAGTCAAAGATCACTCATCTGAGACTATCGATAGCCACTGAACTCTTCTTTCGGCTAATAATTTTACTTGTTTCCGCGTCTTGCCTGGTCAAGCAATCATAAACATAAATCGATATTTGGCATGATCTTATAAAGCAAAATGATCTTATGGTCGCCGAACAAAGACTAGCAATACCCACTACACTGTCCCATCGCAAGAAAAAGGATACGAATGCCACTTAACACACTAAAGCTAATGATTGATCGGTGGACTTTCTTCGAATATTGGCCATACGAAGAGGAAATAATGCAATATAAACTTTTTCACAAACACCATGGACTTGATGATTGAATATAACAAATAAAAACGTTACTCTACACATGAAAATTCGTAACCGCTCACAGGAATTATTATCAAAATGGAAGAAACTAGTAAACAATTATTTAATCCCTGTTTACTCACAAATAATTACTAAAAATGCACAAATACCCAACGTCGCACTAAGACTACCAACGATACTATCAATATCACTGCACGCAATGGCTGTAGGATGCGCGCGTCATCTTGCAGTATTGATTGCGGACATTTTTATTTTGTTATGCGCGGCTCTTTGTTTAGCGCTGCACTTCCGGATGCGCATTGCGCATGGCACTTTGCACCCTGATATTATCGATTGATTGGCTGACATTTTAACTTAAATACGCACGAAACCTTTCCATCAACAGAGCAATCCACTGTGATTGAAATCAACAAATAACATCGTTTCTTATTAATTATATGTATCTTACATAAATTATTATCATAATGAAGAAACTAGTAAACAATCATTTATCTACATACTTAAATCGCTTTTCACTCACAAATAAGAATTACTAGCAGCCCTGGAGAAGTATACAACATGGCAATGAGAGCACCGATCGGACATTGCAAGCAAAGGCTGTAGGATGCGCGCGTCATCTTGCAGTATTGATTGCGGACATTTTTATTTTGTTATGCGCGGCTCTTTGTTTAGCGCTGCACTTCCGGATGCGCATTGCGCATGGCACTTTGCACCCTGATATTATCGATTGATTGGCTGACATTTTAACTTAAATACGCACGAAACCTTTCCATCAACAGAGCAATCCACTGTGATTGAAATCAACAAATAACATCATTTCTTATTAATTATATGTTTCTTACATAAATTATTATCATAATGAAGAAACTAGTAAAAAATCATTTATCTACATACTTAAATCGCCCTTTACTCACAAATAAGAATTATTAGCAGCCCTGTACAAGTATACAAAATGGCAATAAGAGCACCGATCGGTCACTGCAAGCAAAAGCTGTAGGATGCGCGCGTCACCTTGCAGTATTGATTGCGGACATTTTTATTTTGTTCTCTTTGTTTAGCGCTGCACTCCCGGATATGCAATGCGCATGGCACTTTTTACCCTGATGCTATCGACTGATTGGCGGATATTTATAGCTTTATCTTCGCGTCTCGCCCGGGCAAGAGAACAATAACCTTATATGGACAATCTTTAAAATTTGAATTATCTTTTTATATCAGTACGAAGTATAAGATAATGCAACATTCTAAAAAGTCAAAGATCACTCATCTGAGACTATCGATAGCCACGGAACTCTTCTTTTGGCTGATATTTTTACTTGTTTCCGCGTCTTGCCTGGTCAAGCAAGCATAAACATAAATCGATATTTGGCATGATCTTATAAAGCAAAATGATCTTATGGTCGCCGAACAAAGACTAGCAATACCCACTACACTGTCCCATCGCAAGAAAAAGGATACGAATGCCACTTAAC
Source organism: Oeneis ivallda (assembly GCA_029955525.1). Lineage (NCBI taxonomy): Eukaryota > Metazoa > Arthropoda > Insecta > Lepidoptera > Nymphalidae > Oeneis > Oeneis ivallda. Next base: position 28,277,391 of record JARPMR010000001.1, on the reverse strand, counting down.
ACACTAAAGCTAATGATTGATCGGTGGACTTTCTTCGAATATTGGCCATACGAAGAGGAAATAATGCAATATAAACTTTTTCACAAACACCATGGACTTGATGATTGAATATAACAAATAAAAACGTTACTCTACACATGAAAATTCGTAACCGCTCACAGGAATTATTATCAAAATGGAAGAAACTAGTAAACAATTATTTAATCCCTGTTTACTCACAAATAATTACTAAAAATGCACAAATACCCAACGTCGCACTAAGACTACCAACCGGATACTATCAATATCACTGCACGCAATGGCTGTAGGATGCGCGCGTCATCTTGCAGTATTGATTGCGGAAATTTTTATTTTGTTATGCGCGGCTCTTTGTTTAGCGCTGCACTTCTGGATGCGCATTGCGCATGGCACTTTTTACCCTGATGCTATCGACTGATTGGCGGATATTTATAGCTTTATCTCCACGTCTTGCCCGGGCAAGAGAACAATAACCTTATATGGACAATCTTTAAAATTTGAATTATCTTTTTATATCAGTACGAAGTACAAGATAATGCAACATTCTAAAACGTCAAAGATCACTCATCTGAGACTATCGATAGCCACTGAACTCTTCTTTCGGCTGATAATTTTACTTGTTTCCGCGTCTTGCCTGGTCAAGCAAGCATAAACATAAATCGATATTTGGCATGATCTTATAAAGCAAAATGATCTTATGGTCGCCGAACAAAGACTAGCAAACCCTTGCAGTATTGATTGCGGACATTTTTATTTTGTTATGCGCGGCTCTTTGTTTAGCGCTGCACTTCCGGATGCGCATTGCGCATGGCACTTTGCACCCTGATATTATCGATTGATTGGCTGACATTTTAACTTAAATACGCACGAAACCTTTCCATCAACAGAGCAATCCACTGTGATTGAAATCAACAAATAACATCGTTTCTTATTAATTATATGTATCTTACATAAATTATTATCATAATGAAGAAACTAGTAAACAATCATTTATCTACATACTTAAATCGCTTTTCACTCACAAATAAGAATTACTAGCAGCCCTGGAGAAGTATACAACATGGCAATGAGAGCACCGATCGGACACTGCAAGCAAAGGCTGTAGGATGCGCGCGTCATCTTGCAGTATTGATTGCGGACATTTTTATTTTGTTATGCGCGGCTCTTTGTTTAGCGCTGCACTTCCGGATGCGCATTGCGCATGGCATTTTGCACCCTGATATTATCGATTGATTGGCTGACATTTTAACTTAAATACGCACGAAACCTTTCCATCAACAGAGCAATCCACTGTGATTGAAATCAACAAATAACATCATTTCTTATTAATTATATGTTTCTTACATAAATTATTATCATAATGAAGAAACTAGTAAAAAATCATTTATCTACATACTTAAATCGCTCTTTACTCACAAATAAGAATTATTAGCAGCCCTGTACAAGTATACAAAATGGCAATAAGAGCACCGATCGGTCACTGCAAGCAAAAGCTGTAGGATGCGCGCGTCACCTTGCAGTATTGATTGCGGACATTTTTATTTTGTTCTCTTTGTTTAGCGCTGCACTCCCGGATATGCAATGCGCATGGCACTTTTTACCCTGATGCTATCGACTGATTGGCGGATATTTATAGCTTTATCTTCGCGTCTCGCCCGGGCAAGAGAACAATAACCTTATATGGACAATCTTTAAAATTTGAATTATCTTTTTATATCAGTACGAAGTATAAGATAATGCAACATTCTAAAAAGTCAAAGATCACTCATCTGAGACTATCGATAGCCACGGAACTCTTCTTTTGGCTGATATTTTTACTTGTTTCCGCGTCTTGCCTGGTCAAGCAAGCATAAACATAAATCGATATTTGGCATGATCTTATAAAGCAAAATGATCTTATGGTCGCCGAACAAAGACTAGCAATACCCACTACACTGTCCCATCGCAAGAAAAAGGATACGAATGCCACTTAACACACTAAAGCTAATGATTGATCGGTGGACATTCTTCGAATATTGGCCATACGAAGAGGAAATAATGCAATATAAACTTTTTCACAAACACCATGGACTTGATGATTGAATATAACAAATAAAAACGTTACTCTACACATGAAAATTCGTAACCGCTCACAGGAATTATTATCAAAATGGAAGAAACTAGTTAACAATTATTTAATCCCTGTTTACTCACAAATAATTACTAAAAATGCACAAATACCCAACGTCGCACTAAGACTACCAACCGGATACTATCAATATCACTGCACGCAATGGCTGTAGGATGCGCGCGTCATCTTGCAGTATTGATTGCGGACATTTTTATTTTGTTATGCGCGGCTCTTTGTTTAGCGCTGCACTTCCGGATGCGCATTGCGCATGGCACTTTGCACCCTGATATTATCGATTGATTGGCTGACATTTTAACTTAAATATGCACGAAACCTTTCCATCAACAGAGCAATACACTGTGATTGAAATCAACAAATAACATCATTTCTTATTAAATATATGTATCTTACATAAATTATTATCATAATGAAGAAACTAGTAAACAATCATTTATCTACATTATTAAATCGCTCTTTACTCACAAATAAGAATTACTAGCAGCCCTGGACAAGTATACAAAATGGCAATAAGAGCACCGATCAGACACTGCAAGCAAAGGCTGTAGGATGCACGCGTCATCTTGCAATATTGATGGCGGACATTTTTATTTTGTTATGCGCGGCTCTTTGTTTAGCGCTGCACTTCCGGATGCGCATTACGCATGGCACTTTGCACCCTGATATTATCGATTGATTGGCTGACATTTTAACTTAAATACGCACGAAACCTTTCCATCAACAGAGCAATCCACTGTGATTGAAATCAACAAATAACATCATTTCTTATTAATTATATGTTTCTTACATAAATTATTATCATAATGAAGAAACTAGTAAAAAATCATTTATCTACATACTTAAATCGCTCTTTACTCACAAATAAGAATTATTAGCAGCCCTGTACAAGTATACAAAATGGCAATAAGAGCACCGATCGGTCACTGCAAGCAAAAGCTGTAGGATGCGCGCGTCACCTTGCAGTATTGATTGCGGACATTTTTATTTTGTTCTCTTTGTTTAGCGCTGCACTCCCGGATATGCAATGCGCATGGCACTTTTTACCCTGATGCTATCGACTGATTGGCGGATATTTATAGCTTTATCTCCGCGTCTCGCCCGGGCAAGAGAACAATAACCTTATATGGACAATCTTTAAAATTTGAATTATCTTTTTATATCAGTACGAAGTACAAGATAATGCAACATTCTAAAAAGTCAAAGATCACTCATCTGAGACTATCGATAGCCACGGAACTCTTCTTTTGGCTGATATTTTTACTTGTTTCCGCGTCTTGCCTGGTCAAGCAAGCATAAACATAAATCGATATTTGGCATGATCTTATAAAGCAAAATGATCTTATGGTCGCCGAACAAAGACTAGCAATACCCACTACACTGTCCCATCGCAAGAAAAAGGATACGAATGCCACTTAACACACTAAAGCTAATGATTGATCGGTGGACTTTCTTCGAATATTGGCCATACGAAGAGGAAATAATGCAATATAAACTTTTTCACAAACACCATGGACTTGATGATTGAATATAACAAATAAAAACGTTACTCTACACATGAAAATTCGTAACCGCTCACAGGAATTATTATCAAAATGGAAGAAACTAGTAAACAATTATTTAATCCCTGTTTACTCACAAATAATTACTAAAAATGCACAAATACCCAACGTCGCACTAAGACTACCAACCGGATACTATCAATATCACTGCACGCAATGGCTGTAGGATGCGCGCGTCATCTTGCAGTATTGATTGCGGACATTTTTATTTTGTTATGCGCGGCTCTTTGTTTAGCGCTGCACTTCTGGATGCGCATTGCGCATGGCACTTTTTACCCTGATGCTATCGACTGATTGGCGGATATTTATAGCTTTATCTCCACGTCTTGCCCGGGAAAGAGAACAATAACCTTATATGGACAATCTTTAAAATTTGAATTATCTTTTTATATCAGTACGAAGTACAAGATAATGCAACATTCTAAAACGTCAAAGATCACTCATCTGAGACTATCGATAGCCACGGAACTCTTCTTTTGGCTGATATTTTTACTTGTTTCCGCGTCTTGCCTGGTCAAGCAAGCATAAACATAAATCGATATTTGGAATGATCTTATAAAGCAAAATGATCTTATGGTCGCCGAACAAAGACTAGCAATACCCACTACACTGTCCCATCGCAAGAAAAAGGATACGAATGCCACTTAACACACTAAAGCTAATGATTGATCGGTGGACTTTCTTCGAATATTGGCCATACGAAGAGGAAATAATGCAATATAAACTTTTTCACAAACACCATGGACTTGATGATTGAATATAACAAATAAAAACGTTACTCTACACATGAAAATTCGTAACCGCTCACAGGAATTATTATCAAAATGGAAGAAACTAGTAAACAATTATTTAATCCCTGTTTACTCACAAATAATTACTAAAAATGCACAAATACCCAACGTCGCACTAAGACTACCAACCGGATACTATCAATATCACTGCACGCAATGGCTGTAGGATGCGCGCGTCATCTTGCAGTATTGATTGCGGACATTTTTATTTTGTTATGCGCGGCTCTTTGTTTAGCGCTGCACTTCTGGATGCGCATTGCGCATGGCACTTTTTACCCTGATGCTATCGACTGATTGGCGGATATTTATAGCTTTATCTCCACGTCTTGCCCGGGCAAGAGAACAATAACCTTATATGGACAATCTTTAAAATTTGAATTATCTTTTTATATCAGTACGAAGTACAAGATAATGCAACATTCTAAAACGTCAAAGATCACTCATCTGAGACTATCGATAGCCACTGAACTCTTCTTTCGGCTGATAATTTTACTTGTTTCCGCGTCTTGCCTGGTCAAGCAAGCATAAACATAAATCGATATTTGGCATGATCTTATAAAGCAAAATGATCTTATGGTCGCCGAACAAAGACTAGCAAACCCTTGCAGTATTGATTGCGGACATTTTTATTTTGTTATGCGCGGCTCTTTGTTTAGCGCTGCACTTCCGGATGCGCATTGCGCATGGCACTTTGCACCCTGATATTATCGATTGATTGGCTGACATTTTAACTTAAATACGCACGAAACCTTTCCATCAACAGAGCAATCCACTGTGATTGAAATCAACAAATAACATCGTTTCTTATTAATTATATGTATCTTACATAAATTATTATCATAATGAAGAAACTAGTAAACAATCATTTATCTACATACTTAAATCGCTTTTCACTCACAAATAAGAATTACTAGCAGCCCTGGAGAAGTATACAACATGGCAATGAGAGCACCGATCGGACACTGCAAGCAAAGGCTGTAGGATGCGCGCGTCATCTTGCAGTATTGATTGCGGACATTTTTATTTTGTTATGCGCGGCTCTTTGTTTAGCGCTGCACTTCCGGATGCGCATTGCGCATGGCATTTTGCACCCTGATATTATCGATTGATTGGCTGACATTTTAACTTAAATACGCACGAAACCTTTCCATCAACAGAGCAATCCACTGTGATTGAAATCAACAAATAACATCATTTCTTATTAATTATATGTTTCTTACATAAATTATTATCATAATGAAGAAACTAGTAAAAAATCATTTATCTACATACTTAAATCGCTCTTTACTCACAAATAAGAATTATTAGCAGCCCTGTACAAGTATACAAAATGGCAATAAGAGCACCGATCGGTCACTGCAAGCAAAAGCTGTAGGATGCGCGCGTCACCTTGCAGTATTGATTGCGGACATTTTTATTTTGTTCTCTTTGTTTAGCGCTGCACTCCCGGATATGCAATGCGCATGGCACTTTTTACCCTGATGCTATCGACTGATTGGCGGATATTTATAGCTTTATCTTCGCGTCTCGCCCGGGCAAGAGAACAATAACCTTATATGGACAATCTTTAAAATTTGAATTATCTTTTTATATCAGTACGAAGTATAAGATAATGCAACATTCTAAAAAGTCAAAGATCACTCATCTGAGACTATCGATAGCCACGGAACTCTTCTTTTGGCTGATATTTTTACTTGTTTCCGCGTCTTGCCTGGTCAAGCAAGCATAAACATAAATCGATATTTGGCATGATCTTATAAAGCAAAATGATCTTATGGTCGCCGAACAAAGACTAGCAATACCCACTACACTGTCCCATCGCAAGAAAAAGGATACGAATGCCACTTAACACACTAAAGCTAATGATTGATCGGTGGACTTTCTTCGAATATTGGCCATACGAAGAGGAAATAATGCAATATAAACTTTTTCACAAACACCATGGACTTGATGATTGAATATAACAAATAAAAACGTTACTCTACACATGAAAATTCGTAACCGCTCACAGGAATTATTATCAAAATGGAAGAAACTAGTTAACAATTATTTAATCCCTGTTTACTCACAAATAATTACTAAAAATGCACAAATACCCAACGTCGCACTAAGACTACCAACCGGATACTATCAATATCACTGCACGCAATGGCTGTAGGATGCGCGCGTCATCTTGCAGTATTGATTGCGGACATTTTTATTTTGTTATGCGCGGCTCTTTGTTTAGCGCTGCACTTCCGGATGCGCATTGCGCATGGCACTTTGCACCCTGATATTATCGATTGATTGGCTGACATTTTAACTTAAATACGCACGAAACCTTTCCATCAACAGAGCAATACACTGTGATTGAAATCAACAAATAACATCATTTCTTATTAAATATATGTATCTTACATAAATTATTATCATAATGAAGAAACTAGTAAACAATCATTTATCTACATTATTAAATCGCTCTTTACTCACAAATAAGAATTACTAGCAGCCCTGGACAAGTATACAAAATGGCAATAAGAGCACCGATCAGACACTGCAAGCAAAGGCTGTAGGATGCACGCGTCATCTTGCAATATTGATGGCGGACATTTTTATTTTGTTATGCGCGGCTCTTTGTTTAGCGCTGCACTTCCGGATGCGCATTACGCATGGCACTTTGCACCCTGATATTATCGATTGATTGGCTGACATTTTAACTTAAATACGCACGAAACCTTTCCATCAACAGAGCAATCCACTGTGATTGAAATCAACAAATAACATCATTTCTTATTAATTATATGTTTCTTACATAAATTATTATCATAATGAAGAAACTAGTAAAAAATCATTTATCTACATACTTAAATCGCTCTTTACTCACAAATAAGAATTATTAGCAGCCCTGTACAAGTATACAAAATGGCAATAAGAGCACCGATCGGTCACTGCAAGCAAAAGCTGTAGGATGCGCGCGTCACCTTGCAGTATTGATTGCGGACATTTTTATTTTGTTCTCTTTGTTTAGCGCTGCACTCCCGGATATGCAATGCGCATGGCACTTTTTACCCTGATGCTATCGACTGATTGGCGGATATTTATAGCTTTATCTCCGCGTCTCGCCCGGGCAAGAGAACAATAACCTTATATGGACAATCTTTAAAATTTGAATTATCTTTTTATATCAGTACGAAGTACAAGATAATGCAACATTCTAAAAAGTCAAAGATCACTCATCTGAGACTATCGATAGCCACGGAACTCTTCTTTTGGCTGATATTTTTACTTGTTTCCGCGTCTTGCCTGGTCAAGCAAGCATAAACATAAATCGATATTTGGCATGATCTTATAAAGCAAAATGATCTTATGGTCGCCGAACAAAGACTAGCAATACCCACTACACTGTCCCATCGCAAGAAAAAGGATACGAATGCCACTTAACACACTAAAGCTAATGATTGATCGGTGGACTTTCTTCGAATATTGGCCATACGAAGAGGAAATAATGCAATATAAACTTTTTCACAAACACCATGGACTTGATGATTGAATATAACAAATAAAAACGTTACTCTACACATGAAAATTCGTAACCGCTCACAGGAATTATTATCAAAATGGAAGAAACTAGTAAACAATTATTTAATCCCTGTTTACTCACAAATAATTACTAAAAATGCACAAATACCCAACGTCGCACTAAGACTACCAACCGGATACTATCAATATCACTGCACGCAATGGCTGTAGGATGCGCGCGTCATCTTGCAGTATTGATTGCGGACATTTTTATTTTGTTATGCGCGGCTCTTTGTTTAGCGCTGCACTTCTGGATGCGCATTGCGCATGGCACTTTTTACCCTGATGCTATCGACTGATTGGCGGATATTTATAGCTTTATCTCCACGTCTTGCCCGGGCAAGAGAACAATAACCTTATATGGACAATCTTTAAAATTTGAATTATCTTTTTATATCAGTACGAAGTACAAGATAATGCAACATTCTAAAACGTCAAAGATCACTCATCTGAGACTATCGATAGCCACGGAACTCTTCTTTTGGCTGATATTTTTACTTGTTTCCGCGTCTTGCCTGGTCAAGCAAGCATAAACATAAATCGATATTTGGAATGATCTTATAAAGCAAAATGATCTTATGGTCGCCGAACAAAGACTAGCAATACCCACTACACTGTCCCATCGCAAGAAAAAGGATACGAATGCCACTTAACACACTAAAGCTAATGATTGATCGGTGGACTTTCTTCGAATATTGGCCATACGAAGAGGAAATAATGCAATATAAACTTTTTCACAAACACCATGGACTTGATGATTGAATATAACAAATAAAAACGTTACTCTACACATGAAAATTCGTAACCGCTCACAGGAATTATTATCAAAATGGAAGAAACTAGTAAACAATTATTTAATCCCTGTTTACTCACAAATAATTACTAAAAATGCACAAATACACACATCGCACTAAGACTACCAACCGGATACTATCAATATCACTGCACGCAATGGCTGTAGGATGCGCGCGTCATCTTGCAGTATTGATTGCGGACATTTTTATTTTGTTATGCGCGGCTCTTTGTTTAGCGCTGCACTTCCGGATGCGCATTGCGCATGGCACTTTGCACCCTGATATTATCGATTGATTGGCTGACATTTTAACTTAAATACGCACGAAACCTTTCCATCAACAGAGCAATACACTGTGATTGAAATCAACAAATAACATCATTTCTTATTAATTTATATGTATCTTACACAAATTATTATCATAATGAAGAAACTAGTAAACAATCATTTATCTACATTATTAAATCGCTCTTTAGTCACAAATAAGAATTACTAGCAGCCCTGGACAAGTATACAAAATGGCAATAAGAGCACCGATCGGACACTGCAAGCAAAGGCTGAAGAATGCGCGCGTCATCTTGCAATATTGATTGCGGACATTTTTATTTTGTTATTTGGCTTTTTTTTTACCTTTTTTTTTTACCTATTTGGCTCTTTGTTTACCGCTGCACTCCCGGATATGCAATGCGCATGGCACTTTTTACCCTGATGCTATCGACTGATTGGCGGATATTTATAGCTTTATCTCCGCGTCTTGCCCGGGCAAGAGAACAATAACCTTATATGGACAATCTTTAAAATTTGAATTATCTTTTTCTATCAGTACGAAGTACAAGATAATGCAACATTCTAAAAAGTCAAAGATCACTCATCTGAGACTATCGATAGCCACTGAACTCTTCTTTCGGCTGATAATTTTACTTGTTTCCGCGTCTTGCCTGGTCAAGCAAGCATAAACATAAATCGATATTTGGCATGATCTTATAAAGCAAAATGATCTTATGGTCGCCGAACAAAGACTAGCAAACCCTTGCAGTATTGATTGCGGACATTTTTATTTTGTTATGCGCGGCTCTTTGTTTAGCGCTGCACTTCCGGATGCGCATTGCGCATGGCACTTTGCACCCTGATATTATCGATTGATTGGCTGACATTTTAACTTAAATACGCACGAAACCTTTCCATCAACAGAGCAATCCACTGTGATTGAAATCAACAAATAACATCATTTCTTATTAATTATATGTATCTTACATAAATTATTATCATAATGAAGAAACTAGTAAACAATCATTTATCTACATAATTAAATCGCTCTTTACTCACAAATAAGAATTACTAGCAGCCCTGGACAAGTATACAACATGGCAATAAGAGCACCGATCGGACACTGCAAGCAAAAGCTGTAGGATGCGCGCGTCATCTTGCAATATTGATTGCGGACATTTTTAGTTTGTTATGCTCGGCTCTTTGTTTACCGCTGCACTCCCGGATATGCAATGCGCATGGCACTTTTTACCCTGATGCTATCGACTGATTGGCGGATATTTATAGCTTTATCTCCGCGTCTTACCCGGGCAAGAGAACAATTAACTTATATGGACAATCTTTAAAATTTGAATTATCTTTTGACGGACATAAGACGGAACGGAACTCTTCTTTTACCTAACGTCGCACCAAGACTACCAATCGGATACTATCAATATCACTGCACACAATGGCTGTAGGATACGCGCGTCAACTTGCAGTATTGATTGCGGATTTTCTATTTTATTTTGTTATGAGGGTTTCTCTGCTTAACGTTACTCTCTAGAATGCTCATTGCGCATAGCACTTTGCATCCTGATATTATCGATTGATCGACTGACATAGTAAGCTTTGTCTCCGCATCTTGCCCGCAACGGTTGCAACAGGATAATATGGACAATCAAAATTTAAAATTCACATTTTCTCTTATATGAGTACGTAGAACGAGATAATTCGATAATTTTGCACGCTGATATCATCGGTTGAATGACATTTTAAATCAAATGCGCACGAGACGTTTACTTCAATAATTCCATCAGCACACACTCACAGATCTTTTTTGTCATCAACGAGAGTAACAAACATCCATCCATCCTCACAAACTTTCACATTTATAATATTAGTAGCCTAGTAGGATAGGATATAATCAGTTGCGCATTATATCTTTAAGTAACTTTGTCTTATCTTAAATTTATCGGTAGATCGCCTGATAGTTTTTTCTTTATCTCCACATCTTAACCAGGCTTTAGATCTATTTAAATCTACAATCAGACTTTGTATTTTCTCATAAATCAGAATTAAGTCTAGACATTACCGCTGAGAGGCAATCGATTACCGCTGCACTCCCCCTTGCAAGAGACAAGGACGCGCATGTCACTTTAGCCCCTGGAGTTATTGATTGATCGGCGGCCATTTTTCATCGCATCTTGGCCGAGAAAGAAAGACATTATTCAAAAATTATTAATATTTTACTTAAATGCGACAGTTTTGTTGATTAGGATCAACAATCAATGATTCCTCTAAATACGAAAATTTCGTAGCACTTACTTTATTCACTTAATTTCGAATTAATTTTATTATTCTATTATTCATCAAAAATAAAAGAAACTCCGAGTAAAATGGATTTTGCATTAAAATAAATAAATGAATAATATACAACATTTATCTACATTAATAATAGTAAATTACTCACAAATAAGAATATTACACGGCCCGCACTCAGGAGGGGAATACTATGTATCATTATTCTATTACTGTACACACGATGCACGTCATTGGGATGCGCGCGTCAATTTGCATTATCGATCGGCGGACATTTTTAATGCGTCTATTATTTGCGCAGTGAATAACTTATTCAACTAGCAACTTTTTAAATCAAAATTCATACAAGCAAAATTATTATGTATTTTGATTGATTCAATATAGTTCAAAGCTTTGTCTTAATTTTGTGCGCGTCTTGTTTCGTCTGTTTTGTGTACGCAAGAAAAAAAAAATAACATACCGAATTTAGGGTATTTAATTTAAGGTGTTTTACGTGTCCAGTTGTTCATGTAATTATTTTATAAAATCTTTTGGTCTGGGCGACGATTTTTTTTTTTGTTGATTGATGAAAAACATTGCAATGCGTGTTTATAAGAAGATAATTACAAACACATAATACACAAAAATAAAAATAAATAGTAAATCGCTTGCAATAAATCATAATTTAACCTAAGAATAGACCTTATAAAATATAGAATGGATAGAATACATTCGGGCTATAAGAAATAGTATAAAAATAGAAATTTGATTTTCACGGGCCACTACAATATAACTATAGTGAAGCTATAGTGAATGACACGCGGTTGTCATAATATCATTGACAACAAACTTAGGTAGTTATACTAGACTTTCCAACACACACTAAAAAAAATTGAATTTATAAAATATGTGAGCCACAAAATTTGGTGAGGAAATAAATTTTTGTCTAGATGGATGACGATTCCATTGCGCACGCATATCTTTGTGTTGGAAAGTAAAATAAAATAACATAAAACAAAAAGTAGGTAACGGTAACGTTATTGATTTTCCGCCATTTTGGGTTTAATACCATTACAAGATGGCATCTGAAAATTCGCAACGGCCATTTTGATGTTGCATAAAAATTTCGCTCCTGTAAAGTTAACATCAAAAATGGATATTAATATAAAAAATGAACATTCGCAACAAAACTTTGCGACAGGTTTTAAAAGAAGAGGATTGTATTTAAAAGGATAGGTACTTCTTTATCAATGACTATCTTTCCTTAGTGTTTTAATTAACTAAATGATGAACTCTATGATAACATTGATAATGAAATAGGTAGACTTAAGCGATAAAGTACTTACCGAGCACGCCTCAATCACCTTCAAACTACGCCGTGATGTACAATTAATTGTCACTACTTGCAACAAAACACTCTGAAGAGTCCCGCACGAGAAAGGTAGTTAGCAAATTAAGAATAATGTCAGTAAGTACAGGATTTGGTTATCGATTTAAATTAATGAGAACACTACTTTTCCCGTCGAATCAGCGAAGTAATCCAGGGAAAAGGAGAACAAGTTGAAGAAGTTGATAATATTGCGAGGCCTGGCCCGTTTAGGTGGTGTCTCAGCAACTGGGCTCTCAACCGGTTCAGCCATCTCTTCAGGGATTTCAGTCACAGGTGAACGTGACATTCTGCTGACGCGCTTCTACCTCAACTAAATCGTTCGCCCGGGGAACGATGCTCAACACTGCAGTTATCGATTTATTACTAACAGCACATGCGTAGTCGTGTTTGTATGACTGCGCATATGCAAGCGGAAAAATACCGTCTACAGAACGACATCGCTAATTCGCTACCTTCGAGAAAGTTACATTCCACTAGTAGTAGGGGAGCCGAAGAGGGGTTTTGGTATTTACTCAAACGCGGCAGATGAACATAAAGGGGGATACCTTGCATCCTGTTGAGTACCTTTACCATATATAGCCCTTCATATAGAATCCTGAGTCCAGGGCAGCCCATTAGAATAGTAAAAAAACATTGTCAGACATACTCGAGCGCGTCAGATTAAGGTAAGCTGGATTAATTACTTGTTAAAAAGTAAAAATTTCAATGATCTGACGATTTTGAGCGAAACGTAAGGGAGTTGCAGAATCACGTATGCAAAAAAAAACGTTGCCTTGACATTCTCGAGCGCGCTAAGGTTTTATATATTTTGAAGGAAATAATGCAAGAATAACGGAAACATTTTATTTGACGATTTCCGCAAGGAGAAGTTGCAAAAATCTGTGTATATAAAATTCAAAGTCCTGAATGACTGACTGATATATCAACACACAGCCTAAATCTCTGGTTTTCGAGACATAAAATTTTAACAGTAGGTTCCTTTGATGACGTAGGCACCCACCAAGAACGGATTTTTTGAAATTCCACCCCCAACGGGATTAAATAGGGGATGAAAGTTTGTATGAGTCCCTCATTTTTCAAGTTACCTCCATGAAACTTGATATTTGGGCTTTCGATTGAAAATGAAGAAATAAGTATTTCACAGTTTTTAAAAGTTCTAACCCCAAAGGCCTCCTATTCCTAAATAGGAGGCCTCCTAAGAAGTTCGTATGATACTCTTTCAGTTTTCAAGTTATGTATAAGAAACGTGGTATTTTAGCTCTTGATTAAAAATACTAAGAACGTGTTTCACAGTTATTGAAAATTCTACTCCCAAAGAGGTAAAATAGTGGTTGATAGTTTGTATGAAACTCAGTCATGTTTCAAATTATATTCAAGAAATTAGGTGTTCGGACTTTCTATTAAAAACAAAGAAGTACGTGTGTCACAGATAAGCGCCTTGGATAAAATAGCTCGAAAAAAAACGCACTTGTTGTACAATCTACTATATTTTCAACATTTTTATTTTGTTTTTAATATTTTTTTTTTCTTAATAAATTACAGTTCCCAATATCTACATCGTGCTTTTATTTATCACATTTGGTTAAAAACATTAGTAATACCTACATACAGCATAAAAAAAAATTCTAACCGTTAGATTTAGAAAACCCCTCCGAATACTCGTCAGATTTTGGATATGTACCCATCTGAAGTCTGTATAATAATCTGACACGCTCGAGTATGTCAATATGACGATTTTTTTCAAAAATTCGCTACGAGCTTGCGTCACATTCAAATCGTCAGTCATTTGAATGGGAGCATTTTTGAGTGCATTTTACATCCTCCTTGAATATCTGACGTGCTCGGTTTTTTTTTAATTTTCTACCCTTCCGTACGGCCACTCCCACGACGTAAACCGGAAGATTTTTTAGGGTTCCGTAGTAAACAAGGAACCCTTATAGTTTCGCCATGTCCGTCCGTCTGTCTGTCTGTCTGTCCGCGGTTTAGCTCAGAGACTATTGGTACTAGAAATCTGTAATTTGACAAGGGTATAAATATCAATCACGCCGACAAAGTGGTGAAATAAAATTGTGAAAAATATTTTTTTAGGGTACCTCCCCTACATGTAAAGTGGGGATGAATTTTTTTTTTCTCATCATTCATCTCAACTACGGAACCCTACACTGCGCGTGGCCCGACACGCACTTGGCCGGTTTTTTGTTATTAGAGACACGTTGGCTCACCTCAACTTATAAAATCTAACACGCTCGAGTATATCCATGTGATTGATTTTTTTACATTTTTGAAAACCTGTAGGCGCTTCCCTCACCACTGAAAGGGAAAAATTTTATAACCATTCTTCCTATCATCTAATCTAACCTTTCAAATCCAATAGGTCCCCACGACAGTCGAGTAAATCCTAAGTAATTTAGCACCGTTGCCTCACCTACCATAGCGATACGGTCACCGCGCATGTGCAGATAGACAATCACCGTCCTTTAACTTACATGCGTAGTCTGGATACTCAAATTGCGCATGTGCTTGAAATGACTTTTACAAGCTTTTATTTAGTTTCACCTGTCCCGATTTTTGTCATCACTGATGTTTATCATCAAATGTTGCAAATTAAATTTGTTCCACTTCCCAGTTACCGATTGAGCTGAAAGGAGTTTGGCGGACCCCCATAGTGTTTCTGACCCAGACTTGCGGCCCACGTTCACGAATCAAACTTCTGATACTTGTTCTAGTAAACCAGACTAACAAAAAAGGTAATCATAGTCAATCAAATAAAGTTGGGAGAAAAAAGATATTCAGTAGTATATTGTTAAAACTGAGGTTATGTTTCGATATAATAAATATATTTAAGGCAAATTCCCACTATAGCTTTGAATCAATCATTAATCTGTGCTTTGAATAATCTAATAGGCACTGAATATTACTGTCTGAATATACATATGAGAACACGCTTCCTACCAACCTTACCTAAAATGTGTAATTCGTCGCAATTCCTAGTTCCATGGTAATTCGACTAGTACTGTCATGTAATTCGGCCAATGGTATTAGCATGGAACTAGGAAAACGACAAAGTGATGGTGGTTGTAATGTTGTTCTATTTTTTGGAAAAAGATTATTATAGAGATCCATTACTTCCATCACTTTCGTCTGATGTCATCTTATCGAGCGATATGTAAGGAACTTTGCTTTGAAACCAATTTGCTTGTAATTACTTTAAGTTCAGAAAGAAATGCTGTGTCTTGTCCAAAATCACGCCAAATTGTTAGTATTAACCATATTATATACACTACAATGCATAACAAACACAAAACGAACGAAAAAAATAAAATAAACGCGCTAATTCCAAATGTATTACAATTAACAAATGATATGACCACGGACAATGAACATGGAGCTGGGAATTACGTACGACCTTCCTATTTCTATGACCACGAATGACATTTGCATGGAACTAGGAATTAGAAGCAGTGATAGCCTAGTGGTTAGGACTGTGGTCTCCTATTCGGGGGGTCGCAGGTTCGATCCCGGGTACGAACCTCTGACTTTTCGGAGTCAAGTGCGTTTAAGCAATTAAATATCACTTGCTTCAACGGTGAAGGAAAACATCGGAGGAAACCTGCACACCTGAGAGTTCTTCATAATGTTCTCGAAGGTGTGTGAAGTCCGCCAATTCGCATTGGGCCAACGTGGTGGACTATGGCCTATAACCCTTCTCTGAGAGGAGACCTGCGCTCAGTAGTGAGCCGTTAATGGGTTGTTAATAATGATGATGATGAATTACAACAACTCATCTTCCTAGTTCCATGGACATTTGAGTGAGTTGACCATGGAACTAGGAATTGCGACTATAGTCTTCCTATTTATAGAGAGTTGACAATTGACATTGACATAAATAATTTGACAAGTTTTTACTCTTTACTCCGTAAAATGTTAAGTATTGCCATTAGAACGGTTAATTATATTGTGTAATTGTGAATAATTATATTTTTGATCCCCATCTTCTAAAAATATGGGGTTTACACAGAAAAATACTTTGAAAAATATTAATTAAAATGAAATGATTTCTGAATCTGAACGGTTTTTAAAAGTCCTGGGTCCAAATTGGCCATTCTTCTTTGCATACATACTTGTACATGTGTAAATCGCGTGACAATACAATATTATGATGATGGACCGGGAGCCAAGACGTTTCAGACCTTCGTTATTATATAAAAGCGAAAAGTTCCTCCGTGTATGTCCCCAATAGAGATAAGAACGATCCCCGACTAAGTTTGGATCTTGGTGGCTTTGGGAGATATCAGGTAGAAAAGGTGCATAAATTCTGAGTATACTTTCGTCATAGTATAAACGCTGAGTTTTATATTATGTTATTTGGGGACCTATCAGAAGATGTTTCCTCAGCAGTTAGACACTTCCGATGGTTCTTACGCCCTGTCACACGCTTCAAAAATCTGCAGTAGGTAGGTAGGTAGGCAAACTTTGATGAAACCATCGTCTTTTACGGGATATAAAGTAGCCTGCGTCTTAATCCAGGCTATAATCTATCTTCATTCCAAATTTCAGCCAAATCGGTTCATTAGTTGTGGCGTGAAGACGCAATACGTGAATTTCGGGTTTTCAAAATATTTCGGGATCCATGAATTCTTAAGGGATAAAAAGGAGCCTATAAGTTAATGCAGATTATAGTCTATCTTCTGGAATTAATAAATTTGGAATGTAGATCGGCTACACCCTGGATTAACACATATGCTACTATTTATCTCTTTATTTTCTCTTTATTCTCGGATTTTGAAAAACTGAAATTCACGTATTGCTTCTTCACGATCTGATTTCGTTTAAATTTGAAATGAAGACAGATTATAATAGCCTGGATTAACATGCAGGATACTTTATATCCCGTAAAAGTCGATGGTTTCATCAAAGTTCGCCTACCTACCTACCCACGGCAGATTTTTTAAAGCGTCTGACAGGGCGTAAGAACCATCGGAAGTGTCTGACTGCTGAGGAAACATCTTCTGATAGGTCTCCAAGTAACATATATAAAACTCAGCTTTTGTACTATGACGAAAGTATACTCATAGTGTCTGACTGCTGAGGAAACATCTTCTGATAGGTCCCCAAGTAACATATATAAAACTCAGCTTTTATACTATGACGAAAGTATCCTCAGAATTTATGCACCTTTACTATCTGATATCTCCCAAAGCCACCAAGATCCAAAATTCATAGTCGGGGATCGTTCTTATCTCTATTGGGGACATACGCAGAGGAACTTTTAGCTTTTATAAAATGACGAAGGTCTGAAAGATCTTGGCTCCCTCTCTATGACATGCTGCTGATCTGATAATATAGCTGGAAGGTGGCCATAGGAACTTCGCAATGAAACGACAACGAGTAGTTTGTCTTTCAATGGTAACCAGGGTCTGATGGTAGTGGGGGCCACAGGAACTCTACGCAATGATGAAAAGACGCAACCCCATCGAGTTTCAGCTCGTTCGATTCGTCTTGACAAGTACTTTGTTTTTAGATGGTTACCAGGGTCTGATCTGATCAGGATCAGGATTTTTTTAATTTATAACTTGTTAATTATTCAATCATCATCATCACTGTTTAAGCATTAAGTGATATTTAATTGCTTAAACACATGACTCTGAAATGTCGGAGGTGCGTGCGTATCCGGTATCGAACCTGCGATCTCTCGAATAGAAGATCACAGTCCTAACCCCCCCCCCCCCCACACACTTTATTTGCACACACACTTTAAATCGACACAAGGAACAATGTAATAAAATCTGAACCCATTTTGTACAACATTTACTATTAATTCACCATAATATTATTATTTCAATAAACTCTTATGAACTCGTCCGAAACGAAATTCTAAAAATTCAAAATTCAAAATTATTTATTTCACGTAGGCCAACCTGTGGCTCTTTTGACACGTCATGACTCTACCACCTGTTCGGAAAGCGGATTCTGCTGAGAAGAGCCGGCAAGAAACTCAGCAGTTGCTCTTTTCAAAATAATCATTTTACAATATTATTATGTAGCTATTACAATGTAATAAGTTTTTTATACTATCTTGTGGGCAGCCGGTGCCAAGCCGATTTGACCCATGCAACTTTGTTAGAAAAGAATAGAATATAATATTTTCACAATGAGGGTAAGTTCCAAAAAAAGCGTAGGTACTACAATTCAATTCATGTTAAGACGGGCAGTTAGAAAGTAGCCCCATTCCCGTTGGTGGCACCCGTTCACGAGCATGACGCATGATCCACTCGTTGCCTCGCTCGACCATATTTGAGGGAAGGTAACAACAATACACCAGACAAAAACAAAAAAAAAACTAAACTAAATTAAGAAGGTATCATCGTCCGTCCGTCACGAAAGAATACCCATATAGGCGGCTAGAAAAATCCTCGGCAGGCTTCTTAAGTCGGATGTATTACAGCAGGCGGGCTTTACATCGCATAGAAATCGCTATATTATGTAAAGGAATATCTATCGCAATAAACGGATAATAATGGTATGTTAGAGTCGAGGTTAGAGTAGTGCGACCCGAATCCAAGATTCTCTCACTCACTCACTAGGTTCGAAGCGGCTAGCGGCTTTGACCGACCGGCGCCAGACCCGCTCCGTCACTAGACGCGCGAAATTTAAACACATTATTTTTAAACTTGATCGACAAATTAGTGAGATATTATGATATAATCGAGCTGATATTATGCAAGCCTGGCTTTTTGGCTCGTAAAGAGAGTTCGCCACTGTAAGAGGGTGTTGATTTTCCGCTATCTTGGGTTCCAGGTTTAATACTACGCAATATCAAAATACTAAAGTTCGGCCGTTCAGAGAATGCGTTCCTGATACCTATCAGTTAGTCACGACTAGTGATGGGCACAACATAACACTGAGTTCGTTACCGTTCCTCCAAAATGAACCGCCGCGTTATTTTTAAGAACGGTAGACAAACAGTCCATTAAACGAAAGCCGGGTAATCAAATAAAAACAGATCGAAAACACTTGAAGAACGTGGTCTATGCGCACGAAACGACAACAGACGACTGTTTTAGCGTCACAAAATGGCGGCCCATAACGCCATTTGGGGTTACCGTTTTTAATCTAAATATAAAAATGCTTGTAACGCCATTTGGGGTTACCATTTTCAACCTAAATATAAAAATGCTACTTTCTTTCGGTTTGGTCGTAGTTTTATTTTTATATTTAATAAAAGTTATCTTATAGTCCATTATTTTCAAATTCTTAAAAAGAAAAACAAAACGCATTATTTTATAAAGTATAACTGTATAAGAACAGATTACGATACTATTATTGCCTGTTATTGTTAGCACAGCACTACAAATATAAAGCGCTGACATAACCTTGTAATAGCGCAGTTTAGATTTAGAAAAATTTTGTTTACCAAGTTATTTGACACTCAGTTTGGCACAAAATTATAACATTAATTGATTATTGATATAATAATGTTGTTTTAATGCTCATCAATTGTTAAAACGGCAAACAAACAGCAATAATATTTTTATCGTAACTGCAACGCCATTACAAAGTTACGTCGTCAGTTCAATCGCGACGTGTCAGGACGCATTCTCTGAACGGCCGTAGTTTAAAGTATGCCGCCCCTGTAAAGTTAATGTCAAAAATGGATATTAATATTTTAAAAAAAAAGCCGGCCAAGTGCGAGTCGGACTCGCGCACCGAGGCTTCCGTACTCCAAAAGTAAAAGTAAAACGATAATATTACATTAATTTGCTTATTTATCGTTAACTTTGTTTGTAGAGGTTTATTGTTAATATAAAAAAAACTATGCTAGTTAGAGCGTTGGTTTTATTTTTCCTGTAAAATATACATAAACCTCTATTGACAATAATTATTTCAGATTTTTCGATTGGTAAACTTCGGAGATAAGGGGGGGGGGGGGGAACGGTATTTTTTTCGACATTTTGGCCGATTACTCAAAAACTATTATATATAGAAATAAATAAAAAACTGTTTTAGAATGCACAAGTAAAGGCCTTTCATATGATACCCCACTCGGTATAGTTATCTTACTTTGAAATTTCAAACCCCCGATTTTCCCCTTTTTTAATTAAACTAAAATATTGACCATAATTATTTCAGATTTTTCGTTTCTTAAACTTCGGAGATAAGGGGGGGGGGGGGGGGAAACGGTATTTTTTACGACATTTTGGCCGATTACTCAAAAACTATTATATATAGAAATAAATAAAAAACTGTTTTAGAATGCACAAGTAAAGGCCTTTCATATGATACCCCACTCGGTATAGTTATCTTACTTTGAAATTTCAAACCCCCGATTTTCCCCTTTTTTAATAAAACTAAAATATTGACCATAATTATTTCAGATTTTTCGTTTCTTAAACTTCGAAGATAAGGGGGGGGGGGGAAAACGGTATTTTTTACGACATTTTGGCCGATTACTCAAAAACTATTATATATAGAAATAAATAAAAAACTGTTTTAGAATGCACAAGTAAAGGCCTTTCATATGATACCCCACTCGGTATAGTTATCTTACTTTGAAATTTCAAACCCCCGATTTTCCCCCTTTTTTACTCAAACTAAAATAATTTTCGCGTTGCTTTTATTTTTCCTGTAAAATATACATAAACCTCTATTGACCATAATTATTTCAGATTTTTCGATTGGTAAACTTCGGAGATAAGGGGGGGGGGGGACGGTATTTTTTTCAACATTTTGGCCGATTACTGATGATTTTTCTTTATTCCAATGATGTTGGGCTACTATTATACACAACTATGCCAAACATGTCGATAGCTTTAATAGTTACTGAAATAATCGACTGTGACGGACGGACGGACGGACGGAGTAAATCTCACCATAAGGGTTCCATTTTTACCATTTTGGTACGGAACCCTAAAAATTAACATTTTCAACAATACTTCGCGACAGGTTTTAAAATAAAAGGCTTGTATTTATAAAGATAGGTATAGTTCTTGCAATTCACGAGGGCGACTGACTTATGGTTGTGTGTGTGTCGTATCTGCATAAGTGTGAGCGAGCGCAATGCTCGCGCCTGCCCGCTCCCACCTAGGCTTTGACAGGCACGCACACTAAAGCAATGTGCATGTACACGAAGTAACCACGAGTAAAGCTCACTCGCCTTCGTAAATTGCAAAAACTGTACTTCTTTATCAGTGACTACCTTTCCTTAGTGTTTTAATAAACTAAACGATGAACTTTATGATAACATTGATAATGAAATAGGTAGACTTAAGCGATAAAGTACTTACCGAGCACGCCTCAATCACCTTCAAACTACGCCGTGATGTACAATTAATTGTCACTACTTGCAACAAAACACACTGAAGAGTCCCGCACGAAAACGGTAGTTAGCAAATTAAGAATAATGTCAGTAAGTACAGGATTTGATTATCGATTTAAACTAATGAGAACACTACTTTTCCCGTCGAATCAGGGAAGTAATCCAGGGAAAAGGAGAACAAGTTGAAGAAGTTGATAATATTGCGAGGCCTGGCCCGTTTAGGTGGTGTCTCAGCAACTGGGCTCTCAACCGGTTCAGCCATCTCTTCAGGGATTTCAGTCACAGGTGAACGTGACATTCTGCTGACGCGCGTCTACTTCAACTACGTTCGCCCGGGGAACAATGCTCAATACAGCAGTTACTGATTATTATTAACAGCACATTCGTAGTCGTGTTTGTATGACTGCGCATATGCAAGCGGAAAAATACCGTCTACAGAACGACATCGCTAATTCGCTACCTACGAGATAGGTACATTCCACTAGCGATACGGTCACCGCGCATGTGCAGATGGACAATCACCGTCTTTTAAGGATGATTATACGAGTCTGCCCGCGAAATTCAAATTTAATTTGGTTTTTCGCAATTTGTAAACTAATACAACAAACTAGGCTAATGGCATTCTAATTGCGCCAGTAGAATTATCAACTTTACAGGTTTACATCAAAATCTTTACTTGAAAGTGACCAGTTTAAGAAATTAATCAAAATACTGACTAATTTGTGAGTAACCCACGTCCAACTCGGTATTTTGATTAATTTCTTAAACTGGTCACTTTCAAGTAAAGATTTTTATGTAAACCTGTGAAGATGATAATTCTACTGGCGCAATTAGAATGCCATAAGCCTACTTTGTCGTATTAGTTTACAAAATGAGAAAAACCAAATTAAATTTGAATTTCGCGGGCAGACTCGTATAATCCACCTTAAATTGCATGCGTAGTCTCGATACTCAAATTGCGCATGTGCTTGTGGAAAAATATTGTGTTCATATCGATATCGATTCTAGAAAGACAGCGTCCAGGGTTCGACAGACTGCGCATGTGAAAAAGGAAATTACCATGTCGGTTACGGAAATGTTAGATACATTCTAGTTTCGATAGGAACGGTAATTAGATATTGGTTCTAGAAAGATCACGCCCAGGTTTCGATTGCGCAAGTGCCAATGGAAATCCACCATCTATATATAAATGAAAGATGTCGACCCTAATAACATAATATGCGGATATGCCTAGCTAATAAATAAGCTTTTTACCGTGACTTATGTGTTTCAGATTTGGCCCAAGGTTCAAAATCACGGGACATTCATACTTGCAACTCAAATGCAAACCCCCTATGGCTTTGTTGTGAAATCCTTTGTTAGCCGACGCCTACGCCCTACTTATTTGTTTATCAATATTATTTATTAAATAATAATATCCTTAGTATACTTACAGCAAAGCCAAATTGCAAACTAACACAGCAAAGTCAACCACAATACCTTATTGACCAAGCGAAGCGAAGGTCTCTGAGTCTACTTGAGTGAATTTGCATTTGTCCGTCCGTCCCTCTGTCCGTCCGTCCATCCGACCGTCTGTCAGAGCCTTATAACTTCTGAATTACTTAACGTAATTACTTCAAATTTAGATATAATATGTAAACCGATGGCCTCCAGCCGAAAATGGCTTAAAAAGTTATAAAAATCTTTATTTCAGGGGGGCTCTCATAGAAGCGAATGCGAAGTAAAATATTTTTTTTTGCGATTCATAAGGTTGCTGTGTATCATTTTAAAGATAATTTGGAACAGAGTATAAAAGTATTTTTTTGAATTTTTTTCCTAAAATTGACGTAATGGGAGGCTCTCAAAGTGGAGATTATATTTGATCTCAGAACGGATTAACCATTGAAAGACCGGGCTTGAAACTTTAATAATTATTAGCGTTATGTCATGTACTTGAACAAAAAATACTAAAATTAGATAAATTTAATAAGGAAACTAAATTACTTAATTTTTAATGAGCTGCAGTAATTTTAACGGAACTTCACAATGATGTTAATAGATGGCGCTCTCATCTCACTTTGTAAACGCAGCTATATGTAAATTATTATTATTTTGTATGACAAGTACTAATACATATAATAACATATTATTCAATTAAAATTATTCTCTCTCGCAACGCAACAGAAGTACTAATACATTAACATAATATTCAGTTAATTAAAATTATTATATATTTAAATATCAAACATGAATAAGATTTCACGACGTGAAGTTTTTTTTTGCATTGTTGTTTTTGCATGTTTTCTGATCGTGTCGATAGACGACGCTGTGAACAAATAATTAAAGGAGTTTGGCGAATCCCCATAGTGTTTCTGACCCAGACTTGCGGCCCACGTTCACGAATCAAACTTCCGATACTTGTTCTAATAAACCAGACTAACAAAAAAGTTAATCAAAGTCAATCAAATAAAGTTGGGAGAAAAAAGATATTCAGTAGTAAATTGTTAAAAATGAGGTTTTGTTTTCATATATCTTCTTCTTCTTCTTCTTTATCAACCTATAGACGTCCACTGCTGGACAAAGGTCTCCTGCATGGACTTCCACAGGCTTCGGTCTTGCGCCGCTGGAATCCAGCGGCTCCCTGCGACTCGTTTTATGTCGTCGGTCCACCTGGTGGGGGGCCTGCCAACACTGCGTTTCCCGATGCGGGGTCGCCACTCCAACACCTTGGGACCCCAACAACCATCAGCTCTTCGAACTATGTGCCCCGCCCATTTCCACTTCAGTTTCGCGACACGCTGAGCTATGCCGGTGACTTTGGTTCTTCTACGAATCTCCTCATTTCTGATTTGATCTCGCACGGATATACCGAGCATAGCTCTCTCCATCGCTCGCTGGGTGACCCTGAGCCTTCTTATGAGGCCCATAGTTAGCGACCATGTCTCGGATCCGTAAGTCATCACTGGCAACACGCACTGTTCGAAGACTTTAGTCTTCAGGCACTGAGGGATTTTGGACGAGAAGACCTCTCGGAGCTTCCCGAATGCTGCCCAGCCGAGTTGGATTCGGCGGTTAATCTCTTTCTCGAAATTTAACCTACCTAGCTGGACTGTATGTCCCAGGTATATATACTCGTCGACAATTTCGAGTGCAGAGTTCTCAACGATTACTGGGTGGAGCGGAGCATGAGCATTGGACATGATTTTCGTCTTGCTCATGTTCATTTTCAGGCCCACCTGTTGAGAAACCCTGCTGAGATCATTGAGCATTGTATTGAGATCTCTTAGAGTCTCTGCCATGACTACTATGTCATCGGCAAATCGCAGGTGAGTGATGTACTCGCCGTTTATGTTGATGCCAAGTCCGTTCCAATCCAGAAGCTTAAAGACGTCCTCCAACGCAGCGGTAAATAGCTTCGGGGAGATTACATCTCCCTGTCGCACTCCACGCTGCAAGTGGATTGGTCTCGTAGTCTGGTCCTGTATACGTACTGACATAGTGGCGTTTTCGTACAAGCACTTCAACACTTGGATATACCGGTAGTCAATCCGGCATCTCTGCAGCGACCTCAACACAGCCCAAGTTTCCACCGAATCAAAGGCTTTCTCATAGTCCACAAACGCTAAGCAAAGTGGCCGGTTATACTCTTCCGTCTTTTGTATAACCTGCCGCAGCGTATGAATGTGATCTATGGTACCAAAGCCTTTTCGGAATCCGGCTTGTTCGGGAGGCTGGAAGTCGTCAAACCTACGAGCGAGACGATTCGTAATGACTCTCGAGAACAACTTGTAAACATGACTCAGCAGCGAGATGGGTCTATAATTCTTCAGCAAGGTATTATCACCCTTTTTGAAGAACAGGACCACCACGCTCCTGTGCCATGTTTCCGGCTTTATACCCTCGTGAATGACGGAATTGAACAATCGCTGAAAGATCTTAAGTACCGGTTTTCCACCCGCTTTCAGGAGTTCTGCAGTGATTCCGTCATCACCTGGCGCCTTGTTGTTCTTGAGCTGTTTGAGAGCCATTCTAATCTCGTATAGGCTGACGTCCGGGATATCTTCGGTATAGTGTCGGGTCAGTTTGGCTCTGGGATCTTTGGCCAAATCCTCAACAGGTTTTTGTGTCGTGGTATATAACTGCCCATAGAACTTCTCGACCTCTCCCAAAATCTCAGGTCGAGAAGAGACGAGACGACCGTCATCAGTTTTAAGCCGCGTCAGCTGGCTCTGTCCGATAGACAGATCTCTCGCGAACACTTTTGAGCCTTTGTTCCGCTCGGTGGTATCTTTAATACACTTGGTATTAAAGACCCGAAGGTCGCGAGTTTGTGCCTTAGAGATCTGCCTATTAATCCGCCGGTAGGCAGCCGCGTCTACCGATGACTGCAGCCTCATCTCTTGTCTCTCCTCCATGAGCTTGAGAGTATGGTCTGAGAACTTTTCGGTTCCTTTCCTGGGAT
The DNA here is from genome assembly GCA_029955525.1 of Oeneis ivallda. Taxonomy (NCBI): domain Eukaryota; kingdom Metazoa; phylum Arthropoda; class Insecta; order Lepidoptera; family Nymphalidae; genus Oeneis; species Oeneis ivallda. The sequence continues at coordinate 28,250,850 of JARPMR010000001.1, read as the reverse complement.
GGGTCTTAAAGAACTTAGACCCCACAGTATGGACAGTTTCCACGAACCTGTTGTTTAGATCGTCCACAGAAACGCAGTCTGCTAGGCAATCGAATCGGTTCTGCAGTATATTATAATATATATGCAGTTCATATAATATAATTAAGGCAATTACCACTATAGCTTTGAATCAATCATTAATCTGTGCTTTAAATAATCTAATAGGCACAGAATATTGCTGTCTGAATATACATATGAGAACACGCTTCCTTCCTACCAACCTTACCTAAAATATGTAATGTAAATTCGTCGCAATTCCTAGTTCCATGGTAATTCGACTAGTACTGTCATGTAATGCGGCCAATGGTATTAGCATGGAACTAGGAAAACGACTAAGTGATGGTGGTTGTCATGCTATTTTATTTTTTGGAAAACGATTAATAGAGAGATCCATTACTTCCATCCTTTTTCGTCTGATGTCATCTTATCGAGCGATATGTAAGGAACTTTGCTTTGGAACCAATTTGCTTGTAATTACTTTAAGTTCAGAAAGAAATTCTGTGTCTTGTCCAAAATCACGCCAAATCGTTAGTATTAATACACTACAATGCCAAACACAAAACGAACGAAAACATAAAATAAACGCGCAAATGCCAAATGCATCAGTAACAAATAACAAAATAATGATAATTATGACCACGGACAATGAACATGGAGCTAGGAATTACGACCTCCCTATTTCTATGACCACGAATGACATTTGCATGGAACTAGGAATTAGGAGCAGTGATAGCCTAGTGGTTAGGACTGTGGTCTCCTATTCGGGGGGTTGCAGGTTCGATCCCAGGTTCGAACCTCTGACTTTTCGGAGTCAAGTACGTTTAAGCAATTAAATATCACTTGCTTCAACGGTGAAGGAAAACATCGTGAGGAAACCTGCACACCTGAGAGTTCTTCATAATGTTCTCGAAGGTGTGTGAAGTCCGCCAATTCGCATTGGGCCAACGTGGTTTACTATGGCCTATAACCCTTCTCTGAGAGGAGACCTGCGCTCAGTAAAGAGCCGTTAATGGGTTGTTAATGATGATGATGATGATGAGGAATTACAACTCATCTTCCTAGTTCCATGGACATTTGAGTGAGTTGACCATGGAACTAGGAATTGCGACTATAGTCTTCCTATATAATATAGGGAGTTGACAATTGACATTGACATAAATAATTTGACAAGTTTTTACTCTTTACTCCGTAAAATGTTAAGTATTGCCATTAGAACGGTTAATTATATTGTGTAATTGTGAAAAATTATATTTTTGATCCCCATCTTCTAAAAATATGGGGTTTACACAGAAAAATAATTTGAAAAATATTAATTAAAATGAAATGATTTCTGAATCTGAACGGTTTTTAAAAGTCCTGGGTCCAAATCCGCCATTCTTCTTTGAATGTTCCAAAAAACTATACCTACCTATAGTCGGAATTTTAATTCGATTCCAGATTTGACAATTTCAGTGTTGCAACGTTATGACAAGTACTAAATAGTGACGTTACGAAATTATTCGATACGGAAATGGAATATTTCCGAATCGATTCCTCTCGTTTATAGTAGTATATCTAAACAACTACTACTTTAATAGAAACTAAGTATATCAGGAAATTAAATATTTCTGAACGGATAATTTAGTTATGACGATTAATTTTATTAAGGATCTGAGAGTTTTCTTTAATAATTGTGTGTGAAAAAAATAAAAAAATGTGATCATGAAGGAACATGAGAAATAAAACAAATAGATGTATTATAGTAATATTTTATTTTATAAATCGTCGCCGTCTTCGCTATCGCTATCGCTGTCACTTTCTGTAACATGTATTATAAATGTGTCTGTGATATTGTCAATTAAAATATCTAGCCTACTCATTTTTTCCTCTTCTTTGACAACATGGGATACGCATTTAGACCATTCGGTAGCCGTAATTTTTTGAATGCCTTCCTCAAATAAATTTCTCACGTCTGTCAATTTGAAGGTTTTATTATTTTGAGCTACATGCCCCTTTACCTGCGCCCATATCAATTCGATAGGGTTCAGCTCGCAATGGTAAGGGGGCAGTCTTAAAACCGTGATCCCATGTTGCGCTGCCATTTCGTCTACAGCGTACTTATTAAAAGACTCGTTATGTGGAATCAGTTCTAAAAGCGTAGCTTTAACCATATCTGGTTCGTAATGAATATTTTTATTTAAAAGCCAGTCTTGAATGGCAGCTTTTTTCCAGCTCATTTTTGGTGCCGTTTCCAATTTTCGGGAGTGGTAAGGAGCATTATCCATCACCACAATTGAGTTTGGTCTTAATTTTGGTAAGACTCCAGCGAACCACTCCTCAAAACAAACTGCGTTCATCTCATCATGGTAATCTTCACAATTTTTCTTTGCTTCAAAAATCATGAGCCCCTTTTCCAGGAAGCCTTCTTCACTACCTATATGACTAATTATGAGACGTTTGCCTTTTCCAGATGGACTTTTTAATCCACTGGTCAGTCCCTCCAAAAACGTTTGCCGAGATGATGTTACTTTCTTGTCCACCCAAGTTTTTTTTACAGTATGACCTAAAAATAAATATAGTACATTCAATATTACTATTAAATTTAATGTAAAATGTATATAAATTCAAAATGTTAGCCTTACCTGCGTTAACCCAAGTTTCATCTTGATAATATATATGTCTCCCTTCTCGTCGAAACTGACATATAGATCGCAAGTAACGCTGGCGCCATGTTATTATATCATTTCGATCAATAAGTGTGCTCTTGCGTGACCGTGTAACAAATTTAAAATTAAGATGCTTCAAAATTTTTCTGAGGGTGTCTTTGGAAACCTTGGGCATTTCTGGATCATCGTTCATCACTTGTAAAATCTAAAATAGTAAATTTTATAATAGTTTGGAATCATTACTTATATATATAAAAGATGTAGGTATAAAATAATACTGTCTGACTGATTGACTAACCTTTGCAATCGTTGGAGGTTCATTTCGGTAAAAGAACTGATGAACAAGTCTTCGTATTGCGGAGAATGTAAATTCATCAATTTTGTCTTTGAAACTTCGCTTTGGTCCAGTTTTTTTAGGAGGAGTTGGCGCCGCACCTTTATTTACTTCCTTCAAAACGTTACAAACAGAGCGTGAGGTTATTCCAAATATGTCAGCAACTTTGCTCATACATTCATTTTCTTCCACTACTTCAAAGGCCTCCAATTGCGCAGAAGTTTCATTTTTCACGTACTTGTAGGCATTGCGGATCATTACTTTTTCAGTAACAGTGAAAGCTTTTCGTGGACGTTTTTTTCTTGGGGACAAGAAAACATCCACGTCTTTTTGTGATGTACTTGGCTGAGGATCCATTTTGATGGAAAACCAAAACAAATAGATTCACTCAAAGTTCACAAAAAAACTATAAACGTAACAACAAACACAACGTAACAAAACTTTAACAAAACCCAACAAAATAACAAAATATCGATTCGCAATGAAACAAGATATTCGTGCAGTCAGACTGGGAGAATGAAGCCGAATGACAAGATAAACAAAATGGCGATAGCTGCACGAGCGCGCACGGGTTGCCAATACAGAAAACTATCTAGGTTCTTTTATTATAAGTTTTGTTTTTAATATAAAAAACAAAAATATTAACTTTTTATAAAATAAAGCAGCGGTTACTAATTAATAAATAATTATGTATTTATTTAAATAAAAATCAATAATTTAGTCTTTAATTGGCACACCAATATTATGATTACATAAACATAAATCGCGATTGTTTATCGATTTTTGTGTTTATCACTACACTATTATATGTGGTATCGTATCATTATTTTACAAAATGACAGTAGCTAATGTCAAACGTGGAATCGAATTATAATTCCTATTATAGGTACCTATTTTTGCCTGATTTCACTACAGTTCCCTAACCTTTATGGGCTACCTATGTTAAGTTAGGTGACGCTTTCTGTCAACTTTGCTATTACGGGACAGCTAAAGGTGAAAATGACATTGGGATGTTAGGATTGTATTTAAGGGCTACCTACGTAAAAAGACTTCTACTAAGGGGATAATTTAGGTATGGTTGGTGAAAACGGGCATAATAATAATATCAATTTTGATCGTCATGTGTCTATTGAATGAATAAGTAATTACGGTAAACCGTTACCGCGAGGTCTCAGTTCGGGGTGAACCCCGAATCTATATATATAAAAGAAAGTGGTGTTAGTTACACTATTTATAACTCAAGAACGGATGAACCGATTTGGCTGAAAATTGGTGGAGAGATAGCTTAGAACCAGGAGACGGACATAGGATACTTTTTATCCCGTTCGACCGCATTTCCGTCATGTCACTATAAAAGGTGGTATAAGAAAAACGCATCTGACGTGGAATAACAAAACGCAAATGACAGTGGAATAACAAAACGTAAATGACAGCTAAACGTAATTTTGTCTTTGGTTAAGTATGGTAAAAAATTTGACAATTATAAAAAGTGTTATAATAAAGCATTACTGATATTATAAATGCGAAAGTGTGTTTGTTTGTTGGTTTGTCCTTCAATCACGTCGCAACAGAACAGCGGATTGATGCGATTTTTTGCATGGGTATAGTAATGGATGTAGTAGTGGTTCCTCAGACCGGGAGAGCTACTTTTTATCTCGGATAATGAAAGAGTTCCCGCGGGATTTTTAAAAACTAAATCCATGCGGACGAAGTCGCGGGCATCAGCTAGTAGTTTATAAATTGTAAGTATAGCTCAGTATCTGATTAACCTAATACTGGCATTATGCCCAAGACTCCTTCCACATTGCATCCGATCCGAATCCGAGACAATTCAGATCTAGAAAACTCGGATCGCGCCCTTACCACCACCTGGACGTTCGGCTCGGATTGCGATCGGACACAGTGCACAAGCATTCATACAAGTACCTAGTATATAGTATTGTGGTTAATTCAGTCCGTGAACAACGCTCCGAATTGGAGATATTCTCGGATTCGGAAAACGAAATTCGGAAACGAAATTCACACAAATAGGTTACCTATGTCGGATCGACAATTCCCGTATTCTGATCTGATACAGCGCGGAAAGAACGTAAGAGGAAATACTTGGCGCTGAGCATTCAGGTCCATAATAGATTTAAGAGATCGCTTTACTTTTGGGAACTATCGCTAGGAAAGCAATTCAGTATTAAGTAACTCCTGTTCGATGCGTAAACAACTGCGTCATTGCTTACATAAACAAAAACTCTGTAATCTTCCGGGATAAAAAGTAGCCAATGTGTTAATCCTGGGTATGAGCTATCTCCATTCCAAATTTCATCCAAATCGGTTAATTCGTTATGTGTCCATCCAACCATCCATACATCCTCACAAACTATCGCATCTATAATATTACTTATTAGTAGGATATCTCATGCACTAACCGTTAAATAGTGTCAGTTTATACAATTCACATAGGTACTTCTCATATCTAATGCCATCTATCAACTCATTGCCATTCCTAGTTATTGTTCATTTTTTGTAACAATTACTTGAGTTTGAAAGGCGACAAGTAGCCAAGTGACCAACCGTACGCAGGCAGTTTTCCTATTGATAGTTACCAAAAGAACAGCTCTTATAAAATGAGTAGCTAGAGAGCTCAAAATGTTGGACCATTTCGTGCATGTAATTAATCTATGATTAACACTGCTGTTATTTTATTTTGAACCTACTTGATTGACACCATTTTGGACTAGTTTGACGCCAATTTCACGCCATTTTGGCACTGTAGCAACATGATTTCATATTATGAAACCATAGATTAACAAATGTGCCGCTTCCAATTGATCCATGATTAAGATGGAAGACACGGTTCTGCCAGCGAAATTCAAATTTAATTTGGTTTTTCGCAATTTGTAAACTAATACGACAAAGTAGGCTTATGGCATTCTAATTGCGACAATGGCAGTATCATCTTCACAGGTTTATATAAAAATCTTTACTTGAAAGTGTCCAGTTTAAGAAATTAATCAAAATATCGACTAATTTGTGAGTAACTCACGTCCAACTCAGTATTTTGATTAATTTCTTAAAACTGGTCACTTTCAAGTAAAGATTTTTATGTAAACCTGTGAAGATGATAATTCCACTGGCGCAATTAGAAGGCCATAAGCCTACTTTGTCGTATTAGTTTACAAATTGCGAAAACCCAAATTAAATTTGAATTTCGGGTGCAGACCCTTGTCTTACACCTTAAGCTGTCATTTGTACAGGGACAGCCAGTCCAGTGTTAGCCATAGTTTAATCACAATAATTATAGAGATCAGTGGTAGAATCAAAATAATTATAGAGATCAGTGGAAGAATCACAATAATTATAGAGATCAGTGGTAGAATCACAATAATTATAGAGATCAGTGGTAGAATCACAATAATTATAGAGATCAGTGGTAGAATCACAACAATTATAGAGATCAGTGGTAGAATCACAACAACTATAGAGATTAGTGGTAGAATCACAACAACTATAGAGATCAGTGGTAGAATCACAACAACTATAGAGATCAGTGGTAGAATCACAATAACTATAGAGATCTGTGGTAGAATCACAATAATTATAGAGATCAGTGGTAGAATCACAATAATTATAGAGATCAGTGGTAGAATCACAACAATTATAGAAATCAGTGGTAGAATCACAACAATTATAGAGATCAGTGGTAGAATCACAACAATTATAGAGATCAGTGGTAGAATCACAACAATTATAGAGATCAGTGGTAGAATCACAATAAAGTACCTACTTGGGACCAAAAACATCCTGGCATTGTTGTATGAAGAAATCTAACGGGAACTGATTGCCGAATACTTCCACTTCACCCGACGACGTTTGATAGAACCCGAACTCTGTGCAAGTTTGATACATCCACTGGCGACCTGGACATAGAAATGGTTTTTATTTATAAATATTTATATAATAAAAAAAATTGTAATTAACTAAGTAATGTTTAATATTATGTTTTTATAAAATAAATTATTCTTATTCTTATTCTTTTATTCAAATAAACTTCACAAAGTGCTTGTTCTTGTCATTATCGAAAATAGTACAGTAAACTAAATTTCTGGTTATGGATGTGTTTCTTAATTGTTATTTTATACAACCCTAATTATTATTTCAGATTTTGAGCTTTTCAAACGAGTGATAAATAGATGATAACCATGTAAAGAAGCAGTGATAGTGGTTAGGACTGTGGTCTCCAGTTCGGGGGGGTCGCAGGTTCGATCCCGGTTACGCAATTCCGACTTTTCGGAGTCATGTGCCATTAAGCAATTAAATATCACTTGCTTCAACGGTTAAGGAAAACATCGTGAGGTAACCTGCACATCTGAGAGTTTTCTATAATGTTCTCGAAGGTGTTAGAAGTCCGCCAATTCGCACTGGGCCAGCGTGGTGGACTATGGCCTATAACCCTTCTCTGGGAGGAGACCTGCCCTCAGTAGTGAGCCGTTGATGGGTTTCTAATGATAATGATGAATTAACCATGTAAAAACAATAAGACTTAAGCCCATTTAGAATGAGCAAATAGAATAGAATAATAGAAATATTTTTTATTCAAATAAACTTTTTACAAGTGCTTTTGAATTGTCTGACTCTACTACTGGTTCGGAATACCCTTACTGCGGAGAAGAACCAGCAAGAAACTCGGCGACTGCTCTTTTTTTAAAACAAGTTTACAATACAATAAATACTATACTATGTATGCAGTGTTTCCACAATGAGGGAAGTTCCAAAAATGCATACCTACTAACAATGCAATATATCTTAAAATGACACCCTTTCATTTGAGTACTCAATTAATCCCCTTTTTCGTTTCCTCATACCATTATTTATTTTATTGAAGTTCTTTTTGGGATTTCTAAAAATGATACCCACCTCCTTCTGCTTGTTCAGATTTCCAAGAGACATTTCGGAGTTCATCGATCATTTTGTCATAGTCATAGTCCAAACAGGTAACGTTGGATTCTTCCATAACTATAGAGTTGAATTCGGCGAGCTTTTTGTACTCGGGCTTCTCAGGATGCTGGGTAAGCATACTGCATACCTGAAATTTCAACTCATTGAACTACCATTTTTTTTTTTTCATTAATATGAGAATACATTAATATATATATAGCTGTTCGTGCTGCTTCACTGATTCACTCACTCACTCACTCACTGATTGATCACCTCTCCTGTAAAATTTTGTATGAAATTTTTTTTTTTCACTAATGGTTTCGTATAGAAGACAAAAATTCATTTGGAGGAAAATTATGGAGAGAGCTGATGATTGAGGATTTCGGAGACGGGTGAGGGGCACGGCCAGGGTATTGAAGATAGGTGGGGGGTGCTCGAACAAATGTCACTCGAAACCTCATCCAATTGCCAGTGAGCTGAAAAAAAATTCAAAATGGCGGAAAAAATATGGCCGCCATTCAAATTTCTTCGGTGTCTATCTCAGGGAGTATAAAAGATGGAAGAGTGGTTTCTTGGCAAAAGATGATCAGGACCCAAAGGTCTATTTGACGAATAGAAAAAAATCCAAGATGGCGGAATGTTTTTTCTCCATACAAAATATATGGCGAATATTGAATAGACTAGAAGCTGAGAACTATGCAAGACTTTGATACGGTTCCTTTTCAAAATTTGTTTTTATAGAAGAATTCTCATTCTGACAAATGATGAGATATGATGATCGAGGGTTTGGAAGGTGGGTGAGGAGCACGGGCAGGGTATTGAAGTCAGGTGGGAGGTGCTCAAACAAAAAATACTCGAAACCTCATCCAATTGGCAATGAGCTGAAAAAAAATTCAAAATGGCGGATTCAAGATGGCGGCCATACCAATTTCATAGGCATCTATCTCGGAGAGTATAAAAGATGGAAGAGTGGTTATTTGATAGAAAATGATCAGGACCTGAAAGTCCACTTGACGATAGAAAAACCGCGGTCCGCTTGCGGGCCGCGCACCCACGCGCCCTACTAGTTACAATATATACTCACTAAAATTACAATCTAGTTCTAGCCTAATAATTTCGCTAATGAGTAATTTAACTTTAACCTAAACTTATAAATATCTTAATGCTAAGAAGAATTTGAAACTGAACTATCATGAAAATCATATCGAAAACTGAAAAGCCATGCCAAACTGCGTAGCATCAGTGTGTAAGGCGCGTCGCTCACTGATAAATCGAGGCGGCGTCGCGGCGGGGTCTTATTTAAATGGAAAATGGCGACAGAGTTGCGGCGCGGCCACATTTAGCGACCCGCCGCGCCTGCACCTCGACTCCGCCGCGCCGTGCAGGAGCGGCGGGTCGCTAAATGTGGCCGCGCCGCAACTCTGTCGCCATTTTCCATTTAAATAAGACCCCGCCGCGACGCCGCCTCGACTTATCAGTGAGCGACGCGCCTTACGTATGGACCGCCACAGCCTACTTAGAAAAATCCATGGTATATACTGTCCTGTATAAATATTAATCTATGATTAACCCTGGACTGGCTTTCCCTATACAAATAATTGCTTAATACGGCTGGAACCACATCTGTACGCATCTCTATGAAAAATGAGTTTTATATGGACAAAATGCGAATCGATGCGCACAGATGTGGTTCCAGCCTAATGTGTCTATTTGAAGCGCCACATTTGACATACGAGTGTCACTGAAAGTATAATAAAATTAGTCTTTAATCTATTTATGATTTCATAGATTATAGACCTCTATAATTTGTCTATGGTCATTTGCATTAAGGTTGATTATACGGGTCTTCCCACGTGTTTCAAATTTAATTTAGTTTTTCGCAATTTGTAAACTAATACGACAAAGTAGGCTTATGGCATTCTAATTGCAACGATGGCAGTATCATCTTCACAGGTTTATACAAAAACCTTTACTTTACCTTTACTTGGAAAGTGTCCAGTTTAAGAAATTTAGTCAGAATATCGACTACTTTGTTCATATTTCAAAATTCTTATAACTAGCCGATTTTTGCGACTGTATCCGCTCTGATTAAGGGGATGTATTTCCCGCGGGAATAACGGGAATTATATACTGTGAAGTTTCTTCAAAATCCATCCAGTAGTTTTTGCGTGAAAGGGTAACAAACATCTATCTTCACAAACTTTCGCATTAATCTAAATATATAAAAGGCAAAGTTGACTGACTGACTGACTGACTGACTGACTGACTGACTGGTCTATCAACGCACAGCTCTACCCACTGAACGGATCGGGCTGATCCGATCCGTTCAGTTCCGTTTGAAGACTCAAATAGGGGATGAAAATTTGTATAAAAGTCCAAATTTTTAAGTTAATTTTCAAGTAATATCCATCAAACTTGGTACTTTAGCTTTCATCTAAATATATAAAAGGCAAAGGTGACTGACTGACTGACTGACTGGTCTATCAACGCACAGCTCTAACCACTGGACGGATCAGGCTGAAATTCTGCACACAGATAGTTATTATGACGTAGACGTCCGCTAAGAAAGGATTTTTGAAAATTCCAACCCCAAGAGGGTTAAACGGGTTATGGTTAATGGTTAAAAGAAGTGTTTGACTTTGATTTGAAGTCAAATAGGGGATGAAAATTTGTATAAAAGTCCAGATTTTTAAGTTAATTTTCAAGTAATATCCATCAAACTTGGTATTTTGGCTTCCAATTGAAAATAAAGAAGTACGCGTTTGACAGTTTTTAAATGTTCAACTCCCAATGGAGTTAAATAGAGGGTGAATGATTGTTATTAAGTCTGTCGTTTTTCAACTTAGGTATAAGCATGAAACTTGGTATGTTGGCTTTTTACGGAGATACGAATCGCGTTAAGTTGGATTTTAATTACTAATAAAAATCTAACTTAACGTGAGCTAACCAACCGCTAAGAAACCATTTTTGAAAATTCAACCTCTAAGGGGGTAAAATAGGGGTTTGAAAAATCTAACTTAACGTGAGCGAAGCCGCGGGCAAAAGCTAGTTTATAATACTTCGTCTGCGTGGATAAAAGTTTTTAATTCCGCGGGAACTCTGTAATTTTCCTGAATAAAAAGTATCCTATTTGTTAATCCTGAGTATGAGCTATCTCAGATTCAAATTTCAGCCAAATCAGTTCATTCGTTGTGGCGTGAAAGAGTAACAAACATCCATCCATCCATCCATCCATCCTCACAAACATTCACATTTATATTATTAAGTAGGAAGTAGGAATAAGATTTTTGTTTGTACACATAGCTATACGACAATTTTCATTAATATCAAAATCCTATTCACCGAATTTATTGTAGTAGTTTTGCGTCGATTATTTTCACTAATGCGATTGTCTTCATTATACTGTACCAAATCGGCAAAATCGTCTGCTATTGAACTGTAGAAATTCTTCATATCGTTTTTGGAAGCCTTTGAGAACGGCTTGCATACTCTGGAAATAACAAAGTAAAACAATTAGAGAGACTATAAGAGGAAGAACTTTGGTTCCTCAATTTTCACACTTGATTATTAGATATACTACTGGTAGTCCGATTCAGTCACACGCATCTGCAACCCATGAAAAGCTCACTATTGAGCGCAGGTCTCCTCTCAGAGAAGAGTTATAGGCCACAGTCCACCACGCCGGCCCAAGGCGAATTGGAGGACTTCACACACCTTCAAGAACATTATGGAAAACTCTCAGGTCTGCAGGTTTCCTCACGATGTTTTCCTTCACCGTTGAAGGATGTGATATTTAATTACTTAAATGCAAGGCCTGGGTTCGAACCTGTAACAGGAGGAAATAATAGGAGACTACAGTCCTAACCACTAGCCTAAGGCTAGGCTAGTCCGATCCGATATGAAGGAAATCCGACAAAAAAAGAGGGAGGAAAACCATCTTTTGACTTGATCTGGGACCTTGTCAAACATAGTCGAAAATGGTGACCGCTAGACCCAGGAGGCAGTCCTATCAGATTATGAGATGGAGAGTGCACCTGTTTATGCGCTTGTGCACTATAACATCTCCCGCGCTTATGGCTAATCTCCGTGAAGATTGGCTGCCATGGCCTGATTCGGTCAGGAGGACAATTTTTTTTATTTTACTTCTGGTAGTAAGACTGGTACTGGTGGACTGGATATGGGTAGCAAATTGACCCATCTTAATCGAATTGGGTATTTGACTGGTGTCAAAATGTTGATATTCATTACTTAAAATCGAAAATGTAACATGTAAGAATAACATTCGTACAAACAGAAAACTTGGACAGTCAAAAAATAAATAAGTTATAAGCTGTTTTGCTGCCACTATATCTGTCTCTTTCTAAAACGAAATTTTGTATGAAGAGCGTATGGAGCTACTGACTAGTGACATCACAGTTTAGTAGAGCTCTTTTTGTCTAACAGCAAACTTTAAAGCTCTATATTTCCGAGACTAATTAAAATACTTAAAAAAGAAAAATGTTATTGTGTTATAATATTTAAAAGCTTTATTTTAAATATATAAAAAAATAGCAGTCAAATACCCTATTGTTTATATAATACTTAATGTGCAGTTAGATGTAGACAGAATAGTATTTAAATGGTGCCTACTTGAACTCTTTCTCGACTATTCTGGGATCCGTCTTCAGCAATGTTTCAATTTGTTGATGTGCTAATTTGACCTTGGTCACGCAGCCCTCGTCGCCAGTTTTCTCGCGTAAAGCATTAACGACTACTTGGAAATATTCTGAAATAAAAATATTAGAAAAAGATGCGTGAGTGTCGTGGAACACTTGGTTCGAACGAAGTTCCTTTTAATAATAAATTTATAATAAAAATAAATAAAAAATAATAATCAGAAGTCAGGATTCGAACCCCCGAACCGATAGTTTCACTCCTTCGTTTAGCCGCTACGCCACAAAAGCTATGACGGAACGTGTGTAATAAACGAAGGCAACACAAAAAAGGTCGTAACGGAAAAATGTGAGAGAGAACGGTGAGAACATACCCATTGTCAATCACCATAATAGTGGTTATAAGCACTAACTTATCTAAAAAGGAAACATAAAACATAATTACCCATAAAATTAACTTTGGCCAATAGTGGTCCACTTGAAGAGATTGCAGCATGTACCAAATGTGGATACTTCAGCCTCAGCCAAGCAGCCAATGAGCCAGGATATGATCCACCAAAGGCGATCCATTTTACTTCTTTGCCTAACTTGTATTTGTCATTCATAGCTGATATAAAATTTGCTAAATCACCGAGCGCTTGATGCGATGATAAGTATAGCAAGTTTTTTGTACTGAGGTCACTGAAAGAATAATTTCAACATGTATATTACTAGATGATGCCCGCTAGATTACTTCATCTGTGTGGATTAAGGTTTTTCGATTCCCATGGGAACTCTATAATTTTCCAGGATAAAATGTATCTTATATTTTAATCTTGGGTATGAGCTATGTCCATTCCAAATTTCAGCCAAATCGGCTCTTTCGTTGTGGTGTAAAAGAGTAGGGAGTAGGATGTGTTTAATCCAAGAAGTATAAAACCATGCAAAGCCAGGTAGGATCAAATACACACAATATTGAAATAACAGTTTTACTCCCGCCATGTATTAAAAGTAATTTGAAGTGGTGATTTCCTTCCAAAAATTACCAATTTTGATTATTTCGATTTTTGAACTATTCTTTTGGGTTTTCCCTATTTTCTGTCGTTTTAAACCACCCCTGTTTAAAGATCAAACAAAACATAAAGAAAAATTATTCAAAATCAAGCTGCTTTTGAGTTTTAGCTAGAATCTCTGTAGAAACATTCTGGCAATTAAAGAATTATTCGTTTATGTGTTAACTTACTTTGTTGGATGGCTCTCTCCATAGTACCTATGTTCTAACTGAATGCATAAAGCATTAAATTCTTTAGCATATTCTATCCAAGCCCCTTCCACCATCCATTTGGCGCTAGCAGGGCCCTCACCGCCTATCATCAAGAAAATGGGCCCAGGATGGTTGAAGTCATAGAAGCTTTCATTGACAAAGTAGCGCTGAAACAATATTATAGATGTATAAAGCTTTTATTGCAACTAGAAAGAAACAAACATCACATAAATTGCACTAAAGCAGCCTTATCACATATATAACAATCTCCTCCAAGCATCTTTCAGTGTAGAATGCCATACCTTAACCAATAACACATATTAAAAAAAAGGAAAGAATATCAGCCAAGCTTAAGTTGACTAACTAATACTGTGATGTGTGAGAACTGCTAGTTATAAAAGGTATATGATAGATTCATGTCATAAGTGCTAAAATTTGGCCTACATGAAATAAATGATTTTGAATTTTGAAACAGTAAACTGCTGTGACTTGAAATTCATGCCTAATTAGCAGGCTAAAGGGTTGATTTTGGGTCGAGTCTCGGGCTTAGTTTAGGAAAAAGATAACTCGCAAATATAAATTCTCACCTGTTTCCAAGTTCTCGTATCAGTAGGACTGGAGTGGTCCAGTTTTTGGACAAACCATTGTGCGGGTGGGAGCTTTAACTCCCCAGCTAGGGCGGGTAAGCCTAAGTTGCCTCCTTTACTGCGCCCCAAGCGGAATTGTTTAGCGCAATTAACCAAAATTACAAGTTGAAAACATAATATAACAAGAACAGGGAAGATTCGTGGCATATTTTCCTATTTAAATGATAGGTTTTTTTGACTAATGAGAAGAAAAACGAAGTAATTATTATACTCAGTGAAGAGAAGAAGAATGAGCACAGAATCCTTGGTTGCCTGGTCCGTGCACAGAATACTTTATATTATGAGTCAGTATATACAAAAGTACTTTGTGAGGATGAATAAAGGCGACTTAGATAAAAAAAGCGAAGCTTTTTTTAAATAGGTACTCAGCGGGGTTAAGTTGAGATAAAAGTTGGAAATAAAAACCATAGACCACGAACACTAGGATAATAAAAACATAAACACACAGGTGACAAGCATGAAGGTACCAAATACATGGAGATGCCCTACCTACAAAAATCGGGTGCATACCTACAAATATCTCAGAAGATGGCCGCCGGCCCATTAGGGAGTGAGCTTCAAAACTATCGACATCGATAAAGATTGAAACGTTCAAGTATTAATTAAGAGTCCTTAGAGCCGATTTCACCAACGTAAAATATGTCTTAACTGAGCGATATTTTAACAGTATGTTCAATACAAAAACTTTCAGCACGCTCAATTTATTCCTCGGATAAACGTCACTCGACGTTCTAGAAATCGGCACATAATAATATTATAAACACGAAAGTGTGTCTGCTACGCTTTCACGGCAACTTTTCTTCAGATTTCGATAAAAGATAGTGATAAGTTGCATCCCGGGGAAGGACACAGGCTACTTACATTATGTCCCGGAAAATCAGTTCCCGCGCAAATAAAAAACGCGCAGACAAGTCGCGAGCATCATCTAGTAGGTACGTGATATTTATAGGTTTTAGGTAATACTAATTACGTATTTTTATAAACACATAGGTACTTCACGTAGCTATTATTCGCGTACCCAGGTTTTTAGAGATAGTCAAATAATAAATTAAATAAAACACAGTTAGTGTTTGGATATGTATTTAATTGAAAATAGTGTAAGCAGACATATTTTATGAATATTAAAACTTACCAAATTCAGTGGGACAATTATTTATTTATCAAGCGATTCAAAGCATTTTAATTCTTAGTAAGTACGAAGACAGGCATGAGGGATCCAAAGGCACAATTAAAAATAAAATTAGTGCTTTGAATCGAAATCACT
The DNA here is from genome assembly GCA_029955525.1 of Oeneis ivallda. Taxonomy (NCBI): domain Eukaryota; kingdom Metazoa; phylum Arthropoda; class Insecta; order Lepidoptera; family Nymphalidae; genus Oeneis; species Oeneis ivallda. Next base: position 28,235,097 of record JARPMR010000001.1, on the reverse strand, counting down.
TTGTAAAGGTTTATTTGAATAAAAACTACTCTATTATATTCTATGATGTCTAACACACAACTATTTACATTATTAGCAAGAAAAAACAAGTCTTTGTTACAAATTAATCCAAAATTTAAGCTATATGATAAGCTCAGATCGCCAGATCTTAAATTAAACGCTTCTATTTGTGGACACATCTACATCTACACATAGAGAGTAGTTGACTCACCGATAATTCAAAAGCACTTGAAAAAGTTTATTTGAATAAAAATAATTCTATTCTATTCTAGACCGCGCCACGAAATAAGTCCCGTACAGGTGGCGCTAGTAGTCGTATATATGTGCAATAATTATTACATCGAATAGAATAGAAATGTTTTTTTATTCAAATAAACTTTTTTACAAGTGCTTTTGAATCGTCTTGAATTCGATCGTTGAATTGACTGGTTCGGAATGCCCTTATATGTAAAATCTATTAGTTCCACTAATTGCCGCGGGACTTTTTCGTGGCGCGAACTCTAGCTTAGCAACGTAGCACATCTCCGGTCGAAAGGCACCCATTTTCAGACTTCAAATATGCAGAACTTAGGATATTAAAATTAGTCAGTTTTTGGTCAATAAAGATTCTATTTATTCAATTATTTATCATAACAATCGGCCACCTTAAAGTAATAAACAAGGTTTATAAAAGGTATACTAAGAAAACTCTTGGACTCATTTTTGCCCTAAACTAGATCATAACTCAAAATCCTTCGGATAGATTTTGATAACTTCTACACGATTAATGATTACATTGTTCTCTTTCATGAGGTATATCTCCCATCCTTGGCGACTCTTGGACCACATTAAGCCTAAACAGGATCATAACTCGAAATTCCTTTGACGCATATTAATGACTTTCTGCACGCGCGTTGACAACATTGTACGCTCTTATTTGGCAGATCTCCCAGTTCTCCACCCTTTTCCTTGGCGGCTCTTGGACCATATTAACCCTATAATGGAGCATAGCTCGAAATCCCTTGGACAGATTTTAATGACTTCCTGCACGCTTGATGACTACATTGTACTCTTTCATGAGGCATATCTCCCATCCTTGGCGGCTCTTGGACCATATTAACAACAAGATCGTAACTCGAAATTCCTCAGACAGATTTTGATGCCTTTCAGCACGCTTGATAAGTATATTGTACTCTTTCATGGTGCATATGTTTCATGATACCATCCTTGGCAGCGCTTGCGACCAAATTCGCTTAAAACTCGACCATTACTCGAAATCACTCGGACTTATTTTGATGACTTTCTACACGCTTGAAAATCCAAGGTCACCCCCAGAAGAACTGTGGCGCACAGTGGGTCAAAACAGCTATATGAGGGACATAGGATTTTTTTGTTACAAATTCCATTAAAAAAAAATACCTATCGAAAGACCTTGTCATTCTGATGAATAATTGTTATTAAACGTTTTTCTCTAAAATTGATAGTTTGCCCGGAAAAAAAATATTTTCAGTTTTTGTTGTATGGAATGAAACAGAAACTGCTAAAATTTGGCCAAGTCTTGACAGGTCTTGCTTTAAAACTACTTTACTCTTATTCTATGGCTTGTTGGCTATAACTCTTTGCTATCAGCTCGCACCCAAACTTGCCCGTTCAAGAGTTATAAGAATCCGAAAATTTAAAAAAAAATATGATTTTTATTGATTTTATAATGTGGATTATCAAATATTTGTCCTTATAATCATTTAAAACTGCTATTTTCTTATTTCTTTTCCTCACTTTTTCGTTGAGCCGTTTTATTTTGTTGCGTTGAATCATACATGTTTTTGTGAGTTCTTTTATTTTATTCATATTTCGCTGCATCTGAAATTAATGACAGTTAAATGTTTAGAATTTTTTGAATTTAACAGTACCTGGAAAAATGGGATTGGATAAGGCATCGTTCGGGAACCAATTAAGTTTGACACACACACGCTTGGATGTGCACTATGTATATTGTATAATATTTGTATTCATATAATATGTTTAACTACCTTTTGCCCGCGGCTTCGCTCACGTTATAGGTTCAATTTTCACACAAATTTGAAAGCCCTATTTTACCACCTTAGGAGTAGAATTTTCAAGAATCTTTCTTAGCAGATGTCTATGTCATAACAGCTATTTGAATGCCAAATTTCAGCCTGATCCGTCCAGTCCTTTGAGCTGTGCGTCCGTAGAACAGTCAGTCACCTTTTCCTTTTAAATATTTTTTAAGATTTGTTTGTTGTCTATATTATATTAAGAGAAGATTTTAAGGGGAAAGCATTAACCCGAGGTATCAGACGATAAACCTTTAAGTAAATGATATTGTAATATTTATGGGCAATAAAGTGATGACAGTTTTCGGTGGCACGTCACGTGGTATTATCTAGCCATAGCGACGATACGCGCGAGTCGCATAATAATTATAACGCATGTTAAGCACTAATCAAAAGTACTATATTTTTGAAGTGTTTTTGTCTGTCTGTTTGTAATGCTTTAATGGCCCATCTATTCAACTGATTTTGTTGAAATTTGGTATAGAGGTAGGTACATCCCAGGAAAGGACATAGGTTATCCCGACAGATTAAATAGTTCCCTCGGGAATTAAAAAACTTGATCAGCGCGGACGAAGTCACTAGCATCATATAGTATACTAGCAGTTGCCCGCGACTTCGTCCGCGTGGATATAGTTTTTAAAGTCCTTGGGGAACTCTTTGATTTACCGGGATAAAAAGTAGCTTATGTCACTCCAGGTCCTCAACTATACCCATGCAAAAATCTCGTCGATCCGTAGCTCTGTTGTGGCGTGATTGAAGGACAAACCAATAAACATTCGCATAAGAAGTATATTAAAATAAGTAGACAAATGGTTAGAAATTTCAATTAAAACCATTTATAAACACCAAACTTGAATTATCTGATATGGTGATGAATAGAACTTATTCAAAACGTTAAGTCAGTTTAGTGTCAGCTATATTAATATCGACAAGTCGATTCACACATGAACAATGGACATCCCTAAGGCTCATGTTTACATTACATGCATGTACCTATTGCAACGTAAATAATATATATTAGTGTTAGTTACAAATTGATATGGACAGTTAAATGCCTACACGTTCACTATATTAACATTATTGGAAAGATATCAAAGAAATTTATAACTTTTACAACAAAAATATTTACTAACCTATGAAAAGACAATCCAGGCCACTTTTTGTTCTTCTGGGAACCACAATGCCTGATGCTACACATAGGCATATTGAAATTATGTTCCTACACACGAACTTGATGATAATTTATGCTATTATTTGTTATTTTTAAAGTTAATCAACAATAATCCGCAACACGCAATTACTTGACAGCTGAAGTACAACCAAAAAGTGAATACATAATGTATTGTACATAAAGCACGTAAAATGGCGGACGGCACCCGGCTTGACTACTATTTACTTTATATACTTCATCTCCATGTATTTGGTACCTTCATGGTGACAAGTCACTGCAGCCTTGCGATCACAGATTAGGTATTAGTTACTACGCTGGCGATCGCGTAACTTTTATCGCTGTCCTTAAAGGACTATTTCAATGTCAAAACATGATTTTGGCATGAACTTAATATACAAACAGAACTGATCACTAAACTAGCGGCACGTTATGATGGCCGGTTTGACGTTTGTCCGCTCATGAAGTTCCGTATTAATTGATAACGACTTTGAAGGAAATAATTGTATTACTTTATTGACGATAGTGATGTGCAGAGATTCATAAATTTTATCGAATGTAGTTTTAGGTTTAGGACTCAAAATTTATTTATTAAATTGATTTCTAAAATGTATACAAGTGTAGAAAAATCAGTTTGCACCATTTAAGGAGTGAATGTACTTGTGAATATGAACAATTTTCACTATGTGGACAAACCTCTGAAATCGCAAAAAAATATCAGCTGTTTCATACAAAAGGTAAAATTTTTATTTTTATATGATATATACCACAACTCGGCATTTGGTTTTCTAAATTGAAAATTTTTAAAAATGGAATCTAATACGATCGTCACATAGGATCGCTGGCTAGCACAACTACTACCTCCGGCAAACTCGCGTCAATGCTCAATGCAAAACAAAGCAGTTTCGAATTGACGTTGCTTCGAAAAGTATAAACTGTCAGTGCAATGCGATTGTGATATAGTTTTGACCTGGCTTTGGATTTCAAATATTGATACTGCATTACTGTTGACCCTTGCTCGTTAATTTGGACTCTGTTCAAGCCCTTTGTTGTGGATTTCGTCGATATGACCGAACGTACGCAGAGAACTGTTCTAAATAGTCAGACACGTGAGTTCGTAATACGCCTTCGTAACTATTTCGATCGTGAAGCTCAAAATGGAGGGCCAATTTTACCTATAACGTCAGTGGTTGAACGCGTAGCTGATGCGCTTAATATTGGACAACGAACTGTTAGACGGATAACTAAAAAAAAATATGGCGAGACTGGCACAGAAGAAAATAAACTTCACACACCAAAAAAGAGAAAACGAGCAAAACCAGTCGTAGGCATCGATAGCTTTGATGCCGATGCTATCCGAAGACATGTTTACGGCTACTATTTACAGAAGGAGTATCCAACAAGAAAAAAGTTGGTGCATTCACTGAAGGAAGCTGGATTATTCTTCGGTGGGGAAAGTTCTTTAACGAAGATTTTGAAGACCATTGGATTTCGATACAAAAAATGTAACAAACGCAAAATATTGATGGAAAGATTTGATATAGCGATGGCAAGGTATACTTTTTTACGGCAAGTGAAAGAAATCAAAAATTGGCAAAATGTTGTGTTCTTGGATGAAACATGGCTTAATGCTAACCATACTGTAGGCCGTTCTTGGAACGATGACACAGCAGCATCTACTTCCAAAGTTCCTGTAGGAAAAGGATCGCGACTTATAATTTGTCACGCCGGAACCATCAACGGGTTTGTCGAAGGTTCTCTCATGGCTTTTGCGTCAAAAACCACTGGAGACTATCATGAAGACATGAATGGAGAAAAGTTTACTGAATGGTTTACCTCAATGTTGTGTAGCCTCCCTGAACCATCTATTATAATTATGGACAACGCCCCATACCACTCGATGCAAATTGACAAGCCACCTGCCCAATCCCAAAAGAAAGCTGATATCGTCGCATGGCTTCGTAAAAATGGCGTAGATGCAAACATGAATATGTTAAAAGCGGAATTAGTACGTCTTTTAAAAGAAAACAAACCAACCAAGATCCGATACGTCATTGACGAAATAGCATTAGAACATGGGCACAGAGTTATACGGTTACCGCCTTACCATTGTGAGTATAATGCGATTGAGTTGGTGTGGGCTCAAATTAAGGGATATGCTGCAAGACACAATACAGAACCCCCATTTACCACAAAAAAAATGCTAAAATTATTAGAAGAAGCTTGTGAACATGTGACTAAAGGAGACTGGGAAAAGGTTGTGAATAGAACTGTTAAATTAATAAGGGAAGATTATGAAAGAGATGTGAAAATAGATAATATTATAGAAAACGAACATATAATTATTAATGTAGGTGATGATAGCAGTCACGACAGTGAAAATAGTAGTATGGACGAATCTGATTAATTATGGCCTTTTGTGGCACCTTTTTTGGTATCTTTTGTATTCATATGTTTCTTGTGTGCATATAAAGTATGTATATTCATTTTCATTCAAATATTCAGTTCGTTCAAATAAATTAAATAAACATATACATTTTTGTTTTATTAAACCTATTTAATCAGGTACAAAAACAAAACTTAATTGTTTTTTGTTCGAGAATAAATTGACATTCCACATCACTATTGTAATGTGTCAAACCGGCCATCATAGCGTGCCGCTAGTTTAAGAAAATTTGTATTTACGAAAATGAACCTTATTACAAGTAGATAAAGTATATTTCCTGTTGCGCATTACACAGAGGCTAATCCGAGCCGAGAGGGATAGTCATAACGGAGGCCGTGTGTCTCGTTCTTTCATCAGTTTCATCTTGCCAGCCTAAAAAAATGATTTTGATCAAAGATTTTGGCTAAAAAAATCAGTTGCGACACTTATGTTTTAATTTTATTTTAACATTTTTAAGTCACCGTATTTAATTGCATTAATTCCGATAGTTATATTTCTTAACAAAAAGAAAATATAAATTTTTATCTTGTCTATTTTTTTCGAGCGGCAACCCGTTAAAACGTGAACGCTTAAAGCTACAACTATGTTGACCATGATTTTTTAAATTCTTGTATTGTGTGATGGGTCGAATACGTACGATGCCGATTCCGATTACGATGGTCTCTTACTCCTTACTTTTGTACTATTATTATTATTATTACAATTTTCATTATTTTAATGTTTCATTTCAAACCAATAGAACAGAATTTCTGTACAACCCTGACCTAACCTAAGATTTTGGTAAATATACCGATTGTGCAGCAACGGAATAAGGCGCGGGAGGGGAAGATGGGCTGTATTTATTACTTTGGGTGCCTTTGACCAGCTATTATGATTAATATCTAAAGAAAATGATTAATTTATCACATTATCTACACATGACCAGTCATTATAATATCTAGCAATGTACTCACTATGACTGGACAAATCGATACCTTGTACTATTTGTATTATTTATTTCGTAACCAATCCCTAATCCCTAAGAAATTTTCCATTGCTAATGAAAAACTTCAATAATTGTGTTTATAATAAAGTTATAATTAGTAGGAAGATTGCAAGATTGAATTTGTCTCACATAACGAAAATCTTATTGTCACCCTGTTAGAAAGGGACACACGGCCTCTGTACTAACTATCTCGCTCGGCTCGCTTTTCAGCTGCGAGTACTCGGTCCTGATTTTGGCCAATAGGAGAAGCACAAAATCATATTTTGACATTGATGCAGTCCTTTAAGGACTGAGAAAAAGTTACGCGATAGACCCCCAAAGCAAGCGCTGGTCACAGACCCATGTGCCCATACCATAGATTAATATAAACATGCTGGAAGACCATGTATTCCTAGTTTTCGTGGTCTATTGTGTTCGCGGTCTATGATACATGTTATGATCATGGAACTAGGATTTGCGAGTGTATGATACTGTATAGACCATGGACATAGGAAACAAACAGGACCGAGTACTCGCAGCTGAAAAGCGAGCCGAGCGAGATAGCTAGTACAGAGGCCATGTGTCCCTTTCTAACAGGGTGACAATAAGATTTTCGATATATGTGAGACAAATTCAATCTTGCAATCTTCCTACTAATTATAAGTTTATTATAAACACAATTATTGAAGTTTTTCATTAGCAATGGAAAATTTCTTAGGGATTAGGGATTGATTACGAAATAAATAATACAAATAGTACAAGGTTTCGATTTGTCCAGTCATAGTGAGTACATTGCTAGATATTATAATGACTGGTAATGAGTAGATAATGTGATAAATTATTCATTTTCTCTAGATATTAATCATAATAGCTGGTCAAAGGCACCCAAAGTAATAAATACAGCCCACTTCCCCTCCCGCGCCTTATTCCGTTGCCGCACGATCGGTATATTTACCAAAATCTTAGGTTAGGTCAGGGTTGTACAGAAATTCTGTTCTATTGGTTTGAAATGAAACATTAAAATAATGAAAATTGTAGTAATAATAATAATAATAATACAAAAGTAAGGAGTAAGGGACCATCGTAATCGGCATCTGCATCGTACGTATTCGACCCATCACACAATACAAGAATTTAAAAATTCATGGTCAACATAGTTGTAGATTTAAGCGTTCACGTTTTAACGGATTGCCGCTCGAAAAAAATAGACTAGATAAAAATTTATAGGTATTATCTTTTTTGTTAAGAAATATATCTATCGAAATCAATGCAATTAAATACGGTGACTTAAAAATGTTAAAATAAAATTAAAACATAAGTATCTCAACTGATTTTTTAGCCAAAATCTTTGATCAGAATCATTTTTTTAGGCTGGCATGAATGAAAGAACGAGACACACGGCCTCCGTTATTACTATCCCTCTCGGCTCGGGTTAGCCTCTGTGTAATGCGCAACAGGAAATATACTTTATCTACTTGTCATAAGATTCATTTTCGTAAATGCAAATTTTCCGAGTTATCAGTTCTGTTTGTATATTAAGTTCATGGTATAGAATTGGTATTTATGAGTGATACTGTATATATTATCTATGCCCATACTGATTCTATGTACTATGCTTGTAATACCTGGAGGGCGACCGGCTAAGAAATATATCAATCATTAAAGGACAGCAACAATGTCAAAACATGGTTTTGGCTCCACGTATCATTGATACAGTCCTTAAAGGATCGTTGAGGACAAACAAATGTTTTGACATTGATGCAGTACACTATCGATACAATTTTTGTATGAACATTGCTGAAAATTGGTTCCACGTAAGACTTTTGAAGTAACATGTCGTTAAGGACTACGACAAAAGTTACGTCAAACTAGGCTTTCATTGATACAAGCCGTAAGGTGTTCTTATCGGTGACATAAGGTGTCCATTAATCGTTTTACTACTCATATTTTCTGTTAAAGTGTTTTAAAAAGCTTTATTAAATAATTTGTCAAATTAGCAAAGCAATTAGTAGTATTTTAAGAAGTATGTTTAATGTTAAAATCTTTGAAGAATAATTTTTAGATTTAAAGGTTACTTTTCGACACTTTCGTATGTTTACGGTTAGTTTAAAGAGCATGGAACTAGGAATTACGACTACGTCTAAGTAAAGAGTAATCTCTGGTTTGCCGTCTGAAAGTTTGATACGAAGTATAAAGTTTAAAAATCTGAAATCATAAAAATAGTTTGGTGTTTGGGTGGCATCAAACTCGCAGTTGTTATCATTGTTGGATTAATTAACGTAGTCGTAATTCCTAGTTCCATGAACTAGCCGCATAGGTTAGGTACTTAAATAGGTATTACGTACGACTTATGGCACTTAAGTATTATTCAATAATAATTTGCGCCTGGGTAAATTCTGTCTGTGATGCGGGAATAAGTTTTATAGGTGTTTGTGTGTAAGAAATACCATCCTACTTAAATAAATATTGCGTATATTATTTGCAGATATTAAATATTGAATTCAAGAGCACTATGGCAATCATTAATTATTTCAATTGGTATAGCGCAGTCAAATAAGGAAGACTGCTATAGTCGTATAGATTAGTAGATTATCATAGATGTTCAAATTAGTCGGATTATACGTATGACCCACCACTATAGTATCGATAGTCACGTGATAGTCACCTGATTGCGACCTATTGCTACACTCCTGAAAAAGCTTACGCGGTACCGGTTATAAGGACTGTAACGATAACGATCCTTAAGGATATTTTTGGATGTGAGATGTGAGACAATAGTTACGTGGTCGGGCTGCTGGTCTCACATCTCACATCCAAAAATATCCATAAGGATCGTTATCGTTACAGTTCTTATAACCGGTACCGCGTAAGCTTTTTCAGGAGTGTAGCAATAGGTCGCAATCAGGTGACTATCGATATTTTAGTGGTGGGTCATACGTAATTATCAAATTATTTAATAAAGCTTTTTAAAACACTTTAACAGATAATATGAGTAGTAAAACGATTAGTGGACACCTTATAATAATATTTATTTCAGGCAGTAAGTACCCATATTATGTAAACTTAAATGTAATATGTCACCGATAAGAACACCTCACGGCTTGTATCAATGAAAGCCTAGTTTGACGTAACTTTTGTCGTAGTCCATAACGACATCTTACTTCAAAAGTCTTACGTGGAACCAATTTTCACCAATGTTCATACAAAAATTGTATCGATAGTGTACTGCATCAATGTCAAAACATTTTTTTGTCCTCAACGATCCTTTAAGGACTGTATCAATGATACGTGGAGCCAAAACCATGTTTTGACATTTATGCTGTCCTTTAATGATTGATATATTTCTTAGCCGGTCGCCCTGCTGGGCCCTGATTCTGTAACTCAGTTGCTATCAAAAAATGGTAGCCACTGTCATATATTTTTTATCCATTGAAGGTTTGCTACGAAAATGATACTTTTATTTTCATAGCAAACCTTCAATGGATAAAAAATATATGTCAGTGGCTACCATTTTTTGATAGCAACTAAGTTACAGAATCTGCAGGTCGACCACGTAACCATTGTTTCACATCTCACATCCAAAAATATCCTTAAGGATCGTTATCGTTACAGTCCTTATAACCGGTACCGCGTAAGCTTTTTCAGGAGTGTAGCAATAGGTCGCAATCAGGTGACTATCACGTGACTATCGATATTTTAGTGGTGGGTCATACGTATAATCCGACTAATTTGAACATCTATGATATAAGTAAGTAATTTTTGCGTTTTTTTTCGGATAATTGAAAATTGATCTACTACTGTAAAAATCAAATCTGTTTAATGTTAACGAGCGTACACCCACTCTGATTGATATATTTCTTAGCCGGTCGCCCCGCTGTTCTTCGTGGTAATTTGCTTGCCACCTAGTCGAAATTCCTAGTTCCATGTTAGGTCCACTTTAGTCCTACTTCCATGGTTATGTACCTATTTATTTAAGTACAAGTACCCACTATGTAACTGAAAATCAGCGTTGCAGCTTGCTGCAGCTTTGTGCTGAGTGAGGAGCCTTATTTGTTCACGAACTACTTTATGCAATAGCTTTACTTACATCTGTAAGCGAATATTGTAAAATTGAATTGTTTTCGTGAACAAATAAAACTTTTATCTATCTATGTAAGTTTACATAGTTATATCGCAAGTTTGAAGTTCTATAATCTAAGTTCAAACCCTACTTCACTATTCACTACTCAGAAACATAGGTACTCTTCTTACCACTTATTTCTTCATAACTTTATATAGCAATTTAACAATTTCAATTTATAACTGAGCGTTGCAGTGTTCTCTGCGTCGCAGTGCCTACGCTGGTCGCCTGTCTGCCGCGACCGGCCTGCGCCCTGCCTGTAGCCTGTACTACACTGCGCTGCGTCGTTTGCGTCCAGAGTACGCCGAGCCTCAGCTCTAAGTTCAGCTGGAAACAAACTATCGGATGCGTCCGTAAGACGTGACTGATAAGGCACTGTGCACAGTAGATCGGGACGCGTCTTACGGACTCGTCCGAGCGCTTATTCCAGCTTATTTTTTAGTTCGCACGCACTTCCGAGCATCCTTGTAGTCCTAGTCCTTCTGACGCAAGGACGCGTCCCGCGCCCCGCGCACACCGTCTGCAGACGTTTTCGGCTGACCAAAACATCCAGCGGAGCAGATTTGTATCGGACGTCCGAACACTCAAGGACGGCTCAAGGTTACGTCCGATAGTTGGTACAGTTCAGTGCACATTCACATTTGTTGTTTGTTGCCGGCTAGTTCTAGTACTGGTACTGATAATTACGATTTTGATGGATAGGTTTGTGAAGAACTATGACACCCTTTCATAGCACATTATTAATTTTCTACGAGGTCGTACTAACGCGAGTGCGTAGTCGGCCTTTAAAGGCTTAGGAATGGCTAATCACCGCGTCGACTACTGCACTCCTAAGCCCTATGGTTCGATGACATAATCACTAGGTACATGTATAACGTATAGAAAAGTATATAGAAATAAAATACTGTTTGTTCATAACTTAGTCATTTAATAACCATATAACACTAACAGCCTCCAGAGTCCAGCCACACACAGTGTTTTATAATTTAGTAAAAACCGGCAAAGTGCGGGTCACACTCGCGCACTGAGGGTTCCGCACCTTGTGAGGATTATATTAGGTACTAAGTAGATGACCAGCTTAAGTGCGCAGTTTTATTATAGAGTTCCTATAGCCACCTTCCAGCTCCATCATCAAATCAGCTACATGCCACAATAATATTTCATTGTCAACCGATTTACTTACATATACACACTCAATCGGAAACTGGGAAAAGGTTCAAATTTCGCTTGCACGATTTAACCTTACAGAAACATACTGTCCAGTTCAAGAAATTAGTCAGAATATCGACGAATTTGTGAGTAACTCTCGTCCAACTCGATATTTTGAATAATTTCTTAAACTGGTCACTTTCAAGTAAAATTTTTTATGTAAACCTGTGAAGATGATACTGCCATTGGCGCAATTAGAATAATAGTTTACTATACACAGCTGTATCCCAGTGGAGTAGGGCGCGTTCGGCGGACCAACCACAATGTCGACTCGATCGGTCTTCTGAACACATCCCCGCCCGCTCCGCTTCAGCGAGTGGACAGTCTGTGTCGTGCGGAGCACTCTCCGGACCAACCACAATGTCGACTCGATCGGTCTTCTGAACACATCCCCGCCCGCTCCGCTTCAGCGAGTGGACAGTCTGTGTCGTGCGGAGCACTCTCCGGACCAACCACAATGTCGACTCGATCGGTCTTCTGAACACATCCCCGCCCCGCCCCGCTTCAGCGAGTGGACAGTCTGTGTCGTGCGGAGCACTCTCCGGACCAACCACAATGTCGACTCGATCGGTCTTCTGAACACATCCCCGCCCGCTCCGCTTCAGCGAGTGGACAGTCTGTGTCGTGCGGAGCACTCTCCGGACCAACCACAATGTCGTCTCGATCGGTCTTCTGAACACATCCCCGCCCGCTCCGCTTCAGCGAGTGGACAGTCTGTGTCGTGCGGAGCACTCTCCGGACCAACCACAATGTCGACTCGATCGGTCTTCTGAACACATCCCCGCCCGCTCCACTTCAGCGAGTGGACAGTCTGTGTCGTGCGGAGCACTCTCCGGACCAACCAAAATGTCGACTCGATCGGTCTTCTGAACACATCCCCGCCCCGCCCCGCTTCAGCGAGTGGACAGTCTGTGTCGTGCGGAGCACTCTCCGGACCAACCACAATGTCGACTCGATCGGTCTTCTGAACACATCCCCGCCCCGCCCCGCTTCAGCGAGTGGACAGTCTGTGTCGTGCGGAGCACTCTCCGGACCAACCACAATGTCGACTCGATCGGTCTTCTGAACACATCCCCGCCCCGCCCCGCTTCAGCGAGTGGACAGTCTGTGTCGTGCGGATCACTCTCCGGACCAACCACAATGTCGACTCGATCGATCTTCTGAACACATCCCCGCCCGCTCCGCTTCAGCGAGTGGACAGTCTGTGTCGTGCGGAGCACTCTCCGGACCAACCACAATGTCGACTCGATCGGTCTTCTGAACACATCCCCGCCCCGCCCCGCTTCAGCGAATGGACAGTCTGTGTCGTGCGGATCACTCTCCGGACCAACCACAATGTCGACTCGATCGATCTTCTGAACACATCCCCGCCCGCTCCGCTTCAGCGAGTGGACAGTCTGTGTCGTGCGGAGCACTCTCCGGACCAACCACAATGTCGACTCGATCGGTCTTCTGAACACATCCCCGCCCCGCTCCGCTTCAGCGAGTGGACAGTCTGTGTCGTGCGGAGCACTCTCCGGACCAACCACAATGTCGACTCGATCGGTCTTCTGAACACATCCCCGCCCCGCTCCGCTTCAGCGAGTGGACAGTCTGTGTCGTGCGGAGCACTCTCCGGACCAACCACAATGTCGACTCGATCGGTCTTCTGAACACATCCCCGCCCGCTCCGCTTCAGCGAGTGGACAGTCTGTGTCGTGCGGAGCACTCTCCGGACCAACCACAATGTCGACTCGATCGGTCTTCTGAACACATCCCCGCCCCGCTCCGCTTCAGCGAGTGGACAGTCTGTGTCGTGCGGAGCACTCTCCGGACCAACCACAATGTCGACTCGATCGGTCTTCTGAACACATCCCCGCCCCGCTCCGCTTCAGCGAGTGGACAGTCTGTGTCGTGCGGAGCACTCTCCGGACCAACCACAATGTCGACTCGATCGGTCTTCTGAACACATCCCCGCCCGCTCCGCTTCAGCGAGTGGACAGTCTGTGTCATGCGGAGCACTCTCCGGACCAACCACAATGTCGACTCGATCGGTCTTCTGAACACATCTCCGCCCGCTCCGCTTCAGCGAGTGGACAGTCTGTGTCGTGCGGAGCACTCTCCGGACCAACCACAATGTCGACTCGATCGGTCTTCTGAACACATCCCCGCCCCGCTCCGCGTCAGCGAGTGCACAGTCTGTGTCGTGCGGAGCACTCTCCGGTGCTTCGCGAACACGAAGGCTCCTCGCCAGTGTGAAATCTCATGAGACGTATTAAATTAGTTTTTTGTGAACATTTGTACTTGCATAATTTACAAGAATAATGCTTTTCGCCAGTGTGAGTTTTCATGTGACTTACTAAACTTTTCTTTTCTGAACATTTATACTTGCATAATTTACATCAGTAAGGCTTTTTGCCAGTGTGAGTTCTCATGTGACTTACTAAATTACTCTTTTGTGAAAATTTATACTGGCATAATTCACAACAGTGAGGCTTTTCGCCAGTGTGAGTTCTAATATATACTTGCATAATTCACAACAGTAAGGCTTTTCGCCAGTGTGAGTTCTCATGTGACTTACTAAATTACTCTTTTCTGAACATTTATACTTGCATAATTCACAACAGTAAGGCTTTTCGCCAGTGTGAGTTCTCATGTGACGTACTATAGTATGAGCGGAAGGGCTGGTCACCGCCTGAGGTATGTGGGCGGTGAGACGGGGGAGGGCGCGATTGACAAGACATTGACTAGACGCACATGAGATATTTTAGGGCAGATAAATCTCAGGATAACATGTCGGAAAATGTCTTAATAAATATAATGGGTAATTATAACAAAAAAAAAATTATTTCCTGGTTGAACAAGAATAAACGCATATCTAAAATGAGTACATTTTATTATTTACGATACAAAACAGTTGCAAATTACCATTTCTCACTAAGCAAATAAAAAAAATATTTGCAGTAATAAGTAACAGTAATAAGTAACAGTATGTGCACAGTGTAAATGGGTGAATCAACTTTTTTTGTTGTGGCGAAAAAATTTTTAAAAATAAATTAATTGTAATATTACACTTTTTTTTGTATTATTCATATAAAATAATTATTGAACTTTATTACTTAAAGTATGGCCGTGAACTTAATATACAATTATTGTCAGTTTTGAGGCCAAGTATGTGTTTGGGTGACAAAAAGTGTCTCCTGGGTGACTGTCCCAATATTTGTATGGGAGCTGCAAATTGTCTTTTGGGTCACCAACCAAAAATCTAATAAATATAAGTAAAATCGGCCAAGTGCGAGTCGGGCCTCGCTCTTTTAGGGTTCCGTTAAAAAAAAAGTGTGTGTCAGCTCCGGCCTCCGACGCACGACTGGAGTTTTCGCGCGACGCTATATCCTTCTCTATGCGCGCGACTCGGGTCCGAGCGCGCCCCGACCGACTTTCGCTTCGGGGACCCGATTGCTACGCGCTCGGCTACCCGAAGCGAAAGCTCTTTCGCACGAAAACCAACCTTATTTACTCAACGTTAGGGTAGAAATTTCAACTTTGTGAAAAACGTAACGAGGTCATTGATAAATTGATTTTACTGCCCGGATTTTTCTCATACCGGGCTGCTAAAATCGATTCTTAAGGAGTAAACTCCAATAAACTCCAAAAAAATTAAATAAAAATATTTCCATGTACCTATGGAAATATTTTAATTTAATTTTTTTAATTTAATTTAATTTTTATTATTTGTTGTTATAGCGGCAATAGAAATACATAATATGTGAAAATTTCATCTGTCTATCTATTATGGTTTACGAGATACAGCCCGCTGACGGACGGACGGACGGACGGACGGACGGACAGCGTAGGCTTAGTAATAGGGTCCCGTTGGTACCCTTTGGGTACGGAACCCTAAAAATGAAACAAAAATGTTATTAGTTTATTACTTAACTATCTAATTTATTGTTAAAGTTGTTAAAATCATTTATTGAGTTCAATTTTAATGTATAAAATTATAAAAGTGGACAGTGGTGGGACAGGTGAAAACAAAAAAAAAGTTGATTTACCCGTATAACATTTTTCACATTACGTGGAATTGGCGGACCCATCTCAGTATATTTTATCTCGTGTGTGTTTGGGACAAAGGGGCGCAAACAACTTAGACGTGTGACCGTCGCGTCGCCGTGGTCGACGGCAGACTGAGTTAGCTACAAGATTGTTTACCTCCCCCGTCTCACCGCCCACATACCTCAGGCGGTGTCTAGCTCTAGCGCTCATACTATAACCATAGTACAAACAGAATAGTAGGCTAACTAAGGCCGATCGGCGAGTTAATTACCTACTCTTGCGTTGACGCCTAGGGTTGTCACTTTTATTTTTAACTAGCTGATGCCCGCGACTTCACCCGCGTGGATTTAGTTTTTAAAATCCCTCAGGAACTCTTTGATTTCCGGGATAATATGTAGCCTATGTGTTATTCTAGGGTATAATCTATCTCCATTCTAAACTTCAGCCAAATCCGTCCAGTAGTTTTTGCGTGAAAGAGGAACAAACATACACACAGACAGACAGATACACAAACTTTCGCCTTTATAATATTAGTGTGATTAAATATAGTGCTGTCATACGACAGCACTAGGTTTTTAACATCGTAATAATAATAATGAAATGTTTTACCAATTCATAAATGGGGTGTAAATAAAAAACGTTTTAAAAAGAAAAGACAAATTTTAAAAATTATAAATTTGTCACAGAAAAATATTTTCTCCGATTTCGAGATGTTCGGAACGCTTTATTGTTCGCCGAAATTCTCATCCTAACGTATAAGGCGACGTTTTAGCATAGGCGATTCGCCGCGCGACGCGCGGTGCGTCGCTCGCTCGCTCTCGCTCGCCATCATACCTTGGCCATATCGCGCGACGGCTCACGCGAGACGCCGAACCGCGCATCGCGCGGCGAATCGCCTATGCTAAAACGTCGCCTAACTTTTGCAAAAAACTTTTAGGGAAGCATGGGCATGGCACTCTTTTCTGAACATTTATACTTGCATAATTCACAACAGTAAGGCTTTTCGCCAGTAGGGCTATTCAGCGTCGCAGGAGCTTCGCTCTGACTAGTTGCCTGACAGCTGACATCGTCCGCGGCAACACCACTCGCAGGCACGTCTTGTTCGTAGTGTGAGTCGTCTTCTTCAGCTTGAGACACTTTTGTTTCGTCATTCGTCGCACCGCGCACGGCTCGCGGGCAGAGCGACTGCAACGAAACATATCTGCATATTATCTCTATTTCCTGATACCTACTTATTTGTAGTGGAAACTTTATTGAAACGAAATATGTAAAAAAAATTGAATAATGAAGTTAAAATAAGCAGTCACACACACACCCACACACACACACACACACGCGTTCGCGACTACCCTTACAAGTGGAATTTATTTTTCAAATTTAAATGGGGCCCACTTCGATCCAATGTCAAAAGAACCCTATCGAATATAAAAAGGATCAACAAAATCGGACGATTCTAGAAAAAGTAATACGTGGTCATATTTAAAAAATAATAATATACTTATATACATACTCGTATATATACGCGATGACATGACAGTCGACCTTTTTTTCATCGGTTGAAAAGAACGTATATTCAGTGTTATTTGAATGACTAATGGAGCTGTATCTCACCTGATGTGGGAGGCAAGAGTCCGGAAGGGCGAAGGTCGTCACTCAGCTCCTCAGGGTCGTCACTCCGCCGTTGAACGGCCGGCCTGTGGATCACGACAGTTTTTTTTTTGTATGTATGTATCGAGAGTGCGCCGGGCAGCCACCAGAGCTAAGCAAAACACTTAACAGGGCAGTTACAGAAGTTCCACTCCGCAACGGGTTCTAACAGTGATATCTATATTAATCTGTGGTTACCACTGGACTGGCTGCCCCCATACAAATGACGGCTTCATTGTGGATCAACCTAAAGCGCCACATTTGACATACGAGTGTCTCTGGAACTTAATAATATCGCAAATGGCGCACCGACATCTACAATTAATCTACGATTTCATATGAAATCATAGATTAATTAAAGAGTTCTTAGATTTTTTGTTTTATTGTATATAATGTGTTAATTTAAGTTTTAATTTCTCTATAAGTGAGCTTGTTTTGTTCTTAGAGAATAAATTCTTTAAACCTAGGTTCCGGTTAAGGAATCATAGATTAATAATATTATAGAGGTTGGTGCGCCATTTGCAATATTATTAGTACAAAAGTCACCCGTTTAATTGCTTACATCGCCGAAATGGCGTCAATGAAGTCCAAAATGGCATCAATGAAGTCCAAAATGGCGTCAATCAAGTACCTACAAAAACTATGACAGCACCCTCTCCAGACTATAGCCAGAGCTCACTGCGTTCACACAATTTAGGCGTGGTGACCAATTTTGAAAAACTGTGAGATGTTCGAAAGTATCTACTATTTAGAAAACAAATCTTATTTCAGCAAAAATACGGTTCCGTAGATAAAATTGCCATTTAAATAAGTTTTAAAATTCACGCAATAACACTTGACGGTGTCATGGCGTCGTTCGTGACGTCACCTCTATGATTTTTCATAGTTGTTTGTCAAAGTTAGACGATAGATGTGACGTATCACTCTGATTGGTATTCAATCCAATATGGCAGATTGCTGCATTTTTTAGTTTTATTATATACAACAAACACAACAATAAATACGTTTTTTTATAATCCACGAATCCTGTTCCATGAGATAAATCCACAATTTGATTGATCGTTGGCGACTGTCACCATGCCTATCAACAACACAGGCAGTTATACTGACCTGCACAGGGACGCGCCCCACACTCGCCAGCAGCGGCGCCGATCTGCCGAATGCGAAATAAGCTCATTATACTTCCGTCCTCAGAACGAGTCAGAGGGTCGGAGTACAGGCGCAGAATACACAATAGTACAGGCACAGGAGATTCACTCCGCAAAATCATGTGTAAATGATTTTGCGGAGTGAATCTTCTGTGCCTGTACTATTGTTGTCGTTTGCTTCAGTTTTCATTACATCTGTGTTAATGGTGTATTCTGATTCACTCTGCATGTCTTCTAGTACGTGTAAATCACAATGATCAGGTGCCAATGTTGTCGTTACCGTATTACTTTTTCATTGGTGTCTTGTGCGGTTTACCGTCTTTATATGAAGTCTTGGTTATAATAATAATAACAAGACTTCATATAAAAAAGATAAGCCGCACCAACTTCTGAAACTCTCAGGAGACTGGTCTCTCAGGAACTTGACGCAGAAACTCCTCCTCTTCTTGAAGTCGGTTAAACAGCATTGAATGGGAGATCACCATTTCCTTATTTCATTATCAAGTTCAAAAAAAAGGTTCATATTTTTATGAAATAAACAGTTAAACCATGAAAAAGTTTGTACAATAAAACAACTCCTTAAATCTAGGACACAGAAAAAGTAAACTAACAATGACATTACCAAAAAAAATGGTTCCTTAGATAAAATTGCCATTTAAATAAGTTTTAAAATTCACGCAATAACACTTGACGGTGTCATGGCGTCGTTCGAGACGTCACCTCTATGATTTTTCATAGCTGTTTGTCAAAGTTAGACGATAGATGTGACGTATCGCTCTGATTGGTATTCAATCCAATATGGCAGATTGCTGCATTTTTTAGTTTTATTATATACTAGCGGTAGCGGCCCGTCCCGGCTTCGCACGGGTAGACAAATAGGTACAGATATTTAAGTTATAAGCATGCTAATTAAAACGACCATGAATCACTAAATTAGAAAAAAATTGTATGCTTATTTTAAAGCCTCCCTGTACACTACGTTGGCTGTGGTATTTGTAGGTGGCAACAAAACGTATTGATTTTCAGGAGATCCTACTCGAGAAAGTGCCACATACAATTGCCCGTGGGAAAAGCACTCTTTCCTTAAGTCGATACCAACTATGGAAAAAGTTTGTCCCTGGGATTTATTTATTGTTAGGGCAAAGGATATTTTTAAAGGGAACTGTAACCTTTTAAGGAACTGTAACCTTTTAAAAGATATGGGCAAATCAGTTGGTATCATCGGGATCCGCGGAACATGTGCGAGCTGACCGGCCGCGGGACCCGTAATGATAGTTGCTACAATCACATTATCTCTTAATTCTTTGATCAATAGTCTTGTACCATTACACATATTGGGAAGGCTTAAATTTCTTAAAAAAAAAACAGGCGTACCTATTTTTAATTTTAGTTCATGAGGTGGCAAGCCAGCAGGATTGAGGGAATTTAAAAATTCCTGTGGGTAGTGCACTGTATCTTCGATGTTGCACACGGTGTCAACAGATTTATACCATTTAAAACCACCTGGTACTTTTTCAATAATAATTTTGTTTATCTCATTTACTGAGTCGTTTCTGGGTGACAATATCGCTCTCGAACAGAGCCAATGGAAATTTCTTACTGTAAGATTGTTGATGTCGGGATAGATTGTATCTATAAGGATTTCTAGACTGTGAACAGTTTGAGCCAATTCAATATCCAACAGTACTTGGGAGCTGTTTGCAATTGGAGTAGTAAATTTTCCGTCTCCTAATTTAAGTATATTTTCTGAGAAATTACCACTGCGGTTATTGCATAAATGTGCTCTCATATTCGTGCGCAAATTGAGAGTTTTAATTGATAGCCACAAAGGTGATGATTTGAGGCACGCTTTAATAACGTCGGCACGTGTACCTTTTGTTACAACTGGTAGAGTTTGGCGAAAGTCTCCAGCGAAAACTGGATAAAAATTTATAAATGGTATGGATAACACGGTCTGATTTTGATCGGCATTTCTATCAATTTGTTAAATGTAAAAAAGTAGTTACAGTGACGTAACTACAATAGTTAGACACATGGTCTCGCGAAGTTTTTTGTAGATATTGATATATTCTATAATATTGTCGAACATTTTTTTTGTCCTATCATTAATACTCTTCGCAGCGTATGCGATGAAAGACATTTTATGGCTAATTTTTTTACACCTTCGGTTGGTTATAATAAGAATTTCTAAAGATTTCTATTGTAATCTAGTACTAAATATAGCCTATGTTACTCAGTGATAATGTAGCTTTCTAATGAAAAAAAAATTATTAAAATCGGTCCAGTACTTTTTGAGTTTATTCGTTACATACAAAAATACAAATCTTTCCTCTTTATAATATTATATAGTGTAGAAGACAACAAACATTATATACAACAAACACAACAATAAATACGTTTTTTTATAATCCACGAATCCTGTTCCATGAGATAAATCCACAATTTGATTGATCGTTGGCGACTGTCACCATGCCTATCAACAACACAGGCAGTTATATTGACCTGCACAGGAACGCGCCCCACACTCGCCAGCAGCGGCGCCGATCTGCCGAATGCGAAATAAGCTCATTATACTTCCGTCCACAGGAGATTCACTCCGCAAAATCATGTTTAAATGATTTTGCGGAGTGAATCTTCTAGAAGTCGGTTAAACAGCATAGAATGGGAGATCACCATTTCCTTATTTCATTATCAAGTTCAAAAAAAAGGTTCATTTTATGAAATAAACAGTTAAACCATGAAAAAGTTTGTACAATAAAACAACTCCTTAAATCTAGGACACAGAAAAAGTAAAATAACAATGACACTACTCGTCGTTTGCTTCAGTTTTCATTACATCTGTGTTAATGGTGTATTCTGATTCACTCTGCATGTTTTCTAGTACGTGTAAAGCACAATGATCAGGTGCCAATGTTGTCGTTACCATATTACTTTTTCATTGGTGTCTTGTGCGGTTTACCGTCTTTATATGAAGTCTTGGTAATAATAATAATAATAACAAGACTTCATATAAAAAAGATAAGCCGCACCAACTCCAGAAACTCTCAGGAGACTGGTCTCTCAGGAACTTGTCGCAGAAACTCCTCCTCTTCTTGAAGTCGGTTAAACAGCATTGAATGGGAGATCACCATTTCCTTATTTCATTATCAAGTTCAAAAAAAAGGTTCATTTTATGAAATAAACAGTTAAACCATGAAAAAGTTTGTACAATAAAACATCTCCTTAAATCTAGGACACAGAAAAAGTAAAATAACAATGACATTACTCGTCGTTTGCTTCAGTTTTCATTACATCTGTGTTAATGGTGTATTCTGATTCACTCTGCATGTCTTCTAGTACGTGTAAATCACAATGATCAGGTGCCAATGTTGTCGTTACCATATTACTTTTTCATTGGTGTCCTGGCGGTTTACCGTCTTTATATGAAGTCTTGGTAATAATAATAATAACAAGACTTCATATAAAAAAGATAAGCAGCACCAACTCCAGAAACTCTCAGGAGACTGGTCTCTCAGGAACTTGTCGCAGAAACTCCTCCTCTTCTTGAAGTCGGTTAAACAGCATTGAATGGGAGATCACCATTTCCTTATTTCATTATCAAGTTCAAAAAAAGGTTCATTTTATGAAATAAACAGTTAAACCATGAAAAAGTTTGTACAATAAAACAACTCCTTAAATCTAGGACACAGAAAAAGTAAAATAACAATGACATTACTCGTCGTTTGCTTCAGTTTTCATTACATCTGTGTTAATGGTGTATTCTGATTCACTCTGCATGTCTTCTAGTACGTGTAAATCACAATGATCAGGTGCCAATGTTGTCGTTACCATATTACTTTTTTATTGGTGTCTTGTGCGGTTTACCGTCTTTATATGAAGTCTTGGTAATAATAATAATAACAAGACTTCATATAAAAAAGATAAGCCGCACCAACTCCTGAAACTCTCAGGAGACTGGTCTCTCAGGAACTTGTCGCAGAAACTCCTCCTCTTCTTGAAGTGTTTAAACAGCATTGAATGGGAGATCACCATTTCCTTATTTCATTATCAAGTTCAAAAAAAAGGTTCATTTTATGAAATAAACAGTTAAACCATGAAAAAGTTTGTACAATAAAACAACTCCTTAAATCTAGGACACAGAAAAAGTAAACTAACAATGACATTACTCGTTGTTTGCTTCAGTTTTCATTACATCTGTGTTAATGGTGTATTCTGATTCACTCTGCATGTCTTCTAGTACGTGTAAATCACAATGATCAGGTGCCAATGTTGTCGTTACCATATTACTTTTTCATTGGTGTCTTGTGCGGTTTACCGTCTTTATATGAAGTCTTGGTAATAATAATAATAACAAGATTTCATATAAAAAAGATAAGCCGCACCAACTCCAGAAACTCTCAGGAACTTGTCGCAGAAAATCCTCCTTTTCTTGAAGTCGGTTAAACAGCATTGAATGGGAGATCACCATTTCCTTATTTCATTATCAAGTTCAAAAAAAAGGTTCATTTTATGAAATAAACAGTTAAACCATGAAAAAGTTTGTACAATAAAACAACTCCTTAAATCTAGGACACAGAAAAAGTAAACTAACAATGTTGACACCCCGAAGGAGTGATTTGGCGTCCGCACTTAATAGGAAAACCTGTTACGGGTGTCGCAGCACATGAGATATGTATTACACACTAGTTCACTCACTAGTTCATGTTGTTGAACCAAGTCCATCAGCAATGCTCGGGCTCTCAAGCCCTTGTCTCTAAATCTGCTAAAGTTTCTCAAACTCTGAGAGCAATGCACACAAAGTGTTTTTTCAGATTTCCCAGGTCACACGGCTGAAACAACATATTGTATGTAAATGAACAATTGGTTATTTGAATGTCATAGAAATGTTGATATTCATTCAATATAATCGAAAACGCAACCGATTTATATTTCTTCTATTAATTTTCGGTTCAAAAACAAATAAGTTGTAAAGCTTTGCGGTACTGAAATAACAGCTGTCAGTAAATGAATATTTAGTCCAGTATTAAGATTAGATTTAAAATTGGATAACCTAAGTCAGCATTTTACAAAATGTCCAAAATACTATGTGATAATGTGACCCCAAAATTCCATTCCCAACCAGACTTCGTGTTCTCAAGTGCTATGTTCAGTCTACTATTTAATATAGATGCGAAACATGGTTATTGAAAAAGTTTCAGATGTGGGTATAAAGAAGAATGTGCAAACTTCAAACAGATGCTGATGATAACCGACACACAAAGGAAGTTTGCTTTTTTGGGCCACCTGCAACGAGGATTCCACTATTAGTTTCCACGGTTGATCCTCAAAGGCAATATAGCCAGAAGAAGGGCACCGGGACAACTAAAAGGGAAGTGGATTGACAATATAAGGAAGTGGACTCTGTAAAAAATAAAGATCAACAGGGACAGGCTATGCACGGATGCTTCTTTTGTGTACTGTTGTATTTAAGATACCACTGACTGAAATTGTGGTTCATCATCAAACATCGAACATCAAAACATCGATGTTCACTATTGCAAAACATCGATGTATCAATGTTATCTTATACGATGTTTTACATCGATGTTTTGCCTGTACAATCACCCAACAAAGGAATCGTTTGACAGGAAAACGACTTTCAAAACTGTTATTTTTAAATTCTGTTTCTAAGTAACCTGTTGCAGTTAAAGTAAGCTTCTAATAACTTTACTTCATAAAAAAAATGCTGTTTTATGTATTTTAATTTCGTCTACTCTACACTTTCCTTATTCTAAAGACTTACCTATTCAATAGCAATAGATAATATTGTTATAAATAATAGATAATATACAAAATTTTACTATTTGATAGATCATTAAAAAATTCAAAAAAACATCGATGTTTCGATACATCGATGTTTTTTGTACATCGATGTTTATTCTGAAACATCGATGTATCGATACATCGATATTTTTTCTTTCGATATTTGCATCCCTAACTGAGTTGGGACTCCCTTTACCCTATAAAGAAATGAACGTGCGCTAGCGAACAGCACCAACTTAGGAAATCTAATTTTTCAGTCATCTCTCAATGACTGTAGGCGAACTCGGTAGGTGCGACAGAGACAAACACTTTAGAGTAAGATAAACAGGAGCCGCCATATTAAAATTAGCGCACGTTTCATACAAAAAAAAATCCCTTCGAAGTTGCGTCAGCGGTTTCATAGACCACGAACGTAATTCCCCTTGCGCTTCCCTAAGTCTAGGCTTAGTACAGAGTACAGACACAGTTGGAAATACATAATAGAGTACTCAGTAGTTATTAGACGCCTTTGATTTCGTAATATTAAACGATCCATTCAATTTGGCCCCTATCTTCCTCGCGCTTCCCCGTACCGCACCTCAAGTCAGACCCATTCAGTACAGCAGGTCGACCACGTAACTATTGTCTCACATCTCACATCCAAAAATATCCTTAAGGATCGTTATCGTTACAGTCCTTATAACCGGTACCGCGTAAGCTTTTTCAGGAGTGTAGCAATAGGTCGCAATCAGGTGACTATCACGTGACTATCGATATTTTAGTGGTGGGTCATATGTATAATCCAACTAATTTGAACATATATGATAATTTAGCAATCTATACGGCCATAGCAGTCTTCCAAATTTTACTGCGTTATACCAATTGAAATAATTAATAACTGCCATATTTAATAATAATTGCTTTTGAATTAAATATTTAATATCTGCAAATAATTTATGCAATATTTAAGTATTTAAATAGGATGGTACTTCTTACACATAAACACATATAAAACTTGGTAGACTCATTGACAATTCAAAAGCACTTGTAAAAAAGTTTATTTGAATAAAAAACATTTCTATTTCTATTTACCCAGGCACAAATTATTATCGAATATTTGACCGAGCGAAGCGAGGTCTCTGAGTCTACTAGAGTGAATTTGCACTTGTCCGTCCGTCCGTCCGTCTGTCAGAGCCTTATAACTTTTAAATTACTGAACGTAATCTTCAAATTTAGATATAATATGTAAACTGATGGCCTTCAGCCGAATATTGCATAAAACATCATAAAAACCTTTATTTCAGGGGGGCTCTCATAGAAGTGAATGCGAAGTAAAAAAAATTTTATCGCGTTACATAAAATTGTTACATATCATTTTAAAGATAATTTTGAACCGAGTACAAAAATATTTTTTTTTTAATTTTTCCCTTAAAATTGACGAAATGGGGGGCTTTCTAAGTGGCGATTTTATACGCTCGCTTGAAAATGCTCTCTAGCAAAATCCGCTATGTATTTTCAACCTGTTTTTTTTTATTATTTCACTTATATCCTGTACTTGAACAACAAATACTAAAATTATATGAATATTATAAAGAAACGAGATTATTTAATTTTCAATGGGCATCAGTAATTCATATAGCATCAACATAGCTTCACAATAATGCTAATAGATGGCGCAGTCATTAACTATTCCATGGAACTACGAGTTAAGACTATCCCAAAAACAGTTTTGCGTCGACCATTATTATTTAGTTACATAAAATAATAACTTATTATTCAATTAAAATTATTGTTTAGTTAAATATCAAACTTCAATAAACTATTAATTACTTACTGCATTTTGTATAATATTTTCTATTCGCGTCGATAGATGACGATTTGTACAGATGCCCGTAACCCGGTTTCACTCGTTAGTACCTACATAATAATTCAATGTTTTCACTAACGTTCCCTAACCTTTACGGGCTACCTATGATAAGTTAGGTGATGATTTCTGTCAACTTATTTATCACGATCCTGTACGGGACACCTAAAAGGACATTGGGACGGATGTTAGGACTTAGGATTGTATTTAGGAGCTACCTACGTAAAGAGACTCCTACTTAGGGGATGATTTAGGTATGTTTGGTGAAAACGGGCATAATAATAATGTCAGTTTTGGTTATCATGTATCGATTGAATGAATAATCATGGGATACCGTTACCGCGAGGTCTCAGTTCGGGGTGAACCACTAGTATGTAGGTATATACATAAATCATATGTAATACTTATGTACCTAACCTATGCGGATAGTTCATGGAACTAGGAATTTCGACTACGTTAATTAATCTAACAATGATAACAACTGCGAGTTTGATGCCACCAAACTATTTTTATGATTTCAGAATCTCTCATCACCGATAAGAACACCTCACGGCTTGTATCAATGAAAGCCTAGTTTGACGTAACTTTTGTCGTAGTCCTTTTGTGGCGACCACCCTGGGTTATATCAGATTCATGACAATTCTTAATGTGGGTTACATACACTTATTAATGGGGGTTATGGAGCGGTCGTCAGATATAGTTTGAATAGTCCGCTTGTATGCTCACCTGTGCTCATCGGACAGCAACTGACTCCCAGACAGCCCCGCCTCGTTCCACCATTGCCTCTTCTGTAATTAAAATATCCCCGGGCAGGCATCGCCAAGCAAGCGATGCCTGCGCCGGGTCCTCTAGCCGCTGGCGTCCCCGACTGGGCCGGGAACGACGGCGGCTCACCTAACGTCGTTTCATCCGCGGCGCGCCATCTCTGAAGTCACGCCCCACGGGGGCTAAACCACTTAAGCCGTGATGGATACATACGTGTTACTTGCTTCGTCCGCAACGTGCCATCTCTGAGGTCACGCCTCACGGGGGCTAATCCACTTAAGCCGTGATGGATATAGACACGATACCACGCAGCACTGGGGTGCCTACTTGGTACCAAGCATTACGAACATATTAACATAAAACCACTAACTATATCATTCTTTACATCTCTATATAAATGCCACTAAATTATCTATGTAATTATGAAATGAAAGCCACTGACCTTAGTGTTCAGAAAAGGCAACAGGATAAAATCCACAGAGTACTATTTATAGATAAAATCAACCAGCACCAAGGATTGCAGTTCGTAAAAAGGACGTCAACAGCACAGATTAGTTACTAGTTACGTCAACTGCAACAGCACCGGCATTCGGCGGGAAAAAAGGGCAAACGTCAGTGTGTGTCAAACGTCACTCAATCTGTCAACTTACCATAGAATACTTCTACATTTGCTTGACAAACGGTGAACGCAGATAACTTCCGGTAGTCGTCCGGCACTGAATTGACTTAAGGTTGTTTTACACTACTTGCCTAATTAATTCACGACTAACATTAATATAATATAACATTAGGGGGTAAGGGAGCGCAACTCCATCTAGCGCTCCAAACGTCAACCTCACCTGCCCGTGGTGCCCCCTGCTAGTCTACTGACGAGGCTATGACGACCAGTGGCGGCGCTAGGCGTCGGCGACGTCGGCCACCGCCGACGGCCTCGCGCCTGAGGGGGCCTCGCAGAATAGTACATTATTGTCGAGGCTCGGAATAAAGCAATTTATGGACGAGCAACATTGGAAGGCCGAGGCGAAGCCGAGGACTTCCAAGTGATTTTTAAGTAAACGAGGCCATGAATTGCTATTTCGGCCGAGGCTTATTTAGTACTTTTCTCTAATTTGCGAGGAAACAACAAAAATTTCAGAGCAAGAAATATATTGTAAAAGAAAACACCAGTCACCAATAATTATTTACCTCCAATTAAACCACGCTCTTTTTGTTCCATTAAAAAAAATCATTCTTATTTTTTTAAATTGTATAACTCAGCGAAAGAAATGCACATTTAAAACACCTAATAATCACAGAGGAGAAACACCTAATAGAGGAAAGTGTACATTTTAAAAACCTCGTACCTGTCCAGCAATTTACATTATTGTCCTGTTACGTATTTGCTGGCGCCACACCAGCAATGAGCCAATTGACGTTTCGTTTTTTTTAAATAAAGAAGCGATTTCCGAGCAAATTTGAGAAAAAACTAGTTACCTACTTATTTTCGTTTCGCCAATCATCCTGGGTTAACTTGCCGACCCCGACAATTCGGGAAAAAAGCTAAGCAATAATAATGAATTTTATTATTTAACACGTGCCTATTCAGAACCGTCTGTCTGGCAAAACTATAAAATGCAAGCTTCGCCCTAATCAGCGTTCTCACACACACTGCCCGACACGATATCTGTATTGGGTGAAAATAATGTAAGTAATGTATATAGCATTTATCATTTATTTATTTATTGAATTCATGGGTGTAAGTAAACCCATGAATGCAATAAATAAATCAGTTATACGTGCAAAAGATCATAATTTAGCACACATACAAACATAATGTTTGTGTGCTTTTCATTATGAGCGTCTGATACCGATATCGTATTAACGGGTTGTGTGAAAACGCTTAATTTCGCGATCGCGGACGGCGCACGAGACTCTGGACGGGGAATCCCCGTGTAAAGGGTTAAACAAGCAAAATACTACGCCATTTTGCTCGATTGTACCAGGGACGTAAGCCGTATTGAACAAAATATGTCAATAATATTAAGATTTTGCAATTTGTCAACTGGAGCTATAGAGGAACATTTTATTGGGTTTATTGACGTCGCAGAAACAACAGGAGAGTATTTAACAAAATCAATATTACAAGAACTGGAAAGAAATGATCTAGATATCCAAAATTGTCGAGGACAGGGATATGATAACGGCGCCAATATGGTCGGAATTAACAAAGGTGTCAGACCAAGAATACTTAATATAAATCCAAGAGCATTCTTCACACCATGCGGATGCCACAGTTGGAATTTACTTTTGATAGATGCAGCTAACTCTTCAACGACAGCCAAAACATCTATGTGCTGTTTTCAAAGTCAAGCAAGCGTTGGGAGATAGTAAAAAGTAAATTACAATTGACATTACAACCTCTGTCTGAAACGAGATGGGAGAGTAGAATCGGAGCAGTAAAAGCAATATTTTTACAATTTGATGATGTCATCGAATGCGTGAATGAACTGAAAAATAAAACTGATGATTCCGAAACTCTAAGCGACAGTGAAGCAGTCTTGAACGAAATGTTAACTTTTGAGTTTATTGTTGGTATACACGTGTGGTATGAGGTTTTGCTATGTGTAAACAATATAATTAAGTAAACTATGGCAATCTGTTCATGTCAACTTGAAAGTCGCTATTGATACTTTACGTTCATTTTGTAGCTGGATTCAAGAATTCCGTAATACAGGATTTGAAAAAAGCGTAACAGAACCTAGATTGTTTGTGGAGAAAAGTACTTATGAAATTCAGTCTCAATTTAAGGTAAAAAGAATAGCCAGGAAAAAACGAATGTTTTGTTACGAACATACTGATGAAACAGTAATTGAATCTCCTGAAATGCAGTTCAGAGTTAATTATTTTAACACAATGGTAATGTCGACTATTATAGTCGACACCGAATGTCGATTCACAGCGCTCAATGAGTATTTTGAGCAATTTGGTTTTATTTATGATATCAATTATTTGAAATCTATGCCAAAAGAGGATCTTCTCAAACATTGTAATGATTTAGGTACAATACCACGGGAAGGCGAAAACAGTGACATACAGCCTTTCGAACTATATGAAGAACTTCAGCTTTTAAAAACTAATTCACTAGACTCTATCAACGACGCGAAACAACTCATCCAATACATTTTAGAAAATAATTTAGAAGAAATATATCCAAATGTTTATATTACAATTAGAATCATGCTCACAGTTCCGGTCAGCATAGCTTCCGCTGAGAGAAGCTTCTCAAAGTTGAAATTAATAAAAACCTATTTGAGAAGCACGATGAGCCAAGACAGATTATCCGCGTTATCAGTTTTGTCAATCGAAGCTGAAATAGCGGCTAAACTTAACTACGACACAATCCTGAAAAAATTCAGTGAGGCTAAATGCCGAAAAGTTCGTCTATTTTAATTTCTATGTGTGTAATTATTTTTTGTCATCATTTTATTAACAACAAAACTCATTATACTCATAAATTATTTTATAATTTGGCTCACTTAATTTAACGGTTTTTTGTCACTGCGAAGTAAAGAGGCCTCGCGAACTTGATGTCGCCGACGTACACATTTGGTCTAGCGCCGCCACTGATGACGACCGACAAATGGCGGTATAACCATTTCATACTGGCTAGACTGAGCAAATGGCACAGGCCGGTGTCGGGCAGCAGCGACACTGGTGCGATCAGTCTAGCCCTGCGATGACCAACACGCCTGCCCAGCGTGGTCATTATGGGCAAAACCTTAATGGATAATCACAGAAAACCATGGCCCCTAGTTCCCGGCGGCCTCGCTATTCCTGACCCTGGCAGCGGTCACGGTAATGGCGGGGCAGGGGGTGCTAAGAATCTCCGGACGAGATTCCGCTGCCAACCCCGACGACTGGACCTGGTGACGTATAACGCACGCACTTTGAGGACCGACGAGAAGATCATCGAGCTGGAAGAAGCAGTGAGCAAGTTGCGCTGGAATATTATAGGATTGTCTGAAGTCCGAAGAGAGGGGGAGGACTCGATAATCCTCAATTCCGGCAACTTGTTTTACTACCGGGAGGGCGATCAACAGTCCCAGGGTGGTGTCGGGTTCATCGTCCACAAGTCCCTCGTCAACAACATTGTACAAGTCGAGAGTGTGTCGAGTAGGGTAGCGTACCTCATACTCAGAATCACCAAACGGTATTCGCTGAAGGTTATACAGGTCTACGCACCGACATCGACACATTCTGACGAGGAGGTAGAGGCGCTGTATGAGGATATATCAAAAGCCATACACGCCTCTGCCACTCATTACAGTGTTGTGATGGGGGATTTCAATGCAAGGCTGGGCGAACGAAGCGGTGCAGAGACGAGAGTGGGGCATTTTGGGTATGGGCGAAGGAACCAAAGGGGCCAAATGTTGGCCGACTTCATGGAGAAGGAGGGCCTCTTTATGATGAACTCCTTCTTCAGGAAGCGGCCACACAGAAAATGGACATGGTTGAGTCCCGATGGTTCCACGAGAAATGAGATCGACTTCATTATGTCGACCAAGCGGCATATATTCAATGATGTCTCTGTGATCAATAGGGTGAAAACCGGTAGCGATCACCGGATGGTAAGAGGCACGTTGAATATTAATGTAAAGCTGGAAAGGGCCAGACTGGTGAAGTCCACTCTCCGACCTTCTCGTGCTCATATCCAAAATCCCGAAAACTTCCAACTCGAACTGCAGAACCGATTCGAGTGCCTAGCAGACTGCGTTTCTGTGGACGATCTAAACAACAGGTTCGTGGAAACTGTCCATACTGTGGGGTCTAAATTCTTTAAGACCCATCGCAGGAAAAGAACCGAAAAGTTCTCTGACCATACTCTCAAGCTAATGAAGGAGAGACAAGAGATGAGGCTGCAGTCATCGGCAGACGCGGCTGCCTACCGGCGGATTAATAGGCAGATCTCTAAGGCACAAACTCGCGACCTCCGTGTCTTTAATACCAAGTGTATTAAAGATACCATTGAGCGGAACAAAGGCTCAAAAGTGTTCGCGAGAGATCTGTCTATCGGACAGAGCCAGCTGACGCGGCTGAAAACTGGTGACGGCCGTCTCGTCTCTTCTCGACCTGAGGTCTTGGGAGAGGTTGAGAAGTTCTATGGACAGTTATATACCACGACACAAAAACCTGTTGAAGATTTGGCGAAAGATCCCAGAGCCAAACTGACCCGACACTATACCGAAGATATCCCGGACGTCAGCCTATACGAGATTAGAATGGCTCTCAAACAGCTCAAGGACAACAAGGCGCCAGGTGATGACGGAATCACTGCGGAACTCCTGAAAGCGGGTGGAAAACCGGTACTTAAGATCTTTCAGCGATTGTTCAATTCCGTCATCCACGAGGGCACAACGCCGGAAGCATGGCACAGGAGCGTGGTGGTTCTGTTCTTCAAAAAGGGTGATAATACCTTGTTGAAGAATTATAGACCCATCTCGTTGTTGAGTCATGTTTATAAGTTGTTCTCGAGAGTCATTACGAATCGTCTCGCTCGTAGGTTCGACGACTTCCAGCCTCCCGAACAAGCCGGATTCCGAAAAGGCTTTGGTACCATAGATCACATTCATACGCTGCGGCAGGTTATACA
The DNA here is from genome assembly GCA_029955525.1 of Oeneis ivallda. Lineage (NCBI taxonomy): Eukaryota > Metazoa > Arthropoda > Insecta > Lepidoptera > Nymphalidae > Oeneis > Oeneis ivallda. The sequence goes on along the minus strand of JARPMR010000001.1, from coordinate 28,202,270 downwards.
AAAGACGGAAGAGTATAACCGGCCACTTTGCTTAGCGTTTGTGGACTATGAGAAAGCCTTCGATTCGGTGGAAACTTGGGCTGTGTTGAGGTCGCTGCAGAGATGCCGGATTGACTACCGGTATATCCAAGTGCTGAAGTGCTTGTATGAAAACGCCACAATGTCAGTACGTATACAGGACCAGACTACGAGGCCAATCCACTTGCAGCGTGGAGTGCGACAGGGAGACGTTATCTCCCCGAAGCTCTTTACCGCTGCGTTGGAGGACGTCTTTAAGCTTCTGGATTGGAACGGGCTTGGCATCAACATAAACGGCGAGTACATCACTCACCTGCGATTTGCCGATGGCATAGTAGTCATGGCAGAGACTCTGAGAGACCTCAATACAATGCTCAACGATCTCAGCAGGGTTTCTCAACAGGTGGGCCTGAAAATGAACATGAGCAAGACGAAAATCATGTCCAATGCTCATGCACCGCTCCACCCAGTAATTGTTGAGAACTCTGCACTCGAAATTGTCGACGAGTATATTTACCTGGGACACACAGTCCAGCTAGGTAGGTCCAATTTCGAGAAAGAGATCAACCGCCGAATCCAACTCGGCTGGGCAGCGTTCGGGAAGCTCCGAGATGTCTTCTCGTCCAAAATTCCTCAGTGCCTGAAGACTAAAGTCTTCGAACAGTGCGTGTTGCCAGTGATGACTTACGGATCCGAGACATGGTCGCTAACTAAGGGCCTCATAAGTAGGCTCAGGACCGCTCAGCGGGCGATGGAGAGAGCTATGCTCGGAGTGTCCCTGCGGGATCGAATCAGAAATGAGGAGATCCGGAGGAGAACCAGAGTCACCGACATAGCTAAGCGAGTCGCGATACTGAAGTGGAAATGGGCGGGGCACATAGTTCGAAGAGCTGATGGTCGTTGGGGTCCCAAGGTGCTGGAGTGGCGACCCCGCACCGGGAAGCGCAGTGTTGGCAGACCCCCCACCAGGTGGACCGACGACATCAAACGAGTCGCAGGGAGCCGCTGGATTCAGGCGGCGCAAGACCGAGGCCTGTGGAAGTCCATGCAAGAGACCTTTGTCCAGCAGTGGGCGTCTATCGGTTGATAAAGAAGAAGAAGAAGATTAATATAATCACATTAATCACTTAAGTACTTGATTCGTGACTGAAGGTCACGACACCTTTAGGGTGGAACCACATCTGTGAGGATCGATTCGCATTTATGCCGATGCTATAAGACACACTTGTAAGGATCGCGTCCTTACGGATCCGAAAGGATGCGTACGCGTCCTTACGGATCCGTAAGGATGCGTACGCGTCCTTACGGATCCGTAAGGATGCGTACGCATCCTTTCGGATCCGTAAGGAGGCGAAAGCCTATAAACATTGATGTCTGCGTAGGGATGGTCGATGATGGCATCGATATTTTAATTGCTAGCTCAACCACGATATTAATCTTCTACACAGAGGAAATGGATGCCAAAAATTGAAAAAGTCGCCGCCATATTGAAATTCTTTGTTTTTCGACCGATTTCGTTCAAAATCGATATTTAGGCTTCCCTTGGGTCAAGAAAGAGAAAATAGATGCCAAAATTTTAAAAAGTCACCGCCATATTGAAATTCTTTGTTTTTCGACCGATTTCGTTCAAAATCGATATTTAGGCTTCCCTTGGGTCAAGAAAGAGGAAATAGATGCCAAAATTTTAAAAAGTGACCGCCATATTGAAATTCTTTGTTATTGGACCGATTTCGTTCAAAATCGATATTTAGGCTTCCCTTGGGTCAAGAAAGAGGAAATAGATGCCAAAATTTTAAAAAGTGACCGCCATATTGAAATTCTTTGTTATTGGACCGATTTCGTTCAAAATCGATATTTAGGCTTTCCTTGGGTCAAGAAAGAGGAAATAGATGCCAAAATTTTAAAAAGTGACCGCCATATTGAAATTCTTTGTTATTGGACCGATTTCGTTCAAAATCGATATTTGGGCTTCCCTGGGGTCAAATAAGAGGAAATGATTGGCAAAATTATAAAAAGTGACCGCCATATTGAAATTCTTTGTTATTGGACCGATTTCGTTCAAAATCGATATTTAGGCTTCCCTTGGGTCAAGAAAGAGGAAATAGATGCCAAAATTTTAAAAAGTGACCGCCATATTGAAATTCTTTGTTATTGGACCGATTTCGTTCAAAATCGATATTTGGGCTTCCCTGGGGCCAAATAAGAGGAAATGATTGGCAAAATTATTAAAAGTGACCGCCACATTGAAATTCTTTTTTATTGGACCGATTTCGTTCAAAATCGATATTTGGGCTTCCCTGGGGTCAAATAAGAGAAAATGATTGGCAAAATTATAAAAAGTCGCCGCCATATTGAAATTCTTTGTTATTGGACCGATTTCGTTCAAAATCGATATTTAGGCTTCCCTTGGGTCAAGAAAGAGGAAATAGATGCCAAAATTTTAAAAAGTGACCGCCATATTGAAATTCTTTGTTATTGGACCGATTTCGTTCAAAATCGATATTTGGGCTTCCCTGGGGTCAAATAAGAGGAAATGATTGGCAAAATTATAAAAAGTGACCGCCATATTGAAATTCTTTGTTATTGGACCGATTTCGTTCAAAATCGATATTTAGGCTTCCCTTGGGTCAAGAAAGAGGAAATAGATGCCAAAATTTTAAAAAGTGACCGCCATATTGAAATTCTTTGTTATTGGACCGATTTCGTTCAAAATCGATATTTAGGCTTCCCTTGGGTCAAGAAAGAGGAAATAGATGCCAAAATTTTAAAAAGTGACCGCCATATTGAAATTCTTTGTTATTGGACCGATTTCGTTCAAAATCGATATTTGGGCTTCCCTGGGGCCAAATAAGAGGAAATGATTGGCAAAATTATTAAAAGTGACCGCCACATTGAAATTCTTTTTTATTGGACCGATTTCGTTCAAAATCGATATTTGGGCTTCCCTGGGGTCAAATAAGAGAAAATGATTGGCAAAATTATAAAAAGTCGCCGCCATATTGAAATTCTTTGTTATTGGACCGATTTCGTTCAAAATCGATATTTAGGCTTCCCTTGGGTCAAGAAAGAGGAAATAGATGCCAAAATTTTAAAAAGTGACCGCCATATTGAAATTCTTTGTTATTGGACCGATTTATCATCTATTACAAGATGATCTCAACTCTATTGTAGACTGGTGTGCTAAAAATAGAATGACTCTTAACGTTTCCAAATGCGCGCACATAAAATTCACCCGTAAAAAGAACATACTAGGAACTGGCTACTTTATTCACAACCATCAGCTTGAGGAGGTTTCAGTCATCAGGGATCTCGGTATTATGATCGATAGTAAGCTTACATTCAAGGAACACATCAACCAAATAGTCTCCCGAGCGTGGAAGCTACTGGGTTTCATTAAACGTAACACGAGTGACTTTATGAGAACCGACTGCATTATAAAAATATTTAATGCACTAGTGCGTAGTATCCTGGAATACGCAGTCCCGGCATGGAACCCGCACTACAAAATCCACACTTCAAGAATAGAGCGAGTTCAACGCTCCTTCACGAGGTACCTAGCCTTCAAAGACAACTCTTGTCCTTAAGAAGCTGACTATGACACACGCTTGAAACATTTTAAAATCCAATCCCTGGAAAAACGCAGGTTGGTGACTGACCTCTTAACACTTTATAAAATAGTCCACAGCACCTTGGATTCCCCTGACCTGTTGTACCACGTCAGCATTCATGTCCCTCGACGACCCTCTAGACATCCTATCAAAAACATCTTCCAGCCCCACTTCTCTAAATCTAACCTAGGCAAATTCGCCCCAATAAATCGAATTATTAATGCATACAATAACTCGACGTGCCCTGACATTGACATATTCCATGATAGTTTGTTTAGCTTTAAGAAAAAATTGTACATATCAGCATGAATAATTTATGTTAATATCATCTAATTCAAATTAATAATATCTATTCCTTAGCTTTGACATTGTAAATATTTAATAACTGTATCTTGCTAGCTATGACATTGTTAATATTTATTAATTATTTAAAATTTTGATCGGAGTTACCCTGGCAATGTTGAATATGCCTATAATTGGTAATTTGTAACAGCATTAGAATTTATTAAGCACATTGTATTATTTAAAGTGTATATTGCAATTTATCGCTGGCATATCTATTAAATAAATAAATAAATAAATAGATTTCGTTCAAAATCGATATTTGGGCTTCCCTGGGGTCAAATAAGAGGAAATGATTGGCAAAATTATAAAAAGTGACCGCCATATTGAAATTCTTTGTTATTGGACCGATTTCGTTCAAAATCGATATTTAGGCTTCCCTTGGGTCAAGAAAGAGGAAATAGATGCCAAAATTTTAAAAAGTGACCGCCATATTGAAATTCTTTGTTATTGGACCGATTTCGTTCAAAATCGATATTTAGGCTTCCCTTGGGTCAAGAAAGAGGAAATAGATGCCAAAATTATAAAAAGTCGCCGCCATATTGAAATTCTTTGTTATTGGACCGATTTCGTTCAAAATCGATATTTAGGCTTCCCTTGGGTCAAGAAAGAGGAAATAGATGCCAAAATTTTAAAAAGTGACCGCCATATTGAAATTCTTTGTTATTGGACCGATTTCGTTCAAAATCGATATTTGGGCTTCCCTGGGGTCAAATAAGAGGAAATGATTGGCAAAATTATAAAAAGTGACCGCCATATTGAAATTCTTTGTTATTGCACCGATTTCGTTCAAAATCGATATTTGGGCTTCCCTGGGGTCAAATAAGAGGAAATGATTGGCAAAATTATAAAAAGTGACCGCCATATTGAAATTCTTTGTTATTGGACCGATTTCGTTCAAAATCGATATTTAGGCTTCCCTTGGGTCAAGAAAGAGGAAATAGATGCCAATATTTTAAAAAGTGACCGCCATATTGAAATTCTTTGTTATTGGACAGATTTCGTTCAAAATCAATATTTAGGCTTCTCTGGGTTCAAAGTTGTTCGTGGTTTAGATTTTTAGTTCGCGTACGTCGATGATATTTTAGTTTCTTCAAAAGATAGCGAACAGCATGCAAAACATTTACGTATTCTTTTCAAACGTTTTTGAAGGATACGGCCGTCATACTTTTAAAACTTATGGCAAATATTTCCTCTTTCTTGACCACAGGAAGCCGAAATATCGATTTTGAATATCGATTTTGAATTTCAATATGGCGGTGACTTTTTAAAATTTTGGCATCTATTTTCTCTTTCTTGTCTCAAGGGAAGCCTAAATATCGATTTTGAACGAAATCGGTCCAATAACAAAGAATTTCAATATGGCGGTCACTTTTTATAATTTTGCAAATCATTTCCTCTTATTTGAGCCCAGGGAAGCCCAAATATCGATTTTGAACGAAATCGGTCCAATAACAAAGAATTTCAATATGGCGGTCACTTTTTATAATGTTGCCAATCATTTCCTCTTATTTGACCCCAGGGAAGCCCAAATATCGATTTTGAACGAAATCGGTCCAATAACAAAGAATTTCAATATGGCGGTCACTTTTTAAAATTTTGCCATCTATTTTCTCTTTCTTGACCCAAGGGAAGCCTAAATATCGATTTTGAACGAAATCGGTCCAATAACAAAGAATTTCAATATGGCGGCGACTTTTTATAATTTTGCAAATCATTTCCTCTTATTTGAGCCCAGGGAAGCCCAAATATCGATTTTGAACGAAATCGGTCCAATAACAAAGAATTTCAATATGGCTGTCACTTTTTATAATTTTGCAAATCATTTCCTCTTATTTGACCCCAGGGAAGCCCAAATATCGATTTTGAACGAAATCGGTCCAATAACAAAGAATTTCAATATGGCGGTCACTTTTTAAAATTTTGGCATCTATTTCCTCTTTCTTGACCCAAGGGAAGCCTAAATATCGATTTTGAACGAAATCGGTCGAATAACAAAGAATTTCAATATGGCGGCCACTTTTTAAAATTTTGCCATCTATTTCCTCTTTCTTGACCCAAGGGAAGCCTAAATATCGATTTTGAACGAAATCGGTCCAATAACAAAGAATTTCAATATGGCGGCGACTTTTTATAATTTTGCCAATCATTTTCTCTTATTTGAGCCCAGGGAAGCCCAAATATCGATTTTGAACGAAATCGGTCCAATAACAAAGAATTTCAATATGGCGGTCACTTTTTATAATTTTGCCAATCACTTCCTCTTATTTGACCCCAGGGAAGCCCAAATATCGATTTTGAACGAAATCGGTCCAATAACAAATAATTTCAATATGGCGGTCACTTTTTAAAATTTTGGCATCTATTTCCTCTTTCTTGACCCAAGGGAAGCCTAAATATCGATTTTGAACGAAATTGGTCCAATAACAAAGAATTTCAATATGGCGGCGACTTTTTATAATTTTGCAAATCATTTCCTCTTATTTGAGCCCAGGGAAGCCCAAATATCGATTTTGAACGAAATCGGTCCAATAACAAAGAATTTCAACATGGCGGAAAAGTGGCACCTGTGTTTGCATACATACTTGAGATAAAAACTAATTTCATCGATATATCGATACTTTTTGGCACTTCATGCATTTCCCTAGTTGCCGATGACGCTTTCGCACGCGTAAGGATCCTTACGGATCCGTAAGGATCCTTTCGGATCCGTTCGCGTCCGTAAGGATCCGTTCGCATCCTTACGGATCCGTAAGGATGCGAAAGGATCCTTTCGCATGCGAAACGTGAGCTACACTTGTAAGGATTTTAGGCACTTTTAGGTACAAAAAATGCGAAAGCCGAATCGATGCGAAAAGCCGAATTGATCCGTTCACGTTTCTATGGAATTTGACAGTTTTGTATGGGCGAAATCCGAAACGATCCTCACAGGTGTGGTTCCACCCTTAAACGACATCTTACTTCAAAAGTCTTACGTGGAACCAATTTTCAGCAATGTTCCTATAAAAATTGTATCGATAGTGTACTGCATCAATGTCAAAACATTTTTTTGTCCCCAACGATCCTTTAAGGACTGTATCAACGATACGTGGAGCCAAAACCATGTTTTGACATTGATGCTGTTGCTGTCCTTTAATGTTTGATATATTTCTTAGCCTGTCGCCCCGCAGGGCCCTGGAAAACAGACCCACAGAGTTTGTTTTAATAAGACAACAGACCTCCCGATTCTGTGCCCACAAAGTAGGTACTTTTGTATATATACGTAGTCGTTTTCCTAGTTCCAGGGTTAGATGGATTTAGCCGTAGTCGTAATTCCTAGTTCCATGGATTCAGCACTGACAGATTATATAATGTCTGTCAGACCATGTCAGACCCATGGAATTATTATGTACTTACGTACCGTAAGTACATAATAATTCCATGGAATTATTATGTACTTACGTACCGTAAGTACATAATAATTCCATGGTCAGACCATAGTAGGTAGGAAATACATGGAGGTGCCCTACCTACAAAAATGGTTTGCATACCTACAGAAAAATATCTCATAAAATAGCCGCCATTAGGAGTGTGCTTCGAAACTATCGACATCGATAAGGAGTGAAGGGATAATCGAGCATTTATGTATATTATGCAGTATTTATATGTAATAATAATTAAGTAACGTATGTTTGTACTCTATCAGGTACCTATTATTCGCGTGGATTTAGGTTTTTTAAAGATCTTGGAATATCCAAACAGTTTCGCTGCCGTTTTGTGAAATTGAACGAGATCACCAGATATAAAAAAGTACTCTATGTTAGATGCAAAACTGATTTTTCAGACCACTTTAACTCATTTATAAATTATAAAATGTTTCAATCGTTTGCTAATTAAAAACCACTATTTCTTTTCATGAAAAGAGCAACTTGCTGAGTTACTTGCTGGCTCATAGTAGTAGAATTTCTTTCTATACGCGGTGGTAGAGTCGAAACATGACGTGCCTAGCATATGCGACAGTTATCTGCATGCCCTACATATAAATAAACAAATATAGAATATTACCGTACAGCTTCGTAGGTTAGTTACTGTACAGTTATAATTAAGTCACCCTAAGGGTGGTAGTCTACTAAAGTTTTAAAAGCGTTCACCGCTTTTAAAAAGCAAGAGCAACTAGCAAAATATGTTGTCAAATAATAAAAGAAATAAAACACAGTTAGTGTATGATTGATAGGTATGTAATTGATGAAAATTGTGTAGGTACACATATTTTATTAATATTACGATTTTTTAATTATCGAAATGGGACACTTTTTATGAAGCGAATCAAACCAATTTTATTCGTTTCTGAATAAAATTAAGTTAGATAGAAAACTTCTTTGCAACACTGGATCGTTTATTTTAGTACCATGTTATGGTAAACCGAATCTTAGGTCTAAATATGTTTAAATCACACTTTTAATGGGCATCAATTAGTCATTAGTGTTGTGCTCAGGATCATTCCAAAAGTATTTTCTGTGTCGTATTTAATGTGAACCTCAATACATTAAGGTTATATAGTTTAAGTATACGTAGTATAAATAGTTTCAGGTTTCGTTTTACCATTTAAAATTGGCTTCATCAATTTCCTTTAATAAAACTTAATTTAAAATTTTAATTTATTTTTCTATTAATTTAAAATTTCACCTATAATAATATCGACAAGTCGATACTCCATTGACACAAATAAACAATGGACATCCCTAAGGCTCATGTTTACATTACATTACATAATGTGTTGTATTTAACACTCATAAAATGGTGGATGGCACCCGGCTTGACTAGTAATTACTTTTAAACTTCATCTCCATCTAATGTGTCAGACAGACTATAGTCGTGTTTCTTTTCATGGAAGTGTTAGGTTTTTTTCATTGTCTATGGTGAATTTGATGTATTTCTTACCTTCATAGTAACTAGTACCTAATCTGTGCTTACCTTCATGGAGCAACGACTCGCGAAGACACTGGCCAACTTAGCCAACTCAAACTTTCCAAGTGTCAAACTCTGTGGTGTCAAAATCCACAGGGCTGGGCTCGACACGGCTTGTGCACTTGGCTCCGGGCTCGCGAAACGAAATACGATCAATAGCGAGGTGTACCTTGGTTGTGTGTTGGTGAGCGCTCGGTGAGATCGAAAATGGCTCTATTCAGGATCACGTCTTCAAAATTGATTGAAATACAGGTAATTTTATTTCATAATTTATCAAAGCATTTAGCTTTAGCCTATTATTCATTAAACATTCATACAACTTATAATGATAGGTAACCTTCTTTGCCACATTTTGAGTTCGCTATTGGAAGTTATGTAATGTGAATAAAACTATTTTGGGAATAAGTATACAATATTTACATTATTTTCAGGCTTTCCGAGTGTTCAGTAATGACTAAATCATTAGGTTTTCTCGGCAAAAGGAGACAATTTCGTCAAACTTAGAAAATAAAATTGAATAATAAATAAATTAAAATAATATGATAATCTCCCTACAATAATTCAAAGAAAATTTAAATGATGTGAAACTATTACATAATTTAAACATACCATAGTCACCAATAGTCAGCAAAATGTGTTTATCGTTATTACAAAATTAATTAGTAAGTAGTTAATTATTATTCACACAATATTCAAGTATCTCTCGCATCAACTACTAAATAATAGGTTATATAAAGGAGTGCAGTTTTAATAGTATATCTTTAATCACTATTATTTAATTACTATTATTACTAATTTATATTATTAGTTATTAAATAAGTAGCTGATGCCTGCATGTAGGTATTTAGGTTTTTTTTTTAATTTGACCCCGTTAGGAATGGAATTCAATTTATGTAAATCCATCCTTAGTGAACATCTACATTGTTCAAGGAATATTTCTTTCAAATTTCACGTCTCCGGGTCCAGTTTTTTAAGTGCTTAAATTAAGTGTATTCTAAAATTTTAAATACCATTAATTATTATTTGTCAATCATTTTGTGGTGATATTGGGTATCTAAGATGATATTTTTTAATCAGAATTTACAGATGCATAAAATGAGCAAACTGTATAAAGTAATTTTGATGTATGTCAGATTTACAGACCATTTTTCTTTTAACTATAATTTTTACCCATTATTAAGTGGTATCAATGTCATACTTATGTATGCACATGATATTATGTACCTATGATTGAACATTATAATGTTGTACCCATACAGTCATGATAATTTGATGGACAAAGCACCAGTGCTTGCACGCTTATTTGTAAAGTGTCTTTCTTTAATTACATTGTTGCTTTTAATCTTGTTTAGGGCCTGTGTGTGTTAGTGGTGAACACTATTCATTAAAGTGTCTGATATATATATATATATATATATAACAGATAAAAATTAAAATAGCTGTCACATAAATCTGTTTGACATTATTTCTGTCTGAGAAGTCTCTGAAGAGTTTATCTGCTAGATTGTATTAACAGACACTTGCGAAACAGAAATTTAAATGCTATGTGTCAGATTAGTTGTGGATAGGCTATCAGGCACTTTATCAGCAAACTGTAAAACAGGCCCTTGAGTTATAAATGCTAGTTACAAAATTTTACTACATACTTTAATTGTTGTTCAAATATAAAATAGGAAGCTATAGAATATTTTTCATTAATCAGTGAGGGACAAAATTTAATAAATAACACAAAATCAGAGTTCCATTGGGGTTTTAATAAAAACATTTAATTTAAAAACTTTAATTTGTACCTGGCCTAGGGGTGAGAAGTTGCCGTTGAATTTATATCGGTATTGTGAATTATCCTGTAGGTATTGGTAAACCCAAATATAAGAAGTCCACACTGCCTCATATTTAACCAATTTAAATTGTGTACCAATTGGCACAGAGCCAAGCGAATCTGTTGCCTTTTTTATATTTATTGAAGGCAGTCGCTTGTAATGGCATAATGGGCATCTTTTCCTGTACAATACACAGTCGAAAGTTTGTGTTTATGATTTCGTGTTTTGACTGTAAAGTGCAGAAAGTACACTGGTTAGTATAATAGGTATTTAACAGGTTGTTTATGACAATTATATAGGTACCTGGAAAATTTTTGCTGGCACTGCTTACAGAATTTCGGATTTAAGCTACACGGAACCTGAATCTAGTACTTTCCCTGTGGCATTGGCCCAAGTTCCTTAGCATGGAATTTCTTTTCCAGTCAGGTGGTTTTGCGCCAACAATTTTCCCCTGATTGCTGCTGCAGGAGTTCGTGTTTAGTACTGGATAGATGTCTTTTGCTGAATATAGGTCTCAAAAGGAATGCCACAGATCACAATTTTGTGGTGCCTGTATCCAGCTGGTGTCAATGACTCGTTTGAGGTTATCCGCCCACCTAGTGTGAGTCTTCGCCAGTCGAGCATATTCATCGGTTTTTTAGCTATTTGCCCCATCCATCGCGACTGCGATTCGATGACTTTTATAGGTAATTCCGGCTCTCCTACGCATGCCCACATTTGCGGTTAGATACCGCAGAAATTTAAAGTCGTTTTGATAATGAGATTTTAACTTCTTGTCAGTATGTGATTAGAAACAGAAATAAAATAACGGAAAGTTTTCACGACCGGACCCTTAGCAATAAGGAAAACGACGTAGACCAGTGCTTTCCAGCATTGATGCTGTCACGCGCAGGTTTATCTCGAAATTAAATGAAAATATATACACATATAAATATATTATATGTATGATCAGCATAGGTATATGATAGGAAAATTAGCACGAGTTATCACCTATGGCTTCTTTAGACTGTCTGTACTCATTGAGCTCAGATTCTCAGAAACCTTTTAAGACAGAACTAGATTTCATTTTCAACCAAGTGGTTCAATAATGGAATGGAATGTTATGCACAGTTCAGACTCTGCTAACAATCTTATAGCAAATATAATTATTATTATAAGAGCGCTCAACACATTCCTATTTTACCTGTACTATGTAGTAGGTACGGGCGGCCAAGCTTTTAAAGTGTCGGGTTTACCTACACATGACTTCAAAAAAAAAGTACTACACAAATAGTTTTTGTGTTAAGTAAGAATTTAATTAATGTTTTTGTTAATCAAATTAACTAACTTCGCGTGTCGTTTACTTCTTCTGCCTAGATAGTCTGAAGCGCGCTTTATTTAATTTAAATGCACTTGTTCAAACATTATAACATATCCAATAAAGTTAACTTAAACTATTGACTTGTGTCTGTCATGTGATATCACGTTACTCATAATATTATCGTCATTGATTATATTATGGTAACTCTATTCGTTTATCCAACGCGTCGTCGGCCTTATCGTCAACTAGCCTGTAGGCATACAATTTAATTCGATAGACTCGGCTGGATAAATTAAAAATCCGACCCGTTCTTATGTAATAAAAACGCCGGATAACTCCGATCTACATTCTACGCCCAATTTACGCACGTGATATGCTGACATTGAATTCACCTACGTGCTCTTATCGTGCTCTATCTTATCATTTGAAGTATTCTAGAGCTGTACGATCAACTGTATATAGTTCAAGTTCGACTCTAGTACATCTAAAAATATAGGCTCGTCTCAGCTAGCTAAATGATTATGTAATGTACGCCGTTTTGGCAAATGTTTCGATCTATTTGTTTTTCTATTTGTATAGTTTTCTACCTACGCTTAATTATGTATATTTTCATGTAACATCGATTGACCTTTCAACGTATTAGGTACATTTTAATACAGCTACATTAAGGGCGAAAGATGCTAGCGTTGAATTTTGTGATCTGCCGTACCAGTTGAGACAGCGTTTTAAAAGTCAAGTAGGATTATTTTGAAAAGTAGGCCACATGGCCTAAGCCACATAGCTGAGCCCACGTTTGAGATAAGCAAAATCACACGTCGAATCGTGCGAGTGTTTTTCGCGATTAACCGCGTTTCATTACGCAATCTGAAGAAGGTTATTCTCGTTTCAAAGTCGTTCATAGTATTTTGGCGCCGATTTTGTTCGTTGCTCTATGACATCACTGCTTTGCCAATGCAGCACATACCTATATTTAATACTAGATGGTGCGCGTAACTATAATTATGTTCTTTCGTATTGAGTTTTGAAAAAGAAATTCTTTAAAGAGCTTTCATAATCTTCGAAGTTGTTGTTTTAATAAAAATATATCGGAGCAATATTTTTCTCAACTTTACTAGACATCAAAGTGTATGAAAAGGCCCTACTAAAATCGGTTTCCTTTTTGTAAAGTCATGCTGCATGCAGTCTCATGCCAACTGTCAATCGCCAACATCGAGTGACGTTTTACCGAGTAATAATTTCGGCGTTCTGACAGTTTTTGTATTGAAAATACTGTCAAAATAAACTACTCAAAACAAAATAGGGCCCACTAAGTTTTTCGCTGTAATTACGAAAATACGTAAAATTTGAATTTTTTCTTAATGTATATGTTTGAAGAGAGGAATGGCAAATTATTTAAACAAAACCGGGTTTGAAAACTGTTTATATTGTTTACTTAAATTAAACACAAACAAAAATAGCAATTTAAACAATAAATATAGAGTACAACTTAATGCTGGTTTTTGTAACTTTTTTTCACTAACTTCTGTAATTGCTTGGAGTTTAATATCGTGCAGGGCCTCCTCTACTCCTTATGCATTCTTGGAGCCTGTTGGGGACACTTTCAATTAAATGTGTGATATTTTCTTGTGGTATCTGCTCCCAACAGACTTTAAGTGCCCTTATCAACTCCTGTGGACTATTGATACTGCTGTAGTTCCGTTTAAGGCTTCTCTTCAACTGATCCCATAAATGCTCAATGGGATTGAGGTCAGGACTCAGGACTCATCGCAGGCCAGGGCAAAACCGTAATATTGGCCTCAGAGAGTGCTCTCTGCGTGAGGCGGGCCGTATGTGCGCGTGCATTGTCTTACATTAAGACAAAACTTTCGCCCACTCTTTGTGAAAAGGGGATGACATGGGGTCTGATTACTCGCTCGACATAACTGGCAGCGGTTATGGTACCCTCATCCAGAAATACCAGCTCTGTTTTGCCTATTAAGCTTATTCCGCCCCATACCGTCACACTGGGCCCCCCCAATGATCTGTTTCGTGGATACACGGTTCTGCAAATCGTTCGCCTTCTCTTCTCCACACGCGTACTCGTCTATCATCACTGTAAAATTTAATTTTACACTCGTCAGTAAACAGCACAGACCTCCAGTTAGTCATGGTCCAGTCTGCATGCACACGTGCATACCTTAACCTGGCTGCACGATGAGCCCTAGTCAATTTAAGCCGAACAGCGCGCATTCTGGAATGTTGTCCATCCTCATGGAGTCGATTTCGGATCGTTTGGTCACTAACTCGGGTTCCAGTAGATTCCCTCAATCGATTTTGTAAGGTCCGGGCAGTAACGGTACGATCCCGACGTGCAGTTAACCGTATATAACGGTCTTCCTGGGCAGTAGTGGCTCGAAATCTTCCTGATCCACGTCTTCTAGACACACTTCCTCTCTCCTGGAAGCGTTCCCACAGGTTTCTGATGGGCCGTCGCGATACACCGAGACGTAGTGCTACAGATCTCTGAGATTGTCCCTCCTGAAGCCAAGCTACTGCTCTTGTGGCGGTTTCCATGTCCATATGATGACAAGAACCAGACATAGTAATCTAGGCTAGTACCCAAGTGAAATAAAACAACTAAACAAAGTGACTTTCAACTGCAGTGTTCACAATGAGACTAGGAACACAAGTCACTAAGAAACTGTGCAAGGGATGAATTTCAAGCACTTTCATTTTTTTGTCGACCCACTTATGAATAATGTGTAAACTAACGTTAAAAAAACTTTTAAGGGTTCATAAACAAGTCTACTTAATATTTAAATGCTTAACTTGGCGAATGATTAACTTATGAAATATTTGTAAACAAAGTTCGAGATTATCTCGAGGTGGGCCCTATTTTGTTTTGAGTAGTTTATATCAAATCTACGTTCGGATAAGGCTTATTTTACGTTGGTGAAATAGGTCCTTAGTTTGCTAAGCGAAAAATCTGAAACAATTCAGGTTAGGGAGAGGGCACACTGGCTACTTTTAGCGGCAGCGATCGCGCGCTTTTATTGCCTTTAGGTACGTTTATGCACACGCGGAGCGTTGTGCCGTGCGCGGCGCGTGGTGCGTCGTGTCGCGCGGTAAACTCAAACATATGGTCAAGTATGAGAGCGTCCACAGAAGCGTTTGCGTTGAACGCGCCGCAGCACGCGGCGGGCATCGGTTGCGCGTCGCACGGGGCGTCGCGTGAGCGTCGCGCTCGCGCGGTTAACTCAAATATAATATGGCTAAGTATGAAAGCGTTCATACAGAGGCGTTTGTGTTGAATGCGGTGGCGCAAGCGGTGGGCGCCACGACGGGCGCCGCACAACGCGCCGCGTGTGCATAAACGTACCCTTAGCGTTTTTATCGCCATTTGCGTATCGCGGAATCTCGTAGCAGACGCAAGAGGCCACCTTTTTTATAATATAGGAGGAGGCAGACCAAGTTTTAATGACTAAGTAACTACGGAAGGTAAACAACGTTATTGAATCGTAGATTTCGAATAAATTTCCGCATCGTTGGCCTTTACAAAGGGTTTTTAGACTAGGTTGAGATTTCTCCGAGGAAAAATTGTCGGGAATTACCAAGTTGATCAGTCATCAAATGACAATTACTAAGATTTGTGTACATAGCTTTTGTCTCACCTTTCTGGTGCTTATAATTTTAAACAAAAATTAACTTTGTTTAATTAATTTTGTTTAAATAACTGCCGACAATTTTTGTTAAGGGATCCTTAAGGATTTAAAAAGTTCACTTTAATCAAAGGAAGCTAATCAATAGGTTTAACAAAAATTAAACGTAGATCAAATAAACTGCGCTGTCGGCGACATAATACTATGTGCACTAACCAAGTCAATAATATTGAACTCTGGCTCGCCGTTGACCTCAGATCAGCTTTGATTAACCATCGCGGCCAATGTTCGTGTGGTGATTGCTTGATTGAACCGTAGACTCGATGTCATCGCGTTTCCATTTATCTTCTATCAAATTAAATGGATTTGATTAGTACTCGTAATGACTCTATCGATTTTAATTTTGCTCGTAGTTAACTTTTTTACGGAGAAAAAGTAGCCTACACTATTCTATTTCCGAGTTTCTTGCTGGTTCTTCTCGGCAGGAAGGGCACTTGTAAAAAGTTTAAATTTGAATATAAAATATTTCTATTCTATTCTATAAATCCCTCTACCTAACAGTGAAGATTCCGTTAAAATTCGTGCAGCAGTTCCGAAGATTGGCCCGGACAAATACACAGACAATAATTTTAATCGTTTTTAGGGTTCCGTAGTAAACAAGGAACCCTTATAGTTTCGCCATGTCCGTCCGTCTGTCTGTCTGTCTGTCCGCGGTTTAGCTCAGAGACTATTGGTACTAGAAATCTGTAATTTGGCAAGGGTATAAATATCAATCACGCCGACAAAGTGGTGAAATAAAATTGTGAAAAATAATTTTTTTAGGGCACCTCCCCTACATGTAAAGTGGGGATGAATTTTTTTTTCTCGTCTATCCCATAGTGTGGGGTGTGGTTGAATAGGTCTTTCAAAAATATTGTGAGTGTGGGAACACCATTTTTCAATTTAGGGATCCGTTTGTGAAATATGATATTTTAAAGTGCTAAATTTTAGTAGAGTCAAGTGTTCCCCCCCCCCCCCCCCCCCCCTCTGCCAGCTAAATGGTTGTATAAAGAATACAAGAAAAAATTCACAGCAGTAGTATATATAATGAATTTAAAAGGAAAACTATCACATCTAAGTAGGGTTCATTAGTTAAAGAGTTATATCTGTTTTTTCTAAGTTAGGTATTACACGTAGTGTAAGTTGCATATCTATATATATAAAAGAAAGTGGTGTTAGTTACACTATTTATAACTCAAGAACGGATGAACCGATTTGGCTGAAAATTGGTGGAGAGGTAGCTTAGAACCAGGAGACGGACATAGGATACTTTTTATCCCGTTCGACCGCGTTTCCGTCATGTCACTATAAAACGTGGTATAACAAAAACGCATCTGACATGGATTAACAAAACGCAAATGACAGTGGAATAACAAAACGTAAATGACAGCTAAACGTAATTTTGTCTTTGGTTAAGTATGGTAAAAAATTTGACAAATAAAAAAAGTGTTATAATAAAGCATTACTGATATTATAAATGCGAAAGTGTGTTTGTTTGTTGGTTTGTCCTTCAATCACGTCGCAACAGAACAGCGGATTGATGCGATTTTTTGCATGGGTATAGTAATGGACGTAGTAGTGGTTCCTCAGACCGGGAGAGCTACTTTTTATCTCGGATAATGAAAGAGTTCCCGCAGGATTTTTTAAAACTAAATCCATGCGGACGAAGTCGCGGGCATCAGCTAGTTTTGTAATATAATATAGTATTTAAACCATGGAACTCAAAATGTATTCAATATTCATAAATAAAATAAAATCACTATCCTAGGTCAGCAATAAATAATATTTGAGATTATATTAATTTTTAGTTTAGGGTTCCTTAGTTGAAAGCAACTACGGAACCCTACACTGCGCGTGGCCCGACACGCACTTGGCCGGTTTTTTATTTTACTATCTTCCAAATTACCATAAAATAATGATCTTAATAAGGTAGGGATTTAATAGTAGAAGTGATCCAATAACGATGGTAGGGATTGCAATCCGGTATCATTTTCAATCCGGCCGGATTTCACCGGATTGACGCCAATCCGACCGGATCCGGACGGATCCGCCCGGATTTTAAAGTTACTTAGGGCCTAGTATTTAGTGATTTTTAGTTTTGATAGTAATAAATAAAAAAAATACGTATTTATGGAAAATAAAATCACTTTTAATTATATTTTTTGGTATTAATAATTGTAATTTTTGGTACTATTTGTACTAAATGAAATTATGAAACTATTCTAAATAATAAAGTAAGTAATCAGTCTGACTCTCACTTATTGCTGTAAGTATCTGAAATTACTTAAGTAATAATACTATTAAACTCTTATTAATAATCTACACAGACTTAAGCTAACAAAACAGTCTTTTACATTTGTACTTATAAAATCAACTTCAGTTCATAATCCTAAGAAACAATAAAAAAGAAGCATTTATTTTTTGCAATGCAAAATGCAAGTGAATATTATTTCTGTGTCTGAAAAAATGATCTAAGAAAACATATAGTGTTGATTGTACTGTCTCCTAATCTGCATCTGATGGCACTACAAATATAACCTGCAGCAGAAAAAGCCCTTTCTGCCTCAACACTGGTTGGCCTAATCGCCATTTAGTAACTGTAGATCAGCGATAAGTGTTTTCCTTTTACTCCTTCTACTTCATACGCAGTCATTTCCTTTTTAAGTATTTTCTCATAATCTGTTTCTTTTTTAGCTTTAACTTTCCCCCTATACCCTTTTTTTTCTTGCAGGATTTGATTTTCCAGTTCCTCTTTTAATTTAATGTTTTTTTCTATTGGCAATAATGACATGGACTCAGAATAAGTAGTAGACGCTAGTAGCGATCTGGCAACGTCGCACGCGCGCGTTTCGTTGCATACAGTACAGTTTTTCGCATATTGTTTGCCTTACCGGATCCGCCACCGGATCCGGCGCCGACTCACCGGATCCGGTAGGTCCAAAAACACACCGGATCCGCCGGATTACCGGATCCGCCGGACCGGATTGCAATCCCTAAACGATGGTTGCCAGTTGTCAGAATCCGTCAAAAATAGAGGTGTCCTGTGATTAATTTCCGTTTTTTATGGCACCATAATTTATATCCCTAGTATTATTGGTTTTTATAAAAATTCAAAATTTAAATAACCTACCTTATTTGTCTATTTTTAACTAGGTCTTTCCCGCGACTTCGTTCGCGTGGAGTTCGGGTTTTGAATCCCTGTGGAACCCTTTTGTTCCGTGATAAAATATAGCTTATGTCACTCGCCAGGTCTTAAACTATACCCATGTAAAAACACGTCGATCTGTTGCTACTTGCTTCGTTGCCTCATTCCTGCGTGATTGAAGTACAAACCAATAAACCAACAAACAAACACACTTTCGCATTTATAATATTAGTAATGATTATTTATTTTTATACTAGATGATGCCCGCAACTTCGTCCGCGTGGATTAAGGGTTTTTAATTCCCGCGGGAACTCTGTAATTTTCCGGGATAAATAGCCTATGTGTTAATCCTGGATAGAAGCTATCTCTATTCCAAATTTCAGCCAAATCGGTTCATTTGTTGTGGCGTGCCGCGTGAGTGAGTGAGTAACAAATATCCATCCATCCATTCCTTTGACAAATGAACCTATTTAGTCCAGTAAAAAGTTAAATGAAACCATGATCTGACCAGTTTTGGCGCAATGAGTAAAATGGTGTTCATTAATACTTAAATAATGATATTATGAAAGAAATTTTGATTTAAATTTAGGGGAAAGGGATGATAAAAATAAAAAAAAGGTTGAAAAATGCCTTTTTTTTAAATAACTTAATAACGGTAGGAAATAGAAAAAAAAGTTTCCGTTATTCAAAGCTTAATTAATTGAGATAGGCACTATGTTCCCCGCCTTTATACATCTTTATAATTAATTACAAAGCAAATTTAATTTTTATTTTTTGCAGCTAAACTAAAGCAGATAACAAAAAATGAAGAGGAACTTTTTTGTGTAGAATTTTTTTCTCTACAACTTTTATTTGAAACTTTTTTTTTCTATTTCCTACCGTTATTAAGTTATTTAAAAAAATGCATTTTTCAACCCTTTTTTTATTTTTTTCATCCCTTTCCCCTAAATTTAAATCAAAATTTCTTTCATAATATCATTATTTAAGTATTAATGAACACATTTTTACTCATTGCGCCAAAACTGGTCAGATCATGGTTTCATTTAACTTTTTACTGGACTAATTCGTCTATGATCCATTCATACATGCATCCTCACAAACTTTCACATTTATAATATTAAGTAAGATGGATATCCTCTATCAATAAGCTATACTAAATAATATTTACTGTTACGTTGAAAACCGAAAGGTTGGCGGTCCAAACGTTTGACTATTGTCGTACCTACTTTGATAGTTTGTAAGTAAATGGATATGGATGGATGGGAATATTCTTAAAGAAAATAGAATTGACAAATATTTGGGATTCAAAGTTCAAACCTTGCAAATGATTTACTCTATAAGCCAATCTTAGATATATGTATTATAGTTAAATCATTATAGCATACGTACCCATTGTAGAACATGTGGCTCTACAAGGTATAATGACTTTGACCAAGGTCAAGTAAATCGTGTATTTTACTATGACTACGAAATAATTTCCATTGAACTTATGTAATAGGTACTCGTGGATTGTGGTAATATGTATTAATTTACTCGTATATGAGTTGAAATACATTTAAAGATATTTAATTCAATTAATATTATTATATCTAAATAAAATACGGGATAATAGAATGCAATAATCGTAGTACTTATTTAGACCACCTGCGTCATATGTTAAGGTTTACAATATATTCCGCATCCTCTATCTATAATAACACCAGAAACAATACGGAGAAAGTAAAAAGAATAAAACAGAGGATTGGCAAGTTTTTATAATTTTACTTAGAAATATGTATAAGTTCCAACGGACAATAACTGTTTAGTGTTAAAGGTTGACACCAAATAAATAGTAACAGTAAACCAGTGTAAATTGAAAATTTAAAACACCCCCGACATGTCACGCGTAAAGCACTTAATCGAGTAATCATACGCCAAAAATGCCTTACATCATTTTGGAAAAAAGCTGATACCCTTACACTGCTGGGCCGATATTATCTAAACATAGCTAAGAACCACCGCAAGGAAACTGGCTTTCAAATGAAAAAACCGCATCGAAATCGGTCCATCCGTTTGAGAGCTACGATGCCACAGACAGACAGACACCACACACATACACAGACAGACAGATATCGACGTCAAACTTATAACACCCCTCATTTTGCGTCGAGGGTTAAAAATGTTTTAAAAAAACATCCTCTATCGACGACTTTTTGCTTCGTCTGACCAACTCAGAGTATAAACCAATAAGACGTAATTCCTAGAGCCATATAAAAACCCTGGTCACTATCATACTACATTTTAGACTAATTTGCGGTTCATCAGGACCAAATCAATGAGCCTAAGGCAGTGTTAGGGAGTTGACAGTCTGCAGACCATAATATTATTGTAGTGTTAGTAGTAAATTAGTAATTGTACTTGGTGAAACAAACAACTCGATTGGATAAGTTGAAGTATTTTAATCAGGGATCTGAGTCACGCTATTGCTACTTACATCGCTCACTACATTGGCTGGAAAAAGAACTGCTTACTTCCTTACGGCCGAACAGTTTTTCATCAATCACAACTAAGAACAATCCCAGTAAAACCCGCTAACAAGTGTAAATTAAAATTTTTATTTTTAAATGCAAGCTTTTAGTAGCTACATCATTAGACTCTGGATATCATCTAGGATCAGAGTACTTGTTATGACGAATTAAACGAGCCCAAACTCGATGGGGTTACGTTACGTCGTTTTATTACAGAGTTCCGATAGCCATCTTCCGTCTCCATCATTAGATCAGCTCCATGTCAGAATAATATTGCATTGTCATCCGATTTACAGATACATGCAAAATTTCAGCTCGATCAGAAACCGGGAAGTGGGTCTAATTCATCTTGCAAGATTTGACCCAAACAAACATTGCAAGTTAAATAAAAGCTTGTATAAAGACGACTTTGACACATACAGACAAAGCTGTCTTTTACGAGTTTTGCGTCATCCCTCTTCTTGCGTCGGGAGCTTTGAGTATATAACCAACGTCGGGAGTTATACATCTTGAGTACCTACTTTGAGTATTGAGTACGACTTCTGTCCATATGCTTGTAGGCGCAATAAAAACATTTTCTATACCTACGGAAAACAAGAAGCCTCTCCTCACTTTGAATTAAAAGTTACAGTAATGAGGTTGAGATAGATATATTGAATATCTAGTTTAAGTTTAATTTGTTAGGTATAATAACATAATAATATTGTTTCTAACACAAAAGGTTTTATTCCCTTCTAGCAAACGTTCAAAAACTCATTCTACAACAATTTAACCACGATGTTTACTGAGTTCTGTTAAGTCTTGTTAAGTACATAAAAGTACATAAAATACTAGATGATGCCTGCGACTTATTCCGCGTGGATTAAGGTTTTTTCATTCCCGCGGGAATTCTTAAATTTTCCGGGATAAAATGTAGTCTATTCTGATGCTATTACATTGACTTTCATCAAAATCCGTCCTGTAGTTTTTGCGTGAAAGAATAATAAACATCCTCACAAACTTTCGCATTTATAATATTAGTATGGGATTCGTGTCGCGGCGGAATAATCCTTGAGTCACTATTAGCTTCTGTTTCTAAGGGAAAAACCAGCCGGCAATATTATGAATAACTTTCCTTACAAGACGTAAAACAGCGATAGGTATGTTTCCACTAGGCTCACGTTCGAGTATGAACTATGAGCCGCGTCATAAGCACAACGCGTTGGATTTAAAAAAAATAAAAATAAATAAAAAAAATACATCAACCAGTTAAACCATTTGTTTTTTGTGAAAACTTGTTAAAATGTGAGGCCTTGTTTACACAATTTACACAAAACCTTAACAAATTATACACTAAAACCTTCGTCATGAATCACTCTATCTATACTGGTGATAACTGCATGAAAATCCGTTTGGTAGTTTTTGAGTTTATAGCGAAAAGACAGACAGACATACAGACAGACAGACGCGGCGGGGGGGACTTTGTTTTATAATATGTTGTGATACCCTCTATATATTTCCTTCAGTAATTTCAAGGACTTTCTTTACAAGCTGCAGATCTCAGCCCAGCCAGGCAGTAAAAGGAAAATTTTATCTGTCGCTTCGCAAATAAAAATTTTATATGTTAGTGGGACAAGGCAAAACCGTATTAGTCTGATAAAAAACTGTCAGCATTGCATAACCATACCGAGTAGGTATATTATTTAGGTACTGCATGTCAATTCAAGATTTAATTTATACTGTCGCGTTTTTATCTTATCTTCTATTTAATATTAAAATATATAAAGGAACGTTTAAGTTTTTAAATAAAATTACTTAAACATAGTTTCTACTTTTGCCGACTAAAACTTTTACGAAGTTACAAAATAATACTTTGCATAATAATACCAATTACGTCATCGAAAGCCAAACATTGTGGCAGTCAACAAACTATACGATCGTTAATCGATACCTATCCGGTTCAATATAATATGATAAGCTTTGATATCGAAACTAAATTTTGGACTGATCAAACTTTGCAAATATAGAAACATATTATATCAACTTTGTACTTGTTGACCGAGCGAAGCGAGGTCTCTGAGTTAACTAGAGCGATTTGCACTTGTCCGTCCGTCCGTCCGTCCGTCTGTCAGAGCCTTATAACTTTTGAATTACTGAACGTAATTACTTCAAATTTAGATATAATATGTAAACCGATGGCCTCCAGCCGAAAATGGCTTAAAAAGTTATAAAAATCTTTATTTCAGGGGGGCTCTCATAGAAGCGAATGCGAAGTAAAAAAAAAAATATCGCGTTACATAAAATTGTTACGTATCATTTTAAAGATAATTTTGAACTGAGTACAAAAATATTATTTTTTAATTTTTCCCTTAAAATTGACGAAATGGGGGGCTTTCAAAGTGGCGATTTTATACGCTCGCTTGAACACGCTCTCTAGGAAAATCCGCTATGGATTTTCAAACTGATTTTATTTTTTTAGGTCACTTATATCCTGTACTTGAACAACAAATACTAAAATTATATGAATATTATAAAGAAACGAGATTATTTAATTTTTAATGGGCATCAGTAATTCATATAGCATCAGCATAGCTTCACAATAATGCTAATAGATGGCGCAGTCAGTAACTATTCCCATGGAACTACGAGTTACGACTACGACCTATCCCAAAAACAGTTTTGCGTCGACCATTATTATTTAGTTACTTATTATAATACAATAATTGTATTGTAATTTTTTTTGTACCATATTATTCAATTAAAATTATTTTTTAGTTAAATTTTAGTTAAATATTGTATATTTTCTATTCGCGTCGATAGATGACGATTTGTACAGATGCCCGTAACCCGGTTTCACTCGTTAGTACCTACATAATAATTCAATGTTTTCACTAACGTTCCCTAACCTTTACGGGCTACCTATAAGTTAGGTGATTGATGTTTTCTGTCAACTTATTTATCACGATCCTGTACGGGACACCTAAAAGGATATTGGGACGAATGTTAGGACTTAGGATTGTATTTAGGAGCTACCTACGTTAAGAGACTCCTACTTAGGGGATGATTTAGGTATGTTTGGTGAAAACGGGCATAATAATAATGTCAGTTTTGGTTATCATGTATCGATTGAATGAATAATCATGGGATACCGTTACCGCGAGGTCTCAGTTCGGGGCGAACCACTAGTGAATAAAATTATAAAGAGTTAAATTTTCTTTTGAGGTTTGTTTTAGCCTCTCAGAAAATCGGGAAACAATCCATATTTGTAAATCAAAAGTTATTGACGAATTGCTTCTATGTCTTTACTTAGAAATCTTAAGGAACAGATACTGTTATTGTTTACTTCAGCAGAATACATTGACTGTTTAGGTACTTAACCATATGAATCGTGGACTATGAAATAATTTTTTGGTGTACTTACAGAAAGCATGCCCGACGGCATCCATCCTTCTGAGAGGTCTCAGCGCAGAGCAGACGAATCTGAAGAGTATCCTCCAAGAAAAGATCCCCAAAGAGCAAGAAAAGATCCGCGAGTTCCGCAAGAAACATGGTTCCACCAAAGTTGGTGAAGTCACAGTTGACATGGTGAGTAAAAAAGAACTCTTTGAATTATAATGTTAAATGAACTTTGCATATTGAATTCATCCCAATTATTCAGAGCGCTCAGTAGCCCCAATGGAAATGTTAATGAGATGAGATGATTTGTATATTTATACCAGTTGATAGGTCATGCCCGCGACTTCGTCCGCGTGGATTTAGTTCAAAAAATCCCGTTGGAAGTTGGAACTCCTTTGATTTTCCAGGATAAAGAGTAGCCTTTGTCACTCTCCAGGTCCCCAACTATACCAATGCAAAAATCAGTCGATCCGTAGCTCTGTTGCGGCGTCATTGAAGGACAAAATTTCTAATTAGATCAGGGTATCAATTGTCTAAGTTATTCCATTGAACGTATTCGTATTTCGTATTCGATGGCATTAGCGTCAAAGTAAAATAATCCTTGATTGTATGGATTTAAAGTCATTCACAAACCGATTTTATATGATATTTTAATTTGGAGCGTTATGGAGCTTATCGTACATACGTAAACGTATAAGAATAGATACACGAAATTGAACTCTAATTCAATGTTGTTATGGTTTATTTTATGGTTTATGTCATCAATTACGATTACGATCATGAATATGGAAATAACTTTAAACAATAGAATAGAATAGAATAGAATGAATAGAATAGAACAGAAATATTTTTTATTCAAATAAACTTTTACAAGTGCTTTTGAATAGTCGATGAATCTACCACTGGTTCGGAATGCCCTTCCTGCCGAGAAGAACCAGCAAGAAACTCGGCGGATGCTCTTTTCAAAACAAATTTACAATACAGTAAATACTACTGTATATGCAGTGTTTCCACAATGAGGGAAGTTCCAAAATCCATACCGACTTACTTCTATCTCAAGATGGGCAGACATAAAGTAGCCCCATTCCCGTCGGTGGCACCCGTTCACGAGCATGACGCATGACCCAGCCATTGCTTCGCTCAACCATATTTGAGGGAACGAAACAACCCGCACCACACGACACCCGCATCATAATCGCACCTCTGCCCCCCGATTGTCTAAAAGTTGCCGATCAAATCGTCAAAGTTAGCGTCAAAGTAAAATAAACCATAATATAGTTGAATTACAGCTCAATTTCGTGTATCCATTCTCATACGTTTAGGTATGTACGATACCCTAAACGGTTGAGAATGGATACACGAAATTGAGCTCTAATTCAATGCTTGTATGGTTTATTTTACTTTGACGCAGAATTTTGACAATTTGATCGGCAATTCTTACACAATCGCACTTCTGGCCTTTGAATTGTTTGGACATGTCTCAAAACAAAATTGAAATAATACTGAGACCCTGTTCTTAAAATGTTCAGTAATTTATTGTTGTCAAGTAATTTACTGAAATAAGATAGTGTTACAAATTATCAGACAAGTTGGAAATGACCTCAAAACGTCCCAATTATATACATAATAAGGAAAATGCCACTTTATGAAGGTAGAGACGGTTTTATCGCTAAACTAACCTCTGTTTGTAATACAATTTCATGTACATTAATTATTAGGATGCCATTCTTACAAGGTTTCATACACTGTCTTGGAACCATTGTTAAAAATCGGCCTTCTAAAATCTAAACAGAACCCAGTAAAGTTGCCCGCCAATATATCAAAGACCGGATAAAGTAGCAAAACCTTTGAGTATATAACCAAAGAAAAACGGACGATTCATTACCCTTTTAAGGATAATATATTCCCAAGGTCTAGGGATCTTATTAGAATTATTAGTACTTAACATAAGGACCTACCGTTCTTTTTATTAGGAAAAACAAAATATGTGTATAACATTTTGTTTATGAGATTTATGAGATTTTGTTTTTTCATTATAAATGTAGTAGGTATTCTTCAATTATTTTCAAATCAATCTCCTCGGAATCGCGAGCTCACTTGCCTTTTTTATTTCGGACTAGTTTTAGAGTCGCTATTTCATGGTCACTACTCGTCTTAGCGTCAATAGATACATTTTTTTACGTTCCTCAGTCACGCATCACGCTTTGCTGGTTGCTCCGGCTATATTTCGGCTGGTTGAAATTTTCACGTCTGCCGGAATGTGAAACAAAATATTTGACGAGCAACAGCTTTTCTAAAGCCTTTTATAGTACAGTCGACAGGTAGGAAAAAGTGGGGTTTGGTGGAAAAAGGTCGGAAGTTAATGAAATTTTGGGATGGTATTCAGGGATGGTTAATTAACATTTTCTCAAGTTTTGGACCTCGAGGACCCTGTGCTAAAAGAGGTGGCGGGGGACTTCATAATTTTCGACCTTCGTTCGGTTTTTCCTCAATAACTTTTTTCCTTCCTACGGCAAAGGTTTTTCCTCAATAACATTTTTTTAAGTCCTACAGCAATAGGATTTCTGTACTTTTTCAAGAGCGTTAAATGTCCTACAATTTTGACTATTCAAACATGTTTATATGTTAATTTGTTACCGAGAAAAAAAAAATAGTCGAAACATTTAACATGCGCTTCGAAAAAATAGTCCTGTTGACAGGTAGGAAAAAGTGGGGTTAGGTGGAAAAAGGTCGGAAATTAATGAAACTTTGGGATGTTGTTCAGGGATGGTTAGATAATAACCTTTTTATATCTGAAACTACCTGTCGACTGGACTATTAGCGATTTTATTTCTTGATATCTGGGATTTTTGTTTTAATCCAAGTTGTTGTTTTGCATCATTTCACTCACAGCACTCTCCCTCTTTGTTTACTCCGCACTTCGATGCAGCAGTGTATGTGAGGGCGGTCTATTCTGCGTTCCACCTCTTCTCTGCCATTGTCTTGCAGTGGCCTGTACTTTGCCATTTAATTACTTCGTACACTAGCTCAGTACGCCTATGACTTTTTTTTTCTTTTTATGTCGTCACCTATTTTTTTTATCTCACTACGGCGAAAGGAATCATTTCATATCCTTAGACAGGCTACTGGTTCAATAACTTAGGAAATATAGAAACCTTAGGAAATCTCTACCAGAGATCTCTGTCCAGCCGTGGAAGTCTATATACACATACTTACTGAAGACGACAACGATAAAGGATCCTTTTCCGAAACCTTGAAAGAACATGGTGATAGGTTGAACATTAAGCCTACTTTATGCTATATAGTTATATGCACTTTTTCCCTAACAGATGTATGGTGGCATGCGAGGCATCAAAGGCTTAGTATGGGAAACCTCAGTGTTAGACCCCGACGAAGGAATCCGTTTCCGTGGACTCTCGATCCCCGAGTGCCAACAGCAACTGCCCAAAGCCAAGGGTGGGCAGGAACCTCTGCCAGAGGGTCTTTTCTGGCTGCTTGTGACTGGTGACATTCCCACCGAAACCCAAGTTAAAGCTGTGTCTAAGGAATGGGCACAAAGGTGAGTACCTATCTAAAGAACTATTGTTTTGTTTTTTCATCCACTGGGCGTTTCTTCCGTGCCGGCAGTTCCGTGCTTTAAAGGAACGCCCATAAGAAGCAAATGATGGGTTATGAATGTTTGGTTAGTTTACTCGTATAAACTGAATGGAAATTACATAAATTAACTGGATATAAAATTTTCCAGTTATCGAGCTTTAATTAAATCGGAATTCAATTTCGAGAAAGAGATCACTGTCACAAGTGAAAACAAAAACTGTCTTCCGTAAAATTGTACGTCGTTAGTGCTTCTATCACTTTGTGTTTACAGCAACACAGAGCAAATATGTTGAAAAACGGAGTGTAAAAAAATCCGAATTTTTAGAATAAATAACCGGCCAAGTGCGAGTCATACTCGCGCAATGGGAGTCCAATCAGAACCTTGTGACAATAATTATATTATCGAACCATGGTCATGAAATTATACTCAGGAATGAAGCTACATAGCGTTGCGCTACAAGTATCGTATAAATTTAAATTTTTAAGCAAATTTCATCACGGTGTTAAACTATTACCTTGAAATTTTCACAGCATTAAGACCTTTATATTCAGTATAAATTTTCACTTATAGTTTGAGCGGGAGAGCTATGCACCGCCTGAGGTATGTGGGCGGTGAGACGGGGGAGGTAAACAATCTTGTAGCAAACTCTTAACTCAGTCTGCCGTCGACCACGGCGACGGTCACACGTCTTAGTTGTTTGCCCCCCTTTGTCCCAAACACACACGAGATAAAATATCCTGAGATGGGTCCGCCAATTCCACGTAATGTGAAAAATGTTATTTACACTGTGCACAGTTTTTTTCTCAAACGAAAGGGTGTCAAGGAAAGTATAGAACACAAATATGATATGAACATTAATAAATTAGTGGCAGAGGCTACTGTATCGTAAATAATAAAATGTACTCATTTTAGATATGCGTTTATTCTTGTTTAACCAGGAAATAATTTTTTTTTGTTATAATTACCCATTACATT
Organism: Oeneis ivallda; assembly: GCA_029955525.1. Classification (NCBI taxonomy): domain Eukaryota; kingdom Metazoa; phylum Arthropoda; class Insecta; order Lepidoptera; family Nymphalidae; genus Oeneis; species Oeneis ivallda. Next base: position 28,172,958 of record JARPMR010000001.1, on the reverse strand, counting down.
TATTAAGACATTTTCCGACATGTTATCCTGAGATTTATCTGCCCTAAAATATCTCATGTGCGTCTAGTCAACGTCTTGTCAATCGCACCCTCCCCCGTCTCACCGCCCACATACCTCAGGCGGTGCCTAGCTCTTGCGTTCAAACTATAGTACCTCAAGCTGCTTCGAACAAAATGTCCAGACAGACAACCGATCGAGCCTATAAAAGTTCCTAAAAACCTTGTTAATGTAAAAATTCGCAACTTATCTGACAGGTAAGTTTTAATTATAGAGCTTAACTTCAACCCTTAATAGGTATACAATTTAAATATTACGCTATAAACCGGTTAGGTACTCGATTTTTATCTCTCTTGACTTTAGCAGTCTTTCACTCGTATTTTGTCCCTAGGGCTGAACTTCCGGCTCATGTGGTGACGATGCTAAACAACATGCCCAGCAAACTGCACCCCATGTCGCAATTCTCGGCTGCAGTGACCGCCTTGAACAGCGAGTCCAAGTTCGCACAAGCTTACAGCGAAGGCGTACACAAATCCAAATACTGGGAGGTTAGTATTAGTTAATTAAAGAATTTTTAAGAATGGCAAAGGATATCTTCCTAGCATTCATTTTAACTTGATGATCATTATTGCACCCAAATACTCTCAATTCAATCAGTTTTGTATATTTTAATGAATTAATTTGCCTTTTAATCTCCAAGAAAACGTTAAGCTTGTACTAGTAGTAGGTACAACAGTAGTTTTTCGGGTGTGGGTTTGAACTCACGATCTATGGAGTCTAGGGTCTACCTTCCACCCGATTAACCGTCCACACGGTTATGCGATTGAAGCTTCAATTATTGTTAGTTAAATTTTTATTTCAACAGTACGTGTACGAAGATACAATGAACTTAATCGCCAAACTGCCAGTGGTAGCCGCTACCATTTACCGCAACACGTACCGCGACGGCAAGGGAATCGGCGCCATTGACGACAGCAAGGATTGGTCCGCCAACTACTGCAATATGCTCGGTTTTGACGACCCACAATTCACAGAACTCATGAGGCTGTACCTTACTATTCACAGGTAAGTTCCAATTATAATCTTCGAATTTACCTTTTACAGGTTTCATTCATTAAATTATGATTAATAATCATTGACTTGTGTTTAACTGCCGCACTCAGCCGCATGTATTAAATTATATTATTTAATGAATTATTAACTAACTAACATTAAATCTATTACTGAATTGTTATTAATGTACAAACGAAGCGTTAACTTCTGAGAATGAAACTTTTTAAAATCCAAGATTAAGTCGTTAATAACGATTAGCGACTCTGAGTGCGGCAGTAAGATTGTAAACCTGTTAAGATTGTCAATCTTAAACAGGTTCCCTGTGCCGACAGCACACACAATAGTTAATCAATAACCATGCTCACATGTGATTCATGGGGGCAGCGAAATGGTTAGCTTCAAACCTTAACCTTATGATTATATGTATACAACAGGTAAGATAAAAGAGCTTGATTAAGGATCTAAATTAAAGACATTGTTTGCTTATCTTTCAATAAGTCATAAGATTAAACTAGGAGCTTATTTTTTAACCTTACCTTTTATAGGTTAGTTTTAATTAACAAACTTCAAAAAACGAGGAGGTTCTCAATTCGTCGGAATCTTTTTTTTGTGTTTTTTTTTATTCGAGTAATCGGTTCAGATTACACGAAGACGCCTGAACCCATTTGGAAAATTCTTTTGTTGTTTGAAAGGGTATACTTCCCAGTCCCAGGTCCCTATCGTAATCGGTCGAGCGGTTTTAAAAAATCAACAATAAATTATATACTTTGTAGTGGTGCGGGTGTGGGGTGCAAGTCGATTTTATAAAAAGGATTTTTTATTGAAGTGTTAATATTATAACATACAATTTAAATATAAAGATCGTCTATGTCTAACACGGGTAGGTAAAAAAAGATCTACTTGTAGTCATTCTAAGTTACGTTTTACAGGTAAAAAGCTACCTAATCTTATAGCTTTCTAATTTCTAAAATTGAAATTCTCTACTTTATACTTATAAAAAACTGGAAGTTATAAATACAAATTAGCTTTTTATTGTATTATTTTAGAGTTTTTTCTAGAATACATTGCAAGCATATAGAGGCAATTAAACTTGATATACAATCGTAATAGCCCAATTTTGGACTTCGGCTCACGGAAATCATACAATCCATTTGATTACCATTTTATTTAGTTTATATTTTGTAAAGTTTCCAAAAAGTAACGTGATATCAAACGCTGATTTTTCTAAGCTCTTAAAGATATAGAAAGAAAGAAAGAAAATATCTTTATTCACTAATGGTGACACAGACAAAACTAGTTACAAAGGTATAATTTCGTCTGTGACACCACCCAGAAAGGGTGTACAGCTCAGCACTATGCCTTGCGTCATATGCAAAAAATGCATACAATGCCAGGCGCTGATTTTCAGCTGTGACCCAGGTGACGTCACAGTTTCAAGTTACAACAGTAAATTAAATCTATGGCAAATTTCGAAGGGAAGCAGTAAGTAAGCAGTAGTGTCAAATACAATCACATTATTTAATAATATAAAGGTATTATCACCAGTGTTAAGGAGGAAGCTTTATACACATATAATATTATATACATATAACATAGGTAAATATATTTTATATAATATAGTGCAATAATATTTAAAAGAAAACAAAATTGTTCAACATAACATATAAAATTAAATAACTGATAATATATCTACCGCTAAATTTTCAAATTCATTTTGTTTCAGTAGTAAAATCATTTTTAACTTTTTAACAAATGTAGGTCTACTCCGAGAATCACGTATGGGGGGAGGAATATTGTTCCAGCACCGGGTTGCAGCATATTTAAAACTACCCCTGAAAGCGGCAGTTCTGTGGTGCTGGACACTCAGAATTTTGCGCACCCCTCTGAAGTGCTCCCTACCCTCATACATCCTCCCTAGCTTATCATACAATTAGGGCGGTTTACCATTCTTGAACATACCGAGTAACAAGCTAGCAAGGTGCACCTTCCACCTCGACTTCATTTTTAGCATGCCATGCTTATTTAAAAATGGCGTCACATGAGTTCTAGGAGGAATATTAAAACAAAAACGTGCCCATGCATTTTGGACACGCTGCACACTCTTGCACGTTCTGGCCAGTAGACGAGGCCCATAAACTACATCAGCATAATTGAGTTTCGATAGTATTAGACTCTCCACTACACGAATACGCACCTCTTGGCTTATATACTTACGTATCTTATACAAAATTTTTAACCGGTAAAACAATTGCGCACCACCATAGCCAAGTGTTTCTCAAACCGTAAATCTGAGTCCATAAGCAATCCTAAATTCCGAGCTTCATACACACGCTCTAAATTGTTATCGTTTAAACATACACTCGCGGAATCAAATTTAATCTTATTAACTTGTGCCCTAGAACCAAAAATTAAAAGCTTTGATTTGCAAGGACTGAGAACCAACGAATTGCTATTTGAACAATCTGCTATTCGTTTAAGATCCTCATTAATCCTTTGAACAGCCATTTGGTACTCGTCTGGTTCAAAGGAGAGATACATCTGCAAATCGTCCGCATAGATATGGAATTTACAATTTTTTATATTCTAAATAATGTCAGCACTATACAAAATAAATAAGAGCGGACCTAAAATCGACCCTTGCGGTACACCCCTAATCACATCCACAACAGATGAACATTTCTTACCATCGCCCTATGTAACTTCGACATATTGCTTTCTGTTGCTCAAGTAGCTATTGAACCAATTAACGGCACTGACGTCAAAACCATAGTACGATAGCTTGGATAGTAGCAGCGCTGTATTTATAGTACCAAATGCCCGAGAGAAATCTAATAAAACCAACATAGTACACATCCTTTGGTCTTGAGCCGTCAATATATTGTCTGTAACATCCAAAAGCGCAGTAACCGTTCCCCTTCCAGCTCTAAAACCCGACTGCATTTCTGGCAACAAATTGTTCTGTGCCAAGTATTTAGAGACCTGTAAGTAAACCACTTTTTCCAAAATTTTAGATGCACAGGGCAATATACTAATCGGGCGTAGGTCTTTTACAGTTACAGGATTATTTGTCTTAGGAATTGGGCGAATGACTGCTACTTTCCAAGCATCAGGGAAGGTTGAAGTTTCAATTGACTTATTGATGATTGATGTAATGGCACCAAGACTTTGCGGAAGGGTCAACAGCAGCATGTCAAGTATTTTATATACCTCTGCCTCACAAGACATACTTAATGAAAACGTAGGGGATGTAGATCTGCCAAATTCATAAAAAGTGAGCTGTGAGAGAGTGACTTCATTCTTACCTGGTATATCTAAAAAGTGCTTATTAATGTCCTCAGGATTACAAAGGTGAGCAGGCAGATTTATCCCTTTCTTAGGGAGAACAGTGTTTTTAAGGTTATCCCATAGAACCTTAGGATAATTAATTTTATTATTAATTTCATACTCAAAATACGAAGTTTTTTCACTATCCAATGCTTTTACGACTAAATTTTTATATTGTAAATAATTATCTTTATTCCCTTCAGTTTTCATACCCCGCCACTTCAGATGAGCCTCATGTCTAAGTTTCATCATATGCTTCACTGTATATGTTATCCACGGCACATGACGATCCTTGACCAGTCTCGTCCGCTTGGGGGCATGAACGTCAAAGAGAATTTTGAGGAAACTGTTAAGAGCCGACACCATTAGGTTAACATCATCCATAGATGATAGTAATACCCAAGGTATTATACCTAGCTGTATCATAAACAGCTCGGGAGAAAGTTTTTGTAATGATCTATAGGTTATTAACTTAGGTGGTATTTTCTTTTTCTTGCAATTGAATGTACATTCAAGAAAAGCATGACTGCTAAGAGTAGGTATAGGGCTAACACTTATTTTAACTACGTAAATATCGGTACAAATAATGTCAATTAAAGTTTCACTATTATCAGTAAAGTGAGTTGGATCATCAACTATTTGCTTTAGTTGCACGTAATCTAAAAAAGTTATGAGTTTCCTTGTCTTTGAATCGTCTTTTTTATTAAATTAACTAGCTGATGCCCGCGACTTCGTCCGCATGGATTTAGTCTTTCAAAATCCCGCGGGAACTCTTTCATTATCCGAGATAAAAAGTAGCTCTCCCGGTCTGAGGAACCACTACTATACCCGTGCAAAAAATCGCATCAATCCGCTGTTCTGTTGCGACGTGATTGAAGGACAAACCAACAAACAAACACACTTTCGCATTTATAATATCAGTAATGCTTTATTATAACACTTTTTATAATTGTCAAATTTTTTACCATACTTAACCAAAGACAAAATTACGTTTAGCTGTCATTTACGTTTTGTCATTCCACTGTCATTTGCGTTTTGTTATTCAATGTCAGTTGCGTTTTTATTATACCACGTTTTATAGTGACTTGACGGAAACGCGGTCGAACGGGATAAAAAGTATCCTATGTCCGTCCTTAGAACCAGGATTCTAAGCTACCTCTCCACCAATTTTCAGCCAAATCAGTTCATCCGTTCTTGAGTTATAAATAGTGTAACTAACACCACTTTCTTTAATATATATATAGCTGCTGGGGCTGATTGACTGATTCACTGACTGACTCATTGATCACCTCTCCTGTAAAATTTTGTATGAAAAATTTTTTTTTCACTGATGGTATCGTATAGAGGAAAAAAAATTCATTCGGAGGAAAAATATGGAGAGAGCTGATGATTGAGGATATCGGAGACGGGTGAAGAGCACGGCCAGGGTATCGAAGATAGGTTGGGGGTGCTCGAACAAATGTCACTCGAAACCTCATCCAATTCGCAGTGAGCTGAAAAAAAATTCAAAATGGCGGAAAAAAGATGGCCGCCATACAAATTTCTTCGGTGTCTATCTCGGGGAGTATAAAAGATGGAAGAGTGGTTTTTGGCAAAAGATGATCAGGACGCAAAGGTCTATTTGATGAATTGAAAAAAATCCAAGATGGCGGAATGTTTTTTCTCCATACAAAATATATGGCGAATATTGAATAGACTAGAAGCTGAGAACTATGCAAGACTTTGATACGGTTCCTTTTCAAAATTTGTTTTTATAAAAGAATTGACAAATGATGAGATAAGATGATCGAGGGTTTGGAAGGTGGGTGAGGAGCACGGGCAGGGTATTGAAGACAGGTGGGAGGTGCTCAAACAAAAAATACTCGAAACCTCATCCAATTGGCAATGAGCTGAAAAAAAATTCAAAATGGCGGATTCAAGATGGCGGCCATACCAATTTCATAGGCATCTATCTCGGAGAGCATAAAAGATGGAAGAGTGGTTATTTGATAGAAAATGATCAGGACCTGATGAAGTCCACTTGACGACAGAAAAACCGCGGTCCGCTTGCGGGCCGCGCACCCACGCGCCCTACTAGTTATTATTATTATAATATATATAGCTCGATTACCACTGACACACTCACTGACTCACTCACTCACTGATTGACAGGGTTGTTCTCCTAGAAGGAGACGGAAATCGATATAATGATGTTCGGGAGATGTGTTTGGGGGGGGGATTCGAGTTTGGGAAAATTATGACATTTCGGAAAAACAAGATGGCGGCCGACGTGAATCTTGCAACTCTTTTGTTTTCCAACCGATTTCTTTGAAATTTTGGATTATTGTAGAAATTAGTAAACGATTAACAGAAAAAGTGAAAAAAATTAAAAAAACAAGATGGCGGCCGAGCTGTGACGTCTCAAATTTCCGACCCCTCTCCTGTAAAATTTTGTATGAAAAAAATTTTTTTCACCCATGGTGTCGTATAGAGCTCAAAGAATGTGACTCGGAGAAAGGTGGAGAGAGCTGATGAGTGAGGAGTTCGGAGACGGGCGAGAGGCACGGGCAGGGTATACAAGATAGGTGGAGGGTGCTCGACCAAATGTCATTCGAAACCTCGAGCAGTTGCCAGTGAGTTGAAAAAAAAATCCAAAATGGCGGAAAAAAAATGGCGGCAAATTTTGTCCGTCTCTCTCTCGGAGACTATAAAAGATGGAGGGGCGGTTTCTCGACAAAAGATGATCACAACCCGGAGGTCTACCTGGTGAGTAGGAAAAAAATTCAAGATGGCGGATTTTTTTTTTTACATACAAAATGTATGGGGAATATTGAAGGGACTAGAAGTTGGGAACTATGCAAGACATTGATTTTGATAGGTTCATAGGGCTTTTTTCTTTTTCTTTTTTTTCATTTTACATTTGCTTTTTTTCTTTTTTTTTCTTTTTTTTTCTTTTTCTTTTGTGAATGAGGAGCACGGCCAGGTTATTGCAGATAGGTGGGGTGTGCTCGAACAAATTTTTTGGCAAAAGATGACCAGAATCCGAAGGTCTACTTGATGAGTAATAAAATCGCGGTCCGCTTTAGCGGGCCGCGCACCCACGCGCCCTACTTGTAGTAACAACACTTCCCGCGAGCTGCTTTAGCAGCTCGCGCACCGAGCGAAATAAATAAAGCCGAACAATCGCGGTCCGCTTTAGCGGGCCGCGCACCCACGCGCCCTACTTGTAGCAATAACACTTCCCGCGAGCTGCTTTAGCAGCTCGCGCACCGAGCGAAATAAATAAAGCCGAACAATCGCGGTCCGCTTTAGCGGGCCGCGCACCCACGCGCCTTACTTTTAGTAAAACACTTCCCGCGAGCTGCTTTAGCAGCTCGCGCACCGAGCAAACGCTAGTAATATATATAGCTCAATTACCACTGACTCACTGACTGACTCATTGACACGATTGTTCTCCTAGAAAGAGACAGAAAACGATACAATGATGTAGGGGAGATATGTCCGGGTGGGGGATTCGAGTGGGGAAAAATTATGACATTTCGGAAAAACAAGATGGCGGCCGACGTGATTCTTGCAACTCTTTTGTTTTCCAACCGATTTCTTTGAAATTTTGGATTATTGTAGAAATTAGTAAACGATTAACAGAAAAAGTGAAAAAAATTAAAAAAACAAGATGGCGGCCGAGCTGTGACGTCTCAAATTTCCGACCCCTCTCCTGTAAAATTTTGTATGAAAAAAATTTTTTTCACCCATGGTGTCGTATAGAGCTCAAAGAATGTGACTCGGAGAAAGGTGGCGAGAGCTGATGAGTGAGGAGTTCGGAGACGGGCGAGGGGCACGGCCAGGGTATAGTAGATAGGCGGAGGGTGCTCGACCAAATGTCATTCGAAACCTCGAGCAGTTGCCAGTGAGTTGAAAAAAAATTCCAAAATGGCGGAAAAAAAATGGCGGCAAATTTTGTCCGTCTCTTTCTCGGAGACTATAAAGATGGAGGAGCGGTTTCTCGACAAAAGATGATCAAAACCCGGAGGTCTACCTGGTGAGTAGGAAAAAAATTCAAGATGGCGGATTTTTTTTTCCATACTAAATGTATGGGGAATATTGAAGGGACTAGAAGTTGGGAACTATGCAAGACATTGATTTTGATAGGTTTATAGGGCTTTTTTTCTTTTTCTTTTTTTTTCATTTTACATTTGTTTTTTTTTTTGTTTTTTTTTTTTTTCTTTTTCTTTTGTGAATGAGGAGCACGGCCAGGTTATTGCAGATAGGTGGGGTGTGCTCGAACAAATTTTTTGGCAAAAGATGACCAGAATCCGAAGGTCTACTTGATGAGTAAAAAAATCGCGGTCCGCTTTAGCGGGCCGCGCACCCACGCGCCCTACTTGTAGTAATAACACTTCCCGCGAGCTGCTTTAGCAGCTCGCGCACCGAGCGAAATAAATAAAGCCGAACAATCGCGGTCCGCTTTAGCGGGCCGCGCACCCACGCGCCCTACTTGTAGCAATAACACTTCCCGCGAGCTGCTTTAGCAGCTCGCGCACCGAGCAAAACGCTAGTTATTATAATATATATAGCTCGATTACCACTGACTGACTGATTCACTGACTCATTGACAGGGTTGTTCTCCTAGAAGGAGACGGAAATCGATATAATGATGTTCGGGAGATGTGTTTGGGGGGGGGATTCGAGTTGGGGAAAATTATGACATTTCGGAAAAACAAGATGGCGGCCGACGTGAATCTTGCAACTCTTTTGTTTTCCGACCGATTTCTTTGAAATTTTGGATTATTGTAGAAATTAGTAAACGATTAACAGAAAAAGTAAAAAAAATTAAAAAAACAAGATGGCGGCCGAGCTGTGACGTCTCAAACTTCCACCCCTCTCCTGTAAAATTTTGTATGAAAAAAATTTTTTTCACCCAAGGTGTCGTATAGAGCTCAAAGAATGTGACTCGGAGAAAGGTGGAGAGAGCTGATGAGTGAGGAGTTCGGAGACGGGCGAGGGGCACGGCCAGGGTATAGAAGATAGGTGGAGGGTGCTCGACCAAATGTCATTCGAAACCTCGAGCAGTTGCCAGTGAGTTGAAAAAAAAATCCAAAATGGCGGAAAAAAAATGGCGGCAAATTTTGTCCGTCTCTCTCTCGGAGACTATGAAAGATGGAGGAGCGGTTTCTCGACAAAAGGTGATCACAACCCGGAGGTCTACCTGGTGAGTAGGAAAAAAATTCAAGATGGCGGATTTTTTTTTTTTACATACAAAATGTATGGGGAATATTGAAGGGACTAGAAGTTGGGAAGAAATCGATATAATGATGTTCGGGAGATGTGTTTGGGGGGGGGATTCGAGTTGGGGAAAATTATGACATTTCGGAAAAACAAGATGGCGGCCGACGTGAATCTTGCAACTCTTTTGTTTTCCAACCGATTTCTTTGAAATTTTGGATTATTGTAGAAATTAGTAAACGATTAACAGAAAAAGTGAAAAAAATTAAAAAAACAAGATGGCGGCCGAGCTGTGACGTCTCAAATTTCCGACCCCTCTCCTGTAAAATTTTGTATGAAAAAATTTTTTTTCGCCCATGGTGTCGTATAGAGCTCAAAGAATGTGACTCGGAGAAAGGTGGAGAGAGCTGATGAGTGAGGAGTTCGGAGACGGGCGAGGGGCACGGCCAGGGTATAGAAGATAGGTGGAGGGTGCTCGACCAAATGTCATTCGAAACCTCGAGCAGTTGCCAGTGAGTTGAAAAAAAATTCCAAAATGGCGGAAAAAAAATGGCGGCAAATTTTGTCCGTCTCTCTCTCGGAGACTATGAAAGATGGAGGAGCGGTTTCTCGACAAAAGGTGATCACAACCCGGAGGTCTACCTGGTGAGTAGGAAAAAAATTCAAGATGGCGGATTTTTTTTTTTTACATACAAAATGTATGGGGAATATTGAAGGGACTAGAAGTTGGGAACTATGCAAGACATTGATTTTGATAGGTTCATAGGGCTTTTTTTCTTTTTCTTTTTTTTCATTTTACATTTGCTTTTTTTCTTTTTTTTCTTTTTTTTTCTTTTTTTTCTTTTTCTTTTGTGAATGAGGAGCACGGCCAGGTTATTGCAGATAGGTGGGGTGTGCTCGAACAAATTTTTTGGCAAAAGATGACCAGAATCCGAAGGTCTACTTGATGAGTAAAAAAATCGCGGTCCGCTTTAGCGGGCCGCGCACCCACGCGCCCTACTTGTAGTAATAACACTTCCCGCGAGCTGCTTTAGCAGCTCGCGCACCGAGCGAAATAAATAAAGCCGAACAATCGCGGTCCGCTTTAGCGGGCCGCGCACCCACGCGCCCTACTTGGAGCAATAACACTTCCCGCGAGCTGCTTTAGCAGCTCGCGCACCGAGCAAACGCTAGTTATTAATATATATATAGCTGTTCGTGCTGATTCACTGATTCACTGACTGATTGATCACCTCTCCTGTAAAATTTTGTATGAAATTTTTTTTTTCACTTATGGTTTCGTATAGAAGACAAAAATTCATTCGGAGGAAAATTATGGAGAGAGCTGATGATTGAGGATTTCGGAGACGGGTGAAGAGCACGGTCAGGGTATCGAAGATAGGTGGAGGGTGCTCGAACAAATGTCACTCGAAACCTCATCCAATTCGCAATGAGCTGAAAAAAAATTCAAAATGGCGGAAAAAAGATGGCCGCCATACAAATTTCGTCAGTATCTATCTCGGCGAGTATAAAAGATGGAAGAGTGGTTTCTTGGCAAAAGATGATCAGGACCCAAAGATCTATTTGATGAATAGAAAAAAATCCAACATGGCGGAATTTTTTTTTCTCCATACAAAATATATGGCGAATATTGAATAGACTTGAAGCTGAGAACTATGCAAGACTTTGATACGGTTTCTTTTCAAAATTTGTTTTTATAAAAGAATTCTCATTCTGACAAATGATGAGATATGATGATCGAGGGTTTGGAAGGTGGGTGAGGAGCACGGCCATGGTAATGACGATAGGTGGGGGTGCTCGAACAAAAGTCACTCGAAACCTCATCCAATTGGCAGTGAGCTGAAAAAAATCCTAAATGGCGGATTCAAGATGGCGGCCATACAAACTTCAACGGTGTCTATCTCGGAGAGTATAAAAGATAGAAGAGTGGTTTTTTGATAGAAAATGATCAAGACCTGAAAGTCCACTTGACGATAGAAAAACCGCGGTCCGCTTGCGGGCCGCGCACCCACGCGCCCTACTAGTTATAATATATATAGCTCGATTACCACTGACTGACTGACTCACTGATTGACATAATTGTTCTCCTAGAAAGAGACAAAAAACGATAAAATGATGTACGGGAGATATGTTCGGGTGGGGGATTCGAGTGGGGAAAAATTATGACATTTCGGAAAAACAAGATGGCGGCCGACGTGAATCTTGCAACTCTTTTGTTTTCCAACCGATTTCTTTGAAATTTTGGATTATTGTAAAAATTAGTAAACGATTAACAGAAAAAGTGAAAAAAATTAAAAAAACAAGATGGCGGCCGAGCTGTGACGTCTCAAATTTCCACCCCTCTCCTGTAAAATTTTGTATGAAAAAAATTTTTTTCACCCATGGTGTCGTATAGAGCTCAAAGAATGTGACTCGGAGAAAGGTGGCGAGAGCTGATGAGTGAGGAGTTCGGAGACGGGCGAGGGGCACGGCCAGGGTATAGTACATAGGTGGAGGGTGCTCGACCAAATGTCATTCGAAACCTCGAGCAGTTGCCAGTGAGTTGAAAAAAAATTCCAAAATGGCGGAAAAAAAATGGCGGCAAATTTTGTCCGTCTCTCTCTCGGAGACTATAAAAGATGGAGGAGCGGTTTCTCGACAAAAGATGATCACAACCCGGAGGTCTACCTGGTGAGTGGGAAAAAAATTCAAGATGGCGGATTTTTTTTCCCCCCATACAAAATGTATGGGGAATATTGAAGGGACTAGAAGTTGGGAACTATGCAAGACATTGATTTTGATAGGTTCATAGGGCTTTTTTTCTTTTTCTTTTTTTTCATTTTACATTTGCTTTTTTTCTTTTTTTTTTTTTTCTTTTTTTTTCTTTTTCTTTTGTGAATGAGGAGCACGGCCAGGTTATTGCAGATAGGTGGGGTGTGCTCGAACAAATTTTTTGGCAAAAGATGACCAGAATCCGAAAGTATACTTGATGAGTAAAAAAATCGCGGTCCGCTTTAGCGGGCCGCGCACCCACGCGCCCTACTTGTAGTAATAACACTTCCCGCGAGCTGCTTTAGCAGCTCGCGCACCGAGCGAAATAAATAAAGCCGAACAATCGCGGTCCGCTTTAGCGGGCCGCGCACCCACGCGCCCTACTTGTAGCAATAACACTTCCCGCGAGCTGCTTTAGCAGCTCGCGCACCGAGCAAACGCTAGTTATAATATATATAGCTCGATTACCACTGACTGACATACTCACTCACTCACTCACTGATTGACAGGGTTGTTCTCCTAGAAGGAGACGGAAATCGATATAATGATGTTCGGGAGATGTGTTTGGGGGGGGGATTCGAGTTGGGGAAAATTATGACATTTCGGAAAAACAAGATGGCGGCCGACGTGAATCTTGCAACTCTTTTGTTTTCCGACCGATTTCTTTGAAATTTTGGATTATTGTAGAAATTAGTAAACGATTAACAGAAAAAGTGAAAAAAATTAAAAAAACAAGATGGCGGCCGAGCTGTGACGTCTCAAATTTCCGACCCCTCTCCTGTAAAATTTTGTATGAAAAAATTTTTTTTCACCCATGGTGTCGTATAGAGCTCAAAGAATGTGACTCGGAGAAAGGTGGAGAGAGCTGATGAGTGAGGAGTTCGGAGACAGGCGAGGGGCACGGCCAGGGTATAGAAGATAGGTGGAGGGTGCTCGACCAAATGTCATTCGAAACCTCGAGCAGTTGCCAGTGAGTTGAAAAAAAATTCCAAAATGGCGGAAAAAAAATGGCGGCAAATTTTGTCCGTCTCTTTCTCGGAGACTATAAAAGATGGAGGAGCGGTTTCTCGACAAAAGATGATCAAAACCCGGAGGTCTACCTGGTGAGTAGGAAAAAAATTCAAGATGGCGGATTTTTTTTTCCATACTAAATGTATGGGGAATATTGAAGGGACTAGAAGTTGGGAACTATGCAAGACATTGATTTTGATAGGTTTATAGGGCTTTTTTTCTTTTTCTTTTTTTTTCATTTTACATTTGTTTTTTTTTTTTTGTTTTTTTTTTTCTTTTTCTTTTGTGAATGAGGAGCACGGCCAGGTTATTGCAGATAGGTGGGGTGTGCTCGAACAAATTTTTTGGCAAAAGATGACCAGAATCCGAAGGTCTACTTGATGAGTAAAAAAATCGCGGTCCGCTTTAGCGGGCCGCGCACCCACGCGCCCTACTTGTAGTAATAACACTTCCCGCGAGCTGCTTTAGCAGCTCGCGCACCGAGCGAAATAAATAAAGCCGAACAATCGCGGTCCGCTTTAGCGGGCCGCGCACCCACGCGCCTTACTTTTAGTAAAACACTTCCCGCGAGCTGCTTTAGCAGCTCGCGCACCGAGCAAACGCTAGTTATAATATATATAGCTCGATTACCACTGATTCACTGACTGACTGACTCATTGACAGGGTTGTTCTCCTAGAAGGAGACGGAAATCGATGTAATGATGTTCGGGAGATGTGTTCGGGGGGGGGGATTCGAGTTGGGGAAAATTATGACATTTAGGAAAAACAAGATGGCGGCCGACGTGAATCTTGCAACTCTTTTGTTTTCCGACCGATTTCTTTGAAATTTTGGATTATTGTAGAAATTAGTAAACGATTAACAGAAAAAGTGAAAAAAATTAAAAAAACAAGATGGCGGCCGAGCTGTGACGCCTCAAGTTTCCGACCCCTCTCCTGTAAAATTTTGTATGAAAAAAATTTTTTTCACCCATGGTGTCGTATAGAGCTCAAAGAATGTGACTCGGAGAAAGGTGGAGAGAGCTGATGAGTGAGGAGTTCGGAGACGGGCGAGGGGCACGGCCAGGGTATAGAAGATAGGTGGAGGGTGCTCGACCAAATGTCATTCGAAACCTCGAGCAGTTGCCAGTGAGTTGAAAAAAAATTCCAAAATGGCGGAAAAAAAATGGCGGCAAATTTTGTCCGTCTCTCTCTCGGAGACTATAAAAGATGGAGGAGCGGTTTCTCGACAAAAGATGATCACAACCTCCGGGTCTACCAAGTGAGTAGGAAAAAAATTCAAGATGGCGGATTTTATTTTTCCCCATACAAAATGTATGGGGAATATTGAAGGGACTAGAAGTTGGGAACTATGCAAGACATTGATTTTGATTGGTTCATAGGGCTTTTTTTCTTTTTCTTTTTTTCATTTTACATTTGTTTTTTTTTGTTTTTTTTTGTTTTTTTTTTTCTTTTTTTTTCTTTTTCTTTTGTGAATGAGGAGCACGGCCAGGTTATTGCAGATAGGTGGGGTGTGCTCGAACAAATTTTTTGGCAAAAGATGACCAGAATCCGAAGGTCTACTTGATGAGTAAAAAAATGAGGGCCGCGCACCCACGCGCCCTACTTGTAGTAATAACACTTCCCTCGAGCTGCTTTAGCAGCTCGCGCACCGAGCGAAATAAATAAAGCCGAACAATCGCGGTCCGCTTTAGCGGGCCGCGCACCCACGCGCCCTACTTGTAGCAATAACACTTCCCGCGAGCTGCTTTAGCAGCTCGCGCACCGAGCGAAATAAATAAAGCCGAACAATCGCGGTCCGCTTTAGCGGGCCGCGCACCCACGCGCCTTACTTTTAGTAAAACACCTCCCGCGAGCTGCTTTAGCAGCTCGCGCACCGAGCAAACGCTAGTAATATACAGTGTGTCCGGACACGAACTAGCGATATTTTAAACACTTATATACCAACTAATTTTAAGTACAAATACACTCTAAACTTGGGCCCAATCCACTTCCCCTCTATGTGGCAGCCATTTTGTTTTTGCACTGAAATATTCTCTAAGCATGTACAAAAAAAATCATATCTCTCAAAGTTTTGGTCTTACTGAGATAAAAATGGGCTTATTCGAAGCGCAATAATACTGTCCTACCGTCTACGTTACAAAACAAAGTGTTCACATTTCGATAACCTTTGAAAAAAATATGAAACCCGAAAAAAATAATCGTAAAATCATGCAAATGAACAAATTATTGTAAATAACTGCAAAAACACCCCCGACAACCCTTTTTATTTTTTTACTAGATCAAGAGATTTTGAGCTAAGCTATAATACAACATTTAATTTATAACTGTATGTCTAATACTTTCAGAGTTATTGTTGTTTGAACATAGCGAATACGCAAGCACAAAAGGCCTTTGTCGGAACCCTAAACAGGAAATCATTAAAAACACATAACATTCATGCGTATGCGCTATGTTCCAACAACAATAACTCTGAAAGTATTAGACATACAGTTATAAATTAAATGTTTTATTATAGCTTAGCTCAAAATCTTTTGATCTAGTAAAAAAATAAAAAGGGTTATCGGGGGTGTTTTTGCAGATATTTACAATAATTTGTTGATTTGCATGATTTTAGGATAATTTTTTTCGGGTTTCATATTTTTTTCAATGGTTATGGAAATGTGAACACTTTGTTTTGTAATGTAGACGGTAGGACAGTATTGTTGCGCTTCGAATAAGCCCATTTTTATCTCAGTAAGACCAAAACTTTGAGAGATATGATTTTTTTTGTACATGCTTAGAGAATATTTCAGCAAAAAAACAAAATGGCTGCCACATAGAGGGGAAGTGGATTAGGCCCAAGTTTAGAGTGTATTTCTACTTAAAATTAGTTGTTATATAAGTGTTTAAAATATCGCTAGTTCGTGTCCGGACACACTGTATATAGCTCGATTACCACTCACTCACTGACTCATTGACATAATTGTTCTCCTAGAAAGAGACAAAAAACGATAAAATGATGTACGGGAGATATGTTCGGGTGGGGGATTCGAGTGGGGAAAAATTATGACATTTCGGAAAAACAAGATGGCGGCCGACGTGAATCTTGCAACTCTTTTGTTTTCCAACCGATTTCTTTGAAGTTTTGGATTATTGTAGAAATTAGTAAACGATTAACAGAAAAAGTGAAAAAAATTAAAAAAAACAAGATGGCGGCCGAGCTGTGACGTCTCAAATTTCCACCCCTCTCCTGTAAAATTTTGTATGAAAAAAATTTTTTTCACCCATGGTGTCGTATAGAGCTGAAAGAATGTGACTCGGAGAAAGGTGGAGAGAGCTGATGAGTGAGGAGTTCGGAGACGGGCGAGGGGCACGGCCAGGGTATAGAAGATAGTTGGAGGGTGCTCGACCAAATGTCATTCGAAATCTCGAGCAGTTGCCAGTGAGTTGAAAAAAAATTCCAAAATGGCGGAAAAAAAATGGCGGCAAATTTTGTCCGTCTCTCTCTCTCGGAGACTATAAAAGATGGAGGAGCGGTTTCTCGACAAAAGATGATCAAAACCCGGAGGTCTACCTGGTGAGTAGGAAAAAAATTCAAGATGGCGGATTTTATTTTTCCCCATACAAAATGTATGGGGAATATTGAAGGGACTAGAAGTTGGGAACTATGCAAGACATTGATTTTGATAGGTTCATAGGGCTTTTTTTCTTTTTCTTTTTTTCATTTTACATTTGTTTTTTTTTTGTTTTTTTTTGTTTTTTTTTTTCTTTTTTTTTCTTTTTCTTTTGTGAATGAGGAGCACGGCCAGGTTATTGCAGATAGGTGGGGTGTGCTCGAACAAATTTTTTGGCAAAAGATGACCAGAATCCGAAGGTCTACTTGATGAGTAAAAAAATGAGGGCCGCGCACCCACGCGCCCTACTTGTAGTAATAACACTTCCCTCGAGCTGCTTTAGCAGCTCGCGCACCGAGCGAAATAAATAAAGCCGAACAATCGCGGTCCGCTTTAGCGGGCCGCGCACCCACGCGCCCTACTTGTAGCAATAACACTTCCCGCGAGCTGCTTTAGCAGCTCGCGCACCGAGCGAAATAAATAAAGCCGAACAATCGCGGTCCGCTTTAGCGGGCCGCGCACCCACGCGCCTTACTTTTAGTAAAACACCTCCCGCGAGCTGCTTTAGCAGCTCGCGCACCGAGCAAACGCTAGTAATATACAGTGTGTCCGGACACGAACTAGCGATATTTTAAACACTTATATAACAACTAATTTTAAGTACAAATACACTCTAAACTTGGGCCCAATCCACTTCCCCTCTATGTGGCAGCCATTTTGTTTTTGCACTGAAATATTCTCTAAGCATGTACAAAAAAAATCATATCTCTCAAAGTTTTGGTCTTACTGAGATAAAAATGGGCTTATTCGAAGCGCAATAATACTGTCCTACCGTCTACGTTACAAAACAAAGTGTTCACATTTCGATAACCTTTGAAAAAAATATGAAACCCGAAAAAAATAATCGTAAAATCATGCAAATGAACAAATTATTGTAAATAACTGCAAAAACACCCCCGACAACCCTTTTTATTTTTTTACTAGATCAAGAGATTTTGAGCTAAGCTATAATACAACATTTAATTTATAACTGTATGTCTAATACTTTCAGAGTTATTGTTGTTTGAACATAGCGAATACGCAAGCACAAAAGGCCTTTGTCGGAACCCTAAACAGGAAATCATTAAAAACACATAACATTCATGCGTATGCGCTATGTTCCAACAACAATAACTCTGAAAGTATTAGACATACAGTTATAAATTAAATGTTTTATTATAGCTTAGCTCAAAATCTTTTGATCTAGTAAAAAAATAAAAAGGGTTATCGGGGGTGTTTTTGCAGATATTTACAATAATTTGTTGATTTGCATGATTTTAGGATAATTTTTTTCGGGTTTCATATTTTTTTCAAAGGTTATGGAAATGTGAACACTTTGTTTTGTAATGTAGACGGTAGGACAGTATTGTTGCGCTTCGAATAAGCCCATTTTTATCTCAGTAAGACCAAAACTTTGAGAGATATGATTTTTTTTGTACATGCTTAGAGAATATTTCAGCAAAAAAACAAAATGGCTGCCACATAGAGGGGAAGTGGATTAGGCCCAAGTTTAGAGTGTATTTCTACTTAAAATTAGTTGTTATATAAGTGTTTAAAATATCGCTAGTTCGTGTCCGGACACACTGTATATAGCTCGATTACCACTCACTCACTGACTCATTGACATAATTGTTCTCCTAGAAAGAGACAAAAAACGATAAAATGATGTACGGGAGATATGTTCGGGTGGGGGATTCGAGTGGGGAAAAATTATGACATTTCGGAAAAACAAGATGGCGGCCGACGTGAATCTTGCAACTCTTTTGTTTTCCAACCGATTTCTTTGAAGTTTTGGATTATTGTAGAAATTAGTAAACGATTAACAGAAAAAGTGAAAAAAATTAAAAAAAACAAGATGGCGGCCGAGCTGTGACGTCTCAAATTTCCACCCCTCCTGTAAAATTTTGTATGAAAAAAATTTTTTTCACCCATGGTGTCGTATAGAGCTGAAAGAATGTGACTCGGAGAAAGGTGGAGAGAGCTGATGAGTGAGGAGTTCGGAGACGGGCGAGGGGCACGGCCAGGGTATAGAAGATAGTTGGAGGGTGCTCGACCAAATGTCATTCGAAATCTCGAGCAGTTGCCAGTGAGTTGAAAAAAAATTCCAAAATGGCGGAAAAAAAATGGCGGCAAATTTTGTCCGTCTCTCTCTCTCGGAGACTATAAAAGATGGAGGAGCGGTTTCTCGACAAAAGATGATCAAAACCCGGAGGTCTACCTGGTGAGTAGGAAAAAAATTCAAGATGGCGGATTTTATTTTTCCCCATACAAAATGTATGGGGAATATTGAAGGGACTAGAAGTTGGGAACTATGCAAGACATTGATTTTGATAGGTTCATAGGGCTTTTTTTCTTTTTCTTTTTTTCATTTTACATTTGTTTTTTTTGTTTTTTTTTTCATTTTTTTTTCTTTTTTTTCTTTTTCTTTTGTGAATGAGGAGCACGGCCCGGTTATTGCAGATAGGTGGGGTGTGCTCGAACAAATTTTTTGGCAAAAGATGACCAGAATCCGAAGGTCTACTTGATGAGTAAAAAAATCGCGGTCCGCTTTTGCGGGCCGCGCACCCACGCGCCTTACTTTTAGTAAAACACTTCCCGCGAGCTGCTTTAGCAGCTCGCGCACCGAGCAAATGCTAGTTATAATATATATAGCTCGATTACCACTGACTGACTCACTCACTGATTGACACGATTGTTCTCCTAGAAGGAGACAGAAAACGATACAATGATGTAGGGGAGATATGTCCGAGTGGGGGATTCGAGTGGGGAAAAATTATGACATTTCGGAAAAACAAGATGGCGGCCGACGTGATTCTCGCAACTCTTTTGTTTTCCAACCGATTTCTTTGAAATATTGGATTATTGTAGAAATTAGTAAACGATTAACAGAAAAAGTGAAAAAAATTAAAAAAACAAGATGGCGGCCGAGCTGTGACGTCTCAAATTTCCGACCCCTCCTGTAAAATTTTGTATGAAAAAAATTTTTTTCACCCATGGTGCCGTGTAGAGCTCAAAGAATGTAACTCGGAGAAAGGTGGAGAGAGCTGATGAGTGAGGAGTTCGGAGACGGGCGAGGTTCACGGCCAGGGTATAGAAGATAGGTGGAGGGTGCTCGACCAAATGTCATTCGAAACCTCGAGCAGTTGCCAGTGAGTTGAAAAAAATTTCCAAAATGGCGGAAAAAAAATGGCGGCAAATTTTATTCGTCTCTCTCTCGGAGACTATAAAAGATGGAGGAGCGGTTTCTCGACAAAAGATGATCGAAACCCGGAGGTCTACCTGGTGAGTAGGAAAAAAATTCAAGATGGCGGATTTTCTTTTTCCATACAAAATGTATGGGGAATATTGA
Organism: Oeneis ivallda; assembly: GCA_029955525.1. NCBI lineage: Eukaryota > Metazoa > Arthropoda > Insecta > Lepidoptera > Nymphalidae > Oeneis > Oeneis ivallda. The sequence continues at coordinate 28,152,639 of JARPMR010000001.1, read as the reverse complement.
AGGGACTAGAAGTTGGGAACTATGCAAGACATTGATTTTGATAGGTTCATAGGGCTTTTGTTCTTTTTCTTTTTTTCATTTTACATTTGTTTTTTTTTTTTTTTTCATTTTTTTTTCATTTTTTTCTTTTTCTTTTGTGAATGAGGAGCACGGCCAGGTTATTGCAGATAGGTGGGGTGTGCTCGAACAAATTTTTTGGCAAACGATGACCAGAATCCGAAGGTCTACTTGATGAGTAAAAAAATCGCGGTCCGCTTTAGCGGGCCGCGCACCCACGTGCCCTACTTGTAGTAATAATACTTCCCGCGAGCTGCTTTAGCAGCTCGCGCACCGAGCGAAATAAATAAAGCCGAATAATCGCGGTCCGCTTTAGCGGGCCGCGCACCCACGCGCCCTACTTGTAGTAATAACACTTCCCGCACCGAGCGAAATAAATAAAGGCGAACAATCGCGGTCCGCTTTAGCGGGCCGCGCACCCACGCGCCTTACTTTTAGTAAAACACTTCCCGCGAGCTGCTTTAGCAGCTCGCGCACCGAGCAAACGCTAGTTATTATAATATATATAGCTCGATTACCACTGACTGACTGACACACTCACTCACTCACTGATTGACAGGGTTGTTCTCCTAGAAGGAGACGGAAATCGATATAATGATGTTCGGGAGATGTGTTTGGGGGGGGGATTCGAGTTGGGGAAAATTATGACATTTCGGAAAAACAAGATGGCGGCCGACGTGAATCTTGCAACTCTTTTGTTTTCCGACCGATTTCTTTGAAATTTTGGATTACTGTAGAAATTAGTAAACGATTAACAGAAAAAGTGAAAAAAATTAAAAAACAAGATGGCGGCCGAGCTGTGACGTTTCAAATTTCCGTCCCCTCTCCTGTAAAATTTTGTATGAAAAAAATTTTTTTCACCCATGGTGTCGTATAGAGATCAAAGAATGTGACTCGGAGAAAGGTGGAGAGAGCTGATGAGTGAGGAGTTCGGAGACGGGCGAGGGGCACGGCCAGGGTGTAGAAGATATGTGGAGGGTGCTCGACTAAATGTCATTCGAAACCTCGAGCAGTTGCCAGTGAGTTGAAAAAAAATTCCAAAATGGCGGAAAAAAAATGGCGGCAAACTTTGTCCGTCTCTCTCTCGGAGACTATAAAAGATGGAGGAGCGGTTTCTCGACAAAAGATGATCACAACCCGGAGGTCTACCTGGTGAGTAGGAAAAAAATTCAAGATGGCGGATTTTTTTTCCCCCCATACAAAATGTATGGGGAATATTGAAGGGACTAGAAGTTGGGAACTATGCAAGACATTGATTTTGATAGGTTCATAGGGCTTTTTTTCTTTTACTTTTTTTTCATTTTTCATTTTTTTTTTTTCATTTTTTTCATTTTTTTTTCTTTTTCTTTTGTGAATGAGGAGCACGGCCAGGTTATTGCAGATAGGTGGGGTGTGCTCGAACAAATTTTTTGGCAAAAGATGACCAGAATCCGAAGGGCTACTTGATGAGTAAAAAAATCGCGGTCCGCTTTAGCGGGCCGCACACCCACGCGCCCTACTTGTAGTAATAACACTTCCCGCGAGCTGCTTTAGCAGCTCGCGCACCGAGCGAAATAAATAAAGCCGAACAATCGCGGTCCGCTTTAGCGGGCCGCGCACATACGCGCCCTACTTGGAGCAATAACACTTCCCGCGAGCTGCTTTAGCAGCTCGCGCACCGAGCAAACGCTAGTTATATTAATATATATATAGCTGCTCGTGCTGATTCACTGATTCACTGACTGATTGATCACCTCTCCTGTAAAATTTTGTATGAAAAATTTTTTTTCCACCGATGGTTTCGTATAGAGGACAAAAATTCATTCGGAGGAAAATTATGGAGAGAGCTGATGATTGAGGATTTCGGAGACGGCCAGGGTATTGAAGATAGGTGGGGGGTGCTCGAACAAATGTCACTCGAAACCTCATCCAATTCGCAGTGAGCTGAAAAAAAATTCAAAATGGCGGAAAAAAGATGGCGGCCATACAAATTTCGTCGGTGTCTATCTCGGAGAGTATAAAAGATAGAAGAGTGGTTTCCTAGCAAAAGCTGATCAAGACCCTAAGGTCTACTTGACGAACAGAAAAAAAATTCAAGATGGCGGAATTTTTTTTTTCTTCATACAAAAATATATGGCGAATATTGAAGAGACTAGAAGCCGGGAATCATGCACGACTTTGATACAATTCCTTTTCAAGATTTTTTTTTATTGAAGAATTTTCATTATGACAAATGATGACATATGATGATCGAGGGTTTGGAAGGTGGGTGAGGAGCACGGCCATGGTAATGTAGATAGGTGGGGGTGCTCGAACAAAAGTCACTCGAAATCTCATCCAATTGGCAGTGAGCTGAAAAAAATCCAAAATGGCGGATTCAAGATGGCGGCCATACAAACTTCAACGGTGTCTATCTCGGAGAGTATAAAAGATGGAAGAGTGGTTTTGTGATAGAAAATGATCAGGAGCTGAAAGTCTACTAGACGAGTAGAAAAACCGCGGTCCGCTTGCGGGCCGCGCACCCACGCGCCCTACTAGTAGGTATATATAGCTGTTCGTGCTGATTCACTGATTCACTGACTGATTGATCACCTCTCCTGTAAAATTTTGTATGAAAAATTTTTTTCCACCCATGGTTTCGTATAGAGGACAAAAATTCATTCGGAGGAAAATTATGGAGATAGCTGATGATTGAGGATTTCGGAGACGGGCGAGGAGCACGGTCAGGGTATTGAAGATAGGTTGGGGGTGCTCGAACAAATGTCACTCGAAACTTCATCCAATTCGCAGTGAGCTGAAAATAAATTCAAAATGGCGGAAAAAAGATGGCCGCCATACAAATTTCGTCGGTGTCTATCTCGGGGAGTATAAAAGATGGAAGAGTGGTTTCTTGGCAAAAGATGATCAGGACCCAAAGGTCTATTTGATGAATAGAAAAAAAATCCAAAATGGCGGATTTTTTTTCTTCATACAAAATATATGGCGAATATTGAAGAGACTAGAAGCCGGGAATCATGCAAGACTATGATACGGTTCCTTTTCAAGATTTGTTTTTATTGAAGAATTTTCATTATGACAAATGATGACATATGATGATCGAGGGTTTGGAAGGTGGGTGAGGAGCACGGCCATGGTAATGAAGATGGGTGGGGATGCTCGAACAAAAGTCACTCGAAACCTCATCTAATTGGCAGTGAGCTGAAAAAAATCCAAAATGGCGGATTCAAGATGGCGGCCATACAAACTTCGACGGTGACTATCTCGGAGAGTATAAAAGATGGAAGAGTGGTTTTATGATAGAAAATGATCAAGACCTAAAAGTCTACTTGCCGAGTAGAAAAACCGCGGTCCGCTTGCGGGCCGCGCACCCACGCGCCCTACTAGCTCGATTACCACTGACTCACTGACTGACTCATTGACACGATTGTTCTCCTAGAAGGAGACGGAAATCTATATAATGATGTTCGGGAGATGTGTTCGGGGGGGGGATTCGAGTTGGGGAAAATTATGACATTTCGGAGAAACAAGATGGCGGCCGACGTGAATCTTGCAACTCTTTTGTTTTCCAACCGATTTCTTTGAAATTTTGGATTATTGTAGAAATTAGTAAACGATTAACAGAAAAAGTGAAAAAAATTAAAAAAACAAGATGGCGGCCGAGCTGTGACGTCTCAAATTTCCGACCCCTCTCCTGTAAAATTTTGTATGAAAAAAATTTTTTTCACCCATGGTGTCGTATAGAGCTCAAAGAATGTGACTCGGAGAAAGGTGGAGAGAGCTGATGAGTGAGGAGTTCGGAGACGGGCGAGGGGCACGGCCAGGGTATAGAAGATAGGTGGAGGGTGCTCGACCAAATGTCATTCGAAACCTCGAGCAGTTGCCAGTGAGTTAAAAAAAAATTCCAAAATGGCGGAAAAAAAATGGCGGCAAATTTTGTCCGTCTCTCTCTCGGAGACTATAAAAGATGGAGGAGCGGTTTCTCGACAAAAGATGATCAAAACCCGGAGGTCTACCTGGTGAGTAGGAAAAAAATTCAAGATGGCGGATTTTATTTTTCCCCATACAAAATGTATGGGGAATATTGAAGGGACTAGAAGTTGGGAACTATGCAAGACATTGATTTTGATAGGTTCATAGGGCTTTTTTTCTTTTTCTTTTTTTCATTTTACATTTGTTTTTTTTTTGTTTTTTTTTGTTTTTTTTTTTTCTTTTTTTTTCTTTTTCTTTTGTGAATGAGGAGCACGGCCAGGTTATTGCAGATAGGTGGGGTGTGCTCGAACAAATTTTTTGGCAAAAGATGACCAGAATCCGAAGGTCTACTTGATGAGTAAAAAAATGAGGGCCGCGCACCCACGCGCCCTACTTGTAGTAATAACACTTCCCTCGAGCTGCTTTAGCAGCTCGCGCACCGAGCGAAATAAATAAAGCCGAACAATCGCGGTCCGCTTTAGCGGGCCGCGCACCCACGCGCCCTACTTGTAGCAATAACACTTCCCGCGAGCTGCTTTAGCAGCTCGCGCACCGAGCGAAATAAATAAAGCCGAACAATCGCGGTCCGCTTTAGCGGGCCGCGCACCCACGCGCCTTACTTTTAGTAAAACACCTCCCGCGAGCTGCTTTAGCAGCTCGCGCACCGAGCAAACGCTAGTAATATACAGTGTGTCCGGACACGAACTAGCGATATTTTAAACACTTATATAACAACTAATTTTAAGTACAAATACACTCTAAACTTGGGCCCAATCCACTTCCCCTCTATGTGGCAGCCATTTTGTTTTTGCACTGAAATATTCTCTAAGCATGTACAAAAAAAATCATATCTCTCAAAGTTTTGGTCTTACTGAGATAAAAATGGGCTTATTCGAAGCGCAATAATACTGTCCTACCGTCTACGTTACAAAACAAAGTGTTCACATTTCGATAACCTTTGAAAAAAATATGAAACCCGAAAAAAATAATCGTAAAATCATGCAAATGAACAAATTATTGTAAATAACTGCAAAAACACCCCCGACAACCCTTTTTATTTTTTTACTAGATCAAGAGATTTTGAGCTAAGCTATAATACAACATTTAATTTATAACTGTATGTCTAATACTTTCAGAGTTATTGTTGTTTGAACATAGCGAATACGCAAGCACAAAAGGCCTTTGTCGGAACCCTAAACAGGAAATCATTAAAAACACATAACATTCATGCGTATGCGCTATGTTCCAACAACAATAACTCTGAAAGTATTAGACATACAGTTATAAATTAAATGTTTTATTATAGCTTAGCTCAAAATCTTTTGATCTAGTAAAAAAATAAAAAGGGTTATCGGGGGTGTTTTTGCAGATATTTACAATAATTTGTTGATTTGCATGATTTTAGGATAATTTTTTTCGGGTTTCATATTTTTTTCAAAGGTTATGGAAATGTGAACACTTTGTTTTGTAATGTAGACGGTAGGACAGTATTGTTGCGCTTCGAATAAGCCCATTTTTATCTCAGTAAGACCAAAACTTTGAGAGATATGATTTTTTTTGTACATGCTTAGAGAATATTTCAGCAAAAAAACAAAATGGCTGCCACATAGAGGGGAAGTGGATTAGGCCCAAGTTTAGAGTGTATTTCTACTTAAAATTAGTTGTTATATAAGTGTTTAAAATATCGCTAGTTCGTGTCCGGACACACTGTATATAGCTCGATTACCACTCACTCACTGACTCATTGACATAATTGTTCTCCTAGAAAGAGACAAAAAACGATAAAATGATGTACGGGAGATATGTTCGGGTGGGGGATTCGAGTGGGGAAAAATTATGACATTTCGGAAAAACAAGATGGCGGCCGACGTGAATCTTGCAACTCTTTTGTTTTCCAACCGATTTCTTTGAAGTTTTGGATTATTGTAGAAATTAGTAAACGATTAACAGAAAAAGTGAAAAAAATTAAAAAAAACAAGATGGCGGCCGAGCTGTGACGTCTCAAATTTCCACCCCTCTCCTGTAAAATTTTGTATGAAAAAAATTTTTTTCACCCATGGTGTCGTATAGAGCTGAAAGAATGTGACTCGGAGAAAGGTGGAGAGAGCTGATGAGTGAGGAGTTCGGAGACGGGCGAGGGGCACGGCCAGGGTATAGAAGATAGTTGGAGGGTGCTCGACCAAATGTCATTCGAAATCTCGAGCAGTTGCCAGTGAGTTGAAAAAAAATTCCAAAATGGCGGAAAAAAAATGGCGGCAAATTTTGTCCGTCTCTCTCTCTCGGAGACTATAAAAGATGGAGGAGCGGTTTCTCGACAAAAGATGATCAAAACCCGGAGGTCTACCTGGTGAGTAGGAAAAAAATTCAAGATGGCGGATTTTATTTTTCCCCATACAAAATGTATGGGGAATATTGAAGGGACTAGAAGTTGGGAACTATGCAAGACATTGATTTTGATAGGTTCATAGGGCTTTTTTTCTTTTTCTTTTTTTCATTTTACATTTGTTTTTTTTTTGTTTTTTTTTGTTTTTTTTTTTTCTTTTTTTTTCTTTTTCTTTTGTGAATGAGGAGCACGGCCAGGTTATTGCAGATAGGTGGGGTGTGCTCGAACAAATTTTTTGGCAAAAGATGACCAGAATCCGAAGGTCTACTTGATGAGTAAAAAAATGAGGGCCGCGCACCCACGCGCCCTACTTGTAGTAATAACACTTCCCTCGAGCTGCTTTAGCAGCTCGCGCACCGAGCGAAATAAATAAAGCCGAACAATCGCGGTCCGCTTTAGCGGGCCGCGCACCCACGCGCCCTACTTGTAGCAATAACACTTCCCGCGAGCTGCTTTAGCAGCTCGCGCACCGAGCGAAATAAATAAAGCCGAACAATCGCGGTCCGCTTTAGCGGGCCGCGCACCCACGCGCCTTACTTTTAGTAAAACACCTCCCGCGAGCTGCTTTAGCAGCTCGCGCACCGAGCAAACGCTAGTAATATACAGTGTGTCCGGACACGAACTAGCGATATTTTAAACACTTATATAACAACTAATTTTAAGTACAAATACACTCTAAACTTGGGCCCAATCCACTTCCCCTCTATGTGGCAGCCATTTTGTTTTTGCACTGAAATATTCTCTAAGCATGTACAAAAAAAATCATATCTCTCAAAGTTTTGGTCTTACTGAGATAAAAATGGGCTTATTCGAAGCGCAATAATACTGTCCTACCGTCTACGTTACAAAACAAAGTGTTCACATTTCGATAACCTTTGAAAAAAATATGAAACCCGAAAAAAATAATCGTAAAATCATGCAAATGAACAAATTATTGTAAATAACTGCAAAAACACCCCCGACAACCCTTTTTATTTTTTTACTAGATCAAGAGATTTTGAGCTAAGCTATAATACAACATTTAATTTATAACTGTATGTCTAATACTTTCAGAGTTATTGTTGTTTGAACATAGCGAATACGCAAGCACAAAAGGCCTTTGTCAGAACCCTAAACAGGAAATCATTAAAAACACATAACATTCATGCGTATGCGCTATGTTCCAACAACAATAACTCTGAAAGTATTAGACATACAGTTATAAATTAAATGTTTTATTATAGCTTAGCTCAAAATCTTTTGATCTAGTAAAAAAATAAAAAGGGTTATCGGGGGTGTTTTTGCAGATATTTACAATAATTTGTTGATTTGCATGATTTTAGGATAATTTTTTTCGGGTTTCATATTTTTTTCAAAGGTTATGGAAATGTGAACACTTTGTTTTGTAATGTAGACGGTAGGACAGTATTGTTGCGCTTCGAATAAGCCCATTTTTATCTCAGTAAGACCAAAACTTTGAGAGATATGATTTTTTTTGTACATGCTTAGAGAATATTTCAGCAAAAAAACAAAATGGCTGCCACATAGAGGGGAAGTGGATTAGGCCCAAGTTTAGAGTGTATTTCTACTTAAAATTCTTCTTCTTCTTCTTCTTTATCAACCGATAGACGTCCACTGCTGGACAAAGGTCTCTTGCATGGACTTCCACAGGCCTCGGTCTTGCGCCGCCTGAATCCAGCGGCTCCCTGCGACTCGTTTGATGTCGTCGGTCCACCTGGTGGGGGGTCTGCCAACACTGCGCTTCCCGGTGCGGGGTCGCCACTCCAGCACCTTGGGACCCCAACGACCATCAGCTCTTCGAACTATGTGCCCCGCCCATTTCCACTTCAGTATCGCGACTCGCTTAGCTATGTCGGTGACTCTGGTTCTCCTACGGATCTCCTCATTTCTGATTCGATCCCGCAGGGACACTCCGAGCATAGCTCTCTCCATCGCCCGCTGAGCGGTCCTGAGCCTACTTATGAGGCCCTTAGTTAGCGACCATGTCTCGGATCCGTAAGTCATCACTGGCAACACGCACTGTTCGAAGACTTGAGTCTTCAGGCACTGAGGAATTTTGGACGAGAAGACATCTCGGAGCTTCCCGAACGCAGCCCAGCCGAGTTGGATTCGGCGGCTGATCTCTTTCTCGAAATTGGACCTACCTAGCTGGACTGTGTGTCCCAGGTAAATATACTCGTCGACAATTTCGAGTGCAGAGTTCTCAACAATTGCTGGGTGGAGCGGTGCATGAGCATTGGACATGATTTTCGTCTTGCTCATGTTCATTTTCAGGCCCACCTGTTGAGAAACCCTGCTGAGATCGTTGAGCATTGTATTGAGGTCTCTCAGAGTCTCTGCCATGACTACTATGTCATCGGCAAATCGCAGGTGAGTGATGTACTCGCCGTTTATGTTGATGCCAAGCCCGTTCCAATCCAGAAGCTTAAAGACGTCCTCCAACGCAGCGGTAAAGAGCTTCGGGGAGATAACGTCTCCCTGTCGCACTCCACGCTGCAAGTGGATTGGCCTCGTAGTCTGGTCCTGTATACGTACTGACATTGTGGCGTTTTCATACAAGCACTTCAACACTTGGATATACCGGTAGTCAATCCGGCATCTCTGCAGCGACCTCAACACAGCCCAAGTTTCCACCGAATCGAAGGCTTTCTCATAGTCCACAAACGCTAAGCAAAGTGGCTGGTTATACTCTTCCGTCTTTTATACAACCTGCCGCAGCGTATGGATGTGATCTATGGTACCAAAGCCTTTTCGGAATCCGGCTTGTTCGGGAGGCTGGAAGTCGTCGAACCTACGAGCGAGACGATTCGTAATGACTCTCGAGAACAACTTATAAACATGACTCAACAACGAGATGGGTCTATAATTCTTCAACAAGGTATTATCACCCTTTTTGAAGAACAGAACCACCACGCTCCTGTGCCATGCTTCCGGCGTTGTGCCCTCGTGGATGACGGAATTGAACAATCGCTGAAAGATCTTAAGTACCGGTTTTCCACCCGCTTTCAGGAGTTCCGCAGTGATTCCGTCATCACCTGGTGCCTTGTTGTCCTTGAGCTGTTTGAGAGCCATTCTAATCTCGTATAGGCTGACGTCCGGGATATCTTCGGTATAGTGTCGGGTCAGTTTGGCTCTGGGATCTTTCGCCAAATCTTCAACAGGTTTTTGTGTCGTGGTATATAACTGTCCATAGAACTTCTCAACCTCTCCCAAGACCTCAGGTCGAGAAGAGACGAGACGGCCGTCATCAGTTTTCAACCGCGTCAGCTGGCTCTGTCCGATAGACAGATCTCTCGCGAACACTTTTGAGCCTTTGTTCCGCTCAATGGTATCTTTAATACACTTGGTATTAAAGACACGGAGGTCGCGAGTTTGTGCCTTAGAGATCTGCCTATTAATCCGCCGGTAGGCAGCCGCGTCTGCCGATGACTGCAGCCTCATCTCTTGTCTCTCCTTCATTAGCTTGAGAGTATGGTCAGAGAACTTTTCGGTTCTTTTCCTGCGATGGGTCTTAAAGAATTTAGACCCCACAGTATGGACAGTTTCCACGAACCTGTTGTTTAGATCGTCCACAGAAACGCAGTCTGCTAGGCACTCGAATCGGTTCTGCAGTTCGAGTTGGAAGTTTTCGGGATTTTGGATATGAGCACGAGAAGGTCGGAGAGTGGACTTCACCAGTCTGGCCCTTTCCAGCTTTACATTAATATTCAACGTGCCTCTTACCATCCGGTGATCGCTACCGGTTTTCACCCTATTGATCACAGAGACATCATTGAATATATGCCGCTTGGTCGACATAATGAAGTCGATCTCATTTCTTGTGGAACCATCGGGACTCAACCATGTCCATTTTCTGTGTGGCCGCTTCCTGAAGAAGGAGTTCATCATAAAGAGGCCCTCCTTCTCCATGAAGTCGGCCAACATTTGGCCCCTTTGGTTCCTTCGCCCATACCCAAAATTAGTTGTTATACTTAAAATTAGTTGTTATATAAGTGTTTAAAATATCGCTAGTTCGTGTCCGGACACACTGTATATAGCTCGATTACCACTCACTCACTGACTCATTGACATAATTGTTCTCCTAGAAAGAGACAAAAAACGATAAAATGATGTACGGGAGATATGTTCGGGTGGGGGATTCGAGTGGGGAAAAATTATGACATTTCGGAAAAACAAGATGGCGGCCGACGTGAATCTTGCAACTCTTTTGTTTTCCAACCGATTTCTTTGAAGTTTTGGATTATTGTAGAAATTAGTAAACGATTAACAGAAAAAGTGAAAAAAATTAAAAAAAACAAGATGGCGGCCGAGCTGTGACGTCTCAAATTTCCACCCCTCCTGTAAAATTTTGTATGAAAAAAATTTTTTTCACCCATGGTGTCGTATAGAGCTGAAAGAATGTGACTCGGAGAAAGGTGGAGAGAGCTGATGAGTGAGGAGTTCGGAGACGGGCGAGGGGCACGGCCAGGGTATAGAAGATAGTTGGAGGGTGCTCGACCAAATGTCATTCGAAATCTCGAGCAGTTGCCAGTGAGTTGAAAAAAAATTCCAAAATGGCGGAAAAAAAATGGCGGCAAATTTTGTCCGTCTCTCTCTCTCGGAGACTATAAAAGATGGAGGAGCGGTTTCTCGACAAAAGATGATCAAAACCCGGAGGTCTACCTGGTGAGTAGGAAAAAAATTCAAGATGGCGGATTTTATTTTTCCCCATACAAAATGTATGGGGAATATTGAAGGGACTAGAAGTTGGGAACTATGCAAGACATTGATTTTGATAGGTTCATAGGGCTTTTTTTCTTTTTCTTTTTTTCATTTTACATTTGTTTTTTTTGTTTTTTTTTTTTCATTTTTTTTTCTTTTTTTTCTTTTTCTTTTGTGAATGAGGAGCACGGCCAGGTTATTGCAGATAGGTGGGGTGTGCTCGAACAAATTTTTTGGCAAAAGATGACCAGAATCCGAAGGTCTACTTGATGAGTAAAAAAATCGCGGTCCGCTTTTGCGGGCCGCGCACCCACGCGCCTTACTTTTAGTAAAACACTTCCCGCGAGCTGCTTTAGCAGCTCGCGCACCGAGCAAATGCTAGTTATAATATATATAGCTCGATTACCACTGACTGACTCACTCACTGATTGACACGATTGTTCTCCTAGAAGGAGACAGAAAACGATACAATGATGTAGGGGAGATATGTCCGAGTGGGGGATTCGAGTGGGGAAAAATTATGACATTTCGGAAAAACAAGATGGCGGCCGACGTGATTCTCGCAACTCTTTTGTTTTCCAACCGATTTCTTTGAAATATTGGATTATTGTAGAAATTAGTAAACGATTAACAGAAAAAGTGAAAAAAATTAAAAAAACAAGATGGCGGCCGAGCTGTGACGTCTCAAATTTCCGACCCCTCTCCTGTAAAATTTTGTATGAAAAAAATTTTTTTCACCCATGGTGCCGTGTAGAGCTCAAAGAATGTAACTCGGAGAAAGGTGGAGAGAGCTGATGAGTGAGGAGTTCGGAGACGGGCGAGGGGCACGGCCAGGGTATAGAAGATAGGTGGAGGGTGCTCGACCAAATGTCATTCGAAACCTCGAGCAGTTGCCAGTGAGTTGAAAAAAATTTCCAAAATGGCGGAAAAAAAATGGCGGCAAATTTTATTCGTCTCTCTCTCGGAGACTATAAAAGATGGAGGAGCGGTTTCTCGACAAAAGATGATCGAAACCCGGAGGTCTACCTGGTGAGTAGGAAAAAAATTCAAGATGGCGGATTTTCTTTTTCCATACAAAATGTATGGGGAATATTGAAGGGACTAGAAGTTGGGAACTATGCAAGACATTGATTTTGATAGGTTCATAGGGCTTTTGTTCTTTTTCTTTTTTTCATTTTACATTTGTTTTTTTTTTTTTTCATTTTTTTTTCATTTTTTTCTTTTTCTTTTGTGAATGAGGAGCACGGCCAGGTTATTGCAGATAGGTGGGGTGTGCTCGAACAAATTTTTTGGCAAACGATGACCAGAATCCGAAGGTCTACTTGATGAGTAAAAAAAATCGCGGTCCGCTTTAGCGGGCCGCGCACCCACGTGCCCTACTTGTAGTAATAATACTTCCCGCGAGCTGCTTTAGCAGCTCGCGCACCGAGCGAAATAAATAAAGCCGAATAATCGCGGTCCGCTTTAGCGGGCCGCGCACCCACGCGCCCTACTTGTAGTAATAACACTTCCCGCACCGAGCGAAATAAATAAAGGCGAACAATCGCGGTCCGCTTTAGCGGGCCGCGCACCCACGCGCCTTACTTTTAGTAAAACACTTCCCGCGAGCTGCTTTAGCAGCTCGCGCACCGAGCAAACGCTAGTTATTATAATATATATAGCTCGATTACCACTCACTCACTGACACACTCACTCACTCATTGACAGGGTTGTTCTCCTAGAAGGAGACAGAAATCGATATAATGATGTAGGGGAGATATGTCCGGGTGGGGGATTCGAGTTGGGGAAAATTATGACATTTCGGAAAAACAAGATGGCGGCCGACGTGATTCTTGCAACTCTTTTGTTTTCCAACCGATTTCTTTGAAATTTTGGATTATTGTAGAAATTAGTAAACGATTAACAGAAAAAGTGAAAAAAATTAAAAAAACAAGATGGCGGCCGAGCTGTGACGTCTCAAATTTCCGACCCCTCTCCTGTAAAATTTTGTATGAAAAAAATTTTTTTCACCCATGGTGTCGTATAGAGCTCAAAGAATGTGACTCGGAGAAAGGTGGAGAGAGCTGATGAGTGAGGAGTTCGGAGACGGGCGAGGGGCACGGCCAGGGTATAGAAGATAGGTGGAGGGTGCTCGACCAAATGTCATTCGAAACCTCGAGCAATTGCCAGTGAGTTGAAAAAAAATTCCAAAATGGCGGAAAAAAAATGGCGGCAAATTTTGTCCGTCTCTCTCTCGGAAACTATAAAAGATGGAGGAGCGGTTTCTCGACAAAAGATGATCAAAACCCGGAGGTCTACCTGGTGAGTAGGAAAAAAATTCAAGATGGCGGATTTTTTTTTCCCATACAAAATGTATGGGGAATATTGAAGGGACTAGAAGTTGGGAACTATGCAAGACATTGATTTTGATAGGTTCATAGGGCTTTTTTTCTTTTTCTTTTTTTCATTTTACATTTGTTTTTTTTCTTTTTTTTCATTTTACATTTGTTTTTTTTTCTTTTTTTTCATTTTTTTTTTCTTTTTTTTCTTTTTTTTTTCTTTTTTTTTCTTTTTCTTTTGTGAATGAGGAGCACGGCCAGGTTATTGCAGATAGGTGGGGTGTGCTCGAACAAATTTTTTGGCAAAAGATGACCAGAATCCGAAGGTCTACTTGATGAGTAAAAAAATCGCGGTCCGCTTTAGCGGGCCGCGCACCCACGCGCCCTACTTGTAGTAATAACACTTCCCGCGAACTGCTTTAGCAGCTCGCGCACCGAGCGAAATAAATAAAGCCGAACAATCGCGGTCCGCTTTAGCGGGCCGTGCACCCACGCGCCCTACTTGTAGCAATAACACTTCCCGCGAGCTGCTTTAGCAGCTCGCGCACCGAGCGAAATAAATAAAGCCGAACAATCGCGGTCCGCTTTAGCGGGCTGCGCACCCACGCGCCTTACTTTTAGTAATAACATTTCCCGCGAGCTGCTTTAGCAGCTCGCGCACCGAGCAAACGCTAGTTATAATATATATAGCTCGATTACCACTCACTGACTCACTGACTGATTGACATAATTGTTCTCCTAGAAAGAGACCGAAAACGATACAATGATGTAGGGGAGATATGTCCGGGTGGGGGATTCGAGTGGGGAAAAATTATGACATTTCGGAAAAACAAGATGGCGGCCGACGTGATTCTTGCAACTCTTTTGTTTTCCAACCGATTTCTTTGAAATTTTCGGATTATTGTAGAAATTAGTAAACGATTAACAGAAAAAGTGAAAAAAATTTAAAAATCAAGATGGCGGCCGAGCTGTGACGTCTCAAATTTCCGACCCTCTCCTGTAAAATTTTGTATGAAAAAATTTTTTTTCACCCATGGTGTCGTATAGAGCTCAAAGAATGTGACTCGGAGAAAGGTGGAGAGAGCTGATGAGTGAGGAGTTCGGAGACGGGCGAGGGGCACGGCCAGGGTATAGAAGATAGGTGGAGGGTGCTCGACCAAATGTCATTCGAAACCTCGAGCAGTTGCCAGTGAGTTGAAAAAAAATTCCAAAATGGCGGAAAAAAAATGGCGGCAAATTTTGTCCGTCTCTCTCTCGGAGACTATAAAAGATGGAGGAGCGGTTTCTCGACAAAAGTTGATCAAAACCCGGAGGTCTACCTGGTGAGTAGGAAAAAAATTCAAGATGGCGGATTTTTTTTTTCCCTCATACAAAATGTATGGGGAATATTGAAGGGACTAGAAGTTGGAACTATGCAAGACATTGATTTTGATAGGTTCATAGGGCTTTTTTTCTTTTTCTTTTTTTTCATTTTACATTTGCTTTTTTTCTTTTTTTTTTCTTTTTTTTTTCTTTTTCATTTGTGAATGAGGAGCACGGCCAGGTTATTGCAGATAGGTGGGGTGTGCTCGAACAAATTTTTTGGCAAAAGATGACCAGAATCCGAAAGTCTACTTGATGAGTAAAAAAATCGCGGTCCGCTTTAGCGGGCCGCGCACCCACACGCCCGACTTGTAGTAATAACACTTCCCGCGAGCTGCTTTAGCAGCTCGCGCACCGAGCGAAATAAATAAAGCCGAACAATCGCGGTCCGCTTTAGCGGGCCGCGCACCCACGCGCCCTACTTGTAGCAATAACACTTCCCGCGAGCTGCTTTAGCAGCTCGCGCACCGAGCAAACGCTAGTTATAATATATATAGCTCAATTACCACTGACTGACTGACTCACTGATTGACATAATTGTTCTCCTAGAAGGAGACGGAAATCGATATAATGATGTTCGGGAGATATGTTCGGGTGGGGGATTCGAGTGGGGAAAAATTATGACATTTCGGAAAAACAAGATGGCGGCCGACGTGAATCTTGCAACTCTTTTGTTTTCCAACCGATTTCTTTGAAATTTTGGATTATTGTAGAAATTAGTAAACGATTAACAGAAAAAGTGAAAAAAATTAAAAAAACAAGATGGCGGCCGAGCTGTGACGTCTCAAATTTCCACCCCTCTCCTGTAAAATTTTGTATGAAATAAATTTTTTTCACCGATGGTGTCGTATAGAGCTCAAAGAATGTGACTCGGAGAAAGGTGGAGAGAGCTGATGAGTGAGGAGTTCGGAGACGGGCGAGGGGCACGGCCAGGGTATAGAAGATAGGTGGAGGGTGCTCGACCAAATGTCATTCGAAACCTCGAGCAGTTGCCAGTGAGTTGAAAAAAAATTCCAAAATGGTGGAAAAAAAATGGCGGCAAATTTTGTCCGTCTCTCTCTCGGAGACTATAAAAGATGGAGGAGCGGTTTCTCGACAAAAGATGATCACAACCCGGAGGTCTACCTGGTGAGTAGGAAAAAAATTCAAGATGGCGGATTTTTTTTTCCCCCCATACAAAATGTATGGGGAATATTGAAGGGACTAGAAGTTGGGAGCTATGCAAGACATTGGTTTTGATAGGTTCATAGGGCTTTTTTCTTTTTCTTTTTTTTCATTTTACATTTGCTTTTTTTCTTTTTTTTTTCTTTTTCATTTGTGAATGAGGAGCACGGCCAGGTTATTGCAGATAGGTGGGGTGTGCTCGAACAAATTTTTTGGCAAAAGATGACCAGAATCCGAAGGTCTACTTGATGAGTAAAAAAATCGCGGTCCGCTTTAGCGGGCCGCGCACCCACGCGCCCTACTTGTAGTAATAACACTTCCCGCGAGCTGCTTTAGCAGCTCGCGCACCGAGCGAAATAAATATAGCCGAACAATCGCGGTCCGCTTTAGCGGGCCGCGCACCCACGCGCCCTACTTATAGCAATAACACTTCTCGCGCGCTGCTTTAGCAGCTCGCGCACCGAGCGAAAGAAATAAAGCCGAACAATCGCGGTCCGCTTTAGCGGGCCGCGCACCCACGCGCCTTACTTTTAGTAAAACACTTCCCGCGAGCTGCTTTAGCAGCTCGCGCACCGAGCAAACGCTAGTTATAATATATATAGCTCGATTACCACTGACTCACTCACTGACTGATTGACACGATTGTTCTCCTAGAAAGAGACAGAAAACGATACAATGATGTAGGGGAGATATGTCCGGGTGGGGGATTCGAGTGGGGAAAAATTATGACATTTCGGAAAAACAAGATGGCGGCCGACGTGATTCTTGCAACTCTTTTGTTTTCCAACCGATTTCTTTGAAATTTTGGATTATTGTAGAAATTAGTAAACGATTAACAGAAAAAGTGAAAAAAATTAAAAAAACAAGATGGCGGCCGAGCTGTGACGTCTCAAATTTCCGACCCCTCTCCTGTAAAATTTTGTATGAAAAAAATTTTTTTCACCCATGGTTTCGTATAGATCTCAAAGAATGTGACTCGGAGAAAAGTGGAGAGAGCTGATGAGTGAGGAGTTCAGAGACGGGCGAGGGGCACGGCCAGGGTATAGAAGATAGGTGGAGGGTGCTCGACCAAATGTCATTCGAAACCTCGAGCAGTTGCCAGTGAGTTGAAAAAAAATTCCAAAATGGCGGAAAAAAAATGGCGGCAAATTTTGTCCGTCTCTCTCTCGGAGACTATAAAAGATGGAGGAGCGGTTTCTCGACAAAAGATGATCAAAACCCGGAGGTCTACCTGGTGAGTAGGAAAAAAATTCAAGATGGCGGATTTTTTTTTTCTATACAAAATGTATGGGGAATATTGAAGGGACTAGAAGTTGGGAACTATGCAAGACATTGATTTTGATAGGTTCATAGGGCTTTTTTTCTTTTTCTTTTTTTTCATTTTACATTTGCTTTTTTTCTTTTTTTTCTTTTTTTTTTCTTTTTTTTTCTTTTTCTTTTGTGAATGAGGAGCACGGCCAGGTTATTGCAGATAGGTGGGGTGTGCTCGAACAAATTTTTTGGCAAAAGATGACCAGAATCCGAAGGTCTACTTGATGAGTAAAAAAATCGCGGTCCGCTTTAGCGGGCCGCGCACCCACGCGCCCTACTTGTAGCAATAACACTTCCCGCGAGCTGCTTTAGCAGCTCGCGCACCAAGCAAATGCTAGTTATAATATATATAGCTCGATTACCACTGACTGACTGACTCACTGATTGACATAATTGTTCTCCTAGAAAGAGACAAAAAACGATACAATGATGTAGGGGAGATATGTCCGGGTGGGGGATTCGAGTGGGGAAAAATTATGATATTTCGGAAAAACAAGATGGCGGCCGAAGTGATTCTTGCAACTCTTTTGTTTTCCAACCGATTTCTTTGAAATTTTGGATTATTGTAGAAATTAGTAAACGATTAACAGAAAAAGTGAAAAAAATTAAAAAATCAAGATGGCGGCCGAGCTGTGACGTCTCAAATTTCCGACCCCTCTCCTGTAAAATTTTGTATGAAAAAAATTTTTTTCACCCATGGTGTCGTATAGAGCTCAAAGAATGTGACTCGGAGAAAGGTGGAGAGAGCTGATGAGTGAGGAGTTCGGAGACGGGCGAGGGGCACGGCCAGGGTATAGAAGATAGGTGGAGGGTGCTCGACCAAATGTCATTCGAAACCTCGAGCAATTGCCAGTGAGTTGAAAAAAAATTCCAAAATGGCGGAAAAAAAATGGCGGCAAATTTTGTCCGTCTCTCTCTCGGAGACTATAAAAGATGGAGGAGCGGTTTCTCGACAAAAGATGATCACAACCCGGAGGTCTACCTGGTGAGTAGGAAAAAAATTCAAGATGGCGGATTTTTTTTTCCCCCCATACAAAATGTATGGGGAATATTGAAGGGACTAGAAGTTGGGAAATATGCAAGACATTGATTTGATAGGTTCATAGGGCTTTTTTTCTTTTTCTTTTTTTTCATTTTACATTTGCTTTTTTTTCTTTTTTTTCTTTTTCTTTTGTGAATGAGGAGCACGGCCAGGTTATTGCAGATAGGTGGGGTGTGCTCGAACAAATTTTTTGGCAAAAGATGACCAGAATCCGAAGTTCTACTTGATGAGTAAAAAAATCGCGGTCCGCTTTAGCGGGCCGCGCACCCACGCGCCCTACTTGTAGTAATAACACTTCCCGCGAGCTGCTTTAGCAGCTCGCGCACCGAGCGACATAAATAAAGCCGAACAATCGCGGTCCGCTTTAGCGGGCCGCGCACCCACGTGCCCTACTTGTAGCAATAACACTTCCCGCGAGCTGCTTTAGCAGCTCGCGCACCGAGCAAACGCTAGTTATAATATATATAGCTCGATTACCACTCACTGATTCACTCACTCACTGATTGACATAATTGTTCTCCTAGAAAGAGACAAAAAACGATAAAATGATGTACGGGAGATGTGTTTGGGGGGGGATTCGAGTTGGGGAAAATTATGACATTTCGGAAAAACAAGATGGCGGCCGACGTGAATCTTGCAACTCTTTTGTTTTCCAACCGATTTCTTTGAAATTTTGGATTATTGTAGAAATTAGTAAACGATTAACAGAAAAAGTGAAAAAAATTAAAAAAACAAGATGGCGGCCGAGCTGTGACGTCTCAAATTTTCGACCCCTCTCCTGTAAAATTTTGTATGAAAAAAATTTTTTTCACCCATGGTGTCGTATAGAGCTCAAAGAATGTGACTCGGAGAAAGGTTGAGAGAGCTGATGAGTGAGGAGTTCGGAGACGGGCGAGGGGCACGGCCAGGGTATAGTAGATAGGTGGAGGGTGCTCGACCAAATGTCATTCGAAACCTCGAGCAGTTGCCAGTGAGTTGAAAAAAAATTCCAAAATGGCGGAAAAAAAATGGCGGCAAATTTTGTCCGTCTCTCTCTCGGAGACTATAAGAGATGGAGGAGCGGTTTCTCGACAAAAGATATTCAAAACCCGGAGGTCTACCTGGTGAGTAGGAAAAAGATTCAAGGTGGCGCATTTTTTTTTTCCATACAAAATGTATATGGGGAATATTGAAGGGACTAAAAGTTGGCAACTATGCAAGACAATGAGTTTGATAGGTTCATAGGGCTTTTTTCTTTTTCTTTTTTTTTCATTTTACATTTGCTTTTTTTCTTTTTTTTTCTTTTTTTTTCTTTTTTTTCTTTTTTTTCTTTTTTTTTTCTTTTTTTTTCTTTTTCTTTTGTGAATGAGGAGCACGGCCAGGTTATTGCAGATAGGTGGGGTGTGCTCGAACAAATTTTTTGGCAAAAGATGACCAGAATCCGAAGGTCTACTTTGATGAGTAAAAAAATCGCGGTCCGCTTTAGCGGGCCGCGCACCCACGCGCCCTACTTGTAGTAATAACACTTCCCGCGAGCTGCTTTAGCAGCTCACGCACCGAGCGAAATAAATAAAGCCGAACAATCGCGGTCCGCTTTAGCGGGCCGCGCACCCACGCGCCCTACTTGTAGTAATAACACTTCCCGCGAGCTGCTTTAGCAGCTCGCGCACCGAGCGAAATAAATAAAGCCGAACAATCGCGGTCCGCTTTAGCGGGCCGCGCACCCACGCGCCCTACTTGTAGTAATAACACTTCCCGCGAGCTGCTTTTGCAGCTCGCGCACCGAGCGAAATAAATAAAGCCGAACAATCGCGGTCCGCTTTAGCGGGCCGCGCACCCACGCGCCCTACTTGTAGTAATAACACTTCCCGCGAGCTGCTTTAGCAGCTCGCGCACCGAGCGAAATACTAGTTATAATATATATAGCTCGATTACCACTGACTGACTGACACACTCACTCACTCACTGATTGACAGGGTTGTTCTCCTAGAAGGAGACGGAAATCGATATAATGATGTTCGGGAGATGTGTTTGGGGGGGGGATTCGAGTTGGGGAAAATTATGACATTTCGGAAAAACAAGATGGCGGCCGACGTGAATCTTGCAACTCTTTTGTTTTCCGACCGATTTCTTTGAAATTTTGGATTACTGTAGAAATTAGTAAACGATTAACAGAAAAAGTGAAAAAAATTAAAAAACAAGATGGCGGCCGAGCTGTGACGTTTCAAATTTCCGTCCCCTCTCCTGTAAAATTTTGTATGAAAAAAATTTTTTTCACCCATGGTGTCGTATAGAGCTCAAAGAATGTGACTCGGAGAAAGGTGGAGAGAGCTGATGAGTGAGGAGTTCGGAGACGGGCGAGGGGCACGGCCAGGGTGTAGAAGATAGGTGGAGGGTGCTCGACTAAATGTCATTCGAAACCTCGAGCAGTTGCCAGTGAGTTGAAAAAAAATTCCAAAATGGCGGAAAAAAAATGGCGGCAAACTTTGTCCGTCTCTCTCTCGGAGACTATAAAAGATGGAGGAGCGGTTTCTCGACAAAAGATGATCACAACCCGGAGGTCTACCTGGTGAGTAGGAAAAAAATTCAAGATGGCGGATTTTTTTTTCCCCCCATACAAAATGTATGGGGAATATTGAAGGGACTAGAAGTTGGGAACTATGCAAGACATTGATTTTGATAGGTTCATAGGGCTTTTTTTCTTTTACTTTTTTTTCATTTTTCATTTTTTTTTTTTCATTTTTTTCATTTTTTTTTCTTTTTCTTTTGTGAATGAGGAGCACGGCCAGGTTATTGCAGATAGGTAGGGTGTGCTCGAACAAATTTTTTGGCAAAAGATGACCAGAATCCGAAGGGCTACTTGATGAGTAAAAAAATCGCGGTCCGCTTTAGCGGGCCGCGCACCCACGCGCCCTACTTGTAGTAATAACACTTCCCGCGAGCTGCTTTAGCAGCTCGCGCACCGAGCGAAATAAATAAAGCCGAACAATCGCGGTCCGCTTTAGCGGGCCGCGCACATACGCGCCCTACTTGGAGCAATAACACTTCCCGCGAGCTGCTTTAGCAGCTCGCGCACCGAGCAAACGCTAGTTATATTATTATAATATATATAGCTCGATTACCACTCACTCACTCACTCATTGACATAATTGTTCTCCTAGAAGGAGACGGAAATCGATATAATGATGTTCGGGAGATATGTTTGGGTGGGGGATTCGAGTGGGGAAAAATTATGACATTTCGGAAAAACAAGATGGCGGCCGACGTGAATCTTGCAACTCTTTTGTTTTCCGACCGATTTCTTTGAAATTTTGGATTATTGTAGAAATTAGTAAACGATTAACAGAAAAAGTGAAAAAAATTAAAAAAACAAGATGGCGGCCGAGCTGTGACGTCTCAAATTTTCACCCCTCTCCTGTAAAATTTTGTATGAAAAAAAATTTTTTCACCCATGGTGTCGTATAGAGCTCAAAGAATGTGACCCGGAGAAAGGTGGAGAGAGCTGATGAGTGAGGAGTTCGGAGACGGGCGAGGGGCACGGCCAGGGTATAGAAGATAGGTGGAGGGTGCTCGACCAAATGTCATTCGAAACCTCGAGCAGTTGCCAGTGAGTTGAAAAAAAAATCCAAAATGGCGGAAAAAAAATGGCGGCAAATTTTGTCCGTCTCTCTCTCGGAGACTATAAAAGATGGAGGAGCGGTTTCTCGACAAAAGATGATCAAAACCCGGAGGTCTACCTGGTGAGTAGGAAAAAAATTCAAGATGGCGGATTTTTTTTTTCCATACTAAATGTATGGGGAATATTGAAGGGACTAGAAGTTGGGAACTATGCAAGACATTGATTTTGATAGGTTCATAGGGCTTTTTTTCTTTTTCGTTTTTTCATTTTACATTTGTTTTTTTTTCTTTTTTTTCTTTTTCTTCTTTTTTTTTTCTTTTTTTTTCTTTTTCTTTTGTGAATGAGGAGCACGGCCAGGTTATTGCAGATAGGTGGGGTGTGCTCGAACAAATTTTTTGGCAAAAGATGACCAGAATCCGAAGGTCTACTTGATGAGTGAAAAAATCGCGGTCCGCTTCAGCGGGCCGCGCACCCACGCGCCCTACTTGTAGTAATAACACTTCCCGCGAGCTGCTTTAGCAGCTCGCGCAACGAGCGAAATAAATAAAGCCGAACAATCGCGGTCCGCTTTAGCGGGCCGCGCACCCACGCGCCTTACTTTTAGTAAAACACTTCCCGCGAGCTGCTTTAGCAGCTCGCGCACCGAGCAAACGCTAGTTATAATATATATAGCTCGATTACCACTGACTCACTCACTGATTGACATAATTGTTCTCCTAGAAAGAGACAGAAAACGATACAATGATGTAGGGGAGATATGTCCGGGTGGGGGATTCGAGTAGGGAAAAATTATGACATTTCGGAAAAACAAGATGGCGGCCGACGTGATTCTTGCAACTCTTTTGATTTCCAACCGATTTCTTTGAAATTTTGGATTATTGTAGAAATTAGTAAACGATTAACAGAAAAAGTGAAAAAAATTAAAAAAACAAGATGGCGGCCGAGCTGTGACGTCTCAAATTTCCACCCCTCTCCTGTAAAATTTTGTATGAAAAAATTTTTTTTCACCTATGGTGTCGTATAGAGCTCAAAGAATGTGACTCGGAGAAAGGTGGAGAGAGCTGATGAGTGAGGAGTTCGGAGACGGGCGAGGGGCACGCCCAGGGTATAGAAGATAGGTGGAGAGTGCTCGACCAAATGTCATTCGAAACCTCGAGCAGTTGCCAGTGAGTTGAAAAAAAATTCCAAAATGGCGGAAAAAAAATGGCGGCAAATTTTGTCCGTCTCTCTCTCGGAGACTATAAAAGATGGAGGAGCGGTTTCTCGACAAAAGATGATCACAACCCGGAGGTCTATCTGGTGAGTAGGAAAAAAATTCAAGATGGCGGATTTTTTTTTTCCCCCCATACAAAATGTATGGGGAATATTGAAGGGACTAGAAGTTGGGAACTATGCAAGACATTGATTTTGATAGGTTCATAGGGCTTTTTTTCTTTTTCTTTTTTTTCATTTTACATTTGCTTTTTTTCTTTTTTTTCTTTTTTTTTCTTTTTCTTTTGTGAATGAGGAGCACGGCCAGGTTATTGCAGATAGGTGGGGTGTGCTCGAACAAATTTTTTGGCAAAAGATGACTAGAATCCGAAGGTCTACTTGATGAGTAAAAAAATCGCGGTCCGCTTTAGCGGGCCGCGCACCCACGCGCCCTACTTGTAGTAATAACACTTCCCGCGAGCTGCTTTAGCAGCTCGCGCACCGAGCGAAATAAATTAAGCCGAACAATCGCGGTCCGCTTTAGCGGGCCGCGCACCCTCGCGCCCTACTTGTAGCAATAACACTTCCCGCGAGCTGCTTTAGCAGCTCGCGCACCGAGCGAAATAAATAAAGCCGAACAATCGCGGTCCGCTTTAGCGGGCCGCGCACCCACGCGCCTTACTTTTAGTAAAACACTTCCCGCGAGCTGCTTTAGCAGCTCGCGCACCGAGCAAACGCTAGTTATTATTAATATATATATAGCTGCTGGGGCTGATTCACTGACTGATTCACTGATTCATTCACTCACTCATTGATCACCTCTCCTGTAAAATTTTGTATGAAAAAATTTTTTTTCACTGATGGTTTCGTATAGAGGAAAAAAATTCATTCGGAGGAAAAATATGGAGAGAGCTGATGATTGAGGATTTCGGAGACGGGTGAAGAGCACGGCCAGGGTATCGAAGATAGGTGGGGGGTGCTCGAACAAATGTCATTCGAAACCTCATCCAATTCGCAGTGAGCTGAAAAAAAATTCAAAATGGCGGAAAAAAGATGGCCGCCATACAAATTTCGTCGGTGTCTATCTCGGGGAGTATAAAACATGGAAGAATGGTTTCTTGGCAAAAGATGATCAGGACCCAAAGGTCTATTTGATAAATAGAAAAAAATCCAAGATGGCGGATTTTTTTTTCTTCATACAAAATATATGGCGAATATTGAAGGGACTAGAAGCTGAGAACTATGCAACACTTTGATACGGTTCCTTTTCAAAATTTGTTTTTATAGAAGAATTCTCATTCTGACAAATGATGAGATATGCTGATCGAGGATTTGGAAGGTGGGTGAGGAGCACGGCCAGGGTATTGAAGATAGGTGGGGTGTGCTCGAACAAATGTCACTCGAAACCCCATCCAATTCGCAGTGAGCTGAAAAAAAATTCAAAATGGCGGAAAAAAGATGGCCGCCATACAAATTTCGTCGGTGTCTATTTCGGGGAGTATAAAAGATGGAAGAGTGGTTATTTGATAGAAAATGATCAGGACCCGAAGATCTACTTGATGAGTAGAAAAACCGCGGTCCGCTTGCGGGCCGCGCACCCACGCGCCCTACTAGTAATATATATAGCTCGATTACCACTCACTCACTGACACACTCACTCACTCATTGACAGGGTTGTTCTCCTAGAAGGAGACAGAAATCGATATAATGATGTAGGGGAGATATGTCCGGGTGGGGGATTCGAGTTGGGGAAAATTATGACATTTCGGAAAAACAAGATGGCGGCCGACGTGATTCTTGCAACTCTTTTGTTTTCCAACCGATTTCTTTGAAATTTTGGATTATTGTAGAAATTAGTAAACGATTAACAGAAAAAGTGAAAAAAATTAAAAAAACAAGATGGCGGCCGAGCTGTGACGTCTCAAATTTCCGACCCCTCTCCTGTAAAATTTTGTATGAAAAAAATTTTTTTCACCCATGGTGTTGTATAGAGCTCAAAGAATGTGACTCGGAGAAAGGTGGAGAGAGCTGATGAGTGAGGAGTTCGGAGACGGGCGAGGGGCACGGCCAGGGTATAGAAGATAGGTGGAGGGTGCTCGACCAAATGTCATTCGAAACCTCGAGCAATTGCCAGTGAGTTGAAAAAAAATTCCAAAATGGCGGAAAAAAAATGGCGGCAAATTTTGTCCGTCTCTCTCTCGGAAACTATAAAAGATGGAGGAGCGGTTTCTCGACAAAAGATGATCAAAACCCGGAGGTCTACCTGGTGAGTAGGAAAAAAATTCAAGATGGCGGATTTTTTTTTCCCATACAAAATGTATGGGGAATATTGAAGGGACTAGAAGTTGGGAACTATGCAAGACATTGATTTTGATAGGTTCATAGGGCTTTTTTTCTTTTTCTTTTTTTCATTTTACATTTGTTTTTTTTCTTTTTTTTCATTTTACATTTGTTTTTTTTTCTTTTTTTTCATTTTTTTTTTCTTTTTTTTCTTTTTTTTTTCTTTTTTTTTCTTTTTCTTTTGTGAATGAGGAGCACGGCCAGGTTATTGCAGATAGGTGGGGTGTGCTCGAACAAATTTTTTGGCAAAAGATGACCAGAATCCGAAGGTCTACTTGATGAGTAAAAAAATCGCGGTCCGCTTTAGCGGGCCGCGCACCCACGCGCCCTACTTGTAGTAATAACACTTCCCGCGAACTGCTTTAGCAGCTCGCGCACCGAGCGAAATAAATAAAGCCGAACAATCGCGGTCCGCTTTAGCGGGCCGTGCACCCACGCGCCCTACTTGTAGCAATAACACTTCCCGCGAGCTGCTTTAGCAGCTCGCGCACCGAGCGAAATAAATAAAGCCGAACAATCGCGGTCCGCTTTAGCGGGCTGCGCACCCACGCGCCTTACTTTTAGTAATAACATTTCCCGCGAGCTGCTTTAGCAGCTCGCGCACCGAGCAAACGCTAGTTATAATATATATAGCTCGATTACCACTGACTCACTCACTGATTGACATAATTGTTCTCCTAGAAAGAGACAGAAAACGATACAATGATGTAGGGGAGATATGTCCGGGTGGGGGATTCGAGTAGGGAAAAATTATGACATTTCGGAAAAACAAGATGGCGGCCGACGTGATTCTTGCAACTCTTTTGATTTCCAACCGATTTCTTTGAAATTTTGGATTATTGTAGAAATTAGTAAACGATTAACAGAAAAAGTGAAAAAAATTAAAAAAACAAGATGGCGGCCGAGCTGTGACGTCTCAAATTTCCACCCCTCTCCTGTAAAATTTTGTATGAAAAAATTTTTTTTCACCCATGGTGTCGTATAGAGCTCAAAGAATGTGACTCGGAGAAAGGTGGAGAGAGCTGATGAGTGAGGAGTTCGGAGACGGGCGAGGGGCACGCCCAGGGTATAGAAGATAGGTGGAGAGTGCTCGACCAAATGTCATTCGAAACCTCGAGCAGTTGCCAGTGAGTTGAAAAAAAATTCCAAAATGGCGGAAAAAAAATGGATCGACAAAAGATGATCACAACCCGGAGGTCTATCTGGTGAGTAGGAAAAAAATTCAAGATGGCGGATTTTTTTTTCCCCCCATACAAAATGTATGGGGAATATTGAAGGGACTAGAAGTTGGGAACTATGCAAGACATTGATTTTGATAGGTTCATAGGGCTTTTTTTCTTTTTCTTTTTTTTCATTTTACATTTGCTTTTTTTCTTTTTTTTCTTTTTTTTTCTTTTTCTTTTGTGAATGAGGAGCACGGCCAGGTTATTGCAGATAGGTGGGGTGTGCTCGAACAAATTTTTTGGCAAAAGATGACTAGAATCCGAAGGTCTACTTGATGAGTAAAAAAATCGCGGTCCGCTTTAGCGGGCCGCGCACCCACGCGCCCTACTTGTAGTAATAACACTTCCCGCGAGCTGCTTTAGCAGCTCGCGCACCGAGCGAAATAAATTAAGCCGAACAATCGCGGTCCGCTTTAGCGGGCCGCGCACCCTCGCGCCCTACTTGTAGCAATAACACTTCCCGCGAGCTGCTTTAGCAGCTCGCGCACCGAGCAAACGCTAGTTAATATATATATAGCTGCTCGTGCTGATTCACTGATTCACTGACTGATTGATCACCTCTCCTGTAAAATTTTGTATGAAAAATTTTTTTTCCACCGATGGTTTCGTATAGAGGACAAAAATTCATTCGGAGGAAAATTATGGAGAGAGCTGATGATTGAGGATTTCGGAGACGGATGAGGAGCACGGCCAGGGTATTGAAGATAGGTGGGGGGTGCTCGAACAAATGTCACTCGAAACCTCATCCAATTCGCAGTGAGCTGAAAAAAAATTCAAAATGGCGGAAAAAAGATGGCGGCCATACAAATTTCGTCGGTGTCTATCTCGGAGAGTATAAAAGATAGAAGAGTGGTTTCCTGGCAAAAGCTGATCAAGACCCTAAGGTCTACTTGACGAACAGAAAAAAAATTCAAGATGGCGGAATTTTTTTTTTCTTCATACAAAAATATATGGCGAATATTGAAGAGACTAGAAGCCGGGAATCATGCACGACTTTGATACAATTCCTTTTCAAGATTTTTTTTTATTGAAGAATTTTCATTATGACAATGATTGATGATCGAGGGTTTGGAAGGTGGGTGAGGAGCACGGCCATGGTAATGTAGATAGGTGGGGGTGCTCGAACAAAAGTCACTCGAAATCTCATCCAATTGGCAGTGAGCTGAAAAAAATCCAAAATGGCGGATTCAAGATGGCGGCCATACAAACTTCAACGGTGTCTATCTCGGAGAGTATAAAAGATGGAAGAGTGGTTTTGTGATAGAAAATGATCAGGAGCTGAAAGTCTACTAGACGAGTAGAAAAACCGCGGTCCGCTTGCGGGCCGCGCACCCACGCGCCCTACTAGTTAATATATATATAGCTGCTCGTGCTGATTCACTGATTCACTGACTGATTGATCACCTCTCCTGTAAAATTTTGTATGAAAAATTTTTTTTCCACCGATGGTTTCGTATAGAGGACAAAAATTCATTCGGAGGAAAATTATGGAGAGAGCTGATGATTGAGGATTTCGGAGACGGATGAGGAGCACGGCCAGGGTATTGAAGATAGGTGGGGGGTGCTCGAACAAATGTCACTCGAAACCTCATCCAATTCGCAGTGAGCTGAAAAAAAATTCAAAATGGCGGAAAAAAGATGGCGGCCATACAAATTTCGTCGGTGTCTATCTCGGAGAGTATAAAAGATAGAAGAGTGGTTTCCTAGCAAAAGCTGATCAAGACCCTAAGGTCTACTTGACGAACAGAAAAAAAATTCAAGATGGCGGAATTTTTTTTTTCTTCATACAAAAATATATGGCGAATATTGAAGAGACTAGAAGCCGGGAATCATGCACGACTTTGATACAATTCCTTTTCAAGATTTTTTTTTATTGAAGAATTTTCATTATGACAAATGATGACATATGATGATCGAGGGTTTGGAAGGTGGGTGAGGAGCACGGCCATGGTAATGAAGATAGGTGGGGGTGCTCGAAAAAAAGTCACTCGAAACCTCATCCAATTGGCCGTGAGCTGAAAAAAAATCAAAATGGCGGAAAAAAGATGGCGGCCATACAAACTTCGTCGGTGTCTATCTCGAAGAGGATAAAAGATGGAAGAGTCGTTTCTGGGCAAAATATGATCAGGACCTAAAGGTCTACTCGATGAATAGAAAAAAATTCAAGATGGCGGATTTTTTTTTTCCATACAAAATATATGGCGAATATTGAAGAGGCTAGAAGCTGAGAACTATGCAAGACTTTGATACGGTTCCTTTTCAAAATTTGTTTTTATAAAAGAATTCTCAATCTGACAAATGATGAGATATGATGATCGAGGGTTTGGAAGGTGGGTGAGGAGCACGGCCAGGGTATTGAAGATAGGTTGGGGGTGCTAGAACAAAAGTCACTCCAAACGTCATGCAATTGGCAGTGAGCTGAAAAAAAATTCAAAATGGCGGATTCAAGATGGCTGCCATACAAATTTCAAAGGCGTCTATCTCGGAGAGTATAAAAGATGAAAGAGTGGTGTTTGGGTAAAAAATGATCAAGACCTGAAAGTCCACTTGACGATAGAAAAACCGCGGTCCGCTTGCGGGCCGCGCACCCACGCGCCCTACTAGTTAATATATATATAGCTGCTCGTGCTGATTCACTGACTCACTCATTGATCACCTCTCCTGTAAAATTTTGTATGAAAAATTTTTTTTTCACCAATGGTTTTGTATAGAAGACAAAAATTCATGAAGAGGAAAAATATGGAGAGAGCTGATGAGTGAGGATTTCGGAGACGGGTGAGGAGCACGGCCAGGGTATTGAAGATAGGTGGGGGGTGCTCGAACAAATGTCATTCGAAACCTTATCCAATTGGCAGTGAGCTGAAAAAAAATTCAAAATGGCGGAAAAAAGATGGCGGCCATACAAATTTCGTCGGTGTCTATCTCGGAGAGTTTAAAAGATGGAAGAGTGGTTTCATGGCAAAAGATAATCAGGACCCAAGGGTATACTCGATGAATAGAAAAAAAATCCAAGATGGCGGAATTTTTTTTTCTTCATACAAAATATATGGCGAATATTGAAGAGACTAGAAGCCGGGAATCATGCAAGACTTTGATACGGTTCCTTTTCAAGATTTGTTTTTATTGAAGAATTTTCATTTTGACAAATGATGACATATGATGATCGAGGGTTTGGAAGGTGGGTGAGGAGCACGGCCATGGTAATGAAGATGCGGGTGCTCGAACAAAAGTCACTCGAAACCTCATCCAATTGGCAGTGAGCGGAAAAAAAATCCAAAATGGCGGATTCAAAATGGCGGCCATACAAACTTCAACGATGTCTATCTCGGAGAGTATAAAAGATGGAAGAGTGGTTTTTTGATAGAAAATGATCAAGACCTAAAAGTCTACTAGCCGAGTAGAAAAACCGCGGTCCGCTTGCGGGCCGCGCACCCACGCGCCCTACTAGTTAATATATATATATAGCTGCTCGTGCTGATTCACTGATTCACTGACTGATTGATCACCTCTCCTGTAAAATTTTGTATGAAAAATTTTTTTTCCACCGATGGTTTCGTATAGAGGACAAAAATTCATTCGGAGGAAAATTATGGAGAGAGCTGATGATTGAGGATTTCGGAGACGGATGAGGAGCACGGCCAGGGTATTGAAGATAGGTGGGGGGTGCTCGAACAAATGTCACTCGAAACCTCATCCAATTCGCAGTGAGCTGAAAAAAAATTCAAAATGGCGGAAAAAAGATGGCGGCCATACAAATTTCGTCGGTGTCTATCTCGGAGAGTATAAAAGATAGAAGAGTGGTTTCCTAGCAAAAGCTGATCAAGACCCTAAGGTCTACTTGACGAACAGAAAAAAAATTCAAGATGGCGGAATTTTTTTTTTCTTCATACAAAAATATATGGCGAATATTGAAGAGACTAGAAGCCGGGAATCATGCACGACTTTGATACAATTCCTTTTCAAGATTTTTTTTTATTGAAGAATTTTCATTATGACAAATGATGACATATGATGATCGAGGGTTTGGAAGGTGGGTGAGGAGCACGGCCATGGTAATGTAGATAGGTGGGGGTGCTCGAACAAAAGTCACTCGAAATCTCATCCAATTGGCAGTGAGCTGAAAAAAATCCAAAATGGCGGATTCAAGATGGCGGCCATACAAACTTCAACGGTGTCTATCTCGGAGAGTATAAAAGATGGAAGAGTGGTTTTGTGATAGAAAATGATCAGGAGCTGAAAGTCTACTAGACGAGTAGAAAAACCGCGGTCCGCTTGCGGGCCGCGCACCCACGCGCCCTACTAGTAGGTATATATAGCTGTTCGTGCTGATTCACTGACTGATTGATCACCTCTCCTGTAAAATTTTGTATGAAAAATTTTTTTCCACCCATGGTTTCGTATAGAGGACAAAAATTCTTTCGGAGGAAAATTATGGAGATAGCTGATGATTGAGGATTTCGGAGACGGGCGAGGAGCACGGTCAGGGTATTGAAGATAGGTTGGGGGTGCTCGAACAAATGTCACTCGAAACTTCATCCAATTCGCAGTGAGCTGAAAATAAATTCAAAATGGCGGAAAAAAGATGGCCGCCATACAAATTTCGTCGGTGTCTATCTCGGGGAGTATAAAAGATGGAAGAGTGGTTTCTTGGCAAAAGATGATCAGGACCCAAAGGTCTATTTGATGAATAGAAAAAAAATCCAAAATGGCGGATTTTTTTTCTTCATACAAAATATATGGCGAATATTGAAGAGACTAGAAGCCGGGAATCATGCAAGACTATGATACGGTTCCTTTTCAAGATTTGTTTTTATTGAAGAATTTTCATTATGACAAATGATGACATATGATGATCGAGGGTTTGGAATGTGGGTGAGGAGCACGGCCATGGTAATGAAGATGGGTGGGGATGCTCGAACAAAAGTCACTCGAAACCTCATCTAATTGGCAGTGAGCTGAAAAAAATCCAAAATGGCGGATTCAAGATGGCGGCCATACAAACTTCGACGGTGACTATCTCGGAGAGTATAAAAGATGGAAGAGTGGTTTTATGATAGAAAATGATCAAGACCTAAAAGTCTACTTGCCGAGTAGAAAAACCGCGGTCCGCTTGCGGGCCGCGCACCCACGCGCCCTACTAGCTCGATTACCACTGACTCACTGACTGACTCATTGACACGATTGTTCTCCTAGAAGGAGACGGAAATCTATATAATGATGTTCGGGAGATGTGTTCGGGGGGGGGATTCGAGTTGGGGAAAATTATGACATTTCGGAGAAACAAGATGGCGGCCGACGTGAATCTTGCAACTCTTTTGTTTTCCAACCGATTTCTTTGAAATTTTGGATTATTGTAGAAATTAGTAAACGATTAACAGAAAAAGTGAAAAAAATTAAAAAAACAAGATGGCGGCCGAGCTGTGACGTCTCAAATTTCCGACCCCTCTCCTGTAAAATTTTGTATGAAAAAAATTTTTTTCACCCATGGTGTCGTATAGAGCTCAAAGAATGTGACTCGGAGAAAGGTGGAGAGAGCTGATGAGTGAGGAGTTCGGAGACGGGCGAGGGGCACGGCCAGGGTATAGAAGATAGGTGGAGGGTGCTCGACCAAATGTCATTCGAAACCTCGAGCAGTTGCCAGTGAGTTAAAAAAAAAATCCAAAATGGCGGAAAAAAAATGGCGGCAAATTTTGTCCGTCTCTCTCTCGGAGACTATAAAAGATGGAGGAGCGGTTTCTCGACAAAAGATGATCAAAACCCGGAGGTCTACCTGGTGAGTAGGAAAAAAATTCAAGATGGCGGATTTTTTTTTTTCCATACTAAATGTATGGGGAATTTTGAAGGGACTAGAAGTTGGGAACTATGCAAGACATTGATTTTGATAGGTTCATAGGGCTTTTTTCTTTTTCTTTTTTTTTTCATTTTACATTTGTTTTTTTTCTTTTTTTTTTCTTTTTTTTTCTTTTTCTTTTGTGAATGAGGAGCACGGCCAGGTTATTGCAGATAGGTGGGGTGTGCTCGAACAAATTTTTTGGCAAAAGATGACCAGAATCCGAAGGGCTACTTGATGAGTAAAAAAATCGCGGTCCGCTTTAGCGGGCCGCGCACCCACGCGCCCTACTTGTAGTAATAACACTTCCCGCGAGCTGCTTTAGCAGCTCGCGCACCGAGCGAAATAAATAAAGCCGAACAATCGCGGTCCGCTTTAGCGGGCCGCGCACCCACGCGCCCTACTTGGAGCAATAACACTTCCCGCGAGCTGCTTTAGCAGCTCGCGCACCGAGCAAACGCTAGTTAATATATATATAGCTGCTGGGGCTGATTGACTGACTCACTCATTGATCACCTCTCCTGAAAAATTTTGTATGAAAAATTTTTTTTTCACCGATTGTTTCGTATAGAGGACAAAAATTCATTCGGAGGAAAAATATGGAAAGAGCTGATGATTGAGGATTTCGGAGACGGGTGAGGAGCACGGCCAGGTTATTAAAGATAGGTGGGGGGTGCTCGAACAAATGTCATTCGAAACCTCATCCAATTGGCAGCGAGCTGAAAAAAAATTCAAAATGGCGGAAAAAAGATGGCGGCCATACAAATTTCATCGGTGTCTATCTCGGAGAGGATAATAGATGGAAGAGTGGGTTCTTGGCAAAAGATGATCAAGACCCAAAGGTCTATTTGATGAATAGAAAAAAAAACCAAGATGGCGGAATTTTTTTTCTTCATACAAAATATATGGCGAATATTGAAGAGACTAGAAGCCGGGAATCATGCAAGACTTTGATACGGTTCCTTTTCAAGATTTGTTTTTATTGAAGAATTTTCATTATGACAAATGATGACATATGATGATCGAGGGTTTGGAAGGTGGGTGAGGAGCACGGCCATGGTAATGAAGATAGGTGGGGAGTGCTCGAACAAAAGTCACTCGAAACCTCATCCAATTTGCAGTGAGCTAAAAAAAATCCAAAATGGCGGATTCAAGATGGCGGCCATACAAACTTCAACGGTGTCTATCTCGGAGAGTATAAAAGATGCAAGAGTGGTTTTTTGATAGAAAATGATCAAGACCTAAAAGTCTACTTGCCGAGTAGAAAAACCGCGGTCCGCTTGCGGGCCGCGCACCCACGCGCCCTACTAGTTAATATATATATAGCTACTAGTTAATATATATATAGCTACTGGGGCTGATTGACTGATTCACTGACTGATTCACTCATTGATCACCTCTCGTGTAAAATTTTGTATGAAAAATTTTTTTTTCACTGATGGTTTCGTATAGAGGAAAAAAATTCATTCGGAGGAAAAATATGGAGAGAGCTGATGATTGAGGATTTCGGAGACGGGTGAAGAGCACGGCCAGGGTATCGAAGATAGGTGGGGGGTGCTCGAACAAATGTCACTCGAAACCTCATCCAATTCGCAATGAGCTGAAAAAAAATTCAAAATGGCGGAAAAAAGATGGCCGCCATACAAAATTCTTCGGTGTCTATCTCGGGGAGTATAAAAGATGGAAGAGAGGTTTCTCGGCAAAAGATGATCAGGACCCAAAGGTCTATTTGATGAATAGAAAAAAATCCAAGGTGGCGGAATGTTTTTTCTCCATACAAAATATAATATAGCGAATATTGAAGAGACTAGAAGCAAGACTTTGATACGGTTCCTTTTCAAAATTTATTTTTATAAAAGAATTCTCATTCTGACAAATGATGAGATATGATGATCGAGGGTTTGGAAGGTGGGTGAGGAGCAAGGGTATTGAAGACAGGTGGGAGGTGCTCAAACAAAAAATACTCGAAACCTCATCCAATTGGCAATGAGCTGAAAAAAAAATCAAAATGGCGGATTCAAGATGGCGGCCATACCAATTTCATAGGCATCTATCTCGGAGAGTATTAAAGATGGAAGAGAAATATTTTTGAGCAAAAGATGATTAGAACTCGATGGTCTACGTCTTGGTGAATAGAAAAAAATTCAAGATGGCGGAATTTATTTTTCGATACAAACTATGCCAGACGAAGGTTCCTTTTCAAAATTTGTTTTTATGGAAGAATTCTCATCCTGACAAATGATTCGGAGAAAAAATATGCAAAGTAATGCTGATCGAGGATTTGGAAGACGGGTGAGGAGCATGGCCAGGGTATTTAAGATAGGTGGGGGCTGTTCAAAACAAAAAATACTCGAAACATCATCCAATTGGCAGTGAGCTGAAAAAAAATTCAAAATGGCGGGTTCAAGATGTCAGCTATAAGAATTTCATAGGTGTCTATCTCAGGGAGTTTAAAAGATGGCATAGTGGTTTTTTTGATAGAAAATGATCAGGACTTGAAAGTCTACTTTACAAGTACAAAAAACGCGGTCCGCTTGCGGGCCGCGCACCCACGCGCCCTACTAGTTTATATATATAGAAGATGTTAAAATCCCCGAGAATAACGGTGTAATCATGACGACTGTATACTCTCGGTGATTACGTCAAGAAAGAGGTCGGTGTCAAGCCATGGCGGTCTATACGCTGTGCCAATTGCTATCTTGAATGCATTAACTTTTACACTGATCCACATCTGCTGGACAGACTCATGCCCTGGCACAGCGCACGCGCGAACGTCGATCGTACGGTCTCCGGGCGCGGGATATGTCGCAAGCGGTACCCTGGAACAACCGGCGCGCCCCCCCCCCCCCCCACGCGTAGCCAGGTCTCATTAATGGCCAAAATGTCCACTTGGAATCGTCCCATAGCCACAACTATATATGACATGATAACTGATATATACTAAGAGTCTTAATATATTTTCGCGAGTTTCGTAGTTCAGAAAATTATATCGTATCATAGCAGAACTACAAAGTATTTTAAAACTAATTAACATTCTGTAGCGTAAAAAGTTCCCATAAAGAAACAATTGCCAGATGGCGACACTCATCATTCTCTCTCACACACACTTTCATTCTGCATTCAAAAAGTAATGGACCGGGAGCCAAGACGTTTCAGACCTTCGTTATTTTATAAAAGCTGAAAGTTCCTCTGTGTATGTCCCCAATTGAGATCAGAACGATCCCCGACTATGAAGTTTGGATCTTGGTGGCTTTGGGAGATATCAAGGTAGTAAAGGTGCATAAATTCTGAGGATACTTTCGTCATAGTATAAAAGCTGAGTTTTTCATATGTTACTTGGGGACCTATCAGAAGATGTTTCCTCAGCAGTCAGACACTTCCGATAGTTCCTCCCCGTGTCAGACACCCTTAAACTATAGTAAATTATGAGTATACTTTCGTCTTAGTATAAAAGCTGAGTTTTATATATGTTACTTGGGGACATATCACAAGATGTTTCCTCAGCAGTCAGACACTTCTGATAGTTCTTCCGTAAAAATCTGCCATAAAAAATCTGCCGTAGGTAGGTACCTACCTAAAGGCGAACTTTGATGAAACCATACATTTTTACGGGATATAAAGTAGCCTGCGTGTTAATCCAGACTATAATCTATCTTCATTCCAAATATCAGCCAAATCGGTTGATTAGTTGTAGCGTGAAGACGCAATAAGTGAATTTCGGGTTTTCAAAATATTTCGGGAACCATTAATTTTTACGGGATAAAAAGGAGCCTATAAGTTAATGCAGAGTATAGTCTATCTACGTTTCAAATTTCAGCGAAATCAGTTCATTAGTTGTGGCTTGAAGAAGCAATACGTGAATTTCAGTTTTTCAAAATCCTGCAGGAACCATGGACTTTTTTATGAAATAAATAGTAGTATATGTGTTAATCCAGGTTATAGCCGATCTGCATTTCAAATTTCAGCCAAATCGGTTCATTAGTTGCGGCGTGAAGAAATAATAGCTGAATTTCAGGTTTTCAAAATATTTCTGGAACCATGAATTCTTACGGTATAAAAAGTAACCTATAAGTTGATGCAAAGTATAGTCTATCTTCGTTCCAAATTTCAGCTAAATCAGACCATTAGTTGTGGCGTGAAGAAGTAATGCGTGAATTTCAGGTTTTTAAAATATTTCTGTAACCATTAATTTTTACGGTATACAAAGTAACCTTTATGTTGATGCAAAGTATAGTCTATCTTCGTTCCAAATTTTAGCTAAATCAGACCATTAGTTGTGGCGCGAAGAAGTAATGCGTGAATTTCAGGTTTTTAAAATATTTCTGGAACCATGAATTTTTTATGGTATAAAAAGTAACCTAACGGGGAGGAACTATCGGAAGTGTCTGACTGCTGAGGAAACATCTTCTGATAGGTCCCCAAGTAACATATGTAAAACTCAGCTTTTATACTATGACGAAAGTATCCTCAGAATTTATGCACCTTTACTACCTGATATCTCCCTAAGCCACCAAGATCCAAACTTCATATAGTCGGGGATCGTTCTTATCTCTATTGGGAACATACGCAGAGGAATTTTCAGCTTTTATAAAATAACGAAGGTCTGAAACGTGCTGGCTCCCTCTCTATAATAATTAATCAGTCAAAATTTGCTTTCATAATAATTATTGTTTATGTCATATTTGAGTTTTGTTACAAATTTTATTGTTATTTTTTTATTGACTTTCATTTTGTCGCGTAAAGTACTTTAAAGTTTAAACATCACTTATATATCATATAATCAATATAAGTACATCATGTGCAAGTAGGTATATATGTATTTATGTTTAGAAAATATCATAATTCAAAATATATGTATTAGAATTAAATTATGAAATAAAATTTTATTGACTGTAGGTACAGTGTACAATTTATCGCCATCATCACAAGTGCTAGCCGCCTTTATTGGAATGGGTTATACCTATACTAGCTATTAGAGATTATTCTCTCTGCATTGTATTCTTAATTGTTGAGGGCCGTGATCTCTTTTCATTATTCATTTAATGGTAGGAGTTTTCTTGGGATTATAATGCCATGGGTTCCCAGATACTTCAACATTTCTCTGGACTAAGAGAAACGAGATTTCGACTCTTGGGTTTAGCGTCGATGGCTTAACGTGCTCTGCGAGGCATGGGGGACAGAGGACCTCATGTAAAAACATTGTATGGGCTCTGTCCCCATCCCCCAACAGACGTGGCACTATTCTTAATACTATTGTGACATATCATAAAAAGACTAATAACGATTTACAATCCTAAAATAATTGGGGTTTTTAAAAAAATACAAAAGAATTTACGCACGCTGAAGTACGCGTATGTATGTAGTATGCGCGCGCGCATGCACAGGCGACGAAAGGCCGGGAGGTGGCCAGAGGGAGCGCGGGCATCGCGCGGCGCGGTTTTTCTCTGCGTGTCAGAAAGGCGACGTTTTCGTACAGGCGAATCGCCGTGCGACGCGCGGTGCGTAGCTCGCTCGCTCTCTCTCGCCCTCATACCCATGGACGTAATAAACAAACAGGACCGAGTACTCGCAGCTGAAGAGCGAGCCGAGCGAGATAGTTAGTACAGAGGCCGTGTGTCCCTTTTTAACAGGGTGACAATAAGATTTTCGATATGTGAGACAAATTCAATCTTGCAATCTTCCTACTAATTAGTTTTTTATAAATACAGTTATTGAAGTTTTTCATTAGCAATGGAAAATTTCTTAGGGATTAGGGATGGATTACGAAATAAATAATACAAATAGTACACGGTATCGATTTGTCCAGTCATAGTGAGTACATTGCTAGATATTATAATGACTGGTCATGTGTAGATAATGTGATAAATTCATCACTTTCTCTGGATATATATATTAATCATAAATCATAATAGCTGGCCAAAGGCACCCAAAGTAATAAATACAGCCCCACTTCCCCTCCCGCGCCTTATTCCGTTGCCGCACGATAGGTATTTTTACCAAAATCTTAGGTTAGGTCAGGGTTGTACACAAATATTCAGGTGTCCACTTGGCAGGGAACTTAGGTTCTATTGGTTTGAAATGAAAAATTAAAATAATGAAACTTGTAATAATAATAATAATAGTACAAAAGTAAGGAGTAAGGAACCATCGTAATCGGCATCTGCATCGTACGTACTCGACCCATCACACAATACAAGAATTTAAAAATTCATGGTCAACATAGTTGTAGATTTAGCGTTCACGTTTTAACGGGTTGCCGCTCGAAAATAAATAGACTAGATAAAAATTTATATTTTCTTTTTTGTTAAGGAATATATCTATGGAAATTAATGCAATTAAATACGGTGACTTAAAAATGTTAAAATAAAATTAAAACATAAGTGTCTCAACTGAGTTTTTTGAGCCAAAATTTTTGATCAAAAACATTTTTTTAGGCTGGCAAGATGAAAGAACGAGACACACGGCCTCCTTTATTACTATCCCTCTCGGCTCGGATTAGCCTCTGTGTAATGCGCAACAGGAAATATACTTTATCTACTTGCTATAAGGTTCATTTTCGTAAATACAAATTTTCCGAGTTATCACTCCTGTTTGTATATTAACTTCATGCTCATACCTTGGCCATATCGCGCGACACGCCGAACCGCGCGCCGCGCGGCGATTCGCCTATGCGAAAACGTTGCCAAACGCGTCTGCGTCTAATAGCATGTTTCTAGCTTTGGTTGCTATGCTCCTGTGTGTTCGTTTTATAATTTTAAACTACTGTAGGTGTTCAAAACAATTCACTGAAAAATAAATAAATAATACAAATTCGATTTGCATGAAAACGCCAAACCTACGCGGCGGATATCGTCATAGTAAAAAAACATCAGGCTGCCATGACGTATTAACTGAGATACATTAGAAATCTGTTGGTGGGTGGGGACGGTTATTTGCATGGCAATTTGGACACCCAACCGGTCTCCCATTCAGTTACCGAGCAGGGTTAATGTCGTTTGTGCGCTATCACAATTCACAGCTAGGCCACACGTCCCTCAACAGATTGTAGATTGTAGAGATGTAGTCACTTAAATCTTGTATTTAAAAATAAAATTTTTAATTTACACTTGTTTAGAATTTCTCTAGTACATATTGTTCTATTGAAAGTGATCTTGTCTATATGGCCTTGGTCGATGACATAAAGTATCGTAGCGATGCGATACCTACCTAATAATATAACATTAAACGTTACAATAGTGATCAACGTTTTTATTGTCTATTTTAGTTTCATGCACTTGCCTTCCTTATAATTATTATGTAATTATATTGAACTAGCTTTTGCCGGCTAGGTTTTTACAAATCCTGCAGGAACTTTCGCTTTTTTCAGGGTTCTATCCCGGTAGCCTATGTTACTTGGACTTCATTTCTAATTGTTTTCCATTTTTATGTTCCATACCTTTATTGCACTATTCTAGTACCTACTTGTAAGGAAAATCGTGACGCTTAGTCGGAGGATAGGAGTGAAATTGTACCTACCTGTCAACATCGATTCGCATTTAATTTATTGAAAATGACTATTTTGTTCATTAATTTTCATACGCGACGCGTATGCATCCACATTCCGCACATAATGCTGACAGGTGTAATTTGAACGTGGCATGGTGTGATTCTTTAAAATATAAGTAGGCACTCTTAAGGTGCAAAGTACGAATTACTTTTGCGGTCAGTTGCTACTAAATAACAAATTACTTACAAATAGCTATAATTTACATACATTAAAATCTTATTTGTCTTACTTGTGATATTATAAATGCAAAAGTTTGTGAGGATGGATATATGTTTGTTACTCCTTCTTGCCACAATGAATGAACTGATTTGGCTGAAATTTGAAATTGAGATAGCTAATAACCAGGATTAACACATAGGCTACAATTTTTAAACAAAACCGAAGTTACGGCCCTCATCTAGTAATTCATAAGACTGAGATCGATTACACTTAGAACAAGATTGTATATAAGTAATTATAATTATTATATTATTTGTGCCTGTGTGTTTTAATATTGTTATGCTCTGCGAAATACATTTGTCCTTTTCTACTTGTTGTCACTAATCTTTGTACATAATTAATCGAAGTTTTTCCCCATTTATGGCGTTGCATGTTCTTTTTTCCTTGCCTGCTAAGTGCGAATTTGCTGCGCTCACATTCGCTTCACCTTGAGAATCATAATATGCCCAACAAATACTGTTCTTTATCTCTGCAACTGTAGTAAGCGAACATCTATCTTAATAACAAATCGTGTTAGAAATAGCTGTGTGACGTCATACGCCTCTCCTCACGGTCAACGCTTAGAATTTTACTGCCTTCCTAATTAATAAATATTATTATATCTTATACGTATTCGTATTTTGTTGAACTAGTAATGAGGAATCTCGTTAATGGCTCTTAACGAGTTTCTCTAGAAATTGGGTTTATTTCTTGTTTACTTAGTAAAGATAACATTGCTTCTTTTGAGTGTAAGACAAAAAAACCTTTTTAACGAAGACAGTTTTGCGCTTGACTAGGATCCTGTCTGATGGTACGTTATATTCTATACACCTTCATTTATGAGCTCTGACACTTATACAGAATCTCTTTTCTGAGAATCACATGACTCCTTTAATTTATTTGTTAAAAAAACCGGCCGCGCGCAGTGTAGGGTCCCGTAGTTGAAAGTCTCTAATATTATTGCTGACCTAGGATAGCTTTTATTTTATTTATGAATATTGAATACATTTTGAGTTCCATGGTTTAAATACTATAATATACTACAAAATATGCAACTTACACTACGTGTAATACCTAACTTAGAACAAACAGATATAACTCCTTAACTAATGAACCCTACTTAGCCGTGATAGTTTTCCTTTAAAATTCATTATATATACTACTGCTGTGAATTTTTTCTTGTATCCTATGTACAACCATTTAGCTGGCAGAGGGGGGGGGGGACACTTGACTCTAATAAAATTTAGCACTTTAAAATGTCATATTTCACAAACGAATCCCTGAATTGAAAAATGGTGTTCCCACACCCACAATATTTTTGAAAGACCTATTCAACGACACCCCACACTATGCGATAATCGAGAAAAAAAAATTCATCCCCACTTTACATGTAGGGGAGGTACCCTAAAAAAATATTTTTCACAATTTTATTTCACCCCTTTGTCGGCGAGATTGATATTTATACCATTGTCAAATTACAGATTTCTAGTACCAATAGTCTCTGAGCTAAACCGCGGACAGACAGACAGACAGACAGACAGACGGACGGACATGGCGAAACTATAAGGGTTCCTTGTTTACTACGGAACCCTAAAAAGCAATAGGTAATGACAATGAGCTATATGACGGCATCCACACGCTTCGACAACACGCAAAGGCAACGGTCGTATGTCGCTGGCTTGCGTGTATGCTTCATAAAGTTCCTTGCACATATTACAATTAATCGTATTGAAACGAACGAACAAGTTCATCTTGCTTACGAATAGTCAAACCTTGAGATCTATTTCAGCAAAACCAAAGAAGTTTCGAAGCTTGGCTGTTTTACTTGCGAATTGCTTGTGATAATTTCTTGAACAGTGTGGTTATGCCGAGTTTTAATTCGTTTGATCGTAAAAGTTACTATGACATTAGCATCAAAGTAATATGATCCATATTAGTATCGATTTAAAGCACAAATTCAATACAGACGATTTTAATTTGGAGCGTTATCGTATTTACGTAAATGTTTAAGAATGCATACACGAAATTGAGCTCTAACTCAATACTGTTATGTTTATTTTACTTTGATGGTAATGTCATAGTTAACTATGCATAGTTAACTATCCAACCTTGTACTAACCCTGCAGATCTACCTGAAAATATTCGAACTTGGGTCATATTGCCTGCGAAAAGTGAGATAATATTTCCAAAGTAGAACCAAAAGAGATTGAAACCTGAGTAATCTTGCGTGCGAATAACTTTCAGATTTTTTCACGGATAGATTTGCATCTGGGCCTTATTGGTTGAATAATCATACCTTGAATTTCCTAGCAAACCCAGAAAGGATTCGAACTTGGATCATCTGATTTGCGAGCACTCGAACCTTGAATTTTTTCTAAGCAAAACCAAAGACGATTCGAAACTGGGTCTTATTGTTTGCGAATACTCAAACTTTGAAACCTTTTCTTAAGCAAAATCAAGGAAGAATTGATGTTACGATCTTTTTGATTGATCTGGCTTACGAACACTCGAGGCTTGAGTTCTTTTCCTAAACAGAACCAAACAAGATTCGAAACTACATAGGTCATTGTGCTTGCGAATACTCGAACCTTAGTTGCACAGAGGCTGTTTTTCATTCAAAATGTCCTTGTGTTTAAATTACTCGTAATTTCATGAATCATGACAAATTGCAGTATTTGCGTGCCATCAAGTCGCATGTTTAAATCGTTTGCCTTAGCTATTTATCCCTCGCTAACATACCTATTAGAGCTAGGGAATAATTCATTTTCATGTTAACATGTTTATAACCTGTATTGAATTAGGATGCGAATAGATCCAAACCGAATACTGCTATTAGTATTATTGTGCACATTTGACCGATAGGCGTAGGATAACAATTTTTTTACAGAATCTGAAACTATTTTGTATAATATCTTTCTATATTATACCCGAATAATATATTATTATGATGATAAAATTGTAAATTTTATTGCGATATATTTATGGCGACTTTTAAAGCAAGAATAATTCGCGAATATAACTTTTAAAAAGAAGTGTCAAACTTGTATAACCTTATTATTTGTTAGAGAATTTGTTTATGAGCCCTATGAATGAATGCCCTGACTGTGCGTTTTACTTTTGATATCTCGAGTAGTTATAAGGTACCTATCAACGGCTCTTTGTTCATGCGTCTCGCATAGTTAGAGGTTGTTTATTTTAAACGTTATGGGATCGAATTAACAGTATGGAGCTTTGATAAATAATAATTTCCTGTGTGAAAACGATCGCGCGCCAAAATAATTTCAAGCGCGCTCCGCGGGTTGCTAATTTGCTATATTGTAAGCCAAGCACCACATAACCCTACATACTGTTCAATATGCTGTTCAAGATATAACTTATGGAGCATTCCAAGGACTTTACAAAGCATAGGCGTAATATGCTCTACTACCCGTGCGAAGCCGGGGCGGGTCGCTAGTTAATTATAATATGATTAATTGATTATTGTTACTTGGGGCCGGAGATTTTGTACTATTAACCAGCATAGGCTGTGGGCAGAGCTTTTGTAATTCTCGACACGAGTGACGAGACCGCCTTTAAAGGAATTTATCAAGTTAAAGTGAAATAGAGTTTATTGATTATTATTTGACCATTTACACATACCTGTTACACATTGTTAGCACTATTCAATCGCATGTCTCATTGCATGCAAATTGTGACAGTAATAAAAATGTTTGCTTTGCGAAATTGTTTATGAATTTGTACAACCACGTGCCCGTGAATTTCACAACAACAGCAATACTTAGCTGTGTGTGAGCGAAGCGAAGGTCTCTGAGTTTACTAGAGCGATTTGCACTTGTCCGTCCGTCCGTCTGTCACAGCCTTATAACTTCTGAATTACTGAACGTAATTACTTCAATTTTAGATATGATATGTAAATCGATGGCCTCCAGCCGAAAATGGCTTAAAAAGTTATAAAAATCTTTATTTCAGGGGGGCTCCCATACGAAATGGGGGGCTTTCAAAGTGGAGATTGTATTCGAGGCTAGATTTCTAAAACCACTTTGTTTCAAAACTTGAAACTTACACATAATTTGAGTTATATTCTGTACTTGAACAACAAATACTAAGATTAGATAAATATTATAAAGAAACGAAATTATTTGAGTTTTAATGGGCATCAATGTTATATATAAACGAAATTATTTGAGTTTTAATGGGCATCAATGCTATACTGTTACTAGATGGCGCTGTCTTTAATATTGTAAATATGCATCCCATCCACGAAAGCAGATGACGATTGACGTCATCAGATTCGGCGCGTTTTAATTACAATATAATATAGTTAAAACTACCTTATGGGAATTATGGGATACCGCGAGTTCTCAGTTCGGGGCGAACCACTAGAACATAGAATATTAGAAAATATAAGTGTTTTAATCAAATGTCATCTTATTGTCAGCATCCTAAGATGGAATTGGGTATTTGACTATAGACAAAATGTTTATATTCATTATAACCGAAAATGTAACACGTACGAATAACATTTGTAAAAACAAAATAAATCGGTCCAAAACTGAATAAGTTATAGAGCTTTAAAGTTTTCTGTTAGACAGAGAGAGCTCTACTAAAGTGTGATGTCACAAGTCAGCAGCTCCATACCCGCTCC
Organism: Oeneis ivallda; assembly: GCA_029955525.1. Taxonomy (NCBI): domain Eukaryota; kingdom Metazoa; phylum Arthropoda; class Insecta; order Lepidoptera; family Nymphalidae; genus Oeneis; species Oeneis ivallda. Next base: position 28,107,782 of record JARPMR010000001.1, on the reverse strand, counting down.
ATAGAAAATTTCGTTTTAGAAAGAGACATAAAGTCTCAGTAAAACAGCTTATAATTCTGATACTAGTTAAGTTATTTAAAAAGAGAAATGGCGTTTTAATATTTAAAAACGTTATTTTAAATAAATAAAAAAATATCAGTCAAATACCCAATTCTCTAACCTTAAAGAGGAAACTATTACAAACGATCCATAATAATTTATACTGTACAAGAAATGAGAGTATGCTCATTTACTAACTATCTCGCTTACATAACACCAGTTTATGATAACCTATCTTATAAACTAAGCTGTGTGGAAGATAATGGTGCTCATTGGTTTGCTCAAAATCCATGAACTAAACCAATATTAAAATTCTAAACATAGTAGTCCAATTACAAGTGTAAAGGCGTGTTTGTATGTGTATAAATATGTTTTAAATTAATCATCCAACAGCCAGGATTCGCTTTATGTAAATAACTGCCTATTTATTAAGCTCATAATATGGATTTTTTTTAATGCAAGGAGCGGGAGTTATAAGACTAGTTTGAAATTAGAGTCAAGTGTGCCCCCCCCCCCTTTTTTCCAGCTAAATGGTTGTTTATAGGATACATGAAAAAATTCACAGCAGTAGTATATATAAAGGATTTTATAGGAAACTATCACGGCTAAGTAGGGTTCATAAGTCAAGCAGTCAAGGTTATATCTGTTTTTTCTAGGTTAGGTATTACACGTAGTGTGAGTTGCATGTTTTGTAGAATATTATAGTATTTAAACCATGGAACTCAAAATATATTCAATATTCATAAATAAAATAAAAGCACTATCCTAGGTCAGCAATAATATTTGTGACTTGCAACTACGGAACCCTACACTGCGCGTGGCCCGACACGCACTTGGCCGGTTTTTACTCCGAGCTATTCACTAGAATTATTTCCGGAAATGGAGCCGGTAATATTACATAGGGCACTATTACTAATCAGTAAATTATCATCTTAAGTTCATATTTAGACACATTTCAAAAAAGAGTAAAATAACCTATTGCTGGAACTATAGTACCTAGGTATGATATACAATTCGACACTCGTATATTATTTAAACCATAATTAGGAATAATGAATTGTGAATTCGTTTTTAACGATTAAAATGATTGCGTAATCGGAGACAAGTGTACAATGTAGTGTACTATCTCACTTCAATTTTTATCATGTAAAACCTACTAAAGTAACCTGTTCTGTTTTTATCAGTAGCCGCATTTTATTGGTATTCGATATGATTATTATTAGTATTTTCACATCGTAGATATTATCCGGATTTAGCGATATTGTAGACGTGCGTGCTCATTCATTCCATCTAGAAACTCGATTCGAAATTAAGAGCTTTAAAGTTTCATGTTAGACAAGGAGAGCGCTATTGAAGTGTGACGTCACAAGATAGTAGGTCTATACAATATTCATAGAAAATTTCGTTTTAGAAAGAGACAGATGAAGTCGCAGTAAAACAGCTTATAACTTATTTGTCTTTTGACCGATTTATTTTCTGTTTTTACAAATATTATTCATGTACACACACACATGTACACAAATATTTTGACAATATCAAATGCCCAATTGCTGACAACAAAGAAGTGCCTAGGACTTGAAATCACCGTTATTAGGTGAGTGTGTAAAGGGTGTAAGAGAGAAATCCACCCTACCTAATACCCAAAACGAGTTAAATATTTCATGCGTATTGTTTATTCATCATGAGACATCATGATATCGACATTTTTGCTGTTTCCGGAGGTAATTTTTTTATTACTTGTATAAATAGAATTGACTAGCTACAAGACAAAGTAAAACATTATAAACTACTGTGTGTGTACTACTATTATGCAACAAGGTCATATAAAACGATTTACTATAGAATATAGAGTCGAAGTCAAGTAATTACCGATACAGCGTAAAGTGACGATGACAAATGAATTCACAAGTACTCGATAAACTTCAAAATGTGCCATGTAGGTAACTTCAGCCGTAAATAATAATTAGAGCGCTTTCAGCTTGGATGGCGTTTTTGTGCACGTATAATCGTTTTGGTCGCACCTCATACGAACGTAAACGCGTTAAAATAAATTAAGAGATAGCTGTATTTTTGGTAACTATCACTAGGCAAGCTTATTTAGTAGATGTAGGACCCTCCTCTGGTCAAAATAGTATCAGTCTGCCTGCATACGGTTGGTCACTTGGCTACTTGTCGCCTTTCAAAGTTGAGTTATAGTTACAAAAAATGAACAATAACTAGGTAGGCTGATACTAGTATAGCAGAGAAGTTCCTGTGTAAACTGTATAAAAACTGACGCTATTCAACGGTTACTGCATGAGTTTTTATCATAAAGCTATTACGAAAGATTCGCCTACGTTTTTAACGTGAGCAATGATGCATCAAGCACTCACTTTACGCATCGAACAGGAGTTAACTACTGAATAACTCGACTTTATAAGAAGACAAGTAGCCAAATTACCAACCGTATGCAGGCAGATTGATACCATTTTGACCAGTGGAGGGTCCTAAATCTACTAAATCAGCTTTCCTAGCGATAGTTACCAAAAGTATAGCTATCTCCTACAATGTAAACATATTAACACTCGTTAGCCGCGAGGAATGTTCGCAGGAATCCTTATCGCTACTGACTGACCCACTGCTACTTGCGAACACACCGAAATAGCCACCGGTGCAACTCCGTTCGGTTTGTTGAACCGCGAAACGTCACGTATTCGCGCACGCATATATGCGTTTTGAGGCTCTTCTGTAACTTAGAAAAAGTGCGTACAGTTGTAAATCCGTCATTTAGTGTCATCATCATCGGCAACCCATCAATGGCTCACTACTGAGTGCAGCAGGTTTCCTCACGATGTTTTCCTTCACCGTTGAAACATGTGATATAAGTATGTGTGAATGATGTATGTATGCAACTTAGTATGATGATATCAAATCATGACGTTTTAACAAAAGGTTTCATACAAATGGAATGGTTTTATCATATTATAAGTAGGTAATTCTGGTTAAATAGATATTGTATACATAAGGAAAAATATAAAATATAAGTCATTATTATTTATTTAAGTAAAGCGCAGTGTGCAGGTCTCTTTTTTGGGCAAACCTCTGTTGTTTTTTCCATGTCCTATAAATACATAACATTTTTGTAAGAAACCTGCACACCTGAGAGTTCTTCATAATGTTCGTGAAGGTGTGCGAAGTCCGCCAATTCGCATTGGGCCTGCGTGGTGGAAAAGATATTTTGGTAAGAGAAAAGGTTTTTGTAAGATATTTTGTACTGACAATTAATAAAAGTCTAAAGTCTGAAACCGCCCTTATGCGTGCTCTAATGCAAGTGATAAGCTTATCGTGTTGGGAACCAACGGCAATGAGCAAGATTGAAATACCTACAGCTGCTTGTTTGTGGAAGTGACCTAATGAATTATTAAGTAAATAAATAGTTATAAAGAAGCTATAATTTAGGAAAAATTAAACCGACTTCAATGTACCGAAATTAAAAAGAACTGAAAAGGGAACAGTGTCTATATCTTGAAAACTACTGAACCGATTTTAATGAAACCTTTACTGTTCCCTAAGTTGAAGTAAATTTAAGCAATTTAAAAGAGAATGATCACAATCCGACTAATATTTTTGGAGAAATGATGGACATACATTGTAAACATACATTGCTAAGTAGCGTTAAGGCCGCCAAATTGTATACTTGCTTTATTTGCTATTTATATATTTTTATTTCACTGTAATCTTTGTAGTGTGCAATAAAAGTGTATTCATGCATTTATTCATTCATTCATTCATTGTTTGGAAACCATTATAATCTAAGGGCTTCCAAACAAATGACCATGCAAAAAATTGTCCCCACCCACCAACAGATTTCAAACTTTTATCAGTTAATAAATCATGGCAGCAGGCAGCCTGATGATTTTTTACTATGACGACATCCGCTGTAGGATTGGGGTTTTCGAGTCTTGAGAGAAATCGAGTTAGAATTATTTATTTATTTATTTTTCATTGAATTGTTTTGGCTACCAGTTTAGTAGTCGAACATACAAGAGCATTATGTATTAACCAACTAAAAAAAGCTATTGTAAAACGCAGATGCGTTTGTAAAACGCAGAAAAAAACCGCGCCGCGCGCTGTACCACGCTCCCTCTGACCACCTCCCGCCCTTGCGTCATTTGTGCATGCGCGCGCGTTCTTCAGCGTGCGTATCTACATTCTTTGGCATTTAAAAAAAAATCGCAATCATTTTTAGATTAAAAATGGTTATTATTAATGGTCTTTTTATGGGACGTCACAATAATATTAAAAATAGTGCCACGTCTGTTGGGGGTGGGGACAGTGCGCATACAATTTTTTGCATGGGCCTTTACATAATCTAGGGCTTAGATTATTATTATCATAATATGTGAATGTTTTGCAGTTCCAATAATACTACATACAGACGTGTCGTACTGATAACCTCCTTTTTTGAAGTCGGTTAAAAATAGAGACGAACTCTCGTAATTTTTATTAAACTATGATCACTATTATATCTTCAAAAAAAACTCCCTGGTTTAGTAATGTGTTACTCAATTTAATGAATCTCCCACTATTCGAAGCAACGCATAATAATGCAATTTTTATCATATTTCATTTAAACTACAGATCGATGAATTATTAGATATTATTAAATCATTCCTATTTAAAGAGTACCTACAGGATTTATAAAAGACGTAGATACATATTATACAGTTGCGCGCATTAGCTAAATAGCTTGTTTAAAAAAAAAGAAATCAAATCCAATCAAAGGTTTCAAGTTACGGTTTACTTATAATCGCATGCATTCTCAGTATGTTAATCAATCCATTGTCCCTCGTTTGCACATTTACTCGCTTATATCACAGAATATAATTAATAATACTACGTACTTATATGTACTACCCGTTGAAATACCGACCGTGACAAAATGACGTCATACTGTAGCGATGACATAAAAAATGATTGTATTTTTTACGGTTATCACGACTGTGACGGCAGTTTTCTTTTCTGGCAATGCTTTTCATGGCAATGACGTCTTGAACGTCGAAGGGCGTGATTTTTTAGGGTTCCGTACCCAAAGGGTGCCAACGGGACCCTATTACTAAGCCTCCGCTGTCCACCCGTCCGTCCGTCCGTCCGTCCGTCCGTTTGTCAGCGGGCTGTATCTCGTAAAACGTAATAGATAGACAGTTGAAATTTTCACATATTGTGTATTTCTATTGTCGCTATAACAACAAATAATAAAAATAAAATAAAATTTAAAAATAAAGGGGGCTCCCATACATGGAAAAAGAGTCGAAATAAAATTTTGTTTTTTTACCCTGGCATGTGGGGTGTCATTGTCTAGAGCTCATTAAGTGGAGTTCAAATATATATTTTTTTATTTTTTAGCTACAAAAATGAAGAAATGGGGGGCCGTCAAAGTTGTCGGTTTTAGACCAATTTTGTTAGGGGCTCTATCTCAAAAACTAAACTAGCTAGGAATTTGAAATTTTGGTATATAATGTGCATTTAAACAACAAATACTGAAAACACCGATTTATTATGCGGTTTTGTAAGTTGTGACCAAAACAATGAGCATTTTTTTCCCATATGCTAATTTAGCACTTTCATATATATAACGGAGACCGCATGGGTGGCTCCTCATTATCGTGGGCATGTTGTTCTTGATCAGATCGCATAGTTGTGGGTACTCGGGCAATTTAAAACGCGAGAAGTATCATAATTTATTGCACTGCACACAATATTTACAAGTTTGTAGAATCAACATACAGTAGTTCAAAACACAATTACTTTAAATACTTTGTAAATAGCTAGGTAAATAAGTAACACCACCATATAGCGAACGATGGGTTTGGCGCGACGGTGTGACTGGGAGACCATGCTCCACCAAGCTCTCATGAACAACCGAGACTGTCTCATCACTATCTGATGACTAAATAATAATGACGACTTCTCTAATAATAATGATGACTTGTCGAATAATAATAATGACCGTCTGGCGGGCACCAGCCCTACTTATAGACGAATCGTCAACCCCCGCCACGCCAACTCCATCCAGGTTTGAATGTCAATGGAGTCAATTGAGTGATTGAATAAACTAGTACATCCAATACCTGAGTTCGCTTATAGAGGGCGCTTTCGAGTCACTTGAGTGACTATAAACTTTTACAAACAATACCCGAATTCGATATAGATGTCGCTTTCGAGTCAATTGAGTAATTTAATAAACTAGTACAAACAATTCGAGTCAATTGAGTGACTTAATAAACTTACTAACAATTCAAGTCAATTGAGTGACTTAATAAACTAGTACAAACAATTCGAGTCAATTGAATGACTGAATAAACTAGTACAACTATTTCATAACAGATGGCGCTTTAAATAGTGGCCATTTTAATTTTAATCTCCGACACGGCCAGAACTGACAATCACACGTCCCCGTGTGGTGGTGTATCTGTTGACAAGAAAAAAAAACATTTGAGGCACCTTAGTTACAAGGTTCGGCCTACCTGACATGTTATTCAAAAATGGAGCAAAGTTATTCATCTGTACACAATTAATTGTAATCAAAATCATTTGACCAAATGAAAAGTTCCCATTAATCAAAATTAATCAAAATCAAAGTAACAGTCGCATATCAGTACACCATAGTACTACATCATCCATTAAAGGAATCAAAAATTGTTAATTGCTTAATCGTACAACATTTGGCCCAACTGCCCCATGCAGCGCGTAAGTAGCGACCATTGGTCACCCAGGTTAACACCACAATGTGTGATTTAACCAAAAACTGTAGTCTCATCAGAGACCCCGGCCACAAGGCCCCGGCCACAAAGGCCCCGGCCACAAAGGCCCACACCGTAGTCTCCACGAGACCCAAGCAACACCAAGTTGCCAAAAGTAGTCTCCACTGAGACCTAGGTTTCACCACATAGTCGGACGCTCATTACACCAATACAAAGTTTGGAAGCGACACGTCCGATGTCTGCAGCTACGCCTAGCCAATGTGTACGCTTAAGCTTTCTCATCAACATGCTCGTCACTAACGTTATCAAACTCTAAGGGAACTTCACATTCAGGCATCCTTCGGAGCCTGTCGTGAGCGTACTTGTAAGTACGATTACCAGTTAAAGATTTCAGAACGTCTGTCACCATCAAGAACTTCGATGACCTTAAAGGACCCTTAAACTTAGGATCAAGTTTAGTCTGGTTGCGTTCTTCATTTTTTTAACAAAACATAATCATCAACATTAAATCTTAAAATTTTAGCTTTATTTGCATCAAACCTAACTTTATCATAATTTGAATTTTTAGGTATGTTCTGGACCGCCCGCTCTCTTACGTCAGAAAGATCTATTTCAACTTCGTTATCATCGAGACTCAACAATGACAACGGTCTCGCTACACGCCCTATTAGAAGTTCTAAAGGACTCTACTTTGTCACACGACTGATTGTACAATTGATAGCAAGTTGTACTTCACGAAACAAAACACCTGAATGCAATTCGTAGGTTTTAGCTATTTCTGTCCTGCAGATATCTCATAACCGAGATACTCGACTTTACGTTTAAGAAAAGAACACTTTGAAAGTTTTAGAGAAAACCCACATTTGGTTAAGTGTCAAGAACAACACGTAGTCTTTCGAGACCCTGATCGACGTCATGTGATGGTATCATAACATCATCGATGTAAATAATAGCATACGAATGCACCAAGTCACCAAGAGCCTTAGTGACTGAACCTTGGAAAACACTGGGTGCATGGCGTAATCCAAAAGACATGGTAAGATACTCAAATTGTCCGTCCGGGGTTACAAATGCAGTAAGCTCAACGCCATCTAGATGGACTTTAAATTTTGTTAAAACCACTGGCAATATTTAGCCCCACATAAACTTACAATTTGATCCGAAATAATAGGTAAAGGAAAGCGATACGGAACAGTGTTGCTGTTTAGTTCTCGTTTTCTAACTAATATTATGCGACTCGAAAAAAAGTGAACAACTAGGTTGGATAATACCCGCATCCAACATTTAATTAATTTTATCACGAACTAACTGCCGCTCATTAGGCGAAAGGTGGTAAGGACGAGGTTGAACCGTTTTACTAGGATCTACTAAACGAATCTTTAGTTCTCCGGTTGTAACTCTTGAACGTGGTAATCCGTTAATAAAAGCATCTGAATATTCGTTAGGCAATGACAATAGTCGCGGTCTATCCTCAGCTGGTATATCCGTATCAATATTCGTAAAATCAATATCCGAATTAGAAATACTACATTCATCAACAATCTTACACTTTGAAATAGAAAAAGTACCCGCAGTCATCATATCATAATATCGAAATGTAAAAACTCATCTGATATCACGTGAAACAAGATTTCTAAACTATATCCATCAATCGTAACCTTACTTAAAATTTGCAATTTACTATCAACACTTGAATTTCCAATACCGGTAATGTTAACGATTTTATTATGCCGCACACACGATAACCTATTTGTAACACTTTCTTTGACGAGAGAGCATTCGGCACCAGAATCATAACAAAATGAAAACGACCGACCTGATTGATTTAATCGACCGGTGAACGGGCGAATCTCGCATGTATCCATGCGTCACCGCATTGACGCCCCAGGACTGCTGCCGCCGGCCTCATGCGCCGCGCGCACTGCCGCCGACTCTGCCGGCGTCACCGCCGATAAGTGACACGCGCAGAAGCACCGCGCTTGTATCCAATTGCACGAAGTATTCACATGTAATAAAAAATAATCGTTAAGGTACCTTAAAACTTCCCAAAGTACCTAACTGAAAACGAAGTACCCACATGTAAATAATAATCTTTGTTTAAGTAAGTACCTGCAAACTTTTGCATTAATCAGTGGGTGAACGGATACGTTCAAGTTTCATTGAATCTAACCAACTTGTAATTGTAATTTTAATGTCTAAACTGAATATCATAAAAAGGGAATTTAAAATAACCTAAAATTCTTAAATATTCAGAGATGGGAATCGAATGTTAAAAAGCTCTGTCTTTAACTCCTCAACAACTCGTAGGTACTACATTAATACACACAACTAAGCGTACCGCCCTACGTATGGGCTAAGACAACGAAATAATAAAGAAACTACAAAATAGTATCACTAAACATTGGAACGATACAATGAACTCACCGTACAATCCAGTAGTGCTTTATAGTGGGTATACGATCATTTCAAAGTGGTAGCAATACACCAGAATTCCTTAGTGTTAAGATTTTTCCACACAGTCATGATCGTTGACATCAAACGATTTCCATACGCAGCTAGACACGTTATTTTCTTTGGACAACTATTACTCAAATTAATTAAGGTTGCTGCTGTAGTTCCATTATCATCAAATCTCACTAGGAAAATGTCCTTACACTGGTCCCAAGTAATACCGGACGCCGGTAAACGGAAACTTGCGAAAGCCACGTGGATGCAGTTCCTCCCAAGTAATACCGTACGCCGGTAAACGGAAACTTGCGAAAGCCACGTGGATGCAGTTCCTTTCATCGCCTTACTCAAAGCAATCACAAGCGCACAACCCTGGAGAGGCTTCTCAGACAAACACAGGTCTATAACAGTGGAGCATCATGCCCGTGGATCCGTATCTTGGTGTTCAGGATTGAAATCAGGCAGCGATATTTTCGGCACGGAGGGTAGTTTAATCACCTTGATTAACTGCTTCATATTTTGGTTTTGTAAGTCCAGTACAACACTCAATAAATCATCAGTCTTCTCGGTAGCCCGAGGCGATCCCACTTCTGATAGCGGAGACCGCATGGGTGGCTCCTCATTATCGTGGGCATGTTGTTCTTGATCAGATCGCATAGTTGTGGGTACTCGGGCAATTTAAAACGCGAGAAGTATCACATAATTTATTGCACTGCACACAATATTTACAAGTTTGTAGAATCAACATACAGTAGTTCAAAACACAATTACTTTAAATACTTTGTAAATAGCTAGGTAAATAAGTAACACCACCATATAGCGAACGATGGGTTTGGCGCGACGGTGTGACTGGGAGACCATGCTCCACCAAGCTCTCATGAACAACCGAGACTGTCTCATCACTATCTGATGACTAAATAATAATGACGACTTCTCTAATAATAATGATGACTTGTCGAATAATAATAATGACCGTCTGGCGGGCACCAGCCCTACTTATAGACGAATCGTCAACCCCCGCCACGCCAACTCCATCCAGGTTTGAATGTCAATGGATTCAATTGAGTTATTGAATAAACTAGTACATCCAATACCTGAGTTCGCTTATAGAGGGCGCTTTCGAGTCACTTGAGTGACTTAATAAACTTGTACAAACAATACCCGAATTCGATATAGATGTCGCTTTCGAGTCAATTGAGTAATTTAATAAACTAGTACAAACAATTCGGGTCAATTGAGTGACTTAATAAACTTACTAACAATTCAAGTCAATTGAGTGACTTAATAAACTAGTACAAACAATTCGGGTCAATTGAATGACTGAATAAACTAGTACAACTATTTCATAACAGATGGCGCTTTAAATAGTGGCCATTTTAAATTTAATCTCCGACATATATATGATTTGGTCATATGTACGGAACCCTAAAAGAGCGAGGCCCGACTCGCACTTGGCCGATTAAATTGAATAAAAGCTTATAAGCTTTTATTCAACTTGCAATGTATGTAGGTATGTATGTATGTTTGGGTCAAATCTCAAAAGATGAATTACAACTGTGGTCTTTTCTAGACCACAAGATACTTGATTCTCTAAAGCCTATCGATAGGGCTCCTATTTTCTTCAATTAAGCACATTATAAACTTTGCACTGGTGTACTGACTTATTATTTCACAATTACATTCATAAGCAGGTTTCTGGAAAGCTGTGAGATGTTCACGTGATAGAGACTCGAGTGATAATAATACCGTTGAGTATTAAACCAACACTGTTGGTTTAATACTCAAAGAATAATACTGAAATTCCATATACAAAATCAGGTTCTTAATTCAAATTCAAATGACGAAGTTTTCTTCATGGGAATAGTGGCCAGGAACTAGGAAGTGGCCTGCTACGGAGTAGGTTGGTTGCCACACAACCACTTCCCGGTTTCCGTTTGAGCTGAAATTTTGCATGTACATACATGTAAATCGGATGACAATTCAATATTATTGTGACATGAAGCTGATCTGATGATGGAGCTGAAAGATGGCTATGGGAACTCTGTAATAAAACTACGTAACCCTATTGAGTTTGGGCTCGTTTGATTCGTCTTGATAAGTACTCTGGTCCTAGATGATATCCAGGATCTGGTGATGTAGGTAGCTACCAAAAGTTTGTATTTTAAAATATTTTTTTTAAATTTACACTTGTTAATTTTTCTCGTCTTCTAAGGCGTCATTAAGTCATAATGTCATAAGTTACATATTTGTTCCGTTTGCTGTGGAAACCCTGAAGCCATGAGTCAAAGTGCAAAAAAAAAATTTTATGAGACATTTCACCGCGGTCAATTGCCTCATCTGGTAACAGAAGGGCTGGCTCATTTTTTGCGCAAAGGATCAGCCTGGCTGTCCAGCGCGGACATGCAACCAGTATTCTTGCCACCATTTTACGCGGGCTTGATTTGTATAGTAATTGGAAAAGTTTTTAATTCAAGATAGGTTTGCGTTTGACGACAATCAATGCTGGAAAGCTCTGATGAGGTCTAGGTTTGAGGGCGCTTGTCTAGAAAATGGTTTATTCACTCTTGCCTTGAAGTTACTCAAATTATACGTGGCCGGAAACACAGACGTTGAAAGTACATTCCACACCTTAGTTTCGTTTCAGAAACGTTGAACTATGGGAGAGGGCAGACCGGCTACTTTTAGCGGCAGCGATCGCGCGTTTTGATGGCCTTTAGCAACTTTATGGCGTAAATCCCGACTCAAACGCGTTCGCCTTTTTATGGCTTTCGATCGCAGGAATCGCGATGCACGCAAAAGGTTATAAAATAGCTAAAGGCCATAAAAACGCCGCGATCGCTGCTGCTAAAAATAGCCAGTCTGCCCTCTGCCTAAAGCGCATGGTGCGAGTAGGTTGGATTACACCCACGTAAGGGGGCCAACGCTCACGATGTCTAAGTTTTGCTATAAGTTTTATTTTGACACGTTTGTCATTTATGTAATTTCCCCTTTCCAGCGACCACGAGGGAGGTAACGTGTCAGCGCACACTACCCACTTGGTGGGTTCAGCGCTCAGCGACCCCTACCTGTCATTCGCCGCTGGACTCAATGGCCTGGCCGGACCTCTTCACGGCCTTGCCAACCAGGAGGTGAGGATATTTTTCCTTTCCTTCTCTTAATCGTTAGTTTCCTGAGACGGTATAAATGATCTTCATTAATGAAGAAGCAGTGATAGCCCAGTGGTTAGGACTGTGGTGTTCAATATGGGATTTAACTATCGAGCACCTACCTTGTAACGCCGTGCGAGATGCAAACCGGATCCGGTATTTCCGTCGATGTTATCCCGATATTTCCCACAGTTGGAAGGTCACTGGTTCAGTTCATAAAGTCACCATCACATTTGCACCAGGGGGAACATGAATCCACCAATTAATGGTTAGAAAAACAGGGAATTAATAATAAATACACTGGAGCGCGTGTAAGTATGTTTATACTGACTTTTATGTGTCATCGATCACGAAGTAGGTAGAAAGAAATAATCTCGCCGCTTCTAGTGCAGTGCGAGTCGGCCGTAAGAGGGCACTCGAAGATCAATCCCATATTAAGTAGTAAAGAATAACAATATATTAATATGCTAAGGACAAAATCTCCAGATTGTGTAGTTCCTTACTTACTCTGTTCCGGTACGGAACATGCCGCTCGCCTTAAAAGAACGTAGGGCTTTTAATAATAGTTTATACAAAAAAAAATGATTAAACGATTATTTCACACGAGTACCTACAGACATGAATACTAGTACATTATTAACTAAAGCTAAACTTAAGCTATTGCTAAAAACTAGAATGCAATAATTATTGATTTGGTAAAGGGCAAATCTTATGACAGGACGTTTCAATGCATTAGAAGGCTGATGGCCTTTTGAAATTTTTGAAATATCATCACCAAACGTGCTTGTTTGAACCACCTTAATTAAACGATTGCGGGCAAAATTAAACTCTGGAACAGTTACGTGATTAGAATGTGAAACTTTCATTTTTTTACATTTATGGTAAAACCGAAACACAAGTGCTACCACACGCACTAATTTCCCTAAAGACGAAAATTTTGAAAACAAATTAAAATCATCAGTCGGCGTGATCGTAGAGATCGTACTCGAAACGACCGGTAAGTTACGTTTTTCTTCACTCGTACTTGTACTTTTATTTACAGGCCAAAATGACTCGTCCATCGAGAGCCATGTTGGTCCCTGAAACCATAGCTTGTGTTCAATAAAGGTCTCCGGCAACATGCCACGTGACGCGCAGTCCGCAGGGTCGTCAGCTGACGGAACGTGACGCCAACAGCTTGCTGGAACACGACTTAGTATTTCACTTGTGCGATTTGAAACAAAAGTTTTCCATTCGTGGGGTGATGCACGTAACCATGCCAGCACAATGGAAGAATCAGACCATGCATAAATATTTTGAAAAATAACACGTGTTTGGAATAACTGAACGATTTTATCGATAAGCTTTGAGAGAAGGAAGGCTGCCATTAGTTCGAGACGCGGGATTGTCAATCGTGGTTTTAATGAGTAATGATGAATAAAAAAAGTGTGAACTTTACCGCGTCTATCGACTTGCCGCAAATAAACACATGCTGAATATGCCTTCTCAGATGCATCTGAGAAACCATGTAAATGTATAGTATTATTTAGGTCAGTAATAACGTGACGTGGGATCGAGACGTTGGATAGGGTTGGCAGCTGATCGAGAAAGTCTGACCATGAATTGGCAATATCAACGGGTACACTATCGTCCCACCCTACGCCCGATAGCCAAAGTAGTTGAATTAAATGTTTTGCATAAAGCGTTATTGGAGATAACCACCCCATAGGATCATAAATTTTTGCGATTTGAGAGAGTATGTTTCTTTTAGTGCATTGCCGGGGCGAATCCTTTACGCTGAAGGTGAAAATGTCTGCATCGGAATCCCACTCAAGTCCCAACACTTTAGTGGTAGTATCGTTTTCCATGCCTGCAATAGAGACGATTTCAGGCCGCTCGCCATGAGTGTCTGAGGGCTGAACAGCAGCGACTATAGCTGGTGCATTACTGTGCCATTTGCGTCATTCAAAACCGGCTGATTTACAAAGTTGGATCAACTCGGTTTGTAGTATAAGTGCCCTTTCAACGGTGTGTTCCCCTGACACAACATCATCCACAAACACATCTTGATCTAAAACTTTAGACCCAATAGTAAAGCGGCTTGCTTCGTCACTTGCGTGTTGCTTTATAGTTCGTAAAGCAAGATATGGCGATGAATTGACACCAAACATGACCGTACGCAGGCGATAATCGCGTACAAGTTCTTCGGGACGAAATCGCCACAGAATCCGTTGGAAGTCGCGATCTGATTCACGGACTAAGATATAGCGATACATTTGTTTGATATCCGCTGTAAATGCGATTTTATGAAGTCGAAATTTTAGAAGTACATCTATGATATCTGGGTGAAGCTTGGGACCTGTTAACAAAACGTCATTAAGTGCCAAACCATTGCTAGACTTGCTTCCAGCATCGAACACTACCCTAGTACGTGTCGTAGAACTAGATTCTTTGAAAACACAATGATGTGGAATATAATAGGTTCCACCTGACGTAGTTGCATCATTCACTAACTCCATATGATTGGAATCCAAATATTCCTGAAGACACGCGTGGTATGAAAGTTTTAAATGTGGATTGCGCTCTAAACGATATTCAAATTTACGAAGTCTGACAAGAGCGATATCACGCGATTCACCGAGTCGTGGTGCATCTGGTTTAAACGGTAGGGCCACTACATACTGTCCTGTCTCGTCACGAGTGAAATTATTTTTGTAGAAATTTTCACATATACTTTCCTCATGTGTCATAGACCGTTGCTCAGGGAAGGACTCAAACTCCCAAAACCGTTGTAAATAATTGTCATTCTCAAAGGAGATTAAGCATGCATGAATCCTATCCGAGATTGAGGTAACACACGCGCGCGGGAGGTTAGAGTCGAAGGAAAGCTTACCTAACAATAAGTATCCGAATATGCTATTCACTGCAATCGGTGTGCCAGGTGGTCCCGAAATAGTGTTGTTTAGTAAAATCTCGGCCGATACATCGGCACCTAAGATTACCTCCACTGGTTGGGGGGTGTGAAAGTTAGGATCTGCTAAGCTTAGATTTTTTATATGGGCCCATTCAGTACAAGGTAATGGTACACTAGGCATCTGTGAAATCAATTTCGGCAAAATCATCGCATCAACTGGTACTACAGGTTGGTTTTGAAGTCTAGGGGTGATATTAAAAGAGGCTATCCCTCGAGGGTAGACGGGTTGGTCGTCTCCAATACCAAATACCGGTACGTTTATCGTTCGTCGTGATAGACCCAACCGCTGCACGCCGGCCTCAGTGATAAATGTCCCTTGACTGCCCGTGTCGATCATACAGCGAACGGTCCCACGATCGACACCGTCGACTCGCACGTTGACCAGCGCAGTTGATAGTAATACGGTATGAGTGCGATTATTAGAAGCCGTTGAGTATGCATTTATATCGCCGGTATTATCGTCGGAATATTCGGCTTCGCGATTAGCGACCGGGAGTGAAGAGCTGGTACTACATTCCTCCGTATGAGCGCTGCCATCGTCTGGGGCAATACCAACAGCTGTCGAAACAGAAGGTTTTTTAGGAGACACGCAAATCGAGCTGCTATGCCTTTTGAAACAGTACCTACAAACGAAACTACTCTTGCAGGATTCAAGGTCGTGACCTTGAGAAAGACAATTGATACAAACAGTTTTATTTCCTTGCACAAAAGCAAATCGATCTCGTGGAGTAAGATTCATAAATTTCGTACATTTGGATAAGTGATGAAAATCACCACAGCAAATACATACCTTATTACCGTTGACATAAGGTCGTGATTCGTTTGCGGATTCCTTGACTTTAGCAGTGAATGAACCGCGTGCGCCGCGAGTGGCTTGAGTCGTAACAGGCGCGGGCCGGCCGCTGGCGGCGGCATTGTTACCGCGAGCCGAACCGCCCGCGCTTTCGGAATATTTCGATTGACCGGTGATTTCGCATGCAGCTAATTCGCGTTCAAGAAAATCAATAAGAATAGAAATGTTTGGGATTTCTGATGGGTTTGCTAATGAAAGTTCGAAACGTTTCCGTACAGAATGTGGAATTTTTCGTAATAATATATTAAGGAGTATAAAACTCCAGTGCCGTACTGGGAATTGCATCGTCTCTAATGCTTTAATATTTTCTTGATAAATATTTAATAATTCACGAAGGCAAGATATTTTTTCTGAGCATGGTTTCAAAATCTAGAATTTTATTATAGAATTTTATCTAAGTGTTTTGATGCAATAACTCGTTTGTTGTCATAACGAGACACCAAAGTGTCAACGGCCGTCGTATAATTATCCTCTGTAATAGGTATCGATTTGATAAGATTATATGGTTCGCCCTTTAGCGTAAGTAGTAAATAACGAAACTTCTCCACATCCGTGTAGGCAAGATTGTCATGAATTAATGAACAAAATAAGTCATAATAAGATTGCCAATCGGTGGATTCACCTGAAAATGATGGCAAAGGAAGTTTAGGTAATTTATCGAAACGCAACCTATTATTCATAGAAAACGATTGACGCTGTGACATGCTCGGACGTCTACGCTCTTCATCCGCTTTCTTTAATCGATTCGAATGTTTTAAAACTTCGAAGTAACAATCGTTAAACTCGTTACGAATCGATAACTGTTCTTCTTTATCGAAGCATTTTGCCTTTATTAAGGATTTTTCTATTTTAGTCTGAATTTTAGTAAATTTTCTATGTTGAGCCGTTAGATCTTGTAATCTCGCCCGAAACTGCTCTTCATCAGAGACTATATCTAGTGTCCTCCGTAATTCAGAAATAATTATTTCCCTTTCGTAAATATCAAACGCCGCGGCGTCGGCCATATTGCGTGCTGCGTACCTACTATGAATAGTAGCAAAATGTACCGAAAACGAACGCGTGTAAATTGAAAATTTACAAAAAATACTAACTATTTCAAGGAAACACAACCTGGAGGTTTTATAATTCGGTTCGAGGCACCAGAAAATATGTTCAATATGGGATTTAACTATCGAGCACCTACCTTGTAACGCCGTGCGAGATGCAAACCGGATCCGGTATTTCCGTCGATGTTATCCCGATATTTCCCACAGTTGGAAGGTCACTGGTTCAGTTCATAAAGTCACCATCACATTTGCACCAGGGGGAACATGAATCCACCAATTAATGGTTAGAAAAACAGGGAATTAATAATAAATACACTGGAGCGCGTGTAAGTATGTTAATCGACTTTTATGTGTCATCGATCACGAAGTAGGTAGAAATAAATAATCTCGCCGCTTCTAGTGCAGTGCGAGTCGGCCGTAAGAGGGCACTCGAAGATCAATCCCATATTAAGTAGTAAAGAATAACAATATATTAATATGCTAAGGACAAAATCTCCAGATTGTGTAGTTCCTTACTTACTCTGTTCCGGTACGGAACATGTGGTCTCCTATTCGGGGGGGGGGGGGGGGGGGGGGGTCGCAGGTTCGAGCCCGGGTACGCACCTCTGACACGACACGTCGGAGTTAAGTGCGTTGAAGCAATTAAATACCACATGCTTCAATGGTGAAGGAGAACATCCTGAGAAAACCTGCACACCTGAGAACTCACCATAATGTTCTCAAAGGTGTGTGCAGTCTACCAATTCGCATTGGGCCAGCGTGGTAGACTATGGCCTATAGCCCTTCTCTGAGAGGAGACCTGCGCTCAGTAGTGAGACGTTAATGGGTTGCTCACGACGAATGAGGAATACGACGCATAGAGAGAGATACTCTTCTTCTCTATATCTTCTGAAAGATGTCCACTGCTGAACAAAGTTCTCTTGCATGGACTTCTACAGGCCTCGGTCTTGCGCTGCATGCATCCAGCGCAGTGTTGGCAGACCCTCCACTAGGTGGACCAACGACATCAAACGAATCGCAGCGAGTTTAGTACTCATGATTTATGAAAAAAATTAAATACTTGTCAATTAGGACAATATCTATATATATAAAAGAAAGTGGTGTTAGTTACACTATTTATAACTCAAGAACGGATGAACCGATTTGGCTGAAAATTGGTGGAGAGGTAGCTTAGAACCAGGAGACGGACATAGGATACTTTTTATCCCGTTCGACCGCGTTTCCGTCAAGTCACTATAAAACGTGGTATAACAAAAACGCATCTGACATTGAATAACAAAACGCAAATGACAGTGGAATAACAAAACGTAAATGACAGCTAAACGTTTGTCTTTGGTTAAGTATGGTAAACAATTTGACAATTATAAAAAGTGTTATAATAAAGCATTACTGATATTATAAATGCGAAAGTGTGTTTGTTTGTTGGTTTGTCCTTCAATCACGCAGCAACAGAACAGCGGATTGATGCGATTTTTTGCATGGGTATAGTAATTAGATGTAGTAGTGGTTCCTCAGACCGGGAGAGCTACTTTTTATCTCGGATAATGAAAGAGTTCCCGCGGGATTTTTAAAAACTAAATCCATGCGGACGAAGTCGCGGGCATCAGCTAGTAATATTATATTATCTAGTCTTACAACTGTAGCTGTTGCTGTCTGATCTTGTTACATAATAAATTTAGATTTTAACTTCATCCTTATGTTTTATCAATTTTTAACATGATTATTACATATTTGTGGTTTTTGTATGCTTCGTGTAAGTAACCGCAAATGTAGTTTATATTTACAATGGAATTAAATATCAATCTGGTTGATAAACAATCAATAAGACCAAGCAATCCATAATCACCATCAGGTGAGACTGCAGTCAATTGCTACTCTATATATTTAAAAAAAATCTTCCAAAACTCTCTTGAGTTTGCGATAGCCAATATTTATGAATGAACGCAGGGTCGTCGCGCGGTATAAATCTAATGTGTAAATAAACAAACTCGAGCCTGCATATTCTCGATTCGACCTTAATCATAGGGTGAATAGGTATATTCTAGGCAAGTGCGCTCCAACCGAGACCTCTTTTTTTTTAAAGAAAATTAGTTAAGTCCTTCCACTTCAAATAAGACGAAAGCTTGTGTTAACAGTGGTTGCAACGGGTGAGGCTCGAACCTGCGACCTTTCAGTTTTCAGTACGCACCTTTAACCGTTGGACCACAAGGCGAACCATATGTGTGTATCATCATCATCATCATTAGCAGCCCATCAACAGCTCACTACTGAGCGCAGATCTCCTCTCAGAGAAGGGTTATGTGTGTATAGCATCCCTAATATATGTATAAAATCAGGTGCTGATTTGGCTGGAGAAACTCCGCAAGCAAGTCGGCGACAACTTCACAGAAGAAGGACTCAAGGAGTTCATCTGGAAGACCCTCAAATCAGGCCAGGTTGTGCCTGGATACGGCCACGCTGTGCTAAGGAAGACTGACCCCAGGTAAGCAGAATTATTTCAGACTAAATATTAATATGTAAGAAATATTTTCGGCTCTGTTCCATCAGGAAGATAGAAATAAAAAATCGATCTGTCCCCTTATTATTACCAACGAGGGGACAGATCGGACTAATTATTTCCAGTCTGTATTAATTTTAACAAAAGATATCTCGGTTATAAATTATTATTTATTCTACATGGGCACTTTTTAAAGGATTCCATCATTTATGTTGTTAGGTACACGTGTCAACGCGAGTTTGCGCTGAAACACTTGCCCAACGACCCGATGTTCAAGCTGGTAGCAGCGGTGTACAAGGTCGTCCCGCCGATCCTGACCGAGCTCGGCAAGGTCAAGAACCCATGGCCCAATGTGGATTCACACTCTGGCGTCCTCTTACAGGTAATGATTACTTCTCTTAACACCATCGTATGTGGTCTCTCAGCGGGCGATGGAGAGAGCTATGCTCGGTCGGGAGGAGATCCGTCGGAGTACCAAAATCACAGACATAGCTCAGCAATTCGCGAAACTGAAGTGGGAATGGGCAGGGTACACAGTTCGAAGAGCTGTTGGTGGTTGGGGTTTTCTTGCTAATTATGAACTTCCGCAAAGTAACGCCTGCTTCTATCCAATATTTAAAAGTAATAGAAATTCAACTGTCTACCTGTTACGGTCCATGAGTTACAGCCTGCTAACAGACAGACGGAAATAGTATAGTATAGTCCCATTAGTACCGTTACCGCGCCCGCCGCGGGCGCAAACCGCGCCGTGTAAATTGCTGCTTCATTTTCCATATAAATCTGCATTCTACGGAGGCCGCGGTACCGCAACCGCTGCGGGCGCGGGCCTGGAACCGCGCCGTGGAAACCCAGTCTAAGGGTTCCGTTTTTAGTACAGAGTACGGAATCCTAAAAATATTTATTTCCTTACCTATTACTTTTCCAGTATTACGGTCTGAAGGAGATGAACTACTACACGGTGATGTTCGGCGTGTCGCGCGCCCTCGGCGTGCTCGCGCAGCTGATCTGGTCGCGCGCGCTCGGCCTGCCCATCGAGCGGCCCAAGTCCCTCAGCACCGAGGCCCTCATCAAGCAGCTCGGCAAGTAATGCACCCACGGTCGATAGGCGATCTACCGTCACTGCCAGCGCCTCCATAGCTGACTACATACACCGCAGCTTAAGAGCTTAAGCCTCGATCGATTACGCACTAAATATGCAAACCCATACAAACTCTAATGGTGGCTAGCATTGTAAATAAAATGCGTGAGTGTGTGGAACACTCGGTTGGGACCGAGTTCCTTTTAATAAATTATAAATAAGTTACCTATTTAAACAATATTATTATGAAAATATTATCTTCTAATAATGAAAACATTACCTTTTAGAATCAACGCCATCTCTCGCTACACTATAGAAAGGGGGTCGTGACGGAAATTCTTACAGTTTTTTTCGTCTAGCTCCCATCCGCCAAGTCTGTACCATGCGATAAGGAACTTTGTCCCAAAAATAATAAATTATCTCTAAAAATACAAGCTTATACACCATCTAAAAATGGTCACAATTTGTTTGTTAGAATCAAAATAAAAGCAAAATACACAACAGTGAAAACATTTGGAAATAATCTCTTTAAAAGTCATTATTAGAGTTTGACGACAGCATAACTAGTACGTGATCGCTTAAGGATCCTTTCCAACGTGCCCCGACCACACCGCATTGGCAAAAACAACCATGGCCATAGACCGGCCTTGGTTCCACACTTTGGCCTCGATACTGTTTGCCCAACATGTGGATTGACAGAATAGCATTGGCACCAGCACTCGCGCCAACATTGGCGTTAGCTTGTCAGAAAATATGCGCCGATGTTCGCAAAGCATCCAAACGTTGGGACTTGTAATGGATGCACAGTATAATTCGAAGCTGAAATAACGCACTGCCTGGTGATATTTTTGCCTGTGCGGTGTGGTCCCTCAATCGATACAGTTAATACGACTATAAACTTAGATCGTGATTCTCTGTGCCATTGAAATCGTAACTATGCACGAAACGATATTTAAGGTGTGCGTAAAAAACCCATTTTCAAATGGAGCGACCAAAACAAAAAGCCAGGTTCCATCTATAGTGGGAATAGCACAGAATACTAGTTTTATTGATGACAAAACCAGAACCACAAATATAATAAAGAGAAAACGCGATAAGCTTATTTTCCTGACTGAAAATAGGCTTAGTTTGACGTCTTGACGTGTTTCGCATAGTTACAATTTCATTAGACGAATCGATATTTTTGTACCTAATCAGTGATCGTGGATTACTCCAATCAAATCAATTTAAGAAAAGATTAAAACTAAGATCAGCTAGTGTATGATACTCAAGGTACTTAATTACAAATTTTTCGAGATTTTATCAACCTAGCCAGGTATCTGTAATAATAATAGCTTAATCGTAAGTTCTCGATTTCCGTAAGTATCGAGATTCGTATTTTTTGTTATATCAAATCTTGGATTGACACAAAGAATAGCTAGCTAACAGAAGATGTCAAAAAATTAGTATGTAATCAGCTAATTGAGAAAGAACTATCAGATCGCCTAAGATTGTCTGAAAAATTATTTCCATAAAACTGATGGTTGATCACATTTGTGAACCACTGTCAGTAAGTTTTAGGAAACACCACGTCATAGTTAAAACGTAATCACAGCTTGTGTCACATAACACCGATAGTCAATTTATATTTGATTATTTTTAAGTATTTCGTATTCAAAATTCGGCCTTTTATTTAATTCGCCCTTTATTTATTTTTTGTGTTAAGTGTAAGTGAATCGTTTTGATAGTATAGCTTTTACATTTGTAAATGGATATATTTGTATAAAACAGAAATAGCCAAAATAACTTGTTTGATAAAATTAATACATACCTTCTAAGTATAGTTAACATACTATAAAATCCGCCATTTCTTATTTCTGTCACTGAAAGCAATAGAAAATGGCGGCTTCTCATTCCTATACTCTTTTGAAGTAATCTAATTTAATCTACATAATTATGAAAGGTTCTATTTTAAATAAAACACATCTAAGTTGTAGTTAATCAAGCGATATCTCGGTGTACTTATATCTGTGATCATTTTTTTTGTTATTCATTTATAAAATTTTGTATTATATTATTTATCATGCGATCATGGATCGTTTGGATTCGTATTTAAATTGACTGTGGTGGTGTGATTCAACTGCCCACATAGCTATTAGTACTAAAGAGCAAAGTTACGAATTGTTGGATCATTTAGCTCATTATAATAATTGTAGGGTTGCATATTTAAAGGAGATGGGGGAACAAATAAAAGGTACTTACTATACTATTCAAGGACATGAAATCTATTAATTAAAATCTTTAATTGTTTACAAATTAAATACTCTTAAAAACTAATTTAAATAGAGTTATACGCTTACGAGTTCATTGGATATGTAATCTTAGAATTCAACTCACTTAAGGAAAAACAGATCGCAATCAACAACAATCCTATATAGTTTTTGTAAAGGAAAATGAAATTAATTTTGTAACCTATATGGTTTTCGAAGCTTAAAGTACCCCACTCCTTTAAGACGGTATGCTGTGCATACCGTTTTCTTTTTTAGAATAAATACGACAATATGAAGAATATTTGCGCCTACATTAGAATGATGTTACGCTCGTCACTCAGTATTGTGTAGTTTTCATTGTACTTAGCTGCAATAGCCTCTGTGATTTGTAGCAAGATGTTTACTAGGCGCTAAGGAAATACAAATAATTCACTATATACAGTATATTATAAAACTGACCAATGCTTTATCCTCAAACTAAAAATATAAACAGGCTGTAAATAATGCATTCAAAATAGGAATATGAATGAGAAATCACCATTTTCTACTTAGTACAAATAGAAAATGGTGGTTAAAATTCTTATCTTGATTGCATTTTATATCATATAAACTTTATGAGTGGCTGCTTTGAATATTAAAATAATTAAAAAATTTAATTAATTAATTAAATAATTCATAATTTTATTTTCTGATGAAAAATAATTAACTCAAGCAGCTGGTAATAATATAAATTGCTCAAGCATTTGACAATGATTACTTGATCAGTTGACAAAGCTTACTTAGCAGTTGACAAAGCTTACTTAGCAGTTGACGAGTCACAAGACTACTAGATGTTCACAATGATTCAGACAGCAATGGTTAATAGAGCAGTTGACAATGATTGTTCAAGCAGTTGAAAATGAATGCTCGAGTGATCCTTATATTCGCTCTTCTTTAGTAAATTTTGACAACTATGGATTTTTCTATAGAACCTGGGTAAGAAAATAGTTATCATGACGATAAGCAACCATTTGTGTAAAGCGACAAAAAATATTACCTTAACGCCTAGTACACCTCATATGGGACTTATTTATTTCTTTAATCATCCTATCTATAACATTTTTGTAGTTTGTAACTGTAATTTAATTTCAAGTTACCAAAGTATTGATGTTATTTTTGTTGATGGTCGAATGCATCAGTTTGATATATTGATTGTTATTATTATACCTATTGCATAATGCATACAATTCGGCAAGTGTTTCTTGCTTAGGCCAAAGATTTCTTGTAATGAAGAAATCGTATTGTCATACAATTTTTATAATAGTTCATTGCTTAGTTCATTGTCATTTTATTGTATAAGTATTTGTTGTTACATCAACTAGATTGTCTGTCTGTATGAGTCGTGTTATACTTAATCAACTAGTATGGTGTGTTATGGTCGATCAACGAATATAGCGGCGACAAATAGTAAATTGACAATACTAAAATAAATTGGTACGGTGTAGTAATTCGTTTTTTTTCTCATTTGCTTTGAGTCCATAGATCCTTTCAACATACTGTAACAAACCAAAAAGTGATATCCTACACTTGTAAGCATCCTACCTACCTACTTTTTTTTTGCAGACAAACAATTCTTCAACAAGACCGAGCATGATTCAAGCCTAAATCAATGTAACATCTTTGTTGGTCACTACTTTCATTCTGCGAAATGGAAGAACACGTTTACCAACTCGTTTCCAAGTGGAATTCATTCAACTCACGGATTCAACTCAAAACCATCTGGGATAATACTGAAAAGTTGAAAACTCCTCATAGTCTGTATTTCTAGCGCAAGTGTACATAACTTTACTCTATGAACTAGCGATAAATGCAGCCGAGAATCTGAATGTACAACCTTATAGTCCAGATTTCCTTACTTGAGTACTCGAGTAAACAATAATGGCCGAATGTTAACCAAAGACAATTTATAGGGTTGGGAAGTTATCGCATGAGCGATTGAACTAATGTGAATTGTGAAAGCATTATACAACTGAATGATTTTCAAACCAACTGCGATGGTCATAGACGTGTACCATTACTACAAAGACGTAAAAAGTAAATAAACAATATCTTTTTCGTAATTATATTAAAAAGAGGAATTTACAAGAAAAAATTAACGAAGATTTATTAATTATTACTAATCAGATTTTTGTTCTATTCTAAAGTATGTATACCCCATTTGTGGGTAACATTGTGATACAAACAATTTTCTTAAAAAAAACAGTAGTGTATTTTTATTTACCTGTTTTCTTTAGAAAAATAAACCAAACTAAAGAACTAGTTTGGTAATAATAAAGATTAAGATTATCTATATTTTATTTTATAATAATATCTAATTTTATTTAAGATAACCATTACAATCATTTTCTGCTAGTGATTTATTTTTTATCAGTATCCATTATATTTTATGTTCTAAAGTTACTCACCTCTACTGTAATGATGATTTAATTATTGAAGTAGGACGACTAGTCGTAATTCCTAGTTCCATGGATTCAATCCATTCATTAGGTCACTCATTCGCCTGTCCCCACCTCAACAATTCATAGACAATCTAGGGTTACGAAATGTCACTTTCTCCTAATCTGTGCAAATGAGTTCTGCCATAGTTCTGCTATTATTTCGGTTTTGAGAAAATAAATATCGTATATTGGTAAACTCGAAGCAATTTTTGGTGTAAATCGTAACGAATGTGTTTGATGAATAGATCTAGACAGTTATACATAGTTAAAAATGTGTGATTTGTGTGTAAATAAGTGATATTATTATTATTATCAAGAGGTGTTTGTTTACTCGAATACTCAAGTAAGGAAATCTGGACTTTACGAACGAAGCGGAATGTTGTCTTGAACTATTGTTTTTATTATGGTTGAAATTACACTCAAATAATATATTTTTGTGTAGCAATCATTTTTTGTTTCAAATCTTTACGATTATTTATTTATGAACTAAACGCCAAAATATGCGCGATTAACAAAAAATTCCAATATGGCGGTGACTGGCAACTTTCAACTTTCCTCTTTTTTGACCCTAGGGAACCATAAATATCGATTTTGAACGAAATTGGTCCAATAACAAAGAATTTCAATACGGCGGTGATTTTTTAAAATTTTTGAAAACATTTCTTCTTGACCTCAGGGAAGCTTAATATCGATTTTGAACGAAATCGATCCAATAACAAATTCCAGCATGACGGAAAAGTGCACCTGTGTTTGCACCATGGTATACCTACCATGGTGCAAACACAGGTGAAAATATATGGTATGGAAATAGGGTTTGCACACTTGATTGAGATAGACCGATAAATCTACTGCCATTAGCATAGTCAAGACGCTTTCGCAGGCGTAAGGATGCGAAAGGATCCTTCCGCATGCGATTCGTTAGTAACACGTAAGGATTTTATGTACAAAAAATGCGAAAGCCGAATCGATGCCTACACGGTTCTATGGAAAATTACAGTTTTGTGTGGACAAAATGCGAATCGATCCTCACAGATGTGGTTTCTGCCTTATTCTCTTTAGTTCTCTTTGGTCAAGACGAAAAAGACACGTCAATTAAGGGTGGAACCACATTTGTGAGGATCGTTTCGGATTTCACCCATACAAAACTGTCAAATTCCATAGAAACGTGTACGGATCAAATCGGCTTTTCGATGCGTACACGAATGTATGGAAAATGACAGTTTTGTATAGGCAAAATCCGAATCGATCCTCACAAATGTGGTTTCACCCTAAGCTGGAACCACATCGGGCGCATCAAAGAGAATGTAACCACTACGCGCATCTCGGACGAAGAATCAATGGACTTGACAGACGCGTATACCCGAAAGGGACAAATATAAAGTACTTCAAAACGCAGGGCTACCATGTCATTAAAAAATTTCCCCAATTTCATAGAGCAACCTTTCCATGGAACTAGGAATTGAAATTTTCCTTAAAAAAACATACATCGATAACAAAATTTATATTAGACATTTTATTCAAAATTCGCAGCTCTACTATGGAGTTTGTATAAAAGGTCGATTTTTTTTAATTTTTTTTTTACAGTTTTTGCTTTCGAAGGGAATAATACTTTCCCTATAAGTTATATAGTTGCTCAGAATCATGGTACTGCCCTCGTAATTGATAACACAGTATTACTGTGTTTTCAATTACGAGGGCAGAGTATGAATACATTGTTTTCGGGCCAGTGTCTATGGTTATCTATATATATATATACATTAATATATATATAGCTGCTGGGGCTGATTCACTGACTGATTGATCACCTCTCCTGTAAAATTTTGTATGAAAAATTTTTTTTTCACTGATGGTTTCGTATAGAAGATAAAAATTCATTCGGAGGAAAATTATGGAGAGAACTGATGATTGAGGATTTCGGAGACGGGTGAGGAGCGCGGCCAGGGTATTGAAGATAGGTGGGGGGTGCTCGAACAAATGTCATTCGAAACCTCATCTAATTGGCAGTGAGCTGAAAAAAAATTCAAAATGGCGGAAAAAAGATGGCGGCCATACAAACTTCGTCGGTGTCTATCTCGGAGAGGATAAAAGATGGATGAGTGGATTCTTGACAAAAGATGATCGGGACCCAGAGGTCTATTTAATGAATAGAAAAAAATCCAAGATGGCGGTTTTTTTTTTCTCCATACAAAATATATGGCGAATATTGAAGAGGCAAGAAGCTGAGAACTATGCAAGACTTTGATACGGTTCCTTTTCAAGTTTTGTTTTTATAGAAGAATTCTCATTCTGACAAATGATGAGATATGATGATCGAGGGTTTGGAAGGTGGGTGAGGAGCACGGCCAGGGTATTGAAGATAGGTGGGGGGTGCTCGAGCAAAAGTCATTCGAAACCTCATCCAATTGGCAGTGAGCTGAAAAAAATCCAAAATGGCGGATTCAAGATGGCGGCCATACAAACTTCAACGGTGTCTATCTCGGAGAGTATAAAAGATGGAAGAGTGGTTTTTTGATAGAAAATGACCAAGACCTAAAAGTCTACTTGCCAAGTAGAAAAACCGCGGTCCGCTTGCGGGCCGCGCACCCACGCGCCCTACTAGTATTATTATACAGCTGCAAATCCTAACTGACTGATATAATAATTTGTTCCCAAAGATGGTAATAATGATATAGGAGGGTTTATTTGCGATGAAGCAAATAAAAAACTGAAGAAATCAGTTTATTTATTGTCCCTTAAATAAAATAAGTTTTGTGTAGGTACATATTCCTAATGTTATCATTGTTATGAAGCATTGTTTTAATTGCATAATGAATTCGTACATTTAAATATTTTTTACAAATTGCTTTTAATAATAGCGAATAATGGGACAAATCTGTAAGATGAATTTTCTAAAGCAGTTTTCATTAAAATGCTTAGAACAAATGCGGGTGTTTTTTTCCAGGAGTCCAATGTCTTCGACCTGTTGATGTTATATTTTTGTAGTTTGTAACTGTAATTTAATTTCAAGTTACCAAAGTATTGATGTTATTTTTGTTGATGGTTGAATGCATCAGTTTGATATATTGATTGTTATTATTATACCTATTGCATAATGCATATAATTCGGCAAGTGTTTCTTGCTTAGGCCAAAGATTTCTTGTAATGAAGAAATCGTATTGTCATACAATTTTTATAATAGTTCATTGCTTAGTTCATTGTCATTTTATTGTATAAGTATTTGTTGTTACATCAACTAGATTGTCTGTCTGTATGAGTCGTGTTATACTTAATCAACTAGTATGGTGTGTTATGGTCGATCAACGAATATAGCGGCGACAAATAGTAAATTGACAATACTAAAATAAATTGGTACGGTGTAGTAATTGGTATTTTTTCTCATTTGCTTTGAGTCCATATATCCTTTCAACATCCTGTAACAAACCAAAAAGTGATATCCTACACCTGTAAGCATCCTACCTACCTACTTTTTTTTTTGCAGACAAACAATTCTTCAACAAGACCGAGCATGATTCAAGCCTAAATCAATGTAACATCTTTGTTGGTCACTACTTTCATTCTGCGAAATGGAAGAACACGTTTACCAACTCGTTTCCAAGTGGAATTCATTCAACTCACGGATTCAACTCAAAACCATCTGGGATAATACTGAAAAGTTGAAAACTCCTCATAGTCTGTATTTCTAGCGCAAGTGTACATAAC
The DNA here is from genome assembly GCA_029955525.1 of Oeneis ivallda. Lineage (NCBI taxonomy): Eukaryota > Metazoa > Arthropoda > Insecta > Lepidoptera > Nymphalidae > Oeneis > Oeneis ivallda. The sequence continues at coordinate 28,078,554 of JARPMR010000001.1, read as the reverse complement.
CTACCTACCTACCTACCTACTCTGTTGATGTTATCCACAAGTCACGAAGTGCAGTATTTTTTGTAAACCTGAAACATAAAATCACAATATATGAATGATGACTGAATTTTTATAAAAATGGAATATACACTTCGTTATTGTTTATAAGTGTAAAATTACCCACAATTATGGGTAACTTTAACTCTTAACTACTGGTATCCCTAAAATAGGAATAACCCGATAAAATTTAAAATTACGTACAAAATGGCGGCATGACATTGATATTGCTAGTGTTTGACGATTGGTTGTGTATTACAAAACTTAATCGGTTAATACTAAATTTTACAATAAGAATTTGAGACATTTCATAATTATATTTTCTGCATATAAAAACCTGATATTCTGTAATCAAACGAAATCTTTACTTGTTTGTACAATTCAAGTAGGAAACAACAAAACAAATCATACTTACGAATGAAAGGTTATGTTTCTTATTTTGCGCTCGCTACGACTGTTACAGCCGATCACAAAGCAGTGCACCATAATTATAGCTTTTATACACCTTCAACATTCAATTTAAAACGGAAAACTAAATAAAAACTTGTAATAATCGCATTAAATTACTATCACAAGAGGCACACATCAGATTTGTTGGGCACAGATGACAACTGTGCCCAACAAAAAAAAGCTAAACTATGACAAAGACAAAAAAATATGTTTTTATCTTTATCACTCTTCACAGCTTTCCATACATCTTTCTTGCTCTAACAAGGTATTATTATTTTGATGCCAAGTCCATTGATTCTTCGTCCGAGGGGCGCATCGATTCGCATTTTGTCCATACAAAACTGTCATTTTTCATAGAGTCGTGTACGCATCGAAAAGCCGATTTGATACGTACACAACTCTATGAAAAATGACATATGTGGTTCCAGCCTTAGAGAACAGTATTAGGCTGAAACCACATCTGTACGGATCAATTAGGATTTGTCCAAACAAAACTGTCATTTTCATAAATTTTTGTACGGATCAATTCGCCTTTTCACATCGATTCAGGTTTCGCATTTTTTGTACCTCAAATCCTTATGAGTAACTCTCGATTCACAAGCGTACGCATACTTAGGCGTGCGTACGGATCCTTACGCACGTGAAAGCGTCTTGACTCAGCTAATGGCAACTAGTGCAATGTCATAGTGCACAGTGTCATAAATCGGTGAAATTTTCTGAACATAACATTTTGAAATTCTATTATGTCTGTTTTTACTTTTATTTTAACTAGTCTAGTTCAATAATAATAGTTTCTTTGACTGGTTGATTGACTTGGTTTTGTATTCAGTTAGTGTTTTTCGTTTGTCTTTGTTCTTAATTCTCAAAATAAAACAAAAGTAGGTATTGCTTCCAAGCTCCAAGAATATAATTATAGAAGTAATGTAGTAAGTGCTCTGTTTATTATATAACTTTAATAGTTTATATTAATAAAAACAGATTGATTCATCTCAATTTATTTTTTCTTAGATAAACATTTTTAGGGGAAAACATTTTGAAACGTGCTTAATTTAGGAAAATTTCAGTAGGCGTACGGGGAAAATTAAAATCAGAGGGTGGCAGCACTGATTCTCAATCAGATTGCTGGGGGGTTGTGGGACTGCTCCTGTGCAGTGCTGTCAATTTAGCGACTTTGTCGTCAGAAGTGACGACTTTCGTTTAAATCTTAGCGACAAAAAAAAGATTTGACGACAAACTGGTAGGTGTCTGATGGGCAAGGGAAGGTTAGAAGCGGAAGGGGCATCGAATTAAAGATAGATAAAGAGATTAAGAGACCATGTCATAATAAAGACAACGTTATGTACGTAAAATCATATTATTTAGTCGGAACAAACATGACTAAGTATAACAAAATAACCCCGGGACAGAATTTAATAGAATTTTGTCAGAATCATACCATAACTATGGCCTTTCATTTCCCGCAAGTCTCATCAGTGGAGGCTCTTGGACCACCTTCGCCCATTGTCCTTTAAGTTTTAAATTTATTTATTAACTTTATTTACTCATAACTTTAGCAATTTTAGATAAAAAAGCAACTATTGTGTAAATTCTTTTGCAAAATTTTTATTTAGAATTTGAAAAAGAAATATTTATTTATGGAAAGTGACTTGCACGCCAGAAAGGTGCACAAATAGAAATAGAATACATGTAACCTAGTAAGGTATAATAATCTAACCTCAGCACTTGATTGTATGATGATGTATGGCATTTAGTAAACCTGAACGCGACCTCTGCACTGGCTCTAAAAAGAGGCTATTGGCGTTAATTTAATTACAATTTAAGTACATTTAAAAATACTAATCTATATATATAAAAGAAAGTGGTGTTAGTTACACTATTTATAACTCAAGAACGGATAAACCGATTTGGCTGAAAATTGGTGGAGAGGTAGCTTAGAACCTGGAGACGGACATAGGATACTTTTTATCCCGTTCGACCGCCTTTCCGTCATGTCACTATAAAACGTGGTATAACAAAAACGCATCTGACATGGAATAACAAAACGCAAATGACACTGGAATAACATAACGTAAATGACAGCTAAACGTAATTTTGTCTTTGGTTAAGTATGGTAAATAATTTGACAATTATAAAAAGTGTTATAATAAAGCATTACTGATATTATAAATACGAAAGTGAGTTTGTTTGTTGGTTTGTCCTTCAATCACGTCGCAACAGAACAGCGGTTTGATGCGATTTTTTGCATGGGTATAGTAATGGATGTAGTAGTGGTTCCTCAGACCGGGAGAGCTACTTTTTATCTCGGATAATGAAAGAGTTCCCGCGGGATTTTTAAAAACTAAATCCATGCGGACGAAGTCGCGGGCATCAGCTAGTATTTAATAATATATATTACCATTATTGTAACAATCACACAATTTTATTTATTTATTAAATTACTAGCTGATGCCCGCGACTTCCGCGTGGATTTAGTTTTTAAAATCCCTCGGGAACTTTGATTTTTCGGGATAAAAAGTAGCCTGTCACTCTCCAGGTCCTCAATTATATCCATACAAAAATCACGTCAATCCGTAGCTCTGTTGCAGTGTAATTGAAGGACAAACCAACAAACAAACAATTTCGCATTTATAATGTACTAGCTGACCCAGCGAACTTCGTACCGCCAACTTATCTATATAAATAAAACAAATAAACTATCCCAATCCAAAAAAACTATCCTATCTTTTAAGTTGGATCAAACCGCACACGGTGTGCAAATTTGATTAAAATCGGTTAAGTAGTTTAGGAGTCCATCGCGGACAAACAACGTGACACGTTATTTGTATATTATATTAAAGATTTTTATTATATTAGCTTACTATACCCATTTTAGGTAACTCCTAAAAATATGGTCACTTACAATGCGGTAATTGGAAATCTATTAGACGGATACAGTATTAATCCATATAAACTTAAATACGTCGTTATTTACCATGAGCATTTCATGTGCATTATGATAATCCTTTACACCATATAATTTAAATGAATATCTTAGGAGTTATCGCAAAATTAAAATGAACGCGCGTTCAAATAAATCCATATAATCGACGCAACAAGCTGATGCGACCCTACGACAGAAGAAACATGTCTTCTTCTTCTTCTTTATCAACCTATAAACGTCCACTGCTGGACAAAGGTCGCCTGCATGGACTTCCACAGGCCTTGCGCCGCTTGAATCCAGCGGCTCCCTGCGACTCGTTTGATGTCGTCGGTCCACCTGGTGGGGGGTTTGCCTGCCAACACTGCGTTTCCCGGTGCTGGGTCGCCAACTAACCAATACCTTGGGACCCCCAACGACCATCAGCTCTTCGAACTATGTGTCCCGCCCATTTCCACTTCAGTTTCGCGACACGCTGAGCTATGTCGGTGACTTTGGTTCTCCTACGAATCTCCTCATTTCTGAATCCGATTCCCATACGACGGGGGGTAAGACAGGGAGACGTTATATTTCCGAAACTCTTCACTTGCGCCCTAATAGACGTGTTTAAGGTGTTGGACTGGAAAATTTGAGACATTAATGCGAATGGCGAATATATCTCACACTTGCGTTTTGCAGACGATATAGTTATACTGTCGGAATCACTGCAAGACCTTGTAGAAATGCTGGCCCAGCTTAGCTGTTCTTCCAGACAAGTGGGTCTTAAAATGAACATAGACAAAATGAAAGTCATGTTGAACGAGCACGTTATCTCAAGACCTGTTAACGTTGACAATTTCAGCATCGAAGTTATTCAGGAATACAACTACCTTGGCCAGATTATACAACTCGGTAGGAACAACTTCGACGAGGAGGCTGACAGAAGAATTCAGCTGGACTGGGCAGTATTTTCAAAGCTGCGTCAGGTCTTCGATTCGTCGATTCCGCAAAGCCTGAAGACAAAGGTTTTCAATGAGTGGGTCCTACTCCTACCTCTAAAGTAAACTTCAATAATTAAAAAATATTGTGCCTTTTGACACCGTCGTAAGAAATCTGTCACTTTCACCCCTCGTAGAACAATGTACTGTTGTTGATTCAGGTGATTTGATCTTGTCAACCAGTTTTTAGGGTTCCGTAGTAAACAAGGAACCCTTATAGTTTCGCCATGTCCGTCCGTCTGTCTGTCTGTCTGTCTGTCTGTCCGCGGTTTAGCTCAGAGACTATTGGTACTAGAAATCTGTAATTTGACAAGGGTATAAATATCAATCACGCCGACAAAGTCGTGAAATAAAATTGTGAAAAATATTTTTTTTAGGTTTACCTCCCCTACATGTAAAGTGGGGATGAACTTTTTTTTCTCGTCTATCCCATAGTGTGGGCTGTCGTTGAATAGGTCTTTCAAAAATATTGTGGTTGTGGTGACATCATTTTTCAATTCAGGGATTCTTTTGTGAAATATGATATTTTAAAGTGATAAATTTTATTAGAGTCAACTGTCCCCCCCCCTCTGCCAGCTAAATGGTTGTATATAGGATACAAGAAAAAATTCACAGCAGTAGTATATATAATGAATTTTAAAGGAAAACTATCACGGTTAAATAGGGTTCATTAGTTAAGGAGTTATATCTGTTTTTTCTAAGTTAGGTATTACACGTAGTGTAAGTTGCATATTTTGTAGAATATTATAGTATTTAAACCATGGAACTCAAAATTTATTCAATATATATAAATAAAACAAAAGCACTATCCTAGGTCAGCAATAATATTTGAGACTTTCAACTACGGAACCCTACACTGCGCGCGGCCCAACACGCACTTGGCCGGTTTTTAACATTGGTTATGAGATAGGCCAAAAATACTATGATATTATTTAGCCACCTTTTCGTAAGCGATTTTTTTTAGAAAACTGGTCATTTTAAGTAGCCACTAACTATTGTCCTAACGGCAACACTGACTGCTGCCAGGTCACATTCAGTTCAGAAATCAGACTTTAGTTCAAGCTCTCTGTGGTTTAAGTTTGAATGGTTTGAATCAAAGAGAATGTAACCACTACGTTTTTGTTTGAATGTGGAACTGATACCGGATATCCCTACCACTTTATGCTACGTTTACATGCGTGCTAAGGCTTGGCAAACATCCACAAGCTCCAAGCCTTTACAAACGCTTGGATGCCATTTACACGCTTGCGAGTGTGTAGTGTGTTACGGACAGGCAAACTGTGCAGACAACAACAGAAGTGATGGAAGATGTAGACGTAGACTTTCTTTTTATCTTTGTGGTTTACGTCCTTTGGATTCCATATTATGCATGGTTCACTTTGAACACTATGCCTCAAGAAAGGCCATAGTTTCGTCGTTTGACTAACTACTGATCTATACTAATAAAATTACAAAGAGGAAAGATTTTTTTGTTTGTTTGTTTGTTTGTACCGAATAGGCTATGTAACTACTGGACCGATTTTAACCATTTTTTCACCAATAGAAAGCTAAGTTATCAGGAAGTAACATAGGCTATAATTTATTTTCAAAAAAATTAGAGATCCTTAAGAAAATTGCAATAATGCAACCCAAGGTAGCAAAATTTTGCCTATAAAATGCATTATTTGGCGTGTCCTGAGAAAACTATTGATGATACATAAAAATTATGTACTACATGATTAAAGTACTCATTATTTTCTACAAAAAAGTCCCCAAGGAAATATATCTAGTATCTATCTATCTAATCTATCTCTATCATATTTAAGTCACAATAGCAACTTTTGTGTTCTAAAATTTAATTAGATTGCCTTTACTGTCGTACGAGTAGTATTAAATCTTCCTTACTAATACATAATATTATAAATAGTGTGTTTGTTTGTTGGTTTGTCCGTTAATCACGCTGCAACAAAGCTACGGATTGACGTGATTTTTTGGATAGGTATAGTTGAGAACCTGGAGGGTGACATAGGCATCCCGGAAAATCAATGAGTTCCCGCGGGATTTTAAAAACCAAATCCATGCGGACGAAGCCGCGGACATCAGCTAGTGATAAATACGCCGTCGTATACAGCGCAGCGTAAAAACACCCGTTCGTCGCGAGCTCATAAGCGACACTAAACACGCACCAACGTGTAAATACGTCGCAAGCGCTTGCCGCAAGCTTCTTTTGATCTGTGTTCAAAAACCGACATAGGCCCGGATCGGCGACAAGCTCACGCAAGCCGTCGCAAGCCAAGCCAAACACCCCGTTCACACGCTTGTATTTGTGGACACTTGTCGAGACTTGCCAAGCGTGTAAACGTAGCTTTATAGTTCCTACCATTGTGCCAGCGCCCAACACATCCTTCTCTCATTTCAATGGCGCCCAGCATCATGCCCACATCATGCCAGCATTGTGCCAGTAATAAAAAGTGAGTAAATCTTCATCTTAAAAAGTTAAAATTTATATCGCTTTGCATCATAATCTATGTTGATTTACCTGTTGCCAAAACTTATTAAATGAAGCTTCCTTGTTGGAAGACAACATATTTTATGCATATTTTGCTTGGCATTTGATCCACTTTGTTTTACTATCTTTTTATTAATTGTGTATTTGACTTGTCAAAATGTTGATAATCATTAATGATAACATGGAAAAACAGAAAATAAACCTCAATAGCGCTCTCTTTGTCTAACAGCTAACTTTAAGCTCTATATTTCCCATTAGCTGGTGCTGGCGACCGTCCACGTGACGCGTCGCCCGCCGTCCGCGTGGGTTGAGTATTTTAAATCCCTCGAGAACTCGTGATTTTCCAGGATAAAAGTAGCCCATGGTCACTCTCCAGGTCCTCAAATGCAAAATGACCCATGCAAAAAATCACGTCGATGCGTAGCTCTGTTGTGGCGTGATTGGAGGAAAAACCAAGAAACAAACACTCGCATTTATAATATTTTAACATAAAAAGTAGTTATGTATGGTATCGCTGACTTTTTTTTGTAGATATTGATGTCTTCTATAAAACTGTACAAGTACATTACTTTGCTCTACTGTCAATAGTTTCCGCAGCGTACGCGATGACTAGTTGAGATATTTTGAAAATGAAAAATGGCATTGTGCTATCATATTATCAATATTTAATAGTTATTTTAAATAAATAAATAAATATAGTTGAATATCCAATTTGATTTGGTATTTATTATTACTTTATTTTCTGTGATACTCACTTTGATGACTTTCAAAGTTAGGGCCTCTTGCAGAACTCTGCTAACCCAGAGTTAGCCGCTAACTCTGGGTTAAAATGATAGATTTTAAAGATTTTGTATACAGTATCTGTCAAAATAACAAATTTAATCCTGGGCTAGCTAACTCGGCGTTTCTGCAAGTGGGCCCTAAAGTATTACTGCAAACAGTTGAGAATCTAGAAAGACCTTTTAAAACAACTGGGTACAACAAGAAACAATGAAGTTTCAAAAAAATAAAATAGATGTTTTAAAATCCCACACTAATTACAATTTTGTTGGTAAACATGCACACAACTTGTGAGGGTCAATTGCAAAAAAAATTTACATTTGGTAAAAGAAAATTGTCCTCGGAAATAACATGTTTTTAAAAATATTTCAGTGAGTGAATTTATTTATAATTATTTCTTCATGTTAGTTAAATATATGCTTTTCATGAATAATTATGATTGGTATTTTATCTAGGATTAATAGAAAAAATAAAAATAAATTAAAATTAATTACTTATTCAAATTCAACAGTACAACGTTTTAAATAAAATTAAATATCTTGTAAAAATGTATAAAAATTGAAGAATTTTTCATTTTGATTTTCTTTTTGATTATCTTTATGAGTTAATGCTTTTCTCTCTAAAATACTAAATGTGATTGTTATTGATTAATTTATTTTAAAAACTACCTGATGAAAACATGTCTCACATTTTCTTCCTTTGCGTGATGTTGTTTGTATGATGAAGATTTAGAAGTTTTAATCACATATGTTTTTTACGTGTAGCAGTACTTTTACTACTACTAACTTATGAGAATCAAGTGCCAGCCATCTTATTTTTCTAGCAGTGTATGATTTCCTAGTTGACAGTGAATTTCGTTGTAAAAAACAGTTGAATTTGTGTGATGTAATATATTAGGCATGTTTATGTTTTTTATTACATACTCATGATAATATAATAGCTTAATTATTGTGTTAAATAATGAAAGTGTCGGGCCTGTGAAAATCTCTCCTATTTATAACTTAGAAAAATATTAATTTTGTCACAACAAAATTTGCTTCCTTTGGATGACACTGTGGGACGTCACACAGAGGAAATGCCTTTAGGATGCATACACATTAGTACTTTCCATAACACTCTATCTCAAAATACTCAAAACATTCACAATATGTACACAGTGATGTGAACATAATATATCAAAATATCAACTGTCCTTAAGGTAATATAATTTTTTCTAATATTTCTATAAAATTAAGGAACTTCGAATTTTTTCCTTTGAAATCCAAGAAAATAGTTTCATAATGTTTCTTTAACTGCTTTAATTGCCCCTCAAATTTTACTGATTAATATAACTAAAACGGAAATATACTATATTTTCTGCTATACTTTTATTTTCTGACTGAAAGCTGATGCATGCAAAGTCGTCCGCGTGGGCAGAACCTCTGCAGCATCAGGATTGAGGAGTTTAACATCAGCTATCTGCCAATGAAAGTCCTATTGAAATCGGTCCAGCAGTGCCCGAGATTAACCTAAACAGACAGACTGACACATGAAAATTTTAAAAATTAATGTATTGTTTTAAGTACCCAATAATATACTTTCATAATTATGCATTTAGTAGAAAGCAGTTATTTTGACATTAAAAAATAATAGACACTTCAATTTTATTTATTTGTATAGAATTTATAATTTAAAATCACACGAAATGGATTAAACTAAGCAGCCGAAATCACGTGCGATAGCTAGTTATGAAAAATAATATAATATGTGATTAAAAGTATGGATTAAAATAGTAAAATAATTAACCAGACATGCCTTTAACAGGGGCCGAAAGACAAAGAAGGTATCTTCAAAAGTTAAAAAACTGTAATCCTGATAAGTTAGAAGAATTAAAGAAAAAGAATTTAGAGCAAACAAAAATATAAAATATAGAAAAATGATCTTAATGAACGGGAACGGGAATTGCACTTGCAGCGATAATTATTAGCAACATTATAAATCCTCCCTTTCAAATTCCTTTTTCTAACATTATTTTCCTCTGTGTGACAAAAATATTAAATTCCTTTATGTTTCTTCTGTATGGCGTACAATTTTTGTGCAATTGACCATAAAGTGTGGCAATGTTTCCAATTGCAATAAACTTGCAGAAGACAGCAAGGTGTTAACCAAGTCAATTTCTGCAAGTTTAGTTTTCAAAGTAAGATAACTATACAGAGTTGGGTATCATATGAAAGGCCTTTACCTGTACATTCTAAAACAGATTTTTATTTATTTTTATATATAATAGTTTTTGATTAATCAGGCAAAATGTCGGAAAAATACTGTTCTCCCCTTATCTCTGAAGTTTACCAATCTAAAAATCAGAAATAATTATGGTCAATTAGAGGTTTATGTATATTGACAGGAAAAATAACACTAATTAACCCCCGACGCAAAAAGAGAGGGGTGTTATAAGTTTAACGTGTCTGTGTATCTGTGTATCTGTCTGTGGTAGCGTAGCAGCCAAACGGATGAACCGATTTTCGTTTAGTTTTTTTTGTGTCATAGATAATTTTATCCCGAGTGTTTTTAGCCATGTTTCATGAAAATCTGTTCAGCCGTTTGAAGATTATCAGCTCTTTTCTAGTTGATTAGGGGATCTGACTAACTTCCTTATGTCCGATCGATTCGAAATTTGGTACCGTGTTACTTCAATGATATTGAAAGTATATGGTAAGGTAACCATGACTTGATCAGCCGTTTGAAGATCATCAACTCTTTAATAGTTGATGAGGGGATCTGACTACCTTCCATATGTCCTGTCGATTCGAAATTTGGTACCTTGTTACTTCAATGATATTGAAAGTATATGGTAAGGTAACAATGACCTGATCAGCCCTTTGAACATCATCAGCTCTTTAATAGTTGATGAGGGGATCTGACTACCTTCCATATGTCCTATCGATTCGAAATTTGGTACCGTGTTACTTCAATGATATTGAAAGTATATGGTAAGGTAACCATGACCTGATCAGCCGTTTGAAGATCATCAGCTCTTTAATAGTTGATGAGGTGATCTGACTACCTTCCATATGTCCTATCGATTCGAAAGGTACCGTATTACTTCAATGATATTGAAAGAACATGGTAAGGTAACCATGACTTTAAATATGACATGTTAGAGTAAGGTTTAGATTTCGAAGGTGGGTAATTAAATGGGATCAATTAGGCTCAAATTACCACTGCGCTAACAAATCACTATAAAGACCTTCCTAATATTTATACCTACTTTAAAAAGGACTAAATGAAAGTAAAATTAAAAATTTTAAACCCCCCCCCCCCCCCCCCCCGACACAAAAAATAATCTCTAAAAACTAACAAATAATATTTTATTCCTATATATAATTATTATCGTCACATATATTATGTAAGTTCAAATATTTTTATTTTCCAAGTGTCGTCGTCGCGTCGGGGGACCGCTAAGTGAGAAAAACAGGTGTAGTCGCAGATTGCAACAAAAGAATTTACTCAAAATCGACACAACCGTCAACGTCGTCTGCCCTCACGTGTCGCGCGCGGCATTACGTAGAGCGTAGACTATACATGCATTAAACTTAAGATCGCTCGTACCTAAATGTAATTCGTAATAATTAATTAGCTGTTGGAAAAATACTTTATAAACTTTAGCGGTCCCGCGACGCGACGACGACACTTGGAAAATAAAAATATTTGAACTTACATAATATATGTGACGATAATAATTATATATAGGTATAAATAGTTATTTGTGTTATATGGGGCCAAAGGAATTTTTTGTTCCCCGAGGGCGTTATTTTGAATTCAGAGCGAAGTGAAGGATTCTATAGTAGACTCCCGAGCGCAGCGAGGGATTCTAAAGTAGAATCCTGAACGTAGCGAGGAATTCAATATACGCCGCCCGAGAACAAAAAATTTTGGCCCCGAATGACACACATTATTTTTCATCATTACCTATGAGAAAAAGCTAGGAGTATCAACCTACTATATAATTATAGAGTATAGACATTACCAATACGTATATGTATGTAATTGAAAGTTTAAATAAAACACAAATAAATTTTTATGAAATAATTAAACATTAATATTTATGTTGGAAGTATGGGCGTATATGTCTAATCGACAAATTTGATCACGTGACTTATCGTAGACAACAGCTTCTCAACCATTTTTGAATTTCGACACATTTTTGAATTCTCTCTTCTGATTGGTCCGCGTTAGTGCTTTAGTATGCTAAAGCACTTTAACGCGGACCAATCAGAAGAGAGAAATGAAAAGTCCCATGGGGTTAAAATGAAATTTTGCTCCCGCTGTCCTCTGAAGCCAATATTCGTTTTTCGAATAGGTATGATGAAAATATTATTTGTTAGTTTTTAGAGATTATTTTTTGTGTCGGGGGGTTTTTAAAATTTTTAATTTTACTTTTTTGGATACTTACAATAAACGCCTTCAAACAAAGTTAACGATGAATAAGCATATTAATCATATTATCATCGTTTTACTTTTACTTTTGGAGTATGGAACCCTCGGTGCGCGAGTCTGACTCGCACTTGGCTGGTTTTTTTTCTATTTGATCTATTATTGTTTTTGGTTTACCAATTATAAGTTTTAAAGGGAAAAGGTTTCTGAGGTGTGACGATTTCACAAAGGCTTATGGCCTTAGTAAGCACTACAGCATAAATTGCTTTTCGAACCTGCGGTCAAGTCTGGACTCTCTACAAAGTCAAAACTTGTTATAAGAGCAACATTAATGTTTTTACAGAGGCACTAATCAATCATGGCAGGCAGACATCCACTGAAGATTCTGGTTCTAGGGCCTCACAAGATTCTGAGTCCTGAGAGAAACTCTATTGAAGAGATCCCGAAGATCCAGAATCCTGAGGGAAACTGGTGAAGAACCAATTTGTTCTTATGCTAGTAGAAAAAGAAAAGAGAACACATATGTGGAGGTGAGTGAACAAAATTATTACTAGTTGACTAAACCAACTGAAGTGATATTTTTAACAAGAAATGTAATCTGACAGAAATTTTACTCCTGTTTTCATCACCATACTCTAACTTTTACGAGCTACCTAAGTAAGATGACACTTTCTGTCAATTTTTTTTCATGAACCCTTAGGGAACACCTAAAGGTAGAAATGACATTGGGTAAGGGATTGTATTTAAGAGCTTCCTAAGTAAAGAGATAGTCCTTTGATCCTAATTTGTAAAAATAGTAGTGTAGAAGTATATTTTTTAATAGACTTTTAGATTGATCTTGACAAAGATTAGCCATTGAAAGAGATAGTGCACAATTGTGTGCGCAAACTCACTCTCATAATCAGAAGGGATGTGTCATGTCAGAAGGGGATGATAGTGATACACAGCCAACTTCCTATCTCCAGGCTAGTATTGAAGATTTCTTGAAAGAAAAACATATTAAATTTTTTGTCTCAACCTGGTAATTGAGCCCAGGACCTTGTCATCCAGGACATTGCTAACAACTAAACTAATGCGGCAGTTGCCCTCTAAATAAACGAGGCTACAAAGGTTTCTACTGATTGTGTGTACTCAGCAGGTGGAAAATGAGACGAAATACATAACATGGACCAAATAGTTCTCAAAGCCTTTCTGGAAAAGCTGGCACCCGAAGAGCCTCCCACCAAAAAAAAGAGGACCGAATGCACATTTGAATCCGTATTCTCAGTCTGGATAAAATACCTCAACCCGACAGAAGAGTTTGAGAGGAGGCCAGGAGGAAACTGAGTTCAATAAGAGGTACGTTGGGCTTATTATAGGGCGTTTCTTCACTGAGCGGCACGCCTCTGGCCCGGCACCGACACCAACAGCTACATTCTTCATTTGACCTACACGACACGACACGGCAGCTGTGTGCTAGAGTCACTGATCACGCCACTCCCACGACATATAGAAGTTTTGAATGCGTACACAACACATGCCTAACAATGCCGTAGCAACGCCAGTGTGAGCCCCGCTACCGCTACCGGCACCGGCGCCGACATGTCATTGTCGGGCCGGGCCAGTGAGACAGCTTGCCATACAATTCCATAGATAAGAACATAATTCTTCATAAGTCCACTAATGTCGTTCGCTGCCGTGCCGGAACCGTTAAGTTAAGAAACGCCCGTAGAGTGCGGACTGCGGTCAACCTTGGTTCTAGTGAATGTTACATGTCAATTTTAAATTTAATTCACCTTCAAACCCACCACCTACTTCTTCTTTATCAACCGATAGACGTCCACTGCTGGACAAAGGTCTCTTGCATGGACTTCCACAGGCCTCGGTCTTGCGCCGCCTGGATCCAGCGGCTCCCTGCGACTCGTTTGATGTCGTCGGTCCATCTGGTGGGGGGTCTGCCAACATGCATGCATGCTTGGTCTGCCAATGTGCTTTAAATAATCTAAGCACCGAATATTATTGTCTGAATATACATATGAGAACACGCTTCCTACCAACCTTACCTAAAATGTGTAATTCGTCGCAATTCCTAGTTCCATGGTAATTCGACTAGTACTGTCATGTAATGCGGCCAATGGTATTAGCATGGAACTAGGAAAACGACTGAGTGATGGTGGTTGTCATGCTATTTTAAGATGTTCTCGAGGTTGTTTAGTAATGTTCTCAAAGGTGTGTGAAGTCAGCCAATTCGCATTGGGCCAGCGTGGTGGACTATGGCCTATAACCCTTCTCTGAGAGGAGACCTGCGCTCAGTAATGAGCCGTTAAATGGGTTGTTAATGATGATGATGATGATGAGGAATTACAACTCATCTTCCTAGTTCCATGGACATTTGAGTGAGTTGACCATGGAACTAGGAATTGCGACTATAGTCTTCCTATTTATAGGGAGTTGACAATTGACATTGACATAAATAATTTGACAAGTTTTTACTCTTTACTCTGTAAATTGTTGTTGTTGTTGTTGTTTTGTTTTTATGGCTTTTGACATGCCAGCACGGCACAATTTACTTTGCCAATTTCACGTAGCTTGAAGAAAACACACAGGAGATTGCTCGGTTATATCTCGATGAGGTTGATCGCGATTTTTCAGCTTTTAAGTATTGCCATTAGAACGGTTAATTATATTGTGTAATTGTGAATAATTATATTTTTGATCCCCATCTTCTAAAAATATGGGGTTTATACAAAAAAATACTTTGAAAAATATTAATTAAAATGAAATGATTTCTGAATCTGAACGGTTTTTAAAAGTCCTGGGTCAAAATCCGCCATTCTTCTTTTCACCAACTGTGTTTTTATGTCCAAGATAAAAGTTCGAAGTACCATTACCCCAAATATTAAGGTGATAGTTTTAACAAATTCTGAGATAAATAACAATGACAAAATATAAAATTGCACATTATACACTCTTAAGTGCAAAATATATAAATATCAATTGTATGACTCTGATCTTACTTGAGATATGAATGTGTGATTGGCTGCAAAAAGAGCTAATGCATACATAGTCACAGTTCACAGTCTAAAACTGATGGTCTGCCTACTGCCATCTCATTGATAGTGGGATGATGAAGTCTGAGGGCCAGCTGCAGTGGCACTCACAGGGACAGACCTAAGTCCAGCGATGGGCGTCCACAGGTTGACGTGATGATGATGTTGATGAATGTATATTTTATTTTTCAGGAAAAAAAGGCGTCAAAACCCAAAAAAGGCTATGGTTACAAACCAGATCACACCGGTAACTACTCGTTTCAAGCGTTAAGGGTAAGTCAATTTTCATTAAAAATACCGACATCCAAAGTTGCATGTTTGAAGACACGCAACTTTTGAACCTAAAGGACTATGCAAACAATTGTATGGGCACTGTCCCCACCCCCCAACACACGTGGCTCTATTTTAATATTATTGTGACGGCTCATCAAAGACTAATATCCATTTTCAATCTGAAAATAATTCGGTTTCTTTTAGAAAAAAACACAGGCTCGTTCTCATAGTCCAACAGTTAGGAAACATATTGTAGGTATATATCAGATGCTAGATGATTGACACTTGGGGTGTAACACCACAAGCATTCCAAAACTTAACTAATTTCTTGATAACTTTTTTGCCCGACCAGGGACTAACCAGATATAATAAGAATAATAGAATAGATATATTGTTCATTCAAATATACTTATACAAGTGCTTTCGAATCGTCAAACGTATCTACCACTGGTTCAGAATGCCCTTCCTGCCGAGAAGAACCAGCAAGAAATTCGGCGGTTGCTCTTTTTCAATATGTACTGTGCTATGTATGCAATGTAATGTAGTGTTTCCACAATGAAGGGAAGTTCCAAAAAATGCATACTTACAATTCAATACATGTTAAGCTAGCCACTAGACAGATGAGGACAAATGAGTGGTTGTGCTTAACCAAACATGCAACATAATCATACTTATATAATTTTTTTTTTTTTATTCGGTGACAAGCTAGTCCTTGACTGCGATCTCACCTGATGGTAAGTGACGATGCAGTCTAAGATGGTAGCGGACTAACTTGGAAGGGGTATGGCAGTGAACATTTAACCCATACTCCTAATTTGTTTCTACACGCCATCGTGCCGGAACGCTAAATTGCTTGGCGGCACGTCTTTGACGGTAGGGTGGTAACTAGCCACGGCCAAAGCCTCCCACCAGACCAGACCAGAGATAATTCAGAAATTCCCAAACTGACCCTGCCGGGAATCGAACCCGGGACCTCCCTGTTATAATACAACAGTGCTCACCACTGAGCCAGGGAGGTCGTCATTATGTGTGATTTCGCGTAATTACGTGAATCTATTGATTACATTAATTATTATTTCCACTATTAGTGGTGTTAGTGAAATTGGAATAATGTAACATAACTGTTAAACCTAACACATCTCGTATTTTTCAATTAATTTAATTACCGTCAATTTTTTAAAAAGATAAAGCTGATGATTTTATTTCTTTACAATTTTCAGGATAAGAATTTACTCATTAGAAAAAACATGCTCAATGGGACTAACATTAGAAGAAGAAAACCACTACAACAGTACTAGGTACTTAAAAACCCAACTGTTTATGTTGAACAAGACGTGGATATGTACAAAGTGTATGTACAAACTTAAACTATTAAATTTTGTTTGTAGGATTCATGGCACGGCAATGATTCTGACGAGCATTTTAAATTTACAGATTGTGTCTGCTGTTCAAGTTTTATGGCTACTCAACGTCATGTACTAGCCACCCAAACACAGGGCTGCATTTGAAGGATCTGCAAGCAATCGCACGCAGCTGCAAAGTAGAAACTCGCATCAATACTGCACCATAAGAAAATCAAAGAGTACTACGTCACGAGATCCAGCGACACGCGCTTCAGCGTGAACGAGTTGCAAAATACGACAATAGGGTATTTGACTACTTTTAGAAAATCATATTAAATTGTTAATAATGCTATGCTGAAGCTAACAAAACGTATATTTCGGCATAATTTTCAGTATTTTTCATACAAATCGAGAAATAAATTCAAAAAAATAAATTGCCGCGGAAACGTTCCATTTGTTTACATGACGTCACAGTTCACACACAGTTCAATGACAATTCGAAAGCCCAAAGGTGGCGTGAACTGTGACGTCATTCGAGATTCAAGAACGTTTTCGATCTCGTGAACATGGCCAGAGTTATAACAATTTTAATTAATGTTTTGTAATTAAATAAAGCTTTATTTTTTAGTTTTGTCGTATGGAATAATGTTTTTTGATAATAATCTTTTAGGATGACACCAGATGAAACAATATTTTTAATATAGTCAAATACCCTGTTGGATGTGCTGGGCACCGTCAAAATTAGCAGCCTGAAAAAAGATCTTCCTATTGTTACCATTATCTCGATTTAAGCAGCTTTCGGGGCTATCCGTGAGCTTTACTAACGAATGCTACGACTTAATTTGTTTATGTATGCTCTTGGAAAATAGTATAGAGATCTTCATTGAATCCTCATTGCTGAAAAATAGCTAGATTGGGCGAGTAGGTTTTTATTTTATGCCTACATTAGTTCATAAGATTAGTGTGCACAGACAGTCAAACTTGGCAGAGGGACCTAAGATAATATGTAGTGATAGTGATATTATCTTCGTATTTTTGTGTAAATTCTCCTAAAATTGTGAGAAGTATTTTTTTCTAAATCTGCACTACTAATGTGGTACAATGCTAGAAATTTACTTGTAATTTTTTTAAGAGTAGTAAATTAAAAATATTAGGTATGACTTAATAATGTTACAGCGGTTGCAATATTCCCTTCTAAACGTTTCTTCCCTAAATTAACATGATTTCTCACAACTGGCGTTTAAATATACAATATAATTATTATAACTGGACCGCAAAGAAAACCGAGACCCTCGGTTAGAAAATCTTCAATATTTTCAAAAGTACCTGACTTAGCTTAATGAAATAAATACTAAATTAAAAAATATTTTAATGTGCTTAAATGAAAATTTAAAAAAACATGAATTCAAGCTTTTTATTTTTAATAAATGTAAATGCGTAGTTTATCATTTTGAAGATTTTCTAACCGACCTTTTTTCTTTGCGGTCCAGTTTAGTTTATAAAGTTTGATGCATAGAAAAAAATACTAGCATCTTCCCAGTTGCTACTATGTAACTGTCAGTTGATTTTAAAGCTGATAGGAAAGAAAGTCTTCCGTAACACACTTTTTCTAGACTGAAATTTGGAAGAAATTGTTTTGGAAATTTAGCAAACCAAGTCATTTCCCTATCGCTGTAAACGTGGAATTCTGGCATTGTAGATCACAGATAACTAATTGCAAGAATGATTCTGCAAGAAGGTAAATAACATTGTTAAGGTTTAGTGTAAATTGGCTGAACTATAATTCTAATAATTTTATTGATTAATTCAGGGAAACTAATGCTCCTTGAGCTTTCTTAGCATATGCTTTAGCTAATTTAGATTAAATCCACAATAGCCACAAGGTGCGATTGAAAACTGAAAGTCCATGGTTCTATTCTCACCTATTGCACTATTCTCGCATCCACTCCTTAAAAAAGCTTTAAAGCTTTTTTAAGGAGTAGATTAAACTTTTAAGCTTATTTGGAGGCAAGAGGGTACCGTTCGACATGGCTTATATCCTTTTACTGTTCACCTAAACCTCAAGGGTCATAAGCTATCCATTGGTGGTATAATAGAACAAATATCAATACAGTAAGCATACTAGAGATTTAGTTGCAAAAGCTGCTTAAACTGATAAATTTACATGAAAGCACAATCTACAGTGCAAGTTTTACTCAGTAGATACATACGTATCTAAACTCGATAAACAAAGTGTATTTATTAAGTGATTCTTCATTATTTCATTAATGCAAATTTTTGTTTTCTGGGGCCTACTAATAATGTTTAAAGTAGTATTATTTCAATATTTGCACGGCGCTTGATAAAATGATGTCCTTAAAGTACATCAAGGACATCTTTGTATGAAAATATGTTAAAAATATTGAAATGAGCATTAAAGTAGGAAAATTATTCATTATTTTTTCACCAATTCTTCTTTGTGCATCTATCAAGTAACAAGTTACTTGAGATTGGTGAAGTTCATTGTGCTGGTTTGGAACTGGAAAAAAAGCTTTATACCAAGAAAACAAAAATTCTACATGCGTTTATTTATTTATTTGTTTATTGAAAAGGTACACAAAACAGGTTGCAACCAAAATTTAAACGTAATACAATATCAGATTTGGGTTCCAGTTAACAACCCTTAATATGTGTACACAGTGGTTATAAAATTTATGCATAGAATCTACAGAAATTATAATTATACAGTTTACACAGTTAGTAAAGTTAACATATTATATAGCGTTGATCTCATAATCGATATCAAATGAGATTAAGGCGTCAGTTACCCAAGAAGTTTCTCGAATGTGAGGGGTAAGAAATCGTTTGCGATCATCCCATGGGATAACTATCCATACAATTCTCATCCGCGATTATACATGACATTAACATTACGACAAAAACACGTATAAGTTATGCAGTAATCGAATAGAAATGCCGGTTATCTTCTACAATTAAATTCCGGATTTTAGACATATTTTTATTATTATATACGTAGTTTTTAAACCTGGGCACTAAAGAGTCCTATATGTACATGTGATTGCTGTTCCAAAGAAAAGCTTTGTTTGACTCTTCAACTGATTGAGGAGGAAGCACAAAAGATTACAACTGCAATACCAAATACATTGACAACAAATAACCCTTTAATAGAAGACTTCAAATTCTGGGCACTAAAGAGTCCTATATGTACATGTGATTGCTGTTCCAAAGAAAAGCTTTGTTTGACTCGTCAACTGATTGAGGAGGAAGCACAAAAGATTGGAACTGAAATACCAAATACATTGACAACAAATAACCCTTTAATAGAAGACTTCAAAACCTGGGCACTAAAGAGTCCTATATGTACATGTGATTGCTGTTCCAAAGAAAAGCTTTGTTTGACTCTTCAACTGATTGGAGGAAGCACAAAAGATTACAACTGAAATACCAAATACGGTGACAACAAATAACCCTATAATAGAAGACTTCAAATTCTGGGCACTAAAGAGTCCTATATGTATATGTGATTGCTGTTCCAAAGAAAAGCTTTGTTTGACTCCTCAACTGATTGAGGAGGAAGCACAAAATATTGGAACTGAATTACCAAATACAGTGACAACAAATAACCCTATAATAGAAGATTTCAAATTCTGGGCACTAAAGAGTCCTATATGTATATGTCATTGCTGTTCCAAAGAAAAGCTTTGTTTGACTCCTCAACTGATTGAGGAGGAAGCACAAAAGATTACAACTGAAATATCAGATACAGTGACAACAAATAACCCTATGATAGAAGACTTCATATGATTGCTGTTCCAAAGAAAAGCTTTGTTTGACTCTTCAACTGATAGAGGAGGAAGCACAAAAGATTACAACTGAAATACCAAATACAGTGACAACAAAAAACCCTATAACAGAAGACTTCAAATTCTGGGCACTAAAGAGTCCTATATGTATATTTGATTGCTGTTCCAAAGAAAAGCTTTGTTTGACTCCTCAACTGATTGAGGAGGAATCACAAAAGATTACAACTGAAATACCAAATACAGTGACATCAAATAACCCTATAATAGAAGACTTCAAATTCTGGGCACTAAAGAGTCCTATATGTATATGTGATTGCTGTTCCAAAGAAAAGCTTTGTTTGACTCCTCAACTGATTGAGGAGGAAGCACAAAAGATTGGAACTGAATTACCAAATACAGTGACAACAAATAACCCTATAATAGAAGACTTCAAATTCAGGGCACTAAAGAGTCCTATATGTATATGATGTGATTGCTGTTCCAAAGAAAAGCTTTGTTTGACTCTTCAACTGATTGAGGAGGAAGCACATAAGATTACAACTGAAATACCAAATACAGTGACAACAAATAAACCTATAATAGAAGACTTCAAATTCTGGGCACTAAAGAGTCCTATATGTATATTTCATTGCTGTTCCAAAG
Source organism: Oeneis ivallda (assembly GCA_029955525.1). NCBI lineage: Eukaryota > Metazoa > Arthropoda > Insecta > Lepidoptera > Nymphalidae > Oeneis > Oeneis ivallda. The sequence continues at coordinate 28,057,403 of JARPMR010000001.1, read as the reverse complement.
AAAAGCTTTGTTTGACTCCTCAACTGATTGAGGAGGAAGCACAAAAGATTACAACTGAAATATCAGATACAGTGACAACAAATAACCTTACAATAGAAGACTTCAAAACCTGGGCACTAAAGAGTCCTATATGTATATGTGATTGCTGTTCCAAAGAAAAGCTTTGTTTGACTCCTCAACTGATTGAGGAGGAAGCACAAAAGATTGGAACTGAATTACCAAATACAGTGACAACAAATAACCCTATAATAGAAGATTTCTAATTCTGGGCACTAAAGAGTCCTATATGTATATGTCATTGCTGTTCCAAAGAAAAGCTTTGTTTGACTCCTCAACTGATTGAGGAGGAAGCACAAAAGATTACAACTGAAATATCAGATACAGTGACAACAAATAACCCTATAATAGAAGACTTCATATGATTGCTGTTCCAAAGAAAAGCTTTGTTTGACTCTTCAACTGACAGAGGAGGAAGCACAAAAGATTACAACTGAAATACCAAACACAGTGACAACAAATAACCCTATAACAGAAGACTTCAAATTCTGGGCACTAAAGAGTCCTATATGTATATTTGATTGCTGTTTCGAAGAAAAGCTTTGTTTGACTCCTCAACTGATTGAGGAGGAATCACAAAAGATTACAACTGAAATACCAAATACAGTGACATCAAATAACCCTATAATAGAAGACTTCAAATTCTGGGCACTAAAGAGTCCTATATGTATATGTGATTGCTGTTCCAAAGAAAACCTTTGTTTGACCCTTCAACTGATTGAGGAGGAAGCACAAAAGATTACAACTGAAGTACCAAATACAGTGACATCAAATAACCCTATAATAGAAGACTTCAAATTCTGGGCACTAAAGAGTCCTATATGTATATGTGATTGCTGTTCCAAAGAAAACCTTTGTTTGACCCTTCAACTGATTGAGGAGGAAGCACAAAAGATTACAACTGAAGTACCAAATACAGTGACAACAAATAACCCCTTAATAGAAGACTTCAAAACCTGGGCACTAAAGAGTCCTATATGTACATGTGATTGCTGTTCCAAAGAAAATCTTTGTTTGACTCTTCAACTGATTGAGGAGGAAGCACAAAAGATTGGACCTGAAATACCAAATACATTGACAACGAATAACCCTTTAATAGAACACTTCAAAACCTTGGCACTAAAGAGTCCTATATGTACATCTGTTCCAAAGAAAAGCTTTGTTTGACTCTTCAACTGATTGAGGAGGAAGCACAAAAGATTACCCTTAGGAAAATATAATAGTTGAAGGTAAGAAAATTCATACTGATACATATTATGAATGCAAAAGTTTGTTTCTTGGTTTGTCCGTCACTCATGTTGCAACAGAGATATGGATCAGTTATTTTTTGCATGGGTATATGCTTATATGACTATCAACACTTGTAGTTGACCTACTTTTTAGTCTAAAAAGTCAGAGTTCCTGCAGGATGCTTAAAATACCTAACTACTTGCAAAGTGGCAGGCTAGTCCAGATCCAAATAATATATAAATGCGAAAGTGTGTTTGTTGGTTTGTCTTTCAATCACACTGCAACAGAACTAAGTATCAACATGATATTTTGAATGGGTATGTAAATACTCTATACCCATTCAAAATAAATGTCTTGGACCTGGAGAGTAGATTGGTTATTTTGAATTCTGGAAATCAGTCAGGGGAACCGTTAGTCTTATTTAATAATTATATAAATTCAAAAGTGTGTTCGTTTGTCCTTTAATCATGCTGCAAATACAAGTTGAGTCGAGTTTACAGCTTATTAGATAGCTGTTGTTTCAGATAGAAGTTGTTTTTTAAATCAGTTTTGCCTCGCCGCATATGGTGTGAGGTTGGGTGTTCCTCAGGTCTAGCATTATTTTGACAAGATTTTGATTTCCAGGTTTACCAAATACTGATGTATGTGACATGAGCGTTGAACACTTCAGGAGCAAATTGGATTCTGAGATTATGAGAATGACAGAGATGTGCGACAAGTGGGAAAAGATACAGGAACAGATGACCTTCCCTAATGAGATCCAGGTGAGTGAGCAGGCATTACATAACATATACATAACATTATATTGGGTAAACTGTAATAAATGGGCAGCAGTAATTTAAGTTAGGTATATTAACCCAATAGAACCTAAGTGCACCAAACTAACCTAAGATTTTGGTAAATATGCTGATCGTGCAGTGGCTACAGAAAAAGCCGAGTTAGTTAGAAGATTTTTTTATTTATTTATTTTCCGGTTGCTTAGTTAAAAAATTAGAAGTTAGCTCCCCCCCCCCCCCCCCCCCCTATATTTTTACGAGCTGAAGTAATATCTGCTATATTGATTACATAATATAGTAGGCTCACCTACTATGTTTACGCTTGATTTATATTATTCCTTAAACTTATGTACTCCATTTAATAGTCTCCTTTTAGTGCTGACACATTTACATGAATAGCAAACAAACTAACATCATCATCATCTCCTTGTCCTTGTCCCACGCTATGTGAGGTCGGCACACATAACGGATTCCGAACTGTCTATCTGCAGCGTTTTTCCAATGACATTATACTCCGAACTTTTCCAAAACAATGAATGACACTATACTGTGTGTCAGAAAAGAAAAAAATTAGTTCCGTTTGTAGACTTTTTGCCAGGCTATACTGGTTATAGTATGTCGGTTGTGGGTTTGCAGGCTAGCGAAGGTGGTTGAGGACACAGCGAAAGATCTGCGCAAGTTACAGACAGTGCTGAACATGGACCTGACGTGAGTATAGATACCAGTGGCGAAGTGTTCTAATATCACGATTCCCATTGGCTTACCTTTCGGGGAAATGCCATCATACGCCTACTTACTACCTTTCTTTTGTTCACTATAATTTTTTTAGGTATTTATCCTTAGATCATAAGTTAATTAGTGGTTCGCCCACGAACTGAGACCTCGCGGTAACGGTATCCCATAATTATTCATTCAATCGATACAATATGACGACCAAAACTAACATTATTATTATGCCCGTTTTCACCAAGCATACCTAAATCATCCCCTAAGTAGGAGTCTCTTTACGTAGGTAACCTCTGAATACAATCCTAAGTCCTAACATCCGTCCCAATGTACTTTTAGGTGCGCCGTACAGGTTCGTGATAGCGAAGTTTACAGAAAGCATCACCTAACTTATCATAGGTGGCCTGGAAAGGTTAGTAACGTTAGTGAAAACATTGAATTATTATGCACTAACAAGTGAAAACGGGCATCTGTACAAAGCGTCATCTATCGACACGAATAGAAAATATACAAAATGTAATTAGTGTAATTAATAGTTTATTGAAGTTTGATATTTAAAGAATAATTTTAATTAAATAGTAATATGTTATTATATGTAAATAATAATGGTCGACGCAAAACTGTTTTTTTTTTGATAGATAGATAGTGTCAGCGCCATCTATTAACATTATTGTGAAGCTATGTTGAAAATTACTGACGCCCATTAAAAATTAAATAATTTCGTTTCTTTATAATATTCATATAATTTTAGTACATGTTGTTCAAGTACAGGATATAAGCAGGCCTGTCTCACTCTTGGTACTTACGCGATTTATGTACCTACAATCGCTGGCTCTCTGAGAGTGATACTACAGTCGGGGCTAGCGCGCTCTAGGCGAGTGACGTACTACTGAATTTAACATTGCTTACGTAAATAGTTTTTCGTAAATATTATTTTAAATAGTTTACGTTTAGTGTTTAGTACATTTGTAGTAACAAACATAGTTGTAAACATTAAAATGGGTATCTATCTAATGAAATAATGGCATAAAGTCGTTGCTACTGTAATTGTTGTGTGGATGGATGCTTAATCAGCAAAGAAAAGGATTCTAATTTATCATTTTTTACGTTCCTTATAAACTAATATTAATTTTATGAATCTGTGTCCATGTTTTCCCTCCCAATATTTACTAAAATTATATGTTTGCCTTAGAGTTTTTTCAACCCTTAAATTTAACAATCGTTATTTTAAAGACAGAAACAATCTTTAAAGACATTATATTAAAGTTAAACAGCTGATGTAAAATAAATAAATAATTAAAAGTTAGACCTACTGATTTTTTTACTCTTTGTTGACAGCCCCAGGCAACCACGCAACGTTGTCCGTGACGTAGGTAGGCGAACAGATCCAAAGCAATATGGATCCTCGCGCCGGGCTATAAAGTCTAATTTAGCTTGTGTGCGTGATTTATCTATTTAATAAAAAATATGTAGGCTATTAAAGCGCCGGCAAGTAGTCAACATCAAAGGAGTGAAACTTCTGTACGTAGTACTATTATATATTCTGTGATATAAGTGAAATAAAAAAATAGGTTCCGCTCGAAAAGACAGCAGATTTTCCCAGAGAGCGTCTTCAAGCGAGCGTATTAAAACTCCACTTTGAAAGTCCCCATTTCGTCTATTTTAAGGGAAAATTAAAAAAAAATTATACTCTGTGCATAATTGTCTTTAAAAATATATATCGCAAGCCTATGTAAGGCAACAAAAAATATTTTACTTCGCATTAATTTCTATGAGAGCCCCCTGAGATAAAGATTTTTATAATTTTTTATGCAATATTCGGCTGAAAGCCAGCAGTTTAAATATAATATCTAAATTTGAAGTAATTACGTTCAGACGGACAGACAGACAGACGAACGGAATTCACTCAAATAGACTCAGAGACCTCGCTTCGCTCGGTCAAAAATGCTACAAGTGAACATAGGATAGTACTAAAGAAAAAGAACGAATTCGTCCAAAACAATATATGCCGGTCAAGCGCAGAGTTATATTTTCATAGAAAAACCTCCATAGTAAGCATCTGCCTCTTTCATTTCCACTTAAGAGTCAATACGTCCCTCCCTGTCTAGCACACGCAATTTGTACACGAGAGAAGCCGCTCGAGTCGCGGGATAGCGATCGATTATACCATATGTGTAAGCGAGCTAGGAGCATTTTCGAGTATGCATTCTTATACGTTACGCTCCTATCAATATAAGTACCTTCATAACGCTCTATATCAAAATAGGTTGTACTGAATTTGTGACTTTAAATCAATACAATCAAGGATTATTTCACTTTGACGCTAATGTCTTCCTGTTTGTTTACGACTCGTGCGTGGTGCGTGTTTTTTTGATAATTTGTTGATATTAATTTATTTAAGGGGCTATAACGATCCTAAATTGTTTGGGTCTTACGAGTGGGATAGAGCTATATATTTTGCAGTGCTAGGAAAGAGATGGAAATTATGGATTCAGGGGTCGGGAATTGAAAAAAATCTTTAAAATTGATTTAAAAAATTATGGATGCCAATAATCAAAGAATTTTTCTCACCACTTTTAGTAATTATTTATATCAACACATATAAAAAAATAGCAGGAAAAAAACCTACCGTTTCTGTTTAAACAAGATTTAAACCTAAAAAAGGAGATTATTGGATCAAAGTTTGGGAAAACTTTCTATCGAGAATTTTTTTTCCAATCGTGTTTCTATCTCAAAGCGAATTTAGTTAAGATACCCAAATTACATATTGCATTGAAATTATTCAAATTGGAATTATAGTTTTCAATTTGTAAACCTCACAGAGCTCACCGAAAATCGCCTGTCGCATGCTTTTACCACCTTAATACTGATTGCTGATTGTTATAAATACTTAATATTATTGGTGAAAGGTGTGACAAATTGGCTTAATTAAAAGTTTAGTGTTATTCAGGTATGTCACTAATTAATATAGGTGTTGTCTAACCGACTTTCTTTTAAAAACAGAAACATCGTTTTCAAGTTTAAGTTTTTAAAACAAGAAACTTGTAATACGTTTAGGCCGCGCGCTTCCAGACATTACAATTGATTTTAAAAAAGACGAGACTTTTTCAAACATTTTCACAAATCTCTTTACGACAAATACATTTGGCTGATAAGAAGTTGCAAATTACACAAAATGTTTTGTTTGCTGATTTCAGTCTGGAGTAGTAACGGTTTTACCTTTGAGTATATAGGTATACAGTATACCTATATACTATAGTATACCGTATACTCAAAGGGTTTTACAGATAACAATAACTTGCAAAAAAACATGTTCAGACTGAGAAACATATTCGCAGCTGCGTGCAATTACATGATTTCGAAAATAGTCGAATCGAGAGTCTTCTGTTAGTGACATGCATGTAGCATTTGATGTGTGAGGTGATTTTCCCTTTTTAGGGTTCCGTAGTAAACAAGGAACCCTTATAGTTTCGCCATGTCCGTCCGTCCGCGGTTTAGCTCAGAGACTATTGGTACTAGAAATCTGTAATTTGACAAGGGTATAAATATCAATCACGCCGACAAAGTGGTGAAATAAAATTGTAAAAAAGAATTTTTTTAGGGTACCTCCCCTACATGCAAAGTGGGGATGAATTGTTTTTTCTCGTCTATCCCATAGTATGGGGTGTCGTTGAATAGGTCTTTTAAAAATATTGTGGGTGTGGGAACATCATTTTTGTATCAATGATGATTTGATGATTTATTTTAATACCTGATTACTGTTAGTAACTTACTTTATTGCAGTTCTACATTATTACACAATCTTAAGTTCGTACAACTTTAGATTACTTTTTTAAACAAACACCATTAGTTCCGATCACAGACCATAGACCCAGGAGCGTCTCTACTTAAATAGAGCACAGAGTACCTATAACTGTCACATTACACTGCTACATCTTTCCCTTCAAACAAACAAATTATAATCCATATTTATTAACAGGTTTCTACTTATCAAAAGATGTCTCATAATCTTCCAAATACTTAGGTACCCTTACAATCCTCTTGGGACGTTCATAGTTCACCAAATCTGGTGAATAATCAGATTTTTCAATGAATACACTTTGCTTACGAGGTTTCAATTGAGATCTGTTTCTTCTTAAACAATTCCCTTTATCATCCTTTATTATAAAAGATCTTGGAGAACTATGAGCGCTTACAACTTCGGCTGGCAACCATACATTATCTTTTAAAAACATTATCTTGTCCCCTTTATCAAACTTATAATTATATTCTTTAGCATTCCTATCATAATTTACTTTATTTCTTTCATTTCTTTTAACTTGATACTCAGTAAAATCAGTTATGACTCTTAGTACTAATAAATTGTCATGAATTGGTAATACAGATCGAATATTCCTACTCAACAACAACTGTGCAGGAGTATATGGAGAATCAATCACTGGGCTGTTTCGGTATTCTAGCAACATTAATTGAATATCTGTCTTCATTTCTTTAGATTTTTTTAGCATATTCTTTGCAATACCTACAAACCTTTCTACAAAACCGACTTTGGATATAAAGGGCTGGATGTTACAACTGAAAAACCCCATTGTTTTGCAAAATCTTTGAATTCTTGCGAATTGAATAGCATATTATCAGCTCTGAGGATTTTTGGAATGCACATATATACACATGTGTAGCAAACAAACACTTAAGTATTTTAATTACAGTAGCGGCTGACAAAGAATTAACTTTGACTATGTAACTCAAACCATTTGGAAAAATAGTCAGCGACTATTAAATAATTTTCATTACAAAATGTGAGAAAGTCACAGCCAATCTTTTCAAATGGAAGCTTTGAAACTTCATCAATAAGCATAGGCTCTTTGGCTTTCTTCACACTATATTTTTGACATAGTTGACACTAACTTACCAAAGATATGATATCATTTTTCAAATTAGGCCAAAAAAACAATGACTTGGCCCTGCCCAAAGTTTTAGTTACACCAAAATGTGATAAATGAACTTTTTTTAAACTGTTTTCTGAAGTGACATTGGTACTATGATTCTGTTCTTTAAATAAACCAGCCCATTTTCAGCAAAAATATCATTTTTGAATTTCCAATAATATTTAACATAATCTGGTATCTTATCAATATTCTTTGGCCACCCAATCTTAAAAAATTCAATTAATTTCTGTAACATGGTGTCATCAACACTTGCCTTGAGAATATCACTTAAAAATTCATCACTAATATTTACTGAATGTACCACAACATCCAAAGATTTTTCAACACTCACAATCAGCCTTAGAAGATGCTCGACTAATTGCATCTGCAATCAACATTTCTGAACCCTTAACATATTGTACATTTATGTCATAAATATTAAGTTTCAACCTTATTTTTCTTAAACGCTGTGAGGCAATACAGTGAATTTCTTTATTCATTTATGCAACTAAAGGTTGGTGGTCCGTTTGTATGTCAGTGTGTTGCCCATAAATGTAATAGTGAAACTTTTTGCATGCAAATAAAATGGCTAAAAATTCTTTATCAATTTGACCATATACTCACATTCGGCATCATTCAGACTTTTTGATGCAGATGCTATTGGTTGATTATTTTGTAATAACACACAGCCAATTGCATCCTTAGAGCTGTCAGTCTGAATAGTTAATGGCTTTGTAGGATCAAAATTTCTCAAAACCGGTGGACTAGTTAAAACATCCTTAATTTTTTGTACACAACTATCGTGAATACAGTTCCAACAAAAATCAACATTTTTTTTAATAGCTCCCTAAGTGGCCCAATTAATTCAGAGAGATTTGGGAAGAACTCTCTTAAATAATTAACCATGCCCAAAAAACGTTGTAAACTTTTTTTATCATTCGGTTTATCATATTCCATTATTGCGTTGACTTTATTTTTATCAGGTAATAAACAACCATTAACTATCTCATGACCTAAATATTTAACAACTTTTGGTAAATATTGAAATTTCTTTAAATTGAATTTGATATTTAGCTGTCTAGCTCTATCTAGAACTTTTCTAAGATTAATATCATGCTCCTCCTTTGTATGACCAAAAACCAAAAAATCATCAATATAAATTGTCTATCCCTTTAAAACAAGCTTCGCAAGTTTCTTGAAAAACTTCAGCAGAAATATCGAGACCAAAAGGCAAAACATTAAATTGATAGGTTCCAAACACAGTGGAAAAAGTACAAATTTTTTTGCTTCTCTCTGCAAGTCCAATTTGCCAAAACGATTCTTTCAAATCTAATACCGAAATGTATTTTGCATTACCAATTTTAGCTTTAAGATCATTTATAGTAGGAATCTCAAAATATTTTTTCAAGATACATTTATTTAAATCACGTGGATCTTAACAAACTCTAATGTTATCCTTATCTTTTTCAACAAGCACTATTCTATTAACCCATTCAGTAGGAGTATCCACTTTAGAAATGATACCCTTATCACATAGTCGGTCCAATTCAATTTTGAGCTTCTCTTTTAATTTTAAAGGTATGCGATGAGGTGGTTTTGAAACAGGTTCTGACCCATCTTTTAATAAAATGTTATATTCCTTGGGGAATTTATCTGATCCAGTGAAAAAAAAAAAAAAAAGAGGATTTTTTAAAATTTGTTTTGTTACATAAGTGTAGGTATGACCATTGACTGATTAGAATTTATAAAAAAAGGTTTTATGTTTTTGAGTTGCGTTTTTGATATACATGTATAAGATTTTATGTTTTTAGTTGATTTTGCCTGATCTAAAATAAAATTTTATGTTTTGGTTTCATTTGTCTGATTTTAAGTAAGTACCTAAATAAATAAAACATTAAAACATTTTAGTTTTTTTGATAATTTTAGTGTTTATGCACATTTATATGCAAATAGTATTCATAAATAATACAATAAAATATTAATATGGCTTTCATACAAAATTGATATATATCAAACTTGATATATATCTGATATAAATATATCATAAATATCCGATATTTTGATATTTATAATAAATATCGGATATTTTCGAACCCTGCTTTAAGATGTCATACGGCAGAACATAATAATAAATAAAAAAAAATAAAAATAAAAAATAAAAAAAAATAAAAAAGCCTTTATTATTCCTTAATTAATTAAACTAAATACAATTACAAAGTTCTTTATAAAACGTGCTTAATATATTATGAAGTTCCTAAAATAAATTATTGAACGAAATTAATACTAACTACTTACGTACTAGACAATAAAAAAAAATAAGAGAGAATTTATAAAATACAGTATAATATAACATTACTTAATTAAGGACCCCTTGCGGGTAAAGGCCTCCTCCATATTGTGCCAATGTTTTCTGTTTTGAGCGCTGTTAACCCAATTTTTACCGGCAATGCCCACAATTTCATCTGCCCACCGTTCTTTAGGCCGGCCGCGCTTTCTAATGCCTTTAGGGCCTATCCACATTGTAGTGCGTTTCGTCCATTTTTTATTGGAAGTTCGTGCGACATGACCTGCCCACTTCCATTTTTGTCTTTTGCAGTGGCTTAGAGCATCTATGACGTTAGTTTTGTTTCTTATATACTCACTTCTCTGTCTGTCGATTAACTTAACGTTTAGGATGCTCCGTTCCATGGCGCGTTGGCATGTTTGGATCTTTTGGCATGTAGTATTATTATAAGTCCAGGTCTGGCAACCGTATGTTAGACACGGTAGTAGGCAGGAATCCATCACTTTTTTCTTTAAAGTTAAGGGCAGTTCAGATTTCAGGATTTCTTTATGGCTCCAGAATTTGTTCCAAGTAATATTGACTCTTCTTGCAACCTCATCTTCGTTTCTAGACTTTCCAAATGATATCTCTTTACCTAAATATATGTAATTGTCGACGTACTCTATGTTCGATTCTTGCACTGTTATTGGGTTTTTAGAGCTATTTGTGATCACCTTTGTTTTGCTTGTATTCAATTGAAGCCCAATTTTGCTGCTTACGTCATTTAATTCGTTGATCATTTCTTCTAATTGGGCCGACGATTCAGAAAAAATTACAATATCATCTGCGAATCTAAGGTTACTCAAATAGTTCCCGTTTATTTTAATTCCTTTTCTGTGCCATTTTAAATTATTCATAATATGTTGCAGGACACAAATGAATAGTTTCGGAGAGAGAGGATCTCCTTGTTTTACTCCTCTCATAATATTTATGATTGGACCGACTCTATCTAATTTGACTCTACTTTTACTGTTTTCGTAGATATTTTTTATCAAGTCTATGTAGATTTCTGGCACATTGCAGTCCTTGAGTGCGTTCCAAATACTTGAATGTGAAATAGAGTCAAATGCTTTGGCGTAGTCGATAAATCCTATGTATAGAGGCTGATTGTACTCTAAATATTTTTCTATAATTTGCTCTACAGTATATATATGGTCTATTGTACAATACCCTTTGCGAAAGCCTGCTTGCTCTACTGGCTGCAGTTCTTCGATGTAGGGCTCTAGTCGTTTCTCTATACACGAAGCAAATAATTTGTAGAACGTCGGCATCAGACTAATAGGTCTATAGTTACCTACGTCTGAAGGGTCGCCTTTTTTATATAGCAGAATAATCCTGGATTCTGTCCATGTACTAGGAACTCTTCGCTCTTGCAGAATTTTGTTAAAAAGAGAGGTTACAGTGGAAACTAAGACATTTTTTGCTAGTTTTATTGCATAATTTGGGATATTATCTGGGCCTGGGCATTTATCATCTTTTAGCTTGTCTATTTTGCTCATAATCTCTTTTTCGTTAAATAAAGTTATTTCGTTTTGGTGAATAGTATTTTCCTGGAATGTGCTCACAGAGTAGTTATGGTCTGAGCTCTCATAGAGCTTTTTATAGAAATCTGATGCGGTTAATATTATGTCCTGACGGGAATGTAGATGTTCTTTTCCAGCCTTAGATTTCAAATGTGGTATCCATTTTTTGGTTTTATCTAATTGTTTGTGGGCTTTTTTGAGGCTGCCCTTGGTAGCTAGGTGATGCTCTATAATTGCTAATCTGTGATTCTTGTAGTCTCTTCTCATAAGTCTGTTTGACATCTTATAAAGGTTTGATAGTTGTTCCTTTTCTTCTCTACTTAGAGTAGGTTTATGTTGCAGTTCTGAACGGTTTTTAATCATTGCTTTTGTTTCAGTAGATATAAAGCTTCTTTTGGCGTGGCGTGGCAAATTTGCACACTGAAGGCAGTCTAACAGCAGTTTTTCGATTTTTCGATAGAGTGATTCCACATTAACTTCAACTTGTGTTTGACAAATATTAATTTTGTTTGCTAAGTTTTCGAGAAATATTTTTTGTTCCGATGGGTTCTTTAAATGCGATTGTTGTTGACTGTACTTAATTCTAGAGCATTTTTGTTTTTCCAGTATGAAAGTTCCTCGTATAAGTCGGTGATCAGATGGGAAGACATTTTGGTTTATGGTTTCTATATTTATAAAATTTCTTGGGGAGTTAGAAAGAATAAAATCGATTTGATTTTTTATTTCTTTGTTCGGAGAGATCCAAGTCCATTGATTTTTAGACTTCTTTTTGAAAATAGAGTTAATAAATGTCAGCTTATTTTCTAATGCGAATTGTACTAGTAGATCGCCTCTATGATTTCTCGTACCGTAACAGTAGGGTCCAATAACTGTTTCTTCTCCCACCTTTCTTTGCCCTATCTTTGAGTTGAAGTCGCCCATCAGTATAGTGACTTTACCAGCCATGTTTACAGCTATACGAAGCTGCTCGTAGAAGTCTACGATGTCCTCAATAGTTGCGTCTAAAGTTGGTGCGTAAGCCTGGATAATGGTTAGTTCGGTTACAGAGAGACGGAGCTTTAAAAGGCATACTCTTTCCGAGAGTCCAGTGTAGCTCTGAATGTTAAACTTATGTTTCTTTTTTATTAAAAATCCTACACCGTGTTGTCCTGTGATTTTTCCTGTGAAGCATAAAATATGATCCTCATCTTCAATTATCTCGGTACCGGACCTCCGAACTTCAGATAGGCCTATGATGTCGTAATAAATGTCATCCAAAGCTTCTTTGAGGAGTTCCAGTCTGGCTGGTGATAACAAAGATCTGCCGTTGTATGTGCAGATAAATAGTTTTTGCGTTTGATTGTTGTATGGAGGGTTTTGGTCAGTATCTCCCGCGGAGACCACCCGAATTGGGAGATGGAGAGGGGTCCTTGGCGGTGGCTGCTATTCCGTCTCGCTCTGATTTCCGGGTCGATTTTGTGACGATTGAGGTTGTCGTGATGCGTATTTTTTAAGATCGAATTTATTTTTCTTGGCTGGTTGTGGTTTGGCTATATTTTCCGGAGAGATAATAGTTCGTTTTGCGTTGTTGCTAGAAATATTAGGCGTTTTGTTTATATATATGATTTTGTCATATTTAAGGATAGCGTTTTTGCCTTGTTTTCTCTCCTCGGTGACTTGTTTTTGTAGTTCCTTGCGTTTGTCGAGTATTTCAGGCGGGAAATCCTCTTTAATATAGTAGGATGATGAACTGAGTTTGTTTTTATTTTTCAGTATGTTGATTTTTTCCCCCATAGTTGTGAAGGTAACAATGATTGGTCTAATTTTTTCAGCGTCTCTTTTTCCAAGTCTCGAAATGTACTCAAAATTATTAGTATCGCAAGCAGTGTCCATAGTTTTATTTATTATTTCCAAAATTTTTCTTTCTAAGTCGTGGTATCTTTTCTCTACTTCTTCCACCCCAAAAAATATAAGGTTTCGGCGTCTTAAAATCCTGTCAAAATTTTTAATCAGCTGATCTTGTTTTTCTAATTTTTCCTCTATAGCGGCACTGCGAATTTCCAAAGTTTGAAACTTTTCATTTATGTTATCGTTAATAGACTTAGTTATTTCTACTTTTTGTTGTACCATGTCTTCTTGGATCTTTTTTAGCATCTTAGTAATTTCCTCCATTTTTACAGGCTATATGCAGCAGCGCGCTATCTAGTTGTAAAGAAGTAGACTATGACTACTTAGGGACAGATATATCGCTCTGTAGATCACTCAGGCGGTTACGTAGTTTCGCTACTCCACGCTAGATGGCTGTGTGAAAGTTTTCGACGCAGTTCGCTAGATGTCGCTATGAGTTCGTTCTTTTGTTAAAGTATTTATATTTCACTGTTTTAAAACTTAATAAAGGGCCTTGGACTTGAATGTTTTTTATCGCTGGGTTACACTAGTAGTTCATTTTGATAATAACGTCTTAGAAAGCACGAATTTATTTGCCTTTATTCAGTGTTTGGAAACACGTCGTCGTCCGTTGGCACTGAATATTTTAAAAATAAGTTCACAAAATCGATATTGTATCACGAAATGTAATTTTAAACACGAATCCGGTAATCAGTTCTCACAGATTTTGCGCATCGAGCACTTTTTTAGTCGTTAAATCTATTTTTTATTCGCGTTTATCACTGTTTGTATACACGAGCGAACATACTTCACGTATATTTGGTCCACTTTTTTGTCTGGGTTGGGTAATTTCGATAAATTCATATCTTCGGCAACCTTAGACCATTTCTTCTTGTTTGTGACTTTACTGAGCCACCGTATTTTTGAACAGTTCTATATATTTTTGGAAGATTCACTTCCAATCCGTCGAGCTGTAAATGGTAGCAAGTTTTATGACTTCAATTTTTTGGTTTTAAAGTTTATTTATCTGTTTTCTCACAAATGAATTCACTTTGCAATTTGTGAATTGTAGAGTCAATATCTCCTGATGATGTTCCGGTATCGGAGCGAAACGTACGCCAAGTGTTCAAATATTTATTCTGTTTGGCGGATTATAGCAAAGAATAATAATTTTTCTTTAAATATCATCGAATTCCCCATAGTAACGCCTGAATCTATTCAATAAAAGAACACCTGAAAAATCTAAAACATCGAGGTCATTTTGTATAGGATTGTCATTGTCACTTCGGGTCACTTTTAATAGCGTGAGCGAAGCCGCGGGTAAAAACTAGAAAACGGATATTTGGTGTCAAGATCCGCGGATACACATACGGATCTTAACTTTCTTAACTTGTCTTACTTTAAAATGTCATACGGCAGAACATACTTCACGTATATTTGGTCCAGTTTTTTGTCTTGGTTGGGTAATTTCGATAAATTCATATCTTCGGCAACCTTAGACCATTTCTTCTTGTTTGTGACTTTACTGAAGCCACCGTATTTTTTAACAGTTCTATACATTTTTGGAAGATTCAATTCCAATCCGTCGAGCTGTAAATGGTAGCAAGTTTTATGACTTCAATTTTTTGGTTTTAAAGTTTATTTATCTGTTTTAGCACAAATGAATTAATTCACTTTGCAATTTGTGAATTGTGGAGTCAATATCTCCTGATGATATCCGGTATCGGAGCGAAACGTACGCCAAGTGTTCAAATATTTATTATGTTTGGCGGATTATAGCAAAGAATAATAATTTTTCTTTAAATATAATCGAATTCCCCATAGTAACGCCTGAATCTATTCAATAAAAGAACAGCTGAAAAATCTAAAACATCGAGGTCATTTTGTATAGGATTGTCAGTGTCACTTCGGGTCACTTTTAATAGCGTGAGCGAAGCCGCGGGTAAAAACTAGAAAACGGATATTTGGTGTCAAGATCCGCGGATAAACATACGGATCTTAACTTTCTTAACTTGTCTTACTTTAAGATGTTATATGGCAGAACATACTTCACGTATATTTGGTCCAGTTTTTTGTCTGGGTTGGGTAATTTCGATAAATTCATATCTTCGGCAACCGTAGACCATTTCTTCTTGTTTGTGACTTTACTGAAGCCACCGTATTTTTGAACAGTTCTATACATTTTTAGAAGATTCACTTCCAATCCGTCGAGCTGTAAATGGTAGCAAGTTTTATGACTTCAATTTTTTGGTTTTAAAGTTTATTTATCTGTTTTCTCACAAATGAATTCACTTTGCAATTTGTGAATTGTGGAGTCAATATCTCCTGATGATGTTCCGGTATCGGAGCGAAACGTACGTTAAGTGTTCAAATATTTATTATGTTTGGCGGATTATAGCAAAGAATAATAATTTTTCTTTAAATATAATCGAATTCCCCATAGTAACGCCTGAATCTATTCAATAAAAGAACAGCTGAAAAGTCTAAAACATCGAGGTCATTTTGTATAGGATTGTCAGTGTCACTTCGGGTCACTTTTAATAGCGTGAGCGAAGCCGCGGGTAAAAACTAGAAAACGGATATTTGGTGTCAAGATCCGCGGATACACATACGGATCTTAACTTTCCTAACTTTTCTTACTTTAAGATGTCATATGGCAGAACATACTTCACGTATATTTGGTCCAGTTTTTTGTCTTGGTTGGGTAATTTCGATAAATTCATATCTTCGGCAACCTTAGACCATTTCATCTTGTTTGTGACTTTACTGAAGCCACCGTATTTTTGAACAGTTCTATACATTTTTAGAAGATTCACTTCCAATCCGTCGAGCTGTAAATGGTAGCAAGTTTTATGACTTCAATTTTTTGGTTTTAAAGTTTATTTATCTGTTTTCTCACAAATGAATTCACTTTGCAATTTGTGAATTGTGGAGTCAATATCTCCTGATGATGTTCCGGTATCGGAGCGAAACGTACGCTAAGTGTTCAAATATTTATTATGTTTGGCGGATTATAGCAAAGAATAATAATTTTTCTTTAAATATAATCGAATTCCCCATAGTAACGCCTGAATCTATTCAATAAAAGAACAGCTGAAAAATCTAAAACATCGAGGTCATTTTGTATAGGATTGTCAGTGTCACTTCGGGTCACTTTTAATAGCGTGAGCGAAGCCGCGGGTAAAAACTAGAAAACGGATATTTGGTGTCAAGATCCGCGGATACACATACGGATCTTAACTTTCCTAACTTTTCTTACTTTAAGATGTCATATGGCAGAACATACTTCACGTATATTTGGTCCAGCTTTTTGTCTGAGTTGGGTAATTTCGATAAATTCATATCTTCGGCAACCTTAGACCATTTCTTCTTGTTTGTGACTTTACTGAAGCCACCGTATTTTTGAACAGTTCTATACATTTTTAGAAGATTCACTTCCAATCCGTCGAGCTGTAAATGGTAGCAAGTTTTATGACTTCAATTTTTTGGTTTTAAAGTTTATTTATCTGTTTTCTCACAAATGAATTCACTTTGCAATTTGTGAATTGTGGAGTCAATATCTCCTGATGATGTTCCGGTATCGGAGCGAAACGTACGCTAAGTGTTCAAATATTTATTCTGTTTGGCGGATTATAGCAAAGAATAATAATTTTTCTTTAAATATCATCGAATTCCCCATAGTAACGCCTGAATCTATTCAATAAAAGAACACCTGAAAAATCTAAAACATCGAGGTCATTTTGTATAGGATTGTCATTGTCACTTCGGGTCACTTTTAATAGCGTGAGCGAAGCCGCGGGTAAAAACTAGAAAACGGATATTTGGTGTCAAGATCCGCGGATACACATACGGATCTTAACTTTCTTAACTTGTCTTTCTTTAAAATGTCATACGGCAGAACATACTTCACGTATATTTGGTCCAGTTTTTTGTCTTGGTTGGGTAATTTCGATAAATTCATATCTTCGGCAACCTTAGACCATTTCTTCTTGTTTGTGACTTTACTGAAGCCACCGTATTTTTGAACAGTTCTATACATTTTTGGAAGATTCACTTCCAATCCGTTGAGCTGTAAATGGTAGCAAGTTTTTTGACTTCAATTTTTTGGTTTTAAAGTTTATTTATCTGTTTTCTCACAAATGAATTCACTTTGAAATTTGTGAATTGTGGAGTTAATATCTCCTGATGATGTTCCGGTATCGGAGCGAAACGTACGCCAAGTGTTCAAATATTTATTATGTTTGGCGGATTATAGCAAAGAATAATAATTTTTCTTTAAATATCATCGAATTCCCCATAGTAACTCCTGAATCTATTCAATAAAAGAACAGCTGAAAAATCTAAAACATCGAGGTCATTTCGTATAGGATTGTCATTGTCACTTCGGGTCACTTTTAATAGCGTGAGCGAAGCCGCGGGTAAAAACTAGAAAACGGATATTTGGTGTCTAGATCCGCGGATTACACATACGGATCTTAACTTTCTTAACTTGTCTTACTTTAAGATGTCATACGGCAGAACATACTTCACGTATATTTGGTCCAGTTTTTTGTCTTGGTTGGGTAATTTCGATAAATTCATATCTTCGGCAACCTTAGACCATTTCTTCTTGTTTGTGCCTTTACTGAAGTTTTATGACTTCAATTTTTTGGTTTTAAAGTTTATTTATCTGTTTTCTCACAAATGAATTCACTTTGAAATTTGTGAATTGTGGAGTCAATATCTCCTGATGATGTTCCGGTATCGGAGCGAAACGTACGCCAAGTGTTCAAATATTTATTCTGTTTGGCGGATTATAGCAAAGAATAATAATTTTTCTTTAAATATCATCGAATTCCCCATAGTAACTCCGAATCTATTCAATAAAAGAACAGCTCAAAAATCTAAAACATCGAGGTCATTTTGTATAGGATTGTCATTGTAACTTCGGGTCACTTTTAATAGCGTGAGCGAAGCCGCGGGTAAAAACTAGAAAACAGATATTTGGTGTCAAGATCCGCGGACTTAACTTGTCTTACTTTAAAAAATGAGAGTTTCTGTCCACTCACTAGAACACTTCTTAATGTTTACAGTATTACAATAAAAATCATTGTCGGAATCAACATCAGGAGATTGACTAAAAGCCACAGTCTTAACTTGCCTAGTACGGCACACTTTAGAAAAATGGTTAAACCGATTACACTTTTCACAATGTTTCCCTCTCGCTGGGTAGTGGGTACATAGCCATTTTCCGCTCGTGCTCCTCACCACACCACTTGCACCGAATCAACTTATTAAATGGCTTTCTATCATAGCTCTTATCCACTTTATTAACCTCAACATTTGATGCACCTTGAACCTCTGCAGCATGCTGATTTTCAATCTCTGCCAATCTTAATCTTTTTATTACATCATCCAACGAGGCATCTCCCTCCTTAATAAATTTCTTTTGGGTCTTTTTGTCAGATGTTCCGAAAATTAACCTATCCTTCAAGGCCTCTTCCTCTGAGCCTAACTTGCATCCCTTTGTTAGTTTTTTGACTTCGGCTAAAAACTGGTCAAAAGGTTCCCCATCCTTTTGCGACCTTTGATAAAAAATGTATCTACAGTAAAGTATACTCTATTTGGGCTCGCAGTATTCTCTGAGCCAAGTAATTACTTGATCATATGTAACTTTAAAAACCGTATCAAGAGGAAAATTGTTAAAAACTTTTACGCCCTCCTCGCCAATTATATTTAGGAGAACTGCAACTTTTCTTTCATCCTCAGTCTTGAGACCAGCGGCAGCCAGATAAATGTTTAAAGTGAAAGTGAAAGTTTAATTAGTAAAGAACGTAAGGATATAGCTGGCCTCTCTGTTGAACGCACTATTGAAATTTCTTGTGTGGAGCTGGAGCGTTTTATTATAGTCTGTGTGTACCGGCCCCCCTCAGGTGATTATAAACAATTTGAAGATATAATGGAGGACGTACTGAAGCGATTGTGTGTGTCCACAAAAAAGGTTATAGTCTGCGGTGATTTCAATGTAGGTAAATATTCTAGTGGAGAACTCGATCACTGTCAGTTTTCTAAACTTATTTAAATGTTTTAATCTAAATAACGCTTTTTGTGAACCAACTAGGATCACAGAAGTTTCGGCTACTTGTTTGGATAACATTTTTTGCAGCAGTGATATCGTTACGGATAAATCAATAATTAACAATTTGAGGTCAGATCACTGCGGGCAACAAATTACAATTTCAAACAATGTAAGCAACGACAAAAGAATTGTTAAGTGTAGACCAATAACAGAAAGTAAATTGGCGCGGTTTAAATGTCACATTTCTGACAAACTTCGAACTCTTAGGTATGTAAATGGTAACCCAGATAAACTTTTTACTGGTCTCTTCAAGACAATAGACACTGAATTTAATAAAATATTTAATTTTAAACAAATAAATGTAAATGGTAAATTAAAATTCAGTGAGTGGGCTACCGTAGGTATTTACAAAAGTAGAGATAGACTGTATGAGTTATATGAAGAAAAACAATTTAAGCGGTCTTCAAGTTTTCTTGAAAGCGTGAAAACATACTCTAAGATATTTAAAAACGTATGCATTCACGCAAAAGCAATACATATTAAAGAGAGAATCGTGAAATCCGATAATAAAATAAAAACCACGTGGAATATAGTTAATGAAGAAACGGGTAAAAGTAAATCACGTGATGTTAACTTTGAAATTATTGTTAATAATGATAAAATAACTTCTGACGTGGAGGTTGCAAATACTTTCGAGAATTTTTTTCAGAACATTCCTGTTCTGCTGACTGACTCTCTGAATTCCTCACCTACTGCAGCTCAGAGTTTATTGAGAGGCAACGTCAATGAGTGCAATGTTTTATTTGAATTCAAATTTATCACTGCAGCTGAGGTAATAAAAAATTTTAAGATGTTGAAAATGAAAAAAACTGGTGATTTATGGGGTATGTCTGTAGAAATTATATCTGACATAATAAATGACATTGCTCCTTATTTAGCCGTAATTTTTAATGAATGTGTTGCTATGGGTATCTTTCCAAATTTGATGAAAAATAGCAAACTCATCCCCCTGTTTAAATCAGGCAACAGAACTGACCTCAATAATTACAGACCTGTATCAATCCTTCCAACACTTAGTAAGATATTTGAAAAAATTATACTTGATCAACTAATGAAGCATTTTAATGTTAATAACTTGCTACACCCCGAACAGTACGGCTTTACGAAGGGTCGAAGCACGACTGATGCTGGTGCAAAGCTACTTGAACATATTTTCGATGCCTGGAAGCGTTCGCAGAATGCTATTGGGGTTTTTTGTGACCTATCTAAGGCGTTTGATTGCGTTGATCACCAAACTCTTTTACTCAAACTTAGTCATTATGGCATAAGAAGCGTTGCACTTGATCTCATTGCCTCTTACCTTAGTGATCGAACACAAAGTGTATGCGTAGGTGACGTGAAGTCGCGGGGTTCATCTACTCTGTTGGGTGTCCCACAGGGCTCTATCCTGGGTCCTTTTCTATTTTTGGTGTATATTAATGACTTACCATATCATGTCCGCGATGCTTGCAATATTGTGTTGTTTGCAGATGATACATCTCTAATATTCAAAACTGACAGAAACAAAGTAAATTTTGACGATGTAAACAATACCTTATCTCAGATATCGCGTTGGTTTACTGTTAATAATTTGCTCTTGAACGCTAAAAAAACTAAGTGTTTAGAATTTATTGTACCAAATGTTAAGAAAATTGACAAAACAATAAAAATAAACGGGGAAAACCTTATAATTGAGAACTCCACAGTTTTTCTGGGGGTGACCTTGGATAGTAAGCTTCAGTGGGACGCTCACATAGAGACATTAGCGGGTAAACTCAGCTCAGCTGCCTATGCTGTCAGAAAAATCAGACAGTTTACCGATGTAGAAACGGCTAGGCTGGTCTACTTTGCCTACTTCCATAGTGTAATGTCCTATGGAATCTTATTGTGGGGCGGAGCAGCTCATATTGAAACTATTTTTATATTACAGAAAAGAGCCATTCGATTTATCTATAAACTCGGTTCGCGCGTATCTCTCCGTGAAAAGTTTAAAGAGATTGGTATTCTTACGGTAGCTTCACAGTACATTTATAATAATATAGTCTTTGTGAGACAAAATATTCATCTGCATAAACAAAGAGGCAATACACACAATCGACTCATTAGAAATCGTCATAAACTAGAAATTCCATCATGTCGCCTGCGCAAAGTGCAAAAATCCTTTGTGGGGTTGAGCGTACGCTTATATAATATGATTCCGAAAGAATTGCTAGATTTGCCACTGCACAAATTTAAACAATGCGTAAAAACTCACTTACTGAGTCGCGCTTATTACAAAGTTAATGATTTTCTTAATGACAAAGTTGCATGGGATCTTAAAATTAGTGTTTGAATAATATTATTCAATTCGATGCTTTGATACGGGTAGGCTAAGTATGTCACGCTCTCTTTAAACATTTCTGTGGTGGTGTCGTGTGGTGCGGGTTGTTACGTTCCCTCAAATATGGTCGAGCGAAGCAATGGCTGGATCATGCGTCATGCTCGTGAACGGGTGCCGCCGGCGGGAATGGGGCTACTTTCTGTCTGCCCGTCTTTGACATGAATTGAATTGTAGTACGTTTTGTGGAAATGTCATATTCTATTCTAACAAAGATGCACGGGTTAAATCAGCTTGCCATCCAGCTGCCCACAAGATAGTATAAAAACTTATTACAATGTAATAGCTACTTATTAATATTGTAAAATGATTATTTTGAAAAGAGCAACTGCTGAGTTTCTTGCCGGCTCTTCTCAGCAGAATCCGCTTTCCGAACCGGTGGTAGAATCTTGACGTGTCATAAGAGCCACAGGTTGGCCTACATGAAATAAATAATTTTGAATTTTGAATTTTTTTTGAATAAATTCTGCTCAAAGAACTTCCAATTTTCTGCCAAGTTCCCACTTGTAACTAACTTTTCTGGCAAATTGAATGATGAAACCGCCATGTTTATTAGGCGAACTACGTAGGTATCTCGATCAAACTACAAACACCAAAGACTGCGCCATGTATCAATGATGATTTCATGTAAAACAGTGTGAAACGCACTTGTTCGGTTATTTAAAACTCCACCCTTCGCCACTGATAGATACTTCTGTCTATCTAATCTATCTCTGTGCCAAACAGCCAAATCGGTTCATTCTGTATGGCGTTAAAGAGTAACAAACATCATCATCATCCATCCATACATCCATCCATATATCCATCCATACATCCATTCATTCATCCATCCATCCATCCATCCATCCATCCATCCATCCATATAACCATCCTCACAAACTTTCGACGTAACGTTATTATACACTACCTACATTGACATTTCTATCTCCCTCGCACGCCCGAATCCGAATTTAGCAGCGCTTTAAAAACGTGTTAACCGACGGTCACCAATCAGAATCTTACAATTGTGATTGGCTGATAAGGCTGGAACCACATCTGTGTGCATCGATTCGCATTTTGTCCATACAAAACTGTCATTTTCATAGATTCGTGTACGCATCAATTCGGCTTTTCGATGCGTACACGACTCTATGAAATATTACAGTTTTGTATGGACAAAATGCGAATCGATGCGCACAAATGTGATTCCAGCCTAACTATTGTTTACGTGTTATTTTACTTCATATTTCGGTGTACATTTTGCAAAGGAGGATCGGAATGGAGGATTCGTGTCTGGGTCCACTCTAACCCAGACAAAGTTAATTGTATTATTATTGAATTATGGCGGTATTTCTTGCTCATAAAGAATCTATCTATATATATATATATATATATAAAAGCGAAAGGTCACTGACTGATTCATCACGAAATAAGTTTGAAGTTTGAAAATCGGGATTTAGGTAACTAGCTTTATATAATAAAACTAGCTGATGCCCGCGACTTCGTCCGCGTGGATTTATTTATTAACATCCCGCGGGAGCTCTTTGATTTTCCGGGATGCCTACCTCCAGGTTCTTAACTATACCTATCCAAAAAATCACGTCAATCAGTAGTTTTGTTGCAGCGTGATTGACGGGCAAACCAACAAACAAACACACTTCGCATTTATAATATGTATTAGTAAGGAAGAATTAATACTACGATAATAAAGGCAAGGCCGGAAGCATGGCACAGGAGCGTGGTGGCCCTGTTCTTCAAAAAGGGTGATAATACCTTGCTGAAGAATTATAGACCCATCTCGCTGCTGAGTCATGTTTACAAGTTGTTCTCGAGAGTCATTACGAATCGTCTCGCTCGTAGGTTTGACGACTTCCAGCCTCCCGAACAAGCCGGATTCCGAAAAGGCTTTGGTACCATAGATCACATTCATACGCTGCGGCAGGTTATACAAAAGACGGAAGCGTATAACCGGCCACTTTGCTTGGCGTTTGTGGTCTATGAGAAAGCCTTTGATTCGGTGGAAACTTGGGCTGTATTGAGGTCGCTGCAGAGATGTCGGATTGACTACCGGTATATCCAAGTGTTGAAGTGCTTGTACGAAAACGCCACTATGTCAGTACGTATACAGGACCAGACTACGAGGCCAATCCACTTGCAGCGTGGAGTGCGACAGGGAGACGTTATCTCCCCGAAGCTCTTTACCGCTGCGTTGGAGGACGTCTTTAAGCTTCTGGATTGAAACGGGCTTGACATCAACATAAACGGCGAGTACATCACTCACCCGCTATTCGCCGATTACATAGTAGTCATGGCAGAGACTCTGAGAGACCTCAATACAATGCTCAACGATCTCAGCAGGGTGTCTCAACAGGTGGGCCTGAAAATGAACATGAGCAAGACGAAAATCATGTCCAATGCTCATGCACCGCTCCACCCAGTAATTGTTGAGAACTCTGGACTCGAAATTGTAGACGAGTATATTTACCTGGGACACACAGTCCAGCTAGGTAGGTCCAATTTCGAGAAAGAGATCAACAGCCGAATCCAACTCGGCTGGGCAGCGTTCGGGAAGCTCCGACATGTCTTCTCGTCCAAAATTCCTCAGTGCCTGAAGACTAAAGTCTTCGAGCAGTGCGTGTTGCCAGTGATGACTTACGGATCCGAGATATGGTCGCTAACTAAGGGCCTCATAAGTAGGCTCAGGACCGCTCAGCGGGCGATGGCGAGAGCTATGCTCGGAGTGTCCCTGCGGGATTGAATCAGGAATGAGGAGATCCGTAGGAGAACCAGAGTCACCGACATAGCTCAGCGAGTCGCGATACTGAAGTGGAAATGGGCGGGTCACATAGTTCGAAGAGTCGTTGGGGTCCCAAGGTGTTGGAGTGGCGATCCCGCACCGGGAAGCGCAGTGTTGGCAGACCCCCCACCAGGTGGACAGACGACATCAAGCAAGTCGCAGGGAGCCGCTGGATTCAGGCGGCGCAAGACCGAGGCCTGTGGAAGTCCATGCAAGAGACCTTTGTCCAGCAGTGGACGTCTATCGGTTGATAAAGAAAAAAAGAAGAAAGGCAATCTAATTAAATTTTAGAATACAAAAGCTACTATTGTGACTTAAATATGATAGATATATTCCGTCAGGGATTTTTTTGTAGAAAATAATAAGTACTTTAATCATGTAGTACATAATTTTTATGTATCATCAATAGTTTTCTCAGCACACGCCAAATGCATTTTATAGGCAAAATTTTGCTACTTTGGCTTACATTATTGCAATTTTCTTAAGGATCTCTAATTTTTTTGAAAATAAATTATAGCCTATGTTACTTCCTGATAACTTAGCTTTCGATTGGTGAAAAAATGGTTAAAATGGGTAGTTACAGAGCCTATTCGGTACAAACAAAAAATCTTTCCTCTTTATAATATTAGTATAGAAAACCTGTAGTGGTTATTTTGAATAGGGGATGAAATTTGAATGGAACAACTTTAATGGTTTTTATTTTTATTTAAAATTTGGTAGGTAGGTTTTTTGTAGGGTCTAGACATCAGTAAAGAAAAGGTTTGAGAAAATCCATCCTAAAAGGGTTGAAATGGGGGATATGAAAATCCTATGTTTTTGAAGTCAAAGACATGAACGGTTTTTCGTGAACTTTCGGAAACTTGGTTAGTAGATTTAAATAATAAAAATATACTCGAAGTTAGTTTAGAAAAATCACCTCTTGAGTGTGGTGAAATAGAGTACGTCAAAAATAAAAGTACATTGAAATTGCGATCTCCGTGTCGCGGTTTTTACTAGCGGTAGAACTTTTTTCGATAGGCTTCTTGCAGCGGGAAAATTTATCTTTTTATAATCTCATAGAAAATCAGAAATTGTACGCGGACGAAGTCGCGGGCGACCGGTAGTAGTTTAATAAATCCTAAGACATCGTGCCTGAATTCACTTGGAGAAAAAGACATACCCTTCAAGACCCTTAAGTAGCTTAATAATAATATTAGTATGATTTGAATTTTAATGTAACTTACAAGCTCCGGGTGTTCTGGCAATTTTCAAATAACGTGTCCAATTTCTCTAAAATACTTTAGAGAAGATCATTGTTCACTTCTGTAAGAAATGAAATTAACCATTTTAAAATCAACATTCAGGCGACGCGTCGTCCTAACTGGCTCGTCCGCAGTTCAACATCTTCTTCTTGTTCTTTATCAACTGATAGACGTCCACTGCTGGAATAAGTTCAAATGTAAAGACAGCCCTTCATGTAAATGCGACCGAGCAGCAACAGAAGAAATTCTCCACCTACTTTTGGACTGCCCTAGATTTTCCAAACAAAGGTTCGAGACAGAAATAATTTTAGATAAATATATAAACAGAGGAAAAATTAAGTATACTAATTGAAATAAAAGAAGTAGAGATATATTTATAATTTTTTTTTAATAACGTAGCTTGACAAATAAATAAAGAAAACAAAACATAGTAAGATGATTTATTATGAAAACAATAGACAACAAAATTAAGTCAAAAATAATAAATGTAAATATATAGGTACACACAAAAATAAGGAAAATCAATGGTTCTTACTTCGGGTCTTATGACACGGAAATGAAAGACCTATACCATACCTATTAGACTGATTGTTGGCACTCATACTTCATGAGCCCCAACAGATTTAAATAAGTATACGAACAAATAAATATAATATTATATACAAAGAATATCTATATTCTATACTAATATTATAAAGAGGAAAGATTTTCTTGTTTTTTTTGTACCGAATAGGCTCTGTAACTACTGCACCGATTTTATCCATTTTTTCACCAATAGAAAGCTAAGTTATCAAGAAGTAATATAGGCTATAATTTATTTTCAAAAAAATTAGAGATCCTTAAGAAAATTGCAATGTAAGCCAAAGTAGCAAAATTTTGCCTATAAAATGCATTATTTGGCGTGTGCTGAGAAAACTATAGTAGATACATAAAAATTATGTACTACTTCCGCTTATTTGGAGGGAGAGGAGAATATTAGTCAATTTCAACTTGCCTGATATTCTTTAAAAAAAAAAATATGTCACTATCATATATAAGTCACAATGGTGGTAGCTTTTGTGTTCTAAAATTTAATTAGATCGCCTTTATTATCGTAGTATTAGTTCTTCCTTTCTTAATTTTATAAATGCGAAACTGTATTTGTTTGTTGGTTTGTCCGTCAATCACACTGCAACAAAGCTACGGATTGACGTGATTTTTTGGATAGGTATAATTGAGAACCTGGAGGGTGTCACAGGCATCTCGGATAATCAAAGAGATCCCGCGGGGATTTAAAAACTAAATCCACGCGGACGAAGTCGCGGGCATCAGCTAGTATGATTTGAATTATATAATTATATTATAATGATATAATATATAAAAGTAATTTAGAACTATATCGAATATAAATATATGAAATGAAATAGAATGAATATGAATAGACATATTAAAGACATATAAATAAAAATAAAAAAAATAAAAAATTAAAAAAAAACGATTAATTTGTGTTAGTGGTGGCCTCACCTCTGCCGCTTTGTGGGCAGCTCTCATTTCGGCACATCCAATCATCGACACTGGAACTGCTAGGAAGCGCTTCGCAGCTGGCTGGTCTATTATCCTCTTCTTCAACTTTCTGCTTTTTCGCAGCAGACGAATTCCCTTCCTCACCTTCTTTTGTCTTAGAATCCACCAAAGAGAGGTCTTTTTCTTTGGCACTGTATGTTTTGCCAAATTTGTACAAATCAATATCAATTATAATCGCATTGTGACTTATCTGGCTGGAGGACAACGACTGACGAGGACCAAGTGAGCGTGAACAATACATGTGAGCGTGAACAACACATGTGGTTGTTCACGCCCACTTGGTCCTCGTCGGGCGACTTACTTTCCTTATGCAACTTGGCTTCCTCCAAAATAATCGGCGTCACAACAGATTTTTGGACCCTTCTCCTTCTTTCTTTTTCAGTGATCGGAGATTTTTTTGCTATGGAATTCAAATCATGAATTTAGCTATTTTAATTAGTTGACACCTACCCTCTAGATCTAGAAAGAGCCTATGTTCCAAATTTCAAGTTAAAAATAACAATAAATTAATCCTTTCCTATAAAAACTTTCATCCCTTATTTTACCACCCTTAAGGGGGATTTTCCAAATAACTTATACAAATCTTTATTATTTAAAGTTAATACTCTAAATGCCGATTTTCATATGTCTAACTTTAAAACCTTCGAAACCCCATTTCACCCCCTTAGGGGGGGATTTTTACAAAGCCGTTTCTTAGCTGACACCTACCCCTTAGAAAGAACTATAAAATCTCAGGAACTATAAAACCCACAAACTTGAAATTTGGTATGTAGCCAAATTTCAAGTTTGTGGGTTTTATAGTTCCTGAGATTTCGTGATGAATCAGTCAGTGACCTGAGATTTCGTGATGAATCAGTCAGTGTATTCTTCTAACGAATTCATTTCTAGTAACCTTTAGTAACGTGTTGTGGTGAATATTATGATTTGTATTCTGAACTTAAACTCTCAACTTGTTTACATTCGCATAAGATTTAATGTAATTTTGAATTTGATTTCACATATCTCCACAATAAAAATCTAAAGGGGTAAGATCTGGTGATCTCGTAGGCCATCTGATTGGGCCGTTTGTACCAATCCAGGTATTCAAATTGTTAGGCAGTAGTGATTCTGCTGTTATGGGCTGGAGCACTATCTTGCTGTAGAATTATTTGGTTTCGTTCTTGCTCTGGGAAACCATTTAACTAATTTCTTAAGAGATCCAGTATTTCAAGATACTTGACAGTGTTTAAATGACGTACACGTGGACTAACACAACTATATTTCTCATAATTCCGCACCAAACGGTGAAAGAAAATCTTACTTGATTGTTAGTTTCATGAACACGAAAAGGATTCACTCGAGACCAATAGTGGTTATTGCGGCGATTGTACGTGCCGTTATTGCTGAAGTTGGTTTCGTCAGACCATACAATGTTACTCTAATAATTAGGGTTACGGTCAATTTCTCTCAGAATGTTTTGACAAAATTGTAATCGTCTCTCACAATCCCCAGGATGTAATTTTTGCACCGACCGACCTTCATGATAACATTTATACTTATACTTTTTCAGCATTTTAAGTACGCGAGTGTGGTATGTGCCTAATTCTTCGGCAGCATCTCTGCTTGAAGCCTTCGGAAATGAGTCAAAGTATGTTAAAACTTTAGATCAAAATCGAAATAGTTCTGCTGAAGAGTTTGCCGTCGCTTGTTGAAACTACTCGTATTCTATAAATTTTCTACCATTCTTTTTAATACGAACCGAGTTGGTGCCTATCGGTCTCGATATCTGTCTCCATACCAACGCAGAGCTAGATTCACGTTTTTGTTATTTAAATAACTAAGTAGTAGTGCGCGTGGGTGCGCGGCCCGCAAGCGGACCGCGGTTTTTCTACTAATCAAGTAGACTTTCAGGTCATGATCATTTTCTATCAGAAAACCACTCTTCCATCTTTTATACTCTCCGAGATGACACCTGTGAAATTGGTATAGCCGCCATCTTAAATCCACCATTTTGGAATTTTTTTCAACTCTGCCAATTGGATGAGGTTTCGAGTGATATTTGGTTGAGCACACCCCACCTATCTTCGATACCCTGGCCGTGCTCCTCACCCGTCTCCGAAATCCTCAATCATCAGCTCTCTTCATATTTTTCCTCCGAATGTTTTTTTTTCTTCTATACGAAACCATCGGTGAAAAAAAAAAACATACAAAATTTTACTGGAGAGGTGATCAATGAGCCAGTCAGTGAGTGAATCATCACAAGCAGCTATATATATATTAATAGTAACGATCGATGCAATAAAAGTACAGGTTGTAATTTTTACAGATTTTAGTCGGTTCGATTCCCGGGTGTGGCAAGCGAATTTCCGAAAATCTTTGAATGCAAGCTTTTTCGGAAATTCGCTTTTCTAAATTCTATTCAAAAATAAAGGAATGTTTTCTTTGAGTAAAATTTTCCATCTACAGTATAAAGAGTACTTTCCCTTCAGGTGGCATTACAAAATTCTGCCCTGTATATAGATTCTATATGAGCAAGAAATATCGCCATAATTCAATAATAATACAATTAACTTTGTTAACGTTGTAAGAGTGGACCCAGACACAAATCGTCAATTCCCATCCTCCTTTGCAAAACGTACACCGAAATTTGACTAAAAAAAACACGTAAACAATAGTTAGGCTGGAACCACATCTATGCTTGTAAGTTGTACTAATTTACGAAGTCGGTAAAGAGTTATCGGTTGACTAAAAAAACAAACAAAAGGTTGCATTTTACTTTATCACAGCGGTGAAACTATCGCGTAACATAAATAGAAGAGGTTTTGTTGAAGTCTAATGTAAGTGAACAGATATTTAGCGGTGATAAAGTAAAATGTATCCCAGTTATTGTTTTTTTTTTAGTCAACCGAAAGGTTGAAAGCCTTTTGCGACTTCGTAAGTTGTACTGCACCAAGCTTGCCGACAGTTACTGAAGTTTCAGAGCTGAAATTTGAAAATATTAAAAAACAAATAAGGAAAAAAAACATGATTTGAATTCCATAGCAAAAAAATCTCCGATCACTGAAAAAGAAAGAAGGAGAAGGGTCCAAAAATCTGTTGTGACGCCGATTATTTTGGAGGAAGCCAAGTTGCATAAGGAAAGTAAGTCGCCCGACGAGGACCAAGTGGGCGTGAACAACCACATGTGTTGTTCACGCTCACATGTATTGTTCACGCTCACTTGGTCCTCGTCAGTCGTTGTCCTCCAGCCAGATAAGTCACAATGCGATTATAATTGATATTGATTTGTGCAAATTTGGC
This sequence comes from Oeneis ivallda, assembly GCA_029955525.1. Lineage (NCBI taxonomy): Eukaryota > Metazoa > Arthropoda > Insecta > Lepidoptera > Nymphalidae > Oeneis > Oeneis ivallda. The sequence goes on along the minus strand of JARPMR010000001.1, from coordinate 28,026,641 downwards.
AAAACATACAGTGCCAAAGAAAAAGACCTCTCTTTGGAGGATTCTAAGACAAAAGAAGGTGAGGAAGGGAATACGTCTGCTGCAAAAAAGCAGGAACTTGAAGAAGAGGATAATACACCAGCCAGTTGCAAAGCGCTTCCTAGAGGTTCCAATGTCGATGATTGGCTGTGCCGAAATGAGAGCCGCCCGCAAAGCGGCAGAGATGAGTTCATCAATAACACACCCGGCGCGGCTATGCTAGCGAATGTTCTGGAGCGTTTGTCAGCGGAACACAGAATCCCGCTGGTAGACATCTTCCAAGCATTCGCTAGTATGGCTATGCGAGGCATTCCTTCATGCAACCGGGCGGGTCGGCGGAGTTGCGGATCGCCGGTGTCTATACGACCCTGGACAAGAAGGACTGCTCACGTGCCACTCCCAACACTGGGCAGACCCTGAAACCTTTTTCCCATGTGTTTCCCCAGACCCTTATTATACCCCCAACTCCCGCACACTCCACACTCACTTACATACGATTACACACAGAAACTCCACAAACAACACACAACTCAAAAGCATTATGACGGATTCTAAGACACGTATTCTACTCCTGGCGGGTAGCGAGCAATCCAAATCCCGTCCTGGCACCCAGGCGTTGCCTTCGGACGATGCCCAGGGCCCAGGCTGCCCTTCGTACCCGTTTATAATAAGCGCACGGACAGACAGACCGAAGACCAGCAAGCTCGGGGCCGGCCGGGGGAAGCAAAGGAGGAAACGTAGAGAGGCCGTCACAACGGGGTGGTAACTCGCACGTGGACACCAATGCGACCCCAGGCTGCTCCGCAAGCGTTGATGCGGGCGGGCAGTCGAGCACCACCACTGGGGCTGGGTAAACCGTAGTCAAGTACAGGGCGAACACTGGTGGTCATAATGACCCCGGGGGTTCCAAAACACCTCGACCCCCAACGACAACAACAACGACAACAACAACAAACGACAAACCCAAAACCAACGCTCACAATCTGCCTAACACCACCCTCACCCACGCGCTAGGACACGAAACAGAGGAACGAGCAAAAAACAACAACCCTGGAACGAGTCGAGCCAACAAAACATGTAAAGGGAAATACTTGATGACACAATCTCACCCAGGTGAGGGCATAAAAGCGCACGGACTGACAACCGGCCAACTCATGGTGAGGCGGACTCCTATGCCAGAGCAGCCCAATCATACCGGAGTGTGGCCGTGACTACAACACCCAGAGTAGACCTCACCCAAACTGAGGCAAAAGCCATTTTCGCTATCTGTATCGCACCTTTGGCTCCAGACCCGATACGCCCCGGCGTTTGAGGGGAAAGCCTTCCTCAGTGAGGGTGTGCTAAAAATCTGGTGCCACGACGAACAAGCCTTAAACTGGCTAAAAATATGGTACCCAACCTCACAACACCCAGAGACGGAACAGAGCAGAGACTGAACGGACGAAATGGGGGCTTTCAAAGTGGAGATTTAATACGCTCGCTTGAAGACGCTTTCGGACAAAATCGGCTATGTATTTTGAAGCTCAACCTATTTTTTTATTTCACTTATATCCTTTACTTAAACAACACATACTAAAATTATATGAAAATTGTAAAGAAACGAAATTATTTCATTTTTAATAGGTATCAGTAATTTTCAACTTCACAATAGCTTCACAATAATGATAATAGTTATTGTCTATCCCAAAAAACAGTTTTGCGTCGACCATTATTATGTTGTATTACAAGTACTAATAGGTACATAATAACCAATTATTGAATTAAAAATATTATTTAGTTAAATATCAAATTTCAATAAAACTATTAATCACTACATTTTGTATATTTTCTATTCGTGTCGATAGATGACTATCCGAGATGAACGATACGGATGCCCGTTTTCACTCGTTAGTACATAATAATTCAATGTTTTCCCTAACTTTCCCTAACCTTTTCGGGCTACCTATGATACTTTCTGTCAACTTCGTTATCACGAACCTGTACGGGGCACCTAAAAGGACATTGGGACGGATGTTAGGACTTAGGATTGTATTTAGGGGCTACCTACGTAAAGAGACTCCTACTTAGGGGATGATTTAGGTATGTTTGATCTCTAATAAATGCTTGTAATTGCACTGCTACACAATGTCATAATCCGAACCAAGAAGGAAAATTTATTACCTACTAGGTATGTTTTCTGATATCATTCTATTCTAATCTCCAAAACATTGTAGTTAACATAATGAACAAAATCATTTTTTAAAAGCCGCCAATTTTGAGGAGACTATTTCCGCCCGTCTTATTGCCTCAGCAATACAACAACTTCAACTTCAGGCATGTCCCAGTTATAATTTTTCCCTAATTTTTTATAACTTATTTTTAAGTTATAAAAAATTAGGGAAAAATTCCACATGTAGAAATTATTAAAAAAAAAATTGAAAATAGAAAATTCCGTCTGTCGAGCTGGGATTCGAACCATCGATCATTAACTGTTTAGCGACTGTAGAAACCACAAGGCTACGGAGATCTAATATTGTAGTGTGAAAATATTGAACACAATGCCAAATTAATTAATCGCAAGGAACTTCGTTCCATCCGGGTGTCCCTTGACACCTCTCAAGATTTTTTTGTTTTTTAATTATTTTTTTGCATATTATAATATTTATGCAAAAAAAAAATGCATAAATATTATAATTGCATAAGTTGATAAAAAAATGCTATGCAATAGCTTTACCGCGGCAGTCCCCGAGTGCCACTTAATTTTTTTTAGTACAAATTGTTTAAAATTACTCTGGCTCTGCTCAGGGCTCGGGACGGGGATGGAATGAGACACAAATTAACTGTGTAACTGTGTAAACTGTATAGTTATAACTATAATTTCTGTAGATTCACTGCATACATTTTATAACTACTGTGTACACATATTAAGGGTAGTTACTTGGAACCCAAATGTGATGTTATTGTATTTCGTTTATATTTTGGTTGCAAACTGTTTTGTGCACCTTTTCAATAAATAAATAAATAGAAAACTGAAAAAAAAATCGGTGATAGCTTCTGTTGTGTTTAGAGATGTGATAAAATGTTATAAAAGATTAATTGTTAAAGTTATAAAAAAACATGTTAAATTAAAAGTTATAATTATAACTGTTAAGTTTGGCAAATGATGTCTATAAATGTTTTTTTTTATTGTTAAAAAGTTAATTGGAATAAAATCTTTAAATTAATAATAACATTCACATTTCACTCACAACAGCTGAAGTTTGTTATTAATTTGTTCACGTTTAGGTACTTGAAATCGTTACTTATACGGTAAAAGTTATATTTTAGGTTTCTACCTAAATTCTATAATATAAGCTATTTCTATTAATTTAAGAATCACAACTTCTAGTACTATAAATGCGAATCTGTAAACTTAACACAAAGTGTACGGTTGTTACATGTTACTACTTTATATATTGTATACTTTTAACGAACATCTCAATATTTATTACCAAAAGTTTAAAAAAATATTGTGTTAACGTTATAACTTTTAATCCTCGCCTCTCGTTGTGGTAGGTAGCATTAGTATAACAGCAAATAAAGCAGTCATAATAAGTTAAATTTGCTTTTATTTCGAAACCTTGACAAACAAAATTTTGGTGGATTATACGAGTCTGCCCGCGAAATTCAAATTTAATTTGGTTTTTCCCATTTTGTAAACTAATACGACAAAGTAGGCTTAAGGCATTCTAATTGCGCCAGTAGAATTATCATCTTCACGGGCTTACATAAAAATCTTTACTTGAAAGTGAACAGTTTAAGAAATTAATCAAAATACCGAGTTGGACGTGAGTTACTCACAAATTAGTCAGTATTTTGATTAATTTCTTAAACTGATCACTTTCAAGTAAAGATTTTTATGTAAACCTGTGAAGATGATAATTCTACTGGCGCAATTAGAATGCCATTAGCCAGTTTGTCGTATTAGTTAACAAATTGCGAAAAACCAAATTAAATTTGAATTTCGCGGGCAGACCCGTATAATCATCATTAAAAAATTGGCAAATAAAAAAATCGGTATATCAAAAACCGATATTTCGGTAACAAACCACTATTACCGATTCGTTCGCTTTTCGTTCGAGGGACATCTCTAATTTACCATGGATTAAGGTAATCGCTATAGCATGGAGCTCTCTAACGAGAGCCATGGAGCCTACGAAAATTACTACTTCCGTTTCCACCATTATACATCGTGTTAGCACTGGTGGGTGTTAGGGTTGAAGACAAGGGTCTGCCCGCGAAATTCTTAAATTGATTAGTTTCTTAAACTGGACACTTTCAAGTAAAGATTTTTATATAAACCTGTGAAGATGATACTGCCATTGTCGCAATTAGAATGCCATTAGCCTAGTTTGTCGTATTAGTTTACAAATTGCGAAAAACCAAATTAAACTTGAATTTCGCGGGCAGACCCTTGCTTAGAGCAAGACAGAATGGGTCATCAAGGAAAATCGCACAATCTTGAATGGATAGAGTTTAAAAAAGTCGTAAAATCATTGCAGAGTGAGATGCAAGACTGAAAATGTTGGATTTGGATCGCCATTAAAGGATACTTGCTCTCGATGTTTCGAGTTGACTAGAAAAATAGAAACTGCCTCCACAAGCCAAGAAAAGGTAACGTTTATGACGCAAAAACGAATACATACCTTAAAAGCTAAGGCTTTTTATGAACTACTAAAGGTTGAGCCAGAGCATACAATTTCACTCTCCTTCGACTGCCAAAAAAACAATCCACTTCCCAAGTTACCCGATCAAGCGGCTTACTTCAGTAGGCAATTTAATATGTATAACTTTACAGTTGTTATCGGCACCTCGAAATCAGCATTAGATAATGTACGTACCTACTATTGGTGTGAAAACGAACACTCTAAATCATCAAATGAAATTGCAAGTGCTGTCTTCCATACACTGACCAATCTGGAAATTTCTGAAAATATTCATAAAATAAGACTATTCGCTGATGGCTGTGGAGGCCAGAATAAGAATACAACTCTTTTGGGCATGTGTTCCAGTTGGCTATTTTCTCTTGCACCATCACATGTTAATCAACTTGAAATTATATTTCCCATGGTAGGCCACTCGTTTTTGCCACCAGACCGCATATTTGCAAAAATTGAAAAGGAAACCAAGAAGAAATTCATCATCTGCGATCCACAAATTTATGTGAATTTATTCAAGGAACATGCGACTGTTTATCATTTAGGTGATGAAGACGTCGAAGTGCGTGACTGGAAGAAAGAAGTCAATAAAGTACTAAAAATTCCAGGATCTTGGCATTTCAAGTTCAACCCCTCAAAACGTTTTATGCTGCACAGGGGTCGACAGAACGTTAGCGTGCAAGGAGAAGAAAACTATCGTAGTGAAATTGGACAACCTAAGTATGTAACGAAACGAGGCAAGAAAATCTCTGAAATTGCACCTGCAATTTTACAAAAAGGCAATAAAGTAAACCCTAAGAAAATACTTGATGTTGCTAACCTTTTGAAAAAACACTTCGGTGAAGACTGGAGGACTATCGACAGTTTGAAATATTTTAAAGAAATAGAAGAAAATAATGAAAATTTTGTAGAACATGAGGATCTTCAGTGTGTCGCTCTGGAAGAAAGCGAAAATTTTATATGATAACATTTATTTCTTTTTCATATATTAGTATATCCTTTTTCTGCCAATCTTGGTGATTTGTGCCTTTATGTGTTGTATTGATTAATAATAATAATTATTATTAAATAATAAAATAATCAATATTTGATTAATACGTAAAAAGTTTTATTTATTACTGCTTAACTAATATTTTTACTCATTAATCATAAATTTACCTATTTGAGTTAATAATACTCAAGCCAGGGTCACTACTGCCACAGACCTTATAATACTGACGTACAGATACTCCATCAGGAACAAAGAAACGAAACACTGTTAAATTGCTCGGGTGGACCACCCGATGGCTAAAACGGGAATTAATGGCGCTGTTGTAGCGAGCAGCTTCATAACAGTTAATATGATTACAATTAGATGGCGCTCTAGGGAACAGTTTGATCGAGCCCCGATAGATGACGTTCTTTTGTTGTCGTTGCAGTTATGAAAACGCTAATAGATGGCGTACGCAAGTACCTACAATAGAATATTCGGAAGTGTTTGTATTTTTTTCACAGCGATATCGTTCTAACATGAATGGAAATAGTGTCTATTTTCGTATACGATATACCTAGAACGTATTGCGAGGTTGCCAGCTCGGACAATATCACAATTATTTCGTTTTTCGCAATTTCGCAAGATAGTAAGAAAATAGGCAAAATAGGATTAGCGCAGATGTGGCGCAGATAATATATGGCGCAGTATTCAACTTTTTAGGTCAATGTACCTACTTATCACTACATAGTATAAAACAAAGTCGCTTCCCGCTGTCTGTCTGTCGGTCTGTCTGTCTGTCCCTATGTATGCTTAGATCTTCAAAACTACGCAACGGATTTTGATGCGGGTTTTTTTAATAGATAGAGTGTTTCAAGAGGAAGGTTTTTATGTTTATAACATGCATAATATAGTAGAGAAACACTGATAATTTTAGAGGTTTTTAATGTGATGTCGTAAATAAACACATTTTTTTGCGCTTACATTGCAAACGCTGGCTGAACCCTACCCTACCCTAGATAGATCAAAATAATGTACTACAGCAGTATTATAAGGTCTGTGACTACAGTATTGTACACCTTAAAAAGGTCTACAAAAAAGTCCGCGAAGTTATATAACTATGTCTATCTCTTAGGGATAACTCACAATAACCATTTTTTAGCCTTTAGGTACTTTTTACGAGAAATAATGGCTTATTTACGAAGCGATTTTAAGCAATACAGTATTAATCCTTATTCCATTATGTACCTTAAATAAATTGTGCATTTAATATAGATCAATATGGCCCTTTAGAGCATGTAGCATGTTTATATAGGATTTGACTGAAATTTGGAATGAAGATAGCCTGCTAAATTATATCCTGACTTAACACATACTTAGCCTACATTTTATCCCATTTACCTATTTAAACATCGCGGACGAAGTCGCGGGCGTCAGCTAGTTAAATTATAAAAACTACGTGAAATGCAAGTTAGCGACGACATTTGGTAGTTTACGAGTTACGACCGACCCCTTGTCTAGTCGGCGACCACTTGATTTAATACGAAAAACTAATAATACTTAAAATAATTTAATTATTGAAAATAACAAAACGTTCATATTTAATATAGTTTTTAGTGCCATAATATTATTCATCATATACCTACCAATCATACATTTACGAATTATACATAAAATCAGCCATTTTTTTTTCATGATGTGAAAAAAAAACATTATTGAACTTAACCTGCAATCACAATAATAATAAAACTTCTATGTAAGTACCTAATTTTAGCAGACATGTATTATAACTATAATTTTCAATTAAGGGTCCGGCGAACATAGTTCGCAACTCCAATTATTCAAGGCGCGTGCAAAAATCGGCCGGTATATTGCTATCTCTATTTGGCTGAGAAAGGCGGCTCCATGCTTGGTGCGACAGCAATATTTAGCGTCCGAATTTGTTAAACATTTGGTCTTTTTCCGTAAATACCAAAAATGATGAATGAAAATTTGTTGTGTTTTTCACTTCGTGTTGTTATTTTGTAACTTAACAATATAAGCTATGTTCCTGAGCTAAGATATCGTTGGTTTTATTATGAAACAAATAAGAAGAAAACATGCCATTTACGTCGTAAAAATATGCAAAACGCAATTCGTTTACATTTATCTCATCAAAAAACCATTTCGACTTACCCCCACTCACCTTACTTATTATATTATTTAATTACCTACTCTTATATTATATAACTATACCTACGTATTTCCACATATTATAAACATTACCTCTATACCTGCCGACTGCGCGCCCAAAAATTTAGGGGGTTGCGTGGTTGGCGCGGGGAGAACATCTCGCTCCGCCCAGAACCTCAAGGCCGTTGGGAAATATAGGAGCCTTAAATGTTTTCTACACCGCGCCGCCCGCCACCTCTCACCGCGCCGCCTCGCGCGTTCATTTTCATGATTCATCATTACAACTTACAAGTAGAGCCGTCGTAAACCATCGTTCGATTCGATAATAATCGTAATTAATAAATTCATCACACTGTCTTTCTTCACCGAGCCCCGAAAAGGCCGATAACAATGATTGTGAAGAATTTCGACATAACGCCCAAAAGTGGTCAGATTCGGAAGATGGAAATGATTCTAGTAAGGTTACGGGCTGTACAGTTAAATTAGCATTGCAGAAAACATCCAATGACGTCGGTATAATGGTATCATTCAACAATGAAAATTTTGAAAACATAAAGATGGGTAACACGCTTATTGGTCAGTTTGTTGCAAAAGAGCTAGAAAAATATGAAGGCGGTAAGCGCTATGAAAAAATAAAAGATATAATTGAGGTCTTTCAGAAATAAAACAATGCGTAGATAAACTGTTAAATTAAAAGTTTAATTAACAAAATAATTCAAGTGTTTTCTTCAACTGTGTTAATGTTTAGAAATTATTTTAAGTAGATTTTTTAAGTAGAAATGTCATAAATCATAAATAATCAATGCTTGATGTTGTTTAGGCATAATTATAATAATCAATCAAAATTTGTGGTATAGTGGGCAAATAAACTGTCCTGAAAATATAATTTAAGCTTACGAACTATTTATTAAGAATACAGGTACCAATGAGGACTGACTGAATTAAAATAATTAATAAATATTATTTGATAATAAACAGTAGTTTTCTTTATACAATCACGTACAATTTTGAACTTTTAATCCGGTAAGGCCTACCTCAGTGAAAAGTGAAAACAGAAGGTTTTTTTTAACCGACTTCAAAAAAAAACAAGGTTTACTGATTAATTTGATTTAACTAAATCTACACTGGTTCGGAATTGCCACTTAACCTAGCCAGAAAGAACCAGCAAGAAAACTGGGTGGCATCTACCCTTTAGTTTAAACTACCCATAAGGCCCATATTACAGTGGTTTATCATCAAAGGGCACAACTATGTCTCTAATTTGATTTGTAAATTCTCAAATGACTTTAATCAGACGTTAAACCAGTGAGCTTTTACGACAGTAACATATTAAATCATTGCGTTAAACAACACATTAGGACTTCCATCCTATTCTAGTCTTCCTCGGCATGTCCTCGGCTTCCAATCTCGATCGTCTGTCTAAATCTAAACCATCTAAACGGTGTGAACTACGTCGCAAATCCGTCGACTGTCACTATTTCTGAAACTCATAATATTGTGTTTTAATGTGTACTAATAACTTATAATAGCTTCTTATATTTTAAACTAGATGATGCCCGCGGCGCCGCCTGTGTGGATTGAGGTTACTTGGTTCCCGCGGGAACCGAGGATTTTTCCGGGATAAAAAGTAGCCTATGTCCTATTCCAGGGTATAATCTATCTCCATTCCAAATTTCAGCCAAATCGGTTCAGTAGTTACGGCGTGAAAGCGGAACAAACATACAAACAAACTCACTTTCCCATTTATAATATTAGTAAGGATATTAGGATATTAGGATTAGGATATCCAATCGTTCATATTTTCACAAAATAATTTTACTTTAATTTTCATAATTAATAGAAAAAAAATTTGGGAAACTTGTCTATGCGAGTCCTACACGCAAAATGGGGGATCTGTACCTTTAAACTATAAAATGATATAAGAAACACGTACCATCGATAACGACATACTGCAGATGATAAGTTTAAAGATTTTGTAACGGAATTTAAAATAAAATAAGAAATGTAACCATCAACATATCGATCCAATTTATTATTTGTTTTGAAGAATTCTTAATTTAGATGCAGACTGTAAAGATTTTTTCCGACTTTTACAAAAGTCGTGAATCTTAACTTCCATTAATTTCCTAATTAGGTAATCAAAATGATCAAGGTTATGGTAGTGAGTATGGAAGTTTATTTTATTTTTAAAATTATTCATCAAGTTAGATATTACATTACTTTTATGTAATTGGTCAATATTTTCCTGAAAACAGTCTAACATTTTATCAACTAAATTAACTAAATATTCAGTGGGAGATTTAAGTGTTGGCACTGAAATATTGGAGTATGTTTTGTTGATTAACAGTAATTGTTTTTTATCATTTAAATCAACTTGATTGTTCAATAATATTTTTTTACAATCTGAACAATCAAATTTATCTATGCAAGATTTACCTATCCACCCAGCAAAATACACAACAGAACACGTTTCTAATGATAAATTTTGTTGAGACTGCGTAATTTCTATAATATTGCTACTTTGAGTTAGGATTGGAAGTTCTGTTAAAGGGCCTTCAATATTTTCACCTATAAAACCTTGTTGCATTGATGTTGACGGTATGGAATCACACTGTCGTGTATTTTCTTGGTTTGTAGTGGCTGTAGGTAGGAACAAATCCTGATCTGATTCACAATTTGTTTTTTCAAATGTCATCAAGTTATTTAACAAATTGGAACGAAACGTTGATCGTAGTGATCTTGATGTGGGGTTTCTATTGCAACCTCCTTTTAATCTGTAAATTCCAAACAAATTTTCAATTACGTCTTGATTTAATCGATATGTTAATAAAAATTTATTGCCAGTGCCCGGTGTAAATTCTTCAGCAGAGAGTTGAAGAACGGCATTAATTGTCTGAACCATACCATCAAAACAAGGGGGGCGAGTTAGCTGCCGTTCATTTTTGTTATTAATTGTTATTTTTTGTAATTCACAAAAAGTTTTTTTTCCTTTAATCAAAGTTAGATTTACTTCCGAGTTTTGGTTTTTTGTGATCGCGCATCTGTACGGATTTCTATTAAATTTATTTTTAGAATTAAGGCAATCAAATAAATCATTACAGAGATTAACAAAATGAGCTGTGTGTTGTGCAGTGTCGTTATTCAACTCTCCACTTTGGATGGCAGTTTGAATTGCCGCTGACACAGATTTACTTAAAACTTGTGTGGCGAGCTTGACTTTCATTTTTTGAAAATTATTAGGGCTTATGTGCGCAGCTGAGAGCTTATGTACAGATTTGCTTTTATTATTTTGATCTGTATTATACACATAAACTATGTCGGAAAAGGAAATTTGATTTCCATTTAAATAAAAATTATTATTAATTAAATTAGTCCTCACATTTTTTATCAAATGTGGGACATCAAATATTGCAAAAATTTTACGTCCATTTAAGAAATAAAAAGGGTAATTAATAGTGGCACCTAAATCTTTAATTACTTTTACGTTTGTCGTTGCTTGATCGCAAACAGTTGCTTTAGGTAATAAACCTGATTCAAACAATTTACTAATTACATTCTCAATTATTGTTTTTAATTTACTGGACTCAATAGTTCTTGACCCCAAAAAGTATGCTACTGGGATCTTCCAATTAATATAAAGGCCCCTGGCAATAAATACTAACGCGTATTTAGCTTCTTTTCCATTTCTCTCACCATTACCAAAATCTTCAAACCCTTCAATTAAATCATATTTTGATGTGTACTCTAAATTAGTCATAATGCTCATTTCATCAAAACATACTACACAAGCACGCTCTTTAATAGATTTATGTAAAAATTTATTTTTAATATTCTCAAAAACTTCTTCGTTAATACCAGGTAGACAATTGGTTTCTTGTAACCAACGCTGTATTGACGTTATAGAAGCTAAGACAGTCCCCGATTTTAACATGTATTTATACGCAGCAGGTGATTTATAATACAAGGACATGCAAAATTTTTTCTCTTCTTCAGTCCAACTTGTCCTAGGTTTTTTAAATTGCATCAAAGCTAATAACTTGCTCGATTCACTTCTAAATTTGTGTTTTGACAAATCTACAATATTCTTATTTATAGCCCTATGTCTCAAATATTTATTTTTCATAATAGAACGTCTTAATTTGTTATTGGTGTCTTTTAATAAAGTTTTTAGTTTCTTACATCTAGGTGTATCTGTATACTCATCTTTTTCCCGTGTCCGTCTTTTCTTAGGTGTGCTCCAAATCAGTTCCTCATGTGATTCGTCAGCTGTGTCGACTGCGACTTCGTGAAATCGTCGCTTATTACTATATACCTTTTTAGGTGTTAGAACCTTTAGATCTGGTGATCCTACAAATAATAATAACGAAACAAAAAAGTGATCCAACCAACCTTTAAAAACACTAATAAATTTTAAGAGTCGAGTCAAAAATGAGGACTAGAAAAACTCTAGGTTTTATAATAACATTAAAGTCATTAAAATAAGGCCATGAACTGAATATAATGTGAAAACGTAATTTCGGGTGTAAAAAAAGCCGTGGTAGCCGAGTGGTTACACACCGCGGCCTCCTAATCGGGCGTCGCGGGTTCGAGCCTGGCACGACCGATGACTTTTCGGAGTTATGTGCGTTTTAAGAAATTAAATATCACTTGATTTAACGGTGAACGGTGAACGGGTAACATCGTGAGGAAACCTACATACCTGAGAGTTCTTACTGTTCTCAGAGGTGTGTAAAGTCTACCAATCCGCATTGGGCCAGCGAGGTGGACTATGGCATAATCCTTCTCGTTCTGAGAGGAGACCCGTCTTCAGCAGTGAGCCGTCAATGGGTTGATGTGGTGGTGGTGTGGTTTTTGTGTACATGTGTGTGGGTGTGAGTGAGTGTGTGTTTGGGCTATAATATCTGTGGTTTGGGTGTGTAAAGGGCATTGAAAGAATATTTGTTACAATAATTAAAAATTCAAAAAATTTTAGTTCAGGTTTTTTGAAACTATAAATTTAAATGCCTAGGTACCTGGAGAAGGAGTTCGTGAATGTTCATGAGGTTGCCTTTGTAGGTTGGTGTCATCATAATTCACTGTAAAAAAAATTCAACATTGTTAAAGAAAATAACCTCTTCATTTTGCATTCAAAAGGTTACATCTTTAAAATTTTAAAAAATTTTGTTCAGATTTTTTGAAACTATAAATTTAAAAAATGAATAGGTACCTGGTGAAGGAGTTCGTGAATGTAAACCATGAGGTTGTTGAGAATTCAGATATGGTTCGGGTACAGCTGATGGTGTCAGGAGTTTTCTAAAGCCATTCTGAATTATGTGTTTTGCATCAAAGTGATCAATACATATGCGTTTATTTTCCAAACACTTAGGAGGTAGATGGTCAATAGTCATGTTGCCTGAAACAAACTTATTCATGTTCAGATGTACAGGCAAAAATAACAGTAGCAATATTCAGACTGTTTTAAATTCAGTTATATTGTAAAACATTTTACTTGGCAGATAGACAGAAGGACGAACTATTTATTATACAAGAAATATAACGGAAATTTAAAAGGAAATTGGTTTTTAGTGCTCAAATTTCAATATATTATATATTATTGAAATTGAATTAACACGTATTTTTTATTTTTTAGTTTTGCTTAAAAACACCAATATTTTATCATAGATATTTACGTCCAATATTATCGTCGAATATTTCTATTATTATTTCCTCTTTAAGTTGCCTGGTAGAGATCGTTTCTTAGCGATAAGGCCGCCTATTGTACAGCTATTTCCGCCTATTGTATATTATATATATAAAACAACTTATTCCACGCGGACGAAGTCGCGGGCATCAGCTAGTATATTATATTCTTATACTGTGCCATAGTGAAAAAATTCTGTTTTGTTATTATAAAGTCTGTGGTTATACTTTAAATTTATCATTCGAGGGGATGCGTGATTGGCGCGGGGAGAACATCTCGCTCCGCCCAGACCCTCAAGGTCGTTGAGAAATACACGGGCCTTAAGCAATTCAAGTTTGATGATGAAACGCGAGGAAAGTTAGGTATATAGCAAGTGTAGAAAAAAAACACCATTCTACAGCTAGCAACAATAGATACGTTATACTTACTTTATGTGTTTCTACTACTATAAGATCTAGATTATATAAGATCTAGATTCTATGGCAATCATTTAAGTCTGTAAATTTTAAAAACCCGACTCCAAGTTCCTAATTAGGTACATTTAAATATATGATATATATTCTTGTAATCTCCTTTTAATTCCCTTCATTTTGATACACCACTCGATAGGTTTGGATATGTAATATATTTTTTTGAATGACTTACATTTTGGCGCCAAAAACCCAGCATATTGATATATTTTTTTTAAAACCTATCTAAGAACACTTGGGTAGCTGAAACGAATCTACTCGTAACAATGCCTCAATCGTCAAAATCCATCCAGCTGTTTGGAAGATACCTACGAGGTAATAAAGAAATTGCGCGAAAAACATAACCCTTCTTGCAGTCGGGTAATAAGAATATAGCATATTGTGATATATAGGTAATATGGAATGCAATGTACACTGAAAGCATTTTAATTATGGGAGATATCTATTAATATACTTAAACCATTAAATCATAGATTTATATAGGTCGTCGCTCGCGCTCCGACTATTACTGTATAGTCATTGGTCATAGATATTATAATAGTTAATGTGTGCTGTTAGTGTTATGATAAATGCATATACGTCGTGGAAAAATAATTACTTACCGCTATTTTCCAGCCATATTTTTAAACGATTTGCGTCCATCGATGGAAATTTAAACATGGTTTTTTCACCATTTACCGATGAGCAGTTGTAATATGAACATTTGTATTTATACGCTTTATTACGCTTGTGTGTTTCTTGCATTTTGTTAAACTGTGTCACAGGGTTAAACACAAATAATTACTTATCAATATTGTTGTTTTGAAAATAAAACGACTATAACTTTTATGTAGTTAAAAGCGCGGTCGAGTTCAAAGACCAAAGAGAATGGACATTGGGGAATATTCAGTGTGACCACTTTTTAATGAGGGAATCTACCAAAGACACTGCTAAATCTACTGAAATATACTAGGTCGCATTTTAAATACATAAATGTATGATTCTGCGAATGCAAACGACTAAATAAAAATGTTGTTGTTATTATGTTGTCATTATAGGAGCAACTTAAAAATGATTGAAAGACCTAGGTATTTTATAAAAATTGTATTTATCTATTGGACAATTAAATTCAATTTGCTATGCCCACAGTACGTCAGTATTATAAGGTCTGTGCCCACAGTAACGTTCATTCAATAATAAGGGAATCCCCCAAATCACTTTCAAGTGTTGCCAACTGTAAAATTAAGTAAAACTTTTTGGACATGGATGCCTAATATTCTTTGATAGCGAATTAATAGCAAAACCTACTGATGTGTTTCTCATTAATTCTACTAAATTCTACTCAGACATTAAAATATCCTACTAGATTATCGTCTTATTTGCTTCAAATCTACTATAAAAGATGAAATCTACTAAAAGTGGTCACACTGGCAATATTGCTTTATTTGTCATCGACGGGGATCGTAAAACCACAGGCAAAACATAGATGTTATAATATCTGTGGTTAGGGGATTAGGTAATACGAAATTTAAAAATAACTCTGAAACGTACCAATAGTATTATAATACATGTGAAAGAACCAAAATAAACATATAAATTAAATGAATAAATAAAATAAAATATCAATTTTTTAATAAGCGCCATCTGTTAATCTTCTGATCTATAATTTTTAAAGCGCCATCTGTTAACCTAACTATTCATAATTTCATCTTGCAATGTAGTTCAAATAATTGCCGCTTGTCGCTAGTAAGCTGAATTTCATGAAATAAATCTCAAATCGCTACCTCTAGCGCCCTCTATTGACAGACTCTACTACTACTTTTTCTGCACTTAGCGTTGGTGACCCTGTGACGAGACCAACGAGGCAGTTAAAATCAAAGGACATACTGCAGTCTCCACAAACAATTAACATGTTTTTCAATAAGGTCGTTATTTACACGAATGAGGAACGAAGACTTTTGAAAAATCATAACTTTTTATCCGGCACATTGACATACAATTTTTCTTTTGGCAATCAAAAGAACATAAGTTGCCACAGTTTTTAAAAAATCACCAGTGCATAGCACGGGTGATTTTTATTTTTAGTGGAATTTTAAAGTTTTCTGTAGATTTTGGATGAACTTAATTTTCTTGAAATAATTTAAAATATAATGCTCTTAAAACCAGCTAACCGGACTGGAATTTTTTTCTAAGAGAGTACAGTTATTAGGTAAAGATATTCCATAAAAAAATTGCGGAAATTGTTACTGGAAAAATTAAAAAAAATTAAAAGTTCATCAAAGCAATGATTTTCCAAAATTTTAAATAAAAAATTTTTTCTCGTAATCGGGTGGGAACCGATTTTTTTCCTTCCGGTTCCTGATAGGCCCCTAAGTGAACATTCTAAAAAAAATTTTATATCCACCTGGTTTGGCCCACCCTGTATAGTCTTCAATTGTATAATATGCTTTTTTCATGCGATTGGTTTTAACTGATTTCTTAAACTTGTGTAAAGGCAAGTCTAAGATCGACTGTGGAATTTTATTATAAAACGTCACACCCATTCCCACAAATGTCTTTCGGACCCTCTTGAGGCGCAATCGAGGAATTACGAGCCTGTTTGGATCTCTAACCTGCCTATCGTGTAAATCACCCTTTTTTTTGTAATTCACAATGTTTTGTATGACAAATACTATGTTGTTACAAATATATTGTGAAGCTACTGTAAGAATGCCTATTTCTTTAAACTTTTCTCGAAGGGAATCCCGCGGTTACACTCTTTTAATACATCCTGTATATTATTAAAGTGAATGTCAAAATCCGCTACATCCAATGAGCTGATTAACAAAATCCGTCAGATCCATAATTTAATAACAATATCCGCTACATCCATTTTTTTACCTTCATTTTAGTTGTTTAATTTAAAATCTGAAAATAATTTTACTTAGACTAGTCGAAAATTCGAATAAAGTAATTTTACTTAAAATGTGTAAAATGAATATTAACATGATAATAATAAATGTGTAAAATGGTATGTCATTTGTAACTGTTATAGAGAAAAAAAGTAATTTATTGTAAAATTGACCTTTTTGGATCTGGCTGGTTTTGATACTAGACGACACAAATTAACCTGTAGAAAGCTTTGAGTAATAAACCAACACAGGAGAAGAATTGACGCGCGTACCCCTCTGTAAGTTGGGTATGACCAGTGGTCATACCCGTTATATAAAACTGTTTGACTCGAGTCACGCGCCTGTCAACTACGTATGGTTAGCGGGGAATGAGCTCCGCTATAAATGCCGAATAAGAGAGTATTTTATTCTGAAAAAATATTTAAAAAATCCAGTTTACTAAAGGATAACATTTATTTACTTCTCATGTATTATTTTATCCAAATAATGCAATACTTATGCAGAAAACGTAAGAAAACTGTCGATCTGAAAATGTTGCTACTTAATCGTACATGAAATAATTTGGGGAAAATATTGAAAATTAATCTTCCTACTTACTATTCGTTTGGAGATCTTTTTCATGAACTGCATTATAAATTGATCCCATAGAATTAAAATCACGATAGAATAGGAAGGGGTGAACGACTAATTTATAAGCTTTAAGTAAAATATGACTAGATATATAAATAGGAACTTTGATCGTCTGTGGGATTATCAAATAATGATAAAAATTCTTTCTATAAAACCAACTTTAAACGCCACTACAAAGTATAAAACAATTTTAATTTGTACATGTATGTTGAAGTCGGGCGGGCCTAAATATAAATGATGAAACCAATGCGCGACGCTAGCCCAACTTTGCCCGATCGGCGTATGAAGTCGGTTTTTTAAAGATATTTTTTTTTACATTATTATTTTAAGCTTTTTAGTGTATATCTCTGATCGCGAGCAATTTGCTCTTAATCATTGAGTTCCTTCCTCCATTACCGAAGATATGAATCACCTTCTCTTCACCTTTTAAATAGGCCCAACCTTATTATGCGTTCTTTCAAAAAAAAATTGAAATCGGTTCAGATTTGACGTAGTTATGGAGTAACATCTAACATTATATCAACAACAATTTATATGGGAACCACCTCTGAAGTATGCCCTACTAAACAAAAAAAAATATCAAATTCCATTCATTATTTGGCGGAATAATTGCGTAACAAATATACAAAAAAAATCGAATTGAGAACCTCCTCCTTTTTTGAAGTCGGTTAAAATGATTGCATTATTATAACGATCGCAATGGTGTCTGATTGGCTGGTACTCTCCCACTATTGTTTAAAATGCATTGATGCAGCTAGAGCTCCATAAACTCAGCGAATTCATAAAATTAGTTTTTTTACTCAATTTTTTCAAAAGTTATAGGTATATATTTCCATATAGCCAGTGTGGTATAATTTTCTAAATATCTATAATATAATAAAACTGTAACAGGTCCAATTCTGTACATTGAAGATATTTTGAAAATTTTTGTTTGAGGGCACTCTATAATCGATACTGAAGCCAAAACCATTTTTTTTTAATTTTTTGTCTGTCTGTCTGTCTGTCTGTCTGTCTGTCTGTCTGTCTGTATCTTGGCCGCGCATCACGCCGAAACTACTGGACGGATTTAAATGAAACTTGGCACCATTTAAGATAATACTACGAGGTATAATATAGGATACTTTTTATCCCGAAATTCAGCACGGTTCCCTTGGGAGAGGGGCTGAAAGTCCAAATGGGTATTTCGCTGTAATTCATTAAGGCATATTCCGATTTAATCCATTCTTTTTTTGTTAGAAAGCAGGTTCTTAGAGATTGTCCTGTAATTATTTCAAGGTCGTCAATTTCGTAGTTCAGAAATTATAGACATCACGATCTTCAGTATAAGGTCCAAATAACTTGAACCCCGGAATCTACAAGATACTTTGAATGTAAGGCTCATCTTAAGCTGGCAAGCGTACTTTATCGTATATAGCCATCGTGGATTGCCCTATTTTGTCAAAGTCAAACTACTCCAAGTCCAAAGGCGTCAGATTTTGCCAAACGATTATTATACCTACATACTACATAGTAGGTATGGATGTAATATATCGTATGGACTTAATGCTACAGTGTTTTCCTATGCAATTTAATATTCTAATCATACTAATATTATAAATGCGAAAGTGTGTTTGTTTGTTGGTTTTTCCTTCAATCACGCCACAACAGAGCCACGGATCGACGTGATTTTTTGCATGGGTACTATAGTTGAGGACATAGGCTACTTTTTATCTCGGAAAATCAAAGTGTTCACGAGGGATTTTAAAAACTAAATCCACGCGGACGAAGTCGCGGGCATCAGCTAGTATAAAATAAAAAGGTAACTGACTGACTGATCTATCAACGCACATCTACTACGACGTAGGCATCCGCTAAGAAAGGATTTTTACAAATATAATACAAAAAAATAATGAAAACGAGACTAAAAAATTGTTTAATAATAATGATTAGTTCCACGTAAGTCTTTCTTAGTCGAAAATTAGGACTTTAATTTTATGAAGTCGGCCACACCGCAATAAAATTAGGGCTGGACAGCAAGATTTCATATGTCGATATTGGTGGGGGGATTGTATAAATTATTTATACCGAGATATTTTTATCGTCTTACTAATGGTTCATTGACGAAAAAAAATAATTTAAATTCTATACATATTATTTGGTTCATTAAAACTTGGCAATTGAATTAAAGTACCCATACTTCTTATTCATCGCGCTAGGTTTACCGGAAAGCTAAATAGCTTGGCGGTGTTTTATAACAGATGGGGTGGCCATGGCCATGGCCATAGCTATAGAGCCATGGCGGCAGCCTAGCATTACAAACAAATATACACTTCGTTCAGATGAAGTAGATGAAAAAAATAAGCCTTCCAAGTAAAGTGTGTAGGTACAACTTTTAACTTACCAATCATAACTTTAAATAAAATTTTTTTTTAGGGTTCAGTTTTTACTTTTTATGTTTCCTCCATGCTGGACTGAGAGAATATTATTCAACGCTGGAAAACGATCTTGTAAATCGAAAAAGTGAACTTTAAACCAGAGCCAATAACGTTTTAAAAAATCATAACAGCTCATAATAAGCTATCAGGAGCAGATTTTTTTCAAAAATCATATTTTTTAATGTAACACATCAGATGATACTAATTGACCGAGCGAAGCGAGGTCTCTGAGTTTACTAGAGCAATTTGCACTTGTCCGTCCGTCCGTCCGTCTGTCAGAGCCTTATAACTTTTGAATTACTGAACGTAATTACTTCAAATTTAGATATAATATGTAAACCGATGGCCTCCAGCCGAAAATGGCTTAAAAAGTTATAAAAATCTTTATTTCAGGGGGGCTCTCATAGAAGCGAATGCGAAGAATTTTTTTTTATTTGCGATTCTTAATTTTTCTGTGTATCATTTTAAAGACAATTTGGAACAGAGTACAACCGTATTTTTTTTTTTAATTTTTTTCCTAAAATTGACGAAATGGGGGGCTTCCAAATTGGCGATTTAATACGCTCGCTTGAAGACGCTCTCTGGGAAAATTTTCTATATATTTTCAAGTTGTACTTATTTTCTTACCTCACTTGTATCCTGTACTTGAACAACAAATACTAAAATTATATGAATATTGTAAAGAAACGAGATTATTTAATTTTTAATGAGCATCAGTAAATTTCACATAGCTTCACAATAATGCTAATAGATGGCGCAC
The DNA here is from genome assembly GCA_029955525.1 of Oeneis ivallda. Taxonomy (NCBI): domain Eukaryota; kingdom Metazoa; phylum Arthropoda; class Insecta; order Lepidoptera; family Nymphalidae; genus Oeneis; species Oeneis ivallda. The sequence goes on along the minus strand of JARPMR010000001.1, from coordinate 28,005,981 downwards.
TCCATACACACATAACTATTCCATGGAACTAGGACTACTAGGAGTTACGACTGCGATCTATCCCAAAAACAGTTTTGCGTCGACTACTATTATTTATGTACATAATATCATATTATTCAATTGAAATTATTCTTTAGTTAAATATCAAACTTCAATAATTTGAGATTTCGGGTTCATTAAATTATGTGATTATAAAGGATTTAAATAAAAACTTGATGGGTTCGGCACGATTTCGTGTCGTCCGACTGCTGTTACCAAGTTAAGTTACGTTAAGCTAAGTTGGGCCCAATTTATTAAGCAATTAATTTGGGCCAAATTAATTGCTGCATTTTGTATATTTTCTATTCGCGTCGATAGATGACGATTTGTACAGATGCCCCTAACCCGTTTTCACTCGTTAGTATACCTACATAATAATTCAATGTTTTCACTGAGGTTCCCTTACCTTTACGGGCTACCTATGATAAGTTAGGTGATGATTACTGTCAACTTCTTTATCACGATCCTGTACGGGACACCTAAAAGGACATTGGGACGGATGTTAGGACTTAGGATTGTGTTTTGGAGCTACCTAGGTACGTAAAGAGACTCCTACATAGGGGATGATTTAGGTATGTTTGGTGAAAACGGGCATAATAATAATAATGTCAGTTTTGGTCGTCATGTATCGATTGAATGAATAATCATGGGATACCGTTACCGCGAGGTCTCAGTTCGGGGCGAACCACTAGTTATATAATTCTAAAGTAGTAGTTTTTCAATTTCAAGAAGCAATGTTGCTGTAACTTGGTATTTGAAACATATGAAACCACGAAATAACTCTAAACTCTGAAATGCTGATTATGATGTATCTATTTTTAAGGAAACATGATGTAGTCCTAACAGTTTGTACTTAATATACTTTTTAGTAATAGATACATCGTAAATTTCGCTTTAAACATAAATAAAACAAATGATGTTTCATTAAAAATGCTGTATGTTTATTTAAACAAGATTACTTAAAAAATCAATGTGTTCAATATTAATACCCACTACGTATTCAAATAAAAATTAAATGTCTCTCAACTTAATAAACAATATTATTAAAAATTATAAAAACCTATGACAAAGTACAGCACTCCCTGGTGGCTTATAATCTTAAATCATAACTAAACTGCTTCTCTAAGGTGATATACTATGGTACCTACAGCATGCTCTCAGCATGAGATTGAGAGTATAGTGTCGGAGTAAATATCTTGGTATCTACAAAATCTGTTAATAATCAGATAATCCTAAGTCCTTACAGTAAACCTAAGTGCACTGCACTGCTAAAAAGTATTGATAACTTTTTTGAAGTATCTGTATAATATTGAAAAATAGATTGTGTCTTAGTATTTACAGCATTTTTGAGAACGTTTAAAAATATGAATAACAAAAAATATATACTATAAACATGCAGAGAAGGTCAACATAGTATCTTAGAAAAATAATGTCGTAGGAAAACGAAAATCCAACAATCCGACGCAGTATCTTTTTCTTCCAAATATATAAAAAAGTAATTTTGTTATTTTTCGAAATAAGCTAGATCGCTTTCCATCGTCAATATAGGTCAAAGTTTCTAGCTGTATCTTTACGCAAGTACTAAAAGCCTACAAAGAGTCAATCTAATAGCAAAGGCATATTATGACTAAAATAACGGCAAGAGCCTCGTTTCCTAGCGCTTCTATATAGGTACCTACCATGTTAAAGATCTCGAACAAAAAAATTTACTCTCGAATAAAGTAACTCTGTTGTAAATAATTATTAGAAGAACTTATCGAAAGTCGATAATCGATAGTGTCAAATCCCTAAAATGCTTACACATATGATGCGATTGTTTCATGTAATGATAGAGCGTCCCTGTGTGTGAATGTGATTGTGTGCATATAATTTAAGGTAGTGTTTGCTAATTATATTGTGTGCGTGCATAGCGACGTGATGGAAAAATGCACCTGTAGTAAGCAGGTTTTCATGTGTGCTACCTCGCCCCCCACCGTAATTGACAGACTTTTTTGCAAATAAATTAGGCGTCAATTCCTCTCCATTGCTGGTTTATTACTCAAAGGTAGAAAGGCATCAACAAGACAGCCATAAACAATTATTGGTAGTCTCTTTCTATTGCATAAGTAGGTATTTCTATTCTTCCTTTCTTTAGGAAATCAGACTTTTACATTAATTAGCGTGAGCGTTGATTTTTAGGGTTCCCTACCCAAAGGGTACCAAAGGGACCCTATTACTATGCCTCCGCTGTCTAACCATCCAATCGTCGGACCGTCTGTCTGTCTGACTCTCAGCAGGCAGGCAGACAGTTGATATTTTCACATAGTTTGTATTTCTATATCCATTTTTACAAAAATTAATAGAGGGATGAAATAATTTAAAAAAATAATTATTTAATATTATGTCGTGTTAAATCTTGTTAGATGGTACGGAACTCTTCTTGTACAAGTACAACTAGCACTTGGCTGGATTTTTTAGCTTACTTGTAATTTGTAATTTGTCTAATATAAATGCTTTGTCCCTACAGTAGCCTAAAAGGCGACCAGTCGCCTTTTAGATTTTTTCGTCGCCGATTCTCTTCTTAAGTAGCCTAAATGGCACTAAATCGCCTACCCTGGCCACACTGAATCATACTGTTTTTTTGTTGACGTGAGTTCTTCCATACGTGGCTGTCTATGATTTTATTCAATGGCCCCGATCATGAAGGTAGAAAAAACATGGAAAATACCAATTCTGTAACTCAGTGTCAAAAAATGACAGCCACTGACAATATTAAGGCTGAAATCACATCTGTGCGCATCAATTTGGCTTTTAGATGCGAACACGAATTGAAAAATGAGTTTTGTATGAACAAAATGCGAATCGATGCGCACAGATGTGATTTCAGCCTAAGTCGCCGATATGAATATCTAAAAATAATGCCGCCGACATCGTCACCCTGGTCGACACCAACCCGCCGTGCTTTGTCAGCGGGTCGTCGTCGGCGGCTTTGGCGTGTAGACTCTTTTACAGTACGTTACTTTGCTATTTGTAGTCTGTAGTAAGTGGGTCTGACATAGGCTGGAACAGTATATTGTGTTCTGTGGGCTGGGAATCGAAAAGCCGATTTGATGCGTACACGACTATGAAAAATGATTTTTCTTCTTTTTTGTCAACCGATAGACGTCCACTGCTGGACAAAGCTATCTTGCATGGACTTCCACATGCCTCGGTCTTGCGCTGCCTGAATCCAGCGGCTCCCTGCGACTCGTTTGATGTCGTCGTAGGTCCACCTAGTGGGGGGTCTGCCAACACTGCGCTTCCTGGTGCGGGGTCGCAACTCCAGCACCTTAGGACCCCAACGAGCATCAGCTCTTCGAAACATGTGCCCGACTTCGAGCTCCGTTAGTCCGAGTAATAAGTTATAGCTCCGAATTTCGAGCTATGTGTATGTGTGAAGGCAAAATGATTGCTATATTGGACAAAATGCGAATCGATGCGCACAGATGTGGTTCCAGCCTTAAAGTGCATTGCGGGGAAGCGGGACGGGAAGTAGCGGCCAACTTGAAGTGGACGTTTAGAATTTTAGATATATCCTGGCAATTTGCTGGCAATCCTGCGGGGCGACCGGCTAAGAAATATATCAATCATTAAAGGACAGCATCAATGTCAAAACATGGTTTTGGCTCCACGTATCATTGATACAGTCCTTAAAGGATCGTTGAGGACAAAAAAATGTTTTGACATTGATGCAGTACACTATCGATACAATTTTTGTATGAACATTGCTGAAAATTGGTTCCACGTAAGACTTTTGAAGTAAGATGTCGTTTAAGGACTACGACAAAAGTTACGTCAAACTAGGCTTTCATTGATACAAGCCGTGAGGTGTTCTTATCGGTGACATAGGGTGTCCACTAATCGTTTTACTACTCATATTTTCTGTTAAAGTGTTTTAAAAAGCTTTATTAAATAATTTGTCAATTTAGCAAAACAATTAGTAGTATTTTAAGAAGTATGTTTAATGTTAAAATCATTGAAGAATAATTTTTAGATTTAGGGTGGAACCACATTTGTGAGGATCGATTCTGATTTTGCCTATACAAAACTGTCATTATCCATACATTCGTGTTTAACATCGAAAAGCCGATTTGATCCGTACACGTTTCTATGGAATTTGACAGTTTTGTATGGGCGAAATCCGAAACGATCTTCACAAATGTGGTTTCACCCGTAAAGGTTACTTTTTGACACTTTCGTATGTCTAAGGGTGGAACCACATCTGTGAGGATCGATTCGCATTTATGCCGATGCTATAAGACACACTTGTAAGGATCGCGTCCTTACGGATCCGAAAGGATGCGTACGCGTCCTTACGGATCCGTAAGGATGCGTACGCGTCCTTACGGATCCGTAAGGATGCGTACGCATCCTTTCGGATCCGTAAGGAGGCGAAAGCCTATAAAAATTGTTATATTTCTTTGCTTCATCCGAAGATATAGATTTTACAAAGGTAGTCACTCCAGTCGCCAGAGATAAGTCCGCGTATTTTACAGTTATACCCTACCCTAAAAATAAATCACCTTGGCAGCACCGTCTTAAGTTTGCTCATTACTTTTTCGCGCGAGATAAGGACCGCACGCGCTCAGCGCGCCGCACTTAATAATTTAACCAGAAGTGCAGAAGATCGAGTGATATTGTAGGATAGTGTGATTGCAGTATTGTTCATCGGCTGAAATCATCATCATCATCATCAAAGGAAAAAGGTACGAGCTCTTTTCTGTTTTCAAACGATCTCTTGTTTGCGCTTACGTACCGCCACTTATATAGCCTACTATATTATTGTTTTTGCATTAACATAAAAACGGTACACTTTTCGTATCGAGGTTTACTGTGAGTCTTCATCGATTATGAGGTATCAGAGAAAACGTAAATATTCTGAATTAAATATTACGTTACCTACTCTGCAAATACTTGCGGAAGTGTTTTATTATGAAAATTAATAAAAATTAAAACACAACTATAACGATTATTATGGTAACACTATTGTTACAACTTGTCATCAATCACGATTGAATTAACTTAGTACCTACCCCCCAAGTGTCTCGGATTTATTTAGGTAATTTATCATTATTATTTCTACATATCATATTATACATTCGAAAAATGTAATAAAATTCACGAATTCACTCAACTATGCTCGTAAAATTCGCTCAACGGGGCTTTAGTAGCTTGCCCAGCCGTTAACTATATTCGAGTACCTACTTGTAAACAAAAATATAATATTATTTATCTGGAGAGACGGTAGTGTCCCTGCCAAGACGAGCCAAGCGAAGCGTAAGGGAACTAACTACCCACCTTTTCTTCGATTTATCTGAAAACAATAATTGTTACGAAACACGTAAAATTAAAAGCAATGGTAGATGAACAAGCAGAGCAAGTAGCATATTATTAGATATTATAGAAGATATTAAATATTTAGAAGAAATAATGGCCATTTTCCTCGGTTTGAAAGTCTTGCTCGTAACTTTAACAACTGTGCAATGTTCGTGTCGACACTACGACGGTAATGAGTTATATTAATTGAAAGAGAGGCATTCAATACCCTCACTTAAATAAGTTAATTAGAACCAGTTGGCATTGGTGTGAACAATGTGAGCTTTGTTTTTTTTTTTGCGTCATACGTAAACACCGAAGAAAATCAAGCCGACGCCGAGTCTAGTACAGTTAATCCAGATACTGAATGGTCATTTTGACAAAGGGTTCAAAGTTACTTTATAAAAGGTCGGTCAACTCGAAATTGACTCAAAATTACACTCGGCGCTTGGGAAATCGACGCATGTTTCCCCGAAGTATGGTGAAAATATTCATGCCAACCATATGGCTCTTTATATTAAAAAAGGGGATGCGACAAAGACTACTCGTCCTTATTATCACGGCCGTTAGTAAAGGAATGGGCCTACTATTAAAAGAGAGTGAAAACAGGGTGCAGGCCATGAAACACCTAAGCAGGAAGATGGCTGCAGGATCCCATGTGATTCAAACTTCGGAATCACTCAAAGCAGCATTAAACTCTTAATGCCTCAACTCAACAAGAAGTGCTATAAGATTCGGAAGGAGACAAAACTTTATTTGGATTGGCTTTATCCGAGAAACTAAAAAACAACAAACAGGGATTGACTGCGAACCAATTGCAATAACATGATTAACTGCGAGCTAATCATCAGTCATATACTAAAGCCAGGACTCCACAAAAAAATTGGAATTGGCTGCGAGTCAATTTGCGATAATATAACTAGCTGTGAGCCACTCATGAGTCATATTCTAAAGCTGTGACTCCACAAACAAATCAGGATTGACTGCGAGTCAATTACGATAACATAACTAGCTGCGAGCGAGCTACTCTTGAGTCAAATCCTAAAGCTGTGACTCCACAAAAAAAATCGGGATTGACTGCGAGTCAATTGCGATAACATAACTAGCTGCGAGCTACTTATGGTTCATATCCTAAAGATGTGACTTCCTAACTGCGAGCTACTCATGAGTCAAATCCTACAGCTATGACTCCACAAACAAATCGGGGTTGACTGCGAGTCAATTGCGATAACATAACTAGCTGCGAGCTACTTATGGTTCATATCCTAAAGATGTGACTTCCTAGCTGCGAGCTACTCATGAGTCAAATCCTACAGCTGTGACTCCTCAAACAAGTCGGGATTGACTGCGAGTCAATTGCGATAACATAAATAGCTGCGAGCTACTTATGGTTCATATCCCAAAGATGTGACTTCTTAGCTGCGAGCTACTCATGAGTCAAATCCTAAAGCTGTAACACCACAATAAAAAGGGATTAACTGCGAATCAATTGCGATAACATAACTTGCTGCGAGCTATTCATAAATCACATACTAAAGCTGTGATTCCTTAAACAAATCGGTATTGACTGCGAGTCGATTGCGATTACATAACTAGCTGCGAGCTACTCATGAGCCATATCCTAAAGCTGCTAAAGCTGTGACTCCACAAAAGGAAATCGGTAATTGTGATAACCTTACTAGCTGCGAGCTAGTTATGAGCCATATCCTTATGACAATTGTGTAGAAAATGTGAAATCGTGAATATATATGTACATTAGCTACAAATTATTGTCTGCGAGACAATATACGTTATGTTCTTACCTAACTATATACGGGTACTCGACCAGCCCGCAACCAGGAAAACTGGCGAGCGCCTCGTCGGTACTCGTCATGAACTGGGGGGGGGGGGCGTAACACTGTGGCGCAGGATAACAGCTTACCAACTTAATATGTGGGTTGTTATTAATAATAATTTACTACAAATAGGAGCTATTAGTTCCGAGTTTTATCTTCTTGATGCCTAAACCTAATGTTAGGCTGTTCGTCTTATCAGTGACTCCAGGTGTTTTAATCAAGGTCATAAAAGAAGTTATAACCTATTTGAGATACCTAGGCTTTAAGTCAGTTTTTGCTTGAATAACAATACTAAATTTAAAAAATCCGTGCCTTGACAACAAGATCCGGACGCTTTATCTGTCGATGCATTTACGCTATGTGGGGCTTTTATATTTTTCTATGATTTTTGTTTAATTTTAAAGTGTCTGAGGAAAATCATTGATAACGAGGCAAACGGAATCCTAGTTTTTTCAAATTGGTTACCACAAGCGTGGTACTCTCTCCTACAAAACTTGGTAGTTTCGGATACTACTTAATGTTAATCCTCATTAATACTTATTGCAATCTCATTTCACCATTCCTTGCACAAGTAACTTACCCTGGGTGTCGCGAGACTCTCCGGACTCTCTCTCTCCCTTAAAACAAGGCGCCGACCCAGACTCAGCGTCACTAATGTTAACATCATTCTCCGACAGTATTTTAAAACAATATAATACCACACTCAAGTTTCGGTGGCAGTTGTGTAAATTAAATAATAAAAATGTATTTAAACCGTCAAAGACCAGCATTAGGTATCTTCTCTTACAGCGTTTGTTACGGAGTTTGAACCCTTATCGAATTGCAATATAATTTATGCTAAGAAACAGCATTGTTTCTGGAGCGAGCGTAAAACGTCTCCTCAAAGGTGTCTATAAGTTAAGATCAACCAAACCCTATTACTCCCGTAATTGTTTGGGTCCCTCAACTTGTTTTAAACTATATTAAAAATTGGTTCCTATAAGGGAACCAATTTTTAATATAGTTTAAAACTATAAAGTCATTAGAAAAAATCACTAAGAAACTTTTCAATATAGGTACTAGCAATTTGCACTGCTCATAGACTACAAACTCTTCCATCAATTAAATTGGAAAGCAATATTACTTTCGAAATCGGGGTTTAAATTAGAATAACGGTAAATTAAAAAAAAAAAAAAAAAAAAAACATACGCTGCGGCAGATGCCAAGCAAATATTCTCTCTCTCTCTTCCTACCTTACTTTCAAGAAAATCTGAGCATCTGCCCTGCTACACCCCTCCACACAATATATTTCCAGAACTAAAAATATAAGATCTGAGGGGACAAATAACCTGCTATTTACCTACAAGAAGCCTTACAAAAAGGCCGAACTTCAATCGATCAGCAGGTGGATCAAGTAAACGGTATCAGGGAGCAGCGTTGACACAAGCGCACAGCACCTCACGCTCAGGCGAGCGTTGAGGAAATTAGAAAAACGGCAGGCTGGACTAACACATCGAACTCATTCTTTCGCTGCTTAGATGTTAGATTCATGGCGGATGAGGGAGATTATGCCAGACCCTGCCAAGACAGGTCTTAATAATAATTGCGTTAACATATCTAATAGTGAATCAATTTATGAATTATACCTAATCATAAAAATAAATATATTCTAATTTATAGTATTAAATAATATTATAATAATAATATCATAAATAAATTTTAATATTGTTAAAGTGTATGCAAGCAAATTAATTAGTATTTCCATAAGAAAGTGATTAAAAATACACGATTTACAAAATCTGTATTGCGTACATGTTTATCAAAACTTTTTACTCTAAACAACTACCTTTGTAAAATCTATATTGAAGGATGAAGCAAAGAAATATAATAAGTGATCAAACGAACTTACCTGAAGTGAAGTTCGATCATTATTATATGAGTTGCTTCATCCGAAGATATAATTACCCACCCTCCCTGACTGCCCAAATAAAAAAGTTTTGAACCGTATACATCTCTAAAAATAATGAGCAAACTTAAGACGGTGCTGCCAAGGTGATTTATTTTTAGGGTAGGGTATAACTGTAAAATACGCGGACTTATCTCTGGCGACTGGAGTGACTACCTTTGTAAAATCTATATCTTCGGATGAAGCAACTCATATAATAATGATCGAACTTCACTTCAGGTAAGTTCGTTTGATCACTTATTGTCTGCGCAGGGATGGTCGATGATGGCATCGATATTTTAATTGCTAGCTCAACCACGATATTAATCTTCTTCTTCTTCTTCTTCTTCTTCTTCTTTATCAACCGATAGACGCCCACTGCTGGACAAAGGTCTCTTGCATGGACTTCCACAGGCCTCGGTCTTGCGCCGCCTGAATCCAGCGGCTCCCTGCGACTCGTTTGATGTCGTCGGTCCACCTAGTGGGGGGTCTGCCAACACTGCGCTTCCCGGTGCGGGGTCGCCACTCCAGCACCTTGGGACCCCAACGACCATCAGCTCTTCGAACTATGTGCCCCGCCCATTTCCACTTCAGTATCGCGACTCGCTTCAATCAAATCTTCTTCTACACAGAGGAAATGGATGCCAAAAATTGAAAAAGTCGCAGCCATATTGAAATTCTTTGTTTTTCGACCGATTTCGTTCAAATTCGATATTTGGGCTTCCCTGTGGTCAAGAAAGAGGAAATGGATGCCAAAATTTTAAAAAGTGACCGCCAAATTGAAATTCTTTGTTATTGGACCGATTTCGTTCAAAATCGATATTTGGGCTTCCCTGGGGCCAAATAAGAGGAAATGATTGGCAAAATTATAAAAAGTGACCGCCATATTGAAATTCTTTTTTTATTGGACCGATTTCGTTCAAAATCGATATTTGGGCTTCCCTGGGGTCAAATAAGAGAAAATGATTGGCAAAATTATAAAAAGTCGCCGCCATATAGAAATTCTTTGTTATTGGACCGATTTCGTTCAAAATCGATATTTAGGCTTCCCTTGGGTCAAGAAAGAGGAAATAGATGCCAAAATTTTAAAAAGTGACCGCCTTATTGAAATTCTTTGTTATTGGACCGATTTCGTTCAAAATCGATATTTGGGCTTCCCTGGGGCCAAATAAGAGGAAATGATTGGCAAAATTATAAAAAGTGACCGCCATATTGAAATTCTTTTTTATTGGACCGATTTCGTTCAAAATCGATATTTGGGCTTCCCTGGGGTCAAATAAGAGAAAATGATTGGCAAAATAATAAAAAGTCGCCGCCATATTGAAATTCTTTGTTATTGGACCGATTTCGTTCAAAATCGATATTTAGGCTTCCCTTGGGTCAAGAAAGAGGAAATAGATGCCAAAATTTTAAAAAGTGACCGCCATATTGAAATTCTTTGTTATTGGACCGATTTCGTTCAAAATCGATATTTGAGCTTCCCTGGGGTCAAATAAGAGGAAATGATTGGCAATATTATAAAAAGTCACCGCCATATTGAAATTCTTTGTTATTGGACCGATTTCAAAATCGATATTTAGGCTTCCCTTGGGTCAAGAAAGAGGAAACAGATGCCAAAATTTTAAAAGGTCGCCGCCATATAGAAATTCTTTGTTATTGACCGATTGTAAGGTTACGTTGTATTTGTGGGGGTAGAATGTGATTTTAAGTGTATTTTATAAAAACAATACTGCATTTTAGTCGTCCATTTCCGTCAACATTCGATAAATAGTTGCTAATATCATTATACTACTGTCATGATAGTCAATATACAGTGTCAATATACCTTAACCACGTGACCTGTCAACATATTATAAATACCAGTGTACCTCGTCGAAACGGGCAGTCTTTTTGTGAGTTGAGTGGACGCTAGGCGCGGTGAAAGTACTTAAGCCAGATGGGCAATATTGCAAGAAAATAAAGTATGAGAATGTGAAGTTGGTGTTTCTCTCACGTCCAGAATAGGAGTGATCCTACACGATTTCGTTCAAAATCGATATTTAGGCTTCCCTTGGGTCAAGAAAGAGGAAATAGATGCCAAAATTTTAAAAAGTGAGCGCCATATTGAAATTCTTTGTTATTGGACCGATTTCGTTCAAATTCGATATTTGGGCTTCCCTGGGGTCAAATAAGAGAAAATGATTGGCAAAATTATAAAAAGTGACCGCCATATTGAAATTCTTTTTTATTGGACCGATTTCGTTCAAAATCGATATTTGGGCTTCCCTGGGGTCAAGTAAGCGAAAATGATTGGCAAAATTATAAAAAGTCGCCGCCATATTGAAATTCTTTGTTATTGGACCGATTTCGTTCATAATCGATATTTAGGCTTCCCTTGGGTCAAGAAGAGGAAATAGATGCCAAAATTTTAAAAAGTGACCGCCATATTGAAATTCTTTTTTATTGGACCGATTTCGTTCAAAATCGATATTTGGGCTTCCCTGGGGTCAAATAAGAGAAAATGATTGGCAAAATTATAAAAAGTGACCGCCATATTGAAATTCTTTGTTATTGGACCGATTTCGTTCAAAATCGATATTTAGGCTTCTCTTGGGTCAAGAAAGAGGAAATGGATGCCAAAAATTAAGCCACGTCCTTATGTGCTTCTCGGCGATCAGTTGTATACTGACAATAGACGGTAGCGTCATCTAGTTCCAGTAGTCTTGAAGCGTTGATTTCATTGGTCGTTGTTGGTCTTAGGGTTTAGTTTGGTGTAATGTTTCGTTGCCTTATAATAGGCCATAAGCGAGTTAGAAAGGAGATTTCCTAGGGTCTTCTTGGTGGAGACGGACGGCTAGAAAGGGGTGGTTTTAGAGGCCGTACCTAGCTTAGGATAGTTAGCCGGGTTGTCTAGTTAGACATGGAAATATTGGGTTCCATCCTTGTTACGTAACGATTACAATGTGTCCTTTGTGTAGGTAGTTATTTTTATTGATAGAAGGCGATTGCTGAGAATGATGTTCTGTTCTGATATTGTGTGTGATTCCTCTTATTAGACGCTCGGCGATGAGGGAGGTGCCGTCATACTTTTAAAACTTATGGCAAACATTTCCTCTTTCTTGACCACAGGAAGCCGGAATATCGATTTTGAATTTCAATATGGCGGTGACTTTAAAATTTTGGCATCTATTTTCTCTTTCTTGTCCGAAGGGAAGCCTAAATATCGATTTTGAACGAAATCGGTCGAAAAACAAAGAATTTCAATATGGCGGCGACATTTTTAATTTTTAGCATCCATGTCCTCTTTCTTGCCCCTAGGGAAGCCCAAATATCGATTTTGAACCAAATCGGTCGAATAACATAGAATTTCAATATGGCGGTCACTTTTTAAAATTTTGGCATATATTTCCTCTTTCTTGACCCCAGGGAAGCCCTATTATCGATTTTGAACGAAATTATTCCAATAACAAAGAATTTCAACATGGCGGTCACTTTTTAAAATTTTGGCAACCATTTCCTCTTTTTTGACCCCAGTGAAGCCTTAATTTCGATTTTGAACGAAATCGGTCCAATAACAAAGAATTTCAATATGGCGGTCACTTTTTAAAATTTTGGCATCTATTTCCTCTTTCTTGGCCCAAGGGAAGCCTAAATATCAATTTTGAACGAAATCGGTCCAATAACAAATAATTTCAATATGGCCGTGACTTTTTATAATTTTGCCAATCATTTCCTCTTATTTGACCCCAGGGAAGCCCAAATATCGATTTTGAACGAAATCGGTCCAATAACAAAGAATTTCAATATGGCGGTCACTTTTTAAAATTTTGCCAATCATTTCCTCTTATTTGACCCCAGGGAAGCCCAAATATCGATTTTGAACGAAATCGGTCTAATAACAAAGAATTTCAATATGGCGGTCACTTTTTAAAATTTTGGCATCTATTTCCTCTTTCTTGACCCAAGGGAAGCCTAAATACCGATTTTGAACGAAATCGGTCCAATAACAAAGAATTTCAATATGGCGGTCACTTTTTATAATTTTGCCAATCATTTCCTCTTATTTGACCCCAGGGAAGCCCAAATATCGATTTTGAACGAAATCGGTCCAATAAAAAAGAATTTCAATATGGCGGTCACTTTTTAAAATTTTGGCATCTATTTCCTCTTTCTTGACCCAAGGGAAGCCTAAATATCGATTTTGAACGAAATCGGTCCAATAACAAAGAATTTCTATATGGCGGCGACTTTTTATAATTTTGCCAATCATTTTCTCTTATTTGACCCCAGGGAAGCCCAAATATCGATTTTGAACGAAATCGGTCCAATAACAAAGAATTTCAATATGGCGGTCACTTTTTAAAATTTTGGCATTTATTTCCTCTTTCTTGACCCAAGGGAAGCCTAAATATCGATTTTGAACGAAATCGGTCCAATAACAAAGAATTTCAATATGGCGGCGACTTTTTATAATTTTGCCAATCATTTTCTCTTATTTGAACCCAGGGAAGCCCAAATATCGATTTTGAACGAAATCGGTCCAATAACAAAGAATTTCAATATGGCGGCGACTTTTTTAATTTTTAGGGTTCCGTACCCAAAGGGTACCAACGGGACCTTATTACTAAGCCTACGCTGTCCGTCCGTCCGTCCGTCCGTCCGTCCGTCTGTCAGCGGGCTGTATCTCGTAAACCGTAATAGATAGACAGATGAAATTTTCACATATTATTTATTTCTATTGCCGCTATAACAACAAATAATAAAAATTAAATTTAATTAAAAAAACTAAATAAAATATTTCCATGGGTACATGGAAATATTTTAATTTAATTTTTTTAACGGAGCCCTAAAAGAGCGAGGCCCGACTCGCACTTGGCCGATTTTTGGCATCCATTTCCTCTTACTAGACCCCAGAGAAGCCCAAATATCGATTTTGAACGAAATCGGTCCAATAACAAATAATTTCAATATGGCGGTCACTTTTTAAAATTTTGGCATCTATTTCCTCTTTCTTGACCCAAGGGAAGCCTAAATATCGATTTTGAACGAAATCGGTCCAATAACAAAGAATTTCAATATGGCGGTGACTTTTTTTAATATTGCCAATCATTTCCTCTTATTTGACCCCAGGGAAGCCCAAATATCGATTTTGATTGAAATCGGTCCAATAACAAAGAATTTCAATATGGCGGCGACTTTTTTAATTTTTGGCATCCATTTCCTCTTACTTGACCCCAGGGAAGCCCAAATATCGATTTTGAACGAAATCGGTCCAATAACAAAGAATTTCAATATGGCGGCGACTTTTTTAATTTTTGGCATCCATTTCCTTTTACTTGACCCCAGGGAAGCCCAAATATCGATTTTGAACGAAATCGGTCCAATAACAAAGAATTTCAATATGGCGGTGACTTTTTACAATTTTGCCAATCTTTTCCTCTTACTTGTCCCCAGGGAAGCCTAAATATCGATTTTGAACTAAATCGGTGTAATAACAAAGAATTCCAACATGGCGGAAAAGTGGCACCTGTGTTTGTATACATACTTGAGATAAAAACTAATTTCATCGATATATCGATACTTTTTGGCACTTCATGCATTTCCCTAGTTGCCGAAGACGCTTTCGCACGCGTAAGGATCCTTACGGATCCGTAAGGATCCTTTCGGATCCGTTCGCGTCCGTAAGGATCCGTTCGCATCCTTACGGATCCGTAAGGATGCGAAAGGATCCTTTCGCATGCGAAACGTGAGCTACACTTGTAAGGATTTTAGGCACTTTTAAGTACAAAAAATGCGAAAGCCGAATCGATGCGAAAAGCCGAATTGATCCGTTCACGTTTCTATGGAATTTGACAGTTTTGTATGGGCGAAATCCGAAACGATCCTCACAGATGTGGTTCCACCCTAAGGATAGTTTAAAAAGCATTGAACTAGGAATTACGACTACGTCTAATTAAAGAGTAATCTCTGGTTTGCCGTCTGAAAGTTTGTTACGAAGTATAAAGTTTAAAAATCTGAAATCATGAAAATAGTTTGGTGTTTGGGTGGCATCAAAGTCGCAGTTGTTATCATTGTTGGATTAATTAACGTAGTCGTAATTCCTAGTTCCATGAACTAGCCGCATAGGTTAGGTAAAGTATTAAGTATGATTTATGTATATACTTAGATAATATTCAATAATAATTTGCGCCTGGGGAAATTCTGTCTGTGATGCGGGAATAAGTTTTAGTTTTCGAAATAGAAATAGAAATGTTTTTTATTCAAATAAACTTTTTATAAAGTGCTTTTGAATAGGGTATTTGACTATAATAAAAATATCGTTTCAACTGGTGTCATCCTAAAAGATTATTATCTAAAAACATTATTCCATACGACAAAACTAAAAAATAAAGCTTTATTTAATTAGAAAACATTAAATAAAATTGCTATAATTCCGGCCATGGTCACGTGATCGAAAACGTTCCGTGATCTCGAATGACGTCACAGTCCACACCACCTATGGAATTCTCATTTTGTCAATACATTTCGACGTGTTTGTGCGGCGTAATAGGCTAATTTCGTCTGTTTTTCATCGTTACTATTTTATTAAATACCAAATAGTATGCGACACGCGGCCTAAACACATATTATAAAATTGTCATTTGATTGAAATGTGAACTGTGACGTCATGTAAGCAAATGGAACGTTTCCGCGGCAATTTATTTTTTTGAATTTATTTCTCGATTTTTATGAAAAATAATGAAAATTATGCCGAAATATACGTTTTGTTAGCTTCAGCATAGCATTATTAACAATTTAAGATGATTTTCTAAAAGTAGTCAAATACCCTATTGTCAATGAGTCTGTAAAGTTTTATATGTACGTAGTCGTAATTCCTAGTTCCATGAACTAGCCGCATAGGTGAGAGTATTACGTATGATTTATGTATATACCTACATAATATTCAATAATAATTTGCGCCTGGGTAAATTCTGTCTGTGATGCGGGAATAAGTTTTAGTTTTCGAAATAGAAACATAAATGTTTTTTATTCAAATAAACTTTTTACAATTGAATTGTAAAAAGCTTTTGAAAGCTTTTGAATTGTCAATGAGTCTACCCATAGCCGTCTCTATCTCCTTTAGAGAGCCATGAAGTAGAAGTCTGGCAACGTCGCAGGTAGGCCGTAGGCGTAGGTCTATCTATGGCTCTGTCAGTCGACATTGACAAGTTTGTGTTTGGTGTTTGGTTTTGCTTCGCGTCGTGTTATTTTGTATTTAAATCATAATTAATTAACAAAAGATACAATAATTTTGGTGTTTAATGTACGGTTTCACTCAAGGTGGATAGAAACCTTTTAGAAATACATCAGTTATGACGAGATAAATCCGTTTTCGTGGTTAACTTTATATCGACTGCAAAGTATAAACAAAGCTGCTAAGGTAAGAAAGTTAAGTTTATTACTGACTGACTACTGTCAATATGTTTTAATGTAACTAATGAAGATATTTTCGATTAAAGATGTGTAGTAACTTACAATTAAGTGCCAGACTCATAATTTAAATAAGTATCTAGGTTTGAAAACATAACCTACAAAAGAAATACTCATATTATTTCATTTTGTTTGTTTATAAAAGTTATTTTAACCGTTTTAGATGCCAAGGAAATGCTGTGTGCCAGAATGCAAATCAAATTACGCCAGTGTTATCCGCATTGAAGGAGCTAAAAGTACATTTTCTTTCCCGAAAGATGCTCATCTCTCTCAAGCGTGGTTACGTGCGATTCCTCGAAAAGACTGGGTACCTACAAAACACTCAGTTGTATGCAGCAACCATTTTACAACCCATGAAATCCAGACTGAGGAAATTGTCATTGGAAGTGACGGACAAGTGTTTAAACAGCAATTGAAATACCCACGTTTAGTCGAGGGTGCAATACCCCATATATTCAATAATCTCCCATCATACATGTCGAAGAGCACTCCACCTCCAAGAAGCAACCCCGAAAAAAGGAGACAACGAGCTGAACTATTTCATGAGGAGCAGGTGTCTAAATTTTTAGAGAGTGACATAATTACATCATTCGAAGACTTAGTGCATAAATTCCAAGAAAAGTTAGGAGACTCTAAATGGTTATATCGAGTGATACCTAATAAGAGGATTTATTTCTATTTGTTAAATCTTGATATTGAAAGTAATAATGGTGACAGTGACAGCAGTGTGAAAGTAGTTAATAGTGTGTTGGTGGATGAAAATCTAAGCATTCAGGTATATGTAAAAGGACATTTAATGCGTCATGAAGATTTAAGCTGGATATTACCTAGTGAACTTAAGCTAAGCAGATGGTCACAGCTTGAAAATATACTATCTCGTTATTATAACAATAGTTGTGAACCAACAAAGTCATTTGACTATTGTCTTGATAGGTCTATTAATTATTTGAACGAAGCAGTTAATATTGAAAATGATAATTTTGCTGCAGAGCTTGTTCTAGACCAAATGAAATTGTTAAAAAATAAGCAACGTAGATATAGTGTTGCTACACTTATATTTTCATTTGTGATATTTAGTATTTCCTCCTGTGCCTATAATACTTTGAGGCAATACCTAATCTTGCCAACTGCAAGACATTTGCAGCAAATAACTTCGATGACTGGCCTGTGTCCGAATTCACCAGAAAATAACTATTGTTATTTAAAATCAATATGCTCTACGTGGGTAGAAAGGGAGAAAGTTGTAAATTTATTGATTGATGAAATTTATATAAAATGTGGCCTAGAGTTTAAGTCCAAAACTATTCTAGGTTACGCAGAAAATAATCCAAAAAATCTTGCCAAAACCGTACAGACTTTTATGATTAGCTCTGCATTTGGTAACAAAAAAGAGGTTGTTAAGTTGTTACCAGTACATAATATATCTGGGAAATTCTTGTATGAAAATTTATTGCTCATTGTAAATTACATACAATCATTTGGACTGAAAGTACTTTCAATAATTTCTGATAACAATCGTGTAAACCAAATTTGTTTTAAGTTATTAACAGATGAATCAAATTGTAGCTTCAGTAATCCTAAATATACAGATGAAAAAATATTTGTCTTGTATGATCCAGTTCATATCTTTAAAAACATTCGTAATAATTGGATAAATTTAAATAATTGTACTTTTACATATCCTGACTTACATGAAGATAATATTATAAAAAAAGCATCCTTTCATCATTTGCGAGAATTATATAGGACTGAAAAAAATAAGTTGTGTAAAAAAGCTTTTAAATTAAACAATAAATCTATCAATCCTAATACATTTGAACGGCAAAATGTCATGTTAGTAAACAATATTTTTCATGATACCACTATCGCTGCTGTAAAATCTGAGGGTTATGTGGAAACATCAGATTTTCTACAAATTATTAGGGACTGGTGGGATATATTGAATGTGAAAAACACAGTCAAAGGTCAAGTATTAAGAAAACATAACTCTACGCCAATATTTCATAGGGATGATGATAAATTGAAGTTTTTGAAGTCAGTCTGTATTTGGCTAAGAAAATGGAAATCTTTAGAAACTTGTGTAGGTTTGACAAGAGATACTTATGAAGCTATGTTGCATACCACATCTGTCATAATTGATATTTCAAGGTATTGTTTTGAAAATTTTAATTTTGTGGTGTACATACTTCTTGGGAAGTTTCAAACTGACAATATAGAAAAAAGATTTAGTAGGTACAGGTCACTTTCTGGATGTAATTATAATGTAGCTTACAGACAAATTGTTGAGTCTGAAAAAAAAATAAGACTTCAACACTTACTAAAGCAGCGAGATCTGGTCTTTCTCAAATCTTGTACATCAGCTGAATGTTTTCAAGATGAAGTTAATATTGAGAAATTTATGTTTATAATAAACTGCAGTAATTATTTGGAAGCATGTGAAATCGATATTTCGTCTCAAATTTATGTATGTGGTTATGTTTCACATAGTTTACTAAATCGGTTTTCCTGTGAACATTGTAGAAATGTTTATATTGATGAAAATACGGCGGTAAATGATGAATATTTTAATTTGTTGCAAAGAGGGGGTTTATGTGCACCGACTGACCAAATTATGTTTATTTATTATCACATGACAGCAATTTTGGAATATATTATTAATGATGTTGATTTAGACGTATCCTTCCTGGAATTTGTGCAACACAAAAGTTTACTTCATAATTTAACACTGTACAGCCTTCAAGCTGATACTTTTTATGTAGACTTTACAGCAGTGTGTAGTGTATGTGGAAAACAGAATAAAGAATATTATAGCATTGCTGCAAATATCTTGGCAAACATTATGCTAAATAATTATACTAAGCATAAGAATGATGTTGACAAGACACTTAATTATAAACGACGTAAATTAAACACTTTGGTTTAGTATTAAGATAGAATAGTTACTGCACATACCTATTATTATTTTTATTTAACCAATTTAAAAAAAGGAGGTTATCAATTCGACCTGTATGTATATAATATTGTTTGAAATGTACAATATTCATATAAGTTTATCTCTGTAGGTTTCAAAACAGATGTCAAATTTCATAAGTGTTTTATGTATGTCTACGTATTTCTCAGAAATTTGAAATCAAATTGCAACAAGTAATTCTCTTTTAATTGGGTTAAGAATCTTTTAACTTAGCGATCAGTGCAAGTTTCATCAAAATCAGTTCAGTAGTTTAGTAAGATATGGACTATAACTTTTGTACTTGCTTGTAAATGTGCTTGCTTTGATTATTTTTATAAGAAACTAGCTTATGATTAATTTAGTTTTAAAGTCCCTCGGGAACTCTTTGATTTTCCGGAATAAAAAGTAGCCTGTGTCACTCCTCCAGGTCCTCAACTATGCCCATGCAAAAAATCACGTCGATTCACGCTCTGTTGTGGCGTGATTGAAGGACAAACAAACATACGAACAAACCAACAAACACACTTTCGCATTTATAATATTAGTATGAAGTATAATGTATGTGTTTTACCTACAAGTTATTGCGTTGACTATAGGTTGACTACTTTTGTACTTGCTTGTAAATGTAATTTCTTTGACTATTTTTATAAAAAAAATTATATTGTGTATTACCTAAAAGAGGAATTAGATAGAGATTTTATTAAGTCATTTGTTGACTAAATAGGTTGACTATTTTTATACTTGCTTTTAAAGTTGTCTACTTTTTTATAAACATATGTTTTACTCTATAAAGACTCTATGACATTGTTTTAACTAAATTTTTGCTATTATCGGCTATTTCATAGTGATTGTATGATGTAGTCCAAATTATGTTGAAGTTGATAATACTCTTAAATATTGTTTTTTCTTTTAAGTAATAATGCATAGACGCTGCCGAGTTTCTTGCTGGTTCTTCTCGCTAGGGTTAGAGCAGCATTCCGAACCAGTGGTAGATTCTTCTTAAAAAGGCAATGAAATAAAAACAAGCTAAATAATAAGAAACCATTAAATAAAGAGAATATTCGCTTTGTGAAGAAGTTTTATTTTATTTTTTGATATACCTACCTACCTACTTTATCATTACCTATCTAAATATCTTCCTTAATTCTTTTAAGAATCTTTTAACTTAGGGAACAGTGCAAATTTCATCAAGATCGGGTCAGTAGTTTCAAAGATATGTACCATAATGTCGTTTACATTGTAACTTTGTTACATCATTACCTTTTCAATTCACTTTTCGATGTTTCTAAAAACACAAAATTATGTAATTATTTAATATGTTAGTTCTCATTCATGTGGACGCCTTAAAAATAAAGCAGCTAATTAGTATAAGTAAATAATTATCAACACCGAAGACCGAAGTCTATACTGATCTATACATTCGTACTGATTTTTCATTTTACCCATGGGCCTACCAGTGGCAGTAAATTGCGACGTTGCCACATTCACTTCATGGCTCCCTACAGGAGATAGAGACGGCTATGGTCTACCAAGTTTCATATGTGTTTATGTGTAAGAAGTACCATCCTATTTAGATACTTAAATATTGCATAAATTATTTGCAGATATTAAATATTTAATTCAAAAGCAATTATTATTAACTATGGCAGTTATTATTAATTGACCGAGCGAAGCGAGGTCTCTGATTCTACTATACTACGGCCGTTCAGAGAATGCGTTCCTGACACGTCGCGATTGAACTGACGACGTAACTTTGTAATGGCGTTGCAGTTACGATAAAAATATTATTGCTGGTTGTTTACCGTTTTAACAATTGATGAGCATTAAAACAACATTATTATATCAATAATCAATTAATGTTCTAATTTTGTGACAGTTGTCGTGACTAACTGACAGGTGTCAGGAACGCATTCTCTGAACGGCCGAACTTTAGAGTGAATTTGCACTTGTCCGTCCGTCTGTCCGTCCGTCCGTCCGTCCGTCTGTCAGAGCTTTATAACTTTTGAATTACTGAACGTAATTACTTCAAATTTAGATATAATATGTAAACTGATGGCCTTCAGCCGAATATTGCATAAAACATTATAAAAACCTTTATTTCAGGTACGTCAGTATTATAAGGTCTGTGTTTCAGGGGGGCTCTCATAGAAGTGAATGCGAAGTAAAAAAAAATTTATCGCGTTACATAAAATTGTTACATATCATTTTAAAGATAATTTTGAACCGAGTCCAATTTTTTTTTTCACTCCTGAAAAAGCTTACGCGGTACCGGTTATAAGGACTGTAACGATAACGATCCTCAAGGATATTTTTGGATGTGAGATGTGAGATTCACGAGTTGAGTTTATATTGTACCTTCCCCATCAAGATACTTCTTACACATAATATAAAACTTGGTAGACTCATTGACAATTCAAAAGCACTTGTAAAAAAGTTTATTTGAATAAAAAACATTTTCTATTTCTATTTCGAAAACTAAAACTTATTCCCGCATCAAAGACAGAATTTCCCCAGGCGCAAATTATTATTGAATATTATCTAAGTATATACATAAATCATACTTAAACTAGCGGCACGCTATGATGGCCGGTTTGACGTTTGTCCGCTCATGAAGTTCCGTATTAATTGATAACGACTTTGAAGGAAATAATTGTATTACTTTATTGACGATAGTGATGTGCAGAGATTCATAAATTTTATCGAATGTAGTTTTAGGTTTAGGACTCAAAATTTATTTATTAAATTGATTTCTAAAATGTATACAAGTGTAGAAAAATCAGTTTGCACCATTTAAGGGGTGAATGTACTTGTGAATATGAACAATTTTCACTATGTGGACAAACCTCTGAAATCGCAAAAAAATATCAGCTGTTTCATACAAAAGGTAAAATTTTTATTTTTATATGATATATACCACAACTCGGCATTTGGTTTTCTAAATTGAAAATTTTTAAAAACCTTTTTTGGTATCTTTTGTATTCATATGTTTCTTGTGTGCATATAAAGTATGTATATTCATTTTCATTCAAATATTCAGTTCGTTCAAATAAATTAAATAAACATATACATTTTTGTTTTATTAAACCTATTTAATCAGGTACAAAAACAAAACTTAATTGTTTTTTGTTCGAGAATAAATTGACATTCCACATCACTATTGTAATGTGTCAAACCGGCCATCATAACGTGCCGCTAGTATAATTCTTTACCTAACCTATGCGGCTAGTTCATGGAACTAGGAATTACGACTACGTTAATTAATCCAACAATGATAACAACTGCGAGTTTGATGCCACCCAAACACCAAATTATTTTTATGATTTCAGATTTTGAAACTTTATAATTCGTAACAAACTTTCAGACGGCAAACCAGAGATTACTCTTTAATTAGACTAGTCGTACTTCCTAGTTCCATGCTCTTTAAACTATCCAACATACGAAAGTGTCAAAAGTAACCTTTAAATCTAAAAATTATTCTTCAATGATTTTAACAATAAACATACTTCTTAAAATACTACTAATTGCTTTGCTAATTTGACAAATTATTTAATAAAGCTTTTTAAAACACTAACAGAAAATATGTAAAACGATTAGTGGACACCTTATGTCACCGATATGAACACCTCACGGCTTGTATCAATGAAAGCCTAGTTTGACGTAACTTTTGTCGTAGTCCCTAGACGACATCTTACTTCAAAAGTCTTAGGGTGGAACCACATTTGTGAGGATCGTTTCGGATTTCGCCCATACAAAACTGTCAAATTCCATAGAAACGTGTACGGATCAAATCGGCTTTTCGATGCGTACACGAATGTATGGAAAATGACAGTTTTGTATAGGCAAAATCCGAATCGATCCTCACAAATGTGGTTCCACCCTTACGTGGAACCAATTTTCAGCAATGTTCATACAAAAATTGTATCGATAGTGTACTGCATCAATGTCAAAACATTTTTTTGTCCCCAACGATCCTTTAATTTGAAATGTGACAATGTCACTGTTATAAAACTAAAACCTCAAATGTCATTTTTCGCATGAACGGGTTTTAAAAAGATATATTGCTTTCTGACAAGTTGTTAGTCAGTTATGTCTTAAGTTGGAAAATAAACTACAATGTTAAATATTTGTAATTTTATTTTATTGGCAACGAGGAATAAGGACTTAAAATATTGATAAGAATGAATATGGAACAACTGCAACAAATAGTAACCAACCAGGTAGAACAACAAAAACAAATTTCAGAACTCTTAAAAATATTAACTTATCAACAACAATGTTATGCCACTCCCACACCAACACAACATGATGGTACGGAGTTGGAAACAACAAACAAGAACAGTAAACTCGCCATAATCAATATATTCAAAGGGGATAAATTTAACTCCTCCACGACGTCTATAGACAACTTTATCGATTTTTTTGAGGCGAAGTGCAATATAGGGGGAAAAGAATATATTTCACTGCAAAAAGATCTTCTTTTGACATGTCTTGCCCCTGAAACTTATCATGAATTAAAAACAGCTCTCATTCCTAATTTTGAGAAAAGTACATACGAAGACATTAAAACTAAGCTTTTAGAACTATACAAAACCCGTAAAACAAGATATAAAGCACTCACAGAATTTTGGAATTGCGTGAGACAAAATTCTGAAAGCATGGAACAATATGCAAATAGATTAAAGGAATTAAGCAAAGATTGTGGCTACGATGATATCTTATTGGAACGGCAATTGAGGGATCGCTTTGCAACAGGATTAAATCATCAACAGCTACAAATTGATTTGAGGCAAAAATGGCCTGATCTTTTACAGGTTAAAGATACACAAACAAAAGAAGTAACCTTTGCACAAATATTTGCTGTAGCACAGTCCCGAGAATTAGCAGAGTTAGATATGCCTACGGTAAACAGTATTAACAAAATTAAAAAAGAAAGATACGAAAATAAACAAAATAAGACAATACGTAAACTACGTCTTAATCAATGTCGACGTTGCGGAAATCATAACAGACACAGCTTTAACAATTGTAACGCCAAGGAACATTCTTGCAAAGAATGCGGGAACGTTGGACATTTTGAAAGCTGCTGCATCAAAACCGGGCGAGCATATTTAGAAAGCTACCAAAGAGACAAAAAACAAACAAATAAAGGCAAATCAAGATTACAAAAAATAAAGTCAAATCCTAACGATAGTGAAACTGAAAGCACAACATCAATATCTTCGGAAGACAATTGGACGCATAAGATAAACACTACAAATCGGTGTAAGAAAATCGACCCTACAATTAACGGTGTCAAATGTTGCATGGAATGGGATTCCGGATCTATATATTCAATCATTAGTACCAAATTTTGGAAACGTATTGGAGCTCCACCACTTGAAGAAGCACCACGGTTAAGAGCTTATTGTAATTACAAATTAAAACCTAAAGGTCTAACCGATGTTACGGTAAAAATAGACGGAGAACAAAAAACATTACCTGTAGTAGTAATGGAACATGCTGAACCAATGCTATTTGGGTTAAATTGGAGTGAAGCATTTAAAATGCCTTTTCCAAAGTATGTCTACTCACTTAAAAGCAAACCTCCTAGTAAGACACTGAAACAATTAATTGATAGACATCCAAAACTTTTTGATGGCAAATTAGGAAAAGTAAAGGATTATCAAGTCAATATACATGTTAAGCCTGGAACAGAACCTAAACATTTACCGGCAAGACCTATCAAATTTGGTATCAAAAAGAACGTAGAAGCTGAATTAGAACGTCCAGTTAGGGAAGGAATCATTAAACAAATAGATCCGAACGATACACCTATTGAATGGGCAACACCCACAGTGAACGTAGTAAAACCAAATGGTCAAATTAGAATATGTGGAGATTATCGGATAACAATCAACCCTGTACTGCTTAAACATTCATACCCGGTACCACAGTTTGATCACTTACGGCAACAATTATCTAAAGGAGAAAAATATTCTAAAATTGATTTGAAAGATGCATATCTACAATTTGAGATAGCACCGGAGTCCAAGAATTTTTTAACAATTACAACTCATAAGGGCTATTATCAATACAATAGAATGCCTTTTGGAATTACGACAGCACCATCAATATTTCAACATTACTTAGATAAACTATTAGAGGATATACCTAATGTAGCAGTATATTTTGATGACATAGCCATAACGGGAACGAATGACACTGAACATCTAGAAACACTCTACGAAGTTTTCAGTAGGTTAGAACATGCCGGTCTTAAAGTCAATTTAAAGAAATGTACATTTTTACAGCCTGAAATAGAGTATCTTGGACATACAATTGATAAAAATGGAATTCGGCCGACCAAATCAAAAATAGACGCAATAAACAAGGCTCCACCACCAACTAACATAAAGGAACTACGATCGTACCTTGGACTAATAAACTTCTATGAGAGATTTATTCCACATCTTCATAGTAAGTGTGCAATACTTCATGAATTAACAGGTAAGAGAAAATGGCAGTGGACTGCTCAAGAAGTTAAAGCTTTTGAAGAGACTAAAAAACTAATAGCAAAATCAAAATATCTTATTGCTTTTAATGAGAAACTACCGTTGTTCCTGGCATGCGATGCGTCTGAAAAAGGAGTGGGGGCAATGTTGTATCACAAAGTACGAGAATGCGAACAACCAATTGCGTTTGCATCAAGGAAATTAAAACCAGCTGAAAGCCGATATTCGGTTATAGATCGAGAAGCATTGGCTATATTTTTTGGTATTAAAAAATTTGATCAGTACCTAAGAGGAATTAAATTTACATTAGTGACAGATCATAAGCCTTTAATACATATTCTCGGACCACAGCGCAATCTTCCAAAATTAGTCAATAACAGGCTCATTAGGTGGGCGTTATTAATAGGCAGCTATGACTACGACATAATATATAGAAAGGGTGAAAATAACACAATAGCTGATTATTTATCTCGAATGCCAAACCCTGACGAACAGCCCACCAAAGAAGAAGCGCACATAAGTAAAATAGTTTTAAAAGCACAAGTCAACAATATTGAAGATCTTACTTTAAATGAGCAGTCCATAAAAGAACATACAAAAAGTGACGGTATATTAAAGCAGGTAAAACATTTCCTAAAAACAGGCTGGACCAACCACAATAATATTACTAATGAACTAAAATATTATTGGCGTAAACGCGATGAACTCTCTATCGAAAACAACATAATTATGTGGCAGGGAAGGATTGTAATTCCACACATACTTCAACGGTCAGTTTTAAAATATTTACATAATGGACATCCTGGTATCTCAGCAATGAGGGCATTAGCTCGGTTTTATGTATGGTGGCC
The DNA here is from genome assembly GCA_029955525.1 of Oeneis ivallda. Classification (NCBI taxonomy): domain Eukaryota; kingdom Metazoa; phylum Arthropoda; class Insecta; order Lepidoptera; family Nymphalidae; genus Oeneis; species Oeneis ivallda. Next base: position 27,979,108 of record JARPMR010000001.1, on the reverse strand, counting down.
AGCAATAGATGAAGATATAGACTCATATGTCAAGCGCTGCTATAAATGCCAAGAACATCGACCAAACATACCGGAACTTCCAGTTTTTTCGTGGTCTATCCCTGATAGCACTTGGGAAAGAATTCACGTAGATTTTGCCGGACCATTTGAAGGCAAACAATGGCTAGTTTTGCAGGACGCATTATCCAAGTGGGTTGAAGTAAAACCTATGACAAAAATCACATCAGAGAAACTTTGCGACAAATTAGATAACATCTTTACAACTTTTGGTTTACCAAAAATGCTCGTATTAGATAATGGTCCGCAATTCACATCGCATCAATTCAAACATTTCTGTGAAGTTAGAGGTATAACACATGCTAAGTCATCACCCTATCATCCACGAACAAATGGGTTAGCAGAACGCTTTGTCAGAACTTTTAAAACAAGAATGACTGCCAGTAGCTGCGATGGAATAACATTAAAAGCTCAATTAAGAAAATTCCTATTTACATATAGAAACACGCCTCATACTTCAACTGGGAAATCACCTGCACAAATGATGTTTGGAAGACAGTTGACATGTCTTCTTGACAATGTGCGACCAAATCTTAAAATGAACCTTAGATATAAACAATTTCAAGACAATATGACAGCAGACGTAGGATTCGCACCAGGAGAGGATATATATACCAGGAATAAAATTCAAAATAAATGGGAACCAGGAGTAATAAAAAAGAGGACACATCGATACTCATATATAATTGAAACACCGACAGGAACTGAAAAAAGAATGCACGCTGATGCAATTCGCACGAGGGCGGCGGATATAGAAGCAGACACAACCAGCAAACCAACAACCACAGAACAACCCTCTGTGATCGTGCCGAATACAGAGGCAGAAAATGAACAGCAACCGGTAACAACACAAGTCACACCTCTGCCACTCAGACGGACAAGTCGTGTAAGCAAGCCACCTCGACGACTTATAGAAGAAATGAGTTGAAAAGAATTATAGCGGGGAGAAATGTTATAAAACTAAAACCTCAAATGTCATTTTTCGCATGAACGGGTTTTAAAAAGATATATTGCTTTCTGACAAGTTGTTAGTCAGTTATGTCTTAAGTTGGAAAATAAACTACAATGTTAAATATTTGTAATTTTATTTTAGTCACTCAGGGGGGGTCAACTTTCATAAAGAAGAATAATGGGTCCGGCACAGATTAGAGGATACTGGGTGGTCTTGGGGGTTTTATTGTGCGAATGAGATAGAAAATTGTGTTGCTATTTAGTAAGAAAATAATATTTATAATTATTTAGACTAGCAACCCAGACATCAAATTTTTAATAGTGATCTGTGACAATGTCTATGCATTGATTTCATATTTCAATTTCAATATGGCGATTGCTTTGAAATGTTTCGTGATCGTGGGTATTGAGTAATGCATTTGAAATATAGTTTGTTTTTATATAAACTAATTTCGAATTCGAACATTCTCTACATTATTTAACGTTGAGTCGAGCATTTGGTTCCTCCGTTATAGTGTAAACGTACGTCAAGTTATTTGCAGTTCAGTGAGATAGAGACTCGATTCTCGAAGTGTTTTATCTTTTATCATGAAAGAAAATGAGCGCAAATGTTTTAAGTGTGGACGTTCTCCTGCTGAGGATCCTAACATCACGTTGCATCGTTTTCCTAAACCTGGGAGAACAAATATTCTTCGGTACCTACGTGTTTTTTTGTAAAACCTAAATCCTAACCCTATTTCAACAAAATTATCTTAAATTAATACTAAATATCCCACATAGTAATTTGATCTTCATTATTGTAGGTGTGAATTATGGGCGAAGTACTGCTTTCCTCACGACTCATGGTCCTCACCAGAATTTCAAAGCCAGCTGTTTTCTAAACATTACATGTTGTGCAACAAACATTTTGCGAAGTCATCATTCATTGATAGTTCTGGAAAGAAGCTATTCAAATCTGCAGTACCAGATGAGGAATGTGACAAAGTAAGTTATTTTTCATTATACATAATAGACTGAATAGAATATAATGTATTATAATAGACAGATTGTGGTGGTAGTGTAAGGGCTGACAAGTATCATAATATAAACAGGCTCATCAACATTTATTCTGTCCAGGTTGTTTTACCTGTCACAACAAAACATTAGGGTTGGGTATAGATATACTGGTACTCGCGTACGAGGTTGGGGGTTGGGGAGGGGGGAAGCCCCCCCCACCTTTCCCCTTTGGCGGAAATGTATAGTTTTTGAGTAATGATTTTTTTTATAAATCATAACCTCACTTCTTTTACACAGGAATATTGACCTATATATTAATTATCCTGTGTTAAATATACTGTTAAAACATAATATCCCTTAGCACGAGGGGGGATGGAAGTGGAGGGAGGGGAGGGGGTGATACTCAATGCTCAAGTTTTTCTAGGCGGTAGAAAATAATAAACACGAAGGCTGTGGCGTGAGTTGCGTTTTGTTCAAGCTACAAATCAAATGGGCTACGCCAGAAGACTCGCTCCGTCGCCTCTTCATTCAGCTTCGTTAGGTTGGGTTAGAACATAAGGAGGGGAAAAGGAGTAGAGTAGATGGGAGCTCATGTTTATAAAATATAAAGAATGACAGACATGGACTGATATAGGTCGAACAGTGTGACAGAACCGAATTGGCCAACCCCGACTCCACGTAGTCTTGTCTGTCCTACCCCTAGAGTGTTTTTATGAAGCGCGAAGCCAGAAGCTCGCGAAGGAGGTCCTGAATGAAGCGAGCCTACGAGGCCGAGTGGAGCGAAGGGGGGAGGTGGCGAGCGAAGCGAGCCGGTGACCTCCGTAGCGAAACGAAGGTCGAGTAGGTGAAGCTGAATGAAGGGGCGACGGAGCGAGTCTTCTGGCGTAGCCCATTTGATTTGTAGCTTGAACAAAACGCAACTCACGCCACAGCCTTTGTGTTTATTATTTTCTACCGCCTAGCAAAACTTGAGCATTGAGTTCTATCACCCCCTCCCCTCCCTCCACTTCCATCCCCCCTCGTGCTAAGGGATATTATGTTTTAACAGTATATTTAACACAGGATAATTAATATATAGGTCGCCCCGGTCATTTCGATCGCCATATCCGTACTGACCCATTATTAAGTTCTCGCCTTCCTTGGGGTGTCCTATTTTAGCGTTAAAGTCGCCCATTAATATAACTTTGTCGTCAGCTTTGGAAAGTGCTTCTGTGATGGTGTTGTAGAATATATGTATCTCTTCTTCACTCGCTTTTTCTGTAGGTGCATAGACTTGTATTAGTGAGAGGTGTAAGTCTTCTAGTTTCAATTTTAACAGAGCAACCCTTTCTGATAGTCCTGTGAAATTAATTATTTTGTTTTTAAATGTTTTCTTCAGTAAAAAGCCAACCCCGTGTTTACCCTTGTTTTCTCCCATGTAACATAGAATGTAGTCTTTGTATTCCTCTATATTGCAGCCTGTTCTTCTAACTTCAGAAAGACCCAAAATGTCGAAGTTAACATTTTCAAGAGCATATGTAAGTTCAAGATATCTTTCAGTTGAAGAGAGGGATCTCACATTATATGTGCATATTTGTAAAGATTCACTTTTTATCTTCCTTGTAATAGATGGAGGGTGATGGTCGTTATTCCCCACGGGGACCAGCCGGCTTGGGGAGTGTGATTTGTTGTTATTGTTTGTTTCTGTGTTTTTTCTTTTGTTCGGCCTTTGTGGGTAGATTTTGTTTGATTGCATTGCTTGCTATTTTCGGTTTGTGAGTTCTGTCTGGAGCGGTTCATATATTCAAAAGCATTTGTTTTATTTATTTTACTTGGAGCCTTTGGTTGTGGGCTATCATCGCTGTTAGACTGAGGTGGTGAGTTTGACGGGGCTCGTTTCCTCTTTTCAATCCCTTTTTCTTGGTTTATTTTCCCTTTAATTATTAATTTATCATATCGAATTATTGCTAAGTTTCCATTTTTTCTTTCTTGTTGCTGTTGCTGTTTTAGCTCTTTCCTTATTTCCAAGACCTCTTTAGGAAAATCTTCAGTGGCATATGTGGATGTTGGGAAATATTTGTTATTTCTTAATATTTCAAGTTTTCTCCAAGCCAAAGTAAGTTTTACTAATATTGGTCTCCTCTTTTTGTCTTCTTTTTTCCCCAACCTCTGTATCTCACTGATTTCCCACATGTCAAATTCTCGTATTCCTCTCTCAGTTACTATTTTGTTTAAGAAATCCACAACCAAAGTCATAAGCTCATTGTTATTTTTCTCGGTTTCTTCTAGTCCATGAAGTAATATATTATTTTTCTTAACTTCCCTTTCCAACTTACTGATTTTCACTTTAAGTGTCGACACCTCACTGTTAAGTTTAAGGTTCTCTTCAACCAGTGGATTCAGCTTTTCTTCTATTGTTGATGTAATACTTGAGGTTATTGAACTGGTGTGCTTCATGAAATCTTCTTTTAATTCATGCATCTTCGTGTCTATTTTCTCATCTATTTTTTGTAGAAGTAATTCCATTTGTTTTTCCATTTTCTACTAATTGGTAGAAAATTTTTCTTATGTGGCAACTTTTTCCGAGCTCTGGCAACCCTATCTTACGATAGTGACACTGACAGCAATTATTTGTCGGTTGTTGATTTATAAAATTTTGTGGAGGTAGAATTGTTTTCACTGATCGATTTCAAGTTAATTAATCGCTTATTCCAAATTTAATAGTGAATTTTAGAGCTGTATAACACTATCACCACGAGATGGACACTTTAACTACAATTTGGTAGTATTTTTAGTACTTAAATCACAGTTTTTCTTAGCAAATCACGAAATTATTGGAGAGCACTAGTGCTTCTGACAACAGTTGACAGCCGCACCCATATGCGATCGAAATGACCGGGGCGACCTACTGATAGACTTTGCTTTCGCACACAAGCTATCAATAATGAATACATATTTTAGGAAAAGAGAAAACAGGCGATGGACGTGGATTTCACCTGATCAAAAAACAACAAATGAAATAGATTTCATACTAACAAGCCACCCCCAACTTATCACAAACACAGAAGTGCTCAACAATATAAAATTCCCCTCTGACCACAGACTTTTAAGAGCCTCCCTCGATTTAAAACAGCCAAGAAAAGATAGGAAAAACTACAAACCTTCAGTTACAAGTCTAAAAACTGACAATGAAATTAAAAGTTATAGGAATAGCCTGCATTCACATCTAGAAACCAATTTTAAAGAGACTCTGAGCATCCAAAACTATTACAACATTTTAGAAGAATCCGTGTTACACAGTTTAAGCACCAGTAACCAAGAGAGAAAAAAACAAAAAATATTTAGTAAAGAAACTGAGGAACTAATAAAGAAACGAACTGAACTAATAAAAACAAAACCCAAAAATAATATCATAAGAAAAGAGCTAAGTGAAGTGTTCAAAATTACCAACAAATCTATTAATCAAGACTACAAAAAGCATAGACAGGACATAATCACAAGGAACCTTACGAATTATAGAAGTACAAAAAGAGCCTTTAAAGACCTGAAACTACAAAAAACGTGGATACAGAAGTTACAAGACAACACAAGGGAAACAAAAACGAGAAAAGATATTATCAACCATGCCACAAATTTTTACAGAGAAATGTATAAGAGAAAGATACATAATGACACTCCACAAACACAAGATTATAGTGATTTCAGGACAGCATTAAACCCAATAACTGAAAGAGAAGTGTACGACCACATTAGAAAGCTAAAAAATGAGAAAAGCCCAGGACCCGACGGTATAACCAACGAAGCTATTAAATTAGGGGCACCTGTTCTACTCCACCATTTCACCAAGCATGATATTAGATGCCGAGATAGTGCCAAAACAGTGGTGCACTTCAGAAATAACACTTATCTATAAAAAAGGAAATCCATTAGATATAGGCAATTACAGGCCAATCAGTCTGATGGCGAGTACATACAAACTGTTCGCATCTATCATCCTAAGCAGAATAGCACCTACAATTGATGACTAACAACCAATAGAACAAGCAGGTTTCCGTTCGGGTTTTAGTACAACTGACCATCTACAGGCACTGGAACAAACAATGGAGAAGTACAAAGAATTCAACAAGCCTCTATATCTAGCATTCATCGATTACAGTAAGGCTTTCGATACAATTAGTCATAACTCAATCTGGGAAGCACTGAAACTCTTCAACGTCGATAGAAAATATATAAACATTCTGAAGAACATATATGCTAACAGCACTAGTAAGGTAAAACTGGAAACAAGAGGTGACCCAATCAAGATTGAAAGAGGCGTGAGACAAGGAGACCCCATCTCACCAAAACTCTTCATAGCTGTATTGGAAACTATTTTTAGAAAACTAAACTGGGCTCACAAAGGTATTAAAATAGGCAAGAGATACCTAAACCATCTAAGGTTCGCAGACGATATTGTCATACTGGCTGAAACACCAAACACACTTCAGGAAATGATATGCTCTTTAGCTATGGAAAGCTCCAAGATAGGTCTGGAAATGAATGCAAACAAGACTAGAGTAATGACGAATAGCTATGAACAACCAATATGGGTCAAGGGAAATCGCATAGAATATGTTAAAACTTATACATACCTAGGAAAACAAGTGACATTTAGCAAGACAAATAATGAAGAGGAAATACAAAGGAGAGTAAACATTACATGGCAAAAATATTGGTCACTAAAAGAAATCCTAAAAGGCCACTACTCCCTGAATCTTAAGAAAGTAGTAATGGACACTTGTATACTACCCTGCCTATTATACGGCTGTCAAACATGGGTTCACACTAACAGAACCAAACAAAAAATTACAACCACCCAGAGAGCAATGGAGCGGAGCATACTAGGAATAAGAAAAATTCACAAAGTGCGAAGTACAAAAATTAGGAAAAAGACAATGCTGACAGATGCTCTAACACAAGCACTAGCACTAAAGTGGAGATGGGCAGGACATATCGCAAGGTTCACTGACGACAGATGGACGATACGAACCACTAACTGGAAAGGTCCACTAGGGAAAAGAAAGGTTGGAAGACCATACAAACGGTGGGCTGACGACGTAGCCCAGACTGCTGGCACAAACTGGCTGACCCTTGCCAAAGATCGGGAGCATTGGAAGCGGATGGAGGAGGCCTTTACCCGATATGGGACTACATCTCCAATAAATACTGATACAAATAACAATACTAACTAGAATAAGACAAACACTAACACAACTAACACTTATTTCATCTAAAAGTAATAATACAAAATTGTAAACACCATGAGATTAGAAATAAAAGGCTTATTATAATTAATATATAGGTCAATATTCCTGTGTAAAAGAAGTGAGGTTATGATTTATAAAAAAAATCATTACTCAAAAACTATACATTTCCGCCAAAGGGGAAAGGTGGGGGGGGGGGGGCTTCCCCTCTCCCCCCCACCCCCCCTCCCCAACCCCCAACCTCGTACGCGAGTACCAGTATATCTATACTTTACCCAAACATTATATAACTAGGTTTTGACAACTGCTTCATCTGTAAGGATTTCAGTTTTCTACAAATTACTCGCAGGAATTGTATATTTTTCCAGTATAAAAAATAGTCTGTGTTAATCCAGGATACCTATCTACCTATTCCAAATTTCGATTTTGGTCCAGTTTTTGTGGCATAAAGGAGTAACATTGTTGCAAACATACATACTTACGTATTTATTTTATACTAATAGGATGTAACAAAACATACATCCTTGTTTACTAAATAAATAATTGTAGAACTGCTATATTATATCCTATCACAATTTTAATTAATAGGCTGCAGGAATTTCAGCTGACGCTATGCATTATGTACCTATATGTAATTATTTATTTACAATTACTATTTCAGATTGCATCATCAGAACCCATTTTGGAAAACAGCAATGAGTTTGAGCTGCCTATTGCAGCTCCATCAAGAACTAGGCAACCTTTATGTGAAGTTTTAAACAAGACACCAATGGAAGGATGTGAAAAGGTTAGTTAATTATTTATGGGAACTAATTTTTTGAGCTGTTATTAAAATATTCGAGATGCTATTATGATCAGTTCAAAAACATTTATTGAGCAGTTATTTAATTTAATGGCGGTTGATTAATTATTGCGACAGTAAAACATGGACAGTAATAAAAAATCAATTAGTCGGTTATTTTATCATACAATGTCAATTCTAAAAATAATTGAGCAGTCCAATAACTGAATGAGCGGTAAAAATGATGGAATGAGCGGTTCGATTTTGGCAAAATCTAAAGTTAGGTTAGGTTAGGGTTATACATGAACATCCAGGTGCCAGGCACTTAGGTTGTATTGGGTCAATGTACCCAACTTAAGTTTAAAAAAACCTGAGGGGCGCGGGAGGAGCGGGTGAGCGAAACAAAAGTACCGAACTTACACTTTTCTTACCGACAACTTCCGATTTATTACTGCCCACACGTAAACGCTCGTTCAATAATTTTTACCGCCCATTTAATTATTTTCCTGCTCAAGTATATATTCACTGATCCATTTCATTATTTTTTATTACTCATTTTTGTTTACTTTACTGCTTAGTTTTAACTGCTGAACTAGTTATTAAACGTGCCATTTATAATTATTTTTAACTTACCATAACTGCTATTTACAACTGCCTGTTTAAATCAGTGCCATTATTTATTGGAGAGAAATAAGGCTCACCATTTTTATGCAAAGAACCTTGTGCCCACCCTTTCACTTCAGACAGCCTTCCAACTCTATCAGCATAATATTAAATGATTATACATAACTATTCCCTGTTTACTATAACATATTATAGACTAGTGGTTCGCCCCGAACTGAGACCTCGCGGTAACGGTATCCCATGATTATTCATTCAATCGGTACATGACGACCAAAACTGACATTATTATTATGCCCGTTTTCACCAAACATATCTAAATCATCCCCTATGTAAGAGTCTCTTTACGTAGGTAGCTCCAAAACACAATCCTAAGTCCTAAAAACCGTCCCAATGTCCTTTTAGGTGTCCCGTACAGGATCGTGATAAAGAAGTTGACAGTAATCATCACCTAACTTATCATAGGTAGCCCGTAAAGGTTAGGGAACGTCACTGAAAACATTGAATTATTATTTAGGTACTAATGAGTGAAAACGGGTTAGGGGCATCTGTACAAATCGTCATCTATCGACGCGAATAGAAAATATACAAAATTCAGCAATTAATAGTTTATTGAAGTTTGATATTTAACTAAAGAATAATTTTAATTGAATAATATGTTATTATATTATGTACCTAAATAATAATGCTCGACGCAAAACTGTTTTTGGGATAGATCGTAGTCGTAACTCCTACGAGTAGTTCCATGGAATAGTTAATGACTGCGCCATCTATTAGCAAGCTTGCATCTATTCTTGTGAAGCTATGTGAAATTAACTGATGCTCATTAAAAATTAAATAAACTCGTTTCTTTATAATATTCATGTAATTTTAGTATTTGTTGTTCAATTACAGGATACAAGTGAAGTAAGAAAATAAGTAGAACTTGAAAATATATAGCCAATTTTGCCAGAGAGCGTCTTCAAGCGAGCGTATTAAATCGCCACTTTGAAAGCCCCCCATTTCGTCAATTTTACGAAAAAAATAAAAAAAAAATACGTTTGTACTCTGTTTCAAATTGTCTTTAAAATGATACACAGAAAACCTATAAATAGCAACAAAAAAAATTTTACTTCGCATTCGCTTCTATGAGAGCCCCCCTGAAATAAAGATTTTTATAACTTTTTAAGCCATTTTCGGCTGGAGGCCATCGGTTTACATATTATAATCTAAATTTGAAGTAATTACGTTCAGTAATTCAAAAGTTATAAGGCTCTGACAGACGGACGGACGGACGGACAGACGGACTCAGAGACCTCGCTTCGCTCTGTCAAAAATGCTTATGGCAGTTGCAAAGAAGTTGTTATATTGTATTTTTAAAGCGGTAAAAAGTAAAAACCAATTCTGATAATTACAGAACCAAAATAATCTATTAATGGCTGATTTTTAAATCACCAGATAAACTTTAACGGATGAATAGGTTTGACATATTGACAGATTTCCTGACAAAAACTGTTGAAACCTCAAATTTATCACTCAGATCTGGCACATGCCTCCTACATGAAAATAAATTAATTTAATTTAATTGTGCACCTACTTAGCTGTTGACACAGTACATTATGATTATTTATGTAATGACAATAAATCTTTTAATTTCAGATCACATCATCAGAACCTATTCTGGTGCACAGCAATGTGTTAGAGCCTATTGCAGGCACATCAAAAACATATCAAAGTTTTTCAGAGAGAAACAAGCTTGTTGTTGGTGAGCCTATTGCAGGTCCATCAAAAACATGTGGGAGTTTGTCAGAGAGAAACGAGTTTGTTGTTGGTGCAAAGCAACATATGAAAGAGAAATATCAACAAATGTTTAAAAAAATGAAATATCAAATTAAAAAAATTAACAGGCTGCAAAAAACCATAAAACATTTAAAAAATTAAGAATTTTTAAAGGTTTTAGGCCAAAATGATTTGGTTAATAGAATATTAAATAGTAAAATATCATCCGCTTTTGCTTTACTATTGCAAGGGCAGTTGCAAAATTATAAGAGGCAATCCAAAGGCCGAAGATGGGACACTTACTGCAAAATTATAGCTCTAAGACTATATAAGCGGTCACCAAGATGCTATAAGTTGTTAAGAAGATTGATTGGCCTGCCAGCCCCAAATTCTTTAAAATCATTATTAAACATGTTCCACATGAAAGTTGGTATTAATTACCAAATATTCAATGTTTTGAAAAAATCTATAAGGCACCAGAGTCCTTCAGAAATGTTTGATGAAATGTCAATAAAAAAGAATTTTTTTTATAACAAAAAGGAAGATCTTATTGAGGGGTTTCAAGACCGGCCCTGCAAAGCCCATTAGCAACACATGCCCTTGTGTTCATGATCGGTAATATCTGAAAAAAACTCAAACAGCCTATCGCGTATTATATATCTAGTGGGTCTGTAACTGCAGATAGGCTGTCAGTTCTTATAAAGGAGGTGAGGCATTATGATCTTTTATTTGCAAAAAATTGTGTGAAGATGGTTCTGCAGAATTAGCCTGCCAAATTCAAATTTTATTTAGTTTTTTGCAAATATTAGAGGAACTACACATTCTAGGCTTATGATAATGAAAATTGAGCCAATAATACTATTCCAGCTTCACATTTACATTAAAAACATGTCCCAAAAATACTGTCATTTTCTGCAGTTTCCCAGATTTGCAGCTATTGGGGAACCAATGTGCATATAAGATTTTTTAAGGAAAGTTTTTATTAAAAAAATGTAGATGTGTAACTGTTATATGTACCATTAACATTACCATAATCATATGATGTAATATTAGTCAATTATGTACGAAAAACTAAAAAATAATAATAATTCAATATAATAATTTTGTTATATCATTGCAGGTTCTTCAACATTGTTTTGATGCTGGAGTTAACATATCAGCTTCAGTGTGTGATCTAGATGGAGTTAATAAAAGAGCTTTGGGTATCTTGGGAGCATCAGCAGAAAAGCCCTATATCATTTTTAATGATAGGGAAGTGGTTACTCTTTTTGACACACCTCATTTATTAAAATGCTTTAGGAATATGTTCCTAAAGTATGAATAAGATGTCCAACAAATATAACGTCAAATGATAACATTGGAATTGGTAAGATATTTTAATTATTAGTAGTAAGATCAACCTCTGCTCTGTCTAAAATTATTTTAATATACCCTGACATGAATTAAACACATTTATTGGAAAAGTAAAATCCATTTTTTTTATTTCAACAGGAGTTGCAAAATGGAGCCACATAAAAGAATTTTATGACTTGGATAATAGCAATCCCAATTTCGTGTAAGCACCATGTTTAAAAGAGGAACATCTAAACCCAAACACAAAGCAAAAAATGAAAGTAAACCTGGCTGCGCAAGTTTTGAGCCATTCAGTGGCTGGTGGAATTTTCAGTAAAATTTCTGATGGTATGTAAAACTTGTAATATATACTAATAATTTCAAACTGTTATGTGGTTAAACAACATAATTTTATAATGTAAGTAATACGGGTACGTACCACTATTTCCATTGATTGAAATTTGCCATTCATTCAATGAATTGATTGAATTGAAGCAGTACAGCTGCGACCACGGCCTATGCAAGTAGGTCGAAATATCGGCAAATTTCAATCTATGGAAATTATGGTACTTACATTATAAAATTATGTTATACTAATATTAACCTTTTTTGAACTAAAAGTAACTTGATGTAACTACTCTTAGCCCAGCCTATCACCGTTAACTACTGGACAAAGGCTCTCCCTTTAAATTTTAACCATCTTACATTTACATGACATGATGTGTGGTACAGACAACTGGCTTGTTTTATTAAAGTATAAAGAAATTGTATGCATTATGCATACTAGGTAAAAGTTATTTGATCTTAATGATGTGTTGTGTTTTCAGGACTAATTGGTTTGCAAGCTGTAACAACAGCAAATGTTGTTGCTAATATGGATGATCTTTTTGATTGTGTAAATGCAAACACACCAGACCTAAGAAGGGGGAAAAAATATTCCACTAATATTAAAAAGGACACTACACATTTTACACACTTTGCGTATATGAAAAAGTTCTTTAATGAAATGACTTTCCTGGGATGTAGACGTACCCCTCCATCTCAAGAAGGTTGGATATGGACCCTCAATGGAATTGAACGAGTGTGGAAAAACCTTTCAAGGCATACAGCCATAAAAAGCTTGGAAACGAGGAGACTCCAGCAGGACCCCCTTGAAAACCTTTTTGGTTGCATCAGGGCCAACTGCGGCTGCAATACAAATCCCACCGTTGGACAGTTTGTTGCAGGCCTAAAAACCGCTGTCCTCAGTAACCTATCTTTTATAGGAACTGGAAATTGTGAAGATGACGAAAATCAAGTAATTATAAGCAATTTTAAAACATTACTTTCACCACCCACAGGCATGCGCACTGCTTATGCGGATGTCACAACTTCATATTGTGATGAATTAGACGAAGAAATAAGTTCATCATTCGAATACAGTGTAGAAGAAAGTAGCAGCGAAACACAAGCGTGTGCATATGTCTGTGGGTTCATAATAAAAAAGAACCCCAACAAATGTGACAATTGTAAAAAAATGTTTGTATCTGAGTGCTTGGAGGGCTTTCATACTTTTATGGAGTTTAAAGAATATAGTGATGTAAAGAAGTCGCTAATGTACACCTCTACAAGTTTAATAGAGTGTGTAGAACGCGGTGCCACTATTATTAATAGTTTTTTGCAAAAAGAGGCATACAAAAAAAATTTAAAGGGGTCAGTTGAATTTTTATTTAAAAATTCAATAAATTTTGAATTTCTCAATGACTGTTTAGAACACAAGGATTCAAATATAAATTATTTATTTAACAGTGTTTTTCACATTTGCATAAAGATATTCTGTGTTTTAAAAAACCGCCAGTTTGCGCAAGAATACTCTGCATCTGCACTCAAAAAAAAAATAGGCACCTTACAAGGCAACTAATAGTAGTTTTTGCAAAAAAATATTGGTACAGCTTGATATTAAAAGCTAAACTTCAATGAGTAACAATAAAAGATTTTTATTTTTCCAAAATGTTCGTATTATTATAAATAAATATATTATGTAATATCGTTTTTGTGAGATATTAATCTGTTCTACATTACATACTAACATCTTTATACAATTTCTTTTTATTTTGTTTGTACCGTGTAAGCAATAAATGGTAATTGTAATAATTATGGTTCAAATAAATTATTTAAAATACAAACTATCTTTTTTTTTTGTCTCTAAATCGATTCCTGTTATAGGGCGTAATTTCAAAAGTAGTTTATGAATGAAAAAATATACAATTTTATATTGTATATTTTTTCATTCATAAACTACAATACTTTTGAAATTACGCTTTAGGTTTTTCTGGAAGTAAATCAAGCTATTTAAAATTCCCGCTCAAAAAAGTTTTTAGGGGTAACACATAGATGGCGTATAAATCGCGAGTGGTCCCATTGTCTTTGTATGAAGTTGTTATTCTTCCCGGCTAAGCGGCTAAGGGTAATAATGTTCTGTGATGTCACTTTTCTAGTACCAGGCCCTCTCGAGTCAAGGGTGAGCAAGATGTATCAGTCTATCCCTTTCATTTTGTATGGCATATACAGGACTATCCCTTTCTACTCACACGCTATTAAATTTACGCACACATTCTCATTTTCTCAGTCTATCGTATTTACTAGATATTCAAATCTTATTGGTCGGTTGGTCGGTGTCAAATTAGCGTCCCAAATTCAAATTTCAAAATTCAAAATGGCGGTTTGGAATTGTTGATTGTTTGGTTGAGATTCTTTTGATTTTCATAAGAGTTTTGTAAATTATTTCATCGGTTGTAAGAGTTTAAAGCTGCAGTATTTAAACAGGATGTTCGTTTTTTCAATTTTTATTTAGTACTTATTGTGTTTAAATTGATAAGTATAGTGAATAAAGAGATACTTATAGTGCGATTTGTGCTCGGTTTTTTAAGGCTTTCTTATTGTTAGTGTTTCGGTTTTTAAAGTACCCATTACTTTTATCCGATATGAGGCAGTGCAGTGTTCCCAAGTGTAAAAGCGCCATACATTTACACGCTGTTCCTTTTACCGATGCGACTAGATGGAAGGCATGGCTAATCAACTGTCCATATTTACGTAAATATTCCCTCAAACAGTTAGAAAACGTCAAGATTTGTGAGTCTCATTTTTTATCTCGGTATATCATTAACCATAGATTGTCTAAAGATGCAATTCCTACGTTGCATTTGCAAATTAAACAACCTTGTCCAATCGCAGGTGTAAACTGAATTATTATCACTGAATTATCATGACAGAAGGGCTGGCTCATTTTTTGCGCAAAGGATCAGCCTGGCTGTCCAGCGCGGAAATGCAGCCAGTATTCTTAGCATCATTCCACGCGGGCATGATTTGTATAGTAATTAAATTAGTTTAGCTATAAGATTTTTTGTAACATTTTAATTTAAAAAAAAAACGAAAAAATTATCATTATTTTGTATAATACAAAGGAGGAGTTAATTGAAAATTACAGTTTTCTCTAGTCACAAGCCAACGCTTGTCGTGCCTCTCTATCGTTTGTTCCGCGCTCTCGCTTGCACGCGCAGGCTCAGGCGGAACGTGACACTTTCGTGCGTGCAGCCGATGATCATCGATTTATGAGACGTTATCACGTCAAAAAAAATATGTAGTTAATTACTAAAGCAAAGTGTAATTAAAATGACTAATACTCATGATAAACAACCAATATTCCCCTTTCCCTTGTTACTTAGCATTTGAACCACAAACCTTTTCGTTTCGTGCGTTGACCGTTGCGTTATTGAGGTTTAAACTTCCATACTTAAAAATTTAATTTTGTACACTGGATATTTTTTTATTTCTGCTCGTAATATAATTTCAAAAGCGACAGCAGAAGTGTAAAAAATTATTAAAATTGCTTTGTGGAGCTTGTATGAAAAAAAAAACACTAATCACTAGGTAACTTTGCCCACTTTCTTTACTTACGTTATATTTACGATAAATCGATATGAGCAATGTTGGCTAAGGGTGGAACCACATTTGTGAGGATCGATTCGGATTACATTCGTGTACGCATCGAAAAGCCGATTTGATCCTTACACGTTTCTATGGAATTTGACAGTTTTGTATGGGCGAAATCCGAAACGATCCTCACAAATGTGGTTCCACCCTAAGAGTGCAGATTATTTTGCCCGTTTATCAAAATCGAACAAAGTATTATGGTTATAATTTTTATTTATTTACGAACTCCATGGATATTATATTATATTTTAGTAAATACAAAAATAAACTGTAGTTGCAATAAAAAAATCTTGATTAGTAATTAATTAGATAATGAAGAAATTATTGGCAAAGTTAGCTTGTTTGACTACAAAAAGAGCAACTGCTGAGTTTCTGGCCGGCTCTTCTCAGCAGAATCTGCTTTCCGAACCGGTGTGGTAGAGTCACTACAGTCATAAAGAAATAGAAATAAAAAATTTAAACGTATGAAATTTGTTTTATTGAATGAAACCTTTTTTTAATTATCTATGGTCCTTCAAAATAAGGATTTACCTTTAGGCCTTAAAAGACTAGAATCCAGAGCGTTATTAAAAAAAAAAAAAAGCAAGTCATCTAAAAGTCGGCTATACCGGATGTACATAATATTTTAATTATTGCATCCGGTTATAGTAAATTTAAAACCTTATTTATAATGTTAAGTTAGAAAGGGACGTACCAGGACATCTTCATACTTGAGGCCAACAAAAGATGAGACACATGATCATATATGTATAATGACATTTTCCCCCCCTCCCGCACCCCTCTACAAGTTCTACTACTATGACGTATAGCTTCTATAAACATAGGTGTCTGTATATATTAGTGTTACTGGTCTGTGTCTAGTACATACGCTCTGTGAAAAATAATATAATTATTTTTGCTACTAATTTATCGCGCCTTTCAAGTTCTACCGTGCAATCCGGTAATAATTTAACCCATTTTATTGTTTAGTTAATGTTATTTAAGTACGCCGATGGATTGGCGCTTAATCGGTTTTGTGCCAAAACTCATTTAGTGCTGCTGTGCTGTTACAGAGTCGCTTGAGACGCCGATCTACCATATTCCCATTTCCCGGCATTGTTGAACACCGGTGTATCAGCAACGGATCATCATCATCATCATTAGCAACCCATCAACGGCTCACTTCTGAGCGCAGGTCTCCTCTCAGAGAAGGGTTATAGGCCATAGTCCACCACGCTGGCCCAATGCGAATTGGTGGACTTCACACACCTTCGAGAACATTATGGAGAACTCTCAGATGTGTAGGTTTCCTCACGATGTTTCCCTTCACCGTTGAAGCAAGTGATAGTTAATTGCTTAAACGCACTTGACTCCGAAAAGTCAGAGGTGCGTACCCGGGATCGAACCTGCGACCCCCCGAGGGGGGTTTTCAGGCCTCTGTAGTTTCATAAATATATACAAAAACATCTAATATTATAGTCTATCTTGCTCTCTGCACTCGCATGTTGACTTTGCAATTGTGTATTATGGAGTCAATGTCATGCTCCAGAGTGAAACTTACATATAGTTATTTTGGAGGGTTTGAGTGTTATTGTGTTGTTCCTGTACTTACTTGTACTGTATGTATTGGAAGAGTGGCAGTGTACAGCACAAGCAGCTTGTAATATTGTACCATACAGATTTTTCATAATTTTGTTTTATTATAGATTTATAGTTTTATATATTTACCTAGACATTGATAGGGAAAAGGGTGAAAACTACTATTATTTTTTTTTAATACAATATAGACTAGCGCTTGACTGCAATCTCACCTGATGGTAAGTGAAGATGCAGCCTAAGATGGACGAGCGCGCTTGCCCTAAAGATGTCTATTTTCTCTTGATTTAAAGGTACCCAAGTTATAGTCAGTTGGCAAAAAATGGAAGCCTATTAACTTTTGTCGCTCTTATTCTCTATCAAAAACTAGGTATATGATAATAAAAGTATGCCTAATGTATCCATTATTTCACTGTCGAAGATAATATTTCACTGTTGAAGATAATAATAGTCCACATTTTGTCAAAAGTAATCTGAGATTTTTACAAAGAATGTGTGAGATAGAGGGATACGAAATGTAATAGTCCCCTTAATGATTATTGTTTAAGTGATGCCTGAGGATTGTACAACTGAGAGTGACCTTGAGCGGGTGCTGGACAATTTGGAAGACTACAGCCTCAATGCCCGCAACTATCAGACTTTGCAGAGCACATTAAACTCTGTGAACCATATCACAGCACCAACAGCAGAAAAACTATTGTTACTATGCATTCGAGACAGGATAGAAGACTTCAAATATGCAGCACATGTACTAAACATTATCGCTACACTTCTCAAAAAAATTAAAGTAAGTACTTTGATAGGGACAAGTCAAATACTTTGACTGCCTCCATGGCGCAGAGGTGAGCACTGCAATCTTATAAAATTGAGAGAACTTGAGTTTGATTCCCAGGGATTAACTGTCTCATTATACCTAACTAGCTGATGCCTGCGACTTCGTCCGCGTGGATTTAGTTTTTAAA
Source organism: Oeneis ivallda (assembly GCA_029955525.1). Lineage (NCBI taxonomy): Eukaryota > Metazoa > Arthropoda > Insecta > Lepidoptera > Nymphalidae > Oeneis > Oeneis ivallda. Next base: position 27,960,881 of record JARPMR010000001.1, on the reverse strand, counting down.
ATCCCGCGGGAACTCTGATTTTCCGGGATGCAAATAATCATGTCAATCCATAGTTGCAGTGTGATTGACGGACAAACCAATGAACAAACACACTTTCACATTTATAATATGTGTTAGTAAGGAAGAATAAAATACTACGATAATAAAGGAGATCTAATTAAATTTTAGAACACAAAAGCTACTATTGTGACTTAAATATCATGGCTAGATATATTCCCTCAAGGACTTTTTTAGAAAATAATGAGTACTTTAATCATCTAGTACATAATAGTTTTTTCTCAAATTTGCTCGGAAATCGCTTCTTTATTTAAAAAAAACGAAACGTCAATTGGCTCATTACTGGCGTGGCGCCAGCAATTACGTAACAGGACAATAATGTAAATTGCTGGACAGGTACGAGGTTTTTAAAATGTACACTTTCCTCCATTAGGTGTTTCTCCTCTGTGATTAGGTGTTTTAAATGTGCATTTCTTTCGCTGAGTTATACAATTTAAAAAAATAAGAATGAATTTTTTTAAATGGAACAAAAAGAGCGTGGTTTACTTAATTGGAGGTAAAGAATTATTGGTGACTGGTGTTTTCTTTTACAATATATATATTTTAGTGGTAAAAATGGATTCGGAATTGGATGAAGAATTAATGGACTTTACACCACCAGATATGGCGGAAGAAGCTAAAATTCTACCTTGCAAAAGTATACAATTATCATTTCATAACTGTACAAATTGTACTATAACATTTAACATGAAATAAAACAGTGTTTCTTTAATTATTTTTTTGTTGTTTCCTCGCAAATTAGAGAAAAGTACTATATAAGCCTCGGCCGAAATAGCAATTCATGGCCTCGTTTACTTAAAAAGGCCTCGGCTAGCGCCTCGTCCTTTTAAAATCACTTGGAAGTCCTCGGCTTCGCCTCGGCCTTTTTTAATAATGTTACTCATCCATAAATTGCTTTATTCCGAGCCTCGACAATAATGTACTATTACGTATCATCAATAGTTTGCATTTTAAAGGCAAAATTTTGCTACTTTCGGTTGTTGTTGTGTTGTATGTTATGTGTATGTTCATTTCATTTCATTTCATAGCCTTTATTGCTGATTACAAATTATATTACATAAATAGTGTTTTTTTTTTACAAAAGTTTAAATTAAACATCAGCTTGTCCTGCGACATAGGCCTCCTCCAGAGACTTCCAGCTGCTCCTCTGTTGTGCTGTTCTGCGCCATGAAGCACCAGCCACCACTCTTAAGTCATCCTCCCATCCTTTTCTTTGCCTTCCTTTACATCTTATCCCATCCCTAGGATACCACTTGGTATATATATGTGTATGTTACTTCCTAATAATTTAGCTTTCTATTAGTGAAAAAAATTTTAAAATCGGTCCAGTAGTTACAGAACCTATTCGGTACAAACAAACAAAAAAAATCTTTCCTCTTTATAATATTAGTATAGACTAGAAAGTAAAGTCTGAGCATCAATGTATGCTCCATAGATTTTTTAGAGTATGCTCTTGGCAAAGTGTACTAGCAATAAAGCAAAAGTTAATTCTGGCAAGTCATAAACTTTCGTCAATTTTGCAAGGTTTAACTACTTTAGAAGAACTTTAATACTTTCCTGAGGTCATGATCTTTCCAATATTAATTAACATTTTACTTAGGGCTTATTTTTTATTTCAATTCACTCTTCCTATTGAAAATCTGTCCAAATGTTAAAATTATTCATTGGTTAAAGTTTACTTGGTACCTAACTGAGAAATGGTAATAGTGTTACAAATGTCACTATCACATTAAAAATAGTAGTCATCATTAGCAACCCATAAACGGCTCACCACTGAGCGCAGGTCTCCTCTCAGAGAAGGGTTAAAGGCCATAACCCAATAATAATAAGCCCAATGCGAATTGGTGGACTTCACACACCTTCAAGAACATTATGAAGAACTCTCAGGTGTGCAGGTTTCCTCACGATGTTTTCCTTCACTGTTGAAGCAAGTGATATTTAATTGCTTAAACGCACTTGACTCCGAAAAGTCAGAGGTACCCGGGAACGAACTTGCGAACCCCCAAATAGGAGACCACAGTCCTATCACTGCTTAGTAGTAATATATGTAAATTATTGATTGTGACTGTGCTCTGTCAATATTTTTATAACGGATCTAATTTTTAGGATGGACAATGCACTTCACTCCCAAATCTATTACCTTCAGCATTGGCAGTAATAAATTTACTCAAAACCACAGCACAAGTAACCAAGTATGTAACGTTGAAGACACTATGCTTGGCGATTATTAACTCTTACCCTGATGAAACTCTCATTAGTCTGTGTGTAAACCATTCAGATGAAATATTTAATATTATCAACTCATGCTGTGGCTCTCAAGGTGACAAGATACCTGAAATCTCAGGGCAGGTAAGCTCTCTTATTTTTTTTTACAAGCTTTTTTTAATTTGACCAGTTTTTTTTTGGGTCAAATCTTGCAAGATCAATTAGAACTACTTCCCGGTTTCCGATTGAGCTGAAATTTTGCATGTATGTGTAAATCGGATGACAATGCAATATTATTGTGACATGGAGCTGATCTGATGATGGAGACTGAAGATGGCTATCGGAACTCTGTAATTAAACGATGTAACCCCATCGAGTTTGGGCTTGTTTGATTCGTCATGACGAGAACTCTGATCCTAGATGATATCTGGAGTCAAATGATGTAGCTACTAAAAGCTTCTATTTAAAAATAAAATTTTTAATTTACACTTAGTTTATTATTTTAAATTGTACAGAAATTAAGAGGTTAGTCAAAAGTAAAATTATAAATTAGGTTTGACCAATATTATGAAATAATTTTAGTTGGAGCATAAATACATGGTGTAAGGAACATGCTAACGAAAGCTTTGTATAGAGGTTAATGCTTATTAGTTAAATATAATTCTTCTGTATGTTTTTTTTTATTCGATGACAAGCTAGTCCTTGACTGCGATCTCACCTGATGGTAAGTGACGATGCAGTCTAAGATGGTAGCGGGCTAACTTGGAAGGGGTATGGCAGTGAACATTCAACGCATACCCCTAATTGGTTTCTACACGCCATCGTGCCGGAACGCTAAATCGCTTGGCGGCACGTCTGACAGTAGGGTGGTAACTAGCCACGGCCAAAGCCTCCCACCAGACCAGACCAAAGACAATTCAGAAATTATAATTCCCAAATTGACCCCGCCGGGAATCGAACCCGAGACCTCCCAGTTATAAGACAACAGCGCTCACCACTGAGCCAGGGAGGTCGTCCAAGGGGAGGGATGTGTGTGTGATCCTTACTCATAAACGGCTGGACCAACTTGGCTGAAATTTTGTGTGTGGGTTTGAGTGGGTACCTGGATGGTTTAGGCGCTTTGCAGATGGAGCAACTTCAGTTGAAGATACTATCAACTTTTTAAAAGTTTACTTTAAAAGTTGCCAGTTATTGCAACCAAATAGCCCGGTTTAAGGTTGCCGCATTTTTATGGCAAAGCAACTTTGATAGCTGAGTTGTTCAATCTATGTAAAGTGTGACGATGGATATAAGAAGCAGCACTTGTTTTCATTTTCTTACGTTTCCACCATCGATCGTCAACAACGACAAATTACTCACAGTCGATACAAATTCGACACTTTGCTAGTTGTGGCAATAAAAAAAAAATCGGCCAAGTGCGAGTCGGGCCTCGCTCTTTTAGGGTTCCGTTAAAAAAAATTAAATTAAAATATTTCCATGTACCCATGGAAATATTATATTTAATTTTTTTAATTTAATTTAATTTTTATTATTTGTTGTTATAGCGGCAATAGAAATATATAATATGTGAAAATTTCATCTGTCTATCTATTACGGTTTACGAGATACAGCCTGCTGACAGACGGACGGACGGACGGACAGCGTAGGCTTAGTAATAGGGTCCCGTTGGTACCCTTTGGGTACGGAACCCTAATAACTTAATCATCAATTGTAGCAACTGAAAACAGTTGTCGATCACCGGAACTCGCAACTCGAGTTGCTACGTGTGCGCAGTTCCAATGAGATATATGTAAACAGCTAGTTTCCAGTTGCCAGTTGCTGCAATAGTAGCTCCATCTGCAAAGCACCGATTCACAATTGGACCCGGTAGGTGATGTTGCAGGGTCCGGGCCAAACTTCGGGCAGGATAACGTCTGTTGAGTCCGCTAGTATATAATATTACTAGATGATGCCCGCGACTTCATCCGCGTGGATTTAGTTTTTAAAATCCTTCGGGAACTCTTTGATTTTCCGGGAGAAAAAGTAGCCTATGTCACTCTACAGGTCCTCAACTATACCTATGAAAAAAATCACGTCGATCCGTAGCCCTGTTGCAGTGTGATTGAAGGACAAACAAACAAATAAACACACTCGCATGTATAATATTAGTAAGGACTAGCTGATGCCTTCGACTTCGTCCGCGTGGATTTAGTTTTTAAAATCCCTCGGGAACTCTTTGATTTTCCGGGATAAAAAGTAGCCTATGTCCTCCAGGTCCTCGACTATACCCATGCAAAAAATCACGTCGATCCGTAGCCCTGTTGCGGCGTGATTGAAGGACAAACCAACAAACAAACACACTTTCGCATTTATAATATTAGTTAGGATAATGTACAAATACCCCTTCCCTTGAAAATAATGAGTTGCCAAAATTGTAATTAATTTTTGAGCATGTAATGTATTGTGAAACTATCTAGAAATATCAGATATCAAAAGAATTTATTAACTATACTAGACAATTTAATTTTCTTGTATAAAATGTAGTCCATTCCGAATTTCAGCCAAATCCGTCCAGAAAGTCAGTTTTGCGTGAAAGAGATAACATACATACGCACACACAAACTTTCGCTTTTATAATATTAGTGTGCTCCATCTCCTAGCTTGTGGAACAGCTGCATCAATGCGTTTTACACATTACTGAAAGAGAATTGGCCAATCAGAGGTGGTTAAGATCGTCAAACAAACCAATCATTCTTAGGGAGAGGGCAGACTGGCTACTTTTAGCGGCAGCGATCGCGCGTTTTTATGGCCTTTAGCGATTTCATGTTCTTTTGCGTGCGTTTCGCGCGCGCGAATATTGCGACTCAAACGCGTCCGCGTTTGTATGGCTTTCGATCGCAGAATCGCGAAATCGCGCGTAACGCGATGCACGCAAGAGGCCATGAAATCGCTAAAGGCCATACAACGCTACGATCGCTGCCGCTAAAAGTAGCCAGACTGCCCTCTCCCTTACACAATCCTGTAGCAGTATATGTATATTACTATAGATAGTGGAATTCAAATGTCCAGCACTCTTATTTAATTTAATACAAATACAAAAATACAAATTATTAATTTTCAGCCGATGAAACTTCTAGCAAAACTACTCAGAATACTACCCCCTGACAAGAAAGCCACATTTGTTAAAGATGGAATTGACACTTGGTTCTCAGTGGTTATCACACTAGTTGTTAAACAGATCGTTACTAACAATACAGTGCTTGATTTATTGGAGACCTTAGAACTGTTGACTGATGAACTTGTACAGTTTGATTATGTCGAGAATACTTATTGGCGAGAGATTTTAGAAAATATTCATACACCATTAAGGTAATTAAAAAAATAACGGCCAATTCCGTGTCGGGCCACGCGCAATGTAGGGTTCCGTAGTTGCCTTTTACAATGTTATGCGTACTTAGAAGAGTGTTAGTTTTCATTTTAACTTCGTTATATTATATACTATTACTAGCTGACCCGGCGAACTTTGTACCGCCAACTTATCTACATAAATAAAAAAAATAAACTATCCTAATCAAAAAGAACTATCCTATCTTTCAAGTTGGACCAAATTACAGATAGTTACGAAGTTTGATCTAAATCGGTTAAGTAGTTTAGGAGTCCATCGCGGACAAACAACGTGACACGTAATTTATATATATTAAGATGAATACTTTCACTTGACTAAAATCAATGGTTTAGTTCTTAGAGGGGGGCGACGCCCTACTCTAACAAAAATTTTCACTTTAATGCTTAATATTTCACAAACGGAACCCTCAATCGAAAAAATGTTCCTGCAATATTTTTGAAAGACCTATCCAACGACACCCCACACAATGGAATAGATGAGTAAAAAAAATATCATCCTACTTTACGTGTAGGAGGTACCCAAAATAAAAATTTGTTTCAAGATTTTATTGTACAACTTGTCGGCGTAAGACGACGGACTTGGCGAAACTATTTAAGGGTACCTTGTTGTTTTATTGCGGAACCTTAAAAAGGCTCCAAGTAGCTAATGAAATAATATATCTTTCTTTATTTTTTTCGTACAGAGAAGTTGGTTTTCAAAGAGTTAACACTGCATAATTTAAAAATTATAGAAAACAAGTGAAAAATCATTCATAAATATGTTTGATATTTATGTAACATTTTGGGAGAGGGCAGACTATTTTAGCGGCAGCGATCGCGCGTTTTTGTGGCCTTAGCGCGCGCGAAAATCGCGACACAAACGCGTTTGCATTTTTATGGCTTTCGATCGCAGAGTCGCGAAAACGCGCGAAACGCGGTAACGCAAAAAGGCATGACAACGCCGCGAGCACTGCTGCTAAAAGTAGCCAGTCTGCCCTTTTCCTTTGATAAGAATAAATTATCTTATTGTATTTTAAGTCAAAAATTTTAAAATAACTTATAGAAAAATACATCACATTAAGTTTTATTAAATTTTGTTTCAGTTATCCAGCCATAATGAAAAGCCTTTTAGAAAGGTGCAGTCCCTATTGGCACAGATTGTGGATTATTTTTATTAAGTTGTTAAAGGGTCAATTAACATTACGTACTCATAGAAGTGGAAGTCCCTTAAACGCATTGCTCACGTGTGTAGAGGCTGCATTTAAGATGGACGTTAGGAACCGATGCAGAGCTTATCTCTGCTGGAACGTGTTAATAGAAACCTTCTCAAATGACAAAAATGAGGCGTTTCTAAATAAAGGGTTGAAATTTTTAATGTTGCCACTTATATCTAATAATGCAAAGGTAGAAGAAACTGCCTTGGCCAAATTCAAAACATGGTGGTATCTGATTACCTGTTTTCAATTTAAGATAGATGCATACTTAGAATCAATTGTGATACCATTCCTAACTTTCTGTTTCGGAAAGCCGTCAGTCAGTGTTCTGATACCGGGAATGATTTCTGAGAAAATGAAAGTTCAGTGCACACAAGCATTTATCAATATAATTGGTCATAGTCAGTGCGAGGGATGTGTGGCTTTGCCTAAATTAAACGTTAACTTATTTAAAACATCATTACTGGTAAAGCATCGGAAGGAATGGTTTCATTCCATTAGCATTGCTATAAGGACATGCGTGGAACAAAACAGCGAATTTACTGATAAACAGATTAGGTGTCTTTGGAAGTCGTTCATTATGACAATCGGCGAATTGTCAGAAAACAATGTAAGACAAGATCTTTACAATGAAGCTTTGAGAGTTTTGGAGGGATTAACCCAGGTATGTATCATCATACTATAATATTATAAAAGTGAAAGTGTGTTTGTTTGTTTGTCCTTCAATCACGCCGCATCAGAACTGCGGATTGACGTGATTTTTTGCATGGGTATAATTAATATAGGTCCTGGAGAGTGGCTACTTTTTATCCAGGAAAGTCAAAGAGTTCCCTAGGGATTTTAAAAACTATATTCACGCGGACGAAGTCGCAAGCATCAGCTAGTTATTAATAATTATCATACTAAAATTATTATAAAATTGCGAAAGAGTCTTTCTTTGTTGGTTTGCCCTTCTATCCAGGAGCATTAGTGCAATGAATCAACTTTTTAAATTAAAAATCTAGAGAAGGACTGGATATTATATACTACTAAGATAACAAAACTAGTACATACCAATAAAAATAAAACACTTCTGTTTTCAGGACTGCGACATTCGGCTAATGGGTGCTTTACTGAATGTATTGATACCAACATTGTTCGACAAGAATGAGAAAATACAGGCATTATTGAAGCCGAAAGATGAGCAAAATGCAACAGTTTGCAAAATTATTACAGTACTCAATAAACTGCCACTTGACAGTTTAGAAGATAGGTCTGTATTAAGGGAGAAAGCAGCGAACGCGGCTTTTTCATTGCCTTTAGCGTTTTATGGCCTTTCGCGACTGCATCGCGAAAATCGCGACTCAAACGCGTTCGCGTATTTATGGCTTTCGATCGCAGGATGGCGAAATCGCGCGAAACGCGATGCACGCAAAAGGCCGTAAAAACGCTAAAGGCCATAAAACGCTAAAGGCCATAAAACGCTAAAGGCCATAAAACGCTAAAGGCCATAAAAACGCTAAAGGCTATAAAACGCTAAAGGCCATAAAAACGCTAAAGGCCATAAAACGCTAAAGGCCATAAAAACGCTAAAGGCCATAAAAACGCGCGATCGCTGCCTCTAAAAGTAGCCAGTAGCCTTCCGTATTCATTTTTTTTATTCATGTTCTTCTTTATCAACCGGCAGAAGTCCACTATTTAACTTCCTTCTAAGTCCTAATCGATCGACAGATTTTATTTTTTCAACTCGACGGAGTTACATAAATGTGACGAGTATTCTCAAAAGCTTAGATTATGATATAGAAAAAATACCATGATGGAAAAGGCGTCACAATTGACATTTGACAATTGGAATGACATTAATAAATGACGTAATGCTATTACAAACATAGTATGCATTTTTGGTACATATACATAGCATAGTATCTATTGTATTGTAAACTTGTTCAATTAATTCAAATGATTTGTTGTTTTAAAAAGAGCAACCGCCGAGTTTCTTGCTGGTTCTTCTCGGCAGGAAGGGCATTCTGAACCAGTGGTAGACTCATCGTCGATTCAAAAGCCCCCGGTAAAAAAGTTTATTTGAATAAAAAACATTTCTATTCTATTCTATAGACAACAAATGCAGATTAATGCAACTCGAGTGTTGATAATCCTAACTATCAACATATATAACTTTACCTCTTATGCACTGTAAAACTGCAGAAAAACATATTTTATTATAATTTCTATGATTTTATAGGTACTATTTTTTGGAATGCCATACCTGTCCCAAAATGAAACAATCCCTTTGTACGATTCCTTCTATTGCAGGAGAATTGCTGTAGAAAGTATCAAAACATTCACAAATTGGATGGTGGATGATGCTTTGAAAACATCAAGCAACAAAGTTGAGCATGCCGTGAGGACATTGCCATGTAACGGCCTGCTGTTGTGGACGGCCTTGGCTGAGTCTATGATCATCCATGTCCAGAGCATGACGTGTCCTACATTGCTGGCACAAATGATTCTTTGGCCCTTCAAGTTTATGAATAATTTCGTCAATGTAAGTAAGCCTCGTAAGCAGTGGCGTGCCGTAGGGTTCAAAGGTAGGCAAGCTAGGTGCTTCCGCCTTTACTTATGTTGTCTCGTCGAACTTTAACAAAGCCCAGAAGTTCACAGAACAGAAGAAATACTACTACCCTAGTTAATTGTATCTTCGAATAATGCAACTTATATAATAACGATCGAGCCTCACAAGTTAGATTTATCTTATGTTACAACTCATTTAGTTTTGTACGCGGATTAATTAAATCTGAACTCATTTTGTACAAAAACTATTAATAGGGTATTTTACTCTTTTTTGAAAAGTGTCTTAATTTGATTCTAAGGTGATAATAAACTACTAGAAAATTTACAAAAATTTTATTCAATCGATAAGTACCAAAAAAATGCATTTAAAATTTGCTTTTCAAATTTCCGCGCGTAAACGCTAGACGCCTCACGTCAAGTCACGTCAGACGATGTGTTGATGTCGTAAGGGCAGTATTCGGCAGTAGATTCGTTCGCTCAAATGGTTGGCGCCCTTTGTAAAGCCGACACATAGCGACCGCCGGTACATGCCGAAGGCGGCGTGACTTATGTGACCCACTGTGTACTTTAGTGCGTCACGCTAAATGTTTGTGTGTTGTATTATGATGATAGTATATGTATATAAAGTGATGATTCAGATCTAATACTATCAGTATTTTGATTTTGTATTTTTCATTAATCTAAAAAAAGGTACATAAATGATGGTACTAAATGATTAAATAATGTAATTATTTATTTTCACATAGTTTCTAAAATACCGTGTATTTGTACTACAAATTATTTGAGCGGATGAACTATATAGACCCGCCATTACCTACGTCAAATGTCAGTATTTTTGACGTAGTGTAATGGCGGATACTGTTTAACGTTTCGATGCGTTTCGCATATTTGTAGCATAGATAAAAAAAGTGAAAACTTTGAAATAAAATATAAAATTTATTTTATAATTTTGTGAACTGAAACTTCCACTTCCCGATTCCTTATTTCCTAAACTATCTTATTTTTATATTGTTAGATTATTTCTCACTAGGAGTAAAATACCCTATTCACATAATTCATATTTAAACACTTATGAACTCGTCCTAGACAAAAACAAAAAAAACACTAAATTAAGAAGGTAATCAGTCCGTCACGAAAGAATACCCTTAAAGGCGGCTATAAAATTCCTCGGCGGACTTCTTAAGTCAGACGTATTACGGCAGGCGGGCTTTTCATCGCATAGAAATCGCTATATTATTTATAGAAATATCTATCGCAATAAACGGACAATAATGGTATGTTAGAGTAGTGCGACCCCAAGCTAAGATCCTCTCACTCACTCACTAAGTTCGAGGCGGCTAGCGGCTTCGACCAATCGGCGCGCGGCGGCGCCAGACCCGCTCCGTCGCTGGACGCGCGAAAAACACATTATTTTTAAATTTGATCAACTAATTAGTGAGATATTATAATTTATTAATATGCCTTATTATCGAGCTGATTTTACGCATGTCCGGCTTTTTAGCTTGTAAAGAGAGTTCGCCACTGCTCGTAAGCTATAAGCCTCAATAGTTCAAACTTCAACGTGTCGTGTGATGCGGGTTGTTACGTTTCCTCAAATATGGTTGAACGAAGCAATGGCTGGGTCAAGCGTCATGCTCGTGAATGGGTACCACCAGCGGGAATGGGGCTACTTTCTGTCTGCCCATCTTAACATGTGTTGAATTATAATTAGGTATGCTTTTGTGGAACTCATTGTGGAAAAACTGCTATAGCATCTATACATATAATAAAACTGTAACTGGAAGATTTCTGTACATTTAATATATTTTGAAAATTTTAATTGGGGGATGCTTTACTATCGATACTGAGCCCAAAACAGATTTTTATTTAATTTTTGTCTGTTTGTCTGTTTGTTTGTCCTTTCACGTAAAAACTACCGCACAGATTTCTACAAAATTTTATACCGTGGTAGCTTATTACTCGGGTCAACATCTAGGCTACTTTTTATCCCGGAAAATCAAGGAGTTCCCGAGGGACTTTAAAAACTAAATCCACGCGGACAAAGTCGCGGGCATCAGCTAGTGTTAAATAAACATGCTATAACATCAATTGAATTGTAAATTTGTTTTGAAAAGAGCAACCGCCGAGTTTCTTGCTGGTTCTTCTCGGCAGGAAGGGCATTCCGAACCAGTGGTAGACTCATCGACATTCAAAAGCACTTGCAAAAAAGTTTATTTGAATAAAAAACATTTTTATTATATTCTAACGGTTAAAGGTGTGAACTGAAAACTGAAAGATCGCAGGTTCGATCCTCACCCGTTGTACTATTGTCGTTCCTACTCCTAACACAAGCTTTCCGCTTATTTGGAGGGGAGAGGAGAATATTAGTCAAGTCCAACTTGGCTAATAAAGTCTTTGAGTTATATTACCTGCCTTCTTGGTCTACTAACTATCTTAGGCTAGAATCACATCTGTGCGCATCGATTCGCATTTGTTCATATAAAAGTGTCATTTTGTATGGAGTCATGTACGCATCAATTTGGCTTTGCGATGCGTACACGACTTCATACAAAATGACACTTTTATATGGACAAAATGCGAAGCGATGCGCACAGATGTGACTCCAACCTTATTCGGCTTCGGAGTTTGAGGTAGCGATTTAGTTTCCAGGGTTGGACCAAAAAAATGGGAATTTTCTGTCAAAAAATTCGTTAAGTCACATATTATTAAGAACGAACCTCATCTTTAATAACTCACCTAATTCTGCAAAACAAAATATGTTTTATGTCTTACTTACTTAAATTAGCGGCGCAAGACCGAGTCTTGTGGAAGTTCATGCAAAAGACCTATGTCCAGTTATGGTCGGTTGAAAAAGAAATTTAACTTATCGGAACGAAGTTCCTTTTCGGACGATTTGGCGGATGGGGGAGCTAGAGAAAAAAATGTGTAATAATTTTCCGTCACGACCCTTGTTGCTAGGCTAAGAATTATTATCCATCACGGGCCTTGTTGCCTTCGTTTATTTTACACGTTTCATCAATGCTTTGATTTCTTTTTTTTTAATTTTTGTAACAAAGTTTTATGGAAGAGAAATTACGAACCAAATATTAGCGGCAAAATTTACTGACCCCATCTATTGTGGGCAGCGTGTACTTGCTTGAACTTGCTTTAATGTTTGTTTTTTTTACGAGATGGTTCTTACATGTGGCGAGAGATGGCGTTGATTTTGAACTTCGTTCCAGCCGAATGTTCCACCACACTCACGCATTTTTTACCTCTGTTCTGTTTTAGAAACAGGAGTCGACGACCGCATGGCTCAGTCTATACAAAAACATAAGTCCATATTTACAGACAAAAACTAATGAAGACATAATGAAAGCATTAATGACCCATAGTGACAGTCAATCATCGTGTGATTTTGTTTTGAGAGCTACAATAGCTGTGTTGGAGCACAAACTACAACAAGAGGGTTTGTATGAATTTCATTAAATGTACTCATATCACGTTGAGATTTTCATCATACCTAGGGTACAGTAGAAATATTTGCACCTTAAATATAATCCGAATCCAACTCGGCTGGGCAGCGTTCCGGAAGCTCTGAAATGTCTTCTCATCCAAAATCCCTCAGCGCCTGAAGACTATAAAGCCTTTGAATAGTGCATGTTGCCAGTGATGACTTATAGATGGCAAACATGGTCGCTAACTATGGGCCTCATTTGATCAAATCAGAAATGAGGATAACCGTAGGAGAACCAAAGTCATTAAACGTGTCGCGAAACTGAATTGAAAATGGGCGGGGCAAATAGTTCAAAGAGCTGATGGTCGTTGGGGTCCCAAGTTTCTGTGTGAATGCGAAACCAGCACCGGGAAGCGCAGTGTTGGCAGACCCCCCACTAGGTGGACCGACGACATCAAACGAGTCGCAGAAAGCCGCTGGATTCAGGCGGCACAAGACCGAGATCTCTGGAAGTCCATGCAAGAGACCTTTGTCCAGCAGTGAGGTCTGTCGGTTGACGAAGAGGAAGAATCCTCATCGCTGAGGGTCGAAACCGTTTCTATGAATCCAAAATGGTGGGGGATTTTTGCAAGTATCTTAAAATGAGCAATAAATGAATAGAAAGGCGTGCTGAAATCAATCTACCAACAGTGGTATAAGCTTCAGACTCTGCCCAAGACCCTCTCACTGAAATCTTGGTGGCAGTAGCTTTTATCTAATGACCATTGTAAGCTCAGTGAGACAATATAGATTTCAAAACTAAATTCTTGCATTTGTATTCTATAAAATTTTCATTTTATGTAAATAAATAATATAAATACGTTATGAAAAATTAAAGTAAGTATGAATAATTTTCTTTTTTATTTTGTTGTTTTAACTTAATCTTATAAACATTTGACGTGTTTGTAATGCAATAGTTTAGTTTATCGTCAATGTTTTCTTGTCTTAAAGATTTCTTGCTTGTAAAGATTTCAGCAGAAATTCAAAGAAGAATTGTACAGAATTGTTATGAACTGTGGCAACTTGGGTATAGCTTACCACCTTGGTAGAAATTTGATGAATCTTTAGTAATATGATATTGCTCAAACCCTTGACATATATAATGATATTATTAAAACTAACAGTCAGTCAAAGATGTACCATATTTGATATATTTTATTTCAGATCCTGATTTCAAGGAAGAGACAGAATTGATTCTTCAGTTGACCAGTAAAATGAATGAAGTTCAAATAAAGCTAATACTTCCATCGCTTGCTAGTGTTATCTGTTGTACATTAACTGCTTTGAGCAAAATCATAAATGTAACGATAGCAAAACATGTTATTTTAATTATTAACAACATATTGAAAATATGCAATGTAGTGTTTCAACAACAATTTGACGATGTAAGTAATAGCAAGGATTAAATTATTTATAGATCCATTAATTATTATTTTTTCTTATGATACAAAAGCTTTATAGTCTTCTTTGTTTCAGGGAACTGATCTCGTTAAATATATTGAAAATATTTTTAACTCACTAGAATCCACCTTGAAATTGGATTTTTATGCAAAACTAAAATCACATTTAGTAGATCAATTAAAAGAGTGTGCTCCATATCTAAAGCATGAAAAATCATTAAATAATCATATTCTCGCTATTTATAAGACATCATTAAATAAAAGTCTTGCCGATAATATTGCAGAGGAAGTTGTTCAAGCATTTAAAATCGTTAATTCAGCTAAACAAAAAGCAGACCAACAAAAAATTACCGCTCCAAGTGGTAAACTCGTAAAGAAATCCAAAATGGGACCCAGTATAACAAATACTGTTGTAGAGAACGGAGAAGAGTTCGTCGTTGTTGAATCACATTGGAAATTCAACCCTAGAAAATTAACAGAGAATCAAAAAGAAAAATTGCAAAGAAAGCGGGAAGATATACCCGCCATGCATCAGGATTATTCTCAGTCGCAAGATGATTTTAAACTAAACACTTGGAAAACAGATTCACAAGACACTAGTACTACATCAAGTAAATCAACAAATGTGACGGCAAATGAAGATGCTTCTGTGATCCTTAAAAACATGCCTAACTCTGAATTTTTACCCAAAATAATAGAAAATGTTTGCGTGAAACAACCTAACACGATGTGTGTAATCCATGTAATACAAGACACAGAACCCAGTAAAGAAACTTTAAACGTTACTGAAGAATGTGAAAATAGTAAAATAAAGAATGTACAGAACACTGTTAAAGATGTCAAATCACCGCGTATGGCATTGAAAGATCGTGTTTTTCGTAATGTCCGAAATTTGATAGAAAGATCAAAAGAGCAAGAATGTAAAAATGTCACGGTTGATATTTTGAGAACTCCTTTAGTTGCAAAAGTAAAGCCTTCAACAAATATAACGAACTCTGCACCTTCTCAAGTAAATTCAGATAGACCATCACAAATGAAGAGGAAACCAAGAAAGTTTGACGATTTAGAATTAATCTCGATTAGAAAACGGCGGCATTCATTGGGTAAAAGTGATTCCCAAGAAGACGTTGAAAAGGCTGAAAATCATGTTCAAGAAGAAACAGTCCATTCAAAGGAGGCTAACATAGTTATAAAAGAAAAGGATAAAGCAACATTAATCTCGATTAGAAAACGGCGGCCTTCACTGGGTAAAATTAATTCCCAAGAAGACGAAGAAATGGCTGAAAATCAAGTTCAAGAAGAAACGGTCCATTCAAAGGAGGCCAACATAGTTACAGAAGACAAGGATAAAGCAAAATTAACCTCGATTAGAAAACGGCAGCATTCATTGGGTAAAACTGATTCCCAAGAAGACGTTGAGAAGGCTGAAAATCATGTTCAAGAAGAAACAGTCCATTCAAAGAAGGCTAACATAATTATAAAAGAAATGGATAAAGCAACATTAATCTCGATTAGAAAACGGCGGTATTCATTGGGTAAAATTAATTCCCAAGAAGACGTTGAAATGGCTGAAAATCAAGTTCAAGAAGAAACGGTCCATTCAAAAGAGGCTCAGATAGTTGTAGAAGACAAGGATAAAGCAAAGCATGTGGATAGTCAAGAATTGATAGACAAATCTACTGATTACTTCACAGTGGTTGAAGAAGACATAAACACCTTGGAGCGCCATGGAAATGATAAATTAAGAGAAAAATTAACTGTGACCAGGGAATGTTTTGTTGCAGCGGAAAAATTAAATCCTACATTTGTAAATAGACTTTTAGAAAAAGAAAAAGAAGCAGCATGTCTGGACACTAAAAATAAAGCTTCAAAGTCAGTATATGACAAAATTAAAGAAAAAGTAGAGGAGAAAATATGTACTGATGATACTTTGGATAAAGTTTCATGTACACACAAAGTAAATAAATCTAAAGATAAATCCGAACAAATCTCCACTGATTCTAAAAAAAAAGTTTTATTCTTACCTAAAACTAAAACAGAAGAATCCAATGAAAATAAAAAAATACAATGTGATGAAAGTAAATGCGATGCGATACCGACCCCTGTGGATAATATAAAGAAAAAAATAAGAGATGAGAAATCTTGCCCTGATAAAACAGTATCTATACCCAATGAAAAAATAGAAACTGTAAAAGAAAACTTTGAACAAAAGATATGTTATGATACCGATGCTGTGTCGGCACCTAAAAGTGTGGAAGTGATAAACAAGCCGATACTTTCAAGTAAAAAATCAAACACAAAGAAATCGCGCATAGAAAGTCAACTGGCAATCGACATGGTCGAAGGAAATCCATTTTTGGAAGTTAAATCTGGAAAACGATCAACGAGAAAAGCTATTATAAACAATCCATTGAATAGAAAACGTTTGTCGTTTAATGCGGATAATAATAAACTTAAAAGAAAAGGTACAGCCAAAGCTGAAAATAAAACAAAAGATAAAGATAAATCCATTTTAATTAAAGATACGCCGAACTCTGAAGATATTTCTGCTTCACAGGATTTTATCGAGAGTTCCCAGGAATCGACTGTTACTACGATATCTGTCCAATCTCCCAAACCTATTGGAAATAAAATTCCTCGTGTCATATTAAAAGACGCGAAATATACAACAAACGCAACTGAAATGAATACACAGAATTTATTTGATGTTCCAGTGACCGGGACCACAGACTTAACAAATATTGAAAATAACAGTGATATCGAATTGCCCTGCAACAAGACAAATTTAGACAATCTCACTGAAGAAATGGACACGGAACCAATAGATTATGCAGTAATTGATTTAACTGAAGACGTGGATCGTCCACTACCTGTGATTTCTAAAGTTATGTTAAAACCAGACACACAAAATACAGCTGATGCTGATACACAACCAGTAGACCCCGACATAGTTTTAGAATCATTTTTTAAAGATAAACCGTCTGATGCAAATCAGACCACAGAACTCACTGTTATTCCCGAAAATAACAAAATAAACAACGAAAGTGAAGATGTAATAGTAGAGAACAATGATACTAATACATCACTAATGACAACTGGGGAAGATATAACGAAAACTTTATCCGAGTCAGTATTAATGGAAGCAGAAAAGGATGATTCAAGTTCATCATGTAGTAATGATCAAAGAAAAAAAGAGTTCTTGAATAGCACATTGAAAATATCGCCAATAAAATCAATGAGTCCGGTTCGGAATGAAAAATCGCCGTCGCCCGAAACGAGTAGTGACTTCGTTAGGATAGAGCTGGTATCACCTGTACAAAGTAATGGGCAACCGTTTGAAATTTGTGAATCGCTCGAAATCTTCACGGAAGACAAAGTGTCACCTGACAAGCGAGACCGATCGCCGCCTCGTGAGGAAGTCTGCGCTAAGAATACAAGTCCTAGTTCGTCTTTGTCTTTGAAGAAAAATAGACCTCAGATGCGTCCCGGGGGCAGAGCGGCGCAGATGCTAGAATTGTGTGTGCCGGACACACTACAAACTGTGATCGCCTCAGAGAAACCAGCAGACATCGAAGAAGTTAAGCGAAGTCTATCGACAAATACGTCCGCGAAACGTAATTTGAGAATTTTGTACAATAGTTCGGATGACACAGAGGACAGCGAAAGGTTTCTGAAATTACATAGAACGTTGCCCACTATCGATTGTAGTCCCGCCGGACCCATATTGAAGAGAAAATTAATCGATATCACAGACGAGACCACCGCATCGCCGGCGAGTAAAGTGAGTGTTATCAATATACATATTATAACGCTATACATGGAAGCGGGCAAACTGGCTACTTTTAGCCGCAGCGATAGCGACGTTTTTATTGCCTTTAGCGTTTTTGTCGCCTTTTACGTGCATCGCGTTTCGCGCGATTCTGCGATCGAAAGCCATACAAAACCCGAATGCGTTGGAGTCGCGATTTACGCGCGCGCCCGTTCGCGATGCACTAAACGGCCATAAAAACGCTAAAGGCAATAAAAGCGCGCGATCGCTGCCGCTAAAAGTAGCCAGTGTGCCCTCTCCCTTTCAACACTGTTTGCTGACTGTCTTGTTTTTTTTAATAGAGAAAACGTGTCAGATTCCACGAGCCACCGGTGTCTACGACTATATGTGTCAAAAAGTACATATCACCTATCGCAACGAGTGAATCGACTGTGCTCGAAGCTGCGACAAGCTTTGAAGTGCAAAGAGACGAATCGCCTGTGCTCGAAGCCGCGACAAACTTTGAAGTGCAAACAGACGAATCGACTGTGCTCGAAGCCACGACAAACTTTGAAGTGCAAACAGACGAATCGACTGTGCTCGAAGCTCCGACAAGCTGTGAAGTGCAAACAGACCCTCCTTCTGTAGAAAGTATTGCGATGCAGACCGAACGTCTTGCAGTCACTTTAGCTAGTTCGCAGACAGATGCAGTTGAAACATCCCATATTTTTGTGCAAACTGACGAAACGGGAAGTAAATCGACGGCGGATATTATAACCGATTGTTTAGCAGAGGTAAGTTCTTACATAGATCATTTTTTGCATTTTTTGCGCAGTTCGCGCAGGACAGGCAGGGCAGTCGAGGCAGACATAGGCGACCAGCG
This sequence comes from Oeneis ivallda, assembly GCA_029955525.1. Classification (NCBI taxonomy): domain Eukaryota; kingdom Metazoa; phylum Arthropoda; class Insecta; order Lepidoptera; family Nymphalidae; genus Oeneis; species Oeneis ivallda. The sequence continues at coordinate 27,941,986 of JARPMR010000001.1, read as the reverse complement.
TATACTGCAACGCAGCTATGTGACGGGTACAATGATTCGCGCAGTAAGAATAGATAGTATACTCTTATCTCAATAACTCATTGGCGCTCATTTTTGTTCAAACGTTACATTATTTACGTTACGTTACGTTACGTTACATTATCGTCCTATTACACTTGTACCAGTAATGTCTAAAATCTTTGAAAAAGCGATGCATAAACGCATTATAGATTTCACAAATAAATTTAATATATTTAAAAACGAACAATATGGATTTCAAAGTAAAAAATCAACAACGCAGGCTTGCTATAATTTGGTAAGTAAAATTATAATGAGTATTGATGAAAAAGAAACAGTGATATCGATTTTTATTGACATGTCAAAGGCGTTTGATTTTGTCTCACACGATACCTTATTGAGCAAACTAAATGATTTTGGTATAAGAGGGCCAGCACTGGAATGGATACAATCTTTCCTAAAATGTAGAAAACAGTGTGTAGAAATAGAAAATATAAATGAAAACAGTGAAATAGTTTCAATAACATCAACATTTGAAATTAATAATTACGGAGTCCCTCAAGGCACTGTTTTAGGGCCGCTACTTTTCTTATTCTATACTAGCTGATACCCGCGACTTCGTTCGCGTGGATTAAGGTTTTGTACTCCCGCGGGAACTCTCTTATTTCCCGGGATAAAAAGTAGCCTATGTGCTATTCCAGACTACAATCTATCTGTAACAAATGTCAGCCAAATCGGTTCAATCGTTGCGACATGATTGAGTAACAAACATACAAACTTTCACCTTTGTAATATTCTAGCTTCTGCCCGCGACTTCGTCTGCGTGGACTTCAGAATTGGATCCAAAAAAAAATGATAAATGTGAAAGTAATAAAAAATGGAATAAAATTTACACCCATGCTTGCGCTGTAATAGAAAAAATAGCTGTAATAGAAGAAATAGCGCAGATAGCTTTGAAATTATAGCGGATTATAGGGATAGTTTGTAGTCAGAAAAGTGGCATAGGTTACTGTTTATCCCGGAAAAACATCTTATTCCTACGGGAAAACACGTTTAGAGCGTGTTAACCGAATTACACGCGGACGAAGTTGCGGGCGAAAAGCTAGAATGATATAAAAATGAATTACTGGTTCGCTTCGCTCGTTAACAATTTTTAATCTTACCACAGGAACTATTTGAGAGATCGGTATAGAAAGTATAGCCTTTTCAATAGCATAGGTGACATGCATACCAAATTTCAAAACTGTCTACCCGCGGCTTAGCTCGTAAAAAATTTTCAATTTTCCCTCGGAAACTCCTTAAGGAATCGGGATAAAAGGTAGCCTATGTTCTTTTCCATGTCAAAGGCTACATGCATGCCAAATTTCATCCAAATCCGTTCAGCCGTTATTGCGTGATTGAGTAACAAACATCCAAACATCCACACTTTCACATTTATAATATTAGTAGGATTAATGATTTACCAGACATAACAAAATATAATATGACTCTTTTTGCTGATGACATTTCTATTCTGTTGACATGTAATAATAATGACATAAATAAATTCGAATCTGACATTAATAACACACTGATATCAATAATTGAATGGCTCGAGTTTAATAATCTATGCATTAACATCAATAAAACTAATTTTATTCAATTTAGACATTACAATAAAAGACATATAAACTATAAGGGAAATAAAATAAATGAAGTGACAGATTGTAAGTTTTTGGGAATACAAATTGATCAACATTGTTCATGGAAATGCCATATAAATTACGTATGTAATAAACTAAATAGATTTGTGTACGTGCTGCGTAGACTTGTAAAGACTACTGGTTTAAATACTGCTCTTACGGCATACCATGCGTACGTGTCTTCAGTGCTCCGTTATGGCCTCATAATTTGGGGAAACTCAACAGACCTCAACAAAGCATTCATAGTACAAAAAAAATGTCTAAGGGCTATTCTTGGAATGCCACCATATGAATCTTGTAAACATGCTTTCCGAAAACTAAAAATATTGCCACTCCCTTGCATGTACATTTTGGAAATTGCTAAGTTCGTTAAAGAAAACCCCCATATATTTAAATTTAGCCATGATAATGTTGAAAAGAGAACTATGAGAAATCTGAATAAATTAATTTTTGACAGAATTTCAAAAACGGTACTGTGTCGGAAAAATTGTTACGCTATGTGCATAAAGGTTTTTAATAAACTACCCGCAGAAATTAGGATGCTCCCACAGAAAAAATTTAATTATAAACGTAAGAAATGGTTGCAAGAAAAAATTTTTATACTATAAACGATTTCTTGCAACCTTTTCAGTAATTGAAATTAATAATAATATTACTTAGTTATAAGGACAACTATTAACTATGTAACTAATTACATATTTGCATGCTACTCTGTGGCGGATTGAAGCGAATGTATTATAATTGTTAAGATCTTAAATGTACTCAATCTGGCAAATAAATAATTTGAATTTGAATTTGAATTTGAACGATCCATAGCTCGTTGGTGCCATTTAGAACAAGCTTATCTATTTATTTGTATGAATATCGATGGTTAAATCAAGTGAAAATTTGAGTTACGGTGGAAACACCGAAACTCGTTTAGTCCGCTGCGAGCAAGCGAGACTACTAGCAGAGTAAAGATAGATAGAGTATGGAAACTACCTATAAACGTTCGAAACGGCTCACTCACACAAACATGCGCATCGACGAGACCAAATACCGGTCCTCAGTACTGACAGCACTGCGAGGTCCGCTAATTGTCTCGTCGATGCGCATGTTTGTGTGAGTGAGGCCGTTTCGAGCGTTTGTAGGTAGTTTCAGTACTGGTTATAATTCTACTGTGCTACTAGTGCATTGTTTTTTAAGTCGTGGACGTTGTTTTTGACAAACTATTATATCCCAAACTATAAAATTTTTTCGAACCACCGAGCGATATTGTCAAGGATATAATATGCCTCCCGCACCCCGCACACCGTTCACGCCTCGATGACCCGCGGCCGCGTTATGATTTAATGATGATTTGCAACCTTATTCATCATGCCAGCTCCCCTCTCTACCTCAGCCCACGCAATACAAAACTGCGATAAAGTTAATCTGAATTGCCGGTCTAGTAATATACATAGAAGTCTTTGGCTATGTCCTGTGCTGCGCGGACAGCACTACTGCGCCATCAATTACCTATACGCTGGACCTTAGAGACCACAATAATAAACTTAATACAATAACAAAACGTTTTATCTTTTCAGAGGTCCGATTTTATTGAAAGATTGTGTGAAAATATAGATGAGCCATCAAAGGAGAAAATTATTGAAGATTTACCATATGACACGTTAATCAAAATAATAATGGACAAGATATGTAACGGAGATGGTGAACATGTGTTGTCTATACTGCAGGATCAGCTCGTTGAAAGGATTGAATTTAAAGACTTGATACTCTTGTGCAGTAGTTTGCTAAAGAAGGCTTATGACAAACCTGCGTAGTTTATAAATAAGTCTTTTCTAATTAAGTAATTATAGTTTTATAGTAGTAGTATCTAGTATTTAAAAAAAATGATTTGGGTCGTATGTACGGAATCCCTAAAGAGCGAGGCCCGACTCGCACTTGGCCGATTTTTTTTGTTTTAGAGTAAGCCTCTAAGCCTAAGCTCTCTTCTTAATTTCAAAATAAATATTTTCTTTCACACAATAGCACAATTTTATTTATTTACCTTATTTAAGGTAGGTGCCAATTAAGATAGACCTCTAAATTGTATGAGCGCCCATACAACTAGGAGGACTATCTTAATTGGCTTCTATTATTTATGTATGGGGACACCCTTTAAAATTCAACTTTTTTATTTTTTGTAATTTTTCCTTTATTTGTGCTGGTAGACCTTGCATTTTGTCAAATTTTGTGATTCTAGGTCAACGGGAACTACCATATAGGTTTTCGACCCAAAACCAATAGGGTAGGTACTTCCGGTTGACCAAGAATTGTCAATTTTGGTTAAAAGCAAGGTAAGACCTTAAGAGCAAATTACGTATGGCAGCCCTATGAAAATCGCCGACGTTGCAAACCCTACCAATACGTAAAACTGTTTATTAGGGTCAAGCCGACTCATCGTTATTAGTTAAGATCTAGATTAAGTTATTCTTATCCTAACATCGGTTAGAGTCACCATCTTCTTGTATTCCTAGTAATAAGTAATTTTTTGTAATTAATTAAATATTAATAAAATAGTTCCTTTTTTTAAATCCTCCAAGTGCCCCTAACGTATTTGGCGCAGTCTGTAGGATCTTCACGGGAAGACTTGTGTTCCCGGGGGCTATCAAGTCCCGAAGTTGAAGAGAACCTACGGACCTGTGGCACATCAAGAGGAGAATCAAGAAATCGATTCAGAAGAAAAGGAGCCATGCAGTATATGTGAGTACATTAGAATATTTCTCGTGTTGCTCTCCTTATTCTTAAGTACCTTTTAAACCTTTCAAAATTTACCATCCAAGAGCCTCCAGTTCTCGCGAGCCTGAATCCTGACAGGCCCGGCGACAGATAGTAGATAATAGTAGAAGTAGACATATAGATTTAGAAAGTGATTTAGGTTTAGATCAGTCATTCGAGATGGCCCAAGCCCAGCCAGACACTATTTTTAAGGCACTTCGGCTTGTCCCAGATTTTGATGGCAACCCTAACGTGTTGACGCGTTTTATAAAAATATGTGATCAGCTCGTTGCGCAATATGTAAGCACTGCACCGGGCATTGAGTTTGCTAACTCTTGCGTAATTAACGGAATTTTAAATAAAATCACGGGCACCGCGGCCTGTACCATAAACTCTAATGGAATACCAGATAGCTGGCTAGGGATACGTACAGCCCTCATAAATAACTTCTCTGACCAAAGGGATGAAACAGCCCTCTACAATGACCTCTCCTTAGCCACTCAGGGAAATAGAACACCCCAGGAGTTTTACGAACACTGTCAAACGTTGTTCAGCACGATAATGACATTTGTGACACTACACGACGTTATACCGACTACTATTGAGGCGAAACGCGAACTGTACAGGAAAGTCGCCGTGCAAGCATTTGTACGCGGCTTAAAGGAACCTTTGGGATCGCGCATACGTTGCATGCGACCTGATACTATGGAGAAGGCCCTCGAGTACGTTCAGGAAGAGCTGAACTTAATATATCTGCAACAACGAAACGAGCCCTCCAGAAACCAATTAACACCTAAGGTTTCTTTACCCCATAAAGTACCGCCTGCCACACTACAGTTCATACCACCACGACCGCCAATCTTCCAGACCCCTACACCAAACTGGCCTGCACCTTACGGACAGCGCCCGATGAGACCTCCGACTCAGCCACCTAATCAAAATCAACCCCGTATGTTAACCAACACCCAAAAAATGTTCGCTGCTCCACCACCCAACTACAACCCCCGTAGCAACGTATTTCGATTACCACCTCGAAACAACCAAACTAACGGACAAACATCGCAACCTATGAGTGGAGTCCAAAGATTCAATACCCGACCATTACCTCCTACTAATACCCCAACAGGTTACAATTGGAATAGGTTCGGGAACCCTCCAGCGGGCAGTAATTTCAAACCGCGCGAAATGCACGTAAATGAATGTATGCCATATGACGGATCATATTACGATGACTACAACACTTACTGCGAGCCCGAGTACGATTACACTTACAATAATGACTATGGTAGTACTTATGACCAGGGTTTGCCTAGTGACTTTAATAATTCTTACTATTATAATGCGACTGTTGACGATCAACCTTACGACGAATCTCAACCCCAGACAGTGTCTGACCAATCAGAACAGGATTTTCAGAAGGCTTCGAAATCATCAAAGCCAAGATAGAAGTAAATCTTCAAACGCAGAGACAATTACCCTACATCCAGATCGCGAACCCCCCATTAAAATTGTTGCTCGATACAGGTGCGAACCAGAGCTTCATCAACCCTGAAGCTGTCGAGAGATACTATACCGACTTTCCTCTGAACTTTGACCCGTTCGAAGTAACAAACATACACACGACTAGTAGGAACAATTATTCTATAACAATACCTTGTTTCAAAGAGTTCAACGACACAAATAATATCAAGTTGTTCGTGTATCAATTTCACAACTACTTCGATGGACTTATAGGTTTAGATTTATTAAATGAATGGGAAGCCCGCATCGATTTAAAGGAAGGTCGTCTAATAACGGGCTCTGCCTCCAACCCGATTAGAATGTATAATTCGTGTAATGTAAATCTTTACGAGGATGTCATTCCAGCAGGTTCCTCGAAAATTATACGTGTCCCAGTCGACGTATCAGACGGCGATGCCTTTATTAACGAACAAGTGATATGTAATTGTATAGTACATGAGTGCATTACCACGGTAAAAAATAATCGCGGTTACCTAGAAGTCGAGAATCCTTCGCGAAACGATGTAATTTTCTCACTCGATCGTCCCGCGCACGCGCAATTATTTAATATTGAGTGCACGCGTACGCAACAGTTATCACCGCGCGCACGAGAAGTAGTCTCGCGTTTACGAACCGATCACTTGAACGAGGAGGAAAAAGCTAACCTTATTACGCTTTGCTCGCGCTACTCCGACGTATTCTATATAGAAGGAGAGAATTTGACTTTCACGAACCAGATTAAACATAGAATCAGAACAACCGATGAGGTGCCAATTCATTCCAAAAGTTATCGCTATCCATTTATACACCGACAAGAAGTTAGGGAACAGATACAAAAGATGCTACAACAAGGCATAATACGACCCTCTGACTCGGCCTGGAGTTCACCTATCTGGGTAGTACCCAAGAAGGTAGACGCTTCCGGAAAAAGGAAATGGCGTATCGTAGTTGACTTTCGGAAACTTAACGAAAAAACCATCGACGACAAATACCCAATACCGAACATCAACGACGTAATAGACAAACTAGGAAAATGTCAATACTTTACGACCTTAGACTTAGCCAGCGGGTTCTACCAAGTAGAAATGGACCCCCAAGATATTTCCAAAACAGCTTTTAACGTAGAAAATGGGCATTTTGAGTTCCTTAGAATGCCCATGGGCCTTAAAAATTCACCATCTACATTTCAACGCGTGATGGACAATGTCCTAAGAGGATTGCAGAATGAAATATGCTTGGTTTATTTAGACGATATCATAGTATTTAGCACCTCCCTACAGGAACATCTAGTAAATCTAGAAAAGGTTTTCCAGAGACTTCGAGAGTCTAACTTTAAGATACAGATGGACAAATCGGAGTTTTTAAAGTTAGAGACCGCCTACCTGGGTCATATAATTAGTAAGGACGGCATCAAACCTAACCCTGACAAGATCGCTGCTATCGAAAAGTATCCGATTCCAAAGACCCAAAAGGAAATTAAACAATTCTTAGGCCTTCTCGGTTATTACCGAAAATTTATTCCAGACTTTTCCCGCATAACCAAACCTCTCACCCAATGTCTCAAAAAGGGCAGGAAAGTTATCCTTGACAGAGAATACATTAACTGCTTCGAGAAATGTAAGTCCCTATTGACTAATGATCCTATACTGCAGTATCCCGACTTCACCAAGGAATTCATCTTAACAACCGATGCCTCAAACGTAGCCATCGCAGGTGTACTATCCCAGGGCCCCATAGGTTCCGATAAACCTATCTGTTATGCATCTAGGACCTTAAATGATAGCGAAGTTAACTATAGCGTCATCGAGAAAGAGTTGCTCAGCATCGTTTGGGCCACAAAATATTTCAGGCCATACCTCTTCGGACGCAAATTCAAAATTGTGACAGACCACAAGAGTACAGCTTTCCTGCGACCAGCAAGACCACACTTCACTCCAGGGAAGCTACTTCGCCACAATTCCGATCGGATGTCGGCTGAAGTCCGAGGACCTTACCATCATCAACGACTAAGACAAGATCAAGGGCCAGGCTCTAAAACTATCCAGGATACCCTACGACGTCGGAAAACAGGCTATAACATCACCACGCTTCAACTTAAGCTCCATCAACCTTCAGGATCTTCACAGTATTCAAGAAAAAATCATGGTTCAAGCCCCTCTCAGAATCGAACAAGTACAATCAAGCACCCTATATCATACTACCATACCCTTCTACATAATACTATCGGGTATATGCATTCTTCTGATCCTCTGGTTAATTCAAAGGTTCTTGAAGAAGCCTGGCAAGGAGACGAAAAGAGCAACTACAGTCAACGCCGAAGAAACCGCCGAGTTGGAAGACAACAACAACATTTTCGCTGAAAGTCCTCAAATAGTTGCCGTTCTGAGGGTGGAGGAATTACGTGTGGCAGCCCTATGAAAATCGCCGACGTTGCAAACCCTACTAATACGTAAAACTGTTTATTAGGGTCAAGCCGACTCATCGTTATTAGTTAAGATCTAGATTAAGTTATTCTTATCCTAACATCGGTTAGAGTCACCATCTTCTTGTATTCCTAGTAATAAGTAATTTTTTGTAATTAATTAAATATTAATAAAATAGTTCCTTTTTTTAAATCCTCCAAGTGCCACTAACGTATTTAGCACGAGTAAAGGGAAAATTCCGAAAAATATAAAAGTTTAAAATTAAGGTACATTTTGGTACTTACAAGTTTTCGCGAAAAACTAAAGGAGAATGGGCGGTTTCGTCCCCAATGGTGTATCAAGTTGTGATATATGTCATTTGAAAGGTCATGATAATAGCTTCATTTTATTGTATGACACCAACTGTGAGACTCGTGCAGGGAAAGAACTATGTTATTTTTTTATTTTTTATTATCTTCTTTATCAACCGATAAACGTCCACTGCTGGACAAAGGTCTCTTGCATGGACTTTCACAGGCCGCCGGTCGGTCTAGCGCCGCCTGAATCCAGCGGCTCTCTACGACTAATTGATGGGATTCTGCCCACACTGCACTTCCCGGTGCGAGGTCGCCACTCCAGCACTTAGGGACCCCAACGACCATCAGCTCTTCGAACTATGTGCTCCTCCTATTTCCACTTCAGTTTCGCGACTCGCTGTGCTATGTCGGTGACTTTGGTTCTCCTACGGATCTCCTCATTTCTGATTTGATCTAGCGAGGATACTCCGATCAAATCTCTCTCCATCGCCCACTGAGTGACCCTGAGCCTTCTTATGAAGGCCACAGTTAGCGACCATGTCTCTGATCCGTAAGTCATCACTGGCAACACGTACTGTTCGAAGACTTTAGTCTTCAGGCACTGAGGGATTTTGAACTAGAAGACATCTCGGAGCTTCCCCAACGCTGCCCAGCCGAGTTGGATTCGGCGGTTGATCTCTTTTTCGAAATTGGACCTACCTAGCTGGACTGTGTGTCCCAGGTATATACACTCGTCCACAATTTCGATTGCAGAATTCTCAACGAATACTGGGTGGAGCGAAGCATGAGCATTGGACATGATTTTCGTCTTGCTCATGTTCATTTTCAGGTCCACCTGTTGAAAAACCCTGCTGAGATCGTTGAGCATTGTAGTGAGGTCTCCCAGAGTCTCTGCTATGACTACCATGTCATCGGCAAATGGCAGGTGAGTGATGTACTCGCCGTTTATGTTGATGTCAAGTCCGTTTAAATCCAGAATCTTAAATACGTCCTCCAACGCATCGGTAAAGAGCTTCGGGGAGATCACTTCTCTTTGTCGCACTCCACCCTGTGAGTGGATTGGCCTCATAGTCTGGTCTTGTATACGTACTGACATAGTTGCGTTTTCATACAAGCACTTCAACACTTGGATATACCGGCAGTTAATCCGGCATCTCTGTAGCGACCTCAATACAGCCCAAGTTTCCACCGAATCGAAGGCTTTCTCATAGTCCACAAACGCTAAGCAAAGTGGCCGGTTATGCTCTTCCGTGATCTATTATGCCAAAGCCTTTTCGGAATCCGGCTTGTTCGGGAGGCTGGAAGTCTTCAAACCTACAAGCAAGGCGATTCGTAATGACTCTCAAGAACAACTTATAAACCTGCCTCAGCAACGAGATGGGTCTATAATTCTTCAACAAGGTATTATCACTTTTTTGAAAAACCGTTATGCCCTCGTGAATGACGGAATTAAACAATTGCTTAAAATCTTGTACTGGTTTTCTACCCGCTTTCAGGAGTTCCGCAGTGATTCCTTGAGCTGCTTGAGAACAATACTAATCTCGTATAGGCTAACGTCCGGGATATCTTCGGTATTGTGTCGGGTCAGTTTGGCTCTGGGATCTTTGGCCAAATCTTCAACGGGTTTTTGTGTCATAGTATATAACTGTTCATAGAACCTCTCAACCTCTCCCAAGATCTCAGGTCGAGAAGAGACGAGACGACTGACCGATAAACTGATCTCTCGCGAACACTTAGCCTCTGTTTCGCTCCATGGTATCTTTAATACACTTGCTATTAAAGACACCAAGGTCACGAATTTGTACCGTAGAGATCTGCCTTGTAATCCTCTGGTAAGCAGCCGCGTCTGCCGATGACTGCAGCCTTATCTCTTGTCTCTCCTCCATGAGCTTGAGAATATGCTCAGCGAACTATTCGGTTCTTTTCCTCCGATGGGTCTTAAAGAATTTAGACCCAGATTATGGACAGTTTCCATAACTCTGTTGTTTAGATCGGCCCCAGAAACGCAGTCTGCTAGGCAATCGAATCGGTTCTGCAGTTCGAGTTGGAAGGTTTCGGGGTTTTGGATATGAGCACGAGAAGGTCGGAGAGCTGACTTCCCTTTCCAGCAGCAGCTTTACATTAAAATTCAACGTGCCTCTTACCATCCGGTGATCGCTACCGGTTTTCACCCTATCGATCACAGGGACATCATCATATATTAGCAGAGCATCAGATTGAAATAAGAGTTTATTAATTAGTAACTTGTTTATTTGAGTCAACACAATTATCAATTAATAGGTACAATACAAACAGACGATAAGTACAGCGCAGTTCGCCATGACACACACGAATCAAAGACAACATACTTATTATAATAGACAATACCTTAGATACATGGAACTAGTTATGATCTATGGGTATGATTGACTAAAATTGCTAATCAACACCCCCTTCCAATTTTACAATCAAACAAGATTCAAATCTTGGCAAAAAGATCCAAACTTACTTTTATTCAATGACTTAGTCATTATATCAGCCAATTGCTTGTTAGTCTCTATATATGAAATTTCCACTAATCCTTTAGCAATCAAATCCTTAACAAAATGAAATTTAATATCAACATGTTTAGATCTCTTTGTTTCCCATGTTTTAGCCATTTTAATTGTAGACATGTTATCTTCAAAAACATATATCATCTCTTTATACTGAAATACCTCACTTAGTATACTCTTTACAAAAAGACTTTCCACCAAACAACTTGATAACGCATAGTATTCAGACTCACAACTGCTAAGAGCCACAACAGATTGTTTTTTAGACTGCCAACTCAAAATATTATCATTTAATTTTACAACAAATCCTGAAATGGTACTCTTTCTATCATTGATATCAAATGCAAAATCAGAATCCACATAGGCCTTAATTTTCAGAATATCAGACTTAGACTTCACAAAATTCAAAGTAACATTAACAGTATACTTTAAATACTTTAAAACATTTTTCAAATGAGACCAATGTACATCATTATAACAATTTTGAAAACGTCCAAAATATGACACTGCAAAACACAAATCTGGTCTTGATCCTATCATCAAATACATCAAGCTTCCGAGCAATTCTTTATAAGGTAATTTACAATTCACAGTTTCATTACTCTTGGTTAAATTAAGCTTAGGCTGCATAGGAACTTTACTTGTCTTACAATCAGTCATATTAAACTTTAACAAAATTTTCTTTATCAAATTACTCTGACTCACAGTAATATTACCATTTTCACCTTTTTTAATATCTAGACCCAAAAACTGAAACTCTTTTCCATTTCCCAGAACATGAATTTCCATTACTTTAGATAAATGTAATTTAATTTTCTCTAACTCTTCTACACTGTTAGACATCATAAAGAAATCATCTACCCATATTAAAATATAAGTGTTCCCCTTGAAATACAAGCATGGATCTATTTTAGACCTAGCAAAGTTTATTTTTAATAACTCCAGATTAATATGATCGTTCCAACTTTTTGGACTTTGTTTCAATCCATACAGTGACTTTAATACTTTACAAACTTTACCATTTACATTACATTTTAAACCTTTAGGGAGTTCCATATAAACAGGTTCCTTTAAACTACTTTTTAAGAAGGCTGAGCGAACATCTAATTGTTGTATATGCAATTGCCTTTCTACAGATATTGCAAGCATAATACGGAGAGTAGTCATACGTGCAACGGGAGCAAAAATATCTTCATCAACAACACTAGTCTGCTGATACCCGCGTGCAACTAATCTTGCCTTCTTGCGAGACCTACCATCGACTAACTTCTCTGTAAAAACCCATCTTGAGTCAATAATCTCTGTATCACTAGGTACATCTACAATTTCCCAAGTACCATTTGACTCTAAGGACTTTAACTCCTCATCAATTGCTTTTCGCCACTCAGGTTCCTTAACTGCATCATCATATGTCTCAGGTACACCCAAACAAGTAGCTAGAGCCAGCATGTCTAACTCAAAATCCTCTAAATATTTAGGCATTTTTCTTATTCTAGACCTTCTGTTCACATCATGCTCACTACTAGCCCCTGTTGTAGGTTCACATTTATTATTTACAGTGATATCTGATGACGCAGAAGGTAAATTACTACCTTCCCTTGAACTATTCAAATCAATATCAGTATAGATTGGCTTATCACTAGACACAGATTCATTGACAGGTTCCTCTATTATGTTATAATGATCATTATTACACTGCTTATTAACTTTAACATTTTTATTCCAAAACTCATCAAATATAACATTCCTCGCTGTCTCTACATTTCGCGTCTCAGGATTCCATAATCTATAGCCATTATCACAATACCCTATCATATACAATTTCTTAGTTCTTTCATCTAACTTGTCTTTTCTATCCTCTTTATGAATATACACATAAGCAGGACAACCAAAAACTTTTACTTTACTCAAATCAGGCTTAAAACCGTACCAGAGATCGGCAGGAGTGATGTTCTTTGGCAACACAGAAGATGGTAATCTATTAATTAAATGCAAAGCACACATTACTGCTTCTCCCCACATCTCCTTAGACATACCACTCTCAAAAAGAAGACATCTAGCCATCTCTACTATAGTTCTGTTAAAACGTTCAGCTTTACCTGACTGTGGCGGATTACGAGCCATTGAATAGCTAATCCGTATCCCCTTCTGTTTACAAAAGTTGAGAAATTCTTTAGACCGATACTCACCCAGGGAGGTGAGTATCGGTCACATCTTACATTTTCAATAGAACAGTTAAACTTTGCCTCTACTAATGCAACATAAATTTTAAATTATTCAAAAACCTCACTTTTGTTTCTCATTAAATATACAGCACAAAAGTTACTATAGTGATCAATAAAACTCACATAATAATTATAACCATCATGTGTAGGAGGACTTATCTTACCACATACATCAGTTGAAATACACTGTAAAATTCTCTTTACCTTTCTATCTTCTGGCAACTTCTTAAGATATGGTAACTTACACTAGCGGCACGCTATGATGGCCGGTTTGACGTTTGTCCGCTCATGAAGTTCCGTATTAATTGATAACGACTTTGAAGGAAATAATTGTATTACTTTATTGACGATAGTGATGTGCAGAGATTCATAAATTTTATCGAATGTAGTTTTAGGTTTAGGACTCAAAATTTATTTATTAAATTGATTTCTAAAATGTATACAAGTGTAGAAAAATCAGTTTGCACCATTTAAGGGGTGAATGTACTTGTGAATATGAACAATTTTCACTATGTGGACAAACCTCTGAAATCGCAAAAAAATATCAGCTGTTTCATACAAAAGGTAAAATTTTTATTTTTATATGATATATACCACAACTCGGCATTTGGTTTTCTAAATTGAAAATTTTTAAAAATGGAATCTAATACGATCGTCACATAGGATCGCTGGCTAGCACAACTACTACCTCCGGCAAACTCGCGTCAATGCTCAATGCAAAACAAAGCAGTTTCGAATTGACGTTGCTTCGAAAAGTATAAACTGTCAGTGCAATGCGATTGTGATATAGTTTTGACCTGGCTTTGGATTTCAAATATTGATACTGCATTACTGTTGACCCTTGCTCGTTAATTTGGACTCTGTTCAAGCCCTTTGTTGTGGATTTCGTCGATATGACCGAACGTACGCAGAGAACTGTTCTAAATAGTCAGACACGTGAGTTCGTAATACGCCTTCGTAACTATTTCGATCGTGAAGCTCAAAATGGAGGGCCAATTTTACCTATAACGTCAGTGGTTGAACGCGTAGCTGATGCGCTTAATATTGGACAACGAACTGTTAGACGGATAACTAAAAAAAAATATGGCGAGACTGGCACAGAAGAAAATAAACTTCACACACCAAAAAAGAGAAAACGAGCAAAACCAGTCGTAGGCATCGATAGCTTTGATGCCGATGCTATCCGAAGACATGTTTACGGCTACTATTTACAGAAGGAGTATCCAACAAGAAAAAAGTTGGTGCATTCACTGAAGGAAGCTGGATTATTCTTCGGTGGGGAAAGTTCTTTAACGAAGATTTTGAAGACCATTGGATTTCGATACAAAAAATGTAACAAACGCAAAATATTGATGGAAAGATTTGATATAGCGATGGCAAGGTATACTTTTTTACGGCAAGTGAAAGAAATCAAAAATTGGCAAAATGTTGTGTTCTTGGATGAAACATGGCTTAATGCTAACCATACTGTAGGCCGTTCTTGGAACGATGACACAGCAGCATCTAATTTGTCACGCCGGAACCATCAACGGGTTTGTCGAAGGTTCTCTCATGGCTTTTGCGTCAAAAACCACTGGAGACTATCATGAAGACATGAATGGAGAAAAGTTTACTGAATGGTTTACCTCAATGTTGTGTAGCCTCCCTGAACCATCTATTATAATTATGGACAACGCCCCATACCACTCGATGCAAATTGACAAGCCACCTGCCCAATCCCAAAAGAAAGCTGATATCGTCGCATGGCTTCGTAAAAATGGCGTAGATGCAAACATGAATATGTTAAAAGCGGAATTAGTACGTCTTTTAAAAGAAAACAAACCAACCAAGATCCGATACGTCATTGACGAAATAGCATTAGAACATGGGCACAGAGTTATACGGTTACCGCCTTACCATTGTGAGTATAATGCGATTGAGTTGGTGTGGGCTCAAATTAAGGGATATGCTGCAAGACACAATACAGAACCCCCATTTACCACAAAAAAAATGCTAAAATTATTAGAAGAAGCTTGTGAACATGTGACTAAAGGAGACTGGGAAAAGGTTGTGAATAGAACTGTTAAATTAATAAGGGAAGATTATGAAAGAGATGTGAAAATAGATAATATTATAGAAAACGAACATATAATTATTAATGTAGGTGATGATAGCAGTGACGACAGTGAAAATAGTAGTATGGACGAATCTGATTAATTATGGCCTTTTGTGGCACCTTTTTTGGTATCTTTTGTATTCATATGTTTCTTGTGTGCATATAAAGTATGTATATTCATTTTCATTCAAATATTCAGTTCGTTCAAATAAATTAAATAAACATATACATTTTTGTTTTATTAAACCTATTTAATCAGGTACAAAAACAAAACTTAATTGTTTTTTGTTCGAGAATAAATTGACATTCCACATCACTATTGTAATGTGTCAAAACGGCCATCATAGCGTGCCGCTAGTGTAGTTTGCTTACCCTGTAAACATATTTCACATAAACTTTTAGATGGATATCTACAAGAGTGACCCATTCTCCTATGCCACAGATCTGTAATACTGTTACTCACATAAACATTTGCACATTCAGATATAGCTGTCAATTTAATTACTTATAAATTACCAAATGTGTGACCAGACACAATTATCACACCATTTCTCATTATTTTTACAACTGATTTTTCAAAAATTATCTGAAAACCTTTTTCCTCCAATTTTTTCACAGACAATAAATTAAACAAAATATTATCACAAATTAATACATCCTTAATAGTTATACTGTTACCTACATCTGTTAAACATTTCAGATTACCTTTCTCTTTTGCCGTCACAAATTGACCTGCTTTGGCTACACTAATGTCCACATTCACATTAGAAACGTCATACACAAAGCTTCTATAATCACTTTTTAATATATGAGAACTTGCCCCACTGTCTATGACAAAGACTACATCATCACAGGACTGACCGGCACTCAAAGCACTGTCTTCACTTATAATAAAGGTACATCCTGCAGAACTATTCTCCTCGGCAACAGCACCTGTTTCATTCTGTGACTTTGCCTTGTACTTAAAACAATTTACCTTTTTGTGACCCACAGATTTACAGAAATAGCACCTTAAAGGCTTTCTTGAACGTTGAATGCTATCCCTGGCATGCACTGACCTTGCCGCAAATGCCCCTGGCGACTGAGATGAGTCTGGAATCATATCTCTCTTATCACGACGCTCCTCCTCAGCTAGTAAAGTGTTTTTTACATACTCCAGTGTCACCGCAGATTTATCTTTGTTACAAAGAATGTCCATTGCAGAAACCACACTGTCATATTCAGAAGGCATCGCTACTAAAAGCTGACTAACCATTTCATCCTCTTCTAACTTCCCTCCGGCAACTCTGACATCAGATGCCAATGCCTCAAAGTTATTTATAAAATCCTTAAGAGGTCTATCATTGGAAAACTCTAATTTTCGCCAAGCTTTTTGAGCTGTAACCAAGGACTTCATGCCCTTCTTCTCATAGGTAGCACTTAAGGTGTCAATTATTTCCCTGGCTGTCTTCTTATCTTTAATCATAGTTAATATACTATCAGCCAAACTTTGCACGATGAGATTCCTGGCTTTTACATCCCGTTTCTTAAACTGTGCCAACATTTCCGGATCCGTGGGCTGCGCTTCGTCCAACACCGATAACACCTCGTGTTGTTCCAATACCAACCGGACTCTAAACAACCAGTTACTATAGCCTGTGGTAATAGTGTTCTGTGGTCTGTACACACAATCTGTGAGTGAGTGAGTGTGCTTCAAGTGTGCTTCTAGCATGGGTTTCTAGAGAGGATATTATTGGGATACATATATTATATTATGTGTGATATTTAAATAGTACTTTGTGGTGTGAGTTTTTCTCGGAGTCGAGACAGTTTGTATGTGACAGTGTGATTTAATAATCGTCCTAAACAAACCGCGCCGCGCGGTGCGCCATGAATGTATCCACTGACAACTAGCCACAGAACACTATTACTCCGCTAGGAGTAATAGTGTTCTGTGACTAGCCACCTGTCAATATTCTAAAACTTGGTACGTCAGTATTATAAGGTCTGTGACTTGGGCATAAGCAACTAAATCTTTGGGTTCAATGGATTTGCATGATGGAGAGATATTGCTCAAAGAGCATTACAGTTCTTCAGCTAAGGAAATTTATTACGTTGTGCCTGCTGGTAAGTGAACAGATATATTCACCTACGGTTTAGTAATAATATAAAAACTCTTTTTAAAAACCTACTTCAAACACCCGCGCCACTACAAAGTATATTATAATTTATCGTTGATAATTTAAAAGCCGGTCGAACAATTTCGATATAATTTAAATGGGTCCACGAAAGTATCCCTTTCAAAGAAAAAAAAAAGAATTTTCCAAATCGGTTCAGGTGTCTGAGTAATCGGTGAACATACATAAAAAAAAGATTCCGACAAATTGAGAACCTCCTCCTTTTTTGAAGTTGGTTAAAAATAGAATTTGTGTGCAAAATCACAGTACAGGATCAGATTAGAATAAGATCAGGATAATATTGTCTGAGTGTGCTAGATATCTATTAAGTCTACCAATGATCTATTCAAGCCAGTGAAATGTATCTGGAGGCAATTAATATAATTGTACTATTTCTTCTCAATTCTTGCCTGTTGGTTTGAAGGCTGGTTGGGCATGATTTTACTTCACTATGTCAGTTACAAAATCATAGGTACTATTCTACACTGTATTTTTTTTTGAGTGATCCAGATACATGACATTAAAAAAGAAATAATTGGCCTACACCGTAAAAAATAGACAAATACACACACAGAAGCACACACACACACACACACACAAATGTTCAAACATGCACACGCTCATCTACGCATTCATGCAAATGTGTAATGTCAGATTATCATTTATTTTTACTTGCACCTCTTGCACCTCTGAAAATTGTCTTCAACTAATTTTATAACTATGTTTTATGATATTATTAATTATTATTTATTATTTACCTATTATTGATTCTCTGTTAAACTTTATCATTTTGAAATTAAGTAATGTAATCATTTTTGACTTTATTTAAGAACTAAAAAAAGTGTGTGTCAGCTCCGGCCTCCGACGCACGACTGGAGTTTACGCGCGACGCTATATCCTTCTCTATGCGCGCGACTCGGGTCCGAGCGGCTCGGCTACCCGAAAGCTAAGCGAAAGCTCTTTCGCACGAAAACCAACCTTATTTACTCAACGTTAGGGTAGAAATTTCAACGTTGTGAAAAACGTAACGAGGTCATTGATAAATTGATTTCACTGCCCGGATTTTTCTCATACCGGGCTGCTAAAATCGATTCTTAAGGAGTAAACTCCAAATATCTTGTAATATATTGTATGAACGCTGTCGATTGACTGGCTTGCGCTGGATGATGATTAATGATGGAAAGCACTGGTGAGGTTTACATTACTGCTACAGTGCTACACTGCACTGGTAGGTAGGAAGTTTATTACAGATTACAGTGGAAAATTATGGTAGTGTCTTGAAACAAATGGGGCTGAGTATCTTGGATATTGAACTATGCAGGTCCCAACAGTTAAAATGATTGCTGACTGTATACCTTCGCACTGAGCGATTTATCAATTAAATTGGTGATATGAAGGTATTCCAAAGTACTTAGTTACTTGCAATGTAAAAATAAAGTACCTATTAGGTTTATACAATAAAACAATTAAACTTATTTATAAAATAATAGCCTAGTGCTCTTACTACTGTACTGTGTACTGTCCTTCAGCATTCTTTTTACATAATGGGACCTATACTAATCTATATATACTTTTCATACTGAGAAAACAAAGAGTGCTACTTACTGGATTTTTAAAAGCCAAAATCCACACAGATAAAGTCAAAGGCATCAGATAGTTTTTAAAAACCGAAATCCACACAGATAAAGTCAAAAAGCATCAGATAGTTCATAAATTTATAAAATTTGCTGGCTGCTCACATCCGTAGGATTTACCACCTTACCCTAAGGCCCACCATACACATCTCCTCTGGGTGGTGCTACACGACGGCAACGCCAAGTCACAGCAGGCGGTTACTGCGAGCGATGAGGCATTAAATCTCATCAAAAAATGCAGCCTTGGGACCTTGGTAGCACTTGGTACAAGCACTGACTGAAAATTCACCCAAATCAGCTGGCTGTACAACTCACTGTCCCTGTATCATTATCATCATTAGCAACCCATCAACGGCTCTCTACTGAGCGCAGGTCTCCTCTCAGAGAAGGGTTATAGGCCATAGTCCACCACGCTGGCCCAATGCGAATTGGCGGACGTCACACACTTTCGAGAACATTTTGAAGAACTCTCAGGTGTGCAGGTTTCCTCACAATGTTTTCCTTCACCATTGAAGCAAGTGATATTTAATTGCTTAAACGTGCGTACCCGGGATCGAACCTGCGACCCACTGAATAGGAGACCACAGTCCTAACCACTAGGCTATCACTGCTTCTCGTCCCTGTATGAGCCGCCTGAAAAGGAAAAACATTTTAGATCTGGATAGACCTTAATCCAGCATCTTTGAAACTAAGATTATGACTATTCCAATGGGAAATAGTCGTAAAGACAAATCTTCAAATCAACACATCTGCTCATAGCAGGAAGGCTGATCGCAAGATATTGCCCAGAAAAAAAATCTAAATAGTAACTAAATAAATATAAAAAGTAACTAAATATAAAAAGTAACTAAATAATATAATTATGTAGCTAAATACTAAATAAGTATGTAGTTACATACTAACTAAATAATAATTATAAAATACATTGTAAAATTTATAAAATAACCTCTAAATGGGTCCACATCAACACTAAAAGACGGCAAATGTCCCCAGAAGGCTGGCTGGCTGCATTGCCTCTTTAGATGCAAATACTTACTAACCTAACTTAAAAAAAATCAGAATCTTTTTTTTAATGTATGTCCACCGATTACTCGAAGACACCTGAACTGATTTGGAAAGTTTTTTTTGTTTGAAAGGGTATTCTTTCCAGGTGGTCCCGAATAAATTTCATCGAAATCGGTTGAGCTGTTTTTAAAATATCAACAACCAATTATATATTTTGTATTTTTGTTTGCGCGGGAGTTTGTAGTCTGTTTTTTAAAAATATGTTTTTTTTTCCAAAGTCCTGGGATCCTGGGTTCCACCAGACAGACACATAGTCAACTCTATATAAAATTGTGTTTTTCAGACCAATCAAAAGTAGTGGTGTCAATAAATGAAAAATCTAATAATGTTGTCGGTATTCTCGCAAAAATATTGCTACCACAAGGGTATCCCAACAGTGTGAGCAAGGATTATCTCGCATACCAGATGTGGGACACAGCTCAAGCATTTTGTAGCACAATAGCAGGTATGTACTTTTTAAATTATATTAACACTAGCTTTTGCCCATGGCTTCACTCATGTTACGTCCGATTTTTCAAACCAATAATTTACCCCCTTAGAGGTTGGATTTTCAAAAATCCTTTCTTAGTAGATAATAAAGCCTAAACTATAATAGCTATCTGTATGTGTTTCAGCCCGATTCCTCCAGTGGTTTGAGCTGTACATTGATAGATAAGTTAGTCACTTTTCCCTTTTATATTTCATTTTATATTTAGACAATCGTCATATCTTATCCAACCACTTTCCACCACCCTCTTTAATCCACTATATGAGCGGGCCTCCATTATACTGGTGGGCGCTTATTAGTTTACTGTTATAAATAGTAATTTATTTTCCCTTTACAAAAAGCGAAAGAAAGAAGAATTCATAAAAATTCTAAAAATTAACTGTTGGGGCATACTAGATAGAAACATTACAGACATTAGTTTAAAAGTGTCTACAAAATTTCATTGAGTTTAAATAAGTAATATTTAAAGAATAATCAATCCTGGAGTGGCAATTTACACCACAAAATTATAAATTGCAGCCTTAGCAGACCCAACTCTAGGTGGACCAACAACATCAGATGGGTTACGATGCCACTGTATACAACTGGCGCAAAACCGAGGCATGTTGAAATCCAACAAAAAGACCTATGTCCAGCTGTAGGATGTCTATCTGTTGATAAAGATGTGAGCAGAACACAATTGGCATGATGACAGTAATCAAGAATCAATTAAATTATGAATTTATCTAATTAAATAGGATTCATGTATTATAATTATAAGAAACATATTTATTTTTAATAAAATCTTGTGTCACGATGTACGTTCGGGATAAACTCGAAAACTACTGAACCGGTTTTGATCAAACTTCGTAACTATCATAACTAACATAAAACTGAAATGGCAATTCTATCTACCAAATTTTTTTTTTTTTTTTGCTGAAATAAGATATTTTTCGAAATGCTACTAATACTTCCGAACATCATATAACAGTTTTTCAAAATCGATTGCCTATTGTTACAGGTACTTTAGCGACCCAGGAAGTGTTAAGAGGAGTCGGTGTGGGAGACACGACGGCTACGCCGTTGGCAGCGACTATTACGTGGGTTATAAAGGATGGATGCGGTCATCTGGGCAGAATTCTTTTTGCCTACAGTCACGGGTAAAGCTGTTACTTGTGATGCTCCACACTTTTTTAATACTCAAAGTGCTACACATGTTGAAACTTGTTGGGCCAATGTTGGCCACATGTAACAAATACTATTAACTGAGCTAATTAATCTATGATTATCACTGGAGGGGCTGTAGTCATATTTTTTTGGAGACAAGTGTCTCTGGAACTATTAATATTGCAAATGGTGCACTTACCTCTGTACTTATTTTTGATTTCGTATAATAATTAATGTATGGTTTTATTGGAACGACACTTTTTGATGGCCCAAAAAAATATCTTATATAATAATTTCAACAAGTTGTTTTAATTTTAAAAAATTTAATATTTTTAATTTTAATATTTTATAAAATCGATATTTAGGCTTCCCTGGGGTCATTTTGATTTTTATCGATAAAAAATCATGATAAAAAATGTATACCCGAATAATTATTTTCTTTATATCTCGAATAGAACTTGAAATTAATATTTTTGGAACGTAGTTCCTTATCGCGCGGTACGGAAGGGGGCTAGACGGAAAAAATTAAGACAAAATTGAACCGACACTTTTTTGAATGTGAATTTGGCATTGTGTTAATTATTTTCACAGTACAATATAAGATCTCGGTAGCCTTGTGGTTTCGACAGTCGCTAAACAGTTATAAGTCGATGGTCCGAATCCCAGCTCGACAGACTGAATTTTCTATTTTCAATTTTATTTTAAATAATTTCAACATGTGGAATTTTTCCCTAATTTTTTATAACTTATAAAGCCAGAAGTTATATAAACAGAGATACGATTACTCTTAAAAGTACCCACTAGTAAAAAGGTTCAACATTTTCTGGTTACAGAAGTTACCTGGACTCATATAGTAAGAAGTGGCGCTTGTTTGCCGACACGCTGAACGACGCGGCCATGTGCATCGAGATTGCGTTGCCTCTTTTCCAAAGTTACACTACATTCGCTCTATGTGTCAGTACCGTCATGAAATCAATCGTTGGGGTCGCGGGTAAGTTCATTGAATCAACTTTTCTCTCTCTCTGCATCGAATTATTTTGCTTCCTTTGCTGAGTCTCTTCTTTTTTTTTTAAAGAATATCAACCAACTTGAACTTGACTAATATTCTCCTTTCCCCTCCAAATAAGCGGAAAGCTTGTGTCAGGAGTGGGTACGACAATAGTGCAACGGGTGGGATTCGTACCTGCGACCTTTCAGTTTTCAGTCCGCACCTTTAACCGTTGGGCTATTGAGGCGTTGTCATGGAGGCGGAAACTACTCTGGAGATATTATAGGCCATAAGTCTGCAAACATAAGTGCACTCTCACTCCTCACACATAGTTCGCCGGTCGACACGACAGTGTAAACTCTACACTTTACTCCTGGGTTAATATTTGATTTTCAATTGGTAGAGTTTCTATTACATAAACCGGCTGTTAGAGAACTCATGACAATGACAGTTTAAGCGTAAAAGGGATGTGGCTATGCGAAAATGTACGAGTGGAAGGGAGACGTGCTATAAATTTTGGACCTTTCAGCGTCAGCAGTGTTTTTGTCTGCATCAAATCAGACAACATTGGTGAATAAAGATATTGGTAAATTGGCGTGTTTGTGGGTTTTGTGTGTGTCATTATTTTCGGTGTTTCGTTGTCGGTCAACTACTATTACGTAACTGATACTAGAAATATCATGTCGCTGCTTAAAGTGCAAAAGCCTTTGTGGAGTTCTTCATCTTTGTCAACCGACAGACGTCCAATACTGGACAAAGGTCTTGCATGGACTTCCACAGGACACTGTGTCATTTGTTCAGTCTAGCCAGTATGAAATGGTTATACCGCCATCTGTCGGTCGTCAGAGTCTCGTCAGTAGACCAGCAGGATGATCAGGGTGAAATAAATAATTTAGATTTTTTTGAGCAATAGGGTATATGACTACTTTTAGAAAATCATCTTAAATTGTTAATAATGCTATGCTGAAGCTAACAAAACGTATATTTCGGCATAATTTTCAGTATTTTTCATAAAAATCGAGAAATAAATTCAAAAAAATAACTTGCCGCCGAAACGTTCCATTTGCTCTCATGACGTCACAGTTCACATTTCAAACAATGACAATTCCACAGCCCATAGGTGGTCTGTGACATCATTCGAGATCACGGAACGTTTACGATCACGTGACCATGGCCGGAGTTATAGCAATTTTATTTAATGTTTTCTAATTAAATAAAACTTTGTTTTTAGGGTTCCGTACCCAAAGGGTACCAACGGGACCCTATTACTAAGCCTACGCTGTCCGTCCGTCCGTCCGTCCGTCCGTCCGTCTGTCAGCGGGCTGTATCTCGTAAACCGTAATAGAAAACAGATGAAATTTTCACATATTATGTATTTCTATTGCCGCTATAACAACAAATAATAAAAATTAAATTAAATTAAAAAAATTAAATTAAAATGGGTAGGTGGGTAGATAGAAATCTTTTAATTTAATTTTTTTAACGGAACCCTAAAAGAGCGAGGCCCGACTCGCACTTGGCCGATTTTTTAGTTTTGTCGTATGGAATAATGTTTTTAGATAATAATCTTTTAGGATGACACCAAATGAAACGATATTTTTAATATAGTCAAATACCCAATTATCCCCAACTTGGCTCAGTGTTGTTACTGTTTGTCAGGTGGTGCAACGAGGGTCGCCATGACGCAACACCACGCGATCCGCGGGAACATGGGCGACGTGTCAGCGAAGGACTCCGCTCAGGAGACGGCCGTCAACCTGGTCGCTTCCATCACTGCACTCCTCATCATAACATTATTTGGGTAAATATTTTTTTTTATTCGATGACAAGCTAGTCCTTGACTGCGATCTCACCTGATGGTAAGTGACGATGCAGTCTAAGATGGTAGCGGGCTAACTTGGAAGTATGGCAGTGAACATTTAACCCATACCCCTAATTGGTTTCTACACGCCATCGTGCCGGAACGGTCTTTGACGGTTGGGTGGTAACTAGCCACTACCAAAGCCTCCCACCAGACCACACCAGAGACAATTCAGAAATTATAAATTCCCAAATTGACCCCGCCGGGAATCAAACCCTTGACCTCCCGTTATAAGACAACAGCGCTCACCACTGACCCAGGGAGGTCGTCATAATTGTAATCCATTAGCTTTCTTTAATTTGATTGTAATCTTCTTCTTCTTCTTTATCAACCTATTGACGTCCACTGCAGCACAAAGGTCTCCTGCATGGACTTCCACAGACTTCGGTCTTGCGCCGCTTGAATCCAGCGGCTCCCTGCGATTGTAATAGTTCCCTATAATTTAATCTTTATGCTATAAATGCGGAACTCAAAACCCCAGAGAATGTATTTTCCAGCGTGCATCATTATTACGGTTTTCATCATAAAGCATCTGGCAGTGCGCAGTGTTGGCAGACCCCCCACTAGATGGACCAACGACATTAAACAACAAGCAAGTCGCAGGGAGCCGCTGGATTCAGGCAGCGCAAGACCGAGGCCTGTGGAAGTCCATGCAAGAGACCTTTGTCCAGCAGTAGACGTCTATCGGTTGAAAAAGAAGAAGAAGTAAAACAACTAATAATATACAGGGTGGGCCAGACCAGGTGGATATAAAATTTTTTTTAGATTGTTCACTTAGGGGCCTACCAGGACCCGGAAGGAAAAAAATCGGTTCCCACCCGATTACGAGAAAAAAATTTTTATTTAAAATTTTGGAAAATCATTGCTTTGACGAACTTTTAATTTTTTTTTAATTTTTCCAGTGACAATTTCCGCAATTTTTTTATGGAATATCTTTACCTAATAACTGTACTCTCTTAGAAAAAAATTCCAGTCTGGTTAGCTGGTTTTAAGAGCATTAAATTTTAAATTATTTCAAGAAAATTAAGTTCATCCAAAATCTACAGAAAAATTTAAAAATCCATTAAAAATAAAAAAGAGGTTCATAGCACTGGTGATTTTTTAAAAACTAAACAATCTAAAAAAAAATTTATATCCACCTGGTCTGGCCCACCCTGTATAAGTAAAAATTGTCTTCTTTACCGTATAACGAGCAAATGTATTGAAGTTTTTTGTTTTTGTTAATAACAAGATAATCCTATACGTCTTCTAACACTGATTGCTAATAATTAACAGTGTACAGCTGCTGTCATATTTTTTTGGACCTGCTTGATTGACGCCGTTTTGTCGCTATGTTAGTTACGAGTGCCCAAGGAACTAAAATTAGTGAGGACACTTATAGTTGACAACTGATGAGTTGATATGTTTTGGCACTTCCTGCATCCCTATATTATTAGTGAGGACACTTATAGTTGACAACTGATAGTTGATATGTTTTGGCACTTCCTGCATCCCTATATTATTAGTGAGGACACTTATAGTTGACAACTGATAGTTGATATGTTTTGGCACTTCCTGCATCCCTATATTATTAGTGAGGACACTTATAGTTGACAACTGATAGTTGATATGTTTTGGCACTTCCTGCATCCCTATATTATTAGTGAGGACACTTATAGTTGACAACTGATTAGTTGATATGTTTTGGCACTTCCTGTATCCCTATATTATTAGTGAGGACACTTATAGTTGATAACTGATAGTTGATATGTTTTGGCACTTCCTGCATCCCTATATTATTAGTGAGGACACTTATAGTTGACAACTGATTAGTTGATATGTTTTGGCACTTCCTGCATCCCTATATTGGTAGTGAGGACACTTATAGTTGACAACTGATAGTTGATATGTTTTGGCACTTCCTGCATCCCTATATTATTAGTGAGGACACTTATAGTTGACAACTGATAGTTGATATGTTTTGGCACTTCCTGCATCCCTATATTGTTAGTGAGGACACTTATAGTTGACAACTGATAGTTGATATGTTTTGGCACTTCCTGCATCCCTATATTGGTAGTGAGGACACTAATTATAGTTGACAACTGATAGTTGATATGTTTTGGCACTTCCTGCATCCCTATATTGGTAGTGAGGACACTTAAAATTATAGTTGACAACTGATAGTTATATCCCACTTTAACAAGTGGGACATAATTAATTAGGTCCTGACCTCTTTTTTAACTCACTTGGCGTAAGGCTTCAGTTACACAAGAAGTTTCTCGAATGCGAGCGGCAAGAAACCGTATGCGATAACTCTGCATACAATTTTCGCCCGTGATTATACATTACATTATCGTAATATATATAAATAACGTGTCACGTTGTTTGTCCGCGATGGACTCCTAAACTACTTAACCGATTTTGATCAAACTTCGTAACTATCTGTAATTTGGTCCAACTTGAAAGATAGGATAGTTTTAGTAGTTATTTGTTTTATTTATATAGGTAAGTTGGCGGTACGAAGTTCGCCGAGTCAGCTAGTATTATTATATATTGTGACAAAAATTCGTATTATTCGATGCTCGAATACGAGTGTCGAAAAGTCGCTCGCATTCGAGAAACTCTCCTTGTATTAAGCCTTAAGAGTGATCTATAGATCTATAAATCTCGGACTTATTCTAAGGCGTGACTGTTAAACGATTATTTCCAGGAATTCTTTGCCCATATTCGTGATGATGATGGTACTGCACATCGCGTGCAACTATTTCGCGGTGCGGGCTGTGTGTTTGAGAACTCTCAACGAGCCGCGATTCCTGCAAGTGATAGAAAGCTACCTGAAGAATGAGGTTATAGCCACTCCCTGCGCGATAAACAGATCAGAACCCATTATATTTTATCAAATAGGAAGTAATTTACTTGGTGAGTAGTTTGTGCTTTTGTTCTTGATGCCTTCTGTAATAGAATAGAATAGAATAGAAATATATTTTTTATTCAAATAAACTTTTACAAGTGCTTTTGAATAATCGATGAATCTACCACTGGTTCGGAATGCCTTTCCTGCCGAGAGGAACCAGCAAGAAACTCGGCGGTTGCTCTTTTCAAAACAAATTTACAATAAAGTAAATACTATGCTATATATGCAGTGTTTCCACAATGAGGGAAGTTCCAAAAATGACACTTTTATATGGACAAAATGCGAATTGATGTGCACAGATATCATTCCAGTCTTAGGATACATTCTAATTAAAAATAAAACATTTACAGTCATTACTGAGCAACTGTTGTTTTTCTTGCTGGCTCTTCTCAGCTTCAGCTTATATCAGGAAATAAATTGTGAATTTTTGAATCACTTAGTTGGAAATTTTGACAAAATTTATAATATCCATAGTGCTAAAATATGACTAATTTGTGAGTAACTCACGTCCAACTCAGTATTTTGATTAATTTCTTAAACTGGTCACTTTCAAAAAAGATTTTTATGTAACCCTATGAAGATGATAATTCCACTGGCGCAATTAGAAGGCCATAAGCCTACTTTGTCGTATTAGTTTACAAATTGAGAAAAACCCAATTAAATTTGAATTTCGCGGGCAGACCCGTGTCTTCCACCTTAACCGTAAAAGATCAACCCTTTGAGTAATAAACCAGCAATGGAGAGGAATTGACGCCTAATTTACTTGCAAAAAAGTCTGTCAATTACGGTGGGGGGCGAGGTAGCACACATGAAAACTTGCTTACTACAGGTGCATTTTTCCATCACGTCGCTATGCACGCACACAATATAATTAGCAAACACTACCTTAAATTATATGCACACAATCACATTCACACACAGGGACGCTCTATCATTACATGAAACAATCGCATCATATATGTAAGCATTTTAGAGATTTGACACTATCGATTATCGACTTTCGATAAGTTCTTCTAATAATTATTTACAACAGAGTTACTTTATTACTTTACTCTTTATTCGAGAGTAAATTTTTTTGTTCGAGATCTTTAACATGGTAGGTACCTATATAGAAGCGCTAGGAAACGAGGCTCTTGCCGTTATTTTAGTCATAATATGCCTTTGCTTTTAGATTGACTCTTTGTAGGCTTTTAGTACTTGCGTAAAGATACAGCTAGAAACTTTGACCTATATTGACGATGGAAAGCGATCTAGCTTATTTCGAAAAATAACAAAATTACTTTTTTATATATTTGGAAGAAAAAGATACTGCGTCGGATTGTTGGATTTTCGTTTTCCTACGACATTATTTTTCTAAGATACTATGTTGACCTTCTCTGCATGTTTATAGTATATATTTTTTGTTATTCATATTTTTAAACGTTCTCAAAAAGGCTGTAAATACTAAGACACAATCTATTTTTCAATATTATACAGATACTTCAAAAAAGTTATCAATACTTTTTAGCAGTGCAGTGCACTTAGGTTTACTGTAAGGACTTAGGATTATCTGATTATTAACAGATTTTGTAGATACCAAGATATTTACTCCGTCACTATACTCTCAATCTCATGCTGAGAGCATGCTGTAGGTACCATAGTATATCACCTTAGAGAAGCTGTTTAGTTATGATTTAAGATTATAAGCCACCAGGGAGTGCTGTACTTTGTCATAGGTTTTTATAATTTTTAATAATATTGTTTATTAAGTTGAGAGACATTTAATTTTTATTTGAATACGTAGTGGGTATTAATATTGAACACATTGATTTTTTAAGTAATCTTGTTTAAATAAACATACAGCATATTTAATGAAACATCATTTGTTTTATTTATGTTTAAAGCGAAATTTACGATGTATCTATTACTAAAAAGTATATTAAGTACAAACTGTTAGGACTACATCATGTTTCCTTAAAAATAGATACAT
Organism: Oeneis ivallda; assembly: GCA_029955525.1. Lineage (NCBI taxonomy): Eukaryota > Metazoa > Arthropoda > Insecta > Lepidoptera > Nymphalidae > Oeneis > Oeneis ivallda. The sequence goes on along the minus strand of JARPMR010000001.1, from coordinate 27,912,293 downwards.
CATAATCAGCATTTCAGAGTTTAGAGTTATTTCGTGGTTTCATATCTTTCAAATACCAAGTTACAGCAACATTGCTTCTTGAAATTGAAAAACTACTACATTAGAATTATATAATTAGTATCATCTGATGTGTTACATTAAAAAATATGATTTTTGAAAAAAATCTGCTCCTGATAGCTTATTATGAGCTGTTATGATTTTTTAAAACGTTATTGGCTCTGGTTTAAAGTTCACTTTTTCGATTTACAAGATCGTTTTCCAGCGTTGAATAATATTCTCTCAGTCCAGCATGGAGGAAACATAAAAAGTAAAAACTGAACCCTAAAAAAAAATTGTATTTAAAGTTATGATTGGTAAGTTAAAAGTTGTACCTACACACTTTACTTGGAAAGCTTATTTTTTTCATCTACTTCATCTGAACGAAGTGTATATTTGTTTGTAATGCTAGGCTGCCGCCATGGCTATAGTGGCCACCCCATCTGTTATAAAACACCGCCAAGCTATTTAGCTTTCCGGTAAACCTAGCGCGATGAATAAGAAGTATGGGTACTTTAATTCAATTGCCAAGTTTTAATGAACCAAATAATATGTATAGAATTTAAATTATTTTTTTTCGTCAATGAACCATTAGTAAGACGATAAAAATATCTCGGTATAAATAATTTATACAATCCCCCCACCAATATCGACATATGAAATCTTGCTGTCCAGCCCTAATTTTATTGCGGTGTGGCCGACTTCATAAAATTAAAGTCCTAATTTTCGACTAAGAAAGACTTACGTGGAACTAATCATTATTATTAAACAATTTTTTAGTCTCGTTTTCATTATTTTTTTGTATTATATTTGTAAAAATCATTTCTTAGCGGATGCCTACGTCATAGTAGATGTGCGTTGATAGATCAGTCAGTCAGTCACCTTTTCATTTTATATATTTAGAAAATTATACCACACTGGCTATATGGAAATATATACCTATAACTTTTGAAATAATTGAGTAAAAAAACTAATTTTATGAATTCGCTGAGTTTATGGAACTCTAGCTGCATCAATGCATTTTAAACAATAGTGGGAGAGTACCAGCCAATCAGACACCATTGCGATCGTTATAATAATGCAATCATTTTAACCGACTTCAAAAAAGGAGGAGGTTCTCAATTCGAATTTTTTGGTATATTTGTTACGCAATTATTCCGCCAAATAATGAATGGAATTTGATATTTTTTTTTGTTTAGTAGGGCATACTTCAGAGGTGGTTCCCATATAAATTGTTGTTGATATAATGTTAGATGTAACTCCATAACTACGTCAAATCTGAACCGATTTCAATTTTTTTTTGAAAGAACGCATAATAAGGTTGGGCCTATTTAAAAGGTGAAGAGAAGGTGATTCATATCTTCGGTAATGGAGGAAGGAACTCAATGATTAAGAGCAAATTGCTCGCGATCAGAGATATACACTAAAAAGCTTAAAATAATAATGTAAAAAAAAATATCTTTAAAAAACCGACTTCATACGCCGATCGGGCAAAGTTGGGCTAGCGTCGCGCATTGGTTTCATCATTTATATTTAGGCCCGCCCGACTTCAACATACATGTACAAATTAAAATTGTTTTATACTTTGTAGTGGCGTTTAAAGTTGGTTTTATAGAAAGAATTTTTATCATTATTTGATAATCCCACAGACGATCAAAGTTCGTATTTATATATCTAGTCATATTTTACTTAAAGCTTATAAATTAGTCGTTCACCCCTTCCTATTCTATCGTGATTTTAATTCTATGAGATCAATTTATAATGCAGTTCATGAAAAAGGTCTCTAAACGAATAGTAAGTAGGAAGATTAATTTTCAATATTTTCCCCAAATTATTTCATGTACGATTAAGTAGCAACATTTTCAGATCGACAGTTTTCTTAAGTTTTCTGCATAAGTATTACATTATTTGGATAAAATAATACATGAGAAGTAAATAAATGTTATCCTTTAGTAAACTGGATTTTTTAAATATTTTTTTAGAATAAAATACTCTCATATTCGGCATTTATAGCGGAGCTCATTCCCCGCTAACCATACGTAGTTGACAGGCGCGTGACTCGAGTCAAACAGTTTTATATAACGAGTATGAGCACTGCTCATACCCAACTTACAGAGGGGTACGCGCGTCAATTTTTCTCCTGTGTTGGTTTATTACTCAAAGGATCAACCATATAATTGAAATTAGGGTTCACTTTAATAATAAATGAGGTGAACTCAAACCAGCTCATATTCAACACGGCTTTTGACGCGTTGATGCTACGTGCTTAGTAAAATCGTAAATAGAATTAATAATGATCGAAGATTATTCTTTTTTATTTTTCAGATTTAAAAATGTGCGGATTCCAAATAAAGCTGGGCCAGTCGATGGCACACATAATTCAACATTCGCCGGAAGCGTCTTACTTGAGGGAAATAAAGGAACTATACATCGACACCAAGTATATAGTAGTCCCTAATACTAGTAGGAGGATAATGTACGTGTTCGTGAAAGAACGCGCGTCGGTGGACGATATTTTGCGTGCTTATTTCCACGCAGTGCTGCTGGCGCACATTATACGTGCAATAAGTGGCGATAATCCTGTAAGTGTCTAGAACGACGAACTGCAAGCTGACTGCGAAATTGCGGATTGGATATAATTCTATTGTAGTGGACAATCAGCTGAACAGAAACTGCACGCGGCAGTCGGGCGGCAATTGATATAGCAATACATAACTGCATCCAAACTGCAGTTTTGCAGTCTGTGTAGACAGGCCCTGCACAGACTATATCTTGAGAGTTATCAGTATATATACAGCAATGTACATAATTAAGGGTTATTTTTTTCTCATCTCACGTATAGTACGTGTATTATTAAGAACGAAAGTCAGTAAAAAAAGTAAAAATATAGCAAACTGAAAAAAACAGTTTATTGGTTTTCACGCATAAACCGAGCAATGGATCGACGTGATTTTTGGCATAGATATAGTTGGAGAGAAATGGGACAAACTTTTTGAGAAAGCAACAATTTCTCGCAGTTTTTTTTAAATAAGTCGAGGTTAAAAGACCAAAAGTTATTTGTACAAGCTTTTATTTAACTTGCTGTAGGTATTTATTTTTATTTAACTTGCTATAGGTATTAATGTAGGTATGTTTGTTTAGGTCAAATCTTGCAAGATGAATTGGAATCATTTCCCGGTTTCCGATTGAGCTGTATGTAAATTGGATGACAATGCAATATTAATGTGACATGATCTGATCTGATGGTGGAGATGGAAGGTGGTTTTGAGAACTCTGTAATAAAACGACGTAACCCCATCGAGTTTGTGCTCGTTTGATTCGTCTTGACAAATTCTCTGCTCTTAGATGATATGGATATCTTCTAGGAGCAGAGAACTACCTACATCAAAAAGAAAAGCTTGTTTTTAACAATAAATGACCATGCAATGCGTCCTCACCCACCAACAGATTTCAAACGTATCTCAATACATCATGGCAGCCTGATGATTTTTTACAATGACGACATCCGCCGTAGGATTGGGGTTTTATGTAAATTACAATATACTATTACAATACAATATACAATTTATTAAAATTTACTTATTTTTTTTAATGAATTGTTTTGGATACCATTTTAGTAGTTTACAATTATAAAACATACAGGAGCATTAACCAAATAGAAAAAAGATATTGTGGACGCAGACGCGTTTCTGAGACGCAGAGAAAAACCGCTCCGCGCTCTGCCCGCGCTCCTTCTGACCACCTCCCGCCCTTTCGTCTCGTGTACATGCGTGCGCGTACTTCATTTTTTTTTTCTAAAAAAACCGAATTATTTTCGGATTGTAAATGGTCATTAGTCTGGTCTGTCCGCGTCTGTTGCTGGGTGGGGACTGGGGAGTGGGGACATTGCCCATACAATTTTTTCCATAGTGCTTTAATATGGGTTTCAGGCCGTTGCCGAGTCATCGGAGCCAAGACCGTTCGCTCAAGTGTGCAGAACGCTCCAACAAGCTGAGTGGATCCACTGTCCAGCCAAGGGGTCTGGCTGGCTCGAGCCGCCCTCCCAGCTGCTGAGCTACGTCCACAACATCGCCTCGAGGGAATGGCCGCTTGTGAGGAGAGGCCTCTTACGTACAGGTAACCTTTATTTATGTTTAGAATAGAATAGAATAGAAATATTTTTTATTCAAATAAACTTTTACAAGTGCTTTTGAATAGTCGATGAATCTACCACTGGTTCGGAATGCCCTTCCTGCCGAGAATAACCAGCAAGAAACTCGGCGGTTGCTCTTTTCAAAACTTTACAATACAGTAAATACTATGCTATATATTCAGTGTTTCCACAATGAGCGAAGTTCCAAAAATACCGACTAACTTCTATCTTAAGATGGGCAGACATAAAGTAGCCCCATTCCCGCCGGTGGCACCCGTTTACGAGCATGGCACATGACCCAGCCATTGCTTCGCTCAACCATATTTGAGGGAACGTAACGTGTTTACTGGATGCTGCCCGTGACGATTGAGGTTTTTAAATCCCGCGGGAATGATTTTGTTTTGCAGGATAAAATGTAGCCTTAATAATTAGTGCCATTCTGATGTATAAGCTATTACATTGTGAAGTTCCATCAAAAGCCGTCCAATTGTTTTGTGTAGTTTTGGTGAAAGAGCAACAAGCGTCCATCTTCACAAACCTTCGCTTTATTTTATTAGTGCATTGTATCTTAGTAGGAGTAAACAGTGAAAGCCTAGTAGTTAGGACTGTGGTTACTTACCTTCAGGTGTGACCGCAATCAAGCGGTAGTCTACATTATATTTTTAAAAAATGTCAAGATATAATTTAATAACATTTGTTACAGGATGGGATTTAACGAAACACCTGGTAATGGTGGACGAGTGGCGTGTAAGTGAAGATAATAAGGCCGAAGCGATATTTACTGAAGACCTACAAGACCTTGAACACTCAAATCGCTGCACAAAAAAATATCGCCTAAATATAGAGCGTATATAACAATAGATATGAGTATATAAACTAGCGGCACGCTATGATGGCCGGTTTGACACATTACAATAGTGATGTGGAATGTCAATTTATTCTCGAACAAAAAACAATTAAGTTTTGTTTTTGTACCTGATTAAATAGGTTTAATAAAACAAAATAGTATATGTTTATTTAATTTATTTGAACGAACTGAATATTTGAATGAAAATGAATATACATACTTTATATGCACACAAGAAACATATGAATACAAAAGATACCAAAAAAGGTGCCACAAAAGGCCATAATTAATCAGATTCGTCCATACTACTATTTTCACTGTCGTCACTGCTATCATCACCTACATTAATAATTATATGTTCGTTTTCTATAATATTATCTATTTTCACATCTCTTTCATAATCTTCCCTTATTAATTTAACAGTTCTATTCACAACCTTTTCCCAGTCTCCTTTAGTCACATGTTCACAAGCTTCTTCTAATAATTTTAGCATTTTTTTTGTGGTAAATGGGGGTTCTGTATTGTGTCTTGCAGCATATCCCTTAATTTGAGCCCACACCAACTCAATCGCATTATACTCACAATGGTAAGGCGGTAACCGTATAACTCTGTGCCCATGTTCTAATGCTATTTCGTCAATGACGTATCGGATCTTGGTTGGTTTGTTTTCTTTTAAAAGACGTACTAATTCCGCTTTTAACATATTCATGTTTGCATCTACGCCATTTTTACGAAGCCATGCGACGATATCAGCTTTCTTTTGGGATTGGGCAGGTGGCTTGTCAATTTGCATCGAGTGGTATGGGGCGTTGTCCATAATTATAATAGATGGTTCAGGGAGGCTACACAACATTGAGGTAAACCATTCAGTAAACTTTTCTCCATTCATGTCTTCATGATAGTCTCCAGTGGTTTTTGACGCAAAAGCCATGAGAGAACCTTCGACAAACCCGTTGATGGTTCCGGCGTGACAAATTATAAGTCGCGATCCTTTTCCTACAGGAACTTTGGAAGTAGATGCTGCTGTGTCATCGTTCCAAGAACGGCCTACAGTATGGTTAGCATTAAGCCATGTTTCATCCAAGAACACAACATTTTGCCAATTTTTGATTTCTTTCACTTGCCGTAAAAAAGTATACCTTGCCATCGCTATATCAAATCTTTCCATCAATATTTTGCGTTTGTTACATTTTTTGTATCGAAATCCAATGGTCTTCAAAATCTTCGTTAAAGAACTTTCCCCACCGAAGAATAATCCAGCTTCCTTCAGTGAATGCACCAACTTTTTTCTTGTTGGATACTCCTTCTGTAAATAGTAGCCGTAAACATGTCTTCGGATAGCATCGGCATCAAAGCTATCGATGCCTACGACTGGTTTTGCTCGTTTTCTCTTTTTTGGTGTGTGAAGTTTATTTTCTTCTGTGCCAGTCTCGCCATATTTTTTTTTAGTTATCCGTCTAACAGTTCGTTGTCCAATATTAAGCGCATCAGCTACGCGTTCAACCACTGACGTTATAGGTAAAATTGGCCCTCCATTTTGAGCTTCACGATCGAAATAGTTACGAAGGCGTATTACGAACTCACGTGTCTGACTATTTAGAACAGTTCTCTGCGTACGTTCGGTCATATCGACGAAATCCACAACAAAGGGCTTGAACAGAGTCCAAATTAACGAGCAAGGGTCAACAGTAATGCAGTATCAATATTTGAAATCCAAAGCCAGGTCAAAACTATATCACAATCGCATTGCACTGACAGTTTATACTTTTCGAAGCAACGTCAATTCGAAACTGCTTTGTTTTGCATTGAGCATTGACGCGAGTTTGCCGGAGGTAGTAGTTGTGCTAGCCAGCGATCCTATGTGACGATCGTATTAGATTCCATTTTTAAAAATTTTCAATTTAGAAAACCAAATGCCGAGTTGTGGTATATATCATATAAAAATAAAAATTTTACCTTTTGTATGAAACAGCTGATATTTTTTTGCGATTTCAGAGGTTTGTCCACATAGTGAAAATTGTTCATATTCACAAGTACATTCACCCCTTAAATGGTGCAAACTGATTTTTCTACACTTGTATACATTTTAGAAATCAATTTAATAAATAAATTTTGAGTCCTAAACCTAAAACTACATTCGATAAAATTTATGAATCTCTGCACATCACTATCGTCAATAAAGTAATACAATTATTTCCTTCAAAGTCGTTATCAATTAATACGGAACTTCATGAGCGGACAAACGTCAAACCGGCCATCATAGCGTGCCGCTAGTATAGGCACCTTGTCTACGACTTGAGAAAGGTAGAAAAAGAAAGAAAGAAAGAAAAACACAAAACACTAACTTACATGTGTATGTGGTGTATTAATGATACCTAATCGATCCCCCTAGTTGCTATGTAGGGCCGTTAGGGGCGATCGGACTCATTTGCGATAACTTAACATTTGTGACAACAGCTGTCTCCCAATCGTTACACTGCTCACTATAATATAACAAAGGGCAGATTGTTTGTAAACGTGCGCAGAACTAAACTAGCGGCACGCTATGATGGCCGGTTTGACACATTACAATAGTGATGTGGAATGTCAATTTATTCTCGAACAAAAAACAATTAAGTTTTGTTTTTGTACCTGATTAAATAGGTTTAATAAAACAAAAATGTATATGTTTATTTAATTTATTTGAACGAACTGAATATTTGAATGAAAATGAATATACATACTTTATATGCACACAAGAAACATATGAATACAAAAGATACCAAAAAAGGTGCCACAAAAGGCCATAATTAATCAGATTCGTCCATACTACTATTTTCACTGTCGTCACTGCTATCATCACCTACATTAATAATTATATGTTCGTTTTCTATAATATTATCTATTTTCACATCTCTTTCATAATCTTCCCTTATTAATTTAACAGTTCTATTCACAACCTTTTCCCAGTCTCCTTTAGTCACATGTTCACAAGCTTCTTCTAATAATTTTAGCATTTTTTTTGTGGTAAATGGGGGTTCTGTATTGTGTCTTGCAGCATATCCCTTAATTTGAGCCCACACCAACTCAATCGCATTATACTCACAATGGTAAGGCGGTAACCGTATAACTCTGTGCCCATGTTCTAATGCTATTTCGTCAATGACGTATCGGATCTTGGTTGGTTTGTTTTCTTTTAAAAGACGTACTAATTCCGCTTTTAACATATTCATGTTTGCATCTACGCCATTTTTACGAAGCCATGCGACGATATCAGCTTTCTTTTGGGATTGGGCAGGTGGCTTGTCAATTTGCATCGAGTGGTATGGGGCGTTGTCCATAATTATAATAGATGGTTCAGGGAGGCTACACAACATTGAGGTAAACCATTCAGTAAACTTTTCTCCATTCATGTCTTCATGATAGTCTCCAGTGGTTTTTGACGCAAAAGCCATGAGAGAACCTTCGACAAACCCGTTGATGGTTCCGGCGTGACAAATTATAAGTCGCGATCCTTTTCCTACAGGAACTTTGGAAGTAGATGCTGCTGTGTCATCGTTCCAAGAACGGCCTACAGTATGGTTAGCATTAAGCCATGTTTCATCCAAGAACACAACATTTTGCCAATTTTTGATTTCTTTCACTTGCCGTAAAAAAGTATACCTTGCCATCGCTATATCAAATCTTTCCATCAATATTTTGCGTTTGTTACATTTTTTGTATCGAAATCCAATGGTCTTCAAAATCTTCGTTAAAGAACTTTCCCCACCGAAGAATAATCCAGCTTCCTTCAGTGAATGCACCAACTTTTTTCTTGTTGGATACTCCTTCTGTAAATAGTAGCCGTAAACATGTCTTCGGATAGCATCGGCATCAAAGCTATCGATGCCTACGACTGGTTTTGCTCGTTTTCTCTTTTTTGGTGTGTGAAGTTTATTTTCTTCTGTGCCAGTCTCGCCATATTTTTTTTTAGTTATCCGTCTAACAGTTCGTTGTCCAATATTAAGCGCATCAGCTACGCGTTCAACCACTGACGTTATAGGTAAAATTGGCCCTCCATTTTGAGCTTCACGATCGAAATAGTTACGAAGGCGTATTACGAACTCACGTGTCTGACTATTTAGAACAGTTCTCTGCGTACGTTCGGTCATATCGACGAAATCCACAACAAAGGGCTTGAACAGAGTCCAAATTAACGAGCAAGGGTCAACAGTAATGCAGTATCAATATTTGAAATCCAAAGCCAGGTCAAAACTATATCACAATCGCATTGCACTGACAGTTTATACTTTTCGAAGCAACGTCAATTCGAAACTGCTTTGTTTTGCATTGAGCATTGACGCGAGTTTGCCGGAGGTAGTAGTTGTTCTAGCCAGCGATCCTATGTGACGATCGTATTAGATTCCATTTTTAAAAATTTTCAATTTAGAAAACCAAATGCCGAGTTGTGGTATATATCATATAAAAATAAAAATTTTACCTTTTGTATGAAACAGCTGATATTTTTTTGCGATTTCAGAGGTTTGTCCACATAGTGAAAATTGTTCATATTCACAAGTACATTCACCCCTTAAATGGTGCAAACTGATTTTTCTACACTTGTATACATTTTAGAAATCAATTTAATAAATAAATTTTGAGTCCTAAACCTAAAACTACATTCGATAAAATTTATGAATCTCTGCACATCACTATCGTCAATAAAGTAATACAATTATTTCCTTCAAAGTCGTTATCAATTAATACGGAACTTCATGAGCGGACAAACGTCAAACCGGCCATCATAGCGTGCCGCTAGTGTAGTTATCATATACGGCTTATGTCCGTCGTCCAATTATTTGTAATTTGCTCAAGAACTTTAAATGGGGAACCCCAGCCCAGCCAACAACTTGTGTTTTTCAAGTGTGTGGTGAAGAAACAATTGGAATCAAAGTTGTTATTTCTCAGATAATTGTAATTTCCTGTCTCAGGGTTAAAATACGAGTTCAATGCGTGAGGTGAAAACGCGTTGTTTTGTTTTATTTTTTGGACTCGTCGCTATCTATGGCTTAAGACATTGTGGAACAGTCAAAACGATGTGCTTCGCCTAAAGGACATTGGGAAAACCCGTCCCCACCCTTGTAGCACTTTTTCTCATATGTCAAATGAAAGAGCATAAAATACATCAATTCATTGTGTGACAGTAAATCTGTGAAGAATTGGGGAAAAAAAGTTATTTATCCTAGAAAAAAAATATATCTATTGTCATTAAATCTTTTTTAGGCGCACAATAAATGCTTAAATAAATAATAATAAAGATCGAAAATGGCGCCAGTCTATAATAAAGCGAAGACAAAACGGTATATAAGTGTTTCTGAGACAGAACAACGTGAGAACTATGTGCGTATGCGCCGACCGGCACGCGGCAGCGCGGCCTGCCTGTTGTGTCATCGTCCTGCTACAAGCGCTGGGTAGGACGTATCACGTAGGACGATGGGATGACTTATTTTTTTTTCTTTATCAATTTCATCAACCTTTGTGCATATTTCATATTAATTAGATTCATTCATCTAATGATGATTTCAGAAATACAAGTAATTAAGAAGAAATAATTTTGTCCACATTCATACATTCATTTTCTCATTCTTTCATTCAATTATTTGTTATTCAGACTAATATCTATTTTACCACACGTTATGAGCTTTGGGGACGGGGCCCATACAAATTTCCCGTTGTTCTTTGCAAAAATAACATCTTTGAAAATAAATCGAGACCCATAGTGAAAATCACTATGGATCTCGAACTGCAGAGTGCTATGTGGATCCAATCAGCGAATCCTAAAATCCTGTGCAAAAGTCAATGCGAAGCCTTCGCCTTTACATTTAAGCATTTAATACCAGTTAAAATGTTTTAAGACCGTTTTTCTAGTTTATTTAATACTAATTTATAAAACCAATTCAATTAAAAAAGAAAGTTAATGGTGTTTTGTGCCGGGAACGGTGTGAAAATTACTCTAATGTTACGAGTGTTAATTATTGTTGTGTTCAAATTACTAGCAGTGTGTTCAAAAATAAACATTCCAATATTTTTTACATTTATTTCCGACATTTATCCGACTAACAATCCCACATTTAATCAGAGTGTCGCTGGATGCAGATGGCACCTGACCTTTTGAATGGTCGGTCTATCAGCAGTTGACGCTAGGACTTTCGGCTCCAATGACCCGATGCAATCTCCTGGCCTACGCTCTGCCACTTCAATTTGTAAATTATATAGTTTCTCATCAAAAAATATATACCAGCTGTCAGTTCCATTAATTGTTATTATGATTATTTTGAGGTTAACTATAAACTGCTAAACTATAAACGTTGCGACAGGCTATACAAAAGACGGAAGAGTATCACCGCGGCCACTTTGCTTAGCGTTTGTGGACTATGAGAAAGCCTTCGATTCGGTGGAAACTTGGGCTGTGTTGAGGTCGTTGCAGAGATGCCGGATTGACTACCGGTATATCCAAGTGATGATGTGCTTCTATGAAAACGCCACAGCGTCAGTACGTATACAGGACCAGACTACGAGGCCAATCTACTTGCAGCGTGGAGTGCGACAGGATGGCGTGATCTCCCCGAAGCTCTTTACCGCTGCGTTGGAGGACGTCTTTAAGATTCTGGATTAGAACGGACTTGGCATCAACATAAACGGCGAGTACATCACTCACCTGCGATTTGCCGATGACATAGTAGTCATGGCAAAGACTCTGAGAGGCCTCAATACAGTGCTCAACGATCTCAGCAGGGTTTCTGGTGGGCCTGAAAATGAACATGAGCAAGACGAAAATCATGTCCAATGCTCATGCACCGCTCCACCCGTAATTGTTGAGAACTCTGCACTCGAAATTGTCGACGAATATATTTACCTGGGACACAGTCCAGCTAGGTAGGTCCAATTTCGAGAAAGAGATCAACGGCCGAATCCATCTTGGCTGGGCAGCGTTCTGGAAGCTCCGAGATGTCTTCTCGTCCAAAATTCCTCAGTGCCTGAAGACTAAACTGACTGTCTTCGAACAGTGCGTGTTGCCAGTGATGACTTACGGATCCGAGACATGGTCGCTAACTAAGGGCCTCATAAGTAGGCTCAGGCGACCGCTCAGCGGGCGATGGAGAGAGCTATGCTCGGAGTGTCCCTGCGGGATCAAATCAGAAATGAGGAGAACCAGAGTAACCGACATAGCTCAGCGAGTCGCGATACTGAAGTGGAAATGGGCGGTGCACATAGTTCGAAGAGGTGATGGTCGTTGGGGTCCCAAGGTGCTGGAGTGGCGACCCCGCACCAGGAAGCGTAGGGTTGGCAGACCCCCCACCAGGTGGACCGATGACATCAAACGAGTCGCAGGGAGCCGCTGGATTCAGGCGGCGCAAGACCGAGACCAGTGGAAGTCTATGCAAAGAAACCTTTGTCCAGCAGTGGACGTCTATCGGTTGATAAAGAAGAAGAAGAAGAAGAAGAATCATTAATCTGTGGCTGTCACATTAATTAAAAACATACAACGACGTTTCAGGCAACCGGCCTTAGGAACGCACACAGCGCGGCGGCTAGCACAGAACACTATTACCATAGAAATAGGAAGACTATAGTCGCAATTCCTAGTTCCATGACTATTACGTACTAATTTAATCTTTGCTATTACTCTCGGAGAAGAATGACAACTTCGTAGTAGTTTATTATAAGTCATGGTAGGCCATGGTAGGTAGGAAATAGATGGAGATGAAGTATATAAAGTAACTACTAGTCAAGGCGGGTGCCATCCGCCATTTTATGAGCCTTATGTACAACACATTATGTATTCACCATGAAGGTAGCAAATACATGGAGGTGCCTTACCTACAAAAATCGGGTGCATACCTACAGAAAAAAACTCATAAAATGGCCGCCCATTAGGGAGTGTGCTTCGAAACTATCGACATCGATAAGGAGTGAAGCGATAATCAAGCATTTATGTATACGTAGTATTTATAGGTTATAATAATTACGTAACGTACGTTTGTACTCTATCAGGTACATATTATTCGCGTGGATTTAGGTTTTTAAAGATCTTGGAATATCCAAACAGTTTCGCTGCCGTTTTGTGAAATTGAAAGAGATCACCATATATAAAAAAGTACTCATTTATAAATTATAATATGTATCAATCGTTTGTTAATTATAAACCACTATTTCTTTTCATTAAAAGAGCAACTTGCTGGCTCATAGTAGTAGAATTTCTTTCTATAAGCGGTGGTAGAGTCGAAACATGACGTGCTTAGCATGAGACAGCTATCTGCATGCCCTACATATAAATAAACAAATATAGAATACTAGTTGACCCGGCGAACTTCGTACCGCCAACTTATATTTTATATAAATAAAACAAATAAACTATCCATATCAAAAAAAACTATCCTATCTTTCAAATTGGACTAAATTACAGATAGTAACGAAGTTTGATCAAAATCACTTTAATTTAAATTTAATTTTATATCACACAATATATTATTATCACACAAGTTAAATAGTTTAGGAGTCCATCGTGGACAAATAACGTGACACGTAATTTATATATATTACTAGCTGACCCAGCGAACTTCGTACCGCTTCTTATCTATATAAATAAAACAAATAAACTATCCCAATTCAAAAACTATCCTATCTTTTAAGTTGGACCAAATTACAGATAGTTACGAAGTTTTATAAAAATCGGTTAAAATCGGTAATTGAATTGCACAGGGATTATTATTAAATCCACCTCTTGCTCTTACCGCAGAAAAGAAATGTATCACACGATCTTTTCATATTTTATGTAGAGGGATGTGTGTTATATTTATATTTTCCACGCCTATAGCACCCATCCATTTTTTTCTTTAAGTTTTCACTAGCCGGAAACGACAGCAGAAAACACGGACATTATCATCTATTATATAGAGGTATTAGATTCTAGCATTTATTATTTATGTGAAGTATTAAAATAACCGGACAAATGATATAAATTTCAACTATAAACACCAAACTTCTTGTATTATCTGATAATATGGTGATGAGCAGTACCTAATGCATTAGAATTTATTCAAGTCGTTTAACGTCACTTATAATAATATCGACAAGTCGATACTCCATTGACACAAATCCAATAACACGCAACTACTTGACAGGCTGACAGCTGAAGTTCAACCAATAAGAGTGAATACATAATGTGTTGTACATAAGGCTCATAAAATGGCGGATGGCACCCGGCTTGACTAGTAGTTACTTTATATACTTCATCTCCATCTATTTCCTACCTACCATGGTATTCACTCTTATTGGTTGAACTTCAGCTGTCAGCCTGTCAAGTAGTTGCGTGATATTGGATTTGTGTCAATGGAGTATCGACTTGTCGATATTATTATCCGGCTATTATCCGGCTAGTGAAAACTTAAAGAAAAAAAATGGATGGGTGCTATAGGCGTGGAAAATATAAATATAACACACATCCCTCTACATAAAATATGAAAAGATCGTGTGATAAATTTCTTTTCTGCGGTAAGAGCAAGAGGTGGATTTAATAATAATCCCTGTGCAATTCAATTACCGATTTTAACCGATTTTTATAAAACTTCGTAACTATCTGTTATTTGGTCCAACTTAAAAGATAGGATAGTTTTTGAATTGGGATAGTTTATTTGTTTTATTTATATAGATAAGTAGGCGGTACGAAGTTCGCTGGGTCAGCTAGTAATATATATAAACTAGTAGGGCGCGTGGGTGCGCGGCCCGCAAGCGGACCGCGGTTTTTCTACTCGGCAAGTAGACTTTTAGGTCTTGATCATTGTCTATCAAAAAACCACTCTTCCATCTTTTATACTCTCCGAGATAGACACCGTTGAAGTTTGTATGGCCGCCATCTTGAATCCGCCATTTTGGATTTTTTTTCAGCTCACTGCCAATTGGATGAGGTTTCGAGTGACTTGTTCGAGCACCCTATCTTTATTACCATGGCCGTGCTCCTCACCCACCTTCCAAACCCTCTATCATCATATGTCATCATTTGTCATAATGAAAATTCTTCAATAAAAACAAATCTTGAAAAGGAACCGTATCAAAGTCTTGCATGAATCCCGCCTCCCGGCTTCTAGTCTCATCAATATTCGCCATATATTTTGTATGAAGAAAAAAAAATTCCGCCATCTTGGATTTTTTTTCTATTCATCAAATAGACCTTTTGGTCTTGATCATCTTTTGCCAAGAAACCACTCTTCCATCTTTTATACTCCCCGAGATAGACACCGACGAAATTTGTATGGCGGCCATCTTTTTTCCGCCATTTTGAATTTATTTTCAGCTCACTGCGAATTGGATGAGGTTTCGAGTGACATTTGTTCGAGCACACCCCACCTATCTTCAATACCCCGGCCGTGCTCTTCACCCGTCTCCGAAATCCTCAATCATCAGCTCTCTCCATAATTTTCCTCTGAATGAATTTTTGTCCTCTATACGAAACCATAGGTGAAAAAAAAATTTTTCATACAAAATTTTACAGGAGAGGTGATCAATCAGTCAGTGAGTCAGTGAATCAGCACGAGCAGCTATATATATATTAACTAGTAGGGCGCGTGGGTGCGCGGCCCGCAAGCGGACCGCGGTTTTTCTGTCGTCAAGTGGACTTTCAGGTCTTGATCATTTTCTATCAATAAACCACTCTTTTATACTCTCCGAGATAGACACCGTTGAACTTTGTATGGCCGCCATCTTGAATCCGCCATTTTGGATTTTTTTCAGCTCACTGCCAATTGGATGAGGTTTCGAGTGACTTTTGTTCGAGCACCCCCACCTATCTTCATTACCATGGCCGTGCTCCTCACCCACCTTCCAAACCCTCGATCATCATATCTTATCATTTGTCAGAATGAGAATTCTTTTCTAAAAACAAATTTTGAAAAGAAACCGTATCAAAGTCTTGCATAGTTCTGAGCTTCAAGTCTATTCAATATTCGCCATATATTTTGTATGGAGAAAAAAAAATTCCGCCATCTTGGATTTTTTTCTATTCATCAAATAGACCTTTGGGTCCTGATCATCTTTTGCCAAGAAACCACTCTTCCATCTTTTATACTCGCCGAGATAGATACTGACGAAATTTGTATGGCGGCCATCTTTTTTCCGCCATTTTGAATTTTTTTTCAGCTCACTGCGAAATGGATGAGGTTTCGAGTGACATTTGTTCGAGCACCCCCCACCTATCTTCGATAACCTCGCCGTGCTCTTCATCCGTCTCCGAAATCCTCAAGCATCAGCTCTCTCCATAATTTTCCTCCGAATGAATTTTTGTCTTCTATACGAAACCATCGGTGGAAAAAAAATTTTTCATACAAAATTTTACAGGAGAGGTGATCAATCAGTCAGTGAATCAGTGAATCAGCACGAGCAGCTATATATATATAAATTACGTGTCACGTTATTTGTCCACGATGGACTCCTAAACTATTTAACCTATTTTGATCAAACTTCGTTACTATCTGTAATTTAGTCCAATTTGAAAGATAGGGTAGTTTTTTTTTATTAGGATAGTTTATTTGTTTTATTTATATAAATAAGTTGGCGGTACGAAGTTCGCCGGGTCAACTAGTATTCTATATTTGTTTATTTATATGTAAGGGCATGCAGATAGCTGTCTCATGCTAAGCACGTCATGTTTCGACTCTAGCACCGCTTATAGAAAGAAATTCTACCTCTATGAGCCAGCAAGTTGCTCTTTTAATGAAAAGAAATAGTGGTTTATAATTAACAAACGATTGATACATATTATAATTTATAAATGAGTACTTTTTTATATATGGTGATTTCAATTTCACAAAACGGCAGCGAAACTGTTTGGATATTCCAAGATCTTTAAAAACCTAAATCCACGCGAATAATATGTACCTGATAGAGTACAAACGTACGTTACGTAATTATTATAACCTATAAATACTACATATACATAAATGCTTGATTATCGCTTCACTCCTTATCGATGTCGATAGTTTCGAAGCACACTCCCTAATGGGCGGCCATTTTATGAGGTTTTTTCTGTAGATATGCACCCGATTTTTGTAGGTAAGGCACCTCCATGTATTTGCTACCTTCATGTGGTAGGCAATGGTAGGTATGAAGTATATAAAGTAATTACTAGTCAAGCCGGGTGCCATCCACCATTTTATGAGTGTTATATAGAACACATTATGTAATGTAATGTAAACATGAGCCTTAGGGATTTCCATTGTTTATTTGTGTCAATGGAGTATCGACTTGTCGATATTATTATAGGTGAAATTTTAAATTAATGGAAAAATAAATTAAAATTTTAAATTAAGTTTTACTAAAGGAAATCAATTAAGCCAATTTTAAATGGTAAAACGAAACCTGAAACTATGTATACTACGTATACTTAAACTATATAACCTTTATGTATTGAGGTTCACATTAAATACGACACAGAAAATACTTTTGGAATGATCCTGAGCACAACACTAATGACTAATTGATGCCAATTAAAAGTGTGATTTAAACATACATATTTAGACCTAAGATTCGGTTTACAATAACATGGTACTAAAATAAACGATCCAGTGTTGCAAAGGAGTTTTCTATTTAACTTAATTTTATTCAGAAACGAATAAAAATTGGTTTGGTTCGCTTCATAAAAAGTGTCCCATTTCGATAGTTAAAAAATCGTAATATTAATAAAATATGTGTACTTACTCTATTTTCATCAATTAAATATATACCTATCAATCATACATTAACTGTGTTTTATTTCATTTTTTATTTGACAACATATTTTGCTAGTTGCTCTTGCTTTTTAAAAGCGGTGAACGCTTTTAAAACTTTAGTAGACTACCACCCTTAGGGTGACTTAATCGACCGAGCGAAGCGAAGGTCTTTGAGTCTACTTGAGTGAATTTGCACTTGTCCGTCCGTCCGTCCGTCCGTCCGTCCGTCCGTCTGTCAGAGCCTTATAACTTCTGAATTACTGAACGTAATTACTTCAATTTTAGATATAATATGTAAACCGATGGCCTCCAGCCGAAAATGGCTTAAAAAAATATAAAAATCTTTATTTCAGGGGGGCTCTCATAGAAGCGAATGCGAAGAAAAAAAAAATTTTTGCATTTCATAGGGTTGCAGTACCTCATTTTAAAGATAATTTGGAACAGAGTACAAAAGTATTTTTTTTTAATTTTTTTCCTAAAATTGACGAAATGGGGGGCTTTCAAAGTGGAGATTATATTTGACCTCACAACGTAATAACCATTGAGAGCTGTTCCTTGAAAGTTTTATAATTTTAGCGTAATATCATGTACTTGAACAACAAATACTAAAATTAGATAAATGTAATAAGGAAACTAAATTATTTAACTTTTAATGAGCAGCAACAACAGAACTTCACAATGATGTCAATAGATGGCGCTCTCATCTCATATAGCAAATGCAGCTATATGTAACATATTATTCAATTAAAATTATTATTTAGTCATTTAGCAAACATCAATAAAACTTCACGTTGCAGTTTGTTTTTACATGTTTTCTGATCGTGTCGATAGTTGACGCTGTGTACAAGTAATTTAATTTGAATGTTCCAAAAAACTATACCTAAGTTTGATTGAGGCCTTGAGGATTTTACTATAACAGTTCCCTAACCTTTACGGGCTACCTATGTTAAGTTAGTTGACACTTTCTGTCAACTTTGTTTTTACGAACCTCTACGGGACAACTTAGGTGAAAATGACATTGGGATGTTAGGATTGTATTTAGGGGCTACCTACGTAAAGAGACTTCTACAAAGGGGATGATTTAGGTATGGTTGGTGAAAACGGGCATAATAATAATGTCAATTTTGATCGTCATGTATCTATTGAATGAATAAGTAATAATGGGAAACCGTTACCGCGAGGTCTCAGTTCGGGGCGAACCACTAGTTATAACTGTACAGTAACTAACCTACGAAGCTGTACGGTAATATTCTATATTTGTTTATTTGTATGTAGGGCATGCAGATAGCTGTCGCATATGCTAGGCACGTCATGTTTCGACTCTACCACCGCGTATAGAAAGAAATTCTACTACTATGAGCCAGCAAGTAACTCAGCAAGTTGCTCTTTTCATGAAAAGAAATAGTGGTTTTTAATTAGCAAACGATTGAAACATATTATAATTTATAAATGAGTTAAAGTGGTCTGAAAAATCAGTTTTGCATCTAACATAGAGTACTTTTTTATATCTGGTGATCTCGTTCAATTTCACAAAACGGTGCCAGCGAAACTGTTTGGATATTCCAAAATCTTTAAAAAACCTAAATCCACGCGAATAATAGGTACCTGATAGAGTACAAACGTACGTTACGTAATTATTGGAACGTAGTTCCTTATCGCGCGGTACGGAAGGGGGCTAGACGGAAAAAATTAAGGAACCGACACTCGACCTCGACACTTTTTTGTTGAATGTGAATTTTGCATTGTATTCGGTATTTTCGCCTTAGAACACGGCGTCTGCATGGCCTAGTTGTTAGGGCAGTCGCCTATAAATTCAACGTCGATGGTTCGAATCCCAGCTCAACAGACTAAATTTTCTATTTTCAATTTTATTTTAAATAATTTCTAAATGTGGAATTTTTCCCTAATTTTTTATTGTATAAATTGGATAAAATGCTAACGCCATCTGTGAAAAAACAGTAACTCCACCAGAGTAACTCTTTGGTTTTGTAACAGAGCAATAGAAATTAAACTATAGCTACATACAGCAGCTCTAAGGCTACATTAACATAGTGTTTATTACGTCCATGATTAGGTCCTGCGTTGTTGGCAGCACTGCTAGCGAGTTGTGTCCACAGAGTACATTATAAATTTATAATAGACTAGGTTGTATCTATGGTATTTCTGTGGTAATGGTGGTAAAAGTCAGAGGCAAAGGCAAAACGTATTGTAGTGATTACATTCTCTTTGGTCAGAGGGTTCAGGGTACTGAAAAAAAACATAGAGTAGAGAAAAGAAGGATGAAAAAAATAGTTCGTAAAATTTGTGAGTGGTGGTGAGTGTAACTGATAATTCTGATTAATCGCTAGTTAGTCGGGTGCAAAGAATTTATGAAATACCTCCTTTTGTGAATCTATGCAAAGGTACTGTGATTCTAACTCAGGGAAAATGGCTACACTGAGAGGGTGTAAGTGAACTTAGAACCGCGACTTGGACAGAATTTTCATATGTCGAAAGGACACAAATAAAGTGACAACAGACTCTTCATTATTGCGTCTCAAAATAATACCGTGCAGTTTCACAAAACTAACTTTCATTTTATAATGTAAAAATCAGTGCTCCTTGTAACTCTCCGGACGCACTTCAGAACATATGCTTGCAATATGCTGCTTGTATCCAAATTAGAACTTTACACTAAACAGGATGAGACCAGATGCTCTTTTGTCTTTAACTATGATATAATACTTCCTAGAGAGATAAGTGAAAGATTACTGTGGGCGTACCAAAAAAAACATCGCGTGAACGACACTATTGCGAGCTTGTTCCGCAGGCGACTACAAACTCCTTTAGAAGAGGTGAAACTGCGGAATTCCAACGCCACTAGCAATGGCATTCGATACTTGCTGGAACACAAGCCGCCCAAGGTGGAGCTAGTGCAGTGTGATTACCTGTCGGATGAATGGCTGTTATTGATTGGTAAAAATTGTGAGAATCTGGTGTCCCTAAAAACTGGACCCATCCAGTATTCCTCTCGGCGAGGACCTGTGAGTAGGCAGTGCGTGCCCATCAACGCACCCAAGTTGGAAGTGCTCACCATCCATTGCGGTGGATCTGGACTGTGCCCTATATTGCTTGATAGCCCACTGTGTAACCTCACACATCTGGAATTAACAAACTTTAACTCTTCTGCAGACAAATACTGCAATATACATGCGTTAAAAAACCTGAGGTCACTTGTGCTCCACAATGTTTCATGGTCATCTAAAGTAGTCGAATGGATAATCGGGCTTCGCTTCCTTTTACACTTAGATATCTCTCAGTCCAATGAACGACATGGAAAATTAGATAACGCGAACGAAATCATGGCTTGCCTGATACAAAGGTTGACTCATCTAGAGTCATTGGATATATCTGGTACAAATTTGGCCGAAACTATGTATACTACGTATACTTAAACTATATAACCTTTATGTATTGAGGTTCACATTAAATACGACACAGAAAATACTTTTGGAATGATCCTGAGCACAACACTAATGACTAGAATTGATGCCAATTAAAAGTGTGATTTAAACATACATATTTAGACCTAAGATTCGGTTTACAATAACATGGTACTAAAATAAACGATCCAGTGTTGCAAAGGAGTTTTCTATTTAACTTAATTTTATTCAAAAACGAATAAAAATTGGTTTGGTTCGCTTCATAAAAAGTGTCCCATTTCGATAGTTAAAAAATCGTAATATTAATAAAATATATGTACTTACTCTATTTTCATCAATTAAATATATACCTATCAATCATACACTAACTGTGTTTTATTTCATTTATTATTTGACAACATATTTTGCTAGTTGCTCTTGCTTTTTAAAAGCGGTGAACGCTTTTAAAACTTTAGTAGACTACCACCCTTAGGGTGACTTAATTATAACTGTGCAGTAACTAACCTACGAAGCTGAACGGTAATATTCTATATTTGTTTATTTATATGTAGGGCATGCAGATAGCTGTCTCATATGCTAGGCACGGCATGTTTCGACTCTACCACCGCGTATAGAAAGAAATTCTACAACTATGAGCCAGCAAGTAACCCAGCAAGTTGCTCTTTTCATGAAAAGAAATAGTGGTTTTTAATTAGCAAACGATTTTTACATATTTTATTTTATAAATGAGTTAAAGTGGTCTGAAAAATCAGTTTTGCATCTCACATAGAGTACTTTTTAGGGTTCCGTACCAAAATGGTAAAAATGGAACCCTTATGGTGAGACTTTCTCCGTCCGTCCGTCCGACCGTCTGTCTGTCACAGTCGATTATTTCAGTAACTATTAAAGCTATCGACATGAAATTTGGCATAGTTGTGTATAATAGTGGCCCAACATTATTGGAATTGAGAAAAATTGAAAATTATTTTTAGTTCTATTAAAAAAGGGGGAAAATCGGGGGTTTGAAATTTCAAAGTAAAATAACTGTACCGAATGGGGTATCATATGAAAGGCCTTTACTTGTGCATTCTAAAACGGTTTTTGGAACGTAGTTCCTTATCGCGCGGTACGGAAGGGGGCTAGACGGAAAAAATTAAGGAACCGAAACTCGACACATTTTTGAAACCGACACTTTTTTGTTGAATGTGAATTTTGCATTCTGTTCGTTATTTTCGGGATACCACACGTGACATGGCGTCTGCGTGGCTTAGTGGCTAAGGCAGTCGCCTAAAAATTCAACGTCGATGGTTCGAATCCCAGCTCGACAGACTGAATTTTCTATTTTCAATATTATTTTATTGTACTACTAGCGCCATCTGTTAAAAAACCAGAGTAACTCTTTGGTTTTGTAACAGTGCTGCTGCTGCTGCAATAGAAATAAAATAATATAATTCATCGTAGTTAATCAATTTAATACTAGATGACACCACTAGTTTATTACAATTCCTTCACTACAATTAATCGAAAGGTACTTCGTTCCATCCGGGTGTCCCTTGACACGAAATCTTTTTATTCATTTCTATATATAGTAGTTTTTGAGTAATCGGCCAAAATGTCGAAAAAAATACGGTTCCACCCCCTTATCTCCGAAGTTTACCAATCGAAAAATCTGAAATAATTATGGTCAATAGAAGTTTATGTATATTTTACAGGAAAAATAAAAGCAACGCGAAAATTATTTTAATTTGATTAAAAAAGGGGGAAAATCGGGGGTTTTAAAATTAAAAGTAAGATAACTATACCGAGTGGGGTATCATATGAAAGGCCTTTACTTCTGCATTCTAAAACAGTTTTTTATTTATTTCTATACATAATAGTTTTTGATAAATCGGCCAAAATGTCGAAAAAAATACCGCTCCTCCCCTTATCTCCGAAGTTTACTAAGACTCGCACTTGGCCGGCTTTTTTTTATATCTGGTGATCTCGTTCAATTTCACAAAACGGCAGCGAAACTGTTTGGATATTCCAAGATCTTTAAAAAACCTAAATCCACGCGAATAATAGGTTCCTGATAGAGTACAAACGTACGTTACGTAATTATTATTACCTATAAATACTACGTATACATAAATGCTTGATTATCGCTTCGCTCCTTATCGATGTCGATAGTTTCGAAGCACACTCCCTAATGGGCGGCCATTTTATGAGATATTTTCTGTAGGTATGCATCCCATTTTTGTAGGTAAGGCACCTCCATGTATTTCCTACCTTCGTGGTTTAAGCATGGTAGGTAGGAAATACATGGAGGTGCCCTACCTACAAAAATGGGGTGCATCATCATCATCATTATCAACCTTTAGATGTCCACTGCTGGACATAGGTCTCCTGCATGGACCTCCACAGGCTTCGGTCTTGCGCCGCCTGAATCCAGCGGCTCCCTGCGATTCGTTTGATGTCGTCGGTCCACCTAGTGGGGGGTCTGCCAACACTGCGTTTACCGGTGCGGGGTCGCCACTCCAACACCTTGGGACCCCAACGACCATCAGCTCTTCGAACTATGTGCCCCGCCCATTCCCACTTCAGTTTCGCGACTCGCATGGTGTGCATACCTACAGAAAAATATCTCATAAAATGGCCGCCATTAGGGAGTGTGCTTCGAAACTATCGACATCGATAATAAGTGAAGCGATAATCAAGCATTTATGTATACGTTATACGTAGTATTTATAGGTAATAATAATTACGTAACGTACGTTTGTACTCTATCAGGTACCTATTATTCGCGTGGATGTAGGTTTTTTTAAAGATCTTGGAATATCCAAACAGTTTCTCTGCCGTTTTACGAAATTGAACGAGATCACCAGATATAATAAAGTGCTCTATGCTAGATGCAAAACTGATTTTTCAGACCACTTGAACTCATTTATAAATTATAATATGTTTCAATCGTTTGCTAATTAAAAACCACTATTTCTTTTGATGAAAGGAGCAACTTGCTGAGTTACTTGCTGGCTCATAGTAGTAGAATTTCTTTCTATACGCAGTGGTAGAGTCGAAACATGACATGCCTAGCATATGCGACAGCTATCTGCATGCCCTACATATTATAAATAAACAAATATAGAATATTACCGTACCGCTTCGTAGGTTAGTTACTGTACAGTAATAATTAAGTCACCCTAAGGGTGGTAGTCTACTAAAGTTATAAAAGCGTTCACCGCTTTAGAGCAACTAGCAAAATATGTTGGCAAATAATAAATGAAATAAAACACAGTTAGTGTATGATTGATAGGTATGTAATTGATGAAAATAGTACACATATTTTATTAATAATACGATTTTTTAACTATCGAAATGGGACACTTTGTATGAAGTGAATCTAACCAATTTTTATTCGTTTCTGAATAAAATTAAGTTAGATAGAAAACTCCTTTGCAACACTGGATCGTTTATTTTAGTACCATGTTATGGTAAACCGAATCTTAGGTCTAAATAATATGTTTAAATCACACTTTTAATGGGCATCAATTAGTCAGGATCATTCCAAAAGTATTTTCTGTGTCGTATTTAATGTGAACCTCAATACATAAAGGTTATATAGTTTAAGTATACGTAGTATACATTGTTTCAGGTTTCGTTTTACCATTTAAAATTGGCTTCATCAATTTCCTTTAATAAAACTTAATTTAAAATTTTAATTTATTTTTCTATTTCTATTTCCTACCTACCATGTCTATAGTCTATACTCATAAGCGGAAGGATTTATAGGTGCTTTAAGGCCATCCTTATACATGTGTGTGTGTCCACGTGCACAGAATACTTACTTTGTGTCCATTCATGTGTAGGTAACAGTCACAGAACACTATTACCATGGAACTAGGAATTGCGACTAAGCGTCAATTACTCCGGAGATGTGAGATGTGTGTCCACATCACAGAACTGGCTGGAAACAAACTATCGGACGCGGATGAGGGACGCGGCTGACAGCCGCGACTTATAAAATTCAAAAATTCAATTTTTTCTTTTCAAAATTCAAAATTATTTATTTGACGTTGGCCAACCTGTGGCTCTTATGACAAGTCATGATTCTACCACCGGTTCGGAAAGCGGATTCTGCTGTGAAGAGCCGGCAAGAAACTCAGCAGTTGCTCTTTTCAAAATAATCATTTTACAATATTATTATGAAGCTATTACATTGAAATAAGTTTTTTATACTATCTTGTGGGCAGCTGGATGCCAAGCCGTTTTAACCTATGCAACTTTGTTAGAATAAAATATAATATTTCCACAATGAGGGGAAGTTCCCAAACAAAAAAGAAAAGAAAAGTACTACAATTCAATTCATGTTAAGACAGGCAGACACAAAGTAGCCCCATTCCCGTAGGCGGCAACCGTTCACGAGCATGACACATGATCCGGCCGTTGCGTTGCTTCGCTCGACCATATTTGAGGGAACGTAACAACCGTAAAACGTATAGGGTATCTGGATAATAAATGTAAACTGAACTGTGCAAACTATCGGACGTAAGTCGGGACGTAACCTTGTGCGTTCGGACGTCCGCGTCCGAGAGAAATCTGGCCCGCTGGATGTTTGTGCACTGTGCACACTTATCAGTCGCGGCCGTCAGCCGCGGCATATATATGCGTCCGATGGTTTGTGTGTGCACAGTGCACTAACATCCAACGGGCCAGATTTTTCTCGGACGTCTGATCGCTCAAGGTTACGTCAGCAACTAAGCTGGAAACAAACTATCGGACGCGGCTGACGGACGCGGCTTACGGACGCGACTGATAAGTGTGCACAGTCGTTAAGATCACATTACTCCTAGCGGAGCGGTTAAGACGCGTCTTGCGGATTCGTCCGAGCGCCCACAGACCACAGAACATTATTACCCTTAGCCGGGCCACAGACCCAACCCCAGAATATTCTACAGACACAGTGTTTATTACATGGAACAAGGAATTACGACTATGTCTAATCGATGGTCTTTGCTGTTGACGAAGATTCTTCGTCGAAGAAACATGTCTAGTGAAATTGCATTAATGTAATACAGTGAAAATGCATTAAAACATAGCCGTCTCTATCTCTAAAGGAGATAGAGACGGCTATGATTAAAAGTATCTTGTAACGGCTTGCCCGCAGAATTTAATCACTAATGTCACGCACGTAAAATCGTAGTGTACTTTATATTGTCTTTGGCACGAACGTGCGAGCTCCCGAATATTCATTAAAGTCCTTCTCTGTGGTCATTCTGACGCACGGACGCGTCCCGCACCCCGTGCATAGCGTCCGCGGGGCACGGACGTTTTCGCATCCAGCGGGCCAGATAGCTCTCGGACGTCAGAACGCTCAAGGTCACGTCCGCGACTTACGTCCGATAGTTTGCACAGTTCAGTGCACATTTATTAACCAGATCCCCTATAAGTCGCGTCCGTCAGCCGCGTCCGATAGTTTGTTTCCAGCTTTAAGCTGGAAACAAACTATCGGACGCGACTGATAAGTGTGCACAGTCGTTAAGACGCGTCTTGCGGATTCGTCCGAGCGCCTAATCTGGGGTTAGGTCTGTGGCTAGGCCACAGAACAGAATATTCTACAAAGACACAGTGTTTATTACATGGAACAAGGAATTACGACTACGTCTAATCGATGGTCTTTGCTATTGAAGAAGATTCTTCATCGAAGAAACATGTCTAGTGAAATTGCATTAATGTAATATAGTGAAAATGCATTAAAAGGATCTTGTGACGGCTTGCCCGCAGAATTTAATCACTAATGTCACGCACGAAAATCGTAGTGTACTTTATATTCTCTTTGGCACGAACGTGCGAGCTCCCGAATATTCATTAAAGTCCTTCTCTGTGGTCATTCTGACGCACAGACGCGGCACCCCGCCCGTGCATAGTGTCCGCTGTGGTGTCCGCGGACGTTTTCGCATCCAGCGGGCCAGATTGCTCTCGGACGTCCGAACGCTCAAGGTCACGTCCATAATACCTAATCTGTGGTCACGTCCGCGACTTACGTCCGATAGTTTGCACAGTTCAGTGTACATTTAGTAACCAGATCCCCTATAAGTCGCGTCCGTCAGCCGCGTCCGATCGTTTGTTTCCACGTCCGAATGGTCCGATACATTTAATATCCAGATAAGCTATAAGTCGCGGCTGTCAGCCGCGTCCGTCAGTCGCGACTCGCGTCCGATAGTTTGTTTCCAGCTGACCTGAAGCCAGTGTACAGTGCGACATGAGAAGGACATGAGTGCGACAAGTAATAACTTGGCGCGGCTGTGCGCCACTGTGTTTAACATTGCTATTGCCATTATATAAAACATGAGACTAAATTTGGGGAAAAACGTTTTAATTTACACAATAAATGCAACAGCACACAACGAGGTCCAATAGTGAATTTTCAAGATGGCTATGGAGTATAAAAATTGGATGACAGTATTAGCACAGAGTACCTAAGGATAGTATAGTTTATTAGTTCCTCAAAACGCCACCGTCAACTTACACTTGTGGCACTGTATCTATAACACGGACCATAAACAATAAAAATATCTTTGGTCAGTTTCCCGTTTCCCCATAGTTTCCCGCCATTTTTACACAACGTTTTTGCCGCCAAGTAAGAGTGAGTTTAATAAAATAATTAAATAAGACTACCAAAGATCATAATGGCTGATGATAATATACCAAGGTTGGATTACACGGAAGAAATAAATGATTGTGCGTTGTATACTGTACTAAGCGAATTAACGATAGAAGGTAAAATATTTTTTTGCTGAGTCATCGTCATGCTATTACATTAAAAACTTCCGTCGACACCAGCTGAAAATTTATTATATCAGACACTTTTATGACAATACTAGCTGAAACCTGCAACTTCGTCTGCGTGGATTTAGTTTTACAAATCCCGTGGGAATTCTTTAAATTTCCGGGATAAAAAGTAACCTATGTCACTCTCCAGGTCCATGTAGTACATAATTTTTTATCTATCATCAATAGTTTTCTCAGCACACGCCAAATATTGAATTTTATAGTCAAAACTCGGCTACTTTTTTAAAATAAATTAAAGTCTATGTTACTTCCTTTCTATTGGTGATAAAATGATTAAAATCAGTCCAGTAGTTTCAGAGCCTATTCGGTACAAACAAACAAAAAATCTTTCCACTTTATAATGTTATATAAAATAGACTATCGTATAATATACTCGTATATAGTTGATTGTTGAAGGCTTCACACTGCTATAGGCTATCACTGCTTCAACTTGAAGCAGTGATAGCCTAGTGGTTAGGACTGTGGTCTCATATTCGGGGGGTCGCAGGTTCGATCCCAGGTACGCACCTCTGACTTTTCAGAGTCAAGTGTGTTTAAGCAATTAATAATAATAATCACTTGCTTCAACGGTGAAGGAAAATAATAAATATCGTGAGGAAATCTGCACATCTGAGAGTTCTTCATAATGTTCTCGAAGGTGTGTGAAGTCCGCCAATTCGCATTGGGCCAGCGTGGACCGTGGCCTCTAAACCTTCTCTGAGAGGTGACCTGCGCTCAGTAGTGAGCCGTTGACGGGTTGCTGATGATGATATATAGTATAGAACTATTGAGTTTCTATCACATGACTATTTAATTTCACACCTTAATTGAACAGCGAAGTCCCATAGATAAAATTTAATTTAATAAAAATAACTTGCAGCTCTAGCCTTCTTAGAAAAGAAGATAAGACTGCGAACCAAGGCACTGCAGAGATCAAATGATCTTATGAGAAAACAAAATGCTGAATTAGAAAATCAGATTAATCTAGCCGAACAACAAAAGGAGTTGTAAGTAACTTGATAGAAAAACCGAATAATAATTTTGACGACCTCCCTGGCGCAGTGGTGAGCGCTGTTGTCTTATAACTGGGAGGTCTCTGGTTCGATTCCCGGAGGAGTCGATTTGGGAATTTATAATTTCTGAATTGTCTCTGGTCTGGTCTGGTGGGAGGCTTTGGCCGTGGCTAGTTACCACCCTACCGTCAAAGACGTGCCTCCAAGCGATTTAGCGTTCCGACACGATAGCATGTAGAAACCGATTAGGGGTATGGGTTGAATTTTCACTGCCATACCCCTTCCAAGTTAGTCCGCTACCATCTTAGACTGCCTCGTCACTTACCATCAGGTGAGATCGCAGTCAAGGAGTATCTTGTCATCGAATTAAAAAAAAAGAATACATTTTAAGTCCGGCCCGGGAATCTACCTCATTATACGCAGGCCATCATGCTAACCACTATCTTCTTTTTCTTCTTTATCAACCTATAGACGTCCACTGCTGGACAAAGGTCTCCTGCATGGACTTCCACAGGCTCCGGTCTTGCGCCGCTTGAATCCAGCGGCTCCCTGCGACTCGTTTGATGTCGTCGGTCCACCTGGTGGGGGGTCTGCAAATACTGCGTTTCCCGGTGCGGGGTCGCCACTCCAGCACCTTGGGATCCCAACGACCATCAGCTCTTCGAACTATGTGCCCCGCCCATTTCCACTTGAGTTTCGCGACTAGCTGAGCTATGTCGGTGACTTTGGTTCTCCTACGGATCTCCTCATTTCTGATTTGATCCCGCAGGGACACTCCGAGCATAGCTCTCTCCGTCGCCTGCTGAGCGATCCTGAGCCTACTTAAGAGGCCCAAAGAAATAAAACCTAACAATAACCTACAAATAGGGTCTGACTTGAGGTGCGTTGCGGGAAGCGCGACACGAGGTAGCGGCCAACTCGAAGCGGACGGGTTGTAACTATTGATATCTTTGGCCCGTTTATAGGGTTCCGTACCCAAAGGGTGCCAACGGGACCCTATTACTAAGCCCCCGCTGTTCGTCCGTCTGTCCGTCCGTCTGTCAGCGGGCTGTATATCTCGTACACCGTTTAGGAAGATAGTGTATTTCTATTGCTGCTTTATCAACAAATAATAAAAATAAAATAAATTTTAAAAATAAAGGCGGCTCCATAAGCATAGCATTATGCTAAGTGACTTCGTAACTATCTGTAATTTGGTCTAACTTGAAAGATAGGATAGTTTTTTTTGATTATGATAGTTTATTTGTTTTATTTATATAGATAAGTTGGCGGTACGAAGTTCGCCGGGTCAGCTAGTATATTATGTAATTTTATTCACTACCTGACAGAACTAAAAAATCTAAATATTATGTATCTAGTTTTAAAAAAGTCATTTGTTCACATGTACGGATCCCTAAAAGAGTGAGGCCCGACTCGCACTTGGCTGATTTTTTTTACAAGCTTTCATTTAGCTTGACCAGTTTATTTGTTTGTTTGGGACAAATCTTGCAAGATGAATTAGACCCACTTCCCGGTTTCTGATCGAGCTGAAATTTTGCATTTATGTGTAAATCGGATGACAATGCAATATTATTGTGACATGGAGCTGATCTGATGATGGAAACGGAAGATGGCTATCGGAACTCTGTAATAAAACGACGTAACCCCATCGAGTTTGGGCTCGTTTGATTCGTCATAACAAGTACTCTGATCCTAGATGATATCCAGAGTCTAATGATGTAGCTACTAAAAGCTTGCATTTAAAAATAAAAAATTTAATTTGCACTTGTTTAATAATTCATAACCTAATCGCACAGTATATATACCTGGGACATACAGACCAGCTAGGTAGGTCCAATTTCGAGAAAGAGATCAACCGCCGAATCCAACTCGGCTGGGCAGCGTTCGGGAAGCTCCGAGATGTCTTCTCGTCCAAAATCCCTCAGTGCCTGAAGACTCAAGTCTTCGAACAGTGCGTGTTGCCAGTGATGACTTACGGATCCGAGACATGGTCGCTTACTATGGGCCTCATAAGAAGGCTCAGGGTCACCCAGCGAGCGATGGAGAGAGCTATGCTCGGTATATCTAGAACTAAAGTCACCGACATAGCTCAGCGTGCCGCGAAACTGAAGTGGAAATGGGCGGATCACATAGTTCGAAGAGCTGATTGTCGTTGGGGTCCCAAGGTGTTGGAGTGGCGACCCCGCACCGGGAAACGCAGTGTTGGCAGGCCCCCCACCTGGTGGACCGACGACATCAAACGAGTCGCAAGGAGCCGCTGGATTCAAGCGGCGCAAGACCGAAGCCTGTGGAAGTCCATGCAAGAGACCTTTGTCCAGCAGTGGACGTCTATAAGTTGATAAAGAAGAAGAAGAAGACGAATCGCACAGTTAATTTCATATCGTTATACTTTGCAGTTTACTTGCTCATAAAGAGAGCGAACGATCCAGATATGAGGCACTGCACGTACAGTATTTATCAGCTAAACAGGAGAGACTGGATCTGATCGAATATACAAAAGCGAACATAAAACAACAGGGAGAACAATGGTTAGCCGTCACTAAGCGATGGCAAACAATCCCTTTCATAAAGGAATATCTGGATACACAAGAGGAAATCGAAACTGCAACAGCAAATATTAATGCGATGAAAATTGAATCCGAAAAATTACGCTCGCAAATAGTCTTAAAGAAAGCGCAGAAAATAAATGAAATTGAAAAGTTCAAAAATGAAGAGAGAATGACTGTATTAGTTAATACTGCATTTGCTACAACTTCCGTTCTACCCATGATCGAAGCTAAGAAGATTTCTGCTGAAAACACTTCTCATAACTCATTTTTGGCGGTAAAACTTATTAATTAATATCTATTGTCTTATGTCTATTATATTTTGTAGAATTCTCTAAAAATGATTGCATCAGTGTATAACGATTAACGATCGCAATTACCTCTGCCCCCCGATTGTCTAAAAGTTATTCCATTTATCGTATTCGTATTAGTTGACATTAACGTCAAAGTAAAATATATTGATTGTATTGATTTAAAGTCACAAACAAACTCAGTACAACCGATTTTAATATGGAGCGTTGTGGAGCGTATCGTACATACGTAAACGTATAAGAACGTACGTGAATGCATACACGAAATTGAGCTCAATATTCAATGCTATTATGGTTCATTATATTTGAAGATAATGTCATCGAATACGATTACGATTAATGCAATAACTTTAGATAATCGCAGGGCTGGTTGGCTCTCTCCCGCTATTGGTTAAAATTTATTGACGCAGCAAGATCGCCATAAATTCATCCAATCAGGTCATTGCGATCGTTACACTGATGGAAACATTTTTAACCGACTTCTAAAAGGAGGAGGTTCCCAATTGAGAGTTCGTCGGAATCTTTTTTTTTATGTATGTTCACCGATTAGGCGAAGACGCCTGAAGCGTTTTGAAAAATTCTGTTTTTGTTTGAAAGGGTATACTTCCCAGGTGGTCCCATTTAAACTTTATCGAAATCGGTCAAGCGGTTTTAACACGTTCATGCAAACAACGTATATATACGTCACAAATCGGCAGGTGGCACAGCGCACAACGTATTGACAAATCCAGCGAAAACTTGGTTTATTGAGCACAACGTTGTGGTGCGGCGTCTGGCCATACTACTTAATAGCTAAAATCAGGGTTGCTGTGCCACGACATAGCGAACTCTCAAAATTCACATCACACCGATTTTTTTTTTTTCATCTTTGATGGCTCTCCCTTCTACTGTTTGCGACGTCCATGCGACGTCACTATACGTCACTTTGTAAGGTCAGTGCAATAATACTATACACTGTGTAGCAAAAACCCTGTTGTTCCTGTGATCTGCATTATGAGAATCGGTTTTCAAACATAGGAAATCAACTTATTTGGAAAAACTCTTAAATTAAAATATTCAAATTAAATATGAAATCGTTATTAGGTATTTGTAAAATGAAAATGATTGCAATTCCGCGAGGCGTCGCGAGCGAGAGCAAGTGCGATAGAGATAGCAAGTTCTATATAATGATAAAAAAGCGTGGATATAATTCGTTCCAGCGATTCATGAGACAGTAGGTAATGATTAACCTGACAATTCTCTTTTTAGGGTTCCGTACCAAAATGGTAAAAATGAAACCCTTATGGTGAGACTTTCTCCGTCCGTCCGTCCGTCCGTCTGTCAAAGTCGATTATTTCAGTAACTATTAAAGCTATCGACATAAAATTTGGCATAGTTGTGTATAATAGTGGCCCAACATTATTGGAATAAAGAAAAATCGAAAATTATTTTTAGTTTTATTAAATAAGGGGGAAAATCGGGGGTTTGAAATTTCAAAGTAAGATAACTATACCGAGTGGGGTATCATATGAAAGGCCTTTACTTGTGCGTTCCAAAACAGTTTCTTATTTATTTCTATATATAATAGGTTTTGAGTAATCGGCCAAAATATCGAAAAAAATATCGTCCCCCCCCCCTTATCTCATTAGCATTGAGAAAATTATTATAGTTTGATTAAAAAAGGGGGAAAATCGGGGGTTTGAAATTTCAAAGTAAAATAACTATACCGAGTGGGATATCATATGAATGGCCTTTACGTGTGCATTCTAAAACAGTTTCTTATTTATTTCTATATATAATAGGTTTTGAGTAATCGGCCAAAATGTCGAAAAAAATATCGTTCCCCCCCCCCCCCCCCCTTATCTCATTAGCATTGCGAAAATTATTTTAGTTTGATTAAAAAAGGGGGAAAATCGGGGGTTTGAAATTTCAATGTAAGATAACTATACCGAGTGGGGTATCATATGAAAGGCCTTTACTTGTGCGTTCCAAAACAGTTTCTTATTTATTTCTATATATAATAGGTTTTGAGTAATCGGCCAAATTATCGAAAAAAATATCGTTCCCCCCCCCCCTTATCTCATTAGCATTGCGAAAATTATTTTAGTTTGATTAAAAAAGGGGGAAAATCGGGGGTTTGAAATTTCAAAGTAAAATAACTATACCGAGTGGGATATCATATGAATGGCCTTTACGTGTGCATTCTAAAACAGTTTCTTATTTATTTCTATATATAATAGGTTTTGAGTAATCGGCCAAAATATCGAAAAAAATATCGTTCCCCCCCCCTTATCTCATTAGCATTGCGAAAATTATTTTAGTTTGATTAAAAAAGGGGGAAAATCGGGGGTTTGAAATTTCAAAGTAAGATAACTATACCGAGTGGGGTATCATATGAAAGGCCTTTACTTGTGCGTTCCAAAACAGTTTCTTATTTATTTCTATATATAATAGGTTTTGAGTAATCGGCCAAAATATCGAAAAAAATATCGTTCCCCCCCCCCTTATCTCATTAGCATTGCGAAAATTATTTTAGTTTGATTAAAAAAGGGGGAAAATCGGGGGTTTGAAATTTCAAAGTAAGATAACTATACCGAGTGGGGTATCATATGAAAGGCCTTTACTTGTGCGTTCCAAAACAGTTTCTTATTTATTTCTATATATAATAGGTTTTGAGTAATCGGCCAAAATATCGAAAAAAATATCGTTCCCCCCCCCCCTATCTCATTAGCATTGCGAAAATTATTTTAGTTTGATTAAAAAAGGGGGAAAATCGGGGGTTTGAAATTTCAAAGTAAGATAACTATACCGAGTGGGGTATCATATGAAAGGCCTTTACTTGTGCGTTCCAAAACAGTTTCTTATTTATTTCTATATATAATAGGTTTTGAGTAATCGGCCAAAATATCGAAAAAAATATCGTTCCCCCCCCCTTATCTCATTAGCATTGCGAAAATTATTATAGTTTGATTAAAAAAGGGGGAAAATCGGGGGTTTGAAATTTCAAAGTAAAATAACTATACCGAGTGGGATATCATATGAATGGCCTTTACGTGTGCATTCTAAAACAGTTTCTTATTTATTTCTATATATAATAGGTTTTGAGTAATCGGCCAAAATATCGAAAAAAATATCGTTCCCCCCCCCCCCTTATCTCATTAGCATTGCGAAAATTATTTTAGTTTGATTAAAAAAGGGGGAAAATCGGGGGTTTGAAATTTCAAAGTAAGATAACTATACCGAGTGGGGTATCATATGAAAGGCCTTTACTTGTGCGTTCCAAAACAGTTTCTTATTTATTTCTATATATAATAGGTTTTGAGTAATCGGCCAAAATATCGAAAAAAATATCGTTCCCCCCCCCTTATCTCATTAGCATTGCGAAAATTATTTTAGTTTGATTAAAAAAGGGGGAAAATCGGGGGTTTGAAATTTCAAAGTAAAATAACTATACCGAGTTGGATATCATATGAATGGCCTTTACGTGTGCATTCTAAAACAGTTTCTTATTTATTTCTATATATAATAGGTTTTGAGTAATCGGCCAAAATATCGAAAAAAATATCGTTCCCCCCCTTATCTCATTAGCATTGCGAAAATTATTTTAGTTTGATTAAAAAAGGGGGAAAATCGGGGGTTTGAAATTTCAAAGTAAGATAACTATACCGAGTGGGGTATCATATGAAAGGCCTTTACTTGTGCGTTCCAAAACAGTTTTTTATTTATTTCTATATATAATACTTTTGAGTAATCGGCCAAAATGTCGAAAAAAAAATACCGCCCCCCCCCCCCCCCCCCCCCTTATCTCCGAAGTTTGCCAATCGAAAAATCTGAAATAATTATGGTGAATAGAGGTTTATGTATATTTTACAGGAAAAATAAAACCAACGTTCTAACCAGCATAGTTTTTTTTATATTAACAATAAACCTCTACAAACAAAGTTAACGATAAATAAGCAAATTAATATAATATTATCGTTTTGCTTTTACTTTTGGAGTACGGAACCCTCGGTGCGCGAGTCCGACTTGCACTTGGCCGGCTTTTTCTCATTGTGGAAACACTGCATACATAGCATAATATCTACTATAATGTAAACTTATTTTGAAAAGAGCAACTGCCGAGTTTCTTGCTGGTTCTTCTCGGCAGGAACGGCATTCCGAACCAGTGGTAGACTCATCGACGATTCAAAAGCACTTGTAAAAAAGTTTATTTGAATAAAAACATTTCTATTCTATTCTATCGTATGAGCCGCGCGCGCCCGCGGCGGCAGCCGCTCGCACTTAGGTACCTCTTCACTTTCAGATGTTACGAACATTTTTTTTACGTGTCTTATTGACTGTCTTGACTATGAACAGTAACTGTTCAGTTCTTGATTTTTTTTAAAATAAGATTCAACAGGGTTTTTGTTACATAATGTATAACTGATTTTACTAGCTATTATAGCAAAAC